>CM057455.1:301395000-304179166 GCA_016271365.2 Neoceratodus forsteri | reverse complement strand
TTTCTGCACTTGATTCTCTGTGGTTAAAAATGTTTTAATCATTATGTGAAACTGGGATCCCTTGGTTTGCAAATGTATATGGCTTATCTAGACTTTAGCAAGGTATTTGGCACAGTCCCACACAAAAGATTAATAAACAAATCAGCCAGCCTAGGAGTGGGTCCCAGGGTGATAACCTGGGTAAAAAACTGGCTTAACAACAAGACACAGAAGGTAATAGTAAACAAAGTCCACTCCGAAGAAAGGGGGGGTTACTAGTGGGGTACCGCAGGGCTCAGTTCTGGGGCCGGTTCTCTTTAATGTCTTTAAAAGTGATATTGCAGAGGGACTGGAAGGAAAAGTATGCCTCTTTGCAGATGACACAAAGATCTGCAACAGGGTTGATACACAAGGGGGGAGTGGAAAGGATGAGAAGGGACTGGCAAGGCTGGAGGAATGGTCAAAAGTATGTTTGCTTAGATTAAATGCAAAGAAGTGCAAAATAATGCACCTGGGAAACAAAAACCTGGGGAAGAGTACATAGTGGGGGAAGGTACTAACAACAACAAAAATGGAAAAAGACCTGGGGGTAGTCATATCAGATGACCTAAAGGTAGGCAGGCAATGTGAGAAGGCAATAAGGAGGGCTGGGGGATACTGGGATGCATAGGGAGAGACATCACCAGTAGAGAACAGGAAATTGTGATCCCTCTGTACAGACAGTTGGTGAGACCCCATTTGGAGTACTGCATGCAGTTCTGGAGACCCTGTCTCCAGAAGAACATAGACAGGACAGAGGCAGTCCAGAGGAGTGCAACTAACGCGGTGCAGGGTCTGCACCAGAAACCATACAGAGAAAGACTAAAGAAACTTTATATATATATACCCTCAAGGAAAGGAGGAAGAGGGGGATATAATAGAAACTTTCAAGTACCTCAAGGGAATCAAGAAAGTCCAAGAGGGTAGCATCATTCAGAAAAAGAGACGTGCAAGAAGAAGGTGTCACAGTTTGAAGGTGGGGGGTGGGATGGCTCAGGGGCAAAGTGAAGAAGAATTTTCACAGAGAGGGTGGTGGGCGCATGGAACAGCCTTCCTGAGGAGGTTGTGGGGTCAAAAACAGTGGAGGTGCCATATGCACTGTGTGACACACTTGGGCAGCTTGCCGGAGCCCGGAGCTGCCACTCATACAACACCAGTGCAGGACATATGCCCTGCAGAGACCCAGTAGTGCCTGAATGTGTGCATGGCCCCACATGGCTACAGTGGTGTAATTGTACTCTGGTCATCACTGTGTTGGTCAGAGACCACCACCTCTGCATAACAATGTTGATCACATGTGGTACACTACAGGCACTGCCCACCAATGGCCCCACCTTCCACTGACCTCATCCCACATATGCAGGGCTCCGGCAAGCTGCCAAAGTGTGTCACACAGTGCATATGGCACCAAAGATGGCATCACTGCAGGTGTACTACTACAGGTGCTGTATGATGTGCCCTTCAGGACTTGATGATATAGAAGTACTACAGTAGCCAATGCCTACCTAATGATGATAGCCCTACATATATAGTCCCAAGCATATTACAGTACCAGCTGACCAACACTGGTGGGGTTACAACCAGGGCTGTGAGCAATACAACCAACACCTATGGCACCTGGTTAGTGACACAGGGGACATGCCACTGCACAGTGGAAGGCATGCTATGGCATGATAGACTCACACAGGGCACTTTGCCAGCAGCATGTAGGTGAACAACAGTAGATTGCACAGGTCATGACACACAATAGTGTCACTGGTGGGGCAATGCCCCAAGTGCAAGGTGAGTGTCCCCTAACACCTAAAGAGGTGAAGCCCCCACAGGCATAAGTACCACACATGAACACCTGTTGCCAGCCACAGAGGCATGCAGCATAGTATAGACATGAGTGACGGAAGAGTGTAAACAGTGGTAGGACCAAGGATCTAAGGGGTGAGTTCCCAGCCCTGCCACCTTGAGTGAGGTCACCCACATCCACATTGTTGTCTTGAACAGATGTATCATATGTGATCTAAGTCCCCCTGAGCAATTGACAGCATCTCCCTATACCATGATCTCCCCCCAAAGCCTGGCCCATCATTAACATTGGTAAAGTCTGACCACTGTGCCATAACTTAGCAAGCCATGATCTGGCCGACCCACATCCACAATACGTGGGCCGTCGCTGGCCACAAGTCTGCTGATACCCTGCATGTTGCACAGGGGAAGATTAGTAGATAACTTTGTTTACAGCACATGCTGGACTTTCAAGGCACATTTCTCCATTGCAATATATTGCTATGATTGCACCACCTAATAGATCCAGGCCCTACCTGTCATGACAGTAGTAGAGCCTTGGCCATAGTGGCCCAACCTGTTCCAGCACCTATGAGTGTGACCATGCAATCCTGACACTCAACTGGGAGTATTTTCATGGATGCCCCTCCGATGATCTGCTTCTCCGGGTTCCATCATGGTCTGGTGACACTCAATATGAGCGACTCAATAATACCGCGCCAATGTAGAGCAAGTGGTGAGAAAGAGCACTGAATGGGTATAGTGAGTGTAGCACTGAAGGATACGCACTACACTCACAAGAAAAAGGATAAAAAGATTGATTTGGCCAAGCCCTGCTGAGCTGGCTATGTGGCATAGTGGCTTGAGCCACTGCCCTTGGAGCCTGTGGTGCTGGATTCAGATCCCAGTGCCAGTGTATATTTTGCTTCCAGGGGGAGTTGCTATTTTCTCCTAAGTCCGCTCACCCTGGAGTTTAGAATCCTTAATTTTTTTTTGGGGGGGGCTTGCCCCTGCATAAAAAAGTTAATTTTTTTCCTCATGAAATTTGCAACCGTCGCTATTTGTGATGGTTGGTGTTGTGCAGTTTGCCCTTTTGCCACCGGGCGGTTGTCTCGCTTTATGTGATCAGCGATCTTATGGACTTGCTGTTATCACATAAAACCCTCTCTGGCCATTGCCAGGACAACCAAATTGAACAACTTAGTGTTGGATTACCTGTGGTTCTGTTCCTGCACGGCCCGCTGTTGTCTGCCTGACATAATGTTACCCACTGCTAGGCCTAGTGCTTGTAACATGCTTCTTCCAGGTTCTGGGCTGCCTATGTGTCCTGTACTGTTGTGCAGCATGATGTCATGGTTTCACCATACTTTGTTATGTTCGCTGTGTAACATGCATGTCCGGGGGACTGGACTTGGAGGACACACCAGGCATTGGGTGGCACGTGCACGGGATATGCATCCGCATGTTGTGCATGTGTAGTTCTCCATAGTGCTGTGCACTGCTATTGCACAATGGCCTGCTGCGCAGTGCTGCCCAGTCTGATGACATCATATGTGGCAAGTAACATCATGACTGCGCTACGGTCTGATGTTTGATGTTGCACAAGCACAAGTGCAGGGCAAAGCAGTACACTAATGCAAACACATTTGTGTGGTGGGCAAAACTGCAATGTTAAACCAAGGTATGCAAATTATTCAATTTCTCAGTGAGTGGGCAAACAACCACATTTGCATGTCATTACTGGCAGGTTTGCATACATGAGGATGCCTGTTTGCACCTGGAGTATACAAAGGAGCATAGTGCACCCCCTAGATTCTACAGCTGAACTGCAGGTGAACGGAGGTAGGCATCCTGTGGAATGGCCTAGAAAGGAACATGGGTGAGCATTTAACCATGTGTATACAGGGGTTTCAGCATAACTCCCAGATGGAGATGCCATTTTCCAGGTACCTCCAGTGCAATTTTTCTATGTATTCCTGTAGATTCCATTACTTACTATGGAAGCCAAAATATTCAGTTTTCCTGCCAAACCAATGTAAGTCCATGGGAACAGTTTCTCTGTAGATGGTTCAATTTCCCTGTACAATACAGGAAGCCATGTGAATCTGGAGGCTCTGCTACATTGGAAATACTTTGATGGGGGAACTCTCACATCCAGATTTCTTATGTGATGGAACTGTGATTTGCAGGTGGTGGAACCTTCCTTTAGTAGTCAATGGGGTAGGATGACAGAGGTGGTGGAACTGTCATGCATATTTCAGAGAGGTGGTAGAACTGAGTTGCTGTGACTCCTGTGCAATGTTATCCCTGTGTGTATGCTGTGTGCAGTGGTACCCTGGACATGTGGCAGTGGTGGCCACTGGCATCCACGTCTAGTGGTGGTGTGTTGAGTCTAGGTAGAGGCACCCTCCTACCATAGACTATGTTGCACACTGGCAGCTGAGGTGCCCCCTCATATACATGCATAGGTAGTGGTGTCCCTGGGTTCTTGTGAGACCCTGCCTATATCCACCCCTGTCTGTTTGTGACCTAAACAATGGCTGTGTCTGCAAATGGGCAGGCCTGTGTCAGATGGCTGAGGGCTGTGTTAGGAACTGCATTGCTGGGACACTTACTTGGCCGGGGGGTACACTACAGTACTGTTTTGCTGTGTGTACTCCCCAGTCACCTGTATTCCACTTCCCTTCCAGCAGGTACTATGGAAGACACTGACAAACCAAGCGGCCACCCTGTCTCCACCAGACAGTTGCAAGTGCTGACACAGGCCTCTATGGCCAGGAAATGGGTGGTGTCCCAGAGGCAGGCCACAAATGCCCAGGTACAGTAGGCCTGGGAGGAGATTACCGATGTGGTTAGTGCGGTCATTGGCTGAAACAGGCCCATGGAAGCTGTAAGGAAGGACTTTGGGAGACATTAGGAGGCAGAAAAATCAGGTCATAGCAATGCACTGCAGGGCACTGCATGCCACAGGTGGGGACCCACCAGTATTGGAGGCTGCATATACCCTGGATCCTGCAGAGGAAGCCATAGCATCTGCCCTATGGCCTGTTGAGGTGATGAGAGTGTTGAGTGCTGGCTACAAGAGCCAAGTGGGACCTGTCAAGCCATGTGAGTGACTGCCAGTGCGATGTCCCATCAGCCATGTGTGCATATCTGGTTGACTTTTTTGACTGGGTGACAAGGGCACTAGCTAGGGGCCATGTGGTGGATATCCTGTATCTGGACTTCAGCAAGGCCTTCAACTCAGTGCAACATGGAAGGTTGACTAGTAAGCTAAGAAACCAGGGAGCAGGGGAGAAACTGGTTGGATGGATTAGGAGCTGGCTGCATGTCAGACTGCAGAGGGTTGTTGTAAGGGGAGAACTCTAAACTCCCAGAGCTGTAACCAGTGGGGTCCCACAAGGTTTGATACTAGAATCAGTGCTATTTAACATCTTCATTGCTGGCATATCGCATGGGATTAGGAGTAAGATCAGCTTTTTTGCTGATGACACAAAGATTGGTGCAGAGGTGGATAGTGTGGAAGGTGGGGGGAGGTACTCCAAGAGGATTTGGCAAGACTTGAGTGCTGGTCAGAGAAATGGCAGCTGGGGTTCAATGCTGAGGAGTGCAAAGTCATGCACTTGGGAGCCAGGAACCCTGGGAATTGCTACTGGCTGGGGGGAGTGCAGTTATCCACTTCAGGGGAGGAGATGGATGTAGGGGTATTCATCACAGGGGGCATGAATCACTCACAGCAGTGTAGGAAGGCAGCGGCCAAGGCTAATAAGATGCTGGGGTGCATTGCCAGAGGAATCACCTTTAGGATAGAAGAAGTCATTCTGCAACTCTACAGATTGCTGGTGAGACCTCACTTGGAGTACTGTGTGCAGTTCTGGTGCCCCTATTTAAAGAAGGATGTCAAACTACTTGAAGGGGGTCCAGCGCAGGGTGACAAAGATGATCTTTGGGCTAGGAGACAAACCATTCAAGGAAAGATTAGGGGAGCTCAAGATGTATTCCCTGGAGGACAGACGGGAGAGAGGGGATATGATTGAGACCTTAAGATACTTAAAGGATATGATTAGGGTTAGAACTGAGGGCCTGTTTAGATTAAAGGGGGGAGGGACACAAGGAAACAGTCTGAAACTGGATGGCAGAAGATTCAGGAGGGAAATGAGGAGGCACTACTTCACAGAAAGGGTGGTAGCGAGGTGAAAAGCACTGCCAGAGGAGGTGATATAATTGAAATCTGTGGGCAATTTTAAGAAGGGGTGGGACAAGGTCAAAGGTAAGATCAAAACTGGGGGGGGATGCTGGGGAGGGGGAGTCAGCAGATGGGGCAATAAATCAGATGGATGGGCAAGGGTTGGGGGGCAGCGCAAGTAGATTAGACAGGAAGCTGCACACTCAAGCAGACTGGATAGACCCTATGGGCTGTACCTGCTGGCATTTTCGCATCTTCGTATCTTCATATATGTGTGTGTGTATATGTGTATGGATGCAGGCATATGTCAGTGCTGGGTGACACAGTTGGTGCAGGCTGCACTGCTATTTCCATGTCACCCAGTGTGTAGCCATCCATGTGCAAATCTATGACTATGCCCCATGTGTTGTTACCCATGGGCTCACTGGTTCTGGGATGTGTACTTCCTGAGGATGGGGTGTGTCCACACTGGCGGTGGGCTGTGTGCTCACTGGTGCTGGGTGTGTGTTCACAGGTTTTGGGGTGTGTGCTGACAGGTGCTGGAATATGTGCTAGTTCATGCTGGGTGCTGGGATGCGTGCTCATTGGTGCTGGGCTGTGTGCTCCCTAGTGCTGGGTGTGCGTTTACTGGTGCTGGGGTGTGTGCTCACTGGTGCTGGGTGTGTTCACAGGTGTTAGGGTGTGTGCTTCTTGGTGCTAGGATGTGTGCTCACTCATACTGGGTTGTGTGCTCCATGAAGGCAGGATGCATGCTTACCAGTGTAGGGGTGTGTGGTGTGTAGGGGCACACACACAGAGCATGGGTGTGTCACTGTATGTCGAGCAGGCATGCTGCCTCAGCTGGCTTTGAAATCTGGGCCTGTCTCCTGCTTTGTCCACACCTTAAATATAATGGTCAAATCTGTGCTACATCACAGTTCTGAAGATAGCATGACTGTCTCCACAGCACACTCCATCTGTGCTCATTTGCTTCCCTCTGTAAAGGCGACTAACCAGCTAAGAGAAGTGTAACAATGCCTTGGTCCTTCTCAACACTGATCGATACAGGTTGTGAGGGCAACATGGAATTCGTCCTACCTGATACTCTCTAGACTGCTAGAACAGAAGGAGGCACTTTATGATATGTAATTGGAGTATGATATTGGGGGAGGCCTAGGCCACCATGAGTGGTCACTTAATAATGCTTTGGTGAAAGTACTTGGCCTTCAGCAATTTGAGAGAGGCACCAGTGATTTAAGTGCTTCCAGTCCAGTTTGTGTTCCCTTTCTCAATCCCTAGCTAGTGAGGGTAATTTTTTTCCACACTCTTGTGCAATTTTCAGTGTGTCTTTCCATTGTAAAATAGTTCAATGTTTGGTGAATAGAGTAGTGGTTGTGTATGCTTGTAAAATGTTGGCCTTTCTCTGTTCCCATCCTTGGTAGATAAGCTGGGTAGTGTGTAGGGAATAGAAGACCCAAAAAGATTACCTTCTCCAACTCACAGAGAGTGTGACTAGTAGCACACAGGAGAGGAAAACCCCCCTTTAGAGGAAACCTCTGAAGACCAATGGCTACTGATCTACCCATCCTCTGGGCAAACTAAGAGGAGATGATCTCAAATGCTTGTAATGATTTCTGGTTCTGGTTTAGGATGTAAGATTTAAAGTCTGATGAAGTTGGTCTTCTGAGTCTCTTGATGATGGGAGCAGGAATGTTATTTCTTGAGGCTGAAGAAGCTGCTTCATTCTGGATGATGTTCTGATAGCGAATGTGGATGAAGTCCAAGCCATTGAAGAAAATCTCAAACATGATCCAGGAATCATTTGTGGGCATAGATAATTGTTTAACAGAGATAAACAGAGGACGTGATGGATCCGAGCATGAGGAAGAGCATGGGTTTGCCTAGGTGATCTACCAGACTCCAGTAATTACAGGACGGATAATAGATTATGGAATCCTTTATGTAATCTGACAGTCTTGAAGAAGGTATCGACAGGACATAGTGATCAGCCCTGTTCTGAAGTAGTCAATGAAGATGGAAGAGAAGGATGATGAGATAGTGAACTCTCCAGGACGCAGGAATCCAAAGAGGGCTAGACAAAATAGTGGAAGGAGCCTTGCTATTCAAGGTGGAATCAACTGGATCTGAGTTCAGTAAATCCTGTATGTTTTGTATTATAGGGCATCTATAGGGCGACAATGAAGAGCCTTAGAAATTGTGTAACTGAAGAACTGAAAAAATAGTAATTGCGAGGATGGACTAGGATGTGAGGAAAATAACTGGATACCTGATAGGTATAGCTTAATTGTTCCTTATGATAGTTTCCAGGATTGATGGCAAGGTTAGAAATGCTAGCACGTATGTGAGTAGAAATATTCATGGAGAACTACAATGCACAGAATGAGGAATACTCTTTACATTGTAATATAAGCAGGGCCCCTACTTTTCTGCGGCACAGTGGGACCAAGTTCTGCGGCAAGACTACCACTTGCTGCAGAACTTCTGTGTCGGTGGTTTGTAATTTCTGCGGAAGTTCTGCGGCACTAACAAACTACCACATCACAATGTCAGCTTGTCATCCTGACTTCACTTTCGTGGCAGTGGTTATAGCAATCAGGATGGTGGAAGCACAGTAACACTAGTTCAAAAATAACAGACTTATAAAAATAATTGTATGCCTAAAAAGCAAAACAAATGTCTCTCCCTTAAGGTCCTAGCCTGTTGCATAAATTACATATGCAGAGGGGATCTTATGTGATAAATAAGGTATTTCTATATGCATGCTATCTATCCCACTAATGAGGTTTCCACTGTCTATCACTTATATATTTGTATGTGCTTTCTACACCACTCATGAGGTTCCCACTGTGTATCACTTATATATTTATATGCAATCTGTAACATACATACAAATATGTGTATATGTGTGTGTGGTGAGAGACAGAGATACTGTGTGTGTATATGTGTGTGTGTGTGTGTGTGTGTGTGTGTGTGTGTGTGTGTGTGTGTGTAAATATATATATATATATATATATATATATTTATTTCCATGAACTTGCATCCTCATTCATGCAGGTCCCTTTGGAAATGGAATAGAGGAGTTATTGCAAAACTCATTTTTCATGTCAGCCTGCTTACCCTGACACACTGCGTAACACCAGCAGGCCATGTCATGCATTCATGCATGTGAACCGATTGTGAGATAGAGCTCTCCAGCCCATCACAATGTGTCCAACATGTGACAGAACACTGCACCATACCTTCCCAGGCTCTGAGCAGTGATGTGTTCCACCAATCCTTGTGCTGCCCAACCAGCTCCCAGAGCTAATCTCTGAACCTGAGTTGCCAGCACGGAAACACAGCATGCTACCCTCTGGCCCAACAGCTGTCCCTGCACACAACATTTCTCCATAACTTTTAGGTGATTCTATCAACCAATGACAATATGTAATCAATAACCCTGGCAAAATGCTTACAGTGCAATTATTTATTTAACAGGTATATTCTTTCAACAGGTCTACACATTATTATATTCCACTTTTCTGGGCATAATTACTTTATTTTTCTTAAAAATGACAGTTAAATTCATGTTACCAGTTATTCATTTCAGATGGTATCTCTATACCTTAAAGGCACAAATAGGTTTGTGCAAAGTGAGGTATGGACTTAACAGGTCTGTACTGTTGACAAGGTTTTGTTTAAGTTGGCCCTAGCACAATAATGAAAGACTGAAAATTGTATTAGGCTGTAGTGCAGGTTGAGCAAATATCACCATGCATGATGTGCTGTACCACCATCTCTGGCAGTGGGAGCTGTGGTAGATAAGTGACTGCCCATTTCTGTTGCAGAATGCAGCCATTTCGTTAGCTACTGTATGATGTTATAGCAATGATAACATCACATTCTGAGCACATAAGGGGTTTTGGATATAAAAAGAGGGGAAGGGAACTAGATTCTATGGATAAACAGAAATATTAATAAAAAATCACCAAGAAGAGTAAATTCTGCGGCACTGCAGAAGTTCTGCGGTAGATTGCAAGTTCTGCACAAAATTCTGCAGCTGCAGAATTCTAGGGGCCGTGAGTATAAGTAGCTCAGATGGCGAGAGCTACAGTAGCCCTCAGGTGGAGTTGGCTTGCTGGCAATTAAATTCTAATACATTATGAGGTCAGTAAATGAAAAGGAGGAGTCATGACAGAGTCTGCTGAAGGACTGAGGTGATGAAGGTCTGATGTTGGACATGGGATAACACAATCAGCTGCATCAGTTGTTTAGCTTGGAATGGAAACAGTGTGGTGTGAAAGAGATAACCAAGTCAGTTTCTGCATGAGCGGCATGGTGGAATGAGATGAAGTCCTGCCTTGTTACTGATATTCACTGTGGGTTAATTATCAGGACAATGTATATTGTCTGAAGGGACCAGTGATGACCTCAGGAAGGTGTCTGGCATGGTTGGGTAAATCTTGAAAAGAAGATGTTGATGAAGTCATGAAATATTGCAATGTCCAAAGTTCAGGGAGCAATGATCCAGGACCGCTCAAAGATAGAAGGATAGCCAGATGTTGGAAATGATTTGGTGTATAGTCTGAGATGCAAGATGGAAGAATGGTCTTTGAATAACATTAAACAGCCACTCCAGGGAGTTAGATATGGGTTCAAATAGCTAGATTTGATTTGCAGGAGCTCAGCTTCAGAAATGATGGTGCAATTCGGAAACCAAAGCTGCCAGTGCCAATAGATAGTAATGAAGGACCAACCTTGGGGAATTATTATCATTGCGAAGTTGAAGTATCCCAGGAAGGAAAAATATTGATGCTTCATGCAAGAAGATAAGTTTGAAGAGGATTCCACTAAGGCTTGGATTCTGTGGAGTGAATGACAGCAGGTTCTGGCACAGCAAACTGAATGCATGACAGTAGAAGGCAGAGGAGGGGAGAACTGAGATGCTGGCGGGGTTCATCCGAAATCCAATGGAAGAAGTAGCACAGCAGATAGGAGTCCAAGGCCCAGCGGCTTGAAGGAATATGAAACAGATCCATGTCATGGAATTGGCTGAAAGCTAGAACAAAGGCTGACACAATCGAAGTCTTCAGGAGTCCAGGAGCTACAAGTAGCAATATCATAAAAAAACTGCATGAAATGAATCTGACGTCTGAGGCAAGGAGTGGTGATGGCTCCGAGGTGGATGGCAAATGGACACTTGGATGAGTACCCAGAGGAGTAGGAATGTCCCGAGCACTGCTGATGGATGAATTAGCAGAAGGAGTTGATGTTATCGGAGGCTGGAGTAAGCTGAACTGGGAAATGAGCTGCAATTGTGGACAAGTGGGAGAGCAAGCTGGAAACTGAAGACAAGTGGAGCTATGAAGTCCTGAAATGCAGACAGTGGAGAAAAGTCCAATTGATAAGCAGGCTGACTAGGACCTGAATCCTGAACAGGATGAAGCTAAGAAGCTTGAATAAAGCATACAAGTCCTGAATATGGGCAGAAGCCAAGTGCTGGAAACTCCAGGATGTGTAGGTCGGCTATGAGGTGGGGAACAGTATGATCCTTAAAGGAGCAGTTTGATATGGAAGCCTGCTATTGGACTGGGAGAGCTGATGAATAAATCCAAGGAGACCGTGCAATACCTTCTTAAGGTGTTGGAGGCATGGAATCAGTAGGCGCAGAAGATTTCTTGATATGAATATGTGCTAGGTAGTGATTAAGGGCCCAGGGAACAATCCAAAGCAGCAAGGTACAGGAATTGAATGGAATGAATGGTTGAGATATGAGAGAGGCTTCGTGGACTGGGTAGAAGGTTTCCACCTCAGACAGGAGATGGCGAACCTGAATCTCATTCCACAGGATCCGAGGAGCTGAGAATGAGCTCGAACTAGAGTGGATGGTAACTGGATGAAACAGACTCCCTTCCCCGGTAGACAGGACAAACCCACTTTCATTCAAATGCCCCAGAAAGCATGATTTAGGGATGCAGACTGCCGGAATGTTGATATAGAATGCAACTAGTAGAGAATGTAATTGGATGAAAAAGACTCCCATCCCCGGTAGACAGGGTAAGTCTATCTTTGCTCGATACCCCACCAGGTAGAGTTAGGGACAGAAACATAGAAATATAGAAATTGATGGCAGATAAGGACAGCTAGGCTTATCAAGTCTGCCCATTTTCCCTACCTGCTGCAAAAGCCACAGACTCTACTTGATCTCCGGCTTTATTCTCTTTCCTGTCACTAGGGTTCCCCTATGCCTATCTCACGCATTTCTAAATTCCCCCACCAAGTTATCCCCCACCACCTTTGGTGGGAGGCTGTTCCATACATCCACCACCCTTTCTGTGAAGAAATACTTCCTCACGTTACCCCTTAGTCTACCCTCTTCCAGCCTCATGTCATGACCCCTTGCTCTAGAACATCTCTTTTTCTGAAAGGTGCTACCCTCCTGTACCTTATTTATACCCTTGAGATAGTTGAAGGTCTCTATCATATGCCCCATCTCTCCCTCACTCTCCTCTACTCTCCTCCAGGGTATACATATTGAGGTCCTGCAGTCTCTCCTCATAAGACTTTTGGTGCAGGCCCTGCACCATTTTTGTTGCCCTTCACTGAACTGCCTCTACCTTGTCCATGTCTTTATAGAGATGCCACCTCCAGAACTGGACACAGTACTCCAGATGGGGTCTCACAAATGATTTGTACAGCGGCAGCACCACCTCCTTTCTTCTGCTGGTGATACCTCTCCCTATGCTCCCCAGTAGCCCTCTGGCTCTCCCCACAGCTTTGGCACATTGTTTGGCCACCTTTAGGTAATCTGATATGATTACCCCCTTCCTCTTTGGTGGCCATTAGTATCCCCCTCATCATGTAAGCCTCCCCTGGGTTTCTGTGCCCCAAATACATGATTTTGCACTTCTTTGCATTAAATCTTAGTTGCCACACTCTTGTCCATTCCTTTAGTTTGCCTAGGTCCCCCCTCATTTTTTCCACTCCTCCCAGAGTGTCTACCCTGTTGCAGATCTTAGTGTTATCTGCAAAGAGGCATTATTTTCCTTCCAACACCTTCACAATATCACTTATGAAGACATTAAATAGGACAGACCCCAGAAGTGATCCCTCTGGCACCCAACTGGTCATCTTCCTTTCCTCGGATTGAACTCCATTTACCACTACCACCCCCTGTGTTCTATCCCTCAGCCATTTGCTAACCCAGTTTACCACCTTGGGACCCATTCCCAGGCTGCCAAGCTTGTTTACAAGCCTCTTATGTGGAATGGTGTCGAAGGCCTTGCTGAAGTCCAGGTAGGCCACATTCACCCCCTCCCTCTGATCCACTTCCATGGTCATCTAGTCAAAGAAATCTATCAGATTTGTTTGACATGACCTCCCCTCTGTGAATCCATGCTGCCTCGTATCCTGTGCTCCACTGGATTCAAGATGTTCCACAGTCCTTTTTTTAGCAGTGATTGCATTATTTTCCCCACCACCGAGGTAAGGCTGACTGGTCTAAGTTTCCAGCCTCCTCCCTGCTCCCAAGTCTGTGTAGAGGGACTACATCTGCTCTTCTCCAGTTCTCTGGAACCATTTCCTTTTCCAGCGATTCATTGAACAGGGCTTCCAGTGGTGCTGCCAGCACCTCCCTAAGCTTCTTTAATATTCTAGGAGGCATCCTGTCTGGTCCCATTGCCTTGTCCACTTTCAGTTTTGCAAGTTCCTTTAGAACTCTCTCCTCCATAAATGGACTGGTGTTCACCTCCCTCCTCTTATTGCTCCTGTCACTTAATTGTGGTCCCTCAACTTCCCCCTCTTCTGTGAATACTAAACAACAATATTTGTTCAGGATTGTTGCTTTTTCCAAGTCCCCTTCTGCACACTCCCCTTCTTCACCCTTAAGCCTTACAATCCCACCCCTTGTCTTTTTCCATTCACTAATGTGCCTATAAAATGTCTTGTCCCCTTTCTTTACTGCTTGGGCTTTTTCCGCTGTTTGCGCCTTTGCGCTCCGACTGCCTTCCTTGCCTCCCTCTGCTTAGAAACATAGAAACATAGATTTTGACAGCAGATAAGGACCGCTTGGCGCACCCAGTCTGCCCATTTCCCTACCTAATGGATAAGCTGCAGATCCTAGTTAACCAGCAGCCTACTTCTTCTTACCCCAACCCCCTAGAATTGCCTCATGACTGTCCCATGCATGCTTGAATTCCACCACTGATTTTGACTCCACAACCTCCTCCGAAGGCTGTTCCATGCATCCACAACCCTCTCTGTAAAAAAATACTTCCTTAAATTACCTCTGAGCCGCCCCCCTCTATCTTCAAATTGTGCCCCCTTGTTCTTGCACACCTCTTTTTTTGAAAGATGCTACCCTCTTGGACTTTGTTGATTCCCTTGAGGTATGCTTATCCAGATACACTACATTGTCCTCCTCCCTTTGTGTTTCTCTGAACTTCCTGAAAGCCAGCTTTTTTGCTCTTACCTTTCCGGCCACTTCCCTTGAGAACCATAGTGGTTTTCTTTTTCTCTTGCCTTTGTTTATTTGCCTAACGCAAAGGTTTGTTGCTTCCACTATGGCTCCTCTTAGATGAGCCAGCTGTTCCTCAACTCTATCCCCCCCACAGTCACCCATTCCTTCTAGGGCTTTCCTAATACATAGCCCCCAGCCTTGCAAATTCTGCCCTCCTGAGGTCCAGAACTCTCACTTTCATTTGGCTTGACTCTGCCACTGTACTCATATTGCACCACACCATGCGATGATCACTGGATCCCAGGTGTGCACCAACCATGACATCTGCAATTCTGTCCCCGTTGGTAAGTACCAGGTCCAAAATAACACACTCATGGGTAGGCTAGCACTAGCTGCCTGAAGCATGCTCCCTGCAAGGAGTCCAGTATGTCCCTGCCTCTGGCTGAGGCTGTGGCTGGGATGCTCCAATCAAAATCAGGCAGACTGAAGTCATAATAGCAGCAGTTCCCCTTTAGTCGCTATCTTATGGATGGCTTCCACTAGAACCTTGTGCAACTCTTCCCCTTGTGCTGGAGGTCTGTAGATCACGCCCATGTGAACAGCGGTGCCACTGCCTGTCTCCAGCGTGACCCACAGAGCCTCCACCCCCCCCCCACAATCCCTGTACTTCAGTTGCTTTTAAACCTACCCTGGTGTAAAGAGCTACCCCTCCTCCCTTTTTACCCTCCCCGTCTTTACTGAATAGAGCATAACCTGGTATAGCTACATCCCAGTCATAGTTCCCATTATGCCATGTCTCGGTGATAGTGATAATGTCCAAGTCAGCCACTGCTATAAAGGCCACCTGATCCGGAATTTTATTTCCAAGGCTGCAAGCATTCACACACATGGCCTTCCATATTTTGTACCTTCCCCTCCTGTCATCCTCCCTTTTATCCTCATGGCTTTCCTCACTACCCCCTGTCTTTAATACCCTTTCCCTTTTTCTCCGCCATTCTACCTTTTCCTAGTTTAGTTACCACTGGCGAGTTCCCAGCCTTAGAGTCCTCCCTGTGGACTACATTAACCTGTGGGGGTGGGCAGTTTGATTCTCCCTGTTTCCTTCCACCAACCCCCTTGGCTAGTTTAAATGCTTGCCAATGAAGCATTTAAACTGCTCACTAAGGACAATGGTCCCCTCCCTGGATGGATGCAGGCTGTTGCCCTTGTACAGGCCCACATCCCTGCAGATGGGTGCCCAATCTCCAATGAAGCCGAAACCCTTCCTCTGCCCCAGTTCCTCAACCATGTGTTGAAGTCCCTGGTGTGGAGATTGCTAATCTTCCCTTGCCATGAACGGGCAGCACCTCCGAGAAGGTCACAGAGCCTGCTACCTGCCCCAGGCACCTCCCAAACTCCCTGAACTCCTCCTGCACTCATCCTATCACTGCTTTGTCCTTAGCCAGGTCATTTGTCCCTAGATGGACAATGACATCCAGCTCCCCACTCCTTGCTGCCACTCTAGTGATCCTCTGTCCATCCCTTTGAGTCGTGCACCTGGCAGGCACCTAACCTCCCTCTCCACCCCACTATCTGTCCCCAACTCCACTCCTTGGACTATGGAGTCCCCCATTTACTACCTGGTAGTCTCTTACTACAGAAAAACAGTCAGCTGCCTTCTTGGCCTTGCTCTGCTTCTTTTCCTCCAGCCAAAAGCTGACTACTGGGCAGAGACTTTGGATTGCTGCTGTGTTTCACAGAGGAGAACTTTGGTTTCAGAGCAAGAAACAGCAGTCTAGAACTACAGATTTTTTACTGATAAATCACTTCTATCTCAGCAGGAGTCAGTACCTGTTTGGATTAAGCAAACAGATACTTTATTAGAAGGGGGGGTCTCATTTAAGTAAAAAAAAAAAGAAGAAATTCACTGTGTGTTTCTCTGAGGAAGGGGGCTGTATCAGCTTAATTTACTGTGTCAGGAGCAGAGGGTGTATCTAATTGGGGTGTGGCTTAGGAGCTTAGGAGTACAAAAGCAGGTGTCTCCAATTACAGCTTCCTGCTGTTTTTGACAGAGGAGAACTTTGGTTTCAGAGCAAGAAACAGCAGTCTAGAACTACAGATTTTTTACTGATAAATCACTTCTATCTCAGCAAGAGTCAGTACCTCTTTGGATTAAGCAAACAGATACTTTATTAGAAGAAGGGGGTAGAAACACAGAAACATAGAATTTGACAGCAGATAAGGACTGCTTGGACCACCTAGTCTGCCCATTTCCCTACCTAACGGATAAGCTGCAGATCCTAGTTAACCAACAGCCTACTTCCTTCTACCCCCCACTAGAATTGCCTTATATCTGTCCCATGCATTCTTGAATTACCCCACTGTTTGTGGCTCTACAACCTCTTCAAGAAGGCTGTTCCATGTATCCACAACCCTCTCTGTGAAGAAATACTTCCTTACATTACCTCTGAGCTGTCCCCCTCTATCTTCAAATTGTGCCCCCTTGTTTTTGCACATCTCTTTTTCTGAAAGATGCTACCCTCTTGGACTTTGTTGATTCCCTTGAGGTATTTGAAAGTTTCTATCATGTCCCCCCTCTCCCTCCTCTCCTCCAGGCTATACATATTAAGATCCTTAAGTATCTCTTGATATGTCTTCTGGTGCAGACCCTGCACCATTTTGGTTGCCCTCCTCTAGACAGCCTCCACCCTGTCTATGTCTTTTCGGAGATGGGGTCTCCAGAACTGTACACAGTACTCCAATGTGGTCTTACCAACCGTCTGTACAGAGGGCCAACAACTTCCTGTTTTCTACTGGTGATGCCTCTCCCTATGCATCCCAGTATCCTCCCAGCCCTCCTTACTGCCTTCTCACATTGCTGGCCCACCTTTAGGTCATCTGATATGACTACCCCAGGTCCCTTTCCATTTTTGTTGTCATCAGTATCTCACCCCCCATTGTGTACTCTTCCCCTGGGTTTTTGTTTCCCAGGTGCATTACTTTGCACTTCTTTGCATTGAATCTAAGCTGCCATACATTTGACCATTCCTCCAACCTTGCCAAGTCCCTGTTCATCCTTTCCACCCCACCTTGTGTATCAACACTGTTGCAGATCTTTGTGTAGTCTGCAAAGAGACATACTTTCTGTTCCAGTCCCTCTGCATTGTCACTTATAAAGAAATTAAAAAGGACCGGTCCCAGTACCGAACCCTGCGGTACCCCACTAGTAACCCTCCTTTCTTCACTGTGGACTCCATTTACTATTACCCGCTGTGTCCTGTTGTCCAACCAGTGTTTTACCCAGGCTACCACTGCAGGACCCAATCCCAAGCTGGCTAATTTGTTTATTAATTTTTTGTGCAGGAACTGTGTTAAATGCCTTGCTAAAGTCTAGGTAGGCCATGTCCACAGCCCCTCCCTGGTCTACTGCTTTGGTCATCCAGTCAAAGAAATCAATTAGATTTGTCTGACACAACTTTCCCGCTGTGAATCCATGCTGCCTTGGGTTCTCTGCCCCACTGGCCTCTAGGTACTCAACAATTCTTTCCTTCAGAAGTGATCCCATCATTTTCCCTACCACTGAGGTCAAACTGACAGGTCTGTAGTTTCCTGCCTCTTTCTTGCTCCCACTTTTGTGAAGGGAAATCACAACCACCCTCCTCCAGTCCTCAGGTACCACCCCATCATCCCATGATTTGTTAAAAAGAGTAGTCAGTGGTGTTACTAGTTCTTTTAAAATTCTGGGGTGAATCCCATCAGGCCCCATTGCTTTATCCACCTTCAGTTTTAAGAGTTCTTACAGAACCTTTTCTTCTGTGAAAGGACTAATATCATCCCCCTATCCAACGTGCTTCTATTGACTGGATTAGGTATTTTCCCCTGCTTTTCCATTGTGAATACTGAGCAGAAGTATTCATTCAGTATCCCTGCTTTTTCACTGTCGCTCTCTGCCCAACCATCTTCCTCTTTGTTCAGCCTCAGTATCCCTGCCTTAGTCTTTCTTTGCTCCCTAATGTACCTATAAAAGGTTTTATCCCCCTTCTTAACTGAGTTGGCTATCTTTTCCTCAGTTTGGGCCTTTGCTATTCTGACTGCCTTACCCGCTTCCTTCTGCTTTAACTAGTACAGTTCTCTGTCCTTTTCCTTCTGTGTTTCCTTATACTTCCTGAATGCTATCTTTTTTCCCTTACCCTCCCTGCTACTTCTTTTGAGAACCATAGTGATTTTTTCTTTCATTTTGATTTGTTTATTTGCTTCACACAAAGACTTATTGCCTCTGTGATGGCGGTTTTGATGTTTCCCCATTGTTGCTCCACCCCACCTTCTTGCCTGTTTGCTAGTGCTTTTCTGAGGCACTCTCCCATTTTGACAAAATCAGCCCTTCTGAAGTCCAGTACCTTCACTTTTGTGTGACTTGACTCTACAGCTAAGTTTATCGTGAACCACACTGTTTGGTGGTCGCTTGTTCCCAGATGGCTACCTACTTCAAGATCAGAGATCCTCTCTCCATCCCCATTTGAGAGCACCAGGTCTAAGATTGCTCTCTCCTGTGTGGGTTCAAAAACTAGCTGTCTGAGGCATGCCTCCTGTAGGGCATTGAGAATGCCCTGCTCTTGGATGTGGCTGCAGCAAAGGTGCTCCAATCAACATCTGGCCTATACAGGTCCCCCATCAGCAATATCTCCCCTTTCTCTGCCATCCCAAGGATGCCTTCTATCATTTCCTTGTCCATTTTCTCCCCCTGAGATGGGGATCTGTATACAACCCCTGTGCGGATTGTGGAGCCATTTCCAGTCTCCAGGGTGACCCACAGTGCCTCCTCTCCTCCCTGTTTATCCTTTAGTTCTGTTGCTTTTATCTCTTCCCTTACATAGAGAGCTACTCCTCCTCCTCCTCTTCTTCCCTCCCTGCCCCTCATGTTGATTGTGAACCCTGGTATGTTGACATCCCAGTCATGGTTCTCTGTGTACAATGTTTCTGTGACTGCCACAATATCCAGGCATCCTTCTTCCATCAAGGCCACCATTTCAGGGAACTTTTTACCTAGACTACGGCCATTGGTACTCATTACCCTCCATTTTTTTATGGCTTTATTTCTTTTTGCCCCATCCCTGTCCCTACTGCCTTTGTCTTTTTCTCCATTTACTCCTGTCCTTTTCCCTATCAACTGCTCTATTTTGGTGTTTACCTCACTAATTACTCTGATTTTTTGGGGGGAGGCTAGGATTTCCCTTCTCCTCTTCAGTGCCTCCCCCCTTGGCTAGTTTAAATGCTTGCCACTGAAGCATTTAAGCCTATCACCAAGGATCCTGGTTCCCCTCCAGGATAGATGCAGACCATCGTGCCTGTATAGGGTCTCATTTAAGTAAAAAAAAAAGAAAAAGAAGGTCACTGTGTGTTTGTCTGAGGAAGGGGGCTGTATCAGCTTAATTTACTGAGTCAGAAGCAGAGGGTGAATCTAATTGGGGGTGTGACTTAGGCACTTAGGAGTACAAAAGCAGGTGTCTCCATTTACTGCTTCCTGCTGTTTTTAACAGAGGAGAACTCTGGTTTCAGAGCAAGAAACAGCGGCCTAGAACTACAGATTGTTTACTGATAAATCACTTCTATCTCAGCTGGAGTCAATACCTGTTTGGATTAAGCAAACAGATACTTTATTAGAAGAAGGGGGTCTCATTTAAATAAAAAAAAGAAGAAAGTCACTGTGTGTTTCTCTGAGGAAGAGGGGTGTATTAGCTTAATTTACTGAGTCAGGAGCAGAGGGTGAATCTAATTGGGGGTGTGGCTTAGGAGTACAAAAGCAGGTGTCTCCAATTACAGCTTCCTACTGTTTTTGACAGAGGAGAACTTTGGTTTCAGAGCAAGAAACAGCAGTCTAGAATTACAGATTTTTTACTGATAAATCACTGGTATCTCAGCAGGCGTCAGTACCTGTTTGGATTAAGCAAACAGATACTTTATTAGAAGAAGGGGTCTCATTTAAGTAAAAAAAAAGAAGAAAGGCACTGTGTGTTTCTCTGAGGAAGGGGGCTGTATCAGCTTAATTTACTGAATCAGGAGCAGGGGTGAATCTAATTGGGGGTGTGGCTTAGGAGTACAAAAGCAGGTGTCTCCAATTATAGCTTCCTACTGTTTTTGATAGAGGAGAACTTTGGTTTCAGATCAAGAAACAGCAGTCTAGAACTACAGATTTTTTACAAATTGCCCTTCTTCCCACTCCTCCACCCGCCCACCCTAAGCCAGTTCTACTTTTATAGCCACTGAATTTGATTGACAACAGGAACTTCCTGTTTGGCAGTAAGAAGGGAAGGATCACTGAGACACATTAGTTTCTTCAACCTTGAAGGAACCTAAAAAATAACTTTCTCCCACCCTGGCTGCTGGAGGTCTGAATCCAAGCACGGAAGAAGGAGACTACTGAAGACTACAGGAAGTTCCTGTCCCAGAACAGGAAGGCCGAGGCTTGTAAGGGCACATAGGCAGTAGGAAAGTAAGTGTTAAAAAACATAGAGGGAGGAGACAGTAAGCATACAAAGCAACAGGAGAGGGGACACAAAATAAGTCAAGGTGGGAGTGGTGCAGTGCAAGGGCTGTGGGGCAGCAGTGTTCTGGGAGACATTCTGGAGGCTGCGATGCTGCCCTGTTTGCAGGCACCTCTCTGGTCTGAGGGAGGAGGTTGCCCGTCTCCAGGCTGACCTGGCTAGGATTCGTGAAACTTCTTCCCCCACCCAGGGACCACCATGACCACCACCGTTACCTCAGAGGTTGCCAAGAAAGAGGAGTGGCTGGACCAAGGTGGTCAGAAGGAGGGTGGTGGAACAGAGGTGCTCCCTCAGTTGTACCTCTCCACAATTCATATGCTGTTCTGGCAAAGAGTGGTTACTCTATGGAGGCACCTGCAGTGGAGACCAAGGAGGATGCTGGGAACCTCCACAAAGGAGATCCACAGAAGGGTGACACGAGACCCCACTGGGGAAGGAAACAACTCCTGGTGGGGGACTCGATCACTGGGGGTTAGAAATGGGGGAGGAAGGGGATAGGGAGATAAGGTGCCTGCCTGGTACCACGGCTCAGAGGGACAGGAAGCAAATCCTCAGGATCGAGGAAGCAGCCACATGAGGGAGGGAGGGAGCTGGATGTCATTGTCCACCTAGGGACAAATGACCTGGCTGTGAATGGGATCAGAGCAGTGCAAGAAGAGTTTGTGGAGTTGGGGAGGGGCCTTCAACAAGTAGCATGTATGGTAACATTCTCAGAGGTGCTGCCTGTCTATGGCAAGGATGATGCTAGGGTATTCCGCACCATGGGATTCAATGAATGGTTGAAAAACTGGTGTGGAGCTCAGGATTTTGGCTTCATTGGGGACTGGGGAGCCACCTGGAGGGATGCAGGCTTATACTGGCTCGATGGTCTGCATCTGTCCAGGGGTGAATCAGGATCCTAGGTGACAGGTTTAAATGCTTCATTGGCAAGCATTTAAACTAGCCAAGGGGGGCAGGCACTGAAGAGGAGCAGGGAAATCCCAGCCTTCCCCCACAAAACACAGTAGTTAGAGAGGTAAACACCAAGGTAGAATAGTCAGTAGGGAGCAGGACAGGGGTAAATGCAGAAAAAGGCAGTAAGGACAGGGATGGGGCTAAAAGGGGTAAGGCCATAAAAAATAAATGGAAGGTGATGAGTACCAATGCCCGCAGTCTGTGCAACAAGCTTCCTGAACTAGTGGCCTTGATGGAAGAGGGATGCCTGGATATTGTGGCAGTTACTGAAACATGGTACACAGAGAACCATGACTGGAATGTCAACATACCAGGATACACAGTCTACAGGAGGGACAGGGTGGGTAAAAGAGGAGGAAGAGTAGCTCTCTATATAAGGGAAGGGATTAAAGCAACAGAACTAAAGAGTAAACAGGAAGTTGATGAGTCACTATGGGTCACCCTGGAGACAGGAAATGGCACCACAATCCACATGGGGGTTGTGTACAGACCCAAATCTCAGGGGGAGGAAATGGACAAGGAGATGATAGAAGGCATCCATAAAATGGCAGAAAAAGGGGAGATATTGTTGATGGGGGACCTGAATATGTCAGATGTTAACTGGAGTACCTCTGCTGCAGGTTCATCATAGAGCAGGGTAATTCTTGATGCCCTACAGGGGGCATGCCTCAGACAGCTAGTGTTGGAACCCACTGGGGAGGGAGCAATCTTAGACCTGGTACTCTCAAATGGGGAAGGAGAGAGGATCACAGATTTAGAAGTGGGTAGCCATCTGGGAACAAGTGACTACCAAACAGTGTGCTTCACAATAAACACGGCCATAGAGTCATGCCATACAAAACAAAAGTATTGGATTTTAGGAAGGCTGACTTTGGGAAATTGAGAGAGTGCCTCAGAAAAGCACTAACAAACGGGCAAGAAGGTGGGGTGGAGCAACAATGGGAAAACATCAAAACCGCCATCACAGAGGCAGCAAGTCTTTGTGTGAAGCAAATAAACAAATCAAAATGAAAGAAAAAACCACTATGGTTCTCAAAAGAGGTGGCAGGAATGATTAAGGAGAAAAGGATAACATTCAGGAAATATAAGGAAACACAGAAGGAGCAGGACAAATAACTTTATCAGTTAAAGCAGAGAAGGAAGGGAAGGCAGTCAGAATAGCAATGGCACCAACTGAGGAAAAGATAGACAACTCTGTTAAGAAGGGGGATAAAACCTTTTATAGGTACATTAGTGAGTGAAGAAAGATCAAGAGAGGGATACAGAGACTTAATAAAGGGGAGGGAATGTGGGTAGAGGGTGACAGTGAAAAAGCAGGGATACTGAACGAATATTTCTGCTCAGTATTCACAAAGGAAGAGGAGGGAGAGGTGCCTAAACCAAACAAGAGAGAAACTCTGAATGGGGGGTCGATAACAGTCCATTTACAGAAGAAAGGGTTTTGAAAGAACTCTTGAAACTGAGGGTGGACAAACAATGGGGCTTGATGGGATTCACCCAA
Organism: Neoceratodus forsteri; assembly: GCA_016271365.2. Classification (NCBI taxonomy): domain Eukaryota; kingdom Metazoa; phylum Chordata; order Ceratodontiformes; family Ceratodontidae; genus Neoceratodus; species Neoceratodus forsteri. The sequence goes on along the minus strand of CM057455.1, from coordinate 304,155,773 downwards.
GAATTCTAAAAGAACTAAGGGTAGAACTAGTAATACCACTGACTACTCTCTTTAACAAATCATGGGAGGATGGGGTGGTACCTGAGCACTGGAGGAGGGCAAATGTGATTCCATTTCACAAAAGTGGGAGCAGGGCAGAGGCAGGAAACTACAGACCAGTTAGTTTGACTTCAGTGGTAGGGAAAATTGTGGAATCACTTCTGAAGGAAAGAACTGTTGAGTACCTAGAGGCCATTGGGGCACAGGACCCAAGGCAGCATGGTTTCACAGCAGGAAGGTCATGTCAGATGAACCTAATAGATTTATTTGACTGGGTGACCAAAGTAGTAGACCAGGGAGGGGCTGTGGATATGGCCTACATAGATTTTAGCAAGGCATTTGACACAGTCTCACACAAAAGATTAATATACAAGTTAGCCAGCCTTGGAGTGGGTCACAAGGTGGTAGCCTGGATAAAAAACTGGCTGGACAACAGGATGCAAAGGGTAATAGTATACGGAGTCCACAGTGAAGAAAGGAGGGTAACTAGTGGGGTACCACAGGGTTCAGTACTGGGACCGGTCCTCTTTAATGTCATTATAAGTGACATTGGAGAGCACCTGGAAGGAAAGGTATGTCTCTTTGCAGATGACACAAAGATCTGCAACAGGGTTGATACACAAGGTGGAGTAGAAAGGATGAAAAGGGACTTGGCAAGGTTGGAGGAATGGTCAAATATGTGGCAGCTCAGATTCAATGCAAAGAAGTGCAAGGTAATGCATCTGGGAGACAAAAACCCAGGGGAAGAGTACACAATGGGGGGTGAGTTAATAACACCAACAAAAATCTAGGAGTAATTATATCAGATGACTTAAAGGTGGGCAAGCAATGAGAGAAGGCAGTAAGGAGAGTTGAGGGGGGATACTGGGATGCATATTGAGAGGCATCAACAGTAGATAACAAGAAGTTGTTATCCCTCTGTACAGACAGTTAGTGAGACCCTATCTGGAGTACTGCATGCAATTCTGGAGACCCCATCTCCGCAAAAACATAGACAGAGTGGAGGTTGTTCAGAGGAGGGCAACCAAAATGGTGCAGGGTCTGCACCAGAAGACATACGAGGAGAGACTAAAGCAGCTTAATATGTATACCCTTGAGGAAATGAGGGAGAGGGGGGACATGATAGAAACTTTCAAGTATCTCAAGGGAATTAACAAAGTACAAAAGGGTAGCATCTTTCAGAAGAAGAGATGTGCAAGAACAAGGGGACACAATTTGAAGATAGAGGGGGCAGCTCAGGGGTAATGTTAGAAAGTATTTTTTCACAGAGAGGGTTGTGGATGCATGGAACAGCCTTCCTGAGGAGGTTGGGGAGTCAGGAACAGTGGGAGGATTCAAGACTGCATGGGACAGGCATAAGGCAATTCTAGTGAGGGTAGGAGGAAGTAAGCTGTTGATTAACTAGAATCTGCAGCTTATCCATCGGGTAGGGAAATGGGCAGACTAGGTGAGCCAAGCGGTCCTTATCTGCCGTCAAATTATATGTTTCTATGGTTCTATTGCTGGTAGAGAATGTAATTAGATGAAACAGATTCCCATTCCTGGTAGACAGGGCAAGCCAACCTTCATTCAATGCCTTAAAAGGTAGAGTTAGGGATGGAGACTGTCAGACTGCTGGTATGGGCTGAGCAAGGAAAGGGCAGCTGGTTGCTGCACAGTAGAAATATAGGAACAAAGCAGAAATGTTTGGGGGAGTTGAGGAACAGTGGGCCCATCTAAGAGGAGCCATAGTGGAAGCAACAAACCTTTGTGTTAGGCAAATAAGCAAAGGCAAGAGAAAAAGAAAACCACTATGGTTCTCAAGGGAAGTGGCCGGGAAGGTAAGAGTGAAAAACCCTCTTGTAGTAGCCACTGAATTCAACTCCTTCACAAGGTGCACCTCATCTCTGCAGTCTTCCCCCCCCCACACCAAGTTCCCCCTCACTCCCTCCCACCCTGATCAAGCCCTGCCACAAGCCTCCCTAATCCCCTTCCGCCAGGTTACCCCGCAAGAAGTACTAACTGCATTACTTGCCCTAAACCCATCAAAAGGTAAATGCCTCACTGGCCTGGACTCCAAAATGCTATACCTGTCTGCTCCTGCCATCACCTCTCCACTGGCAGAGCTATACAATCTCTCCTTCTCGCTAACCTATATCCCATCTGAGTGGAAGCATGCCACAGTCATCCCCCTTTAGAAAGGTGGCGATCCATCCTTCCCTGAAAACTACCACCCTATATCCCTCCTTCCAATGCTGGCTAAACTGCAGGAACACCTGGTCCTCTCACAACTCTCCTCCTACCTTGACTCTTCTTCCTTTTTCACACCTTATCAGGCTGCTTTTAGGGAGACCCACTCCACTGCCACCTCCCTGCTAAGGCTCACAGATTCCATCCACACTGGTATGGACCAAGGCTACATCACCTCAGCAATTTTTGTCGATCTTGCAAAGGCGTTCAACACTGTCTCCCACCTGCTCCTCCTGTCCAAACTCTCACTCGCTGGACTCTTCAGTGTAGCAACCAAATGGTTCCACTCCTACCTGGCTGGTAGATCCCAATCGGTCCATATTGGTAACACCATCTCTTCTCCCCTACCTGTCTCAACCGGTGTGTCACAGGGCTCCGTCCTTGGACCACTCTTATTTTCCATTTTCCTCAATGACCTGCCCTCTGCTTGCCCTCTCACATCCATTCACATGTATGCAGATAATACAGTGTTGTATACATCAGGCCCCACACCCACTGATGTGGCGACCAGATTGCAGCAGGACTTCAACAATGTTTAGCTCTGGTTTCACACAAATCAACTCTCCCTCAACACCAAAAAAACAGTCTCCATGACCTTTGGCACTATTCAGAGACTCTCATGGCTCACCACCATTCTCAAATTCCAAACCCTGGATGGGACATCCCTGGAGGACTGTAACTCCTTTAGATGTCTTGGGGTATGCCTTAAGCAGCACCCTTGACTTTTCTATACACATCAATGCCATCCACAAAAAGCTCCACCCTAGATTGGGGGCTCTATACCATAATTGTGGCTGCATCCCACTGCCGGCATGCCGCGCCATGATACAGAAAATGATCCTCCCTATTTTTGACTATGGGGACATAGTCTACAGTGCTGCTGCCAAGCCCACCCTAGCCAGACTGCACCCACTCTTCCACTATTTCTGCCGTTTCACCCTGGACTGTCCTCCCTCCACCCATCATTGCACCCTCTACCAGTCCCTGGGCTTCTCCTCCCTCCATGACCGTAGGCTGTCCCACTGCACTCGCATCACAGCTAAGTTCTGGACCCAGTCCCTGCCCACCTACCTTGCTTCTTTACTGACTGCCCTTCCCCTTCCAGCTTATGCACTAAGGAACAATGACGCCAGGCTCCTATCCGTGCCACACATGTCCATCATCACAGGCCAGACAGCTTTCAAATATTACATGTCTAAACTATAGAATTCCCTTCCCATGGGCATTCGACACACCTACCCCACCCAACACCTCGATACACTACTCAAAGCACATTTTTCCTCCACCTGTACATGCAACTAAATATTCTGCCCGCCCTAGGCCGAACCTCCTAGTCTGGTAATAAGCACTGAACCGCAGCACTATGTTGTATGGGTGTATCTTAGTTAAAGCCTCTAACTACCCTGCCCTATACTCCAGCCGCTGCACTGTTTTATTTGTATTTTCTTACACTGTACCTGCTACTTCTATATTGTATTGCATTGCACTGTGTAATTCCACTACTGTATTCAGGACCTCGTTATTCAATGTTGTACTCTTACTCTCCTTGTACTCTACCCTCCCTCAGAATGCATCTGGAATCAAGCAGTGCTCTGCTCAGTATGCCTTTCTAATAAAACGTTTAAATAAATAAATAAATAATTAGCAGGGGAAGGGGACAGTAGCAAGGAAAAGAGGATTGGGAACAGCAGGAGGAGGACATACCTGCACTGCTGAATAGGAAGCAAAATTAAACAAACTAGAGGTGTACAACACAGAAGTCCCAGGATAACTAATTTGGGTATGCATAGCTTCAAGCTGTGAAATGAGAGGAGATAAGCACAATACTGTAGAACCTGGATGTGCTTGAGCTGGCAAAAACAGGCAATGTAAAAGTACTGGAACAAATGGACAAGTAAATTACAGTGAAATTAGCACCAAATGAGTCAGGACTAGTTGAACAAAATGATTATTTATTTATTTAGTGATTCGTAAAAAACCTTTGAGCATAAGCTCTTTTACAAAGGTTCTATGACATAGATTGCAAAACAAAGTACAGTAGGAGAAAGCAAAGGTACATCACAATGAACGATACAGCTTGGATTCAGAACCTACAGAATAACTCAAAACATAGGTACAAGTTAAAATAACAAGAAAAAACACTTTATGGGGGAATAAGCAGCCAGAAAGTGCCTTGTCAGTAGTTCAGAGGGACAGGGATAGCTGGCAGAGGGGTGAAGAAGGGAGGTTCGAGAAAGAGAGAGAGAGGTAAGTACTGCGATGGAGATGAGAGGGTGGGGAAAGATGGATGATAAGGTACAAGGAGAAATGATGAGGGAAGGGGAGGCTGAGCAGAGAGGACATGCTAGAGTTAAATGGTGGGGTGTGAGGGGGCATGGTCAGGCAGCCTGCATTAGTAGTGACTGTTTGGGAAACTCACGGGACTGTGAGTTGAGGAAGGGGGTGGCACATGCTGAAGGAGCATGACGCAAACTGATTGCTGGGGCAAGTCATGAGAAGGGACAGAGGGAGGGGGTACCTGAGGCCTGCCTAGTACTTGCTGGGAGGCAGAGAGAGCAGATTGGCTGGACTCTGGGACATGTGAGACATACTTTCAAAGAAGAGTCTGCACTGGGCTGGAGTACTGGGGATAAATTGCAGAACAGTTAGCACACAATCCCGCATTCTCCACCAAATAAAAATGTGGCTCACAAGCTGTTGAAAAAGTGTGCCCAAAAATGTATTAAGTGCCAGTGGATAAAACACATCTTGATGCATTTTTGAGAGAAACTCCTTTGTCAACTGGCACTTAAATTTTTGGCCACACTTGTTCAACAGCTTGTGAGCCATGTTTTTATTTGGTAGTGAGTGTGGGATTGTGAGCTAACTGTGATGTGAGACATGCAACTTGGAAAAATCGAGGTAGAGCAGTTTAAACAAATTAGAATTGATCAGCCATGGGGTACCATCAAAGGTGTAAGTGCCACAGCTGCTTTCAGTTACATTCCAATGGGTACGATAACAATTCTGCAGTATGAGAATATGCCAGTTAGAGATCCTAGGTAGTGTGCTGAGCAAAGCACTGCAACTCCAGTGACAAACGAGGATCTCAACCAGCTTAAAACGGTGTTTGAAAGAAAAAGCTCTGACTCTGGGCATGCCCAGTAGCGCTACGGGAGCACGCTCAGCCTAGATGTGCTGGTGCGGAGATGGAGCATTGGGTCTGAGAGAAGCAAGAAAAATCCCAAAAGGGAAAACTGCAACAATGAAGGAATGACCACAAGGATGAGGTATGGGGAAGGGTGGGGGAACCACAGTCAAAGGCAGGATGGGGAAGAAAGGGGGCACAAGGAGTGAGACACAGAGAGCAGGAATAATGGAGGGAAAGAGGCACAAAGAGCAACAAACAGGGAACAAAAACAAGATGAGGGAGGAAGGGGGAGACAAAAAATGAATGAAAAGATAGTGGGGAAGGGGAATGGAGGAAGGAGGGTGACAAGCAGGGAGCAAATGGAGGAGATACTTAACAGGCAGGGAGCAAGGAAACCACAGCAGAAGCATGAAATGAAAGGAGGCTCAGCCAAACGAGCCACGCAGGGGCCCCGAGTGGTTCAAAACATGCTAAGCGAGAGCTGCTGGGCGTGGCTATCTATTATTTGGAATGTGGGAAGAGCTAGTCCCTCACATTGAGCCTCAGGTTTTAGCCCTCCCATAAAAAGGGCAGAATGTGCTGTGCAGACTACAGACACACAGGTGAGTTAGGCCTTCTTCTGTTGATCAAATTCTACTGTAGTTCTGAAACAGGCTCCTGATTGTCTGTCACTCTCATTTTTGAGTTCTCTCTCTATCTCTCAGTTCCCTTGCAGTGTGCTGTTTGGATTTGGTTATGTTTCAGTATGCTGCAATGCTTCCCTTGTCCAGCCCCTGAAGCCTGCTTTTGTTTTTTCATGCTATATGGGTATATATTAATAGTAATACACAAGAATGTACTCAGTGAGAATGATGCAAGTGACAGAACAGGCTGGCCTGCATGCAAAAGGCTTTTTATATGACAATAATATTACAGTGCCTCGCTGTTGTCAAGTCAGAGAGTCAGGCAGGCGGCATATGAAAAGGCTACAGTACTTGGACGGACATGATTTAACAAGTAGGAGGCAAAGTAAATGAAGGAGCAAGACACCAGTATGAATAAGACAAACTTGGTTTGCAAATACTCCTTATTTCGGTATAAATGATAAAGAAACCCTCATTAGGTGTAGTAGCACAAGAGAACACTCCCTCTTAACAGTTGCAGTTTGCACAAAGCCAATGCAGAACACTTCCAATATCAAGCTGTTACATTTTTTTCCATTAACACCACATAACACATAATGACCCCAATGTTTTACTGATAGGACTGGTTTAGGGGAGTGTTTTACTGTTTTTATCATTTTGTTATCCCTTTCTTGCTTGCAATTATTTCTCACACAAATAGAAAAGGCGTCCTGCTTTATGGCTCTTCTTACATCCTTTCATTTCATGTTCAAGCAGTGCCCAAAGGCAAGACTTTACAGAGCATTTTTGATAAAGAGACATGCTGATCTCATTGCAGGGATCCCCAATCTGCTAGGATACCAACATGTCAAAATGTTTTGGCTATGTGGCCGCACTATCCAGCCACCCCAATGGGCTAGGTTCAGGAGCGGAGTTGGGGCACCCTGTGTTGGTGGACAGGCATGACTGAAAAAACCTCTCTGTTGATGATGGCTAATACAGCCTGAACAGGGTATATCCCATTCCCTGTCTGATTACAGTGCAGGGTATATCCCTGTATGAGTTGAGGGTACATCCATTCTGATTGGAGGGTTTATTCCTGGTAGACAAAATGGACGGTAAAATAATAGATTAAAAAAAATGTTTTGAAGTCTTAAAATGAAAAGCAGGAGCCCACCCAGTAGCACTACAGTACCATCCATCAGTACTACTAACTACCACAGAGGACCAAGTTTCCAAATGGACCTTGGTCACCCAGTGGCCAGCCAGGAGGGGGGACTGAGCATCCCTTGCATGGCTCTCCTCTCAGGAAGAGAGAGCACAATCAGTGTTCCCCTGTGGGACTGCCACTCAGCATTAGCTGGGCAGCTGCAAAGTGGATGTTTGAAAAAAGAAAATTAAATTAAAGAATTTTAAAAGAGCATTAAAAGCAGACAGTCTTTTTATGTTGCTTGCACGCATGTGCAAGAAACATAGTGCCATCATCCGAGTTTTCGGAGGTGTGGCACCCCATCTTCCAATTCAGTCAGTGAGTTTTCAGGCGCGGCCGCAGTTCTCCAATGACTGCTGCAGCTGTCTTTGACAGCAGTCAAAATGCAGTGGCATACAGTTGAAAGGGAGAGCTCCACTTTAGTGAGCAGAGCTCTCCCCCCCACACACACACGTAAGCACGCATATTGCGTGCTGATGCGCTCCCTCCCCCCCACGCACACACTGTATGGCTGACGGGGTGCCCAATCCCCCATCGGCTCCAGCCCCCACCCCACAAAAGCTGTTCAGGTGCAATGCTGGGAGCCCACCCCAGCGTGGGAAAAAATGTTATAGCCAACAGGGGTGCCCAATCCCCTGTTGGCTCCATGGCTGCATGCCCCCCCAAAAAAAACCTGTCCAGGTGCCACGCTGGGAGCCCACCCCAGCATGGCAAATCTTGTTATAGCCGATGGGGGTGCCCAATCCCCCGTCAGCTCCAGCCCCCCAAACAGCCTTTCCAACTGCCATGCTTGGAGCCCACCCCAGCGTGGCAAACGTCCCGCGTCGTCTTAATTAAAAAAAACAAAAAAAAACATGTAAATAAAAAAAACGGTCCTTACGCAGTCTCCCTGCCCCCACCTGCACCCACCCACTGAGCACCTTCCTCCCACACCTTCCTCACCCCATACTTACCTCCAGAGCTTGGCGTGATGATCATCGGTGGACGGGAACACGTCTGCACTCTTCAAAGCAGACCGCAAACTGAGGAAATGCTGGTAAGCTGTATAATGTAATAGATAGGGTTTTCAACTTTGTTGCATATCTCAGGCATTTTGGAATTTTAGGTCAAATTTTCAACATGGGGTTTTGGGACCCCTCCTCATGAATCCTTGCACTGTCATGGCGTTAATCGGGCCCGAAAGGGTGATTTCGTGACCAATTAAGGAAACGACACTGCCAGGGTTCATAGGTGGGTCTCAAAAAGCCTATGTTGAAAATTTAGTGAAAAATTCCTAAAATGACTGTTTTTACTAGCGCAGCAGCAGTTCTACGCACTCGTAAGTTTGCGATTTTTCAATATTTTCACTCCAGATTTTCAACATTGCCATTTTACCATACCTCCTTATGAGCAGTACAGCTGTCATTTTTCACATCTTGCCCAAAACATGTTTCCGCCCATGTAGTGCACAATGGCGCAGTCGGTGTGCGAAATCCATGTATGGGACACATTAAGAAAATCACAGTGACGCTGTTCATGAACAGAGGTCTTAGAATGGCTATGTTGAAAATTTGTTGAAAAAATTCCTAAAAATTACTGTTTTACGAGCGTGCGTTGCGCAGTTCCTACGCACGCTCGTAACTTTGCAAATTTTCAATATTTGCACTCCAATGACTCCCAAAGACCTAAAAAGCACATACAAGCAAGCAACATTTGGCATTGACAAATGCTTGTTTATTTGTGAGATAAATAATTGCAAGCAAGAAAAGGATAGCAAAATGATACAAACAGTAAAAACCCAGTCCACTAAACAAACCCGATTGGCTAAACATTTGGGGCTACATAGGTATTTAAATAAAACAAGGAGATTTTGAGAATTTTGTTTTTGTGGGATTTATGGCACATATTTTCTGCAGAAAAGGGTTGTGACTGAATCTGTCCTCTTCTGTTGCTTTTGATGAAAGGATGTGCTGAGCAGTGCCAACTCACTCCTGTAAATGCTGCCACCGGTACTGGTTATTTCTTCCTGTCTCCACCAGTGAAACCAGGACCAGACCTGCTAGGTGCCTTTTTATGTTGGTGCGCTTGCGCAGCCAACATCTTGCGGCAGTGGAGATTTGGAGGCATGGTCGCTGTTGGGTGAATGTAGGGCATGCACCAAAAGGTGCGTCCCGCATTCCCCAATCAGCCAGCAGCAGGGGCCAACACCCTGCCTGGCTAATGAGGCAAAGAGATCTGACAAAAGGTCCGCTGCAATGAGAGTGAAGCTCTCATGCAGTGTGACCACAGCATGCCTCTCCCTACGTGCAGGCAACATGGCGGCAGTGGCTGCCACTGTTGCCTGTCAACCCCCCTTCCTTTATCGTGTGCTGATGGGGGTGCCCAGTCCCCGTCGGCATCATGTAAACACCTCCATTTTTTGATTGCTGAGGGGGTGCCCAATCCCCCTCTGCATCATGCCCCAACAGTTTCTCTTTGCTGACAGGGGTGCCCAATCCCTGTCGGCATGTATCCTCCCTCCACCCTTGAATTTTGCTGACGGGGAGCCCACTCTCTGTCAACATAATGTGGTCCCCTTCCATTTTTTTGATTGCCAAGGGGGTGCCCAATCCCCCTCGGCTCCTGCGGCTCCCACCCTTTCCTTGTTTGCCGACAGGGGTGACCAATCCCCTGTCGGCTAAAGCGCCCACCCACCCATACACACACACAGGTGGCACACTGGGAGCCTACCCCAGCATGCCAAAGCACCTATTAAAATGAAAACAGTCCCCTGATGTCTTTTTATTTTTTTCCCTGTAAAGAAGGAAAGCGGTCCTCGGCACTCCCTGGCCCCTCCACAATCCACACCCACTCATTGCACCCTGCCTCCCCACCCCTCACCCCATACTTACCTCCGGAGTCTGGTGCGACGATCTTCAGTGGACGGGAACACGTCTGCACTCTTTAAAGTCGACGCTGAACTGAGGAAATGCCAGTAAGCTGTATAATGGAATGAATAGGGTTTTCAACTTTGCTCGTATCTACGGGCATTTTGGATTTTGGCACCAAATTTTCAACATGGGTTTTGGGACCCTCCTCATGAATTCTATCACTGTCATGGCATTAATCGGCCTCAAAAGGTGATTTTGCAGTCACTGTGCAAAATCACCTTTCGGGACTGATTAATGAAACAACAGTGCCAGTGTTCATAAGGGTGGCTCTCAAAAAGCCTATGTTAGGAAATGTGGCATCAAAAATAGACTTTCTAGCGTGCATTGCGCGGTTATGCCAGAGCTCATAACTCGTGAATTTGTAATATTTTCATGCCAGATTTTCAACATTGTCATTTTTGTACACTTCCTTGTGAACAGTACAGCTGTCATTTTCCACATCCTGCCCGAAATGTGTTTCTGCACTTCCAGCGCACAATAGCGTGGTCGCTGTGGGAAATCAGTGTTTGGGCCAGATTATGAAAATGACAGTGACACAGTTCATGAGCAGAGGTCCTAAAGTGCCTATGTTGAAAGTTTGGTGACGATACTCCATAAAATGACTATGTTACAAGCGTGCATTGGCAGATTGCATGCACGCTCATAACGTCGTGCATTTGTAATATTTTCACTCTGGATTTTCACCATTGGCATTTTTCCACACCTCTTGATGAACAGTACAGCTGTCATTTCACATCATATGCCAAATATGTTTTCGCACTTCCGGCGCGCAGAATAAGCCTTGGTCACTGTAATGAAATCACTTTTTTAGGACAGTTTAAGGCAAACAGTGACACTGTACATGAACAGAGGTGCTAAAAAGATTATGTTGAAAATTTGTTGCCAAAATTCCAAAAACTGCCCGAGATATGCAGCAAAGTTGAAAAAACCCTATTCATTCCACGCCCATAAAATGACTGTGTTCCAAGCGTGCGTTGCACATTTCTCACACACCCTTGTAACTTCACAAATTTCTATGTTTACATGCCACAATTTAAACACTGGCATTTTTTTACACCTCCTTATGAACTGTACAGCTGTCATTTTTCACATCCTGCCCAAAATGTTTTCCCACACTGCACTACCAAAGCCAATGCCAGCGCGACAACATTCGGCATGGACAAATGCTTGTTTCTCTTATGAGCTTCTTCCCCAGATGATTGCACCATTTCCTGTATGCAACCAATCAGCTATATTGGTGTGAATTTTGAAAAATAAAGAAGAGTTGCTTTTAAGCTAAACAAGAATACTTTGTATGAGTGGAGTTTATCCTATGTTATGAAATTAAAAAATCAAGAAGGCAAAAATTATGTGGGAATACCATCTAACGAAGTCAGCAAACAAAACTAATGGTAAATACTTATTTTCCTATGTCAACTCTTTAAAAAAACAATCTGTCAGGTGGGGCCTTTACATACTGATGGCACATTTAATTCATGATCCTAAGGACATGGCAAATATTTTTTATGAAAATTCTGCAAAGTCTTCAGTACTCAACAAAATATTGTCCAGTCCACCAGTCAGGAAGAGGCTAGCCACATTACCCAGTCTGTGGATCTGTTATATAAAAAGCTCTTATCTCAAAAGGGTAAAACTTCTCTTGGCTCAGATAACATTGCGGGCCACTTACTGTATTTACTGGCTGATTTTCTTGTCTATCCATTGAAATTAATACTTGAGGGTTGTCTATCTAATAATTTTGTTCCAGATGAATGAAAAAATGCTTATGTAATTCCTATTCATAAAAAAGGCCCCAAAACTATCTGGAAGAATTATAGACCTATTAGTCTTACATCTTTCATTTGTAAGATACTGGAAAACCTTATTAAAGATATGATAGCACCGGTTCTTGATAGATGTGACCCTGAATAGCATAGATTCAAACAGGGTAGAAGTTGTTTGACCAACCTGATGTGTTTTTATGAACTTATTAGCTCTTAGTTAGGCTGGCAGTACAGCCTAGATGTTAGCGTAATGAGCTATGAATGAGCTTGGTACATCCAGCAGACCAGGCCTGGGTTTGATTCTCACAAACTCCACTTGCATACTGTGTGACTCTGAAGAAGTCACTTAACCACCCAGAGCTACCAGGTTGCCCCTGAAAACAGGCACTTGTGCCTAGTGGGCCTTACCCAGTTACCAAAGACTCAAAAAATTAAAAAAAGATTCCTTGTGATATGATACTCTTCAATTTTAGTAAGGCTTTTGATGTAATGCCTCATTGGGCCATGAATGATAAATATAACTTTCAAATTAACAAAAATATTATTAACTAGATATGTAACTGGCTCTTTGGTAGAACAAAGAAAGTATTCATTAATGGTCATCTTTCTGAATTGGGTATTGTTACTAGCGGGGTCCCAAAGGGCTCTGTTTTGGGTCCCTGCCTTTTTCAGGCCTTTATATCTGACATGACTGGGAACTGTATTTCTGCATCTATGAAATATGCTAATGATGTTAAAATCGGTGGTTCTTGTGCTAATATAAATCAAGCAGTAACTATTCAACAAGATCTGGATAAAATCTCTGCTTGGGTTTCCAAATGGGGCATGAAGTTAAACACAAGCAAGTGTAAAGTTATCAGTTTGGGTATACACAATCCCAATGTTTCATGTTTTAGGGGGTACCACTCTGGATACAACTTGTGATGAAAGGGATTTAGGGATTATTGTCTCAAATTACTTGGAGCCTTCGAAACAAATCAATGAAGCAATTAATAAAACTAATCGGGTGATTTAGTCTATTAGATGTAACATTAAATGTTACAATGTTATGATGCCCTTATTCAGAGCATATGTTAGACCTCATCTCGAGTATGCTTCCCAGTTGTGGTGCCCTTTCAGAGAATCTAACTGTAGTCTATTAGAGAAAGTCCAGTGGAATTATACTAAATGCATACATGGTTTATACAATCTGCCATATAAAAATAGACTAGTCTCATTGAATTGAATGACATTGGAGACACACTGTTTAAAGGACGATCTGCTTTTCTTGTTTGACATTGTTCATGTCCCTTACCTAATGACTGAACTTGGGCTTGAGTTTAAAAACAATACTTACGACACTAGAGGTCACCCTCTTCAGCTTACAGGCAAACATTTTAACTATATGAGCAGAAAGTTTTTCTTTACCCTTAGAGTTAGGCCTGGGCAAAATTTGAGGATTTCGCTCCCGAAGAATTTTTGTGAAATTCCACAATTTTCATGGAATTTCACCTTATTTCCGCAGCAGGCGAATTTCGCATTTAAAACGGAATTCTTCACCAAAACTGCAGAAATAATATTAGTACTGTGGAAAATATGTAGCAAATCATGGAATTTGCAGTTACTGAAATAATCCACCATTCCTGCTGCTGAAACCACAGAATAATATATTCCACAAGCTGTTTGATCGTGTGAGTCCGTTAATTTAGGCGGGAAATGAATTATAAAATTACTCCTTTTTACTGTCGCTGTCAGTTAAATGTTGTAATTTTTGTGGTGTTAAATCAGACTTCCTATTGAATATTACAGTTGTTTCAAAACGTTAAGATTTTAAAAATTTCAGGAAAAATATTCCGCAGTTTACAATGAAAATTCGCCTTTCATAAATTTATTCCACAGAACACCCTTCAAAAATTTCACAGTTACATGATTGGCTGTTTTAGGTTCCATGAGGCCGGGTTTCTGTGTCAAAGGTCCACGTCACTGTAGCAACCACCCTCCCCCTCGCAGTCAAGTGACTGCTGCTCCGTGCCTTCTGTGCAGTTCTTTACAGTTTGGTGAAATGGACAGATCTGCTGCCCTGTGTGTCTGCAATTTTTTGCATTCTACTAGAGAAAAAACAAACACTTTTGCATTTCAATCTTTGATTGAAATACTTTTGTTGTTGTAGGATCCTCCTTCAGCAATCTGGTATATGATAATTATCTTGATTAACTGCCTTCAATAGTTACTGTAACATAGGTATACAGGACAGGAGATAGTGTGTGTGCAATTTTACTTTTAAACTGCAGCTTAATATTTTTTGACAGGAAAGGAAATACTGTGAGAGGCTGTTCTTATTTTTCCGGAACAGTACTGTAATCTACCTAGATTGAGATACTGATTTTGGTGTGATACACTTTCGGTATATACACATACTGGAATTTTTTTTTGTCTGCAAATTAAAATCTGAGTTAAAAAATGGTAGGAAAGAAGGCAGGTAGTACAGGTAGTGTGCGTGGTGGCCATGGACGTGGTAGTTCAGTGGTTCCTTTGAGTTTTAACTCTCCTTCTGAAGCTCCAACTGTAATGTCTTGCGATGTGGATATTGAATTTGATTCTGGCGTAGGTTCTTCCAGCACTGCAGAACCTGTGGCTGGCAGTACAGTGGGTGCAGGTAGTAGCAGCTAGTTAGGTACAAAATTGTCTCCGATAGCTCTGCCTTCTTCTGGTGGTGCAGTAGGTAAGGGCAGAATCAGAATTAATTACTTTTTTTGGAGTGCAGGCAATAGTACCAGCACTGATTGCAACAAAATTGGTAATATTAATGAGAATGCAGCTGCCAAGTTAAGTGCGGGGGGGGGGGGACTGAAATCTGCAGCTGATGTTGATGTGTTAATGCTTGATTCACAGGATGAGTCTCAGCATGAAAGTCAGGATTTGCTTTTATGTGGGATGGATTCATAGTATTTAAATAGCAGTTTTGAATGCGATAGTCAGGACAATGCTCTCACAGACATGGTGGTCAGTAAAAATATTGAGTGCGGTGATAGTCAGGGGCATAGCCAGGGGGTGTTCCTGGGTGCTCGGAACCACCCCCTTTGACAAACTGTGCATTTGTTGTTTGTCAATTGCAAAAAAAAATTAAGTACATTTTTAAATTCTCCAGAAAGCCAGTAGTGATGAGTGATGTCTCCCCCGAGGTTTACTTACATCAGGATGCTGCCACAGGGACCCACCAAGTAGTGCTGTAAATCTCCTCCACCGAGCAGCAGCTTGAAGTTGTCATTTAAATTTTAAAAGCAACGGAGCGGGGCTGGCAGTCTGTATGTCAAGAGGTGGGTTTGGAGGCAGTATAGTGCAGTGGTCTAAGGCTCTGAGCTGCAAATCTGGTGACATTTAGCAAACCAGATCTGGGTTTGAATCCCACAGCTTCCACTTGCATACTGTGTGACCCTGATCAAGTCACTTAACCTCCTTGTGCTCATACCTCTCAAGTGTCCCTGATTTTGCCTCAAAATTTTACTCTGTCCCTCCTAAAATTTGTGTTTTTGTGGCTAAACAGTGGGGACTGTAAGCACAAAACAATGTCAAGCATTAAAGTTACAGACTCGTTCTTCTTTAGAAAATGCATTTTGCACTAAGCCCCATATTCTACCAGCTTTCTGGGTGGATATCTCAAATTTTGAAGATGTGTCCCTGATGTTGGTCCTTTGTCCCTGATTTTTTTAAGCCTTGTCCCTGATTTATGAGGCAGGAGGTTGAGAGGTATGCTTGTGCTCCCAGGTCGCTCCTGTAAAAAAGCTTTCAGCTTAGTGTGCTATACCTGGTTAAAACAACTAAAAGGTGGGGCAGAGAGTTGGCTGCTGAATATGGGTGAGCACCCCACCTCCCCGTGCCACCAAGAATACATGAGGAGACTCGGTTCTACATCACCTGACTGCATTTGGAGTGGTCATGTGATGCAGAGGCGCAGAGGAGAAGCGCAGACTGCACAGAATTACAAAGCACTTCTTTCTCACATCAGAGTAAGAGGCTGGAGAGTATTGTCTGTGACTGGTGAAGTGCGTCAGGTGGCGGATGCTCAACGTCTCCTCTTGTGGCACTAGGAGCATTATTGGGGGACTCTCAGGGTCTCGGGCGGGCAGCAGATTTAAGAGGCTGGGCTGCATATGTGACCTGGGCCATGAAGTGGCAAACCAGCAGGCAGGCCAACACTCAAGTCAGAGAATCACGTTTTTCCCAAAGGTAGCTGCGCAGCTTAGACAAGGGGGCAAAATTAAGACACAATGATGATGGGGGGTCCATGTGGGAGTTCTGTGTCTTGACTCATGGTTCAATGTAGCCATAAGAAAATGGCTTAGTGGCCTGGGGATTAAGCAAGGTGACTATTTCTGGTCACATCACTGCAATATAAACAAATTAGTGGCTGATCTGGGGAGGATTATTGGAAAAAAGAGGAAAGTGTGGCTGGCTCATCAATCAGGGGGGCTGATCTGTGAACTGTGTAGTCAGTCTGGAATATGAAATAAATGATGAAAATGACAATCTGAGGCTCCGGGAAGGGGAGGAAAAAGAGTGTCTCCTGGCTCACTATGAATTAGCCAGCTGGTGCACAGCAAATAAATGGAAATGCAATGAATTAAGGTGACCTATTCTGGTCACACACTGCATATTTAAAAAAAAAAACAGGGGCTGACCTGTGAGCTGTGTGGAGTAGTGAGTCATGAATTTAGCACACCTAAATGGACACACAAATGCAATGATTCTTGAAAGATGACTGTGATCTGGTCACACATGAGACTGCATATAATAAAACAACAACACAGAAATATAAACATGCCTGACCATTTGTTTGTTTGCCTCTAAGGGGATCATGCATGTAATGTTGAGGCAAAGGGAGAAAGAGTATTAAGAGAAACCATACAATGTATGGGCAATTAAAAGGGGAAATACACGCAGTGGGAAAAGTGGGACATAATAGCTGAACACATAAATTAAATTTGGGGAAGTGAAAATTAACCACCAAAAAAAATAAAATAAAAGGAACACCTGGCAAAACAGCACAGGTGGTGTAGGGGTTGATAAGGAATGTAGAGATATCACCAGAGAAAGAGGCAGTAAAGCGCAGAGGTTTAAGGCTTGGAATTGCAAATCTGGAGACCTGGGTTTGAATCTCACAGCCCCCACTTGCATACTGTGTGAGCTTAAGTAAGTCTCTTAACTTCCCTGTGCTCCCAGGTCATACCTGTAAACAAGCTTTCAACTTAGTGTGCCATTCCTGGTTAAACAATTGCAAAAAAAAAAGGTGGAGGGGGGAAAAAAGAAACCTGAGTTCAACTTAAATACCTGGGACTGCAGGGATGGATGAGACTGACAATTTGAATTTTGATGCATTTTGTAACTCAACAGCTATCATCTAAAATGCACAAAACTACACGATTTAGTTCATAAATTTTCAAAATGTTCCAGGGGGGCATGCCCCCAGACCCCCCTAGAAGTGTTTCAGAACCCCCCTAAATCCTGGCCATGCCCCGATAGTAAACCTACTGACTTGACTGATAATGATGTTTTGCTGGTGGTTAGTGAGGAAAATAGGAAGCAGTACAGTGCAGTGGTTTAACGCTCTGAGCTGCAAACCTGGAGACCTGGGTTTGAATCCCACAGCCCCCACTTGCATACTGTGTGACCCTGAGCAAGTCACTTAACTTCCTTGTGCTCCCAGGTTGCACCTGTAAACAAGCTTTCAGTTTAGTGTCTCTCTCCCTCTCTCTCCTGGTTAAAAAGAAAGAAAAGGAGGCTATGGTAGAAGACATTACTGGTGTCATTGACAGTGGTAATGTGGATGTTCAGGGTGACCCTATAATAGACCCTTATCACCAACCTCCCATGTCACTGTTAAGGATTCCTCTACCTGTCCCCAGAATGCAAATGTGTCACAAGCAGTGACTGTCAACATTCAATCACAAAAAAATATTTGTGTCAGTAGTATGCAGTGTAAGCGCCCACAGCAGCAGGTGAGACATGAGTCACAGGAGCAGCTCCCAGTCAGTAGTAATGCAGAGTGTGATGGTCCCCCTTCTAAAGCGCAGTGTAGAGTGGGCAAATCTCTTTGTGTAGGATTTTTTTTTCATTGCAAGAAAATGACAACAGCACAGTTATTTGCCAAATATGCAGAGCCAAAGTGAGTCATGGCAAGGCAGGGTCACACTTAGGCACAAGTGGCATGCACTCACATCTGCAAACCAAACACCCCATTCGCTGGCAGCAGCATAAACGCCAGGCCTCCAATGTAGAAAGCAGTTACTCTGTTCCCCTACACAAGTACTTACTGGAACCAGTTCACACCGACAGTAGTGTTGCTCCATCACAACTAACCTCCACTCCCAAGCGGTCCGACTCTGTAGTGCTAAGTCAATCATACTGTACCTCATTCTCCTCTGTATGTTCCAACTTCCCTCACCGCAGTATCATACCACAAACTCCTTTCAGTTCCAAATTCACCCATACGAACTGTTACGTCTCGGTTACCAAGCATACATATATTAGCACGCTGGGACATTGCACGGTCTCACCCAGGGAATGCCCCCCCCCTCAAAAAAAACCCACCAGGTACTGTATCTGGAGGGCACAGCCACAGCAAAATTGAACCCATTTTCCCTCTCTTTAACTTGAGTATCTCTTTCAACTTTCTACTGTGTCCTCAATATGCTCTGCCTCCCTTCTCTATATTTGCTCTCTGTCTTTCTCCATCACTGTGCTTTTTCTGCATTTACCGAGGTGGGTTTCCAGTTTTCAGGCAAAAAATACTAACCGTGGAATATTTGTTCCTCGGTTAATTAACATAAAGTTCCACATCAGTCGCATAAAGAAGAAACAGCAGAATTATTTTAATGCGGACTTGCGGAAATCTTTTGTAAGCAGTTTACTATTAATAAACCACAATACCTGGCTAAAAAAATGCAGTTCTAATTCAGAAATTTAGTGGAAGTTGGAAACATTTTTTCAGTACTTTCACAGAGGTGAAATTACAACTTCCATTGAACCCTTCCAGCTGAAATTGTTTCTACTCACAGTTCTGTTAGTGCACAACACAGTATTCAAAATTACACTCATTTCAGCATAGCTTATTAGGTCTGTATCTGTGTCTCATCCCAGTTACACCAGTTTCTACTCCCAATTATACCAGTATCTGTTGCAGCAGTGTCACTTCCCAGTTATTCAGTTTCTCCTCCCACTTACATCAACAACTCCACTTACCAGTTTTGGTCCCAGGGTCCAAGCTACACCAATTTCTTTTAACTACTAAATAAAAGAAAGGAAATCAGTTCCACGGAAAAAAAATTCTGCAGTTCACCATAATATTACTCAATACATGACAAAATTCCACAGAATAAAGGTGGAATTTTGCAAAATTTACCTCCGTTTTTCATGGAATTCCACAGGTGAAATTCTGCATTTAACAAGAATTCTGCTGGCAGAATTTAAATTTCTCACAGCCCTACTTAAAGTTATAAATCCTTGGAATACGTTACCTTTAGATATAATTATCAGTAAAACCAAAGCTGAACTTAGGAAACAACTAAATATCTTTGTGCTATTTGGGCAGACTTCAAACTATTATCTATTGCAACAGAATACAAGCATTTATGGGCTATATCATCCTCCTAGCTCCTTATACTCCTTAGTATGACGGTGGTAAAAGATTAGTAGTCAAATTAACTAGCTTGGGAGTGGGTCCCAGGGTGGCAACCTGGGTAAAACATTGGCTGAACAACAGGACACAGAAGGTAATTGTAAATGGAGTCCACTGTGAAGAAAGAGGTCTTACTAGTGGGATACCACAGGGTTCAGTACTGGGTCCAGTCCTTTTTAATGTCTTTATAAGTGACATTGCAGAGGGACTGGAAGGAAAGGTATGCCTCTTGGCAGATGACACAAGGATCTGCAACAGGGTTGATACACAAGGAGGCATGGAAAGGATGAAAAGGGACTTGGCAAGGTTGGAAGAATGGTCAGAAGAATGGCAGCTTGGATTCAGTGCAAAGAAGTGCAAAGTAATGCACCTGGGAAACAAAAACCCAGGGGAAGATTACACAATGGGGGAGGTAGTGACAACAACAAAAATGGAAAGAGACCTGGGGTAATCATATCAGATGACCTTAAGGTTGGCATGCAATGTGAGAAGGTGGTAGGGAGGGCTGGAGGGATACTGGGATGTATAGGGAGAGGTATCACCAGCAGAAAACAGGAAGTTGTTATCCCCCTGTACAGACAGGTGATGAGACCCCATCTGGAGTACTGTGTCCAGTTCTGGAAAGCCCATCTCCGCAAGGACATAGACAGGATAGAGGCAGTTCAGAGGAGGGCAACTAAAATGGTGCAGGGTCTGCAAGAGAAGCCATACGAGGAGAGACTAAAGGAGTTTAATATGTATACCCTTGAGGAAAGGAGGGAGGGGGGACATGACAGAAATGTTTAAGTACCTCAGTGGAATCAACAAAGTCCAAGAGGGTAGCATCTTTCAGAAAAAGAGATGTGCAAGAACAAGGGGACACAATTTGAAGATAGAGGGAGGACGGCTCAGGGGCAATGTGAGGAAGTATTTTTTCACAGAGAGGGTGGTGGACGCACAGAACAGCCTTCCTGAGGAGGTTGTGGGGTCTAAAACTGTGGGAGAATTCAAGAATGCATGGGACAGACATAAGGCAATTTTTGTGGGGGGTAGGAAGAAATAGGCTGTTGGCTAAATAGGATCTGCAGCTTATCCTCTAGGTAGGCAAATGGGCAGACTAGGTGGGCCAAGCGGTTCTTATCTGCCATCAAAGTCTATGTTTTTATGGTTGGAAGGGAGGCAGTAGAGGGTAGTGGTAAATAGAGTCAGATCTGAGGAGAGGGAGGTCACCAGTGGTGTGCCGCAAGGATCAGTCCTGAGTCCAGTCCTTTTCCGTATTTATCAGTGACATAGGAGAAGGAATACAGGGCAAGATGTGTCTCTTCACAGGTGACATGAAGCTCTGTGGTAGGGTAGACAGTGAGGAGTGGGTAATGGAGATACAGAGGGACCTGCAAAGACTGGAGAGGTGGTCCAGGGTTTGACAGATAAAATTCAGTACCAAAAAGTACAAGGTGATACACATAGGAAACAAAATCCCCAGGACAAAGAATTGGATGGGAGGGGTTAAGCTGAACACCATTATAGAGGAAAGGGGCCTGGAAGTCATCAGAAGTGACTCCCTTAAACAATATAGAAAGTGTAACAAGGTCTACAATAAGGCAAACAAAATGCTGGGATGTATTGGGAGGGCCTTTGACCGCAGGAGGAAAGAAGTACTAGTACTTCTCTACAGATCATTTGTGAGATCACACCTTGCGTACTATACCCAGTTCTGGAGTCCTCACCTATGGAAAGACAAGGATAGGCTGGAGACGGCGCAGCATAGGGTGCCAAGATGATTCAGTGCCCACAGGGCACATCATATGAGGATCGGCTTAGGGCACTGAACAGGTACTCGCTTGAGACCTGATGAGAGAGGGGTGATATGAAAGAGACCTTCAAATTCCTGAAAGGAATGAACAGCGTTAACTGCAAGGAGCTAGTCAGCAAGAGCAGCCAACCTAGAGCACATGGGCATGAGTGGGAGCTGGTGGGAGTGGGGTTCTGGAGGAACATGAGAACGTTTTATTTTACAGAAAGATTGGTTGAGCCGTGGCCCATAGAACAATCTACCAGCAGAAGTGAAGGACACAAAAAACATTACTGTTTTCAAACACAGTTTGAACAGAGTTAGGGCTTAGTTGTTGGAGGGTTAGTAGTAAAACAGGGAGCAAAGGGCTGAATAGTGTAGACATAGATTCCGTATGGACAAAAGATCACAGGGTGTGATAGGGTGTTACAGGCAGATTGAATGGACCACTGGTCTTTTTCTGCCGTCATTGTCTATGTTTCTAGATTTCTATGGTTCCAAAACACTAATTTCAGCCACAGTTAATAAAAATATTAGCATGCACGTCCAATCTCCTTTTCTAAGTACCTCCTATACTGTGCACTATGAGTTTTTTCCTTTTCTCATTCCTAACTCTTGCAAGGTCTACAGTGCTGTTTCTAAGCCAAATGTGGTGGCTTTCTTTTTTCCTTGAGGTGAAAACCTAAATTAAAACACTTATACTCAAATTTCTGTTGAATTGCAACATTTGATCACAAAATAAAACTAGAAGATGCATGGAATCTTTTATAGTGAAAAAAAAGGCAGGGCCACATTTTTGCCGAGTTTTTTTTTCACTGCTGCTTTAAAGGCACTGTGGAACTAAATGACTTTCCTTTCCTTTCATCTATCTGCTCCATCAAAAGGAAGTGGGCTTTGGAGGATGCTGAATGGACTGTGTGCCTGTTTTTGAGATTAACATTTCTTTATTTGATTTATTTATTCTTTTGTTAACCAGGTAAGTGATACTGAACCAATGGTCTTTTTTCAGGCCCGAGCCGGGAGACGATCAGTACGGCCACTGTTTTGACTATTCAGAGCAAAGCAGTGTCCCACACATGAGGTCACTCTTACAATTTTAGATGGCCTCATGTGCAAGATTTGCAAAACTGGAATGTGCCACTTTTGAGAAGGGGGTGTTTGATTCTTGCATGATAAAATAAAATAAACATATTTCACTTTAAACATATTAAAAGTCATCAAACGTAGTCTGGTGATTTGTGATATACCAGCCGAGCAGCGTGACAATCTATTAGGGCTGTAATAGTGTCATCACTTGCATTCACAGGGATCTCTTACCCTATGAAGATGTCTGACACCAGTCAGGAAAATGTAACATGTTATAAATATCATGGCCTGATGCTCGACCACCACCTTAACAGATCTCTGTTTTCTCTGTGGCTTCCAGCTCTTCTATCTTCAAATTAATTGTTCTCTTCAATGTGTTGTGCAAGTTTTCCTTGGCCTGCCCTCATCACACCCACCAATGCACAATGTAGAAGAAACTGGGCTCAGTTCCAGCAGGGGTTCGGCTTTCAGTACTTGTTGCCATTCTGGGTGCCAGATCCTGGGCTGAGAAGCTCACCAAGCACATACAGTAAATGGAACTCTTATCCCGGCTTCCAACACTTCTTATTCTTTTAGATATGAAACAGACAATAATTTCCAAACCCCACTCTGTAAGTGCAGTATTGACCAGTCCTCTGTTTCTATAGATTCTCTCACCTGTGGAATTGAACATCTAAAACCCTAATTACTACTCCAAGCACCAGTACTTGTCTGCTAAGGCATGGATTAAGGGGTGTAATAGGGTCCCCCAGTCTGGTCACAACTGCCTCCATACTGTACCGCTCAGTGACATTCCTAATTTTGCCTCAGAATTTTTCTCTGTTCCTCCTAAAAATTGTTGTTGTCATTTTTTTATCTCTGACTTAACACTGGAGAGTGGGCTGGCCCACTGGATCTGGGTTAGGGTGCCTGTCTGCAACGCTGATGACCCAGGTTCAGGAACGGACTCGGGACGTCCGAGGGCCAGCCGAGGGGAGAAGAACTGAGCATACTTCGGACTGCTCTCCTTCTCGGGGGTAGAGTGTCCGGCACTATACGGTCCCTGGAGGAGGCTGGGAATCCTCTGTGCTGGCACCACTTAGGTTGGGGCGGGGCAGAAGCTGTACATCATTGCATGTCCCCACCCCCAACTAACACGCAAAAATGTGGCCCCGGAGGAATGATGCTGTTGCCAGTCCCTGCTCCATGGTCGGGACCCACTTTCAGCCTTAACTGATAGAAACTCGCCAGGAAGCTGCCGGCCCCGCCTTGGTGGGATGACCCAGGGTGCGGGCTGGAGGAGGGGGTTCACCGACAAGGTGAATGTAGTGAGGCAGGCGCCGGGTCAACGTGGGTCAGGGGCCTGGAAGAAAAAAAAAAATGCTGGAGAGTGTGAGCATAAATTAGTTCCAAATACAGGGTACTAGAATTACAGATTTGTACAGAACGTCATAGAATGCTTTTTACACTAAGCCCCTTATTCTATCAACTTCTTGAGTGGATATCATCAATGTTTAAGATGACATCTCTGATTTTGATCCTTTGTTCCTGCTTTTCTTGAAGGCTCAACCCTGATGTATGAGGCAGGAAGGGGGGTGATGAGGTAAAACTATGCTGTTTCCTCCCTCCAACCGAAGGACTTGTGTTAGTCCCCCTGCTCCCATGCTGGTCTCTAGGTAGAGATGCAGCAACACTAAATTTTGTCGGCAAAATTGCGGTGAAATCGGCAATTTCGCTGCACGAAATGTTTCATGAAAATGCACTGAAATTTGGCAGTTTTGCCCGCATTTTCATCATCTGAGGAATCCAGTACCAAATAGTGAAATTTCGCCTGCGGGTGGTGAAATTCCGCCAGCAGTGGTGAAATTTCACCCGCTGGTGGCGAAATTCCACCAGCACTGGTGGTGAAATTTCACCCACAGGTGAATTATGCCAGCTTGGGGGTGAAATTTCACTCACAACTGTGGGCAAAATTTCGCATTTCGCCTGGCAAAATATTTCACGTAATGCACTAATTCCGCTAAATATTTCGCTGGGCGAAATTTTCCCGTTTCGCCCAACCCTATCTCTAGGTACTCTGATTTGCTGATGTAAGCTCCCCTACCTATGCTGATACTGCCACACATATATTTGTATTACTCTTGGAGCTCACTTTTCTTTCTGCAACTGTTATAATTTGGTAGATTTTACATTTCTGACAACCCTTTCCTGCAAACTCCTTTGTGCCCCCCTAGATCGCAACTAGAAATGAACCCTCCGGGGCACTGCCAGCTTAGCTGGTAAAATATGTTTTAAAGGGGAACAGTCACACACCAAGCATCTCACACTCAAGTGTGGGGCTGGTCCCAATGTGCACTCTGTTAAAAACATTTTGGTAGCTTACTGTTTACTGTACTACAGTAGATTGTATCAGACTAATTTTGCTTAGTTCCAGGCTGACATCTTCTGTTACTGCAAATCCCAGAATCTCCTGCAGCTGACATTAGAGCAGTAGGCAGCAGTGAGAGATTCAGTAGCCCACAGTCCATGTTAGTATTTATGTAAGTTCTAATCTTTTGTTTTCTGGTTCCACTGTCCTCCCTGGGTTACTTACAGTCCCAGAGTACAGCACTTAGCTCCTGGATAAAAGCAAACCTGGAAAACATCTGATAGGAGATTATAAAAGCTCTAACGTGTACTGCAGGCTATTGAATCTCCCACTGCTGCCTACTGCTCTGATGTCAGCTGCAGAGGATTCTGGGATTTAGAAACATATGTAACCCACCTGCAAATGGGGGTTCCCAAAAAGTCTTCCAGGAGCTTGCTTGAATGCTCCAAGCCTGAATGGTGTTTGGCGTTTAAGCCGTTTATCTGTGAGTGCTTTTACAGCCTCTGGTACTGTCTCTTTAAGAGCTGTCTGCTTGCAGACATAATTAGTTTGTATGGTGGGACTGTGTGTTTCCCTGCTTGATTCCCGCTCGAGCTGCTACCAAATCACTCCATTTCTGCCATCGCTAAATGAGCAGAGTGAGCACTTTTCAAAGATGTAACTGTTTGCCAGAAATTATTTAGAGTAATAATGAAAATATTGTTTATCTAACCTGCTTTCCTTTGCAGTCTGAACTGTTTTGCCTAGCCCTCCATTCTGGTTTTGAACTGCTGAACTGGACCAATCAGTGTGGGGGGACCTTTAAAATGGAGCCTGCTGCTGGAAAATCAGGACTTGGACTTTCATTGTGGAGTCAGCCACCTATGTACTGTATGGCCAGTGACTCTGGGAAATGTAGTTTTGACCCTGGTGCCTTTTTCCACCAACAGGGTGAGTTTATTGTGAGTGACAGCCAGACTAGCCAACAGAATAGTGTGGAGCTAAAGGAAATGCACTGCTCTGGGACTGGAGAGATTAGATCAGTTATGATGGTGAGGAGACAAGAAGCTCTGTGCTTCTGCAGTGTATAGTTTAGCGCGGGAAGCGCGTGTGAGGCCCTGAGTTTCGGTCTGCAGCCTGTGCAAGTACCCGTTCGGACTGAATCAGACCTGTGAGGAGAATCAAGGAGATCTGGAGAGCAGAAACCAGGCTCACCCTGTAGAAGACTGGAGAAATTGCTGAATCGCACTCGGTCTGTCAGGAACTGAAGCTGCTGTGTGTTCTCCCGGGTATCGTGCAGTAATTGCGGTCGGGATTGAGAAGCAGCCTGCCTGGTATAGTACTTTCCTTTTACATATAAATGTGTGTAGTGCTTGTGGGGGATTGTGTTTCAAATCCCCTGTACAGTGAATAGAGTGCATGAAGCTGGAAGTAAACCCAGCTTAATCTGGACTATATCCATTTTGCTGTAGACTGCAGTGGGGTCCAGTCACAAGGGCCTTATCCACATGTTCTGCTCCTCCTGGCAATCCAGGACAATCTGCCTTCCATCTAGTTCTCAGCATTATGTTTGTGAGTACCAGCAGGGTAGCTCCCTGCCATCTGTTTATTGAATTGCAAGTGTGTCCAGTGGCGGCTCTACACCAGGGCCAACCAGGGCATGTGCCCTGGTAAAAAAAATGCTGTGCCCCAGTTGGTGCCCCACATGGTACAGAACTTCCCCCATAGTAACAGTATACCAGTGCCCTGGCTGCCATCTGTTGTGCCCCAGCTGTGCCCTGGTAACCATTTGTGGCTAGAGCCGCTACTGAGTGTGTCATCTAATTGTTGTTTTTTCATTTCTTCACAAACTGAGCCATCCGGCTCCGGATTACAGTTGGGTATTGTGCAAGTGTTTTTTCCATCACAGGGCCCCAACCAGCTGCACCAATCCTGGCTAGCCCCCATCCTGGGTACCCAGTGAAAGTGACAATTTGGGACTCTGAATATATGCACAGTACTGTGATTATTAATGTGTTTAACCTAATTAACCTGATTTCTCCCTTCCTTGTTACAGCTCCTTAAATAAATCAGATCTGTTTGTTTCAGCAAAATTACACTGACTGAGGTATTTGTTTATGTTAAAGTATTGTACTGTGGCTTTTGCACTGTGTCATCTTGTTTTACAGGGGGTCCCCAGAGTCCAGTCGACAGAGCCAGTCCTGGGGGTAAGCGTACATTGTGAAGATATTCCTGATGCATTGTGTGGGCCGCTAGTGGGAAGAAAGGGGGGTTACGGTGTCCCAGAGGGCTGTGACCAAGTTAGTTTAACTACTGCAGGCCCTGACCTCTGGGTGGAGGCACCCACCATTGGACCTGGGCCCCTCAACCTGTTAGTGGTTAAGCAGGCAGGGGTAGTAGCCCTTGGGATAGCGCCACCTAGGGGTTACACATAGAAACATAGAATTTGATGGCAGATAAGGACTGCTTGGCCCACTCAGTCTGCCCATTTCCCTACCTAATGGATATGCTGCAGATCCTAGTTTACCAACAGCCTACTTCCTCCTGCTCCCCACTAGAATTGCCTTATGTCTGCCCCATGCATTCTTGATTTCCCCCACTGATTTTGACTCCACTACCTCCTCAGGAAGGCTGTTCCATGCATACACAACCCTCTCCATGAAAAAATATTTCCTCTCATTACCTCTGAGCTGTCCCCCCTCTATCTTCAAATTGTGTCCCCTTGTTCTTGTACATCTCTTTTTCTGAAAGATGCTACCCTCAGAAGCATGGTGTCAGAGCAACACCACCACAGCGACACCACTAGCGCATCCACCGAAAGCCCGACACACACTGCAGCAACGATGGAACTGGAATGACACCCCCACCCCACAGTGTCAGCAGGTGCGCCGGCAGCAACTACAAAGGAAGCCAGCATACCCGCACAACTGTTGCAAGGGGAGAATGGAGGAATTTGTCAACAGTGTGAAGGGGAACAGACTGCTGGTGGTGGGTGGATACACCTACCAGCAGGAAAGGACCCGTGGAGAATGGACTTATTGGAAGCGCTGCGAATACACAGCCTCCAGGTGCAAGCATCGTGTGCTGACTGTTTGGATGGGGCACCCACTGTGTTGGGCAGCCACAACTATGTGCCTGACACAACAGCAATAGGCATCCGGAGGGTGCGGGCTGCTATGAAGCAGCGAGCCAGGGACATCAACGAAACCAGCCGGCAAATCATGGTGGCCAGCTGCTCAGGTGTGAGTGAGGCTGTAGGGGGCCTCCTACCACCAGTACCCCTCCTGAAGTGAGAAGCGCAGGATCTGGAGGGTGCCAGTGGATCCGCAATGCATAGAGGAGCTAACAATACTGGAGCATTACTGCATGACCCAGGACAGTGAGCCATTCCTTCTCCACGACTCTGGGGGTGCCGGTGACCACAGGTTTCTGCTGTTCAATACCAGCAGGAACCTCGAGTTCCTTGCCCGCAGCCCCTCCTGGCTGGGGGACAGCACCTTTAAGTGCTGCTCCCACCTATTCCAGCAGCTCTACACCCTAGGTGGTGTGGACAGTGCCACAGTACTGCCAACCATATGCGTCCTCATGACAAAGAGGATGGTGGCAGCATACAATGAGGTCTTCACTAAGGTGGCAGAATTGTGCCCTGCAGGCAGCCCATGCCACATGCTGATTGACTTTAAGATGGCCACCTACAGGGCACTGCAGGCTGTCTTTCCACAGACAGACAAACATGCATGGCTGTTTCTTTCACTTGTGCCAGTGTGTGTGGCGGCACATACAGCAGCATGTGGAGATCATGCGCCTGTTCATCAGTGATGATGTGGGCGAAATGCACCTCTGCATGCTGCCAGCTCTGGCATTTGTGCCCCCAGGTGACATGTGTGCCACCTATGTGGAGCTCTGCAGCTGGCCATACTTCATGGAGCATGAAGAGACACTCGCTCCAGTCCTCGATTACTTTGAGGACACCTGGCTGGACAGGCCTGTCCGCAGTGGCCACCGCCACAAGCCACTGTTCCCCATCCATGTGTGGAACAGCCATGCAGCCGTTGGGGAGGGGATGCTGTGTATGAACAATGCCATCGAGGGATGGCACAAGGCATTCAGCGCCCTGCTGGACACATCACACCCCTCCCTGTGGCATTTTCTAGATGCCCTGCAGGGGAGCAGGGGATGATGGAGGTCAAGCTGCAGCAGGCCCTGTCCAGCCAGGCTGTCAGGCAGTCCCATAGGCAGTGGAGGCAGAGTGCCCGGTGCATCAGTGACCTTGTTGGCCAGTATGCTATGTGCAGCCACAGGGACTACCTCATGAGTCTGGCCCTTAACATCAGCCTACAGGAGTAGGCTCCAGGATGCCGGGGGGGGGCACCGCTATCATCCTCCTGTGTGCCTCTGCCTAGCTACCTCTGGTGTCCTGCTTGTGCCCCCACTGAGTGCTCATAACATTGCCTGTACCCAGTGGCCATGTTATTGCCCGCACCCGATTTGTCCCTGCCTGCCGTGCCCCTTGGTGAACTGGGCGGTGCCCTGTTTCATCTTGCTTGTTCGTGTATGCCTGCCTTTGTGTCCAGCTATGGTCCACCGGCAGCTGTACTAGTCGTGTGCTACAGTCCATGCACTGCCTGCTGCCTTGCCCTCGTCTATGTCTGAGTGCCGCCCGGTGTGTTGCCCTAATGTTTGTCGGGGGTCACCTGCGCCATGGTGTGTGTGCATTCCTGTCATCAGGTGCTCACAGTTGTTTCCTTCTCCAGTGGTGCATTCTGTAGCCGGTCATGATGGTGTCTGACATGGGGTCTATGCTGGGAGCGGCCTCGCTGTACTGGTTATCGCTCTGCATTGCGTTGGGTATCTCTACATCTTTCTCCCTGTGTCACTGTGGGGGATGTCTGTATTGTACCTGCCGCCGTGCAGTGGTGCTTCTGGTACCCTTTTGGACTTTGCTGAGTCCCTTGAGGTACTTGAAAGTTTCTATCATGCCCCCCCCTTTCCTTCAGGGTATACATATTAAGCTCCTTTAGTCTCACTTTGTATATCTTCTGGTGCAGACCCTGCACCATTTTGGTTGCCCTCCTCTGCCTAGCCTCCACCCTGTCTATGTCTTTGCGGAGATGAGGTCTCCAAAACTGCACGTAGTACTCCAGATGGGGTATCACCAACTGTCTGTACAGAGGGATAACAACTTCCTGTTTTCTACTGGTGATGCCTCCCCCTATGCATCCTAGTATCCCCCCAGCCCTCCTTACTGCCTTCTCACATTGCTTGCCCACCTTCAGATCATCTGATATAACTACCCCCAGGTCCCTTTCCATTTTTGTTGTTGTCGGTATTTCATCCACTATTGTGTACTCTTCCCCTAGGTTTTTGTTTCCCAGGTGCATTACTTTGCACTTTTTTGCACTGAATCTAAGCTGCCATACATTTGACCATTTCTCCAACCTTGCCAAGTCCCTTCTCATCCTTTCCACCCCACCTTGTGTATCAACCTGGTTGCAGATCTTTGTGTCCTCTGCAAAAATACACTTTTCCTTCCAGTCCCTCTGCAATGTCACTTGTAAAGACACAAAAAAGGACCGGACCCAGTACCAAACCCTGCAGTACCCCACTAGTAACCTCCCTTTCTTGACTGTGGACTCCGTTTACTATTACGCTCTGTGTCCTGTTGTCTAGTCAATGTTTCACCCAGGCTACCACCTTGGGATCCAGTCCCAGTCTAGTTAATTTGTTTATTAATCTTTTGCACAGGACTGTGTCAAATGCCTTGCTAAAGTCTAGGTAGGCCATGTCCACAGCCCCTCCCTGGTCTACTACTTTGGTCACCCAGTCAAAGAAATTGATTAGCTTCGTCTGACATGACCTTCCCATTGTGAATCCATGCTGCCTTGGGTCCCGTGCCCTACTGGCCTCTAGGTACTCAACAATTCTTTCCTTCAGAAGTGATTCCATCATTTTCCCTACCACTGAGGTCAAACTGACAGGTCTGTAGTTTCCTGCCTCTGTCTTGCTCCCACTTTTGTGAAGGGGAATCACAACTGCCCTCCTCCAGTCCTCAGGTACCACACCATCCTCCCATGATTTGTTAAAAAGGGTAGTCAATGGTGTTATTAGTTCTCCCCTTAGTTCTTTTAGAATTCTAGGGTAAATCCCATCCCACCCCATTGCTTTGTCCACCTTCAGTTTTAGGAGTTCTTTTAGAACACTTTCTTCTGTGAAAGGACTAATATTGACCCACACATCCAGAGTGCTTCTATTGACTGGAATAGGTACTTCCCCCTCCTCTTCTTTTGTGAATACTGAGCAGAAGTATTCGTTCAGTAGCCCTGCTTTTTCACTGTCCGTCTCTGGCCACCCACCTCCTCTTTATTCAGCCGCCGTATCCCTCCCTTTGTCTTTCTTCACTCCCTAATGTACCTATAAAAGGTTTTAGCCCCTTCTTAACCAGGTTGGCTATCTTTTCCTCGGTTTGGGCCTTTGCTATTCTGACTGCCTTCCCCGCCTCCTTCTGCTTTAACTGGTACAGTTCTCTGTCCTGCTCATCCTGTGTTTTCTTATACTTCCTGGATGCTATTTCTTTCTCTCTAACCTTCCCTGACACCTCTTTTGAGAACCATAGTGTTTATTTCTTTCATTTTGATTTGTTTATTGCTTCACACAAAGGTTTGTTGCCTCTGTGATGGCAGTTTTGATGTTTCCCCATTGTTGCTCCACCCCTCCTTCTTGCCTGTTTGCTAGTGCTTTTCTGAGGCACTCTCCCATTTTGACAAAATCAGCCCTCCTGAAGTCCAGTACCTTCACTTTTGTATGGCTTGACTCTACAGCTGAGTTTATCATGAACCACACTGTTTGGGGGTCACTTGTTACCAGATGTCTACCCACTTCTAGGTCTGAGATCCTTGCTCCATCCTCATTTGAGAGTACCAGGTCTAAGACCGCTCCTTCCCGAGTTGATTTCAACACTAGCTGGCTGAGGCATGCCCCCTGTAGGGCATTGAGAATGGCCCTGCTGTTGGATGTGGCTGCAGCAAAGGTGCTCCAGTTAACATCTGGCATATTCAGGTCCCCCATCAGCAATATCTCACCTTTCTCTGCCATTCTAAGGATGCCTTCTATCATTTACTTGTCCATTTCCTCCCCCTGAGACGGGGGTCTGTATACAAACCCCGTGCAGATTGTGGTGCCATTTCCAGTCTCTAGGGTGACCTACAGTGCCTACTCTCCTCCCTGTTTACCCTTTAGTTGCTTGTGTGTGCCCCCTATCCCGTCACCCCAAGTCCCCTTAGTTTGATGGGACTTTGGGGGAAATGCGGAGACAGGGGCAAAGGTTAGAACGGTGCTGGCGCAGGTTCACCCTTGAGACTGACCACCTTAGATTGATAGACCATTATTCAGTCTATCAATCTGCAATCACCCGTAAGAAGGCAGAATTCCTGTCCGGGGAGATTGTGGTTGCACGGAATCGACCAGCTCAGCTTTTTCGAACTGTGGACAGACTGTGCAACCCACCCTTTCTACAAGTTTGGAAAGCCTTTTCACAATTAGAGTGCGAGGAGCTTGCTCGATTCTTTGCAGCTAAGGTGGCCAATATCAGGGCAGATCTGCAACCAGCGCCCTCTAGGGGGGATGCTGTGGAACAATGCAAGTTCATGGTATCTCAGCTTTCTTGGAGTTCCTTCAGTCGACCTGATTTCGTCTTAAGACGAAAATGCGGTAGGGCCCAAAAACCCTGTTGGTGGACCAGGGAGGTCCAGGAGGTGGTGCGGGGAAAGAAAGCAGCCTATAAGAAATTCAAGTGCTCAAGGAGTGAAAGGGATCGAGGGGAGTACGAGCTGATGGCTAGAAGGGCCACTAGAGTGGTGAGGGTGGCTAAGGCAAGGAAGGAGCAGAACCTGGCCAGGGAAATTAGGAGAGGGAAAAAGGGGTTCTTTAGATACATTGGGGAAAGACGAAGGGTGAAGGGGCAGATTAGCAGGATTAAATCAGGGGAGAGATGGGCACAAGACCTGGGGGAGCAGGCTGAGGTACTAAATGAGTACTTCACCTCGGTTTTCACCAGGGAAAATGGGGATGCTGCATCATACATGGGAGGAGACAGAGATAATGAGGAGGGGGGACCCTTACCGATCGGCAGGTCTGGGGAGAGGGGGAGGCATCACTGGCAGGTGGGGGGAGGGCTAAGCAGGGAGAAGAGGTACCAGAAGTGGAAATCACAGCAGAGAGAGTGAGGGAAGCCCTCAGCTCCCTTAAGACGGAGAAAGCACCGGGGCCGGATAAATTACATCCTAGAGTGCTGAAGGAACTTGCAGATGTCCTGGCGAAACCCCTGGCAGAGCTTTTCACCATCTCTCTGAGGACAGGGTGGGTGCCCCAAGACTGGAAGGTGGCGCATGTAGTGCCTATCCACAAGGGGGGATCAAGGGAGGTGGCGGAACTACAGGCCTGTCAGCCTGACATCGGTGGTGGGCAAGGTGATGGAGGGCATTGTCAAGGAGAGGCTAGGGGGGGACCTGGATAAGTCAGGGTGCCTGGACGATAGACAGCATGGATTCATCCCGGGGAAATCGTGTCAGACAAACCTGGTGGAGTTCTATGACTGGGTGACAAGTGCCTTGGACCTGGGTAGACCAGTGGATGTCCTCTTTCTAGACTTCAGCAAGGCATTTGACTCTGTTCCTCATGTGGGCCTGTTGGATAAGCTAGGAGAAATGGGGGTGGGAAACCAGATGATCAGATGGATAGGCAATTGGCTGACCAAACGAGCAGACACGAAAGACCGTTAGACCTATTCTGCTGGCATTTTAGTATGTTAGTATGTCATGAGGATTATCCATATAGTGTGCACCCTACATGCTATAGTTTTGACCCTGGACTGACCTCCCTAATTTTGGGTTGTAGTGATATCATCAGTCCAGTCCTTGTGCGAATGGTCTGGTGCTCCTTGGAGTCGGGTGAGTTCCCTAGCTCCCTGAAAGAGGCAGTGGTGACACCACTCTTGAAGAAAGCTACCTTAGACCCAGACTGTTTCACAAACTACAGACGTATCTCTAACCTACCCTTTATTAGGAAGGTGATTGAGAAGGTAGTGGCAGCTCAATTGGAGGACCATTTGACCATCCATGACATCTACGAACCCCTCCAGTCTGGATTTCATAAAAGACATAGCACCAAGACAGCGCTGGTTCGGGTGCTTAATGATCTTCTGAGGGCAAGAGATCAGAAGAGATGTTCCATTCTGGTTCTTCTTGATCTCTCCTCAGCTTTTGACACCGTGGATTATATGGTGTTGATAGCATGCCTGAGGCACATTTGTGGAATATCGGGAACTGTTCTCCAATGGTTCACCTCCTTCCTCACTGGGAGATCACAAAGAGTTGTGTCCAGGATTTTTTCCTAGGGCCCAACATCTTTGTTGTGTGGGGTGCCTCAGGGTTCAGTGCTGTCTCCCATGTTATTCGCAGTGTATATGCTGCCCCTCGGAGACATTGTAAGACGGTATGGGCTGAGGTTTCACTGCTATGCTGATGATACCCAGCTATACCTGTCTTTTGCACCCGACCAGGATGGAGCTCTCTCAGTATTTAACTGTCTGAAAGAAATCCAGGAGTGGATGGACTCTAGCTGGCTGAAGTTGAACTCAGAAAAGACAGAGGTATTGGTTGTGGACCCAGGTCGCCGGATAGAGGGGTCATCTGTTGGGACGCCCTCAGGAATTTCCCTTGGTGGCGTCTCTCTCCCGACCTCTGAATGGGTGCGTAACCTGGGGGTTGTCTTGGATGACAGGCTGTCACTGCAGTCACAAGTATCAGCAGTCGTCAAGACTTCCTTTTACCATCTTAGGAATATCGCCAGAGTGAGGCACCTAGTTCCGTCTGACAATCTTCTAACATTGGTCCACGCCTCCGTGTCCTCGCGTTTGGACTACTGTAACTCCCTTTACTATGGGCTTTCAGGGGTTGAAATCCACTGCCTGCAGCTAGTGCAGAACGGAGTGGCCCAGGTTTTGACTGGTTCCAGTTGGTCCTGTCATATTACCCCGTTATTGCGCGAACTGCACTGGCTGCCTGTACGGTGGCGGATCACCTTTAAAGTCAATTTATTGACTTTCAAAGCCCTCCACGATCAGGGTCCGGCCTATCTGAAAGAACTTCTGGTTCCTTACTGCCCTGGCTGATCACTCCGCTCGGCTGATGAGGGGTTGCTGGAGATTCCAAGAGTGAATCTTAAATCATCTGGATGTAGGGCTTTTTCTTATGCTGCACTCACTCTTTGGAATTCTCTACCTCTCCGGTTATGGGAGTGCACCTCCCCGGAGGAATTTAAGTGGGGTCTAAAAACCCATCTATGGCAAATGGCCTTCTTGGAAAACAGATTGTTTTGAAATTGATGATTTTGTATTGGTTTTATTTGTGTTTGATATCTGATTTTAATGTTTGATTTGTAATGTTTTAATCTGTACAGTGCCTTGGAAATTGAAAGGCCCTATATACAGTAAATAAAATGTATTATTATTATTATTATTTAGTTCAGTTGCTTTCATCCCTTGCCTTACATAGAGTAAGTAAGTAATTAAGTAAGTAAAATTTATTTCTCAAGTGCATTTCAAATACCAAGGTGCAATAAAGTAAACATTCAATATACCAAATAATAACAAATTCTAAAAACCATTAGAAAA
Organism: Neoceratodus forsteri; assembly: GCA_016271365.2. Lineage (NCBI taxonomy): Eukaryota > Metazoa > Chordata > Ceratodontiformes > Ceratodontidae > Neoceratodus > Neoceratodus forsteri. Next base: position 304,120,385 of record CM057455.1, on the reverse strand, counting down.
AGCCTGATAAAACAAATAAGTTTTAAGCTCCGATTTAAAACTCGAGACGGTCAGACATTTCCTCAACCGACGAGGTACAGAATTCCACAGGGTAGGGGCAGCATGAGAAAAAGCACGTGCCCCAGATGTTTTAACCGAACCCTGGGAATCTCTAACAATTCCTCATCAGCAGATTGGAGTGTGCGGGAGGGACAGTAGGGAGTAAGGAGCTCTTGCAGGTAATGGGGTCCCTGTTCATGTAGGGCTTTATAGGTCAGTAGACTGACCTTAAAGGTGATCCGCCACTGTACTGGCAGCCAGTGCAGTTCGTGCAGCACAGACATTATATGACTAGACCTGGATGTACCAGTCAATAGCCTGACCGCCACATTCTGCACTAGCTGCATGCAACAGATATCAACCCCCCGGAAGCCCTAGGTAGAGGACATTGCAGTAATCAAGGAGGGTGGTTATGAAGGCATGGACCAATGTAGGAAGGTCAGGTGGAGGAACCAGGTGTTTCATCTGGGCGATACTCCTTAGATGGTAAAAGGAAGATTTGACAACAGCAGACACATGTGATTTCAGGGTCAAACCACTGTCAAAAATAACGCCCAGGTTATGCACCCAGTCTGAGGTCTTGAGCTGGACACCCTCAAGCCATAAGCCTGAAGGGTGCCCTGCCCCAAGACCCGCCTACGGATGACCCAGGTCCATAACCAACACCTCAGTCTTATCTGGATTTAACCTCAGCCAGTTAGTGCTCATCCAATTCTTGATCTCGGCTAGACAGTTGTTAAGCATGGAGATTGCATCATCCTGACTGGGATTAAAGGACAAATACAGTTGGGTGTCATCTGCATAACAGTGAAAACCCAAACTGTGTCACCTAATGATATCTCCTAATGGCAACATATACACTGCAAACAGCATGGGTGCCAATATGGAGCCCTGCAGTACCTCACAGGACAGGGGGAGGGCATCAGAGGAATAAATTCCAGTAACAATTCTCTGTGATCTGCCCATGAGGAAAGATCGAAACCAGCTTAGGACTGTTGCAGACAGTTCACAGAGAAGCCACAAGCACTGCAAAAGCACACCATGGTCTACAGTGTCAAATGCTGCCGAGAGATCAAGAAGGACTAAGATAGTACAAGCCATTTGATCTCTCGCTATTAGGAGGTCATTTGAAACCTGAACAAGGGCGGTCTCAGTGCTGTCTTTTCCTAAACCCAGACTGGTGAGCATCATAGGCATTATGGGTTGTAAGATGGTCATCCAGTTGCAACACAACCACCTTCTCAATAACCTTACCCACAAAGGGTAGATTAGAGACAGGTCTGTAGTTAGCTAGACAGTCTGAACCCAAGGAAGATTTTTTTAAGGAGTGATCGAATGACCGCCTCCTTGAGGGGATCAGGAAAGACCCACTTCTCCAAGGAACTCCAGACAATTTCAGCACGGATCGGGCAGATAACATCTACTGTACGCAACCTACCCATAGTGGCATAGGGCCCGGATCCAAATTACAGCTGGTTGGTTGCAAAGTCTGGACAATCCTCACAATGTCCATGAATTCTGGCCGGCTAAAGTCAGACCAGGCAGAACGGGAGCTCGCCACCTCCCATCAATCTCCTCAATCCCTCATAGAGAGCTACTCCTCCTCCTCTTCTACCCCCCCCGTCCCTCCTGTAGATTGTGTACTCCTTGAATACTGACATCCCAGTCATGGTTCTCTGTGTACCATGTTTCTGTGACTGCTGCGATATCCAGACATCCCCCTTCCATCAAGCCCACCAGTTCAGAGAGCTTGTTACCTAGACTATGGGCATTGGTACTCATTACCCTCCATTTTCTGATGGCCTTACCCCTTTTTGCCCCATCCCTGTCCTTACTGTCTTTGTCTTTTTCTCCATTTACCCCAGCCCTTCTCCCTATCGACTTCTCTATCTTGGTGTTTACCTCACTAACTACCCTGATTTTTTTGGGGGGGGGAGCTAGGATTTCCCTTCTCCTTTTCAATGCCTCCCCCCTTAGCTAGTTTAAATGCTTACCAATGAAGCATTAAACCTATCACCTAGGATCCTGGTTCCCCTTCTGGACAGATGCAGACCATCGCACCAGTATAGGCCTGCATCCATCCAGGTGGATCCCAGTCCCCAATGAAGCCAAAACCCTGATCTCTGCACCAGGTTTTCAACCACTGATTGAATCCCATGGTGAGGAGCACCCTAACCTCACCCATACCATAGACAGGCAGCACCTCCGAGAAGGTTACCATGTGTGCTACTTGTCAGCCTAGAACTAAGCAAAATGAGTCTGATGCAGTCTACTATGAAAATAAACAGTAGATAAACCAACATGTTTTTGCACACAAAGTGTACATTGGGACCAAGCCCACACTTGAATGGGGGACTCTTTGTGCTGACTGTTCCCCTTTAAATAAACAAAGGAGACAATTTTACAGCCATAAAGAGACAGTACTAGGACCCTGTTGACAGATATTGAAACACACAGGACTGATGATGTAATGGATGTAAACAGAGTTCATTCTGCCACTGCACAGATCACTAATATGGCCACTCCTAGAGCACAGTATGCAGTATTGATACTCTTACCTAAAGAAGAATATAAATCTACTGGAAATAGTCCAGAGAAGGGCAAACAAAATTATCCAGAGACAGCACCGCAGAACATATGAGGAAAGATTCTGAGATCTCAACATGTACTTCCTAAAGGATAGAAGGTAGAGGAATGACATAATCGAAACCTTCAAGTACCTTAAAGTGATTTCGTGAGGTCTGCCATAGCAAATGGGATTAGTAACCTGTAGAAGTTGTGATTCAGTCTCCTACCATTCAAACTGCCAAAAAGTGCTGTTTTCCCTGAAAAAAGTACTTTTCATTTCTGTGCTCTGCTTCATTTACATAACCCGACCCTTCTTTTTCTCAGTGCTGCAACCCCCAACCTTGACATCATGCAAGGGAAACAAAGCTGGTTTGAAACAAAGACTTCTGTTGGTCAGTCCTGGTATTGCAGACATCTACACTACCAAAATAGGGGACTACACCTCTCAGTAAACAAATCTTGTCAGCTAGATACTATGTGCACAATGCCTTGTTTTTAAAATAACATATGAGATTTTATTGTTGAAGCCACTACAGAAATATACGACTGCACTTCACAGTAAGAAAATTGGAAAACAACTTCTCATTGTACTCACAATGCCTTACTACATATGGCTACACATTTTTATTTGTTTTATTTATTTATTTATTCAAGTGTTTCACCAGGAAGGAATACTGAGCAATAACTGCTTGTTTCCCAGACGCATCCTGGGGGGGGGGTGGAGTTACACAAGCATATAAATGGATACAATTGAGGAGACAGTACTGCAGCAGTTACACAGAATACAAGGGCAATTTACATATTAGATACATGGCAGTAAGCCGAGACAGTAGGAACAATATATTTTTTATTTTTTTATTTTATTGAAATCTAGGATTACAAATACCTTTGAGCAAGAACTGCTCGTTTACAAAGGTTCCACGTCGAAGGAATGGGGGATATACATACATACAAAGGTCAACATAATAATCCATAGTTACACAATAACAAGAAGTAAGAGACTGAGGCTTAGGAAATTCCAGTAATTCAAAATGTGCCAAATGTTAGGTAGCATGACATAACCAGCCAAGGGCAATCTTGGAAAAAAGCACTGCAGGTGAGAGGGAAGGGGGTAAGCAGGCAGGAAGGCCATTGTCGGAGGGTAGAGGGTGAGGGTAAGAGCTCTAAAGGGGAGGGAGAGGAGGGATAGAAGTCAGGAAATGCCCTGGGGGAGGAAAGGGAGAGGGGGCAAGGGGGGTAGGCAGGTAGAAGGAGGCAAGGCAGTGAGAGATAGCTTTCAAGACTGAAGTGGAGGGCAGTGAACGGTGGGCCCCCGATTAGGCGAGGCAGTCACAACGACTAGTTGAAATTAGATGAAGTCGGAGTTGTCTCTTAAAAGGGCCAAGAGCAGCAGCAGTAAGAGTTTCTTTGTTGAGAGTATTGTACCACTGTGGTGCTCTGTGGGCAAAGGTCCTCTGGCCCATTGTAGTCCAGCATCTGGGGACAAGGAAGGTTAGTTGTTGTGAACTTCTAGTTCTCTGGGTGCTGTGGTGGTCAATAGTAGCTTTTTCAATGCCGGGGCATGACCCAGAGGAGCGACTTTTTGGCTAAGAGGCAGGTTTGATACTGTATCCGGCTGATGAGAGGTAGCCATCCTGCCTGAGTGTACAGGTCACAAGTGTGTGTAAGTCGATCAGCCCCAGTTAGCAGCCTGCATGCTTTGTTGAGTGCAACTGTAATTCTGCGGAGGGCAGAGGCGGAGGCAGAGCCATAAATTGCTAGCCCGTAATCGATGATGGAGTTGACAGAGCTGTTGATAGCCAACCAGAGAGTGTCAGGAGTCATGCAGTGTTTGTGCCTGTAGAGCAGGCCTATATGGATGTTGGTAGCTTTGGCGACAGAATCTATGTGCCGATGGTAGGACAGTGAGCTGTCCAATGTGACACCTAGGTATTTAAAATCAGGAACGTGTTCAAGTAAGGTCCCTGTTTGGTTTAGGATGGTGAGGTCACGGGATTTGTACTTGCTCCTGGCATTGTAGAAGGTCATAACCTTTGTTTTGCTGTAGTTCATGACCAGTTTGTGTGGCTTGAACCATTCTTCAATGCTCATGAATTCAAGCTGTAATTGTTTCTCGAGGAGCTCTGCATTTTGGTGGTTGGTGAACATGACTGCGTCATCGGCGTAGAGCAGTAATTTCTGGTGACAGACACTGGGAAGGTCATTGAGGAAGAGGCTGAAGAGTAGTGGCCCCAGGATGGACTCTGTGGGACCCTGAAAGGACTGGCTTTTCTTCCAGGTAACACCGCAATCCTAAACCTGCTGGACCCTCTCCCCAAGGTAGCTTGAAACCAGAGCAGTGCTTCATTGGAGAGCCCAATGTTTGATAATTGCTTGAGTAGGAGTGGGTGGTTCACAGTATCAAAGGCTTTCATAAGGTCGATGAATACTGCGCCTACACAGTTTCCTTGATCAAGTGCAGTATGGATGAAGCCTGTGAATTCTAATAGTGCAGTGGTGGTACTGTGCCCTTTTTGGAAATCATGTTGCTCAGGACACTGGATGTCGTATTTTTCCAGGTACTTGACTAATTGGTCTGAGGCGATGTGCTCCAGGGCCTTAGACAATGGAGGGAGGATGGAGATAGGTCTGTAGTTGGAGTACAGTGATTTGTCTCCACTTTTGTGTACCGGTGTGGTGGTCGCCTGTTTCCAGCGAGATGGGAACTGGGACATCCTTAGTGATAGATTGAGGACCTTTGTCAAGGGTTCAAGGACTTCTTCAAGGACAAGTGCTAACAACTTCAGGTCAAGGGAGTCACCACTGTAGCCTGCATTGTGGATGGCCTTATGAATATAGGTTCTGGCTTCATGCACTGGGATCTCCTTGAAGTAGAATTGTGGGGCAGGGTGTAGGAGTGGAGTAGTTGCAGGAAGGTTACTACCAGAGGGGGCATCAAAGAAATTAGAAGGGAGGACACTATCCAAGTTGGAGAACGCATTGTTAAAGGTGTTGGTGATGGTGTACAGGTCAGTTGTTAGTGTTCCATTTATGTTTAGCATGGTGGGTGGGTCCTTGCCTGTAAGGTCTTTCAAGTTACTCCAACATTTTTTTCCATCACCCCAGGAGTTGGAGAGAGTTTCCTTGAAGTATTTGCTTTTGGCTCTCCTAACTGCCCACATGCACTCATTTCTGGCAGCTTTATATTTATGAATATCCCCAGGTTTGGATGTTGCATGGGCACAGTGCCAGAGATGATCGCTATGTTTGAGTAAAGTGATTAGATCGGGGGTTATCCAAGGGTTAGCTCTGCCCCAACCTTCAGCTTTTTGAGAGGTGCAAAGATATTGCAGGCTGCAGTGAAGTGGCTGATGAAAAGGTCTAAGGCTTGGTTTACATCAATGGCAGAGTTGATTGGTGTCCAGTTCAGGTGGCTTAGGTGTGTCTTTAGTAGTTCAAGGTACCCCTGCTTTAACACTCTGGTGTGGATTATTTTAGGAGGGGGCTTAATGAATTTGTTTGTCCAGGTACATGTGACCGGTGAGTGGTCACTGATCCCATTAGGGAGCACTGAGACTTTTGAGATTCATTCAGGGTGATTAGTTAGGATCCAGTCTAGAAGTGTTCGCGACCCTGTCCTATAGTTGCATCTGGTGGGGGTGATAACAAGCTGGGTGAGGTTCTGTGACGTGACAGCATCCTTGTAGTTACTGGCCTCCAGCGATAGCCAATTTATGTTGAAGTCACCTAGTACTATGAGTTCAGAGTTATGGTGTAATCCCTGTAGACATTCCAATATGCTCATAAATCCATTGTGCTGATTTTTAGGGGGTAGGTACACAGAGGCAATGGTGAGCTCCTTGTTGTGCGCCTCGAGTAGAACTTTAATAGTGAGAACCTACGAGGGTGGTTTAGGGTTTGAGAACGGGAAGACTTGACCCAGATAGGAATTCCTCAGGTAGAAGGCACAGCCCCCACCTCATTTGGAAACCCTGTCCTGCCTGAATATAGAGTATCCAGGGATGGTGACTGCAGTGTCTGGTATCTTAGGGTTAAGCCATGTTTGGACAACAGAGAGTACATCAGGGCTATGTTGCTGGACCCAGGTTTGCAAGATGTCAAGTTTGTTAAGGAGGCTGCAGACATTGATTGAGGCTAATATGAGGGACCCCTCCAGCCTTTTTGTGGCATGGGGTGCTAGGCCGGTAGGCCCCGGTTTAAGATGAACATTTCCAGATATCAGAAGTAGCATAAGTAGTATCCTAAGAAGGTACGCTTTAATCATTTTGCAGATTAGTTTTGTTGTAGGGCATCTAGTTCTCTTGGTCTTGCTGGTCTGCGTTTGTCCCGTGATATTGCAGAGCACAATATATAAAGTCATGTTCTCAGAGGTGCCACGTTATTGATGAAAAGTAATCAAATCCACAAGAAATGGTGAAATACCTGTGACCAGAAAACTGTTAATGTAGCTCAAAGACCCAGAATGTGATAAATTCTTGAAGGGGTTAAATTCCTGAAAGTGATGAACATTGGCCTGGGGTATATGCAGGATGTAAAAATCCTTTGTTAGGTAAATATGCTGGGTAAATACAACAATCAGAATAGAGTCAGGTGCCTGCCTGGTGCCATGGCTTGGAGGAACTGGAAGCGAATCCTCAGGATTGCAGAAGCAGAGCAGCATCACAGGAGAGGGAACTAGATATCATTGTCCATCTTGGGACAAATGACCTAACTAGGCATGAGATCAGTGCAGTGCAGGATGAATTTGTGGAGTTGGGGAGGGGCCTCAGACAGGTAACAAGCATGGTAACCTTCTCAGAGGTACTGCCAGTCTATGGCAGGGGTGAGGCTGGGTACTGCACACCATGCAGTTTAATGAATGGTTGCAAAACTGGTGCAGAGCACAGGGCTTTGGCTTCATTGGGGACTGGGGATCCACCTGGACAGATGAAGGTCTATACTGGCACGATGGTCTGCATCGGTCCAGGAAGGGAACCAAGGTCCTAGGTGACAGGTTTAAATGCTTCCTTGGAAAGCTTTTAAACTAGCCAAGGGGGGAAGTGCTGATAGGAAGCAGGAAACTTCAAGCCTCTCCCCACAAAACATGGCAGGTAGTAAGGTAAACACTGAGGTACAGAGCTTGACAGAGGGCAAGACAGGGGTAAATGGAAAAATAGACAAGGGCAATAAGAGCAAGGATGGGGTAAAAAAGGATAAAGCCAACATTAAATGGAGGGCAATGAGTACCAATGCCCGTAGTCTGGGAAACAAGCTTCCTGAGCTAGCAGTCCTGATGGAAGAGGAACACTTGGATATTGTGGCAGTCACAGAAACATGGTGCACGGAGAACCATGACTGGGATGTCAACATACCAGGGTACACAATCTACAGAAGGGGCAGGGAGGGTAAAAGAGGAGTAGCTCTCTACATAAGGGAAGGGATCAAAGCTACAGAACCAAAAAGTAAAGGGGGAGGACAAGAGGCACTCTGGGTCACCTTGGAGACATGGTATGGCATCACAATCCACACAGGGGTTGTATACAGACCCTCGTCTCAAGGGGAGGAAATTGACAAGAAAATGATAGAGGACATTCTCAAAATGGCTGAAAAAGGGGAAATACTGTTGATGGGGGACCTGAATATGCTAGATGTTAACTGGACACCATGCACTGCAGCCACATCCAAGAGCAGGGTCATTCTTGATGCCCTACAGGGGGCATGCCTTAGACAGCTACTGGTGGAACCCACTTGGGAGGGAGCAATATTAGACCTGGTACTCTCAAATGGAGAGAGGATCACAAATTTAGAAGTCAGCAAACATCTGGGAACAAGCGACCACAATGTGCTTCACAATAAGCACAACCATGTAGACAAGCCATACAAAGACAAGGATACTGAACTTCAGAAGGGCTGACTTTGGCATAATGGGTGAATACCTGAGGAATGTACTACCAAATGGCCAAAAAGAAGAGTGGAAGAACAATGGAGAAAAATCAAAACTACCATCATGGAGGCAACAAGACTTTGTGTGAAACAAATAAAGAAAACAAAGCGGAATAAAAAAACACAATGGTTCTCAAAAGAGGTGGCAGGAAAGGTTAAGGAGAAAAAGCTGCATTCATAAAGTATAAGGAATCACAGAAGGAGCATGACAGTGAACTGTATCAATTAAAGCAGAAAGAAGTGGGGAAGGCAGTCAGAATAGCAAAGGCCCAAACAGGGAGGGATAGTGAAGATTAATAAAGGATAGGGGAGGTGGGCAGAGGGAGACAGTGAAAAGGCAGAGATAATGAATGAATACTGTTGCTCAGTATTCACAAATGAAGAAGAGGAGGAGTTACCTAAACCAAACAATAGAAGCACTCTGGGAAGGGGGGTTGACACCAGTCCATTTACAGAAGAAAGAGTCCTGAAAGAACTCCTAAAACTTAAGGTGGACAAAGCAATGGGGCCTGATGGGATTCACCCCAGAATCCTAAAAGAACTAAGGGAGGACCTAGTGACAAAACTGACCACACTTTTTAACAAATCATGGGAGGATGGGGTGGTACCTGAGGACTGGAGGAGGGCAGATGTGATTCCCCTTTACAAAAGTGGGAGCAAGGCAGAAGCAGGAAACTACAGACCTGTTAGTTTGACATCAGTGGTGGGAAAAATGATGGAATCACCCCAGTCAGCAGCAGGTGGCAGCTCCCCGCCAGCATGCCACCCAGCCACCCGCCGACTGACAGCATAGAGTAGGGCTGGCCACCCATTGGTTCACTGTGTGTTATCAAGCATGCAGCCCATACCGTACTACAGTCTCGACCTGTGAATGAATGCTCATTCACAGGTTGGAACTGTGTAGTAAAGTATGGGCTGCACACCCATTGGCCCATGCAGAGGACCAATAGGCATACAGTCCTACTGTATGCTGTCAGTCGGCGGGCAGCCAGGCAGCATGAGGGCGGGGAGCTGCAGCCTGCCACTGACTGGGGGGGTGCAGGGTGGCGGGGGACTACATGGGCAGCTAGGGAGGGTGGTACCACTGAACCACCAGGGGGTTTGATGGATGCCCCTGAGCTGGCAAAGATGATCGGTCCCCTGGACCATCAGGGATTAATCCTTTACATGTCCACGATCGGATAAGGGAATGTGGTCCACTGGACCACCAGGGAGATGTTATTCATATGCCCATGATCGGGTGATGGGGTATGGTCCACTGGACCACCAGGGTGTTCCTGTACAGAAGCCCGCAATCAGGCAACAGGGCTGGGGGGGGTCACAAGGCTCCCTGGGCAGGGGGCATGGGGTCGGTGTTTTGGGAGGTTGGGTTGCCACCCACGGCAGGTGGCCGCCATGCTGCACCCAGCAATACAGCAGCCCACCTGTGGGTGTCCCTGACTTGTTTCCTATTTGTACGGGTGCAACATTGCACCCCCGAATGGTGCAAGGTGGGGTTGGCTGCATACCTTTGTCACGGACTGAATATCGGATGTGCTGCATATGCATGGGCACGCCCCTGCACTTGCGCCACATACATTACAGGTGCCCCGGTGCATCGGGGGATTGTGCAGCATAACCGGCCTGATTGAATATCGCACCAGGGCACATTGGTGGGTTGTGCATGGCACAACCCAGTTGCACCATGCACAACATCTTTGAATATCCCACCCCAGGCTTTTAGGAGTATTGAGTGGTTCAGGTGACAGAGTAAACCACAAGAGCAAAACAGTAGACAGACATCTCAGTGTTTACTTGTTTAATTAAATGTGGACTCTTGGGACTGGGCTACTATCATCTATATGTTTGATTGACAGATAAGTTGTCACATACAGCAGCATGCTTATGAGTATAATAACATTGTTTGCTGTTGCAGATAGATGAATATTTGAAAAGATTTCCATGAATGAACTATAGGGTCCCCCCATTTGTATGTACAGTAGCACTTTTTTCATTGCTTATCTGTATCACCTTTATAAAATTGTTTAGCCTAGGGATAAGGCTTGCTGTCCATTCACGCAACAGAACCATAACCTAACTGTCCTCTCAATTCAAGCCTGTTTTCCACCTGTCTGCAGTAATGAGAGCTGCTTCCTGTGAGAAGTGTGCTGGGGGTGCTCAGAATTGGGCCCCACTGCAATTTAAATTACAATTTGGTACCTATTTTTCTTATACATAATTGCTGCATAAAAATATTGCCAAAATTCACACAGCATGATCATATTCCATTCTGTCCATTTTGTGTTGTGTGTGGTGGAATTACAAACAGAAAACATGCATTAGTACCTGCAATATGCTTCAGTTCCTCCCAGGTTTTGCAGGTATTTTGCCTCTTTGCTGGTGAGGACAGGAAATAGAATTGATCCTGCACTGCACAATACATCAAGGGTGGGCACTCCTCCCCCTTCCCCACATCACCCATTACTTTTCCTGATAGATTCCCATCCGATGAGGCTATCTGAAAGTGATGAAGACTGAAGCGTTTTCAACATGCTACTAACTCCGAGCCCTGCTCAATAATTCCCCTGATTTATATCACCTAAATGGCAGGGAGGACAGCAGGCAGGGCAGACGTGAGTTTATTTAATATAGACTGCATTAACCAAGCATAAATTTATCTCGCTAAATGAGCTCGCTGGAGAATCGTCTTCTGCTGAATATCGAAAGTGGTCAGGACACTCATTTACTCTATGCTCTCATTCATTTATTCATTAAAAATATTTCAACAGCAGAACTTCTTGGGCATGTAAGTAGGATATTTTCAAGGAGGCCCTGTGGCAATAGGACTTCACACAGAAATTAACACGTGACTGATAACAATCGCAGTATGTCAAATGGTTAGGCATAGAGCATGATTATATCTTCTTAGGTCTAATACCCTATTCTTTTCTTTCTCTGTATCTCGCTCTCTCTCTCACTTTCTATTCTATCACTAAACTGCACCATACACTGAAGTTATTACAATAAGGCTAATCCATTTAGCAGGGAATGTAAAACCTAATTTTTGTTTTGCTAGTTTTAGACTGAATTTCATAGTTTATAAAGTATCTTACCAGTATGATGATAGTTTTTCCTATTGGATTTTTTTTTTACCATTGTGATCAGATCCCACATTGGTTATTATTGTTATTACCAGAGTAGTCAGATCTGTTATATACTATGAACTCTCAATATTCTGTATGCATTATAAACACTTTTATGGTGTTTTTGAATGTGAAAATTTTTAAAATAAAAGTGTTAAAAATACACCGGTCTGTATGCACAAAATAAAATGAAACAGCACTGAACGGCAGGGCCATAAAAATGACCAGTGAAGTGCAAACATTCAGATAATCATAGTCAAAGCGCTCGTAGCTGCAGTAGCAGTTACAATACTGTATATGCTTAGAGGGTACAGTAATGAAAAACAAAGGAGAATGCTCCAGTTTTTTACATAAAATTCACAGACCTCTCTAGCGTTTTATGACTGTGCCTCAGCAGAGTGCAATTCAGTGGCCCAGCAGATATGACTTAGCACGCAAAGTACCAGAGATCCAATTCTGTAAGGGCTGGGGGGAGGTTCAGTGTTGCACTATTCGCTGGCGTGGAAAAAAAGCTCAGCACTGGTGGTGTACAGATAAATTGCTATTTTCCATAATTTCTTTGCAGAAGTGCCACTTTTCCCTTCTCTGTGTATATGCTATGCCCGTTGGAGATGCTAGGTGTAACATATGGGCTGAAAATGACTGCAATCTGTTGTAAAACAGGGAAACAGGTTGCAAGATGGCACACTGTTTGAAAATAGCATGTTTGTGGCAGGAATTTTGGGAGCACAATGGAACCCCTCTATATACAACATTTCCCACCACATGTGCATGATTTTTGGGCCTTTGGAAATCTGTCCCCCTGGGGATTTGAATCCAGGTGGGAACATTTTTGGTGGTCTTAGTACAACCCTGAACAGATATAGAATTATGCATTATAGTTACCAAAAATGAATAGTGGTGTCTGCTAGGATCACTCGTAGTGTCACTGTGTTTCACAGTTTTCTGCATGACAACTGACACTGACTTGCATTGTTTCCTGCAGAATTCTGCAGGATCAGGTGCCTGATCCTGGGGAGGCACGACTGAAACACTCAGAGTAATGAGCTCCAGCTTCTAGACTCTCTCTCTCTCCTTTATGTAAATATTGCACTTTTGAAAGGCAAAGTATTAGTGCCATCAAAAAACAGAAACTGTGTGTTTACCTACAGCCTCTGGTATGGTGGAGTGGGTGGGTGCAGTACAAGGCTTTCTCACATGGTGCACAGATCAGCACTGACGTGGAAGGGCCAGCCACAACCTCTGCCTCTCCATCTGGAATGAAAAGGTTTAGAGTTGAATAAAGACTGCATGCTGGGAATCTGTGGTATGGATTCTACACTCCACCAGGAACTACAGCAAGACATCCAACTCATCTCAGTTGTAGCTGAGTGGATGTTTATGGTGAATCCATGGCTGGAACATTTCAAGTCCTGAATCAAATACCAGGCTTCTGAGTGCTGTATCTTCAGAGCATTTAGCGACCCACAGGTAGTGTTCATAGCAATACCTGTTATTCTATTCTGGGCCACCTTTGCCCACATTTTTAGGCTTTTTGTCATCAGTGATTTCCTTTTTGTGCTGCCACTCAAGATATCGACTCAGAATCTGATGTAGATTAGCAGGGGGCAAACTTGGTAAACTGCATATACATATATACCTACAACCTACTTGTGTGTACACTGCAGACTACTACCTGTTTGACCCAACAGTTCGGTAAACCCTGCTCTATGTTTTTATTACTATCCTATGCTGTATTTACTCATGCCTCTATACTGTTCTGAAATGTATCAATGTGCATTTGTTCTGTTTATGAAAAATTGTTTCTGAATAAAAAGAATTAACTGCAAAAAAAGAAGTGATTTCCTTTTTGCCCTTTTTAGCTTCCAAATGTGCTGTGAATTATTAGCCCCGTTCACATTGACCAAACTGCTACACACTGCTGTCAGTCTGCACCTGGTCATTTATAAAGCCAGTGGAGTACATCACTTAAGGACACTTCGGATTTCACACTGGTGTCACATCGGTGTCTTGGGAACTGCACTGTGGGACCCATCCTGCAAGGAGTTCCCTGTGTGTTGTGATGCTAAATTACCCTTAGGCAGTGAGGTGAAAAGTGGCCACCGTTTACACTGCTTGAAACCACCTACATCAGTTCAGCTCCTCTGTTTGGGAGAGGAGCAGAAAAGCCACACCAGTCTGATCCCTGTGCAGTCTACACATGCAAATATACACCAGTGTGGCTCTCTAAGCCATGTACGCTGGTACAGAAATGGCTAGTGCAAACAGGGCTATAGTTAACATCTGGAAGACTGCATAATTGGTGACTGGTATGTCAAAGCATTGCTCCTGGATGCATTTTGGCCAATTAAATCTCTAATGTCTATTCCCTATTCATGATGTTAGTAGGGGTTCTGGGATACTACCATAATGTTTTTGTTTACATTACAGATGGCAGAATTAACCACATAAAGTTACATTTATGAGTAGAACTGTGAGTCTTTAGGCATGTTTACACTCCTAATGCGATGTCTCTGATCCTGACTGCTGCTTTATCCAGCACCACTAAGATGATTCTGCAGAGTGTTTACACAGTCCCTCTCAGTGCTGTTGCAAGCCGTGCTAGACAGGGGCTGTCTGTCTTGGGGCAGTCAGCAACTTGGAGACATCAGCATTCGCTGTGTGCTAGAGTGAGCAGCGCAGCCTGTCCACATGCTGCATACGTCACTCACTCTGGAATGCGTCCTTACTCCTACACCAGCTCAGGGACAGGATCAGTGGACAACTTACGATGCTGTAGTAAGTGTCCACTTAGCCACTTTTGTACCACTGAAACCTGTGTCGCATGTTCCAGCAGTGCAAAGGCAGTGAATAAACATGCCTATTGTTATGTTTGATTGCAAAATGCAAATTAAACATATTGGTATAGTTTTGGTGGACAAAAGAAGGTTCTATAGGTGTGTCAGGCTGTTAGCTACTAAACTGGCTAGAAATCAAACTTCAGTGAATGGTGGTTGATCTGGATAATGATGCTGGTCTTCCACCAGAAAGCACAATTTTCAAAGGGGTTTCACCACTCCCAACGACTGTGCTGAGTTTTGTCATGTTGATGATACTGTTCAAAATGCTTCCTGTCTGATGCTTTCACTTCCCCTGTCACACTGCTTCCTTTTTTATTATCCAAAGAGCACTGCCTTCTCTGTTCCAAGGAAACTAAAGTAACTTCTGTGACTCTCTCTCCCTCCACCTGCCCACCTGAACTGGCAGCAAGCGTGAGCACCATGGAAAGTCCTCTTCTCTTAACCATTATGTGTTGCTGCACAGCGGTGAAATCATTCCCTCCACTCTCTCTTCCACGTCTGCCCACCAGAATATCAACATGCTCCCCATACCTCTCAAGTGTCCCTGATTTTCAGGGACGTCCCTGATTTTGCTTCAAAATTTTACTTTGTCCCTCCTAAAATTTGTGTTTTTGTGGCTAAACAGTGGGGACTGTAAGCACAAAATAATGTCAATCATTAAAGTTACAGACTTGTTCTTCTTTAGAAAATGCATTTTGCACTAAGCCCCATATTCTGCCAGCTTTCTGGGTGGATATCTCTAATTTTGAAGAGGTGTCCCTGATTTTGTCCCTTTGTCCCTGTTTAATTTAAGCCTTGTCCCTGATTTATAAGGCAGGAGGTTGAGAGGTATACCCCCCACTGTCTAACAAAGTACTCCCCTCCACCCACCACCTCCCTCTCAGCACCTTGCCAGCCTCCTCCCCCTTAGGACTGCTGCAAACCTCCCCACCACACACACAATTACTGGCGGTGGGTACCAGATCTAATCCCACCATGGGTTTTTATTTATTTATTTATGTTTTTGATAACCGGGTAAGTGAACTGATCCAATGGACCATTTTCAGCCACGACCCGGACCACAAAGTGGTAAAGAGTCAAACAGCAGCATGTTTCTACTCTCCCTGCTTAACTGTTTAAAACAAAAAAAGCCCCCACCCTTTTCTACCATTTGAAAATATTGCATGAATGGCCCCATTCAGTTTCAGTGGGCCTATTAATTTCCATGAGTTTTTTTTCTTTAAGTCGTAACTTTTCTGTTTTTAAAAAAAATAATTTTGCCTACTTGTTTCTTTCGACAGCTTTCTTACCACCACCTCATGAAACCTATGGATGTCAACTCAACTTTTATTTATTTATTTATTTATTTTTTTTAGTTTTTGTTGACTGGGAAAGGAGGACTAAACAATTCTGCCTATTTTCTGCCTTGTCCTGGGTGAGGGGGATACAAATGGACACTAACTGACATTGAACCATATTAAGCTGTTGGTGATATTTTTAGTGAACTTTCAAATCCCTCAGAAATGGGTGTTTGGGGCAGATGCTGGCATATGTTGCAAACATCCATTTTGGGTGGAAGGTTAAAGTTGAAATTCATAGGGTTCATGAGGGTGAGGCTAAAACAGACCTCAACAGAAAAGTAGGTAAAAATACTAACAAAAAAAGTTATGGATTAAAGGAAGAACCTACTGAAATGAATAGCCCATTTAAAGGGACACTATCAATGGGCACTATGCACTAATGGGTGGGAATAATGCGCCATAACATGATGGTTGCATGGTGGCTATATTCACAGTCACCAGCCACTGTACAGCTCCCATCTGCAGCCCTGTCCCCCCCCCCCAAGCGCATAGGTGTGTGGAGGACTGTTTCGCGGACCGGGCTTGCATCCAATGAGGCGCCTGAACTAGGTCCGCTACTGGATCCTTTGTGCCCAAAGGGAGCCATAGAAGGCAGTCAGAACATTGTGCACCGCCAGCACTGAGGTGGGTGCCCATCTGGCCGCCCCAACCATCCTTGTAGTCCCCATGGGTGGGAGCGGCATGTGGTGGGGGTCTGCTGTGCCCCAACGTCTTTGCTGCAGCCAGCAGCGGCATCCTGAGGAGGGCATGTATCTGTTATGGCTGGGTGTTACCCAGCATAGCATATCCCCACGCACAGCACTCTGCACCATTGGAATGGCGGCGAAGTGAGGAGCACGCCCGACATGCCCCCGCCCACTCGAGGCGTGTTGCTGTCTGCTCAGCCGGGGGATCAGGCGTGTAACTGCATCATGTCCCATCTGTGAATGCCATGCGGGGTCCACGGGACTCTGCTCCATGGCATTCAGATGTAGCGATGCCAACGTGCCCTGTTTACGAGGCGCGTTGGCATCGTGCATCGGGCCCAGTCACCTTAGGCCTCAAAATATCCCAAGTCTAAAAAACACATTTTATGATTCGGCACATTTTGTAGAGATTGTTTATGTCAATGGTACTGTAGTTTGATTCTGATTCATTTTTTCTTTTAAAAAAGTGAAAAACAAATTGCCCTCCATAGTTACTCCACAAAAACAAGTTTGTTTCCATTCCCATGATCAACTCCCACTGCATCTTTCCTGCACCTGGGAACACCCCCAACAGTCTAGCCACCCATAATGCAGTAGGAGGAGAGAAGCCTATTGACTCAGGAGTGACTGTCTGTTTGGGGGTTTTCCTAATGTTCTAGAAGTATATAATAAGAGTATCTCAAGGATTTGAAACAAAACAAGGCTTGTTGCATGTATTTCAGTTCTACTAAGAAAGGAAACACATAAAACAACTAGCAACATGAATGAATTTTAGAGAACATAAGCAATCATAAAATGTGTGTGTGTGTGGGGGGGGGGGGGTGTTACCTAGAAACAGCATAATGCAAAAATGGTTGACAGTGCCCCTTTAATGAATGGGCTCTATTCACAGAAATATAGAATTTGATGGCAGATATGGTCCACTTGGCTCACCTAGTCTGCTCATTTTGTCCCTGCCTGTACCATAATTGCAGGCCCTACTTGATCTCTGGCTCCTTCCCCCACTTGCTTTCCACTAAGAGTTCCTTGTGCCTATCCCATGCATGCTTGAAGCCCACCGCTGTTTTTGCTCCCACCACCTCTCCTGGAAGGCTGTTCAAGACATCCACCACACTTTCAGTGAAGAAGTACTTCCTCGCATCTCTCTTGAATTCACTCCCCCTCCAGCTTCATTGCAGGCCTCGCTGTTGTCATACAACTTTTCCTCTGAAAAATACTCCCCTACTGTACCTTATTTTCCCCTGTGAGGTATTTACAGGTCTCTGTCATACCCACCGCCAGTCTCTTTCGGGGTGTACATATTAAGGTCCTTCAGTATCTCCTCATAACACTTCTTATGCAGACCCTGCACCATTTTAGTTGCCCTCCTCTGGACAGCCTTCACTCTATCTTTGTCCTTCCTGAGTTGTGGTCTCCAGAATTAGACACAGTACTGGGAGCTCACCAGTGATCTATACAGTGGCAGTACCATCTCCTTCCTTCTGCTGGTGTTACCCCTCCCTATGCATCCCAGCATCCCGCTGGCCCTGCCAACTGCTTTGTTGCACTGCCTTGCCACCTTGAGGTCATTTTCCTGTTTTGTGACCGTCAGCACCTAGTCTCCCATTTTGTACTCCTCCCCTGGGTTTCTGTGTCCTAACTGCATGATTTTGTACTTTGTCACATTGAAATTCAGCTGTCATGCCATTGATAATTCCTTTATTTTTTTTTAAGTCTCTGCACATCCTTTCCACACCCTTTGGAGTGTCTACCCTATTGTAGATTTTGGTGTCATCCCCAAAGAGGAATACCTTCCCTTTCAGCTCATTTGCAGTGTCATTTATTAAGACATTAAAATGGTATGGTCCCAATACCAAGCCTTGTGTGCTGTCTGAGGAGCAGTGCCTCGAGATACTTTGAGGAGTTGGCATCTCAGGACAAAGGAGCCATGACAAGTTAAATAGGTGGGTGCCAGTACCAAACCAGCTGATGGTACTGGGGCAGGCCATGCCAGTCCCCCAACAGGAGCAGCAGGAACCCAACCAGCTGCCCACCACCTGAGGTGGATAATCCCAATCTCCCTACAGAGTGGCAATAGGAGACTAGAGATGTCCAAAGTTTTAACTTGCTAGTGAATTTCGGGCAAAGTTACTGACTTTGCCTCCACAGAGCAATCCGCAAAGTTTTTTTTTTTTTAATTGCAGTTTATTCTCCCCCTCGTCCTGCCAGCCCCGATCCTTCAGGGCCTCCAAGGAATCATCCTCCTGCCTCCCGCTCTACCCACATCTGCCTCCATGTCCCCCATGGAGCCTCAGATTACCCCCCAGGCAGGGACGAGGTGTGGCCCCACACCCCGAGCTACTCACTGTTTCATCGGTCCAGAGGCGGCAGGGTGAGTGGGGGCACATCGGAGGCACACTCCGGATAGCCCGTCTTCCCGGTCCTGGCAAGCATTATCCTCCATTTTTCCTCCCCTATGCTGTGTAGACCATGATGTCAAGGTGCACACGCCGACGTCCACAGCGTGATCTGGCCACCCTTCCCCTACGGGGCTTGTATTACCCTGAGTCTCCACTTGGGGTCAGACAAGTTACGGGCATTGGCCCCCCCTTCCCCCTGAGAGGGCAAGCTGTCATGGGATGCTCAAGCCGCTCTCCCCCGGCCGGCCCTCCAATGACCCGAGTCCTCTCCCGAACCCGGGTCGCTGGCGTTGCAAGAATCAGCAAAGTTTTACCATCACCATTAAAATTTGCAGTTCATCTTTTATTGTAATTTTGCTTGGTAACTTCACTGTTAACTTTGCTTTTGGGGTGGTGTCAAAGGTGAAGTTTTTGAAAATGAGGCTTCTGGTAAACAACTTGTCTCAAAATCACATGTTTAAGCTTCTGCAGTCAATGGTACATACCTACTGTATATAGTGACTCTGCCTTACTTTCACGTTTGCATTGTTAGTCATGCAAACATACGAAGAAG
This sequence comes from Neoceratodus forsteri, assembly GCA_016271365.2. Taxonomy (NCBI): domain Eukaryota; kingdom Metazoa; phylum Chordata; order Ceratodontiformes; family Ceratodontidae; genus Neoceratodus; species Neoceratodus forsteri. Next base: position 304,100,916 of record CM057455.1, on the reverse strand, counting down.
CCAGGAGAAGAAGGCCATTTGGTCTATCAAGTCTGCTCATATTGCAGGGTCCACAGCTTGAGCTAATGTCCCTGCCCTCCCTCCTTCCCCACTCCTCCCATCCTCCCTACCCATGATCCTTACATTCCTCCTATGCCTATCCCAGCCTCTCATAAAGCTGCCCGCTGTCTTCAGTGGGATGACCTCTTCCAGCAGTGCATTCCAAGTGCCTACCACCCTCTCTGTGAAGAAGTGCTTCCTGACCTCCCTCCTAAACCTCCCACCCTCCAGCTTAAGACTGTGCTCCCTCATGTTATGGTTGCCACTCAGCTTAAAGAGACTCTCCTTATCAACCTTATTTATCCCTTTCAAGTACTTGAAGGTCCCAACCATAACCCCTCTCTCTCCCGTCTTCCAGGGAGTACATGTTCAGTGCCCTCAATCCTTCCTCATATGCCTTACCCTGCTGAACAGCTATCATTTTTGTAGCCCTTCTCTGGACCTTCTCCAGCAGGTTAATGTCCTTTTCGAGGTGTGGGCACCAGTACTGAACTCCATACTCTAGATGGGTCCTTACCAGTGACCTGTACAAGGGCAGTATAACCTCCTCTCTCCTACAACTGATCCCCCTAGATATGCATCCCAGCATCATATTTGCCTTTGCTGCTGCTTTCTTGCACTGTGTAGAGTGCTTCAGGTCACTAGTGATCATCACTCCCTGGTCCTTTTCCTCCTCTGATGCAGATACTCAGACTCCACCCAGGTAGTGCTCTGTCCTGGATTCTTGGCTCCAATATGCATAATTTTGCATTTCTTGGCATTGAAGCCAAGCTACCAGATCCTGGACCACCTCCCCAGCTTTTCCAGATCTTCCTGTAGGTCCTGTATCCCTTCAGCTTTGTCCACTCTTTTACATAGCTTGGAGTCATCTGCGAATAGGCACATTTTGTCCTTAATGACGATCGCCTGAATAAATAAAGATGTGATTGATTGATTGATTGATTAATGCAATCTCCAATGTTATTGATGAAGGATTGAACAACACCGGCCCCAGCACCGAGCCTTGCGGGACCCTACTGGTTACCTCTCTGGTGCCAGATAACTCTCGCCTCACAACCACTCTCTGAGTTCTGTCCCTCAACCAGTTTTCCGCTCATCTGGCCATCTTTTCACCAACCCTGAGATTCACCGAGTTCCTGATCAACCTTTTGTGGGGCACAGCGTCAAAGACCTTGCTGAAATCAAGATGGAGGATGTCTACCACTTGGCCCCTGTCTACTGTCTTAGTGACACAGTCAAAGAAGTCAATCAGATTTGTTTGACACAATTCCCTCCCCCCCATGAACCCATGCTGTCTTTCATCATGGAGACCATGGTCCTATAGATATTCCACCAACCTTTCCTTTAGTATGGTCTCCATGAGCTTGCCCACAATGGAGGTCAGACTGACTGGCCTGTAATTCCCTAGGTCATCCTTGGAACTGCTTTTGTGGAGGGGCACTACATGTGCTGTTCTTCAGTCCTACGGTACCATGCCTGACTCTAGTGAACTATTAAATAGGTCTGCCAGTGGCCCTGCCAGATCCTCAGCCAGTTCCTTTAGTACTCTTGAATGTACTCTGTCCAGGCCTGGTGATTTGTCTAACTTCAATGCCAGCAGCCCTTCCCTCACCCTATCCTCCTCTATCATATTTCTGTGTCCCCCCCCCCCTCTTTTCCCTCCTGAAGGCACTGGTCCGCCCTTTCTCCTGGTGAAGATGGGACAGAAGTATTCATTTAGTATATTTGCTTTTCTCCCATTATCCTTCACCCACTCCACCCCTTTCTTAAGGCTAACAATCCCTTCATTCTTGTCCCTTTTCTCACTTATATATCAAAAGAAAGCCTTCTCCCCCTTCTTAATTCCTTCAGTTATCTGCAGCTCCTTCTGTGCCTTTGCTCTCTGGACTTCCTTACTTGCCTCACTAGCCAACCTTAAGTAATCTTCCCTATCCATCTCTCTCTTGGTCTTCCTGAATTTTCTACAGGCCAAACTCTTTTCCCTTACAGCCTAGGCAACCCCAGAACTGAACCAGCTGGGTGCTTTGGCCCTTGTGTTCTTCCCCCTGAGCCTAATGCACTCATCTGTGGCAACCAGTATTCCTTCCTTAATGATGGACCACCTTTGGTCCACCCCCATATCTGCTCTGATGCCTGCCAGATGGCTCCTTAGCACTTCGCCCATTTTCCTGAATACCATTCTCCTGAAATCCAAGATTTTGGTCTTAGGATGCTTTCCTTGTCCATATCCAACTGGAACCACACTGTGCAATGGTCATTTCCAGCCAGTGGCTGCCTGACCATTATCTCCTGTACATGCTCCCCATTTGTGAGCACCAGATCAAGTATTGCCTCAGCTCTTGTTGGTTCAGTGATGCCCTGAGTCAGGAACCCATGCTGCAATCCTTCCAGGACCACCTGACTTCTAGCACATGTTGTGGATGGTATGCTCCAGTCCACCTTGGGCAGGTTGAAGTCCCCTACAATTAACAACTCTCCTTTCCCAGCAGTTTCCAATATTTGTGAGCTCAGTTCCCTGTCCCTCTCCTCATCCTGACTGGGTAGTCTGTAAACTAGCCCCAACCTCACCTTTCTCCCTTTATTGGACCTTAACCGAACCCATAATGCCTCCACCTCCCCTCCTCCGACTCCTCCCTCGTGCAAATGATTCCTTCCCTTATATAAACTGCCACCTCTCCCCCCTTCCCGATTACCCTGTCCCTCCTGTATAGTTTATATCCAGGGATTGCAAGGTCCCAGTCATGGTGTGATGTTGCTCAAGTCTTGGTTACTGTAGCTATGTCCACCCTCCTGTCTGTTTATAGTGCCTGCAGGTCATCCATCTTGTTTCCAAGACTCAGCGCATTGAGAGACACCACCTTCCGCCTAGAATCTGACCCGCCTTCTTTTCCCTCTATTCTTCTATTCACATTTATCCCTTCTATGTGCACCACTCCACGTACCCTTATTATGTGTTCCTCACCCCCTCATCTTTTGCTGTGTTCTTGCCCCTTCCAATTCCTCCTCCAGGCCTGTTCCATCGCTCTGGGGGGGAGGTTCACTGACCTCCTCCTTTCGGAGTCTGTGGGCATGCACACCCACTGCCCCCTCCCAGTAGTTTAAATTAAGTGTAGTGGTTATGTATTCCTCCAGTTTGTCCCTGAATACCCTCAAACCCTCCCTACTGAGGTGTAGCCTGTCTGGGGAAAAGAGTGCTTTGTTTGACCAGATCTCATCCCAGTCCCCAATACAGATGAACATCTCCTTCCTGCACCATTTCCTCAGTCAATCATTAAAATCCTCTATTCTTCTTTTCCTGGCTGTGATGGCCCTTGGTACTGGTATCACCTCTGAGAAGGCCAGAGAACTTCCTTCCTCCCTGCAGATCTTCCCTCCTAAATTCCTGAACCTACTTTGCACTACCTCAACCTCCTCCCCAGCTAGGTCATTGGTTCCCAAATGTATAACTAAATTAGGTTTTCCTCCAACATCCCTTACTATTTCCCTTATTCTTGGGCCTACCTTCCCCGCTGTCATCCCTGGCATACCAACCACCCTCCTGCTTGCATTTGGGTCCCCTTTTCTTCCCCAGTGAATACGCCTAAGTATGGAGTCCCCTGTGATTGCTACCCTTCCATCCCCTGCATCCGTGCTCCCTGTTCTTCCTTTCTCACCTTCGGTACTAGCTGCTTCCCCACCTGACTGCCCCCTCTACACCCTGGTGAACGTATCTTCACATCCACAGTTTATCCCCTTAACTGTTTTTCCATCTCCCAATCTGCCCTTCCCCTTCTGACTATCTGTATTTGCTTTCAGTTGTCCCTCCCCTGTTCCTGTCATTTTCTCTCCCTCCATCCATCCTCCACTCCATTTTGTCTGCCTCCTCTTCCCTGCCTTCCCTGATTAGTTCCCTCCCCTGTACTCCTACTCTCAACCATGGCTCAACCTGACCTTCTACCTCACCTCCTCTAGCCCCCTCCCTCCTTCCAGACAGTGGCGCAAATCTATTCAATAAAGACACCCCTTTAGAATTTCCCACCCCTGATGCTACTCTCACATTCCCACCCTTTCCCCTTACCACTTGCCATTCCACCACCCTGGATAGTCAGTCAGAGAGAGAGAGAAGGGAGCTGTCTGCAACAAAGCATTTTATTAGAGATTCAGAGAATTACAGTGCATTTTTGTGACTTTTTTCTTTATGTTATTGCTTTAGTGCCGGTTAATAGTTTTATTTTGGTTAAGCTTTATTTAGAATATATGTTTTGTACCTTTTATAGCAATTTCTTTTTTTTTTTGCAATTTGATACATTTTATTGTATATTTTTAAGCAATTTCATTTTGCCCTTTTTCTTTATAATTTTCCTATCTTTCTCTTTTAATCTCTTTTTTGTTGTTGAGGTCACAGTGATATTAGTGATGGATAGAGGATGTGCTCACACCCGTGGCAGTGCCATCTGGCCACATCACCCCCAGCACCTCTTCAGCACTGCCACTAGCAGCAGGACCAGCATCAGCAGTATCCTCAGGGGAGTGCTGGTCAGCGTGCCCTTGACCAGTAACAGTAACAGCTGCAGCACCAACAGCTGCCCCAAGTTCCCCTAGTTCCCTGTAAAAGTCAGCAGCCAGAACCTCCTATGCTGTCTGTGGAACCACCCTTGCCACCAGCTCCCCCCAAGCAGAGGAACCCCGCCCATTATCCTCTGTTCCTCCTCCACCTGCTTGTCATCACAAGTGCCACCACCCGGTCAGATCTTCTTCAGAAGCACCATGTAAGATTGATGGCAACTGCTCTGACACTCCCCACAGTGACACAGCTGAACTGACGCAGAGTACCCCAACGTGCACCAGTCCGACGGACAGAACTATGACACCTGGCACTGCACGTCCCAATGGAAAACACCATGATCTGCCACACAGCAATGCTGCACACCCCGAACACCCTTGCGAGTGAACCGCCGAGAGTGCCTCCCCCGCCAGTCACAGAGCAGTGATGGCTATGGACATGTCCCAAGCAGCATGGCAGGGCACAGCATGCGACCGCTATGAGTGGCATGTCAGTGTTGCATGGCAGGGACAGGCAACATGGTAAATGGCCAACGTAGCACAGGCAGACTGCAGCCCAGTCACAGACCCCACATCCTGTACCTGTCGACGCTGTGGGGGATGTTGCTGTGGTCTGTCGGGCACTGTTGATGCGGGCGAGCTGTTTGTGTCGCCCTGGGGGGGATCGGTGTGGGGGAGTCACTCTCACTATGTGCTTCCAGATCTTCCCTTGTGTGGGAGTTCTTTAGAAGTGATGAAAGTGATGACAGCATCGTCACATGCAAGACATGTAAGGCCAGGGTAAGGCGGGAGGAAAAAAGGGACACACTTGAGCACAGATGGCCAGAGAACCCTCCTGAAAATTCATCATGTTGAGCAGTGAGAGGCCTATCAGAAAGAGGTGGCAAGTGTTGTGGGGGGGTGGTCCCTCCTGTGTGCCTGTAGAGGTGCCACACAGTTGGCATCAGCAGTGTGCGAGAGAATTGCAATGGGCAAAACCCATTGAAGGGGTGAACTACATGTTCCAGCAAGAGAAACAGCAGCAGAACCTACTAGCACACCAGCTAGCATCAGGGAGGAGCTGGGTACTTCACAGCAGGGAACGGGGGACCTCCAGTGTAGGGTCACTGCCATGGAAGAGAAGATGATAAAAATCCTAGCCAACTAACAGCAGCTGTTAGAAGAGATGGCGGAGCTGCACCGGGGCAATGCGAGTGGTGGTGCTGGCACTTCTGGGACTGAGGCTGGGGCCAGTGATGTTTAAAAATACTCATGCCTTTCCTTTTTTACATAACTTCTGTCCTTTTTATGAGTCTGTGCTATACTGTCTTACTCTTTTTCTTATACAAAAATATAAAAAATGGTGAAAAAAACTGAATGTACATTTCTTTAGTGTTCTACTTGTCTGCATTTCCATACTGTCTGCTTCGGTTCTGTCTTAAAAACAAATTTATATATATATCTATATATATATATATATATATATATATATATATATATATATATTTGTTGTTTCTATCTATATTTTCTTTTCTTTTTTTTAAGTTGTCTTGCGTGCGCAGCACAGACAACATATTGTGGTTGCTTCAGTGGAGAAATGGGTTTTGGAAGTGCAGTCCTGCTGCAGCCAATGGCACAACTGCTTTTTCTGGCCAGGCTGTGTGGCACCAATGGCATAGCACACTGTCTATGACAGCAGTTGAGAAACATGCCACCAACTTGAAAAAAATTTGCCACTGCAATCAAGGAGTGCCACAGGGTGGTCCCTGATTGCAGCAGCAAATTACTGCTTGCCTGTCTGGTTTCCTCTTCCAAGAAAGATGGTGGCGGCTTCCACATCATTTCTCTCAGTGCCCACAGAAGCCGATGGACAACCGCCACCTCTCACAGTGCCCTTGAAAGCTGAAGGTGTGAACAATCCCCCTGTCGGCATGCCCCTTCCCAAATTAATTTGCTGACAGGGGTGCCCAATCCACATTGGCATAATGCCCCCCCACTCTGTATGTGCCGACGGGGTGCCCAGTCTCCATTGGCTACAGACCCCACCCCTTCAAACAGCTAGGTGGCATGCTGGAAGCCCACCCCAGCATGCAAAAGTACCTGTAAAAAAAGGAAACCTTCCCACGCTGGTTTTTTTTTTTTTAACCTGTAAAATTAAAAATAAATGGTCCCTTGTTGAGTTCGGTGTCCCATCCCACAACCTGTGCCCACCCTCTGCGCACCTCATCTCCTCACACCCCCCTCACCCCATACTTACCTCCGGAACCCAGCACGACGATCTTTGGTGGACCGGGAACATGTCTGCACTCTTCAAAGCCGACCGCGAACTAAAGAAATGCCAGTAAGTTGTATAATGGCATAAATGTTTTTTTTTCAACTTATGTGCATATCTCGGCCATTTTTTTGACTTTTGGCACCAAATTTTCAACATAGGGTTTTTGGGATCCCTCCTTGTGAATTCAAGTCACTGTCATGGCATTGTTTAGTCACGAAAGGTGATTTCGCGGTCACTGTGTGGCGTCACCTTTTGGGACTGAGTAACAAAATGACAGTGTCACTGGTCATGAGGTGGCCTTCCAAAAGGCCTATGTTGCAAATCTGGTGAAAAAATTCCAAAAAATGACTGTGTTATGAGCGTGCATTGCGCAGTTTCCATGCATACCCACATAATACCGCCAAATTTGCAAGATTTTCACTACAGATTTTCAATGTTGCCATTTTTTCACACCTCCTTTTGAACAGTACAGCTATCATTTTTCACACCCTGTCCGAAATGTGTTTTCGCACAACTGGTGCACAATGGCACGGTTGCTGTGAGAAATCAATGTTCAGGACAGATGAAGAAAATCATAGTGACACTGTTCATGAGCAGAGGTCCCGAAATGCCTATGTTGAAAATTTGGTGACATAATTACACTAAATGACTGTGTTACGAGTGTGCATTGTGCAGTTTCCACGTATACTCGTAAATTCAAGCATTTTTAATATTTTCCCTCAAGATTTTCAACACTGGCATGTATAGAAATGTATGTTCTTGATGGAATCTGCCATTTGGGACAGGCACGGGCCATCAACCTCTGAAATCAACATTCTCAGCAAACGAGAATGACAATAGATCAATTGCCAGCATTTCAGCAGTTGCTGCATTTAGCTCGCCTGCAGTAGCATGATTGGGAGTGATTTTGGAGTGACGCCCAAACATGCTATGCAGTGTAGGCTGGACCTTTCTTGGGGTTGTGCTACCAAACAGCATGGAGTCATCGTGGTGACATTCTTGGTGGGGTAGCATTTGACTTCTGGGGATTCATATGCACTGCTGATTAAATGAAATCAGTGATTTGGAGGTTTTCTACATTGGCATTACTTAAGCAATAATACCTTAACTAGCAGTCGTTTCTTGGGGATTAATGACTGAGTGGGGGGTTGGGTTTCCCGAGGTGCAGCCAGTGAAATCTGATAGATTTCTTTGACTGGGTGACCAGGGAAGTGGATTGGGGGGGGGGAGCAGTGGATTTGACCTACCTGGACTACAGCAAGGCGTTCAACACCATCCTGCATAGGAGGCTTGTGAGCATGCTGGGCAGCCTGGGATTTGGACCAAAGATGGTGAACTGGATTGGGAATTGGTTGAGGGATAAAACACAGAGGGTGATGGTAAACAGAGCTAAATCTAAGGAAGGGAGGGTGGCCAGCAGGGTGCCACAGGGATCAGTTCTTGGGCCAGTGCTTTTTAATACCTTAATTAGTGACATCGTGCAGGTGCTGAAGGGAAAGATATGCCTCTTTGCAAATGACACTAAGATCTGCAACAGGGTAGACACTCCAGGAGGAGTGGAAAAATGAGGATGGACCTAGCTAAACTGGAGGGATGGTCCAGAGTGTGGCAGCTAAGATTCAATGCGAAGAAGTGCAAAATCATGCACTTGGGGCACAGAAACCCAGGGGAGGATTACACAATGGGTGGGGAGTTATTGGCAGTAGGAATGTGTTCTGGGGGTGATCATATCTGATGACCTAAAGGTGACCAAAAAATGTGCCAAGGCTGTGGGGAGAGCCAGTGGGGTGCTGGGGTGCATAGGGAGAGGTGTCACCATCAGAAGAAAAGAGGTGGTGATGCCACTGTTCAAATCATTAGTGAGACCTCATTTGGAGTACTGTGTCCAGCCCTAGAGGCTGCATCTCCAAAAGGACTCAGACAGGGTAGAGGCAGTTCAAAGAAGGGCAACAAAAACATTGCAAGACCTGCAACAAATCTCATACGAGGAAAGACTGGAGGTGCTCAGTATACACTGGAGGAGAGGAGGGAGAGGGGAAACATGATAGAAACCTTCAAGTACCTACAGGGAATAAATTAGGTACAGGAGAAACATAGAAACATAGAAGTTGATGGCAGATAAGGACCACAAGGCCCATCCAGTCTGCCCATTTCTTTTTCTACCTTATGAATGTGCCATTGGCCTTTGCTCTGTCAATGGCCTATCTATTCATACTCATCTGTATTGCTGCCTTATGCCTATCCCATGCCTGTTTGAAGCCCTGCACTGTATTCATATCCACCACTTCCTGAGCTAGGCCGTTCCATGCATCCACCACCCTTTCTGTGAAAAAAAACTTCCTCACATTATCCCTTAATCGGCCTCCCTCTAGTCTCATGCTGTGTCCTCTTGTCCTTCTATTTTTCTTATACTGAAACATGTTACACTCTTTCACCTTGTTAATGCCCTTAAGGTGTTTGAATGTTTCGATCATATCACCTCTCTTCCCTCCTTTGCTCTAGGGTATACATATTGAGCTCGGTTAATCTGTCCTCATATGTCTTCTGATGCAGTCCCTACACCATTTTGGTTGCCCTTCTCTGGACTGCCTCAATTTGGTTAATGTCCTTGTGAAGGTGTGGCCTCCAGTACTGCACGCAGTATTCTAGATGAGGCATAACCAGTGTCTTGTAAAGAGGGATTATTACCTCCCTCTTACGACTTGTGATACCCCTATTAATACACCCTAGCATCCCCCTAGCCTTACCTGCTGCTTTAGAGGTCTGCTTGGATGATTTCACGTCATCGGTGATGATGATGCCCAAGTCTCTTTCTTCCTTTTGTGACTGCCAGCAACTCCCCTGCCAGCCTATAGGTGGCTTCAGGGTTTCTCTTCCCTATGTGCATGATCTTGCACTTCTTTGCATTAAATCCCAGTTGCCACTCTTCTGACCATTTTGCTAGTTTATCCAGATCTCTTCTCATTCTGCCCACCCCATCTGGATCATCTACTCTGTTGCAGATCTTGGTGTCATCTGCAAACAGACAAGCCTTACCCTCTAGTCCATCTGCAATGTCACTAATGAAGATGTTGAAGAGGACTGGCCCCAGGACTGATCCCTGAGGTACCCTACTTGTGACTTGCATCTCTTCTGACTGTATACCATTTACCACCACTCTGTTTTCTGCCCATCAACCAGTTTTCCACCCAGTTGGCCAACTTCTGACCCACCCCAAGCCTACCCAGCTTATTTATCAATCTTCTATGTGGAACAGTGTCGAAAGCTTTGCTGAAGTCAAGGTAGGCAACATCAGCTGCTCCCCCTTTGTCCACCACTCTGGTTACCCAGTCAAAGAAATCTATGAGATTAGTTTGACAGGACCTTCCTTTTGTAAACCCATGCTGTATTGGATACTGTGCCCCTATGGATTCCAGGTGTTGCACTATCCTTTCCTTAAGGAGTGCCTCCATAATCTTGCCCACTACTGAGGTAAGACTGACTGGTCTGTAGTTCCCTGCCTCCTCCCTGCAGCATCTTTCAGAAAAGATGTGCTAGAACAAGAGGACGTGTCATGAGACTAGAAAGGAATATTCTAAGGAGCAACGTGAGAAAGTACTTCTTCACAGAAAGGGTGGTGGAGGCATGGAACAGCCTCCCAGTAGAGGTGGTGGGTGTAAAGTTGGTGGGGGAATTCAAAACTGTATGAGATAGACATAGGGGAACCCTAGCAATTCAAAAGAGGAGGTAAAGCCAGTGATAAGGTAGTATATGCAGCATTTTTGGTAGGTAGGAAAAAAGGACAGACTGGATGGGCCTATAAGTTCTTATCTGCCATCAAATTCTATATTTCTAAGTTATTGCTATTATAAAGATAATTGTTTCTTGAAATACCAGTATTTGGTAATTTTAGTTATGATTTATAGTGTATTTTGGTGTGGACTGGCAGAGTGGACGCACAACCCTTTTATATCTAAAGCAGGCTGTGCATCATTAGGTTACTTCATGATGATGTTTGTGCACGTCTGCAGACCTGGCATGAAATATGCTGGCAGTTAAACTCCAGGAAAGCTATGAATTTTTATTTTTATGTCTGCATGTGTATAAATGGGCTGCATTTTAGTGAATGTGTTTTGTCTTCTTGTTTTTTTTTTTTTGTAACAAAAACAACAGAAACCATGGCAACTGAGAACCACAGCCGAATCCTGAATCAGTGAAAGTAGCTTCTGAATTGATCAAAAACTAGAAGGTGTTACTTCAGTCACCCTGGCAAAGCATGTCTTATTCCCTGACATGATTTCTGGATTATAAAGAAGCTACTTTCACTGATTTGGAATTTGGCTGTGCTTCTCACTTGCCGTGGTTGCTGTTTGTTTTTGTACCATGCAAAACAGTCACCGTGAACTCTGGGTGACATGGAAATCTGTGTGTGTTTGTGTTCCCGGCACTACGCTTTAATATACTGTGGTTCTGCCAGGTGGCTGCTCATGAAAGTTGCACATCTGGATCAATCAATGATCAATCCAAGTAGTGTATCAGTGAACAAGAACACCTTATGAATAATTAATTAGCCTTATAATGTGCTTTTCTGTCTCTGGGTGGTACTACTCAATCTACCATTGCTGCTATGCCCACTACTAGGCAGACCCCAGAATCCTCCTCCTCCTCCTCCTCCTCTCTGTAGTCCTCCTCACTTGCCCCTTTGTCTTCCTGGTCTGTTGCCCTGACACTTCTCTTTGCCTTGCTAATGATGATGATGATGAGGGACAGGGACCTCCTGCACTGGCTTCCTTCTGGTGGTGACACCAGAGTAACAGGTGCTTGTTCTTCAGGTGTGTGTGTTGCCCACCGGTGCCCAGGTGGCTACACTTTTAACCCCTACTCAGTGGCGTAGCCATGCATACATCCCGCACACATGTACTCAGAGATACACCGCCTAAGAGAGGATTGTAGCGGCGGTGGAGTAGCCATTTGTTTTAGGTCAGATCTGGGCCTTGTAGATGTTCCAGTGGGAGTGACCAGATTCTTTGAATGCATAGTGGGAGCAGGTGTAGGTTGCAGGATACTTCTCATCTGCCGTCCATCCGGGGGTGGAAAGGACTTCCTGCAGGAAGTTGTGAACTTCATTATTGACTTAGAGCGAGAGTCCCCCAGCTGGGTGATTTGGGGGGACTTCAATGCCTGGGTCAACGATGAACTCTCACAATCTGGACAGCACTTCCTCCAACTGATGAACTCATTGGGCCTTACACAGGTAGTTACCTCTACTACCCATAGCCATGGTCATTCACTGGACCTGGTCTTCCTGCTGGGGGATGGAGATCACCGACCTGGTGGTGGAACTGGTCAGATAGTTGGACCATCACACTATAAGGTTCAGATTCGAGGCACCCCCAATAGACCTGCTCCTACAGAGAAAGTCCAGTGCTGCCCTTTAAGGGGTTTGACCTCTGATGGTCTTATGGCAGTGCTGGACCTATCAGGTGTGTCAAGTGTAAGCAGAGAGCTGGAGGAACTGGTATCTGCCTATAATAAGGTAATGACAGGTGCCCTCGATTCTCTAGCTGCTGTCCGTGTTCACCTCCTCACTCTTCGCCCACAGTCCCTTTGGTTCAATGGGACTTTGAAGGAGCTGAGGTGAGGGGGTCAAAGGTTGGAGCGATGCTGGTGGAAATCTGGACTGATGATTGACAAACTTATGTTGATAGCCCATTATAAAGACTATCAATCGGCAATCTCCTGTAAGAAGGCAGAGTTCCTGTCCAAGGAGATTGCTACAGCAAGGAATCGACTGGCTCCTCTCTTCCGGACTGCAGATAGGTTGTGTAATCCAACCTGTCTTCAGTCTTGTGGAGCATTTTCACAAGTTAAGTGTGATGAGTTTGCTCGGTTGTTCGCCGATAAGATTGCCACCAAGTCGAAGATCTGTTCAGCACCCTCAAATGGGTATTGCAGTGATCGGCTTGAAGTGACAAGCACCCAGTCTACTTGGTTTGATTTTGGCCAGCTGGCAATCAGGGACATTGTGCAGGTTGTCCAGGATATGCGCCCAACCTACTGTAGTCTGGATCCGGGCTGAACGGACCTCCTAGTGGGGTGCGTTGACGTTATCAGCCCGATCCTAGCTGAGATAGTCTGGTGTTCATTGGAAACAGGGTTGTTTCTGGACCCCTGAAGAAGGCAGTAGTGGTACTCCTCCTGAAGAAACCTTCCCTCGACCCAGACTGCTTAGTGAACTACAGACCGGTCTCTAACCTGCCCTTTATGGGCAAGGTTATTGATAAGGCTGTGGTGGTGCAGATTGATGCCCATCTGACATCTTATGATGTCTATGATCCTCTCCTGTCTGGGTTTAGGAAGAGGCATAGTAACGAGACTGCCCTGGTTTGGGTACTTAATGATCTCCTGATAGCGAGAGAACAGGAGAGCTGTTCCATCTTGGTTATCCTAGATCTTTCTGCAGCATTTGACACTGTAGACCATGGGATACTGCTGGAGCACCTGCAAATTCTCTGTAGACTGTCTGGTACAGTTCTCAGGTGGTTTCTATCTTTCCTCACTGCAGAACTCAGAGGGTGGTGTCAGGGATTCATTCCTCAGCCTCCTCCCCCTGTCATGTGGGGTTCCGCAGGGCTCTGTGCTGTCCCCCATGTTGTTTGCAGTGTACATGTCACCATTGAGAGACAGTATAAGCCAGTATGGGCTGAGTTTTCACTGCTATGCAAATGATACTCAGCTTTACATGTGCTTTGTACCCAAGCAGAGTGGAATGGTCTTGGTATTTAACAGCTGCTTCTCTGAGATCCAGGGCTGGATGCATGCCAATTGGCTGATGTTGAACTCGGATAAGACTGAGGTGTTGATTGTGGGCCTAGGTCACCATGGTTTGGGTTGTCAGCAGGTCAACCATCCGAGCTGTGGTTCGGGGGTGACCAGCTGCTTACCTCTGACCTGGTGTGAAATCTGGGTGTTGTGTTCAGCAGCAGCCTGATATTAATATCTCAGGTGTCTGCTGTCATTAAGACCTCTTTTTTCCATCTGAAGAACATTGCCCAGATTAAGCGCCTGGTCCCACCTGGTGATCTTCCAACGCTGGTCCACACCTTTGTTAACCTCATGCCTTGATTACTGGAATGCCCTATACCTAGGGCTACCAGGGGTCGATACCCGCTGACTGCATCTAGTACATAATACAGCAGCCAGATTGTTGACTGGTTTACCGAGATCATGCCATGTCACTCCTGTGCTCTGTGGCCTGCACTAGCTGCCTGTGCATTGGCAGATCACCTTCGTGGTTGATTTATTGACCTATAAAGCCCTACATGGACAGGATCCAGGCTACTTGCAAGATCTCTTCTGCCCTTACCCCCCCCCTCGTTCTCTCCGCTCCTCCAAGAAGGGATTGCTAGAGGTTCCCAGGGTTCAATTAAAGACCTTCGGGGCCCGCTCTTTTGAGTTTGCTGTCCCTACCCTGTGGAATTTTCTACCTAGTCAGATTAGGTAGTGCCTGACCATCGAGAGCTTTATAATTGCCTTGAAAACTTATTTCAGCTGGCCTTTCCAGATTTCAGTGATAGTTAGCTTTTCTCATTTTGAATTTGAGCAATTTATGTAAGCAATAAGACATGACAGAGTGTGCATGGAACAGATTTTACCGCATGGCCAGGGGCGTAATGAGGCATGAGGCCTTGGCCGAGTGCCTTTAGCCCCTGGCCGTGCAGTAAAATCTGTTCCATGCACACACCTGGAGTGTTTTATTGCACTTATAAAATGTCACTACCATTGTTTCATTTAAAAAAATGACAAAAACATATGTAAAATGCATACAATTTGTTTTTATTTTTCAAACATTCCTACTCAAAAAAAAAAGTCCCATTAATAATGGGGTGTGAGGGGGAGAAGCATATACTGGGGTGGTCAAATAAAGAAAACTAATTTAATGTTGAGATGCACTCAATAACTGATGACTGCAAAATAAAAAAATTACTTGCTCAGGATGTAAAAGCTTACTGCTCCATTGAATGTCATTGCACCATTGAAGATGAACAGTCCCTGCTGCGCTGTCACCAGCTGATCACCAGAGGTCTCTCTGTCCAAGTCTGTGGAGGATCGGGGCTCAGAGATAATTGCTTGCCTGGAGTTGGAGCTGGAGGGCACTGTGCTGACATTTCTTTCAGGACTTGGGAATGTTTTTTCGGTTTTCACTCGCTTGCTCTCCTCTTCCTCCTCCTGTCCTAGGATGTAACTCCAGTGCTTCCAGTCCGTAGATGCAGGCCACCAGTAAGACTGCAGACTCACCTCTCAGTGATGCCTCATAACTGCTATTACTTTGCGGCTCTCCAGACTGACATCAGAAAGCAGCTGGACTGCCATCACACGGATACTGTGATTGGTGTACACTTGAGACAGCACGGCTTCCTTGCTTATTTTTGTCATCATGGATGACAGGTAATTTAACCCAATTGGTGCTTTTGTGTACCATTTCGACTGTGTGTCTAGGAAAGCTTGAGGAAATGTACAGGGGTGACAGTAGAAAGCTGGGGCATCCTGAGGGAGTTTTTGCAGATATTTTCTTAAACTGGCAACTGGACATGTCTCTGATCCAGGTTCGGAGTAGATAAATCCTCTGAGGTTTTCTTTGTTCTGCTTGATGGGGTCTTTGTGATGCTTGGTTACTTCATTGAAACTCAGGGTCGCATACTCGTGCCCATTGTCATCGCACTTAAAAACAAAGATGTTGGGCATCAGTTGTCTGAGTCCTTCCCTACCGTGCCTGACCATGTACATCTGGACATCAAACCAGACTTTGCGGAGTAGGCCAGGCATGGTCTCAGGGCTCAGGACTGCACTTTTCTTTAATTTGATCATGTCACTGTGTGAGATGGCAGGGTGGTGCTTGGATGTATCCTTTTAGGCTTTTCTGTAGCTCTTGATGACTGCCACAAACACATTATTGCTGCTTGTAAAATCTGTGTCAGTTATGTTTATCTTTCTGCCAATTTCTAGGGAATTCACGTGTCTGTTTAGAGAAGAGCGTAAACAACAAAAGCTGCTGATAGAGTACTCTTGTCCATTGGTGTTACGGATCTCGGCATAAAAGGATCTGAGCGTGTCATTTAAGACAGTTTTACTGGCCATTTTTAAGTCTATTTTTACACCTCTTACAGCTTGCCAGTCATTAAATACCTTCATAGCCCAAACTGTGGATTTCTTTGTGTTTGGCTCGTTTTTTGAATCCTCAATTGCATTTAATTTGGACGTTGTTAAAGTCAGATGTCTGACAGAACAGTCTCCCATTGTGACATTCTGTTTTAAATGTACTGTACTCACTGTTGCATTTTGAACCTCTTTTGTACTCTGGGATGCTTTGGTAATTGTTAAGGGATTTTCTTCATCTTTACTTAGTCTAAAGAGGTCTTCTAGCTCATCCTCTGTTATGCTGATGTCGAAATTTATTGCTTGAGAGCTAGCCATTGCAAGTAAATGTGATGTTTACAGTTAATGGGCAAAAAAACAATGGCTGCCAGTTGAAATGCCAACATTCTGTTGGCTTGCTGATTCCAGTGGTAATCAGTTCCACATTTGACAGCACTTGTTAATCTCTATGCATGGAACATAACTGATTGATAGCTGACAGCCAATCAGATTACATGAGTTTCTCTTACCATTTTATAAAACTGTTTGAGAGTTAATCTTGCTGCTATGATTATTTTATAAATGTTTGATTTTATTATATCTTACTGTATGTCTGATTTTATTTATTTATTTATTTTTGTACAGTGCTGTGCTATCCTGGAACAGCGCTTAAAAATAAAGTTGATATTGATATATTGATATTTCCGGGTACTTGATGTAGACACCAGAGAAATACTTGTAAAGAGACAGAAAGAGGTTGTGGACTACAGTGCAAAGGGTTTCATTTTCTGTGGGGGAGGTAGTCAGTTCATAAGTTCAGTGCCTGTTTAGTTCATTGCACTTTGTGTGGGGTCTGGTCGACGGGGCTATGATGCAACCTGCTGGGCTGGGATGGACTTGAAAGTTGGGATAAAACTTGTTGGGTGGATAGGTGAAAAAGGCAGGATGGTGAGCTGAGTGGGGTCCAGGGAATCTGGGGAGTTGGGCTAGGGGACAGCTTGCCAGATTGTGAGACAGATGGGCAACATGCTAGGCTGCAGGGAGAGATAGAGACCCTAGATACGAGGGTAGGATTCAACTTGTTGTACTGGGGAAATGTTAAGGATTCTAGAGAGAAGAGCTAGGGTGAAACTTGCTGGACTTAAGGAGGGCTAGGGGCCATGCACAGGAGCAGGTGGCTGGGCTATGGGGAGGGTGGTTTTGGCAACATACTGAACTGTGGGGACTCTGTGGAGGGGGCTAGAGTGCAACTTACCGGGCATGGGGAGGGGTAACAGGGTAGCAAATTCTGTTTCAAATGATCACTAAAATCCACCAGAATGCAAAACTTTTCTGGGGACCTAGGTGGCCCCCAGCTTATATGCGTACACTTTATTTAAGGCTGGTTACTCCTCTGCTCCTATTAACTCATCCTTGACATATCTAACAGATATTGGCTGTCTCATCAGCTGGGTCAACTATATAAACATCCCACACTAGGGATTTCATAACCCATGATTTACCATGGCAGTGGGAGTGGAAGTGGGACAGCGGAGGGGAAGGGGTGGAAATGTGTTTTTTTTTGGGATGATTTCACAACTTCAACAATATTGGGGAGGACTTTGGTAGTTGCATCACTGCAAATAATGTCCCCTGCATCATCTGCAGCACCACCCTTATGCTTTTTCTCTTCAGGATCCCATAGGGATCCCTTCATTGTCTAAACAAATCCTAGACTCTATAAGAGACCCATATAACGCTAATATGATTATATTAGAAAATATATGGGTTATGGAAGATGAAATAGCAGCATTGAGAATAGATGTATTCCATAACCAACTTCTCTTAAATGATCTTAAAAATAAATCTGAGGAAACTAGGAAAGGAGAGGTAGAGAATGATGAATTAGGAAAAGAGACTATAAATGTTATGAATAAAGCAATCCAGGTGAATCTCCCTCCTCCATTTAATAAAGATAGTGTAAAAAAGACAGTAAAGATAGACAACTATCAGCAGAATAAAGTTGTAACAGAGACAAAGGGTGTTAAAAAAGTTGCAAGAGAAAAGAAAAAGATATAGGGCTAATTGCAAAAGAAAGCAAATATCTCCAACTGACAAGACAGTTAAGACTAAAGAACAAATCCTTGTGGAAAGTAACCTTAATTTGGGATGAGGTTTAGAGAGCTCAGATGTTGGATATATAGAAGAAAATTATGAGATGTGTGAAACTGAGAGTATTATAATAAGGGGGAAGACCGAGGGTATAAGTCCAGAAATTGCTAGAACTAATGAATCTTCTATAACGACTATGGTCAAAGAGGTGCCTAAAGATTATTTAAAAGGAGAATATCCAATAGAATTGTGTGGTCTGGATGTCTTGTTTGATGAAACCCAACTGAAATTAACAATTTGGGTTGACCAACTGCTACACTTATCTAAATATGGTTTAGGTGCTTATTAAGGCAGTGTCACTGGCTCAGTAGGTAGCATACTCGCCTCTGAGGCCAGGAGATCAGAGGGCTGTGGGTTCAGTTCCCACATCTGGTACTTGGGTTAATATCCCAGTACTGACACTGTAGTGCAGCATGAGAGGGGTGCTGCACTACTGAGGTGCAGTCTTTCGGATGAGACGTTAAACCGAGGTCCCATCTGCCTGGATTGGTGGTAATTCAGGTGGATGTTAAAGATCCCATGGCACTTATCGAAAAGAGTAGGGGAATTTCCCCGGTGTCCTGGCCAAATTTCCCTCATTCACTACAAATACCACCAACAGCTTAATCTGGTTCAAGGTCAGTTGGCATTCATCTGTGTCCCCTTCCCCCGGATCTTGCCTGAAAATAGGCAGGATTTGTCTAGTGTACTTACCCGGTCAACAAAAACTAAATAAATATTATGAGACCAAACATTCAAAATTGTCCAAACTGTGTTCTACTTTATTGTAAAACACAGTCATTGGCTAACAGGAGGAATACACATTTGACCACCATACTGGGTCCCAATAATTGACTCAAAGGTTGCCGAATCTTCCTTGACAAATATTGAAACTAAGAAGGATATAGAGAGGAAGAACCAGGTCCAAAAAGTGATCTCTGACTATGAGCATTTACAAGCATCTGAATGGGAAAATAAAATATTAACCCTTTTTGGATGGGAGAAAGATACGTTTAAATCAATAGCCAAATTAAAAGCTGATTTAGGCATATTTCTATCATGTGCCTTGAAACTGAATATCACCAAAAATGTAATAGAATGAATTAGGACATATCAAAATTGTTCACAAATAGATATTACATTCAGGTCACCTAGGTTAGCAGAACTTGTACTAAGGAATGCACCATTACTGGATATTTATGGTATTTGTTTAATAGACTATAGGATGGTGTAACAGAATTCTGGAGTTGAAAAGCTCACAAAAAAACAAGAGAACCCAAAAAAGATTAGATAAATTTACAACCAAATTGACAAATATTGACCGAAACTGAGAAGGACAAAGAAGGAAAGTATGATTTGTCCATCATGTCATGGAATATAGAGGGATTGAGTACTAAATTGGCTGATCCCGAGCTCCAGAAATGTTTATCCACTGTGGATATATTAGCATTACAAGAAACTTGGATCCTTGATGATAGTCCACCCATTCTTCCTGATTTTACAGGTTATTGTGTACCTGCAGTTAAAAAAAGGAAAAATGGTAGACCAAGTGCCAGCCTTATTATTTATGTTAAAACAGCACTCAGTTTTGTTGTATGTCAAACATATAAGATGAAAGAGATACAGATTCTAAACTTTAAAATGGATGGGAAAGATATAGTTTTGATTAATGCATATTTCCCCCAGATAACAGATCAGAAGCATATAAGATATGGAATAAATTTAAGGAAGTAGTACATGAACTAGTGGAAATATTCAAAAACATACCTATTGTATTCCTTGGTGATTATAATGCTAGGGTTGGCAATTATTATTCAAATAATATCCAAGGAATAAATATAATTAACCATAATATAATTTATGAGAGGAAATCTAAAGACAAAGTGAATACATGAAGAGGGAAATTATTATGTCAGATAATGGAGCAGAATTCCTTTAATCTTTTAAATGGAAGAATGAATGGTGATTCAGAAGGAGAATTTACTTATAATGGAGCAAATGGGTCCTCAGTGATAGATCTAGTTTGGATCAATTTTGAAGCTGCAAGCAAAATTAAAGATTTATCTGTTTTGCCTCGACCAGAATCATCACACTTGCCAATCTATCTAAGATGGAATTATGAGGGGCCATCTGGAGGTTTAACTCATAGTGCACAGCCCCAAATTGAAATTGTCAACTCTAGATGAATTAGATGGAATGGAATAGTGATAGCCAGATTTGATGAGATAATATATGCAGATTATTTGGAAGAAATGAAACATAAAGTAACGCATAATACAGAAAATAATGTTAAATTAGGAATATGGAAAGATATGATGTTCTATTTAGCACCATTTTTTACTGAGAAATCTATAGCAAAGAAGAACAAGACAACTTGGTTTAATAATTCTTATAAGAGTGGCAAGAGAAATCTTAATAGATTAATACGTATATATGAGAAACACACCAATAATATTAATAAAAAGGCCTTAAATAAAGGAAGAGTAGATTATAAGTTGTTATTAGAAAGAGAAAAAAGGAAACATCACACTATAATGTGGGAAAATCTGAGAACTACAATTATTAAGAAAGATGTTAAACAATTTTGGATGTTGGTCTCAAAAGGCTTTGGACAATATGCTAATAAAGTAATAGCTACAATCACCCCCAAAAATTGGGAAGAACACTTTGGTAAATTGTATTTCAGTGTTGATGAAACTGACAAGAGAAGAGTAACATACCGTTTCCCTTCATTTGGACCACATCCTTTTTTCATTTCTAAAGAAGAAATTATTGATGCAGTTGAGAAAAGTTCTACAAATAAAGCTCCCCGGTCCAGGTAAAGTTCTTTCAGATATGTTTAGATCATTTAGAGATTGGTGGCTTCCCATTCTGTACCATATATATAATATGGTTTGTCAATATGACATTTATCCAGAATCTTGGGCAGGAAGTATAATTTGTCCAATATTTAAAAAGGGGATGTAAATAATCCCACCACGTATCGACCAATTAGCTTAATAGATTCATCACAGAAAATTTTTACAAGAATAATATTGGATCACTTGCAAAAATGGGTCGAGGATAAGGATCTACTGATGGAAATGCAAAATGGGTTCAGAACGGGTCATTCTACA
The DNA here is from genome assembly GCA_016271365.2 of Neoceratodus forsteri. Lineage (NCBI taxonomy): Eukaryota > Metazoa > Chordata > Ceratodontiformes > Ceratodontidae > Neoceratodus > Neoceratodus forsteri. Next base: position 304,079,721 of record CM057455.1, on the reverse strand, counting down.
CTTCAGCACTGCTTTGTATTGAAACACCTTCTTTGGAAATATGTAAGGATTAAAAAATCCAAATGATATTGCTGTTTTGTAGCTCTCAAAACAGTTTTTGATTCAATAAGTTGAATTTTACCGTGGGATAAATTATACTCATATGGTATTGACCCAACCCTTTTGATGATAATTAGAGGATTACATCAGAATACATGGTTGAAGGTGAGATATGACCAGGTAGGAAATTTAACAAATAAAATCCAAACAAACTTAGGAGTGAGGCAAGGTTGTCTACTTGCTCCTTTATTATTTAACCTTTCTATTGACCTGATTTTATGAGTTCTTGATAAACCAGAGTTTCATTCACCTTCAGTATTAATGAGCAAAGTGACTTGTCTAGCTTATGCGGATGATGTAGTTTTAATATCAACATCTGAATTAGGATTGCAACGCAAATTAACTTATTTTTTGGAATTTTGTAAAAAAGACACACTTCAAACCAATAGGGATAAAACAAATATGGTTGTCTTTGGTTTATAAAGTAAATCTAAACCATCTATTTTTTTCAGATGGTAAGAAAATAGATGCAGTAAACAGTTATGAATACCTGGGAGTAAATTTTGATCACAGCTGTCATTGGTCATCTCATATAGATAAACACATAAGTAACTTAAAGTTAGCAATAAAGGCCTTTAAAAGATTCAATATTAATGTTGGAAAAGCCTCAGTTGAAGGCTTATTAAGAACCTTGAACACCAAGATCATGACTACCATTTTATATGCTTCCGAAATATGGGCAGAATCTAATGTTACTACTTTGGAAAAATTATAAATCAAACATATAGATATCTTCTGAGGATTCCACAATCAGTACCTGCTGAAATTTTGAGATTTGAATTGGGCCACAAATCATTTAAAATTCGGGTCATGGAAAGAAGATTATTATTTATTTTAAGATTATTTCTTCTACCGGCATACCGGTTCCCCCGATTATGCATGGAAGAAGAATTGGAATATAATCAAAGAGGCTGTATGCCTCCCCTCATTTCGACTATTAAAAAGACCTTGGGTGGGATATTCAGACTGCACCAGGCTGTGACGCAAGCTTGGGCGCAGCGCAACTTGGAAGCGCAGGGGTGTGGACAGGGTGATATTCAACAGAGCTGCGCCATGGCACAGCATCATTGAATATTGCACCCTGGCCACCCGCAGTGTGCATGGCACAGTGGCACTGCACCAGCGCAAGTGGCCAGAGTGGAGCGGGGGATGCGCTAGCACAAGTGCCGTCATGATAGGCGCAACCACCGCGATATTCAAAAGTGCTTATGCAAATGGGGCCAAAATGTATGCAAGGTGCAAATGGGGCCATTTGCATGTCATTATGGCCCCATTTGCATGTAGGTGTGCTGCTCCCCTGCGACTCGTGCCTGGCGCCCTTCCAGGCTGCAGCTGTTGGGGACCGACACCCCCTGCACATCGTGGAAAAGTGCCCCAATGCCCAATCACGGGCATGTGTATATGTAAGAACATGTCCAATATCCCTGGTGGTCCAGTGGACCACTTGCAGCCCAATCACGGACAGTAGTATATGTAAATCCATATTACTCCATCCCTGGTGGTCCAGTGGATCGCTTGCAGCCTGATCGTGGGCATAAGTATATTATATATCAGTTAACTCTTTCCCTGGTGGTCCAGTGGACCACTTGCAGCCTGATCATGGGCATAAGTATATTTTAAATCAGTTAACTCATTTCCTGGTGGTCCAGTGAACCACTCACAGCCTGATCATGGGCATATGTTGAACTTATACATAGATACATAGATACATAGACAGTGTCTGCAGATAAGGGCCTATGGCCCACCCAGTCTGCCCATTTGAGCTTGTAAGTTCAGTTTATGTTTTCCTAGAAGTATGTTGCCCCTTCCCCTGACCTCCAGAATTCCTTTATGTCTATCCCATGCATTCTTAAATCCCGTGATTGTTTCAGCCCCCACCACTTCCTCTGGCAGGGTGTTCCACTTGTCCACCACCCATTCTGTGAAGAAATTCTTCCTCATGTTTCCTCTGAATCGTCCTCCCTCCAACTTCATCCCATGCCCTCTAGTCCTAGAGCATCTTTTTCGCTTAAAAATAGTGTATTCCTGCACCCTGTTCCTCCCTGTAAGATACTTGTATGTCTCTATCATATCCCCTCTCTCCCTCCTCTCCTCCAAGGAGTACATGTTCAGTTCCTTCAACCTGTCTTTATAGGACTTGTGATGCAATCCATGCACCATCTTTGTTGCCCTCCTCTGAACCTTCTCTACCCTGTCTATGTCCTTACGTAGGTATGGTCTCTAGAACTGTACACTGTACTCCAGCTGGGGCCTCACTAGTGTCTTGTATAGTGGAATTATGACCTCCCTTTTCCTGCTGGTGATGCCCCTGCCTATGCATCCCAGCATCCTATTTGCTTTACCTGCTGCCTTGTCACACTGTTTCTCTACCTTGAGGTCATCAGAGATGATAACCCCAAGATCCCTTTCCTGCTTCGCATGCTATTTCCTCACCCCCAACTGATATATTGTGCCAGGGTTTTTGTGCCCCATATGCATTATCTTGCACTTCTTGCATTGAATTTCAACTGCCAAACCCCTGACCATTCTTCAAGTTTCTGCAGGTCCCTTCTCATTCTGTCTACACCTCTGCTGTGTCTACTCTGTTACAGAGCTTTGTGTCATCAGCAAACAGTGAAATTCTGCCTTCTCGTCCTGTGCAATGTCACTGATGAAGATGTTGAATAGGACTGGTCCCAGCACTGATCCCTGTGGTACCCCACTGGTCACTCTTCCCTCTGTGGAGTGACAGCCATTTACCACCACCCTCTGTGTCCTGCCACCCAGCCAGTTACCTACCCACCACACTACTGTCCTGACCACACCCATATTCCCCAGTTTGTGTAATAGTCTTCTATGTGGCACAGTGTCAAAGGCCTTGCTGAAGTCCAGATAGGCCATGTCCACTGCCCTCCCCTGATCCACCTCCCTAGTCACCCAGTCAAAAAATTCAATGAGGTTGGTCTGACATGACCTCCCCCTGCATAACTAAGTGAGACTGAAGGAGTGACAGCCATTTACCACCACCCTCTGTGTCCTGCCACCCAGCCAGTTACCTACCCACCACACTACTGTCCTGCCCACACCCATATTCCCCAGTTTGTGTAATAGTCTTCTATGTGGCACAGTGTCAAAGGCCTTGATGAAGTCCAGATAGGCCATGTCCACTGCCCTCCCCTGATCCACCTCCCTAGTCACCCAGTGAAAAAATTCAATGAGGTTGGTCTGACATGACCTCCCCCTCCTTCAGTAGTGCTTCCATGATCTTCCCCACTACCGGTGAGGCTGACTGGTCTGTAATTCCCTACTTCCTCTTTGTTCCCACTTTTGTATAAGGGGACTACATCTGCTGTCCTCCAGTCTTTGGGTACCTCCCTTGTTTCCAGTGATCGGCTAAACAGGATAGCCAGAGGTTCAGCCAACACCTCTCTTACTAGTCTTATCTCTCTGGTCCAGGCCGCAGCCCACCGCGGTGTCAGTAATCACGACATTTCTGTTCATCCCTGTGGTCCAGCGTGCTTTCAACCACTGAGCTTCATCACGCTTCCCTCCAGTCAGCTGTCGGATGGCAGCCTCACCGCCTGTTTTCTGCAGCCGCTGGCTCCGACTGACTTGATATGTAGGCTGTAGCCCATTATAAGTAGCGTGACATAGGTAGGAGTTTGTGAAGATATTACATAGTCAGGCGGGAATGGATCCATTCACATATCTGACTGTGTAGTATGCAGGCTGCCAACCATTGGCCTGCATGGGGACCACTGGCATACAGCCCTGCCATACAGAGTCAGTCAGCGGGCAGGGGGTGGCAGGTGTGGCCCGCCGCTAACTGGGGGCAGGGCGTGGGCTCAGTGGGTGGTGGGAGGGGTACTGCTGACCACCAGGGTTGAGATTGGAGTGTCATATTAATTACTGATGCCCATGATTGGGCTGCGAGCGGTCCACTGGACCACCAGGAATATAGGACTATTACTTATCACAAATGCCCACGATCGGGCTGCGAGCAGTCCACTGGACCACCAGGGATATAGGATTATTATTTTCTTCATATGCCTGCGATTGGGCATGGTTGGGGCGCCACCACAAAGGTGCCGCCGGAGCTCGGGTGGCCACCCACAGGTGAAAGCTGCCGTGTTGCACTCTGCAATATGGAAGCTAACCTGTGGGTAGCCAGCTGTTGCTCCTTTTTTGGGGGCTCACCTGTGTGCCACGCAGGTAAGGGTTGCACATATGGGCTCAGCACATCCCGGGCTGAATATCGGGATGTGCGGGTATCTATCGACACGTCCCCCACCTGCGCCCAGATACAGCTTGATGCGCTCCAGTGCATCGGATTTGTGCCAGGCTCAATCCCCCTTTGAATATTGTGCCGGAGCGCATCAGTGCATTGCGCATGGTGCAACTGTGTTGCGCCATGCGCAACTCTTCTGAATATCCTGCCCCTTGTTTTCAATAGGTTTGGGACAATTATTGTATGAGATATATTTAACTCCATTTGATTATATTAAGTCTCAAGTTAAATCAAGATTGTCAAACATTGAACAAGCAGAGGATCATTCTAGAATAATGCACTTGGTAAACTTCAGGTGGTATAAAACTATGAAGCTATCAAGTGGTTTAGATAAATATTTGACAACTCTGTCTAACTGGAATGAAAAAGAGCTATAACAAGATTCAAAATGGAATTATATCCTGCTAATTATATAATGTTAAGACAAAAAAGAAATGGAGTTAATACTCCATATTGTATATGGAATAATAATGTGTAGGATGATCTAAAGCATATTGTACTACATTGCCCTCAATTTAACAACCAGAGAAAAATATTGGTTGGGTTCTATTCTGGCTACTCTTAGTCTTCCCCCTGATAAACTTTTAATACACTTGTTCAATTCAATTGATATCCGAATATTAAAAAAATGTAGTCATTTTCTGATATCTATTAAATTATAAAGAAAGGTATTTGAAAGGAACCGAATGAAAGTAGTATTTTAACTTTGATACTATTATATTTTGTCTAATGTAATAGGAACTTATGTCCATGGATTGTAATGTATAATACGCACCAAATTTTAAACACTGATTTCATATCGTAATGACATTTGTTGAACGATAACATTTTTTTTTTACTTTACCATAGGGCAGCCTACAAATCATCATTAGCACAATTGCTGATGTCCTCCTCCTCCTCCTCCTCCACAGATCTGTCCTCCTCATCTCCGTGGCTAGGCTCTCGGATCCTCTCAACATCAGGAGTCTGAGCGTGATGCACATCTTCCAGATCTTCTTCCTCAGCCACTGACTCAGGCCCTACACTATCAGGCTAAGCACCATCACCATCAGCTACGGGGACACCAACAGCCTTCTCCTCAACCTCCTCAACCACTGTTCCTTGTTTACTGCTGCTTCTCTTGTCACCTCCCACATCTCCCATCAGCATGTCTGCCATAGATGTGGCAGAGAAAAATTTGGCTACACTAATGCTACCACTGCCCACTACTCCTTTGCTACTACCAGCTATGGAGCCCACAGAACACGTTGCTGCAGACATCATTTTTTTTTTAACTGTAGCACTATTTTGTTCCACAGATTTTTAACACTTCTTTGCTGCCTTTCCTGCACCTTTCCCTTTAGTAGAGTGTAGTCCAGTGTCCCCTCCCACCCTCGCCGACCACTGGCCTGCTCTAAATAAATATAATTCCTGGCAGTCTAGTGGTCCCACCTCCCCGGTCGCTAATTGCTGGCCTGCTCTAACTATATATATACACACATACCCCCCTCACCGATTACCTGCGGATATCACAATGAAATGATGTTCTTGGTTCCAGCTCCCCAACCCCACCCAACACCCTACTCGAAATTAGACATACAAGTCCCTGATGGCTAGTGGTCCCTCCCCCATCACAATCCCCCATATGGTCCATAGTAAAAGTTTTCTGGTGGTCTATTGGGCCCGCCACCCCTGCAGGTAGTGTTTCACCACCCTGCTCCCCCCATCCTGACCTCAAACCAGTGACCAGCACTGCCCTCCTCTCACCACCACAGCTGGCCACTGACTGAGCTCTCAATGAGCATGTACTGTATATTTATTTTATTTTATTTTAGTTTTTGTTGACCAGGTAAGTGCACTAGACAAATTCTACCTATTTTTAGGCATGACTATGGGGAGGGGGATTCAGATGAATGCCAACTGACTTTGAACCAGAGTAAGCTAGTGGTGGTATTTTAGTGAATGGGGGGAAATTTGGCCAGGGCACTGGGGAAATTGCCCAACTCTCCAGTAAGGGAAATTCTGGCTGACCAAGATGGTGGAGCAGAGCCCAGGAAAGCGGGTGGAGGCTATGGAGGTGGGAGAGCTAGTCTCCTCTCACACCTCATCTTTGGTGGAGGCTGTGGCAAAAAATGATCGAAGCTATGTAGAAAAGGTTATAATTGAGTTGGAAAAAGAAGAACAAATGGCTGGAGCTGACAGAGGTATACAACCATTGGAACAGGAGGAAAGTATTGACTGTTACTTGGACACAAGTATACCTGCAAACCGAGAAGATAATGAGATGTCTAATGGTGAAACAGAGGAGACACTTGAATTACAGCATATGTTGGAGCAGGAAGAAAGGAGATTCTGGTCCAAGAAATCATCCTTGCTGCAGAGAATCTGGCAGTCCAAGACTGACAGCGCAGTTGGTGCTGTCATTAAAGAACAGCTGAGAGAAGGAAACAATGTGCTAAAGGAGCCGCCATCTGCTGGGAAAGTAATGAGGCTGTGCATGTTTCCTTTGCTGTTGAACAGCTGTTACCAACTGTAACTACTCCTCCTGTTGAACCACCTAACTGTGATATTCAAATGCTACCCTCTGGGGCTATGAATTTTAATGTTGAGACCTGGTCTGTGGAAAAAGCCCTCACAGAGGCGGGCTGGGAGAAATGGAGCAATGGGTATCTGGAGCATCCCCAACACAAATACCAATACCAGCTGTTTGTGTGGAACCTTCAGTGCAGTGCTCGAATAAAACTCAGGTACAGGCGCCTGTGGAGCAAAACATGCAGGAAGACCTATTGGCTATCCCTGATGGTTTAACACTAACTCAGAATCCAGTTTTTGCATTTCCTGCTGGAGAAAAAATTGGGGCACCCTCTCAAGTTGAAGCACCTTTAAACAAACAGCCTGACAGGCAAAAAATACCTTTTCATCACTACAGTATTTAGGCTTCCAGTTCTCGCAGCTAAGCATCACAATGCAGTGAGACTCTCTTATGTGGGGGGATGCCAGAACCACCAGACCAAGTGTTTGTAGTTAGATCCTTGCTGAAAGATTCAATGAAGTTCTTCTCATATGAACTATATGCCGTCATACACATTTCTAGGGAGACAACTTTCACATTAGTTTTATAACCTCTCGAGGTTTAGAGAGGTTTGAGGCAAAATACCACACCTTAAAATGTTTGGCCTTGTGGGCACCATTCCTAGCGATTCCATTGATTAAACCTGCATATAAGACTATTTCAGTTCTGTTTAGAAATGAAGGAGTAGACCTGTCTGATATACTTTACTGGCTTAAAATGTGATGCACAGTCATAGAGGAGCCAGAGGCCAAGCTAGATACAGAAAACATATGGACTGGGGGGTGGAAAATAAAAGTATTGTTGAAATCTGATGATACAGAGGTTATACACTTACCAAATTCTTTTTTCCTAGGTCGAGATAGGGGGGTTCTGTTCTACCCAGGGCAGCCCAAGGCCTGTTATAGATGTGGGGACTCCTCACATTTGAGTAGTGTATGCGACACTGTGAAATGTAACTTATGTGGGGAATTGGGACATATGAGTTCCACATGTCTAAATGAATGTAAATACAATCTGCGTGACGAACTGGGACACACATTCCAGAATTGCACCTGGGCTACCCACAATCAGGAGCACCATGATGGAGGGGTAGATCAGCAGTTCATTATCTCACAAGCCCAAAAGGCCAAAATCAGGAACAGGCCTAGCACAGTCCAGCCTGCCCCAGACCAAGTGAGGCCTTTTACCTCATCTACTCCACCTTCTGAACCAGTACTGGATCCCTGTTCAGTCAGGAGTGTGGAGGTATTTCCCCTTCCCTCCCCTGTAAGACCAGAGGTAGCTGTTATGAATATGGCAGAGCCAAACCTAGCTTCTAAAACAAAAGAGGCTATGCCCCTTCCCCCAGAGCCGGCACAAATAGCCTGCAGGTGCTCTTCAAGGACTAAGTTAAAAGCTACACCCCCAAAAAAAAAAAAAAACTGTTAGAACCTCTCCATTACAGCTATCCAACCCTTATGATATCTTACAGGAGACTTCTGCAGACTCTGGTGAGGACTCAGATTCCTCCTCCCTCTACTCCTCCCATCCAGAAGTAACAACAGATACAGAAAACTGTACTAAAGGGGCACAAAAAAGGAAAGCAAAATCCAAAATGAAAGGGGTCAGTGGTACAGGAGGGAAGAAAAACTAGAAGCATCGTTCTTGTCTCCCCCAATCATATTATTTCATACCTTTGTGTGTCATACTATTAACGTTAATAGTACTAAGAGGGTAAATAATTCAAACGTTGTATTAGCCTTTCTTACATCTTTACAAATAAATCTAATCTTTTTGCAAGATACTCGGTTTCACACATATCATGAAATAAAACAGGCCCAGAGGCATTGGTCACTAGGTCCATCATTTTGGTCTATTGGCCAAGAATCCTGTTCAGGTGTTGGTATTTTGGCCCATTCTATGGATTTTAAGCTCTTAAAACTTTATAACATTATCCCAGGGAGAGTATTAATACTCAATGCTCTAATTCAGAAACTCCCTTGTTGTTTAACTTGTATGCTCCCCAGACAAAGTCATCGAGAACTGAAATTCTGTCCCATATTCAACCTTTTTTACATACATCAAAATGTGATATTTACCAGGGACTTTAACTGTGAGCTAAGTTTACAAGACAAAAGTGCTCATTCTAAAACACAAAAAATTTATTGTGATTCCCATTCTTTAAATACAATAATTCATACTGCAAAACCAAGGGATGCTTATTTAAAACATACTAAAAAAACACTCACCCACTTTTTAGGAGGGTTCACTGGCAACAAGAATCAACTATACATGTTCTTATCTTTAAATTTTAAGATCCTGAATGCCAGGGTTAACCCATTAGAATTCTCGGATCATAAGATGGTCTCAATTTCAATTGGAAAAGATCCCTCTTTCCAAAAGGGTCCACGTGTCTGGAAGTTTAACACTACCTTGCTAGAAGATGAAGCCTTTCTTAACACATTAGGGCAATTCATAGCTGCTAGGAAATCTGGGATGGTGTTTTATGAGGACCCCATCCTTTGGTGGGAGGATACAAAAACAGACCTAGCACACTTTCTTAAAAAGTATAGTAGAGAAAGATGCAATACAGCATATCTGGCTTATCTACAAAAACATCATCAGTTACAAAACCTGTTCATTATTTCGCATACTACAGGCCAGGATTTGAGTTTATTTATTGTTTATTGAAATTGTTTTACCAGGAAAGGCACACTGAGCAAGAAGATGTTCGTCTCCCGGTGCAACCTGGGGGTTGGGGGGAACAGAGGATACAGGATTTATAATTAAACAGAGACAAATTGGAACATATTATGCACATTGATGGTTACACAAATTTTGCAGTACAGTCAAGGACTATCAACAACCATAACACACTTCAGAGCAGTCTGAAGCAAAACAATTTGAGGACAAGAAGTGCCTAGAGGGTAAGTGCGTGTGCTCAGCTGGGAGTATACAGCATGGAGCAGTTTCCAAGGCTGGTGGTCAGCTGGGAGGGGAGAGGGGCATAATCAGGGCTTGGGGCATGTGCAGTTTGCCATGAAGTAGTTAGTGAGTGTGGAGGAGAGGGAGTTAGCAGAGGAGGAATGATGGATTTGAGGGGGTAGCTCATTCCAGGTTTTAGGGAAACGATGAGAGAAAGCAGTTTGTCCAGCTGTGGACTTCTGCCAGGGATAGCAAGTAGTCTGAGTCAGTGGATCTGAGGTCGAGAGAGGTGGGGAGGGGAGGAGCAAGGAGGAGGAGGAGGGAGGGTGCCTAGCCAGAGCTTAGAGGTGAATTTGGCGCAGTGAGTGAGGCATCGGTTTTCAAGGGATGGTAAGGCCAAGGCTCGGTATAGTTCGCAATGGTGAGTGAGGGGGGCATTGAGAGCAAAACGGCAGAAGGCATTGAACAGGGTGTCAAGTTTGGATAGGGAGGATTTAGGGGCTGAGCTGTATACAATATTGCAGTAGTCAAAGGATGAGAGAATCATCTTCTGTATTAGCTCACGGCGTACAGTTAGGGGGAGGCTTCAGTGGTTTCTACGCAGAGCACCTAGCATGGGGCACAGTTTTTTTATAGTTGCATCTATGTGAACATTAAAGGACAGATGACGATCAAGCCAGACCCCAAGATAACAGAATGAGGGGACATCCTTGAGCACTTGCCCATCGAGGGTTTTGAAGGAGGGGAGGGATGAGAGTCTGGACAGGCGTTGTCTCATGCCGAAGGTCATAGAGACGTTTTGTTTTGCATTTAGAGAGAGCTGATGGGAGCAGAACCAGTGTTGAATGTTGTCGAAATTGACTTGGAGGGAGGAGGTTACTGCTTCAGTGGAGGTACCTGATGAAAAAAGAACGGTGTCATCTGTGTACATGTGTATGGTAGATGACTGGCAGACTAGTGGCAGATCGTTCAAAAAAATGGAAAAAAGTATAGGTCCAAGCATGGAGCCCTGGGGGAAGCTAGTAGAGATTGGCAGGGGGGCAGAAATGGCATCCAAGATACGTACGGATTGGGTTCAACCCGTGAGGTAGGAGGAGAACCAGTTTGTGGAGGAGGCAGAGAGGCCGGCTTCCGCAAGGCTGGAGAAAAGCAGGGTGTGTGAGACAGTGTCAAATGCCTTAGCTAGATCAATGAAGATAGCAGAGATGATCTGTCCATTGTTCATGTTGGTTAGAATTGCATCAGTGAGCCTAGTCAGGGAGGAGGCAGTGGAATGTCCCTTTCTGAACCCGGACTGGGAGTCCATGTAGTAATTAGAGTCAGAGAGAAAGGTGGTTAGCTGTGAGAGCACTATGTGCTCTTGCAATTTTGCAAGGGTCGGGAGGAGAGAGATAGTTTGGTTGTTCAAGGTTGAAGTAGGGGAGCCACCTTTGGGCAGGGGGATGACTATAGCATGCTTCCAGACCTGGGGGACCACAGCTTCAGCGAAGGACAGGTTTAGAACGGTGGCTAGTGGGGCAGCTATGGCAGGGGCTGCAAGGTGGAGGAACTTAGGGTCCAGATCATCAGGGGATTTACCTTTAGAGGGATTGAGTGCAAGCAGGGCAATAAGGACTTTGGCTGCTGAGATAGCTTTAAATGAGAAGGTGCGGGGCTGATACTGCATCTTCTGACCCACGTTGGGTCCAGGTGGACCTGGGGAGGGAAGAGAGGAAAGGAGGGAGGCTGCGTAAGTGGAGAAGTATGAGCTGAACTCGGTGGCAACAGCATGAGGTTCCATGAGAAAGGAGTTGTTTATGTTTAGTAGCGGGTTGGGGGTGGCGGTGGGGGGAGAAGAGGGAGTGGATGACCTTCCAGAATTTAGAAGGATTATGTAGGTTAGATTGACGAGTGGAATTAAAATATTCGGCTTCGGCCAGTCATGTTGCTCTAGTACATTTGTTTCTAAGCATCTGGTATTTAGAGAAATCTTGTGGGCAAGTAGAGGATTTGTGGACACTCCAAGCATGGTCACGGGCACTTTGGTACACTAGGAGTTCTGGGGTTATCCAGGGAAGATAGTTGCCACGCACCCTTGTGCGGCGCATAGGGGCGTGTTTATCCCAGACACTGAGAAAAGTGTTTTTGAAGTGCAGAAGGGCCGCATCAATTGTGAGGGTGGTGGTAGATACCACCCAGTTGTCTTGTGCAAGGTCAATTAGAAGGGGAGCGATGTCGAGTGACTTGTAGGAGCGTTGGACCAAGAAATGTGGGGATGATTTTTGGTGGTGAATTTTCCGGATGAGGTATGTGAGATGGTGGTCACTCAGGGAGTCGGGGAGGAGACCAGATTTGATGACCCAGTGAGGGTAGGAGGTCAGAGCCCAATCCAGCAGAGAGTGATTTCCAGTTTTGGGGTTTAGGCGGGTGGGCTCAGTAATAAGTTGGGAAAAATTTTGTCCATTTATAACAGTCCGCTCTTTAGTGAGGACAGGGGATAACCAATTGAGATTCAGGTCGCCCATGATATATGATTCACCTACAGGAGTAAGGGAGGAGGTGTGCATTAGGAGGTCAGTGATGGTAGAAGGAGGTGTACCTGGTCGGCAGTAGATGCCGGTGACATAGATGGGAGAGAGAGAAAGGGAGGGACAGTTTAGCATTAATAACTCATAGGCATTGGGTTCAGCTTTGGCTAGGATGGTTGAAAAGAGGATGTCCGATTTTAAGTAGATGGAGACTCCGCTGCCTCTGGTGGCCCTGTCCTGGCGGGCCATGGCGTAACCTGGGGTGGTGATAGCGGTATCAGGGATGTTTTTGTTAAGCCACGTTTCAGATAGGATAATAATGTCAGGGGCGTAATGGATGGCAAGAACTTGGAGAGAGTCAAGTTTGCGGGGAAGGCTTCTAATATTTAGATGACGTAGGCACAGTCCATGGGAGAGGGGGCTCCCAATGGGCAGTGAGGTGGGGGACAGGTTATGAGGAGGACCCATAGGGTGATGGGGGAAGGAGGGGGTAGGTGGCCAGACTTAGGGTGGATGTCGCCTGCAGTGAGGAGTAGGAGAGTGATAGTTAGGTTACAGGCTAAGAGTTGTTTAAGCACCGAGGAGAGTGAGCGCCGTTTAGGAGGCAGATGTGGGTAGCTTATAGGGGCAGGGTGAGGGGTGAGTAGAAGAGGCAGCATCCAAGAAAGTGAGGAATTGATAAGGGAGGGGTAGGGCTGTACGTCTGAGTGGGACAAAACATATGGGTGCACAGAGGTGGAGTGCCAGTTGAGGAAATGATAGCTACCAGAGGGGGAAGGTGGGGAGGGGACAGGGTGGCGGGGGGCTGCATGGTTGAGAGGAGGGGAGGAAGGTAGAGGCAGAAAGAGAAGAGCAGGAGCAGGTAGCCAGGCCTAGAAGGCATTACTTTGAATGGGGGGTGCCCGAGTTATAGTGCAGATTTGTGAGCGAGGAATGAAGGGGTGGAATTGGTTGGGTGATCAGCTCTGTGTGGGGCCGAAGTCCAATAGTGTACGAATAGGAAAGTAGGAGAAGAAAGTGGGCAGGAAGATAGTGTATTTAATCAGTGGTGGGAGCGGGGTGGGCAGGAAGGCCAAAATTTAGGCAGTATACAGAGTCAGAGCAATTAACAGAGGCTAGGTTTCCTTAAAAAATACTTTAAACAGCGATTTTAGTGGAGTGCCAGGTGGCAAAAGAGGAGAGAAAGGTTCTGGCCAATCATGGGTGAAGAAGCGAGAAGCACCCGGGTTCTGATTGGCTGCGCTTCTGCCGTACCTTGCTTGTGCTTGGAGTCTGGGGCCGGGGTTCTGATCATCAGCAGAAGGTACCGGCCGATTGCTGGGAGCTGTAGCAGCCCTGTTCAAGGGCAAGCAGCTAAGGTGGTAGAGAAAAAGAAGTTGTTTAAGTAGGCAGTCAGGTAGAGGGGGTGGGAAATAATTAGCAGGACAAAAGAGGGGATTAGATTTGGGCGCCAAACAGAGGAGTTGGCTCCGTGGGGGAGGGAGACAGACAGGAAAGCAGCAGAAAAAGAGCTGTATCACTTGTAAACTTATTTAAGCTCTAAATTAGGCAGTATACAGAGTCAGAGCAATTAACAGAGGCTAGGTTTCCTTAAAAAATACTTTAAACAGCGATTTTATTGGAGTGCCAGGTGGCAAAAGAGGAGAGAAAGGTCTTGGCCAATCGGGATGAAGAAGTGAGAAGTGCCCGGGTTCTGATTGGTTGCGCTTCTGCCGCAGCTTGCTTGTGCTTGGAATCTGGGGCCATGGTTCCGATCGGTGGCAGGAGGTACCGGCCGATCGCTGGGAGCTGTAGCAGTCCTGTTCAAGGGCAAGCAGCTTGCTTGTGCTTGGAGTCCGGGGCCGTGGTTGCGATCGGCAGCAGGAGGTATTGGCCGATCGCTGGGAGCTGTAGCAGCCCTGTTCAAGGGCAAGCAGCTTGGATGTCGACGTCGCTCGTCTGCTGGAGTCAAAGTTTTCGTCTATACGACAGCAGCTTTTAGCATTTAATTTAACATTTTAGTAGTCATTTCTTATTTTATGAACAAGAAAAGAAGATTATGAAGAAGAAGAAAAAGAAATTCTCACCTGCGTAGTCGCCCCCCCCAAGTGAACAGGTGCACTGAGTGATCAGGTGCATTTGGTCCAATCAGAAATGATCGCTTTCTCAAAGCAAAAAGCTGCACAACTTTTCCAGCAGCATAAGTTTGGCACGCAAGGTAAAGAACATGTGACATGCCCCTTTAGCTACAATGTGCATCAGGTGGGAAAAAAACTATGACCAGCTTGATAGATCAATTTGGTGTCTCTCAAAGATCACCCAAAACAATAGCACACATAGTATCTGATTTCTCTATGAAACTATTTGCAGAGATTCTTTCTGATCCACAGAAAATAAAGGAGTTTTTATATGATATTTCAATACCAGAGGTATCCCCTCAGGTACTGACTGGGGTATGTCAACCAGTTTCTGTGGGAGAAGTGAGAGAGGTTATCCATCACTTAACAAACAATACATCTCCCGGGCCAGATGGCCTCCCAACTGAGTTATACAAAGTTTTAGAAAACTCACTATGTACAGAGCTTGCATCTGTGTTTAATGCATTGTTAGAGTCAGGTAATGTACCTCTAAGTTTTAATAAAGGAACATTGATTTTTTTACACAAAAAAGGGGAAAAAGCTGATTTAAATAACTGGAGGCCTATTTGCATGCTAAATGTTGACTTGAAACTGTTGTCCAAAATTGTAATAAACAGAATCTTCCTGGACTAAGTCTCCATCACTCATTCACACTAGTGGGATAGCGCTGAAGGCGCTAGGACCAAGTGGGAGCCAACATTTTTCAGAAGGGTCGGCGCCAAGACAGGACCACGCATGTGCGGCACCTCGAGACTAGCTTGCACCTGTGTAGGCTATCTTGGTGTCGACCCTCCAACCCCCTCAGTTCATTTTCTCCTGCCATCGAGTGTCCTTGGATGCCGATGTCACTCATCTGCTGGAGTCAAAGTTTTCGACTATACGACAGCAGCTTTTAGCGTTTAATTTAACATTTTAGTAGTAATTTCTTACTTTACGAACAAGAAAAGAAGATTATGAAGAAGAAGAAAAAGAAATTCTCACCTGCCATCAGTGGAGTAGTCCTTAGATGGTAGCGGTGACAGTAGGAAGACTTCATTTGAAAGTTGTTATGGCAGAGGGGCTGTGTGCGGTCCGTCGCCTTTTGATAAATGGGGGGAGGTCCAACTACGGACAGGCCTGTGCCCGGGGGGGGAACAGTCCACCGAAGCATGAATCTAGTGGTTTCGGGGATCCGGCTCCACTTAACCTTGAGCTCTTCTTCCTCATTGGAGAAAGAAGAATAGGTGCCACTCGAGGTTGCCCTCTAGTACATCTGCACGAGGATTGTTCGTTGGGAGGGGCGATAGGCCTGAACCGACTTTGGTGGGTTCCCCTTGACCCCACTCCTAATGGTTGCTTTCTTCGACTCCGGACTCCTTCTCTGTCCTCAATGGAGCTCTGGTGAGCAGTTTCACCTCTGGGCTGCTCCTGTGGAGCAAGGGGTTCGACTTCTGTCCAGTTTTCCTGGCCAGTGTCCAGATTTTGGGGCCTCCAGGCCTCGGAGCCACAGGACTGGAGCTGGGTTGATTGGTTCAGGATTACCGGGGTGCCCTCTTGGTGCCTTCACCATCGTGTTGACCCCTCATGCCTACCCCCTCTCTTTCCACGCAGGGGCCGGCACGGGCACCACCTTTTTCCTTCTCCCCAGGATTCTCCATTGGCATTTTCCATGGTGGTGTTTGTCCTGGTGCCATGCCTGATGCCTTGGGTGATGGTGCAGGTCCAGCGCTGTGGATCGGTGCCATGGTGGGTCTGGTTTTGGCATCTGTGCTGTAGGCAGCATCGCTGGTGTTTGGGTCGGTGCCGGGTGTCAGCACCGTGGCTCTGTGCCATGGTTCGGCACCGTGGTTCAGCACCATGGGTCGGTGCTGTCACTCTGTGCAGCACCGTGGGTGCTGTTGTTGGTGCTATTGGTTGCCGGCACCACTAGAGGTGTCATGGGTGTCTCACACCACCCCTGTGGGCAGCACTGAGCACCCACGAGTGCCATGGGCAGTGCCGTGTAGACGTAGGTGCCACGGGCAGTGCTGAGCACCCATGGGTGCAATGGGTGGTGGTGAACACCCACGGGTGGCACCAAGCACGGCACCCATGGGTGGTGCCAAGCACCTGCCAGGGGTCACTGACAATGCCAGGCACCTGTGGGTGGTGCCTAGCACTCACGGGTACTCCTGTGGGCACCCATGGGTGCCATGGGTGTCATGAGTTTCATGGGTGCCATGGGTGGCCCTCGAGTACCATTGCTGCCATGGGTAACATGGATGTCATGGCTGCCATGGTACCATGGGTGCCATGTGTGCCATGGGTGTTGGGGTGCCTTTGGATGCCATTGCTGCCATGGGAGCCAGAGGTGCCTGCGGGTACCACCATAGGTGCCCTCAGGTGTCCCCCAGGTTGGCATAGGTTCTGCTTGGTGCCCTCTTGTGCCTCGAGTGATGCTGGTGCCGCAGGGGTGCCAGTTGGTGCTGTCCAGCAGAACTAGTTACAGATTTCCTTCTGCAGACCTCTTCTTCTGTGAAACTTGTGGCAGGATGTTTTCCACAGAATGAAGTCCTGTTCTGCAGAGTATTTTTCCTCACATCTTAATGAGTGACAGTCTGTGTGGAATCCTGTGACATCCAGCATTTTTCCGCTGATGGAACTCTTCTGTACTGTTTTGCCAGCGGAATCTTCATTCCGCCCAGCACTTTCTCGGCTTCCTATGTGGTGCCAAGCTCCTCGACATCCTTCCTGGTGGCAGAGTCTCTAGTGGCTCTGACCTAGACCTCCCTTAGGGGTGCTTCTGGGGTAGAAGTGCATCTAGATGAGCCTCTCCCTGTCCTTCTGGTCAGTGAAACAGCAGATGACTAATTTTATATGCTAAAGGGAACACCCTCTCTGTCATCAGAGTCTGTGATGGAAGATCTTTTCAGTAGTTCCTCAGTGATGAGGTCCACTATAGTATTTCAGACTGCATCCGTGGACCATGCACTTCTGCGTCTAGACTGTTTCAGTTGTCAAGACAATTACACTCTGTGGAACATTCTAATTCAATGGTTGGGAGCTGCACAGGCTCTTCCGCTGCTTTGATGGGGTATATAGCCCCCTTGTGATACTGCCCCTTTGGTGGCTTCATTGGCACAGGTGGTTAACATCTCTTCAGCTGTGATTATTGGTCCGGTCACGATTTCAGTTATGGACACTCAGGCTCCTCCTGCCCTTCAGATGGACGACATCGTCATCATTTTTGTATTAGGCAATCCTTGCTAAATAGCGCCTGAAAGCCTTGTCAGGCTCGGACTAATGGTTAAAAAAATATATATATATTATCAAAGCACAGGGCCTAGCAGAAATTACCTGATACCACCCTTTTGGATCTGGTCAGGTTTTGCCTCAGCCCCTGAGGTGGTCATCTCTAAACTATGGTAAAGAGTACCTGACTTCTTCCACCCTTAGGGGGAGCCCAATCCAGCAGAGATATGGGTCATCTCTTTTCTCCAAGAGAGATTTATTTTATTCAGAGATATTTCCTAGACCTAGGCGACTGCCCACTCTTTTGGTCCCTCTTTTTTATCAGGCTTTCTTCTCTTGATCAGAGCCTCACAGCAACAGAAGTGACTCTCCAGAGAGTCAGAACTCAGGTTCCTACTTCCTTGCTTGCTTCAGCTTAACAGACTACATGCTCCTTTCTTGACCATAGGTCAAGTAGGTCTTTTTTCTCAGATGGCTTCTCAAATATTCACACCTTCGGTTCCTGTGCACTGGTTCCGTGTCAGTCGCTCACGAAGTTATCCTCTCTGAGTGAGTGATGGAGCTGTAATGTTTGCTTTTCAGCAAAACAAACTAGAGTCCTTTCCTACTCCCTTTAGGGAGACCAGCGTGAGTAGTGCCTCACCACATTGAGTCACTTCTGCCACTCTTCAGTCACTTTCAACAAATGGGTTAGCCCGAACTTGGTCCTGCTGCATCCCTCCTCGAGGCACATCTGCCTCTATTTGCCTTAGAAATCCAGTCCCTGTTTTTTTCTGTCAGAATGTTTTTTCGCAGTGGACACATCCTCCTGTACACTTTTCCTCTCTTCCCTGAGTTCAGACACTGCTACTACAGTTGTACACACAGGGGCAGGATGATTCCTTTATGGAATATAAAGTGGATAGGATCTGGTTCTACTAGACCACCACAAGAGGCTTCTAAGTCATGCTTGGCCTTCCATCAGGAAGGTTTCAGTGACTAAGTGAAAACCATTCTCCTTGATAGACTAACCCCACCTGGACCTTCTTTTGTTCACCAAGTAAGGGGTTCAAGTGCTTCTGGACCTGTTGTTCGCAGGTCAGCCATACTAGGTAGTGGGGGTTTCCATCTGCGCTTTTGAGTCTACCCTGAACCAGTAGACTTGCCTCTGGCTCTTTCAGTTCCTGAGGTCCTTTTATGTTAAGATTAGTACATGTCTTTGACACTATTAATTTTGGTCCTAGACCATATTGTGAGGCCTTGCTCTTGCTGCTCTCCTAGAATGGTTATGGCTTCCTGGCAGGCAGAGTTTCATTTTGTGTCCATTGTACTCATCTGCAAAGTGGTGAGTTACAACGCAAGTGCTTATCTTGTAAGCACTGTGTTCTAGATGCTCTTTCCAAGAAAGCTCTTTTATTAGCAGGACAGTCCCTGACCATCCTTTCTGAGTGAACCCCATCTCCTACCACCCTACTCAGGGTTGTTGGTTTTAGCTTGGTACTCTTCCACTAGTGTGAATGAGTGATGGAGAATTAGTCCAGGAAGATATGGAAATTACATACTTACTGTAATTATTGATCTTCTTGGACAGTCTCCATCACTCATTCACATGCCCACCCACCAACCCCTGGGTTCACTCGTTTTCTTTCCTGGTCTTCATGGTCCTAAGGTTCAGGCTGTGAAGAAATTGTTCTTTAACCCTTCTTACAAGGGCCATTTGGATCCTCTCAGGCCCAAAAAGTTAGGATAAGTCATTTTCTTTAGTTATGCTGCACCTCCTCGGTCAAAAAGGTACTAAGGTGGTTGGAGGGTTGACACCGAGATAGCCTACACAGGCACGAGCTAGTCTTGTGGTGCCACGCATGTGTGGTCCTGTCTCGGCGCCGACCCTTCTGAAAAATGTTGGCTCCCGCTTGGTCCTAGTGCCTCCAGCGCTATCCCACTACTGTGAATGAGTGATGGAGACTGTCCAAGAAGATCAATAATTGCGGTAAGTATGTAATTTCCATTTGCTCCTGGTGGCAGAAGCAGTCATTTCCCCAGAACAAGCTTGGGCTATTCTGCAGCAAAAAATACAAGATCACCTCATCCTGGTGAGGGAAAGTATTACAAATGGATATTCAAACAGGTGCACTGGCTCTATTGTCTCTTTGGATCAAAGGAAAGCTTTCGATTCTATGTGTCATAATTTCTTATGGGAAACCCTATTACATTACTGCATACCACCAACAATGGTAAGCTGAATTAAATCTTTGTATAAATCAGCAACTATTGTGCCAATAACAAATGTTTGGTGGGAGCCTATGATACCAGTGAAGCGGGGTGTCCGGCAGGGGTACCCGATGAGCCCCCTCCTATACACTTTCTTTATAGATCCTGTACTACAAAAAATTTATTTTTCACAGTCCATCAGATCTATAACTGGGCCAAATATGCTGATACCTCCTAGAGCGATAGCTTACGTGGATGATGTATGCCTTCTAGTAGAGTAAAGCTTCAGTCCTCAAAGCAATTTCAGAATGCTCCAGTTTTGGAACCGTTTCAGGATCAGTTTTAAATCTAGAGAAATGTTGTGCTTTAGGACTGGGAACTGCCCCTGTGGAGGAAAATTCCATTAGACCTGTTAAACTCTCTACAAACACCATATCAGTTTTAGGAGTTACATTTGGCCCACCTGGGACAGAAATCTAAAACTGGGAAGAAAAAATAACGGTGGGAAAGCTAAAAGTGGCACAGTGGAGTAAAAGTAAGATTGGCAAAAAGAAAAGAATATTTCTGATTAAAACTTTTTTAATCCAGTTTTTTTTATATCTCAATTACATCTTTCCTGTTCCCAAAAAGTTAGAAACCACTATCATGAGTTTGTTTTTCCAAGCAGTACGGGGCAGTCGCCTCAGCCCCATAAAAAGGAACATTTTATACCTACCCATCAAAGAAGGAGGACTGGGCATGGTTAACCCCATTTTATTTTTCAATAGTATTTTTTTAGTAGCTAATCTAAAACTACTATTGATTAATACACAAAAGCGATGGGAAGGTTGGTTATATGAAAACTGTAAGCCATGGTTCTGCCACTGGGAGCAGAACGCATTCAGTATGTGTAAAAGCTCCGATTCCTTACTGTACTTAAGAGAAACCTTTATTAGGTTAAAACAGTGGAAAATCACCACCCAACATATTGTTTCAGCTGCCTCACACAAAAATTTATATAGGAATTTACGGGATTCTATTTGTGCATGTCCTGAACACTTCAACTTATGTCCTTCCCAATACAAGGGTTCCTTAAAAAGCCTGTTGAGAAACCCAGGGATCCTAGTACACATATGGGATTTTCACTGGCTGTCATGTCACAGGAAAATAAATGTAAAAAGCAATCACAAGCACAAACAGATCCAGGACAGAATATGCTATAGACCACATTGTATCAATACAGTGGAAACAATGAATCACCTTTTTTTTCAATGTTCCTTCATTAAATATTTTTGGGGATATTTGGCAAAACAGTGGGATGAGCCAATATTCGAAAATATTACCTACAGTATGTTAATATAATGTATGGCCATGTTACATCAGCCTGGGGTAACTGGAATCAAAGTACAGTACAGCTAATATTCACTACGATTAAATGGAACATTTGGATGGCTCGATGCTTATTTATGCTGCAACAAAAAGACTGTTCATACACTGAATTAGGGAAAAAAATTGTCAAGGATTTATTATCTGTTTATATTACTGAATGTACCCATCTTACCAATAGGGAGGTTGGAAAATTATGGGGATACATGCCGTGGATTACAAACACAGATGCGTCTGTTACTTGAGTATAATAATATGAAGTGACATCTTGTTAGATTAATTTGTGTGCTTCTTTTTGGTTTTTGTATATTTAAGTTGCAATTTTTGTCATGTTTTGGATATATTCTAATTTTTTTTTCTTTTTCAATGAAATTTACCCCTACTCTTTTCAAGAAGTGCCATGGGATCTTTAATTTCCACCTGAACTGGCAGATGGGACCTCAGTTTAACATCTCATCTGAAAGACAGCACCTCAGGCAGCACTGCAGTGTCAGTATTGGGATATTAACCCAAATGCCTGGTGTGGGGCTAGAACCCATAGCCTTCAGATCTCCTAGCCTCAGAGGCAAGTGTGTTACCTGCTGAGCCACTGACACTATCCGTTGGTACACACTCATTGACAGTGATTGACAGCTTAGAGTGAGTTGTCATTCAGTGAGCACGTACTATATTGGGCAAAGTTTTGTGACTATGGCCCCAGATCTTTCTGGCTTGCCTTGCTTTACAATACATCTACCCTCCCCCACTCCACTGCTCCACAGACTGACAAAACAGTAATCACTACTTTAAAGTAAATAATCACAGAAAACAAACAAACAAACTCAAATCTAGCAGCACAAAGCCATCTAGAACAATTTGTGAGCAATTTGGATTCAAAAAGCTTGTTTTTGAGATGTATTTTAAAAATGTTTTCCTCAGACAAGCACACACACAGCCTTCTCTCCTACTCTGTCTTCAGAACACTGCACTGAAAACAGCTTCCTCCTAGTATACAGCTTGTTTCAGCAATGTGAACTCTAGTTCTGCCCATGGCTGCACCGCTCTTTTTGTGTCCATTCCAAGCCTCAGTTACCTCCGGCTACCCTGCCCCCTGGTACTCACTTTCCCTCAATGTAATGTATTTCAGCAGCTTAAAAATGTCTGTGCACCATTTCTGCATTGTTACTCAACTCTACATAATGTTTGTATTGTACCTCAATTGATGTGGAACCTTTGTAAAAGAGCCTTGGCTCAAAGGTACTTGTAATCCTAGACGCTAAATAAAATAAAAAATAAATAAAAAAGTTCCATGGTACATTCGAAACTTCGCCTCTGCACCAAACCTCGCTGGCAAAGGCACCAACTTCACATGGTACAAACTTCACCTCTGTGCCAAACTCCACCGGCAGAGTTGTCAGCTTCGCATTTTGTGGAGCTATCAGTTTTCCATGAATTTGGGCTTTGCACAGTGGATTAACTCCTCAAAATGAGGCAAATTCACAAATTAATCCACAAGCAAAATTTTCCAACCATGTTCATCACTGTAGGAGATGTGCTCCACAGCAATCCAATATGCCCCCCCAGAAAGAAGGACTTCTATAGAGGAGCAGTGCTTGG
This sequence comes from Neoceratodus forsteri, assembly GCA_016271365.2. Classification (NCBI taxonomy): domain Eukaryota; kingdom Metazoa; phylum Chordata; order Ceratodontiformes; family Ceratodontidae; genus Neoceratodus; species Neoceratodus forsteri. The sequence goes on along the minus strand of CM057455.1, from coordinate 304,056,915 downwards.
TGATGATCCAGATTGCCGCCCCAATATGGGGGGGGGTCATCTATATGGAAGTAATGCTTGGCGAGGACCTAGCCCACCCTCTCAAGAGATGGGGACATCCGTATAGGAGCTATGCTCAGCAGCGATCCAATCCAACTCACTTGGGGGGGGCCTTGGTATAGAAACAACTGTCAGCAGTGAACTCACAGCTCTCTCCCCTTCCACCAGCCCAAATAATTAAACAACCCGATCCCCCAGTACAGCCATTCCTGCAGCATAAAGAAGAATTCATCCTTCCCCCCCGTTTCATTTATCTCCTCAATATCCTTGTTCACACAACAGTTGCATTCCAAAAATATGCAGTTAAACATCATTGACATTGACAAATGCTTGTTTTACTTAAGTGACATATTTGGGACAACCCCACATGTCAGTATTGAGCTTTGCAAATACAAATTAGACAGAAATGCCACTCAGTCTCTGCTGTTTCATAAGTCCTCCTTTATTTGAGTACGTGACCACCTGCTCTCAAGGTTTTGAGGCAAAGACCCTTATTTAGGAGTGGCGGTCTCAATTATAAAGAAAAAATTCTACCATACATAAACATGCCATGGGAATGCAAAGACATTTGGAAGACAAAAGCTGTTATTTTCACTGAAGACACAGCTGTTGTGCAAATAGAAGTTCAGTCCTGTTGATACTCAATGTACTACTAGGAACATGACTAGAAATTATCTCTCTGTTCTGTACCCAGAACAGGCCTAGCCATGTGTGCCTTCGCCACCAGGCTCCCACATTGGCTAAATGAGTTGTCTGACTCCTTGCTGGGTCTTCCCAAATTACCTCTCTTTAAGAGTAGGCTAAGAATGGCACTCACACATAGCCCCATCTGTGACTGCCACAACTGATCCCTTTCCACTCCACCTGGCTTCCTACTCACTAGCCCTTACCTTTCTGTATGGTATTACTGCCATACAATATTATCTTGACAATGCTCCTTTAAGTACTGCCTAAGACCTACCAAAGAAAGTGTTCAAGACCTACAAATCTTCACAGGGGATGGTGGAAAATGAAGCTTACAGAGAAAAGCTAAAAGAAACAATGAGAATAATCAGGAGGGCTAAGGCAGACACAGAAGAGAAAATAGCAAGGGAGGCCAAGGGGGGGGGAGGGACAAAAAATGTTTCTGATATACAAATGAGAGAAGGAAAATCAAGCAGGGGATTATGAGATCAGGGGAGACAGTATAGCGCAGTGGTTTAAAGCTCTGAGCTGCAAATCTGGAGACCTGGGTTTGAATCCCACAGCCCCCAATTACATACTGCGTGACCCTGAGTAAGTCACTCAATTTCCCTGTGCTCCCAGGTTGTACCTATAAACAAGCTTTCAGCTTAGTGTGTCTCACCTGCTTAAACAATTGGGGAAAAAAAAAAGACTCAGAGGGGGAGCTCTGATAGACGGGGATGAGGATAAGGCAAATCTGCTAAACAAATACTTTACCTCAGTTTTCACTCTTGAGGAAGAAGAAAAGGGACCAGAACTAAGAAGCAGGGGAAGAGTGGGGAGTGGGTAGGGAGATGGACACAAGCCCCTTTTCAGAGGGTAGGGTATTAGAGGAACTGGGAAAATTGTAGACGGACAAGGCAATGGGCCCCGATGCAATTCGCCCCAGGTGCTCAAGGAGTTAAGAGAGGAACATGCGGCACCACTCACAAAGTTATTTAACCTGTCCCTAGACAAAGGGAGGGTCCCAAGTGATTGGAAAAGGGCTGATATGGTGCCATTACATCGAAGGGGGAGGGAAGGATGAGCCTGGCAACTATTGTCTAGTTAGCCTTACTTCTGTGGTGGGTACGGTGATGGAGGCACTAATAAAGGAAAGGCTAGTACAATATCTGGAGGGGGGGGGCTCACAGACAACAAACAGCAAGGGTTGACAGGCAGAAGGTCATGTCAGATTAACCTGACTGAATTCTTTGCTGGAGTAATGGAAATATGTGATCAGCGAGGGGTGGTGGATGTGGCCTGTCTAGACTTCAGAAAGGCCTTCAACACAGTCCCTCACAGGGGACTAATAAGCAAGTTAAGAAGCTTAGGGTAGGGAGTAAACTAACAAACTGGGTGGAGAATTGGCTGGTAGGCAGAACTCAGAGGGTGGTGGTTAATGGAATGCAGTCCAAGGAAGAGCGGGTGATGAGTGGGGTTACCCAGGGGTCAGTGTTGTGTGCCATACTGTTTAACATATACACTGGGGACATTTCAGAAGGTCTGAAGGGGAAGGTGTGTTTATTTGCAGATGATACGAAGGTCTGTAGCAGGGGGACACGCTGGGAGGGGTGGAGAGAATGAGGAAGGATCTGTCTAGGTTAGAGGAGTGGTCAGGGAAGTGGCAACTGCAGTTCAGTGCAAAAAATGTAAAATTATACACATACAGTGTAAGAACCCAAGGGCAAAATACTGTCTGGGAGGGGAGGAACTTCAGGAAATGGAACAGGAAAGGGACCTGGGGATCATCATTTCGAATAGCTTGTAGGTTGGAAACCAACGCAACAAGACGGTGGGGAAGGCAAGCAGAATGCTGGCATGCATAGGAAGGGGCACTACAAGTAGAAGGTGATTGTGTGTCTGATCTGGAATACCTTGTGAACATGACATAGAACCTTTGTAAATAAGAACTTGCACTCAAAAGTATAACTCCAAATGCACAAATAAATAAATAAATAAATAACCCAGTTGAAATCATGTTATTTGCACAGTAGCTATGTTATTTGCATAGTAGCCACAATCTTTGCTTTTCACAAACTGTCTCCCTATGAGCGGCACATCAGTGACGCTGTCACTTTACCCATAAAAGTAAAGGGTCAGCTTCGTGTCATTAATAAAGAGCAAAAGAAAGAAAAACTGTGAAAAGATAATCTGTTTACATAACACAACACATTTTTTACCTGCAATAGCCACAAAAATAAGTGAGAATTCCCATGGTATACATTGGCTATCCCATGTGCAAGCTCCAAATATGCATGCTATTTAGTCTGAAATGTTGGCATTACTGCCACTGTGCACTCATGGCTGCACCACTCGTGCAAGTGTGCAATAACACCAACATTCCAAACCAAATAACATGCATATCTGAAGCTACCTCATGGAATATTCTGTATATGTAGTCTATTCATATGGGTGATATAAAATTCTAAATAATGTAACAATTCTGTCACCTGATATATTACAGCTTTGAGAATTGTCATTTGAAACTTCTTTTGGAGTAAATGATTTCTCTGGGTAAAATCATAGTGTATACATCAATCTTAATACATCATGTAATCATTTCATGAGTTCATTTCCTTCACCACACCCATTGAAGCTCATGCTGTCTAGATGCATTTGGCTCTTACATCTTCCCTGCTAGGTGTATGGCACTGTTTGTTTCTCACAGATACTTAAAAATATTCACTTGGGGCCCCTATACGCTAATGGGTGGAGTGGCTATGTGCCATGCAGCTGCGGCGCATAGCCACTCAGCACCCAGTGTGCCCCCCTCATGGGATGCAACATGGGGGGTATGCAGCACCTAAGCATCCTATCCCACGGCCGTGCAGAGAGCAATGCACCTGGGCAGGCAGGGGGCGGGCTGGCACTATACGCCATGCACTAAGGCATGTAGGAGGTGCAGAGAAGGGAGAGACCCTGCCATAACAAACTACACACCCATGGAACATGCCCGTCCTGTCACCGCAGACCTGAGAAATGGACACTGAGCTACCCTAACCCACTAGGATGTTGGTGAGGGCTGGTGACAATGGTGCCATCTATGCGGGTATGGGGTGGGGTTTTCGGTGCCGCAAGGCAGGGGTTGCCTCTGCCTACCAATGTGCATGGGGGTTGCTGGACTGGGGGTTGGGTGTGCAGGCCTGAGCCACAATGGGGGGGGGTCTTGCTGCACAGGAGATGGGGTTGCCTCCTATCTGTTGGCCGGGAGGTGTGGCAGTGTGCCAGGTGGTGCCCAAGCACAAGGGGCTCGGTAATGTGGGATGCTGCCAGACAGGACATGGGCACACAGGTCAGGGTGACCACAAGTGCTATTCATGCACCCGGACCCACACCCTGTTGTGCAAGGGATCCACTCTGTGACCCGGTCCAGGCATTCGACTGGATGTCCAACAGAGCTTATGACCCCACCCCTGGCCACCTTGCAGAGTCCTGCATGCTGGGGGGAGGGGCCATGGGCAGGTGGTAGCCAGTAGTGAATACCGGCCAGTGCGCACCTGTCTATGGGTGTTCAGCTATGCAGGTGGGGTACGTGCTCATTCCGCGTACCTCAGCTCCAATAGTGCATAGGGGCCTTGGTGAGTAACATGCATGCCTTTCCCCTGAACTTTCCTAATCGTTTATTATAATCATTTTGTTTGCTGTGTTGTGGGGCCCTTTTTTTTTTGTCAATCACATTCTATCAGTTCTGGCCAGCCCCGCCAATTTGCTTTGTATCAGTGGTACATAGTTTTATGCATCTACCCATTCATTTTTAATTCACACAGAGCACAACGTTCATGTTATAATACCTGTAGGGATAGATTTCAGACAGTAGGAGTAACCAAAAACAATGGTCAGGGCCCAGAATGCCACCGCCACTCCAATCAGTTTGTAAGCCATGGCATATTCAGCATGTACATTCCTACACCCTTGCTTTGTATTTATGACTACAGGGTATCAGATGTACTGTCTCTCCCTTCATCTAATGTTTTCTGTGGGAGACTGATTCCACCCACAAATTCTTTTTAATTTTCTTTTTTTTATTTCCATAAAGCTTTTTTCCCTCTGGTTGCAGGTTACTCTAACCTCTTGGCTATACTGCCTAGTATGTCTATGAGCTGTGACGTAATACTTGCTAGTAAACAGACTATCCCTGCCTTAAATATGATGAAATTGAAAATGCCCCATAGAGGCATTTGCATACCAAGAAAAAGGTGCACGGGGTTCTTACCGCTTGCCTGCTACAGTAGGTGGCTGGCACTGTGGGCCACTCACAGATACTTAACATTCACTTGGCGAGTGACTTACATGCTTCTTACCTGAACTTTCCTAACCTGTTTATTACAAGTAATTGTTTCAAAGAGCTCACCACAAAAAGTATGTCCGCATACACCCCCAGTGATCTATCCCCATCGAAAAAATGTCAATATGGGACCAAATTCTGGACTTTAATTTTATATTTTGTTTATTCATTTTAACAAGCACCATTGCTGGTGCAAAATGGCATCAAGTGGTTGTTCGGCAGTGGAGAACAGTTTTTGCACTGCTGTATCATCACTAGCAATTTACCTCTGTGCATATGTATCTGGTACTGTGAGTAAACAAAATAGAAACATCTGTTTCCCGACTTGGTGACATATTAACATTTTTTATGTGGGAGAAGACAAGCAGTGGGGGGTTGCTAATATATTTTTGGAATTGCTTGTTGGTATATTACAGCACCACCCTTAATCTGGGGAGCACTTGTTTTGTGTTGGACTGAGTTTCAAAGACATGCTTTGGCAGCATTTTTCTCTAGGCTGATACCATTATACATAGGTCATGTGCATGTTATGACATAATCTAGCTGATTCTTCAAGAGGAAATGTCAGCACCATGGGTCCCACACTGAAGTGTGGGACTGGTCCCAATGAGCACTTTATGCGCAAAAATAATTTGGTTTACTTACTGTTTATATTTACTGTAGTATAGTAGACTGTAACAGACTAATTTTGCTTACTAATAGGCTAACATTGTCTGTTACTACAGATCCCAGAATCCCCTGCAGCTGACATCAGAGCAGTAGGCAGCAGTGGGAGATTCAATAGGCTGCAGTGCAAGTTAGAGTTTATACTGTATAAGCTCTGATCTTTTGTTTGCTGGTCCTGCTGCCATCCCTGGGCTAAGTACAGTCAGAGAGGACTGTACGTAGCCCCTGAAGAAAAGCAGACCTGGAAAACATCTGATTGGAGATTATAAAAGCTGTAACATGTATTGCAGGCTATTGAATATCCCACTACAGCCTACTCACATATGGACATTTAGTCCCCGGACAAAATGTTGTAGCTAATTAGAAGCGGACAGATTGTCGCTTGGACAAATGGGAGTTACCGTAGTAGCCGTGCGGTCATTAATTGACCAGACATTTGGTCGCAACTAAATGTGCATAAAGCACATTGAATGAATTTAAACCAGGTAGCAGTCAATATGTGTGAAAGTGCACAGTGCACATGAAAAGGAGTTTATTTAAAACAAAAACATAGATGTTTTTAAAAATATGTGTGAAAGTGCACAGAGCACACGAAAAGGAGTTTATTTAAAACAAAAACATGGACGTTTTTAAAAATATGTGTGAATGTGCACAGTGCACACGAAAAGGAGTTTATTTAAAACAAAAACAAGGACGTTTTTAAAAATATGTATGACAGTGTACAGTGCACACGAAAAGGAGTTTATTTAAAATAAAAACATGGACGTTTTTAAAAATATGTGTGAAAGTGCACAGTGCACATGAAAAGGAGTTTATTTAGAACGAAAAAAGAACGTTTTTAAAAATATGTATGAAAGTGCACAGTGCACACGAAAAGGAGTTTATTTAAAACAAAAACATGGACGTTTTTAAAAATATGTGTGAAAGTGCACACGAAAAGGAGTTTAAAACGAAAAAAGAACGTTTTTAAAAATATGTATGAAAGTGCACAGTGCACACGAAAAGGAGATTATTTAAAACAAAAACAAGGACGTATTTAAAAATATGAATGAAAGTGCACAGTGCACATGAAAAGGAGTTTATTTAAAACAAAAACAAGGACGTATTTAAAAATATGTATATGCACATCAAATGTATGTATTATAGTGCACAGTGTATTAAAATGACATTTTAATTTTTAAAAATATGAATTAAAGTGCACAGTGTCTTATGTTAAATTAATTTCAATGACTGCTGCAATGTCAGATAAATATTGCTTTGGAGTGCATGAGTCAACATTCAGGGAGATCGACTTATGCGCCTTGTTGAGTCGTACATATTTGCTGTTTTTTCTTGGGAGCTGCTGGCCCAGCTCCATCTGGTACCTCTGCAATGCAACTGCACGCTGTTCTTGACTTAACTTTCTAGCTAACTTCGCTCTAGTAGTAGTATGGCTTATACTGACTGTCCTAGAGAATACAGGGTGCCAAGCCTCAATAGCATTGCTGCTTTGTGGCAAATCATTCAGCACTCTTAAGTGCTGCTTCCAAAAGCTGACTTGGAATCTTGGCAGCCTGCGTTTCTTGCAGTTTCATGCAAAACGTCCAATATATGTGTCCTTAGAATAGTCCAGCAAGCACTCCATCTCTTCAAATTTGGCATCATCTTGAAGTGCTTCAAAGTACTGCTCTACATTTTCTATTGGCACAAAAGCAAAGCCCAGTATACATTGTACTTTGTGTGCGAAATCTTCATCCTGTATATACCTTTGCTGCATCCCCTCTAGCTGCACACGGCACCACAGTGTCTGTCCAAGGTGGAAATTACAGCCTGATAGCTCAGCAGCAGGAAACATCTGTTTCAGTACATTAATAGCAGCAATTTCAAAATCTGTCATGATACTGACAGGACAGGCTTGGCCTCTGAAAAGTGAAGGTGTACAAAGAGTTTCCTGTACACCTCTTCACTCCGTCCAGACAATAGTGCATACACACAAGGTCCGTTAACACCTTGCACAAGTGCATATATAGTATATAGCTGGTCATCTTGTTGAGGTGCAACATTAAAAGTTCCATCACAGAACCAGTGTGGTTGTTCCCGGAGCACCTTAAGGTCAGATTCACAAGCAAAAATGACAAATTCATCATCTTGCTCCCTTATAAATTCTTCACCACTGACAGTCTGTGCATACTGTGATATGTCAGTACCAGGCAGACAACAGAATTATCTGTGTCTACGTACATCTCGCTGTAGTGTTTTCTGACTGGGAAATAAATGTGCATGTCTGACATCAATTTCTTGTAGAGCTTGCAGAACCACATTTTGGGTACACTCCTCTAACTCCTCAGTGTTGCGCTTCATGGAGCTGCGTGCTTTTATAACTTCTGCCTGACCATGTTGGGGAGCATGGTTATGCTCTGTGCATGCTTTCAATATACTGTCCCCTATGATGTGTGTACGAGCTCTGCATGTGTGCAACTCGCACCGCCAGATAATTTTCCCCTCAGCTCCATCCTTCTCCTTAGTATAAAGAAAGTTATCTAAGCACAGCTTCTGCTTCCCCTTCTGTGAGCTTACAAACTCCATGGCAGTACAGATAGTAAATGGGAGTTCACTATTCCACTCACCTTATGTAGAGCCATGAATTCGCACCAGCTGAAATGCATGAATGTAAAAATTAGGTTGACATGGGCAAGCAGCTTTAAAATCTTGCAATCCAATTCCTCTGATGTCAGCAGATGTGTGACCAGGTCGAAAAGCACGAGTACAATATGTGACAAGGACAAGGCAGAACTACAGAGGGGTGCTGTTTCCATCTTCCTGCACTGTTTTTTATCTACAGAACTACAGAGAAGAGGGGAGACATACAGTAAATCAGTTTGCAAATGAATATATTTTTATATCTCCCATTCACGGTGTAAACTTAGGACAAGGGCTGAGGGAGACATCAAGAAGAGTTTATCAGCTGTGCGATGCCATTTGTTGTGCAATTCCTTATGTGTTCCTGCAATGTACTGTATAATGCTGAATGCTGAGACCATTAAAAGAGCAAATACAGGAACACATAAGAAACATTGTAGAAGTTAAAGAGAGAGAGAGACAAAGTCACAAGGGGTTGGTCACAGTGAGCACTACATACCCGCAACTACTGTAACCATGACATTTAACTAACGATTAAATGTCCGCTATCATTTGACCGTGCTGATATTAAATGCAATGTTTTGTCTGTGAACCCTGCTTACTGCTCTGATGTCAGCTGCAGGGGATTCTGGGATTTATAGTAAAAGGAGATGTCAGCCTAGAGCTAAGAAAAATTAGTCTGATACACTCTACTATGACAGTAAATGGTAGGTAAACCAAAATGTTTTGGCACACAAAGTGCACACTGGGAGCAGCCCCGTACCTGAGTGTGGGGGCCATTTGTGTGGACTGTTCCCCTTTAAGCTTTGGAGCTTAGGATGTAATGCAGCTGTGCTGATACCCTCTGCCAGCAGGGGTCAACAGCAGCTCACTGACCTGCACATACCCTCCCATCAGAAGCCTGAATGTGTCTCTCTGATACCCTACTAGCTTGCTTCATCTGGCTCACCACAGAGATGCTGGGATCACAATGCTAACTCTGGTCTCCTCCATGCTTGTGTAATGCTCAACCACCAGGTGCCTTAGCCAGCCCTTCTCTTTTTCTCTTTCTTTGTAACTAGTATGTCTTTACCTGCTTGAATATGCCCTTGTACTCCACTCAGCAGCCTCTCTATTTCTTTTTCATCTTTAGGCACAATATATTTTGAAGCCCTCTACTATTTTTGCCCAATCCATTCCTCCAATTTTCTGTCTCATCGCTATTACAGGTGACCTGCCTGAAATTGTAAATGTGTTCATTAGTCATTGCATTTCATTTCCAAATCACAGCAAATTTTATTGCGGTCTCTTGACCCCAGTGGCTGCACAATTTCCAATTTGCTAACACTTGTCTTGATCATTGAATAGAACCAGATTAAGACCTGAACTAACCTTGGATGGGACCCTGCCTGACATATTGGATTAGTAAGCAATCATTTACCACTTCCATTATTTCTGTCTCTATAGTACTATTTATCTCAAAGGTTTCCCCAGTTCATAGAAGGGAGACGGAAATCACCTATAATCAATTGCTGTCCATGCATGCCTTCCTTAGATTGCTGTATGAAAGGCATTATGGCAAACAAAGTTCAAGAATGCAGCAATGTAGTAAGAGGCACGCATAAGAGATAACACATGATAGGGTGTGCAGCTTTAAGTGAATAATGCATGTCTCAGGTAGTTATTAGGCATGAGATGGAGCTGAGTGCTGCAGCCACTTAAGAAGTACATTATTTCCATACCACAGCACACCCTAGAGAGTGTTATCTGACTTATAACATGGGCTTTTATTTGATAAAAAAAAATATGTAGTTTAGGCAAAGTGTGTAGTTGTCAGAAAATAATCAATGTTCATGTGATGTGCTTCAACCAATAAGGTTACATGGTTTTCATGGTGTGTTTTATATAAAGATGAGTTTATTAAAAGGACAAATACACATTGGTTAATCACCAGATGTTTTTGGGGGATTGAGCCTCGATCTCCTCAGTCATGGGCGCTATCCACCCTCATGACTGAAGTGCTGGCTGCATGTCAGCCCTGACAGTGGAAGGATGATACATGGCATGACCGACATAGCTGGGTATGCCATTGGTGAAGTGGGGAGGGTTGAGGTTACTTGAACTAGGACTTAAGGTAACTCCCTTTGGCAGCATTTGACTCCCCCCCCCCCAAAAAAGGATAAAAACTTCCAAAATAAAGGTGGAGAAAGTAATTAATCCCCAAATGGGAGTAAAGAAAATTCAGTGACTTCCAATTTTACAGGCAGAGAAGTCAATTTTTTTTTTCTGGAAGAAAAGCTGTCTTACCAGTAAAATGTTATATTAACTGCCAACAACTGGTCTCTTTCTCTTTTGGAATATTGACTTCAAAAATGTAAAACCTGGAATTATTTTGGCTTCCACAAAACAGGAATAAGTTCAAAATCTGGACCTATGAGTGTCTGACTTCCATCCAAAAACTAATAACTGAATGGCTGAACCGGAAGGACAACATGCAGGTCTAGAATTTACCGGGGGTGGGTGTAGAGAGGTGGTGGTCAACAGCTTTAACAGTCCTGAACCTAGGCTTGAACCCCAGCATCCATCTGCTTCATATTGTTTCTAAGTCTCTTGCCGGTCAAGTTCACTGAGGGTACAGAATTTAGCATAATAAATGCACAGAAATACAAATCTCTCCCTTATATTTTGCATCCTGGATCATATATGGAAATGATCATGATGGTGTTTCAGGACTGAGCTGTGGAAGTGAAATTGTGTGAATCTGGTGATTTCACCCTAAGCATGATTCCATAACATGTACATGTAATGTTACAAAGAACATTTTGCATTCAAATTTAACTTTGGCCTTCCCCAAAATTCCAAAATTTTAAGTTGTTTTTTTATTTATTTTACAAGTCTGGGCCAGAAAGGCATACTGAGTTTAAGCTCATTTTCAGGTGCATCCTGGGAGCACAGAGAGGTTAAGTGCCTTGTTCAGGGTGACACACAGAATGCAAGTGGAGGATGCTGGAATCAAACCCAGTCCTTCTGGGTGAACCAAGCTCATTCCCAGCTTAATGCTGTAACCTCTAAGCTATACTGTAAGCCTTAAAAAATATCTAATGAAATCTGAGTCATTTCTTCAAGTAGCTCTCTTAAGACAATACCACAGGTCCCATATACAGTGTTTCCAAAGTGTGGTATTTGTGAATTTTTTTCATACACAGTAACATAGTAGACATGATACTGTTGTGGCAGGTATATCCATGGACATTGGTGAAGCTGGTGCACCTAAAGCATGTGACATAAAGTACTTGTGCAATATTTTCAAATACTGGCTTATTTTGCAAAATATGGTTGTGCTTTGTGGCAGCTTACATCATACTGTAGGTGCAAACTACTTGAGAGATGCATGCAAGAGGCCACAACTATGAAACACAGTTGACTATGCAAATGTGGTCTAGCAGGATCTCTACAAGCTGCACTAATGAAAAATCCAAATACTTCAGTGTAAGTCCCCTGCACCAAAAGTCTGACAAAATGGGGACTTAGGTCAAATAACCTGCTCTGAAAACCCTGCCAAGTTAAGGTCTGAAATGGCTGTAGTTCCATCATGTTCATCCCTTCCCCCTACTTCAAAAGCAGGGATGATACAAGTACACTGTGAAAATAAGTACCAGTCTATGCCCACTCTTTACATGGTACCCAATGATTCCCTACGTAAGCAGAAATGTGTCCAGACTTAACAGTTATTTATTATTTACTTACTCATTTTATTTATCTATTTATTTGAAAATTGGTGACCAGGCACACTGAGCTGGGGCTCATTTCCAGGTGCGACCCAGGGAAGGGGAGTAAAAGATAAAAACAGTACAGAGCTTAAATAAATTCAAGAAGAGTGCAAAAGTCAAAACACACGATGACCATGGAAAGTGCAAAACTGATCAAACAAAAAGATGGTGGTTAATCATTACGATAGGTGTAGGGGGACTGTTAACAGGTAGGAAAACAGGAACGAGGAGGAAGGGGAAGACGTCTCAGATGGTGTCTGAGGGATGCAGGGGAGGCAGTGAAATAAAGGGAAGGGGGAAGTTGGCTCCAAAGTAAGGGGAGATGATGGGCAAAGGCTGATTGGTCAGCTGAGATACGAGGATGTGGCAAAGCAAAGGTGCGATTGTCCCTGGAGAGAAGGAAGCAAGAGGCAGAAGGAACAATGGGGAGGAGCAATGAGAGGTAGGAGGGAAGGGACCGAAACCATCATTTTGATATGAAGGAGACACAGTCCATCTGGCAATGGGATGGAAGGGGAAACATCGATAGAGATAAGTAAAGTGATCAGTGAGGAGTTCGAGAGGCTGAGTTGGTTGCAAAGTGATAGAAATTACAGAGGGAATCAAGTCTGGCCAGAGAGGTGAAGGGGGAAGACCCAGAGACCACATCTGCAGTCAAAGACAGGGAGCGCCACTGTGGTGACAAACTCATGGCAAACCTGTAAGGAAAGACTCTTTTTCTTTCTATGCAAGGCAAAACATTTTGGACAGAGCTTAGCATCGAAGCAGCCTATATGGACAGAGAAGTCAAGCTTACTGTCAAGCCACACACCAAGGTACTTGAAGGAAGGAATAGTTTCAAGTAGGGAAATATCCAAGGTGGAAAAAGTGGGCACTGAGGTGAGTTTGACCAGTTTTTGACTGGAGCCAAAGGTAATGATTACTGTTTTGTTTAGTATTAACATAACATAAAGTAACATAAAGGCATCTGCTGTCCAGGGTTACCTTACAGGCCCTATTGTCTTAATGTCCACTGTCTACACTAGTAGACTGTTCTAGAGTTTCATCACCCTCTGGGAACAAAAGTGCCTCCTAACATCACCCCTGAAATTACCACCTCTGAGCTTCAGGGTGTGCCCCATGTCCTGCTGCTGGACACCAAATCAGACATCTCTGACTAGTCATCTTGTCTACATCCTTGAGTATGCAAAAGACTGATATCATGTCCCCTCTCGGCCTCCTGTTCAGCAGAATGAACTTGTTAAGGGCGTCTATCCTCTCTTCATACCTTGCATCCTCCTTACCACAGATTGATCATTTTGGTGATCCTGTGTTGCACCTCTCAACTGCTTCAGTGTCTTTTTTATGTTTGCTTGTATGCATGGGTAAAGCAAACATCTTGGAATAACTTTCAGCAGAGTAGGGCTGGGGATGTGTGCGCTGGTTCTATGTGATGTGGGACAGAGCAAAATGATGATGGCAAAACGGCAATGGTAAAACAGGAGGCAACAAGGAACGACTATGAAATAACAGCAATCGCCAAAATGGCAACAACACTGTTGCAGTGAGTTTTGGGGGGCTTCACTTCTGTACCCCTATATAATCAACTCTTGGGGGGGTGCAGTTTGGGGAGGGGGAGAAAGCCATAGGTTGCTGTTTCAGTGATCACTGTTTTTCCAGGTCGATCTTTTTCCCTTGTTGTTTTGCCGTCGCCATTTTTACATTCGCAATCTTGCAGTCACACTTTTACCATGTGTGCTGCAGGAAACCAATGCAGCTAAGCCCACAGGAGGTATGCCTAAGCACACACAATCATGTCTTGGCTGCTGCTGATGCTGGTTTGCTGGCTGATGGGCAGAAACTTCTCACATTTGAATGGATGCAGCTGCACCTATCACAGTGCAGCTACGTCCTTTCATTGGTTCCTCCCATCTGTCAGCAACCAGCATCCCTCTTCCCAGCTTCTCAGTAACACCAGTGACTGGCGGTATATCCCCCCTCATGTTAATCCAGTTTAATGTGACTGGTGTTGTTGGTATCCCCTTCCTGCCTGTCCCAACTTGATTATGTGACCAGCAACAGGTATGTGCTCAACCCCACAATCTGTTTCCCCCCTCCCACCTTACCCAGCTTTCAAATCCTACACACACACACACACACACACACACACACACTGGGGTGTCCAGCCCCTGTTGCCTACTAATCCCTCTCAAACAGGATGCAATGCTGGTGTGCCCACCCCAGGTGTTACCAAACAAACCAACACTGGGTCCAAACACAGAACCACTATAATGGTAACAGTCAGCACTCAATTGAACTGCCTTGACACAGTTAAAATGAGTTCAACACCTTATTTCTTTATTTATCATTTATGTGACTGCTGACATTTGCACTAAATGTAGACAGTTGCATTGAAATTGAATCTTTGTTTAGTCTTTATACTATCTCTGTAAGGAGCTTGTTTTTAACTAGTGTGTGTACTCCCTATCTCACACTCTGAGGAAGATGTTATAGCTACATGAAAATGTCAGCAGTCACACAGGCTACAGTGTATGCTCAGAATAGTGATGGTCGGCAGGTTAAAGTTTGTATGTATAAAGTATGTGGAACCACAATGTTGATTGCACCAGCAGACTTCGGTGAGGATGGTGTTTTCTGAGCATGGAATTTGGGGATTGCTGCTGCTCTTTGGTAAATAAAGAAATAAGGTACTGATCTCATTTTAACTGTGTCAAACCAGTTCAATGCAGTGCTGATCGTTACTGCTATGACAGTTGTGTGTTCAGATATCATATTTTATTTACCCTGGTACAGTATGTGCACCCTTGGATGCTTGTGTCTGTACACAGACTTTTAGAGCCACAGCCGTCTGTGTTTATTTATTTCCTTCACACAGAATCCTTTAGGCGGTGCCAATTTTCAAAGGATTTAGACTCATAGACAACAGTTATACATACATGCAATGTCTGCAATATAGTCAACTAAAAGTACATCTGTTTCTGTATTTCAAACCAACACTGGGGTCTGTAAAGAAAAAAAACATATCCTCAACGTGTTCGGACCCCACAACCCTGCCTCTGGCCCCAACCAGCCCCCCAGCACAACCAACCCCTTCCCATGCCCTTCATTTACCCATCCGTCCTCCTCTCATGGCCATCAAACATCCTGCTTGCTTCCAACACTGACCACAATCTGACTGAAAACAAGTTGTTTGGTTAATTGCTTTTTAATGTGCTTTGAACTTTTACTCTAACATTGTCATTTTTAAAAATTTTTGCTCCAAATTTTCAACAAAGTTTTTTGGGACCCCACCTCGTAACACCCCGAAACATGTTTTCACAGTGCCTTTGTCAAATCACCTCATAGGTGGGATTTTAAATATTCTGCCTATCTTGATCATGAGGTAGGCTTATAAAAACACTATGGGCTGCATCTTCGATGCTCCGGGAATGCTGCAAACCCCTGGTGCACCCAACATATGACGCAAGGGGCTTACGGCATTCCCTTTCCGGTGATCGGGATTCTTCCATCACTTGTGCCGATCACCACTCCTTAGACCACAGTTGTGTGGCCTAGCATGTGCCACCCCCGGGATACTAAGTACCGGTGCTTGCACCAGACGTCTAGCATGCCCCACCCCCAGAATACTAAGTACTGGTGCTTGCACCAGATGTCTAGCATGCCCCACCCCCGGGATACTAAGTACCGGTGCTTGCACCAGATGTCTAGCTGCCCCACCCCCAGAATACTAAGTACTGGTGCCTGCACCAAACGTCTAGCATGCCCCACCCCCGGGATGCTAAGTACCGGTGCTTGCACCAGATGTCTAGCGTGCCCCATCCCCAGAATACTAAGTACTGGTGCTTGCACCAGACGTCTAGCATGCCCCACCCCCGGGATACTAAGTACCAGTGCTTGCACCAGATGTCTAGCGTGCCCCATCCCCAATATACTAAGTACTGGTGCTTGCACCAGATGTCTAGCGCAAGCAGCCGTAAATCATGAAAACTATTGCAACTGCACCTGAGAATGGAAATTCAGGCACAGTTGTGGAAAAAGGGGTTGGCGTACTGCAATTTTTAAAGACTAGTGACACAGGGCTGGCCGCAAGCCCTGTGACCCCTTTCGAAAAATCAGCCCTGTGTTAGAAATTTGGGGTCAAAATGTAAAAAAAATAACAAAGTTTTAAGAAATGCTGATTTTTTTTTTCAACATTTACTCATAACATTTGAGATTTTTACAGATTTGGGCAGATTCTAGAGGTCACCTCCACCCCCAATTGCCTGTCATGTAGCAGTCTTGAATATTTCCTGGTGATACAGGCGAATAAAGAAATCCTGCACACTACAACCCAGAATATAAACATTTGCTCACCAGTAATTCAGTTAAAGTGCTTCATTTTATTTTAGGTGCCATGTGCAGGGCCCCGATATATTACGGAACCATTGTTCCTTTCTTAATGGGTCTGACCCTTTGAGAAAGGAACAATGGTTCCGAAACACATCAGGAGCTACAGCAATAGAGACGTTGACTGGCACAGCCCTCTTCTCACCACCTCGATGGCCACCATTTGACTATCAGTGAGCATTTATGAGTATTGTAGAAACAGACATTTCTGAAGTACTCACAATTGCTCACTAACAGTCATACGGCAGCCGGCCAAGGTGATGCAGACAGGGCTGTGCCACTCCTTAGCACTATTACCATAGTTTGGCTTAGGCAAACAGGGAAGGGGTGGGTGTGGGGAGGAGGGTCCTTAGGGGTGAGTCAGGAAGGAGTTGGATGCTCTTATTGGGGGCAGAACTGCTAGATCACCAGGAATATTCAAGACATGTACTGGACAAGTGATGGGGAGGTTAGGGGACCACTACACCATCAGAAATATTCAAGACAACTACAGAACAGCTGATTGGGGGGTGAAGGACCACTAGACCACCAGGAATATTCAAAACAGCTAGAGGAAGAGCGCTCATGGGGGCACACATATGCTAATAAGCCCATAATGGGCATGCAAATGGCCCATAGCGCCTTGCATGCCCACTGGGCTCATTATCATGTAAGGGCCTAATATGGTCCACAGGAGCCCTGGCACTATCTCATTTGTGCTATGCTATCTTCTTTGGGCTCCAGTGACCCATATACAGTCTGTAACTGTGTCAGAGCAGCACATAGTCACTCTCCATATTTAGGCAGTGCACTCCCGTCATAGTGTATTGATTGTCTGCATGTTGCCCTTGAGATGATCGTGTGCTAATTGTTGCACATTCTGTCAGTGCAGCTCATGCACCTGTCTCTGAATATTGGGGCCTATACCTCTTAGCCTGGTGGAACCTAAAGTCCGTAAGACAATGGTTAGGGGGGGTAAGAAAAGTCTGCCCATAGCCTCAAAATGATGTTGTTCTATCTTGCAACAGCACACAAGCAAACATGTTTGGAATTAACAAATGCTTGTTGTATTAAGGAGACAAAACTGCATGTAGTACTCTAGGGTGGGCCTGACCAGGGTCTTGTAAAGTAGCAGGATTATGCCCCCTGCTTCACTGGTCACCCCTATTTTGATTTACCTCAGCATTATTCTAGCCCACTTAACAATGGCCGTGCACTGCTTGTCCTGCTTCAGCCTCTTGTCTATGACCCCAGCTCCTTTTTCTCTTTGACAGCAGCAACAGGAATCCCAAATTGTAGGTCCTACCTCTGTTTTCCCTGTCATGTGTAGCACCTTGTACTTGGCTACATCGAATCTGAGGGTCCAGGAGTCAGACCAGTCACCAGCTTGTTCAGGTCCTCTTGAATTTTTTCCCCGGTCTCAAGTGAGTCCACCACCCTAGAAAGCGTAGTGTCACTCATTTACTTAAGCAGCGTGCTGTAGACCGCAACTTCCAGCTTGTTGATGAAGATACTGAAGAGCAGTGGTCACAGCACCGATCCTTGAGAGGCGCCCCTGAGTACTCCTTTCCCATCAGAGTAATGTTCATCCACCATGACCCTTTGCTTCCTGCCCCCAAGTCAATTAGCAGTCTGCCTTGTGTATGTTATGTTCTGTACTGTATTATACCACATCGGTTTACTCTGCCCAGAAGCTTGTCATGCACCACAGTATCAAAGGCCTTGCTGAGGTCCAGGTAGACTACAACCATGGCCCTACCCTGTGCTGCTCCATGGTCACCCCTTGAAGAAGGAGATCAGGTTGGTTTGGCATAACCTCCCACTCATAATGACATGCTGAGAGGGCAAAAGAACCTTGACTTCAACCAGATACTCCATTGTGCATCTGCCCTTGATTATGGCCTCCTGGACCTTTCCCATCACTGATATGATTCAAACTGACTGACCCTGGGTCTGACTCAACATTGATGCTGTATAATCACCCCCTCACCATTTGACTAAAAAAATACATTAATACACCATCATTGGTGAGTATTTTATTAGGGCATTACGTGAAACATAGAAACATAGAATTTGACGGCAGATAAGGACCACGTGGCCCACCTAGTCTGCCCATTTTCCTACCTAACAGATAAGCTGCAGATCCTAGTTAACCAACAGCTTACTTCCTCTTACCCCCCACTAGGACTGCCTTATGCCTGTCCCATGAATTCTTGAAGTCCCCCACTGTTCTTGACTCCACAACCTCCTCAGGGAGGCTGTTCCATGCATCCACAACCCTCTCAGTGAAAAAATACTTCCTCACATTACCCTGAGCCGTCCCCCCTCTATCTTCAAATTGTGCCCCCTTGTTCTTGCACATCTCTTTTTCTGGAAGATGCTACCCTCTTGGACTTTGTTAATTCCCTTGAGGTACTTGAACGTTTCTATCATGTCCCCTCTCTCCCTTCTTTCCTCAAGAGTATACATATTAATCTTCTTTAGTCTTTCTTCGTATGTCTTCTGGTGCAGACCCTGCACCACTTTAGTTGCCCTCCTCTGGACAGCCTCCACTCTGTCTATGTCTTTGTGGAGATGGGGTCTCCAGAACTGCACACAGTACTCCAGATGGGGTCTCACCAACTGTCTGTACAGAGGGATAACAACTTCCTGTTTTCTACTATTGATGCCTCTTTCTATGCATCCCAGTATCCCCCCAGCCTTCCTTACTGCCTTCTCACATTGCTTGCCCACCTTTAGGTCATCTGATATAATTACCCCAGGTCCCTTTCCATTTTTACTGTTGTCAGTATCTCACCCCCATTGTGTACGCTTCCCTGGGTTTTGTTTCCCATGTGCCTACCTTGCACTTCTTTGCATTGAATCTGAGCTGCCATACATTTGACCATTCCTCCAACCTGCCAAGTCCCTTCTCTCCTTTCCACTCCATCTTGTGTATCAACCCTGTTGCAGATCTTTGTGTCATCTGCAAAGAGACATACTTTTCCTTCCAGTTCCTCTGCAATGTCACTTATAAAGACATTAAAAAGGACTGGTCCCAGTACTGAACCCTGCGGTACCCCGCTAGTAACCCTCCTTTCTTCACTGTGTACTCCATTTACTACTACCCTTTGGGTCCTGTTGTCTAGCCAATTTTTTATCCAGGCTACCACCTTGGGACCCACTCCAAGGCTGGCTATCTTGTGTATTAATCTTTTGTGTGGGACTGTATCAAATGCCTTGCTAAAATCTAGGTAGGCCATGTCCACAGCCCCTCCCTGGTCTACTACTTTGGTCACCCAGTCAAAGAAATCTATTAGATTCGTCTGACATGACCTTCCCATCGTGAATCCACGCTGCCTTGGGTCCTGTGCCCCACTGGCCTCTAGGTACTCAACAATTCTTTCCTTCAGAAGTGATTCCATCATTTTCCCTACCACTGAGGTTAAACTAATTGGTCTGTAGTTTCCTGCCTCTGTCCTGCTCCCACTTTTGTGAAGAGGAATCACATCTGCCCTCCTCCAGTCCTCGGGTACCACCCCATCCTCCCATGATTTGTTAAAGAGAGTAGTCAGCAGTGTCACTAGTTCTACCCTTAGTTCTTTTAGAATTCTTGGGTGAATCCCATCAGGCCCCATTGCTTTGTCCACCTTCAATTTTATTAGTTCTTTCAGACCCTTTCTTCTGTAAATGGACTGGTATCGACCCCCGTCTTCAGAGTGTTTCTCTTGTTTGTTTTAGGTAACTCCCCCTCCTCCTCCTTTGTGAATACTGAGCAGAAATATTCTTTCAGTATCCCTGCTTTTTCACTGTCACCCTCTACCCACATTCCCTCCCCTTTATTAAGCTTCAGTATCCCTCCTTTGGTCTTTCTTCGCTCCCTAATGTACCTATAAAAGGTCTTATCCGCCTTCTTAACAGAATTGGCCATCCTTTCCTCGGTTTGGGCCTTAGCTTTTCTGACTGCCTTCCCAGCCTCTTTCTGCTTTAACTGATAAAGTTCTCTGTCCTGCTCCTTCTGTGTTTCCTTATATTTCCTGAATGCTGTCCTTTTCTCCTTAACCTTCCCTGCCACCTCTTTTGTGAACCATAGTGGTTTTTTCCTTCGTTGTGTTTTATTGATTTGCTTTACACAAAGGTTTGTTGCCTCTGTGATGGCTGTTTTGATCACTCCCCATTGTTCCTCCACCCCTCCTTCTTGCCTGTTTGCTAGTGCTTTTCTGAGGCACTCTCTCATTTTCCCAAAGTCAGCCCTCCTAAAGTCTAGTACTCTTGCTTTTGTATGGCTTGATTGTATGGCTGTGTTTATCATAAACCACACTGTTTGGTGGTCGCTTGTTCCCAGATGGCTACCCACTTCTAAATCTGAGATTCTTTCTCCATCTCCATTTCAAAGTACCAGGTCTAAGATTGCTCCCTCCCGAGTGGGTTCCAATACTAGCTGTCTGAGGCATGCCCTCTGTAGGGCATCAAGAATGACCCTGCTCTTGGATGTGCCTGCAGCAAAGGTGCTCCAGTTAACATCTGGCATATTCAGGTCCCCCATCAACAATATCTCCCCTTTTTCTGCCATTCTAAGAAAACCTTCTATCATTTCCTTGTCCATTCCTTCCCCCTGAGATGGGGGTCTGTATATGACCCCCATGCGGATTGTGGTGCCATTTCCTGTCTCCAGGGTGACCCAAAGTGCCTCATCTGCTCCCTGTTTACTCTTTAGTTCTGTTGCTTTGATCTCTTCCTTTACATAGAGAGCTACTCCTCCTCCTCTTTTACCCTCCCTGTCCCTCCTGTAGATTGTGTATCCTGGTATGTTGACATCCCAGTCATGGTTCTCTGTGTACCATGTTTCTGTGACTGCCACAATATCTGGCAACCCTCTTCCATCAAGGCCACTAGTTCAGGGAGCTTGTTACACAGACTATGGGCATTGGTACTCATCACCCTCCACTTTTTGATAGCCATATCCCTTTTAGCCCCATTTCTGTCCTTACTGCCTTTGCCTTTTTTTACATTTAAATCTGTTCTGCTCCCTAATAACTTCTGTACCTTAGTGTTTACCTCACTAATCACCATGTTTTGTGGGGGGAGGCTCGGATTTCCCTGCTCCTTTTCAGTGCCTCCCCTTGGCTATTTTAAATGCCTCCAATGAAGCATTTAAACCTCTCACCTAGGATCCTGGTTCCCCTGGACAGATGCAGACCATAGCACCAGTATAGGTCTGCATCCTCCAGGTGGCTCTCCAGTCCCCAATGAAGCCAAAACCCTGAGCTCCACACCAGTTTTTCAACCACTCATTGAATTCCCTGGTGAGAAGTGCCCTAGCATCTCCATTGTCATAGACAGGCAGCACCTCCGAGAAGGTTACCGTATGCGCTACTTGTCTAAGGCCCCTTCCCAACTCTACAAATTCCTCTTGCACTGCTCTGATCCCATTCCTAGCCAGGTCATTTGTCCCTAGGTGGACAATGACATCCAGCTCCCTTCCTCGTGCAGCTCCTCCCATGATCCTGAGGATTCGCTTCCTGTCCCTCCAAGCCGTGGCGCCAGGAAGGCACCTTACCTCCCTCTCCCCTTCCTCCCCCATTTCTACCCCTCTAATGATTGAGTCCCCCACCAGGAGTTGTTTCCTTCCCCTGTGGGGTCCCATGCCACCCTCCTGTGGGTATCCTTTGTGAAGGTTCCCAGCATCCTCCTTGGTCTCCACTGCAGGTGCCTCCATAGAGGAACCACTATCCACCAGAACAGCGAATGAATTGTGGAGAGGTACAGCTGGAGGGATGCAACTCTGTTCCACCACCCTCTCCCTCCTTGAGCCCACCCTGGTCCAACCTCTCCTCTTTCTTTGCAACCTCTGAGGTAGTGGCATTGGCCCTGGTAGTCCCTGGGTGGGAGAGGAGGTTTCACGAATCCTAGCCAGGTCAGCCTGGAGACGGGCAACCTCCTCACTCAGACCAGAGAGTTGCCTGCAAATAGGGCAGCATCGCAGCCTCCAGAATGTCTCCCGGAACACTGCCGCCCCACAGCCATTGCACTGCACCACTCCTATCATGTCTTATTTTGTGTCCTCTCTACTGTTTCTCTGGATGCTTATTCTCTCCTCTCCTTACAAGTCTCACCCTTCCTGTTCTGGGACAGCAACTTCCTATCTTCTTCAGTAGCCTCCTTCTTCCTTGCTCAATATCAGACCACCAGCAGCTGGGGGGTAGACTGAGCTACTTTTTTTTTACTTTAGGGTTGACAAAACCAATGTTTCTCTATGATCCTTTCCTTCCTACTGCCAAACAGGAAGTTCCTATTGACAGTCAAATCCAGTGGCTATAAAAGTAGAACTGGCTTTGGGTGGGTGGGATCCAGGGCAATTAGTAAGAAAAAAGGCTAGCAACAGAAAGTTGTAATTTGACTCACCTGCTTTTATAGTGTCTAAACCACACCCCCAGGTAAGCTCTCTTTCCTCCTACTGGTTTAGCAAAGTCAGCTGATACAGTACCCTTCACTGCACAGAACACACACTGACTTTCTTTCTTTTCGTCCTTTTTTTAACCCTAAATAAGACCCCTTCTACTTCTAGTAAAGTTATCTGCCTACTTAATCTTAACAGACACTGACTCCTGCTGAGATATAAGTTTTAAATGAATAAGAAAATGTAGCTTCTTTTAGTTAGCTGCTTTCTGCTCTACAAGCAAGGCTAGCAACAGGACAAAGTGGCATTGGGAACCTGCTGACCCACCATTGCCAGCTATAAGGTGAATCCAGAAATATTCCCTCCAACCCCCCCTTCTTCATGTCCTCTGGTGATCTGGCACCCCCATATCTACCCCATACCATGCATGTTGATAAACTAATACTCAGCCCCACCCACCCCTACCCCACCACACTCCCCATCCAGTCATCACTGGCTGCAAAGTCATTCTTTAGTAAAATTAAACATTCTTAAACATGTCCAATGTGGTGCAAAGCTCCTCATCCTCTGCATGCTACCACCTGGCCTGAGTTCTGGTATTCTCACCCAAAAAGTAATATTAGTGAGAATACTGGCATTAAGGTCAGGTGAGGACAAGCAGAGAACAAGAAGCTTCACACATCATTGGACTGGTTTACAAACTTTTATTCTGCTAAAGGTTGGTTTGGAGGCCCATAAAAATGAGGTAGAAAGGGTGGTGGGCTGAGATAAGTGTGTACAGACTTTATTTATCAGTGGGGAAAGCACAAATGAGGGTCGGGTACACGTACTGTATGGCTATGCTCCCTGAAGACTGGCCATGCATTCTTGAAACGTGGTGGCACAGATGGCCACCTAGCAGCAACCCCCCCCCCAAAAAAAAATGTCATGAAGAGCAGACTAGTCAATTCCCAGTGGATTAATGGGGGGGAGCACATGAGGCCGTGCCCCCTCTGAAGACATTTTTGTCAAGGTAGAAGGAAGAAAGGGTCAAAGGTTTGGGTAGGGTGTGTGTTGGACTGCATGGTGAAGGACTGCTAGGGGCTGGGGAGAGGTAGGGGGTCATTAGCCTTGTAGTTATAAACACAATACTCTGAAATGTCCAGTTTGAATCCCTATGTGACCCTGGGCAGATTTCTTCACATGTGTGGTTAGGCTTTCTCTAGTCCAGCTCTGTGCTATTTGAATCTCTGTGTACCTTATGGTAGCAACATTCTCATCTCTTCCTACCATGGATTGTTAAAGGGGTATCAAACAGTCCCAAAAGGTTTTACCTGCGCTCTGGATTGGAGTGGTGCACATAAGTTACAGTTGCGACCTCACTAGGTACAAACAGTCCGGGGTCTGGCACCACTCAGTCAGCCACGCTTTCAAAAAAATTCACTGATTCAGTAATGTAAATCAAAATTTGATTTATTTCAAGTTGGAACATAAAGTTTTAAGTCACCACCTCACACTGCTCCTGGGGATAAATTTAATAATCAAATTTTGATTTGCATTACTAAATCAGTGAATTTTTTCTGAAAGTGTGGCTGACTGAGTGACGCCTTAGGCCTCAAAGTGTCCCTAGTTTAAAAAACACATATTATGATTGGTCACATTCTCTGGAGACTGCTGATGTAGTTGGTAGTTTAATTAAGCCTGCTTGAGCCGAGCATTTCATCATTTGCATAGGTTCTATTAACCATTTCAGCTCCGGGGCAGTCCTATGGTGAGACCATACTGCATTAGTCAGAATACAGTAAGATTCCCTTAGAAGAAACAAGATTACTAAGGTGAGTAATTTTTTCTTACTGGTGTTGCCACAAAAAAGTGTTTGCTTACAGTCCTTTCTACTCTCAGTGCATCTTTTCTGCACTTGGGAATGCCCCAACACAGTCTAGCCATTCATGCTGCAGTGGGAGGAAAGGAGACTGTTGTATCATGAGTGGCCGCACTGTTTAGGGGTGTTCCTAATGTTCAGGATGTGTGCAGTCAGAGTAGATCAAGGAACAAAACAAGCTTGGCTATAAGCAAGGCTCCGGGAATTCTGTGGTTCGCTGTTTGCAGAATTTTCCGCAGAATTTGCTTCATGCCACAAAATATACAATATGTAGTGCTACAGAATTCACTGTTCTTGGTGAACTTCCAGTCAGATATACAGTTTCCCCACAGTGCATGGCTCCCTTCCCCTTCTCCCTTATCATGAAACCTCTCTTCTGTGTTTAGCATGTGATGTAATCGATGACATCACATAATATTTTAGCAAATGGCAGGACTGCATTCTGCCATAGAAATGAATAAATCATGCCATAAAATCAGAACATGCTGCTGCAGAAATCTAGGAGCATTAATGCAGAAATCAGGACAAAATATAGCAGAGCGCTAGGGGCCCTGAGTATAATCTACACCATTAGCATACATTTCAGTCCTACTAAGAAAGGAAGCAGATAAAACAACCAGCAACACAAAATGAGTTTTAGAGTAGGTAAGCAATCAAAAAATTGAGTTTTCAACTAGAAATAATATGATTCAAAAAGGGTTGACAGTGTCCCTTTAAGTGATTTGGGATGCAGTATGTATGAGAGTTACCTTTCACAGAAAGTGGGAGTAGTTGTGGAGGGGTCAGGCCTTGCCCTCCAGCTCCCCACATTCAGATCAAAATCTGAATCTAAGAATCTGTGCACATACTTACACCCCCCCAGCCCAGTTAGCATGTGTCAAGTTGAAAAAATGGCTAACTTGGTTAAATGGCTAAAACACAGAAGGTGGTGTGTAAACAAAATGAGAGGTTTAACCAAATGGTTATTTTTTTTTACCTCGAGCATCAACACTGGTCCCACCTTGCCTCCTTCTTTAAGATGGATGTGCCTTTCACCATTTTCCAGTCCTCTGGCACTACACCTGTGCAGACAGACCCCTGAAAGATTATTGCAGGAAGCACTGCCAATTGTCCCTTTAGCTCCACTGTGATCCTGGGGTGTATCTGCAAGCAGGAAGCAAAAAACAGGAGCTCACCAAACAGACAAAAAATCCCTACACTAGTTTTGGATGAAGAAAGATGATTTAATGGTGCAAAACAAGTGCAGTGCAGCACAGACAGGCCAACTGGCCAGGGAGATTGACAATGTTTCACCCCCGCTGAGCACTTTGTCAAGGTGACGGACCCCTGGCCACCTCAGATATATACCAATCTGTGTTAAAGTGACTAGTGCTAGTTAATAACAAACCACCAAAAGGAAGACAATAAAAACATTAAACGTTCTCCTTTTTGCACACATTTCATTCGTCACTGAGGATATTAACGATCCTTCAGATTCATGGCACTGTTCAATAAACTTGATTTCCATATTACGTATATTTAGAGATATTTAGAGAAACTCTATAGTAATCCCATTGTTAGTGCTGGCTTGATTTCTGGGAGCTTTCATTGCAGTATACAGTATCCCTGTAAAAAGAAGGATCCCGGGAAAACAACTTATAAATATTATGAAAACCCAGTTATACAGCATTGCAGACTAAAAAACAATTTATTTTATTTACCCCCAAAATGGCATCTAATCTAGTCTGTCATTTATGCCAGGTGAGTAGCTTCCCCCCAGCTTGTAAAGTCAGAAACTCTCTCACTGAATGAGGACTTTTTCATGATCTCCCCCTGGACCCAATACTGCTTTTTCAACACCTATAAATACAATCATTTGTCAATGCCGAATGTTTGCTTGCTGGTATTAGCATTAGAAATGCAGGAGTTAGACAGATGCAGAATAGGAATGGCAGCGAAGTAGTGAACTTGACATGAACCGCACCTCCATGCTGTAGAGACAGACAGGATGTGGGGTAAGGTTTTGGGTCATCACTCATGACGGTCAAGCCATGTCACCTCACCCTATTCTGCAGACAGCGAGATGTGTTGACCTGTGCCTTAGGGTATTTGGCTTTACAGTCAACCCATTCCAAAAGGACATACGTTAAAATGGGTGCAGCATAGGAGAATGGTGTGAAGTCTTGGGATGAAGAGTCCAAGGTACACCTCGATGCCTGTCTTTGGCGGGGTGGGATGGGGTGGGATGGCATGAGCAGTACAGTCAGCAATCCAAAGGCACACCCCAATGCCTGTCTGTCTGTACAGGGTAGGACATTATGGTTAGAAACCCTAATGCCTTGGGTGTTTGCTGGTATTCACAGTACAAATTTTGAACATGGCCTTTTTGTGAGCCCACATCATGAAAGCATTTGGGACCTCTTCTCATGAACAGTAGCAGTGTGATTTTGTCGATGTGTCCCAAAAAGTGACTTCCAACAGTGACAGTGCCATTTTGCACCACATGTATGAAAACACAGATCGGGCAGGATGTGAAGAATGACAGCTGAACCATCCATAGGAAGGTATGAAGAGATGACAATGTTGAAAATGTGTTGTGGAAATATTAACAATGCTTGCAGTTCCGAGCATACGTGGAAACCACGTAACGCATGCACGTAACACAGTCATTTTGTGGAGTTTCATCACCAGATTTTCACCATAGGCATTTAACGACCTGTGCTGATGAACAGCGTCACTGTGATTTTGTTACTGTATCCTGAACACTGATGTTCCACAGCAACCACGGTAGTCTACGCTGAAACTGCAAAAATACATTTCGACCAGGATGTGAAAAATGACAGCTGTACTGTTCATAAGGAGGTGTGGAAAAATGGCAATGTTGAAAATCTGGAGTGAAAATATTACAAATGTGCAAAGTTATAAGCATGCATGGAAACTGCACAACGCATGCTCGTAACACAGTCACTTTATGGACTTTCATCACAGACATTTTAGGACCTCTGCTAAAGAACAGTGTCACCGTGATTTTTGTAATGTGTCTCAAACAGTGATTTCCCACAGCGACCGTGCTACTGTGTGCCAGAAGTGCGAAAACACATTTCGGCCAGGAGCTGCACTGTTCATAAGAAGGTGTGGAAAAATGGCAATGTTGACAATATGGTGTGAAAATATTGCAAATGTGTGAAGTTACAAGCATGCATGGGAACTGCGTAATGCACACTTGTAACACAGTCATTTTATGGACGTTTGTCACCAGATTTTCAACATACCCATTTTAGGGCCTCTGCTAATGAACAGTGTCAGTGAGATTTTCCTATTGTGTCCTGAACATGGATTTCTCACAACGACCGTGCTAGTCTGCGCTGCAAATGCAAAAACACATTTGGGCCAGGATGTGAAAAATGACAGCTGTACTGCTCATAAGGAGGTGCAGACAAATGGCAGTGTTGGCAATCTGGAGTGAAAATATTGCAAATGTGCGAAGGTACGAGCATGCGTAGAAACTGCGCAATGCACGCTCGTAGCACAGTCATTTTATGAACTTTTTTCACCACATTTTCAATATAGGCATTTTAAGACCTCTGCTAATGAACAGTGTCACTGTGATTTTTGTAATATGTCCCAAACATTGATTTCGCACACCTACTGCGCCATTGTGCGCTACATGCGCAGAAACACATTGTGGGCAAGATGTGCAAAATTAAAGCTGTACTGCTCATAAGGAGGTGTGGTAAAATGGCATTGTTGAAAATCTGGAGTGCAAATATTAAAAAGTTACGCACTTATGAGCGTGCGTAGAACCTGCGCAACGCACGCTTGTAAAACAGTCATTTTTAGGAATGTTTTTACCAAATTTTCAACATAGCCATTTTAAGACCTCTGCTCATGAACAGTGTCACTGTGATTTTCTTAATCTGTCCCAAACATTGATTTCGCACACCACCTGCGCCATTGTGCGCTACATGTGTGGAAACACATTTTGGGTGAGATGTGAAACATGACAGCTGTACCACTCATAAGAAAGTGTGGTAAAATGACAATGTTAAAAATCTGGACTGCAAATATTAAAAATTCACACACTTACGAGCGTGCATAGGAACTGCACAATGCGCGCTCGTAAAACAGTCATTTTTAGGAATTTTTCCACCAAATTTTCAACATAGCCATTTTAAGACCTCTTCTCATGAACAGTGTTGCTGTGATTTTCTTAATGTGTCCCAAACATTGATTTCGCACACCACCTGCACCATTGTGCGCTACATGTGTGGAAACACATTTTGGGTGAGATGTGAAAAATGACAGCTATACTGCTCATAAGTAGGTGTGATAAAGTGGCAATGTTGAAAATCTGGAGTGCATATGTTAAAAATTCACGAACTTATGAGCATGCGTAGGAACTGTGCAATGCACACTCGTAAAACAGTAATTTTTAGGAATTTTTTACCAAATTTTCAACATAGCCATTGTAAGACCTCTGCTCATGAACAGTGTCACTGTGATTTTCTTAATCTGTCCCAAACATTGATTTCACACACCGACTGCACCATTGTGCGCTACATGTGCAGAAACACATTTTGGGCAAGATATGAAAAATGACAGCTGTACTGCTCATAAGTATGTGTGATACAATGGCAATGTTGAAAATCTGGACTGCAAATGTTACAAATTTGAGAACTTACGAGCCTGAGTAGGAACTGCACAACGCACACTCATAAAACAGTCATTTCTAGGAATTTTTTCACCAGATTTGCAACATAGGCTTTTTGAGAGTCCACCTCATGAACACTGGCACTGTCATTACATTAATCGGTCCTGAAAGGAGATTTTGTGCAGTGACCGCAAAATCACCCTTTGGGCCCGATTAACACCATGACAGTGATAGAATTCTCGAGAAGGGGTCCCAAAAACCCCATGTTGAAAATTTGGTGGCAAAATTCCAAAAAATGCCTGAGATATGCAGCAAAGTTGAAAAAAACCCTATCTATCCCATTATACAGCTTATCGGCATTTCCTCAGTTCACAGTTGGCTTTGAAGAGTGCAGATGTGTTCCCGGTCCACTGAAGATCATCGCGCCAGACTCCAGAGATAAGTATGGGGTGAGGGGGGTGTGGAGAGGCAGGGTGCACAGTGGGTGGTGCGGGTTGCAGGAGGGTTCTGGGAGACTGCGAGGACCATTTTTTTCTCACAGGGAAAAAAAAGACAACATGGGGCCAGTTTTCTATTTCGCAGGGGCATTTGGCACGCTGGGGTGGGCTTCCAGCGTGCCAATGGACTCCTTTTTTGAGGGGGGGACCTGTAGCCAATGGGGATTGGGCACCCCTGTCGGCACAATGAGAACGGGGGGGAAACATGCCAATGGGGATTGGGCACCCCCGTCGGCACACAACAAAATGGGGGGGTGGGTTAGATCATGCCAATAGGAAGTGGGCTCCCCTGTCAGCAGACAGATGACAGGGACATTTGCGCACTGAAGCCGGCAGGGATTGGGGCCCCCATCAGCAAACAAAGACCATCTGGGGGGGCACTTGCTGCTGAGGGGGATTGGGCACTCCCTCGGCATAGGGGCAGCATACTATTGTTTGTGAACGTGGCGGCAAGCCTCCCGCCACGTTCACAAACAGTATTACGCTAGTTAACGTTCCGCCCTGCAATGACAGGTCGCTCCCTCATTGCAGGACAATGACTGATGCTGCAATGACGAGGCAGCCCCTGATTGCTGCGGTGAAAACGTTAGAAGTTGGTGCACTTTTGGAGACCAGTGTCATCACCACACTGTGCCTCCATTGGTCCACCATTGCCAAGCCCCCTAATGCAGTGCATCCCTTAGCTATAACAGTGCTGTGCCTCCACAACCCACTTCTCTCCTAAGCTGTCATGTCATGTTTCTTGCGCATGTGCGCAAGCAAACATAATAAATATGCCCATTGCCACAGAGATCCACACGTGCTGACAGTGCATTCTGTTTATTGTCTTCTTCAATATCTCCTAAGTGTTCCCTTACTCTAACTTCACATTTTCTTTTACTTTTTCCAATATAAAGACACCGCAGGTACAAGCGGCCATGTACATCACAAAGCTGGTATTACAGTTAATAAACCTGTGGATGTTAGAAACCTGGCCTGTGGGGGATGTTGAAATATTTGGCTTCTCCTAAAGTAGCAGTGCAATGAAACTGGGCAAAAAAATTGACCCTACCTTATCTTCACCATAAAAATTCAGTGTTATTTGGTATTAACATTTTCAAGGTAAACAAAAATTTAAGTATTTTATAAATGTTTTAATTTTGCTTTTTCCTCAAGGAAAAAAGAGAATTGCAACATTTGGCTTAGAAATAGCATTGTAGACCTCACAGGGGTTAGTATCAATAAAATAAAAAGTCTACATGCACAATATAGGATGTACCTAGAAAATAAGATTGACGGGTATGCTTATATTTTTATTAATTTAGCTTAAACTAGCTTTTTGAAAACAGAAATCATTGTACTGCTGCTTTAATAGCTGGAAAAAATTTACAGTTCTACATCTGGTGCAGCCAGGATTTGGGGGTAGGTGGGTAGGGTGGACCAGCTGTTAGGCTGGGAAGGTGTCTGATAGTTGTGTACCACTGAGTTTCCACCATTAGTTGCTCTTCTGTACACCGTGTGTGTGTGTGTGTGTGTGTGTGTGTGTGATTCTGAACCGCTGATCAACGTTCTGGCGCTGCATTTAAAATATTCCAGTTTTGCCTGATAATATTCCCCACTGCATTTGAATGGACATTGTAAGTGTTCACAAAATTTTGTACAACTGTGTTGTATTCTCTTTTGTTATTGTTGGCCACTAGCAATGCATCTCAGTCATACGAACATATGACAATGCCAGCAGAAACAGGCCTCATGGTCTATCGAGTCTGCTCGAGTCCGCAGCTAGCACCTTATAATGCTGCTGCTCCTCCCTTCCCCCCCATCATATTACCCCTTCCCCTATCCCAACCCATCTTGATGCTGTCCATCGTCTTGCAGGCCACTACCTCACCCAGCAAGGAGTTCCACTTGTCCACCACTCTTTCCATGAAAAAATGTCTCCTCATCTCTCTCCTGAATCTACCCCACTCCAATCTCAGTTGGTGTCCTCTCATGTCCCTCCTCTTTCTTCTCCGGAAAATCCTCTCTGTATTAGTTTTGTTTATTCCCTTCAGGTACTTAAAGGTCTCAATCATATCTCCCCTGTCCCATCTCTCTTTCAGAGAGTACATATTCAACTCCCCCAGCCTTTCCTCGTATGGCTTGCCCTCCAATCCCTGAATCATCTTGTAGCTCTATGCTTTACCCCTTCCAACAATTTGATATCCTTCTTCAGGAATGGGCGCCAGTATTGCACACAGTATTTCAGTACTTCAGGTGGGGCCTGACAAGTGACCTATACAGGGGCAGGATAACTTCCTTCTGGAGGAGATCCCTCTAGCTATACACCCCCACAGTGCCTGCCCTACCCTGTCTGTGGTCAACCCTGAAATTGCCTTGACCCAGATATGACTGTGCCTTCCCCCCTTCTTCTCCACATGATCCCCTTTAGTGAAGTCCCCCAGCACCAACACCCCCCATCATTCTGATCCTGAACCCCCCTTCCACTGTGATCCCTGTCCACTCCCCCCGGAACCCTGCAGCCTCCCTCTTTACATCCCTCATCTGCACCTTTTGTGGTCCTTGCATCATTCCCGGCCCTCCGCTGCCTCCCCTCCTGTTACCACCTCTCCCTCCTCCTCTACCCTACCCTTCCTCTCCCATCTCTGTTTCCCATTGTAATTCCTGCCTCTTGGACCTTCTCTACCTCTCTTCCCCCTCTTCCGCAGCTCCAATACCTCCCCTTCCTCTGCCAACACTACAAACATATTGCTTGATAACCCCACAGTGGTGCCCATCTCCTCCTTCCTCCTTCCCTGATCCATCCCTCCTCCTACTGCAACTCTGCTCACCTTCTCCCCATTCTCCTTATATCCCCATCTTTAGCTCTGCAGTTCCCTCTTTGCATCTCCCCATCCCTCCATAGTGGAATCACTCCTGCCTCAGCTCCCCCTTCCCTCACTCTCCTTATTTCCCTCCATAACCACATTACTTCATCTTCCAATTTCCTTAGCCTGCAACAAATTGGACAGCCTCCCAGTTTCCATAATAAAGTCATCCAAACAACTGCCCCACATCCTTTGCAACTCGCTATTCTCCCTGTGCCTGCCGCCTTCCCTCCACGGTGCCCATCATTCCACCCTCTATTTTGCAGCCTCCACCCACTCCAGCCTCAACCTCTATTAAATGCTCGGAGGAGGAGGGGCCAGGTGGAGGTAGGTTACTGATTGGGTGGGTGGCTACACTGGGGTTTTCTCCATTCATGACTCTGACTATTCTTGGAACTGTTAGGGGATGTAACTCTGTTTATGCTCTATTATTCTGCTTAGTAGCTTGGTCCAAGAGCTGTGTTTTTAATTTCATGGGCTACATCGCCTCGTACGGCTGGCTGTAGAGGGTTGTGGGTAGGTCTACCTGGGGGTGGGGACCTGGTCAAGGGTGAACGTCCAAGAATGTTTGGAGAGGTCCTCTAGGGGTGGTCCCCATGCACCAGGGCAGGCATCTTTGGTAGGATTGTAGGGTGCACTGGCTGTGGGGCAGCCATGGTCCTAAACTGGGCCTGGAGGGAGGGAGGATTCCCAGTCTGTAGGCAGTTATTGCAGATCAGGGGGGAACTTGACTAGGTATGGAGGAAACTGGAGTTGTTGAGGGGGGGAATAAACATGTCTGTGAGGGCCTGTGGGGAGCAGGAGGGCAGTGATAGAGTGCGACCTGGATCCGTTTCATCAGGCAGGAGTGGAGAACCTATGGGGCATGAGCTAGTAGCAAAGGGGGTAGCTACCTGGGAGGTAACTGGTAGAGGAAACAGGCTAAATCATAGGAGGCAGGGGGGAACAGGTGGGTTGGGACTGACAGGGGGCCTACTGGAGGAGTGGATAGCGGGAAATCAGGACAAAAAAAGGAGGTTGGCTTCGAGTGCTATAATAAATTTGAGCCATTGAGTAAGTTAGTTGGAGAGGACATGGTGAGGGAGGGTAGAGGAGGAAAAGAAGGGTAGAGGAGAGAGGGATACGGTGATTCAGATGAGGGTGGGCATCGGTAATTCAAATAAGTGTGCTAGCAGGGAAGGGGGAAAATCAAGTGTCAATGAAGGGGGTGGGACCAGCAGAGGGAAGGTGAGAAGGCTGCGAGTCAACTTGGTGAGAAAGAAGGAGAGACTGAGAAGAGGGAGGGCATCTTCTGAGGGGGAGGAAAAGCATACCAGAGAAAGGACCAAGGTGGGTGGGGCCTGCAGATGGCCATGGAAGGGGGCAAGAGGAAAGGGAGGAGGTAGGAGGGGGTGATGGTGATGGGAATGCTGTGTTGGGGGGGACTGGAGAGTTGGGAGCTGGAAGGGGAAGGAGGTTGGAGAAAAAGGCTCAACTGGGGTAGGGAGTGGGGTAGAGGCTAAACTGGGGGGAGCCAGGGAACTCAGTTATGAAAGGCGTGACAAGAGGGGTAGGGCGGCTAGGGGTTCTCTGGTAGATGGTCCATGCAGAAGCCAAGGGGAAGTGGTCTCAAGGAGGGGGGAGGTGACAGGGGCTGGCAAGGGAGTCCAAAAAGGAGGTGTACAAAATATCAAGGTGGACTCCATGATTGGGGTATTCATTAGGCAGGGCAGGGTGAGGGAAATCCAGTCCAGTTACGGTAGTGGGTATTTCTGGTCTGACTGTGCACAGGGCGAAGTTCATGGAGTATGAGCAGATGAGGGACTGTGGAGGATCACCGGACTTCTTGATGCATCTGGGAACAAATGATATTGAGGGTAATAGTGTGCTGGAAATTCAGGCAAGGTTCCGAGAACTGGCCAGGGTCTGTCATGACAATGTATGCACAGTCTCCTTCTCAGAAATCCTGCCAGTGCTAAGGGCCACTGTGCAGAACAAACAGAAGATCAGGAAGATTAATGACTGGCTTGGGCAGTGGGGAGAAGCACAGGGGACTGGGGTCTTGGGAGACTTGGGGGGAGTTTGGGAAGACAAGGGACTGTATGCCCGGGATACCTAAATCCGGTAGGGAAGGAAGTTCTCAAACAGGGGATGATGGATTTCATTCACGCTAGATGAGGTTTAAACTTGTGAAGGGGAAGGGGTGCACTGCTGGGCTGATCCAGCCATCCATACCACTGGTAGGACTGGCCTGCAACCCCATGGGGGGGGGGACAGATGGTACCCTAGGGGAGAAGTGTGGACAGACGTATGAAAGATCTGGGGAGGATATGGTAAAGAGGGGTAGGGACAAGGGTTGGAGGGTAGCTTTAATAAATGTCAGGAGCCTGGGGAATAAAATGCCTGAGTTCCAGGCCACGTTGTTTGAGGGTGGGATTGATGTAGTAGCAGTCACTGAAACTTAGGCCACCCCTGGCCATGGACTGGGACCTTAATGTGAGTGGGTACCTTGTGCTAAGGAAGGACAGAAAGGTGGACAGAGGGGGAGGATTAGCAATGTTCATTAGGGATAACATCAAGATTTTGAGAGTGGAGGAAGCATAGGGCAACGTGGAGGCCCCATGGGTCACCTTGCAAACTCCTGTGGGACGGAAGATCAAGTTGGGAGTGGTATATAGGCCCCCAGGACTAGCAAGGACTTGGAGGATTGCCTGTTGGCTAACATTAAGGAGCAGTATGGACTGGGATGGGAAGGAGTAGTGTTGATGGAAGACCTTAAAATGGCAGCTACCGACTGGGGTACTATGACGTTCACTGTAACCAGGGAGCAGGAGCTGCTGAATGGCTTCCTGGACACATTCCTCAATCAGCAGGTGATGGACCCAGCGAGGGAGGGTCATATCCTGGATGTGATTTTAGTGGATGGGGATCTTGTATGAAATCTGGTTGTGGAAGAACCCCTGGCTGGGAGCCACCACAACGCAGTCTGGTTTCAGCTTAAACTGGGAGGAAGGGGGATCATTCAAAGACAACGATAGCTGATTTTAGGGGGGCAGACTTTCAGAATATGGCAGGAATCCTCAAAGGGCATTTGCAGGAGATAAAACCAGGTTTGGACATGGAAGGTAGGTGGGAGGCCATAAAGCGGGGGCTACAGGAGGCCACCAGGACTTGTGCAAGAGAGAAGCGCAAGGGTGGTAGATCTTGTAAACCATGCTGGTGGACCAAGGAGGTCCAGGAGGTGGTAAGGGAGAAGAAGGCTGCCTACAGTAGGTACAAAAACATGAGAGGAGAGAGGGATAGAGAGAACTATCGCCTTGCAACCACTAAAGTCACCAGAGTGGTGAAGGGGACAAAGGCCTGGAAAGAGCAGAGGCTGGCACTGGGGATATAGGTTGGGGAAAAGGGGTTCTTTAGGTATATTGGTGAGTGGAGGAGGGTCAAGAGCCAGCTCAGTAGGTTGAGGACAGATTGGGGGTGGGTGAAAGGGGCTGGAGAGCTGGTGGAGGTACTGAATGAGTACTTTGCCTCAGTGTTCACTAGGGAGTAGGCTGGGGAACTTCCAAAAAAGGGGTTGAAAGACACAGAAGGTACAGCAGACCTGACTATTGGGGTACCTGCTGAAGAACAAGCCGCTGGGGGAGGTAGGCCAGGGGTGAGATATCAGGCTGGTTCGGCTGAATGGGGGGGGAACAGATGCTGATATTCCTATTGGTTGGGTGTGGGAAGCCCTCCAGTCCTTAAAAAAGGATAAATCTCCGGGGCCTGATGCTATTCATCCCAGAGTACTGAGGGAGTTGGTGGATGTTTTGACTGCGCCATTGGCGAATCTCTTTAACTTGTCACTCCAGACAGAGAGGGTGCCAAGGGATTGGAAGTAGGTGCACGTTGTGCCCATCCATAAAGGGGGATCAAGAGAAGAGCCAGGAAACTATTGACCCATCAGTTTGACATTGGTGGTGGGAAGGTAATGGAAAGCATACTTAAGGAAAGGCTGAGAGGTTTCTTGAGGAGATGGGTTACCTGGATGACCAGCAGCATGGGCTTGTGCCAGGTAGATCATGTCAAACAAACCTTGTAGAGTTCTATGAGTGTGACAGCAGCACTCGACGGGGAGGCAAGTGGATGTACTGTTCCTGGACTTCAGCAAGGCATCTGATTTGGTCCTCATATTGGCCTAAAGGAGAAGCTGGGGGATGGGGTAGGCCCATTGATGGTTAGATGGATTGAAATTGGCTTCAGGTCGCACTCAGCAGGCAGTGGTCAGAGGGCAGTCTCTGCCTCCTAGAAAGATCATAAAAGGGGTCCCACAGAGATCACTCCTGGGGCTATCCTTTTGAACGCCTAACCTGCGATATCTGGGAAGGTATTGAGTGAAATGAGTCTCTTTGCAGATGACTCAAAGCTGGGGGAGGTGGTGGAGGGGAGGAGGGAGATTGGCTCTGTAAGAGGACCTGATACTTGAATAGGTGGTCCTGCACCTGGAAATTGAAATTTAACTCCTCCAAGTGCAAGACGCTACACCTAGGGCAGGAAAACCCCAACTATGTATACACCCTGGGGATGAGTTGAATGCCACGGCAGGGAAAGAGACCTGAAGTCTTGGTGGATGTTAACATGAATAATTCAGAGCAGTGCAGGAGGGCTGTGGTCAGGCAAATAGGATGCTGGGATGCATCGCTAGGGGATTACCTCAAGGAACAGGGAGGTGATTTTGCCACTGTGCAACAGCCTGGTTAGACCACATCTTGAGTACTGTGTGCCATTCTGGGAGGCCGCACCCAAGGAGGGACATTCAACTCCTGGAAAGGTTTCAGAGGACAGCAACCAGAATGATCCGGGGCCTGGGGGATATGACATATAAGGAATGACTAGGGAAGCTCAACCTGTTCTAGTTGGAGGAGAGGAGGGACTGGGGGGACATGATTTAGGTCTTCAAGTACCTCAGGGGAGTAAATAAGGTAAGCCAAGACAGGATCTTTCGACTGAAGGAGGGTGGAATCACCAGAGGACACAGTTGAAAGACTGAAGGTGGTAGGATTAGGGGGGGAAAGGAGGAGGAGTTACTTCTCCAAGAGAGTGGTGGAACCATGGAATGCACTGCCCAGGGAGCTGGTACAGGCAGCTATGGTGGAGGAATTCAAGAGAGGGTGGGACAGGTATAGGCAAGAGGTGAAATAGAGGCTGGTTTGCCTGGGCGGGTCAGAACTGGGGGATGGAGCACCAGTGGAAGGAGACAGCTAGAGGGCTATGGTACCTAATCAGGGTGCTGAAGCACAAGCAGACTTGATAGACCAATAGGCCTACTCTACTGGCATCTAGTATGTTAGCATGTTATCCATATCTGTCCACTTCCACTGCCCCTCACGTCCCCCCGCAGCCCTTCGTGATCTACTCCCCATTATTTGCATTTGGCTTACGTATCCCCACACCTGTCCCCGTGATTGGCTTAAGTGTATCCCACACCTGCCCCCCATTCCTTACTCTCGTATTTATATGCTGTATTACTAGTCCGATATTAGTTCTTAGATAATGGGAAAATTGAAACTCGCTTTCTGATTGGCCGAAAGAGTCTGGCACCCGGGCGTTATTCTAACAACGGCCCGCCTCGAAAAGTGCCAGCTCTGCCCAACAAATCATCACTTTAATTCAAACCCTGCCACTATTTTTTTCTCGCTAAGCGAGACACCAATCCAAAGGCCCCACCCCTCGTAACAATACAAAACAGTCACCATAAAAAAAGAATCAGGATGTTCAGCATTAAAAAAAAAAAAACTGTACACGTTTTACATTCCGTCCCCCTGCCTGAAAACCTGACGCTACAGAAGCGCTCAGGCACCTCCCGACCTATGATCCCCGGCCATTGTCACAAACCTCCCAACCTGCAACCAGACTCCATCTGCGGGAAGCAATTCATGAAAGTCCCGCTCCTGTCTTTCCTTGCTGTGCTTCTTCCTGATGCCCACCAGCTCTCTCACTCGCTCCCTCTCTCACAAAAACAGCAACTCACCAGCCCGACTGTACCTGTTAAACGAGCACTTTATCTTCTATTTAGCTCAAATAATGTCTTCAGAATAATTCTTTTTTTTCCAATAAACAATGTTTTTAACTGTCCCTTTCATGACCTCGCATCACAGGACTACAGCTCCCATAAATCCATGGGAGAAAAAGCCAGATCAATGCGACAGGCTTTCCTAAATAGCAGCACCCAGGGACTAACATACTAACATACTAAAATGCCAGCAGAATAGGCCTAACGGTCTTTTGAGTCTGCTCGATTGGTCAGCCCCCACCCTGAGTGCTGACCTTGCTGCCCTCCTCGCCTTCTCTGGCTTCTCCCTTCCCAGTTCCGGATATTCTTGCTGCATTGGATTTTGCTTCCAGAACCCTTCCTGTACCTGTCCCAGCCCCTCTTGAACCCCTCCACCTTCTCTGCCTCCACCAGCCCCCTAGGCAGTGCATTCCATGGCTCCACCATTTCTCTCAGTGAAGTAGCACCTTCAGTAGACTACTTCACCAAAAATATGTAGTGTTATTCTGTCTTTCACATTTATTCAGCTTCTTCTCTACTTTAATTACATTTTAATTAAAATCTTACAAACCATTTCTAAGTGTAATAATACCCTCCAGGGTGGGCGTTATGGGATATAACGGACCTTCCAGGGTTATGGCACCCCGCGCGCCAGGCCTCATTACGCCCCTGGGCGGTCCGTTATATCCCAATAACGCCCACCTTGTCGGGTATTATTACTTACTTCTTTAACCCCCTGATCCTCATTTGATGGCCTTTATTCAGTAAACCATTAATACAACCCCCTCAGTGTACTACATTAATACAGTAACACATTAGTACAATCCCATCATTATATTACAGCTCTTATGTATCCT
Organism: Neoceratodus forsteri; assembly: GCA_016271365.2. Lineage (NCBI taxonomy): Eukaryota > Metazoa > Chordata > Ceratodontiformes > Ceratodontidae > Neoceratodus > Neoceratodus forsteri. The sequence goes on along the minus strand of CM057455.1, from coordinate 304,017,407 downwards.
AAATACTTACTACAGTCCCGAGTATGCTAGATCTGTAACTTAGTAATACATTACCATCATAGTATATATCAAATCCAAATATGACATCACACAACAAGGCTAGCTTTCATACCATAACAATCACTGCAACAGATCCTGTGGGCTTAGTAAACCTTTCTAGCTCCACCCACCTATCCCCTGTGTCTGAACTTTTACCACCTGACTATTAGCTTTAAGAGTTAGTTCATATGGGCAGATTGTATCTCCACAAGCTCCTCCTCACAGCCTTCAGGCCCAATCCCCAGTGGCTTTTCAGCCAACAACTGTTCCCACAACCAGCACACAAGCCACCAACAGTTACAGTATCACAGCCCAAGTAACAGTTGTAACTCACAGTACTAATATAAACAGTTGTAACTCACAGCACTAATTTAATGTACAAACTATTCAAATATCACAATAACAACATTAACTAAAATGCCAACAGCTTAGTCTGGTTCAGGGTCAGTGGCATTCATCTGTATCCCCCGGTCATGCCTGAAAATAGGCAAGAATTTGTCTAGTGCACTTACCCGTCAACAAAAACTAAATAAATAAAACAGAAGAAAAAAAACAGATCCACTTCCTGACACACCTCCCTCTTCTGTTCCCAAGTAAATAATGAAAGACAAGATGGTTCCTGTAATTACCCCTCCCTCTCACCAGGCAAGCATCACAGATTTAAATTTCACTCTAAATATCACAGCCAACAATTGTTCCCACAAGCAGCACACAAGCCACCAACAGTTACAATATCAGCCCAAGTAACTCACAGTACTCATTTAAACAGTTGTAACTCACAGCACTAATTTAAAGTGCAAACTAGTCAAATATCACAATTAAAACTGAAGAAAATAAAACAGATCCACTTCCCGAACACACCTCCTCTTCTGTTGCCAAGTGAATAATCAATATTCATGGTCTTTACCTTGGCACTTTGGATAACTCTATCAGATTAACCCTTCATAACCCTATCAGATTAACCCTTCCACTTGAACCTCTGTTCCATATCCTCATTCCTTTTAGAAAGATTCTGTTTCTCGCTGATATTTCTTTTGACCCAATAAAACTGGCTAAGAGGATATTGTCCACAATAGCATGGGTGGCATCTACTGTTTGACAGTGAGGAGTTTCTGTGCCTGGGTTTACTGTACAGATTTCTCCATTCCTATTTCTTAATTTTTAAATTCTGAGGTCCAAAACCTCTATTTGAGAGTAACCATACTGAACAGTGAACCTCAAATTCCTGTTGGATGCTTCCAGGTATTCTTAGGGAAGCAGGCGGCTGTGCCGGTCACCCATCATGGGAGGTTTTTATTTTGTTAACAGAAGAAATGTGGGATGTTGGGGAGGAGGGTGAAGGGATTGTAGCAGAGGGTGGGGGAAGGGGTTGTGTTTTTTAAAGGATTGGGCTGTGGGGGGTAGTTTCTTTATCTTTTTTCCCCTACAGGCACAGGAATGACAAATACAAATAGCAAATACCTGAATATTTGGGGTCCAAATCTGATATTTGTTCCAATTATTCGAAATAAGGTATTCACACACCTTAGTGGATGCTTTTGTGTGATGTTTGTCAAAACAAAACCAGGCCCTCAGATGAGAGAAAAGTGTTCCTGCATTTTGAGAAGCAGCACACAAACTTACCCCCAAAACCACTTTCCTCAATATTGAAACCAGGCATCTGTTGGTGGTCAGAGAACCACTGCTGTTTCCCGAATTGCATGTTACTACTCCAAGAAATGCCATAGTTATGGGTACTTTTGTGTGATGTTTGTCAAACAAAATGAGGCCCTCAGATGAGAGAAAATGTGTACCTGCAGTTTGAGAAGCAGCATAAAAATTCACCCACCGAAAACACTTTCCCCTCAATATTGCAGCCCAGGTTTCTGGGTAGTATTCAAAGAACCTCTCTGGGAATATGTACCCTGAATTTTATATTAATATACCAAGAAATGCCATAGTTATGGGTACTTTTTGTGATGTTTGTCAAACAAAACCAGGCCTCAGATAGAGAAAATCTGTTCCTGCAGTTTGAGAAAGGCACACAAACTCACCTTCTTAAACCATTTTTCCCTCAGTCCTGAAACCTGGGCATCTGGTGGTTGTCAGAGGACCTCGTGGAACATGTACCCTGAATGTAATGTAAACACACTAAGAAATGCTATAGTTATGGGTACTTGTGTAGTATGTGTAGTTTAGCGTCCTGTGTTTTTTAGGTTTTGTTTTTGTCATTTACGGTATATTTTGCAGCTGTTTTTTAATAATGCTTTACAAATGTGTCCTTTGACCACCACCAGATGCCTGGGTTTCAGTATTGAGGGGGAAGTGATTTTTTGGGGTGATTGCTTCTCAAACTGCAGGAACACCTTTTCTCTCATCTGAGGGCCTGGTTCTGGTTCACAAACAATACACAAAAGCACCCATAACATAGAAACATAGAAACAAAGACTTTGATGGCAGATAAGGACCGCTTGGCCCATCTAGTCTGCCCATTTCCCTACCTACAGGGTAGGCCGCAGATCCTAGTTAACCAACAGCCTATTTCTTCCTACCCCCCACAAGAATTGCCTTATGTCTGTCCCATGCATTCTTGAATTTTCCCACAGTTTTAGACCCCACAACCTCCTCAGGAAGGCTGTTCCATGCATCCACTACCCTCTCTGTGAAATAATACTTCCTCACATTGCCCCTGAACCGCCCTCCTTCTATCTTTAAATTGTGTCCCCTTGTTCTTGCACATCTCTTTTTCTGAAAGATGCTACCCTCTTGGACTTTGTTGATTCAACTGAGGTACTTAAAAGTTTCTATCATGTCCCCCCTCTCCCTTCTTTCCTCAAGGGTATACATATTAAGCTCCTTTAGTCTCTCCTCATACGGCTTCTCTTGCAGACCCTGCACCATTTTAGTTGCTCTCCTCTGACTGCCTCTATCCTGTCTATGTCCTTGCAGAGATGGGGTCTCCAGAACTGGACACAGTACTCCAGATGGGGTCTCACCAACTGTCTGTACAGAGGGATAACAACTTCCTGTTTTCTGCTGCTGATGCCTCTCCCTATACATCCCAGTATACCCCAGCCCTCCCTACTGCCTTATCACATTGCTTGCTAACCTTAAGGTAATCTGATATGATTACCCCCAGGTCCCTTTCCTTTTTTGTTGTTGTTACTACCTCCCCACCCATTTTGTATTCTTCCCCTGGGTTCTTGTTTCCCAGGTATATAACTACTGCATTTCTTGGTGTATAAACACAGAATTTGTGGCACATATTCCCAAAGGGGGCCTCTGACCACCATCGGTTCCCCGATCTCAAATATTGAGGGGAAAGTGGTTTTCAGGAGTCAGTTGAACTGCTTCTCAAACTCCAAGACTTTTTCTCTTCTTTTAGCAGGCCTGGTTTTGTTTACAAACATCACACACTATATTTCATTGGTTGTTCCAGGCCCTTCCCTCCACCTGCACGGTGCCAGGCATCGCCCTAACAGGCTGCACTTACATGCAGAAACCCTATGCAAAGGAGACAAGCCCCCCAGTCCACAGTAGGGGTCGACGTGGAACCTGGTGTAACCCCTAGGTGACGTTATCCCAAGGGATACTACCCCTGCCTGCGTGACTAGGTGCAGGTTATGGGGCCTGAGTTCAGTGAATGGGTGCATCCACCTGGTGGTCTGGTTTAAAGGTAGCATAGCTGCTCTGGGTATAGCCCACTGGGACACTGATACCCCCAACCCTCTAGTGGCCTATATACTGGTCAGCAAATAGACACTCACAATTAACACCAGAATGCAAATGTGACCCACACTCAGTTCACTTACCACCAGGGCTGGATCAGCTGCACTGGCCCTGGAGACCCCTTAAAAAATAAGACCTGCAATGGAGAAAGGCAATAGCAACATGGTATCCCCTCCACAAAGGTGCACAATAGCCAGTTTTAATGCAGAAAGATCTGAATCTAATTTATTCAAGAAATATGAACAAGGGTGGGGCAGTAATCTAGTGTTTGATTTTAGATCTGATTTAGTCAGGTTAAACATGCATGCCCTAAGAGTCCCTCTAGTACAGTCACACACACTCTGGGTACCCAGTTGTCATGCAGGATAGCCTGAAGCATTGCCTATGGTAGGCTGGCATTGCAGCTGTTGTTGGGGCCCTTAGGAAGGAAAAACAAACATGCACTTTAACCCACAATTTGTATTCCAGAGCTGGATGGTTCAGTTCATAATGATCAACCAAAACAATTAAATCAGGTGACACACTTTGATTTGAGCTTTGTTGCAGGGAACTACCCTGATATTTACTCACGCTACCCAGACCAGGATGCAGGATTGATGAGATGAAGACCTCAGGATAGTATGCTAGTTCAGAGGGGTAGGTCAAGAGAGGAGGAGCAATATGGCGTTAGCCAGCTAGCCATGTAAGCAGCACGCTGCAGGTTAGGTCGAAAATGGGTGATTGAGAACTCCCTCCTACCAAATCTTTTATAAGAGCGTGTGATGAATGTTTTTTAACCTCTTTCAGAAGCAAGAAATTTCTAAAAGATTTAAAAGCATTTTTAATTTTGGAATTATGACACCTCAGAAGATCCAAGAAAATTAACATTGCTTCCAAGGTTAAAAACACCAAGGCTCAGAATATGGCTACTCAGAAACTTCCCAAGCTTCCCAACTAAAACAGCAAGTGAATGAGAACTCACAGAATTTAAATGGTGCATCGACCTCCTCTGGTTTGAATCTGACTGTTGCTGCTGCAGTTTTTTCTTTGTTCCAACCAAATGAGAAAACTAGACTTGAGGGACGTGATTGACAGAAGCAGACAATGGGTGTAAATGGTGTTGAAACTAAAATGATTACACGACTGTGGAGGTGCTACAAAATACTAATGGCAGGTGTGATGAAGATCAAGCGGTACTGCAAGGTAGTGAAGCATGATGTTCCAACTCCTAAGCGCATGCCTTGGATCCCAAGACAGTGGCGTTTCTCTGCTCACTCAAAATACAGAACAGCAGGATTCTCCTATATTCTTGAATGGTCAAAATCTGCTCAGACCCAGGAACCATTAATAGAAAAATCAAGGAGTACTCCCAGAAACTACAAAATGTCCTGAATACTCGCTCAATGAAAGAAGGGTAAGTGACTCTGTTTCTTCAAAAAAAAGTTTACAAGTAAAAGAACTCCAAGATGCTTCTTTAGAAGGTGAAAAACACCCAGGCTCATGTTTTTTCAGATATTGTGGAACAGGGAAATGTAACACCTCACTGGAAAAAAAGATAGCTTGGCTTTAAGTGATGAATCCGACTTAGATTCTTTGGACTTGTTAAGTTTGATAACACTGATTCAGCAACCTCCCCACCTTGGGCAAAAATTTTGTTTAATAAAATGAGTGATAGTTCTGTTAAAATGGAGAAAATCTTAACGCATCAAGAGAAGCTAGAAAACTGTTTTAAAATAACACAGGATCTGCTGGTGGAAAATCAACAAATTAAGCTTGAAATAGAACAGCTTACCCAGGCAATGAGTAAATTAACAGAAGATACAGACTCGTTACCTAATAAAATAAAGGCCTTGGAGACTGTAAATACTAAGCTTAAAGAGAAAATAATAGAGCAAGAATCTAGAGTGAGAAGGAACAATATGCATATTTATGGGGCACCAGAAGAGTGGGACAATAACAAAACTCTAAAAGACTCTTTTAAAAAAATTGCAGCGGCTTACTTAGACACTGAGCCAAATGAGATCAATTGGGAAATTGAACGATACATCAAGGTTTATGACGAAACTGGACTCCTCATCTCCCCCAGACCAATAATTTTAAGGTTTATGAAATCAACTGGTAAAGAAAAATTGATGTCATCAGTTTATAAGAAAAAAAGGATTTCGTTGATGGGTGCAAATATCTCTATATATAATGATTTACTGCCTGAATTGATAACAGTCAGGAAAAATTTGATGTTCTAAGAAATAAACTTTGGTCCATGGGACATAAGGCTACAATGGTTTTCCAGCAAAATGACAGTGTTGATTGACGGCCAGCGCTTTACTTATGATTCAGTTGAACTAGAAAAAGGACTTTAAAACTAGATTTCTTAATGACTTTTGAATGTCTTTGTGTTTAACTATGAAGCTAATTGTTTCTAAATAGAGGTTTTGACCTTTCTACTTTGCTTTGTTTGTTTAATACTGTTGATTTAAAAAAAAAAAACTGTTCGGGGGGGCTGATATTTATGAACTTAAATGTGTCTACCACACAAGGAGCTTATTGGGACCGGGAGGAGAGTTAACTGAACTCTGAGACTTAAGTATTTAAACATGTTTTTGATGTAAAAAGTTATTGGAATACGAATAGAGGATTGGTGTGAGTGGGGGGGGCAATTAGATGGGAGTAGACTGAATCCCGCTATGGAGCAGGATTAAGGGGGGGCATGCCCTTACAAGTTTCTGTAATAGCTATATTTTTTGGTAATAAAAATGATGGGACCGTTTGCCTAATAGGGACATTTATTCTAAATCTATATTTATATTTACAGGGGGTGAGCTTTTTCCTTTTTTCTGTGATTAATTTGGTAAACTATGTCTAGGAATAATTTACGGGTCATCTCACTAAATGTGAATGGTATTAATTCACCAATTAAGAGATCCAGACTTAATGCATGCCTAAAAAAACAAAAATCACAAATAATGTGTATACAGGAGTCACTTCTGGAAGAGAAAGAAATACTGAAACTAAAAAATAACTGGATTACATCATTTTTTTATAGCACAGGCACTAAAAAAAGTCGTGGAGTAATCATTCTAATTAGGAAGGAGCTTGATTTTCAATTGTTGGATCAGTTTACGGATAGAAATCTAAGAATTGTTATGATTTAAATTAAATTGGATGGTCAGGAAGTACTTATAGGATCATTGTATGTGCCCTTTGAGAATTATCAGGCTTTTCTTGCCAAAACTGTAGAAGGGTTACAGAAACTGCAGACAACTAATATAATACTGGCAGGTGATTTTAATGCTTTAGTTAACCCTATACAGGATAAATCGACACCCTTTACGAGAGGTAGTTATTATATAACTAACAAACTTGATTGACTTTTTAGACTCAGAACAATTAATAGATGTTTGGCATAATATGAACCCTAATACTATTCAGTATTCCATTTTGATAAAAAAACAAGACTTTTTCACATATCGATTACATTTTTGTTTCAAAAAACCTATACAAATATGTTAATCAGTTAGAAATGGATTTGATTATTTTTTCAGATCATGCTTTGATTTGGTTGGACCTTAAACATGTTAATATAGACAGGAAATATACAAAATCATGGGCTTTAAACAATGATTGTCTAAAAGATCCTGAGTTTATTCCAAAAATTAAAGTTACAATTAAAGAGTATTGGTATTATAACTACTCAGGCCAATGTTCCATTTTATCACTCTGGGATGCTTTTAAAGCCACAATAAGGGGTGCAATTATTTCATACCAAATTGCAATGACTAGAAACAGAAATAAATACAATCAGGAGGTAGATAAGAGATTAAAGCAATTAGATAATCTTGTATTAATTGATTATGAAAAATATAAAGAGGAGTGGTTTAATTATAAGCTAAAAAACAGGATAGTCTTCAGTAGGAGATGTTTAGACTTGCCTATACAATAAAGAAATATAGGTATTTACATGCAGATAAATCAGATAAATTGCTTGCTTCCTTGTTAAAACAGGAAAAACAGAAAAACCTTATAATATCTATTAAGGATGAGCTAGGCATTATGTATAATTTGGACCAAGAAATAGCAAAAGCCTTTTTTGATAGTTATAAATTAATATATCAGAACAAATATACATATGATCAGTCTCAAGTGGAGTGTTTTTTGAATAAAGCAAAAATAAAGTCAAACCTTTTTCATATGTATCAATATCCCAATTAGAGATTATTGAAACTATTAAGTCTTTATCGAGAGGGAAATCACCCAGCTTAGATGGTTTGACTAACAAATTTTATCAATGCTTTGTGTCTGAATTAGCTCCATGGGTTCAAAATATTATTGAAGAACTGTTGCAAGAGGGGCAGGAATTTGATTTACTGGAATCCTTACAGGCTGCAAAAGTTATACTGATTTTGAAAGAAGACAGACCCCCAGAAAATGTTGATAGTTACAGACCAATAGCATTATTAAATGCTGATTATAAGCTGACTGCTAAATTAATTAATAATCAGATTCAACCCCGTCTTCACCTTTTCATTCATGAAAATCAGTATGGCTTTATGAAGAGTCATACAAAACAACAAGCAAATAGAAGGATTCAAGCATTGATACATATCCTTAATTCAAATCCTGTCTATTTTCAAGATACTTATTACTCTGTTTCAATTGATGCAAGCAAGGCATTTGACCACTTGAATAGAGACTATATGTATCAGATTTTACCAGCGTATGGCTTGCCAAAGGAAATTATTACACTAATTAAGAAATTATATTAAAAAAAATAGTTAAATTCCAGATTAACTCATATCTTACAGAATCTTCTGATATGATGAACGGTGTAAGACAAGGATGTCCTCTTTCTCCCACCTTGTTTATTCTCTCGCTTGAATTGTTTTTACAGGTTATTAGGGATACTGATTCTGTTGAAGGATTAAGAATGGAGAGTGAACTTTCAAGCTGAGCATTTTTGCTGATGATATTTTACTTATTATTAAAAATGTGGAAGTTTCACTTACAGCTTTCCTTAAAATTACACAAGAATTTTCAACTTTTTCAGGATATGTTATAAACAAAAGTAAATCAGCGATCATGAAACTGTCAAGAGCTAAACTAATACAAACAGGGGAATTTGAAAAGGACTTTAACATTCAGGATGTTATAAAATATCTAGGTGTTTATATTACTACTGATCAAACAAAAATTATTAAGTTAAACTATGATAAAGCTAAACAAAAGGTAGCCCTCTTGTTAGATAAATGGTATAATTTATCTTTATCTTTTTGGGGTAAAATCGACACAATAAAAATGATGGCTTTGCCACATTTTATATTTGTAATCCAAAATGTTTTGGGAGCTCCATCTTTAGTATGGTTTCAGGATGTTAAAAGAATTATGACTAAATTTCTTTGGCTTGGTGGCAAACCTAGAATAGCATGGGATGTGTTAAAAGGTGTTAAGAGACAGAGGAGGAATGGGATGCCTGGATATTTTATGTTATCTTCAAGCTCATGTTATTTCAATACTTTATCAATGGACCTTTAATACTAATAAGGATAATATTATATTCCAGGAAATTACATACCCTGATTTTCAATTACAAAAAAAAGATTTAAAAAATGTTTTTTTTTTTTACTAAGAACTAATTAAACAAGGCTCACATGTACTAACATCATGGTTTCAATTGATTAGAAAATATCTTAAACATCCTGTATTACTTCAGTTACCTTGGATTTATATGCCTATACATGCTAACAGTAGATTATGGGGTCAATCTTATTCTACCTTTCCTTTAAAATTTTTCAAGGAAAAGGAATTCAGTTTTGGAAAGATATAATAGAAGGGCAATGTTGGTCATATCAACAAATGATTACTAAATTAACAGATTATAACTGGAATACAAATTCAATATTACTCTTTACGAAAGAAGTCCTTAAAAATGAAGAATATATTTAGTACGAAACCTAATGATTTGTATAATTTGGTTAAAACTCAAAAGTGTTTATACATGAAAGGGCAACATAAATTAATTACTAGATTCTATAAAATCATGGTGAATAGGAATCCATATATCTTTACTAGAACAAATACCAAATGGTATAAGGATTCACAAATTAATTTAACTACAATCAGTGGGAGCGTATAAGTATTCAGAATAATAAATTATATGTCTCTGTGAAAAATAAATCAATACAAAGAAAGAGTTTAGAGCCTATATAACCCCATCACAAATAGCTAAATTTAATCCAGATTACTCAGAACTTTGTTGGCATGGATGTAAAGGAAAGGGTACATTGGTTCATTGTTTATGGTTCTGCCTGATAATTTACACTTGGTGGGAAAAAACACAAAAATATCTTAAAGATAGTGTGCAATAGAATGTCCCTTTAAGTATCAATAAATATTTATTTAATAATCTTACAGATATGGGTTGGAGTTTAGCCCAAAAAAAGATTTACATGCTTGCTACAATGTCAACAAAAAGATTAATTTTGGAGCATTGGAAAGATAAAGAGCTTTCATCATTTGATCATTATAAATGATGGGCTATTTTTCAAGAAACTTTAGGCTATGAAAAACTAATTAATAATTTGTTAAAGGAAATGGAAGATGTATATGGATCAACGTGGAAAGCTATACAAAATATGATTCCGCCTATGAAGAGACTGTGTTAAATAAATAAGGGCATTCTCATCCCTCTTGAAAGTTATGAATATAATGTACTTTGTTCCTATAATATTGTTAATAATATTTTACATAAGTTTACAAACTTTCCCTGTATAAAGGTGAAATAACTATGCAGATATCCCTTAAGGCTACAGTCAAGGGGGAAGGGTAAGCGGGGGGGGGGGTCTAAGAGAGAAAATGTTTATTACACGAACTATGTTTTACTCTGTGTGAATTATAGTAAATGTCTTTTTTTATGTACTTTTTTCCCAAAAACTCTAAATAAAAAGTATTTTTCCAAAAAAAAATAGATAGTATGCTGGTTTGCCAGGGGAAGCAGTGCCTACACAATGCACCGTGGTGGTCGATCCTGTTCGATGGTGTTGAGCAGAGATCCAAATCCCCTAGCTGGTCTTTCATCAGATGAATCTCTGTGGCATGAGTGGCAATCAAGGCCCAAGATGGTGAAGCCCAGACCAGGTGAACAATTCGGAAGTCAGTCCGGTTAATTGCTGGATGCAGCTTTCAGCTAGCGTAATCCAGTCACAACAGTGGAGAACCAAATTGCAACCCAACCTCCACATTCAGCACAATTATAGTAAAGATAGGTAAACACCACAGTATGGATGACAGTCCGTTGTAATTAAACAGTGTCTCTGTGCAAACTGTACGCTCTGCGGTTATTTCAAGTCCTGACAGGCCGATCGCTCAGAAGCAACTCTTCGTCCTCACCAGGCAAAATTCACTCTGTCAAAATTCAAGATTCTGGTCACAATCACAGCAATCTTGGATAAAATCCGATATGATATTGCAGACTTCTTCACTCGAGAATATGGTAGCAGGCAGGCCAGATACAGCCTTCCCGTCGATTCCCTTCGCTACCACGCAGGAGCAGCTGCTTGAATTACTCAAGTAGTTCACTTTCTCAGCTCCAGCTACACACTGACTCACTGCTGCAGGCAGCTCTGGGGTTTTCCAGTGATCCAAAAGGTTTGGTTGGTTGATTCATCTGTCTGTCACAGCAAAGGCTCCCCCTCCAGGTCCATTTAGGCGCCAAACATTAAAAACTACAATTCCTACAGAAATTCACTCCCACAAGACCTCTGGGGACAGTTTCCATTTTTAGATCCCCAAATGGTACTGATTGATCCAAACTGGCAGTCCAGAACCAAAATGGTGGTGCTTAGCAGAAACGTCTATGCTGCAAAGGAATGCAGGTTAGACAAACTACAATATTATTATTAAAGCAGATAATCAGCAAACAACCACAGATCCTAGTAGGGCTTCTTCTCTGCAATTAGTGATGGCAGAATGAAGTGGCTGTATTGCAGCCCGGGCGGGACTTGAGCCTGAAACCACTCGGCCCCCACCCAGATTAATTATAACCTATGAAAATTACACCTCTTAAAGATAGGCATGGAGACTAACAGGGCACTCACATGTAAGCACTTTTAAACTATTTAGACACAGAACACAAGCCTGGCAGTGGGCATTAGGCAATCCAGAAAGACATTTTAGGAACCCCCATTTGTAGGGGGTTACACCGCACCAACACTATACAGCTGGGAGTGTTGCCATGTAGCAGTGCATCCTCAGCCTCCCAAGGTTGCCTGCCTGGCTCCCAAGTACACTCCTGAACCTTAATCACCAGAATGGGAGCAGAACACGCCACCCACTGGGTCATTGGGTGCCTGCCATTTCAGCTCTTAAGTCCAAATCTCTGACTAATACCTTAGAATCACATCCAGTATTTAAAAGATTTTTTTCACTCAAACAAAGAGGAAAAAAATATAGTCATTGGATCCCAAAATATCCCTCAGTATCTGTAAGAATAGAATGGAACAGGTTAGAGGTATGAACAGACAGAGGTGGAGAGAGGGGATGGGCTAATTGGGAGGCTGAGTAAGTAGCTGATGCTGAGGACCCTGCAATATGATCAGACTCAGTTGATGTAATGGACTTATTCTGCTGGCTTCTTGTTGTATTCATATGTAACAGACAACTTTTTGTCGCATATGGTGAAGTGTCAATAAGACATCCTGCATCCAAGAAATACATATCAAGATGGATCATATCCTGTACGGCATTCTGCTCTCCAAATGCAGTTCATATTTCCCCAGACAGAACAAAGTTCCCCACACATACCCATGATCACCAAGCCATGTTGTTGTAAGTTTTTAGTTGTCCCTGGCAATCTAGTGGTCCCCTTACCCCCACTCACCAGTTCCAGATCGTATAAATTGTATAATCAGTAGTCCAATTGCCACCCACCCCTGATTGCCATGTCAACCCACTTTAATAGAGGATGCCACTCCCCTACCACTCACCACAAGCTTCTATCTGCCACACACAGTCACTGCATATTTGTGCTATTCATGTGAACTTAGACAAATGATCAGTGGCTGTGTACAGCAGATGGTAGCTGATGGTGGCAGTGAGTGGTTAAGTAGCACCAGCCACTGTCCTGGGGGGTGGTTTGGCATGGCAATCAGTGAGCTGGAGGCTGCTGGACTACTGATGATACAACTTAAACAACTTGGACCGGCTGTCTGGGGTGGGGGACCACCAGACTTCCAGAGAAACCTTAAAATAAGTAAGACTGGCAGTCAGGGTGGGGGGACAACTACACTAGCAGGGAAAACAAGCAACATCTCAGACCAGCATTTGGGGGGGATGTAAGGGGACCACTAAACTGCCAGGGGGAAAAGTACAACCCTGATTGTGATTAGGGGATGGGGGACACTTAGACTACAAAGGGAGTTACATAAACACAGGGGTATGGCAACTGATGTTGGGGACCCCCAAGACTACCATGGGGTTACATAAGCATGGCAGTATGGCCATCGGGGTGGGGGCCATGAGACTGCCAGGGAATGATTACAACAACTCAGACCAGTGATCGGGTGGAGTGGGGAGCAACTAGAAGTGTTGGTGGGCACAATCTCTGTTTGCTCCTAGATTGTAATGAGGCCATAATGAGATGAAAATGATCCTATAGCATCTTGCATGTGCTATGGGGTCATTTGCATCAAACATGACTGAATATGGCAGATTGTTCCTTAGGATCAATCACCATGTGGGAGCCCTAACGACTTCTTTGCTCCTGCTATCTCTATCAAAAATCAACTTCCTTGGGCTGCTCACCACTCCCTACTTTCTCTGCCCTAAAATCCCTACTCCGAGATGTCCCTGCCAATACATGCTCTTGCCAGTCCTCATCCTCCTCTCCCCACCTCCATTCCTGCCTCCTCTCCTTATCGTACAGCATCCTTGCCAACCGGAGTCCCAGTCTCCCTGGTCCAACCACCATTGTATTGTTTAGCTTCCCCCTGGTCAGACCTCCACTGAAACTGTCAATTCTCTTAACTAAGAATCCCCTACTGTCATTGTCTGACTAAATGCTGATTCCCCATACCTGCAGTTATTGACTTCTAAAAATGTAACGTTATTGATAGTTCCAGAAGTTTGTTTCGTACTCTCCCGGGTCAAGCCTGCAAAATAGCCTTTAAGCACTAATTTTTATTGCAATTGTCTGTGTTGTTAACACTCATCTGTGATACTGTATTACTTATGTTTTTACCTGCTTGTATGTACCCATTACCTTGACTACTTCTAATAATGTACAGTTACCATCAGTTCCTGAAGTTTGTTTTCTACTGTCCCGGGTCGTGCCTGAAAATAGTCATTGCTATGTCTAGCGCACCTACCCGGTAAACAAAAACTAAATAAAATAAAAAATAAATATTGTACATAAAAGCACAATTGTATTAACATGTATTATTGTAAAACTCTGATGCCTCTGTATATATTGCCTCTGTTGTTTTCTTAACTTGTATCAATTTCTGAAATGTACCAACTGTCTTTGTACCCTGTATTGTGTTCTATCCCCAGGTTGCACCTGGAAACGAGCCTTGGCTCAGTGTGCCTTTCCTTTTTACCAACTTTTAAATAAATAAATAAATCACTACAGCTCCCTATTGTCCACATACCTCATGTGGCCAGTAGGGGGATGTAGTTTATAAGGCGCGCATGAAGTAGTGCCTGCTTCCTTTGGACGGTATATTGGAACATGCCTTAGCACTTGCTGTGTGCTTCAGACAAGTTCCAATATACCTGTGGTTTGCTTCAGATACTAATTTGCTCCTGGTGCAAACTTGTTTTGAGCACAAACCAGTGTTTGAATTACACTTTATGAGCTTTAGTGGGGGAACAAAAAGGGTGCTACTGTATATTTAAACTGAACCCCCTTTCCCATTATAAGTCAGTGGCAGTGATGCGTGAGGTACTGGGGCTCACTTCAAAGATAGCGGGCTGAGCACTGGCAAGTCCTCTGTAATTCCAACCCTGGCACAAAGGCACAAGCAAAGATCTTTGAATATCCTGGGCAGTCTGTTCTGTGGAGATGGTCAGAATTGGTTCAGAAACAAGTCCAAACTCTATAAAAATCTATTTTCATTGATTTATGTATGAAATGTTTTACCAGAAACACTTGAATGAGATGAATTATCTTGTTTAAAGCAATGTCCTGGAAGGAACAAGCTGGTGATAATTTGCATAATCCATAATAAGACAGAATAATAATTCACATCTTAAAACTCTCTAAAACAAAAACATGCAGTATTCAAAGAGAAAGCACCCGACTGCTGAAATTATGTAAATTTGGAGAGTCCTTACTTTTCTAGTTGCAAAATGTTCCAATCTTTGCCATTACTATTAACCAGTGGTGGTAGCAGTGGTGTTTGGGTGTTTGGGGAAGGGGGGATTCAGAGTTTTCCATTTGCAGTTTCCTTTTAAACATAACTGTCATTTCTCTACCTCCCAATTCAGAAAAAAAATAAATAAAAGTTTCTAAGGATACCAAAAATTAATGGGGACTTAGGTGGCCAAGTATAAAGTGAGTGGGCTAGCACTGAAAGAGTTAAAGCTTTCTGAGCATCTCAGAAGCCCATCCCTGAGTGACAGGAGAAAATCTCCATGTATAATGGGCTAATCCTCCTCTCTTTAGACTGGCAGGAAAGTGTTGACTCTGATAGTTCCCATTTGGACAGGGTGTAAAGAGCCTCAGCTTCCCAAAGCTAACACTCATGATGACTTTTCTCCACTCCCTCCCCCTCTTTCTACAATACTTCTTCTTCCAGCCTATTGAACATTGATTCCAGATAAGCACTGGGAGCTAGAGTGGACAGGGCTCGATTCTCCTAATTGTGGCTCCATTGACTTGTCATTCTGAGCTTTTTAGATTGTCAGGGCCATATTTCAATCAGACTGATCTTTTCCACTTAAAAAGGATGCAGGAAGAGAGTGAAATTTACAGCTGCCGGGAGAAAGGGGAAAAAAATTGGTTTGTTGCAGAGCAGCAGTGAAATGTTTGTGAAAGATATTAAACTCACAGCATGCTGAATTTTGTCAGCTGTTCTTTTACTTAGATTTACAGCTTGCTCACAACTGTAAGCCTCGATTCATTTGCTGAAGGCAAAGCAACTGGTTTTGCTGCATGTTGCAAAAAAGACCCCTTACAGTTAGTAAAGGCATGAAAGCCCCTGGTCCAGTGCAACTGGGAGACTCAGATTTAGGAGCAACTTTAGTCACCCAGTGTTACATAGATACGCAGATAATGATGGCAGAACATAGCCTGTTATCCCATCCAGTCTGCCCACTCTACCTAGCTGCTCTGCCCTGGATAAAGCGGCCATCCCTCCCTTTGTTTCTGCCCCCCCCTTTCTAACTAACTTCATGTCTGCTCCATCCTTGCATGAAGCTCTTCACTGATTTGGCCTGTACCTCTTTCTCTGGCAGCTTATTACACTTGTTCACCAGTCTTTCTGTGAAAAAGTGCTTATTTACGTCCCTTTTGAATCTCCCACATGCGAGTTTGTGAATCCTCTTGTCCTTGTAGTTGAACCTCAAGAAGAAAGATTCATTTGCCCCACCTTATTTATCCCATGCAGGTACTTGTATGTCTTGGATCATGTTGCCTTTACCCTTTTCTCAAGGGTGTACATGTTCAAGTCCTGCAGCCTCTTCTTGTGTGTCTTGTTCCTCGTCCATGGACTGACTGTCTTGGTTATCCTGCTCAGTACCGCTTCCACCTTGTCACAGTTCTCCTCAGGCGTGGGACCCCAGTACCTTTGTGGAGTATGTTCAAAGGTATGAAAATCTTGCATGTCCTGTAGGAGCTGTGTAGGGCATTAGACGGGGACCCTGATTGGCTCTACAGTTCCTATTGTATGTGCCAGATTTTCAAAGCAGGTTGCCAAGTTTGTTGCCTCTCCCTTGGTGAGTCGTGGTCATCTTTTCTGCCCCTACGCTATGCTTGGCATAACCTGGTATTTTCACACTGCATTCATGCTGTCAGTAAATAGTTATCAGATGTTTAGCTGTTTGAGACTTGAATGTCTTCTATTCACCTGCGTCCTGGGTGAGCTGCTCTATGTGCCTTTCTGGAGTATCTTTAGTGCAGCACCAGAGTCTCTCTGAGACTCTCCTGTATACCTCCCCGCCCCATGCTTTTTGATGAATGGAGAGATAGGAGTGAATGCAGAAGTGTGCCAGAGACCCAAGCACAGCACTCCACATGATCAGGGAGCATGAATTGAAGTGGTCAACTGTGTCGAACACCCAGCTCAGGTCAAAAAGGGAAAATAAGCCATCATTGGAAGTAATGAGAAGGTCATTGACAGCCTGACTGTTCATGCAATCAGCTCAGTCAAGAAGCCAGCCAGCAAGGGCAAGATGTGTGTGTTTTCTGCTGTGGATCAGACACCACTTGACAACAGGGACAATGATAAACAAATAGAAAATAAAAGGATACAGAGGAATGTGGGCAAAAAGAAGAAGAGGGAAGGGACAGGAAAATACTATATAAGGATTCAAGAAAACTCAAGGGGATGGTGGTAGTCAGAGCGGGTAGGAACAGACATAAAATAATATAGATATAAAAGTTGTATAAAAATGTTTGATTTGTATGCACCTTTTGGGTGTGTTCTATACATGTTCTCACAGGTTTGTCAAACCCACCTCTACCTCATCACTGCTATAAGTGTATGTGTCACGTGGCTTTGGCTATACCTTGACCATGTAGAGCCTTTGAAGGGGGTATTTGTGGGCCCCTTCACTGAATGAGATCAAGGGTGTAGCCTGACAATAAAAATGCATACACCAGGACCATGTTTGCAGTCCCATCTGGCACCATAAGCACAATTTATTTGCACCATGGCACTGGTTGCTGCCCCCACTCATGCACTGGTGAATTGCCATACAGTTGCCACACATAACTTCCTCAGTCACGCACATATCACCCCAGGGCCTGTAATATTGCATGGTTCCTAGGATGCAAAATACATCTCAGTGCCAAATGCTTCTAGTTTTGACTCCCTCTCTTACAAAAATGGAATATATTGCAAAGTATTGAAAAATATGCATCAATGTATGTCAATACACCAAGAAATACATTATATATAATACATATATATTATATACTATATTATGAAATATATTTTAAAATATACTGACATAATATATTTCTAACCCACAGTATGCAAAAATATATGTCACTGTACTGAGAAATACATTGAGTCAATGAAATATAATACACAGTGGCCCGGATATTCAAAGCAGTTGTGCACAGCGCAAACGACATCCACCGGCGCAACAGTGCAATTGTGCCATGGAGTGAAATTCAGTGGGAGGCACGGCGTAGAGCAAAATCCAGTGTGCAATAGTGCAATGCAAATGACAGTATGCGCAAGGCCGGGGGGCGAGGCCCTGAATATGTGGCACGGTACCATATTGAAAGGTGCAGCAGGAGCACAAGTGTGGAACAACAGCCCATTACAGGGAGCAAAGTTGAGCCTATAAAACAGGGCACAAGTGGTGGAGCAGCAGATGCGCTTAGGGGCAGTAGAAAAGGAGTAGGAGTGAGCCAGTGACAGAGCAAGAGAGCGAGACAGAAGGTCAGCAGCACAGGCAGAGAGTCAGGGTGGTGGAAGGGAGAGGACCATGTAGGTGCAGGCCAGGGCACAGGAAAGCAGGGGTGTCAGAGGACAGGTGGTGGTGGAGCACCACACAGGCAGCCACAGAGCAGCTGGAGCTGGAAGGTGCAACAGGGGAGGAGTGACAGACCAGAGCAGGAAGGCAGGTCAGCAGGTGCAGCGCCAGGGCACTGGGAGTGGACAGCAGCTGACCACCCAGGGGGTGCCAGGATAGTGGGGGCATGGCCAGTGTCCCATTCCTGATGGAGGCCATAATGAGGGGTGTGAGGAGGCAGGAGGAACTGCGACGCAGCTGTGGGAGGGCCCATCAGCAGTATGCCCGGCATAGGTGATACCGGGCCCGGCCAAACTTCGACCACTTCAGTGACGTGGAGAATGCGGTCCGGTACCACCTGGACTGGGCAATGCTGAGACAGCTCTGTGAACTGTGCAATGATGAGATGCAGGCACCTACCAGACGAAGCCATGCCATGTCGGTGGAGACCAAGGTGACAGCAGTCATGTGCATGCTTGCCATTGGCACCTTCCAGAGACCAACAGGGGATATGACAGGAATAACCCAATCGGCCATATCTAGGCTCCTCACACAGTTCCTCAACGCACTGCTGCCCCATGCTTCCGGAATATCCACTCCCAAGCACACAGGCAGAGCGCACAGCAACAATGCAGGATTCTACAGGTAGTACGCATGCCTGGCGTGTTAGGGGCCATTGACTGCACCCACATCGGCATCCGCATGCCACCTGGCCCAGAGGGGATGGCATATATCAACAGAAAGGGGCCGCTGAGCATCAACTGCCAGGTGGTGTGCAATGCCTGGGGTCATATCACCAATGTCTTCTACACACTCTGGGAGGGCACATGACACCTTCATCTGGCACAGCAGTGTCCTGTGCCAGAGGTTCGAGTGTGGGGACATCCCCACAGGCCACCTAGTGGGTGAGTATGCAATGGATGAGGGACAAGGCATGCCAAGAGACGTGGGTGGGGAGGGTGAACAGGAGGTGGGCATGCCAGGGAGGGGCAGTGGAACACAGGAGTATGGACTAACCATGTGCATCTCCACAGATGATAGCGGATACCCACTGGAGGCCATGGCTGCTTACCCCACCGCCCCATCGACCCCAGCTGAGGAGAGATGCATGTAGGGCACACGCCAGCACACGAAACATCATTGAGCTTGTGTTCAAGTATGCTGAAGGCACGGTTCCATTGCCTGGACAGATCCGCGGAGTCCTACAGTACAGCCCTCCAAAGCCTGTGGTATAATCTTGGCCTGCTGTATACTGCACAACATGGCCATAGACCGTGGCATCGCTGTGGAGGCAGAGGAGGGGGACAGCAGTGTGGACGAAGGGGAGGATGGACTGGAATGGGGTGGGTCACCACCCCCTGGGTGGAGGGACCCCCGGCTCCTGAGGATGGCCCACCAACACAGGGACACCATAAGCAACAGACGGTCACACGCACTGGACACACTGGGCCGGCTGGCGGGCGGTGGCGTACGTGGCACGGGGAAAGCACAGGACGGGGTGTGCTGCAAGGGCAATGGGCATGTGTCACAAACCCAGACACAGTGGCATGACTCGGGGACAGGCACCGCACACAGTGACACTGGAACACACACACACACACACACACCAATGCGCCCAGGCAGTGGCACATGACACAGATCAGATGCAGTGAGCTGGAGCACTGGCACAGCTGGCGTATACAGGGCATCATCATGTCCATGCCATGGGTGCCAGCAGCCAGGCATGCGCTGGCACAGGCAATGCATGGCACAATGTACAGTGCAGCACAGTCATGCACTGCACACGCACAATGCCCATGTGCACACTGGTGGCAGCAGCTGATGGCTGGGCAGGCTGCAGGTGCATCAGGTCCGATGCACAGTACCATGACCATCACTGACACATGGACAGCCATGCCGTGGCTGATCAGCAGCCACAGGCTGCACAACGGCTGTTGAGGGTACATGCCCCAGCCCCTCCTGGGGTGCCACTGCGCGATCACATCCGGGACCGCACAGGGGTTGCTAGACTCCCAAACAGGCCTGCTCCAGGTGTGCTGGGGACCCCAACTGCAGAACCAGGCATCGACAGGAAGGGGGATGCATGACACCTGGGCATTGGGTAGAAGGTGCACCACACTCGCGCCAGGTGGTACGCCATGTCAGGTGGTGCCCAGCAGTACAAACCCATCCCTGATCACACTTGGCGATGCAGTCCTGAGGTGCGGCCACGCCCACTGCAGGGCCTCAAGGATCTGCGATGTGCCCTCTCACGCACCTCGGAAGCCTGCTGTACCTCAACCGTAGTGCACACACCTCTGCCACAAGCAGCTTCTGTTGCTCACAGATGTCTGCAGCAATGGTGCACATCCATAATGTCCTGCCCAAGGGGCACCTGGCCATCGCCACGACCAGCTGGGGGTGTGCAGATGCGCTGGGCAGCCCCCTGCTCTGGTGGATGCTGCACAGTGGGTGCTGCACGTGTGTGGGCCAGGATAGGTGCTCCGTCGCTGGACACAGCATCCGCCTGCACCCTGCCCTCCACCAACCGCTGCTGCTGCTGCTCCTCCAGCCCAACCATGCTGCCCAGTGGCTGGTCAGCTGGTCCACCAACACAGGGCACCACTGTGGTGGCAGGCATGACAGTGCCAGCTGTGGTGTGGGCCTGCAGTACCATGACCGACTGGACAGTGTCCGTACCACCCAGGGCGGTCATTGGTATGGGCACCTCCCCCTCGACGGCAACACCACTGCCCATGTACTTGGTCTCATCGTCGTAGGACCTGGACCCGCCCCAAGCTGGGTTTCAGTGCACAGGACGCCATGAGTGGCATCGCGCTCGAACCTTCCACTCCCATGGCTGGGTCCTCAGGTCAGACAGTGGTGCTGTGCTACTTCCGGATAGGCCCCCAAATGCCTGTGAATGTGGATGGCTGTGCATCCAGGTCCCGCCCAACCTCCACAGCTGCACCCACAGTCACCACCACCGCATGTAGGCATGCTGGATCTGTGAAGGGAGACAGATGTCAGTGCTGTACCCACCATAGGCATGCCCATACCCCCATCCTCCATATGTACCATGCAGTGACAGGCTGCCACCCATCTGGAAGTCACCTCCGCACACCCTCCACGGCAGCAGCAGTGTGGCCACCACCATCTCTTTCCTGCGGTGTGAGCCACTCCCTGTGGCAGGCCCACCTCCGGTGGCAGTCCGGGCAGCATGTATTGCTGCCATCCTCTCCTTAATTCACCGATTGTCGGTGCCCACCTTTTTGCGGCACTCCTGCACAGAGCGCTGGTGACTGCCCTGCTGGTTGACACACTCGGCCACTTCTGCTCATGCCACAGCCCTGGCCTGTGGCATTCCAGTGGCACTGCTAAGCACTGGCTCCCTGTCCAGGTAGGTCTCGAACAGGGCTTCTAACTTGGCTCTTATGAAATTGGGCCTGCATTTCTGTGCAGGCCCAGGCTCCTCCACTCCCTCTTGTGCCGACATTCTGCTACCTGTGGACATAAGCATGGCTGTCAGTGTTTGCCACATCGACCCCCCTGCTTGTCAGTCGCCACCTGCTACATGCTCAACATACCGCTATGGGCCTCAATGCCGGTCCATGTCGTATTGCGCTGTGCTGGTGCACATATACCGCATGGTGTGCAAATGAACAGTGGCACAGTCATAATGGCATGCTAATGTGCACAGTGCACAACTGCATATGCTGATGAGCATATTTGCATATCTTGATGATTATCGCTGCAATGCACCATGCGCAATGGAACTGGGCAGGGCAACCCTAGCGCATTGACACATGCGCCGATGGGGATAGCACTGCATGCATGCGCTACCCTGTAACAGCTGGCAATAGCGCAATCAGCGCAGCTACCACCCAGGCCCTGATAGCGCACTCACTAGACCGGGTCCTATGGCACAGTTGTGTGTTGCGCGGGTGCCACAACAATGACCCCGACCCTTGACCTTTGGCACAGATGGTCCACAACCTCCCTGTGCATCACCATAACTGTGCCATTGACCTGTACAGTGCAATTGCACATGACTGCGTAACCACGATAGCACGCTCCACGTGCTGAACCACTGACATTTTGTTATCAGCTCTGCTGGAATGGCACAGCATCACAGGGGACGTGTGGCCAATTGGTCACAGCTCGAGGTTGCAAACCTTGTGGCCTGTGTAGCACAATATGAGCAATAACTGTTCGGGCAGGCCCCACTGCACTGCCCACGGGGGGCAGTGTGGGCAGATATTGCCCAGGATGTCTCCAGGTGCATGGGGATTATGCGCACTAGCCAGCCATGCAGGCACCGCTATGGTGACCTCCACAGGTGGGACCCTGACCAGCTCAGGCGCATGGTGTCTCAGGCAAGGCATGGACTGTACCACAGCCGGTGAGTGTACCTCCATGGTTATGTGTCCATGTGCAGTTGCAAGGTGTGTCCTGCAGGGTGTTGTGCTCTACACATGTGTGCCCTGGCCTGCATAATATTCCTGTGGAACATGTCAGGTGGGGTGGGGTGCTCTGCCATGGACCTGGGGGTGGGTGTTGGGGTGTGGGCATGCTGTCGACTGTGCTTTCATGTGTTTCTGTCTCTGTACCATTCACAGTACGTGAGGACCGCAGGACAGTGGCACTGGCTGCCCGCCAGGCCACCGGACAGCAGCCAGGAGGAGGCACAGAAGCATGGGGACAGCACGTGGTGGCAGCACCACCACCTCTGCATCCACCTCCTGTGGGGTGCAGGTGTCCAGGTAGGTTCTGTGCATGGTGTACCTCTCTACTGTTGTTGGGTTTGTTCAGCTGTGGGGTCTGTGTGATGTGGCGGTGGCCTGTCTGGCACTGTGGGTGTGTCCTGCCACTGTGTCGTGGCCATCCACACCGCTGCCCCCCACCGTTGGGGTGGGTGGGCACACAGCTGCCATGGACTGAGCTGTGTGTAGGGAGGTGTAGGGAGGGCACTGTGCAATATGATTACTATGCTGCGTTTGTGGACATGTGCAGGTCACCTCTGCTGGGTGCTGTCATGCATGCCATCTGCCAAGGGCATTGGTGCACACCCTTCAGGTGAACTCTGTGCCCCTCTGTTGGGTCTGCACCCCTGCTGGCTCTGTGCACTAGGCTGTCTGTGCTCTTGGGCAGTTGCACTGAATCTCTGTTTTGTCCTCTTCCTAGGTGCCAGGAGACATCCCAGGCTACTCGTGTTCTGCTGCCTGTTGCAGCAGATAGTCTCAATATCCTCAACTGCCATGGAAGCTGTGGTTCAGGTCCAGCAGATGGTTCATGACATCCAGTGAAGTGACTGAGGCTGGTTGCGCGCGACGGCATCCGCCATTGAGTGTGCTACCTTCCACTGTCCCCTTCCCATTGCACAGTCCCTGTTACCTGTCCCCTTCCCTCCCTATCTTACTCCTTCTCCCCTCCAGTTTTGTACTGATGTTGTTATTGCTGTTTATCAATATATATTTGTATTTGAGCTGCCTGTGTCGTGTCTGCTTTGCACCTGGCCACTGGGGTCAGGCTGCAGTACCAGGGTGTTTGTCTCTGTTGTGCAGCTGCATTGCTGCGTGTGCCTGCATACTGTTGTGACATCCCCTGGCTGGTGAATCTGCCATGCAGTAGCTGTCTGGCTTGTGTGCCCCTGCCTGCCTGTGTCTGAATGTGTGCTGAGGGCTTGAGGGGTGGGGCACTGCAGACGTGGTGGGGGTGCTCTACTGCTGGCCCTCAGTGGTCCATTGGCACCTGTTCCGTGCTCTGTGTGCCACTGGTGTGTTCCTGGGTGGTAGGGCTGGGAGCCAGTGTGTGTCCCGCAGGTGGTGTGCATTCCCGGCCTACCACTCTGTGTCCCTGCCCTTTGCCCTATCATCCTGTGTCCATCCCCAGCCTTTTATTGTGCTGCTGTACTCCCACTTGTGCCTGTCCCTCTGTTTGTGCACATTTGGCCTTCCACTGTGGCCCTGTGTGAGCCATGTGTGCTGTGGGCCTGCTGTGGCTGCTCCCTTATGCATGTGTGCTTGCGCCATGGTGCATTCCTGCTTTCGCCAGGTGCATGTCTGCTCGAGCTGTGGTGCAGTGACACGATATTCAGCTGACTTGTGTGGTGGCGCAGGCTCGGCTGCGTCATGGCTCACTGTTTCAATATCACCCCCATTTGGCCATGGTGCATCGGTTTTGCGCTGCACTGGCACTGCACTGCAATTTGGTGCATTTGTGAATATCCGGGCCAGTGTATTTCAGCATATACTGAAATCATATATTCAGCCTCATGCATTGCTTGAAAGCATGTCAATCTATTAAGTAATACATTGTCTGAAATATATTATTAATATATTTCAAAATATATACTGTATTCTTTGCATGTTACTTATATTTTTATATATCTTACATATATTTTTATACATGTTACATATATTTTATACGTTGGGTATATTTGTATACGTTACATATATTTTTTATATATATAACATATATTTTTGTAAATACTTAATTTCGTCCCATGTGTACATTTGCATAACTAATCTGCATATTTCAGAACCATAGTTAGCAGCCAAAATCATGATAATTCCTAGTTTTAAAATAACTTTGAATTTACAACATTAGTTTACAGACTGAAAAGAAAGGTACAAGTTATAAAGCAAGTACATGTAGGATCTCACCCTGACCTAAAAGTGAAAGAAAATGGGGTGGTATAAGCAAGGCCCCTAGAATTCTGCAGCTGCAGAATTTTGCACAGAACTTGCAATCTACCGCAGAACTTCTGCGGTGCCGCAGAATTCACTCTTCTTGGTGATTTTTTATTAATATTTCAGTTTATACATAGAATCTGGTTCTCTTCCCCTCTTTTTATATCCAAACCCCTCCTATATGTTCAGAATGTGATGTTATCATTGCTATAACATCATACATTAGCTAATGAAATGGCTACATTCTGCAACAGAAATGAACAGTCACTTATCTACCACAGCTCCCACTGCCAGAGACGGTGGTACAGCACATCATGCATGGTGATATTTGCTCAACTTGCACTACAGCCTAATACAATTTTCAGTCTTACATTGTTGCACTAGGGCCAACTTAAGCAAAACCTTGTCAATAGCACAGACCTGTTAAGTCCATACCTCACTTTGTACAAACCTATTTGTGCCTTTAAGGTATAGAGATGCTATCTGAAATGAATAACTGGTAAAATGAATTTAACTGTCTACATTTTTAAGAAAAATAAACTAATTATGCCCAGAAAAGTGAAATATAATAATGTGTAGACCTGTTGAAAGAACAGACCTGTTAAATAAATAACTGCACTGTATGCATTTTTGCCATGGTTATTGATTACATATTGTCATTGGTTGATAGAATCACCTAAAAGTTATTGAGAAATGTTGTGAGCAGGGACAGCTGTTGGGCCAGAGGGTAGCATGCTGTGTTTCCATGCCAGCAACTCAGGTTCAGAGATTAGCTCTGGGAGCTGGTTACAGCACAAGGATTGTGGAACACATCACTGCTCAGAGCCTGGGAAGGTATGGTGCAGTGTTCTGTCACATGGTGGACACATTGTGATGGGCCAGAGAGCTGTATCTCACAATTGGTTCACATGCATGTCATGGCCTGATGGTTACGCAGTGTGTCAGGGAAAGCAGGTTGACATGAAAATGAGTTTTGCAATAACTCATCTATTCCATTTCCAATGGGACCTGAATGAATGAGAATGCAAGTTCATGGAAATTAAAAATATGTATATATATATATATATATATATATATATATACACACACACACATATACAGTATCTTTGTCTCTGTCACCACACGCACATGTATATTTGTATGTATGTTACAGACTGCATATAAATATATAAGTGATACACAGTGCGAACCTCATGAGTGGTGTAGAAAGCACATACAAATATATAAGTGATAGACAGTGGAAACCTCATTAGTGGGATGGATAGCATGCATATAGAAATACCTTATTTATCACATAAGATCCCCTCTGCATATGTCATTTATGCAACAGGCTAGGACCTTAAGGGAGAGTCATTTGTTTTGCCTTTTTAGGCATAAAATTATTTTTATGTCTGTTATTTTTTGAACTAGTGTTACTGTGCTTTCCACCATCCTGACTGCTATAACCACTGCCATGAAAGTGAAGTCAGGATGACAAGCTGACACTGTGATGTGGTAGTTTGTTAGTGCCGCAGAACTTCCGCAGGAATTACAAACCACCGCCGCAGAAGTTCCACAGCAAATGGTAGTCTTGCTGCAGAACTTGGTCCCACTGTGCCGCAGAAAAGTAGGGGCCCTGGGTATAAGTACCAATCTGAGCCTTTAATAAGCGTGAGAGTGTGAGGTAAGTCCTATGTGTAAGTATAAATATATAAAATGTACAGTATGTTTTGAGGTATAGCTGCAATGTAAAACAATAATTCCAATGTAAGTATCTCCATGACTACTAATAAGATGAACTTCAGTTGTACAGATCAAGGTACATATAAATCATAAATAGTTCACTTTGTTTTTGTCTGGGTAGGTAAATAGTTATATTAATATGTATTATACATGTATATATATATATATATATATATATATATATATATATATATTTGTAAATATAGGAAACAACATTGGCAATATACTAATAACATATATTTGCCATCCTTATTTCAATATATTTGAATTTAATCAATATATTTTGCAATATACATAGTACACTGAAGTGGCAATAATGTGTGTATTTACAGTACCTTTGCAATATATTTGTACATTTTAAATATATTGAAATATATTGATTTTCAATATATTACAATTTATTATAAAACAAGTAGATTTGAATATATTTCACTACATGTAAATATATTGTTAATAATATATTTTAAAATATATTTGATTTTCTCAATGGCTGGAATTTAATTCCAGAAAGAGGATCATCTGGTTCAGTGTTGTATTTCTTAAAACAATGGCAATAGTACAAAGCCTTCTTGTTGCCCCCCTCAAATAAAATTGTACACCATGGAGTACATGGAGTATGCCTTCCTGCACCCATGGATGAGATGTGACCCCACCACTTTATACGTGTTGTAGGTGGATATGTGGACATGTGCATACATAACCTGGCCCATGTAAAGCCTTCCAAGTTGGTGTTTGTGTGCTCCTTTGATGTGCTCTCTTCCTTACCACTATAGAAGCCTTGTAAGAAGACTTGTAGTCATCTGCTTGCATTGACCGTGTATTACCCTTTACATTGCCCATATACATGCCCCATGATGTGCTGTCATCCTCACCAGAACAGAAGCCTTGTAATTTGATATGTCATCAGCAGCATGCACTTGCCAGTATATTACCTTTAAAGCGGGCATATCTGTACTCTATGATGTACTGTCTGCTTCCTGATGTGGCTTGGAGTATACTAAGGAAAGTAGCACCAGAAGCCAATCACTCGTGGAATGCATTCCAGGATGGCTTCTTTATGGTAGCAATGAAGTTCAAAACACAAACAAACAAAAAAAGTAAAATATAATCAAATAAGTTAAGTAACAACCAAAAAAGAATCTGTTCCCATCTGTTCCGTGTCCCAGTATGAAAAAAACCCTCTTGCTCCTACCCTCTGTATGCTGTTCTGCCCCAGCACTCCATTCCACATCCTGATGTGAAGAGAAAACCTCCTTATCCCTCCCACTGTTTGCAGTCCCACCCCACCATTTGTTTCTTGTCCTGGTATAAATAAAACCTCCTGCTCCTTCCCTCTGTTTGCTGTCCTGCCCCCACCTTCTGTTCCTCCTCCTGGTATGAATAAAAAACCTCCTGCTCCTTCCCTCTATGTGCTGTCCTGCCCCCACCATCCATTCCCCAACCTGGTATGAATGAAAACCCTCCTGCTCCCTCCCACTGTGTACTGTCCCACCCCTACCATACATTCCCTGTCCTGGTATGAAGAAAAACTCTTCCGCTCCTTCCCTCTGGGTGTTGTCCTGCCCCCACCATCCATTCCCTGCCACAATATGAAGAAAAAACCTCCTGCTCCCTCCTTCTGTGTGCTGTCATGCCCCCACCATCTGTTCCCTGTCCTGGTATGAAGAGAAACCCTCCGACTCCTTCCCTGTGTGTGCTGTCTTGCCCCCACCATCTGTTCCCTGCCCCGATATGAAGAAAAATCCTCTCACTCCTTCCCCATGTGTGCTGTCCTGCCCCCACAATTAATTGCCAGCCCTGATATGAAGAAAAACCCTCCTGCTCCCTCCCACTGTATGCTGTCTCACCCCCACTATCCGTTCCTTGTCCCAGAATGAATAAACCCCCCTGCTCCTTCCCACTGTGTGCTGTCCCACCCCACCATCCATTCCTGTCCCGATAATAATAAAACCTTCCTGCTCCTTCCCACCAAGTGCTGTCCCACCCCCACCATCCGTTCCCTGTCCCAGTGTGAAGAAAAACCCTCTGGCTCCTTCCTGCTGTGTGCTGTCCTGCCCCCACCCTCTGTTCCCGTCCCATTCTGAGGTACATTTCTATTATTTGGATTTTTACTGTTTCATGTGGCACATGTGTCATATTTCCTTTGTATCTATAGCATTTAAACATATATTGTGTCTTGGTTCCCACTTCTTCCTTATGGAGCAGACAGTAGGGTGTCTCTACGTTAGCATGTGTTGGCCATGGGGAAGAGAGCAAGCATTCCTACTAAGCTTTATTTTAGTTACTTTATACCTTTTTCAGTTAACATTTTATTAGTGGTCTGTTTTGTATTTATAGCACAAAGTGACAAAAATGGAGGTTTCTGTACTAGTAAACTGTAAAGAAGTCAGTGTGCTTTGTGACAGCTATAAGTTGGTTTAAACTCTTTTTCAGTTCTATTTTGAAAAGAGACCTCTTTCGTCCTGATCGGATGTGAGAATTCAGAGATCTGGATAGTGAAATAAAGTATAAAAAACAACTTTTTTGCAGTTTTTCCTCATCGCCTTGCAGTCAGATGGGGTGGAACTTCTGCACGATTTTTGTAGGGTAGAAAGAACTTGGTAGCAGAACAGACAGTGAAAATTTGTGCAATAATATTAATCTGTTACAAAGTTATTAAGTTTTATAGTTACCATTATATTCTAATGGGATGTTTATGAATTCCATTTCCAGTATAGGTCTTTTTTAGACAAAGGATTTGATACTTGCAAACAAGGATTGAGTATCACAAGAGTGTTCCTGTTTCAAAACCCATAGGGCCAGATATTCAAAACTTTGCCCTGGGGCAAATTAGCACTGCCCAGCGGGCAAACTTAGCCCGAGCACAGAGCACGCTATATTCAAAAGGAATAGCCTAGGCAAACAGCTTCCTAATATGGCATGGTAATGAGGCCATGCAACTGGTTGGGAGTGCAGGGCAAAATAGCCCTGGAATAAGACAGCACTGAATAAAGCAACCAGGAAGTGCAACCCACAACAACAACACAGTACACAGCAACATGAGGGCAGGTACAGACGAACTACGTGGCCAATGTGTGTGCCAGCAAATGCATGGATTTCAGTACAGCTGCAGGAAGCAGCAGATGTGAAAGAACAGTGATCAAAACTGTATAATATTCTCAATATAGCGCCACACACATTAGCGCCGTATTAGCGCTGAGTTGTTAGTTAGCCCGAGCAAACATGTTTGCCCGGGCTAAATGTGCCATATTCAAAAGTGCCATGCAATGAGCCTACTTACTTAGTCTCTGGGCAAACAACCGGATTAGTATCTCATTATACCCTGATTTGCATGCAGTTTGCCCAGCGTTACTGCAGAGTCCCACAGAGCCACCTGTAGGTCAGTCTGGAAGTACAGGGGCTGACCAGGTCCAACCGCAGCTCCACCTGTAGGTCAGTCTGGCAGTAAATGATGATAGCTGCAGGCTACATGTAAACAGTACAGCATAGCATAGCACATTATACCCCAGGGACAGGACACCATAGGCACAGGTGGTGATGGTGCTGCATGCCACTGTCACATTGTAGGGCATGCTACAGTGCACAGCAGAAACTACAGTAGCAAGGGGCCAGTGTGTGGACACAGCAATGCCTATGGTGTGTAGGGCAGTGATGATGACTGCACTATACACAGTGAGCGCCCAACTTATGGATGTTTTCTGACACTGACATTACTGTTACGCTGTTGTGTGACCCACAGATGCTGCACCTGTGGCATGGATGCTCACAGTGACATGTACATTTCTGGCTTTGTGTGCTATGGCAGTTGTACAGCTGTGAGGTATGTGGCCGGGGGCATATATTATCCGAAAGGCACACTGGTGTTGGGGTATTCCCAATACTGACCCATGTACACTGCATGATGTGTCCAAGCCTTGTGGCCACACCTGATCTGTAGCACAGCCTCGCCACCCGTATATGCTCCCTCAACATCCTCCATGCCCACAGTGCTGCATGTGTGCTGGCATCTGTTGGTGTCCACGAAGTGTGGTCCACAGGTGTGTGCTGTATGGCCACACTGCCGTGCTGTCCACTGGTGGCAGGGTCACCACTTACTGCCTGGCATGGCTGGGACTGGTGGCAGATGATGGCATCATTGTGATGCTATCAGTTAGCAGCATGCTTCCTCTATGTTTGGCTTTATCTATGTGTCATATTTATTTGTTAGGTCGGCCAAAACCGGCGCTAAACCAGCGCAAGCGCCAGCATAAAGCCATAATGTCGCAAGAGTTGATTGCCCAGGATTATGACCAGCTTTTTCCTGGCGGGTAATGTGTACGCTATGTCACGCTTAAGTCAAGCAGAAACCACTTTAGCTGGCGCTAGTCGCTGAATATAGCATTGCGCCTGTATTCATGTCAGTTTGCCCTGCATACATTATAATTTTGCCCGCCGCTAATGCAGTTTGCCTGCGCTATTTGGCCTTTTGAATATGGCAGACCCAAGCTAATCCCGCGCTAAACCTGCGCAAATGGTTTTTGCCCAGCGCAAAGTTTTGAATATCTGGCCCATAATCCTTTCTCATGAGGAAAAAATCCTTGTTCACGAGCCGCCATCTTGTTTTCATTTAGTGAGGTGGGAAAAATGCTGTAATTCAAAAAATACTGCCCTATGGTAAACATCAGCAGTTGTGTTTACCTAATTGGGGCCCAAGGAACATGATTATGACATTATTTTTAAAAAATAGTGGATGGAAATATGTTTTTGTACATCAGGCATTGGTAGTGTCACAAATTTGCAGCACCACTTTTGCAAAATTACCACAAATTGCGGCACTGTTTTGTGAAAACTGTCACAATTTGCTGCACTACTTTAATAAAAAAACCATCAGCCCCTGTGAAATGGCAAAACATTTTCTGACCATTATTTTGAAAAAATACGTGTATAATCTGATTCCTTGGCCCTGTTTAGGTAAACACCTCTTGGTGTTTACCTAAAGAAAGGATTTTTTTATCTTTTAAGTGCCTCCAAGGGGGCTGAGGCATGTTTATATTTTAAAAAATGTTTTTTGACAACATCGGGGTGCCTAATCTCCATGTAAGCAGTAGAAGTCCCCCTCCCCGTCAGTGTGGGATGCTGGGTAGCCCCCGTCCCAATCTCCAGAAATATTTATTTTTAAAAATATTTTTTTGCCAACATTGGGGTCCCCAATCCCTGTATCGGCACTAGATCCCCCCCCTCCAGTGTGGGACACTGAGTAGCCCACTCCCAGTGCCCCCATTTAAGTCCTATCCTCCCAGAACTTGTAAAAAAACATCAGGGTGCCCAATCCCCGTGTCGGCATTAGAACTCCCCCAGTGTGGGACACTTGAAAGCCCACTCCCAGTGTCCACAGTTATGTATTCCCCTCAGTACTGTGGGACACTGGGGAGCCCACCCCAAGTGTCCCAAAATGTTGTTTTTGTGTACCTGTAAAAAAAGAAAACAGTCTCCTGACCCCTTTTTTCCCTAAAAGAAAGAAAAACTGTCCCTCATCATCTCCCTGTCCCCCTCCCCCATCCTGACCCACCCACTGAGCAACCCACCACCCCATACAAGCCCCTTGCCCTATACTTGCCACCGGAGATCATCGGCTGTCATCTTCTGTGGACCAAACACATCTGCACTCTTCAAAGCCGAACCACGCACTGAAGAATCAAGGTCAGTGCTGTATAATGGCTGTCAGTGGTGTTTTGAACTTATGTTGATATCTCTGCCATTTTTCGGTATTTGTGCACCAAATTTTCAACATGGGTTTTTGGGACCCCACCTCACAAACAGTGTCACTGTTGTATCGTTAATTGGACACGTAAAGTGGCTTCGTAGTCACTGTGTGGAATCACCTTTTGGGACTGAGTAACAAAATGATAGTGCCAGTGTTCATGAGGTGGGGTCCCCAAAAGCCCACATTGAAAATCTGGTGCAAAAATATAGTACCAAAAAAAATGCCCCAGTTATGCACGGTCGTTGAAATGTTTCTACGCATCGCCTGTAACTTTGGCAATTTAATATTTTCACTCCAAATTTTCAGCGTAGCCATTTTTTGACACCACCCTCGAACAGTGCAGCTGTCATTTTCACATCCTGCCTGAAATGTGTTTTTCACACATGTGGTGCAGAATGGCATGGTAGCTGTGCAAAATCACCTTACGGGATCAAGTAATGAAATGACAGTGCCAGTGTTCATGCGGTGGGGTCCCAAAAAGGCCATGTTGAAAATTTGGTGCAAAAATACCTAAAAATGCATGAATTATATGCATTCATTTGAATTTTTCTACGCACACACGTAACTTTGGCAATTTATAATATTTTCACTCCAAATTTACAACATTGTCATTTTTTCACACTACCTCTTGAACAGTACAGCTGTCATTTTTCACATCCTATCTGAAATGTGTTTTCGCACCTGTGGCAGAGAATGGCATTTTGGCAAGGATTTGAAAGATTTCACATATGGGCTTATGAGGTGGGGTCATAAGAAGACTATGTTGAAAATTTGGGGTCAAAATATGTGTAACCCCCCCTACAAATGGGGGTTCCTAAAATCCTTCCCGGAGCCTGCCTAGATGCTCCTTGCCTGACTGGTGTTCGGCGAAGTCGCTAAACATGGATTTGTGAGTGCTTTAAAGCCTCCCTGTACTGTCTCTTTAAGAGCGGCCTGCTTGCAGGCAAAGTCATTGTCTGGTAGGGGGGACTGTGGGTCCCCTTGCTCGAGTCCCGCTTGAGCTGTACTATAATTGCCCTTCTTTGTGGTAGCTGAAAAGCGCAAGGGAAGCCCTCGACAGGTGTAACTATTTGCCTGAAATTATTTAGAGTGATGGTGAAAATGCAGTTTGTTTAACCTGCTTTTGTTGCAGATGGGACTCAGGTGCTGTGCCTCCATTTTGGACCAGAACATTCTGAAGGGTCCAATAAGGTGCAGGGCAGTCAATGTGAAGGATTAGCTACCAACCAAGACTGGTACTCTAGATGGAGCTGACTGACCAATGGGGACCTAGCTAGTAATCCTGGGAAGTGAAGTCTGAACAAGGTCACCTTTTGCACCAATCGAGACAGGTCTCATAGCCTGATGTCTGCAGCCCACCTATGGGATGGGGTGGCGCTGACTGAGAAGGCTGGGCTCAACTGCCTGAAGGCAGATGCACTGTGACTGTGGAAAAGAGTGGAGCCTTGAGCTTCAGCGCCATTGAATGTTCACATGGGAAGCGTGAAAGGCCTGAGGCGGCCGTCTTTGCCAGCACATCCCGAATAAAAATCCGCAGGCGGTCAGAGGAGGCTGTGATAAACACAGCTACCTACCAGGCTTCACCTGAAGAGGACTGGAGAATCTGCTGAATCGCGTTCGGTCTGTCAGGACGTTAAAGCTGCAGTTAACGCCCGCAATTGCTGTGAGTTTGTTCGGGCCATGGAAGCAGCTGCCTGGTATGGTACCCCTCTGTTGTTTTCCATATAAATGTGTGAGGAGGCTTTTGAAACTCAGGCTCAGCCCTGCAAGTGGTGAAAGAGTGGTTCTCTGTTGGAGTTGTGAGTACTGGATCAGGGTGGCTCCCTGTTAAAGGTTACCAACCAGGGCAAGGTCATTTGTTGTATTGCAGACTGTACTAATTGAACTTTCTGGCTCTGTCTGACCTGCTCAGGAATCAAATGCTCATTTGTATCAGGGCCCCAACCAGCTGCATCGAGGGACTAAACATTAGGGCTTGGGTACCCATAGACAGTAATTGGTAGGTCAGGCCTGTGCACAGAGCCCTAGGTAGTAAAATATATATATATATATACATGCTAGTGATAAGCCAATCATCCTGATTTCCCCTGGTCCTTGTTATCTCCCCTTAAATAAATCAGATTGCTTGTTTTGCAAAAGTACCCTGGCTGGGTTGTGTTTTACTGGTGATACACTGCACAGTGAATATTTGATAACTGTACCTTACTTTCCAGGGGGTCCCCGGAGTGAGCTGAGTGGATTGAGCTGGGAGGTAAGTGTTCAGGGTGAGGACATTGTAGTTGAACTGTGTGAGCCACTAGTGGGAAGAAGAGGGGGGTTGCAGCAACCCAGAGGGCTGTGACCGAGTCGACCTTGACTGTTCTAACCCCGACCTCTGGGTGGAGGCACCCGTCAACAGATCTGGCCTACCCTGCCACAGCTGAGGCAGGTAGGGGTGGTAGGCCTAGGATAGCGCTCTGGGGTTACATATGAAAAATGCCAAAGTTATGATCATTCATTGCCATTTTGCTACATCCGCTTGTAACTTCAGAAATGTTAAATATTTTTACATAGATTAACATAGTTTCTATTACCCCACCTCATGTATACTACACAGCTGTCATTTTCAAATCTTGGCCAAAATGTGTTTTCGCACCTGTAGCATGGATTGGCACTGCAGTTGGGCAGAATTACATTTTGATGGTGATTCAAAAATGTTCTGTACTCGCTACAGGAGTTGGGGTTATAAGATGGCTATGCTGACAATTTGGTACCTGTTGTCCTATAAATGGAAACACAGGGCTTGGAGGGCCCTGTGCTTTCATAGCTATATACATAATACGCATATAAGGAGGGATGGGAGCACAGGGTCCAAAGGACCCTGCGCTCCCACAGTAATATAAGGATACTATTATACTATCTCAAAAAGTAAGGAAATAAGTTGCAAAAAACATTGTTAATGCCTAACGCTCACCCCATTCTTGTAAAGTCTACACATCTGACCTTATTTACAGATGGAATGGGGTGAGTGTTAGGCTTTAGAAGCCCAAGACACACCCCACACCTGCTCTCCTGCATGGTTTGGGAGGGTGGGGTGTTAGGGAAGCCCTAATGCCTCATGTCCCGACTTTTGTCATTTTGACCCTAACTGTAGCAGTAACTAATTTTTTGCAAATATCTATATATATATATATACCAGAATATACAAATATATATATATGTAAGCACCCCTTCCCCAATAGTCTAGAGGCCAGCTGTTCTGTTCACAGAAATCATCACCAGCCTTCTCCTTTAGCTTAATGTTGAATAAATACTTTACTTCAAGACATCTTCATATGCTATTCTTGAGAAAACCTGGCCTCAGATTTCAGTCCCAGATGGGGTCTGGAAGGGGCAGGATACAGTTTATTTTCAGGATCTCCACCAGATTTTTCCCTCACCGATCTCGGGAACAGGAGGGCACTGGATCATCTCATGCTTCAAACCCCTTTTGAGATCAAAGGAACCCCTAATGCTAAAAGGACTGATTATTTCATTATCATCCTGCAAACAATTATTCACACTGGACTCCAAATTTCTTCACCCAAAAAACAGGCTTTATTCTCCTGAACCCTTAAATGCTTAGCAGGGGCCCCAATAGCTTAAGAAACAAAATAAATTACAGCTCCATGGAGCTAAACCTCTTTACAAGCATTAATAAGGGAGACATCACTAGGGCAGAAACTTTTTATGTATATATATATATATATATATATATATAATAGCTTTTTGGTCCCCATTGCCTCCTACCACTGACTGACGATGGGGATACATATGCATTTTTACAGATTTTCTCCCCTGACCTCCCCCCCCGAGGCTCTGGCACATGGCCATGCGAGCATGTGGAGGCACGTTTTGCACCCCATAGTGCCAGCTCAGCCCCTTCCACCTCCCAATACTTTGCCATCTCCACCTATGCTACTCACTGAACCCCCACCCATTGGGAGTGAAACTATGGGGGGCGCCAACCCACACTCACCACCCTCAGGAGAGGAGAGCTGCCCACTGGCATACTCAATCCTGCTCCACCCCCCCATGCCAGCACCCCAATAACCGGAGGTCATTCACAAACCCAGGTCATCAGCATAGCATGAGGTAAGGCACCCAGCGCCACAACCCTCTGCACCACCGGGCCAACCAGGGCAGAAACATTTAAGTAGAGCAAGGATTTTCCCAAGCACAAACTTTAGCAGCAGTTCTTTCACCAGGAAACAAGGACCTTTTAAGATGCTCCTGGAATGTGAAGTTCCAATTTTTGGCAGCTGCTTTAATGGAAGCATGTTGCTAGGAGTGGTTTATCAGAGGAAAGAGTTTTCATTGGCGTGAACTGTCTGGCTCGAATTCTACAGAAGTGAGTTGTCTGCAGTGTACTGTCATGTACCCATTTTATCCCATAGGCTATAATGGGAAACTTTAAACTTAAATAACTTTTGAATGGATTAATATTTTTTCACCAAACCTTCAAAGGACACTTCTCTGACCTAGTCTCCATATATCCTAAAAATGACAAACCGTTTGGGCTGTGGAGACGAGCAAAGAATTTGCAAAAGTTGAGGATTTTTTACACTTTTCGATGCTCGCAGCTCTGCAACTGCAAATCCAAATGAAAATTTCAGATCCAGAGATCTATTGTATGACATTGGGCATGCCAGATTTCATGTGAATCAGACAAATGGTTGCAAAGTTATTGAAGTGCAAACTTTGGAGTTTAACACAGAAGTGACTGTGCAACCCTAACTATACCTATAATGTATATGTATATTCATTGCAAAAATCTTCATTAATACATCAGTTAGGCTAGATACACAGTGACAGAGTTTGGAAATTTGATATTAGGATTACCCCTACTACTCACTCACTACTACCCACCTTCACAAAACCACCAGATGTTGGGGTGTGCCATGAGGTTGTCTGCCCGCCTCACCCCATTCCATGTAAACAAGCTGACATGCTACAGTACAGAGAATGGGGTGAGAGTTAGGCCTGACTTTAACTTGGGCGGCACACCCTGATATCTGGTGGTGTGTGGAGGTGGGTGGTAACTTAACATCAAATTTCTAAACTTTTATTGCTGTGCTATCAAGCCTAACTGAGCATTTATGAAGTATTTTTGCAATGAATTTCCTTCTTTTGAGAAAGTGTAATGTAACTTGTAACTGGTATGGGTTATGGGAGCGGGCACTTGGGACCCGCCCCTCACGCTATCCATTGTTGTATAATGATATGCATAAGTGGGAGCGTGGTCTTCTGGGCCCTGTGCCCCACTTACACATAAGAGGACATACAGCAGCCCTATATTCATGAAAAGTAACCCTTGTAACACTAATTTGGCAATATCTCAGTAACCATAGCAACTATGAAAAAATTCTATTGCAGTTGTAATCATGACTTTGAAACCTCCACATGAGCTTAGTTCACCTGAAGGTGGACTAAGCTGTCTGAGCAAAAAATACGTATCTCGAATTGTTTTCAAGATACTGGTGCCGAAAATCGCTGTGGGTGCCACAATGTTATTCGATGGGAAATTTCTCAACTCCGGAATGCCGTAACTATGGGACCATTGAATCTTTTGGGAACAAATCACCAAAAAGCACATATGTGGGAGCAGAGCTTGACACCCTGCAAATTTCAGCTCAAATGCCCAAACAATTTAGGTGCAGTGGGGTGGCAAAGAATTGCTGTTTTTTGCTTCAGTAGTGTCGCAAATTGCAACACTTTTGCAAAAATTTGCGAAAGAATGGGCAGGACACTTTCATGATTTGTAAAAGTGTCACATCTGTTCTGTCACAATTTGCAACACTAAGGGGGTTCAACTGCAGAAAAGGCATTTTTTTGGGGGTGTCCTGAAAAAGCTATGCTGTGTTCCTCAGGCTCTACTAGGTAAACACAACTGTCAGTGTTTACCTAGGGACATCAAAATTTAAACTACAGCCGCTTTTGTCTGTTGCTAACTAAAATAAGATGTGCCGTCCGACGACAGTAAAAAGGGCATTGCAACAGTAAAATGTAGTGGCAGCAGCTTTCAAGAGGCACATATATTTTCTCCAATTGACTACAATTGGAAAATAAAAATGTGAATAACTTTTGAATGGATTAATATTTTTCACCAAATCTTCAAAAGGCACATTGATGACCCTGACTGCATCTTCCCTGAAGATTTCAGACCAGACAGACAAATCATTTGGGCTGTAGACCCGAGCAAAAAATGTGCGAAACCCCCATTTTTGTGTGTTTTTTGGTGCTCCACAGTTCCTCAACCGCTAATCCAACTGTAACACAACTTGCCAGATCTAGAGATCTTTGGTGCCACACTGTGCATGCAAAATTGCAGGTAAATCTGTAATACGGTTACAAAGTTATTAACGTGCTACATTTTGGGTTTAACATAGAAGTGGCCAGGCAACCCTAACTATAGTTGCACTACTGTGCAGCTATAGTAGATATATATATATGTAATAGATAAACCACTCTGAGGTGTGCGGTCATGCTCTGATATACGCCTTTGAAAGCGGCTTCAACCACCTAAGGCACGCTGGAGATATCAGAGCACCCACCACACACCTCAGAGTGGTTTATCTATCTTATAAAATGTCAAATTGTTTTGGATGGGGTAAACTGAAGGTGTGTGTCGCGCTCTGATATAATGCATGGTCATGTGATGATCAATATCCAATCAATCCCAAGCAATTTCCTACCATTTTATAAATATATATATATATATACATACACTATACTAGTTATAGTGTATACATATATATATATATATATATGTGTGTATATATATATATATATATATATATATATATATATATATAGTGGTGTTTTGGTATTTGCTCTTCCACTAAAGGACTGCTTACCTTCTGGTATTCTGCTTTCTTGCATCCGGTGCTTCTGCTGCAGGAGTCACTAGGTACTGAATGAACTGAGTCAGATGCATAAAATAATGAACAAGATAAGGTTTATTTAGGAGCTTAGGAAGGCACATCTCATTAGCACAGGGAACATCCTAGACTGACCAGAGGACAAAGGAATTTGCCCTTCCCTAGCCCCAGCTGAACACTAATTAGGACACTAATTAGCATAACATGTGACCATAGCTGGCTGCCCATTACTGTTCCTAGTTAAAGGGGCGGCAGCTAATCTTTAGCCCCATGCTCAACTCTGTAGTCCACATCACCCTGGGTATTGTAAATGTGAGTACCACTCAAACAAGTAAAGACAAAGTTATGCATGAACAACAATAAGAAGTAGCACAACCTTAGTAACAGTAAGATAATATTTAACAGTATTGTGGAGACATTACTAGAAGATAATTGATTAGTTGATTGATTGAAAATACTAAAATTTAGAAGAGAAAAAATGAAGATCATACAGGAATTGAGAAGCAATTTGCAGATTAAGGCAAAGAATTAACAGAATCACTGCATTGAGTCCAAATAATAAGTTCACTGGATTCTGCGGCTTTTACGGTCAGTTAGGATTGCTGAGTGGGTGGCTTGAACTAGTTCTTGACAGGATGTGGTCAAGTCAGAAAAGGGGACTCATGAGTTGTGAGCACTGTTATACCCACACCATTTAACACAGTATGACCAAGATTCATTGATGTACTTTTTGCACAGAATCTTCTTGATCTGCTACACTGTTTGGGGTATAAGAGAGTCCTGAGAAGACGCAA
Source organism: Neoceratodus forsteri (assembly GCA_016271365.2). NCBI lineage: Eukaryota > Metazoa > Chordata > Ceratodontiformes > Ceratodontidae > Neoceratodus > Neoceratodus forsteri. Next base: position 303,977,176 of record CM057455.1, on the reverse strand, counting down.
GAGGCTGAGAAGTTCCAGAAAGTTCATCTGGTTGGGCAGAAAGAACAGGATTTGGCTGGTAAGTGTTAGCACCATGAGGTGTTGGTAGAATTGTTGTCAAGTTGTTAGCAGGAAGTTTAGTTTTGAAAGGATTGCAGGTTTAAAGAAGCTTGATTACTTGGGGAACTGGGATTATTAGGAAGGGAATTATGCAAGTACCCATGCTTTAACCTGTTAATGTGAATTTTATTGTGTACCAGCTTTTCATCTGACTTTTGGCACAAGCAAACATGAACTGGGGCAAGCTTTTTTACAATGTAAAATGGCCCAGTCCAGGGGTGAAGCAGTTTTTTGGTGGTGCCTGGAACAAGGACAGGTTGATACAAATATACGATGTCCCACACAGAAAATGAAGGAGTGTGACACTTGGCTGCAGAAATTTTTTGCATTGCCATTTTTCTCTGTCCCAGGGTGTTAATAGCAACCCGTCTCGCAAGTTTAAGCTGTTTTAACATTGGGATGATGAAGGAGGAAGCTGACTTTGGGACCTCTAGCAATGAGAGATTTTTGTTCAGAGGTGTTTTTGGGTGATGTCCATGAACTAGGAAAAACAGGGTGTACTCTGTGCTGTTGACACAAGGGCTGGAGTTGTATGCAAACTGAATGAAGGGAACAAAACCATCCCAATTGCTGCAAGTCTCATCCAGGTACTTGGATAGTGTGTTAAGAATGGTCGACATCATTCTCTCACTTTATCCATTGCACTGTGGATGGTAACTGGTTGTATGAGTCTTTTTGATGTTGAGAAGTTTGCAGGTTTCTCTCATTAAGATAAGAGGTAGTTAGTGCCTCTGTCTGAATGCAGGTATGCTGGGGTACCATGATGGCAAATGATTGTATTGAGGAAGGCATTTGTCACTGTAGCAGTTTTAATGTCTTTTAATGGGATCAGTTTTAAGTATTTAGTTAGGTAGTCCACAAAGACAAGAATGTACTTGTTGCCAGAGTCAGAGGAGGTAGGCAGGGGCCCAAGAGTATTTGTGCTGACTCTTTGAAAGGTTCTGTGGCTACAGGCATTGAATGATGTGTGCCTTCATCGGTTTGGCGAGAGGCTTTTTGGGAACAGGGCTGGCAGGATTTTACAAAATGGACAATGTCCTTGTTTATGTGAGGCCAGAAGAAGTAGAGCCTTTGTCTTTTGAGAGTTTTGTGGATACCCATATGACCTCTATAAAGTGGAGAGGCATGAGTAGATTGAAAGAACTTTAGAGACTAGAGAGGCTGGCACAACTAACTGTACATGAGTTCTATCTGTGCGATGGCCCTTGCTGTCTTGGTCCAAATGAAAAGCACTCATTGGAGAAAATACTATGACGCAAAGAATTGTACATCCTGGTGGTGTTTTGTTGTGGTAAAGTTTCAGACTCAAGATAAGTGATGTTATTTGTAAACTGAGGATTAGTTTTTTGTTGGACTTTAATCATGACCAGGGAGATATCAGTGCTGGAGGTTGTAAGAAGCTTTTTAGCTGCTTGCAATAGTTGAGGATTGGTACTTTTCTCTGTACAAGCATTTGGGAGCAGCAAAGTGACTTGAGGTGCTGTAGGAGTGTCCACAGGGAGCTCATTTGTGGAGCAGAAGGGGAGAGCTTGTAGGCAGGCTTTTTCATTAGGAGAGGTTGCTACGGAGGGATACCATCTCCGACTTATAGCATTGGAGTGAACTTGACCTGGTCGGTACTGAATTTTAAAATTGTAGCCTTGCAGTATGGCAACCCATCGGGCAAACTTTCCTACTGGTTCCTTTATTTTGAACAACCATTTTAAGGCTGAGTGATCCACGATGGCTGTGAAAGAGGAGTAGTGAAGGTAGCAGTCAAACTTTTTTACAGCAAAGACCATGGCTAGGCATTCTTTTTTTGTGATGCCATAGTTTTGCTCAGGTGAAGTAAGAGAGCGCCTTGCATAGGAAACAACTCGTTCTGTTCCATCTTGGATTTGACACAGCACTGCTAGCATCTGTGTAAAGTCTGAATGGCTGGTCAAAGCGGAGATAGGCCAATACTGGGGAAGAAATAAGTTTGTCTTTCAAGGTTTCAAAGGCCTCTTTGCAATCAGAAGTCCATATGTAGTCGCATCCCCTTTTCGTGAGAGCGTACAAGGGAGATGCAATGTTAGCATAGTTGCAAATGAATTTTATGTAGTAGCCAGATAAACCTAGGAAATCTCTAAGGCCTTTGAGGTTTGTGGGTTCTGGGTAGTTTTTTACTGCAGAAAGTTTATTTGGGTCTGGCGAGATGCCATGCGAACTGACCACATGTCCCAGGTAATGGATTTGGTGCTGAGTGAGGCAACATTTCTCTGGATGGAGTTTGAGGTTGGCTTGCCTGAGACATTTGAACACCTCTTTGAGATGCTGGAGGTGTTCTTGGACAGTTTTTCTGAAGACAGTAACATTGTCGAGATACACTAGGCAAGATTTCCAAGTCAGTCCACGCAACACAGCCTCCACGATGCGTTGAAAGGTGGCTGGGCTGTTCCGAAGTCCCATAGGTGGACATTTGAACTGGAAAAGCCCCAAGTGGCAGCACTAGGCTGTGTATGGACATGAAGCTGGATCAATAGTAACTTGGTAGAATCCACTCTGGAGATCTAGAGTGGTGAAGTAGGCTAGGCTAGCCACACCCAGGCTCTCTAAGGCATCCTCTGTATTGGGTAAGGGATGGGCATCCTGCACCATAAGGGCATTGAGCTTTCTGTAGTCCACCACAAACCGATACCCTTTGTCCTTCTTGACTACCAGCAAGCAAGGTGCACCCCAGGGGCTGGTGGATTCCTCAATAGTGTCCTGTTCGAGCATGTCCATGATTAAGATCTCTAGGATTTGCTTTTGTTTGTGTCCCACCTTGTAGGCTCGCTGACGAATTGGCTTTTGGTTGGGCTGCACCTCAATGGTGTGTTGCAGGGTATCGCGAGCATCCAAGCTTATTGTCAGGGCCGACAAAGACATTGGAGTAGGTTTCATGAACTTCAGAAGTTGCTGTTTTTCTGTGGGACAGGCTGGGAGGTTTGAGGCAGAGAGATGCTGACTGAAGGGCAAGTGCATTTCTTGTGAAGTGGGGGTGGTTGTGATGGTACTGACAGGATGACTGTTAATGGAACCAGGCTGAGGTTTGGGTAGAAGCTGAAGCTGATCCCCTGAAGACAGACAAACAAACTTCCCAATACTGGCACCCTTGGAGATGACCACTGGTTGATCTGTGAAGTTGCAGCACTTTTGGAATACTGAACCACCTTGCACAGCAGAGAGGGTATTCCCTGGAAGGAGACCTGAGGAGTGCAAAGCTGGGGATTCTGTGACGATGCCAGCAACACCTTGGGGAAGGGGGTCACCTCGAATCTTGGCAATCAAAACCATCTCTGATTTAGGAGGTACAGTGACTGAGTCTGTAGCTGCGAGTTGCCTCTGGGGATCTAGTGACAGTTTGTTTGAGGCAAAGTCCAGTATGGCTTTGTTCGCCTTGAGAAAGTCCAGGCCAAGGATCACGTCTGTTTGAAGTTCAGGCACTAAGTAGAATTTAACCGTAGCTTGCTGTGAGCTGAAGTGCAGCTTGAGATGGACCATGCTGGTGATAGGTACTGTAGCAGTGTTTGCAGTGATGATGTATTTTTGATTGGCTGGAGCAACAGTAGGTACATGGTGAATAGCTGGATTGTCTAGGATACTGCTGTGGATCACAGAGATTTCTGCTCCAGAGTTGACCAAGGCATGCATGGACTAATTGCCAATAGTGACGGGGAGGTAGTTTGCAAGGAGGGGTGATCTGATGATAGAAACTTTGGCTCCTTTAGGTGAGATTGTGCCTGACTTAGCAGCTAGAGGGTGCTGTTTGTTTGTGTTATGTGAGTCAGTGGGGCAGTCAGTTGCTTCATTTTCTGCCCAACAAGAGCCCCTAGTTTGTTGGGTGGCACCTGCTTCCTGGTCCTGGGAATAGTTGCTAGCATATTGCTTATTGTCCTGCAGTGAATACCTGTGGCTGTCTTGAGTCCTATGAAAGTTTTGCAGTTTCAGGCAGACTGCAGCACTGGACCCTGAACCCACACCACTGACAGGTCACTGGCTCCCGTGAAGATGGAGGTGGTTCAGGTCGCCAGGAGGTGGCTGTAGGCATTAACAGGAGTTGCAGTGGGAGCTGCAGTGGGAAATGTATGCTGTTGACAGTTGAAATAAGCTGGTCAATCATTTTTGTTGCTGTTGGATGCAAGTAGCAAGTGCAACCAACTGTGAGGACTGTGGGTCCTGGACAGTGGTAGGCGGAAGCATGGAAATAAACTCTTGGGCTAACCAGGCCACTTGGATCACATCTAGCCAGGTGGCTGGCTTTTGTTGGATAACGTAGGTATGAAATTGTGGAGGCAGGCCCTGGATAAATGCTGTAATCTGGTCTTTTTCTGATTTTTGTAGATGTTTGCACCGTGATTCAATGTCCACTATAAAAGCTTTCAATGATTGGGAGGGTTGCATAGTGCGCTCCCATAGTTGCTGTTCTAACAACCAGGGTGGATGAGCTTGTAAGAAATAGTCCTTGAAGGTGGAATACAGGGTGACATTGCTTTCCCATGTGGTGCTTCTGCTGCAGGAGTCACTAGGTACCGAACAAACTGAGTCGGACGCATAAAATAATGAACAAGATAAGGTTTATTTAGGAGCTTAGGAAGGCTCATCTCATTAGCACAGGAAACATCCTAGACTGACCAGAGGACAAAGGAATTTACCCTTCCCTAGTTCCAGCTGGACACTAATTGGGACACTAATTAGCATAACATGTGACCATAGCTGGCTGCCCATTACTGTTCCTAGTTAAAGGGGCGGCAGCTAATCTTTAGCCCCATGCTCAACTCTGTACTCCACAATATATATATATTTATATATATTGATTCAATAGGGGTAAGTGATGTGGCATCAAATAAAAAGTCGGATTACAGCACACAGTGTAAAACTAGATTGTGATGTGTACACTGTGAAGATATCATGCACAGTGTACACATCATCACCAGTTATATCAACACAGTGTACACGTCACTTCCTCCCCTTCTCACGCTGCTAAAACAAAATATAAAAGAAAATAAACAAAAATCAGAGCCCTATTGTATAAAATGGATACGTGATGTCCCATTGTGTGATACCTATGTTTCACAACTTGTGGACAGTGACCCCGGAAACCTCATGTGTGACTCTGCTATGCTCTGCCACTCATAAGCTGAAGTCACTGTCCACTCCCTGTGATACATATGGTATCACACGTCGGGCCATCACATATCCATTTAATATATATATTATACTGTGTGGTAGCCAGTATAGTTAGGGTTGACAGGGCAGTTTAAAGAGCCCTATGCACTTCAGCATGTGCTTACAAATAAGATGTTTCAGCTGTTACAATTTACTAGAGATTAACTTTTTTTATTTTCAATGTTCCTTTCCAAGATTTACAGCACATCTTTTAGTCCAGCTAAAAGCCTGTGTAGAAAATATTTGAAAACATTTGTGTCTCCTCTGTTAACTTCACAGTGCCCTGGTTTTATGACATCATAGTGCTCACCATGACAACACATTCTGATGTTACAAACAGCAATTGTGTGGTTAGCAGGGAGAGTCAGATACATTTTGAAAGACTCAGTGGAATAATTGCTTCGTTGTCGACAATACTTAGTAGACCGACAGCAGGGGAAAGTAAAGAAAATAACAAATAACTAGAAATAATAAAGTTTAAATTTAAGTGGTGTAAATAAAGGGTGGATATTCAGAAATGTGCCAGAGGCAGGCGCAAGAGTGGCGCAGTGCAAGTCCACTGTGCCACTGGCACACTGAGCAACGATATTCAAAGGATGTGCATGGACGACAAGTTCAGTGCAACACGGCTGAATATCACAGGGTATGCGCCATAGTGGCAACCAGGGCTGCACCAGGGAGCAAGCCAACAAGCACAATAGTGGCAAACAGAGATGCATTAAGGGCAGAGGTGCATGCACCAGGACACAGATGGATAGGCAACAGGCACAACAATGAGCAAGCCACTGGGGTGGGATATCCTGCCACCAGGGTGCAGAGGGTGCCAGGAGTGAGGCATGGCAGGCACACAGTGGAACACCACCCAGTGTGCATGGGGAAGCAGCAGGCCCTTGACTACATGCACCACAGTGGCGCATGGAGGCAGGGTGGCACCAATGGCCACTGGTAAACAGCCACCTGCAACCCACCACAGGAAGGCACGAGACACGCCACCCGACCACAGCCGGCAACACACAGGCAAACAGCACACAATGCACATGCCACACAACCCAAACAGACAGCCCAGGGCACAGCCACCATCCAATGGGTGTACACCACCAGGCACAACCCCTGGCCACCCCAGTTATACCACATTGCCGCCATGCAAACCACTGCAGCATGGCTCCACGCCCAGCTGCAAAGCAGACATGGACACAGATGGCTAACCATATAAAATGTATTATAGCAGGCATTAAATAACTATATACAAATTTACAGGTAATAGGGGACAAGGAACAAGGAATGGGAGTCCACATACAAAATGGGAGGCGGCGAAGGGAGGCGGGACAGGGATCATGGCTATACAAGGGGACAAGGGAGGGCAAGGGAGGGGGGGACAGGGAAGGGTACCAGTTACAGGCCAATGGGCTCTACAGCTGTCCTCGTTCCACTGGTGTCTGACGCCGACGTCTGCGCTGCTGCCTGCGCATCATCCATTGCAGCAGCTGTGCCACCTGGAGTGTGGCAGTGGTGAGCCACAGTATCTGTTGCAGGAGCCTGGTGTTTACATCAGTGCAATAGACACCTAGGACAAAGGAGGGAACATGGTATGAGTGTATGCCCGGAAGACTGTAGCCCACCCACCATGCACAGTGGACAGCAGTGACATGTGCCCCTGGGATGGCACCCAGCCACCCGCAATGTGTGCGTCCACACGTGCCACCAACCTGGCAATCCACAGCCATGCAGAACACTGCACACTAACACCACTCTTGTGCCGCACACCACCACTATGGCAGGCAGGTGATATGGCTAAGTGGCAGGATGGCAGTGGCACAGCTTGAACCCAGGTACACCCACAGCCCACCTGCAGCAGCCACACACATGTGCACTAGCCACAGCATGGTGCAACAGTCACCACGGGCAGTGCACAGCTAGAAAGGCCATGCGCACAGGGGGCTGTGGCCCACCCCACCCCTGCTGCTCACCCTGAACAACATCGTAGCATGAAACAGTGCCTACCTGCACACTGTGGTGCACCTTGTGCTTGTCCAGCAGCACCGCCCATGCAGCCTGCATATGAGCCCCTGTGGTGGCCTGCCCTGGCCCACCCACAGTGCCAGCCATTTGGGCCCTCCTCCTATCCTCAGGGCCCAGGAAGGAAACATAGAGAAAGACACATCAGTACCTGGCAACTCCACGTGCCCCCCCAGCACAGTGTGCTCCCCAGACCAGCACAGCAGCAGCACGGTGGCACAGTGCACCCATGGTGCACTGCCCCGGCAAACAGGACGTGCTGCCCCAGCCCCCCAGCAGCATAGTGTGCCACCCTGCTTGCCCCACAGAACATTGGTTGGGCATGGACACAGGCATAGTGCACTTACCTGGCCGTGGCACGGCACCCCTCTGGACACATGCCAGTAGTGACTGGAGCCTCTCAGGGTCCCTCCGCTGCAGGTCCCCATAGTGGTGGCAGCATTGCTCGCTGCTGCACTGTGCACCTATGGCTTCCTCCAGCCCATCAGCAACCTCTTGTCACAACTCCATCTGTGGCCTATTCAGGGGCACCTGGCCAAACAAACAGCCTGCATGTGGCTCCACAAGGTTCACTAGTTTGACCTGCAACCAGTTAGGTGCCCTGGCACGGCTGTGGTGTGGCACTCATAAATCCAAAATGACACCCAGTTGCACACGGGCCACACGTGCTGGGGCTGCGAGCCTTGCACTGAGATGCACTGCCATCACCAGTTGTGCAGCCATGGAGATGCACGATATGGGTAATGCAGCACTGGCACATGCTGCAGAGCTCCCAGAGGGGTAAAGGGCAACTGTGGGGTCAAGGGTCGGCATGCGCACTGTGTGCAACTGTGCTATTGGGCCTGCCATGCATGGGGCACAATGGGGCATGTGAGCACCATGGTTCATGGCCCAATAGCGCCCAGGTGCCATGGTACCCACAGTGCAGGAGTTCCATCTGCCACATGGTGTCACAGTGCCATCGGCACTATGGTGCCCGGGCACCATAGGCCATACAGTGCACACGCGCCACATGTCCAATAGCTGCTGAGTGCTGTAACGCATATTGCGCAGTGTACGGAGGCTGCGCCGGTGGCGTATGTGCTGGCAGTGCACACATGTGTACTGCTGGGCCTACTGCGCATGTCACAATGTTGTGCCATGACTTGAGCATGCGCAAGTCCCTTGCGTAATGTGCAAAATCGTGATATTCAGCTGGCATATGCAGATTAGCTAATCAGCATATCCGAGGCTCATCGGAGGCATTTGCATCTCATTACAGTTGTGCATCCTCTCATTTGCATGCGATGAGCTATAAAGGCGCCGCAGGACTGCACAGGATACGGACCGGTATTACATCCTTCAGAGGTAAGATGTGACCTTGTGGGGCTCTTGGGACAGTGGATTGGGAGGGTGGTGTGGGTAATAGCCATCAATGACCACATGCCTATTCTCACAGGACACAGCATGATGGAACAAGAGGAGGTTGAGGAGCGTGGGCCTGCATGGAAGCGTAGGCCCAACTTCCCGAGGGCAGAGACAGATGCCCTATTCAAGGCTTACCTGGACCAGGAACCTCTACTGAGTGGCTCGACAGGCACTCCACAGGCCCAGTCCACAGCATGGGAGGGTGTGGCCCGAGCCGTACATCAGCAGGGCATCCATCAAAGGTCTGTGCAGGAGTGCAAGAAGAAGGTCGGCACAGACCGGAGGTGGATAAAGGAGAAGGTGGCAGCCATCCAGGCTGCACATGCTGTCATGGGCGGTGGACAGCCTGATGTGCCACAGCTGACACAGCAGGAGGAGTCAGTGGCAGCTACCATGCGGTGCAGCACTGTTGAGGGGATGCCCAGTGGCGGCTTCCAGACAGGTGGCAGCCCATCACTGTATGGTAGGTATGGCAGCACCCGGGTGGGGGACAGGAGGGCAGGAGGGGCAGGAGGGTGCGCTGATGGCACTAATGTGACTGTTTTCCCTTTCAGCTCCTGAGCGCCTGCATGCAGTGGCAGAGGTGGGGGTGTCCACCTTGGGGGTGGTCCTGGACCCGGAGGACCGTTCTTTCACCTCCACCGGTGTCCAGAGGCCAGATCACATGCAGCCCAACACCGCTGTCTGTCCAGATGCCTGTGGCATGGTTGCAGACAAGGCCCTGGCTGTGTTCTAGCATGACACCAGGCATGGCATCCAGTATGCAGAGACACAGATCGGGGCAGTGTCCGGGACCTATGATGACGAGACCATCATCCCGGATACCGATGTTGCCGTTGTGGGGCAGGCACCCATACCACACACCCACCACAGCAGAGCAGACACTGCCCCGGCATCGCCATGGGCGCGACTGGTGTGATGCCGGCTGATGGTGTTGGTGATAGTGGTGCAGCCGCACCGGCACTGCTTGGTGCACAGTGGCCGGAGCAGCAGCAGCGCAGTAGGATGGTGTCAAGAGGGCTGGGTGCAGTGCCCACCAATAATGCACTGTTGAACGAGCAGCCCCAAGAGGGCCCCACTGTGATGCGCCCACCCGTGTGGGGCTGGGCTGCCAGGTCTAGCAACACATGTGGGTTGCATAATGCCCATGCACCCTAGGGTGCCAAATCCCTGGCCAATCACACCCGTCTGCTACAGGCCTCCGTTGAGCAGCAGGTGCTGGTCGCGGCAGGGGTGCGTGCACTCCGCGCAGAGCTGCGCCAGGCTGCAGTGCGGTGCAACAGGGACTTTGAACAGCTCCTGGCTGAGAACACTCATATGTGGGAGGACACGACTGCAGCCCTGGATCAGCTTACCACTGCAGTCACAGCCGGCCTAGCACCACTGGCCACCGTGGTGCATGGCCGTCCGCCGCAGACCCTGCAGAGTGAATTCTCCACCCCTCAGTTACAGCATTGAGCGAACCCACTGTGTCGATGCCGGGATCTGCTGTGGGCATTCCGGCATGCCTGGAGTTGGCATGTTCAGGAGCCTGCAGACACCTGCGAGGACCCGGTCACGTTCCCACAGTAACACCCTTGGGGGACCATCACAGACACCCCCTGTGGCCGTCGCACAGCCTGTGTCTGCTGGGCAATCTCGGCGGGGCTGTCCACATGTCCACGGTGGCTGTGTGGCTGTGTGACCATGCGGTGGTCCTGAACTGCCCACCTCCTCATCCGCTGTCTGTTGCTGCCCTGTGTGCACATTCGTGCGGCGTGTGCATGTGCGTTCCAGGGACGTGGCATCCATGGTTGACACCACATACAGGCCTTGTGCACACCCGCCTGGCTGCTGGCCACTGTGGCGTGTGCATGATGATGCCAGCAAAGTGCTGACTGCTACTGTGCAGCTGTGTTCAGTGACTGACACTTGCCTGGTGCCTGCCTCTGGGCACGGGCATAATGGTTCCTGTGTGCATGTGCGTGTGTGTGCATGGGGGTGTGGGAGTGTGTGGGTGGGGTGTGCAGTGCTGTGCTGAGTGCTTCCACGGTGTCCAGTCCCACGCCTGTCCACGCTCTCCTCCAGCCATTACTGTCACAGGGCCTGCCCTTGCATGCCTGTATGCATGTGGACTTGTTCACCTACCTGCGTGCTACACAGTGCTCCTCTGCAATTGTGTCCCGGTGCTGCTGGGCCATCCTGTTCAGCCGGGGTTCCCTTCACCCAGGGGGGTGCTGCCCACCACTGTCTGGCCCGGCGGCTGCATCGTCCCCACTGCTGTTCCCCTCTTTGACCTCGACAGCTATCCCACAGTCAGTGGCCATGTTGTGTAGTATACAGCAGGCCAGGAATAGGCCGAGGCCTTTGAGGGCTGTACTGTAGGGCACTGCCAGACCTGTCTAGGCAACAGAACCATGCCTTCAGCAGCCCAAACATGCTCGATGATGTTCTGTGTGCTGGCGTGTGCCTCATTGTATAGCTCCTGCGCTGGGGTCGACGGGCACTGGTATGGGGTGAGCAGCCAGGGGTGGGTAACCACTGTCACCTGTGTGTAGAGATGTGTGGTTAGCATGGTGGGCTGTGTTGCTACACCCCCCAGCCTTCCCGTCCTCACCCTCTGGTGCACCTGCCCTAGCATCCTCCATATCCCACCCTGTTGTGCCAGGCTGCCTGTTTCCACAGCATAATCACCAACTAGGTGGCCTGTGAGGATGTCCCCACTCCCAAACCTGTGGCACAGTGCTGACTGGTGCCAGATGTAGGCATCGTGTGCTCCACCGGGGTGTGTGGCACAGACATTGATTATGCGCCCCCGGCATTGCACATCACCTGGCAGTTGACACTGGTGTAGCCCCTCCTGTTGATGTACACTACCTCCTCTGGGCCAGGTGGTGTGCGGATTTCAACATGGGTGCAATCGATGGCCTCTAGCACGCCAGGCATATGTGCCACCCTGTGGAACTCCTGCATGTTCGCTGTATGCTCTGCCTGTGTGCCGGGGAAATGGATGTATTCCGCAGCATGTGGCAGCAGTGTGTTGAGGAATTGTGTGAGGAGCTGTAACATGGCCTACTGGGTTATGCCTGTGGTGTCCCCTATTGGTCTCTGGAAGGTACCTGTGGTGAGCAGGCACATGACAGCCATGACCTTCGTCTTCACTGACAGGGCGTGGCTCCATCTTGTGGGTGCCTGCATCTCCTCACTGCACAGCTCACAGAGCTGCCTCAGAATTGCCCGGTTCAGGCGGTACCAGTCCACAATCTCTGTATAACTGTATTGTTCGAAGGTGGTGTGGGCACGGTACCAGCTGTTCCGGGCATACCGCCGACAGGCCTTTCCACGGCCATGCCGCTCTGCCTCCTGCCTCCTCACACCCCTCATTACTGTCTCCATCTGGAAGATGGCACTGGCCATGGCCTGGGATGTTCTGCCCCCCTGGGTGTCTGTCTCCCCAGGCACCCCCAAGTGTGTGCTGCTGTGTGTGCTCCTGTGCTGGGCACACACCTGTGTTCGGGGTTCCCAGCTGGTGGTCTATGGGCTGTAGCCTCCACCTCCCACCTGTCTGGGCACCTGTGCTGCCCCTCCTGTGCTGGATTTCGCAGGCACACGCTCAGGATGTTGCCTCCACACCTGTATCACACGCACACACACACTCGCTCACACATGCAGACACACTCATTGTCACACACCCAGTCCCACATTCTGTAACACTCCCTGCCTGCCTCTGTCTCTGTCTTGCACCCCTCCTGCTGTCCAGCCTGCCCACTCACTCTCCCTCTCTATAGCTCCCCTCTGGTGCAAGCCTCATTCCCTTGCTTGCTCCCTCTTTTTATGTGCTCAAGTTTGCTCTGTGCAAGTCCCTTTTGCTCTGTGCTTGTGCCATTTGCCTGCTGTTGAATATCGCACTCAACCGCTTATTCATGGCTGCACCCCCTGCACTTGCACATGCATGCATTACCACTGTGCATTGGCACATGGGGATTTGCGCTGTGCAGTTGCTGACGTGGAATATCGCTCTCCGGCAAATTGGCGCAGTTGCACTGGTGCAACCCTGTTGTGCATTGCGCAACTGCTTTGAATATCCCATTCCTAGTGTTTTTACATATTTTATTATAATAAAGAGTTGCTCTTTAATGTTAAATCTCAAACTTTGCACTTTAATAACTTTGCAACCGTTCAAGGGATTTATACAACATTTGGCATGCTTTACGGCTAGAGGACGGTCCCTTATAGTGTTGTGCGAAATTGAAATATTTTGCCTGGCAAAATTTTTCACGTAATTCCACAATTACGCAAAATTTTTCACCTATGTGAAACAAAATTTTGCCTGTTTTCTTGATTTTGCGTAACGGCGAAATTTTGCTTACCATGCCAATTTGGCACATTGATGATCCAAATTTCGCCTTGTGGTGGAATTTCGCTGTCGAAATTTTGGTGCAAAGGCAAAATGTGCAATGTATTGTGGGTAACTAGGTCAAAGGTCACATGTATCTTGTTTCCAGCTCATTCTGCTGCTTGTTGAGTCAGAAAGCAATGTGTTGTGGTGGCTCAGAGCCAATAAAGCCTTTGAAAACATAGCTAAAACTTGTTTCTGAGAGCTAATTGCTGCAAAGTATAAAGTTTTTCCCTAGTGCTGTGTGCTGGTAGTGCCTGGTACTAGGGAACATTTTCAAATTTTGTGAATTTTTATATAATACGTAGTTTGAATTAGGTTTACTTTTCTCAGTTGTCTCTGAAAGAGTTGAGTGGGGTAGGGTAGGAGTGTAAAGCACTGCAGGCTATTTCTAGCCAAGCAGATTGGTATATTTACTCACAATTGTGAGTTATCTATTTACTGTTGTTTCTTATTAATTTTTATTTTCTCTGAAAAGTTTCTCTGTCCTGTTTGAGAGAGTTCCTACCACTGTTAGCTGTGATATACATACCATTCTTCCGCTTTTAGTTGTGAATTGATTTTGAATTCTAAAGTTTTAAACACACAGAGTTGATCCTTTCTTTTATTTTTTTGTGGTTAGTTCTGTTAGCTGGAGTGTTAACTTGTTACTAAAATTGTGAAAATCAACAGCTGTAACTTGTAAAATACTTCTACTTGATCACTTGAACTTGTCTATTACAGTCACACTGCATTGTTGAAGTGTTCCCCTGTATGTTATTGCTGGAGCTTGATTCTGCACACTGTGCGATGTTCCTGTTTTAGTTAACTTACATACATTACCCTTTCTCTGTTATAGCATTGTTTGTGTCTCACTTGATGCACGCATTATAAAACAGTATATATTAAAATAGTCATTTTCAAGACATTTCTTGTTGATTCCTCCCATCCAGACCACTAACACATTGTGTAGTACTAATTTCCTTTGTTACTGTTTTTATGGTTGTCTCTGTCTGCATATAAAAAACAAATTGTGGTACTTAGTAACATAACACATTACAGTTCTTTATTTGTCCAGAGACTGAGAGACACAGGTGATCAGCATTTAAAGTGTGCCACTTGTGCCCTTTTTCCCTGTGTGTTTCTTTAATTCCTTCCTGTTTGGGGGAAAAAAGTTACCTTTTTGTGTTTTACTACACTAGGCTGCCTACTATATATGGTATTAGTTCTACTGCAAGTGCTGGTACCTGTCCTGATTGTTTCTGGACTTTTAAGGAAGCCAGTACTGTAGGTGTGTGACAGTGTGATGTCATCATTCACGTGTGAGGTATTATTCACACATTTAGTAGTAGTAATACATCCTTTCTTCAAATACTCCCAGAGAAAGGCAAAGCTTTGAAGCAGCAGTCAGCAAAACTGCCTGGTAAGAAGCGGCCAAGTACACAGGGGGAAACGTGGTAGGGGTGAGGGAGCTAAGTTGTCTGCTGAAAAAGTGCAATTTCAGCTTTGGTTCCCCATAGCAGTGAAAGCACAGGTATGTCTGCATCACTGTCTTCAAGTTCTGATCTGAGCCCTGGTGGTGTGGCAGGAACCAGCAAAGGAGTTGGTGGCCAAACTGGGTCAGGCTGGCATACCTGTGTCTTACTTTTTTAAAGCTCAAACTGTTGCATCCATGCTAGTGGGGGATGCTGACAGTGAGAAGAAGGGAGGCACTGACATCAGCACAGGGACAGTGGTCCAGGACTCAGAGGAGGGTGATAATAAGTCTGTCAGTGTGACTGTCCATGTTCCTGCAGGAGTTGTGAAGATAGTGTTCAACAAGAGTCTGATAGTCCTGGAGATAAGGATAGTCAGCCCCCTGAGATAGTTGTAGAGAAAGAAACAAGTGCCATCCTCCAAGAAGACAGTGATAGGGGGGAGGAGGAAGAGGAAGACAAGGACATCATTGCTACTGGTGGTGATGACGATGATGACTGGGATGATCCCACATGGGAGCCTGAGTTAAAAAGGGTCAAGGGGAATGTAGGCCATTTACATGTACAGCCTGTGGTTGGTCAGTCTGTCACCAAGCCTATAAACACACCTCCAAGCAGTCAAGTAACCACCCCTCCCAAAAGTAGTGTTATGGAAGTCATGTTAGCAGCTCAAAAAATACACACTTCCACACCTGTTTCTGAATCATCCCAGTCCCAGAAGCATCTGAAGTCCAGAGGTCAAAAGTCTCTAGTTTGGGACTTTTATGTGCTGGATCCTGCTGATGAGACCACAGCAATATGCCAACTTTGCCAAGCTCATGTTATTCGGGAGGGGGGAAGGGAAGCCACATAGGCACTGGTGGCCAACACGCCCACCTGAAAAACAAGCATCTACTGAGATGGCATCAACACCAGAAGGATGCCAGAGCTGTTGGTAGTAAGGCGCATATAGTAGATCAAGAACATGAGGAGAGAGGGCAGAGTGGATTGGTGGTGGAGGAGGAAAGTGAGCAATCCTTTGATCTCTCTAGTAGTGGGCATAGCAGTGGTGGTAAGAGTCCCAGTCCCATGAGTCTGAAAAGGACACCACCCCCACACCTGCAAGCAACCAAAATAACTGGTTTCATGCGGTCTTCACTGCCCGGCCAAGAGTCAATTGTTACTCCTAAAAGAAAATCATTGCTGGCACAAGTACAGTGTTCTGGTCGGACAGCCCCAAAGATGTAGCCCACTCTGAAGACCATCTTTGAGCAGCAGACAAAGTACCCACCCAATCATGCTGCTGCACGACAGTTAAATGCTGCCACTGCTGAAATGCTGGCAATCGATCTGTTGCCATTCTCATTCATAGAGAATGCTGGTTTCTGCAGGTTGATGGCCCATGCCTGTCCCAAATGGCAAGTTCCATTGTGAACCTATTTTAGTAAGCGTGCCATACCGGAGCTGAACAGTAGAGTTGCTGATTACATTAGACATGCATTGAAGCATAGTGCATCACACTATAGCCATCTTAGCATGGATATGTGGACCAGTGGACAAACAGCAGTAAGCTCATATCTATGCATAACAGCACACTGGGCACAGTTGCATGGTGCGGTACTTGATTTTGGGCCTGGCAAAACATGCGTGAAGCAAAATTGTGGTGGGAGCAACACACCTGGTATTCAGCAGCATGCAACCCTGACTATGACAAATGTCACAGGTTTGCACACGGCTGCAAAAATGCTTAATGTTCTGCTGGACGAGATTGATGGGTGGCTACACTCACAGTCATTCATAGCAGGATTAATCGTAAGTGATAATGGCTCCAATGTAGTGAAGTGCATTAGCGATGGTAGTTTTTTCAGAGTGCCCTGCCTGGCACACTGCCTTAAACTTGTTGTTCAGCAGTTTCTCAACCAAGCGGACATTAAGGAAATGGTTACTGTTGTCCGTCGCATCTGTGTCCACTTTGACCATTCTGCAAAGGCCCGTGACCATCTATGTGAGCTACAGTCAATAATAATGTGCCTCAGCACCAGCTGAAGCTTGATGTTGTCACCAGGTGGAACTCCACGCTGTACATGCTTGACCAGCTGTATGAACAGGATAAGGCTGTGTCATTATACCTGCTGCTGCACACCACACATGACAGTGCAGGTGTGTCCATCGTTCTAACAACAGAGCAGTGGCACCAAATTGATGGGCTAATATGCATTCTCCATCCATTCGAGCATGCTACACAGGCAGTGAGTGGGGACACTGCTTGCATAAGTCAGTCCATTCCTCTCATATGTGTGCTGAGGCAGACACTAGTGAATGTGCAACACCAGCCAGAGGCAAGTGGGGATCATGGCACTTGTGATCTCATGGATCACATGCTCCATGTGCTGGACACAAATACCCACGTATCTGGCATTTCACAGTCAGCTGAGTTTGCAGTTCCCACCATGCTGGATCCACAGTACAAACGTGGCCTGCCCTCTATAATTGAAGGATGTCATCAGTGAGTACAGCAGTTGACAGAGAACCTCATTAGATTGGTACATGCTACACAAATGAAAAATGCACACACTGCCTCAAAAACGGGTGTTCCTACCACCACCAGCAGCTCACAGGGAACACAATCACATAAAATGGGCAAGGCAGAGCAGAAAACAGCCCGCAATCCCATTTGGGATGTTCTCTTTCAGGTGGGAGTGGAAGATATGGAGGAAAAGGAGGAGGAGACAGATGAGGCAGCTGGACTCCGGGCAGCAGAACAAATGATGGAGGCATACATGGGAGATCCAAAGCACCTTGCCATTAATGTTGACCCACTGCTGTACTGTAGCAGTAAAATGACTGAATGGCCAGCACTAACATCGGTTGCTGTGAAATACCTGAGCTGCCCACCATCCAGTGTCACTGTGGAACAAGTGTTTAGTGTGGCTGGGGCAATTCTGAGTGACCTTAGGACCAATTTGTCACCCAAGAATGGGTCCATGCTAACATTCATAAAAATGAATGAAAGGCACATTCCACACAACACAGTGATGTCAGTGACATTGCCACAGGAACTGTGTCTCAGTGATGAGGATGATGACAATCCCTTGAGTAAGGCAGCTACCAGCAGCGAGGTGGATGAGGCAGCAATGTTGAGAGAATTCCCACCTGATGAGAACTCCAGTCTTGAAGACTGTGAGAGGTGCTTCTTGGATGACGTGGAATTGGAAGTTGAAAAAGGCTGAGTTTACTCCAAGCCCCCAAACAACAACTTTTAACTCAGTATGGTTGCTGGGTGTGTATGTATGTTACACCTTATTTCTAGCTATGTACCACTGGATTGGTTATGGAATATGTTGTTATGTGCTGCAGTGTGTATAAGTTTCATGTCATCACCCTTTGCCATAACCCATTGATTGGTCACCTCACCACCTCCACCAGTACCCCAAGGCCACAAGCCTATATAAAGCAGCAGCAGCAATGTAATTACCATAACCATAAATATTTTGCAATTGCATGATTAATATTTTTCTCCAAAAAATACATTACTTTTCATGTTGACTATATCATCAACACATCATCATCTTACAGAAGAAATGCTGTCTTGATGTCCTTAAAGGTGCCCAGGATGGCAAATTTCACACTACCCCACCACCCCCTCTCGTCACTTGATCTGACCTGACACACCCATGCACTCCATGCGACTGAAAAAAAATGTTTCTGCCACTTAGTATTGGTGACATGTACAAGGACCCTGGCTCCTAGACAAGTGTACAAGTAGCATATGAATGTAACATGCTAATTCAACAGTTAACACCAAGTTGCAAATCTGGTGACATCCAGCAGACCAGACCTGGGTTTGAATCCCACAGCTTCCACTTACATACTGTGTGACCCTGAGCAAGTCACTTAACTTCCCTGTGCTCCCAGGTTGCACCTGTAAAAAAGCTTTCAGCTTAGTGTGCTACTCCTGGTTAAACAACTAAAAAAAACACCAAGTTGAACACATTTTGAAAAATGGTGAATGGTGGATATCTTTAATATGCAAGTCATTAATTACAAAAGTAATCATGAAGAGGCTTAACAACTTACAACATCAAATCCCCCCAAAAAGGTTACTTCTACAGTACCAGGTTAAGGTACACCAAAATCGCAATGGTTCCGGGGAGGGGTCAACACAGGGCAGGGTGAGTGTCCTTCTGTCCTCACTTTTGAATGGATTCAAAATGTTCATAATTATTGCAGCTTTGCAATTCCCTTTGAGCAGACAAGACATTAACCTGCTCCACCTAATTATTTACAAAACACCGTATCAACTATCTGTGTTCGCATGTAGTTCCTCACTGTATGTGGGTGGCAGTGGTGATTACTCATTAATGGTAATGGTATGAACACCAGTCCAGTGGCAAACATCGCAGTTCAAGCAACGCCCCTGTCTTCCAATGACACAACACAGCTCCTGCATGGCCTGGATTGATCATGTGTCATCAAGATATGACATACTGAAACCTCAACAGAGGAAAATGACTTAAGCAAGAGCAAAGATAAGAAAAAATGTTGGATACTAATCAATCTGCATACCTGCTTTTACCTAACAAGTTGAAAGAAGAAGCAGAGAAAAAAATGTATACTTACCATACCCCTTGATGTGATGCCATTCAACTGAGGACATTCCCCACAGGAACATGCTGTGTGGTGCACGATTCCAATCCAGACAAGGTCCAATGAACCACAGTAGCACTAGCAGGAATTCCCCTTCCCTATGAGCACTGCATACCTTGACATAGTGTAACCCCCCTACAGTTGGGGGTTCCCAAAAGTCTTCCTTGGGTGTGCCTAAATGCCCACTGCCAGGCTGGTATCCTGTGTATTAGCATTTTAAAAGTGTTTGTATGAGAGTGCTTTAATGCCTCTGTGCTCTGTCTCTTTAAGAGCTGCCTATAACGTGGTGCTTATTTAATCTGGGAGGGGGCTGAGCATTTCTATGCTCGAGTCCTGCCTGGGCTGCCAGATAATCGCTCTGTTCTACCATCGCTATTTGTGCAGAGGGAGCTCTGTTAGAAGCTGTACTTATTTGCTGATTATCTATTAGCATAGTAATGATATTGTAGTTTGTCTAACCTGCCTTCTTTGCAGCATGGACAGTTCTGTTTATCACCACCATCTTGGTCCAGGACTGCCAGAATGGGCCAATCAGTACCTTTGGGGACCCTAAAATGGAGTCTATCCCCAGGGGTCTTGTGGGAGGAATTGTAGTTTTTTTTTTTTTTTTAATTACTATTTATCTTCGCCTATGTCCCACAGGTGCTGACCCATCAGGAGTGCCTAGGAGTCATTCTCCTGCCTCACTTGCCCTGCCTGATTCTTGCCCTCGGTCCCCATGGAGCTTTGACTTTCCCCTAGGGCAGGGTCAAGGTGGGGCAGCGAACACCCAAAATTCTAAGTCTCGTCAGATATGGGGTAGTCAGGCAGGCAAGGGCATATAGGAGGCATGCTCTGGTGCTCTGTCTCCCCAGCATCAGCAGGTGTTTTCTCATTAACTGGAGGAGTGGCATGCACCCCATGCCAAGGCATCACTGCCGGTGTCACCACTCCCCATCCTGATGTCAACTGCAGTGCCTGCTGTGCCCCCGGCCTCCACCAGGGGACAGTCGAGCACCGAGTCTGGATCCCCCTCTCTCCCAGGAGAGGAGAGCTGTCCTCCAGATGCTCAATCCTCTACCTCCCCTGCTGACCCTTGGCAACCCAGGCTTGCTTTCGAACCCAGGTCACCGGCATGGCGCAAGGTGTGGCGTCCAGCACCTCAACTGTCAGCACCATCGGGCCGGCCGGAATTGTAGTTTTGAGACTTTGGCATCTAAATGCACCTGGAGGGGGAGCCCTTGCTTTGACAGACTGATGGATCAACCAACCAGAACCTTTTGTACGAAGGGGAAATTCCCAAGCTGACTGCTGCAGTCAGTCAGTCTGGAGTTAGAGTTTGAAGAGTAAACAGCTTGAGTATTCAAGCAGCAAATCCTGCATAGTTCATGCCGGAGAACTGTGAAAGGGCTGAGTTTTGGCCTGCCTGTCTGCTGTCCCTTGTGAGGGAGCTTTTCAAAGAATCGGACTGCATCCATAGAAACATAGAAATACAGAATTTGACGGCAGATAGGGACTGCTTGGCCCACCCAGTCTGCCCATTTCCCTGTCTACTGGATAAGCTGCAGATCCTTGTTAACCAGCAGCCTACTTCTTCCTACCCCCACCCCCTAGAATTGCCTTATGACTGTTCCATGCATGCTTGAATTCCACCACTGTTTTTGACTCCACGACCTCCTCCGGAAGGCCGTTCCATGCATCCACAACCCTCTCTGTGAAAAAATACTTCCTTAAATTACCTCTGAGTCACTCTTCTATCTTCAAATTGTGCCCCTTGTTCTTGCACACCTCTTTTTTTGAAAGATGCTTCCCTCTTGGACTTTGTTGATACCCTTGAGGTACTTGAAAGTTTCTATCATGTCCCCCCTCTCCCTCCTTTCCTTGAGGCTATACATATTGAGCTCCTTAAGTCTCTCTTCATATGTCTTCCGGTGCAGACCCTGCACCATTTTAGTTGCCCTCCTCTGGACAGCTTCCATCCTGTCTATATCTTTGCGAAGACGGGGTCTCGAGATCTGCACACAGTACTCCAGATGGGGTCTGACCAGCTGTCTGTTATGAGAGAGAGACTAAAGCCACTGAATTGGTGACCAGGCTTGAAACCTCAAGAAGACCGAAGAATTGCTGAACGTGATCGGCCTGTCAGGACCTTCATTTACCGTTGAACTCCCGGTTTTGCGCAGAGACACTATTATTGCGGCCGGACTGCCATCCGCCTGGTATAGCGGTGATTGCTTTACTATAAATGTGCAGTGTGCTGTTAGTGGGTTGCGATTTGGTTCTCCATTGTGTGTTTAATTGTGCCTTGCTTGCTGGAGGCTGCATCCAGCTTTCTCAGACTCATATTCGAACTGTTCCTCAGTCTGGACCTTGTCACACTGGCTCAGCCAGATTACTCATGCCACAATACCAACCCACCAACACCCTAACCTTGCACAGAAAAACAATGAAGACAGATACTTACGTGTTCGTCAGCAGCAGTATGGACTGTGAAAGGATAACCCACCAGGCATCAGCCATCCAGAACAGTAGTTCTTCTTGTCTTGTGGCACCTTGGAAAGTAGTAGTCATAGATAGCAGCAAGCAGCAAGCTACAGGGCCCCAAAATTTCATTCAGTACCCCACCACCAGGCAAGGTACTACCATAGAGACAGTCAGTCGACACAACTAGACAATCAGTACAGCAGCACAGGGAGAGGGAAATGATACTTCTTCATTTCTATGTCAATCAATTGAAACACAGCAGCAGCAGCAGCAGCTGGAAAGAACTGAAATTAGCAGCAGCATTTTGCAGGAGAAATTAATTTTCTCTGCATGTTGGCACCCCTTATCAGGCCCCTGAGGTGATGGGGCACCATAAAACATGAGGACTGACAGCACATTTCAGTCTCAATTTGATGCCATGTTTTTAGGTAAACATTTCTGGACTTGCAGGCCCTGTTTAGCACCGGCAGCAGTGAGTTTCAGGCAGAAATATTGTGTAAACAGGCCCTAAAACAGCTACTTAATGTTTGGGTGGGGGGGCACCCTAAAACATAATGGCTGAAACCAGATTCCACTTCCAATTTAATGTACCATTTTTTCTGCAACATTTCTGGACATTTACTGCCTGTGCTGCAGTGGCAGAAACATGATAGAGCCTAAAGACAATTGTAAAAGTGGACCAAAGACCATCCTTTGGTCCGGATTGTGGTGGGGCACCATAAAACATCATGGCTTAGACCTGATTTCACTGTCTATGTACTGTGAAATTTTTTTGGAAACATTTCTGGACAGGAGGGACATGATTTGAGCATGCAGTCACACACTTAGGCCCAAAAAGCATTTAAAATGTGCAGAAAACAGCACATTTGGGTCCGTAGGGTGGGTGTGAGGCTGTAACTGCGTGTCTCACACCTGATTTCACTCTCTATGTACTATGACATTTTTTGGGAAACATTTCTGGACAGGTGGGACATGATTTGAGCGTGTAACCACACACTTAGGTCCAAAAAGCATTTAAAACGTGCTGAAAACAGAATATTTGGGTCCGCAGGGTGGGTGTGAGGCTGTAACTGCGTGTCTCACACCTGACTTCACTCTCTATGTATTGTGAAATTTTTTTGGAAACATTCTGGACATGTTTTGAGCCTGCACCAGTGAGTTTCAGGCAGACATATTGTGTAAACACACCGTAAAACAGCTACTTAATGTCTGGGTGATGGGGGGGCACCCTAAAACATAATGGCTGAGATCAGATTCCACTTCCAATTTAATGTACCATTTTTTCTGCAAAATTTCCTGGACATTTACTGCCTGTGCTGCAGTGGCAGAAACCTGATAGGGCCTAAAGACAATTGTAAGAGTGGACCAAAGACCATCCTTTGGTCCGGGTGGTGGTGGGGCTATAAAACATCATGGCTGAGACCTGATTTCACTCTCTATGTACTGTGCAATTTTTTTGGAAACATTTCTGGACAGGTGGGACATAATTTGAGCGTGCAGCCACACACTTAGGCCCAAAAAGCATTTAAAACATGCAGAAAACAGCACATTTGCGTCCGCAGGGTGGGTGTGAGGCTGTAACTGCATGTCTCACATCTGATTTCACTCTCTGTGTACTGTGCAATTTTTTGGGAAACATTCTGGACATGTTTTGAGCTGACAGCAGTGAGTTTCAGGCAGAAATATTGGGTAAACAGGCCCTAACAGCTACTTGATGTCAGGGTTCTGGGGGGGCACCCTAAAACATAATGGCTGAGACCAGATTCCACTTCCAATTTAATGTACCATTTTTTCTGCAACATTTCTGGACATTTCCTGCCTGTGCTACAGTGGCAGAAAAATGATAGGGCCTAAAGACACTTTTAAACGGTGTCCAAAACAGCATTTTAATGTCTGGTTGCTGGTGGGGCTCCATTAAACATCAGGACTGACAGCGCATTTCAGTCTCAATTTGATGTCACATTTTTTGGGAAGCATTTCATTACCTCAGGGACCTGTTTTACATGAGCAGAGCCAACATTCACTGTCACATAACTTTGGAAAATATGTTTGTTCAGAGCAAAGTGCTTATACTTGACATTTGTGGATAGGATAGAAGGAGCAAGGAGGAAACATATAAAGACAAAAGGAGTAACATAACAGAAGACAAAGAGAACAGAAAATAGTTTTTTGTTGTTTTTGGATTGGGGGCCTTTTTTAAGGAAGGGGTGTAGAACAAAAACAGTGAAAAAAACAAAGGAGAAGAAAAAAAAACAACACTGGCCCACCACCACAGTCACAGGCCATTCACTGTGGCTGTGTACTGCCACCACCACCACCACCACCACCACGAAGCTCCACCAGGAGGTCCAAGACCTTCTTCTGGTCCTCTATTATTTTTTGGAGGTCCCCCCTACCTCCTGGAGAGCTGGTCGAGATCGTGAAGCACACCTTGCACCTCAGTGCGCACAGCCTCAAGGTCTGCCCTGGTGACCACCACCTGACTTGGGGGAGCTGCAGGATGATCAGGGCGATGGCTTATCCGACGGGTCCTCCATGGTGCTGTATCACAGTCATGGGTGGGGGATTCATCTGGCTGCTTGGGAGGATACGTCCTGCTGGTAGACCCTCCTCCTCCCCACCATGGTATGGTGCCCCCGAGACTCACTGCTGTCTCCTGTTGCTGCTGCCTCTCTCTGTTTTGTGAGCCACTCTGCAGCATGGTGGTGCTGCAGGTGACTCCTCTGACCACAAGTCCCAAAGTGGGAAACTGATTTCCTCCTTTTAACATTCTTCACACACAGGGTGCAGACCACAGTGCTTGCATCATCTGCCTTAGTTCTAAAAAACGCCCAAACTGGTGATCTTTGATTTGGGGGGTCGCAAGCTGATGTCCCCGGGGAGGCCTCTCCCTGTACAACAATATCTTGCTGTGACCTGGGCTGGCAGACACAACAGGAGCCACATCATCATCTGGGGGGGAGGCAATGGGATCACAGCCTGAATGTTGCTGCTGCTGCTGGGTGGTTGTCTCAGTGTCCAACTCCACAATGACCTGCTGCTGCTGCTGCTGGGGGGCACAGGCCGGGGCCATCTGCTCCTGCTGCTGGGGGGGGCTCAATTTCAAATATGTGCCTGTTGAGGTGAACGCGTCCTCTTCCCCTTCCACTGTCAGTACCTCCACTACTCCCAGTCCCAGTCCCTTCCATCAATATAAAAAAAAAAAGTTTTAATAAACTACTAAAGAAAAAAATGAAAAAAAGGGGGAAGTGAAACACACACACACACACACACACACACACACACACTCACAAACTCACAAGGTAAACAGAGAAAATGGAACACAACAGAAAGATAAACTTTTGCTAAATAATGAAATAGGGTATAAACAGAAGTTCAAAATCATCACACACACACACACCACAAACTCTCACTCTCTCCCTCACAATTCACCAAACTACATATATTATATTTTCTCTCTCACACAGCCTCTCTCTCCTACTGTCTGTCTCTATCCTACTATAAACTGCAGGAAAAGGATGTAGATTCAGTAGCTTCCTGTCTGAGTACAGGCACACATGTGACCTGCAGTCTGCTTCAGAGAGCAAGTCATATGACATGCCTTTCTTCCTAATTTCGCCTTAGTTAAATGCTAAGGCGAAACTTAGCAGCGGAAGTGAAATTTACAGGCAGAATTTCACTGTATAATATGGGCAAAATTTCACACAACTATGTGGGTGAAATTTCACACAACCATATGGGCAAAATTGCACCCCAAGGCCATAATTGCGTGAAATGTTTCACGCGGCAAAATTGGTGATTTTGCCGGAATTTCGCTGATGAAATTTAATTTCACTGCATCTCTAGTCCCTTGACGTGCCAAATTTTGTGGCAATCCCTTTTGTAGTTTATGAACTACAGAGTGTTGAAAAAACAGAGGGTTTTGCTGTTTTGGCTGGTTTTTTTGCTCACCTGTATCTCAAAAACAGTGTAACTTTATTGGCTGAAATTTTCAGGGTGAAAAGCCTTGGCCTCACAGATGTGCCTTTTGAAGATTTGATGAAAAAATATTAATCCATTCCAAAGTTATGAGATGTTAAATGTCTCATTATTTCCTATTCTCCTATACTGTACCATGTCAGGTTCCTTGCAGATGGAATGGAGTGAGCGTTAGGGTCCATGACCCTAAGGCACAACCCGGAGCTTGTTGGTGTGTGGAGGGTGGTGTTGTGATGGTAAGGTTGGGTGGGGTGGGTGAGGCCCAATCTCTTAGGCACACCCCAATGCTTGTTGGTGTGTGGAGGGTGGGGTTTGTGTTGCAATGGTAGGGTTGGATGGGGGTAGGGTGAGACCCATGACACTAAATCACACCCCAATGCTTGTTGGTGTGTGGAGGGTGGAGGGTGCGGTTCCAATTATAGGATTTGGTGGGGATGGGGTATAACAGTTGTAAACCCTAACATCCAGTTTCCTGACCTGTATCACTTTGGTTGAAGAGCTATGTGTAGAACCCTAACTTTGTTTTAAATGAAGTTTTTTGTTAATTAATGTCCTTATTTTTTGAGATACTATAATAGAATCCCAGTTTTGTGGGAGTTTTTTTGGTATTTTTGCTGCAGATTTTCAACATGGCTTTTTTGGGATCCCATCTCATGAACATTGGCACTTTCATTTAGCTACTCAGTCCCAAAAGGTGATTTCGAGTGGCAACTGCACCATTCCGCGCCACTGCTGTGTAAGCACATTTTGGGCAGGATGTGTGAAATGGCAGGTGTATTGTTTATAAGGTGGTGTGAAAAACTGGCAATGCTGAATATTTGAAGTGAAAATATTAAAATGTGTAAAAGTCACGCACATGTGTCATGAAATTTCAATGAACGCACTCAACTTGGGTGTTTTTGAGTATTTTTGCACTAAATTTTCAACATTACCTTTTTGACACCCCACCTAATGAACAGTGGCACTGTGATTTCATTAGTACATCCCAAAAGTTGATTTCATACAGCAACTGTGCCATTCTGCACCAGAGGTGTGAAAACACATTTCAGGCACGATGTGAAAAAAATGACAGCTGCACTGTTCATGAGGAGGTCTGAAAAAATCTCAATGTTGAAAATCTGGAGTGAAAAATATTACAAATTGGAGAAGTTATGAATATGCATAGAAACTGTGCAATGCACACTCATAACGCAGTCATTTTTGGGAATTTTTGCACCAAATTTTTAACATGGGCTTTTTTGGACCTCCCCTCATGAGCACTGGCACTGTCATTTTGTTAATTTGTCCAGAAAGGTGATTCCATGCAGTGACTGCAAAATCACCTTTTGGGACTGAATAATAAAAAGACAGTGACAATGTTCATGAGGTGGTGTCCCAAGAACCCCATGGTGAAAATTTGGTGTAAAAATTCCTAAAAATGGATGAGATATCAACATAAGTTAAAAACCCCATCGATTGACAGCCATTATAGGGCTCTTACCTCGATTCTTCAGTTGGCAGTTCAGCTTTGAAGAGTGCAGATGTGTCCCAGTCCAGAGAAGATGACAGCCGCTGACCTGTGGCAGTAAATATAGGGTGGGAGGGTGGGGAGGTGGGTGCTCATTGGGAGGGTTGGAATGGAGGAGTGGAGATGGGGAGATGACGAGGGATGATTTTCTTATTAACAGGATAAAAAAAAGAGTCGCCGGTGGACAGTTTCCTTTTTTTTTTGCAGGGCAAGAGATTTACTTGTGGACACTGGGAGTGGGTTCCCCAGTGTTCGATACAGCTTGGGGGGGGGGCAAGCGCTGACATGAGGGTTGGGTACCCCAATGTCAGCAAGTATATCGAGGAACTGTTTTCTTTTTTGACAGGTTTTAAAAAACATATTATTTCAGGACACCGGGAGTGGGCTCCCCAATGTCCCTGAGTACTGGAGGGGTGTTACTTCAGAAAGCTGACACAGGGATTGTGGACCCTGATGTCTGCTACTCAAATATAGGAACAACGGGCTTTGGGAGGGAGGCATCCAACACCGGGGGTGGGCATCCCAGTGTCGGAAACATAATCTTAATAATTTAATTATTTCAGCACACTAGGGGTGGGCTTCCCAGTATGCCACAGTAGTGGAGGGGAGTATAAATGCCGACTCAGGGATTGGGCACCCTGATGTCGGCGAAAGCGAGCACTTCAATGCAGGATTCTGCATAAAAAATGGCAGGTTGCAGGATTCTACATCGAACTAAAAAAATTACATCGGGGGACTTTTTGTTTTTTCCAGGAGAAAAAAAACAGATTTGGGGACACAGGGAATAGGGTCCCCAGTGTCCCACAGTCATTTTGGGGGTGGGCTGGGGGTGCCGACCTGCACCTGTGCCCTTCAGCGGGACACTTTAGCATACAATCCTATGCTGGACAGCTGCTCCGACATAGAATCATATGCCCATCACTAAACTTCAGCATAAAATCCTATGCCGAAGCAAGAATCCTATGCCGCCAGAGACATCTATTTTTTGCCAATAGGAAATGATGGGAAAAACAAAGATTAATAACTTTGGAATGGAGTAATATTTTTTCACCAAACCTTCAAAAGGCACATCTGTGAGGCCAAAGTTTTCTACCCTGAAAATGTCAGCCCTGTTGCTGCAGCTGTTTCTGAGATACAGGTTGACAAAAAAACAGCAAAACACATAAAAATCTATTTTTTTCCAACACTCTGTATCTCAGAACCACAAAAGGGATTCAAACCAAATTTGGCTTATCAATAGACTTGTCCCTTCCGAAGACGCATACAAAATTTCAAGCAGATCTGTTGAACCTGCCCAAAGTTATTACCCTGCAAAATTTGGCCTTTAACATTAAATGCTCGCACTAACCCTAACTATACTGGCACTACTGCACCAGTATAATATATATATATATATATATATATATTGCAAAAACTACACTAATGCATCAGTTAGGGTTTTATTAAACTGTAAAAAGCTGGAAATTCAACATTAGGATTACTACTTCTACCACCCCCACCCCTCCACACCAACAGGTGTTAGGGTATGCCTTAGAGTCATTCGGCCTAATTCTCACCCCATTCCATGTTTAAACAAGATGAGATGGTACAGTATAGGAGAATGGGGTGAGAGTTAGGCAAACAACTCCAAGGCATGCCCCAACACACTGTTGGTGTGGAAAAATGAGGTGAGATCAAGCAGAAGTTGATTGTCGAACACCGGGCGGCTGAAAGGTGCCGCCAGTGCCACAATTCAACGGATGCATGTAACTCAGGCATTTTCAGGATGTTTCTCACTCTGTTTTCATCATGGCATTTTGGGGACCCCACCTCATGAACAATGTCACTGTCATTTTGTAAATCTGTCCCGAAAGTTGAGTTCACACAGCAAACGTGCCATTCTGTGCCACAGGTGTAAAATCATGATTTGGGCAAGATGTGAAAAATGACAGCTCTATACTGTTCATGAGGAGGTGTGGAAAAGGGTAATGTTGAAAATCAGGAGTGAAAATATGAAAAATTGGCGAAATTACGAGCACGCAAATATACTGCACAACGCACCCTCATTACGTGGTCATTTATGGGAATTTTTTTTTATCAAATTGCCAACATGGGCTTTTTGGGAAATCCTGAACACTGGCACTGTGATTTTGTCAATCCACCTGAAAAGTTGATTTCGCACAACGACCGTGCCGTTCTGCGCCACAGATGTGAAAACACATTTCAGGAAGGATGTGAGAAATGACAGCTGTACTGTTCATGAGGATGTATGAGAAAATCGCAATGTTGAAAATCTGGAGTGAAAATATCCAAAATTGGCAAACTTAAGAATGTGTGTAGAAACTGCACAATGTATGCTTGTAACACAGGTGTTTAGCTTACGCATTGGGCTCATGGGCTTTTGGGATTCTCCCTCATGAACACCGGTACTGTCATTTTGTTATTGGTCCTGAAAGGTGATTCCGTGCAGTGACCGTAAAATCACCTTTCAGGACTGAGTAATGAGATGACAGTGACATTGTTCATGAGGTGGGGTCCCAAAAACCCCATGTTGAAAATTTGGTGCAAAAATCTCCAAAAATGGCCGAGATATCAACATAAGTTGAAAACCCCCAGATTGAGTAGCATTATACGGCTTACCTTTGACTCTTCAGTTTGCGGTTCAGCTTTGAAGAGTGCAGACGTGTCCTGAACCTGAGAAGATAACTGCTCCTGACCTCTGGAGGTAAGTATGGGTAAGGGGGGTGCGAGGAGGTGGGTGCTCAGTGGGAGGATGGGGATGGGGAGGGGGACTCGTGAGACGACGAGGGACCGTTTTCTTGTTTGCAGGTTTAAAAAGAAAAATTGGACATCAGGGGACGGTTTTCTGTATTTACAGGTATTTTTATGTAAAATATGTATTTGGGTACACTGGGGTGGGCTACCAGTGTGCCATATTAATGTGGGGGGTGCATACATGCCGACACGAGGATTGGGCAACCCATGCCAGCAATTATAAATGATGGCTTTGGTGGGAGGAGAGGGGAGGCATCATCTGACACCTGGAGTGGACATCATGGTGTCAGACCGCATTACTCCCCAGGCTCACATACTGGGGGGGTGGCTCCAGTGCTGACATGGGGATTGGGCACCCCATGTCAGTAAAAAGTGATTATTTAATCATTTATCCTATTTTTGGCTCACGAGGTCTCATGCATACGTATCTCGTGCATATGAACTAGGATCCTAGGTTGTACAACGAGAATATGAAGTAGGATTTAAATGATTAAATAAACACATTTTACAGGCATATTTTGTCTGGTAAAATGCAGAATGCACCAAAGTGGTTCCCAATAAGCAAGCTGTATGTCTTGGTTCCTCCCAATAATACCATTTTGGGAGGTTTCAGAAACAATTGTTTGGGCAAAACTAAAAACAAGATGGCCATATGAAAGAAGCATTTTCTCATACAATGCAGGATTCCTCTTTTGTATCAACCAGCTATCTTGAAGTGCCTACTGAGCATGCTCAGAAATGATTTTGTCAAATTTTTAAATTGCAATAACTTAAAAACTACTTATTCTTTTTACACCAGACTAGCAAGAGGCACATCTGTGGGTTAGTCCCTTTCTACCCTGCACATCTATTGCCAAACAACCAAACCCTCTGGGCTGTAGGCAAGTTCAGGAGAACAATCCCAGCAAAGTCAATGCATAAAAACATGTTTTTTCACCTCTCCGTAACTCGGAGACTGCAAATCCAATCACAACGAAACTTGCCAGATCAAGAGATCTACCAAACAGGAAGGCGCATACCAAATTTTGTGTAAATCTGTTTAACAGTTGCAAAGTGATTAAAGTGCACATTTTTGAGTTTAACATTGAAGTGCCTACTTAACCCCAAGTATAGGGGCGCGGCCGCGCTCCTATAATTAATACATATATATGTATATATATATATATATATATATATGTATGTATGTATACCTACCTACCATATATATATATATATGGATATATGTATGTATACCTGCCTACCTACCCACTGATGTTTAATGTTGAGGGAGTTTTTGCATTGATTTATTGTTAATAATGTTTTTGTTATATTGTATCTCATTAGTTCTTCTGTTCACTCTTCTTGTCCCAGGGTGTGGCTAAAAACAGCATGTCTGTTCTAGCACACCATTCCTGCTGAACATAGAGAATACTGGATGTGCAAATATGCACAACCAGAGTGTTCTGCCACAGAGGAGTTCTGAATCCCTCTGACCTCGAGAGCAAAGCTTGAAAGCTCCCATGGAAATCAAAACCCCTCTATGGCAGAGCACACTGGATGTGGATAAAGTTGCTCATCCTTTATAATGCACAGTATTATGTCAAATGTGCATGCAGTGGTTCTTTCACTTTTACAGTTGTAATCTCCCTCTGGGGGCTTACCTGCCCTTGTAGTCTCCGTTTGTTCCCGTTTTTGCTGGTGCCCCTGGTTTTCTCCCACGTTCTTGCCCTGCCAGCTTGCTGTTTTCTGCCTCCCTTTTCAGGTGTGGGTCTTGGTCGCGAGCTGCCGGAATGCTGATTTCAGCCAGCACTCGCATATGTGCTCCCAGAGCTTTGATGTGTCGACCACCATTGTGGTCTGGAATGGGGAGTTTGTCCATGGTCCTGTTTTCCCTCCCTATGTCTTTAGGGACCAGAGACCTGAAGGTGATTGGGCAGAAGCCCGTAGCTGTGCTAAATCATGAGTTTAAACAGCAGGGCCGCTCAGGGGTCATGAATATTAATGTGTGCTGCTGGCCGCCTAGGGGCATGGTGTTACAGTGGCAGTGACAGTGAAACTGCTGGGGCAAATGAGATGAGAGTGGGCTTGTTTGACCGGGGGTAGTTGGGGCTATGATTTGATGGGGTGTTTGGTTACCTAAAGGACTGTGATGGGCTGCACCAGACTCTGGAATGGGAGAGATGTTGTTTAAACGTTATGGACTCCATATAAACAAATGGGAGCTGACATGTTTTTGACATTTAATCCCCCTTACTGCAGCCAATCAGTGATCTAGGCACCCAAATCTTGAACAAAGGGACTCCTGGGAAAAGGAGGGGACTAATTCAGGTGCCTAGATCATGCCCCAATAAACGAGCAGGAAATATTGATCTCTATGGATATCGAATATTGATAGGCTTCATCAACCAATCAGAATGACGGTTTTTCGACTGAAACTGTGTAGACTTTCTGGGATTTCTTCAATTTGTTATCGGGTTCTGTATTAGTCAGGACTATTCTGTGAGAGTGGACCTTGAGCTTTAGGGGCTTACTCAGGCCTCATTTGGAGATTTGTTGGTTGGCAGAAGTGAATTGGAAATGGGAAAGAAGGAAAAGAGACTGAGCTGAGATTCTGATTCCCCATGTACTTGCTGCAGGACTGGATTGAGAAGGGGAAAGAAGGAAAGAGACTGCACTGTGAATCTGTTTCCCAAGGTAATGAGAAGTTACTTTGCTATTGTTGGGAGAAAACTAAATGCTGCAGAAACCCTGCACTAGGAAGCTGAACTAGCTGAGTAGACCGTGCAGATTATCAGAGTGCTACAGTTATTGCTGAGAGGTCGTTTGCTTGTGTGGGACTGTAATTGGAATTTTGAAGAGGCAGAGTGTCTCTGGTCGTTGGGGTGCTAGCCAGGTGCTGTGTGTTTCCTGAGTGAACTGGTGAAAGTGGCTATGAGCTGAGGCCCAGCTGCAGCCAAAGAAAAGGTTGTGGACACTGCTTGACTGGAAAGTGTAAACTGGTGCGCAGGGGGCCGTTGTTCCTGGGTTCCCCCTGTTGGATTGCACCTGTGCTTATTTGGAATAGAGGCTAGCATCCACTCAAATTGGCATTGGACTTTATTGGAGCTACTGTCTGTGAATTTATCTTGCCTAAATCTCAGTGCAGGGACTGCAGAAGGACCCCAGCCATTTGGGAGTCTTCACCCAGAGCCAGGAAGGGAACTTGCTAACCCCTTCCAAGTGGGACTCACTGTCTCAGGAGGTCACCTGCACTTGCTGGGGTGCTAGGGCACCTGCGACCCATCAGGGGAACTGGGCTGTGGAGCCACTCCCAGGTCTGGGCCTGGTGTTGTCCTGCCACAGTGCTCTGCAACATACCAGAAGTGGCTAAAGGGGACAAGCAGCCAGAATTACAATCAAGATGACCAGCTGCAAGATCCTTGAGCAAATTCCATCCAGTCAGAGGGATCCTGGCCGACCTGCTTCTGATTCCTGCACTAGACAAGAAGCTCCATCCAACAGATGCTGAGATCATTGAACCATGAATAACCACGACATGGATCCTGGAAAGAAAAGGGGGAAATGGTCTGTTTCATCAACTTCAGCTTATATTTCAGAGCCCCAACAGCCGGCCGACCCACAACATCAATCAGGCTGCATCTAGTGGGTATCCTGAGAGACAATTTGGGGACACTGGTACCAGTGGGGTGTGTTCAGCCTGTGGGCCCAAATATTCATTAGTGTTGCTTACTTCACTAACTTTTCTTCTTCCTTTCACAGCAATCCTTTTGTCCCGGTATCCCTTCCCTAGTCCTTCCCCCCTAAATAAAGCTGTGAATTTGTTTGTTGAAACTGCTGTGTTAGTGAAATTCATTGCAAGTGCTTATTACTGGAATATATGGTTTATGGTGAAAAAGGTATTTGGGGACACAGTGTGCAGAGTGGTTGGTTGGGGAAGTGAGGAGGTACAGTATCTCAGGGGCTGTACTAGGCAGATACCTGGCCCACTGATATTTTACTCTCGGTGGAAGCACTACGTGATTATCAATATTTCAGGGAATGAACCCCCAATTGTCACCGTAGCAGGACCCAGGCCCCTTGCCTGGTATCAGGGACAGGAGGCAAGGGGGGGAGTAGCCCACTGTCATACAGCACCGGGGCTATACAATGAAATTGACTTGGGCAGTAGAGGTTTCAGAATGCTGTTAAACAACAGAAGGGTAAAATCACATTCTATGAACTTTGAACTGTGGTACAATGGCATTTGGAAAGGGATGGAGTTCTATATAGTGGAGTTCAGTAGTGCAGCACTAAATTACTACCCTGATCAGTAATAATCTCTTTTGGTATGCCCACCCTGCTGAAAATTTTGGCAAGTTCTGCTGCCACTTTTGGGGCTGTGACAGTATGCATTGGAACTGCCTCTGGCTATCGAGTAGCATAGTCACATACTACCAAAATGAATCAATTACCCTTTTTACCTTTGTCTAAGGGGCCAACCACACCCATTGCAGTTCTCTCAAAAGGCATATCTATCCAGGGTAGGGGCACCAGGGGCACCTTGTCTTTTTTAATCACTGGGGCTACTTTCTGACACTCAGCACAAGAACTGCAATAGGTGGCAACATCTTCATAAATTCCAGGCCAGTAAAATCTGTACAGCAATCTGGCAAGGGTGCATTCCCTTCCTGAGTGACCAGCCATAGGACTATCATGTGCTATCTGTAACAACTCAGATCTATACTTTTGTGGTATAACCAAATGTTCTATCTGGTCCTGTGTCTCATGTTTAGCCCAAAATTTGTACAGTAGCCCGTTACATTTTTTAAACATAGGTTCACCATGTTTTGGTTTCACACCTAGCTACTTAAAATAACCCTGGAGAAAAACATTGTTAGCTTGTTCTAAAAGAAAATCACAATCTCTTTTTCTTTCTGCTGCATCTCCTCTCTTCTCTGTTTCTCTGTCTCTGTGTGTTGTATTGCCCACCATTTGAAAAAGGCAGTCAGGCTTTCATGTTCTGTCACTGCCTGCTCTTTTTTCCCATGACTGGTGCTGGCTGTACAGTCTCAATTTGGACTTTTGTTTCTGCTTCTAGTTTGGCTGCCATTCATCTGGTAATCACTCCTGGACTTGCTGCTGCAGAATCCATACCTTTCTTCTATGCTTCCCTGGTACCAAGTCTAGTACCCACACACAAAACTCCTGGCTTAGAGTATGCATGGCAAAAATCCCGCTGAGGCTGACACCATCTTTTGTCGAGGCACAAGTCAGGAAGCATAGGAAAACCAGGAGCAGTTTCAAAATTCGCAAATAGTGTTTTATTTTTCTCAGTAAGAACAAAATAAAAAATAAACATTATTCAGTATAACTACAATATTTACTAAGGCAGTGCAAACGGAGAAAACAAAATCCTTCTGAGTATTTCTTTTCTTAATTCCAAGTTTTAGTCTCAGTCTCTCACTCTCCTTGTCTCTCTAGCAAGAGCATTGCTGCTCTATTTATAAGTCTTTGGGAACTCATTAAGCGAGCCTGCTTCTCTCAGAATGTTCTTGTAAGTTTTGATGCAGAAGCAGCAAAAAGAGCATAGTGACCCAGAACTGATCTTTTGTTTACAACTCTGCAAACTGCATCTCAGGTTATCCCTTTGAGTTCCGAATAGCTGTTTGCAATCATTTCAACAGTAAAACTATATACAGTTTTAAACAAAGGGATCCCAGTATCAAATACAGTTTTACAAAGATTCACATATATTTTTCATAACTGCAGATATGCAAGGGTGGAGTAAAGACAAAACAGCAAGTGAAGGCAGAGAGATAGAGAGAGGCAGATACTTGCAAAACTGTTGGAGTGATCAGTTCCTATGCCTCACAAGAAAATTTGGTTGTGCAACCAGACAGAGACAGGACAGAAAGGGAAAGGATAGAACAGACCCTTGTGTTTAAACTCTTTCTGCATAACAAATGGGCAGGGCCTTATTAAACCCTGTAACATGCCCCTGACAATAAGGCGGCTATCCTGGAACTGAGTGAGTGCATTAAAGAAATCCAGAGTTGGATGGTGGCTAGCTGGCTTAGGCTCAATTCATCCAAGGTGGAAGTGTTACTGGTGGAGCCTGGCACAGTCCTTCCTTTGTTGGATGGTGTGACCCTCCTGGCTGCAGATAGGGTGAAAAATCTGGGGGTCAATGTGTTCTCCAAGTTGACTCTGTAATCCCAGGTGTCTGCTGTTGTCCGCAGTCACTATTATCATCT
This sequence comes from Neoceratodus forsteri, assembly GCA_016271365.2. Taxonomy (NCBI): domain Eukaryota; kingdom Metazoa; phylum Chordata; order Ceratodontiformes; family Ceratodontidae; genus Neoceratodus; species Neoceratodus forsteri. The sequence goes on along the minus strand of CM057455.1, from coordinate 303,941,116 downwards.
TTGTAATATTGCCTGTATTAAGCCCTACCTTTAACCGACTGACCTAGCAACACTAGTGCACACCTTGGTCTCATCTAGGCTAGATTACGGTAAGGCTCTTTACCTGGGGCTATCTGTGAGGCTGATGCACCACCTGTAGCTAGTTCAGAATGTGGAGGCTCGGCTGGTTGCTGGGACAATCTCGGTCCGTGCATATTATGCCGGTTCTTTGTGCTCTTCACTGGTTTCTGGTTAGGTGGTGCATCAGCTTCAAGGTCCGTTTGTTGACATACAAGGCCCTACACGATCTGGGTCCAGGCTACCTGCAAGACCTCCTGATACAATATGCTCCTGGTTGTGCCCTCCTGTCAGTGGAGGCAGACCTCCTCTCTGTTCCCAGATCCCGGTTAAAATCCTCAGATGATAGGGCATTTGGTGTGGCACCTCAATTCTTTGGTAAGCCCTTCCCCAAGATATGAGAGGTGCTCCTCACTGGCTGTTTTTAAAAAATGTTTGAAAACTCACTTTTTATGTTAATTGCATGCATGCGCAAGAAACATGTTGCGACAGCTTTCTCCACAAGCAGGTTGTAGAGGCGTGGCACTGTTGTGGCCAATGCCCCCACAGCCTGCAAAGGCTTGTCCCGCTTCCCCCAATGCCGTGGCACGCTGCTGCTGACACTAGTTCAGCCAGCATGCCACAACCTTCTAAAAAAGTAGCCGCTGCAATCAGGGGCCACCTCGTCATTGCAGCTTTAGCCATCTGCTGCAATGAGGGAGCGACCCGTCATTGCAGGCCGGGATGTAAAAACCCTGATATTGTTTGTGAACATGGCAGTGGGTTGCCACCGTGTTCACAAACAATATAACCCCCCCCTCCACCTTGTTTAGTCTCCGACGGGGGCCCCAATCCCTATCGGCTTCAATGGCCCAATGTTGATTGTGCCAGCTGGGAGCCCATCTGGTCGGCACATTGGCCAAACACCTCCCACGCTGATATTGTGTGCCGACGGGTGCCAACTCATCGCATAACGTGAACCCCCTTACTTTGTATGCCGACAGGTGCCCAATCCTCATTGGCTACTGGCTCCCCAAAAGAAGCAGTCGGGTGGCATGCTAGGAGCCCACCCCAGCGTGCTTAATGCCTCTATGAAGAAAAAAACTGTCCCACAATGTTTTTTTTTTGTTTTTAAACCTGTGAAAATCAGAAAACTATCCCTCATGGTCTCCCTGGCCCCCCTCCCACCACCCGCACCCACCCACTGCCACCAATGCAGGCAGGAGCCCAGTACAAAAGGGCAGCCTGCAGTGGCAGGAGACACAGAATGAGTGAGTGAGGGAGGAGGAGTGAGTGAGCTCAATGAAGCTTTGTTGGGACTGCTGCAGATTTGTTTGGGGGCAGAAAAAGCCAGCAATGCATGCAGGGGCCCAGTACAAATGGGCAGCCTGCAGTGGTGGAGGAACCAGAATAAGCGAATGAGAAAGGGGAGTGAGCGAACTCAACGGAGCTCAATTGTAACTGCTGCAAATTTGTTTGTAGGCAGAAGAAGGCGGCAACACAGGCAGGAGCCCAATAGAAAAGGGCTGCCTGCAGCGCCAGCAGAAACAGAATGAGCGAGTGAGAGAAGGGGAGTGAGCGAGCTCAACAGAGCTCTGTCGGAACAGCTGTGGATTTCTATGTGGGCAGAAAAAGGTGCCAATGCAGGCAGGAGCCCAGTACAAAAGGCAGCCTGTAGCACCGGGAGAAACACAGCAGTGAATGAGAGAGGGGGGTGAGCGAGGCTGTGGAGCTCTATTGTGACTGCTGCGGATTTCTTTTGGCAGAAAAAGGCGGCAGCATGAGCAGGAACCCCAGTACAAAGGCCAGCCTGCAGCACTCGCAGAAACGAAACAAGTGAGTGAGAGAGGGGGAGTCGGTAGGCTCAACAGACCTGTGTCAGGACTGCTGCAGATTTCTTTGTGGGCAGAAAAAGCCACCAACAGAGGCAGGAGCCCCGTACAAGAGGGCAGCCTGCAGCGCCAGGAGAAACAGAATGAGCAAGTGAGAGAGGGGGAGTGAGCCACCTCAATGGAGCTCTGTCAGGACAGCTGCAGAATTCTTAGTGGGCAGAACACGGTACCAACACAGGCAGGAGGCCAGTACAAAAGAGCAGCCTGCAGCACTGGAAGAAACAGACTGAGCAACTGACAGAGCGCCAGTGAGCGTGCTCAACTGACCAATACAATCAACATTCGGCAATGCTTTTTTAACTTATGTTATGGCCTGGATCTTTGACTATTAATGTTCTGAGCTTCTATTTAATTATTGTTTTATTTGCTAGCCTCACGGATTGAGAGCCATATAAATAAAATTGACATTGCCATTGCCAAAACCAAAACCAAAATCTGTTCTACTCTACTCTACACTGTTCTATTCTGTTTTGTTCTGTTCTATTCTATTATATCCTGTTATAGACTATTCTGTATCTAAGATACACTTGAAGTCTCTGTTACTATGCAACTGCAGGGCAGGTAATTCTCAATAACACGCAACAAGGAGTAATTGCATAGCAGTTATCAATTAGCTGCATGTAAGTAGATCATATGTCATTACTTTGCAGTTGCACAAGAATTACAATGTAGTTACATGAACCTTTACCATGCACTTACATACATTTTCAATTCCTTACTAGAATGGTGTTTGCTTCCATGCATAAGGGAATTGTAGTGTACTGTCTGGTAGGCTTCAAGACTAATATGTTACTACAGATCTGCAAAGACAGAAGTGCCATCACAGCCCTGATCTGCAGACCCTCTCCTTCCTGGGTAGAGGAACAGTGATTATATTACATTTCGTGATGGATGACTGAGTCCATACAACAGTGCCTGTGATCCTCTCATTAACCTACATTGTAAAGCAGTGTCAAGCTGACACTGGGGTCATTGCACAGAAAGATTCAGCTACAGCTGACTCATATCCTGGTCGTTTCCTCCTCTGCATTGTTAGAGAGCAGAATGCATACATTAGGACTGCTGCATAGAAAGAGAAACATGTAGCTCTTATTAACATAAGAGTAAATGACTACACAGAGGGCATATGCTGTTATCTATGGGTTTGGCTAGATAAACAGGCAGATAGAGAGATCTCCTTATCTGTGTGTTTGCAGTGAACTGGGAGATGGGACTTCTAGATTTCCATGCAAAGGGTCTAAAGTGAGACCTGACCTCTGATAACATAAGCAATATATAGGCTACAGGTTCAAGCCATAGACAATTAAGAAGCATTACATGACATGGATTTCAAATAGATAAAAAAAAATCAGACTTCTGTTCATGGAATATTGTCTTTAAGGGGAACAGTCAGCACTAAGAGTGTAACACCCCAGTGTGGGGCTTGTCCCAGTTTGTTCTTTGTGCTCAAAAGCATTCTTTTTACTTACTGTTTACTGTAGTATAATACAGTAGATTGTATTAGACTAATTTTGCTTACTTGCAGGTTGACATCTTCTGTAACTACAAATCCCAGAATCCCCTGCAGCTGACATCAGAGCAGGACTGCCGCAGTGGGAGATTCAGTAGCCTGCAGTGCAAGTTAGAGATTATATAAGCACTGAGCTTTTGTTTGCTGGTCCCGCTGTCCTCCTGGGGCTAAAAACAATCACAGAGGACTGTACAGGAGCCTGATAAAGAAATTGAGCAGCCTTAAGGGGTGGGATCCTAAATGGTGAACTGGGATAGAAATTGGTTAATGGATAGGAGATAAAGGGTGCTTGTTAATGGCACTGACTATAATGATGGGGGAGTGACTGCCAGGATGTCACAGGGCTCAATGCTAGGACTGGTCCTCTTCAATGTCTGCATAAGTGACATTGCAGAAGAACTGGAAGGGATGGCATACCTTTTTTTCAGATGCCAGATAAATCTGTAATAGGTGGACAATCAGGAGGAGGTGAAGAAAATGGGTAAGTATTTTCAGAAACTGGAGGAGTGGCCAAGAGCCTGGCAGTTGGAGTTCAATGCCAAAAAGTGCAAAATCATGCATCTAGGACATAGACCCAGGAGCTGAGTATAGGTTGGGGGGGGGGAGGTGAGGTACTGACAGTTACTAAGCAGGAAAGGGACTCTGGGGTTGTCATATCCGATTACCTCAACGTGGCAGGGCAGTGTGCCAAAGCTTGTTGGTGGAGCAGGGGAAGAGTGTGGAAATTCAGGGGGAACTTTATCTAGGGCAACCTTGTGTAGGAATACCACTGTGCTGTGGATGAGGTGGTCCTCCAAGGAGAAACAGGAAGAGGAATTATACAGTTAGCAGTGGTGGGTCTTATAAGGCAGGCCAATCCGGAAGAAGCAGCTACTGCTGTAAATTGTGTACACCTTGGCAAGGGCCCCCAGAAGTAGAAGCTGCATAGATTAAGAAGCTATAGTCAATGCTGGGGAATAATAGGCAGAGTGTAAGCAGTTTCTCTCCTGGGTCAAGAACCTTTTGACCCTGTGTAGAGCTTCAATTGTCTGGTGCACAGTTTGTGTGGAGTGATTGGCACGGATACTGAAGGTTAATGGGCTGTCAAGGAAGACTCATAGGTACAGTACGACCGTGATTATCCAAACTGTTTGGGAGACATCAGATCAGTTCAGATAATCAGGAGTTTGAGGGATCAGGGTTACTACAAAATTTAAAGGAACTCTTTTGCAAGATGCACAGTACTGTACTGTGCAGGAAGCGGTACACAAAGTGACAGTTTAAGGAACATTTTTACTCTGTTGTGTGTTGGATGTGTCATTTGTAGATCCCTGTTAGGTGTGATCAGTGCATTAAGTATCAAACCAGCACTTTCTTTTTGCCTATCACCTGATCATTTCTCTGTTTTAATCTAAATACTCTCCCACCATGTGACACCAGAAAACTACAGCTGATCCTTCAACTTTTAAACTTTTAAATTTTGATCTCAACTACAGCAATCTCTCTTCCCTACCTTCACCAATCCCTTCTCTGATCAATGTCGAATACTGTATTAGCAAGCAAAAGGCAGACCACGTGGCACTTAAGATCTCCATGCAGTACACAAATAACAGGCTACTGTGGCATGTGTTTCATGTAGTAAAAACAACATGCAACTCCTGGTGTCAGCAAAAGTGGTCCCCACATTAAGTTGTACTGCATTCCAACACTCTCCCACTGTAACAGCAGAAACCTTCATATCTCTGTGACCTCTGATCTACATGTTAAACTGAAAGCTGGACGATGTGGCATGGAAAACACTTCGCGATATTTAAACATTTAAAGTTTGACCTAGCTATCGCAATCACAATCCCTACCTGTGTTACAGTTGCAAAACCTCCCTCTTAATCATTTTCTGCCTAAACCAAAGTTCTCCATTTTAAAAACTGGTAACAAAAAGCTGGACTGCCTAGATACATAGACACAGTCTGCAGATAAGGGCCTATGGCCAACCCAGTCTGCCCATTTGCGCTTGTAAGTTCCCTTTACATTTTTCTAGAAGTCTGTTGCCCCTTACCACGACCTCCAGAATTCCCTTATGTCTATCCCATGCATTCTTAAATCCCTTGATTGTTTCAGCCCCCACCATTTCCTCTGGCAGGGTGTTCCACTTGTCCACCACCCTTTCTGTGAAGAAATTCTTCCTCACATTTCCTCCAACTTCATCCCATGCCATCTAGTCCTGGAACATCTTTTTCTCTGGAAAACAGTATATTCCTTCACCCTGTTAGGTACATAAATGTCTCTATCATATCCCCTCTTACACTCCTTTCCGCCAGGGAGTACATATTCAAGTCCTTCATCCTGTCTTCATAGGACTTGTGATGCAATCCCTGTACCATCTTTGTCACCCTCCTCTGAACCTTCTCTACACTGTCTATGTCCTTACGTAGGTATGGTCTCCAGAACTGTACACTGTCGGCTGGCCGCGGGGGTCGGCGGGGAGAGGGAGGATCGAGCGTCCCAACGGATGCGCTCCTCCCTCAGGGGTTGGTTACCAAGAGCACATTGCGCTCTGCATTCCTTCCGTAGCTGGTGGAAGCACCAGCAGGAGGAAGGGATGGAGGCGGCTTCGCTTGTCGGAGTAGGGGAGGGGGGACGTCGCGGCGCATGAGGGTCTGCATGCATAAGCACGCTACCACTCGGGATGTAGTCCCAAGCGCAAGGCGTCCTAGGGGGAGTGGGGACGTAAGGGGAGAAAACCGGAAAATCCCCTCTGGCAGCCCTAGATGAAGGCCGCCCTAAGTCCACCCGGACCACCTACAGGACAGACCCCACTGTGCGAGGAGAGGAGGATGGGCACTTTAGGGGCAGATCCCTAAGGTAGGTACCGGGGGACATGAGCGGACGGAAGGAGGGGGCACCAGAGGTAAGAAGGAGGAGGATAAAGATGAAAAAAAAAAACTGTACACTGTACTCCAGGTGGGGCCTCACTAGTGACCTCTACAGTGGAATTATGACCTCCTTTTTCCTGCTGTTGATTCCCCCTGCCTATGCATCCCAGCATCCTATTTGCATTACCTGCTGCCTTGTCACGCTGTTTCCCTACCTTGAGGCCATCAGAGATGATAACCCCAAGGTCCCTTTCCTGCTTGGTGCATACTATATCCTCACCTCCAAACTGATATGTTATTCTAGGGTTTCTGTGCACCATATACATTATCTCTCACTTCTTTGTGTTGAATTTCACATGCCAAACCCTTGACCATTCTTCAAGCTTCTGCAGGTCTCTCCTCATTCCGTCTACACCCTCTGGCATGTCCACTCTGTTACTGAGCTCTGTGTCGTCAACGAACAGGGACATTCTGCCTTCCAGGTCCTGTGCAATGTCACTGATGAAGACGTTGAATAGGACTGGTCCCAGCACTGATCCCTGTGGTACCCCATTGGTCACTCTTCTCTCTGTGGAGTGACAGCCATTTACCACCACCTTCTATGTCCTGCCACCCAGCCAAATACCCACCCACCGCACTACTGTCCTGCCCACTCCCATATTCCCCAGTTTGTTTAATAGCCTTCTATGTGGCACAGTGTCAAAGGCATTGCTGAAGTCCAGATAGGCCACGTCCACTGCTCCCACCTCCGATCCACCTCCCTTGTCACCCAGTCGAAAAATTAAATGAGTTTGGCATGGCATGACCTTGCCCTGGTGAAACAATGCTGCCTTGGGTCCTGTAGCCCATTGGCAACCAGATGTTCCACCAGTCTCTCCTTCAGTAGTGCTTCCATGATCTTCCCCACTACCGAGGTCAGGCTGACTGGTCTGTAGTTCCTCACTTCCTCTTTGTTCCTGCTTTTGTATAAGGGGACTACATCTGCTGTCCTCCAGTCTTTGGGTACTTCCCCCTGTTTCCAGTGATCGGCTAAACAGGATTGCCAGAGGTTCAGCCACCACCTCTCTTAGTTCCTTTAGGACCCTGGGGTGCACCCCATCTGGCCCTATTGCTTTATCAACTCTTATTTCTTCCAGTTTCTTTAGGACCCTTTCCCCTGTAAAGGGACTTGTGTCCATTTCTGCACTGTTCCCACCCCTCGTACTCCCTTCAGGCCCATTACACTCCTCTTCCTCTGTAAAGACTGAGCAGAAATATCTGACTAGTATGTCAGCTTTACTGTTGTCATCCTCCATGTGGCCTCCATCCTCCCCCTTCAGTCTCACTATCCCTCCCTTTGCCCTTCTTTTTTCACTTATGTACCTGTAAAAAGTTTTGTCCCCCTCTACCCACTGATTTTGTGATGCACTCTTTTGTCTGAGTTTTGGCTTCCCTTACTGACCTCCCTGCCTCCCTTTGCTTCTCCTGGTACTTCTCCCTATCCCCTTCTGCCTGCATTTTTTTGTATTGCATGAATGCAACCTTTTTAGCTTTCACTTTCTCTGCTACCTCTTTGGAAAACCATAATGGCCTCCTCTTCCTTTTCCCCTTGCTAACCTGCTTAATGGGTAACTTCTTGGGAAAATAATTGTCAATGACACTGCATTACAAAATCCTGAGGGCAGCAGGTTTTATCTGACTATAACAAAGCCAACTTCCAGCCTCCTCCATTCCTTTTTCCCTTGCTAACCTCCTGTCATGGGCAGACCGGATGGGCCTTTCAGTCCTTATCTGCCATCATCTTCTATGTTTCTATGTTAATGCATAATTCTGTTGCTCTTGTAATCCCTGTTTTAAATATTGCTCACTGTTCCTCCACCCCAATTCTCTCCCCATTCCCATTAGTGCCTCTTTCAAGCATGTCCCCATTTTCCCAATGTCTGCCCTCCTAAAATCCAGGATACATATTTTTTTGTGGTTTGGTTCTGCTCCTTCTGTGATTTTAAACCACAGTGACTGGTGGTCACTGTTCCCCAGGTGCTCCCCCACTGTTACCCCTTTCACACTGTCCCTGTTTGTGAGCACATGGTCCAGTATTGCCTTCTGCCGAGTTGGTTCCATGACCAGTTGCTTAAGGAAGGCACCTTGAAGGAAGTCCAGGATAAATCTGCTCCTGGTTGATGCTGCTGCTGGGAGGCTCCAGTCCACATTTGGAATATTGAAGTCTCCAATCAGCACCACCATCCCCTTGTCTGCCATCCTTTGGATGGATAGCATTAACTCCCTATCTGTCTCTTCCTCCCGGGCTGGTAGTCTGTAGATCACCCCTTTGTGCAAGGCTGACCCCATTTTCCTTTCCAGCTTAACCCACAGTATCTCTCCCCCATTTTGTTCCTGTTGGATCTCTGTGGCCTTTATGCCATCTTTCACATAAAGTGCCACTCCTCCTCCCTTCCTGCCTGCCCTGCCTCTTCTGAATATGTTGTAGCCAGGTATGGCCATCTCCCAGTTGTGGTTATCATTATACCAGGTCTCTGTGATGGCCACAATGTCCAGGTCCAACTGCACCATGGCAGACTTCAGATCTTCCATGTTGTTGTTAAGGCTCCTGGCATTGGCACACATGGCTTTCCGTGATGTGAACTAACTGGACTTTTTAGTTATTCTACTCTAGCCCTCTCCCTGGTTGTCCTTTATCCTTGATTCCCCCTGCTGTCTGCCCTTCTGTTGAATTTTTCCCCCTTTCTGCCTATCCACCCCTTGGGTGCCTATCTCCATCTTTTGCACACTGCTTTGTAGAGCTATCCCCTCCTCTTGTTCACTGGTTCCACTGCTAGCTATGGGGGGTGGGCAGTTAGGTACCCTCCTTGCTGGCCTTCCACCCCCCCCCGGCTATTTTAAATACTTGTCCATGTAGCATTTAAACTTATCATCGAGTGCTTGGATTCCCCTCCAGGATGGATGCAGGATATCAGGCTTGAAGAAGCCCTCATCCATCCAGGTAGGTCCCAAGTCACAAATTAATCCAAACCCTTCCTCGCAGCACCAATTCTTCAACCATGTGTTAAAAGTTCCAGGTGCATGTGCCCCTATGCTCTCCCATGCCTCTCACAGGTAGTACTTCTGAGAAGGTGACAGATGTAGCTACTTGCTTAAGACCCCTCCCCAATTTTCTAATCTCTTCCTGAACTTCCTTAGGCTCCCTGTTTGCCAGGTCATTAGTACCTAGGTGGATAATGACTGCATTGCTTCCACTGCAACAAACGTCTTGGGAAGTTATAATTGTCAATGACACTGCATTACAAAATCCTGAGGGCAGCAGGTTTTATCTGACTATAACAAAGCTATCTTTCAATAGGTTTTATTCATAGCATACTGTTTTATTTATTTATTGAAATGTTTCACCAGGAGGGCACAACAAGTTACTCATCTCACGGTGCGACCTGGGGGAAGGGGGTTACATAGGGTTGTGAAGGATGATCAGTTACAGTAGTATGTGGGTAGTACAAACAATACAACATTGTAAGATTGTGCAACAGTTGGAACACACAGTATTGTACAATAAACAGTAGTGGAACATTGGGTAAATTACAATACATGTCCAAAGTCATATAAAAGAACATATAAACATACAAAACAGTAATAATGCGATAGAACCATTTATAGTGCATGAGTGTACCAGGAGCAGGCTTGTGGTAGTATGCAAGTGCAGTTGGAGTAAAAAGGATGGGGTAGGTTGTGCACACTGGTGACCCAGAAGGGCAGGTGGAGAAGAGAGGGGGAGAAGCAAGAATTGAATATGCGGAGAAGGGGTAGCCATTTCCTGATTTCCCCTTTCAGGATGTTGAGAACCCTGCCAGGGGGGTCATGGTAGGAAGGCAGAAACTGGGGATAGGTATTAAGGAGGGATAAAGCAGGAACAGCTGAGGGAGAGGTAATTGTGTAGAGCAGAGGTAAGGGAGTAGTTGGAGGAGAGTGTCGTATTTCAGGGGGGGAGGGAATTCCAGATTTTAGGGAAGCGATGGGTGAAACCAGCCTGACTGATGAGGGTGGAGCGGAGAGGGACCATCAAGGTGTGGGTGTCATTTGATCTGAGAGAGTGGGTGAGGGGAGGTGAAGTGGAGAGAGAGGATGAAAGATAGGAGGGGAGCCTCCCGAACCAGAATTTGGAGGTTAGTTTGGCACAGTGAGAGATGCGTCCATGAGATAGTGGAAGGAAGGTTAGAGAGCGATAGAGTTCACAGTGGTGGGAGCGGGAAGGTGAGTCAAGAGCAAAGTGGCAGAAGGAGTCAGAGTGTCCAACTTGGTCAGAGAAGATTTTGGAGCAGCACCATAGACTACGTCACAGTAGCTAAAGATGGGGATTATCATCTTCTGGACAATTTTGCTCCTCGCAGTCAGCAGGATGCAACTATGATTCCTGTACAGAGCACCAAGCTTGGGGCACAGTTTCTTCAGGATAGCATCGATATGCACAGAGAAGTTGAGGTGCTGGTCCAGCCAAACCCCCAGATATCTAAATGAGGAGGTGTCCTCCAGGATGGTCCCATCAAGGGTGTGGAAGGTGGGAAGGGCCGGGAGCCTACAGAGTCTCTGCCTGGTGCCAAAGGTCATTGAGACTGTCTTCTTGGCATTTAGAAAAAGCTGGTGAGAAGCAAACCACAGCTGAACTTGGCTGAAGTCATGCTGTAAGCTGGTTTCCACAGCAGCAGGGTTGTTGCTGGAACTGTACAAAACGGTATCTTCAACATATATGTGGATAGAAGAGGATGAGCAGGCTGTGGGAAGATCATTAAGGAAAATTGAGAAGAGTAGGGGACCAAGCACTGTGCTCTGAGGGACACCAGTGTTGATGGGGAGTGGAGCGAGATGGAATCAAGGATTCTCACTGATTGGGTCCTACCAATGAGGTAGGATTTAAACCAGTTGGTGGCTGACGGAGCAAGGCCAGCTGAGGAGAGGGAATCAAGAAGCAGGGGATGGGAAACAGTGTCGAAAGCTTTGGCTAAGTTGACAAAGATGGCCAAGGTGATCAGGCCTTCGTCCATCCCTGAAAGGATGGAGTCAGTAAGCCTGAGGAGGAAAGGAGGTGATTGTTGAGTGGTTCTTCTGAAAACCAGATTGGAAGGGGGTGAAAAAGGAGGAATCAGAGAGGAAGGGTGATAGTTGAGAGAGAACTAAATGTTCTTGAAGTTTGGTAAGGGTAGGAAGGAGGGAAATGGGGTGATAGTTACCAGGAGTGGATGTGTCACCACCCTTGGGGAGAGGAAGGACTACAGCGTGTTTCCAGGATGAGGGTACTTGGACAGAAATAAAGAAGAGGTTAAGGATTAGGGAGATATGATAAGCAATTGCAGGAGCAGAAAGGTAGAGAAGTTTAGGATCAAGTTCATCTGGTGAGGAGCCTTAAGAAGGGTTGAGGGAAAGGACAGCACTAAGAGCTTCATCAGAGGAGATAGTAGACAAGGAAAAAGGGAGAGGGGTAGGCACTGGCTGAGGCAAAGAGCTGAAGTTAATAGGTGGCACTGGGGAGAGGGAATTTAGAAGAGATGTGGCGCACAAGGTGTAGTAGGCATTAAATTCATTGGCCACGGGGACAAAGTCGGAGACTAGGGAGTTATTTATTTTGAGAACTGGAGGGAGAGGGTGAGAGTGGGGAGAGAATAGGGCATGAACTACCCTCCAGAATTTAGATGAAGAGTTAATGTTAGTCAGGAATGAGAAGTTGAAATAATTGGAGCTAGCCAATCTAGTAGCTTTAGTACATGAATTGCGTAGCGTTCTGTACTTGGCGTAGTCGTTTGGATGTTTAGTAGATTTGTGTTTTCTCCAGGCCCAGTCATGCACCCCGAAGCAGGCCAGTAGTTCGCGGGTGATCCAGGGAAGGTAAAACCCACGGACTCTGGTTCTTCTGAAAGAAGCAAAGACATTCCAGGTGGCAATGAATTTATCCTTAAAATAGTCAAGGGCTTGGTCGACAGAAATGGCAGTGGAGAGGGGGGCTCTGTCTGTGGAAGCAAGTGCAGAGCTGAGTGAGGTAAGGTCTAAGGATTTAAAAGACCGGAGCTGTATGATTTTAGGGGAAGGTTTGGGGCGATGAACCTTACATACAATGAAAATGGGGTTGTGATCACTAAGGGCATCGGGGAGGAGACCAGATTTAATGATGTAGTGTGGGTGGGTTGTGAGTGCCCAGTCAAGCAGGGTGTGGTTTTACTGTACCTGCAATGTGGCTAAATAATCACAGTTCCCTGACTGACCATACTACTCACATGGCACCATGTGTGGGCACTGTTACACGCTGAATGAGGTTAGCTACAACCACAATAGCACTGCAGAACAGGGAAAAAATGGGTGACAGGGGTCAGGTTTATTAGACAGGGAGTTCTGGATGATCAAGGTTTGGTAGATCGGGATTGCACCATATTTAAACTGTGAGACAAGCTCCACAAAAGTGTCTTCCCAGTCAAGGATGAGAAAAGGAGTTGGGGCTGCTTTCTTATGGGTTCCTGAATAAAACATGAATCAGTTTTTTTTAGTGTTGAGGCCCATCTTATTGTCTAAGAACCAAGACTGGAGGTGATCAAAGTCCTGTTGTATGATTTTGTTTAGGGTATCCAAGTCCCTGGCTGAGCTGAAGGTGACAACACCATCAGTGTACAGCAGGGTTTTGGTGGAAGGGAAGGTGCTGGGGAGTAAGTTGAGGAAAAGCGCGAATAGTAGATGATCGAGGATGGAGCCCTCAGGGACCCCGCAATTGGTGGGAGGAAAGTCCGAGTGGATGTTAAGAATTGTGGTCCTATGCACCCTGCCCAACAGGTAGTTATTGAATCACAAGGTGGCATCAGGGAAGAAATTAAGAGAGGAAAGGGCATGGAGCAGCAAATCACGCTCCACAAGGTTAACGGCCTTGGTGAGGTCCACGAAAACTGTGGCAACAAATTTCCCAGAGTCCAAGACACAGTGCACGTAATCAGTAAATCTTACCAAGGCAGTCTCAGTATAGAGTATGGGGTGGAATCCATGCTGGGCACTGGTCAGCAAGTTGTACTGCTGGATGTAAGCAGTTATCTGGTCAAAGACAATCCTCTCAAAGACTATCAATGGGGGGCAAGGAAGAAGATGGTGCGATAATTGGAGATGAGGTGTTTAAGCCCAGATTTGTGGATGGGAAGAATGATGGTGGCCCCCTTCCATGATCTGGGGTAGATGCCAATGCAGACTGAGTACTTAAAAATGTGAGAAATGGGGTATGCCAGTTCTTCACAAGCCAGTTTAATCAGGTGGTAGTCAACTCCGTCAGGGCTGGAGATGGGTTTGGGACTGAAACGTCTAAGGTATTTGGTGCCTGGCCCATGGAGAGGTATTAGAGGTACAATTTAGGTGGAGAGGATCCATTGGACATAAAGGGTGAGTCCAGTGGGGGGGGGAGCTTGGGATGGATTTTGAAATGTATCTAGGTAAACAGAGAAATTACTAGAGGGAGGCAATAGCCTTGGGGTCACAGGTGTCCCCATCCTTGCCCTCTATAGTCCACAATTGAGGGCCCTTAGATCTTCCAATAATATTGTTTATGTCACTTTTAAATAACAGTATTTAAAACCATACAGCAGGGTGACAGGCTATAATACAGATCATCCAGGAATTAGTTGGCTCATATCCCAAATACCTGCATAAATAGATTGTGTTTTAGTCCTCTTTTAAAGGCCTAAACTGAGGGGCCCAATATCCGAGCACTCGGGAGCAAGTTCCACAGAATTGGTGCTGCAACTTCAAACGTCAGTCTTCTGAGGCCTCTAATCTAACCCTGGGCATGGCAAGGGGGCCCTCCTTGGAAGAGTGAAGGGGGTGGGCGGAGGTGAAAGGCATCAGGAGTTCAGCCAGGTAGCCAGGCTCCCATCTGTGCAGAGTCTTGTAGGTTAGCAAACCAGCCTTGACAGTGATAAGCCACTTCACTGTCAGCCACTGCAGATCCCACAGAACATGGTTAGAAACATAGAAACATAGAGTTTGTCAGCAGAAAAGAACCACGTGGCCCACCCAGTCTGCCCAGATAGTTCCTGCCTAGTCAGCTTCCACAGACCCTAGCTAGTTTCCGGCAACCCTCTCTCCTCCCTGCCTATTCACTAATATTCCCTTATGTATAGCCCACGCATGCATGAAGACCCTGCTGTTTTTGACTCCACCACTTCCACTGACAGCCTATTCTAGGTGTCTACCACTGTTTCAGTGAAGTAGTTACTTCTTCACATCCCTCTTCCCCCCCAACTTCATCGCATGTCCTCTGGTACTGGTGCTCCTCCTCTTTTGAAAGTGAGACTCCCCTTCTGAAGCTTGGTCACCCGCGTGAGGTATTTGTGGGTCTCTATTGTGTCCCCTTTGCTCTCCTCTTTTTTAAGGTGTACATGTTGAGATCCCTCAATCTCTCCTTGTAGGGCTTTTGGTGCAACCCTTGCACCATTTAAGTTGCCCTCCTTTGAACTGCCTCCAGCCTTGTCTATGTCATATTTGAGGTGCGGCCTCCAGAACTGGACACAGTACTCCAGGTGGGGTCTTACCAGTGACTGATATAGTGGCAACACTACCTCCCTCCTCCTACTGGAGGAACCTCTCCCAATGCATCCCAGCGTTGAACTGGCTCTACCCACTGCTTTGTCACACTGTCCTGCCACTTTGAGATCATCAGATGTGATAACACCAAGGACCCTTTCCTGCTTAGTGAGTGACAGTACCTCCCCTCATACCCAGTTCCTGGGTTCCTATGACCTAGGTGCATATTGCACTTTTTGGCATTGGACCCCAACTGCCATGTTTGTGACCACTCCTCGAACTTCCCAAGATCCATACGCATTCTTTCCACACCCTCCTGATTGTCCACCCTATTACAGATTTGGTATCATCTGCAAAAGTCATATCTTCCCTTCCAGTTCATCTGCAATGTCACTTATGAAGACATTGACAAGGACTGGTCCCAGTACTGAGGTCTGTGGCCCTCTCTGGTCACTCTTCCATCCTCAGACTGAGTGCCATTAACCACCACCTTCTGTCTCCTATCCATTAATCAATTTCATACCCAGTTCACCACTTTGTATCCCACCCCTAAGAAGCTCAGTTTCTTAGTAAGTCTCCCATGTGAGTCCCAGTGTTGAAGACCTTGCTAAAATTCAGATAGGCCACATCCACTGCCCTCCCCTCATTTATTTCCCTGGTCACTCAGTTAAATAATTCTATCTGGCTTGTCTGGCATGACCCCTTAAAATCCATGCTGTCTTTGGTCTTGCAGCCCATTTAATTCAGATACTCTGCAATCCTTTCCTTTAACAGTGTTTCCATTAATTTTTCCACTAGTAAGGTGAGAATCACTAACCTCTGGTTGCTAGCCTTGTCTGTGCTGCTACTGTTATGTAGAGGGACCATTTCTGCTCTCCTACAGTCCTCTGGAATCATGTCCAATTCCAGTGAGCTGTTAAACAAGCCCATCAGCTGGGAAGCCAGCACCTCCCTGAGTTCGTTAAGTTCTCTTGGATATGAAACAGCACCTAGACAGACCCATCAACATCCCTGCTACTGCATTCTGCACCAGCTGCAGGTGTTGCTCAACACCTCCATTGATTGCTAGGTAAAAAACATTGCAGTAATCAAGCCTGGACATCACAAAGGCATGGACCAGTAAGACCAGGTCTTTAGGAGGATAAGGGACTTGATCCAGATAATGTTCTTAAGATGGTAAAAGCCATTCTGCACTTCAGCCTACACCTGAGCCTCAAAGTGTTAGCTGGCCATCCAGAGTGACCCCAGATTCTTCACCTTCATGGAGGACTCTAGCCGCAGGGGACCAAGCCTAAGACCAATCACCCTTTCAGCTGCCACCACTCCTCTCTTCTGGCCCGACTCAGTCACCTGAGTCTGGTCTAGGTTGAACCTCCTCCAACTCGATGCCATCCATTCCTGAATCTCAGCCAGACATTTATTTAGCACATCCACTGAATTCTGTATCCAGGGAGCAAAACACAAATACAGCTGAGTATCATCTGCTTAACAGTGAAAACTCAAGCTATACGGTGAACCCTACATGCTCCTTCTGGTGGTGCAACAACTCAAGGTCCACATTATCGAACACTGAGAAGAAATCTAGGAGAACCATTACTGACCACTCTCCTCTATCCCTCTCCCTGAGTAGGTCATTGTGCACCCTGACTAGTGGTGCTTAGCTAGTGCTTTAGTGACTCTGACTAGCTTCTGTCAGATAGTGCTGGTATCCAGTCCAGGATCCCACAAATATCTGGCCAAACTTGGATCTAGTATCCAAGGTCAAATACTTATGCATCTGAAGCAAAATCCAGACATTAGTTCCTTTTTTGGAGATTGGGTTGGATGAGACAGAGAAGGAGCAGAAGTAGAGTCTTTGAACTTAAGCCATTCAGCTTGTACGCTTGTACTAGAGGCCAGGTTATGCAGCTGTGCTGGTGCCTGAATCCAGAAAAATTGGAGTAGGAGGAGGAGGAGGTGGAGGACAAGAGAGTTCTTTTAGGCATTTGGTTTGAGGACAAGAGATTTCTGTTAGTTATTCATCTTGTATTCTGGTGCTGGAAGCCAGGTTATGCTGTTGCATTGGTGTTTGAGTTCAGGTTCCAGAAAAATTGGAGGAGGAGAAGGGCAAGAGAGTTCTGTTAGCATTTTGACTTGTATACTGGTGCTGGATACTAGGTTGTGCTGCTGTGCTGGTGCCTGAGTCCAGATTCAAGAGAAAGTGGAGAAGGAGGAGGAGGAGGACAAGAGAGAGTTCTGTTAGCGATTCAGCTGGTACACTTGTGCCGGTGGCCGGGTTATGCTGCTGTGTGGGTGCTTAAGCCCAGATTCCAAAACAATTAAAGGAGGAGGAAGATGCCACAAGAGTTCTATTAGCTTGTACACTGGTGCTGAAGGCTACGTTGTGTTGCTGTGCTGAGCTATTATGCTGGCTCTTAAGAGTCTGGGTAGTGGATGTTGCTGCAAATGCTGCCTGTAGGAGACAGAAGAAGAGAAAGAAAGCATGTTTTACTACCCTTCAGAGAAAGACAGTGTGCCCACCAGGTGCCCTTCTAATGGTTCTCTTCTCTGTGATGCAAGCCACTTCAGAAAATTCTGGCTGGGAAGAACATAGTACAATAGTGCTTGAGTGATGCATGCTACATAATTGTGGACTTACCTTGGCAGCTAAGAAGGATGGCTGTGAGGACATGCACTCAGTTGTGCCACCTGTGATGATGGCTCTTGTCAGTCTGCTTGGTGGATGTTGCCGCAGAGCACTCCCTGACACTGCATGTTCTTTTGATGCTAATTGAAGCTACCAATTCCACTGCAGTGGGATGTTCAGTTTGCTGAAGTGTGAATCTGAAAATGTTCATTCATCCCATGCTTCTGTTGATGAAGATCCGGTTGGATGAGACTTAGGAGAAGGAGAGTCTATGAAGTCATTTCCGCCCACATGTTCCAAGGAGATGCACTGCCCAAAATGGAGATGTGTAGTGCATCTCAGAAACTGTGCAGAACTGTGATACTTGAAAGGGAGAGATGTGCCGTGCATTTCTGAATGTGTGATCATGCAGAAATAATGTATGCAGCGCAAAAAAGGGGGTGGGTACATGAATATGCCACGCATCGGTATATTCAGCTGAACTGTGCGGCGCATCTGCCGGGCATCCCAGAAGTGTGCCATGCAAAGTTAGGCAGACAAAAGGATGGCCTAAATGGTCAGCCACCCACAGGAAGGCCGTGGAACTGCAGCTAGGCCATCCTGAGACTGCTCTTGGAGGTGCACCAGGACGTACTTCAGGCACCCATACACAGCAGTCATGCCAGGACAGAAGTACCCAAAGTCACAGGTGCTAGCACACCATGGGAACTACCCAGAGATCCATCACCCACTCCACACCAAGGATGTAGACACCCAGCTGCCACATGCCAGTGCTGTCAGGTGCCCCCTAGCACACCAGTGGAGCAGATGGCCACACCGCAGCACGTGTACCATGGGCCATGGCCTGCACCCATGTGACCTGCAGGGTGCCCAGTGGTGACATACACCCAGGGTGACATCTGGGGCAATGGTGCTCAGGTAGCCTGGTGGTACGAGTGGCAACCTGGCACAGGTCAGGGACTGGCCTGTGGCACCCACCCATGGTGGTACACCATAGGTGCACACAAAGGGGACCCACCCACTCGGGTATCAGATCACCCTCTGCACACTTCCATTCCTTGCAATTATCACCATGTTCTTCTCATGTGGGGGGGTGGAGCACTGTAGGTGACTGTATGCTGTATATGGAGCTGGTCTATCACATGCATGTGGTATACTGATCAGACTGTGTCACCCTGTGCCCTCCCCTGTTGCTTGTCCAGGTGGGCCCCTGTGGCCACTGTCCAGGTGGACCCCCTGTACCCCAGTCCAAGCCTGTACATGGCTATGGGTAATAGCACTGTACCCAGGCCAATGCAGTCCACCCACCCACACACAAACATTCTATCACACCTACCTGCTAGGCTGCAGTACCTCCTGTTCACCTTTGTGGGGTTGTGGGGCAGCACTGCAAAGCTGGAACTATGCATGCCTGGGATATGCAAATGGCCTAATACATTCCAGTTATGAGCTGCACATGTGAGGAATGGGCTCAGAATGTGCAATGAGTCCATTTGCATATCCCAGCTGAATATTGCAATTTTGCACCCCACGCATGTGGCCACCTATCGCGCATTTCCCTATGCTCAGCATAGGGCTCAGATCACCTGCTGCACCGTGCATCTCCCACTGCGCGATCACGCATGTTCAGGATATTCAGCCAGCCTTGCGCGATTGCATCCTATGGTGCATCTTCTGAATATGCCATTATTTTGTGCTGGCGTATCTCAGTTGCGCAGTGTAGACACTTGCGTGATGCAGCCTGGGACTTTTGAATATGGGGCCCTACGGCTTTTATGTTGGTGCAAGAGGTGGAGTTTGTGCTGCTGGTCCTGAAGAGAATATGTTGGAAAAGAAGGAGAGTCTGTAAAGCCATTTGGCTTGCACAGTAGCACAGCAGGCTGTGCTGTACTGCTGGTGCTTGAGGAGAAGACATTGTGGAAAATAAAGAGTCTAGGAAACTATTCATCTTGTACACTGTTGCAAGAGGCTGGTTTGTGCTGCTATTCCTTGAGAAGAAGACACCGTAGAAGAAAGAGAGTCGGTGAAGCCATTCGGCTTGTACGCTGCTGGTGCAAGAGGCCAGGTTATGCTGCTTTGCTGGTGCTTGAACACTGGATTAGGAGTAATTGAAGGAGCAGCAGGAGGAGAAGAGAGTCCTTAAGTCATACAGCTTGTATGCTGGCACCAGATGCTGTGTTATGCTGTTGTGCTGATACTTAAAAACTGGATCAGGAGAAACTGGAGAAGGAGCAGGAGGAGAAAACAGTCATTGAAGCCATTTGGCTTGTACACTGGCACCAGAGGTTGGGTTGTGCTGCTGTGCTGGTGCTTGAACACTGGATCAGGACAGTAGACATCGGAGGAGGGGGCAGGATTGGAGGATATTTATGATGCTTCATTCTTCTGTGTTGATGCTGGTTGCTGCATGTTAAGATAAAAGAAAAGAGGATGTTACTGTACTTTCTCTGTAGTGCTGAGTTTGGATGAGACCCAGTGTTGAACGCCTTCATTTCTTGGTGGCACTCTTGCTGCTCACCTGCACAGCAACCTGTCAAGAATATGAAGAAAAAAAGCAAGACAATAACCATTGTGCTGTGATTTGTGAGGTACTGTACTGCAGTCTTTTGGCAGCTGAGAGGGATGGCTGTGCAGATGTGCAGATGTGCACTCTGGTGGGCTGTCAGTGATGCTGGCTCCAGGAGTCCAGGAAATGTCAGTGACACACAATTGCTGCTAGTGAGTGAGACATAAGAACAGAAAGAAAAGTGTTTTATTACCTGGTACAGAAAGACAGTGTGCTTGTATGGTGCCCTTCAGAAGTTTCTCTCGTCTGTGTTGTATGCCTCTTCAGAAAAGCCTTTTGGGACAGGAAGTAATGTTACATTTCATAGTACAGTAGGGCATGAGTACTGCATTCAGCACTGCAGGCTTACCTTGGCAGCTGAGATGGATGACTTTGTGGATGTGCAGTCAGGCATGCCACCCATGATGCTGGCTCCAGTGGCCCACAGTAGAGTGACACCAAAACCGTGAAAGATGAAAAAGATCATTACCAGCGAAAGTCGCTGTAATGGTCTGCGGTTCACTGACACTGAATCTCCTGGGGTTTTACCCCTCCCCAACCCCGAAACAGCTCTGACATGGAGTTGATTATATTTAGATGCAGGGGGTGCAGGGGGCACAGTCCCCCATATGGGGGGTTTGGGGGGCACAGCCCCCCTGCAAAAAAACACTTTATTTAGTGACGGCACAATACCAAGTGTCAGTATTGTGCCGTCACTGTACAGGATGTTGGCAGATTTACTGTCAACGAAATGTGGTGCTTCTTGCTGGCTCCAATAGTCCAGGAAATGTCAGTGACACACCATTGCTGCTTGTGAGGGAGACGTAAGAGAAAGAAAGCATGTTTTACTGCCTGGTACAGAAAAAGAGTGTGTCTGCAGATGCCCTTTGGATGTTGTTCTTGTCTATGATGTATGCCCCCTTAGAAAAGTATATTGGGACAGGAAGAAATGGCACACAGAAACATAGAATTTGTTGGTAGAAAAGGACCAGTAGGTCCTTTCAGTCTGCTTTATTTTCCCTGCTTATTTCTACACCCTGGGCCTTATTTTGTCACAGGTGTTCCTCCCTCCTCCTTTTCCTCTACATATTCTGCCCATGTGCTTATCACATGCATGTTTGAAGTTCCCCACTGTTTTTGCATCCACCACCTCTTCTGGCAGGCTGTTCCATGCATCCACCACCCTTTCTGTGAAGAAGTATTTTCTCACATACCTCTTAAATGTCCTCCTCCTCAAGCTTCATTACATGCCCCCATGTTCTGGCACTCCCCTTCTACTGAAAGAGACTTCCTTCTTGCACCTTGTTTATCCCTGTGAGGTACTTATAGCTTTCAATCATGTCCCTTCTTGCTCTCTTCTCCTTCATTAAGTATATGATTTTTGGTTAGATAGGGAACTCAGGAAGACTGGATGGACCACTAGTATTTTTCTGCCATCATTGTCTATGTCTGTATGTCAAGTTCCCACAGCCTCTCCTCATACAGTTTCTTGTGCAACCCTCACACCATTTTAGTAGCCCTCGTCTGGACCACCTCCACCCTGCCATTGTCTTTGGAGAGGTGTGGCCCCCAGAACTGGACACAGTACTCTAGGTGGGGTCTCACTAGTGAACAACATAGTGGCAACACTACCTCCCTTCTCCTGCTAGAAATCCCCCTCCCTATACAACCTAGCATCTTGCTAGCCTTGCATACTGCCTTGTCACACAGCCCTGCCTTTTGAGATCATCAGATATGATTACCTCAAGGTCCCTCTCCTACTTGTTTACTGTAAGTACCTCCTCCACATAATATACACAGCCGTTGGTTTGTCCCCTCCACAGGTGCATGACTTTCCACTTTTTTTGCATTGAAACCCAGTTGCCTCACCCTAGACCTCTCATCAAGTTTTCCCATTTCCCTTTTCATTTACTCCACCCCTTCTTGGGTGTCCATCCTGTTACAGATTTTTGTGTCATACGCAAAGAGAAACACCTTACATAGATACATAGACTCAAAGACACTGTCAGCAGATAAGGGCCTATGGCCCACCCAGTCTGCCCATTTAAGCTTGTAAGTTCCCTTTACGTTTTTCTAAAAGTCTGTTGCCCCTTATCCCTGAGCTCCAGAATTCCCTTACGTCTATCCCATGCATTATTAAATCCCATGATTGTTTCAACCCCCACCACTTCCTCTGGCAGGGTGTTCCACTTGTCCACCACCCGTTCTGTGAAGAAATTCTTCCTCGCATTTCTTCTGAATCGCCCTCCTTCCAACTTCATCCCATGCTCTCTAGTCCTGGAACACCTTTTTGCTGGAAAATAGTACATTCCTGCACCCTGTTCCTCCCTATAAGGTACTTGGATGTCTATATCATATCCCCTCTCTCCCTCCTCTCCTCCAGGGAGTACATATTCAAGTCCTTCAGCCTGTCTTCATAGGATTTGTGATGCAATCCCTGTACCATCTTTGTTGCCCTCTTCTGAACTTTCTCTACCTTAAGTCCTTACAGAGGTAAGGTCTCCAGAACTGTACACTGTACTCCAGGTGGGGCCTCACTAGTGTCTTGTATAGTGGAATTGTGACCTCCTGTCTCCTGCTGGTTATGCCACTGCCTGTGCATCCTAACATCCTATTTGCTTTACCTGATGCCTTGCCGCACTGTTTCCCTCCCTTTCCTGCTTGGTGCATGCTCCAGTTTCTCAGCAATGTCACCTGTGAAGAAGTTGAAGAGAACAGGACCCAGTACTATCTCTGTGGTACTCCACTGGTTACTCTCCCATTCCCCTAGTGACTGCTGTTCACCAACACCCTCTGTTTCCTATCATTCAAGCAGTTTGATATGCAATTTACTATCTTCTCTCCAACCCTCAGGTTGCTAAGTTTCTTAATTAGCTTCCTCTGTGGCACGGTGTCAAAGGCCTTACTGAAGTCCAGATAGGCCACATCCACTGCCTTCTTCTGATCCACCTCTTTAGTCACCCAGTCAAAGAAAGCTAAGAGGTTTGTTTGACATGACCTCTCCCACCCCATGAAACCATGCTGCCAGAGGTCTTGCAGACGATTTGTCTCCAGGTACTGTGTCAGTCTGTCTTTCAGCAAGGTTTGTGTTAACTTCCCCACCACTGATGTGAGACTGACTGGCCTATAATTGCTAGCCTCCTCCTTGCTGCCACTCTTGTGCAGAGGGAGCATAGTAGCCCTCCTCCAGTCCTCCAAAACTGCTCCCATCTCCAATGAGTTGCTGAATATTGTTGCCAGAGGTGCAGCTAACACTGCGCTCAGTTCTTTTAGTACTCTTGGGTGGATCCCATCAGGAACAATTGCTTTATTTTTCTTTAGGGCTTCCAATCCCTTTCAGATTCTCTCTTCTGAAAAAGGACTTGTGTCCATTCCCCCCATGCCTGCTGATACATGCTGGCCCTTCAACTCCCCTCCACTGTGAAGACCATGCAGAAGTACTCATTTATAATTTTAGCTTTTCTGGGTATTCCTCAGCACAGTCCTCCCCCAGTTCTCCTGATCCTCACATTTCATAGTACAGTAGTGCATGATTGCCCTCTGTGGCACTGCAGATACCTTGGTTTCTGAGAGGGACAGCTGTGCGGAAGTGCACTCAAGCATGTTACCCATGATGCTAGCTCCAAGAGTGAGGGAAATGTCAGTGACACACTATTGCTGCCTGTGAGGGAGACATAGGAAGAGAAAGAAAGTGTGTTTTACTGCCTAGTCCAGATGGCCAGAAGAAAAGCACATTTCACAGTACAGGACTGCTTACCTGCATGCAGCACTCCAGTCTTACCTTGGCAGCTGAGAAGAGAGGGCCTTGAAGAGACACTATAGGAGAAGACATGGGATTTCAACTTTGAACACTTTGGTTCTTGAGATGGGATGACTCAGGCTGGAACTTCAGGGGCAGGATTTCAAAGCATGGTGCAGGACTTGTGTCCAGCCCTGGCCACAGCACTTAGATTCTCATGCTGTGCCAAACCCTTCGCCACAACTGCACCTAATTTTATAATCTCGGGTGCAGTTGTGACAGATTCCTCAAAGTACAGCAGCTTGCACCAAATATCTGGCGCAAGCTCCGTGGAAACAGCCCCCAGGATTGCTACGAGTTAGACCAGAAAAGTAGGTCCAACTTGCGGCAATAGCCATACGGGACAGAAAATCCCATTAGATCATTGCAAACCCCTTGCACCATATTGTCGGTGCATCAGGGCTTGCAACGATCTAAGGCTTTTGAAAATCCAGCCCCAGGTGTTGTGGATGTAGTGAACTCAGAGGATAAATCTGGTCAGTGCAAGGCTGCAGGCTGTTGCTGCTATGCTCTTCATAAAGACTGGGTTGCACAAAAAGTTGTAGCACTGCTGACTTTCATGCTGACTTCTGAGATCAGGTTGCCAGGAAAAGAGTTGACATTTGACATTGCAATGCCGTTACATTTTATGTTTTTTGTCTGCAACTGCTGTTGTTTAGAAGTTTTGTACTGTTGAAATCCTCTCAGAAATATGGTGAAAGACATACACGAAACAATGCAAGAAGATTACTGGTGTGCATGGTGTACACCAACTACACTCTTGTAGTTTTGCTCTGGTGTGAGACACACCAAGCTCATTTTCAAAATAAATGTGGTGGTGATATTTATTTTCACAGCTTAGTGCTTCATTGCGAATATGTTATAAAGAAAACAGCATTGTAACTGTCTGCAATTGCACTAAAATGTACCGTAACAAAACTATAGTCTTTACCCTTAAAGGAGATAGGAAATGGTTTTTACATAGTTAACTGCCCTTCCATCTTCCTTTCCATGCCAGTTATGTATTCTGATATGCTTTAATGAGTTTTTGATAAATATATAATCTAGCATTTGGATGCCTTTAGATCTGCGCTGAACTCCACTCTCCTCACCAGCTACTGGTCTTGATTTTCATATTTCTAAGACATTTTATGACAACAGAAACTCCCATTCCATGCTATTCATCTGAATGGCCTGGGATGGAGGTTCCTGATGTCTTAGAATGTTCAGGCAGTATGAAAACAGAGAACAGCAACTGCTGAGCAGAGAGGGATTCAGGGTAGTTACAAAGGCAACAAATTTAGAGAATTCATCTAACAAAAAAGGTCAAAAACATATCAGAATAGCAGGTAGCCAATACAAGAACAACTAGAGGGCATTTATTTATTTAGCTTTTGTTGACCGGGTAAGTGCACTAGACAAATCCTGCCTATTTTCAGGCACGACCCGGGGAAGGGGGATACAGATGAATGCCAACTGACTTTGAAACCAGATTAAGCTGTTGGTGATATTTATAGTGAATGAGGGAAATTTGGCCAGGACACCGGGGAAATTCCCCTGCTCTTTTCGATAAGTGCCATGGGATCTTTAACATCCACCTGAACTACCACCAATCCAGGCAGATGGGACCTCGGTTTAACGTCTCATCCGAAAGACGGATCTAGAGGCATCTAGAGGTCTATAATATGTTTCCTATCACCTTTAAGAAAATATATTGGTGAATTGTACCACTGACAAAGTAATGCACCAGTTAGGGTTAAGCTGACAAAAGTAGGCAAATGTGGTGTTAGGGTTTCCAACCTCAACACCCCACCTCCACTCTGCAAGCAGCAAAAAGAAAAAAACGTTATGGTTTTGGTTCATAGGTTCATAGGAAATGTTCAGATCCATAAGCCTAAAAGGCCATATAAGGACCTGTTACCAGCTAATACACATAGCTCCATTTATTTTCTCCCATATACATGTCCAACCGGTATTTAAATGTCTGTAGGGTACTGGCACCTATCACCTCCCCGGGGAGCCTATTCCAGATATTCACGATCCTCTGGCTAAACCATGTTCCTCTTTTATTAGTTCTATACTTCCCTCCCTTTAATTGTTTGTCATGTGTCCTTGCACATTTTCTCATTCCTTCTTTCCAGGTCAAACCCACAATTTCACATATTAGTCCATCACTCAGTGCCCTATAGACATAACACAGATCCTCCATTATTCTTCTATATTCCATAGAGTATAGACCTAGATGTTTCAGGTCTGACATCATATGCTTGGTTGTTTTCTAGATCCACTTTTTTTTGTGAATCTTCTCTATACTGTTTCTGTTCTTTTTATCCCACCTGTGCTTTGTACTGAGCTAAAGGGGACACCATATTCCAAGACAGGCCTCACCAGGGATCTATACAGTGGGACAAGAACCTCACTCTTTTGGCTTTTGATGTTACAAAACAGGCTACCAATAATTCTATTAGCTCTGGTAACACAGATCTTATTGTGTTTTTCAAAGCTCAGTTTTTCTGTAATTATCACCCCTAGATCATTCTCACTTTCTGATGCTTCCAGAATATATGAATTCAGTGAGTATTGTGCTCTAATGTTATTGTGACCAAAGTGAATGACCTTACATTTGGCGGTATTAAAGTCCAGTTTGTGTGACTTTGCCCAACTCTCAAGATGGCACAGTTGTTCCTGTAATTTTGCAATAGCTTCCACATTGTTCACTATTGCCACAATCTTGGAATTGTCTGCGTATTTACATATCCAGACGCCATTGGATACCTGCATTCTGGAAACTAGGACATTAAACAGCCTTGGACCCAGCACGGACCCTTGAGGTACCCCACTAATCATTCCAGCCCCCATTGAGAGATACCCCTAATCTGTACTCTCTGTTGTCTGTTGCACAACCATGCTGCAATCCACTTACTGAGGTAATGATCTACCCCCAATTGTTTAAGGGTATTAAGTAATACAGTATGGGAGACTGACTTGAAAGCCTTCCTCTAATCTAAGTAGACAATGTCAACTGGAAATCCAGCATCCAGTGCCTGGCTTACTGGCTCAAAGAAATGCAATAGATTGGTTGTGCATGACCTCCCACTTGAGAAACCATGCTGTGAAATATCTGTGTGATACAGGGTTTTTAAACTGCAGTCAAGGAACTCATCTATGAAAGATTCCATTACTTTACCTATAATTGAGATGAGACTTATTGGGAGACAGTTTTCTGGTTTTGTCCTATCTCCTGATTTATATATGGGTGTTACATATGATTCTCTCCAGACATCCAAAACTTTACCTTGTTGTAAAGATTTATTAAATATGGCTGCAAGTGGGATAGCAATCTCATCTGCTGTTTCTATCAGGAACACTGGGTGGTAACCATCCGGTCCCCCTGATTTGTACCTCTTTAATTTCTTTAATTTGATTCTGACTTGTTCTACAGTAATGATTGGAATATCTGTTTCCACTATCTCATGTTTCGTATCTTCTCTGATGATCCCACTATCATTCCTAGACTAGACACTTTGGAAGTATGAATTGAACATGTTTGCTATACCCATCTCGGCCTCAATTTGCGTCTCATTATCTTTTAACATAGTGATCTGATTATTGTTCTTCCGCAGACTGCCTACATAATTATAGAAGTTCTTTAAGTTATTGTCTTTTGAAGTAGCTAATGTTAACTCTGCTCTTGCTCGTCCCTTTTTTATGGCCAGTTTACACTTTTTCACCAGAGACTTATATACAGACAGTCTATTAGTAGATGGATACTTTTTTAATCTCTTGTATTCCCTATTTTTCTTATTTATTAGTCTACAAATTGATTGTGTCATCCAGTGTGGTATTCTCCCCTTCCTATTGTATTTTTTACTTAATGGTACATGGTTTTGTATACATGAATTCAGGACCCCATTGAATATTTCCCATGACTGCTCCAGAGATTTCCCTTTTAGTATATCCTAATTAAAAGATCTGATTGTATTGTTTATAGTTATATAGTCTGCTTTGTTATAATTCCTTATTACTGACTTCCCCAGGATGTGATGGAGTTCTCTTCCAATAAAGCTCTTACCATGTTACGGTTGTTACTTCCCAGTGGTTCTATCACTTCTACATTTGTTATGGCTCCCCCCATGTTACTCTCCCCCATTATGTTAGCAAATAAGCTCAGATTGGCAGACAATATGAGAATGGGGTGAGCGCTAGGGTTGATAACTCCAAGGAAGACCCCAGGCCTGATCTGCCAAGACTCAGGACAGCCAAAACTTTAACGTTTTTTTAATTTTTCTTCTTACAGGGTGGAGGTGGGGTGTTGGGGTTGGAAATCCTAAAACCGCATTTCTCTAGTTT
This sequence comes from Neoceratodus forsteri, assembly GCA_016271365.2. NCBI lineage: Eukaryota > Metazoa > Chordata > Ceratodontiformes > Ceratodontidae > Neoceratodus > Neoceratodus forsteri. The sequence goes on along the minus strand of CM057455.1, from coordinate 303,912,998 downwards.
TGTCAATTTAACAGTAACTGGTGCATTAACAATGTTTTTTGCAATGAATTTCCTTACTTTGTGAGACAGTACAATTGTATTTTCATTCATGCAGGTCCCTTCAGGACCTGTGTGAACACATTCATGTGATTACAGAAGCACAGGGTCCTCTGAGCCCAGGGCTTCCATGCCTCCATTTCTCCACATGTGTATGTGGGTGTGGAAGAGCAGGGCCCTCTAGGCCATGAACTTCTGTTCCTCAAGAACAACAATTTATGTGCTTCCTTGTAATTTTTTTGTAGGGATGGACCATTTTCAGTTCTTATTTCATAGGGGCTTAGTTTTGTACTAGTAATTAAGACCTTTCAATTGGTGTATATACATTGTCTGTTAACTTCAAAGACTGACGTGTTGGTGTCTCTGCAGGATATCATTTTTTATGGCTTTTCAAAAACATTTTTTTAAATCGAAACGAGATAGTGACTAGGCAAAAAAAATATTTTTTTCTCATGAAAAAAGACTACCCTCATATGAAAATGATTTTTTTTGTATGGGGCAAATTCTTTTTTTGTATGAAACAGCTATCCAGAAGACTGTACTGATCATGCTCAGAACCACAATTTCAAATCCTTATAACTCTAGAATGGATTCATAATTTTTCACCAAACCCATGAAAGGCAACACTGTGGCCCAAACACTTTCTACCATGAAAATTTCAGAGCAAAAGTCCAACCTGTCTGGGTGCTAGGTGGTGACAAAAAAAACAGCAAAAAAAAAAACCCTAATTATTTTCACTTTTTTCACTATCTGAATCTTGGAATCCTCACATGCAACTGGAATGAAACTCAGCAAGTCAAAAGATCTTGATTTCCAAGACTGTGTATGCAAAATTTCATGCACATTTGTTGAACGGTGGCAAAACAATTAAAGTGCAAAGTTAGGGGTTTAGCAGTAAACAGCCTACTCAACCCTAACTGCCACTTTAATATATATGAATATTTTCATTTTTAGATGGGATGTAGGGGAAAAATAACACACAAAACCATTTTTTTTAATGTATTTTTTAGAGGAGGATGCAAACCACGCATAAAATCAATACATATATTTTTTCAGTTTTCAAAAGGGGCTGTAATTGGAAGGGAAAACAATTCAACAACAGAACATTAAAAAAAATATATGCTTGTTTAACAGACTAATGAGTAATGTTTGGCACATATTTTTTTTGTTTTGTTTTATTTATTTAAGTCTCGGAATTACAAAATCTTTGAGCCAGAGGCTCATTTACAAAAGCTCCATGTCAAAACATAAGTGAACAGCAGGACAAACAAAAAATGGCAACAATTGTACAAAGACTGAGTGAGAGACATGAGTTCAAGAAATACAAAGGAGTATTATAAGTGCTACTATAGTTACATGATGACAGGTACAAGGCATTTTACAGTTTTGTGTAGTAGCAGTCTGAGTAACAGACCTTGTCAAATAGTCATAGTCTGAAGTGTAGAAAGGGAGGAGGGAGGTGGTGAGGAACCTAATAAGGCAGGAAGACTCCCATGGAATTGAGATCATGAATAAAGGGGGGGATGGGGGTTGAGAGCGCATAGTGGAGGTAACCATAAGGATGATGGCGGTGTTAAGGTTCTGTTATTGGGAAACTCGATGATTAGGGGTATCCAGTGGGAGGGACAGGGGGGTGGATGCCATAGCCAAGTGAAGGTAGTGAGTATCTCTGGGCTGACAGTGCACAGAGCAAAGTTCATGGTGTACAAACTGGTTAGGGATTGTGAAGGGAAACCAGATTTCCTGGTGCATTTGGGAACTAACGATCTAGAGGGAAATAGCGTTTTGGAAATCCAAGCAAGGTTCCAAGACCTTGTCAGAGTCTGTCAGGATAATGGATGCAACATTTCCTTTTCGGAGATATTGCCAGTACCAAAGGCCTCAGTGGAGAAAAAAATGAAGATCACAGAGGTTAATGACTGGCTCAGGAAGTGGGGTGAAGAGAGTGGGTTTGGGGTGTTAGGGAACTGGAATGGAGTTTGGGAGGATAAGGGACTGTATGCCAAGGACAGGCTTCATCTTGCCCAGTTAGGGAAGGAAGTCCTAAACAGGGTGGCTGACTACATTCAAGAAAGGTGGGTTTTAACTTGTGGGGGGGAGAGTGATAAGGAGGGCTGACCAGAAGCCCTCTCCTCCAGATGAGGGGAGTAGCCTTCAAACCCAAGGGGGGAGGGGGGCAAACAGACTGGGGGAGGAGGTTTCAGGAGGAGCAGAAGGAGGATGGACGTATAAGGAACCTGGGTGGGATTCAACAAAGGGGATCATGGATAAGGGGTGGTGTTAGTAAATGCCAGGAGCTTGGGAAACAAGTTGCCAGAGTTCCAGGCCATGCTGCTCGGGGGGTGGGGGTGTGTGAATGTGGCAGCGGTCACAGAAATGTGGGCCAACAAAAACCATGACTGGAAACTAAATGTGCATGTGTACACTATGCTTAGGGAGGATAGAAAGGAGGGCAGAGGGGGTGGAGTGGCTATGTTCATTAGAGATGACATAGAAATTGTTAGGGTAGAAGAGGCAGAGGGAAACGTGGAGGCCTTATTGGTCACCCTACGAACCCCAGCAGGAGGTAAGGTCAAGCTGGGTGTAGTATATAGGCCCCCTGGGATGGGTGATGTTCTGGAGGATGGTTTGCTGGACAACATCATTGCCCAGTGTGTACCAGAAGTGGAAGGAGTGGTGTTGATGGGGGACCTTAATATGCCAGGTACAAACTGGGGAACCATGTCCTCTAAGGTGGCCAAGGAGCTCAGGCTGCTGGACGGCTTCCAGGATGTGTTCTTAACACAGCATGTGATGGAGCCCACAAGGGAGGGGCATGTCCTGGATGTGGTTCTGGCAGATGGGGATCTGGTAAGGGACCTGGTTGTAGAGGATCCCCTGACTGGGAGGGCCCACAATACTGTCTGGTTTCAAATAAGCATGGGGGAAGGGGGGAGAGATCTAGGACACTGTCAGTGGACTTCAGGGGGGCAGACTTTGTGGGCATGGGAAATATTCTAAAGGATCACTTGAAGGGGATTACATCAATGACAAATGTGGAAAAGAGATGGGAGGTCATAAGACGGGGACTTCATGAGGCAGTCAGGACCTGCGCTAAGGTGAAACGTAAGGGAGAAAGGTCACATAAACCATGCTGGTGGTCTAGTGAGGTTCAGGTAGTGGTCAGAGAAAAGAAGGCGGCCTACAAAAAATATAAAACAACAAGCAGGGATAGGGAAAAGGAAATGTACCATCTTGCATCTAGAAAAGTCACCCGGATGGTGAGGGGGGCAAAGTCCAGTAAAACAGTGGCTGACACAGGAGATACATGGAGGGGAAAAGGGGTTCTTCCGGTACATTGGGGAGTGGAGAAAAACTAAGGGCCATCTCGGCAGATTGAGATCAGAAGGAGGGTGGGTGGAAGAGGCAAGGGACCAGGCAGAGGTATTAAATGAGTACTTCGCCTCTGTGTTCACTAGGGAGGGGGATGGGATATATACAAAGCAAGGCACAATGGGGATAGAAGCGGTAGTGAGTGGGATCAGGAGAGCAACAGAAATGGAGCAAGAGGGAGGAGAGGTACCCCAGGGTGTCACATCAGGATAAGGATAAAAGGCCAGTAAGGTGGAGGGACGGATGATGCTATCTCCACCGAAAGGTGTCTTCTACCCTCAAGGCCCTAAAGAAAGATAAATCTCCTGGGCTAGATGGCATTCATCCGAGAGTACTATGGGAATTGGCGGACATACTGGCTGCACCCCTGGCGGAGCTCTTCAACAGGTAGCTTGAGACAGGGAGGGTACCTAGGGATTGGTGAGAGGCACATGTGATGCAAATCCATAAAGGGGGGTCAAGGGAAGTACCAGGTAACTATAGGCCCATCAGTTTGACCTCGGTGGTGGGAAAATTAATGAAGAGTATACTAAAGGAACGATTGGGGGTGTACTTGGAGGAGGTGGGAGGTCTGGATAGTCGGCAACATGGGTTTGTGCCAGGTAGATCATGTCAAACCAATCTTGTGGAGTTCTACGAATGGGTAACATCAGAACTGGACAGGGGAAAGCCTGTGGATGTATTATTCTTGGACTTCAGAAAGGTGTTTGACTCTGTTCCCCACAATGGTCTGGTGGAGAAACTGATGGGGTTGGGAGTAGGCCCTTTGATGGTCAGATGGATTGAAAACTGGCTAGCTGGATGCACCCAGAGAGTAGTGGTCAGTGGGGAGCTCTCGAACCCTAGAGAGGTCGGTAGTGGGGTACCGCAGGGCTCGGTCCTGGGTCTGATCCTGTTTAATGCATACATATCGGACATCAGGGAGGGTATAGGGCGTGAAATGAGTCTCTTCGCTGATGACTCCAAGATGGGAGCAGTAGTTGAGGGGAAGAGGAGGTTGGCCTGAAGGGACCTGGACACTCTGGAAAGCTGGGCTCACACATGGAAATTAAATTTCAATATCACTAAGTGCAAGGTGTTACATCTTGGGTGGAAACCCTAAACACAGGTACACCCTGGGAGGAGGCACTGGAGGCCTCAACAGGGAAAAGGACCTGGGTCATGGTGGATGCATGTATGAATAACTCTGAGCAGTGCAGGAGGCTGGCAAGGCAAACAGGATGTTGGGATGCATCATAAGGGGATCACCTCTGGGAGCAGGAAGTGATTCTGCTGCTGTACAATGGACTGGTTAGACCACACCTTGAGTACTGTGTACAGTACTGGAGACCACACTTGAAGAGGGACATACAGCTCCTGGAGAGGGTACAGAGGAGGGCAACTAAGATGATATGAGGACTAGGGGATTTGACGTATAAGGACAGATTTGAGGAGCTCTGCCTGTTTTCACTGGAGGAGAGGAGAGACAGGGGGGACATGATTGAGGTCTTCAAGTACCTCAAGGGAATAAATAGGGTAAACATGGAGGGGATCTTTAGACTAAAGCAGGGAGGTATCACCAGAGGGCATGGTTTGAAGTTGGAAGGTGGAAAGGTGAGGGGGGGAAAGAGGAGGAGGTTTTTCACTGAGAGGGTGGTGGACCCTTGGAATGCACTGCCTGGAAAGCTGGTTCAGAGATCCACAGTGGAGGGCTTCATGAGAGGGTGGGACAGACACAGAAAGCTGATGTATTAGATGATGGCCTGGCCCAGGGGATTGGGGATGGATGATAGGGGTTTCTGGAACACAAGGGGGGGAGAGGGCCTCGGCACCCAACTTGGGATCTGAGGTTCAAGCAAACTCGATAGACTGTAAGGCCTAATCTGCTGGCAATTAGTGTGTTAGTATTAGTATGTAACCGTAGAGGAGGTAGAGTTGAGGGAGAGCTCAGGTGAGAGGTGTTGGTGAAGAGGAAGGTGGCAGAAAAGTATCTGAGTGGAGGGAGAGTTGAGGGAGAGTTCAGATGGGGGGGTGAAGAGGACGGTGGCAGAGAAGTACCAGATTGGAGGTGAGGGAGAAGAGTCAGGGGGCAAAGCACTGCTCAGTGCACAAAAGGAAGGGGTGAGGGATAGAAGGGGTGGCAAGGAATGAGTAACAGAAGAAGGGTATGAGAGGGTAAGTGGAGGCGGCTAAGCATGGGGTAGGGAGGGAGGTAAGTAAAGCAGATAGGGGAAAAGGAGGGAATAAGAAGAGAACTAAAAGGGGAGAGAGGGTAGGCAAAATGGGGAGGGTTAAAGTAGGGAGGGTGAAGGGAAGGAACTAGGTGGGGCACATAATAATCAAACACAAGTTTTCTTTTTTGACATTTTTCATGGGGACTGGGGAGTGAAAAGGTGTGGAAGCAAACAATGACTGCAGTCACTCTCACACTCACTTCAGAGAAATGTCACACCAACAAACAAACAAACAAAACTATTATATACAAATTGCTACATAAGTAGTACTACCTTGACTACTACCAGTGCACACTGCTGTTCTCCTTCAGGTGCTAAAAGTAACATATGGTTGCTGCTTACATCTGTGTGGTTGCTGTAAAAGAAATACTGTGATAACTGCTATATTAAAATCCAACAAACTGCAAACAGACGTCCCAATCCCTTTCCAAGGTTACATAATTGAGTGAGATATGTAGAGAATGAGACACATGGCCCAGAAAACACAGGTGCATCGCATCTTAAATTTACTGTTTAATGTATGCTCATGTTAATAGAAAGCCTGCCGGCTCCTGTCAGGGGCTGATCACATGACCTACACCTGCACCCTCTATGACAATGCCCAGAACCTCAACCTTGATGAAAGCTGCAGTTCCAAGCTTGCTTCATGGCCAAAAAATTCCTCCTTGGACAGACACCCCCCAGGAGTGTCAGCCTCCTTGCCCCTAGCAAGTGAACCCAATAAAAACAAAAAACAAGCTAAAAGACAAAGAACCTCAGTGCACAAGCACTGAGGCAATGGTTACCCCAAAGGGCATTAACCACAACATAACCCAGATAGATTATTTTAGGGTAGCTGGTTCATTCCACTGGGGTGTCATACAGACGAGGCACACTGATGAGTCATGGTAGGACGAAACATGTGTCTGTGTCTTTCTGTTGGCATCCTTTGCAAACTGTGTGAAAGGCCTTTTGGCACCATGCATTTCTGCTTAAAATTTAACCAGCATAATATTCTGTGGTGATTTGCATATACAGACCATGATGCTTTGCATTATGGGGGTATGTGTGATTTTGTATTTCTTTTCCACTACTTAATGTTCTGTAGGCATTGAAGACTTCTGATGGTCATGGTCCTGCATGTGCAAAAAGGATCCATAGGAAGAAACAACAGAATGGGTGGAAAAACACCATCATCGATTAAAAGAAGCAGCTGACATTGTATTGACTCAGACGGAACATGTGCAACAAAAATAGAAGGAACAGTATGACTGTAGAGCATGGGCTGTATTCTCATCCATTGGAAACAGAGTCCTGTTAAAGAACACTTAAACCAGAGGTCAGAAAGTTGCAACAAGGTGGGAGTCCACAGTATTTGTGATTGGTGAAATTCCACACTCAGAACTACTAGTATATAGAATAAAACCAGAGATGGAAGGGAACACAAGTAAAGTAGTGTACCAGAACATGTTGAAGCTACATACATTCCAAGCAATTGGCTTGGGTAATGTTGGGACATTGGAGATAACAGATGGAAGAAGCAGGAGCATACTACATCAGATAATGTTACCCCTGGGGTTCCTACTGAATGGCCTTGGCTACCAGGTATCACTACGTTCAGCCCTGGTACTGCCATTTCTACTGTGTGTCGTTTGCATAGATCCTCCTGCACAAATAAAGGTGTGCCTCCCAAACACTGGCCTGTAAATAAGAAAGTATAGAACAAAATTAGAAGACGTTTTACAGCTAAAGCATATATGATAGGAATGTTGAATGAAGAAATGAAGAATGTTTAAAGTTTTAAAGTAATGTGTCCTTACAAATGGTTTAGGAGGATACATGGGGACAGGAATTTTAAGGGGGCTGAATATGTAATACCCCAAAAGATGGTGCTCCAGTCCCCAGTACCCTCCCAGTTTGGTGCTCTGATCCCCAGCAAGTAAAGGATCTCTGGCAAGTAGCAGAATAGAGTGGCAGGAGGGGCTGATGCAAACTAAACAGTAATGTTCTTTACACAGTAAAAGCTACCCGCTGTAAACATTTGTTCCCCCTCAGTTTCCCCTGCCTGTTTTCCCACCCCAGTAAGTGGCACAAGACTCGTGCCAGCCATGGAATGTTCAACTTGTTCTGGAAAATTGATTGTTCCTATGTTGCCATGGATGCAGCATCCCGAATGTTGGAGGGCTACTTAAGGGTCCAGGGCAGTGGAAAAGTATGAGTGAGTGGCTGACAAGAAAAGGGAAATCATTGTCTAATGAGTGCTTTCAGGTGCTTGGGTGGAGAGTCGGGAGTCAGGAAAGTGATGGTTGCCTGAACTGAGAGAGCTTAGCTCCACGTAACCCACTCAATTCCTTCTAGTGCAATGAGTGTTAGTGGTCCTCTTAGCAGTGGTAAAAGAAATTAGCAGCTCTGGAGCAACAAATCAGATTAGCTGTCGAGAGAAGAAAGACAGCAATCATCCTGTCAGAGGTAGTAGATTCATTGGTCAGTAGTGCAGCAGAAGCATGTTGTCAGCTGCAGTAAGGGCTCTGTTTTGCCCCATTTGTTTTTTATAAAATTTAAAAGATCAATCTCTCATCAGGGAACCACAGTGTTGAGAAGAGCAGTTTCTTCTGTGAGAGTGCTTGCAAGGAGGTGGCACCAAATCGAGGCATGGTTGCACCAAAAGTGAAAGCGGATGAGCCTTGGCAGTGAGAGCGGGTTGAGGATTACTTTGGTGGCAGCACCATCTGGGCCAATCAGGCTCAAACTAGCCTCATCTTCCCAGCATCCTCCTTAGCCACTCCAGTCAGGGCCAGCCAGGCCCCACCAGAATAGCCTTCCACCACCAGTGCCTTCAACATCTCCTTACCAGCAGCTACAGCCAAGGTCAGGGCTGTAAGTCGGTGGCGGCACCGGTGGGTATATGCTGTTGGCCAGATTTCTTAATTTAAATAAAAGACTGAGGGCACAAGATTTACAACAAGTGACACAGGCAGGCCCTGCATCAAGTAATAAAAACAGCCCAGGAGGGGTGGGCTAAGTGGGCAGGTGGCCCAAATTAAGTGGAAGCAGCTCTCAGAGGGTGGAGCAGTGGGGCAGGGCAAAGCCCCATTTATAATAAAGGGGACCTCTAAGAGGCAGTCTATGAGGGCAAGAGGCCCTGATTCAAATATATTAAGCTCCCAGAGGCAGGGAGTAAAGGGCAGGCAGTTCAATAGTTTGGTCTGTTTGATTTATCAAAGCAGCCCTGAAGGATGGACTAGGTGGGCAGGGCAGGCCCTGTATCAGATGAATGGTAAGACCCCAGCATCAGGGCAAGGACAGTGGCAAAGCTGGCTAGTAGCCCAGGGGGCCACCAGAAAGCCCAAACCAAGGGCTATTGTAATTAAATAATGATGGTGATCTCTGCACACTAGCTCCCAGCAGGAGCAGGGGACAGAGAATGAACAGGCCTCATCAGCCATCCAGCATAGAGTGCCATGACCCTAGCCAAGGGCCAGTAACTGTTTAAAAGTGTTTAACTGTACCCTGAGCCTCTAGCAAGGGAGGTGCAGTTTGCGTCAGATCCCAGGCACATGGGTAATCAACCCTATCCTAAGAGGATAGGACTGCTGTTTTACTGTAAAAGTTAAATGTATGCCCATGGCCCATGCGTAGTTAGGTATATCCCAGCCATTTAATCCATGTTTCCCCTTACATAGTGTCTGCTCTGGTATCATGCCCCGGTGACCCAACAAACATTTTAAAGTGCAAGTGTAATTGTTATTTAAAGTGACTGTACTGAATCTTGAATGAACATTTTAAAATGAAAGTGTCAGTGCAATTAAAGTGCAATGCTGAATTGTCTTTGAAAAGATTTGAAAAGCTAGAATTGTTTTGTTCCAGGACTGCTTATTTAAAGTGACAGCACCCAAAGTAAAGGCATGCTTTAAGACTGTGAGACTGCCCTGCATGCATCAGATTTTCCCTGTTTGCCCTGATGTTGGCCTGTTATGTTCTAAAACTATTTAAATTTTCCTCAGTTGCCCTGTGTGGTCATTGCATGTTCACTGACTAAGATACTGCAGTGCCATGCTGTGAACCCTTTCAAAATTGATTGCACTTGCTCCAAAATATTATTTGCCCTGCATGTTCTCAAATTGCCCTGCATGTTCCCAGATTGCCTTGTAATGGTTGCATGATCCAAAGACTGACAAAATCAGCATCTCCTAACCCCAAGTAATGAGACAGTATGCTTTGGAGACTCAGCTTTATTTCTGCCCATTAGATGTCAGCAATTTTTCCTGCATGATCCAGAAACAGTTCCATCCAACATTGTCCTGAAAATTTGGGTCCGGTCATCAGAACAGGAATAGCGTAAACAGCTACAGAACTCCTTGTCACCTGCTTTCTTCAGATTCTTCAGGCCAACCCCTCCCTAACAGTGAGCTGGGCAGTGCAAGGAACTGCACTGGTTCACAGATAGGGATCCGATGTCCAGTGGGGTTGGAGTTTTGTTTCAGGTTCTTATGTAATTTGTCTGAGGTTGACAGCCTGGAGGTGTTCCAGATATTCAGCTTCATCCAGGTCCATGTTTTTCAGGTTTCTTGCCAAGGTCAGTGGTGATGGCCCGAAGATTCTTCAGTTTGCAATGCCTAGTTCTTCATCTTTCTTCCTGGGGTCAGCGGTGATGGCAAAGAAGCTCTGCAATTTGCCAAATTTCTTGGAATTACAAGCTCTACCTGTGGAATACAAGTTTGTGTGGTTCTCATCCCTGCATTTTGCTGACATCCAATGGTTTCAAATTATTTGCTTTTGGTAACAGTTCTTCAAGATAACCAACAGAAAGCATGTGCTCGGAGGTTCCTCTGTTTGCATTCATCTCAACCACGTTATCTATGGTGCCTAACAGATCTATATAGAGTCTGGTGTGGCATTGCACACATTTTTAAGTTAAAGCATACACTACAGCTATAGAGTGATTTTAGTGTGCAGTAATTTCAATAGAAGTGATTTTAGAGAACTGTATTATTTATAGATGTGATTTTTAGGGGTGCAGTACAGGGGTAGTTTTAGCATTGTTGTGGTTTGAAAGTGAAATTTTATATTTGCTGTATTTTTTGGCTGCTGGCCTCTCATCCATCAGCACCAGTCTCGAGTGCTTGCCTTGCTCTCCGATCGCCATGTCCCTGCAGATACCCCCTGGCTTACCCCCCATGGAGGGGCTGCGGCACGAAGTGGACCCATCTACAATGGGAAAAGGTGTCGGTGAACCGACATTGCCTCCCTGACTTCCCCCTCTGGGTGGGGTTCAGGGCCCAGTGGTGCCGCAGGGCTGTATTTGATCAGTAGGGAGGTGGAGATCGATGAAGGCCAAGCGCCAGCAGGCTTCATCAGTGGCTGCCGGCAAGTGTTTTTCTAGGCTTCCCCAGGGGAGGGGATATGTAATGACGCCCCGACCCTCTTGCATACTGGCACTGGTCGCCTGTGGTTCCCCCAGCCTCCACCAGGGGTCCATCAGGCACTGGATACTCTACCCCCCCCCCGGTGAAGAACAGCAGTCCATGGGATGCTCAATCCTTCTCCCCTAGCTGGCCCTCCGACTCCCTGGGTCTGTTCCCAAACCCAGATCACCAGCATCGCAAGTGGAAATCCAACCACTGCTCTAGCAGGCCGTCCTGAAAGTGAAATTTTATTGTTTGCACTTCTTTTCCTTGTTCCAATTTCTGTGATTCAGTTGCTTAATATATTGCTTAATAATTACTAAAAAGGCAAAAGCAATGCTCTTTGGCTCAAAACTCAGGTCAGACAAACTCGCCAAAACCCATAGCACTCACACCATCCACTTTCCCAATGGCTCACTCCTTGGTACAGTTCTCTGTTTTAAATATTTGGGAGTTACCCTTCACCCTGCCCTTACTTTCATCAGTCACATAGCCATCCTCATATGCTGCATAAACCAGAAATGGGGGGTCAGCTTCCGCCTTATTAGGTATCTCACTCCTGAAGCCCAGCTTGCTATTGCCCAACCCAGTCTCCTACCATTACTTGACTACTGTGCCCCTATCTTCACTCTTACCTCCTCCACAAACCTAGCTCAGCTAAACATCACCTACAACAACAGCTGCCGATTTGCCCTTTTGGCCCCACACTCCACCCACCACTGCTCACTCTACCAGGCCCTGAGCTGGCTCCCCGCATCAGTCCAACGGACCTATCTCCTGGCCATCACATTCAATAAGGCCATCATGAATTGAGCTACTTCTCTGCTCTCCCACCTTGTCTGGTCCAAAGTGTTTGTCTGGGTGCTCCGCCTCACTGCAGGCTCCATGCTTGAGTGTCCACTAGTCTCCACCTGTATGGGTAAACGGGCTTTCTCGTGCGTGGCCCCTTCCCTCTGGAACAGCTTGCCCCCCCCCACTTAGAACCATTGACTCAACAGGGCTCTTCAATTCCCTCCTCTCCTCTCTCCTTAGGTCACATCTTCTGTCCTCCATCCCATGCTCCTGCCTGCCTGGCTGATTATCATGCTACTAATCCCCTCCACTCTTTTTTCTCTTCTTGGTCCATTCCTATGCTACCATGACACCCCCCCACCTTTTTTCCTTCTATCCATCATCTACCATGCCTAAATTGTATTACAACTTGTCTACTACTTCCTATTTCACAAATTGTATTTATTTATTGTGCCGCTATTTTATATATATCTTTATGTAAATATCCTGTATATTATCACTGCCTATTGATGACTCTGTGCCTTGTCCCATACTCCTTTGTACTCGCTATATTCCTATGTCATCCTCAATGGCCTGGTTCGTCCATGAAAACAGTTCAAGTACCAGCGCACCTACCTGATAAAAAAATGAATAAATAAATAAGCTAAACCTTTTTGTGAGTTGTGTCTCCTGCCTCATCATTTTACATATGAACATATAAATATACAAAGAAACCAGCTGAAGAATGCTATTTGGTCTATCAAGTCTGCTCATACTGCAGGGTCCACAGCTTGAGTTAATGTTCCTGTCCTCCTTCCCACTCCTCCCATCCACCATACCCATGATCCTTACTTTCCCCCTATGCCTATCCCATCCTGTCTTAAAGCTGCCCACTGTCTTCAAACAGATGACCTATTCTGGCAGTGCATTCCAAGTGTCCACCACCCTCTCTGTGAAGAACTGCTTCCTGACCTCCCTCCTAAACCTCCCACCCTCCAGATTAAGACTAGTGCAATGGTTGCCACTCAGCTTAAAGAGACTTTCCTTATCAACCTTATTTATCCCTTTCAAGTACTTGAAGGTCCCAATCATGTCCCCTCTCTCTCTCTCCTGTCTTCCAGGGAGTATATGTTCAGTGTCCTCAACCTCTCCTCATATGCCTTACCCTACTGACCCACTATCATCTTTGTAGGCCTTCTCTGGACCTTCTCCAGCAGGTAAATCTCCTTTTTGAGGTGTGGGCACCAGTACTGAACTCCATACTCTAGATGCGGCCTTACCAGTGACCTGTACAAGGGCAGCATAACCTCCTTTCTCCTACTACTGATCCCCCTAGATATGTATCCCAGCATCTTGTTTACTTTTGCTGCTGCTTTCTTGCACTGCGTGGAGTGCTTCAGGTCACTAGTGATCATCACTCCCAGGTTCTTCTCCTCCTCTGATACAGCTACTCGGACTTCACCCTGGTTGTACTCTGTCTTGGGATTCTTGGCTTCAGTATGCATAACTTTGCATTTCTTGGCATTGAAGCCAAGCTGCCAGATCCTGGAACACCTCCCCAGCTTTTCCAGATCTTCCTGTAGGTCCTGTATCCCTTCAGCTGTGTCCACTCTCCAACAGAGCTTGGTGTCATCCACGAATAGGCACATTTTTCCCTTAATGCCATCCCCAATGTCATTGATGAAGATATTGAACAACACCGGCCCCAGCACAGAGCCCTGTGGGACCCCACTGGTTACCTCTCCGGTACTAGATAACTCTCCCCCCACAACCACCTTCTGGGTTCTGTCCCTCAGCCAGTTTTCAACCCGTCTGGCAATCTTTTCCCCAAACCCAAGATCCACCAACTTCCTGATCAACCTTTTGTGGGGCACAGAGTCAAAGGCCTTGCTGAAATCAAGAGAAAGGATGTCTACTGCTTGGCCCATGTCTACTGTCTTAGTGACACAGTCAAAGAAGTCAATCAGATTCATTTGACACGATCTCCTCCCCCATGAACCCATGCTGCCTCACATCTTGGAGACTATGCTCCTCTAGATATTCCACCAGTCATTCCTTTAGTATGGTCCCATGAGCTTGCCCACAATGGAGGTCAGACTGGCTGGACTGTAATTCCTTGGGTCATCCTCAGGACCGCTTTTGTGAAGGGGCACTACATGTGCTGTTCTCCAGTCCTGCGGTACCATGGTGAACTATTAAATAGGTCTGCCAGTGGCCCTGCCAGCTCCTCAGCCAGTTCATTTAGTACCCTTGGATGTACTCTGTCTGGGCCTGGTGATTTGTCCACCTTCAATGACAGCGTCCCCTCCCTCACTCTATCCTTCTCTATCACTACATCTGTGTTCCCCTCCCTCCCTCCTCTTTTCCATCCTTCTCCCTAGTGAAGACGGAACAGAAGTATTCATTTAGCATCTTTGCTTTTCCCCCATTATCTTCCACCCACTCAACCCCTTTCTTAAGCCTAAGAATCCCTTCCTTCTTGTCCCCTTTCTTACTTATATAGTGAAAGAAAGCCTTCTTCCCTTCTTAATTCCTTCAGCTATCTGCAGCTCCTTCTGTGCCTTTGCTCACATGACTTTCTTACTTGCCTCACTAGCCAACCTTAGGTAATTTTCCCTATCCACCTCTCTTTAGGTCTTCCTGAATTTTCTAAAGGCCAACCTCTTTTCCCTTACTTTCTGGCAAACCCAGAACTGAACTAGCTTGGCACTTTGGCCCTTGTGTTCTTACGCTCGAGCCTAATGCACTGATCTGTGGCAAACAGTATTCCTTCCTTAATGATGGACCACCTTTACGACACTGGGTTGGCCTAAACACGATCACTTACATGGAGTGGTTACAAGAGCTACTGTTTAATCTGAGAGCAGAACAATTCCGGGCTAGGTTTAGAAACTCCCAAGCCTCCTACAAGAAGATCTGGGAATGTATGCATACACCCTCTATTTGTTGCAAGTTGGAGTCTCCCCCGATCTAGTTTTGTCACCTCTGAGGGGACCTTCATCAAATGTAGTTAATAAGCTACCTCTAACCACTTTCTAGGCCTGCTTTTCCACCTTCTCTTCAGGCAAAAATCAACCTTAGCTCTGGTGGGTTGGGGAAGGGGTAGGGGTCTGCTGCAGGAGGGAGGGGAGGGGAGGGAAGGGTAGGTGGGGGAGGAGGAGTGGTTATGGACAGCTACTGCATTACAACTGTAAAACTGTATTCCTGGTTTACCTGTTTCATGTCCATATCTGTATAAACTAATAAAGATCATAAATTTCAACAAAAAAAATTGATGGACCACCTGTGGTCCACTCCCATATCTGCTTTGATGTTTTGGTGAAACTACCATCATGTAGCCAAATAGTCAAAGAACCACCTTACCTACAAACTCACCAATACAGCCTATCTTAATCAAAAACCTGACAGGTAGGCAAATCTCACTCCAACTTTTCGGCACACTTCACCTGGTACAGTCGGAGTCCAGGCTGATAGGTTGGTTTAGGTTCTCAGATCTATCAGCTCACTTCAGCTATAGTATATGACACTGACAATATGTAGTGTAGTACCCCTCCAAAATATTTTTAGAGTTCCTTCCTCTCACTGACAATATGTTAGGAGTGAAAAATGACAATAAAAGCAGTTTTTATAATTTGAACAAAGGTGAAAGTTCTGATAAGACTTTCATAACTACCATTAAACATCATTCTCAGTCACTTCCTAGGGTGCACACCTTTTATGGGAAAGCTTCCTTTTCCTTTGGGGCCTCTTTTTCTTGGAATGTCTTAGCACCTTGTTTTAGGAATCATTCTACCTTTACGGCCATTAAAAGTTTGGTGACAAATTATTTTCTCAGTGTACAGTCTGTATGTAGTTGTCCTAACTGATTACATTTTACTGCAATAATTCCAACAGATGCCATGCCCTGGGAATGAGGCTTGAGAGTATATGTATGGTTTGGAGAGCTGCACAAAAAACAAATAATTTGAAATTTCTTCTCTTCTAGCATCCTTTTATGGATCCCATATATTACTTTCCCTGCAAACTGCCTCTCCGTTATGCTCACTCTGACTCTTCTATACTGACAGTACATACAATATTGTACTTTTAGAAATTTGTGATGAAGGACACTAGTGCTGTGTGGAATGCAGAACTCTGCTGGCTGAATTAGTGCTGGAATTTCATTGGTTCTTCTGTGGAATTCCACCTACTGTGATCCGGGAAAATTATTCTGCAACAATTTCTGGGGCAAATATTGAGATCTGTAGAATAATATTCCATGGAACAGCATTTTTTCCCACAGAAAATCATTCCTCAGCTATTTTCTACTGTGGAATTTCACCATTCCATTTGTGTCAAAATTTGGCAGAATTTAGGCGGAATTTTAAAAAATCGCTCGGAATTTTGTTCCGCCGGAATTTGAAGATTCCGCACAGCACTAAAGGACACTCTACATACAGTTGCAGCCAAAGACGTGGTCAGATATTTCTGGAAATGTTGATGATATCTGTAATTAATGGGTTACTAGAGTGAATCTCTTTAGAAATATTAGGAAGCATCTGTAAATATCTGGCCAAGTTTTTTGACTGCAACTGTACAAGACTCTGTCCTCATTGAACCTTTCCTGTAAACTCAAACTTTTAAAAAATAAATCATCAGAATTATTCATGTCCTATTAGAACCAGAACATTTTGTGGTTCTCCCACCCCTGTTCAAAATTGATGTATGTGATTTTTACATAGTAACACAGTCATTTTTGGTCAGAAGGGACACTAGGTTCTTACATCCATACCTCACTGCTTCATATGCAGGCATGAAAAAAGAAAAGAGAAAACAAAATTCTTATAAGAGAGCCAATAAACAACATTGCTAATACTGTACAAAATGTACCCTCTGGTTAGTCAAGCTAGCTCAGTCCTGACCTCTGCACCAAGTCTCACTAATCCCATTTTACACAGACGATGGAGCTGATGAGAAAGAATCATTGAAATGTGAAAGTCTGTGAACACCAGTCAGTCAGTTGTTATCAGCATTATGTCTCCTCAAGGAATAACTACAGAGGCAGACACTGAGATAACTCTGTGAACCCCTCTTGTCAGTATATATCTCTGCTGTCTCTGGGTAACAACTTCCAAGTGGTGATAGTGATGTCAGATCTGCACATGGCAGCAGGAAGGCAGCAGTTACTCTCGCTCGGTTTACGCAGGCTGTCAACACCGGATTGCAGAAAGATTGAAATCAGCCCAAACCCTGCCGCAGGCTGTGTTTCTTTTACTCCTGGTAATGCTGCAAAGGATAATGCGGCTCTATAGAAGGCATCATGTTTCTGAGCAGCTTACCAGATACCATCTTTCTTCACCCAGGCACTGCTCAGTTGTGTAGATTACTTTACATCTCTCCATTTACTGTTCTATATTTAATTTGTTTAACTTTTATTTAGTTAGTTAGAACAAACAGAAGATCAGGGGAGATTAATGACTGGCTCGGGCAGTGGGGTGAAGCA
Source organism: Neoceratodus forsteri (assembly GCA_016271365.2). Classification (NCBI taxonomy): domain Eukaryota; kingdom Metazoa; phylum Chordata; order Ceratodontiformes; family Ceratodontidae; genus Neoceratodus; species Neoceratodus forsteri. The sequence continues at coordinate 303,895,740 of CM057455.1, read as the reverse complement.
CAGGGGATTGGGGTGTTGGGAGACTTGGGGGGGAGATTGGGAACACAAGGGACTATATGCCCAGGATAGGCTTCACTTAAATCTGGTAGGGAAGGAAGTTCTCAAACGGGGGATGACGGATTTCATTCAGGCTAGATGGGGTTTAAACTTGTGAAGGGGGGAGGGGGGCACTGCTGAGCTGATCCGGCCATCCATACCACAGGTAGGACTGGCCTGCAACCCCATACGGGGGGAGACAGATGGTACCCTAGAGGAGAAGTGTGGACGGACATATGAAAGATCTGTGGAGGATATGGTAAAGAGGGGTAGGGACAAGGGGTTGGAGGGTGGCTTTAATAAATGCCAGGAGCCTGGGGAATAAAATGCCTGAGTTCCAGGCCATGCTGTTTGAGGGTGGGGTGGATGTAGCAGTGGTCACTGAAACCTGGGCCACCCCTGGCCATGACTGGGACCTTAATCTGAGTGGGTACCTTGCGCTGAGGAAGGACAGAAAGGTGGGCAGAGGGGGAGGAGTAGCAATGTTCATTAGAGATAACATTGAGATTATGAGAGTGAATGAAGCAGAGGCCAATGTGGAGGCCCTATGAGTCACCTTGCGAACCCCCGTGGGAGGGAAGATCAAGTTGGGGGTGGTATATAGGCCCCCAGGACTAGTGGAGGACCTGGAGGATTTACTGTTGGCTAACATTAAGGGGCAGTGTGGACTGGAAGGGGAAGGAATGGTGTTGATGGATGACCTTAATATGCCAGCTACTGACTGGGGTGCTATGATGTCCACTGTAACCAGGGAGCAGAAGCTGCTGGATGGCATCCTGGATGCGTTCCTCAATCAGCAGGTGATGGATCCAATGAAGGAGAGTCATATCCTGGATGTAGTTTTAGCGGATGGGGATCTTGTACAAGATCTGGTTGTAGAAGAACCCCTGGCTGGGAGTGACCACAACACAGTCTGGTTTCGCTTAAACTGGGGAAGGGGAACATTTAAGGACAATAATACTTGATTTTAGGAGGGCGGACTTTCAGAACATGGGGGAAATTCTCAAGGGCATTTGCATGAGATAAAATCAGGTTTGGATGTGGAAGATAGGTGGGAGATCATAAAGCAGGGGCCACTGGAGGTCACTATGACCTGTGCAAGATTGAAGCGCAAGGGCAGTAGGTCTCGTAAACCATGCTGGTGGACCAAGAAGGTCCAGGAGGCGGTAAGGGAGAAGAAGGCTGCCTACAGTAGGTACAAAAAAATGAGAGGAGAGAGGGATAGAGAGAACTATCACCTTGCAACCAGGAAAGTCACCAGAGTGGTGAGGGGGACAAAGGCCTGGAAACAGCAGAGGCTGGTGCAGGGGATATAAGGTGGGAAAAATGTTTTTTTTTTAGGTATATTGATGAGTGGAGGATGGTCAAGGGCCAGCTTAGTAGGTTGAGGACAGCTGGGGGGTGGGTGGAAGGGGCTGGAGAGCAGGCGGAGGTACTGGATGACTACTTTGCCTCAGTGTTCACTAGGGAGGAGGCTGGGGAACTTCCAAAAAAGGGGTTAAAGAACACAGAAGGTGCAGCAGACCTGACTATTGGGGTACCTGCTAAAGAACAAGCTGCTGGTGGAGGTAGGCCAGGGGTGAGATATCAGGCTGGTTCTGCTGAATGGAGGGGGGGGGACAGATGCTGATATTCCTATTGGTCGGATGTGGGAAGCCCTCCAGACCCTAAAAAAGGATAAATCTCTGGGGCCTGATGCTATTCATCCCAGAGTACTGAGGGAGTTGGCAGATGTTTTGGCTGTGCCATTGGCGGATCTCTTTAACTTGTCGCTCCAGACAGGGGGGTGCCAAGGGATTGGAAGCAGGCGCATGTTGTGCCCATCTATAAAGGGGGATCGAGAGAAGAGACAGGAAACTATTGACCTGTCAGTTTGACATCAGTGGTGGGGAAGGTAATGGAAAGCATACTTAAGGTAAGGTTGGGAGATTTCTTGGAGGAGATGGGTTACCTGGATGACCAGCAGCATGGATATGTGCCAGGTAGATCATGTCAAACAAACCTTGTAGAGTTCTATGAGTGGGTGACATCAGCACTCGACAGGGGGAGACAAGTGGATCTACTGTTCCTGGACTTCAGCAAGGCATTTGATTCAGTCCTTCACATTGGCCTAAGGGAGAAGCTGGGGGGATGGAGTAGGCCCATTGATGGTTAGGTGGATTGGAAATTGGCTTTCAGGTCACACACAGCGGATAGTGGTCAGAGGGGAGGTCTCATCTCCAAGGGAGGTCATAAGTGGGGTCCCACAGGGATCAGTCCTGGGGTCACTCCTGTTTAACGCCTACATCACCGACATCAGGGAAGGTATCAGGTATGAAATGAGTCTCTTTGCAGATGACTCTAAGCTGGTGGTGGTGGTGGAGGGGGAGGAGGGAAAATTGGCCTTACAAGAGGACCTGGATGATCTGAATAGATGGTCCTGCACCTGGAAATTGAAATTTAACTCCTCCAAGTGCAAGGTGCTACACCTAGGGTGGGAAAACCCCAACTATGTGTACACCCTGGGGGGGGGGATGAGTTGTAGGCCACGGCACGGGAAAGAGACCTAGGAGTCTTGGTTGATGTTAACATGAATAATTCAGAGCAGTGCAAGAGGGCTGCGGTCAGGGCAAATAAGATGCTGGGATGCATCGCTAGGGGGATTACCTCAAGGAACAGGGAGGTGATTTTTGCCACTGTAGTCTGACCATATCTTGAGTACTGTGTGCAGTTCTGGAGGCCGCACCTAAGGAGGGACATCCATCTCCTGGAGAGGGTTCAGAGGAGAGCATCCAGAATGATCCAGGGCCTGGGGGATATGACATATGAGGAATGACTAGGGGAGCCCAACCTGTTCTTGCTAGAGGAGGGACCTAGGGGACATGATTGAGGTGTTTAAGTACCTCAGAGGAATAAATAAGGTAAGCTGAGATAGGATCATTCGACTGAAGGAGGGTGGAATCACCATAGGACACAGCTGGAAGATTGAGGGTGGTAGGATTAGTGGGGAAAGGAGGAGGAGGAGGAGGTACTTCACCAAGAGAGTGGTGGAACCATGGAATCCGCTTCCCGGGGAGCTGGTATAGGCAGCTACGGTGAAGGGATTCAAGAGAGGGTGAGACAGGTATAGGCAAGGGGTGAAGCAGAGGCTGGTTTGCCCAGGGAGGGAAGCAGGACTGGGGGATGAAGTAACAGTGGAAGGAGACAGAGAGCTACGAGACCCAATCAGGGTGCTGAAGCATGAGCAGACTTGATAGACCAACAGGCCTACTCTGCTGGCGTCTAGTATGTTAGTTATTTATTCATTCAGTCATTCATTTCATTTTTGTTGAACAGGACAGGAGAACTACGCAATTCTCGCTATTTTCAGCCTCGTGTAAGGGGAAGGGAGCTGGATACAGATGGAAATCAACTGAAATTGAATGAGATTGTTATTGGTGGCACCAGAGAATTTAGTAACGTGGAGGAGGGCTGAGTTAAAAACTCATTTTTAGCCACATCTGACAGTGAATACAGTATAGAATAGTACATTAAATGACAACTAATGACGTACAAATTAGGGAAAAAAAGCAGTACCGCACTCTCTGCAGGGCATCAAGATGTTGTCCGCAGAATAATTTGTAGCCCAGGCGCCATGTGCCAGTGGGCTACTACCCCTGCCTGTTGACTACCACAGAGGTTAAGGGGCCTGTGTGTTCCGTTGTGATAGTGTTTGGGGTTCTATCCCAGAATGGAAATAAAGTACCACACTGCCTCCACCTAGAGTAAAGTAACAGTAGGCCAGATGTTTGATCTGTACAACCCCCTGGGATGCTGTACCTACACACTTCCCCTTCCAGTCACCCCACACACTGGATACCACGTTGTGCACCACTACTGTGAAACACATATACTTAGCAGCTAAAACCAATAAACTGCCCACAACACAAGGATTACAGCAAATGAACCACAGCTTTATTTTATGGGGGAGGACTAGGAAAGGGGTACTGGGAACAGATGGCTGTGAAAGAGAAAAAATTGGGTTAAAGTAATTAACATGGCTCAGAGTCCAGAACACTCATGATGCCCACCCCCACTGGTACTAGTGCAAACCCCTAATGTCCTGATTGTCCTGACTGGGTACCCAGGTTTAATACAGGCCTGCTAGATGCCATGGGTTGGCTGGCACTGGGGCCCTTGAAATGGCTCTTTCTAGGAAAGAAGCATAGAAATATAAGCAGGGAACTACAGACCAGTCAGTCTTACCTTAGTAGTGGGCAAGATTATAGAGGCCCTCCTTAAGGAAAGGATAGTGCAACACCTGGAATCCATAGGAGCACAGGATCCAAGACAGCATGGGTTTACAACAAGAAGGTCCTGTCAAACTAATCTCATAGATTTCTTTGACTGGGTAACCAGAGTGGTGGACCAAGGGGGAGCAGTTGATGTCGCCTACCTTGACTTCAGCAAAGCTTTCGATACTGTTCCACATAGAAGATTGATTAATAAGCTGGGTAGGCTCGGGATGGGTCAGAAGTTGGTCAACTGGGTGGCAAACTGGTTGACAGACAGAAAACAGAGAGTGGTGGTAAACAGTATACAGTCAGAAGAGATGCAAGTCACAAGTGGGGTACCTCAGGGATCAGTCCTGGGGCCAGTCCTCTTCAATATCTTCATCAGTGACATTGCAGATGGACTGGAGGGTGATTTGCCACAGAGTTGATGATCCAGATGGGGTGGTCAGAATGAGAAGAGATCTGGATAAACTGGCAAAATGGTTGTAAGAGTAGCAACTGGGGTTTAATGCAAAGAAGTGCAAGATCATGCATATAGGGAAGAGAAACCCTGAAGCCACCTATAGGCTGGGAGGGGAGTTGCTGGCAGTCACAAGGGAAGAAAGAGACTTGGGCATCATCATCATCACAGATGACCTGAAATCATCCAAGCAGACCACTAAAGCAGTAGGTAAGGCTAGGGGGATAGTGGGGTGTATTAGTAGGGGTATCACAAGTTGTAAGAGGGAAGTAATAATCCCTCTTTACAAGACACTGGTTAGGCCCCACCTGGAGTACTGCATGCAGTACTGGAGGCCAGACCTTCACAAGGACATTAACCAAAATGAGGCAGTCCAGAGAAGGGCAACCAAATGGTGCAGGGACAGCATCAGAAAACATATGAAGACAGATTAATGGAGTTCAATATGTATATCCTAGAGCAAAGGAGGGAGAGAGAGGTGATATGATCGAAACATTCAAACACCTTAAGGGCATTAACAAGGTGAAAGAGTCTAACATGTTTCAATATAAGAAAAATAGCAGGACAAGAGGATACAGCATGAGATTAGAGGGAGGCCGATTAAGGGGTAATGTGAGGAAGTTCTTTTTCACAGAAAGGGTGGTGGATGCAATGAATGGCCTACCTCAGTAAATGGTGGTAATGAATACAGTGCAGGGCTTCAAACAGGCATGGGATAGGCATAAAGGAGCAATACAGATGAGTATGAATAGAAAGGTCATTGACAGAGCAAAGGCTGATGGCACATTCATAAGGTAGAAAAAGAAATGGGCAGACTGGATGGGCCTTGCAGTCCTTATCTGTCGTCAACTTCTATGCTTCTATGTTTCTATGTCCTGCTCCCCTAATGGGTCTAGAGTGCCCTAGCACTCATCCTCGCGCCCGTGGCCCCCTGCAGCCTAGTCTGACTTACTTGGTAAGGGTTTGCTGGTTCCCTACCTGGCTCCCGGTTGCAGCTGTGAAGGACATTCAGCTTTCACTCTTTTCCTGGGTAAAAACAAACAGCTCTGGTGTGCAGCAAACAAGTTCTCCAAATTTCTACCTTTCCCATGCACTTTGGCTATCATCCTGCAGACTCTGGATCACACCTCAGCTTTTCCACAGCTGACTTTCAGCAAAAACCACAGGCTCCAGCCCTCTGGATACCTGCAAACCTTTTTCCCTTTCCAAAGTCCTCAGATTCAGGTACAGTGTCAACCTTCAGCTCTGGCACACAGAGTTCCAATTTTCCCCTTCTACAACTCAGGGTCACTTACAGTACCGACTGTCCCTTTTCACAGCTTAGGGTTTCTCCACACTGATGCAGGCTCACTGCAACACCAAATCTCCAAAACTCCAGGAGCTTTCACCAGATGTCTTAAATGTTCAGTTGTAATACAACAGTTCCTTTAAACAGAAATCCTTTCCTTCAACCTTCAGAGAATTCACCGCTTGAGTCCTGTAAAAGGCTTCATGACTTTTCCAGATGCAGCACTGAGCCCCTCTTCACTCGAGCAGAGCCTGGCAGAGACTGACTCAACTGCCCAAAGTTCCTGGGGTTTCACACGAAAATCCTGGCTTCTAATTGGCCGATTCTTGCTGGCAATCACAAATATTAATAAACATAGCCAACCCCTCTTTGATTAGTTTGCTAAATGGTCTTTGGTGCCTAGATTTAGTTCACACTTCTCCCATAATCCATTTCAGCTGTCTTTTGGGTGCCTAAGTTAATGATTGGCTGGCACAGGGAGATCATAGTATCATGGCATGGCTGCTTACACACAGTTTCATTCACTCCACTTTACAGCATCCTGGCAGCCACAGTATTCAGTCTTTACACATTTTTCCCCCCCATTAGCCTGTAGCTGCTTGTGTTCCTGGTCAAGTGACTGTACAGTTGTATAATTAAGCCTTTTCATTTGCTGGTCACTGCCTTTGATGTACACAGTCACCCCGATGCAGCAACCCAGCTCATTAATATGCATGCCGGCCTTATTAATATTCATAAAACCTCTGATTCTCTAAGAGCTCATAGACGCTTTCCTATTAAACACTTATGCCACCTTTCATGCATTTCCTCCAGGTGTCCGACCCCCAACAAGCCCATTTAGGGGGTTGAGAGCACTGGGGAGATGATTTATCGACTGCCATGATGGTCCAAACTCAACTATGCACTAGTGCGCATTCAAGGGCCATTGCCATACAGACATGCATCAGAAAGCTCGGTGGCTTTGCAGTACAGCTCCTCCAGCCCCAATTTTACCTGCAAGCTAAAAACTAGTGCAGGGGCCGGAAGGAGGCTTAAGGAGGCAAAAAAGGGACTCTGGCTGAAGCAGGGGAGCAGCGGGGGAAAATGGGAGAATGGGGCAGCCTCGAGGACAAAAGTTAAGCCCCCAACAGGGGGCTTACAAACGCACAAAATCAGAATGGTGTAATTAAGAACACACAAAGTTACTATATGACTGTAGGAAAAGAGGACTTAGTCCAACAAACCTGTTGCTTGTAGAATCACATAATTACATCTATGTTATGCTCTGATGCATGCAATCATGGGTAATATATGCTGCATTATTTGATGACTCCACATTGCTTTGTTATTCTCTGCTACTTCAGGTGTTGTATATTTAAGCAATAAACCACGAGAGGGTGTTGGTGATGCCAGGATTTACCAACACCCTGGGGAGTTGTTTGGCCACGAGGCACAGCCGAGTGGCCAAAACACCTCAGGCGTGGGTAAATCCTGGCATCACCAACATCCTCGAGTGGCATATTGCGATTATACAATGTCCTCTTTTTTTGGGCACATAGAAAATAATAAATAAAAGTTTTTTTTCCCCTATTTTATCCAATTTTTACTGTGGTTATTGTTGTGCTGGAAAAAAATACTCTCCGATTGCTGGAGCCGCCCTGCTACTGAGGATGCGCACTTTTGCTTCTTGATTCTTGGTTGCAGTGTGTTTTGGGGGGCCGGGTTGTGAGCGAGGAGCCAGTTGAGATGCTGAAATGGTGATGGAGAGCACATTGCAGGCAGAATTCTCTTGTGCTGGATTTTCGGGAGTGTGCTGTTTATAGGGTTTCGTCTGTTCAGGCGAATGAAGTATCCATTTGTTTTTGTTTTTTTAATGACTGGCGGTTTTTATTTTGTGAAGCGGGTGTGTAAGTGAGTGAGAAAGATGTCGGGACGTGTGGACCGAGATGGGTCTCGCAGTGATTTACGGACAGTGATGGCTCAAGAGGCTGTCTGGCATCTTAGTTTGTGGAGCGGTGAAATTTTAAAACTCAAGTCTGTTTGAATTTCTCTGTCAGCTGCGGTACACGGCAGTTTAGCCGGGTTCAATATGGTGGCTTTGGTTGGCAATTTCAGGGGTTGGATGGGTTTTAGAGATGCAGCTGCCTGGCACCTCTTCCCGTGGGGTGATTGCAGCTTTTACAATGGGAGAGGAGTGCCAGGTAGCCAATGAGATTAGAGGATTTGTGCTTAATTTTTATGCCCATTGTATAATTTGCTCTGTAATATTTACTGACTTCAAATTGTTGTTTCATTGCTGACTTATGTGTACCTTACCCAGGTCCACCTTATAAATAAGTTCGTCTCAATGGTGTTTCGCCTGGTAAAATAAAGATTCATTGATTGATTGACTGATTGATTGATTGATATGATAATCACCATACAAGAATCTAGAACTGTGGAGACTGTTTCTCAGTGGGTGATTCTCACCACATCTACCTGCTCTCTCTCCACATTCCTCTGTCCCTTTTTTCACAAGCCATAAATCAAATTCATTCTTTCTTGAAACTACCTATTTTTGTTCCTTCACTGGCTGAACTAGCAACATGCTTCCCATGTCTCTTACCCTATATTTAAAAAAACATGTGGGGGGGGTGATTTTGAAAGGTGCCCAAAAAAGATTCAGCTGTGCCTGATCATGTAAAACTGTATCATTCAGATCAACAACATCCATTCATCGTGAATGACATGATATGGCGCAAGTGGAAACTTGCATCATACGTGCGTCATAAGAGCATTCCAACTGCAGCAATATTTATGCCACAAACTTGTGACAGGTACATATTGTCCAACGTGCCCTGGGAGTCTGGTTATCCATATATCTCTGATTGCTGAGTCTTCATTATTCTGATTTTTTTCTTTCCAGGTATTCCGTCAATATCTTGTGCCAGATTTTCAAAGGTGGCACAGGGCTTGAGCCAAGCCTTACATCACACCGCTTTACCTCTGGAGTGGTGCCAGTTCCATTTCTCAAGACTGTGCCCAATTTTACAATCTCAGGTGCAGCTGTGACAGTTTGCCCACTTTACTGTAGTTTGTGCCAAATCTTGGGTGCAATCATCATGAAAACGATCCCCGGTATGGATGCAAACTAGGCTACAGAAAGGTGGTCTAGCTTGCGTCAGTTATCGCAAGGCATAGAAAACCCCTTTTGATTGCTGCCAGCCCAATGCATTGTATATTTGGCATACCCGGGGCTTATGCCAATCTCAGGCACATGAAAATCTGGTCCCTAGTACACAAGGAACTAGTTGTCTGAAGGAATCCTTTTTGAACCACAGGGATGCAATTTTTTCCACTAGTTGCTATGATCTTGAGATTTGCTATCCATCAGCTCAGCTCTAGTAAAGTACTGTATATTTGTCCCATAGTTATTGTACAGCATTGATAAGATGCTATGGGCCTGATTCTCAAAGCTCCTGGAATGGCACAAGGGGCTTACGCCACGCCACAAGGAATGACTCAAAGTTCCCCTTGTGCCAAAAGATGTGCTGGAAGTTATTCTCAAATGCAGCCTGCAGCAACCACAGGCTGTGTGCACCAAAGGAGGCTTGTACAATCCTCGTAGCACAAAATGGGCTGTGACATGGTGCTGGAGGACTTGCAGCAGACGCAGGCTGCCAAATCCCTTAATTTGGGATTCTCAAAACAGTCCCAGAGGGCAAATTTCTAAGTACCATTAGACCAGCCAGGGCTGGTCTAAGGGTATTTATAAATTTGCACTGTGGGAAGGCTGAACTCCATGCACTAATATGCCGTAGTTCCCCCCCAATCCCATTATCAGTACAATAAACAGGTCCCTGGTGGTCTAGCAGACCCTCCGCCTGATCCTTTTATCATTAACAGATTCATTTCCTGGTGGACTAGTGGAACCCCCCATCCCAGTCTACCTAAATAATATATTCATTCTCTGGTGGTCTAGCAAACCCACGCAGAGTGCAGATGCCACGTTCTCATCCTGCTGCAATTGCACAACAGCCCCAAGAGATTGGATATGTACCTATGACCTCCCATTAACATGATGTTACCCATTTAATATTTACTACGGAGGGACACATTCGGCCTTGCATTTGATTGGTGCCTGTCTCCAACTGCATACAGAAAAAGATTCCACGTTTATCTCTGTTAAAGTATTAATCTTTTCTCTTACAAGTGGACGAAGAACCGACTCTGGATGGCAAATAAGAATTCAACAGAATAAAAAAAAAATAAAAAAGACATCTATAAGAACTTATACCCTATCTCTGGCGGCAACTATGAAATTACTGCTCCTACTATTAATATGCTCAAGGAATGTGGAACTTAACCCTGAGCCACCAGGGACTATCACTGCACCCTCAGAACTAGCAAAGATTAAAGGACTAAGCCTTCTACATATTAATGCATGTAGTCTATTAAAAAAAATCACATTGCTCCAAGCCTGGGTTAGCCACTCACTACCTAACATTCTGGTAGTGTCTGAGACATGGCTTAGACCTGACACAGTTGACAGAGACATAAACTTCATTAACTACCAACCATTCAGAGCTGATAGACAGACGAGAGGGGGGGGTAGCAATATATGTAAAGGCCAACCTATCTGCAATTTGTCTTGACTCTTATTCTATGGCAAAAGAATTCGAGTGCCTATCCCTCAAAATAGCTCTTTCCAACAATACCTCGCTGCAGCTGATCGGCTGTTACAGACCTCCCTCAGCTGGCCTCAAGATACTATCCCACTTGGGTGACTTGATCAAACAGGGGAATGAAGAAACCATAATTATAGGCGATTTAAACCTAAACTGGCTTTCTAAGGCAGCTACACCATTAATATCATTCTGCGACATGCATGGGCTTTACACAGCTCATAAATGAACCTACTAGAATAAACAAAAAGAACCCAAAAAATAGCACACTTTTGGATGTACTATTAGTGAGTAAACCTCACCTTTTCTCACACACTGGAGTACTGTTCAACGACATTAGTGATCATTGTTCTATTGCGGCAATTAGGTAAGCATGTAAGATTTCATCCCCCACAAAATTCTTGTTGAGGAGATCGAAAAAGAACTTCAACATTGATGCATACCTGGCCAATATTAAACACTCCACAAGATGGCAAGAATTCTATCTAGCGAACACAATGGAGATTGCATATGGTGTTCTAAATGACATTATCACAGATGCTCTAAACATTCATGCACCAGTCTCTAAACTACGTATTAAAAATAAAACCTGTCGATGGTTCAATTCTGACCTTAAATCCACCCTTCTCGAAAGGGACAATCTTTGGAAAAAGGCCCGAAAAACTAAATTAGCCACTGACTGGGAGCAATTCAGAAAAGCCAGGAATCTCTGTACCAAGAAAGTGCGAGACACAAAAGCTGCATATTACATGGCTGAATTAGACTCCTCATACTGCAACCCTGCCAAGTTTTGGAACACTATAAAATATATAATTGGCCATGTCCCAAGTAACTCACTCCCAGCAAAACTACAATGTGGAAACAGAACCATCAGTGATAGAATAGAAGTATTGGAAGCCTTCAATAATCATTTTACAACTGCTGGGCTAGCATTCGACTCCTCTCCAGCCAACCAATTGAGAGTACATCTAGGGATTAAGAACACTGATGCAAGGGTGACTGACTCCACTTTCTCCTTCACTCCAGCCACGCTGAAGCAAGTCGAAGAACTAATCTTACAGTTGGACATAAAAAAGAGTGCAGGTGCAGACTCCCTTGACCCATACTTCTTAAAATTGCCATACATGTATTAGCAGTACCAGTAACACATCTGTTTAACCTTTTCTACAGTCAGGAGTCATCTCATCAATCTGAAAACTCGCTCAAGTGATTCCACTACTGAAAGCAGGGATCCCACAGACCTTAATAACTACAGACCAATTTCCATTTTACTGTGCTGTCAAACTACTCGAAAAAATTGTGAGCACCCAGCTAAGAGAATACCTAGAAGCCAACAATCTTCTAAACCCAGCACAATCTGGTTTTAGAGCAAACCACAGTACCATAACAGCTCTTGCAAAAGTCACCAATGACTGGCAACTTGAATTGGATAAAAAAAATTGTGTATGTGCTGTCTTCTTAGACCTAAGTAAGGCCTTTGATACGGCTGACCACGACCTGCTCCTCTCCTCACTGAGGTCAAGTGGACTTGACACCAATTCCATTAGATGGTTTAACAACTATCTTACAGGAAGAACCTAGCAGGTAAAGGCCGAAGGAGATATATCCCCACTCAGACCACTACAAAGAGGAGTACCACAAGGATCTATTCTTGGCCCTATCCTCTTTGCCATATATATCAATAGCATTGACACAAATCTTACCAAAGCCACTGTACACCTGTTTGCTGATGACACAGTACTATATGTCAGTCACCCTTCTCCTATAACAGCCTGCAAAGAACTACAGGCAGAATTTGACCTACTGCAACTCCAGCTGCTGGAAAAAAAAACTACTATTGAATGCAAAAAAGACTAAGGCAATGTTTTTTTCCCCACAGGTGCAGACAGGATGCTCAATCCCAATTGATCTCCCTAAATTATCCACTGCACTTGGTGAAAATCTCGGATATGTCACAAAATTCAAATACCTGGGGGTATGGCTAGATAGTAGACTAGACTATCTAGAACATCTGGAAGAACTGCTAAAAAAGCTTAGACAAAGACTTGGACTTTACTATAGAATAAGGCACTTCCTTACAAGTGATTCAAAAAAGAAGATGGTCCAGGCCACATTTCTCTCAGTACTAGACTACGTTGACTTCCTATATAGTCGCTGCCCTACGGTATGCTTGAACAAATTAGATACACTATACCACAGAGCTTTGAGGTTTATCACAGACTTACCATACAGTACTCATCACTGCTTGCTATACTCCGCAGTTGGTTGGACCTCGCTTCAATATAGAAGGGATAGGAATGCATTACTATGGATTTACAGAGCAATATCACAGCAGCTTCCAAAATATATCTCAGACTGTTTTCTACAAGCCACATCAAGTAATTATGCATTAAGAAGCCTGAACTTCATTACTCTTAAAGTGCCTAAGTTCCACTCGACATGGCAGACATGCTGTTAGTTATGTATTATCTACTCTATGGAACACGATGCAGAAGACACTGAAAGTGAACAAGCTCATATCTATCACAGCCTTCAAATATCTATACAACAAGATATTCAAAGAAAAATGTAACTGCTTCCACCAACATTAGATTAACCTTCCATCTTTCTCACCAGCTGGACGACCATTTAAGGTAGCTCCCCAGCACCCTACGAGCAGTTACCTCACATTTCATAAACCTTTACTACAATGCATCCTTCTTATTCATTATATACTTAGTCTCCTTACACTCTCAGCTTTTTACTTCCCCAGTCTGACCCCCTCCCTCCCCTCTTGACCCACTATTGATCCCTCTCTGGCACAGCTTTTTCCATTCCCTCCCCTCCATCCTTTTCCCTACCCCTGGCCACAACATCCTGTATACACTCCATTCATCCCCTTGTCACTGCTCCCGTTACTTGCCACTTACAAATCACTCCCTGTAGATATATCTTCCAGCTGTCCATACAGCTCATCACCCAATTTAAAAATTATCTAGTAAATCCTGACATTTAACCTTTCACCAAAAAGTGCTAGTTTTTAAAGTGTCTTCCATTAAGTTGGCTATTTCATGAATCATGTATATATGTAATATATTTCTTGTTATTAGCTTTTCAATGTACTGTGTTATGGAGCTGATGTTTTTGTATTCATTTGCTATCCTCTCAAAGTTGTGTATTCTCTGCATGTTATATTTCATATAAATTGTATCTTGACCTTACCAGGTCCATCTTGCAAATGAGCATTGCTCAATGATGTTCGCCTGGATAAATAAAGATTTGATTGATTGACTGATTGATTGAAACCCTCCTCCCTATCCCTGAGTGGCCCATATAATGATATATATTTTCACCTGGTGATCTAGTGGACCTTCACCACCCCACCCCCAGCAGGTGGTGCCCCACCACCCCACTCCCCCCATCCTATCCCTGAGATGGTGACTGGCACAGCCCTTCTCTCCCCACCATGGCCAGCTGCCGACTGAAATGTCCTGGAATGCATACTGTATACAGTATGCACTCATATGCACTCATTGATTGACAGCTCTGTCAATCAATGAGTGCGTACTATAAACAGTACGCCCTCCTTGCAGTTCAGTCAGTGGCTGGCCATGGTGGGGAGAGGAGGGCTGTGCCAGTTGCCAGCTTGGGGATGGGACGGGGAGTGCGGCTGTGGGGCACTGCCTGCTGGGGTGGGGTGGTGTGGGTCCACTAGACCACCAGGGTGAAAGCATATATAATTATTTGGGCCACTCGGGGTTAGTGAGGGGAGTCTGCTAGTGCACCAGGGAATGAATACATTATTATACAGGGAGATCAGGGTGGACGGTCCGCTAGTCCACCAGGGAATGACTCTGTTAATGATAAGGGCATCAGGCGGGGGGAAGGGGGGTCTGCTACACCACCAGGGAACTCATATGTTAATGATAAGTGGATTGGGGTTATGGACTTCTGGTGACGTCACTGATGGTAATGGAAGCCTAGTCTTAGAGTTCTCTGACCATGGTGGTTCAATCATCCAGCATCTGGCATCAAAAAGGCTAGGTACAATGACTATCAAGGTGAAACAGCATGCCCTGATGAGTCAAGCAGCCAAAACAAGAGGTAGAGGTGGCAATAAGGACTCCAATCTTTGTGGCTTGTGATAGAACATAGCCCGAGTGTCTCACCGTCAAGGGCCTCAGAGTTGGCGGCAGGTTCGGAGGGTGAAGGTAAAGATACTACAGCCTCCCATAGCAGCTCCATAGACAGTAGAGTGACCTCACACATTATGAAAATGCTTCATCATATTGTTGCTAATGTTAAAGATATAAAACAAGATTTTAAAAAGTTAGAGTGTCAAGACAGCTGAGGTGGAAACAGGCCCGAATGAAGTAAGAGAAGATACCATGCGACTGAGCTGAGTGGTGGTATACCTAGCGAAATGGGAGAACTTACCATGAGGGCAGAGGACGCTGAATCCAGGGACAGACAAAAAACAATCAGGGTGTTCCGCTTCCCCAAAGGCAGTCAGCAAGATAATCCGGCAGAATTTATTAAAACTTGGCTGCTCACTGAACTGGAAATACCAGACATTGAACCTCTAGAGCTGGAACGAATGCATACAGCCTTAGGCCTAAAGATGAAATTGGGAGCTCCTCCACGATCTATACTGGTTAATTTCAGCAGGATACCTGTGAAGGAGATGATCCTCTGGAAGGCTTAGGGAAAGTGAGACTTAAATTTAGATGGGAGGAGAGTGTACGTTGACCACGATTTTCCTCCAGTTACCATGCAAAAAAGGAAACAGGTCTTGTCAGTCATCAAACAATTAAAGAAAAAGAATATAACAGCACAACTGAGATACCCTGCCAAACATCTGGTCTTCCGGGAGGGCAGTCAAAAGCTATACAATACCCTGATTCAAGCAGCAAAACCCCTCCAGTGGCTCGGAATAGTGCTTCCTGACGCACAGCAAGATGCGTTAGAACAAGCACTTCTTCAACTATGCTGGGAGTCAGCGGGGAGCTCCATGATGATGGCTAAAAGGAGAGGAGCTGGCCCAGATGAGACGATGTACAAGGACGCAGTGCACTTCTGTAAGGTTCTTAACTAGAAACCTGCAACATGACTGTGATACCTGCTGCATTTTGGGTAAGATCCATCTACATTGTGTAATGTGTCCACGCTTGGCCGTTTAGACTTTTTGAACAGTTGCTGTATGTCTCCATTGATTCTGTGTTAGACTTGTTGCTCTGCCCATCACCCTAAGACTTAAGAGCAGTTTCAGTTATGGCAAGGAGTGACTCTCTGATACTCTGCTAGGTCTACTGACATTCTAGGTTCAGCACCCCAGCTTCAACAGGGGTAAAAGTCAAGATAAGACTGTAACAGCACAATATAATGAGACTGAACCCCAGCTAGGCCATAATGACTGTTGAATGATATATTGCCATTATGTAGTTAAGTGTTACGTTCATGGCTAAAAATAAGTTTATAGTTTAGACGACAGACATGGGGAAAGAGGAGGAGTATAGGTGGCACAGCCCATGAATTTTATAGAGGTGAAGGGCTTCCATGTGTTATGCTCTATAAGGAGGGATCCATGGGAGACTTACCAAATCATTTATAGAGACTGCAGTCTAGCGGTCCACTTGTCATTTAAGATGACAGATAAAATAATTTAAAAATATTGGCAAGTATAGCGCCACCCACCGGAGGTCAGGACAGGGTTTAACACTCCCACAGTCTCGAAGGTCAGTGACATGTGGACCACCCAGTTCATTGGGACTATGTCTCTCCTTGTCCACCATATTTCCTGAAGCCCCCTTGTTTCCTAATACCCTTTTGTAGGGAGGCAGTGGGACATGCGTGAGGCCTTTAGACTTTGGCCTTAAGCTCCAGGCCAGAAGGAGCTTTCTTCTGAGTTCTACCAGTTAATCATTGCTTATTGGTGTTAAACTATCTTCTATCGTGTTGTAATATTTACTTTGAATGTGGTTGTGGGATTTATGGGTTGTTGGGGGGGCTTTGTCAAGTTCAGAACATTTGTTGGGAAGGGAAAGGAGCAATATTGGAAATATTTACAAAATGAACAAGTAAGGCTTATGCAGACTGTTGCAGTAGACTTTAAGTATGTAAAAAGGGTAAGGAGGAGGCAATTAATTAAGGAGCTGGTGGGGCTGGGAGCTCCAAGAAAGTTACTACGCAGATCCAAAAATGGGGGCCCTTAAAGTGATATCACTTAATGTAAAGGGGATTAATTCAGTATTCAAAATATATAATACACTCAGGGATTTGGCTCAGGCTAAATGTGAAATAGGGCTGCTCCAGGAAACTCAACTGTCTCTCGTAGAACACAAAAAACTTAAATAATCATGTGGGTGAGGTAGTGTCATCCTCACATCTAAAGGCAAAGAAGGCAGGTGTAACCATTCTGCTTCAAAAAGGGCTAAGATTTGAAAAAAACAGGATCATTTGTTGATCAAGAGGGCAGGTTGGTGAGCCTCTGTGGTAGGATGGCTGACCGCACAATACACATAGTTAATCTATACTGTCCCACACAGTTCAATGTGATAACGGCAATCGCAGAATAGCAGTTGCCGCTACGGTGAGTGTACATCACCGATAATGAATTTCAGCGATGCACATTCATGGCGACTGGGAAGAGGGCCCCCGCACCTCCCTACTAAAGGATTCTCAACTCAGGGAGGTGCATGTCAGGGAGGGTGAAATACTTGAAAAAGGAAAAATCCGGCTGTGGGCAAAAAAAAAATGTGCCATGACTTACCCGAACCCTGCACCCTGCACCTCCCAACCGACCACCATCCCCACCATGCTAGCAGACCAGCTCAGCAGTTGCCTGCCAAACCCCCTCTCACGTACATTCCCTCTCCTTCCTCTCCTCCCTGCACTTGTGCACACGCGTATATGCATAGCTTCCTGTCACCCTACCTCACCCACCCCAGTATCTAGGTGCTACTCTGCCTGGTAGCACTGAACACAGGCACTGTAATTGAGTCGCCATTTTTGTAGGCACTCAATTGCAGATGCCGTGTTCACCGGATACCATCCTACACCTCAGCGACCTCAGTTTCTTAGGTATCTTTTTGGTCATATTGCTTCACTCCCAGAAGGTCAGATTATATTGGGGGGAGATTGGAACCGTGTGGCAGAGCCTGCCCTGGACAGATCTTCCAACTTGAAACAAGAGGAAGGGACATGTTCAAAGCTTCTTCGCACTTTGAGAGAATAAGCAGGGTTGATAGATATATGGCGAGATACATACCCATCTAGTAGGGATTACACTTATTACTCGAGTGCACAGAACTCATACTCATGAACTGACCGATTCTACACGCAAACATTATGGGGCCACATGATACAAGACATGGAAATTCATCCCATTTATCAGACAGATCATGCTAAAATTAGTGTAACAGTGGACTTGGGACCACTAGACATGCAACCTGTGTGGCGTCTTAATGTGGGGCTATTTCAAGATGAAACATTTAATTTGAAAATGAAAGAGGTAATTACTAATTACCTAAAAGAAAATACTGGCATAGTTTCTAAAGTTAAATTTCTGTGGGATGGGTCAAAGGCAGTAGTTTGAGATGAGGCAATCTCATATGCACCACATAAAAAGAAAGAATGTACAAAAAGCAAACAAATTGAGAGCAAAAAACTAAAGATCTGGAAACAGTTAATAGTTCCGGAGGAAGGGGGGCTGCTATGACTCCTGAACAGCTATTAGAACTTAAACAGCTCAGAGCTCAGCTCGAGGAGATGTTTAGGGCCCAAACAGAGAATGCTCTCAGATTTGTGGTGCACAAATATTATGAGGGCGGAAGCAGGGCAGAATACCTCCTTACATATAGATTATTAAAGCAGGTGGCAGATCACTTTATCCCTGCAGTTAAGAAAACCCCCGTTTGCACCAAGATAGACACTTCACCACTGGGGAGTGCCGAAACCTTTCAGCAATTCTACTCAGAGCTGTACACTTCTCAATCCCAAGCAGACCATCCTAAAGAAATAGAAGAATTCCTTAGCAAAATACAGCTGCCCAAACTTTCCCAGGAGCAAGCCAAACAGTTAGGAGAGCCCCTTTACACAAGGGGAAGTAATATCAATGATTAAAATGCTTAACCACAATAAATCACCTGCCTCAGATGGTTTTGTAGCTGAGTTCTATCAAAAATTCCAGACAGCACTGGTGCCACCACTTCTCCAGGTGTGTAACGCTTTACATACTCCTGAGAAAAGTCCGGATTCATGGGCCTGTGCTCTAATTTCAGTACTCCCAAAACCTGGGAAAGATGTATCCACTTGTGGTGGCTTTAGACAAATATCATTTTTAAATATTGATGTAAAATGTTTTGCAAAAATGATTGCTAATCGTCTACAGTCAATCATAATGGGCCTGATACACCCAGATCAGGCCAGCTTTCTACCAGGCAGGCATTTACATGATAATGTGCATAGGTTGTTGACCACGATGGTTAGCATGCACAGAATCCTGCACAAGTTCAATTTTGGGAATAAATTCCAGGCTTGGATTTCAACCCTCTATTCAAACCCAACAGCTCAAGTATGGTTTAATGGGGTAATATCATATAGTTTTTCAATTACAAGAGGTACAAGGCAGGGTTGCCCCCTCTCGCCACTTTTATACACACTGAGTATCAAACCATTGGCTGAAGCATTTCGGGCTATCACAGACATTAGTGGGATCAAAATAGGATCGATAGAAAACCATGTTTCTCTCTACGCAGATGATACACTGATATATTTACAAAACCTGGTGGAAACCCTACTCAAAGTACTTTCCCTTTTGATGGAATATGGGGGAATATCTGGCTTCAAGAGCAATGAAACTAAATCAGAAATATTATCGATCAGGGCACTGGTCCCTCCAGAAATCAAGAAGCTATCTAATTTAAAGTGATTTACTTAGGGCTTTAAATATCTAGGTGTATACATCCCAGCTGATCTCAATAAATTGTACCAGATCAACTACTTAAAATTACTTGACAATATATGGCAAGACTGTGGGAGGTGGTCAGCTCTGCCTCTGTCCATTAAGGATAGGGCTAAATCAGTGCGTATGAACATTCTTCCATGACTGCTGTTCATATTTGACATGGTTCCAATACGTCCCCCAAAAGTCTTTTGGATTACACTCTAGAAAATAATATCGAAATTCATTTGGGAAGGGAAGAAACCCAGACTGAAATGGGAAAGTCTATGCTTAGAGAAATCAAAGGGGGAATTGTGACTCCAGGATATGAGGGCATATTATAGGGCAGCCCAGTTACAATACCTAGCAGCTCATGGGCATAGATAAAGCCACTTAGATCGGTTACAAATGGAGAGGGATCTTTTGGGGCAGTACACTATGATGAACCTACTCTTTAACAAATGTGACTTAGCAAAGGTAAGAGCTCTTCCCACTCCATGGCTCAAAACATTATTGTATACATGGCAGGAAGTTATTTGCAAGCATTGTTTGGAAACCGAGGTAATGCAACATATGGCTATAGGAGCATTCAAGGATTTTATCCCGGGGCAGTCAAATCCAACCTATAAGAAATGGGAAAAGATGGGACTAAATAAAATTATACAACTATTTGCTGGGGATACCTTAAAAAGCTACAACCAATTACTGAGACAGTTTGGCCTGCCACATGAAAATTTCTATTGTTATTTACATCTCAGACATTGTCTTACTTCTGGGGCCAGGAAGGGAAACTTAGGGATACCTGTCAGTCACCCTCTGACAGATTTCCTGGTGGAAATGATGGAGGGACAGACGAGGCACTTGGTTTCTCGGCTCTATGGCATGTGTAGGGAAGACCACTCTAAGTATAGTGTTATAGTGCAATAGAGGTAGGAGCAGGTGTGCTATCCGTCTTTAACACCCAGATAATGGGATTTGATATGGAAGCAGGCAAATAAAACAACGGCTTCTCCCATGTAGAGAGAATTTAGGTGACAGATCCTTACCAGATTTTTCAAAACCCCGGTTATAACCAAACATTATTGCAAATACCCCACTGATCCATGCTGGAGAGGCTGCAATCAGGTGGGTACCCACACACACATTTTTTGGCACTGCCCTAAGATCCAGAAGTTCTGGAAGGAAGTGAGCAACATTATGAGCTGAATTTTGTAAGCTCACCCAGGAGTAGTAGTGGAAAATGTTATTGTTAGACTATTGTAGTCATTACAAAAGATTAAAAGCACAGACATAACAAAACCTTTACACATACAATATTATTCCAACACAGTCTCACACAATTAAGCATTCATAGTATATCGAATTTACAATTTACTTAATAAAAGAGGTAAGAAAAGGTCATTAGTTCTTGTATACTCTATGCCAGAAACAGTGCTTACAGAAATTCAGATTTCCCACATATTAACTCAAGGTTGGTTGGAGGAGAGATCATAGATTTCTTAATGTACAAATAATGGATGTCAAATGATATATTTGTAACCCTTAGATGGCGCTATCCCAGGGGCTACTACCCCTGCCTGATTTGCCACTAACAGGTTGAGGGGCCTGGATCCGATGGCGGGTGCCTCCACCCAGAGGTCAGGGTTTGCAATAGTTAAACTAACTTGGTCACAGCCCTCTGGGACACTGCAACCCCCCTTTCTTCCCACTAGTGGCCCACACAGTATATCAGAATTACCTTCACAGTATACACTTACCCCCAGGACTGGTTCAGGCACTGGGACCCCCTGTAAAATAAGAAGATGCAGTGCAACAATCACAGTACAATACTTTAACATAGACAAATACCTCAGGCAGTATAACTTTGCTGAAACAAGCAGCTCTGATTTATTTAAAGGGATATAACAAGGACAGGGGGAAATCAGGTTAATTAGCTTATCACTTTACTCATCTACCTATGGCTCTGTGCACAGGCCTATCCCTACCAGTTACTGTCCCTGGGTACCCAAGCCCTAGTGGCTAGTCCAAACCGCGGCAGCTGGTAGGGGCCCTTTCACACAGAGAAAAGAAAAATTAGTTAAACAGTCAGCAGTACAGTAATTCCATTTGGATTCAATGTGGCAATTCAACAGGGAGCAACCCTGAATTAGTACTCACGACCTCCAAACAAGATAGGGTCCTTCAATGTCAGCAGGGCTACTCTTGAGCTCCACGAGACTCCTCACACATTTATATGACAAACTGCAACAGGCAAAAGTCCTTTAATGGCAGCAGGATTCATTTGAGCTACACAAGCCTCCTCACACATTTATATGGCAAACAGTAACAGGCAAAAGTCCTTTAATGGCAGCAGGATTCACTTGAGCTACACAATCCTCCTCACACATTTATATGGTAAACAGTAACAGGCAAAAGCCCTTTAATGGCAGCAGGATTCACTTGAGCTACACAAGCCTCCTTACACATTTATATGGTAAACAGTAACAGGCAAAAGTCCTTTAATGGCAGCAGGATTCACTTGAGCTACACAAGCCTCCTCACACATTTATGTGGTAAACAGTAACAGGCAAAGTCCTTTAATGACAGCAGGATTCACTTGAGCTACACAAGCCTCCTCACATTTATATGGTAAAAGAAAGTACTATACCAGGCAGGCTGCTTCTCTATCCCGATCGCAATTACTGCACAATACCCGGGAGAACATACAGCAGATTCAGTTCCTGACAGACCGAGCGCAATTCAGCAATTTCTCCAGTCTTCTACAGGGTGAGCCTGGTTTCTACTCTTCAGATATCCTTTGATTCTCTTCACAGGACGGATTCAGTCCTAACAAGCAGTTACGCAAGCTGCAGACCGGAACTCAGGGCCTTACACTCATTTCTCGACTAAAACTGCACCCCAAAAAAGCACAGGGCTCCTTCCCTCTTCACTGCCAGAGCTTAACTGAAAATCCAGCAGACAAAACCGGGCACTTCCTTTGAGTTCCTCCCAGTTCTTGGCTGGATTGGCTGTCACTCACAATAGACTGCCCCTGTTGGTCCAAAAAGGCGCCGAAGTCCAAACTACATCTCCCAGAGTCACTGCCCATACAATCCTCTTGTGGCTGGCTCAGATTACGAGTCAAGTTCTGATTTGTCAAGGCACCATTTTAGAGCTACCTTAACCCACACTGATTGGTCCAGTTCAGCAGTTCAAAACTAGAATGGGGAACTAGGCAAACACAGTTCTGACTGCAAAGAAAGCAGGTTAGACAAACTGTATTTTCATTATTTCTCTAAATGATTTCTGGCAAACAGTTACATCTTTCAGATAGGTTCCCTTTGCACTCCTAGTGACTGCAAAAATGGAGTGAATTGGCAGCAGCTCGATTGGTACTCAAGTAGAGAAACACACAGTCCCCCCATACAAACTAATTATGTCTGCAAGCAGACAGCTCTTAAAGAGACAGTACCAGAGGCTCTAAAAATACTCACAGATAAATGGCTTAAACGCCAAACACCATTCAGGCTTGGAGCATTCAAGCAAGCTCCTGGAAGTCTTTTGGGAACCCCCATTTGCAGGGGGGTTACACCCTTCCTGGCCTGGGAAAGCTTGACGTCCGCGTCAAGCAAGTACCCAAGTTTCAACTGCAACCATATACATTTGCATTAGGCTCACATGTAATCATCAGTCAATATATCATTTTACCAAGAACACATTTCTGAAACATTGCGTATGTCACTCTTTACACAGTATTACACACACATTGTACCATAACTCAAGTTATTACCTCTTGTACATGAAACCTGAAGAGAGGGGGCCCTTCCCTATCAGTTACCTTGGGGCTGGTCGGGGCAAGAGCACCATACTTAGAGGGCAACACAAGTAACTTGGAGTTAGCACTGATGCTCAGTTTGGGCAATGAGCTCAGGGACACATACACTCCTTTATGGACAACATTGAGAGGCAAGTCCACAGGCCTCCCAAGGAAATCATAACTGAGGTGCACCACAGGCTTTACAGCTCGACCAGTCTTTCTAGGGGGAACTGTTACAGTCTCTGCACTCTGAGCCTCATTTTCAGCATTGTCCTCACTTGTCAGGGGAGTCTTCATGGGGGTAGAGAGGCTAGAACTTGGGGCACTTTCAGCTCCAGGAGTTACAGTTTCGGAGTCCACAACATTTGGCTCACATGGAGAGCTTTCGGGCACTGGCAGTGGACTGTCAGGGCACTCAACATACTCTTCTTGTTCTGGTGTATCACCAGTCTGCCCCAATCCATTTTCCTCCCCTGAAAGCTCAAACAGTTCAACCATGCACAATGATTCCATTTCATCTGATCTGATGCTTTGCACTTCACTTTCTGGGAGCATTGGCTCCAGGGACGAAGCTGGGGCTTAGACAGTCAGAGGCCCAGCTCGTCTCCAGTATTGACTAGAGATTGCCCCAAACAATTGACTCAGTTCATAAGAAGGATAGTATTCAAAGTCACTTTCACTTTCTTCTGATATGGACTGACAGTCATGCTCAACTGGGACTTGTGGAGGGAACACTTTAACTCTGCTTCTGTAGGTGCAGACTTTCTTGATCTTTTCTTAGCAGCAGCTCTAGTCACTGGTCCAGAGGGGCATCTTCTGGGGACTCAGACTCAATCAAGATTTGTCCAATGGGCAGTAAATGATTTCTATGCATTGTTTTTACATCTTTGAATTATTCTCAGGCCTTACTTTGTACACTGGCAGATCATCTAGTTTGCCCACTACAATGTGAGGAGATGGTGCCATCTGTCAGCAATCTTGTGTTTGCCATGCAGTCCCAGATTTCTTAGCAATACCCGATCTCCCTCCTGGAGTTCCTGTGCTTTCACCTTTTATCATGCCTTTCTTTGTTGGCCAGATTTCTTTTGGCAGCCATGGTTTGAGCCAGTTGAGTACGCATGAGTTAGCTGGGCCTTTAACTTTGCACATACTGTAAATAGTTGTCAGCTTGAACCCCATCAGGAGAGACCCCCAAAACACATCTACCGGTAGTCGAGCTTCTCTTCCAAACATCAGGCGGTAGGGGAGAACCAGTGGCATCACTTTTTGGTGCAGTTATAAGCATGTACCAGGGTGCTAATTTGTTGGCTCCATCTAGGCTTGTCCTTTGGGTGCAGGGTGCCTAGCATATCTAGCAAAGTGCGGTTGAAACGTTCAGGCTGTGGGTCCCCTGGGGTGGTAAGGAGTGGTTCTGGACTTCACACTCCCCACAAAGAAAGCATCTCTTTGATCAGACGACTCTCAAAGTCTCTCCTTGATCAGAATGGATTCTTTGTGGAGCCCCATAGTGAACAAAAAGTTTTCTACAAGTACTTTGCCACAGTGGATGCTTTCTGGTCTTTGGTGGGAAAGCTTGGGCATAATTGTGAAATGGTCAGTGACCACCAGCACATTACTGATATTTCTTTGATCTGACTCCAAACTCAGAAAATCAATACAGACCAGCTCCATGGGTGCACTGGTGGTGATGTTAACAAGGGGCAGCCCTCTGGGGCAAAGCTTTCCTCTGTAAGCAGTGACTACAAGTTCGAATGTGTTGCTCCACATCAGCCCCATCTTAGGCCAATAGAATCTGGATCTCACCAAGTCAAGTGTTCTGTCTATACCAAGGTGCCCCATGTGGTTGTGCAAGGACCTCAATACTGAGTCTCGAAGGCAGTGGGCAGCACTAGTTGTTGTTTGTCTACTTGTCCCCCTCTGTCTACTGTTTCTCTGTATAACAGTTTATTGATCAGTTTCAACTTAGGACCTTCTTTGTATAACAGTGCAGTTCTCAAATCAGTGGAGCGTAATTTGGACACATCTTTTCCTGCACAGAGGGCTTCTAAAGCTGATTTGATCATGGGATCGCGGGATTGAGCCCACCAAATACTGTCATTGTCCAGCTGAGGCACTGCACCAATGTCTATTGCAGAAAAGTGACAATAAGCAGCAGGTATGCAAATCTCAGAGGGTCCCAAGCAATCCACTATGCAGTCCACTGCATCCGTGGACATTTGTTCCTCCCTGTCAAACTTCCGGCAGAGTGCCCGAATGTCAGGTTCTGACAATCTGACCCAATCATTCTGGGGAACAGGCCTCCGGGAGAGAGCATCAGCATCTATGTGGTTCAGGCCTGCTCGGTATTCAACAGCATAGTCGTATGTAGAAATGGCAGACAGCCACCTATGGCCAGTGGCATCCAACTTAGCTGAGGTCTGCACATAGGTCAAAGGATTATTGTCAGTTTTACTAGTATTTTAGCCCCATACAAGTACTCATGGAATTGGTCAACAATAGCTCACTTCAAAGCTAGGAACTCTAACTTATGTACAGGATAGTTCTTTTCGGATGGGGTCAGGCTTCTACTGGCAAAGGCCACTGGTCTCAGGCCATTCTCATGCTCTTGGTACAACACAGCCCCCAACCCTTGCAAGCTAGCATCAGTGTGCAGGACATAAGGTTTTCTTGGATCAGCATAGGCCAGCACTGGAGCTTGGGTAAGTTGATATATGATCTCATGAAAAGCAGCCTCACAAACAGGAGTCCAGTGGGCCCCAAATACTTCACTCAGACGAAAATACACTCTTTCAGTCTTGAGGGACGCTGACTTTTGGTATTTTTTGTGGGTTGGGGGATACCCTTGAGTAAGGTTAAGTAAAGGGCGGATCACTCTTGAATAGTCCTTGATGGAATGATAATAACCACAGAATCCCAGGAATCTTTGCAGTTCTTTTAGATTTTGGGCTGTGGCCAGGTGGTCAAGGTCTCAACTTTACTTGGGTCGGTCTCTATTCCTCGGTGGATACTATGTGTCCCACATACTTACTGATGTTTGAAAGAATTGACACTTATCAATGGACAGTTTAAGGCCAAAGTCCTCCAGTCGTCCAATACCTTAAATAATCTGCTCTCATGTTCCTCCAGTGAGCTGCCAAACACAATAACATCATCTAGGTATACCAGGCACTCTAGTAAGTTCATGTCCCCCACTGCACGCTCCATCTATTGTTGAAAAGTGGCTGGGGCACCTGAAATCCCTTGAGGCATCCTCATGAATTCATAGAAGCCAAGCAGACAGATAAAGGCTGTCTTCTCACGGTCCTCTGGGGCCATCTGGATCTGGTAGTACCCACTGCGGAGAGCCAACACAGAGAACCACTTGCTTCCGTTTAGGCAGTTCAAAGCATCCTGAATGTAGGGCATTGTGTACTGATCAGGGATAGTCCACCGGTTTAAGGTGCGATAATCGATGCACATCCTTACTGTTCCATTCTTTTTCCTCACTACCACAATGGGGGAAGCATAAGGGCTTCTGGATTCTTGTATTACACCAGCAGCTAACATCTCTTGCAGATGCCGTCTCACATCATCTATGTCAGCAGGTGCCAGGCGTCGAGACCTCTCACGAAATGGTCTTTCGTCATGCAGCCGGATATTGTGCTCAGTTCCTTGCATGCATCCTACGTCCCATTCCTTTAAAGAAAACACCTGGTCTCTCTGGGCAAGCTTCTCACTGATCCTCACTTTCCATTCAGCTGGCAACGGGGAGTCGCCGAAATCAAACAAGTCAGGCGTTACTCTGTCATTCTTCCTCGAACTCTTGCTGCTGGGTAGCACTGCAGTGTCTGCACAATGCACATTAGCCAGGATGCAACCTCTATTTACTCGAATGTCTCTTTCAGACACATTATGAACTTGGACCATTACCCTTCTGGCATAAGCATGGGCTCTAGCGGGCAAAATACTAGGCTTGACCAGCAGTCCCTCTGGCAATTTTCCATCGCCTGGTGCATCCAACATTAATATTTTATTCTTAACATCCTTTCTGACTACGGATCTCTCCCTGTAAGGTACACTGGGCATTTGGCACCAGGATCAGAGACTCAGGATCCTTCTTCCATACAATTCCAACGGTTCCTCTGGTTCTATTTTTCAGCATCTCTGTGCCTCATAGGCCTTCTTAATTAAAGCCGAACTCTTAAAGCTCTACTAGTCTTTGACCCTGTTTTCATAACACAACTGTGCCAGCCTTCGAACATATGAGCATTTGTTCCAATCAACAAAGGGACACCATCATACAGTCCAGTGGGGGACACACTAAGGCTAGGGTCTCTACTTGTTAAGCCACTCCAGCCACGGAGGTGGGAAAGACAGCCAAATTTGGATATACCCGGAATAGGGGTAGGCCTTCTCACTTAACCCCCATACATGCAGTCCTTCTAATGGTTGTAAGGGTACATCTGACAAATGCTTCTGATACCAATCCTGGAACATAATTGGCACTTGGGAGCCACTGTCTAATACAGCTCTTGTAGACACTCCATTCACCTTTACAGTGGTCTCCATGGAGGGACCCGCTATTCTGGACCAGTCTGGAGAGGCAGTAGTGGGGGTCTGGGCAACTGACCTTGCCACAAAAGGACGTGAGTTAGCATTTTTGGTGCCCTCACTGGGATCATTTTGTGCACCTCTTAACCACTGATTTGTTCTCCGAAGCTCTCCTTGTAGTCTATATGCAACTTTGTCAGTGTCTTTTGGGGACCGGCATTCCCTTTTCATGTGCCCATCCTTCCCACAATTATGGCAAAACATACTTTCTGGAGTTTGAGCTGGCCGAGGCGCCACACTGGGAGCCAGGGCGGGGGTATCACTAACTGGAAACCTTGGTGCCATCTCTGTCTGCAGCGTGATAAGCATTTGGAGACATCTCGTCAGTTTCTCCACTTCCATGGTCAAGGAATCTAGTTTGGAGCTGTTATCAGCAGAAGATACATGGGTGGGTACCCCCACCCCCATAGCAGATGCAGTCGGATATAGGTAAGGGCCCGTACTTGCAGGCGTGGCCTTCATAAAGGGACTGTTTTTGAATTCCCGGATCTCTCTCAACAGTTCGCCCCATTGTGGCATATCTTTTTCCTTGTCAGAGCATTCATTGACTGCCAACCTCTGTCCCTGGACTTCACTTGATGGGTCACCCTCAGTCACTAGGGTCGTAGCCACAGCTATTGGTGCAGGTCCCTCCCGAGGTCGCCTTTTCTCAACTCCTCGAATTTCTCTCATTAACTCATCATAGGAGGGTGGGGATTCCATTCGATTTGCCAGGCGTAACTGTAGCAACAGCAGTTCTGAGAAGGGGGCAGACTTAAGGATCCTGTCCAGCCTGGTTCGG
This sequence comes from Neoceratodus forsteri, assembly GCA_016271365.2. NCBI lineage: Eukaryota > Metazoa > Chordata > Ceratodontiformes > Ceratodontidae > Neoceratodus > Neoceratodus forsteri. The sequence continues at coordinate 303,866,973 of CM057455.1, read as the reverse complement.
TCCAGTTCAATCGCTGGCAAACTACCCTTTCTGAGGCATTCTTGCAACAATTTTCCAGCGAGATACATACACAGACAACAACTCCCTTGGTACTGTTGTGCATTTCTTACTCTCCACCATAGGTCCTCATCAGAATCTGGGCTCCCATACACATTCTCCAAGGCCTCAAGATAGGCCTGTGCAGTCACTTCAGGGTTACTGGCCCGTTTAGCACGGATGGTAGCCAGGGCAGGACCTCGGAGGCTCTCACTAACCCTCTTTTGCTTTTCGGCTTCCGAGCATTGCCATTCTAGCACTTGGGGGGCAACATAGTCTATCCAGGTCTCCCAGTCATCCTCCCTTGGGGATGGGAGGGTGCCAGAGAAGATCCTCAACCTCGGTAAGAGTCGTGACTAATGGCAGGTGCAGAAATAGGAGTCTGCATTGGTTCAGCCACCATTACGGGTACTGGAGCGGAAGAGGGTGTTGGGAGGAACACCCCAGGTGGCAAGAATAGTTTCTTCAAGTCCTCCACAGTTTCCCTTCCCCAGCAACCATTTAGCAAATTTCTCCTCAAAGTTTCAGACAGTGGTGGTGACTCAATCCCCCGGTCTTTACTGTCATAGTTATCACTCTCAGGCAGTGAGGGCTCCTCTGGGGTAATGGTCTGTGGCACTTTGGAGCTATCTATGGGATCCTTAAACTCTACTAGGGCCAGGAAAGTGTGGGTGAGCAGATTAGCATGCTGACCCCACCACCACAAGGTTTTGTAAACCTTCCACCTTGGAAAGTACTCCTGTACAGTGTCCGTATTGATACCGGGGATGTCCAGGATAAGCATAGCATTTTGGGGTCGATCTCCTCCCAGTACACCGCTCCACCAGCCGGTGCACAGCCACTTCTGTCGGGTACCCATTTTTTCTTAACAGTGGTTCAGAATATGGCCACTAGAGGACACACAATCCCAGCGGTGAGCCTCCAAGATGTAACCCTAGATGGCGCTATCCAGGGGCTACTACCCCTGCCTGATTTGCCACTAACAGGTTGAGGGCCTGGATCCGATGGCAGGTGCCTCCACCCAGAGGTCAGGGTTTGCAATAGATTAACTTGCGGTCACAGCCCTCTGGGACACTGCAACCCCTTTCTTCCCACTAGTGGCCCACACAGTATATCAGAATTACCTTCACAGTATACACTTACCCGCAGGACTGGTTCAGGCACTGGGACCCCCTGTAAAATAAGAAGATACAGTGCAACAATCATAGTACAATACTTTAACATAGGCAAATACCTCAGGCAGTATAACTTTGCTGAAACAAGCAGCTCTGATTTATTTAAAGGGATATAACAAGGACAGGGGGAAATCAGGTTAATTAGGTTATCACTTTACTCATCTACCTATGGCTCTGTGCACAGGCCTATCCCTACCAGTTACTGTCCCTGGGGACCCAAGCCCTAGTGGCTAGTCCAAACTGTGGCAGCTGGTAGGGGCCCTTTCACGCCGAGAAAAGAAAAATTAGTTAAACAGTCAGCAGTACAGTAATTCCATTTGGATTCATTGTGGCAATTCAACAGGGAGCGACCCTGAATTAGTACTCACGACCTCCAAACAAGATAGGGTCCTTCAACGTCAGCAGGGCTACTCTTGAGCTCCACGAGACTCCTCACACATTTATATGACAAACTGCAACAGGCAAAAGTCCTTTAATGGCGACAGGATTCATTTGAGCTACACAAGCCTCCTCACACATTTATATGGTAAACAGTAACAGGCAAAAGTCCTTTAATGGCAGCAGGATTCACTTGAGCTACACAATACTCCTCACACATTTATATGGTAAACAGTAACAGGCAAAAGTCCTTTAATGGCAGCAGGATTCACTTGAGCTACACAAGCCTCCTCACACATTTATATGGTAAACAGTAACAGGCAAAAGTCCTTTAATGGCAGCAGGATTCACTTGAGCTACACAAGCCTCCTCACACATTTATATGGTAAAGAAAGTACTATACCAGGCAGGCTGCTTCTCTATCCGATGCAATTACTGCACAATACCGGGGAACACACAGCAGATTCAGTTCCTGACAGACCGCAGCGCATTCAGCAATTTCTCCAGTCTTCTACAGGGTGAGCCTGGTTTCTACTCTTCAGATATCCTTTGATTCTCTTCACAGGATGGATTCAGTCTAACAAGCAGTTACACAAGCTGCAGACGAACTCGGGGCCTTACCGCATTTCCGACTAAAACTGCACCTGAAAAGCACAGGGCTCCTTCCTCTTCACTGCCAGAGCTCAACTGAAAATCCAGCAGACAAAACGGGCACTTCCTTTGAGTTCCTCCCAGTTCTTGGCTGGATTGGCTGTCACTCACAATAGACTGCCCCTGTTGGTCAAAAAGAGCAAAGTCAAACTACATCTCCCAGAGTCACTGCCCATACAATCCTCTTGTGGCTGGCTCAGATTACGAGTCCAAGTTCTGATTCGTCCAAGGCACCATTTAGAGCTACCTTAACCCACACTGATTGGTCCAGTTCAGCAGTTCAAAACTAGAATGGGGAACTAGGCAAACACAGTTCTGACTGCAAAGAAAGCAGGTTAGACAAACTGTATTTTCATTATTACTCTGAATGATTTCTGGCAAACAGTTACATCTTTCAGATAGGTTCCCTTTGCACTCCTAGTGACTGCAAAAATGGAGTGAATTGGCAGCAGCTCGATTGGTACTCAAGTAGAGAAACACACAGTCCCCCCATACAAACTAATTATGTCTGCAAGCAGACAGCTCTTAAAGAGACAGTACCAGAGGATCTAAAAACACTCACAGATAAATGGCTTTAACGCCAAACACCATTCAGGCTTGGAGCATTCAAGCAAGCTCGTGGAAGTCTTTTGGGAACCCCCATTTGCAGGGGGGTTACATATTTCTTTCTTAAGCTTTTAAAATGGCTATTTTCTGTTTTCTTAATTTTATTATGACGGTCAGATATGTTGTGATCCTTTTTATTGCCCAATCGTCTTCGGTGGTCATCAAAATCATAGTCAATTCATTCTTATCACATATACCAGATGTAGATAGGAAAGGTCCTAACCAATAATCATTTGTCTTGTTGTACCATATATGGTACTATAACATGTGTGGGAGTTCCCTATTCCACCATGTTGGCAAGGGTAATTTGGTTCTAATGTGTGTTTACTATATCTGGCTCTCAAGAGATTGCTGTCAAGCAATTTTAATTTAGCTCTTAAATAAACTCTACAGAGATCTGGGTCATGCAGCACATCTAAGTAGTATTTATATTTTACTGACTATATATTTTCTGTGTACCACATTGAATATTTTGTATGTGAGATTTTCTCCGGGTCTGTCTTGTTGCAGTATTTTTTTTTTTTGTCGACTCTTTTTATTCACTGCTACTTTGAGGAACTCTCTCAGGCATCTGTCTTAGCCCCAGCTCTACCTCCTTAGCCTGAAACTCCTCCTTATGTCCCGGCACCAATCTGACCATCCCCCCCCCAGCTCTGAGCCCCTCCAAGGTAGGGCTCCCCTATCCGCCAAGGGCGCTCTATCTACAATTGTTGTGGCCAGGCTGGGCTCGGCCCAGGACAGGAGGAAGTCCGACTGGTGGAGTGTGGCTAGTTGGAGGCAGTGCCGTCACCTATCCCAGAGAGCAGGGTATTTTTCATTGTTTTTCTCCCTGAAGCTCGGATGTGCAATGACATCCAGCTCAGCTGATGCACACTCCCATGCAGCCCGGAAAGACGTCCGCCGCAGCTTCGAACCCTGCATTTCTGCTGCTGTGCATTGTAGTACTGCCAGCCTCTGCTAGCGGTCACTAATGCATCGGCAAGTGGAATCCCCCCTCCCTGGTGAAGGAGAGCAGTCCTGAGGATGCCCAATCCTTCCCCATCCCTGCCAACCCCAGACAACCCAGGCTCGTTCCCGAACCCGGGTCGCCGGCATGGCGCGAGGTGTGGCGTCCATCGCTTCAACCCTCAGCGCCACCGGGCCAGCTCTTGTTCCAATATTGATACAGTATATTCTATTTTCAATATATTTCTTGTATTTAATGCTAGTACTTATACCCCTTTGGACATATTTTCCCAGAACAGTTAAATTATATTTAGACAAAATACTGTTTAAATCTTTGAGCCAATTTTTAGGGTTGCAATCATTATTAATCTGTTTTAGTTTTTCAAGTAGGCACTCTTTTGGAAGTCTCTTTGTAGAAAGTCTAGATAGATGTATCCAATAGTTTATCTTTCTAGTATCACAGACCACGTTGATGTTTATCATACCCAGTTCTGCTCTTAAATATATTGCCAAACATGAGGCAGGTACACCAAGAGTGGTTTTGTAAGAGTTTGAAAACAAGTATAATGGCTTTCTCTTTGTGTTTAGTATCCCAAACTTCAGTACCATAAAGGATCTGCATAATGTATTTAGAATTAATTGCCCTAATTAGAGGCCGAATAGTAAGACCCCCATACATGTAGTTAAACCTATTAAGTCCCAATGCAGTTTTCTTACAGATGTTTAAGATTTTATTGATATGATTAGTCCATGATCCTGTATTCATAAAAGTTATGCTTAAATAAACATAAGAATTGACTGTTTCTAAACACTGCTCACCTATTTTCCATTAAGTACTATCTTTACCCCAGCCAAAAATCATAATTTTAGTTTTAGAATAATTAATTTGGAGTTTAAATTTGTCAGCTAACAAATATAGCATATCCAGTTTTTATTTTGTAATCCTCTACTTGTTAATAAAAAAAATTACTAAATCATCTTCATAAGCAAGTGATGAACAACTAGTATCAATGATCTTAGGGGAGTCAGACTACAAATTATCTAATTGTTTTAATATAGGGTCTATATAAAGATTAAATAGCGTCGGAGCAAGCAAGCAGCCTTGTCTGACTCCCTTATTAGTCTTAAAGGGGGACAGACATGTGTCCAGTGTGATTTAATCTTATAGTTGCCCAAGTATCTCCATATACATTAGCAATGATAATGACTCAGCAGGGTTGTATACCTCTCTTAAGCATTAGGGTCCATAAGATTTTTCTGGCTATCGTGTCAAATGCATAGGAGAAATCTATAAAACATGCATATAATTTTTTTTTCTTATTTATGTATATTTTTCAATTAAAAGATACAAGGGGAGATATTCAGACTGCACCAGGCAATGTTGCAAGAGGGAGCACAGCACATCAAAATGCACTGGGGCCAAGACGGGGAGATATTCAAAAGTGATGTGCTTGTCTCCTTCTAATCTCCCATTTAATGGGTGTATGTTAAATTTATCAATTTAATTAGGAAAGTCCCAGATTTATTTGTAGTTTTATCTAATGTTGATCTTGCAGGGATCACAGGTAATTCATTTATAGCACCCAATATTGAGTTGTCTTTTAGTCCATTGTATTCTCCTATCCTTGAGTTCATATCACCCAATATTACAAGATTACACCTGGGAAATGTATATACAAGGTCAGTAATAAGATCTTCAAAAAGGTTCCATATACTATGTGGATAAAAAACAAGCATTTGTCAATACCGAATGTTTGCTTGCTGGCATTGGCATTGGTAGGGTAGGAGTTACAGAGCTGCATAATAGGAATGGCAGTGAAGTATTGAACTGAAGCCAACCCCATCACCACCCTGCAGATAGTGACAGGCATTGGGGTGTGCCTTTGGGTCATCAGGCATAATGGCCACGCCATTTCACCACACCCTACCGTGCAGACACCAATGTCACGGTGTGCCTTGGGGTCTTTGGACCTTATGCGCACCCCATTCCATCAGGAAATATTGTGAGATGGGTGCAGTATAGGAGAATGGGGTGAACTTTGGGACCGAAGAGTCCAAGGCACATCTCGATGCCTCTCAGTGGCTGCAGGGTGTGGGTAGGGGTGGAATGGCATGAGCATTGCAGGTGACAATCCCAAGTTACAGCCCTGATGCCTGTCATTCTCTACAGGGTGGGGTGTTATGGTCGGAAACCCTAACGCCTCAGGCATTCATTGGTATTTTCACTCCAGATTTCAACGTGGGTTTTTTGTGACCCCCACCTCATGAACAGTGGCAATATCAGTTTGTTAGCCGAAAGCTGCTTTTGCACAGCGACTACGGCAATAGTCACCACAGGTGCAAAAACACATTCTGAACTGGATGGGAAAAATGACAGCTGTACTGTTCATGGGGAGGTGTAAAAAATGGCAATGTTGAAAATCTGCAGTGAAAATGTTAAAAAAACTGGTGAAGTCACGAGCGTGCATAGAAACTGTGCAACATGCACCCGTAATGTAATTAGTTTGGAAATTGTTTACAGCAGATTGTCAACACAGGCATCTTGGGACCTCCGATCATGAACAGTGTCACTGTGATTTTCTTTATCTGTCCTGAACAATGATTTCCCACAGTGACCACACATTTCTGTGCTGAAAGTGTGAAAACACATTTCGGCCATGTTGTGAAAAATGACAGCTGTACTGTTCATAAGGAAGTGTGGAAAAATGCCACTGGTGAAAATCTGGACTGAAAATATTACAAATTCATGAACTTATGAAGGTGTGTGGAAACTGTGCAATGCTCACTCGTAACACAGTCATTTTTAAGAATTTTTCACCAAATTTTAAAAATCGTCATTTTAAGACCTCTGCTCATGAACAGTGTCACTGTGATTTTCTTAATGTGTCCCATACATTGATTTCACACACCGACTGCACCATTGTGCGCTACATGGGCGGAAACATGTTTTGGGCGAGATGTGAAAAATGACAGCTGTATTGCTCATAAGGAGGTGTGGTAAAATGGCAATGTTGAAAATCTGGAGTGAAAATATTGAAAATTTGTGAACTTATGAGCGTGCATAGGATCAGCGCAACAAATTAAGTGACAGGTTTAAATGCTTCCTTGGCAAGCTTTTAAACTAGCCATGGGGGGAGGTGCTAATAAGAGGCAGGAAATTTCAAGCCTCCCCCCACAAAACATGATGGGTAGTAAGGTAAACACTGAGGTACAGTGCTCAACAGAGGGCAGGACAGGGGTAAATGGAAAAATAGACAAGGGCAAAAAGAGCAGGCATGGGGGAAAAAGGATAAAGCCAACATTAAATGGAGGGCAATGAGTACCAATGCCCGTAGTCTGGAAACAAACTTCCTGAGCTAGTAGCCTTGATGGAAGATGAAAAATTGGATATTGTGGCAGTCACAGAAACATGGTACATGGGAACCATGACTGGGATGTCAACATACAGAGGTACACAGTCTACATAAGGGACAGGAGGGAAAATAGGAGGTGGAGTAGCTCTACACAAGGAAGGGATCAAAGCTACAGAACTAAAAAGTAAAGGGGGAGGACAAGAGGCACTCTGGGTCACCTTGGAGACAGGGAATGGCATCACAATCTGCACAGGGGTTGTATACAGACCCCCATCTCAAGGGGAGGAAATGGACAAGAAAATGATAGAGGACATTCTCAAAATGGCTGAAAAAGAGGAGATACTGTTGATGGAGGACCTGAATATGCCAGATGTTAACTGGATGACAAGTACTGCAGCCACATCCAAGAGCAGGGTCATTCTCGATGCTCTGCAGGGGGCAGACCTTAGACAGCTAGTGTTGGAACCCATTCGGGAGGGAGCAATACTAGACTTGGTACTCTCAAATGGAGAGAGGATCACAAATTTAGAAGTCAGTAGACATCTGGGAACAAGCGACCACTGCACAGTGTGCTTCACAATAAGCACAACCATGGAGACAAGCCATACAAAAACAAGCATACTGGACTTTAGAAGGGCTGACTTTGGCAAAATGGGTGAATACCTGAGGAATACACTAGCAAATGGCCAAAAAGGAGGGGTGGAAGAACAATGTAGAAAAATCAAAACTGCCAGCATAGAGGCAACAAGCCTTTGTGTGAAACAGATTAAGAAAACAAAGCAGAGTAAAAAACCACTATGGTTCTCAAAAGAGGTGGCAGGGAAGGTTAAGGAGAAAAAGGCTGCATTCAAAAAGTATAAGGCATCACAGAAGGAGCGCGACAGGGAACTGTATCAATTAAAGCAGAAAGAAGTGGGGAAGGCAGTCAGAATAGCAAAAGCCTAAACTGAGGAAAAAATAGCCAATTCAGTTAAGAAGTGGGATAAAACCTTTTATAGGTACATTAGGGAGCATAGAAAGGTTAAGGGAGGAATAGTGAAGATTAATAAGGGAGGGTGGGCAGAGGGAGACAGTGAAAAGGCAGAGATACTGAATGAATATTTTGCTCAGTATTCACAAAAGAAGATGAGGAGGAGTTACCTAAACCAGACAATAGAAGCACTCTGGGTAGGGGGGTTGACACCAGTCCATTTAGAGAAAAAAGAGTCCTGAAAGAACTCCTAAAACTCAAGGTGGACAAAGCAATGGGGCCTGATGGGATTCGCCCCAGAATCATAAAAGGACTAAGAGAGGACCTAGTGACACAACTGACCACACTTTTTAACAAATCATCAGAGGATGGGGTGGTACCTGAGGACTGGAGGAGGGCAGATGTGATTCCCCTTCACAAAAGTGGGAGCAAGGCAGAAGCAGGAAACTACAGACCTGTAAGTTTGTTATCAGTGGTAGGGAAAATGATGGAATCACTTCTGAAAGAACTGTTGAGCACCTAGAAGCCAGCGGGGCACAGGACCCAAAGCAGCATGGATTTACAGCAGGACGGTCATGTCAGACGAATCTAATAGATTTCTTTGACATGGTGATCAAAGTAATAGACCAGGGAGGGGCTGTGGATATGGCCTACCTAGACTTTAGCAAGGCATTTGACACAGTCCTGCACAAAAGATTAATAATCAAGTTAGCCAGCCTGGGAGTGGGTCCCAGGGTGGTAGCCTGGGTTGCAAACTGGCTGCACAACAGGACACAGAAGGTAATAGTGAATGGAACACATTCCGAAGAAAGGGGGGTCACTAGTGAAGTACCTCAGGGCTCAGTACTGGGTCCAGTCCTCTTTAACATCTTTATAGGTGACATTGCAGAGGGTCTGGAGGGAAAGGTATGCCTCTTTGCAGATGATACAAAGATCTGTAACAGAGTTGATACACAAGGGGAGGTAGAAAGGATGAGAAGGGACTTGGCAAGGTTGGAGGAATGGTCAGACATATGGCAACTTAGATTCAATGCAAAGAAGTGCAAAGTAATGCACCCGGGAAACAAAAACCCAGGAGAAGAGTACACAATAGCAGGGGAGGTACTAACAACAACAAAAATGGAACGGGACTTGGGGTAGTCATATCAGATGATCTAAAGGTTGGTAAGCAATGTGAGAAGTCAGTAAGGAGAGCCAGGGGATACTGGGATGCATAGGAAGGGGCATCACAAGTAGAACAAGCATTTGTCAATGCCGAACATTAGCTTGCAGGTATTTGCAGTGGTGTTTAGCACATGTATGGTGCTTACCCTAATGCCCTGTCACGTTGCTGGTATTTGCACAATAAATTTTCACATGACCTTTTGTTACCCCCATTTGCGCTACATAGGCGGAAACACGCTTTGGGCAGGATGTGAAAAATGACAGCTGTACTGCTCATGAGGAGGTGTGGTAAAATGCCAATGTTGAAAATCTGGAGTGGAAATATTGAAAATTCACAAACCACGTGTTAGGTGGGAACTGTGCAACGACACTCATAAAACAGTCATTTTTAGGAATTTTTTCACCAAATTTTCAACATTGCCATTTTAAAACCTCTGCTAATGAACAGTGTCACTGTGATTTTCTTACTGTGTCCCATACATTGATTTCGCACACCGACTGCGCCATGGTGCACTACATGGCGGAAACACGTTTGGGCAGGATGTGAAAAATGACAGCTGTACTGCTTATAAGGAGGTGTGGTAAAATAGCAATGTTGAAAATGTGGAGTGAAAATATTGAAAATTCATGAAACTACGGCGTGCATATAGGACTGCGCAATGAACACTCGTAAAACAGTCATTTTAGGAATTTTTCACCAAATTTTCCAATACAGCCATTTTAAGACCTCTGCTCATGATCAGTGTCACTGTGATTTTCTTAATGTGTCCCATACATTGAGTTCACACACCGACTGCGCCATTGTGCATTACATGGGCGGAAACACGTTTTGGGCAGGATGTGAAAAATGACAGCTGTACTGCTCATGAGGAGGTGTGGTAAAATGGCAATGCTGAAAATCTGGAGTGCAAATATTGAAAATTCACAACGTATGTAGCGCGTGCGTAGGAACTGTGCAACGCACGCTCGTAAAACAGTCATTTTTAGGAATTGTTTCACCAAATTTTCAACATAGCCATTTTAAGACCTCTGCTAATGAGCAGTGTCACCATGATTTTCTTAATGTGTCCCATACATTGAGTTCGCACACCGACTAGCCATTGTGCGCTACATGGGCGGAAACACGTTTTGGGCAGGATGTGAAAAATGACAGCTGTACTGCTCATAAGGAGGTGTGGTAAAATGGCAATGTTGAAAATGTGGGTGAAAATATTGAAAATTATAGCAATCTACGGGCGTGCATAGGAGCTGCGCAATGAACACTAATAAAACAGTCATTTTAGGAATTTTCACCAAATTTTCAATACAAACCATTTAAGACCTCTGCTCATGATCAGTGTCACTGTGATTTTCTTAATGTGTCCCATACATTGAGTTCACACACCGACTGCGCCATTGTGCATTACATGGGCGGAAGCACATTTTGGGCAGGATGTGAAAAATGACAGCTGTACTGCTCATGAGGAGGTGTGGTAAAATGGCAATGTTGAAAATCTGGAGTGCAAATATTGAAAATTCACAAACGTACAAGCGTGCGTAGGAACTGTGCAACACGCTCGTCAAACAGTCATTTTTAGGAATTTTTTCACAAATTTTCAACATAGCCATTTTAAGACCTCTGCTAATAAACGAGTGTCACCATGATTTTCTTAATGTGTCCCTACATTGAGTTAAGCACACCGACTGAGCCATTGCATGCGCTACATGAAGCGGAAACATGTTTGGGGCAGGATGTGAAAAATGACAGCTGTACTGCTCATAAGGAGGTGTGATAAAATGGCAATGTTGAAAATCTGTAGTGAAAATATTGAAAATTCCACGAACTTACGAGCCTGCGTAGGAACTGTGTAACGCAACTCTCGTAAAACAGTCATTTTTGGAATTTTGCACAAATTTTTCAACATGGGGTGTTGGGACCCCTTCTCATGAATGATTCACTGTCATGGCGTTAGCCGGGCCTGAAGGGTGATTTCACACGGTGACTGCGAAATCACCCTTGGGCCTGAATAGTGTGACATGACATCATTCATGAGAAGGGGTCCCAAAACCCCATGTTGAAAATTTGTGAAAAATTAAAAATGCCTGAGATATGCAATAAAGTTGAAAGCCCCTATCTAGCCCATTATACGAGCTTACGGCATTTCCTCAGTTCGCGGTCGGCTTTGAAAAGTGCAGGCGTGTTCCCAGTCCACCGAAGATCATGCACGCCAAGCTCCGGTAAGTGTTGGGTGGGGTGTGGGGAGGCTGGTGCGCAGTGGGTGGGTGATGGTTGTGGGAGGGGGACTGGGAGAAGCGCGTGGGACCGTTTTGCTTTACAGGTGAAAACAAACAAAAAAGACCACGTGGGGCGTTTGCCATGCTGGGGTGGGCTCCCAGCATGGCAGAATAACTGGGGGCCGAGGAGCCGACGAGGATTGGGCACCCGTCCAGCAAACAAGCGGACGTTTGCCATGCTGGGTGGGCTCCCAGCATGGCAGAAGATAAGCCAGGGGGTGTGGAGCCGACAGGGGATTGGGCATCCCCGTTGGCAAACAACGTGGGACGTTTGCCACGCTGGGGTGGACTCCCAGCATGGCAGCAAAGATTTGGGGGGAGCAGCGTGACGCGGGTGGGGCGGCGTGATGCGGTGCTCTGTATGATAGCAGTGGTTTTCTTTGAAGTGAAGACCACCACTGTCATACACAGCTCCCGCACCTATTGGTGCAGGACCGCCACGCCTGCTCAACGGAGCAGTGGATTGCAAGGGAGAGGCACACCTCCAAAGTGTGCTACTCTCCCAAAATGTTCCTTGCGCATGCGCGCAAGCGAACTTAAAAAGGGAAGTGGTTATCCCTCTGTACAGACAGTTGGTGAGACTCCATCTGGAATACTGTGTGCAGTTTTGGAGACCTCATCTACGCAAGGACATAGACAAGATGGAAGCAGTCCAGAGGAGGCAACTAAAATGGTGCAGGGTCTGCATCAGAATTCATATGAAGAGAGACTTAGAGAGCTTAATATGTATACCCTTGATGAAAGGAGGGACGGGGGGACATGATAGAAACGTTCAAGTACCTCAAGTGAATCAACAAAGTCCAGGAGGGTAGCATATTTCAGAAAAAGAGATGTGTAAGAACAAGGGGACACAATTTAAAGATAGAGGGGGGACGGCTCAGGGGTAATGTGAGGAAATCTTTTTTCACGGAGAGAGTGGTGGATGCGTGGAACTGCCTTCCTGGGGAGGTTGTTGGGGCTAAAACAGTGGGGGAATTCAAACATGCATGGGACAGACACAAGGCAATTGTAGTGGGGGGTGGCAGGAAATAGGCTGTTGGTTAACTAGAATCTGCAGCTTATCCAGTAGGAAGGGAAATGGGCAGACTGGGTGGGCCAAGTGGTCCTTATCTGCTGTCAAAGTCTATGTTTCTATGTTTCAAGCACTCATAAAACAGTCATTTTTGTGGGAATTTTTTCACCAAATTTTTAACATAGCCATTTTAACACTTCTGCTCATGAACAGTGTGACTGTGATTTTCTTAATGTGTCCTATACATTGAGTTCACACACCGACTGCGCCATTGTGCACTGCATGCGTGGAAACACATTTTGGGTGAGAAGTGAGAAATGATAGCTGTACTGCTCATAAGGAGGTGTGGTAAAATGGCAATGTTGAAAATCTGGAGTGAAAATATTGAAAATTCGTGAACTTACAAGCGTGCGTAGGAACAGCGCAACGCATGCTCGTAAAATAGTCATTTTGGGGAATTTTTTCACCAAATTTATAACATATCCATTTTAACACCTCTGCTCATGAACAGTGTCACTGTGATTTTCTTAATGTGTCCCGAACATTAATTTCGCACACCGACTGCGGTACATGACGGAAACACATTTTGGGTGAGATGTGAAAAATGACAGCTGTACTACTCATAAGGAAGTGTGGTCAAAAGGCAATGTTGAAAATCTGGAGTGAAAATATTGAAAATTCGCGAACCTACGAGCGTGCGTAGGAACAGCTCAGCGCAGCTCGTCAAAACAGTCATTTTTAGGATTTTTTTCACCTAATTTTCAACATAGGCTTTTTGAGAGCCCACCTTATGAACACTGGCACTGTCATTTCATTAATCAGTCCCGAAAGGTGATTTTGTGCAGTGACCGCAAAATCACCCTTCGGGCCTGATTAGCGCCATAACAGTGACAGAATTCATGAGGAGGGGTCCAAAAAACCCCATGTTGAAAATTTGGTGCCAAAATTCCAAAAAATGCCTGAGATATGCAGCAAAGTTGAAAAAACCCTATTCATTACATTATACAGCTTACCGGCATTTCCTCAGTTCGCGGTCAGCTTTGAAGAGTGCAGACGTGTTCATGGTCCACCGAAGATTGTCGCACCGAGCTCTGGAGGCAAGTATGGGGTGAGGTGGGGTGTGGGGAGGCAGGGTGTGCAGTGGGTGGGCGAGGGTGGGAGAGGGGGGTGAAGACAGCAGCGAGGGAAGATTTTTTTCTTTCAGGTTTTTTTTATTATTTGGACTACATGGGACATTTGCCACGCTGGGGTGGGCTCCTAGCGTGGCAGGTGGAAGGCTGTTGGGGGAGCAGTGGAGCCGATTGGGGGATTGGGCACCCCCGTCGGCCATAGGACCTGTTGCCACGCTGGGGTGGGCATCCAGCTTGGCACCCGATAGTCTGGGGGAGGAACAGTAGAGCTGGCAGAGGATTGAGGCACCCCCATTGGCCATACAGTGTGGCGTGGGGAGGTAGGAGTGCATGAGCACAGTAATAGTCTTGGCAGCGTGCGTGTGTGTGTGGGGGAGGGAGTGCTGCTCACTCAAGTGGTGCTCTCCCTTTCAGCTGTACGACACTGCATTTTGGATCGTCGCACTATGTTTCTTGCACATGTGTGCAAGCAAACATAATGAGAACCTTGAGGTGGAATATACACATTAATTACTAAATAGGTGCAATAATTCTTTTCACATAATGTTAAAAAAAAATTAGTTGTAGAGCGTATCATTTTGGTAGTAATAAAAGAACCAATTTTAAAGTAGGAAATCAGACCCCCATACACAGGAGTACACAACGCAGCCCCTTTTAGACTCCTTTGGCTCCTCAATACTAGCAGGTGATAACCCATCCCCTTCTTTGTTACACACTGCAATTTCAGTCATTTTAAAACCAAACAAAAACCCATTGCAGTTTACTTCATACCAGCCTATTTTAGTATTGGACACCGATTACAAATATTTTATGTCTATTTTAGCTAAACGCCTAGACAGGTTACTCCCTGCCCTGAAAGGCTGAGATCATAAAAGATTTGTTCACATGCATACCACCAATGACAATACACACCACACATTGCACCTGATCTACCAAATGCAAAGGAACCAGGAGCCCTACCTGTTGATTAACCTAGACACAGAGAAAGCATTCGACCGGGTGTCCTGGCCCATACCTCTCAACTGTCCCTGATTTTCAGGGACGTCCCTGATTTTGCCTCAAAATTTTACTCTGTTCCTCCTAAAAATTGTGTTTCTGTGACCAAAGAGTGGGGGTTATAAGCACAAACTAATGTCAAACATTAAAGTTACAAACTTGTTCTTCTTTAAAAAATGCATTTTACACTAAGCCCTTTATTCTACCAGCTTCCTGAGTGGATATCTCCAATTTTGAGGAAGTGTCCCTGATTTTGGTCCTTTGTCCCTGATTTTTTTAAGCCTTGTCCCTGATTTATGATGCAGGAGGTTGAGAGGTATGTCCTGGCCATTCCTCTACTCCGTGCTTGGGTGACTGGGATTCCCGATTTCCTTTATATGACTATTACTAAGAATGTATGCCTCTCTGCAAGCCTGTGTGAAAGTTAACGGGCACCACTCACCAGACTTTTCCTGGGGTAAGGCACCCGCCAAAGACGCCAACTGTGCCGCTCCTATTTGTGGCCTATATTGAACAACTGGCACAGGCCATACATGAATCAGACCAATTCTGAGGAGTCACTATGGGAGCAAAGGAGCATCGTGTAGCTTTATATACGGATGATGTCCTGCTCTATGTCCCCAAACCAGACGAGGCCCTCCCCAAAGTCTTTTTTTTGTATAATCATTGTTTTATTGTGAATTTAAATAAAAATACATCAAACAAGTTAACTGTGTAACTAACATCTAGAACACCTGCTATAAACTATAAAACCCAGATACACATAGCATAGCATATCAAAAAATCACATATTATACTATAACAGTATAGCAAATACAGCAATATATAGAACACCAGGGATGAAGTTTAAAATTGTAGTAGCATTGAAAAATAATCTAAAAATCACAAAAATATAATGGAGTTTGAGGCAAGACATGGGCAAAGCCAAATGTATACTCTACTGTAGAAAAACTGTCAAATATAAGGCATCTTAGCCACCGAGAAACTAAATCCATGAAATAGATGAGAAAGGAAATGGCTTATGGGAGAAATGCAGGGTCCGACTGCAGTTCATACAGTGCCCAATGTCTACAGATTTCTTTGAAGATTGACATATGATTTAAAATGTTATACTTAAATTTTTCATATTGATAGATAGATAGTGTCTACTATGGCTATCCAGTAAGATAACTGAGGCGGCCGTGTTTGAAACCATAATTTGGTAATAGCTTTTTTTGCACATACCAAAAGAATCAACAGGAGTTTAAGTTGTCTGTCTCTTACCTTCGGCTTATGAGCCATCCACTAAGATCACAGGTGAGGACAAGACCAAAAAACACATGGGCTTGTTCAGTCCTGGACTCACCACATTCCCACCAACAGGTACCGGCCTGCATTCCAAAATATTTTGCTGAAAGTGCTGGGGTCTTAAAAAATCTCAAAGCAAACTCTTTTAGGTAAGGAGCCATTGAAAGTGTATATGTAGAGAGAGAGAGAGAGAGAGAGAGGGAGAGAGAGGGAGGGAGACAGAGAGATCATTTCTCCCACAGGGCTGGTTTGCATGAGATCTGTAATTCGGTATTCCATTGGTGCAAAATGGAGAGGGTAGAACCTTTTGATTGATCCTGAAGGATAGGCTATATATGGCTAATCAAATGTTGTTGCACGCCGCCCTGTTGGTAGAATAATATTGAAGCACTCTATGGCTAATCAAATGTTTTTGTACGCCGCCCTGTTGGTGGAATAATATTGAAGCACTCAATGATGGAAGTGGGTCTGGGAGACTTCTACAGTGGGTAGGAAGGGTTTGTATATATGCTTGGAGTTGCACATACTGATACTAGTGGCCTGTGGACGGTAAGGAATAAATACATACAGAGCACAAAGATCAGAAAAAGAACGAATACCCAGAGAGTCTAGAATCTGATGGGGATATACTGTATTAGTCCCAATAGGGCCCACCATCTTAAAAATGAGTCTGAAGCATTCAATAGATTGCTACGTGGCCATGCCAAAGCCTCCGTCTGGGGAACCCCTTACCCAAGGTACTTTGTTTGTACTACTATATACCATATCTTGAGTGTCTCTGCGGTATAACAGAAAAAGTGAGAAAATGGAAGATAGCCCAGGGGTGAAGAAAACAAAATTTGACTAACATCATGGAGATCTTTAAGTGTGAATTCTACATCCTTCCAATGAGATCAGTAGTTCTCTAAGGTAAAAGGCATAGCAGACAAATCTGGCATACTATCGCATATAAATGGAAATTAGGTAGAGTTATCCCACCTTGAGCCGGGGATAAATGTAGTATCGAAAGTCTAAGTCTAGGCCTGTGTCCCCTCTGTGACAACACTCTCCCTTCTGGACTGAACAGTCTTTAGAGAGTTGTCTGCATCTACTTCTTCTCACTGCCACCAACTGGGATTTTTGAATTCAGCAAACATTTAGCATGTATGTGTTTAATTGAACCGATCAGCTTAAAAACCTATAGATGTCCAACTAGATCAATTCTGCGACCAGTTTGTATTTAAATGTGCCAATCTTTTTAAAATCTGTGTGTGTGTGTGTGTGTGTGTGTGTGTGTGTGTGTGTGTGTGTGTGTGTGAATGTCCACTCACCTCGGTCACTCTCTGAGAGTTAGTACCTTGTCCAGAGGCACAGCCTGCTAGTGATGTAGAGTCCTAACGTTTTTTCCCTTGTTGTTAGCATGCCAAGCAAAACCTCTGGTGAGACTCAGAAGACCAGAAAAACAGTTTCAGTAAATCCAAACAATTAATCCCATTTCTGTCACATCTCCCCCCTCCCAAGTGATGAAGACGTGTCTCTTTGGGCCATCCCAAGACACTTGGCCATTCATGCAAAAGCTGGAAGTGCCCAATATATCCAGCCATGCTGTTAGACCTGCCTGGACAGCCCATCTACTTTGGCATTCTGTTTACTGCTGTGATGCTGGATAGTCATGTTATAGGCCTGCAATACCAAGCTCCAGTGCAGTAGTTTCCCATTTTGCCCACTTGATCTATGAAGCCAGATCTGGCAATTATGATCTTTGACCATAGTAAATTCTCACCCATACAGGTAATGCTGCAGCTTCTGAAGGGCCCAAACTGTCCCCAAGCACTCTTTTTCAATTGTGGCATAAGCCTCCTCCCTGAGCAGCAGCCTCCATCTCAGATACACTATAGGGTGCTCCTCCCCCTGCGGAGTAACCTGGTTCAGCAGGGTACCCAGCCAATGGTCTGAGGCATCCACATGGACAATAAATGTTAGACTATAACTGGGGCTAGCTAACATGACTGGCCCACTTAAGGCCTTCTTCAGCTCTTGAAAATCAGACTCACTGTCCTATGTCCACTGGACCCTCTCCGGCAGTCCCTTTTTTGTTATGTCTATCAAGGGGCTTGGTCATATCATTGAAGTGAGGGACAAACCTCCTGTAGTATCCAGCTGCCCCTAGGAATGCCCTTACCTGTTTCCTAGTGGTAGAAATGGGCCAGGACAGCATGGCACCAACCTTGGCAGGCTCTGAATGGATACATCCACTGCCCACCCAGTGCCCGAGGTAGGAACCTTCTGCCATACCTATCTGGCATTTCTGCCTTGACTGTCAACCCTGCATCTTTTAGCTGGTGGAACACCTCCTGCACATGCTCAATATGGTCTTCCCGGGTCTGGCTGTAAATGGTGATGTCATCCATATATGCCAGTGCAAAGTCACCTGCCCCAGACAGAATACGATCCACAAGCTGCTGAATGGTTGCGGGTGCATTCTTCATACCAATGGGCATTACTTTGAACTGATATAAACCAAATGGGGTGATGAAAGCTGACCTTTTTCTGGCTGCAGGGGTCAGAGGTACCTGTCAGTGCCCCTTTTGTTAAGTCTATTGTGGTCAAGTACTTGGCTCCCCCCACTTGCTCCAGGGTCTTGTCTGTTCTGGGCATGGGGTTGGTGTCTGACTCCATGCAGTTGTTAAGCTTTCAGTAGTCAACACAAAACTGTGTGCTGCTATATTTTTTAGGGATCAGGTCCACGGGTGAGGCTCAGGGGCTACTGGACTCCTGGATCACTCCAAGTTCCAGCATCTCATCAAGATCTTCTTTCATGGTCTGCTTAACTTGCTGTGGTACCCTGTATGGGGACTGTCTTAGTGGCACTTGGGTCCCAATATCCACATGGTGCTCGACCAGCATGGTGTACCCCAGTTTTCCTGTGGATATGTCACCGAATTCTCTCAACATGCCCTGGATCTCCTGCACCTGGGTGATGTCAGATGATCTGAGAGGGTGAGGCTGTCCACAGAGGATCCTACTTGGGCCTCCCCAAGGAGGTCCACCAGGGGATCAGCCTCATCTTTCTCATCTGGGGCGCTGCACACAGCGAGGACCAATTCCTTCCTATTGTAGTAAGGCTTCATCATGTTACCATGATACACTTTCTGCCTGCACCTCCTGCCAGGTAGCTCTATCATGTAATTAACATCACTCACTTTTCGGACAATGGAGAATGGCCCCTTCCATGCTGCCTGCAGTTTATTCTGTTGGACAGGGATGAGTACCATCACTCGCTGTCCCACCTCGTATTCTCGGGCCCCATGGTCATAACAGACTTTCTGTCACTGGTGCTTTGTAGCTATGTGCTCCTGAGCAAGCCCCATGAGCTCCTTAAGCCAGGTCCTGAAGCTCAGGACATACTCCACAACAGACTCCTCTTGGGAAGCATGGTCACCCACCCCTTAATCTCAAACTAAATCTAGGGGGCCCCCCTCACCCTATGGCTGAACAGCAGCTCGAAGGATAAGAACTCTATAGACTCCAGTGGGACTTAAGAGTATGCAAAAAGGAGATAGGGCAAATATTTGTCCCAATCCCTCTTGTGCTGGTCAGAAAATGTCCTTAACATGGTCTTAAGGGGTGAATTAAATTGCTCCATCAGACCATTAGTTTGGGTGTATAGGGAGGTTCTGAGCTGCTTCACCCCACACTTCTCCCACAAACTACTCATTAATCCAGACACAAAAGTAGAGTCCTGGTCTGACAGTATCTCCTGGGGAAAGCCCACACAGCTAAATATCCCCAACAGTGCATCAGCCACCTTCTCTGCCTCAATGGATGATAAGAGCACTGCCTCTGAGTATCTCGTGGCATAATCGACTTCTACCACTGGAATATATTGCTTGCCAATGTGATTTGGGGTGTTAACTGGCCCCACTCTGTCCACAGCTACCCTCTTAAAGGGTTCATCAATAATGGGCAGGGGCACCAAAGCTGCCTTGGCCTTGCCCCCATCTTTCCTACTCTCCGGCACTGTGAACAAGTCCTACAGTAATTTGCCAGATCCATGCCAATACCAGGCCAGAAAAAATCATTGGTCAGCCTCTTTTTTGTGTGCCTCACACCCAAGTGGCCTGAAAAAGGGATATCATATACCAGGGCCAAGACCTGCTGGTGGTAAACCATAGGGATTGCCAGCTGCTGGAGCACCTCTCCATTTAGCCCTCCCTCAGGTATACACTCCCTGTACAACAGCCCATTTTCCCAATGTACTGACTCTTTACTCCCCTGAGAGCCCTCAGCCCTGTCAGCTTCTCTACTCAGTTTCTGCAGGGTAGGTTCAGCCAGCTGTGCGACATCCAGCTCCTCTCGTCTGACCCACCTCAGCTCCCCTCAGAAGGAAGTCCGGTGAGCTCCTCTGTTTGTGACTGGGGCTCAGGGCTGCTACTCCTAGTCAGCCCTTCACCCGTACTAGCCACCTCTTCAGCTGCTGAGGGAGGGTCTGGCACTGGCTGGGTCACCCCCTTTTCATCCTTAGAAGCTTGCCCATTTTGCCTGGCTGCAGGTAGTAACATGTACCAGAGATTTCCTGTGGCCAAAATCATTTCCCATGATCACACTCATAGGGAGATCAGGTACAACTCCCACCTCCTTTTCTGCATGGCCACCCTCCCAACTCAGGAAGACCTTGGCCATCAGTATTTGGACTGCTGGACCTGTGACTCCCCAAATTGTGGAGTATTGCCCTGGCAGAATCTGATCTGCCTTAATTAAATCCTGTCTCACCAGGGAGATGGAACCGTCTATAGCCCTCAAACCCTGCATTACTGCCCATTAACTACAAAAGGTTGCATATACTCGGAGGAGGCAAGTGGTACTGCAGTCTGCATGCAATCCATCCACTGTTGGGTGTTAGTTTGTTCACCCCGTCCCCCAGCCTTTTGCCCCTTAACCATTTTCTGAGGGCAGTTATATCTCAAATGCCCCACTTGATTGTAAATATGGCATTTCTTGGCCTTCGGCAGTTGGTTCCCTTTTGAACTGGTGGATTCTGCTTTGGGCTCAGGTGCAGGCTGGTTTACTTTAGGCTGACCCCATGGGACTTCTTAGAACCATGTGCTGCCCCCCCCCCCATGAGACTTACGCTGTGTGTATGGTCTGCTGGCCATGTACAGATCAGCAATTACTGCTGCCTCCTTCAAGGAGCTACATGCCCTGTTGAACAGCCATACATGCAGGTCCTCAGGTACAATTTTAAGAAATTATTCCCTAACAAGCAAATCTTGGATTAGCTCCACAGTGTCTGTTTTTGTCCCATCCACCCAACAGTCAAGATAAGTGCACAGTTGAATATGCAATTCTACATAACTGTCTTCTGGGCTTTTCCTTATGTAGCCCAGGTGCCATGTGCCAGTGGGCTACTACCCCTGCCTGTTGACTACCACACATGTTATGGGGCCTGGGTTCTGTTTCAGTGGTAATTGGGGGTTCTTTCCCAGAATAGAAATAAAATAGCATGGTGCATCCACCCAGCAAGTGTTAACAACTTTAAATGAATCCCACTTGGCAGGGCAAGCCCTGGGTTACTCACAGTTCTGCAGACAATGAGATTTAGGTACTGGCACAGTGGGTTCAAGCAAGCAGGAAACAACTGCTCTGTGGGGCAGCAAACAGATATACAGCAATTACTGACCTGTAGAATGAAGCAAAGGCTGGCAGCAGGTTGATCTTGGACTTGCTTAAAGAGTCTTGCAACTTGTCCCGTTCTGACTTGCTTGTAGAATCTAGCAGCTTGTCACCTTCAGCCCACCAAGCAGGCTGGATTACAGAGCACAAATGCAAGGCCTCCAAGGCTACAAGGGAACCCAGACCCAGGAGTGACCCCACGGTTAGGCTCCACAAATGCGTTCAGAGTGCCCTAGCATTGAGGCACGTGCCATGGCTCCCTGCAGCCCAGTCTGCTCCACTCAATTGGGGTTAGCTGTTCCCCTACCTGGCTTCAAGTTGCAGCTGTGTAGATTGTAGTTTTCACATTTTGCCTAAACAGAAATAATCAGCTCCAGGGTTCAGCAATATGTTTTCCGACTCCTACTTTGTCACTGGCTATTGGCTAGCAACGTACATTCTTTGGAGTGAACCTCCACCTTTCCACAGCTGGATTTCAGCATGACCAACAGGTTCCTGAGCTCTGGATATCTGCAAACCTTTTCCACAAATGTCCTCAGTTTCAGACTGAGTGCCAACTTTAGGCTCTGACACTGGCACACACAGTTCCAAACAGCCCTTTTTAAAAGGTCAAGGTTTACCACACTGCTGCAGGCTCACTGCTAACTCTGGATCTCCAAACAAAAAGGATCTTTCGCCCTACATCTTGGATGTTCAGCTGCAACCACAGTTCCTTCAGGCAGAATAAATCCCTTGCTAATTCTCTGGAAATTGACTGTTTGACCAAATAGAGTCCTGGAAAGGTTTCCAACCTTTCCCAACACACAGTATGAGCTCCTCTTGACTCGATCAGAGTAGGGGCATAGCCAGGAATTTTAAACTTGTACTCAAAACTGATGCGCTGCCACGCCACACCAACCCAACAATAGGCTTGCCCCACCCCCCATTTGCTATGTCTGAGTTCAAGTGATTGGTTTCTTCCTGTAATCCTCCTTCCTTTGTTTTTCTGCCTGCCTGGTAAGTTGTTTTTGTTTGTGTTTTTGGCTGGTGGTATCAGTGCCCCATAGCGAACAACAAAGGCAAAAGGACCGAGTGTGACACAGACACAATGTGACTCACAATATCCTTGCTTTCCTCTTTTTGTTGCCCCGCCTGATTTTTTTTACTATACTTTGCCGAGTACGGTGTGTATGCCTGCTGACACCTCTCATCAGAGCCCAGACCAGACTGACTAAACTGCCCAAAGTTTCTGGGGTTTCACACTCAAATCCCAGCTTCTGATTGGTTAGATACTGCTGTCATTCACATATTAATAATCATTAACCTTGTTAGATTATTGATTGGTAAATGGGTTTTGGTGCCTGGAATAAAGTTCACACCTCTCCCATAAAGCAGTTCACCAGTCTTTGGGCACCTAAGCTACTGATTGGCTGGCACAGGGGGTCAAAGTAGCAAAGATGGCTGCCATTGTACACAGTCCCATACAGTTTTATAGCAGTCCCCACTTTTAATAATCTTGGCAGCCAAAATATGCAGTCTTAACACATATTTGTCCCATTATCCTGTAGCAGCCTTTTCCCCCTGTTAAGCGACTACACAATTATTATTAGAAAGTCCTCCTCCAGCCGGTCGCTAACTCCGTTTCACCAGTAATCCTGGAGCAGCGATCCAGCTCATTAATATTCATGCAGTCCTCATCTTTACACATAAATGTCCCCTGTTCCTTAGCGCTATTGGCTCTTTTAAATAGAACAATCTGGCTACTTCTTATATGCCTCCTCCAGGTGTCTGATCCCTGATCAACTTATTATGGTGGTCTGGATCACAAGGGAGGCAATTAGAAGGCCATCGCAGTGACAAGAATTCACTAACCCACTAGCATGCATGTGTGGACCTCGCAGGCACTTTTAAAGTGCAAATTGCAGTGACAATCCCACAACTGACTCCTGCCCCAAAATGGACCTGAAGCACTAATGGGCCAGATGGAGACCTAAATGGGCACAGGACCTGGATAGGCAGTGGGAGGCAGTGGAGGACGGGCAGCACCTGGGCAACAGGTAAGCCACCACCCATGGAAGGGTTACACTTAACTCCCTAAATTTCTTTCCGTAAGCCTCAGGAGTTAATTCAAAATGTTTTAGCACCATTTTAACCTTATCATAATCAACAAAGTCTTCATCATTCATTCTGCCCAATGCCTGCAAAGCACGTCCTATAAGTACGGGTGTGAGATAAATCATCCATGAAGCTCTGTCCCATTGGAACTGTGTGCACACCCTCTCAAATGACTATAAAAATAGATCAAGATCATCTCCCTCCTTATACTGAGAAAACTATTTAGAATTGATTTTGGCTTCATGGGGTTGACTCTCTCCACCATTACTTACGTTTTGCTGGTGCAGTGTCAGAATCTCCTTCTCATGTTGTCATTCTTTCTCTCTGTCCTCCAGTCTTTTTGCCTCTGCTTCCAGTCTTTTTGCCTCAAGTTCCAGTTCTTGCTGATGAATCTTTTCTCTTTCCTCCAGTTGTTTTGTTTCCATTTCTTTTTCTGCCTCCAGTGTTTTTGTTTCTGCATCCAATCTCTTTGTCTCTGCCTCCAGCTTTTTCACCTCAAGTTCCAGTTCTCGCTGATGCAGTTGCAGTCTTAGGATCTCAAGCCGATTTGGAGAGTCTGTTACCCTAGCTCCTGGCTCAGGAGTCCTTTGCCTTTGGTCATGGTCCTTCAGAGATTATATGAAGTCCTTTTTGCTCTAACCATCCCACTGGATACCCTTTTCTTGGCACCTCTCCTGAAGCTCTGCCACAGGAAGCCTGTCATAACCCTGGGAGCTCGTTCTCTCTACCTACACTAAGCTGTGCTGTTAGAAACAACAGCAAAAAAAAAAAAAAAACAATTGTAAAAGTGTGCTCTTTTGTATATCCTATTTTGTGACTGCTAAGGCAGAATTTTCTACTGACAAACTGTCTCTCAGTGTGCAAGAATGTCCACTATGCTCCCATGATGCTGCCCACCAATTTGTGATGACACTGTCCCTTCTGGACCGGACAGTCTTTAGAGAGTTGTCTACATCTACTTCTTCTCGCTGCAACCAACTGGGATTTCCCAGTACATTTACCTTCCCTTGCACAGAGCTGGGAGGTTAATCACAGTTCACAGTTCAAAATCTGGTAGCATGCTCTCGACTGACAGATGCTAGACATAGTTTTTTCTCATAGCCAGTGAAAAATCATGCTGGGGAGCCTGAAACAGGGAGATATCCTACTTTATATGGGCAAGATAAAGACCCTGAGTCAAACTGAAAATCATATTCCCACCCCAGCCCCAGGCAGGATTATCCCTACCGCACCTTCACCTCCATTACTGGGCAACTCAACTTACGTTTCTGATGTTCAGACACAGAGGCTCTACACCTAATGCATGGCTGGAATTGGAACAGGAATTCTGTTCTAATGCAGGCCAAGTCCAAACGCTATACTTTAGAATTCCTCCCCCTGAATCCCAAAGGATGCATGACCTCTGGCTATGACAACAGGCCTGCATCTGAAACAGTATCTGTAGGGTCCTGCACCTTATGCTTTTCCTTCCACTATTGCACCCTATATCTCTCCTGGAAAACTTCTTCCCAGTGTTGTTAGACCCAGGATACTGCACATCAGAAAGGTACTCTCTCCAATATCTTTCAAAGCTGATCAAAGATACAGGGGCCTTCCCCTTCACAGAGGTTCAAGCTCCCTTAAGGCCTCAGAGACAGGAACATTTTGAATTCCTCCAAGTCTGTCAGTACTTACAATCCCTGCCATTGGCAGACCACACACCGGCATCCTACTCGGTGATCATCAGTCACTTCTTTACTTTTTTTTCAAACAGGCAATTCCCCTTATATGGTGTACAAGCTCTATAAAGCCTTACAAAGCACAGTGGGCAGTTCCATTCAGGAAATCAGGCTCAAATGGGAATCTAAACTGGAGATACAGATCCCAGTAGAAACATGGCTGAAATCATGCCTGGCTAGCACTGAAGTTTCCAGGGCCTGTGCCTGGTGGGAATTTATCTGGAAACAGCTCATTCAGCATTTTAGAACTCCAGTGATCTCCACTTATTATTTGGCTTCTACTTCAGTGGCATGCTGGCGTGACTGTGGAGAGCAGTAGGCAATTCATACCAAGGTAATGTGGTCCTGCCCAGTGCTTGCCCCTTTTTTTCAAGCACTTACTCTCATGCTAACTGAACAGTATGGTGGATCCCTGCAACAAACCGCTGAGCCATTCCTACTCTTACAGTTTCATCAGGGCTTCACAGAAAGCAACACAAGATACCTGCTTCATATCATGCTTACATAGAAACATAGACTTTGATGGCAGATAAGGACCACTTGGCCCACCCAGTCTGCCCATTTTCCTACCGTTTGGATAAGCTGCAGATCCTAGTTAACCAACAGCCTACTTCTTCCTAACCCCCACTATAATTGCCTTATGTCTGTCCCATGCATTCTTGAATTCCCCAATGTTTTGACCCACAACCTCCTCAGGAAGGCCATTCCATGCTTCCACCACCCTCTCCATGAAAAAATACTTCCTCACATTGCCCTGAACTGTCCCCCTCTATCTTCAAATTGTTCTTGCCTGTACTTGCACATCTCTTTTTCTGAAAGATGCTACCCTCTTGGAATTTGTTGATTCCCTTGAGGTACTTGAAAGTTTCTATCATGTTCCCCTTCCCCCTCCTTTCCTTGAGGGTATACATATTAAGCTCCTTTAGTCTCTCTTTGTATGGTTTCTGGTGCAGACCCTGCACCATTTTCATCGCCCTCCTCTGGACTGCCTCCATTCTGTCTATGTCCTTGCAGAGATGGGGTCTCCAGAACTGCATGCAGTACTCCAGATGGGGTCTCACCAGCTGTCTGTAGAGAGGGATAACAACTTATTGTTTTCTACTGGCAATGCCTCTCCTATGCATCCCAGTATCCCCCCCAGCCTTCCTTACTGCCTTCTCACATTGCTTGCTTACCTTTGGGTCATCTGATATGACTACCCCAGGTCCCTTTCCATTTTTGTTGTTGTTAGTACCTCCCCCCCCGTTGTGTACTTTTCCCCTGGGTTTTTGTTTCCCAAGTGCATTACTTTGCACTTCTTTACACTTACAGTGGCCAAGAAAATAATTATGACATTATGGCCGACACCTGGCACCAACTAGTTGGACAAATTTATCTCATGGAAAAACTCATCTCTTCATTAATTCATTGTATCTTGTGGGGCCAATTGGGGTCGGGTTAAGCAATAGATGATTCTGACGCCATATGGCACTACTGGTAAGAATGACAGCCACTCAGACATATATTCATTCAGATGGAATGGCTGGCTTTTACATGTCATGGCAAAAGATCCTTCCCTGGTTCCTTAAATAACTGGAACATATAATGACTGGGTTGGTGACCAGTCAAATGGGTGCAACAATGCCCTCCCCAGCAGTAAAAACTTGATGTCTCCCTTGAAGGAAGTCCCTGATGCTCTGCTAGACTCGGTTACTCTAGCAGTCCCCTTCCCTTCCCAATTGACAGAGTTATGTGAATGGGCTTGTATCCCCCTTCCCCATATCCAACATGATGGATATACTTAATAGGGGTCCCCTTGACCGACACTACCTCTATAAATTACGGTTCCATGTCATAATAGTGAGCGCAAAACAGCTAGTGCTATTATGGCAAGTGTATATCGCTGAAAAGCAAATTAGTGTGTCAAAGGGCCTGGTAATGCAAACAAAGCCTTGGCCTGCTGTTAGCCTAACAAGTGCCCAAATGTTGCAACTTGGCTTGGTACTTCCCTTATGTGTCTTTCCCTATGTGTATTTTGTGTATTCTGTGTCTTTTATGTACATAGGCTGGCCACCTATGTGTTTTATTTTCATTTTATGTCTGTCTGTTGTCCTTATCGCACCCCCCCACCCATTTTTCTAAGCCAAAATATTGTTGCAGCATGTTTTACAAAATAAATTATATCTGTGTGCCTTTTGATGTGAAAGAAATCCATTTGGCAGTCTAGAAATGGCGTTATATATTTTACCCCTTCCGAAATCCAGGACCTCCTGAGACTGTTCTCTTCATCTAATAATGTCCTGGAAGCGCCCCCCCTCCCCCGTTTAAATAAAAGACTCTCTGATTTGTTAGAGTCAGAGAATGAGAATATTCTCAATACTCTCCTTTACGGCTGTCCCAAACAAGCTGCCTGACGATGTACTTACACTAATAAATCACAGCTAAGTAATCCAACGTCAAAGAAGGCTTAATTTATAATGAGTCGCCCCGGAGCTGCAAGTAAAGTGGAAGCGCTTCACTTTTAGCTCTAAGGCACCTCGCAGTTTACAGCTCACGGTGCGACTCTCTTTCTTCCCCCTGTGCCTTGTCTAAGCATCTGTACAGACATATTTAGCAGTAGATAGCATTACAGTTCCACAGAATACAGCGTAAACTGCCCTTCTCCATACATACCCCCTACTATAATGGCAAAGCACAGTAAAGTATATTTAAAGGGATTTTACCCTCTGTCTGGTAGTGGGATGCCTTGATGGTTCTTTTCTGGTAGATCTTCTCCCTAGGAGCCGGCCGGCCATTTTTCTATTTACTTTATAGGAAAAGAGATACAAGGGGGAGGGGCTTGTCCCACATGAACATTATTTTGAGGATTTAAGGAGTAATTCTTGATTATAAATGTATTATATGGAATAGGGGTGTTGTTGAAAAAGGT
Source organism: Neoceratodus forsteri (assembly GCA_016271365.2). NCBI lineage: Eukaryota > Metazoa > Chordata > Ceratodontiformes > Ceratodontidae > Neoceratodus > Neoceratodus forsteri. The sequence continues at coordinate 303,838,624 of CM057455.1, read as the reverse complement.
TTTCATTTGCTTTATTACAGTTTATTGAATTTTTGTAAAGTTTTTCCAGATTAAATTGACTGACATGTCTGTCAGCCAATCAAATATATTCTTAGCCTATATATAGTCAGCTTTGGCATAGAGATGGCAGATGTAGCTGAGGGTGTTGAAGTGTATACACCCACTGAAACTAGTGCCTTCTAGTTATGCTGTCAGAGGATACTATTTGGTTTGCTTGATGTACAAATGAAGTAGCTTTCGAATGCTACCTGATTTAAATTTTTTTTTATTTCTTTGAACGAAACAGTCCGCTTTTTGTTTTGCATTTTATTTTGAATTTTCCAGTAAATTTACTTCAGAGACCATCTTAAGAAGAACGTCTGTGTCTGAGTCCATCTGTATCCCAAAGCCTCTTACACTGGTGTTAGAAGTGGGATACTGGTTGGAGCTGTACAGAGTAGTTACTCGTTCAGTGACAGCAGCCTATCAGCTACCCCTCCTACCTGGTTTGGACCCCGTTATAAGAAGAAGAAAAGGGAAACCTGCTATGAAGATGGAAGAAGAACCAATTGCACAAGCAAGTGGAAGAGTTACGGGGGAGGAAGTACCCCCCCTTGAAACCCATGAGCTGGTGAGATGGTTGTGCATGCACCAGGTAGAAATGGAGAAAAAGAGGGAAAAGGATAAAAGGGAATATGAGGCCAGGTGGACTGACACATTAAGGGCCATACAGGCTCTGGGCATCAATCGTCCACCAGATCAACCTCCTGGGGGGTCATAAAGACATTAAACTGGTCAAACTAACTGACAGTGATGATATAGAAGCCTACATTATGACATTCAAAAGAGTGGCAGTGGCATGTGCATGGCCCAGGGACCAATGGGTAATCCATTTGGCACCATACCTAACAGGAAAAGCGCAGTTAGCCTACAGCCATGTGGAAATTGCACAAGCAAATAATTATGACCAGGTCAAAGCTGCTATCCTGAAACGGTATGACTTCAATACCGAGACCTATCATCAATGTTTTCGGACTTATCGGTATCAGACTGCGGACAATCCTCAAGATGCCTATGTATGCTTGAAGGATTTATGTTTAAAGTGGCTGAAACCTACCACAAGGACACTCGACCAAATACTGGAAACTATTGTTTTGGAACAATTTATTAGAATATTACCACAAGATGTCCAACTTTGGGTGAAGGAGCACCGCCCAGAGACTTCAGACATGGCAATTCATCTTGCGGAGGACTACATAGCAGCCCGACCTACCCTTTCAAAGGGAATAATATCTCATGAAAATCAAACTCCAATGCCCAGACAAACCTCTCCCTCCCTTACTCCGGCCACCTCTCCAGCAGGGACAAAAATCTTTCCAAAGACACACAAAGGATACAATCCAGACATCATATGCCGAGAGTGCGGAGGGAAGGGGCATGTAGCACAGTTTTGCCCTAAGAAAAAGACTGAGCCTACACACCTAGCCCTGGCAAAGTGGGGTCAATATATGCTGCCTGTACAAATCGGAAATAAAACAGTACAAGGTCTCCTCGATTCAGGGAGCAGACAGACCCTGGTTCAAACATCTTTGTTAGATCCAATGACTAAATATAGACCACATACAACTGGAGTAACATGTATCCACAGGGACACACATCATTATCCTCTTTGTGACATGGTGATGACTGTATAAGGACAAATACACTCTATGCAGGTAGGTGCTGTTCCAAATTTACCTGTACCTACACTTATTGGGCATGACCACCCACACTTTCAAACATTACTAACTGATAGTGTATTTGCAATGGTTACCAGATCCCAGACTAGGGACAACCTGGAACAAGTATTTCCATTTTCTGAGGACATTTTTGGAGAGTCCAGGAAAGAAAAAAAGTCAAGAGCTCAGAAAAGAAAGGACAAGCTGCAGTGGACTCAGACTAAAAGTGGGGAATATGAGAAGGTCATAAAATCTGTTATTGAGAAAATGGACTTTAAAACTGCACAAAAACAAGATGTCAGTTTAAAGGATTGTTTTTCCCAGGTGCCTAATGTTAAAGGAGGGTCAGATAGGTATAGAATAAATAACGGTTTGTTGTACAGGAAGTGTGTCAACCCTAAAAGTGGGGAAAAGGTAAATCAGCTGGTGGTTCCCCAAACATACAGACAACAACTTTTAGAAATAGCTCATAATATACCCCTAGCTGGACACCTGGGTAGAGACCGCACATTAAGCCACCTGTTGTACCATTTTTTTTTGGCCTGGCATCCACGAACAGGTGGCAGAATTTTGTAAAAGTTGTGTGGAATGCCAAAAAGTAGCCAAACTAGGAAAGAAGGATAAGGTACCCTTGCTGCCCTTGCCTTTAATAACAACTCAATTTGAACATATAGCCATGGATGTGGTGGGTCCCTTCCCTAAGAGTACAAAAGGAAACCAGTATATCTTGGTGATATGTGACTACGCCACTAAATACCCTGAAGCTATACCTATGCATAATGTCACTGCACCAAAGATTGCTGAGGAACTGGGCAAACTCTTTAGTAGGGTTGGTATACCAAAAGAAATCCTGACCGATAGGGGTAGCAATTTCTGTTCTGCTTTACTAAAGAGACTGTATAACATCTTGGGAATTACTGCCATACATACTACCCCCTACCATCCCCAAACTGACTGTTTGGTAGAGCGGTTCAACCAAACCCTCAAAAAAATGTTACAGAAATTCAGTCAGGAGGAAGGCCATAGATGGGACACATTACTACCCTACTTGATGTTTGCATATAGGGAGGTGCCCCAGGCATCCACAGGGTTTTCTCGTTTTGAACTGTTATATGGGCGCAACCCTCGAGGCCCGTTAGACCTTATAAAGGAAGAATGGGATGAAGGGCAAGCATCACAGGGCCTAGACCCTAATGACTATATTTGTCACCTCAGGGACAAAATAGCAAAATATATGGAAATGGCACATCAGATTAACACTAAACATGAGGGTGTACAGAAATTACATTATGACAAGGGGATAGGTCATAAAGAATTCCAGGAGGGGGACAAAGTGTTATTATTGCTCCCATCCACAGAAAATAAGCTCTATATGAAATGGCAGGGGCCATATACAGTACTCAAACGAACAAGACCAGTAACCTATCAGGTGGAATTACCAGACAAAAAGAAGAGATATAATGTATACCACGTTAATCTATTAAAAAGATGGGTAGAAAGAAAGGACCTTTTTGTGGGATACATACGCCCTGAACTCCCCATCAGTGAACTAGATGTAGTATACCAAAGGTTAGTAAACAAAGGAGGTATTAACGACATAAATATAAGTCCCCAATTAACCAGACAGCAAATGGCTGAATTACACACTGTGTTGCAACCCTTTGCTAGTTATTTCACAGGAACACCTGGGAGGGTAAAAGATGTTCACAGAATAAACACTATACAAAAAGAACCCATAAGGCAAAGACCCTACAGAACTCCAGAGATATTAAGAGTCGATGTGGAAAAGGAACTTCACAAGATGCAACAATTGGGAATTATTGAACCATTCCATAGTGAATGGAATTTCCCCATTGTTGTTGTAGGAAAAAAGGAGGGCAGGGTCTGAATCTGTTTAGATTTTAGACGGTTAAATGAAATCTCTAAATTTGACAGCTACCCAATGCCACTCATTGATGATATCCTAGACCATCTGGGGAAAGCACAATATATTACCACCCTTGACCTGACTAAAGGTTACTGTCAAGTTCCCCTAGATGCTAATGATAAGGAAAAAACAGCCTTCAGCACCCCATTGGCTTATTCCAGTTCCCTGTAATGCCTTTCGGGCTTCACGGTGTTCCTGCAACCTTCCAAAAACTCATGAATAAACTTCTTTCACCACATGCTGCTTTCAGTGCCGCTTACATGGATGATGTGGTAATCTTTAGCAAAACCTGGTCTGACCATTTATATCATTTAGCTATGGTGTTAAACACCATGGGTGGGATATTCAAAAGGGCTGCGCCATGCGCAATAGAGTTGCGCATGCGCAAGTCCGAATTTGCGCCATTCTGCGATATTCAGCAGGAGGCAGTTGCGCCACTGAAAACAGGCTGAGCAACAGCGCAATGCAAATGAAGGCATGCACAACCGAAGGGGGTGGACCCATGCATAAAGAGCGCAATGCGATATTTAAAGACTTGCGCAATGCGCAACAGCGGATGAGCCGGAAGGTGCGCCATGGTGGAAATGAGACAAAATAAAAAGGCTCAAGGAAGAGGCGCAAGAACGCTACAGGGAAGCCACATGAGGCAGGGAGAAAGAGGGAGACAGTGGCAAAGAGTGCAGGCCTGGGAGTGCACAGGAGTGAAGAGGGACAAGGGAGGGTGTGCGGGGCCACAGACTGCAGAGGCCAGTAGGTGTACCCGGTGCAGTGGAGGTAGCAGTCAGGACAGCGGGGCTAACAGATCAACAACAGTGGGGGGGGGACACAAACCAGGGAGATGGACAGTGCCAGCTTCCACATGGAAGCTGTAATGAGGGGGGTGAGAAGGCATGCTGCAGGGGGACATGGCCATGGAAGGGCCCGTTGGCGGTATGCCCCCAACAGGCAGTACCGTGCCCGCATCAGCTTTGAGCTGTATTCAGACATAGAGATTGTGGGCAGATACCGCCTGAACAGGGCAATACTGAGGCGGCTCTGTGAGCTTTGCAGTGATGTGATGCAGGCACCCTCACAACAGAGTCACGCTCTGTCAGTGGAGACAAAGGTAACAGCCTGCATGTGCCTGCTTACCACGGGTACCTTCCAGAGGCCGACAGGGGACACCACAGGCATAACACAGTCGGCCATGTCATGCATCCTCACCCAATTCCTCAGCGCACTGCTGCCACATGCTGCGGAGTACATCCATTTCCCCAGCACCGAGGCAGAACGTACAGCAAACATGCAGGAGTTCCACAGGGTAGCACGTATGCCTGGCATGCTAGGGACCATAGACTGCACCCATGTGGCTATTCGCATGCCACCTGGCCCCGATGGGGCTGCATACAGGAACAGGAAGGGTTTTTCCAGTGTCAACTGCCAGGTGGTGTGTGATGCCAGTGGGCACATAATCAATGTCTGTGCCACACACCCTGGCGGAGCACATGATGCCTTCATATGGTATCAGTCCACACTGTGCCATCGATTCGAGAGTGGAGACATCCCCACAGGCCATCTAGTGGGTGAGTACGCATGTAGGAATTGCAAACTTGGGGCAAGGGTGGGAATGCCACAGGTGCCATGGTAGTAGCACACAGGGATATGGGCAATATGGACCTGAACATGATACTTATCTCCACTATCTCCACACAGGTGACAGCGGATACCCACTCCGTCCCTGGCTGCTCACACCATACCGGCACCCCATGACCCCATCGCAGCAATGCTATAATGAGGCACATGCCACCACACGCAATTTCATCGAGCGGGGGTTTGGGATGCTTAAGGCATGCTTCCGATGCCTAGACACCTCTGGTGGTGCCCTACAGTACAGCCCCTCAAAGGCCTGTGGGATATTCCTGGCCTGTTGTATCCTGCACAACATGGCCAGAGACTGTGGGATAGCCATACAAGTCGAGGAGGACAGCGATGAGGACTAGCAACAGCAGGTGATGATGGCGATGAGCAGCCTTGGGACGGCGGGACCCCGACTGATCCGGCAGGCCCAGCTGCACGGGACACCATCACGGAGGAGCATTTTGCCGACACAGGTAAGTCAAGGGGCCATTGCAACCAACACTGTCCAGGCACAACCCACAGGCACACAGGGTAACACACCAGGGGTGCATGCGACAAGGAGAGTGGAAGGGTCCAGGCACACGAACACACCATCAGGAAGGGTGAACAGTCATATGGACACACACACACACACACACACACACACACACACACACAGGCACCAGCGTACATGGGCAGGTGCACAGCAGAGCAGGAACAGACATGTCAAACACACAGATCCACAGACCACCCCCACCACCTGTACTGTCCAAGTACATGTGTCAGATGCTGGGCACCCTTGCACCTTGGTGTACAGTACAATGCAGGCATCATCATGCACACGCACCTGTGGACAGCAGTCTGGTGGGTGTGCAGGTGATTCAAGTGTCGGTGTGTTGGGCAGGGCACCCACCAGTGCACCGCCCACCATGACACACATTGCACACAGGGCAGCACCAGACAGGGCCCACACTGGGAGACAGGTCAGTCATGTTGCACTGTGCCATGGCCACCTTGGATGCATGGGCAGCCCCACTGTGACCCAGCAGCACTGGCAGGCTGAGCATGGGCCACATGGGGTGGCACCGATGGACCACCAGGGGTCCCACTGCGCGATCGTGACCTTGTCCGCACAGGGATCTGCAGCATGCCAAACATACCTGCACCAGGGGTGCTTGGGATGGCCACAGCAGAACCCGGCATCAACAGGCTGGGTGTCGGACGACACCGGGAATGGGGAGTGGAGAGCATACTGTGTGGGTGCACGGTACAGGGGCACCTGACTGTGTGCCCAATGCAGCCACGACAGCGACCAATGCCTGGGTCTGCCTGTCAATGGCGGCGATCACATCCATCCACATTTGGACCATCTCTGCAAAGATCAAAGCATTGTCCCTGCTGTGCTGCTCCACAGCCACGCACAGTGCTTCCATGGATGTTGCAATCCGCCCCTGTTGCTGTACTGATTCCCACAGCAGGCGGGTGTGCTAGTCAAATGGCTACTGTGCCACATCGGCATCCTGTCCCCCAGGGTATGGAAGGTCCTGATGCTCAACACCCCTTGAGGGTGGGCACTGTACACCAGGACCAGGTATGGGCATATCAATGGGTGGTGTGCATGTGCCACCACTGGACCCTGTACCCCCAGACCTGGTGGGTGACTGCTGCTGCTGCCCTTCCAACTGCTGTGCCCCAGGGACCACTCGTTCCACTGCTGTGGCCGCAACAGTGCCAGAGACCTGCACAGCCACCGGTGCTGACAGGCACAGCCCGGGACTGTGCTGACGTGCTGGCACACACGTTGGAACCAGCTAGGTCCAGGGGCACGTGCTGGCCTGCTGTGTGTCCATCATGGGACACACACGTGTCACTGCCCATTGCAGTCCTTGCATCACCAATAGTGCAGGTACGTGCAACAGCCACAGTCGCAGCGTGCACAGGCTGTGCACCCCCCACACCTGACTCACTGACAACAGAGGTGGCAGCCAGGCGTGCATGCTGGTGCAGTGCATGCCGGCTGGCAACAGAGGTGGATGGACGCTCCTCCAACTCTGGCAGATCTTCCTCACTGCATGGTCCCACCACCACCATCCTCTGCAGACGAACGGGATCTGTAACAGAAAGTGAGGACATGTTAGTGCATGTGATCTACCTTCCCCCCCCCCAAACACCACCACCATGTCATACCATGCAGTGATGGGCTTCCACCTGTCTGGAATCCACCTCCTGGTATGCCCTCTATAGCACTCCACTGCATTGATGCAGCCAGTTGGTCCTCAGCCGGGGTCAGCTCCGCCACCGCTGGCTGGCCTCCGCCTGTGCCAGCGCGTGCTGCCCTGAGGGCTGCCACCTTCTCCTTCACCCTTCTGCGGTCTGTCCCCATCTTCTTTTGCATTCCTGCATGGAGCGCTGGTGGCTTCCGTGCAGGTTCACTACCGAGCTACCCTCCCATGCAGCCACACGGGCCTGAGTGCCCACCATCCACTCAGTAGTGGCTCCTCTTCCGAGTAGGCCTGGAGAGGGCTCTCTGTCTCTGAGCTGAGATGTGGGCCTCCTCCTTCGCCCCATCTCACCTCACCTTGGCTCTGCTCGGTCATGTCGGTCTGTATGGGTGGAAGTGGACACCTGTCACTGTGCAGTCTACAGCGTTATCCCATGACCATTGGCCAGAACATCACACAGCATACCTTCGCCTCTCACCTGCAGTAACCGAATCTGGCCAGCACAGCCCAATGTCGCGTGTTATAGCGCAATGCATGCAAATTAGGAGTGGCTCAACTTTAATGACATGCAAATCGCGCCACTGCGCCTTTGAATGGCTGATCAGATGATTTGCTGTGTCGGCTGAATATCACGCCATTGCGCTGCAGTCGGTTGAGCGGCTGAGCCTATGGTGCATTTCTGTGACTGTAGTACACGCATTGCACATGCCCAGGTAGCTATGCAGGTGTCTGCCAGCTGATGACGTGCTATGCGCGATCAGCATCCAGAACACGGCCACCATTGTGCCAGTGGCGCTGCACAGCTGGGCACCAAATGGCACTGGGGCACAACCGCGCAATAGTCCACTGTGGCACTGGCACGCAGGGTGACCGTTCACGCAGGACGGGTAGACGCCCCGATGGCACTGTGCGTGGCCTGCGCCACTGACCCCTGACCTTGTGCCCGACCTTTGCCCCCTGGCGCTGTACATCTGGCATGTGTACGGCTTTATCACGCTGTTCAGTGACAGCACGATGGGGACCGATGGTGCTGTACGAACAGCGTGATAGGGACTGATGGAGTTCTATTGTGCAACATTTCCACGTGGGGTTGCCGCACTGTGAAGCGCCATATTGCCACTGTACAAATTGGAAATGCCACGCAGGTGAGCTCCACTGTGGGGGGCCTTGGAGGTTGCAAACCTGGTGGTTGTGGTGGAGCCTCACCATGGCACACTGTTTGGGGGAGTGCCTCTGCAGGTGGCACGCACCCATGTGTGGCAGCAGGTGGCTGCTGCCCTGGAGCAGGCCACTGGGCAGAGGAGGACTCCTGAGCAGCGCAGGCACCGCTACAGTGACCTGCGGAGGAGGGAGCGTGCTCTGCTGGAGCGCCTCAGGTCTCATGCCAGGAGGGGCATTGTGCCTAGGCCAGGTGGGTGTGCTGTGTATGCACCGGTATTGTCCACGTGGGTGACACTGTGTAATGTGACCTGCGCATGGGGGTGGGTTTGGCTATGGTTTGCTGTGAATGTGTTTGCAGGTGTGTGCTGTTTGGGTCTGGTTGTGTGGGCAGGCACACTCAATGGGGCAAGGGGCTATCTGCTTTGGGATCTCACTGATGTGTTTCTCTTCATTTGTCTCCCACAGGCATGGAGGAGCGGAGGCAGGCACAGGCTGAGGCCTGGGATGGCGGTGCCAGGGTGGCTGGTGGAGGAATTATGCCACAGCCGCAGCAGCAGCAGCAGCCACAGCAGCACCTGCAGCAGCAGCTTGATGAGGGTGAGTGTCATTACATCATGGATGTTATTGCATGCTGGGGGGGCATGGCCACCTTCCATGGATGACACTACCATGCATGCAACATGTGACAGTCATCACTGTCCAGTGGCACTGCATGTGTGTGTGTGCATCACTGGTGGTCCATGCATGCACTGGGCACATGGCTGTGGCACTGCCATCCCACCACAGAGCCACATCACTGGGCAGCCTTGGTTGTGCTGTGATGGACATGGGCGGTGTGTGTGTGCAGTGGTACACATGGCTGTTGCTGCCTGGTTGGGCATGTCTTGTGCACGGTCACTGTGGGTGGGTGCAGTCCATCACAGGAGCGGGGCACTTGGCTGCATGCCATGCATGATGGGTGGGATTCAGGGATGTGGACAGTCACAGCCATTGACTCTGATCCCTTGTCCTAGGTATCCAGATCCTGAGACGTATTGAGCAGGGACTGTGGAAGCTCACTCAGGTGGCCATCGACACCCACACCATTCTACAGGATTTGCAGTGGCATGGGATGCGGAGCCGGCAGAGGCCACAGGCACAGCACCAGGCAGGAGGAGGGCAGGCTGCCAGGTGCTAGCTGAAGAACAGCACACCCCACCTTCCCTCTCCCGGTTGTTCACCCCTGCCCCTTACCACCCTACTTCATACCCATACCCCACCCCTGCTTTGTAAATATGTTGATAGTTGTTTGTTGTTCTTGTTGTTCATCTTCAGCATTACATTTATATTTTGATATGAATACTGTGGTGGTCTCTGATTTCGGCTGGCTATAGGTGCTCAGTTGCAGTGGTGTGCATGGTATCTGGGTTGGTATGGTCATGGGTATGTGTGTGTGCGCGTGTGTGTGGGGTGGTGTCTCTGGTGTGGGTGTGGCTTCCAGTCAGTATTGCCGTGTGCTGCCACCCACTGCTGGGTGCTCATGGTGGGTTTGGCTGGTATAGTTCTGTGGTTCACGGGGTTGCAGTGTGCGGGGGGCCTGGGGATTCCTGCAGTGCTGGTCACTGCACATGGGTGGTGTCTTGGGGTCACAGTGCTGGGAGTGCTGTGCACACGGGGGGGCTGCTGGACACTGGGGTGGTCTGCCCCCTTTGTGTGGCAGTCTCAGCTTGCCAGTGGAGTGTGCTGCAGTAACACGGCCGGGATGTGCTTTCTTTGCTTGTCCCCATGGTCCTGTGGCTGTTCCATCCCTCCCCCAGTTATGCTGTGCTTGGGGTGTGGGGGTACATTGTTGGTTCTGCAGTGTGTCCCTGTGCCCATCTGTGGCATGGGTGGTGGGCCCCTGCCTAACTCCCTGGTTGTGCAGTTCCATTGCTGTGCTGCTGGGGGTCTCTTTGCTTGCGCTGTGGCGCCTCTGGACTGCTCAGCTGGGCGCCTTTGTTGCTGGGCGCATCATCTCTGCTCAGCTTCCCTTCCTGGTTAGCGCTATAAGGCGCGGGTTGTATGATATTCAGATGTTGGCTGCTTGCGCAATTTGTCTTGCTCCATGTTTGAATATCGCGTGTGTTGCGCATGTGCGCAATTGACTTGCGCTTGTTCCTGCTGTTGTTCACTTTTTGGGCGCAGTTTGAATATCCGGCCCCATAACTACTGCAGACCTAACCATTAATCCATCCAAATGTTCTTTAGCTATGCAGGAAACTGAATACTTGGGATTCCAGATAGGTGGGGGCATGGTAAAACCTGTCAAGTCAAAGATTGAAGCCGTAGCTAACAGTCCCAGACCAGTAACCAAAAAAAAGATGTTAGATCCTTTCTAGGACTTGCCAGTTACTATAGGCGCTTTATTCCTAATTTTGCAACATTGGCTAGTGAATTTACTAATTTGACAAAAAAGCGCCAACCCGAGAAAGTAGTATGGACCCCTGCCTGCGAAGACGCGTTTTCTACAATTAAAGCAATATTATGCTCTTCTCCTGTGCTACGTACACCTGACTTCACACTATCCTTTATTTTACAAACTGATGCATCAAATTGTGGCATTGGGGCTTTGCTATCACAAATTATTGAAGGTGATGATCATCCTATAATATATATCAGCAGAAAATTGCATGAGAGAGAAACCCGATATTCCACCATAGAAAAAAGAATGCTTAGCAATACGCTGGGCCATTGAAGCATTGCGGTTCTATCTATGGGGAGTTGAATTCGAACTCTGGACAGACCACAATCCTTTATGTTGGTTAAATGTCATGAAAGACCGTAACCCTCGCATAATGTGATGGTATTTGACATTGCAGCCATATTGCTTCAAAATTAGACATCGAAAGGGTACCGAACAAAAAAATGCAGATTTTATGTCAAGCTATGGCTATGAAAATAGTCAAAACAAGTCCTATACAACAGACCTCGGGGTATGTAGAAGAAATAGTTAAAAAAAAAAAAAAAAAAAGAAACAGGAAACACCTTAGCGATAGTGAAAAGGCATTACATTTCACTATTGTGTTAAGGAAGATTCTTAAAATGGGACCCCTAGGTGGAGCCTGAGGAGTGGGCGGGCTTTGGCTCCATCTCTTTCTTGTAAGAGATCTGTACTTAGTATGGGACACAACATAATTAATCTAAAAAAAATAAAATAAAAAAAAGAAAATTTGTTTTTTTATCTTAAGTTGGGAGGAGAATGTCAAAGGGCCTGGTAATGCAAACAAAGCCTAGGCCTGCTGTTAGCCTAGCAAGTGCCCAAATGTTGCAGCTTGGCTTGGTACTTCCCTTTTGTGTCTTTCCCTATGTGTATTTTATGTATTCTGTGTCTTTTATGTACATAGGCTGGCCACCTATGTGTTTCATTTTATGTCTGTCTGTCGTCCTTGTCACCCCCCACCATTTTTCTAAGCCAAAATATTGTTGCAGCGTGTTGTACAAACTAAATTATATCTGTGTGCCTTTTGATATGAAAGAAATCCATTTGGGCAGTCTAAAAATGCGTTATATATTTTGCCCCTTCGAAATCCAGGACCTCCTGAAACTGTTCTCTTTGTCTAATAATGTCCTGGAACCCCCCCTCCCCGGTTTAAATAAAGACTCTCTGAGTTGTTAGACTCAGAGAATGAGCGTATTCGCAATATGCTCCTTTGTGACTGTCTCGAATGAGCTGCACGAACGTGCACACTGTCGTGCAGCTCGTAATCCCGAAAACTTCCAAAGAAAGGCTTAATTTATAATGAGTCATCCCAGAGCTGCTAGTAAAGTAGAAGCGCTTCACTTTTAGCACTAAGGCACCTCGCGGTTTACAGCTCACGGTGCGACTCTCTTTTCCCCCTGTGCCTTATCTGAGCGTCTGTACAGGCGTATTTAGCAGTAGATAGCATTACAATTCCACAGAATACAGCATAAACTGCCCTTCTCCATACATACTCCCTAATATAATGGCAAAGCAGAGTAAAGTATATTTAAAGGGATTTTACCCTCTGTCTGGTAGTGGGATGGCTTGATGGGTCTTTTCTGGTAGATCCTCTCCCTAGGAGCTGACCGGTCATTTTTCTATTTACTTTATAGGAAAAGAGATACAAGGGGGAGGGGCTTGTCCCACATGAACATTATTTTGAGGATTTAAGGAGTAATTCTTGGTTATAAATGTATTATATGGAATGGGGTGTTGTTGAAAAAGGTTTTCATTTCCTTTATTACAGTTTATTGAATTTTTGTAAAAGTTTTTCCAGATTAAATTGACTGACATGTCTGTCAGCCAATCAAATGTATTCTTAGCCTATATATAGTCAGCTTTGGCATAGAGATGGCAGATGTAGCTGAGGGTGTTGAAGTGTATACACCCACTGAAACTAGTGTCTTCTAGTTATGCTGTCAGAGGATACTGTTTGGTTTGCTTGATGTACAAACGAAGTAATGCTTTCGAATGCTACCTGATTTAATGTTTTTTTTATTTCTTTGAACGAAACAGTCTGCTTTTTGTTTTGGATTTTATTTTGAATTTTCCAATAAATTTACTTCAGAGACCATCCTAAGAAGAATGTCTGTGTCTGAGTCCATCTGTATTCCAAAGCCTCTTACACAGCGATATACACTTTGAGGAGAACCGCCATCCGGATATGAAAAAAGTGTTTTTGCGGGAGGCCTGTGCCTGCCCTCACCCCACCCCACCCCCAAATTAGGATTCTCAACTCCGGGGGTGCATGTTGGGGAGGGGGCAAAATACAGATGTTGTGCAAAAATTAAGTGCTGCAGCTTGCAGCTGCGGCAAAACGAAATCCACTCCCAGTCCCAAGCCTATTACCTGCTCTGCCAGAGCTAGCCTCCTACACCACCATGCCACATGGCTAGCTCGGCAGGATCAGGTACTCCAGTCCCTGAAAACTCCTTTCCTGTCCCTTCCTGTCGCTATTCCCCCCTTCCATTCATCCTTCCCTATAGTCGCTGTCCCATACCCTTGCTATTTTGCAGGGTAGCCCACAATAATAGCACCCAAAATGATTTGCTATGTTTCTAGTCACTCATTTTAGGTCGCTGTTATGACATGATACCCACACTATTAACAATGCTGGAATAGATTCTCCTCTCAAGCTACCTCATGGAGACTAGGGCTAATCACACTTCAAGTGCCGGTCAAACAGTTGGGCCCCTGGTTATATACGTTCTAACATGTACTGAAATGAGCTTAACCATTAGTAAAACTGTACAGCATATGCTTGACCTATGTATTGTTGATTACTATAAATAAAACTTTAGTAAAAATATATTTACAAAAAAAGTTTTAATTTCTGGTGTTCCTTTGCTGACCACGAATATTCCCTCTCCCATCCTTAATTTCTAACTGTACCAGGACAAACCTCTGCTACTTATAGTATTTCACACAGGTCAGATTGAGGCCCTGGCTCTGAATGAGGCATTCTGTTGTATGTGCTGAGTGGTAAAGGGGTGAACATTCTGCCAGTGGCATTCTGCAGAATTTTCAGTTCTTGCATTCCATGGTAAACAGACATTCCATGTACTGAATGTGTTAAACGAGATAGGAAATGACTTACTGCTTTTTGCAACTGTTAAATAAATCACAAATAACAAGCAATAGCCTCAATGTGTTTTTTTTTATAATTGTAGTGTTTGAAATTCATATTTACATGCTGCTCCTTAATGTTGAAACCTCCATTGGTTTGACAGACTTTTTTTTTAATCTGGAGTTAGCATGTGTGAAGCTATGAAATGCTCATGTCGTTGACTCCCTATTTTAGACTGCTGTAGCGTGTGTGCCAAATTAAGCAACCATTGAGAAAGCAGCTTCATAAAATGATGATGCCATGCTCCTCCTGGTCTATCATTTTTTTTTTTGGCTACCGGTTCACTCCATACCCCCCCCCCAATTTGGCCTGTCGCCTTGCAAATAACAGAAAAATGAGGTTATTAGCAAAACTTCATAATTTTTTCTTGTGTCCTGTAGGTCCACACCCTACTCTTGGTGTACAGTAACACCACCACCCCCCAGCTTACCTTCCCTCGCATGTGGTTCAGAATCACTGTCAGCCTCCTGTAAAAACATTCCGATAGTGGCTGACAGCCACCTGTGTTTTCAATCCCTTAGCCTTCGCTTGAGTAGCATTAAGGCAGAGAAGCACATGAAATGTCCTCAGGCACTTCAAAGCACCCAATTCATCTGTGGCTGGCAAGCCGTTCAAGCAGACCATTCTCCTGGCCCCCATCAACTTTGCAAATTAGGATAGGGGCTGACAAATGCAAGAGCATGCCACCTCTTCCTGGTGACCATAAAAGCCACAGATTTTCTCAATCTACTCCCCATGTCATTCCAGCAGCTGGGTGGTAGCACACACCACATCTTCTGGAGCAACACCCCTGGTTGGATTTATGCAGGTGCTCAAGAGTTTTGCCCCCCCCAACTACAGAGAGGGGTGTGGACCATGAATGTGAACACAATAAACCAGCAGAGCAAACTTGCTCCTGGCGATAGTGAGTGCCATCACACTTTTCATGTGCTACCCAGCCCAGATGCCATTCAGGACGGGGCCAAGGGAGCGAAGACGCAGGCAGCTGCCAGCCACTAGAGGAAAGATTTCACCAGATGCTGATAATGCTTCTGAACCACATACAAGGGAAGGTTAGTTAAGATCCTGATCATTGGGCGGTGGGGGGTTACCATACATCTAGAGGGTAGGATGTGGACTTAGTGGACACCAGAAAAAAAATGCTAGTTTTTACCAATAACATGACTTTTCGCTGATTTTTTATTTATTTTTTTTTTAAAACAGGAGAGACACACTGAGCTGATAGCTGGTTTACAGGTGCGACCTGGGAGCACAAGGAAGTTAAGTGACTTGCTCAGGGTCACACAGTTTGCAAGTGGGGACTGTGGGATTCAAACCCAGGTTTCCAGGTTTGCAGCTCAGAGCCTTAAACCATTGCCCTATACTGCCTCCTCGAATTTGCAAGGTGACCGTCCATATGTGTGTGTGTGTGTGTGTGTGTGTGGGGGTAACAGAGTGAACTGGTCACCAAAAAATGATAATTTTGAATATGGCATCATCTAGATAGGCCAGGAGGATTTGTTTGTGAAGCTGTTTTCTCCCCAACCCACTACTGCCCCTGCCCCACTCCTTCATGCTCTCATGCTGGGCCTTCCCCCATCTGTCCAGGTGGCATCAACTCTCGCCACTTATCGCTCTTCAGACCCATAGGACTGACCCATCAGGTGCACCTGTTGGGGTACCACAGGGTTCAGTATTGGGGCCGTTCCTCTTTAATGTCCTTATAAGTGACATTTATTTATTTAAATTTTTTATTTAGTTTTTGTTGACCAGGTAAGTGCACTAGACAAATCCTGCCTATTTTCAGGCACGACCTGGAGGAGGGGGATACAGATGAATTCCAACTGACCTTGAACCAGATTAAGCTGTTGGTGGTATTTTTTTAGTGAATTGCAAAGAGACTGAAAGGAAAAGTATGCCTCTTTGCAGATGACACAGAGATCTGCAACAGGGTTGATACACAAAGAGGGGTGGAAAGGATGAGAAGGGACTTGGCAAGTTGGAGTAATGGTCAAAAGTATGGCAGCTTACATCCAATGCAAAGAAGTGCAAAGTAATGCACCTGGGAAACAAAACTCCAGTGCAAGAGTACACAATTGGGGGGGGGGTACTAACAACAACAAAAATGGAAAGGAACCTGAAGGTAGTCATATCAGATGACCTAAAAGTAGGCAAACAATGTGAGAAGGCAGTAAGGAGGGCTTGGGGGATACTGGGATGCACAGGGAGAAGCATCACCAGTAGAAAACAAGAAGTTGTTATCCCTCTTTACAGACAACTGGTGAGACCCAATCTGGAGTACTGCATGCAGTTCTGGAGACCCCATCGCCACAAGGACATAGACAGGATGGAGGCAGTCCAGAGGAGGGCAACTAACATGAAATTGGGTCTGCACCAAAAACCATATGAAGAGATACTAAAGAAGTTTAATATGTATATCCTTGAGGAAAGGAAGGGGGGGACATGATAGAAACTTTCAAGTACTTCAAGATAATCAACAAAGTCCAAGAGGGTAGCATCTTTCAGAAAGAGATGTGCAATAACAAGGGGGCACAGTTTGAAGATAGAGGGGGAATGGCTATGGGGCAATGTGAGGAAGTATTTTTTCACAGAGAGGGTGGTGGTCGCATGAAACGACCTTCTTGAGGAGGTCAAGGGGTCAAAAACAGTGGGGGAATTCAAGAATGCATGGGACAGATATAATGCAATTATAGTTGGGGGTAGGATGAAGTAGGCTGTTGATTAACTAGGATCTGCAACTTATGCAATAGGTAGGGAAACGGGCAGACTGTGTGGGCCAAGTGGTTCTTATGTGCCATCAAAGTCTGTGTTTCTATGTTTCAATCCCCCAGCAGGGGGCTTAACCAGAGACATCAGCAGGAGGGGCAGCAACGGTCTGTGCTGCGCAAGCTGGGGCGGCGTAGGGGAGCTAACCCGATACTGTCATCCAGGGCCGTGGCAGCCATTTTTCTGGTTTTCCTGGTCCTAATCACCCCCTTTGTTATGCTTAATTTTTGTAGACATAGCCCTTTTTATATACTCCCCACCGACAGGCACACACACTATGACAGACACGTCCTTTAAGGAAAGGTGAGATAAATATCACAGGGATTGGACTGCACTCCTATGTGTCTGACACCAGTCTCTACACAGAAATACATAGTTTCCACAGTAGATCCTGCAAGTAAAAGAAGTGGCTGACAAACCAAACAAGCCAGTGGATTTTCTTTTGTAATGCGAGTGCTATATTCTAGTACCACTCCAAGATGGGTTCTACTCCTTGTGATCACTTTGGACTATAGCACAATGTGTCTCCTGCAATAATTGTATTGTAAAGACTGTATAGTCTGTATCTAAGGACTGGAAGGTTGTGGGTTCTAGTCCTACATCAGGAATCTGGACTAACACCCAGTACTGACATGGCAGTGTGGCACTAAGGGGGCTGCATGATTGAGATCCTTCAGACGATGAGATGTTAAATCAAATACATTCAGTTTATCTCTGGTTGCTGTTCAGGCAGACTTTAAAGAATCCATGGCACTTACTGTAAGAGTACAAGATTTTCCCTAATATCCTGCCCAACATTCCCCTGTCAGTAAAGCAGGTCTATGTAACCCATACCCCAGATGCACCTGGAAACAGCTGGCACAGCTCAGTATGTGTTTCCTGGCCAATAAATTACAAATAAATATATATTTATCAAAATCCAACAAATAAAAATAAAAAAATGAAACAGGCATTAAACATAGCTTTTTTGCTAGGAAACACCGTAGACTGGGTTTGGATCACTGTCACCGGCCAGCTGTGCCCCAGATTCACTTCCCTTGCTAGTCACTGGCTGCCCCCATCAGGACATGCATCACTTTACAAGGTTGTATAGCAATACAAGTCCTGAACAAAATGTTTTCTATGTCTACTTAGAGTTTGACAATGTACATTTGCAATGGGCTTACACCAATAAATCAGCACCCTAGGTCACTTTACACCAGTTTTTGCAGGGGGCTACCAGTTCACTCCAACTCATGTCCAAGTAAGTGGTGACAGGTAACTGCCACCCAAAATGGATGCTCCCTGAGCACC
Source organism: Neoceratodus forsteri (assembly GCA_016271365.2). NCBI lineage: Eukaryota > Metazoa > Chordata > Ceratodontiformes > Ceratodontidae > Neoceratodus > Neoceratodus forsteri. The sequence goes on along the minus strand of CM057455.1, from coordinate 303,820,356 downwards.
CATTTCGTGTGGCTGTTACCCAGCACCACTTTAGTAGTCATAATGTGCATTGATCTGGTAATATTCCATGAAGTTTGGGGCAATTGGGCCTGGGGTGCTGAATTACAACCATAAGTTCATTGCCTCACTGCTCTCCCATTGTGCATCCTATTTCCTCACATTGAACTCCCACAACTGGAGGGGGAGCAGGCTGGCATAAGTGGAGCTGGTACCCACCTTCTTATTTATTTATTAACTTATTACAAGACATAAGTTCATAGATATACACGTCACAGAAAATGAGACACTCCAAAAACATATAGCTGAAACAACATGCAAAACTCAACACAAAATGTAGATATGTCTCATCAGTTACACAACAATTACAACTTTATACATCAAGATACTCAATGGCAGCCATTGTTGGCTCTAGCCAACTCTTGTTGAAATGGCAATTAGGCACTCCAAGGGGGTTATGTTAATGCACAAATAATAACCATCCAGGGGCATGTAGCACTTGGCTACACCTTGTTTCACCTTATATCCCTAGAGGGTGATTAACAGAGCATTAACATAACAATGCTCTTGACTTTTAATTAAACAATAATACATTCCAGAGTGTGGTACGGTATATCATGGGCTATCATCACACCTTGGGTGTATTGTGAGGCATGGGGCAATACCGAGTACCTTCAACCACCCAAGAAGTGACAATATCCTATGATATACCTCACCCTGGAGTGTATTATTGCGATTATAAAATGGCCCTAAAGTGTTAGTAAATGACTGATCTTGATAATCAGTTTTGGACCGTGACAATATTCTGAGATATTGTCAAGGGTCAAAGAGTGCTTCAGCCAATTAGTAGTAGTAGTACTAGTAGTAGTAAAATATTTATTTATACAGGGTAAATGAAAGTACAACTTCACAGCACCATTAAGGCCACAAAAGCCCTCTTTCAAGGTACACCTGTCTGATGGTAATAACAATAATTCCATATATGACAATACAATTTCTTAAAAAATAAAACAACAAATATAAATACATAAAGTGACCATCATTTCTGAGAGCAGCCCAAAAATACAGTAGTGATTCATCTATTACATGTATAACGGAAACTTAATTCCTGTCTAATTGCTGTTTTGAACTTTCCCACAGTCATATCTTGGGTACTGACAACAGTTGGAAGATTGTTCCATGCTATAGAGGGTTTATACTGATAAGTCATCGTTCCAGATTTACTTTTTGTGTTAGGAATTACCAGATCTCTGGCCCCTTTTTTCCTTAGGTTGAATTGGTGCAAAGGGCTAATTAGTTTTTCAGCTAAATCAACAAGGGAACCAAATGTATAAGTTTTATATACAGCATTAACCCAGATTTCTTGTCAGCCTTCAGAATCAGCTTCCAGAATTTCCTCCTCTTCATTTTATAAATACAAATACAGTACGGACACACACTTAAAATAATATTGTATTTAATCTACTGACATTCCTGTCATACATTGCTTATGAAATGTTCAATAGTAACTATTCCATTTGGGCTTCACTGGCTCTGGTTGCTTGTCAACATGTGACATCATATTTCTTTCCTGTGACATCACAGCTAGTTGTGGTAGAAACTATTATACTATCACAGCAGTGGATTATAATGACACCTGTATACAAATAGCTAGAGAAGATGAAGAGCAAATGATGGCGAACCTTAATTTTATGCAAATTTACAGTACAAAAGATGGAACATATATACAAGTACAAACCAAAACAGCATAAAAGCATGAAAACATGTTAAACTATGTACAACACAACAAAGAGTCACTGAGGGGCAATGTTGAATATGGGAGGCAGAGGGGGGAACTATTTACATGAACAGGAGCCTGTGTGGGTGCATAGGGAGGGCAGGCCCAAGGTAAGACTAACATGCCACAGCGGCCCGACCACCTAGAGTGAGGTGTGCCTAGATGCAGCCATATGGCTGTCAGAGTCCTGACTATTGTGTGGATTTTCCACATGGCAACACCAAGCCTAGTTTATATGACCCAGCATATCACCCGCAAGATGGCTGCCCTTCCTCCATGTAGTAGGCATCCATGGCTCCTCCCAACAGTGGCACCAGTCCCCATGGTTGAAATGCATCCTATGGGAGGAAACAGACAAACAAAACACAGCCTCAGTGCCAGCGATTTTCCATGCCCAAACAGAATGCCACCCACCCAGCAATACTGATGATGAGCTTCTACGCAGATACGAGGGGCAGTACACAGGGCCACCACACTGCCATATGCAACACTGACAGGTGATATGTTGTGGACAAGTGCCACACATGGTGCACTGTATGGGATGTGGGTGTGGAAACAGGCAATGGCAGGAGAGGACAGGATGAAGACATGGCAAAGTGACATGTGGATGTGTCACACATGGCCATGTCGTAGAGGCACAGTGGTCCCTAAAGAAGCACACCAGCCACACACTGAGGCACGTGTGCATGATAGCCATGGGTAGGCAACCCCCATTCTGGTGGACCGGGATTATACTGCACTGCAGATGTACCAAACCATCCACCGAAGGCCACACATGCAGGCATGTATGGACAGCATGTGGTGTGCACTTATGAGTACCCCAACCTCAAGTGCCACACACCCGGGGAACACACAGAGACATGTGGGTCTGGGTCTAGACTTACAGGTGGCCACACTGGGGACAGCAATGCCAACCACATGCTGGCAGCCAACAGGTGAGTGGCTCAAAGCCATGGGGTGGGACACACACACAGGACCACTGGACATACAGGTGCCAGGGAAACACCCCTGGGGCATACGGCAGGGCTCTGCCATAGGGTGTGTTCAATGGCATGTACCCAAACACTGTCCCCAATGTGCCAATGAGGCATGCCACAACCAGAGCCCACCCACAATGGCAACACCTGCAGCAACACATGGAAACAAACATGCACAGATCAAATGGGGGAGAGGGTCCCACAGGTAAGCTGGGCACATGTCAAGGATCCAGCACAAAGGGTACGACAAACAGATGACTATTGCCACTGGCCACAACAAGCATACAGGGTCTGGAACATGCAGCCACACACTCTGGATGGAAGTGGCCACTGCAGGGGCCACAAGCACTGATAGTGGCCATGGCTGTACATTGTGACAACACCCTATGCCATACCAGTGCACATGGGGCACACATGGACTGGTGGCAGCTGTTCCCACCATGGAACACAAAGTTGGGCGGCATGGAACAAAATGGGGGAGAGATACTGTGTTTTAAGCTGGAAAGAAAAATGGGGCCACCCATCCACACAGGTGTGGTCTATAGACCACCAGCCCAGGAGGAAGAAACAGATAGGGAGCTGATGCTAGCCATCCAAAGGATGGAAGACAAGGGTGAGGTAGTACTGGTTGGAGACTTCAATATTCCAGACGTGGACTGGAGCATCCCAGCAGCAGCATCAACTAGGAGCAGATTTATCCTGGACTCCTTCAGGGTGCCTTCCTCAAGCAACTGGTCATAGAACCAACTTGGCAGAAGGCAACACTGGACCTGTGTGCCTACAAACAGGGACAGTGTGATGGGGGTAACAGTGGGGGAGCACCTGGGGAACAGTGACCACCAGTCACTGTGGTTTGAAGTCACAGAAAGAGCAGAACCAACCACACAAAAACACGTATCCTGGATTTTAGGGGGGCAGACTTTGGGAAAATGGGGAGATACTTGAAAGAGGCATTAAGGGGCATGGGGCAGGAATCAGGGGTTGAGGAACAGTGGGCAGTATTTAAAATGGGGATTACAAGAGCAACAGAATTATGTATTAAGCAGGTTAGCAAGAGGAAAAGGAAGAGGAGACCATTATGGTTTTCCAAAGAGGTAGCAAAGAAAGTGAAAGCCAAAAAGATTGCATTCAAGCAATACAAAAAGACACAGGCAGAAGGGGATAGGGAGAAGTACCAGGAGAAACAAAGGGAGGTAGGGAGATCAGTAAGGGAAGCCAAAGGTCAGACAGAAGAACACATTGCAAAATCAGTGGGTAGAGGGGACAAAACCTTTTACAGGAACATAAGTGAAAAAAGAAAGGCAAAGGGAGGGATAGTGAGACTGAAGGGGGAGGATGGGGGCTGTGTGGAGGATGACAACAGTAAAGCTGACATATTGAACAGATATTTCTGCTCAGTCTTTACTGAGGAAGAGGAGGGTAATGGGTCTGAATGGAGTACAAGGGGTGAGAATGGTGCAGAAATGGACACATGTCCCTTTACACGAGAAAGGGTCCTGAAGGAACTGGAAGTAATAAGAGTTGATAAAGCAATGGGGCCAGATGGGGTGCACCCCAGGGTCCTTAAAGAACTAAGAGAGGTGATGGCTGAACCTCTGTCTATCCTGTTTAGCCAATCACTGGAAACAGGGGAGGTACCCAGAGACTGGAGGATAGCAGATGTAGTCCCCTTATACAAAAGTGGGAACAAAGAGGAGGCGGGGAACTACAGACCGGTCAGCCTCACCTCGGTAGTGGGGGAAGATCATGGAAGCACTACTGAAGGAGAGATTGGTGGAACATCTGGTTGTCAGTGGTCTACAGGACCCAAGGCAGCATGGTTTCACTAGGGGAGTCATGTCAGACCAACCTCATTGAATTTTTTGACTGGGTGACTAAGGAGGTGGATCAGGGGAGGGCAGTGGACATGGCCTATCTGGACTTCAGCAAGGCCTTTGACACTGTGCCACATAGAAGACTATTGCACAAACTGGGGAATATAGGTGTGGGCAGGACAGTAGTGTGGTGGGTAGGTAACTGGCTTGGTGGCAGGACACAGAGGGTGGTGGTAAATGGCTGTCACTCCACAGATGGAAGAGTGACCAGTGGGGTACCACAGGGATCAGTGCTGGGACCGGTCCTACTCAATATCTTCATCATTGACATTGCGCAGGACCTAGAAGGCAGAATTTCACTGTTTGCTGATGGCACAAAGCTCTGTAACAGAGTAGACACACCAGAGGGTGTAGACAGAATGAGAAGGGACCTGCAGAAACTTGAAGAATGGTCAGGGATTTGGCAGTTGAAATTCAATGCAAGGAAGTGCAAGATAATGCATATGGGGCACAAAAACCCTGGCACAATATATCAGTTGGGGGGTGAGGATATAGCATGTACCAAGCAGGAAAGGGATCTTGGGGTTATCATCTCTGATGACCTCAAGGCAGGGAAACAGTGTGACAAGGCAGCAGGTAAAGCAAATAGGATGCTGGGATGCATAGGCAGGGCATCACCAGCAGGAAAAGGGAGGTCATAATTCCACTATACAAGACACTAGTGAGGCCCCACCTGGAGTACACTGTATAAAGTTCTGGAGACCTTACCTACGTAAGGACATAGACAGGATAGAGAAGGTTCAGAGGAGAGCAACAAAGATGGTGCATGGATTGCATCACAAGTCCTATGAGGACAGGTTAAAGGAACTGAACATGTACTCCCTGGAGGAAAGGAGGGAGAGAGGGGATATGATAGAGACATACAAGTATCTTACAGAGAGGAACAGGGTGCAGGAATACACTATTTTTAAGCGAAAAAGATGTTCCAGGACTAGAGGGCATGGGATGAAGTTGGACGGAGGATGATTCAGAGGAAATGTGAGGAAGAATTTCATCACAGAACGGGTGGTGGACAAGTGGAACACCCTGCCAGAGGAAGTGGTGGGGGCTGAAAGAATCACGGGATTTAAGAATGCATGGGATAGACATAAAGGAATTCTGGAGGTCAGGGGTAAGGGGCAACAGACTTCTTGGAAAACATAAACTGAACTTACAAGCTCAAATGGGCAGACTGGGTGGGCCATAGGCCCTTATCTGCTGACACTGTCTATGTATCTATGTATCTATGGGGTACCACACATAGACCAATTGGCAGCAACACTAGAACATCCTAGCACCCTCCCGGCAGCACACAGTGATGACCAGAGATCCACAGACACAACAGTATGAGCAGTACAGGTAGCGTGAAGGCCAACAGTCACAGAGTCCAGGTGCTGTCCAAGTGCCCAACAGAGGGAAGGGGAGGGCTCATGGACATGTGCCAGTGACACAGAGGACTGGGATGCCACTGGCTACACACTACACAATGGATGGTTGCAGCAACACAGATGGCCACAAGTGCCATGCTGCCATGAATGGCCATGGTGTGGCAAATCCACAGCTGTGCAGCACACACATGGTACACTGTGACATGATGGTGTTGGCCAGCATGACTGGATGATGGAAAACAGCCAAATGTGAACAGTGGACAATGGCAACATATAGCCACAAACAGTGTTGGACACGACACAGGGCTGGTTTCATGTGGAGGTGCAGGACCACAAACGTTGCCTACAGCAGGAACAGCAAAGGAGCCCCACACCACCTTTTGCATGCCAATGTCTGCACCATGCAGTTGCCACACACATGGCATGGCCATGGCAATACCAACGGACTGCTGTGGAAGTGGCTGCCAGTACACACTGCCATGTGTGAATCATAAAGAACCAAAGTGGCAGTGGTGTGTTCCACAGCAATGGTGATATGTGTGCTAGGCAGCATGTGAGGTGCTGTGGGGGGGAATGTGGAGTTCTGGACATACACACAGTGCAGCACCACACTATGCTGTGCAGCAGGGGGTGAGTGGCATGTGGTACAGGCCCACACACATGCCATTGACCACACAACATGTGATACGTAGCAGTGTGCACACCATGACTGATGGCCCAGTGCTGTACCTTGTGTGGTTAGTGAAGATTGTCCACATTCATGTCTAGACACAGTGGACAGTACAGGGTTCACAGAGGCTGACTGAGACAAACACCTGGAATTCTGCACCACACTACCACCTCATGTATGCGTTACTTGCGTCCCATGTGCATGCACAAGCCACGTGCCACAAACCGCAATGGGCACTGCATACCCCCCCATGTCCCCATGCAACATGTAACAGCACATGCACACTCACCTGATGCATGATGTGGCATCAGACATGCTGCGCCCCTCCACCCGGTCTGCCTGGTTGTCATCCTGGCATCATCTTCCCACCTGTCTGCAATGGGAACACAATGACAAGGGCACTACTAGCATCATGCTGTAGCACACCATCCCCCCAACACTTATGTGCAAGGCAGGTATGGGAAGTCCTATCAAATAAACATGCCACAGTGTGTCCCTACAGTTGCATGTCATATAGTCTACAGGCACAGTGGCATGATATAGGGCTGTACAATCCACTACCCATCACCGGTGTCCACACAGTACATCGCCATGTGATACTGCACATGTGATGATGGTGCACCATGGGGCCCCGCTGGACACGGCGTTGTGCCCACAGGCCCATGCCATGTGTAACTGTTACATGGCACCTGTACTCAGGCACATGGCACATGGGGACAGGCAACATGTGTTGCATCTTCTACAGGGTACACCACCATTGTGCATCATGTACACACACACAAGTGCTGAACACAGTACCCATCCTGCATCAATGCACATCATACAGTGGACCCACAGGCTGGCATAGTGGCACACATGCACAGCCCACACCAGGATGATGTGTCACCACTGTAGGTTGCCATGCCCCACACTGCCTGCTGCTGTCACCCACCATGGCATGGCCCTAGTCCCACATTAGTGTGCACATGCCCTGTAGGGGTGCTGAACATTGGTGCACACAGCATACCTCACACCATCACACAGGTACACACCCTCCATCAAATAATGGTGGCATGCTACAGTCCACAATGGACATTGACTGCCACTGCCACACACCTGTCAGTGTACAGCCCTGAATAGTGCACATTCACATTGTGTACATACCTGGGTATGGCAATGCTCACCTCCACACCATGTCCTGGATGTGCTCCAGCCTTGCTCTGTCCCTCTGGCGAAGGTCCCCAAACCAGTGGTGGCCCTGCTCCCCCATTCGGGTATGCCTGTTCACCTGGTGAGGCATCTGGCAATGGTGGCCCTAACCTCAGACCTAGCCACATATAGCTGCCTCTGCCTGAAGAGCTGACCCTCCAAGGGGACCACCAAGTTTGCAAGCTCTGTCTCTCCCCACCACTGGAAGCGAGAGCTGGTGGCATCCCTTGGTGTGGCATGTGCCATGACTCTTCCTATGCTGCACTGCTAACCAGCTATGGAGGTACTGCCAGGCTTGTGAGACTCACCAGTTGGGTGATAGGCTACACATGGTTGGTCACGCATGGCCACCGTGTGTGCCTTTGTGATGTGCGATAGTAGTACCATGGCACATTACCATACATGCATGGTAGTGACAGGCTGTGTGGGAAACAGGTTGTGCCCTCTGCAATCATACATGCATGGCAGTGCTGCAATGCCATTTTGGGGAGGTCAGCCACTGCCATAACCAAAGCCATCCAAATCACGCAGGTGCCCATGCACCGTACACCCCGCCACGCATGTGCGCCATGCATTAGCATCTGCGCAATGTGCAGTTCCTGATGTCATTGCACCACCACTGTGCAATGTAGTGACATGTGTGGCTATCACACATGCGGCAGTGTAGATGCGCGATGGGTGTACATGTTGCACAAATAAATGCGCGATGCACATTGTGATACACCAGGCACAAAAGTGCAATTCCGACAAGATATGCTAATTACCTTATTGCACAATCTTGGCCCAATCCAGACATTTGCATCTCATTACTGGTAAGGCCTCCCTTCATTTGCATGTGATATGCCATAAATGAGCAGCCCTACACCACCCCACAATACAGGTGACTGAGAAGTACTACAGCCTTGAAGGTATGTTTGTTTAATCTGTGACAGTGTATCTGTTTTTTCTACTTCACATGTTGCATGACACATTCCACTGTATCTTACCCTGTGCCTGTCTGTGTTTACCCCAAGCACCAGTATGAAGGCTCACGTCAGCAATGACCGAATTTTCCTAAGGACAAGCTGTGGCCCTTATCGAGGCCTACATATTGCGGGAGGACCTCCTGACCCAAAAAACGGGCACACAACAGGAACAGGCATAAGGCTGGAAGGACATGGCACAAGCCATCAATGTGCATGATGTGTACAACAGGACACCACAAGAGTGCATCAAGTGCATAAATAGTCAACACCGCTGCTGCAAGAAGCACCTGGCCCAGGCCCATGCCTCATGTACTGCTATGGGTGGGGGGGCCTTCCACTGTCCCTGCCATGTCAGCACAGGAGGCTCTCATGGCCTCCACACTCAGCTGTGTGTCTGTTGAGGGCGTTCCTGGTGGTGGCTTTGATACCAGAAGTGACCCATCACTGCACTGTGAGTATGACATACACAGGCCATGTACGGTCCTGCAAGTGGTGTGCACATGTGGTGTATGGCATGTTGTGCAGGCTGTGTAGCACTGTGTGGCCACAGAGTGTGGGCCGCATGTCACCTGTGTATGGCTGTGGTGCTGTCAGGCATGGCCTCTGTACATTGGTGAGTCTAGCCTTGTTGTGGGACAGTACCATCCATGTTCACTTCTGTCTGCATGCACCTGCGCCTGTGTGTGGACCATGCAGCTGGCACCTGGGTTGTGTGTGGGCATTCTCCTCTGGGGTCCATAGTGGTGGTGGTGTGTGTATGGCATGCTCAGTGTAGGCTGCCAGGGCATGCAGGGGTGGGGGAATGTCTAGGAAATGCCTCACAAGTTTGTGTGTGCCACACGCATGCTGCCCGACAATCCCTCCAAGCAGTGTGGCATGTGTGCCATGTGTCCTGCACATGTGTCCTGCCCAAGTGTGTTACAACCTGCACACCTGTGGCACACATGTGCTCCTCCATGTGTCTGTTTCTGTTCTGTAGCCATAGACATGCAGCCCTAACCATGTTTCCATGTGTTTCCTTCACAGTCCCATCACATTTTGGGACAGCTGCACAGGGATGGCAACAGGGTCAGCAGGCCGATGTACTTGTGTGTACATCATCGGCCTGTGTTGTGGCCACAGTTATGGATGCACCTGCACGGGGGGGGGGCTAAGTTGCTGACACTGCTGATGACATCCTCCTGTCTGAGACTGACCTCCTGGATGACCTTGAGGTGCTCGCCTCAGACACGGAGGATGAGGATGCCACCCAGTTGGACAGCATTATCGCTGACACAGTCTACCTTCTTGGCATTCCAGATGCCACACAGTCAGTAACTGATAACCTCACCCGTCACCACCAATCACATGCACAGCACGTGGGATAGTGTATGCCGGATGCCACAGTGCAGGATGTGGGTGGACCAGACCAGGCCACTACCATGCAGGCAGGGTGCAGTGCCGCCCTGCCATGGGGTGGTGTGGACCAACAACGTCCTGAACATGCATGTGAGCAAGTAAACCTGGCATGCAGTGTGTCTGCATGCACACTATCTCAGGTCCAAGATTGGCCTGCTGTGCGGCAACCACAGGAGGTGGCAGTCTCACAGCAGGTCACTACCCTCCCACTCAGCAGCCACCCCCAACACATGTCCCCTGATGGTGAGCTGCCAGAGCACTCATGGCTACTGCAATCCTCTGTAGAGAGCCAGGTGGAGCTCAGGGAAACTGTGCAGGGGTTGCGGGTGCAGGTGGGTCTCCTTGATGAGTAGGCATCTGTTTGGCATGCCGAGGTCATAGGAGAGTTACCCTCTCGCAGGCGAACAAGACTGCAGGCCTCAACAGAAGCGCAGGCCATACAGGAGCATTGTGCAACCATGGCACTCCGTTCCCACAGGACCACCCACCACATGTCATGCAGCAACCCCAGCACCTTCTTACCATCACGGCACGTGGACCATGTGTTCCAGATGCCATCCTCTGCCCTTGCAATACCAAAGAAACCTGACCAGAATGTGCGGTTCTTTACACCATCCTCTACATGCAGCCAGTCCTGGTCACATGGTTCGACACCCTTAGGGGCGGAGCATTCGCCCCTTGTGGCACAGGGTCTCTCGCAGGTGGCACCTTTGCCTGTGGTGCATGGCTGTGCATGTGTCTATGGTGGCTGCACGTAGACACACTGCAGTGTCCTGGGCACTGTTGGCAAGCCCATGTTGCCCCACGGCCATTGCTGTGTGTACATCATCCCACATCGGCTCCAGGCTGTGTGCTGTCCACACCCTATCCATATGTTGTCCCACACACACACCTCTGTGGCATGTGCATGCTCTTTGTGTGTCATCCAGGCCATGGATGTTGATCATATTGTCATGGTGGGTGGCATGGGCATGATGAGTATGGCTGTGGCCTACTGTTGTGGCTCTGTGCCATTGGTCTATCTCTGACCCATGCCATTGCTCCACAACCACCTGTGTACATCCATGGCATTGTTGCTAGAGCTGTGTGGAATATAAAATTCTGCCTGTGGAATGATCATTCCGAATCTACAGAATTGAATGGAATTGTCATGAAAATTCCACATAATTTTGCCAAATTTTAAATTTCAGTTATTTCACTATAATTTTGAAAGTACTTATCCAAATAACACCACATCTGGAATATACACAGTAGCTAATTGCTTACAAAAGTGTACCAAATTACAAAGTTGTAGGTTGTAAGTGGGCAGAGTTATAAGTGGCTAAACATTTAATCAAAATTTAATTTTCAGTTATTTTGAGATAACTTTATTGAAATTTCTCCACTATGTCAGAATTTAGAGAAGCATCCAACATGGGTATATGCACCATATTTTAAGTCTTCAAGCTTCAATTACAGCTGAGTTATAGGTAGCCAGTTTGCCAACATTTAGAATTCTGTAATTTTAGTATACTTTTGTTAGTATTCATTGAAATGCTATACAATTTGACAGGTATGCAGGTTATCACTACATTTGTATATGTACATAGTTTCAGATTTCTAGCTTCAAATGGGACTGTGTTATAGCCTGTCAAACATGTTGCCTATATTTAAATGTCAGTTATCCCCCTCTAATTTTAAAACAAATTTAACCAGAGTTGAAACATTTAAACTAATATACCACATGGTGATTTCTGAAAAAGTTCATATTTGCAGCTTTAAATGGGATTGAATTAAAAGTAGTCAAACTTTCACAATATTAAAAATAAAATTTTGCAAGAATGCAAACTATACATTTATAAACCCCTGAAACTCTAAAACTAGAGAATGCAATACCATTAAATTTGGCAGGTTCTTAAACCTTACAAGGAGACTGTGTGTGTCAATTTCATTAATTGCTTGCTGCTAGATATTGCAAAATAACATCTATACTTAAAGTCACATCCCATGAGTCTTTGTGAAAATTGTAGAGTTTCATGAAAAATTCCATAAAACTGGAATTTGCTAATTTCATTCAGCCTCACCTGTAGGATTCTAATTAAAGGATATGGGTATGAGAAGCAGTTAGTGCAGGGGGTCACCAGGTATATGCACAGTTTCACCAAAAAATGGACAGCTGAACTGGGTAGCAAAACAGAGGTAGACCCCCAGGTTGGAGCAAGGAAGCACAGAATTTCAACAATTCCAACCTGAATGCAAGATATTTAAGGATAACATCCAGTAAATTTATAATCCAGGAAGCCTGATGTACATGCAAATCTGGGACTCAGAGGTACTGAAAAAGATGTGGGAAAGACAATGTCTGAGGCAGCAAGAAAGAAGACTTCTGGCTATTCCAACAGGGTAGGTCAATAGGAAAAGGAGTAGGTGACTCGTGTTGTAAGGGAGTTTGTCACTGTAAAGAACAAAGAGGATATCAGTGGGATCAGTAGTTCTACTGAGTCAATCTGGCTCTGCCAAAAGAGAAGGGGGGATAGTCCCCCAGAGAGGAACAGTAGGACTGCATAAAGCTCATCAAATGAAGTAGGGATACTTACATTGTTAATGTCAAATTCCACAAAAATAATTATGGGTGCTTCATTGATATGCTACCATAAATATATGAGGAGATGTTACCAGTATTTTTTTTTCTACTGCAAATTTAAAACTGCTAAACCAATTTATCCAGTTGTGTTAGACACCAAGATACATTAACTATGGATATGCATGTCAAATGTTAAGTCTACATCTGCAAGAGCAGAGAATTTATAAACATCCACATTTGTGAGTTTCCATAAACTTTGCAAATATTTACATAGTAAAGTTTCAACCCCTGTAACTTAAAAATCTCTAATCCAATTCTCTCCATATTTAGAACTTTCTATAAGCATTACACAAATGTTATGTGTGCTAATTTATACATGCCTAGCTCCAAAGCTGCCTGAGTTATGTGCAGATGTTTTTTTTTTCACAAAACTTCCTGCAAAAAATAAAATGACAGATTTTTGAGCACATATTATTTTGAGACGATGCATCATATTGTCATGAAATCTGGCACATTGTTAGAACACATAGGCAATCATCAGGGAATCATCCCAAATTTAAGATCTCTGACCCAATAGATGGCTGAGGTGTATGCAGATAAAAATGTTCATGAACATTTGGACAAAAAATAAAATGACAGACTTTGAGCACCTATAGTTTTGAAATTATCTATCTGAATTTCATGATATTTGGCAAGTTATTGTCCCTCCTCCTAAGGAGTGAACATGCATAAACAAACACAGAATTATGAACAAATTACACAATTTTAAAAATTCCATAAAATTCCACAAAATTCCATTGACATTTTGTGAAATTTTATGGACTTTCATGAAATTACATTGAAATTCAGCAAATTCAGAATTTTCCCATTCCGCACAGCTCTAGTTGTTGCCCCTCCTGTACACATGTGTGCATGGTCCCTGTACACATGTGTGTGCATGGCATGCTGCTGAGCCTGGGTCTGGCTATATCACCATAGGGTGCACCACGCTCCCACCTTACCTGCACCTCTGTGCATGCCTGCACTGTCATGACTCCTACAGTACTTACCTTGGTGGTCCAAAATGCTCCTGCACGATGGTGTTCCTCTACCACCTTGCCCTCAGGGCCAGTCCTGGGTCCCTCGGGTGCAGTGCTGGCTGCCCACTCTTATCCTGTGGTCCATCATCCTTTGAACTGTTGCCCTCAGGTACCTGGACATCAATTCCATGGTTAATGGTGATGTTGTGCAGCATGCAACAGGCCAGGAATATACCAAAGGACTTGTCTGGGCTATACTGGAGGGCACCACCGGACCTATCAAGGCATCTAAATTGCATCTTTAGCATGCCAAACACTTGCTCAATTATGTTCTGTGTCGAGATGTGTATCTCGTTATATCTCTCATCTGCTTCAGACATGGGCTGCACTATGGGGGTGAGCATCAATGGCCGAAGGGGGTAGGCACTGTCAACTGTGGGGGGAAGGGAATATGTTAGTCTACATTACACATCCATGGTGGTCCTTCCCCTAACCCCAGTCCCCATGTCCACTGGTTGGGCCTGCCCACACAGTATACCTGTCAATGTTACCCCCCCACATGCATCCTCACATGCCTTCATGGCACACTCCCAGCTGTTCTGTGGCAAATGTCACTGCCATTGTGGTAAGCATGGCATCTGCTCTGTGGTGCATGGTTACAGCATGGCCTGTTGCCACCACATGGTGCTGTCAGTTCCCATTGCATACCACTGCCCTGCCCCTCACACAGTGTCATGGTTGGTCACTGGCTAGCTGCACCCCTGCTGCCTGTGCCTGTTGCAGTCCATCATATGTATGACCACGCTGCCTGGAACCACCATCTATCCACTGTCTACTGCTTTTGGGTCCCTCTCTGTCACCCTTTCCCCATCCAGTATGCCACTTGTCTACTGGCCATTCCGACTGCTCTTTTATACTGGTTCACCTCTTGCATAGACACCTGTGGTGCTTCTGACTGACATGTGGGCACAATTCTCAGTGGGGTAGGTACCACTCACCCACTAGATGGCCACTGGGTATCTCCCCAGACTCAAACTGGTGACACAAGGCCAACTGATGTCAGACATAAGCATCATGTGCACTTCCAGGGTAGCAGGCACAGACATTGGTGATACACCCTGTGGCATTGCATACCACCTGGCAGTTCAGGGAGTGGTACCCCTTCCTGTTGATGTACATGTCCTTATCACCACCAGGTGGTGCTCTGAATGCCACATGGGTGCAGTTGATGGCCCCTAGCATGCCTGGCATTCGTGCAATCCTATGGAAGTGCTTCATTGTTTCTGTATGCTTTGTTGCTGTGCTAGGAATCGTATGAACTCCATAGCATTGGGCAGTAGAGCAGTGAGGAACTGAGTGAGGAGATGGGACATGGCAAACTGAGTGATACCAGTGGTGTCACCCACTGGTATCTGAAAGGTGCCCATGGTGAGCAGGCACAGTGCTGCTGTCAACTTTGTCTCCACCATCATGACGTGACTTCTGTGTATAGGTGCCTGCAGATCCTCATGGAGCAGCTCATAGAGTTGTCTCAGAATTGCCCTGTTGAGATGGTATTAGCCCACAATGTCTGTGTCACTTAGCTGTTCAAATGTGACATGGTCCTGGTACCGCCTCTGGTGGGCATACTGCCTGCGGGCCCTTCTGCGGCCATGTTGCTGTTCTCTTCTCCTCACATCAGCCATGACAGCTGCCATGTGGAAGGCTGACCCATCCATTGTTGCAGTGCTGCAGACAATCTCTGGGTGTCTTGGCCATTTAGACCATTTTCTTATATATATATATATATATATATATATATATATATATATATATATATATATTTATTTAGTTTTGTTGACCGGGTAGGTACACTAGACAGCATGGCTGCCTATTTTCAGATACGACCTGGGAGATTACAACAGAGGGCAGGTAGACAACATTATATACAAAGAATAGTCAAGTGAACATCTTTGGTGGAACATTTTAAGGATGTGCGGCACGTGCGTCGTTCATTTTGACCGAATATTCGGATGTGTGGCTCATTCAATTACCGTATATACTCGCGTATAAGCCGACTCGCGTATAAGACGACCCCCCCAATTCAAACAGGTGATTTCAGTAAACACTGTTGACCCGCGTATAAGCCGAAGCTGAAATCTTTATTTAACCAAATGTGTGCAGATACATGCAAAACATCAATTCAGTTACAGTTACTGTAATCACCACAGTGAATAAAAATGCGCTAGTGCTAGATATAGTACTAGCAGTCCTTGTTAGTTTTTATTGTTCCTCGTTATCATCATCTGCATCTGAAAACCCCAATGCCGCTTCATTTTCCATCATAAACTCCTCAGTCAGAGCATCATAGAATGGACTGTCATCCTCCTCGATCTCTGGCAATTGCTGTTCGCTCTCGCTCTTCTCGAACAGAGCATCATCCTGTGTCCTGCTTCACCATCTTAAGAGCCTGCATCTGATGGACATACGATGCTAATGAACCGCTTTTCTGCATTCCAGCACCCATGAGTTTCGGTCACCCTCAAGTTACAGGAATGCTGGGCGTTCTCCTGGCAGGCTTTTTTTTACTCTTGGGGAGTTTTTTAAGAGTTTCCCTCTGTTTCTTCCACCCTGTAACCGGCTTCTCGTTGATGCCGAAGTGCCGTGCTGTGGCACAGTTGTTGGTAGCATCTGCATATTCAATTGCTCGTAGTTTGAAAACTGCATCAAAAGCACAATACTTTCTCTTAACGCTTATTCTTACATTTAATTAACATGCTGGTGACACTTTATATTTACAGGTTGTGGTGTCATCCTGTTACTGTACCGGTTTGCTGAAATCGGACAACCTCCTCACTCACATCTACTGAATGACCCGCGTATAAGCTGAGGGGTAAGGTATAGGACTTCAATTTTGGGGTAAAAAATTTGGCTTATACGTGAGTATATACGGTACCCACCCCCTTACCTGTGACGCATACATTATTTCTGCTCAATCACGCATTCAGTTTTGTGTGGTGCATCTATACCATTTGAATATTGCGCTTCAGTGTATTTCCCAGGTTGCGTGGCGCATCTCCTTTTTGGGCCTCGCATCTCTTTTGAATATGTGGGCTGTTATCTTTTATGTTAATGATTCTTTAATATAGTTTGTATTGCAATTCTCGGTCAGTGCTTACACCTGTTTTAATTCATGTTTTAAAGGTTACTGTTAAGTACTGAACTGGGATAATGGACTGGAATTTGCAGGCTTTGGTGGAAGCAATGCATCGTACAGTAAATATTTTATATAAAATTAGTGGGGAAAATATGTGACCTTATTAGCCATGTGTGCTATTTTGTATTGTATTGTAAATTGTTAATAGTAGCCATATTTTGGATGGTCATGTTCCTATGGCAGCATATAGCCGTTTCTAAGTACTGTATTCATTTTGATATGGGCTATTTCATTTATACCCACTCAACGCTGAATTACAAGTGCACCTTCACTGTGGTGTACCATGGAATAATGCATTTTACTGTTTGTGTTCATCACCTCATGAACTATGTATATAATCAATTTTTATTTTGTTTTAATATTAAAATTAAATGACGTTAAAAAGTCATGAGTTGCAGAAAACAATGTTGCATATGTGATTTGTGTACTGCTTTTTGCTGCATTTGCATCTTTTTTGGATGTGAAATTCAGACATACTGTAGTTAAACCATAGCACAGTTGGTCTAACAGTTTGGACAGATTTTGGTTTTTATTTATTTATTGAATTTTGTTGACCAGGTAGGCCCACTGAAACTAGAAGTCCCTTTTTCAGGGGTGACCCAGGAGGGAGGGGGAGGTACAGATGGAAACCAACTGAAATTTAACCAGATTAAGCTGTTGGTGGCATTTTCAGTGAATGGGGGCAATTTGGTCAGGACACTGGGGAAATTCCCCTTCTCAGCTTCGGTGTTTGGTGGCATGATACTAAGGGGGACGTCCGAAGTTGGTTGCAAAAATTTGGGAAACACACGGCCAGTACAAAAGGGTTAAGGTACAGTGTATACAGTAGCTTTACAGACACAATTGTATAAATTGCTGTCCATTACTTATGAACAGCAGATAGATTTAGGACATCAAATCAGACAGGTTAAACAAGACATGTTGAAGGTACAGTATAACAGAGCAGCTACCCTTCAGACCAAACTGAGTTTCCGTACAGTGGAAACTCCTCAGTGTGATCCTTGTGTGGCGTGTAAAGAAAAATTAGAAATGGCAAAGTTTTTGCCTCTTATAGACGATAAGGGTAATAGACAGGAAGAATTTTCTGGAATTATCTCTGAAGTGGGAACCCAGTTGTAACAATTCTCCCAAAGTGAAAGGTTGGACCCTGCTAAACAGGAGGCTTATTAAGCAGACATCCAAGTTAATTTGCTTAGTAAAGACATATGTAATGGAATGGTAGCAGACATTCAAGATGAGGAAATACTGAATGTCATAAATTAATTGAAAGGAGACATCTCCCCTGGAGAGGATGGGATTACTAACAAGTGGTATAAATTGTTTCCTGATATATTGGCTTTTATTTTAGGAACATTTTTTTTTGTTATCCTTAGAAACACTGCTGGCAGAGTTCACCTAGATGTTACTGATGTATTTATTTAAAGCAGGGGACAGAGAACATATACAGAATTGGAGACCGATCAGACTTTTAGATGCTGATTTTAACATTTTGACCTTTATACTACAGAAACATTTAAAAGGGTTTGCAAAAGAGGTTATACACCCTGTCAAGGCCAATGCCTTACCAGGGAGGCATATCCAGGACAATCTGTGTTTAATCAGGGATGCATATGGGTATTGTGAGTACAACCAGATATCTGAGTATTTATTATCATTGGATCAATATAAGGCTTTTGATGGGGTTGATCATAAATTCCTGTACAAGGTTTTGCAAGCATATGGAGTTCCTCCGAGATTTGTACAGTGGCTGAGATTGTTATGTGACAATGCCGTGGTTTCATCAGTTTTGACAAGAACTCAGGGAAGGAAATATATCATACATAAGGGGGTAAGGAGGGAATGTCCCTTGAGCCCAATGTTATACTTATTTTCATTGGTCCGCTTTATATGGAAGGACTTTAAAAATCAAGATATATGGTGTATGTCCTGTTTATCATCAGGAAGTGGGATAAAACTTTTAGCATATGCTGATGATGTGTGTACTTTTGTGAAACAGGAAAAAGGAGTACAGATTTTATTAATGGAGATGCAAGAATTTGGTTTAGTGTCTGGTTCTCGATTAAATTTGCAGAAGAGTAGGACTCTAGTCCTGGGGGGGGGCAACAATCCAGGGGGAGGTGGGTGGGATATCTGTATCTATATCACCTATTAAGATACTAGGGGTATTCTAGGGGCCTAGAGATATGGCTCAACATAACTGGGAGCATTCCATTCAACAGGGAGAAAGAAAAGTCAACTGATGGAAGGGCTGGAAAATGTCAAAACTGAAATGGGTCAATGTGATAAAGCAATTTTTATTGCCTGTATTGTTGTACATTAGTGCTGTTTTTTCCTCTCCCCTTGACTTTGGAGACCAGAATATTCAGGGTTTTCTTTCAGTTATTATGGGGGAGTCGACCTAACCCGATTAAGAGAGAAATAACTTATCTTCCAATAAAGGGAAAGGAGATGGTTAACCAGGTGGGTTTTTTCCATAGTTTGTTTTGGTCAGTAAATATTAAAGTGATTTTGTGAGGTCTGCCATAGCAAATGAGATTAGTAACCTGTGGGAGTCGTGATTCAGTCTCCTACCATTCAAACTGCCAAAAAAAGCTGTTTTCCCTGAAAAAAATGCTTTTCATTTCTGTGCTGTGCTTCATGTGCATAACCGGCCCCTTCTTTTTCTGTGTGCTGCAACCCCCAACCGTGACATCATGAAAGGAAAACAAAGCTGGTTTGAAACAGAGACCTCTGTTGGTCAGTCTTGGTATTGCAGACATCTATACTACCAAAATAGGGGACTACATCTCTCAGTAAAGAAATCTTGTCAGCTAGATACTATTCGCACAATGCCTTGTTTTGAAAATAAACATATGAGAGCTTTTATTGTTGAAGCCACTACAGAAATATGACTGCACTTCACAGTAAGGAAATTGGAACACAACTTTTTATTGCACCCACAATGCCTTACTACATATGGCTACACATTTTTATTTATTTTATTTATTTATTCAAGCGTTTCACCGGGAAGGCATACTGAGCAATAACTGCTAATTTCTAGATGCATCTTGGGGGGCAGGGAAGTGGAGTTACACAAGCATATACATGGGTACAGTTGAGGAGACAGTAATACATCAGTTACACAAAATACAAGGGCAATTTACATATTAGGTACAAGGCAGTAAGCAGAGACAGTAGGAACAATATGGTGGGTAAATACAGCAATCAGAGTAGTATTATGCAAGAGAATAAAGCAAAAATACAGTATGGAGTTCTTTGGATAAAGAAACAGAGACCTCCGTTGGTCAGTCTTGGTATTGAAGATATACCATTATAGAAACTACATCTCTCAGTAAAGACATCTTGTCAGCTAGATACTGTATGCACAATGCCCTGTTTTGAAAATAAACATATGCGAGCTTTGATTGTTGATGCCACTACAGAAATGTGAGACTGCGCCTCAGTAAGGAAACTGGAAAACAACTTCTTATTGTACCCACAATGCCTTGCTACATATGTCTACATATTTTTTGTAAACTTCATTTTAAAACATCAGCAGATCAAAACTGCTACAGACATAATTATTCAAGACACAAGTCTACTCAGACACGAGAGTGTGTTAGCATACCTCCTCTAGTCACCACCTCCAAAATAAGGGACTTCAACTCTGAGTAACTAACAATTAAATCAACTTTATAATTTACCCAGAATGCCGTGGTGCTGTATGTAAAACATTGACCGGTCCCTTGCATGACATAATTCGGGGGGGGCGCCACACACACACACACACAGAAAACTGGAGGGCAGAGTGCTAATAAAACAAAATGACTATGTCAGATTTTTTTTTTACAAAACAAATTGCAGCTTCACCATCTGAAACATGGGTGGCAATGGCATACTATGTGAAAAAGGCATCTGCAAAACCTCACAAAATTACTTTAAACCAATGTTTTAGGGAGAACTCCACTTGTGAAGAGATGGTCATTACAAACTTTTGAGGATGTTCTTTGAACTTGAATAAACCAACCTATAAAGCTGTTAGGAGGGATACAGTTGAGCCGGCCCAGTGGCACTGAGGGTTGAGGCGCTGGACACCACACTTCACGCCACGCTGGCAACCCAGGTTTGGGAATGGATTCGGGTCATTCGGGGGTCAGTCGGAGAGGTAAGGATTGAGTGTCCAGACTGCTCTGCTTCCTTGGGTTGGGGGGGGTTTGTGCTGTGTGCATCAGCACAACTAGAGGGGTTCAGCCCATGCCCAGGGTGCTTGGCTGCCTCTGTGAAGGTGGAGACAGCTGCTGCACCCATTGCATGGTGCGTGGGCGCAAGGGGAGAAAACGAAGGAAAATACCATGACCTGGCAGGACCCATGATGGCTCTGATGGGCCGGAGGTTGTACCTCTCCGGGGGGGGGTCATAGCCCCTGCCAGGTCCACAGCAGTGAACAAATAATGTTGTGATAAAAAAAAAGGAGGAATATAGTTGGCCCAGTATTTAAAGATTACTTTCAAAAAAATGTTAAAATGGAAAGTGTCTAAACAAATGATTTTACAAAAGACAAGACTGCAACTTTATTTCAATTGTGAAAGTTCTAGGCCCAATACAGCCTACGTTTAAACATTGCCAAAACGGTAAACAAAATATTGTGAACCACCAGTTGACAAATTCTAGAATCCCAATGCGAATGTGGGACACTCAATGGCTATGTGTAAATGGGAGAGTGGGGGTGAGAGGGAATCACAAACATAAAGCATTGGAGGAAAGAAAATGCTTGCACCCTGATTGTTTGAATGACGCTGAAACACAACAGCATTTTCTAACAGAATGTCCTTTTTCCAAAGGTTTGTGGAATTATTTAGCTGTTACGTGGAAGATGCTGTGGTTGAAGAAGGTGACTTATGGAATGTTAGTACTGGGGAATTTTTTAGCAAGGTATGAAAAAAGCACCTTGACAGGTTTTTTTTTTGCCTGTTTAACATTTTATTTATGGCAAAATAGATGTCAATTTCTGTTTCAGCAGAAGTATATGATATATCTCATTTTTTGTACAATATGTCAAAATGCATTTAAGGAGGTGTTTAGACAGTATTTGAAGCTGCATCCCAGGGCACATGTGATGGTGTGGTGGAGGTTGTTTTCCTTCATGCACAAATATGGATGGTTCAATGTAGAGTTCTCAGGCTGAGATCACATATTTTTTGAGTTAATAGAGATTTGGGGCTATGGTGTCAGTATGGGGGAAGGGGAGGATTTTGGTTTTGCGGATGTACAGTTTTGTATTGTTGATTTTGTGTATATATGTGTATGCTATGTTTATGTTTCAATAAAAACACCCCTACTCGACATGGGGTCAACATGTTACACCCTGTTGCATTTTTTATAGTATCTTTGCTTGTTGTAATGTTGGGGTTGTGCTAAAGCCATGTAATAAGTTATGGAAGCCTTTGGTAAAGATGTGGTTAGATCCTTGCCTTTCTCCATAGGGGCTTGTGAAACCAAGACTTCTAAACTGGATAGACTCAGTTCCCATATATGGTTTGGACAGTATTAAGAATGTCATGAAATGGGGCTAACAGCCATGCAGTTTCAAGCATCAGACAGGAAGACTATATAAAAGGCCATCTTACATACAGCATGCCAGGCTGAAGTGTCCTTCCCCCTCAGTCAGATTACATAGATAAAAGGGGTACTTGGGCAATTACCCAGTCCAAGGTTGCCCTCGTATGTGTGGGATAGTATCTGGTTGGGGAATTACAGGAGATTAAGTGTGCACACTAACAACAAGTACAAGCAGCTGTCAGATAGATACTGCCACAGGAGACCTGTATTCAGGTATTAGAAATGCAACACCTTTTTCTGGATTGTGTTAATGTAAAAACTTTCTGGGTACTGACAGCCAAAGAATGGGAGGAGCCTATGTTCTTATCTCTTTCGTATGGTATTCTGTTTTATGGTCCCCCAATAGGGACCTGGGGTAAATACCACCCTGACACTATTTATACAGTGTTTGCTGTATTACGCTATTTTATCTGGATGGCAAGATGTACGTGGGTCCTTCAGCAGAAGATGATATCCCCTATAGAAATTCTTGTTAAGGTGCAGAAGGCATTACAAAAAGTGTTGCAATAGGACACAGAATGCTTTCCAAGAGTTAAATATCTTTGGGTACATTGTGATAAATGGATTTATTGAAGTGTATTTTTATGAATACTGCTATTAGAAAGAAGATGTAGGGTTGGGTGTAAGTATAATACAGGGTGATATAGGATGAAGGGTCTTTGCTGTATTCACTCTATTGTTGATGTATATTCCATTGCATATAATGTCTTCTTTATAGTGTATACTTGTGACTGTGTGCATTAATTGATGTTGTATATATTTTATTGTTGTTTGTTTTGAAGCCCATTTTTCAATAAAAATTCCCCTGGTCTTTTCGAGAAGTGCCATGGGATCTTTAACGTCCACCAGAACAACCACAAGAGCAGTACGAGTTATGGCATTCTTCTGATTCTACCCCTCATTTACCTACTCAGGAATACATGCTTCATGTTTGGAAGCTGGCGAGGAAACATTTGTTTACTGAGTGGAAAGTACCTCCACTTTTATGGCTCTTATGGCATAATCTCCAATTGACGATAGGTGGTGCTTCTTTTTATTGGACGTTATGGGCTCAGGGAGGTCTAAAGAGAGCAAAAAATATTTTGTCGATTCCATAGGCCCCACCAGATGGCCTTTATCTAGTGACTCGTGTAGTTAGTGTACTCAACTGGGGCCATGGTGGTGCTGTGCAGCTTGCAAAAATCATGCTGGTGGACACAGAGAAGGTTGTATTTCCAGGGATAGGTTGTGAGTCGGTCAGAAACCATCCTCTAGAGAGCTTTATACAGAGGTGAGAGGATCTATATTTGCCTGTAGTTAGAGACAAGGGTACAGTCACCATTTTTGTGCACTGGGGTTACAAGGGCAGATTCCCACAGTTGTGGGAATTGTGAGAATCTATAGGATAGATTGAACAGTTTGGTTGGGACAGGCTAGCTACTCAAGTGCGAGGGCCACCACTTTCATGCCAAGGATGTCCCCCCCTTTCTGATTTTATTTGGCACTCTTTTTACACAATTGATAATGTCTATAGCAGAGATGGAATGGAAGTAAAACCTGGGGGCGTGAGGGGCCTGGTTTTCATCAGGCAGATCAGTGGGGAAGATGGTTCCTTGGGGGGTGGGTTCATCGCATTGTGGGAGTACAGCACTGAGGTCAGTGAATGCAATGTGGAAGGTGTTGACAGTCTCTGTGGGGTCCATAGTAACCGTGCTGTTTGTGCTAAGCATCAATGGGGTGGATT
Source organism: Neoceratodus forsteri (assembly GCA_016271365.2). Taxonomy (NCBI): domain Eukaryota; kingdom Metazoa; phylum Chordata; order Ceratodontiformes; family Ceratodontidae; genus Neoceratodus; species Neoceratodus forsteri. Next base: position 303,796,044 of record CM057455.1, on the reverse strand, counting down.
TGTCTCCCTTCCCTAATAGATTATGTAGTGAGTCTCAGAAGGTTGTGCCCTTACTCCATGTGTTGGTTTGTTGTTCCATAAAGTAGGAGGAGGCCTTTGTTTGTCTTATTAGCCTAGTACATTGGCTTCTAGCAGCTCTGTATTCCTGATAGAGCACCAATGAGCCAGAGGCCCTGGCCTTGAGCCAAAGGTTGTCCCAGGCCCTCATGTGTGCAGGGAGGGAAAGGGTGACCCAATCTACTAAGGTCCTTCTCATGACACGCTTTGTATAAGGGGTGAATTTATCTGCAACTTTATTGAATGCAGTTACAAAGTAATCCAGGCCCTGATCATTAGAGTGTGTGATGTCCAGGTAGCTCCAGTCAGTTTGGGCCAGTTGGTGTCAGAATTCACCAGCCACTCCCTTCCTTAGTACTGTACTATAAGTAGTTTTGGGGGGTGACTTTTTTATTTTGGCAGACCATGCACACAGTATAGGGGAGTTGTCACTTGAAACATCAGGCAACACTGTGAATTTCATGAGCCTTTTGGGTGGTAAGGACCCAGTCTATGAGGGTGCTAGTTTCAGTTTTGTAGTTGTCCTTCACCACTTGGGTAAAGTATAGGTTGCTTTGGTGTTTGAGCTTGATTTAGCTGTCCAGTTTATATTGAAGTCCTCTATCAGCAGAGTCTCACGGCCCTGGTTGGCTTGCTTATAGAGGCTAATGAGACCATTGGAATCTCTTCTGAGCAGGACTCAACAAGTAAAGATTAGAAACACCCTATCTGATAGTCGACCAGTCAACTCAGGAGTACCACAAGGGTCCATCATGGGCCCGCTGTTATTCAGCATTTATTTTTAAATCAACTCCCATCTGCCTGCCAATGTCATCTGCTGTTATATGCAGATGACGCTGTTCTGTTTGTCAGTGATTCAGACCCCTTCACGCTAGAATGCATACTCCAGAGCAACTTCTCGGTGGCAGAAAGTTGTTTTAAAGAACAAAAACTTGTGATGAACTATACTAAGACCAAAAATATTATGTTCTCCACTGCTCAAAATTGATACAGAACCCACCCTCTCCTCATCACCAACAAGGAGGGCTCTCCAGTGGAGCTAGTGCAACATTTCAAATATCTGGGGATCATGCTGGATAGCACAATATCTTCCGACCTCCACATTGACAAAGTCACTAAGGCTGTCAACACACACATTGGACTGCTGCACAGGCACAAGCATAGTCTAACCACTGAGGCTCTGAAGCTAGCTGTGCAGAGTTCCTTGGTGACCCTCATGGACTATAGGCCGGTACTATATACAGATACTGCCCTTCGCTGCATAAAAGTAGACCTAAACAAAGCCTGTCAGCTTGTTATGGGAGCTAATAGCCTGACGCACACGTGTGACCTGTATAGCCAGACAAACTGGTTACAGTTCTCAGGCACACTTCAATACTAGTCCATTCTACTGGTGAAAAAAGTGAATATTGGCCTGGCACCTGCAGGGGTCCTGAATCTTCTCTTCCCTGATGATAACCGCTGCTGCACTTGTAGCTCGGATAATTAAATCTTTAAAATTCCCCACTGTTGCACCTCCTTGGGACAAAGGTCTTTTGCCTACTGTGCCCCAGGGTGGCTAAACTCTCTACACATGTATATTTCATCACTAACATTGATCGGTTCCTTTAAAAGAAAGCTGAGGCAACAACTAATTGTGAATGCCAGCTGCAACTGTTTCCAATAACTTAGTTGCTGTATCTCTTGAGACTGTCCCTCTGGCCCTGTAGCCTGTCTAATCATCGGCCCAATCCTCCATTGTCTACAAAGCATCTATTCCAATCTCCTGCTGGCTCCTTCATTACCTGATATTTTAACCACTTTTCTCATATTTCCCCCTTAGCAAGCTGGCCTCGCCTGCCATCCCCCCTACCATTTTCCCTCCCATCCCTCCCCACCTTATTATATCTGTGCATCCCCTGCTTCCCACTAGCTGGTCCAGCAACCTGCACTCTCCCCTCTGCCTCACCTCTGTTCCTGCTCCTCTGTTTCCCTCAGATGAAGCCTTCTGGGCTACTCCTTTCGTCGCCCTCCTCTTCTATTTCTAGTATGTCTTTTTGTTTTCTTTTCTGAGCTTCTTCCTTAATAATAATGCCTACATTATTGTATCTGACTCTGGCTATTTGTACATAGCCTTTGTAACAATGCATGAGTTATCTTAACTGACTCCGTGCTCATAGCCTATGATTGTTACTTTACTAATTAACCATTCCTGTACAATGTTGTTGCTATTTGCCTCTCCCTAATCTGTACAACTTTTCTTATTGTTTGTTTCCCTGACATGGAACCCGTGTAATGAGCTTGTCCTCAAAGGGTTTAATCCAAGATTTTAAATAAATAAATAAATAAATAAATAAAATAATGAACATATCTGCTTCAGAGTGTTGATTGCCGGGGGTATTTATACTGTCATAATTGTCAAGTGTTTTCTACCATTGCCTAGTAAGAGGCATATTGTGAGGCTTTCACAGTCCTTATTGGGATTATCAAGTGAGATTTTGTGTCCTTGTATTGTGTTCCAAACATATACAAGGCATCCTCCCCCCTGTCATCATTACGGTCTTGTCTGTAGTGGTTATACTAGTGCAGCACAATGGATTTATCAGGGTATTTGGTGTCAGCCACATCCATCTAGCCTACCCAGTGTTCCCTATTTGCAACAGGGCCTATTGTCCATGCAGGGTTTTATCCCACCTTCACCTCCTTGCTTCCATACCTACTGTACTGACCTCAGCAACCGCCAAACCCTTCACTCTGTCCCAGCCATGCTTGAAACCATTTAAGATCTTGCCACCTACCACTTCCTTTGGCAGACTGATTCATGCTTCCACCACCCCTTCCATAAAACAGAGCTTCCTCACATTCCTCTTAAACCCTCTTGACTCTATACTCCTATTAAATAGTTCTCCACAGTTCACCTTGTTTATTCCCTTTGGGAACCTGAAGGTCTGTATCATATCCAATGCCCCTCGCCTGGTCTCCAGTGAATACATGCTCAATATCTTGAGTCAGTCTTTGTCAGCTCTGCCCTGAATCATCTTGGTCACTCTGCATTGCACTGTCTCCAGCCTGTCCCTGTCCTTCCTTAGGTGAGGAAGCCAGAACTGAGCATCGGTATTCCAGGCACAGCCTCACCAGTAACATAGCATCGGTTCCATAATCTAATGTCGTCTAGAAAATAGAGCCTTTCCAATACAACATCAGTGGACGAATGGAGGTTTTCCATAAAGGTTGGGGGGGGGAGAGTTAATTGTAGCCATTGAAAATGGTATATTTCCCACATAGCAGAATGGTCCCCAGAGCAATATGTATACCATAGAATACAGCCAAAGGAACTCATATGGCTTGCCTGTTTCGTAGATGTATATATTTGTATGTGTACATGAGTGTAACCTCATGACTCTGTCTAAGCAAGAAAATACTTAAAATACCAAAATGTGTTATTTATTTATTTGGTAACCAGGTAAGTACGATGGTCCTAGGGACTGTTTTCAGTCACTACCTTGGCCATCTAGATGGCACAATGCAGCAGCTGAAGAAAAGTGAGAAATACATAAGCATTTATAGTATATAGATACATAAGGTTCAGTAATAATATACACAAAATTCAGAATTAAACAGTCTGTAAAACATAATACACATGTGAGCAATTAATATATACATGAGCAATATCAGCACACAATTAAAAACAGAAGCAATAAACAAGGTTCAGCTAGAACAGATACTAGGAGTTATACTAGGAAGTGTAAGATGTACAGTAAGCCATAGGCTTATATTTGTATATCTTCAGCAGGCTGGAATCAGGTTACCTTCTATTCAATAAATGTTTGTCAAGGTTACTTTTAAAGTTATCGAATTTGTTAGTGCTGACTGTGTTTTGGAAGGGAATTCCATATAGGTATTATTCTTTGTGTGTAATAATAACATCTGCTGTTTCTTTTGGCATATGTTAAAGTTAGTTGGTAAGTATGGCTTCTTAAGTTGCAATTCCTTCTGTTGTATACCATGCCTAGGTCTGCCATTAGTTGTGTGTCCCTGGATATCCTAAACATTTGGAGTAGGTCACCCCTTGTTCTCCTAAGGTCTAAAGGATACAAATTCAGCTCTGTTAGCCTCTGGTCATAACTTTTGTTCTGCAGGCCGTCAACCAGGTTTGTTAACTTTCTCTGGACCCCCTCCAGTCTCATTACATCTCTCGGAAGGTATGGACTCCATAATGGAGAACAGTAGTCTAGCTGTGGCCTTATGTAGATCTTATACAATGGCAGAATGCATCCCCTACTTCTGGACGTGAAAGCTCTTTTTATGCACCCTATTATTTTGTTACTTTTATTGATAATCTCATTACAATGTTTATTGAAGGTTAGGTCAGATAAAATGATGATTCCCAGATCTTTTTCGGTATCAACTGAATTAAAATTTCTACCATTCAGTGACTACTGCTTCTGTATGCTAGTGTCACCTAGGTGCATAATGACACATTTGTCTGTGTTGAAAAGCATGCTATTTGTCTTAGCCCATTCTTCACGTGTATGCAAGTCCTTTTCTAATGCTTGTATGTCTGAATCGCACCTGGCTTGGGCAGCTATCTTGGTGTCATCTGCAAATTTTATTGTAAAATTACTGAGTTGGTCAGTCATGTCTGATATAAAAATGGAGAATAGTACTGGTCCCAACATGGATCCCTGTGGCACACCACTAGATACTGATCCCGTTCCTGAGTAATGTCCCCTGATACATGCTGTCTGGGTACAGTTTCTCAGCCATTCGTCCACTCATCGCACAATTGTATGATTTAACCCTATATCATACATTTTGTTAATCAACACTGAATGAGGCACTTTATCGAAGGCGTTACAAAAATCCAAGCACACAATATCCACAGGGTTGTTTCCTCTAGCAGTGCACTCACTTTTCATGACCTCAGATTTTTGAAGCCGTGTTGGGTTGTATCTGATAGTTTTTTGGTAGTAATCTCTATTTCTAGTTTTTCTTTTATTAGAGATTCAAAAACTTTACCCAGGATGCTAGTAAGGCTAATCAGTCTGTAGTTTAACATTTTCCCCTGTTTCCCTTTTTGAAAATGAGGGTAACTACTGCTGCTTTCCAGTCTTGCAGTATTACCCCTGAGACTAGTGACATATTAAATATTTTATGAAGTGGATCCACCAACCAGGTGGACAGTTCCTTTAACAGTCTCAGGTGTAGTTTGTTAGGACCTGGTGACTTGTTAGTTTTTATTTTCCTTAGACTAGTCTGTATATCGATTTTAGAGATTTCTGGTAGATTCTCATTGTTGTTATTATTAATTTTATTTTTTTTATTTTATTTATTTAGTTGTTTAACTAGTTGTTTAGTTGTTTAATTGACCTATGAGTCAATAATTCATAAGTCAGGCAATATTGGGCAGGGTAATGACAATGAAAGTCAGAACAAATAAGCTAGAAAGAACATTGTATGAGTGCAGGTGAGGGAAACTACAGTCCGGCCAATAGGATGGCACCCAGCAGTTTCATGGGGTTGACAAGTCAACAAGTGAGATTGGCTGGCTGAAGTCAGGAGTTGCACTTGCAGGACAGAACCGATAGGGGGAGCTTTTAAAGTGTACTTTGAATAAATGAAGGGAGACTGATGAATGGAGTGAGGCTGGTAGGGCATTCCAGAGCTTTTGGGACGTGATAGAGAAAGCTCCCTGCCCATGTCTTAGTGGACCTGGGACACACGAGAAGGCATTGAACAGAGGACCTCATATCTCAGTTTCCCTGTATGATACTGAGAAGTCTTGATAAAGGGGGACTAGCACCATCATGGAGGGATTTGAATATGAGGGAGCCCTTGAGGAAGTCTCTATGGGCCTGGGGGGAGAGCCACCCAAGCGTCGAGTAAAGGGTGCAGTGGTGGGTGTTGTATGGAGCTAGAGTGACAAATCCCCGTATGTTATTAAAGGTAGTGTTAAGTCGAGTGAAGAGATGAGATGAGATTTGGGAGATGATGGGTGAGCAGTAGTTTAGAAGAGGTGAGTAGTAGTCCAGAAGAGGTAGGAGGGTGCTCTTCCTGATAGCCAGCTGACTTTGGGGGTCATGAGGTGCTTCAGGCATTAGCAAACTCCCAGCTGCTGATTACCCATTTCACAATAAACCTGATATGACTTGTGAAGGTGAGGGAAGAGTCAAGTGTGGCCCCCAGCTACTAAAAGGTAATGCCATGATCAAGGGCGGATCAATCCAGAACCAGGATATGGAGGGAGGTGGTTTGTCCAGCAGGGCATCTGGTGAGATGAGGCTTTGACCCAAATAGCATGGTCTTAGTATTTTTGCCATTGATGATGAGTCTGTTTGATGTGAACCAGCTATGCATGGATGTGAAATCCTCGGATAGGGATAGGAATAGGAATAGGTCATGTCTTGTATCAACTTGTTTTTGTGTCTCTGTACTACTTGAAAACTCAATAAACAAATTTTATTAAAAAAAGAGAGACACTGGGGATTTTTCACTTAGAAAAGTTGTGTTCTAGGCTATTGCAGCCCTTCTGTAAAAGCTGCATAGATGGTGGAGTGATCAGTATGAATATGGTACCAAATGTATTGATACTTTTTTTGCACTGCATCTCAATTAGCAAATCAGATTTGGCTAAACAACAATGCCCTTGAAGAGTATGACTGTGCTGTTGATTTTATTAACAGGGACAGTCTTAACGTCTGTACATGGAACACACTGATGGAACAAAATGGATCAGTATCTCTGGGTTTAAAATAATACCCAATGAAAATACTGCAAACTTAAGAATGCATTATGAAATATGTTCTCACATGTACTTAAGATACCAATATCTGAAATAAATGTAATAAATGTGGACAGATGGAACAAAGAAAACAAATCTGGACAGTTGTTTTATTACAGGGCAATATAGCAGCGGATATGATTCTGCAAAAAGCTTTGGCACTTGATATTGTTGATTTACATATAATTGATAGTTCCATTTTGAATGCCAGTCACAAAACTAAAACAGAGAATATTCTAGAAGAGGAAATGGTAACAAAACCCTTTTTTCTCTATGGACTGAAGAGACTAAACAGAGAAAATAATACAAAGCTAAAATTAGTAGTAATTGATTTGTTAGAACAGCTTATTGATATTTCTATAGAAAAACAGGATGCATTGACAGTTTCTCATATGGGATCAGACCCAGATTGTGATCGAGTGCAAATTACAATAAATTTCTCTAGTCTATATAATAAGATTATAGAGAATACTTATACTCTGGATATGTTGGGACTTTATATTGTTGTTTCCCCAATGTGAAAAGGCCTTCAGAAAAGTTATTGATTCATCTCATGACATGGCAGAGCCCCAAAATGTGCAGTTGGGATGTGAGAATAGTACTGTTTATAATATTTCCACTCAAAATAAATATGCTGATCTGGAAAACTTAGCAGATTGACTGACAAGCTGTCAGACTTAAATTTAATTATGTCCTAGAATGCTGCTAGGTTACTTATGAAATGTGTGGATAAAGATTACCTTGAATATATTAATAGGCATTGGATAATTTAGTTACAGGAAACTTAGCATATAGGTTCAAATGATGTGCCATTAAATGGCTATTGCACATATCAAGAGCCAGGAAAAAAGTTAGCAAAGGCAGGAAGGTTGTCCGGAGGTCTCATGATTTGGTTTCAAATTGATTGGGAAGACCTGGGAAATTTAATTCACACTAGCTGGGCAACTACTGCGTGTGATCAAATTCTATCATGTGGTGACTTTAATTCTAGAATTGGTAATTTTGATGGTTATTCCTGTAATAACATATATAATTGGCTTCATGAAGATGTTTTTAAATATCCTAGATTTTCTCAAGATTTAAAGAAAGATGGTCTAGGATTAAAACTAATAGATTTACTATCTATATATAATCTAGTACCCATAAATGGGATAATAAATGGAGCTAAAAATGGGAATATCATGTATTATAGCGCTATTGGATCATCAATGTTAAATTACATCTTCTGGAATGCAGCAATGGATGTATAGGAGTCATGCCAAGTTATTACCAGAAGTGATAGTGATCATTTTCTCCTGGTTTTAAGTTATAAACTTAATGATAAAAAAAATGTTAGCTTGCAGCCACTTCAGCAGTTTGAAATTAGGAATCATATAAAGATAAAATGGGATAATTCTTATAGTGAGGAAATTTCACGATTGGTTTGTGATAAATTCACGGTTATATTTCATGAAATACAGGTTGGGTCTTTGGTTCTTAAGGTGTTGGAGTCGTTTTCAAAAAATAAGAATATTACTTTCTAAAGAAGCTAAAAACACAAATAAGATCAGGCAACAAATTATTTGGTTTGATCATGAATGCTGTATGGGAAAAAGGCCTTTAAAACAGTTAATACAACATATTAAAGATAGTAATCATAAAAGTAAATACATAGAGAATATTGGATGGGCAACTATGCACAACCAGTATGTTCTGCCACAGAAGGGGTTTTGCTTCCCTCTGACCTTGAGAGCGTAACTTGAGAGGTCCATGGGACTCAGAACCCCGAGGTGACAGAACACACAGGTTGTGCATAAAGTTGCACATCCTGTATTTTGTATAGTGTACAGTAGTATTATGTGAAATGTGTGCATTGTGGGGTTTTTTTTCTCTTTTTCACACTGAAACTGGCTTGTGAAGTTTCTAGAGGTTCTAGAATACTGTCTTACCACATAATTAAGTAGTGGAAAGCAACAATGTGCCAGCATTCCAAGTGGTTCTGCTGTAGTAGTGACATCACTACTGCAGCAGAACAACATAATGATGTCACTACTGCAGCAGAACAAGCATATTCCAGGCATGGCATTCCACGCATAACAGCATTCCACTATACACTATAAACTGTTATATAAAGCTGGAGAAAATTGTAAGTTGTTTCTTTAGAAGAAACAGATTGACTACAGATCAAAGCAATGGGCAAAAATGCTAATTGTAATAAATAGCACTGACTATCAATCTTACTGCTTACTTGTAGTTAATGGAACAAATAACTATAAATATGATATTGACTCATACATTCCTTTAGAAATGTAGGTTACTTATTATTCTAAAATCTTTCATGACTTTGACTTAGTCACTGAGTTTTCATATCAGACTGGAGAAAAAGAGCAGTTTAGTCTAATTTCAGTAGCTGAAGTGTATCCCATAATTGCATCTCTGAAAAAACATAAAGCACCAGGTCCTGATTTAATTCATGCTGACGTATTTTTGATTATCCTATCTATGGGGGCTTGGGTGTTTACTTAATCGTTAAATTATTGTGTTTTTGATTATGATATACTGTACCTAGCACATGGAAGGGTTCTATAATAATTTCTATTCACAAAAAAAGATGATAAGAAAGATGCCACTATGTACGGACCAATATCCTTATTAGATAATGTCGGGAAGATCTTTTCTAAAGTAATCTTAACCAGATTAAAAGAGCAGTTGGACCGTTTGGGTGGATTATTGGAAAATCAGGCAGGATTTCATTCAGATTACAGTACAACTGATAATTATTATATATTAGCACACTTATACGAAAAGTATGTTAAGAAAACAAAAGTTATACATAGCTTTCATCGACTTCAGTTCTGCTTTCAATATTATTTCACAAATTTACTTGGAGAACAAATGCTCAATTGGGGTTTCAGTCCTGGAATTATTAGTAGTATTAAAGAATTTTATACAGGTATGTGGGCACAGGTCAGACTGGGCAAAAAAGATCAGTTGTTATCTGTGTTTCCAAGTAACAAAGGAGTTAGACAAGTCTGTGTTTTGGCCCCACTCCTTTTCTGTATCTACATTAACAAACTGCTCAACCTTCTTGCAAATTCCAGGATTGATTCACCCAGGATAGCCAGTAAAAAGTGTGCAGTACTTGCCTATGCTGATGACTTGGGGTTAATTTCTTTTTTGCAAGCAGGCTTACAAGCCAAGTTAGACATACTGAATATTTATGCAACAAAATATAAGCTGAAGATAAAGTGAAAAGTCAAACTCTTATTTTTAGCTCTAAGAATACTAATAAATATTGGAAAATAGGAGAAAAGAAAATCTGCACAGTTAAAACATACACCTATTTAGGTCTACATACTGTATAACCAGAAATGATTTGTGGTCTAAACGTATAAATAATCTGAAGTTTAAACTTTAGCAAACTGCTTATTCATTAAATGCATTTAATAACAAATATGGAGGTAACACCGTAAAGCCACTTATTGAGGTTATTAAAGCAAAATATTATCCTCAAGCTCTTTTTCATGTTGAGGTATGGGATTTGAAGAATGTTGACAGCTTAGAAATACCACTAAACAAACTATTGAGATCCTCTCTGGGGCTGTGTAATGCTGTTCCAGCATTCTTAATATATGTTGAATTAGGCTTGACTAGGTTAAAGACCATTATGTCCACAAGAAAAGTTAACTATTGGGTTAGATTATTATCACTTGATCATGATAGATTACCATCTTTATGTTTAGTTGAAAAACATAAATGGGTTATGCTTGGTTGTGTCCAATCAAAGTGGCTGGAAAAGTTTTTTTCAATTATAAAGGATTTTAAGTTAGAACTTTTTCATGAATATATATTTAAGAATGAATGTATTAGTTTAAAATATAAGTCCTATATCACGCAAAGAATTATAAACCTTTGCATAAAAAGGGATATAGATCTAATTTCGAGATGTAAAATATCTCCATGCTTAGTTCAGAATGATAGTACTTATGCTTATAGGCACTATTTGGATTTACTAACAGACTCTAGACAAAGGAAATTGTATACAAGATATAGACTAGAACTTTTTCAAAGTAATGTTCTTACAGCTAGGTTTAATAAATCTATGATTACATCTGAAGGGTATTGCTCATTTAAATCTGTGTACAGAAAGCTTATATCATGTAACGTTTGTATGTCCCTGGTGTGATAAACCAGGAATTTACTGGCTTGTCCCTCTATGAAACAGTATTTTGACTTTGAACAGAAATGTTCTTCTGAATTTGATGTTTACAACAAATTATGAAATATTGATTGGGGGTGTTGTTGGATACCTTACTGTGATTTCATTGATACGATCAAAATACAAATAGTATGGAAAAACTTTGCACTGGTTGAAAGTAAATTGGTTCGTGTATGGTCTGCAACAAATCTGCACCTTTGTAGAGTAGTTCCTGCATTGAGTGTTCAACTGATAGTAGCTTTAAATTGAGGAAACTGTTAAACTGTTTTGGTGTTTATGGATTTATTAATATATTGACTGTAAATCGTACAAATTACTGTTCTATGTGCTGATATATGAATGTGTATTTATTGTTGTATTTATTAACTCTGAAAACCTGATGTTTTTATGAAATGATCTCTGACCAATCAATAAAACATGAAACAAATACAGATCATCCTGTACCAGAACCATTGAAGAGGTGTTGGTGAGGGAATCTTTGGACATAACCTTACCCATACAGAACATTGACACTACTTTAAAGGACTATCTGAGACCATTTACTAACTGTTAACTCCATATCTGCTTTCACTGTTGTTGTTTAAAAATGTGTGTTAATTGGGGGATATGTTACATCTTGTGTGAACCCTAATGTTACCGCTTGTGTTTCCATAATTCAGTTTCTACCAATAAATGTACATTTTCTTCCTGTTTAGCTTGAGATCACTACTTTGCTCTGAACTGGCTGGGGATGGATTTAGGGGCCCTTACTAAAGGACATAGCTATAGATGCCCCTTTTTCCCACTACATTAGTTTGCTTACATATCTAGGGGGTTTGTCATGTATAGAGGGAGAGTTTATAGAGGGTTCTGATGGTGTGTGTGATAGCCGTTTATCAACTACTTTTAGTAACCTGTGATGAATTCAAGAAAGTGGGATTCATATCATGAAGAACAAACTGGGTAGATTGGAAAGGTGGTCAGTGATACGGCCATTAAAATTTAACATAAAGAAATGCAAAGTGATGCAGATAGGGGCACAAATCCTAACATTAAAAATACATTGGGGGAGTAGTGGAAAGCACTACAAAGAATAAGGACTTAACCATCCTGGTGGTGCTGAGGGTTGAGGCACTGTATGCCACACCTTACACCATTCTGGCAACCCAGGTGCAGGAGTGAGCTCAGGTTATTGGGGGTTGTTCAGGGAGGAGAGAATTGAGTGTTTGGAGGACTTCTTTCTTCTCCTGGGGAGGATGGGTTGTGGTTCCTCAGCATCAGCAACTCCCAGCAGAGGCTGGGGGTGCTACAGCCGGGGATCACATTAGGAAGGGGTGGAGGCAATGGCGGATGTTCATGGGCTGGTTGCAGAAGAGCACCTCACACTGAATGTCATTGCATATCCACGCCTCCGGGGGTCACATTAACGTTCACGAAAAACAAGGAAACACCCCAGTGCCTGGGAGGATGATGACGAGCCTGCAGCAGCCCCCATGCCCACTGCTAGATCCTGCCCACCCAGGTCCCTGGTATCCTGCAGCCTTCATGCTACCTTCAATGATTAGATTGATGGATTGCCAAAGTAAGTGGATGGCAGCCCCACCTTGGAGGGGTAGAAGCTGGGGGGTTCACATGCATGTTAGCAGTCGAAGGTCATAGTTCTGAGGGAACCTAGGGTTGGGAGGGTCTCAGGCTTTGTAGGAGAAAGCTGGCAGGGCTATATCTGATTGAGTTCACAAGAGCTGGGGACTGGAGGTAAAAAGAACTGAAAATAAGAAGGACTTGGGAGTAATAATTTCAGACAGCCTGAAGGCATCAGTACAATGCACTAGGGTGGTCAAAAGGGTAACTATGATGTTCAGGTGCACAGGGGATCACCAACAGGAGAAAAGGCTGCTGCAACCACTCTGTAAGTCATTGGTTCAGCCTCAGCTGGAGTACTTTGTGCAGTTGCAGAGTTGGCATCTAATGAAGGAAGATGACAGAGTGGGGACAGTGCAGAGGAGGGTAATGAAGATGAGCCAGGGGCAGCAGGAAAGGGCATGTGCAGAGAAGCTGAAAGATCAGTACAGTACACATATGCACTTGAGGAGAGATGGAAAAGAGGGAACATGCTTGGACAATAGAAATACCTCCATGGGGTAAATAAAGTGTATAGTGGGGAATTGTTCAGGTTGAGTGGGAAGTGAACATAAATACCAGAGGCAACTCCATAAAGCTGGTGTGGGGGGGGCAAGTGTAAGAGAGATACCAGGTAGCACATTTTCACAGAGAGGGTGGTAGAAGGCTGGAACTGGCTGTCAGAGGAGGTGGTATGTACAAAATCAGTTGGGGGATTTAAAAGAGGGTGGGAGAGAAACAAGGGCTTTGTAAAAAGACTACACCATAAATGGGGGAAGGGGAGAGTGAAGAGCTTCTAAGGCTCTCTCATTCAACACTTGGTAAGAACAAATAGACACGATGAGCCAATGGGCATTTTTCTGATGACAAATGATATGTTTTTACAGTATATTTCTATGGTTCAATTTTTTTTTTCAGCACAGGCACTTTTGGAAGTATCATAATTTCAGAACATTTAATTAAAATAGAAAGTAGTGGTAGTTCAAAATTCGGAAGTGTTGCCAGAGGAGATAATTGAGTCAGGGTCCGTCTCAGGTACTGGAAATGGTTTTGGTATGCTGAAGTTGGTGAAGTGCTTATTAGGAGTGCTTGCTATTCCGGTAGTGTCAAAGACAAGATTCCACTCACAGAAGAGGTGTGGTATCACATGTGCCTGATCTTTCCACAGAATTATGTTGATACTCTTGATTAGGGCTGTGCAAAACTCCAAAAGTTATACCTTGCAAACTTTCTGAGTAGAACCCAAAAAAGTTCTACCAGGTTCTGCCTGATTCTACCAGGTAGAACCTGGTAGAACTGGGTTCTACCAATTATAACCAGGTTCTACCAGCTATATAGAGGATAATGTATGGTCATATATCAGTAACCGGTTTATTAACCGTCGAGAGGTTGCCATGGCAACTATGTAAACCTGGAGAATGAAGCTCAAGAGAATTACGTCACCATGGTAACCTCAAGACGGTTACACAAATTGGTTGCTGATCTATGACCATACATTATATTTTATAGTGTATGGTCATCATAACTAGTCATAAAATCAAGCAGGTTCCTTACTATTGCTATTTTCCGTCCCTTCCGCTCTGCTCCAGGTCATGCTGTCACAGCTGGGCCCATTTCAGGAAGACCATTGTTTCGGGGCTGCGCACATGCACAGAGCGATCCCCGTTGTTATTCTGTGTGACATACCATCGATGGGTTAACAACATAGCAACGTCACATCAATCATATAACAATGTTATAAAAAAGATAGAATTCGACATATAACAACATTCTACGATACATTATAATCAAGTTCTACCAAGTAAAACCATGTTCTACTGGTTATAACCAGGTTCTACAATACATAACCAAATCTTGCCTGGTTCTACTTAATTAAGAAATCCACAAAAGTCTTTTTTTTTTAATGCTTGGTAAAGTACATATAGTATTAAGAAGGGTATGTTTTGCAAAGTTTTGGTGCCTATGACTCTGTCTCAGTGCATCAAAACTTTGCAAAACTTACCATTCTTAGAATCCTAGTACTGTACTACATGTACTTTCCCAAACATGCAAAATATATGGATTTTTTACTCAAGTAGAACCAGTTAGAACTTGGTTATATATTGTAGAGCCTGTTTATACCCTAGTAGATGCTATAAAATAGTGTTGAAACAGACTGAGAAAGAGATAGAGGTTAGGGATGATACACGACTCATATCATCCCTGACATCTTTTGCTTTCTGAATCTGGTTGCAGCTGAAAGGGTTAACTCCCTGAGCTACTCCCTGTTACAATAATTTAAATCCCCCTCCCCCCATTGTTGGAGCCAGGTACAAATAGATTCCAATGGCTGTGGCCATATGGGCCATAAAGAAATGCATGGGTGCCTGGCATCCACTATCAGTTTTGTGTTTTCTGTTATTCTGAGTAAATATCAATATTACCCCCCTGTTCTCTCCTGTCCTTCTAGAACACTCCCCTACCCTGCTCCTCATGCTCTCCATAAGTTAACTATGTCAATATTACCCCATTTGTCCCAGTCTTCCTAACACCCCTTCCCCACCTCTCTCTCTAACAACAGAACTTCTCGGCATATATCATATCTGGTAGTAGTGACAACCAGCAAGTACTACTTCCATATTTGAGAGCAAGAAGAAGCAGTTTCTGACAGACTGGTCAGGTGCAAGTGCAACCAAGAAAGGCGGGAGAGGTGTCCAATGAAGTGGAAGGAGGAATTCACTGAACAGGGGAGGAGAAAGGGAGCTAACTGATTTTTCACTTTTTTGGCAGCATTCACTGAATAGTGAGGAAGGGTTGTAGACATTTCCTAAAAGAATTATGTTTGGAGAAAATTATCTATGTGACATTGCTAAGGAGAAGGGTGCAAGAGGGATGTGTGTAAGAGTAGGTGGAGGAGGAGGTATTGGCATACTAAGACATCTGGTTGAACGTATACTGATCCTGCAGCAAAACCTTTACAGCGAACATGTCAATGCCGACAACATCGACAGTTCACTGTAAAGTCTGCCCAAGACCCCAGCACTCTTTCCCCTGGTCCTGCACCCCATCCCCAAATCAACTCTGACTCGGAGTTGATAATCCCTAAGTCTGGGGGGTGCAGGGGGCAGAGTCCCCTAATAAACACAAAGAGGTACTCCAATGGATTTATGTCAACTGCAAATTGTGATCGACATAAATCCATCACCGTAGGGTAGTCAGGAAGATGTTGATGCTGTGGCATCATAGAGCCCTGGTTGAAGGAGGATAGGAGTCAGTACAGTCAGAGTGCACTTGCTGGAAATGTGAAAAGGGGGATCCTGGATATATTCATCATCTTTACTCAGAATAATGAAAAACCCATAACAGTCTACCATCAGCAATTTTTCTTTATGATGTCAGGTGTGGGGCTGAGGATCTAACAATGAACAGTGCACTGTATTTGTAAGAGGGAGTGGCCCAATCGGGGTCTGGACTTGGAGCTGGGGGATTAGAGTAAGATCAGGGATTTATTAATTTTATTCTTATGATGGTCAATCACTACATGGGAACACCATTTTATAAAATTCTAGTCCTTTGTTTTCATGTTCCAGGTTAGGATGAAAACAGTTTGTATCTAGAAGATGGATCATTTTGAATCAAAGCCTTGGATGTGTCCTCGGGTGCAGCACTGAAATAAAGAAGGGAAAGTTGACACTGCAGCAAAAAATAAAAAAGTAAAAATGAAGTCCCCATCTGGACCAGAAGAAAGACTACTTATTTATTATGTATTTATTTTATTTTGGTTTTTGATAGCCTAATAAATACTGAATTTGTAGTTAACAGAAATGTCAATAAAACCAAATGGCTGAAGAACTGTGTGACACTAATGTGTAGTCATTTATGGTTGTTTTAGCTGAACAGTTTGTAGGGGCCCTTCCACTACTGGTACTAGGTTGGGCCTCAGTGCACATGAGAACCAGCAGTAGACATTTGTTTGAGAAATGAATGCAATTTAAGGAAGAGAAGCTAGTGGCTAGTAGTGGCCATAGAATCCAACCCTTACCATCATTGTCATCAACTGTGTGACAAGCCATCGGGGTGCTGTCAGCCTGCAAAAAATGTGGACAGTAAATGTTTTTGAATTGTTGCAGGTTCATTTTTAGAAAAGTGAGCTTCTCTACATTTTTTGTGGAAAGACGGTTTTATTTGTCATTCACTATTGCTCCAGCAGCACTGAAAATTCTCTCTGAATATGTGCTGGTGGGTGGGCAAATGAGGTATTCAATTGCGATCTCAGTTAAAGAAGGCCACATTGATTTCTCCTGTTACCACTACAGCAATGGTTTGTCACCTGCGGTGAGGCACACAGCTCCTCCATATAATCTTTCACCATTTTTGCAGCAGGGACATCTGGTACCACAATAGCTGACTGAGCCTTTCCAGCTGTCTTTATCAGACCAAAGTCTAACAACATGTCTCACAGTGGTTTGTCATCTTGTGGTATAGCAGCAGTCACCCTGGTAGTAGCAGCAGTTCTCACTGGCATTTGACAGCTAAGAAAATTAGTAGTGGTGGTACCAGCATCAGTAGCAGTAATGGCAGATTATGCAACCTCACTCCCCACCAGATTTTGTTCAGAATTTAAATATGGCTAAAAGACACAAACAATTTTCTTAATGCATTACAGCCACTGTGAGGCAATTTTAAATCAAGATGGAGATGTGAAAGAAAAAGTGTGCCTTCCACTGGGACCTGAACCCAGAACCTTAGCATTCCATGCTATACTCTAACCATCTGAGCTATGGGAGACTCAGTGATTTAGAGAGTTTTGTGTTTTCCTATGAGGCACACACATTCCTTTCTAGTGTTGTGTAATCAGCAACTTAGGCATATGCTAGAGACACATATAATTTTCTTAATGCAGTAAAGCCTCTGTGAGGCAATTTTAAATCCAGATGGAGATGTGAAAAGAAAAGTGTGCCTTTCACTGAGACTTGAACCCAGAACCTTAGCAGTCTGTGCTATGTTCTAACCATCTGAGCTATGGGAGACTCAGCGATTAATATAATTAATATGGCCAAAAGGTCACTGATGATGTACTACTTTTCTCAACTATATATGCTGACACTTTCTCAATTAATAGTTCACAATAATATTCCAGGTCCTTAAAGTCATGTGGTTTGAAGAATGTTTCAATTGTGTCCTTAAACCAAGGATCCTAAAGACTGGCCAAAATATAATGTTCAACTTTGTACATATTTATAATGTGCTCGTCACCCAGAAAGGTGTTTAACATTTTTCCCACAAGTGATGCAACATTGATGTAATCTTTGTCAAGAAACTGTGACTCAAGACACTCCAGTCTCAGCCTGATGAGTGACATTAAGGGTAGTATCTGGCTTAATGCAGCACCATTGAAGTTTGCCACTCAGGTAACCTCCTCAAAGGGTTTAAGGACACAGTAGAAATTCTCCATCAGATGCCACTGATTGGGGCTGATATTCATGTCTCTTTTCCCAGTGACATGTTGGACTACATATTGATGGATGGCTTTCTGTTGTTCAAGCATTCTCTGCATCATATAGTAAGTGGAATTCCACCAGATTGGAACTTCCTGAATTATCTGGTGGCGAGGGAGTCTATTTTCAATCTGAATCTGCCACAACAACTTTTGGGTTTTAACAGAAAGGCTAAAGTGAGTGCACACAGTGTGGGCAGCTGCAATCAAGTTCTGAACATTTCTGTCTTCATTGAGGAAGTCTCTTATCACCAGGTTTATAGTGTGTGCAAAGCATGGTACATGTGTAAAGTTACCAAGCCTTACTGCTTTCATGATATTTGAAGCATGTCAGACACTATAAACTTAGGTTGCAAGGACATTGGAGCCAGCCATTCAGTAAACTTTTCTTGAAGGCCCTCTAGAAGATGTTCAGCTTTGTGATCTTTTTCAAAACCATAAATACATAATGCTGTTTGCCTTCGAACAGTAACAGTTCCTTACATTTTGCTGCTGCTGCTGAAAGTGCCTCTACATCGTGAGGAAGAGGAGAAGGAGGTGGAGGAGGAGGGAGGGAGGAAAGTTTACCCAATGGCTAGTCACAGACATATAGTCAATCGTCTGGCCACTGGTCCATATATATGTTGTGACATGAATCTTTTTGCTCACTGAACCTTTCAAAGCATCAAACATGCCTTTCCGAATAATGCCATACAAGTCTGGGATGGCAAGAGTTGAGAAATAGGTCCAGTTGGGGACCTGGCACTTTGGCACTATGATTTCCATTAGTGCCTTAAAACCTGGGTCAGACACAAAGGAAAATGGGAGAAGTTGGTAGCTATCATCTCCCCAATTGCATGTGTTAATCACCTTGCCTCAGACCTGTTGGCCTTATATTTCTGTGACTGCTCAAAAAAGTCTTTCAAAGAAAATCGATGGCCGCTACACCTGCTGATATCACCTGATTTTTTGGGCTACTTGCCTTGACCTTTGCCACCATGAGGGGTGGATGTTGGGGTCATGGATGGCATATGACTCCTGTTAGGCTGTGGGGCTAGATTCAGGGGGTAAAGAAATGAGAAACTGAAGATATTGTGCTTTGACTGGAAGGCAGACTTTCATCATCCTCCTCCTCCTCATCAATCACTTACTCACCTTGGTTAACATCCATATCCTCATCCTCCTCAGCTGAGTGCAACAGTGCAACAACTTGTTTGTGCTCCTTCTGTGCTTTTTGATACTGATAAATGTGAAACTTGTTCATATGTCTTATCGTTGTTGATGTTCCCATCCAGAGTACCCACTTTACCACAATTTCATTTTGTTTTGCATAGTTTGAAAACCACTTGGCTGCAAGATGATTTACCTAGTGTGAAAAAATCCCACACTACGGATTTCACCGATTTTGTTGCACTGCTGCTTATGTGGAGGGTAAGTTGTTCACCACCACCAGCACTGCCACTGCCACTTACTTCCAGTGTCACTTTGAGGTCTTTACATGTCCATTTGCATGCCTTTTTGATGCAGAGCCTCTCTGACTGGTTCAACTACTACTGTTCCTGCTCATCTGGAAGCCTTCCCATATTCTATTCTCTGTTGTTCCTCTCCACTATCATTGCTTTTTTTCCACCAATACCATCCTTCCTAGAAGTCTTTTTTGTTCTTTTTCTGGCCCTGTATTCCTCCTCTTCATCCTATTCCCCAGAGCTACTGCTACTTGACAGAATGACTGCTACTTTATCTACTACAAACTAAGGATTTATTTGACTGAGCTACCCCTCATCTGTCTTTGCCTCCTCCACATCATCCGTCACACTACTTACTAAGACTGGCTGCCATACTATTATGGCCCTTATGGTCCTCCTCTGAGTACCAGGATGGGTTACTCCTGCTATGTCCTGAATTTTCTGTACCATTGTCATTGTTTCCTGGATTGCCTGAGAAATGCTGCTCTTGTTTCTTCTCACCACCGTTGTTTTTTTCTAAAGGGTCTGACACACACGCTTCCTGTCTTTCCATAATGGAAATCATAATTGTTTCTAATTAAATCTTTTTATGGCAAATAGTGGGTGCCTCTCTAGGTGCAAATTCAGGGAGATTGATTCCTAAACAGGTCAGAAAGCACTAGTTGGTGCATTGTGTACTTAGGACCACAGGGAGATTTATTCTCAAACAAATCAGTACAGCACTGCTGGCTTCGAGTAGCTATGAAAACAGGGACATTTATTCCCATACAGGTCAGTAATGCAGTACTGCCTGCATCTAGTTAAATAGTTTTAGTAGTGAAAACTAAGGGAAATTTAGTCCCATACAGGTCAGTACAGCAGTGCTGGCTGCGTCGAGTTAAGTAGTTTTAGTAGTGAAAACTAAGGGAAATTTATTCCCAAATGGGTTAGTACAGTAATGCTGGCTCCATTGAGTTAAGAAGTTTTAGTAATGAAAACTAAGGGAAATGTATTCACAAACAGGTCAGTACAGCACTGCTGGCTACATCAAGTTAAGTAATTTTAGTAGTAAAAACACAGGGAGATTTATTCCAAACAGGTCAGTACAAAACTGCTGGTTGCATTGAGTAGCTATGAAAACAGGAAAATTTATTCCCAAACAGGTCAATACAGCACTGCTGTCTGCTTCAAGTTAAGTACAGTAGTTTTAGGAGTGAAAACACAGGGAAATTTATTGCAAAACAGATCAGTACTGTACAGCAATGCTGGCTGCATCCAGTTAAGAAGTTTTAGGAGTGAAAACACAGAGAAATGTATTCCCAAACAGGTCAGTACAACACTGTTTGCTGCGTCAAGTAGCTGTGCCAAAAACAGGGAAATTTATTCTCAAACAGGTCAGTACAGCACTGCTGGCTGCATCAAGTAGCTGTGCCAAAAACAGGGAGATTTATTCCAAAACAGGTCAGTACAGTACTGCTGGCTGTGTCGAGTACTCGTGTTATGTAGTTTAAGTAGTGAAAACTCAGGGAGATTTATTTAATTCCCATTAACCACTGGGCAGTGTGTGAATTAATGTAAATAAGACAAGTATTAGAAAAACTAATTTTCTTTTATTTATGCAGACTGCCCAGTTCCTCTGCACTCACCAAACTCAAAGCTTTGCAAGTAGTAAAGTGTCTTTAAAATTATTGCAACGAGAAGCTGACTTTTTTAAACTTTAAACTGCTTGGTAAGTTGTTCAGAGTCAGAGACCACACCTTAAAAAAAATGCCTTGCCTTTGCCTAGGTTGTCGCACAGCTCTCTCCCTCCCAGACAGAAAACAATAAACAAGAGTTTGCCCTAAGATGCTGCCTAAGCAGAATGGAATGAATCTGTGACTGCTGCTGAATGTATTTTTTTAAAATTAAATGGATGCAAGTCAACTACTGCATGCACGATCAATCACTCAGTCTCCTCAGTCTGAGTCAAGACTTGTGACAATGGAGAAACCATCTGTTACCCCTCCCCTCCTCACACACACTGCTATGCTAATGCTTGCTGCTGTGCTGACGCTGTTGTAAATTAATTATTTTTTAAGGATGGTGACTTGGTGGGTGGTGATCGATTTTCACCATGAAGGACTCTGAGAGCCATCCCCTAGACCACCCACAGGCACCCACTCACACACCCTCCTGGTGCTCTTGCTCAATTTTCTCCCCCCTCCGAGTCTGAGATACAATGCCCTCTGTTCAGTGAGTCCTTCCTAGCTGTCTTAGTTTTAAAATGTAAATGCAAGCAGCAATATATATTTTATTTTTTCCCTTTAATTCAGTTTTTGTCTCTGGCCCATGGCCACCGCACTCAACGAAGAAAAGCCAGGTCTCAGAATACAATGATAGAGAAGTTAAGTGCTCGTCTCTCAAACCCAAACTGCACAGAAAGAAATTGCTGCTGAGTGTTAGCCAGCCAGCCACATGACCGTCTGTTGCCAGCTCCAATAGCCAATTGTCAATACAGCCTTTTTACAGCAGCCAATCATCCACCAGTTTACATCCTTTCCTTTTTTTTTTGTTATTGACAATGCTTTTTGCATCGGGGTTACGCTGGCCACCATCGGTCCCCTTCTGTGATCTCCACAGTTCCACCCTGACACCTGTGATCCTGGAACACACCTTCATCCCACAAGCACATTCCCGGTGAAATTCTATGGCTGACAGGGGTGGGCATTGACTGGCAGGTACACAGACAGTAAGACAGACACATGTCACATGATGTCTCCACTGGGGCTGGAGAGTGTAGAGCAATTTTTTACTGTATTGCAAGGACAAACCGGGCAACAAAAGTTCACAAATTTCAGACATATGTTCCCAGATCCACGGGCTAGAGTGAACACCAGGGGTTTGACCATTTCGGCAGAATGGTTGAACTGGACTTGCAGCCCTACTGTTGATATGTTAACACCCTAAGGTTTTGGGAGGAATTACTGGGTATGCACCATGGTCGTCGAAACCATTACAGCAAAAACATCGATACTGACAACATCAATGTTTTCACTGTACTAGACTGCCAGAGACCCCAGCATGCTGTCTCCCAGTCCTGCACTCCTTCCCTGATCCAACTCCAACTTGGAGTTTGAATCCTAGAGATTGGGGTGCATGAAGGGGCAAAGCCCCCTGATGAAAAAATGGCCAGGGTCTCAAGTCACAGACAACATAAATCCATCGCTGTGATGGTGGTTGACAACATGGTTGTCAAACCACCATCGTAGAGCCAAATTACTATATCTCCCAATGGCTAGTATAGTACTCTGGCTTTGCTTTCCTGGTAATAGTTATTGCTGCATTTCTAAGGAATCTACATGCTTCCCCAGTCAACGATTGTCATGCAAGAATTTGAAAGCAGACCAAAGTTTGTCTTGAAGTTAAATACAGTAAGTAGTTCAAGAATGATCTAGTTATACTGCTACCATATCACCCTAGCAACTTTGGTAGGGACCCTACTACCGCAAACTCTTTTATTTTTTTGGTCCCGGGTCCCCCAATTCTCCATTCAGAGGCCAGACCTGCCCTGCCTATCATCCCCCCATGCCCAGACTTACTCCCCTGGGTGGGGCCACTTGGAGGGCACCCCCCAATGGAAACTGTAGGCAAGCCCTGGCTTACCCCCCCCGGTCTGGGCCACAGGAGCGAAACCCCCCCGGTGGACATTGAAGGCAGTAGAGACAGTGGCAGAGCAGGTTGTCATGCTGGGGAGCCGGCTTTTCGATGTTTGCTGGATCTGGGGGTGGGGATATGCAATGAGGTACAGCATCCACCTCACCCCCCTAAGTTGACAGTGCCAGCTGCAGTGGACTCCCACCTCTGCCAGGGGTCCATAAAGCACCACTCTTTTCCCCTCCCCCCAGAGAAGGAGAGTAGTCCCCAGGATGCTCAACCCTTCTCCTCCCAGCTGGCCCTCCGACTCCTGGGTCCATTCCCAAATCCTGATCGTCAGTGTCACACAAGCGGAAATCCAATCACTGTGCCAGCTGGCAGGCTTTGCTACTGCAGACTCTTGAATTCACTTGCAAAATGGAGACCAAGCATCTTTGATTGGCTAGGATAGGATCTTTATTTATTTAGTGCTAATTTCAGGGGCCTCAGTGTGCTTTACAACATGGAATTGATAAAATAAACCATTATAACCAATTATTAAACAGCTTAATAAATAACTCATAAGTAAAATAGCTGTAGCAGTAATTAAAACCAAATAAAAGTGGAAATCTGATTGGGAGGCAACTAACTAGGGTTGTGCAAAAATAAAATTCTGCGGCGGAATTTCTGCGAAAGTCAGAAATTCTCTTCCACGAAATTCGGAATGTGCTTTGGCAACTTCTGCAGAAATTCTGACTTAGAACAGCGGAATAAATGTGTTAATTGCAGATTAATGTATTAAACTGTGAGAAAATATCCACAGAACTGATCACTATCAGTGATCAGTTCTGTGGAATTCCTTTACTCAGTTTAATACATAAATCCGTAATTCGTGGATTTTTTCTGTAGGTCAGTGAGTCACTGAACTACGGATATGCTTGTGGAAGTCCAGGGGGAGTGGTGTGCACACAAAAGAAGAAGACACATACTTTGTTGGCCTTATTTCCCAGGCCTTGCTGGAATCAGGGTGCCCACTGACCTCAAGGTGCCCAGCTGGGAGGCAGATTTTATCTTAGCAGCAGAACAGTTCGTCCAGATAAATGAAGCAACACTCCAAACTGCAGGAACAAAGGGATACCAGTTAATTAACACTTAATTAAAACAGGACACAGTCACTCCATGGAGCTGTAGAACACACAAACTGTTTGACTGTTCCCATTTAATGAACAGTTAATTAGAACAGGAAACAGTCACTCCATGGAAATGTAGAACACACAAACTGACTGTGGACCAAGAGGTCACATCAGAAGCTAGTTGGTAAAGGTGGGAGGTGGTTATGCTTTTGTATATAACACTGGCCAGGCCTCACCTAGAGTACTGTGTACAGTTCTGGAGGCCACACCTTTATAAGGACATTGGCAGGCTGGAGGCGGTCCAGAGGAGAGCGACTAAGATAGTGCATGGATTGCAACATAAAACATATGAGGAGAGACTCAGGGACCTCAATATGTACTCTCTGTAGGAGAGAAGAGATTGGTGGGACATGATACAAACATTCAAGTACCTTAAGGATATAAGCAAGATGCAGGGGAGACATCTTCCAGTACAAGAGTTGTAAATGGACAAGGGGGCATGACATGACAAGACCTTTATCACCCTTATGCATGCTACTTACTTATTGTTTGCACTATCATTTAACCAAGACTCTATTACATTCCCCTGCTTCTGACTTCCTAGCTGTTACCACTACTGCAAGCATCCCACTCCTGCCCCCCCCCTTCCCCATCCGATTCTTGGCTCTGTCAACGTGTATATTACTCCTCTCACTCTTCCAAGCCTCGAATACCTTGTTTACCCTATATTCCCTGCCGCTGCTCAATTTACTAAATGTTATTTATTGCAAACACCAGTTACCTTGCCTTGTACTGCTAGCATGCTACCTTGAAGTGTTTCACACTGTGTATCATTTGTCTTCTCACTATCTATTGTCATCCAATGTCGTATCCTTTTATGTAATATCCTGCTTGTACTAAGTTTACACATGAATACATGTTATACTATTGTTCTATCAAGTATTTTTATTTATGTATGTTCTTCATCAGTGTACATGTCTCAGGACCTCCTTGTGAATGAGCTTGCTCAATGGGGTTTTCCTGCAATAAACTTGAACTTGAACATGAAACTGGAAGGAGGCAGGTTAAGGGGAACTGTGAGGTTGTTTTTATTTACAGAGAGGGTGGTGGGCCCACAGAACAGACTGCCTTGGAAGGTTGTGGGAGTGAGCACAGTAGAGGGTTTTAAACATGCCTGGGACAGGCATAGCGGAACACTAAAGGTGGGAAAAAGGGGGGAGTAGCCATTGACCAGTTAAAGTCAAAGGCCACAAACTACTGTAGGATTAGGGCAGATTAGATGGGCCTGGCAGTCCTTATCTGCCAACAATTTCTATGTTTCTATGGACCAGGAAGGTCATATCAGAAGCTCAACACCAGACAGCTACCACTTAGGCTAGGAAGCCACAGTCCAACACAGGCAGCATAACTCAATGCCGAATTAGGCCTGCAAACTATAGGCAGCAACAGTCCACTCTTTCTCCTTTTCTAGAGTTGGGAGCACAGATCTTGTGAGGGCTGGCTGAGTTCCCTTGAGGTTACCCACATATTCAGGCTCCTTAGACTCCGGGGACCCAGGTAAGTGACTTCATCCTAGGCAGCAAAGGTGAACGTTCCCACCTGGTCCCGAACTCAAAAACCTGGACAGTTTCTAGCTTGGGGCAGACTGGGACCAGAGGCTGTCCCTGGGCCCCTGGCTTTTGCTTGAAACCTTCACCTACAGTTTCTCCATATTCCCACTGAGGCATATTCAGTCTTGCGGAGTCTGGGACCAGGGGCTGTGCCAGGAGTCGGACCCCCAGACACTCTCAGACACCCTCGCCTCAGAGTCTCCATTCTCCCTCTAGGCCTCTCTTCCTCCATCTCTCCACATGCCACAATGACTCTGTGGGGGGTGCGGTCCCGCTAAGCAACAGTGACCCGGGCTAACAGTAACTCAGCCCATACCCCAACTGCAAGTCCTCAGGCTGGCTTTCATCTCCCTCAGCCAACAGCGGTGTTCTATCAATCAATCAATCAATCAAATTTTATTTTAGTGCGCTTTTCTTAAATCAAAGTGCATTTACAAATACAAACCAACACACAGCTAAAATACACAAATTTAAAAGACAGCATACATAAAGCTAAATATCTTCTCCCAAATGCTAAATTAAATAAATACGTTTTCAAGGTGGATTTAAATGTCTCAGTGGACAGGCAGTCAATAATCCGACGAGGCAGAGAGTTCCACAGGGTTGGGGCTGCAAAAGTAAAAGCCCTAGTACCAGATGTCTGTAAACGGACCCTGGGAATATCTAGCAATCCCTCGTCAGTGGAATGGAGAGGGCAGAGGGGATGGTAAGGTCATAGGAGGGCTTGCAAGTAGCCCGGTCCCTGTCCATGTAGGGTCTTATAGGTCAGCAACGCGACCTTGAAGATGATCCTTCATCGCACCAGAAGCCAATGCAGTTTACGCAGCACAGGCATAACGTGGAAGATCTTGATTGCCCTGTCAACAGCCTGGCCACTGCATTCTGCACCAACTGCAGGCGATGGAGGCCCACCCCCGCTAAGCCTAGGAATAGAGCATTGCAGTAGTCAAGACAAGAGGACACAAAGGCGTGAACCAGCACAGGAAGATCATCGGGCGGAACAAGGAGCTTTATCCGGGTAATGTTCCTCAAATGGAAAAATGAAGACTTGACAGCAGCTGACACCTGTGCTTTAAGCGTCAGCTCATTGTCAAGTACAACCCCCAGATTACACATCCTTTTGGAAGATCTCAACTGGTCACCTCCCAGCACCAAGCCGGATGGTTGCCCAGGAATCAACTTCTCTACCCGGTGACCAGGGTCCACCACCAACACCTCAGTCTTGTCTGGATTTAGTTTCAACCAGTTAGCACTCATCCAGTCCTGAATTTCGGCAAGGCAGCTGTTAAATACTGAGACAGCATCACTCTGTTTGGGTTTAAAGGACAGGTAGAGCTGAGTGTCATCTGCATAGCAGTGAAAACTCAGCCCATACTGACTTATAATGTCTCCCAACGGCAGCATATACACCGTGAACAGCATGGGGGACAGTATGGAACCCTGCAGAATCCCACTGGGCGGGGCAAAGAGGGCTGAGGAAAAAAATCACAGACACCACCCTCTGGGATCTGCCCATGAGAAAAGAGTGGAGCCATCTGAGGACCGTTCCCAATAGTCCACAGATTACCCGCAGGTGTTCCAACAACACCCCATGATCCAAGGTGTCAAATGCTGCAGAGAGATCAAGGAGGACCAAGATCAAACGAGTCCTCTGATCTCTCGCTATTAGGAGATCATTCATCACCCGAACTAATGCTGTCTCGGTACTGTGCCTCATCCTGAAACCAGACTGGAGAGGATCGTAGATTTCATGGGTGGTAAGAAAGTTCTCGAGCTGCAACGCGACTACCTTCTCAATAACCTTACCCAAAAAGGGTCGGTTAGAGACCGGTCTGTAGTTAGCAACACAATCTGGGTCGCTGGAAGATTTCTTTAAAAGGGGAGTCACCACTGCCTCCTTTAGCAGGTCAGGGAACACCCCTTGGTCCAGCGAACACCAGACTATCTCCACAATGATTGGTCTGATGACATCTATACACCCGATCAAGAGGTGTGTTGGACCAGGATCCAAACTACAGTAAGTCGGTCGCAAACCCTGAACAATCTTCATGATATCCACGATCGCTGGCCAGTCAAAAACCCTCCAGACAGACCGAGTGTCTGTGCCCTCGCATCGACCTCCACCATACTCGTTTGAATGGGTTGAACAGATCTCCGATCTGATGAAGGACACATTATCCACAAAAAATTGAGCAAACTCTTCACACTTTTCTTGTGAAAAGACTCTCCGGCCACGAAGACAGACTGGATTGCATAGTCTGTCCATGGTCTGAAAGAGCTGAGCAGGTTGATTTCTTGCTGCACTAATCTCCCTGGACAGGAACTCTGCCTTCTTATGGGAGATTTCTGATTGTCCCTGGATGGGCTGTTCTCCAGTCTAGCCCTAGAAATGGGGCTTGAATGATACAGCTGCCGCTACGTTCCTCCACTTCTATCGGAACCTTACCAAAAAAAAAAAAAAACAGAGGCCGCAGTTCCACTGACCGAGCGGGCAATCAGCCCCACTCGTACCTTTCACCAACTCCATTTTTCTCTCTCCCTCGGTTTTACCCCACTGCCCTTCCATTTATACCCCCGTAACTCCTCCTCCTTCCCACAGACTGACAATCCCCAAAAGCGCCAAAACCCACTGACTCCCCAAAGATCTAAGGGGCATGAAGTCCCAGATAACTATTTATAACTGTGCGCCTTCCATGGCGATGTCCAGTGCTGAACTACTCCCTTTAAAGAGCAGAAGCTCCTTTAAACTTCTTTGACTCCCGGGCAGCTGTGCATACACCTAAAGCATGGACCGCCATTAACTATTTACAAAAAATTCCCTTTAGCTCCGCCCTGTGGTCCCCAGCCCAGCCGACCAGAAACCAAGCCAGGACCCACAATGCATCTGGAGGTGCGAAACAGCAGCCTGTTCTCGGTCTCATCACTGTGCCAAGAAATAGAAATTCCATGTATTTAAATCATGGAGAAACCATGTGTGGGTCCGAATTAATAAATGTTTACTGAAGGCAAATTGAGAGCTGGAGCTCTCTTTTACCATTGCTTCCAGAACAAAGAACATGGGAATTCGGCCAGGGACCACCAACTGGCATTGTGAGGAAGCAGGGAGCCATGTCTCCTAACAGGTAAGCCCACTTAGTATGAATTGTGGATTAAGGTATTATACTGCAGACAGAAATTCCGCAGAACTGATCACTGCACTGCAGAAGGATTTCATGTATTGCAGAATAATGCATTAAACTGTGGAATAAAATTCCTCAGAACTGTCATTCCACAGTTCATGTGTATTATTCTGCAGTTTAGCCAGAAAAGTTAGCAAAATGAGGTGAAAATCTGCCAAACACATTCAGAAGATTTCAATTTTGCGAAAGTCATAATTTCAGAAAATTCTGCGAAATTTGTGAAATTTAGCAAAATTTCCACAAATTCAAATTCACAGATTCCACCCAGCTCTGGAAGTAACCTACACCAAAAGTCTCCCTAAAATGGTGGGTCTTCAGGTCCCTCTTATAGGCCTCCACTAAGGGGGCCTTCCTCAAGGATCTTGGTACCATGTTCCACTGGACAGGGCCGGCTACCTCAAAGATATAATCTCCAGATGACTTCAGTCTTGCACTAGAAACCTCCAGGAGGCCCACCTCGGAGGAGTGAAGGGGGCAGGAGGAACAGTAAGGAGTCAAGAGGTTGCGCAGGTAACCAGGATCCAGTCCTTATGGGGCTTTATAGGTCAGCAAACCAACTTTGAAGGTGATGTGCACTTCACTGGCAGACAGTGCAGGTCATACAGGACTGGGGTCACATGAAAAGACCTCAGAAGGCCTATCAGATGATGCTGATGTCTGCTATGAGGTGCAGCTTGCTTCAATTTATTTCACCTAACTCTCGCAAGAACAGGGATGCATCAAGAGATCTGGTTGGTGATATTTTGATATACTGTGGTGGAAGTAAGCTTCACTTGCACCTCCAAATGCTGGGTCATGCCTGAAAATAGTCATCTCTGTTGCTAGTGCACCCACCCAGTAAACAAAAACTAAATAAATAGATTATGGTCACATAGAGAATCAGTGTAAATTTCAACGTTTATTATTCTGTCCAGTATGCTTGTAATTATATCTAGTGTTCTCTTGGATCATTTGGGTTAGTTACTGTTTGGTTGTCAAGTAATTTTCTAGGCAACCAATAATACCCAACAGGGTGGGTGGTATTGTGCTATATCTGCCCGCGCAGGGGTGTAATGAGGCCCGTTGCCGCAGGCGGATGGCCTTATGGCCCTTGGAGGGGCAGGTATAGCCCAACACTGCCCACCCTGGAGGGTATTATTGTGCTTAGAAAATCGGTTTTGGGTGCATAAATGACACAGAGACAGGATTTAACTTTCTAAAATTTAAATAATTAAGTTTATTAAGCTTATAAACAGTGGGAGGAAAGAATAGTCCCTGAGAAAAAGAAAATAATGAAATGCTTTTCCACCCACTGTAACACATTCTGTCAATGAAAAGGTTTACAAAATAAATAATTCCACTATTTTATGTACAGTGGTGATGAAATTAATTGGAGCTAGGAAAGTACAGTTGCTTGGACTAAAGTTATTCATGGGGATGGAGCCTAGGGCTGGAGGCACCTGCAGGTGGCAGGGTAGAGCTGGTCTGAGGCTGCACTGGTGTTTCATCTTTTTTGTTTGATTCTCACTCTTCTTTTCTATCTGCTGCCCACCCAGTATACTGCTCCAGTGTTTCCTGTCCTCTGATCTCGAAGCCCTTCAGCTCTGTGCCCAGTTACACTAGTTATTTCTCTGTTGCTTCGGGCAGCGCTGAAGAGCAGCTGCTCCGCAGTGGCCCTGATGTTGTGATTGGGGCAATATTTGGTAAGTTGTGCCTCTTCATTTAAAGGAGTAGTACAGTCAGAATTTGGAAAAACATGTTGTGCAGAATGTTTTGATTTGTTTGTGTAGTCCCAGGCCCCCATGTTCAAAGGAGATGCACGGCCCATAAGGGAGAAGAGTGGCGCATCTCAGACAATGGGTGAATTCTTGATATTCAAAAGGGAGGGATATGTCATGCATGTCATGCTGCGCGATTGCGTATTTATAATGTATGTGGCGCAGAAAAAGGAGGCGGGCACCTGAATGTGCCACACGTGTGTATTCAGCTAAAATGTGCGTCACATGTGCCGCGCATCCCAAAAGTGTGCTGCACAAAGATAGGAAGGAAAAAGGATGGCCTAAATTGGCCAGTCACTCATATGGAGGCTACTGAACTGCAGACAGGCAGTCCAGGGACAGTTCTTGGAGGTGCACCAGGATGTGCGCCAGACACCCACACACAGTAGTCATGCCAGGACGGCAGTACCCAAAGCCACAGGTGCAATGCCACCACTGGCACTGCCCTGCCAGTCACCCCCCCACACCACACCCAAGATGTAGATGCCCAGCTGCAACAAGCTAACGCTGCCGGGTGCCCCCAAGCACACCAGCGGAGTAGACTGCCACACTGCAGCACATGTATCAGGGGCCATGGCCTGCACCCATGTGGCCTTCAGAGCACCACTCAGTGGTGGCATGCACCCATGGTGATATCTGGGGCAGTGGTGCCCAGGTGGCATGGTTGTACTGGTGGCAGCATGGCATCATCCAGGGACTGACCAGCGGCACATGCCCACGGTGGTACACCATAGGTGCACACAGCATGCCCTTGCAAAGCCCACACCACCAGGAGCCACAGACATGTCACCGATGCCAGCCATGCATTGTGACACTGTCACCGGGACTCTGAGATGAGTCAGTGTGGTGTTCTGGAGGTGGATAGTGCACAACTGTGGGCAGCATGGGGCAGGGGTGGCACCACCTGTGGCCTGGAGGCAGCATGGGCATGCCAGAAAGATACCAGTCCCTTCTGGTGTTGGTGTGTGGCCACCACAGGCATGTACATGGCCAGTGTCAGACTGGCCCACCAGGATAACTGGATGGTTCCAGGTGGGCCCTAGTCACTGGGGTACCTGGTCACCTTCTCAACCCTGAATGTCCGTGCATGTATCAGCCTTTGTCTACTACACTGGAGTCTGTGGGGCACTGTAGGTATCTGTAGGATGCAAACAGAGCTAGTGTATCACATTCCAGTGGAATACTGCTAAGAGTGTGTCACCCTGGGCCCTTCCCTATGGATTGTCCAGGTGGGCCCCCTGTATCCAGGTTCAACCCTGTACCTGGCCTTGGGTAGTAGCACTGTACTCAGACCACTGCAGTCCACCCACTCACAAAATTCCTTCATACCTGCCTGCTGGGCAGCAGTGCCTCCTGTTCACCTTTGTGGAGTGGTGGAGTGGTGGTGCTGCCCTGCAAAGCTGGAACTGCACATACCATTGGTATGGAAATGGCTAGAATATATTCCAGTAATGAGATGCAAATGTGCTGTTTGGGAGCTGACTGTGCAATGAGGCCACTTGCATATTTATTTATTTATTTATTTATTTAAGACTTTAACCAGGCAGGCATACTGAGCGACTAGCCGCTCATTTCCAGATGCGACCTGGGGGAAAACTATGAGGAACATAATGGCAAAAAACAGACACAGATATTAATGTACAGAAAAAGGGCACAAATAAGAAGGACTATACATGGTGGTAGCTAAGGTACTATACAGATTAGGTCAAGATATGCAGACCAGGAGACATTAAACATAAGCTATATCATTGTAGAAATAGAAGGTGGTGTTTTAAAACCTCCATAGTTCCAATAGGTGTGGAGTTTGAGGCCCAGAAGGCTTTGAGGGCCTCTAGGGAGTAGGTCGGTTGCAGGTGCAGACAGTGAGAAAGTGTTCATGGAGGCGGGAGTTGAGGTGACTGTAGCTAGTGATATGATGGATATCTGTTGGTAGGTCATTCCAGAGTTTAGGCAAACGGTAACTAAGTGCAGACTGACCCACAGTGGTGCGCATGCAGGGGATATGGAAGCGCCTATTATTGGAGTGTCGCTATGAGTAGGCCACCCTGGGTTGTGCAGTTAAGGTGAGCATCAGGTAGGGTGGTAGGGTATGGGACCAGAATTTAGCAGCCACTCATGAGCAATGAATTTGTCTGCAGGCTGAGAGTGAGGGAAAGGCAAGAGAGCTATAGAGGTCGCAGTGGTGTGTGAGTTTAGGACATTCCAGTATGAAGCGGCAGAAGGAGTGAAAGAGTGTGTCCAGGCTGGACAGGGTGGAGGGTGGGGTGGTGCCATAGACAACGTACCCGTAGTCAAAGATTGGAAGTATCATTTTTTGCACTAGTTCACTCCTGACCGGGGTAGGCAGGCAGCCTTTGTTGCGATAGAAGGCCCCCAATTTTGGAAGCAATTTTTTATGCAGAGAGTCAATGTGTACTGAGTAATCTAGGTATTGGTCAAGCCAGACGCCAAGGTATCAGAACAAGGTGCAGGAATCAAGGGGGGTAAGATCCAGCGTTAGGAAAGGGGGGCGGATGGTGAGCCGTGAGAGACGAGGTTGCTAGCCAAAAGTTAGGGAAATTTTTTTTTTAGCATTTAAGAAAAGCTGATTTGATTTGAGCCACAGTTGAACAGTGTTGAAATCATGCTGCAGCTGGTCATGCACAGTATCTGCAGATGGGCTGGTTTTGTAGATCACAGTATCATCTGCATACATGTGAATGGCGGATTGGGAGCATACCTGTGTCAGTTCATTTAGGAAAATAGAGAAAAGAATAGGGCCCAGGACTGAGCCTTGAGGAATGCCCATGGTGATAGGTGGGGGGGTGACGTGCTGGGGCTGACTTTCACGGATTGCTGTCTGCCCTGCAGGTACGCCCAGAATAAGTTAGTGGCATGGTCAGATAGACCAGCAGCCTTGAGTTTACCCAGAAGTAGTGCATGGGAGACAGTATCAAAGGCTTTAGCTGGATCAATGAAAATGGCCGATGTGATATGGCCTTTATCCATACCTACAAGGATGTCGTTTGTGACTCTTAGGAGGGAGGCGACAGTGGAATGCAATTTTCTGAAACCTGATTGGTAGGGGGTAAAGGAAGAGGACTCGATTAAGAACTGGGAGAACTGAGCAAGGACAAATTTTTCTTGTATTTTTGCCAGGGTAGGGAGAAGGGAGATGGGGCGGTAGTTCCCCGGGGCAGAGGGATCCCCCCCTTTAGGTAAAGGGATGACAGTTGCCAACTTCCAAGCTGAAGGGATTGTAGACATAGCAAAGGAGCGGTTGAGCAGGTTGGCTAACGGTATGGCAATAGCAGGGGCTGAGAGCTGGAGTAGTTTGGAGTCCATGCCTGAGGGACATTTACCCTTGTTGGGGTTTAGGTTTAGCAGTGCATTGTAGACATCGGTCGGGGAGACAGGTCGGAAGGAGAATGCGGTGGGGGGGTGCACGAGGGAGAGGAAGCAGGGGTCACCTTGAGAGGGGACGGAGGTAGGCTCTGTACCAAGGAGGAGGCACTGCTGGTAAAGAACGTGTTGAAAGCCAAGGCAACGGCTAGAGGGTTGGAGATGGTTGGGCCTTGGATGGATAGGGCTGGGGTGGGTGGGTGAGCAGGCGTGGATAGGAGGGATTTAATAGTTTTCCAGAAATTGGTCAGGTGATTTAGATTAGAGCTGATGGCCTGCGAAAAGTAGCTCTGTTTAGCATGTCTGATCGATTTTGTGCACGAGTTCTGTAGGGCACAATAAGATAGGAAGGCTTGAGGGGAGTTGGTCAGTTTGTATTGTTTCCAAGCCTGATCTCTGGTGCGGCATTTGCTGATAAGGTCAGCGGAGATCCATGGGAGGAGGGAGCCACTTACTCTAGTTTTTTTTTGCGGGGCATATTGGTTCCAGACATGCAGGAAGGTAGTTTGGAAGTAGTCAAGTGCAAGGTCAATTGAAGGGGCCCTGGAGATGAAGGACCAGTCCACCAAGGACAGATCCGACAGGAGTGTTGTTAGAGAGAGTGATTTGAAGGATCTGGCTAGAATGGTTTTGGGAGGAGGTTTGAGGGTTTATGTACTTTTCTGACTAAGTATACCATATGGTGATCACTTGGAGTCAGGAGTGAGCCTGCACCAATGGTCCTGTGTGGGAGAGTGGTCAGTGCCCAGTCAAGAAGGGGTGGTTGAGAGTTTTGGTTTAGTCTGGTTGGTTGAGAAATTTGTTGTATTAGGTTTAGGGCATTTACTTTGGGCGTGGTTGGGCATAGTCATTAGCTAGCCAATTGTAATTGAAGTCACCTAGGACATATAGTTCACCTGTTATGGCAGTGGACTTTAAGTGGGTCAGATGGTCCAAAATGCTTGGTATCGGGGTGTTAGGGGCACAATAAGATCCTGCTACATACACAGGAGCGGAGAAGGGCAAAGTAATTTTGATGGTTAGGCACTCGATTAGAGATGAGGGAGCAGGAGTGGGGATCAGGGTGAACTGATGTCTGGCTGAAATAAACATGGCTAGGCCCCCCCTTTTTTTACCCTTTCTGTCCTGCCTAATTAGGGAGTAGCCTGGAATGGCAACAGAGGAATCAGGGTGTTGGGGTTTGAGCCACGTCTCGGATAGTATGAGGATGTCAGGGCGAAGCGATAAGGTGGATTGTTGGAGTTCCGGGATTTTGTTGAGGACACTGCATATGTTGAGGTGCATTATTTTTAGACCCTTTGGTGGGGCCAAGGGGATTGGAGCTGTAGAGGGGGTAGGACCTGGGTTGGGTTCAATGTCACCTGCTAAAAGTAGGAGCAGCAAGGCAAGCTGGAAGCACCTGAAATGATAGGTCCTGCATGTGCGATGGCTTTTGGTAGGGTGAGGTACTGTCAGGGGGTGAGCCACCTTGAGACAGCGTAACTCATGCAGTCTTAGTGGGAGAGAAGGAGGGAGAATGGTTGCTCCTATTGGCCAGTTGGGGGGGCTAGAAGGTGCTGATAGAGGAAGTGTGGGAGAGAACGTTTGCTCAAGGGTTAGAAGAGCTAGGTGGGGATGAGAGAAAGGTTGCCTAAGGGGGTGATAGGTTGGGGGGAGAGAGGCTAATGGCAGACCCGGCAGGAGAAGAGAGAGAGAGAGAGCTAGCAGTGCCATTTATATGCTGCACAGGGTGATCAGTATGAAAATAGTGGCCACTAGTGGTGCAGAGTGATAATCTGCAAATGGAAAATAGCGATCACATGACTCTCCCTATAAATTTACGTGCCGACCAAGGGTGGTGGTGGGGGCGGTGGGGAGCTGGCGCACAGCGCCAGCGGGGATTGAAACCACGCTGCAGATGGTGGACAGGCAGAAAAACGAGCAGGCTGAAAAGGAGGACTCGCTCAGAATCCGGTGAGCTGTACCATGCGTACCTGTGGAAGAGGAGAAGAAGATCCTTGGTTAAATAGGGATACTAGGAGGCGTGGTGACAGAAAGGTAGGTTATGTGTGGGCTACTGAGACAGTGGTGCAAGGTAGGGATAATTGGAGAGCTAAGGAGTGTGTGCAGGGAAAAGAAGCGAGAGAAAGAGGGGAAAGGTTCAGAAAGGGAGCTTTGCAGGAGGGAAATGCTCTAAGTAACTCAGAATACTGAAAAACAGACTGGTTCCAATGGTAACAGAACATTAAAATAATATCAAGCTATTGCCTAAGGTTAAACTTAACAGCAATGGACCTTTGAAATACAAGTGTAAGGCACGATTACAGAGACACAGTTGCAACTAAAAAGACTATGCCCCTAGATCAGTTAAAGCTTTACTGTGCCCTTAGGACCCCACGCTTAAGTAGAGCAGTGATCTTTTCAAAAAAGGCACCAAAAGTTTAAGCGGATGGCCTCCTTCACCAGCAGGGCTTGAAACCACGCTGCAGACGGTGGACCGGCAGAAAAACGAGCAGGCTGAAAAGGAGGACTCACTCGGAATCCGGTGAGCTGTACCACGCATACCTTGTGCAAAGTCTTGAAGCTGTCCTGGGGGATCGGCTGGTCTGTGACCCCGTTCGGCTTGCTAGGAGTGCTGGTGGTTTCGTAGCCTGTGTGGCTACCAGCTTGTCTACCATCTTGAAGCTGTCCTGGGGGGTGGCGCTGGTCCGTGACCCCGCGTTCGGCTTGCTGGGAGGGCTGGTGGCTTCAGCCTTTACTGGCTACCAGCTTGTGCAAAAGTCTTGAAGCTGTCCTGGGGGGTCGGCGCTGGTCCGCAACCCCATGTTCAGCTTGCTGGGAGGGCTGGCAACCGTAGCCCTCGTGGCTACCATGCAAAAGTCTTGAAGCTGTCCTGGGGGGGTGGGCTGGTCCGCGACCCTGCGTTCGACTTGCTGGGAGGACTGGTGGCTCGTAGCCCCGTGGCTACCAGCTTGTCAAAAGTCTTGAAGCTGTCCTGGGGAGGTCGGCTGGTCCGCAACCCGTTGGCTGCTTTGGGAGGGCTGGCTTACGTAGCCTGCAGCTACCAGCTTGTTCAAAAGTCTTGAAGCTGTCCTGGGGGGGGCAAATCCTGGCTGAATATTGCAAATCTGCATGCCGCACAAGTAGCTTTCCATTGTGCAATTCCATATGCTCTGCACTGGGCTCCAGGCACCTGCCATGCCACGCATGTCCCACTGCACGATCATGCATGTTCAGGATATTCAGCCACACATACATGATCACATTTTATGGTGCATCTTCTGAATATACCATTGTTTTGCTCCGGCGCATCTGGGATGCACAGCGCAAGCACTTGTGCAATGCAGTCTGCCACTTTTGAATATGGGGCCCCAAATGTGTCTTTCCCTTTGTCTGCTATTAGAGAGTTTTCTAAATCAGCCTGCTAGTTGTATAGTAATGTTATGACCCCTGAGGATCTCCATCATAGCATGGTTTATTGCTCTTCTTGTTTCTACAATGCCTTCTGTCCCATGTGACAATGAGGTATCCGGGACCATGGATTCAGTAATCACTGGTGCAGAGTCAATTTACAACAGCACTATTGGCTACATTTACAGTTTAGGAAATACTTTAGGGCTAATTGAATGGGTTATTTGATAAGAAGCAGGGATGAAGATTAGACATTTAGCCCAAAGAGAGCACAACCAAAGATTCTGTTCAAAGCCACATGTAAAACTGCAGTAAAAGGGCAAAGTACAGTTCAGTGCAGTAAGCAGGGAGAACCCAATAGAGCCCAATGTTTTACATCTGTCATGGTGCTTTGTCAAAGCACCAGGAGTGAAGGTTCCATGTCATAACAGCGATTTTACTACAGCAACTCGCACAACAGCGAGTACATTTTGCTGAATGTAAAATTGGCCCCTAACCCACCACAGCAACTGCTAAGACAGCGACCAGGCAGATATTCACATTTAATGTTTAATGCAGGGAGACTGTGCCCCCCCACCGCATACCCCAAACTTATGTAATCAACTCGGAGGGGGGTGTACACCGGAGGAAAGGGGTATACATGGGAGGGGGTGCCTGTATTCTGGGGGTATATCATGCCTGGGGCACCATTAAGCTGGGGAACAGCAGGACAGAAACATTTTTCCAATAGTCAAAAACATTAAAAATAATTTTCTCTACAGGTAGTCCTGAACACTGGACTATTACCACTGTAGTCTGTGACCCTATCCACCACACCAGGCAGAGAGTTTGGTGGCAGCATGCTCAATTGCAGTATTTCACCTGCATCTCTCTTCAGCTCCCCCTGTCAATCACCCTCGCCATTACATCGCTCCTTATTCGCTATCCCCTCCCATCGCTATTTCTCCACACTCGCTATCCTATCAGGCATGCAAATAGTGTCACTCAGCTTTGAGTCTCTCATTTGCAGTCACTCATTTGGCAGGTTACCAGGAGGGAAGAACCGTGACAAAGCACCGGGAGTGACAGGTGTGAAACTTTGGGCTCCGATGGATCCTTCCTGCTAATTGCACTGAATTGTGCTTTGCACTTTTACTGCTGAGTGTCTAACCTCCATCCCTGCTGTTTTGGTTCTGGGTTGTGAGCACCACTGTGAGTGAATGGTCTTCATCCAGCCTATTTGGTAAGAAAACAACTAGAGTCTTTACTAATTATAGCATTGATGATCGGGGGTGATTTATGTGCTTTTTCTGACTGTGTGTAGTTTGATGAAATCAAAAGTTTTAAAAGCCAAACATTTACTCCTGCTGTCTAGACCTGACACACACACACACACACACACACACACACACACACACACACAAAAATATTGAATTAGAGCTATTCAGTGGAGGCCAGAACATCAAGCTCCTATCTCTAGTACTTGCTGAATCAGTGGTCCTGGGTGCATCACTGTCACAAGGGATAGGAGGCACCGTAGAAATAAGAGCAATAAACCTTGCTAAGATGGAGATCCCCAGGGGCCATAAAACTACCATATAACAGCAGGCTAATTTAGAAAAAACTCAACAGCAAACAAAGGGAAGGGCACACCATGAATCAAAACACTGCACAAAATGTTGAGTGTATTACTCCTTTAATCTTACCATCATTGTTCCCAAATAATTTTTTTCCATAAGTTCTCTTGAGCACCAGCAAGGCAGGGAATGTAGAATGCATTGTGGCTGTCTGAGGGAATGGCAGTAGAATGCTGGTGCATCTTGTGGCAGCATGGAGAGGTTTGTGGTGAACGATTTTACAGGAGGCAGTGGACTGCAGGGATCTTCATAAAAAATTCCCGTTCATCTCTTGATTTGCTTCTGTGGGGTTTTTTTGTTTTTTTCGGTTGGTTCGTTCTGGCTCAACAAAACATAGACATAGCCATGCTCATCAAGGTGGACATTGAACGTCAGTGCCCTTAAACCGTCATGGCTGTGCCTGGCCATATTTATTTGCATATCAGACCAAACTTTCCTTATTAAATCAGGTGAGGTATCGGGACTTGGAGCTGGTGGGTTTCTGAGTTTTTGCAAATCACTGTCAGTCAGAGGAGAGGTGGGAAGCACAGTCCTTTAGTTGTTTCCTCATCTTTTAAGTACTGAGGTAAGAACATCTGTTAGATAAGTGGAAGAAGGGGTCGCTGATGAGACTAAGTTTGTTGAGGGGGCCTGTTGAGGCCAGCATGGAGACAGCAGTAGCCGGACACAGAGTACTGCTGTTCCTTAGCTGTATGCATCTCAGCGTAGACTTGCTGTAGAGTGCAGTTTAGCTGTTGTAGAGAGTCAGTTTTCCAATTAACCTTAACGTTTTGGGACGCAGACTACTCGGAAAACACTTTCAGTGCTCAGTTTGTATTTTTCCGAGTGTTTACCTTTACATGGTCTGCTTCTGTTGTGTTCCTCAGAGGTTACAGCGCCAAAACAGGTGTTTTCTTTTCCTTTGTTTTGTTTTTTTTCAGCTGGGGGTTGTGGAGCACCTGCTTCAGTTTCTTTGAACATTTTGTTGAATTGTTGATTGGTGACAAGTTTGGAATAAACAGTGAGTTTATCTGACATTTGTTTTTTCTCAGAGACTGCTGGTGACTTTGCGGGCATACAGAAATGGCAGTTGGCATGTTTGAATTTGCCACCTGGCTGAGGGATACCAGTGGGTGATGGGGCAGTAGGCACAGGGATTTGTTTTAAATGGACGTCGTGGTGACGGTGGAGAACATCGGACTACCTCAAAGCTATGCTATTATTGTAGCATACCAATGTAGGTTGTGGCATAATGCCTTGACACACAGGTCTGCCTTGCAGTTATTTTTTACAGTTACATGTTTCAGTTATTTTTGTATTAGTTTATTTGAGTTGGGAGGCTTTGCTCCACCATGTTAAAAATACAAGGGGGATGTGGGGGTGAAGCACCCCAACTCTTCAACAGCAAACAAGCGACTAGTTTATTTGAGTTAGAGGGCTTCACTCCCTACAACCCCATGTTAAAAAGACAAGGGGATGGGGAGGC
The DNA here is from genome assembly GCA_016271365.2 of Neoceratodus forsteri. NCBI lineage: Eukaryota > Metazoa > Chordata > Ceratodontiformes > Ceratodontidae > Neoceratodus > Neoceratodus forsteri. Next base: position 303,755,387 of record CM057455.1, on the reverse strand, counting down.
AGAGCCCCCTTGCTCAAACAAACGGACAAAACCTAAGTCAACACCAAACATGCAACAAAAGTAGCCTGACGCAGCTACAGTACAATGCAGCAGCACACACTGCTGTATTCACTATCACTTAATACTACGGTGGTCCAGTGTTCACCACTATCACTGGCATTGTTGTCTCATAAATGCCCACCTAAACAAGTCTTTCAGCCAATCAGAATTCAGGGTCTATTTTATCCATTTTCTAAGAATCTGTAGAATTCATCCAGTTAATATTGTAATCTCCAACGATGAGCGTCAGCTGCTATAGAACAGGAGGGTAGCAAATGAGCTTTCTCTTTCATTGATGTTTTGGGGATATTGTTGAGCTGGTATAGACAGCACGGGCCCAATTGTTACAGGATCTGGCATGGCCGATGGAATATGTCCCAGTGTGCAGATCCCTGGTGCACAGAAACATCTCTGCACCTGGGAAAAACTATTTCCAGCAGTTTATGCCCATGGGCAGCATTTTCATTTTTTCTGCATATCAGTTTTGGGTAGCAGTGCAAAACAAATATACACAAGCTGCCATAAATTGTGGAAAAGGTTGCAAAAAGACAGCATCTCTGAAAATGGAGTGTATGCAAACAAAAAAAATTACAGCTGTGTAAGGAAACCCTCCCTCGCTTGTCTTTTTTGCGCACGCATGCAATTTTTCCACTTATGAAAATCCGTCCCTGATGTATAGGCCTGTTTGAGGAGACTGAACTGTTGACCAGGCCAAATGCTTCAGAGGGCTTTTAGTTGAATTGCAGGGCCAAGTGACTGCCTTCAGCTGATGGTGAGGTTACCTGAAATATCTTAATGAGCTGCTATACTGTTTACTATCAATGTGTACTACTGTATCACTGGTCATTTGTATTACAGTACATCCACAGTACAAACCTGTAGATGTTTGTACAGCCAGAAGAGGGGACTGAACTTTCAGTCATGCACTCACTTCTTGCTTTGCAACTTCTAACTTATGTGCCTGCCCCCTCACATGACAATACTGTAAATTACATATTCTGAATTGGGGCATTGAATTTCCCCTACCGTATATGCATTCGAAATTAGAGCTGTGTTATCCCTGTCCACAGAGTCCAATTTATACCTCTTTTGCTCTGATAAAAATGTATGGCTTTTTATCTCATGCATTCATTCAGTCATTCATTCATTCATTCATTCATTCATTCATTCATCTTAACAAAAGGTACACTACAGCATAATTTTCAGGCACAACTGAACATAGAAGACAGACAAACAAAATATTAAATATTATAAAAAGGGTATTAGAAATAGAGCTTTCTGATTGGCTGTAAGCATTCTATCAGCCTTATGTTAATCTTTTAACATACCTGTAGAGCCTAATCACATGCTGAACAAGGGTTAATACTATTTAAAAAATATTTTTATTTTAATAGCAATAAGGCACTCCCAGGAGTTATGTTAATGGTCAGTTAATCATCCTCTAGGGGCATGTGGCACTTAGCTATGCCTCCTGCCACATTACACCCCTAGAGGGTGATTAACAGACCATTAACATAACACCTGATCATGCTTTATTGCTTAATTAAACAAGACTGCAACATATTTTTAACAGATATGGATAAAATTGGATTTGTAATTATACAAAAGTTTTTTTCCCTTGGGATAGCACTTTCAGCTGGTTGCCTTTCAAGTTTACAGAATTTCATTGCCGAGCCAGAGACACCCCCTTCTACAAAATAGGTGGTCATTGCATTACTTAAAGATAAAATATACATAGAATTATTTCCACAGCTAAGGTGTTTTATGACAAAATACTAATTATTTTTAAAAACGAAGACTGAAATGTACCACATTACTGTATTCATCATGCTGCACTGGAGTAGTCAGAACCACACTCTTTCATGGGAAACAGCAAGAAGCCATTTTAGCCATAGCTCAGTTTTCCTCATACTAAAACAGATAATATTGTTCCTTGGAAGACTACATGCCACAAATCCTGTCACTATTAATTTATATCTTGTTACTTTAAAAATGAATGAAGGGCTCAGGTAGAAACAAATTAAAGAGTTATGACTATAGTGACATCATCAAAATAGTGTATGTCCTGCAGACCAGGGACCGCATTTTCAAACCTGGCTGTTTCTGGCACTCATGCAGAAAAACCTTGTGGGTCTAGAAGGTTTTTCCACATGTGCCGTACTATGAGTCATGTAGCTGTTTGTGACCAACTCCACAATTTACTGTAGCTTGCGGTAACTTTTTTTAGCACAGCTGCACCAAATCATTACACCTGATTGGTCCAGGTGTAACATCCTCTGCAGCCGTGCCTGCCGCCTATGCAGCAATTAAGACTTAGCACCAATGCAGAGACTTTTTTTTCTGCATTGGTGGCTACAGAGTAGGACTCAGTCCCAAGGCACTCTGAAAATCCGGCCTGAGGGGCCCCATTTTCAAAGGGCCAGGGATGGCCCAGGGAGTAGACTAACTCCCATACTGCAACCCAAAGCTGTGGAGAAAAAAGCTTCGCCTGGGTGGATATAGTATATTCTGGCCATCATGCACACAGACAGCAGGAGAAGCAGCAGGAGATGATACATCTGGCAATACCTGACATAGCATATCGCCACAGCTGCGCACAGAAAACAGGTGCAAGCTGCAGTAAATCACAGAGCCTGTCACAGACTGACTCCATGTATGAAAATGTTGTGAATGCAGCAGAACCTGTGGGCATACCTCTCAACTGTCCCTGATTTTCAGGGATGTCCCTGATTTTGCCTCAAAATTTTCCTCTGTCCCTCGTAAAATTTGTGTTTTTGTGACAGAACAGTGGGGATTAAAAGCACAAAATGATGTCAAACATTAAAGTTACAGACTAGTTCTGCTTCAGAAAATGCATCTTAACACAAATCCTTCATTCTATCAGCTTTCTGAGTGAATAGTACCAATTTTTAAGATGTGTCTCTCATTTTGGGTCTTTGTCCCTGATTTTTTTAAGCCTTGTCCCTGATTCATGAGGCAAGAGGTTGAGAGGTATGTCTGTGGGTATACAAGGGAAGGCCACCTTGCACATGTTTTTTGTTGTCTGTGCATGTTGTCTGCACATAACAGAAGTTTAATTTTTTTTTAGCATCAGTGAACTATGGCAGTTTGGCTCAGTTCTGTAGTTAGTCTGAGGAACTTTTTTTCCCACTAAATATCGCTTTCTATTGCAACAGTAGTACATGCCAGTAAAACTAAACCAACACGTGTTTGAATTTTCTATGGATCTTTAAATTCAGCAAGAACATGAAGTGGCTGAGTGACCTCAAACCCAGCATGAGTTAGATGCAGAGCAGCAGTGATCAGGCTTGCATGTTAGTTGAGTTTTTTTTTGTTTTTTTTTGCAGCTTGCCTGAAGCAGTACTATTTATCTACTAGTCAGCGAGTAGCAGTGAGTGCGTAGTTAATAAATCAGTTCATGTGTCGGGAGCGATCAGATCAGTAAATAAACTCAGGCTGTCAGTGACTGATGCCAACAAAGCGGCACCCACCTAACTATGATCTTTGAGTCCTGACAAGGACATTGGTGATTTGAAAGCTTTGGTACAGCCTGAGCCAGTCCGTGAAAATGCTGGTAGAGGGGTGAGTAATCATAGTTGCTGGCTCTGACTCTGGTGCTGTCATTTTCTCTTCTAACTGTGCTGTGTGCTTCAAGAAAAGCAGAACCATAAATAAGCACTAATTAAAATTAGGTCTGTGCACAGAAGTTTTTTTTAAATATTTGTATTCATTTCTCTGGTGTTTGTACCTGTATTTGTATTTGTTTCAGTATTAGTGTTTATAAAATATTTTACATTTCAGACTTGTGTCTGTGGTTAATGATAACACAAGATCAAGGGTTTGAGAAGTTTTAATAAAATATGCAATTATCAAGAAAATATACATTCATGTAATGCACAGTAGTAGTCATACAGGTAGGTGTCTCACATCAGTCCAAACCAATATCTAATACTACTTTATGTGGTCTAATACAAATATTTAAGGGTGATACATGTATTTTTTATTTATATTTGCAAAAAGTGTAGCATTTTGTGTATTTGTTCTGAGCAGGATTTGTTTTGCACAACCCCATTAAAAATGTTTATATGTTGTTTAACCCTTAAAATTTCTCCATTTGTCTTCCTCACCCCATCCTGGAAAATCATGGTCACCATTGTTGCACTCCAGCTGGCACCCAGGAGACTGGATGAATGTTGTGTTTATTGATTGATTTAGTTTTTGTTGACTGGGAATGGAGGGCTAGGCAATTCTGCCTATTGTTAGCCTTGTTAGGTGTGTGTGTGTTGGGGGGGAGTGGAGATACAGGTGCAAATGAAACTTACATATTGAATCAAGTTAAGCTGTTGGTGGTGTTTTTAATGAATGGGGGAAATCTGGCCATGAAACAACAAATTCCCCATCTCTTTTCAAGACATACCATGAGATCTTCAGTGTCCACCAGAACAGGCAGACGGGACCTCGGTTTAACATTTCGTCCAAAAGATGGCCAAACAATGGTTTTCATGGCCAGTCTTGGTCTGTCTGCAGGGGGGCATGGCTGCTAGGAGGCCTGCATCCCTACTCCCTGGGTGCCTTTTCCCCATGATATCCCCCGGCAGGTACAAGTGTGGATTCTTGGAGATCACATGTGAACCCTCCCAGGTCGCAGCATGAGGTGCTGTTCTCACACTGTTTGATTTCACAATTCAGTTAACAAACCCATTTAGCACATAAGAAATACAAAATCACACATACCCCAATAATGCATCAACACCGGGCATATATGCAAATCTCCATGAAAGAATTAAGACTGGTTCTGCTTTATGCAAATGTGTATGTTATCATATGGCCTCTCAGATAATCTGAAAAGGCTGAGAACAGAAGACACAGACATGTGTTTTGTCCTCCTCAGGACTCATCAGTGTGGCTCATCTGTATCCCTTTTGCTCATGTTTGTACAGTATACTCATTCAAACCTACTTATGAAGTGGGGGGGGGCAGACACGATGGACCTAGAGTCCCTTCCAACCTTAAATTACTATATTCCTATTTTCATCTTACAAGTTGTATACCCAGGATAGTGCAGCTGAAATGCAGCATCTCATTTTCAGTAGGGTCCTGCTGCTGCTACCCATTTCCACAGCATGGTGGACTGGAGCATTGGGAGGATAAAGGTCTTGGACATGAGTTTCAAAGAGCCTTTAGACTGCAGCAAGTTGGGATGATCTAGGGCTGTGGCAATCTTGGGGTGCATCAGGGACCCTGCACCATATTTAAAAAAAAATGATGGTCCCTGCACCCAAGACATGAGATTTGCCTCATCCACAGTGTTGTGCCAAAATGGTGGTGCACCTACAGGCTATGACAGAAGGATCTGTCAACCTCCCCCTGCTGCAACACTCGAAGAGCCATGAAGTTTGGGAGAGGGGGACACATGCCAGGAAGGGACCAGGGAGATGAAAAAGCACAAGGGGAGACCTTGGGAGTGACAGTAGCACAATGCTAATGTTCAGGGGATCAGATGCCACTCTGCAGGGGGGCCCTATACTCCTACATGCAGCCGATTGGACCAGGACAGGGGTCTGGCAGAAAGGGAATGGGACCCAACCTCAGGAGTATACAGCCCTGGCACCTGCCCCATAGGTGCCACTGACCACAACACTGGCAGTGGCTGCAGGTTGCAGGGTGCAAGTGGTGGCTGGGAAGAGTCCCTGGGCATTGCAGCATTCCCCTGGTACCAGGCCCCTTTCGTGTAGTCAGACTGCTGCCTACTGGCAGTGCTGTGGTCAGTGGCACCTATGAGGCAGGTGCCAGGGCTGTATCCTCTTGAGGCTAGATCCCCCTCCCTTTCTGCCAGCCCTCTGTCTTGGTCCAATTGGCTGTATTTAGGAGCTCAGGGCACCCCACAGGGTGCCATCTCATCCACCACACATTAGTGTTGTGCACCCGTTGCCCCCAAGGTCTCCCCCGGGCTTCTTCTGCTCCCTGGTTCCCTCCTTGCAGCTCCCACAATCACCACCCTGCCAGGCAGCAGCACATGGTCCTTATACCACCTTCTGGCTGGTCTAAAGGTAGCCCTTTGTTGCGACCATGGCAGGACTTGTAGAATACCATATGGGGGGCCTGCTGGTGCAGTTTTAGAGCTACCACTTGTGATGCCGACAACCCAGGTTCAGAAGTGAGCCTGGGTGTCAGAGGGATGGCCAGAGAAGGAGCATCAAGCATCCTATGGACTGCTCTCCATCCAGGAGGGAGGGTGGGGATGCTCTCTAGTGCTCACTGATGCCTGATGAACAGGGATATGACATCCTGTGCACGTCATTAGTAGTGGTGGGGCAGGCGTCTGTGCATGCATCCTTGACATCATTGTACATCCAACCTCCGTGGAGAACATGGCAAAAATCTCAGGTCAACCTGGATGCTGCCCGCATCATGCCACAGGTCCTGCATCGTGCCACAGGTACTGCACAGTGACCGCATACTGTTGTCCAACCAGAGGGATGAGAGCCACCTCTCAGAGGCCCTGCCCTGGGGTGCAATTCAGGGCTGTCAAGTGGGTGGGTAAGTCCCAGGCTGGTGGATGACTGGGCAGGGCACGGGGTAGGGCTGATGAGTGCTGGTAACATGCAAAATAAAGCACATTACAACAAAATAAAAGAACAGCATATAAGGGGATGGTGCGGCTGCAGCCTTGCCATGTTGCAACTACCCTTGTGACCTGATGCATGGGTGCTTTGCCTCAGCCGGTGTTTGAAAATCAGCATTGCCACAAACTCTGACACAAGGTGCCACTTGCGTCATCCCCATTTGGCACAGGGTGAAAATCGGCATTGCCACAAACTCTGACACAAGGTGCCATTTGTGTCATCCCCATTTGGTACAGTCACCTTGTGTCATAGTTTGTCTTTTGAAAACTGAGCTCCTTGTGTCTTGTCTAGATTTAAATGTAACTTTAAGTAGCAGTCAGCTATCACTTTCATTTTTTTATTTTTTACATTTGTTAGCTGATGAGCAATACTGCCCATTTTCATTAGCAACAAGTGTTGTAACATTCAAATATAAAGAAGACAGTACATACAACATTTTTAGAGCACAATATAACATAACAAAGGTGTCAGTAACACAATTAAAACATCAGTTACAAGTACATTCATTAGATGATACAAGCCGCTGTTTCAGTCTACCTTTGAAGGAATTAATTTTTGTGCAGCAAATAATTTTGTCTGGAATACAATTATAGAAGGAGGAAGCCATATATGAAATTGATTTCTGATCTGTTGCCTTTTTATGTTGATTGCGCGCATGCGCAAGAAACATGTTGCGGCAGGTTTCTGGAGAAGCAGGTTGTGGGGGCACGGCACTGTTGTGGCCAATGCCCCACAGCCTGTAAAAGCTTGACCCACTTCCCCCAATGCCGTAGCACGCTGCTGCTGACACTAGTTCAGCCAGCGTGCCACAACTTTCTAAGAAACTCAGCCGCTGCAATCAGGGGCCAGCTCGTCATTGCAGTGTCAGTCATCCACTGCAATGAGGGAGCGACCCATCATTGCAGGGCAGGATGTAAAACCCCTGAGATTGTTTGCGAACATGGTGGAAGCTTGCCGCCCTGTTCACAAACGACATAACTCCCCCGCACATTTAGTTGCTGACGGAGGCCCCAATCCCCGTCGGCATTCTGTGCCTCCCCCCTGCTTTTGTTCCTGCCGATGGGGTGGCCAATCCCGTCGGCTATAGTTTCCTCTCCTTTGTTTTGTTGCCGATGGGGGCCCAATCCTGTCGGCATTCTTCCTCCTTTTGTTGCTGCCGGCGGGTGCCCAATCCCCGTCGGCATCTGTAACCCGCCCGTTTGCTGGCCAAGGTGCCGCATCCCCCATCGGCTACTGCTGCCCCAGGTCCAGGAAGCCTCTGCTGGCACACTGGGAGCCCACCCCAGTGTGCCAGATGCCCCTGCAAGTCAGAAAACGGTCCGCGACGTCCGGTGTATTTTATTTTTTTTTTAAATCCTGGAAGAAAGGAAACCGTCCCTCGGCGCTCGCCAGCTTCCCACCAATAACCCGCACCCACCCACTGCACGCCCTTCCTCCCCACACCTCCCCTCCCCATACTTACCTTAGGAGCTTGGCTGACGATCTTCTGTGGACCGGGAATACGTCTGCACTCTTCAAAGCCGACCGCGAACTGAGGAAATGCCGGTAAGCTGTATAATGTAATACATAGGGTTTTTTCAACTTTACTGCATATCGCGGGCATTTTTGGGAATTCTTCCACCAAATTTTCAACATGGGGTTTTTGGGACCCCTCCTCATGAATTCTTGAACTGTCATGGTGTCAATTGGCCCGGAAAGGTGATTTCGCGGTCACTGTGCGGAATCACCTTTCGGGGCCGATTAACAAAATGACAGTGCCAGTGTTCATGAGGTGGGCGCTCAAAAAGCCTATGTTTCAAATTTGGTGGAAAAAAATCCAAAAAATGACTGTTTTACAAGTGTGTGCTGCGCAGTTGCTACGCACGCTAGTAACTTTGCGAATTTATAATATTTTCACTCTAGATTTCCAGCATTGCCATTTTCCCACACCTACTTATGAACAGTAAAGCTGTCATTTTTTCCATCCTGGCCTAAATGTTTTCGCACTTCTGGCGCAGAATACAGCGGTCGCTGGGGGAAATCACAGTCCGGGACAGATTAAGAAAGTGAGTGTGATACTGTTCATGAGCAGAGGTCATAAAATGCCTGTGTTGAAAATTTGGTGATAACAGCCCATCAAATGACTGTGTTACAAGTGTGCATTGCACACTTTCCACGCACGCTTGTCACTTCGCAGATTTGTAATACTGTCATGCCACATTTTCACCAGTGGAATTTTCCCACACCTCCTTATGAGCTGTGCAGCTGTCATTTTTCACATCCTGACCGAAATGTGTTTTCACAGTTACGGCACAGAATAACACGGTCGCTGTGGGAAATCACTGTTCAGGACAGATTAAGAAAATGATAGTGGCACTGTTCATGAGCAGAGGTCCTAAAATGCCTATGTTGAAAATTGGGTGACGAAACTCCATAACATGACTGCGTTACAAGCATGCGTTGAACTGTTTCCACGCACCCTTGTAACGTCTCACTTTTGTAATATTTTCACCCCACATTTCCAACACTGGCATTTTTCCACACCTCCTTATGAACAGTAGAGCTGCTATTTTTCACATCGTGGCTAAAATGTGTTTTTGCACTCCTGCCACAGAATAGCATGGTCACTGTGGGGAATTGCTGCATGGGACACATTAAGATTGAACGAGTGAGATGGGGGAGTGACCGCGCTGAACTGAGGTCTGTAGGGACTGCTGCAGATTTCTTTGTGGGCAGACAAAGGCGTCAATGCAGGCAGAAGTCCCGTACAAAAGGGCGCTTGCAGCACCAGGACAAATAGAATCAGCGTGTGAGACAGGGAGGCTGAGCGACCTCAACAGAGCTCTGTGGGGACAGCTGTGGATTTGTTTGTGGGCAGAGAAAGGGTGCAACATAAGAGCCCAGTACAAAAGGGCAGCCTGCAGCACTGGGAGAAACAGAACGAGAGAGTGAGTGATGGAGGGGGAGTGGCCGAATTCACCGGAGGTCTTTCAGGACTGCTGCGGATTTCTTTGTGGGCAGAAAAAGGCATCAGTGCAGGCAGGGGCCCAGTACAAAAGGCAAAGCCTGCAGCTGTGGGAGAAACAGTACGAGCAAGTGAGACGGGGGACAGAGTGAGCTCAACGGAGCTCTGCCAGGACTGCTGCAGATTTGTTTGTGGGCAGAAAAAGGCGCCAATGCAGGCAGGAAACCCGTACAAAAAGGCCGCTTGCAGTGCCAGGACAAACAGAATGAGCGTGTGAGACAGGGAGACTGAGCAACCTCAACAGAGCTCTGTAAAGACAGCTGTGGATTTGTTTGTGGACAGACAAAGGTGCCAGTGCATGCAGGGGCCCAGTACAAATGGACAGCCTGCACTGGTGGGGAATCCAGAATGAGTGAGTGAGACAGGGGGAGTGAGCGAGCTCAACAGAGCTCTATTGTAACTACTGCAAATTTCTTTGTGGACAGAAGAAGGTAGCAACACAGGCAGGAGTCCAATAAAAAAGGGCAGCCTGCAGCACCGGCAGAAATGGAATGAGTGAGTGAGAGAAGGGGAGCGAGCGCGCTAAACAGAGCTTTGTTGGGACTGCTGCAGATTTCTTTGTGGGCACACAAAGGCGCCAACAGAGGCAGGAGCCCAGTACAAAAGGGCAGCCTGCAGCGCCAGCACAGACAGAATGAGTGAGTGACACAGGGGGAGTGAGCAACCTCAACGGAGCTCTATCGTGACTGCTGCAGATTTCTTTGTTGGCAGAAAAAGGTGCCAATGCAGGCTGGAGCCCCATAGAAAAGGCCACCCTGCAGCGCCGGCAGAAATGGAATGAGTGAGTGAGAGATGGGGAGTCAGCAGGCTCAACAGACCTGTGTCGGGACTGCTGCAGATTTCTTTGTGGGCAGAAAAAGCCACCAACAGAAGCAGGAGCCCAGTACAAAAGGGCAGCCTGCAGCACCAGGAGACACAGAATGAACGAGTGAGAGAGGGGGAGTGAGCCACCTCAACAGAGTTCAGTCGGAACAGCTGCAGAATTTTTAGTGGGCAGAACAAGGTGCAAGTACAGGCAGGAGCCCAGTACAAAACAGCAGCCTGCAGCACCAGATGAAACAGACTGAGCGACTGACAGAGGGCCAGTGAGTGTGCACAACACACCAACGCAATCAACATTCAGCGTTGAGAAATGCTTGTTAAATAGTGTTTTTCTAAAAACAAACCTACTTTGAGTCCTAGTCCCCTGAGTATTTAATAATCTGGGGAACAGGGCCTGAACCTTTGGGGACAAAAGCAGGGCCAGATTAACAAGCTGTGGTGCCCTGGGCAATTTGGAATTATGGGGCCCCTGTGACTTAATGAATAGGATGGGGGTTCGGGGCCGCCTAGGTCCCCAAAAGCTAAATAGTTTTCGATGCCTTGAAATGCATTTGGAGGGGTTTCAGCTACTCTGAATGTATCTCTTGGGAAGGAAATAGGAGGTTATTATTGAGCACCCCCATTAAAAAAAAAGAATTTGATCCCCCTGCAAAAAGTTCAAGGTCCTTGAACTTTTTGCAGGGGGAGATCAAACTCCTTTTTTTAAAGGGGGGCTAAAATATGCAGCCTTGTCGACTGTACCCCTAAACGCCACAGTCAAATAAAAGTCAAGTCTGAAAACCAAGGACCTGGCTGTCCCATCCCCACATCTCGTGTGGCACATAAAGGAGGTGGAAAGGTACTCTGACTGCTGACACCACTACACTCTCCATGCCCAGTTTCAGTACCCCAAACTTTGGGTCCCCTTCCCCAGTTAGGAATGATCTAGCAGACTGTCTTCCTGGCTGGTCAACTCTGGAGGAGCAAGTATGGGATAGTACACACAGGGAAATGCATTGCATATCTGGGGGTCAGTGTTGTCAGCTGCATTAGGTATGGACTCATACACATTCTATTCCATTTATGAGAGCTCAGGTCTCATACTTAGCTTTTCAGACTTGACTTTTATTTGACTGTGGAGTTTAGGGGTACAGCTGGCAATGCTGCATATTTTAGTCCCCACCCCTCACCTTTAAAAAAAAGAGTTTGATCCCCTCAAAAGTTTAAGGACCTTGAACTTTTGCAGGGGAATGAAACTCCTTTTGTAAGAGGGGGCTAAATATGCAGCATTGACAACTGTAACACTAAACCCCATAGTCAAATAAAGTCAAATCTGAAAAGCAAGGACCTGGCTGTTCCTCCCACATCTTGTGTGGTACCCAACCTCCCTGAATAAGCCCAAAGATCATTGCAGTGCTGCTGGCTAGGGGGTACCCATTATTTACAATTTTAAATGTTTGAAATTGTAAATGATGGAATTTAAGTAACAAATATTCCATTGTCTGTGTTAATTTTTTTTTACCTCAGAGTCAAGAAGGCAAGGCACTATGGTGGATTCACTCTGCTCGCACTCTTCACCTTGTGGCCTCCTCCGACAGTCGGCTGACTGAATTTTATTTGTCGGTCGACGATCGAATTGGATTTGTCCTCTCTTCCCTAGTCAGACTGGCCCAGGCTGTTTTTAAATGGACCAGCATATACTGATACAGACAGTGGCAACACGATCTAATGAATCAACGGATTCGATGTTGGGAATCTGGGTTCAGTGGCTGAAGGCTCGAGAGGGAATGAGTCATCTCTGATGGCAGTTTTCCATCATCCAGGACTTTATGAAGTGCTCCATGTGACATGATGCATGGACCTGAGGGGGACAGAAATGTTCAGGTCCAGGTGGGTGGGGGTGTAAACATCAACAATGAACCGAGGAGCCCCGTGATTGGCTACAGGGTACATGTTGTGTGTTGCAGCTGCAGAATGTCCGTGACCATGGGGAAACAAAAAGCAGCAAACAGCAAGCTGTTTTGGGATGATGGCAGCGGGGCAAATGGTTATAGACAGTCGTCCTTCAAGTTCTATTATACTTTAGTTATATGCACCTTCCCCCCCACTGAGGTTAAGTCAGCGTCAGAAAAAGTACAGGGGTCAGGGAAGAAGGGGAAAAAAAGGATTAAAAAAAGGGAATCTCAGGTGGCCCCTTAAACTCAGGGGCCCAGGGCAACTGCCCCATCTGCCCTATGGTTAATCCGGCCTGGGCAAAAGACCATTAGTACTTTTAAAAAGAAAAGTACCCATTTTAAAATGAATCCCATTCTCAAGAGAAGGACACTTTGCAGCTTTTAAGAGATTACAACAGTGGGTTCTAACTGGTAGACTCATCATAAAACGAAGGGCACTGTTATAAGTAATCCTTAGTTTTGCTAATATTCTTTCCTTTGTACCAGAGTACACAATTAATCTATAGTCAAGAATGCTAAAAAGAAAACTATGGGTCAAATGTTTCCTAGATTCTGGTATTAGAAAATCCCTGGCTCTAAACAAGAATCAAAGTCTTTGATGAACAGTTTTTATGACACTACGGACATGTGGTTCAAAAGTAAGACTGGAATCAAGGGTTATACCCTGATACTTAAAATTATAAACTAGTTCTATTATTTCCACTTTTAGGTCAACAATAGTTGTTTTAAATTATCTTTTCTTTCTTGGTCCAGTGAAAACCATAATTTGTGTGTGTGTGTGTTTAATAGCATAGCCAATAAACATTTTTGAAACACATCAAAATCATTCTGAACTAACATTATGGCATCATTAGGTCCAGCCCCTATACTGAAAATTACTGCATCATCTGCATATACAATCATGTCAGATTTCAAACAGGAATTTGAGGCATCATTCATAAACAGAGAAAACAGGAGAAGTCCTAATATTGAACCTTACACTACTCCACACTTAATTAGAGAGATTCTGAAACACTTCGAACTATCATTATACAATTTTCCCAATTATATAAATAGCTTGCAACCCAAGTTATAACATAAAAAGAAAGAGTACATCTAAAATGGAATTAACAGACCATGATTTACAAGATAGAAGGCCTTAGTGAGGTCCACAAATACAGCTGCAACAGAGTACCCTGAACACAGTTTGTGCACTCCACCAAGGCCATTTCAGTATTGTGATTCACTCTGAATCCATGCTGTGAGACAGTTAACAAACTATATGTTTGCAGATGATTAGCTATTTGGTCAAAAATTATCCTTTCCAAGATCTTAGATAATGGTGCTAATAATGAAATAGGTCTGTAATTAGATACACAAACTCTACTGCCAGATTTAAATTTAGGTTTAATCATAGCCAATTTCAAAATCTTAGGGAAAACTCCAAGACATACTGTAATGAATAATTAAACAATGTAGCCCCTGGCCTGGTGGCGCTGAGGGTTGAGGCACTGGTCACCTTACCTCACGCCATGCCTGCGACCCGTGTTTGGGAACAAGCACAGGCCACCAGGGGTCGGCAGGGGAGGAGAAAGATTGAGCATGCATTGGACTGCTCTCTTTCTTCAGGGAGGGGGGTCCACAACAGTCAGCACCTGTTTGCCCCCTGGTGAAGGCTGGGGGACAAGGTGCTATGTTGTACTTCAGGGAGGAGTCTGGGGCAGGTGCCAGGAAGGAACGCATGTGGATGCATGCACACTCCCTTCCACCACTGTTATTGCATGCCCTCAGCTCCAGGGAGTAAACACCAGAAAATAAAGAGTGTGCATCTGGGCAAAGCGGCTTGATGGCCGTCCACGAGTGCTGGCTCTGGGGGCCCCTAATCTGGATCCATTAGGGTGGGTGAGCTGGGGGCTCCCCGTCACCCCACTGTGGGGGCAAGCTGCAAGGGATTAAGGTGTGACCTCAAGGGAGTGTGGATACTAAGACGGTGGCTGGAATCCCAAGGAGGCTGCCAGAACATGGGAGCAGCCCAGGTATGCAAAGGAGGAGACAAAAAGCATAAGCAAAAAAAAAAAAAGCATTTGTCAATGCCGAATGTTTGCTTGCTGACATTAGTAGTGTAGGAGTTAGAGAGCTGCGTAATAGGAATAGCAGTGAAGTATTGAACTGAAGCAACCCCACCACCACCCTGCAGAGACTGACAGGCATTGGGGTGTGCCTTTGGGTCGTTAGGCATAACGGCCACACCATTTCACCACACCCTACCCTGCAGACACTGACAAGTGTCACGGTGTGCCTTGGGGTCTTTGGCTCTTATGCTCACCCCATCCCACCAGGAAATATGGTGAGATGGGTCCTGCATAGGAGAATGGGGTGAACTTGAACTTTGGGGCCAAAGAGCAAAGACACAACTCGATGCCTCTCACTGGCTGCAGGGTGTGGAATGGTATGAGCATTACAGGCAAAAATCCCAAGTCACACTCCTGATGCCTCTCAATCTCTACAGGCTGGGGCGTTATGGTTGGAAACCCTAACGCCTCAGGCATTTGTTGGCATTTTCACTCCAAATTTTCAACATGGTTTTATTGTGACCCCCACCTTATGAACAGTGGCAATATCAGTTTGTTAACCGAAAACTGATTTCACACAGCGACTACTCCATTTGGCACCACAGGTGTGAAAACACAGTGATTTCCCACAGCGACCACGCATTTCTGTGCTGGAAGTTCGAAAACACATTTCGGCCATGGTGTGAAAAATGACAGCTGTACTGTTCAAAAGGAAGAAGGAAGTGTGGAAAAATGCCAGTGGTGAATATCTGGACTGAAAATATTAGAAATCCATGAAGTTACGAGGGTGCGTGGAAACTGCGCAATGGTCACTCGTAACACAGTCATTTTATGGACGTATTTCACCAAATTTTTAACATAGCCATTTTAACACCTCTGCTCATGAACAGTGTCACTGTGATTTTCTTAATCTGTCCTGCACATTGATTTCGTACACCGACTGCGCCATTGTATGCTGCATGGGCGGAAACACGTTTTGGCCAAGATGTGAAAAATGACAGCTGTACTACTCATAAGGAGGTGTGGTAAAATGGCAATGTTGAAAATCTGGAGTGAAAATATTGAAAATTTGTGAACTTACGAGCATGCGTAGGAACAGCACAATGCATGCTCGTAAAACAGTCATTTTTGGGGAATTTTTTCACCAAATTTTCAACATAGGGTTTTTGGGGGCCTACCTCATGACCTGTGACACTGTTGTTTCATAAATCGGTCCCGAAAGGTGGTTCCGCGCAGTGACTGTGAAATCACCTTTTGGGGCCGATTAATGCCATGGCAGTAACAGAATTCCTGAGGTGGGGTCCCAAAACCCCCATGTTGAAAATTTAGTGAAAAAATTCTCCAAAATGCCCGAAATATGCACTAAAGTTGAAAAAACCCTATTTATTACATTACACGCATTGCAGCATTTCCTCAGTTCGTGGTCAATTTTGAAGAGTGCAGACATGTTCCCGGTGCACGAAAATCATCGTGCCGAGCTCAGAGGTAAGTATGGGGTGAGGAGGGGTGTGGAGGCAGGGTGAGCAGGGTGGGCAATGGGTGGGGGAGATTGGGTCAGGACAGTCAGCGAGGGTTTTTTTTCTTTCAGGTTCTTTTTTTTTTACTTAGATGACATGAGACTTGTGCCATGCTGGATGGGCTCCCAGCATGACAGCTGGAAGGCTGTTTGGGGAAACCATGGAGCTGATGGGGATTGGGCACCCGTCAGCCATACGATCTGTTGCCACGCTGGGGTGGGCTCTCAGCATGGCACCCTGTAGTATCTTGGGGGGCAGTGGAACCGATGGGGACTGGGCACCCCATTGTCCCTCACGATCTGTTGCCATGCTGGGGTGGGCTCCCAGCGTGGGCATCTGGAACTGTGTTGGGGAGTAACACAGTCAACGGGGGATTGGGCAATTCCTGTCGTACATATACAGTGTGTGTGCATGGGGTAACAGCACGCAGTATGCATGCGTGTGTGTGTGGGGGGGGGAAGCGTGCATGTGAGGTTGGCCCAATGGGAGTTCTAGACATCGTCTGAAGTGTGTGGCTGAGTAATGGTCTCTGGAGGCCCTCATTGGTGTGGACTAGAGACAGAACTTTTTCCTCAAAAGAGGCAGATTACACCACGGGGCGAACCCGCTATGAGTAATGCGAGATCGCAAGCATTAACACTGGGGACCAGCGAGCTGAACTTCTTAGTTTAAAAGCAAAGAGGGAACACTTTACATATCTTGAAGGCTGAGGACTGGAAAATGTGATGATGTTATGATTGGGCTGAGAGGGTAGGGCTGACCGGAGATGTTAAGGGGGTGGGCTTATCTTAGGACTTCCGGAAGTTAAGAGGAAATGGAACTGGTGCATGAAGAAAAAGGTGTGTGGGAGGGAAGTGGGGGGTGGGGGAGGTGGTCTGGCAAAGATTGGAGGTGCAGAAACTGATCCGGGGGAACAACAGATGTTCACTGGGGATAAATTAATATTAATTGGGTAGTGAGGTTGGATGCTAAGAGGGACTGAGGAAAGCTTATGTAGCACACATGCTACTACAGAAGAAAAGGGGCAGAGCAGGAGTATGGCGTATGGGGGAGAGATATCATACTAAGACAAGTGGTATGTTCGAAAGAGGGGAAACAGTTGGGGTTAGGGAAAAGGGGAGGGCAACAAGGGGAAATGAGAGCCAAAGGCTATACGAACTATTCACAGATTCAAGGGGAGGTGGTAAAGTTGGGGATATTGTTACACTGTTTATTGTTACTGTTCTGTTTCTTCATGCTGTTTTCTTTAAAATGGTCTGCGTAATACTATCTTCTTGTGTGGGTGGGGTTCATGCTGTGATCGGGGCATTTATGTGATAAGAAGGTGGGGTAGATGGCTTGTAATAGACCTACACTCTCTCCGGGCGTTAAGATCATCTCCTGGAAAGTAAAGGGTTTCATGTCACCTGCTAAAAGGGCAAAAATGTTGGTGGCCCTCAAGACATAAAATGTATCAGTGGCTATGTTACAGGAGACACACCTGTCCGACTCTGAACATAAAAAATTAATACGAGGGTGGGTCAGAGAATGCCATGCAGCAGCATACAACTAGCATAAGAGAGGAGTGGCAATTCTCATCAATAAGCATCTTTTCTTTAAAGTTCATTGGGTGGTGAGAGATCCTGTGGAGGATAGTAAACAAGTTTATTGTTTGGCTAAACAACAATTGATTTCTAGTGAGATACACATACAACAATATAAATAATACAACTTAAAATCTAACATTCATCACTCATTATTGTAGCTTAATTATCTTTCTTAAAATCATTGTTGTAGCTTAAATATCTTTCTTAGAATGATAAAAGTAACTGTCCTCAGAGTTTTAATTAATTACTCATCTTTAAATAATCTTAATTCATTTTTTTTTTTTGTTGACCAATTGAGGAAGAGTACTTTGCAAGCCTTATTAGGGACCATACATCTTCTGTGTGCATCAAAATATTTGTTAGTAAAACCTACTCTATGTTATAAAGTTCAGACAAAAGACTCAGCCAATAAATCCTTTGCTGCTCATACCATTTACAGTACCATAGAACATGAAGTAAATCTTCCCTCTGACCAATCCCACAGTCACATTCTTCTGATAGGATTCCTGGTTTCCTATATCTCAGGTCCAGAACATTACTGTTAAATTGCTCAAATTTATATCTCATAAAAGTCACTCTCAATTTTGGTTCTGTAATTAAATCTAGGTAGGGTTTATAACCATGGTAAAAATTATTACTTGCAAACCAACGTGAATAATGAGAGGCTGAAATGGTTTTCATATCAGTCTCATCCCAGTACCTGTTTATTTGTTTGGCAATATACTTTTTGTATTTAAAACTAATCGTAATTCCTTGCTTCACGGCTCGTCTGAGATAGGATAGTTTATGTTTTTCCAATACTTTTTGTATACCATTGTATCAATATCCATAATGGAAACCCAGATTATGCCACATTTCCTTTTCTTTTAAGCAGTGGTATATCAGTCTGGTCTTCTCAATTCATGTCAATTTAATCCAATAGTTTAACCTTTTTTGCTCCATTAAAGCATTTATATCTGATATGCCAAATTCTGACCTCAGGTAGGCCATAGAGGGAGGAATTTCCCAGTTTAAACAAATAACGGAGGACTTTAAAAGTGGTACCATCAGTCTATTCAAATCCTTAATCCCCCAGATTTCAGTACCATAAAGAAGTTGAGTTTGATACTTCATCTTAATAGTTTGAATCAGGGGTTTGGTACTCATGCCTCCATAGTTACGATAAAACTTGCTCAAGCCCTGTACAGTATTTTTCAATTTAACTTGGAGTAAGTCAGCTTGTCTAGACCAGGCCTGATTTGCCTGTACCATTACTCCCAAGTACAAATAGGTCGGAACTATCATAACTTCATCCTTACCAATAAACCGTTTGCCTTCCAGGTCCTTCTGGCCAAATACCATAACTTTTGATTTATTCATATTTATCTTTAATTTCAAAGATTCCGAGGTTTTATATAAGAAAGTCAGTTTAGACTGTAATCCTTTTTTCGTTAGTGAAAACATAACAATATCATCCGCATAGGCTAACAACGGACACAGTATATTCCTAATTTTTGGTGAGTCCTGATCTGCATGAATGACATCATTTAACATTTTTTCTATATACAGTACAAAAAGTAAAGGTGCAAGCAGGCAACCCTGTCTTACACCTTTATTACTGACAAAAGGGCTAGACAGTTGTCCCTCACACCCTAATCTAATCTTGGCCCAGGTATTAGAATATAATTGCGCCATGATTCTTACTAATTCTTGGTTAATATCTCGGTTAATCAGTGATTCCCACATAATATTCCTTGATACACTGTCAAAAGCACCTGCATAATCAATGAAGACTGTGTACAATTTTTGGCCTCTTAGTTTAACATATTTTTCTATTAAATGATTCAATACATATAAGTTGTCAATAGTAGAATAGTTAGGCCTAAAGCCCGCCTGATATATAGAAATCCCTCCTGTCCACTCCATTTCTTTTCTAAGCCTCTGGAGTATTATCCTGGTAAAAATCTTCAGGTTTACATCTAAGAGGCTAATTGGCATATACATCGCTGAATCTGAGGGATTGCCTTTTTTATGAATAGGAACTAGGTTTGCACCATTCCACGTTTCTGGGTATTTATTCACCTCCAAACTCTTATAAACAACCATTAAATATCTGCCCCATAAAATAGGGTCCAGTAAATACACTTCCGCAGGGATCCCATCTGGCCCAGCAGCTTTATTTTTTTTCAGTGTATAAATAGCCATGAGCACCTCATCGAACGTAAAATTTATGGATATCGGATAAGTTAGGGATAACTGCCATGAGCAAGTAAATAATGTTTCCCCTTGATCATAAAATATATTCCTATAACATTCAATCCATCTATTTTCTGAAATGTGAGTATCAATATTGGCTTTATAATTATTTGTTCCTTTTGCCACCAATGTCCAGAAGGTTTTGGCATCTTTATTCTCTATTGTCTTTAGCATTTGTTCCCATTGTGACTCAAAAAATATTTTCTTCTTCTCACCCAACAGAATCTTATAACTTCACTTTTCTTGGTTTCTTGTTTTTTCTCTAGATTAATGTTTACAATAAAATCTCTGTAATTTCCTAATATTTGCTTTCTGGACCTTACATTCTTTGTCAAACCAAATTTTTTTTCCCCACACTAGATTTCCCAGTTACTGATATTTCCATTTTATTTTTAATTTTTTTGAATAACAGGCACATTTGACTGAATAAGGCTCTCCAATCCTGAGCCTTGAGTATTTGTACTGGTTTATTCAAAGAAGATTTTTTAATCAGGGAAGAAACGTCACCTTGGAAACATTTCTTTCATCCCAACTTTTTGGCTGCTCTTATTTCTGTAAACCAAAAAGAATCAGGGGATGAGGTCAAGCCAGGGTTTTTGGGGCCGCTAGTTTCCAATACTATAGGAAAACGGTCACTTTCTGCTCTCATATAAATTGTCAGATCTTTCTAAAGATCCACAGGTCCTGTCCAACAAATATAGTCTATAGTAGATGCACTATGGAGGGGAGGTATGTCTTTGTCGAGTGGGAGCTGGGGGGTAAAATGATTACTTTTGGAAATCTATATGCACCGGCTAACAGAGATAAGAGATTTTATCGATTGATGATGGATGTCATGGTGAAGGAACAGTTCCCAAATCTGATACTGGGGGGTGGGGGCTTCAACTGTGTGGCAGATCCCAAGATGGATTGCTTAGGAAATAGAGATAGAATAGATGGGGACATTCAACAGTGGCTTCTTGGGCTAACAGAGTTAGGCCTCATTGATGGTTGGCAAATGGCTAACCCAGGGGCAAAAGAATACACCTTTTTCTCCAATCCACATCACTCCTGGTCACGGCTAGACTATATTTATATTCATAGAGAATTGTATCAATATACTAGGGTAATGGGTAATAGCCCAATATTCCTCTCTGATCATGCTATGGTGGAAATGGAAATTGACATATTGCCGAATGAGGTTCAGAGGGGACATTGACGATTCCCTCCATATATGTTGGTCAAGGAGGAATTTAAAGAATTTGTAAAAGAACAATGGAAGCTCTATGAGGAGATGAATAAGGGCACGGTGGACGCTGAGGGCATGTATTGGGAAGCAGGTAAAGCATTCATGCAAGGGGTTATAATAGGTTTCACAGTCAAGCAAAAAAGGGATAAGAGGCAAAAGCAGAGAGATCTGGGGGTCAAAATTAGGGACTTAGAGAGAGAGAGAGAGGTCCTATGAAGTGGAGGGGAAGAAAAGCAGAGGGAACTAAGGGTGGCAAGAGAGATGCTCAATGTTAACTTGGGTAAGGAGGTCAATAATAACATTTTCTTTGCAAAACAGAGGATTTATGAATGGGGTAATAAACCAGGACCCCTACTAGTGAGGATTATGAAGGGAAGGAAAAGCAGTCATAAGATAATTCAAATTAGGGACAAAGGGGGATACTAATAAAAGAGGAAATGGGAATTCGCAACAGATTTAAAGAGTTCTATGAAGAGTTATATAGAGCAGAGGGGCAAGGGAAAGGAAGTGAGAGGGACAGATTTTTAAAAGGGATTAATATTCCAACACTAAATGAGGAACAGGTGAAAAAGCTTGGGGCAAAAATTACCGTAGGGGAAGTTAAGAGTGCAGTCAGCCAGCTAAAAAATGGTGAGGCATCTGGGCCAGATGGGCTGGGGGCAGAATTTTATAAATTACTGAAGGAGGAGGCAGCGGGGACAATTTGTAATATTATGGAAGAAATTAGGGAAGGTGGAGAGCTTCCTCATACATGTTGTCAGGTTCTAATTACAGTTGTCCCTAAGGCAGGCAAGAATCTGGAGGAGTGCAGGTTGTTCAGACCAATAACCCTCCTGAATCAGGACTACAAAATCATGACGAAAGTGTTGGCAAGGAGGTTGGAGGAAGTGCTCCCCTACTGGTCAACCCGGATCAGACTGGATTTGTAAAAGGGAGGCATGCCTATCAAAATGTGAGGAGACTACTAAATGTTATTTGGTGGGGGATGAGACATCCAGGGGAGGCCTGCATTTTTTCTTTGGATGCGGAAAAAGCATTTGATAGAATTGAGTGGGAATACCTCTAGCAAATTCTGCAGAGATATGGCCTAGGGGAAAATTTTGTAAACACGGTAGGGGCATTTTATAAAAATCTGAGGGCTCAGATTTTAATTAATGGAGTAGCATCTCTGGAATTTAGGCTATTTAGGGGAACAAGACAGGGGTGTCCCTTGTCCTCTTTGCTCTTTGCTCTAGCAATAGAACCCCTAGCAATTAAAATTGGAAGTGATTCCAATATAAAGGGTATTCAGGGAAGACAGGGAGGGAAACATGTTATAACCTTATATGCAGATGATATCCTCCTATTTCTCTCAGAACCAGAAGTGTCGATTCCAAGAGTGTTATTAATGATAGAACAATTTGCAATATTCTCAGGTTATAAAATTAACTCGCAGAAATCGGAGATAATGTTTCTGGGGGGAAGGAGGAGAGGGAGGGATATGTGGGAACTGAAGACAGTTCATAATACATTTACACATTTGGGTATTAAGGTAGGGAAGCATCTAGGGAACCTGTACAAGGCTAATTATAAACCTCTAGTGAAGGAAATGTTGCAAGACTTGAGTAGATGGAAGGCATTGCCGATCTCTTGGATGGGAAGGCTTAATCTCCTTCAAATGAATGTCTTGCCCCGACTTTTGTGCAATATGCAAATGATCCCCTTCAGCTCAACATTGCAGGATGTTAAGAAAATGTAGAAGGCATTTACAGTTTTCATTTGAAGGGGTAAGCACCCTAGAATCAGCCTGAAACGGCTGAAAGCACCTGTAGCACAAGGGTGACTGAACTTTCCAGATGTGACAGGGTATTACCTGACAACACAATACAGGTACATTCAAAATTGGGAACACAGGCAGGAGGTACCTAGTTGGGTGGAATTAGGAGAGGAAGGGGCTCCAGGGAGGATATCAAGTTATTTGGGTGGGGAAGGCATCAAATGGTATAAAAGATTGGGTGTACCTAACCCTATGGTGGTGGCGTGTTTATCAGCACGGGGGAAAATTAAAAAGAGGCAAGGCATTGATCCACACTGCACTCTGCTGGCCTCAGTGGCAGGAAACCTGGAATTTCCTACCAGGTCTGGAAGATGAGGGATTCAAACTGTGGCAAGCTAATGGAGTGAGATGTATGGTGAATCTTACCTCAGGAGGGGGAATATGCACATTTCAGGAATTGAAAGAGAGGCTGAATCTGCCTAATTCCCATATGTATAGATATTTTCAAGCAAGAGAATATAATAAGCAATTAAGTGGGGTTGGGGGAACCCCTGGACAGATGGATGATGAGGAGAGGGAAATACTGGGAGTAGTAGATGGGAGAAGGGGTTAGTTGGGAGAGCAACAAAATTGGACAGGAAATTCTTTCAAAAGCCTCCCCAGATGACAAAGGTTTGGTGGGAAAGAGACATTGGAGGGGACATTAGTGAGGCTAACTGGCAGATAATGTTAGAGTACCACCAGGGGCTACTAGCATGTAATAGATATAAGGAAGCTCAATTTAAATATATCCAAAGACTATACTATCCTCCAGCTGTGGTGCACAAGTTTTGTCCGGGGGTTACACTAACCTGTAACAAATGCAAAATAGACACGGGTACATATAAGCATTATTATTGGGATTGCCCAGTGATTGCTTCTTGTTGGAAGGGGATAGCCAGGGAAATTGAGTCCACAAGAGGTAAACCCCTTGACTTTTCACAGAAATCACTGCTGTTGGGGGTGGAAGCAGAAGAAAATGGGGACTGGGTTTTATATCCCAGGTGGCTCAGAATTCTGCTTACAGTAGCTAGAATTGGAATACAGAATGTCTGGACCACTGCACTGGGCCCCACGGTGGGACAGTGGAAAGAACTTGTGTTGAAAGTGCTAGCAGTTGATAAACTGACTTATTTCCTGAAAGAAGCAGAAGAGAAGTTCAAACGAGCCTGGACTGAATATCTGGGTACCTTAAATGCTGGGGATAGAATGTTATTGGAGGGAGGTGGATTAATTCATTGAAAAAACTGAAGGGGGAAAGAGAGGGAGAAGTTAGGGACATAGGATTGGGTGGAGCTGGTCACTTAGAAACCTAAATGTGAAAGTTTGTGTTTATTTTTTAATATAACGTAGTTAACAAGAGACAGAGACAGACCAAGCTAGTGCGGAGTTTGCCAGCTTTGTTGTTTAGATTTTTCTCATTCTTTCATGGGGGGGACCGGAAAGCTATTAGTACTTTTGGGGTCTTTTTTACTTTCTATTTTCTCCTCTTGCTTATGAACTTTAGTGACTACTATGACAATAATGTATTTCTTGGGAGTGGTTACTGATAGTGGATTTAGCTGGGAGGGTTAGGATAAAATAAAATGACAGTAATGGTTGTAATTAATGGGTTTCTTGGACTAATGTAATTCAGTCAAAGTATGGATGACTATGATACTACTGTATGTATACACTGGATTATTTTCTCTGGAAGGTTGATATGTACTGTAGACTGAAAACTGTCAATCAATAAAATATATTAAACAAAAAAACAAGTCAACGTAGATGACAAAGAAGGTGTTTCAGGAAATAAGGAATAAAAGCACAGCATATAAGGTGAGGAAAGTCGACTGAGAGAAGATGGGAAGATACGGGTCACTTCAGGGTAGGTGCAAGAAGAGAATAAGGGAGTCAAGGCTCAGGAGGAACCTAACTCTGAGGTCGTAACACCTCGGGGAGGAGGGAATGTGACTGTCACCATCATTCCATTCACCATGAAGCCGTTGCTGTTTTCATTAACTGCAGGTACTGTGGAACAATTTTCAGAAGGACATTCTTACAGGATTTAGGACACTGTCCTACATGCTGGGCCTTTGGAGATCTTAGGTCTCAGCTCCGGGCAGCATGGGCAGAGATTGCACGCCTCAAATTTCATATTGAAGAGGAAATACATTATAAGAACCACCCTACCATTTCCCCAGCATCCAACAGAAAACCTCAACCGCAGAGGGTAGTTGGTCCAGGAGGTTGGCAGGTGAGTTAGAGAGCAACCAGGCGCCCCATCACCTCTGCTCTCCAACACATTACTCCAAAACCATATAAACACTACAAACAGGTATCTGCCTCTATCTCTGAAATCAAATAAAGAGGCAGAAGACACTGCAGAGCAGGACACTATGGCACAGGAGCTAAAGTACAACAATACTCACCCAAATCAGGAAACCAAAACTAAACTAGTACAAAGGAAATCCAAAAAACTTGATCATAGGAGACTCCATGATTCTGGGAGTTGATACCCATCTCCAGCCAGGGGTGATGGTCAGATGTCTCCAGGTACATCAGCATGGAGAGACACTGACCGCATTGCTAAAATTGTTCACAAAGCAGGAGAAAACATTGATGTCCTAGTACACATAGGGGACTGATGATCTCGCCAGCCGGTCAGTTGTGGAGACGGAACACCTGACTAGGCTGGGTGACAAACTATCATCTATTTCGTTTTGTCATCTCCTTCTCTGAGATCCTGCCAGTCTGGGAGAAGGGAGCAGATGGACTGGAAGGTCAGAGAAGGGGAGATAGGGGAGCTAAACACGTGGCTCAAGGACTGGTGCCAGGAAAAGGACACAGATTTGTAGGAACTGGCAATAGTTCTGGGAGCGAAAGTTCTTTAAATTTGATGGACTGCATCTGACCAAAGAGGAGTCAGTGCATCAGCAGAAGTTTGATCGCCTTGCAGAATATTTTAAACTAGCAAATGGGGAGAGGGTGCAGCACCCCATACGCTGAATGGGAAGAACACCCTCCCCTCAGCTAGTGGTCAAACTGGAATTCAGTGTGTTTGCCATTCATTTGCATCACCAGAAGAAAAAAGGTTTGTCTCCCACACGATGCACAGGGTAATGCCAAACCTCACCCAACAACTAACACACCAAAATCTGGCCAATGGAAAATCATGTACACAAATGCTCACAGCCTGGGAAATAAGATCCAGACCTGCAGGCAACAATGTCAGAGGCTAAACTGGACATAGTAGCAATTAGTGAGACGTGGTTTACCAGTAACCACTTGGGAGACTTCAGTACCTGGCCATGTGTATTGTTCTAGAAGAGACCGAGGTGCAAAGGGGGGGAGGATGGCCCTGTATGTTAATGAAAAATATCAAAGCTACAGAAATTCAGAATACACATAAGGAGCCAGAAGAACTGTGGGTCACCCTGGAAACAGGAAATGGGACAGCCATAAGAACTGGGGTTGTCTACAGGCCCCCAGACCAGAGGGAGGACATAGACACATTACTGTTAGAAGATATACAAAACATGACAGCTAAAGGGAGGTTCTGATAATGGGAGACTTCAACATGCCAGATACAGATTGGTCAATACCAGCAGGAACATCTGCCAGAACTAGACTCATAGTGGATTCTCCTGCAGGGGAGGGCCTCAAACAACTGGTACAGCAACCCACAAGAGACAGGGCCATCCTAGATCTAGTACTGACTAACAAAGAAGGGATCACAGATCTCCAGGTAGAAGGTCACCTGGGGCCAGTGACCATCACATGGTATGGTTCAATTTGGCTACTACATCTAATCATCCATTCCAAGGCAAAAATATGGGACTTCAGAGGAGCTGACTTTGATAAGATGCCAACAGAGCTAAGCCAGCCCTGGCAAAAAAGAAACACAGGTGAGGAGGTACAGGCAAAGTGGGCAAGCATTAAGGATACAATACTTGAAGCAACATCCCATTGTGTTAGACAGAAAAGGAAGTGCAAAAGAAGAAGAAACCACTTTGGTTCCTCAAACACAGTAGCAGAAAAGGTCAGAACCAAAAGCTTGGCCTCAGAAAATATATAAGGAAACACATGGATGAAGATAGGGGCATACCAAACTGCCCTAAGGGAAGCAGGTAAGGCAGTAGGCAGGCAAAGTCCCAAACTGAGGAAACACTAGCACAAACAGTAAAGAAGGTGACAAGACTTCTATAGATACATTAGTGAAAGGAGAAAGTCCAGAGGGGTATTGCTAAGTTTAATGGAGAAAAGGAGCATGTGAGGAGGAGGACCCTGTAAAGGCATCTATCCTAAATAGATACTTTTGCTCAGTATTCACTGAAGAGAAGGTGAGAGGGCCCACAGCTCAGCATCATGGACACAGGGGAGGGAGGTGAGCACTACCCCTTCACAAAAGAAAGGGTCCTACAAGAGCTTGCTGGCCCAGGGTGGATAAGGCAATGGGACCTGATGGCATACATCCCAGGGCAACTTTAAGGAGCTAAAGGAGGAACTAGCAGAGCCATTAGCAGAATTGTTTAGTGAGTCTCTGAGCACAGGAGAGGTCCCAGAAGACTGGAGAAGGGCTCATGTGATCCCACTCACAAGAGTGGTAGCAGGGAGGAGGCGGGAACTACAGACCGGGTCAGTCTTACCTCAGTAGTGGGCAAGATTATGGAAGCACTCCTTAAGGAAAGGATAGTGCAACACCTGGAATCCATAGGGGCACAGGATCCAAGACAGCATGGGTTTACAAAGGAAGGTCCTGTCAAACTAATCTCATAGATTTCTTTGACTGGGTAACCAGAGTGGTGGACCAAGGGGAGCAGTTGATGTCGCCACCTTGACTTCAGCAAAGCTTTTGACACTGTTCCACATAGAAGATTGATAAATAAGCTAGGTAGGCTCGGTGGGTCAGAAGTTGGTCAACTGGGTGGCAAACTGGTTGACTGGCAGAAAACAGAGAGTGGTGGTAAATGGTATACAGTCAGAAGAGATGCAAGTCACAAGTGGGGTACTCTGGGATCAGTCCTGGGGCCAGTCCTATTCAACATCTTCATTAGTGACCTAGCAGATGGACTAGAGGGTAAAGGCTTGTCTGTTTGCAGATGACACCAAGATCTGCAACAGAGTAGATGATCCAGATGGGGGTGGGCAGAATGAGAAGAGATCTGGATAAACTAGCAGAATGGTCAGAAGAGTGGCAACTGGATTTAATGCAAAGAAGTGCAAAATCATGCACATAGGAAGAGAAACCCTGAAGCCACTTATAGGCTGGGAGGAGTTGCTAGCAGTCACAAAGGAAGAAAGAGACTTGGGCATCATCATCACTGATGACCTGAAATCATCCAAGCAGACCTCTAAAGCAGTAGGTAAGGCTAGGGGGGTGTTAGGGTGTATTAGTAGGGGTATCACAAGTCGTAAGAGGGAGGTAATAATCCCTCTGTACAAGACATTGGTTAGGCCCCATCTGGAGTATTGCGCAGTATTGGAGGCCACACCTCTCACAAGGACATTAACCAAATTGAGGCAGTCCAGAGAAGGGCAACCAAAATGGTGCAGGGACTGCATCAGAAGACATATGAGGACAGATTAACGGAGCTCAATATGTATACCCTTGAGCAAAGGAGGGAGAGAGGTGATATGATCGAGACATTTAAACACCTTAAGGGCATAAACAAGGTGAAAGAGAGTCTAACATGTTTAAATATAAGAAAAATAGCAGGACAAGAGGACACAGCATGAGATTAGAGGAGGCCGATTAAGGGGAATGTGAGGAAATTCTTTTCACAGAAAGGGTGGTAGATGCATGGAATGGCTTACCACAAGAAGTAGTGGCTATGAATACAGTGCAGGGCTTCAAACAGGCATGGATAGGCATAAGGGAGCAATACAAATGACTATGAATAGATAGGTCACTGATATCTAGAAGGTGATGGCACATTTATAAGGTAGAAAAAGAAATGGGCAGACTGGATGGGCCTTATGTCCTTATCTGCCAACTTCTATGTTTCTATGTTTCATACTTGCTGTTTTTGCTGTTGTCATCACGGGCTACCAGCTCGGGACAGAAAAGGCTGCAGCAATGGACAGGGGGACAATGATAAGAAATGTGTTGGATACTGTATTTATTTCATTTTGCTTACCAAATAAGTGCACTAGGCAGTCAGTGCCTATTTCAAGTATGACCTGGGAGGACAGAATTTTATTTCTTTCTTTATTTTTAAAAGTTTCACCAGGAAAGGCATACTGACCAGCGTTGCTTATTTCCAGATGTGTCCGGGGGACAAACAATACAGGCTTGGTGATGCTGAACTTTTGTACAATACATTACAAAATAATACATGAACAAAACATATGTCAGTGGCATATTTAGATAATATGATTACAGTGCATGACAGTGAATTTTCAAGAGCGACATAAAATGCAGTGTATAAAAACCAAATCCCCAACCACAGTTAGAGTGCAAACCAGCAGGCCAAACAGCAAGAGGCCCAGTTACGTACAGAAGCACGTAGCCTGATTAAAAGGCTGCATGTAGTAATTTCTGTGAAAAGCCGCTACTGTTTGGTAGAGACGAAGATCAAGGGATATAGAATTCCATAACGTGGGTGCAAAGCTAGAGCAAGCTAAATCACAGACTTTATTTTTAGTTTTAGGTGTTGTCTGCAGGACAAACTAACCTGCTATCAGAGGGGTTAGAGCTCCTGACTGGTTGAAGGAGCAAGGCAAGGGAAGCTGGCAACTGCTTGTGAAGGATATTATAGATAACACCCCTATTGTACAGTCAAGCAGAGTGGCACTCCAGCTTGGCATACAGGTCACAGTAGTGTGCTTGACAGTTGGCAGCAAGGGAGAAGTGGCAAAAATTATTGTATGCCACGACCCATTTCTTTAGGGACACGCTGGTAGAGGAGAAGAACACAGGCAGACCATATAAAAGCTTTGGTAGGAGGATTCCAAGGAAGATGGTAATGTTGACTTTGGGGATGAGGTTATTGGTAATTTTGTAAGATATTCCTAGCCTGAATTAACAGCCTTATAGATGCCCATGAAATGTAACGAAAAGTCCAAAGAATAATCGAAAGTGACACCGAGGTAATTGAAGTTTGTTACAGAGGCAAACGAGGTTCCATCTTTACACAAAACCATCAGAGGGCAGCATTGGGGCCAATCCAAAAAGCATAGCCAGGATTTTTGATGCATTTGCACCCAAGGATAATACCAAGTCATCTGCATAAAGAATGGGCATACAGTGTGCAAGACAATGATGAATATTGTTCATGGACAAGGAAAAAAAGGAGAGGTTTAAGGATAGTTCCTTGAGGTACACCCACCTTGATAGGTGCAGTGTCATAATACATGGACTCTAATTTGACATGCTGAAACTTGTTGTGCAGATAACTCATAAACCAGGGACATGCCAACTGTGAGAAGACCAGATCTCAAAGTAAGTAAGGAATTGAATGGGGGAGGGGAGTTGGGAGAATCAGGCAGACTATGGATGAGACTCGACAGATGTCCCTAAACAAATAGCTGAGATACTGAACCAATGCATTGCCACAGTTTTCAGTAATGAGGAAGGACAGGATAAGAGAAGGGAAAATTGCGCAGATGGGGATCCTTTGCTAGGAGAGTATAGAATAGTCAAAGGTTATGCATAACCGTAAGAGGCTAAATCAATCAATCAATCAATCAAAATCTTTATTTATCCAAGGGAACATCATTGAGCAGAGCTCTTTTATAAGATGGACCTGGTTAGAACAGGATCGGGTAACATCATCATAAAAACATATAAATACATGTAAATAAGTATATAAACACAAACACAATGGTGCAATAATAGGGGAGTCAAATGATAAAAGGAAGACAAGGCAAGCCTGAATGTGGGGGAAATAACCATATCAGATAAGATACACCCAAGGGTACAAAAAAAAACTAGCTGAGGTATTAGTGCTGCCACTAAATTTGATATTTAATTCTTCAGTCAGACATGCAACGATACCAGAGGACTGGAAAAGGGCAGATGTGGTTCTGATACACAGGAAATATTGACAATGTCATCAGAAAAAGACCACTGGTTCATCCAGTCTGCCCAATTTATGAATAGGCAGCATGCATGCCCCATCCCCTTGCCCACTGTCAGCCCAGCTGCTTGTGTAGCTTTGTGAGTGGCTTAGGATCTGATGGGGAGATAGCATGCATCCAGGACTGTGGATGTAATGAGGCCTCTGCATCTGCAGAGCAGAACATCTGTGCACCACCAGCCCACATAGGCATCCCTCCTTGGATGCATGTGTCTTTCAATGACTGGGCCCTTGATGTAGAAAGTGGAGGCAACACAGGTTGCAGTCATGGCCGACATTGTTTAATTTGTATATTGGAAAGGATCAGGGAGCTGTATACAGCTGTGTACTGTATCAAGGTTTTCATATGGTACAAAGGTAGGTCATATATTGGAGACAACTAAGAGTTCAAATAAACTGCAGGAAGGTCTGGATAAATTGGATCAGTGGGTGGAAGGGAAGCAGTCAAAATTTAATGTTCGTAAATGTAAGATTATAAATTTCAGTTTTAATGATGGCGAATGGCATTGCACATTTGGAGGACAGATGCTTGAAGCAGAGGAAAATGTAAAGTTCCTGGGGGTGATTATAACCAGGGATTTGAGGAGTGTTATGCAATGCACAAAAGTCCAAGACTATCAGAAGGAATTCTATAAGCAGATCTAGGGCAGTGATACTACCACTATATAGGATATATGTGAGGCCGCATCTGGAATATTGCACACAGATTTGGTCACCTACCTCAGAAGGGATGTGGATGAAGTGGAAAAGATCCAAAGATGGACAACTGGGTTAACTTCAGGATTCATGGGGAAGGGGGAGCATATCAAGACGGGTTATGGGACCCAAACTTATTTTTACTGGAATATATGAGACTGAGAGGGGATATAACTGTCTACACAATTATGTATGGGAACATTAAGCTTGATAAGCAGGAGTTATGGAAATTTATAGAGCATGAGAGAACAAATAGTTATGAGATGAAGTTGACAACCTGGGAGGCTTAGACTGGACTTGAGGAAGCCCCTCTCGTGTTGCTTTTTATAAAGGTTTTTATCTTCCAGGGCTGACCAGGCAGCTGTTCAGCCCTATTCCCAGGTGCCATCAGCTGTTTGTCTGCCTAATTCCTTCTGGGTGGGGGGAGGCAGTCCCCCACAGATTGCCCTCCACAGTGGGGTCAGGAGGGTAGGGCCACCCTCCCCCCAGTAATTCTCATCCAAAAGTCCTATCTCCCATCAGAACAGCAGGGCTGGCTATGGCACCCTGGGCAGGGCTTCACATAGCCTAGTTCCCTCCATTTTCCACCTACCTTTGCTTCCAGCCCGGAGGCGCAGCATGGCACAGAAGTGCATGCGTGTCGAGGAGTACATGTGCTCTGGAACCGTGGCCTCCTTTCACACATCCAGATGTCCATCTGGCCACCCCAAGCATCCACACTACAACCAGGCCTCCACCTGGTGGCAGCCAAAAGTTGGGAAGGTGAACTACCTCTATCCAGGAGTGGAGACCTGCCTGCCAGCTGCTTACTCCTTCTCTGAGCCCCCCCCCCATCA
Organism: Neoceratodus forsteri; assembly: GCA_016271365.2. Taxonomy (NCBI): domain Eukaryota; kingdom Metazoa; phylum Chordata; order Ceratodontiformes; family Ceratodontidae; genus Neoceratodus; species Neoceratodus forsteri. Next base: position 303,722,958 of record CM057455.1, on the reverse strand, counting down.
GCCTTCTGCAACCTGAGCTTGTTTCTGAACTTTTTTACAGTGCCTCAGCCCTCTGCAATAATGTTACGGTGATACCCCCCTCATATTTTTATAGTACTATCACCATCACTGTATTCTTTGTACAGAAAACAATATGTTGTTGGTTCCCTTTGCTGACTGTGCTTGTTTCTTGCCTCTGTAACCCCTTCCCCAGGGTCACACCTGGAGATGAGCTTTAACTCACTGCATCTCTCCTGATCACCAGTTCTCAAATAAATTAAAAAAAAACCTTTTTATGAACAGAATTGCCAGTCTGTAGAACAGTCTGACAGGTGAGATACAGTAGTAAAGGCAGAATCAGTTTTGGAGTTCAAAGCTGCAGTGCAACAAAAAATGTTGTTCCAACAAAATCTAGTTTCAGGTATGATTAAGTAAAATATTAGCATACCTTTAAAATGTACTTGTCTTGGTGCCTCCTATGCTGGGCAGCATGAGTTTTTTTTTTTTTTTAAAACCTTACCCTTTGCAGGTCTACAATGCTATTTCTATGGAAAATGTGGCAGCCATCTTTTTTTCTTGAGAAAAAGTTAATTAAATCATTTATAAAATACTCAGATTTTGGTCACATTAGAAACTTTTACCACCAAATAAAAGTATATGATGCCAGGAATCTTTTATAGTGAAAAAAAAGACAGGGTCATTTTTTTTGCCCAGTTTCATTGCACTGCTGCTTTAAAAGAAGGCTTTATGCCTACATGAATTTGAAGGTTATGTAAGAAATAAGACATGACGGAGAGGTGGTTACTGTGGAATTAACACCCAAACAGGTACATAGTAACACCTGAGGTGCTTCCACTGAGGCCTTTAGCACCTGGAAGGATGTTTTATCATGACAACCACTAACCCAGTGAGTTTTATTGCACTAATAAATTGGGTCCCATGCTACAAAATGTGACTCCCCCCAAAAAAAAAAAATTAATGAAAACCACAAAAATATGTAATTTGTAGTGTTTTTAATTTTTTTTAATCCCCGTTACAGTTGCAGTTTCTTGCATATATGTGTTGTTGCAGTAAGCAGTCAGTGTTCATCACAGTATTCTGACAGACTGCATTTTTAAATGCATAAATGTAGGCTTAACATTTTTATTAGTGTATCCCATGTTGTATGTTTACTGAGTTTTATATTGTTACTTGCTGTTTACTGTATTTGTTATGGAAAATACTGCTGGCCTGACAGTGACAGGGGGAGCGTACTGTTGCTTGATGACACAACCCCCTGCACATGATGCACTCAGCAGAGTCAGGTGGTAGCAGAGAGTGACCGCAAGAGCAGTAGTGGAAGTGGAGTGGGGCCGCTCAGTAGCGCTTGTCTGTTTCTCTGTGTCTCTGGTGTTCGGCTTGCTTTTATGCAATGTGCAGATGGGGTATATGAATGAGCGCCTGAAATGAGCTGGTTGAGAATCAAACACTACTCCAGCACACAGTGAAACTGGGGGAGGAGGCAGAGAAAGCAAGCAGCAACAGCCACAACTCTATGTCATGTTGTACTGTTTTACTTTTTCAGTTTTATCAGGAGACTGGGGGTATTATGTATGGTCAATCAGGGGTGGGGGGGTGGAATGGGAGTAAGCTAGAGAATAGAGGAGATGAAAGACTCCGGCCTACAGACATTGGAAGATATGGTTGAGTCGGAGTGAGCAAGCCAGTTGATGCCAGAGACCACAGTAAAGCAATACAAATCGGGGATTTCTGAGACCCAAAAGGAAGAAGACTGAATAAAAAGGTGATACATGGCAGAATTTTTATTTTTTTATTTTATTTTAAAATGTGTTAACTAGGTAAAAAAGCACGGGGCAATGTAGCCCTTTTCACAGGCTTGACCCAGGTACATGTGTAACCCCTAGATGGCGCTATCCCAGGGGCTACTACCCCTGCCTGATTTGCCACTAACAGGTTGAGGGGCCTGGATCCAATGAGGGTGCCTCCACCCAGAGGTCAGGGTTTTGCAATAGTTAAACTTACTTGGTCACAGCCCTCTGGGACACTGCAACCCCTTTCTTCCCACTAGTGGCCCACACAATATAGCAGAATTACCTTCACAGTATACACTTACCCCAAGGCTGGTTCAGGCACGGGACATCCTGTAAAATAAGATACAGTGCAACAATCACAGTACAGTACTTTAACATAGACAAATACCTCAGGCAGTATAACTTTGTTGAAACAAACAGCTCTGATTTATTTAGGGGATATAACAAGGACAGGGAAATCAGGTTAATTAGCTTATCACTTTACTATCTACTTATGGCTCTGTGCACAGGCCTATCCCTACCAGTTACTGTCCTGGGTACCCAGGCCTAGTGGCTAGTCCAAACCGTGGCAGCTGGTAGGGGCCCTTTCACACAGAGAAAGGAAAATTAAACAGTCAGCAGTACAGTAATTCCATTTGGATTTAATGTGGCAATTCAACAGGGAGCGACCCGAATTAGTACTCACGACTCCAAAGAAGATATGGTCCTTCAATGTCAGCAGGGCTACTTTTGATCTCCAAGACTCCTCACATTTATATGGTAAAAAAGAAAGCACTATACCAGGCAGGCTGCATCTGTATCCCAATCGCAATTACTGCACAATAACCAGGAGAACACACAGCAGATTCAGTTCCTGACAGACCGAGTGTAATTCAACAATTTCTTCAGTCTTCTACAGGGTGAGCCTGGTTTCTACTCTTCAGAGATCCTTTGATTCTTTTCACAGGATGATTCAGTCCTAACAAGCAGTTACACAAGTTGTAGACCGGAACTCTGGGCCTTGCACCGTTTTTGACTGAAACTGTGCACTAAGAAGGACACAGGGTTTCTTTCCCCTTCACTTTCAGATCTCAAACTGAAACTCCCAACAGACAAAAACCAGGCACTTCCTTTGAGTTCCTCCCAGTTCTTGACTGGATTGGCTGTCACTACAATAGACTGCTGCTGTTGGTCCAAAAGGCACCAAGTCTAAACTACATCTCCCAGAGTCACTGCCCATACAATCCTCTTGTGGCTGGCTCAGATTATGAGTCCCAAGTTCTGATTCGCCCAAGGCATCATTTTAGAGCTAGTTTACCCCACAATTGATTGGTCCAGTTCAGCAGTTCAAAACCAGAATGGGGAACTAGGCAGACAGTTCTGACTGCAAAGAAAGCAGGTTAGACAAACTGTAATTTTATTATTACTGTAAATGATTTCTGGCAATCAGTTACATCTTTCAGACAGGTTCCTTTGCACTCCTAGTGACTGCAAAAATGGGGTGAATTGGCAGCAGCTTGAGTGGTACTCAATCAAAGAAACACACAGTCCCCCATACAAACTAATTATGTCTGCAAGCAGACAGCTCTTAAAGAGACAGTACCAGAGGTTCTAAAAACACTCACTGATAAATGGCTTAAACGCCAAACACCATTCAGGCTTGGAGCATTCAAGCAAGCTCCTGGAAGTCTTTTGGGAACCCCATTTGCAGGGGGGTTACACCCTTCCTGGCCTGGGAAAAGCTTGACGTCCGCGTCAAGCAAGTACCTCCATAAGTTTCAACTGCAACCATATACATTTGCATTAGGCTCACACATGTAATCATCAGTCAATACATCATTTTACCAAGAACCATTTCTGAAACATTGCAGTACGTCACTCTTTACACAGTATAACACACACATTGTACCATAACTCAAGTTATTACCTCTTGTACATGAAACCTGAAGAGAGGGGACCCTTCCCTATCAGTTACCTTGGGGCTGGACGGGGCAAGGGCACCATACTTAGAGGGCAACACAAGTAACTTGGAGTTAGCACTAACGCTCAGTTTGGGCAATGAGCTCGGGGACACATACACTCCTTTATGGACAACATTGAGAGGCAGGTCCACTGGCCGGCCCAGGGAATCATAACTGAGGTGCACCACAGGCTTTACAGCTCGACCAGTCTTTCTAGGGGAGCTGTTACAGTCTCTGCACTCTGAGCCTCATTTTCAGCATTGTTCTCACTTGTCAGGGGAGTCTCCATGGGGGTAGAGAGGCTAGAACTTGGGGCACTTTCAGCTCCAGGAGTTACAGTTTCTGAGTCCACAACATTTGGCTCTGCATGGAGAGCTTTCAGACACTGGCAGTGGACTGTCAGGGCACCTAAAATACTCTTCTTGTTCGGTGTATCACCAGTCTGCCCAATCTATCATTTTTCCCCTGAAAGCTCAAACAGTTCAACCATGCACAATGATTCCATTTCATCTGATCTGATGCTTTGCACTTCACTTTCTGGGAGCATTGGCTCCAGGGATGAAGCTGGGGCATAGACAGTCCAGAAGGCCCAGCTTTGTCTCCAGTATTGACTAGGGATTGCCCCAAACAATTGACTCAGTTCGTAAGAAGGATAGTATTCAAAGTCACTCTCACTTTCTTCTGATATGGACTGACAGTCATGCTCAACTGGGACTTGTGCAGGGGAACACTTTAACTCTGCTTCTGTAGGTGCAGACTTCCTTGATCTTTTCTTAGCAGCAGCTCTAGTCACTGGTCCAGAGGGGCATCTTCTGGGGCTCAGACTCAATCAGGATTTGTCCAATGGGTAGTAAATGATTTCTTATTGTTTTTACATCTTTTTGAATTGTTCTCAGGCCTTACTTTGTACACTGGAGATCATCTAGTTTGCCCACTACAATGTGAGGGAGATGGTGCCATCTGTCAGCAATCTTGTGTTTGCCATGCAGTCCCAGATTTCTTAGCAATACCCGATCTCCCTCCTGGATTCCTGTGCTTTCTGCTTTTATCATACACCTTTCTTTGTTGGCCCAATTTCTTTTGGCAGCCATGGTTTGAGCCAGTTGGTACGCATGAGTTAGCTGGGCCTTTAACTTTTGCACATACTGTAAATAGTTGTCAGCTTGAACCCATCAGAGAGACCCCAAACACACATCTACCGGTAGTCGAGCTTTCTTCCAAACATCAGGGCGGTAGGGGGAGAACCCAGTGGCATCACTTTTGGTGCAGTTATAAGCATGTACCAGGGTGCTAATTTGTTGGCTCCATCTAGGCTTGTCCTTTGGGTGCAGGGTGCCTAGCATATCTAGCAAAGTGCGGTTGAAACGTTCAGGCTGTGGGTCCCCTGGGGTGGTAAGGAGTGGTTCTGGACTTTCTCACTCCCCACAGAGAAAGCATCTCTTGATCAGACGACTCTCAAAGTCTCTCCTTGATCAGAATGGATTCTTTGTGGAGCCCCATAGTGAATAAAAAGTTTTCTCTGGTACTTTGGCTACAGTGGATGCTTTCTGGTCTTTGGTGGGAAGCTTGGGCATATCTCGTGAAATGGTCAGTGACCACCAGCACATTACTGATATTTCTTTGATCTGACTCCAAACTCAGAAAATCAATACAGACCAGCTCCATGGGTGCACTGGTGGTTATGTTAACAAGGGGGCAGCCCTCTGGGCAAAGCTTTCCTCTGTAAGCAGCGACTACAAGTTCGTATGTGTTGCTCCACATCAGCCCTCATCTTAGGCCAATAGAATCTGGATCTCACCAAGTCAAGTGTTCTGTCTATACCAAGGTGCCCCATGTGGTTGTGCAAGGACCTCAATACTGAGTCTCGAAAGGCAGTGGGCAGCACAGTTGTTGTTTGTCTACTTGTCCCCTCTGTCTACTGTTTTCTATATAACAGTTTATTGATCAGTTTCAACTTAGGACCTTCTTTGTATAACAGTGCAGTTCTCAAATCAGTGGAGCGTAATTTGGACACATCTTTTCCTGCATAGAGGGCTTCTAAAGCTGATTTGATCATAGGATCGCGGATTGAGCCCGCCAATACTGTCATTGTCCAGCTGAGGCAGTGCACCAATGTCTATTGCAGAAAAGTGGCAATAAGCAGCAGGTATGCAATTTCAGAGGGTCCCAAGCAATCCACCATGCAGTCCATAGAGTCCGTGGACATTTGTTCCTCCCTGTCAAACTTCCGACAGAGTGCCCGAATGTCAGGTTCTGCTCATCGGACCCAATCATTCTGGGGAACAGGCTCCGGGAGAGAGCATCAGCATCTATGTGGTTCAGACCTGCTCGGTATTCGAGAGCATAGTCATATGTAGATAATGCAGAAAGCCACCTGTGGCCAGTGGCATCCAACTTAGCTGAGGTCTGCACATAGGTCAAAGGATTATTGTCGTTTTACTAGTATTTTAGCCCTGATACAAGTACTCATGGAATTGATCAACAATAGCCCACTTCAAAGCTAGGGAACTCTAACTTATGTACAGGATAGTTCTTTCGGATGGGGTCAGGCTTCTACTGGCAAGGCCACTGGTCTCAGGCCATTCTCGTGCTCTTGGTACAACACAGCCCCCAACCCTTGCAAGCTAGCATCAGTGTGCAGGACGTAAGGTTTTCTTGGATCGGCATAGGCCAGCACTGGAGCATGGGTGTTGATATATGATCTCATGAAAAGCAGTCTCACAATCAGGAGTCCAGCGGGCCCCAAATACTTCACTCGGATGAAAATACACTCTTCTCAGTCTTGAGGACGCTGACTTTTGGTATTTTTGTGGGTTGGGGATACCCTTGAGTAAGGTTAAGTAAAGGGCGGATCACTCTTGAATAGTCCTTGATGAAACGCTGATAATAACCACAGAATCCCAGGAATCTTTGGCAGTTCTTTTTAGATTTTTGGCTGTGGCCAGGTGGTCAAGGCCTCAACTTTACTTGGGTCGGTCTCTATTCCTCGGTGGATACTATGTCCCATATACTTTACTGATGTTTGAAAGAAATGACACTTATCAATGGACAGTTTAAGGCCAAAGTCCTCCAGTCGATCCAATACCTTAAATAATCTGCTCTCATGTTCCTCCAGTGAGCTGCCAAACACAATAACATCATCTAGGTATACCAGGCACTCTAGTAGGTTCATGTCCCCACTGCACGCTCCATCAATCGTTGAAAAGTGGCTGGGGCACCTGAAATCCTTGAGGCATCCTCATGAATTCATAGAAGCCAAGCGGACAGATAAAGGCTGTCTTCTCCGCGTCCTCTGGGGCCATCGGGATCTGGTAGTACCCACTGCGGAGATCCAGCTGAGAGAACCACTTGCTCCCGCTTTAGGCAGTCCAAAGCATCCTGAATGCGGGCATTGTGTACTGATCAGGATAGTCCGCTGCTTAAGGTGCGAGTAATCCACTATCCTCATTGTCCCATTCTTTTCCTCACTACCACAATGGGGGGAAGCATAAGGGCTTCTGGATTCTTGTATTACACCAGCCGCTAACATCTCTTGCAGATGCCGCCTCCACATCATCTATATCAGCAGGTGCCAGGCGTCGAGACCTCTCACGAAATGGTCTTTCGTCATGCAGCCGGATATTGTGCTCAGCTCCTGCACGCATCCCACGTCCCATTCCTTTAAAGAAAACACCTGGTCTCTCTGGGCAAGCTTCTCACTGATCCTCACTTTCCATTCAGCTGGCAGCGGGGAGTTGCCGAAATCAAACAAGTCAGGCGTTACTCTGTCATTCTTCCTTGAACTCTTGCTGCTGGGTAGCACTGCAGTGTCTGCACAATGCACATTAGCCAGGATGCAACCTCTATTTACTCGAATGTCTCTTTCAGACACATTATGAACTTGGACCATTACCCTTCTGGCATAAGCATGGGCTCTAGCGGGCAAAATACTAGGCTTGACCAGCAGTCCTCTGGCAATTTTCCATCGCCTGGTCATCCAACATTAATATTTTATTCTTAACATCCTTTCTGATACGGACCTCTCCTGTAAGGTACACTGGGCATTTGGTGCCAGGATCAGAGACTCAGGATCCTTCTTCCATACAATTCCAACCGTTCCTCTGGTTCTATATTTTCAGCATCTCTCTGTGCCTCATAGGCCTTCTTAATTAAAGCCGGAACTCTTAAAGCTCTACTAGTCTTTGACCCTGTTTTTCATAACACAAATGTGCCAGCCTTCTGAACATATGAGCATTTGTTCCAATCAACAAAGGGACACCATCATACAGTCCAGTGGGGGACACACAAGGCTAGGGTCTCTACTTGTTCGGCCACTCCAGCCACGGAGGTGGGGAAAGACAGCCAAATTCGGATATACCCAGAATAGGGGTAGGCCTTCTCACTTAACCCCATACATGCAGTCCTTCTAATGGTTGTAAGGGTACGCCTGACAAATGCTTCTGATACCAATCTTGAAACATAATTGTCACTTGGGAGCCACTGTCTAATACAGCTCTTGTAGACACTCCATTTACCTTTACAGTGGTCTCCATGGAGGGACCCACTATTCTGGACCAGTCTGGAGAGGCGGTAGTGGGGGCCTGGGCAACTGACCTTGCCACAAAAGGACGTGAATTAGCATTTTTGGTGCCCTCACTGGATCATTTCGTGCACCTCTTAACCACTGATTTGTTCTCCGAAGCCTCCTTGCTAGCCTATATGCAACTTTGTCAGTGTCTTTTTGGGATTGGCATTCCTTTTCATGTGCCCATCCTTCCCACAATTATAGCAAACATACTTTTGGAGTTTGAGCTGGTCGAGGTGCCACACTGGGAGCCAGGGCGGGGTATTACTAACTGAAACCTTGGTGCCATCTCTGTCTGCATGGCGTGATAAGCATTTGGAGACATCTCGTCAGTTTCTCCACTTCCGTGGTCAAGGAATCGAGTTCGGAGCTGTTATCAGCAGGAGATACATGGGTGGGTATCCCCACCCCCATAGCAGATGCAGTCGGATATAGGTCGGGCCTGTGACTTGCAGGCGTGGCCTTCATAAAGGGACTGTTTTGAATTCTCGGATCTCTCTCAACAGTTCACCCCATTGTGGCATATCTTTTTCCTTATCAGAGCACTCATTGACTGCCAACCTCTGCCCTGAACTTCACTTGATGGGCCACCTCAGTCACTCAGGTCATAGCCACAGCTATTGGTGCAGGTCCCTCCCGAGGTCGCCTTTTCTCAACTCCTCGAATTTCTCTCATTAACTCATCATAGGAGGGTGGGGATTCCAGTCGATTTGCCAGGTGTAACTGAAGCAACAGCAGTTCTGAGAAGGGGCAGACTTAAGGATTCTGTCCAGTCTGGTTCGGTCCAGTTCAATCGCTGGCAAACTACCCTTTCTGAGGCATTCTTGCAACAATTTTTCCAGCCGAGAGACATACACAGACAACAACTCCCTTGGTACTGTTGTGCATTTCTTACTTCCACCATAGGTCCTCATCAGAATCTGGGCTCCCATACACATTCTCCAAGGCCTCAAGATAGGCTTGTGCAGTCGCTTCAGGGTTACTGGCCCGTTTAGCACGGATGGTAGCTAGGGCAGGACCTCGGAGGCTCTCACTAACCCTCTTTCGCTGCTTCCGAGCATTGCCATTCTAGCACTTGGGGGGCAACATAGTCTATCCAGGTCTCCCAGTCATCCTCCCCTTGGGGGGTGGGGAGGGTGCCAGAGAAGATCCTCAACCTTCGGTAAGAGTCGTGACTAATGGCAGGTGCAGAAATAGGAGTCTGCATTGGTTCAGCCACCATTACGGGTACTGGAGCAGGAGAGGGTGTTGGGGGAGGAACACCCCAGGTGGCAAGAATAGTTTCTTCAAGTCCTCCACAGTTTTCCCTTCTCCCAGCAACCATTTAGCAAATTTCTCCTCAAAAGTTTCAGATAGTGGTGGGGCTCATTCCCCGGTCTTTACTGTCCTTAGTTATCACTCTCCAAGCAGTGAGGGCTCCTCTGGGGTAATGGTCTGTGGTACTTTGGAGCTATCTATGGGATCCTTAAACTCTACTAGGGCCAGGAAAGTGTGGGTGAGCAGATTAGCGTGCCGACCCACCACCACAGGATTTTATGTACCTTCCACCTTGGAAAGTACTCCTGCACAGTGTCCGTATTGGATACTCAGGGGATGTCCAGGATAAGCATAGCATTTGGGGTCAATCTCCTCCCAGTACACCACTCACCAGCCGGTGCACAGCCACTTCTGTCGGGTACCCATTTATTTATTTATTTATTTATTTTCCTCAACAGTGGTTTGTAAATATGGCCACTAGAGGACACACAATCCAGCGTGCCTCCAAAATGTAACCCCTAGATGGCGCTATCCCAGGGCTACTACCCCTGCCTGATTTGCTACTAACAGGTTGAGGGGCCTGGATCCAATGGCGGTGCCTCACCCAGAGGTCAGGGTTTGCAATAGTTAAACTTACTTGGTCACAGCCTCTGGGACACTGCAACCCTCTTTCTTCCACTAGTGGCCCACACAATATAGCAGAATTACCTTCACAGTATACACTTACCCCCAAGGCTGGTTCAGGCACGGGACATCCTGTAAAATAAGATACAGTGCAACAATCACAGTACAGTACTTTAACATAGACAAATACCTCAGGCAGTATAACTTTGTTGAAACAAACAGCTCTGATTTATTTAGGGGATATAACAAGGACAGGGGAAATCAGGTTAATTAGCTTATCACTTTACTATCTACTCTATGGCTCTGTGCACAGGCCTATCCCTACCAGTTACTGTCCCTGGGTACCCAGGCCCTAGTGGCTAGTCCAAACCTGGTAGCTGGTAGGGGCCCTTTCACACAGAGAAAAGGAAAATTAAACAGTCAGCAGTACAGTAATTCCATTTGGATTTAATGTGGCAATTCAACAGGGAGCGACCCTAATTAGTACTCACGACCTCCAAAGAAGATATGGTCCTTCAATGTCAGCAGGGCTACTTTTGATCTCCAAGAGACTCCTCACACATTTATATGGTAAAAAAAGAAAGCACTATACCAGGCAGGCTGCATCTGTATCCCAATCGCAATTACTGCACAATAACCAGGAGAACACACAGCAGATTCAGTTCCTGACAGACAGAGTGTAATTCAACAATTTCTTCAGTCTTCTACAGGGTGAGCCTGGTTTCTACTCTTCAGAGATCCTTTGATTCTTTTCACAGGACGGATTCAGTCCTAACAAGCAGTTACACAAGTTGTAGACCGAACTCTGGGCCTTGCACAACGTTTTTGACTGAAACTGTGCACTGAAGGAGCACAGGGTTTCTTTCCCTTCACTTTCAGATCTCAAACTGAAACTCCCAACAGACAAAAACCGGCACTTCCTTTGAGTTCCTCCCAGTTCTTGACTGGATTGGCTGTCACTCACAATAGACTGCTGCTGTTGGTCCAAAAAGGCACGAAGTCTAAACTACATCTCCCAGAGTCACTGCCCATACAATCCTCTTGTGGCTGGCTCAGATTATGAGTCCCAAGTTCTGATTCGTCCAAGGCATCATTTTAGAGCTAGTTTACCCCACACTGATTGGTCCAGTTCAGCAGTTCAAAACCAGAATGGGGAACTAGGCAGACAGTTCTGACTGCAAAGAAAGCAGGTTAGACAAACTGTAATTTTATTATTACTGTAAATGATTTCTGGCAATCAGTTACATCTTTCAGACAGGTTCCCTTTGCACTCTAGTGACTGCAAAAATGGGGTGAATTGGCAGCAGCGAGTGGTACTCAATCAAAGAAACACACAGTCCCCATACAAACTAATTATGTCTGCAAGCAGACAGCTCTTAAAGAGACAGTACCAGAGGTTCTAAAAACACTCACTGATAAATGGCTTAAACGCCAAACACCATTCAGGCTTGGAGCATTCAAGCAAGCTCCTGGAAGTCTTTTGGGAACCCCCATTTGCAGGGGGGTTACACATGTATACAATTGTAACCCCTACGTGGCGCTATCCCAAGGGCTACTACCCCTGCCTGCTTGGCTAGTTGCAGGTTAAGGGGCCTGGGTACTGAAACGGGTGCCTCGACCCGGAGGACAGGGTTGTTAGCAACAAAGCTAACCTGGGTACAGCCCTCCAGGACACTAAAACCCCCCTCTTTCCCCTCTCGTGGCTTAGACAATATGCAACAAAACACTTTCACAGTAGCCCCTATTCAGCATACAAATCCCCATACTGTTTGCACTTACAGATTGGGTCCCATGCTACATGTGGTGGTGGATGCATGGAACAGCCTTCCTGAGGAGGTTGTGGGGTCTAAAACTGGGAGAATTCAAGAATACATGGGACAGACATAAGGCAGTTCTTGTGGGGGGGTAAGAATAAATAGGCTGTTGGTTAACTAGGATCTGCAGCTTATCCTGTAGGTAGGGAAATGGGCAGACTAGGTGGGCCAAGCAGTCCTTATCTGTTGTCAAAGTCTATGTTTCTATGTTACCACCAGGGCTGGTTCCACCAGTTCGACCCTGGAGGACCCCCTGTAAAACAAGGTTAGGTACAGCAAACAACAACAGTACAGTGCTTTTGGTACAACCTGGAACCACAGTGAGATTAAATGCAAAAAGAGTTGTAGCTGATTTATTCAGAGGAGTTGAACAAGGAAGGGGCTCAATCAGGTTGATTGATTCTAAAACTGATCTAGTCAGGCAATCATGCATACATTTTTACTCCCTACATAGTCACATGCTCTGGATACCCAGTTGGAAGTGAAGTGGGCTAGCCTGGAACTTTGCCCGGGGTAGGCCTGTGTCGCAGCTGGTTGGGGCCCTGTGATGAAAAGAAAAGGCATGCGCAATCACACACAATTTGTAATCCGGAGCCAGGAGGCTCAGTTCGTGAAGATTAGGCAAAACAATTAAATCAAATGACACACTTTGATTGAGCTGTTGTTGCAGGGAGCTACCCTGGTGTTTACTCATGTTACCCAGTACAGGACACAGGATGGACAAAATGGAGACAGCAGGATGACTTGCTGGTTTGCCAGGAGAAGCAGGGCCCACACGATTCACCGTGGTATTCCTGTTCATGATGTTGAGCAGGGGGCTGATCCCCAGGCAGGTCTCTTGTCGATGGTGTTCTCTGCACCTGAAGTAGCTGGCTGGGCCAGTGTGGCAGGGCCCAGGCCAGGTAAGACAGTTCGGATATCAGTCCGGGAAGGCTGGACGCAGCTTCCAGCAAGCGTGGCACAATTAAACAGTGGGGAACCAAATCATGACCCACTAATAGCAAACAGCACATTTATAGTAAAGCAATCACCATGCCACAATGCGGATAGCAGTCTGGCAGCAATATCAGTGTCTTGGAGCAAAACCGGGAATTCTGTGGCAACTGGATGTCCTGACAGGCCGATCATATACAGCAAATCCTCGGTCTTCTTCAGGTTTAAATCTGGCTACTCTTCAGTGGCTTTGTCACACTCCAATGCGGATATAGTCTGATTGCTAAGCCTTTCAAAGGATTCCCTCTCAAGGGACAGCAGGCAAACAGGCCAAACTCAACCTTCCCACCAATCTCCCACGCGAACTACGCATGAGCAGCTGCTTGAATCACTCGAGCTATTCACTCTCCAAACTCTACCTCCAGACTGACTCACTGCAGCAGGCAGCTTGGGAATTTCCCTTCAGTTCAAAAGGTTCTGATTGGCTCATCCATCAGTCTGTCAAAGCAAGGGCTCCCCCTCTAGGTGCATTTAGGCACCAAAGTCTCAAAACTACAATTTCTACAGAAATTCACTCCAAGATCTCTGGGGACAGACTCCATTTTAGGGTCCCCAAAGGTACTGATTGGCCCATTCTGGCAGTCCAGGACCAAGATGGTGGTGATAAAAAAAAACTGTCCATGTTGCAAAGAAGGCAGGTTAGACAAACTACAATATCATTACTATTCTAACAGATAATCAGCAAATAAGTACAGCTTCTAATAGAGCTCCATCTGCGCAAATAGCGATGGCTGAATGGAGCGAGTATCTGGCAGCCCAGGCGGTACTCGAGCATAGAAACACTCAGTCCCCTCCCAAATTAACTAAGTACCACGTTATAAGCAGCTCTTAAAGAGACAGATCATAGAGACATTAAGGCACCCTCATACAACACCTTTAAAAAGCTAAGACACAGGATACCAGCCTGGCAGTGGGCATTTAGGCACACCCAAGGAAGACCTTTTGGGAACCCTCATTTGTAGGGGGCTTACACAATATACTAACATCTTATAACCGTTTTGTTTAAGGGTGTGTGAATAATGAATATTAAATCCTGAATACCACAAATAATATGGTATTCAGCTTCTGAATACCAAATAGGGCAGGTATTCAGTGATATTCGGTATTCAGTGTTCCCGCGGGATTTGAATATTCAGTGTTCCCGCGGGATTTGAAGACCGCGCAGGACTTGCTGGCCAATCACTGAGCATTTGCCAAAGCCAGATCATGTGACACTTTGACGTTGCTGCATAGTGGAGAGATCGTAGTAGAGAGATCGTAGTGGAGAGAGCTCATAGTCCGCAGGGATTAGGAATTGCAAAAAATGAATATTTTCATCACAAAACCTTTATTTTTTTGTTCAGTACCACGTGTCTTAGTGCCTGGTACTAGTGGGAGCACTGGAAGTTTTTTTTGGGTGGATAAATCATCTGATGTAGTGATTTTTTTTGTTAGGAGCTGCAAAGAGAAACTAGTGTACCTTCATTTCAGCAGGGCCTCTGTGCTGTGCTCTGGAAGTGAAAGAGTAGTGTGTTTCTTTTCTTAGTGCCTGCCAGCCTAGTAGCAGTGTAAGGCTTTTTGTATGTTTCCCCCAGAGAAATTGTCTGATTTATTTTGCCAACATGAGCTGCAGGGAGACTTAAGTTGCAGTTTACCTCCTTAATTACAGTAGTTCTAACTTCTACCTTGACTGCTGTACTGTACTGATTTCAATCAAACATTCAGTGCCTAGATTCAATGAGCCTAAACAATGAAATTATACTCCTTGGAGACTTTAATATCAATTGGCTCTCCCCCGAGGCCAAGGCCTTTAAAGATGCTCTCACAGCTGAGCTACTCACCTCTCGCAGTTGGTCACCACTCCGACTAGGGTCAACTACTCGACTGGCACCAGTACCTTACTTGACTGGGTACTGTCTAACCGCACCAGTCATGTATCAGAGATCACTATCCTCCCCAACGCTCTTAGCAACCGCTCTCCCATCATGTTCAAATGGTCCAATATTTAAACCAAGCCCCCAGTGAGAATAATTACCAACAGGGTTCTCATACGGGCAGTGGCGTAACCATGCATACTTATTGTACGCCCATGTGTACAGAAAAAAATCCATGAAAAATCCTTTTTTTTTTCCATGTTGGCCAATGGTCCCGAACCCTGGTCCTAACTGCCAGTGCTTGGTGCTGGGGGGGTTACCGGCGGCACTCAGAGGCAACAGCTGCAGTTTCGGCATCCGGCAGAACAGTTGGACAGTTTTGTTCACGTGTGTCTTTGCTCCGCCAACCACTATGCGGTAGTTTTTCCCGCCTGCACTCAGAGAAGGATCGGCTACTAAACCAAGAGTGAACTCCTTAGAGCCACCGCGAGAGAGGGAGTCTTCTTATGTTCCCCAAGTGTTAGGTAGCGGTCGGCCACGGACGGGACACGGCAGAGATTACTCCCTCTGTAAGGTTTCAGAGTCGGTCGGACTCCAAGAAGTTGTTGGCACTGCAGCTGTACCAGGTTGGTGAGTGGAGTCATGGCGACAGCGTGTATGGTGGACACCAAGTAAGCAGAACTTGCAGAAGCCAAGGTCCAGGAAAAAGAAGGGCAGGTAGAAAGGACAGACAGACAGACAGTGAAGGCACAGAAGCAGCTGCACCAGTGATGATGTTTTCTTGGCTCTCTGCTTGATTGTAGAGCATTTTGGGATTGGGAGTATAGCTAAGAATGGGGGGAGGGGCGGCAGCTGCAGCACTGCATTAGAGACATAAGGCACAGTTCTTGAAATGCTGTCATCTCTCCTGGTCACTTACTGCTCTTTGTAATGTTAGCGTTTGACATGCAGCTGTGTCTCAGAATTCGAGTTTCTCTGATTTGTTTTCCATTGTGTCCACTGAAGTATTTGCATTAGGGATTTTCTTAGGACAGAGTACAATTTTGGAGCACCTTGTAGTTTTATTTAATCAGTAAAATGTTGCTGGTACTTTTGATTAGTTCCTACGTCTGTATGGCACATGTAATAAATTACACGCAGGGGTGATTTTTGGGCTATTAAGTGCCCATTTCTATTAAGGCCTGTGGGTGACAGAAGTTCTGGGGCTCAGTCTTTTGTTTCTGAGCACTAAATAGCAGTGTTCATGTTTGCAAAATGTTGCACTTTAGGTATCTACTGTATAAAGATGGAAAGCAGTTGCTCTATCCCGTATCAGTCTCACATGGACATAACTCAGTCTATGTAGAAAAGGGTTTGCAAACTTTAGGGTAGAAAATCATAGTTTTCTAAGAAGATAAATTAAACTATAAAAAATAGTTTCTTACTTCAGTATTATGACTTTTTATCTTCGTGTTTCATGGTGTCACACATGAAGGCCGGTATAATGGACTGTTCCATATGTTAGTGGCAAAAGGTTAGGAGGCATGAGCTGAAAAATTAATAAAAAAAAACAAAAACAGCAACCTCTGGGGAAATAGGAAATGAACGAGCTGTCAGAATGGAGGCGCATTTGTGGGCTGGTTTGTGGGTCAAAACGGAGTGAGTACCTGCCTGTCAGACAGTAGTCGTGCCTATGGGGTCACCGGCTAAGTTGGTAAAAGTTAGGCAGCGCCTGCCTCCTTGCCCCGGGTCCTCCTCCCCTCCTGCCCACCAGTTTGTCTCTCCTTCTCCAGCTCCATCTTCAGCTGACCTCCCCCCTCCCCCGCTGAGCCACCTTCTATTCTGTCTCCCTGATTATGTCAATCTGTGGCTGTGTTGTTGTCTAATCTCTTGTCTCCCTTGATGACTGCCCCTCATTTTCAGTGTCCCCGTCCTGCTCCCTGCCTCACCTCTTCTGATGTTTTTTGCTTTTGGCATTGGCACAGCCTGGTACTGGTAGCTAATAGCTATGACGCTAATATTTTAATAGTCATGACTGTCACTGTCTGTCTACATGCTGGATTTTATGGTATCTTCGTCATTGTTGCTTTCCCTGCAGCCCCCTCCCTCGCCCCCAGGATGCACTGGTAGACAAGCAGCTTGCTGTTCAGGTGCACTTCCTGGTGCAACTTTTCAATAAATAAAAACATAGGAGGGAGTGGTAAGAGAAAATGCAAGTGGGTTGCCATGGTGGAACAGGATGGGAACTGGGAAACGACTTTGGCTTGAACTGAAGTTGTGGCATTGGCACAATGGCAGGAAGAACCTGGTCGTTAATTTACCAAGGCTGCGTGGAACACTTGTAGCAAATTAGCAGGGATTTGGGAATATTGTTTAGTGCCAGTAAATATTAGATGGGCCACTAATATCATCATCGGTTTGCTGCAAAGCTTTTCTGTGCCATGGTAGGAGGACAGGAGGGTACTAATTGTGAAGTTTTATTAAAAAACCAATAAGCAAAGAAAGTGAATAAGCGTTCAAGTGACTAATGAACTATATGAAGCAATATAGCATAGTGGTTAAGAGCACAAGAGTAGGGGCTGATGGGATTGAAACCCTGGTTTCCAGGTTTGCAGCTAAATCGAAAGACCTGGGTTTGAATCTCATCAGCCCCCAGCCACTTGCATACTGTGTGATCCTGAGCAAGCCACTTAACTTGCTTGTGCTCCCAGGTTGCACCTGGAAACAAGCTTGCTTTAGTGTGCTTTTCCTGGTTAAACAGTTTCCCCTCCCACCATCCCTCCAGTGATCCACCCTGACCCATAATATTTTACTACAGTGTCTGTATTTAACATCCTTATTAATATTTGCTATCTAGACTAGTGTTCGGGAGACAGAGATGAACCCTAGTCTGGATAGCAAATATTATTGAGGATAATCCAGACTGCCTTGTGAAGAGACAGGGCAGGCCACACATTAGCTGCTGTTTGAATCTGATGTTATTTTCAGTGAATGAATATAAACATACATACAGTATATGGCTATAGCTCTAGCAGTGTAATGAGTAATGTTCAATATTCTGACACAAGTGTGTGTTCTGGACCTGGAGGCATTGCTGATGTTGGTATTAAAATCTCCACAGATTTGAATTCCACTAGTGGGGCCTCAGATGGTGCAATGAGTGGTGGAATCTAACCTGCTCTTATGATGCATTTTAACCAGTATGTGCATAGTGTGGCTCAGACCATTAGACAATTTGACACTACTGTAGGTGTTTTTGGGTCAGTTGGTACAGTGTCTCCTATTTGCACTTGTATTGGTTGGAGCGTGTCACATACTGCCCTTTTACTTTGCTGAAATGTAATGCTCCTTCTCAGTTTTCTGTTGCTTTGGTGAATGGTGATAGTAGTATTGGTTTACTGATAAATCATCTTGTGCTGCGCTCCAACAAGCATGTGACTATGCATAAAAGATGTGGTAAATACTGAATTCTGTTGGCACATTTCACATAAACTGACTGGGAAAAAATATAATACGACTTTGAATTCCACTAAATGCTGACCCTGGTTTTAAAATGTTTTCAGTTGTATACAGTACATTGGTACTTTTACCTTGATGGGTTGTGTGGATTTTAAGATGGTCTGGATGGAGGGCCTCTTGTGGATACGAGAGTGTCGCCTCATGCCACCAGTCAGTCCAGTAAGTGCACCACAGGCTGCAATTCAACATTGTCTTCTGGGTAAGTGTTTCTCAGAGGAATGGGAAATGAGACACCAGGCAAGGCTTTTTTGTTTGTTTATCTGGTTACGTGTGTGTGTGTGTGTGTGTGTGTGTGTGTGTGTGATCTCTTTCCTCATTGCTGACTGCCTCCCCCCAAGATGCCATTCCGTTGTTCTCCCCAGGTGCATTACTTTGCACTGACTTCTTTGCATTTGCATTGCTCCTCAGTTACCTCTAAAAAATGTTCAAGCATCACCGCCTAGATAAGATTAATTCTCATTTTCTCCAGCCCCCAGTTGCCATATCTCAGACCATCTTTCAGGCTTTTCCAGGTACCCCCTCATCCTCTCCACTTTGTCTGGAGTATCCACCCCGTTGCAGATCTTGATGTCATCTGCCAATAGGCAGACCTTTCCTTGCAGCCCTTCTGCAATGACACTAGTGAATACATAGAACAGGACTGGTCCTAGTTCTGCTACCTAGCTATGGTCCTTGACCCTCCTCTTCCTTAGTAAATAGTGAACAGAAGTATTTATTCAGTATCTCTGTCTTGTCAAGTCTCCCTCTTGTTTTTCCTAGATAAGTATGGGCGTTGGCGTTGGAGTTGTTCTCAGACCAACAACAGCATCTTCAGTTGCCCGGTAGAACCAGGGGAGTGCTAGTCAGCCAACCAGCTAGTGTTCCTACCATTCTAGTCTACATGTGCGGCCACCAGTGGCTAGCAAAGTGGAACTGTAGTGGTATGTCAGGCTCTGGTACTAGGGCACTGCCCACAATTGGCCCCAGAATGTACCAGAATGCAACAAAAATAATAAAACTTTCTGGAGGCCGACCTCAGGCTTTTTCCACTGCTATTATATATTATAATTCTTAAACAGTTTAAACAGCCTTCAGTGCTCAGCTATTAAGCACTCATCATTTTCATAAGTGCTTATTACCTAACTGTATGCCTGCACTGCAAGGATGGCATCAACAGTGGGTGCCAAAATGAAACTATGCAGCCACCAGGGGCCAGAACAATGGGACTGGTATGTAAAAAGGCTATGGTAGAAGGGTACTGTATACTCATAAGTTGGCTCAAAATGCACCATAAAGCATCAAAAATGTCAAAATTTTCTGGGGGCCTATGCGGCTCCCAAATCCACAGCCAATTGGATAAAATTGTTGACTTGTGCGTGCACTTTTTAAAAGGCTGGTTACTCCACTGCATACGGGGACACCTAGAAGCATTAAAGGTGGATCTCCGTCACCATGACTGGTCTCCGGTCTATAATACACACAATGTTGCCACTGCCCTTGATTACTTCATTCGCCACTTTAATGAAATTTGTGATCGGCATGCCCCTATGAAAACTAGGAAAGTCAAGGGCCACTGCAACCCCTGGTTCTCCCCTGGCCTTCTCGACTTGCTGAATTCAAGGGACTGCCTATGGCTGAGGGCATGCGCTTCTAGCAAGCAGGCAGACCTGCAAAACTATAAGAAAGCACGTAATGATTGCACTTGGGCTATACGGGCTGCTAAAAATCAATACTACAAGGAAGCCCTCACCAAAACCTGGTGTGATGGCAGAAAGTTTTGGAACAACTTAAAGAAATTAACTGGTAAAGACTGCAGATCTGTCCCCACTATGCTTAACATAGAAGGCACTCCCACTCTTGATCCTAGAACAATTGCCAACTCATTCAATAATGCCTTCATGTACCTGAGTGGTGTACTCCCCCCCCCGACTTCTTCAACCCACCCAGCTCTTCTGATGCTCGAATAAATAGTTCCTCAACCCCCTTCCACTCTCCTTTTCACTTCAAAACAATCACAACCAGGGAAGCTCAAAAATACCTCCTAAAGGTTAAGGGCAAAACTAGATTCAGCAGTGTCCTTGGACAAAATTCTGACCCCGCTGACACACATACTCAACACTTCTCTCAGGTACTCACAGTTACCAGTAAAGTGGAAGGCTTCGATAGTCACACCAGTCTTCAAGAGTGGTGACTGGACACTTACTGGGAACTATCACCCAATCTCTATCTTACTGCCACTCTTGAAAGCCTTCAAGAGAATAGTTGCGGACCAGCTTGGCGAATACCTTGAAAAGCACCAGCTGCAATGTCCTGAGCAACATGGCTTTAGAAAGCACCACAGCACCACAACTGCGCTGCTTGAACTTACGGGCTATGTAAACTATTCCCTTGACCGAGATCCCCTAGTTGGCGCAGCCTTCATCGACTTATCGAAAGCGTTTGACACTGTCAACCATGCTCTTCTGATCAAACAGCTCGATAACATTGGTCTCTCCCCTGACACTGTAACTTGGTTCTCCAGCTACCTGTTGGAGAAGTCTCAACAGGTCAAGATTGCTAATACCTTATCTGATAGCTATAAAGTCTGCTCAGGTGTACCTCAAGGGTCTATTTTGGGCCCGCTCTTGTTCAGCCTCTTTCTTAACCAACTCTCCTCTACCTGTAACTGTCATCTACTCCTTTATGCAGACGATGCCGTACTGTTCACCAGCGACTCTAAGCCCTTCGCTCTCGAAGGCAAACTCCAGACCAGCTTTTCAGCAGTGGAAAGATGGTTTAAAGATCAGAAAATGGTGACAAACTATACAAAGATTAAAACTATGTTGTTCTCCACTGCTCAAAATCAGAACAGAGCCCACCCTCTTCTGATCACCAACAAGGTGGGTTCTCCCCTGGAGCTTGCACGGAATTTCAAATACCTGGGGATGATGCTGGACAGCACAATGACTTTCGGCTGCCACATCGACATAGTCACCAAGGCTTTAAATACACGCATTGGTCTGTTGCACAAGTACAAGCATAGCCTCACCTCTGAGACCCTCAAACTAGCAGTGCAAAGTTGTCTTGTGACCCTAATTGACTGCGGGTTGGTAATATATGGTTCGGACACAGAAACTGCCCTACGCTGTATTAAAATTGCTTTAAACAAAGTCTGCTGACTTACCACAGGAGCCACACGCATGACGCACACGTATGACTTGTATACCCAGGCTAACTGGCTTCAGTTCCCTGATAGACTTCTCTACCAGTCCTGCTTACTAGCAATAAAAGCTAGTCTCAGTCTGGTTCCCACAGGGGTTCAGAATCTTCTCTCCCCCAATACTAACCTTTGCAACACTCGAAGCTCAGACTGTTACCTATTTAAAATTCCCCACTGTCACACCTCCTTGGGTCAAAGGTCCTTCGCTTTCCGTGCCCCTGGGTGGCTAAACTCTCTACAGCCTGACATCTCCTCGCTAAGCTTGATTGGTCCCTTCAAAAGACTGCTGAGACAGCAGCTAATAGAGAATTCCAGCTGTACCTGCTTCCAATAACGTCTTACGCATGTTCTCCAGACTTCCCCGACCTTACGCTAACCCACTCTTGCAGTGACTTTTATTCTTGTGCCCCCAGCCTCTTATTATCTCACCTCTGCTTTCTGTTCCCTTCACACTCCATCCACCCCACCACCCTCCTACCCATCCTCTTCCACTCCCACCTACCTACATCCATTTCCCTGCCCTTCCCTCCAGTTACCCTATAACCTATACTCCACCCCAGCTTCCACCCCTTGATTCTGTTTACTTTCTCTCTCTCACTCCTTCCCCTGTACTTTCAGCTGTCATCTCTCCTCCAAGGAACTGCCTCTCTTCTCTTCTTCTCTTCTCTTCTCTTCTCTTCTCTCTTCTCTTCTCTTCTCTTCTCTTCTCTTCTCTTCTCCTCTCCTCTCTCCTCTCTCTCCTCTCCTCTACTCTACTCTACTCTCCTCTACTCTCTTCTTCCTATAACCTTGTAACAATACCTAATTTAGTGTACTTGACTCTGGCTACTAACACAGCCTTTGTAAAAATGCCTACCTACTGTAGCTTAACAGACTCTGGCTACTGTGATCAGCCAATGACCTTGTACATGCTGTGCTTGCTCTACTTTGTCATTCAGGTACAATTGTGTTGCAATTTACTTATGTTTTACGTTGCTTACAGCTTTTCTGCCTAGACATGGAACCTATTCAATGAGCTTGTACTCAAAGGTACTATCCAAGACCTCAATAAATAAAAATCAATCAATCAATCTTTATTTAACCAGGTGGAACACCATTGAGCAAGCTCATTAACAAAGTGGGCCTGGGTGAATACACATAATCAGTACAGCTGAATAACAGAAACACATTGTCATTACAGCAGTATAACAGGAACAACATGGGTAAGGACAAAGCAATGGGGTGTTAAGACAACTCAGAAGACACCAATTTATAGAAAAATATACAATAAGCTCTCATATAATGTCAACAATTACATAAAATATGCAATGTAGGCAAGTATTAAGAATAACATATTGGAATAGAGAACTGAATAGCATGGGGATGCATAGAAGAAGGGAAAGAGGAGGGATGAAAGATAGAAGGAGAGGAGAGCACCAGGGGTACTATTGTAGGATGCGAAGCAGATCCGGGCATCATGAAGTACGTCAGGTAAAACACTTATAGGGCTCAGAGAAGGATCTTGGTAAAGCATTTGAACTCAGCTAGATTAATTGGGCTAGCCAGTTTTAAGGTTTTCTGAAGTTTATTCCATAACTTGGGTAGCACATAACTGATGGAAGCTCTACCAAAATGGGATTTGACCTTTGGTACAAATAATGAGATGTTGGAATAACTTCTCAGGGCATAATTACCTAAGGTACAGAAGGGCAAGCAATCAGTGATATAATGGGGTAGCTTCTTAGTAATTTCTTTGTAGGTCCAAACAGTCTCATTCCTTTGTCTCTGAATGAATACTTTTGCTCAGTATTCACAAAAGAAAGAGGAAGGGGAGGTACCTAATCCAATCAATAGAAGCACTCTGGATAGGGGAGTCAATACAAGGCTTTTCACAGAAAAAAGGGTTCTGAAAGACCTCCTAAAACTGAAGGTGGACAAAGCAATGGGGCCTGACAGGATTCACCTGAGAATTCTAAAAGAACTAAGGGGAGAACTAGTGACACCACAGACTACCCTTTATAACAAATCATGGGAGAATGGTGTGGTACCTAAGGACTGGAGTAGGGTGGATGTGATTCCCCTTCACAAAAGTGGGAGCAAAGCAGAGGCAGGAAACTATAGACCTGTTAGCTTGACCTCAGTGCTAGAGAAAATGATGGAATCACTTCTGAAGGAAAGAACTGTTGAGTACCTAGAGGCCAGCGGGGCACAGGACCCAAGGCAACATGGATTCACACTGGGAAGGTCATGTCAGATGAATCTAATCGATTTCTTTGACTGGGTAACCAAAGTACTAGACTAGGGAGGGGCTGTGGACATGGCCTACCTAGACTTTAGCATGGCATTTGACACAGTCCCGCACAAAAGATTAATAAACAATTTAGCCAGCCTGGGAGTGGGTCCCAGGGTGGTAGCCTGAGTAAAACATTAGCTGAACAACAGGACACAGAAGGTAATTGTAAATGGAGTCCACTCTGAAGAAAGAGGGGTTACTAGTGGGGTACTCGCGAGGGTTCAGTACTGGGTCCAGTCCTTTTAATGTCTTTATAAGTGACATTGCAGAGGGACTGAAAGAAAAAGTATGCCTCTTTGCAGATGACACAAAGATATGCAACAGGGTTGATACACGGGGTGGAAGGGATGAGAAGGACTTGGCAAGATTGGAGGAATGGTCAAAAGTATGGCAGCTTAGATTCATTGCAAAGAAGTGCAAAGTAATGTACCTGGGAAACAAAAACACAAGGGAAGAGTACACAGTGGGGGGGGGGTGCTATCAACAACACAAATGGAAAGGGACCTGGGGTAGTCATATCAGATGATCTAAAGGTAAGTAAGCAATGTGAGAAAGCAGTAAGGATGGCTGGAGGGATACTGAGATGTATAGGAGAGGCATCACCAGTAGAAAACAGGAAGTTGTTATCCCTCTGTACAGTTGGTGAGACCCGATCTGGAGTACTGAATGCAGTTCTGGAGACCCCATCTCCGCAAGGACGTAGACAGGATGGAGGCAGTCAAGAAGTGGGCAACTAAAATGGTGCAGGGTGTGCAACAGGAGCCATATGAAGAGAGTCTAAAGGAGCTTAATATGTATACCCTTGAGGAAAGGAGGGGGAGGAGAGACATGATAGAAACTTTCAAGTACCTCAAGAGAATCTGCAAAGTCCAAGAGGGTAGCATCTGTCAGAAAAATAGATGTGCAAGAACAAGGGTACACAATTTGAAGATAGAGGGGGGACAGCTCAGGGGCAATGTAAGGAAGTATTTTTTTGCAGAGAGGGTGGTGGATGCATGGAATGGCCTTTCTGAGGAGGTCATGGGGACAAAAACAGTAGGGGAATTCAAGAATGCATGGGACAGACATAAGGCAATTCTGGTAGGGGGTAGGGAGAAGTAGGCTGTTGGTTAACTAGGATCTGCAGCTTATCCAATAGGTAGGGAAATGGACAGATTAGGTGGGCCAAGTAGTCCTTATCTCCCATCAAAGTCTATGTTTCTATGTCTCCTGAACGTAAGGGATGACCAACCCACTAGGGAATAAAGTACACGATGCTTGGTGTAGGCTGCACCAGAGATGAATTGTAGGGCTCTGTGGTACAGGATTTAAAAAAGTCTTTAGTTTGGTGGTGTAAATAAGTATTTCAGGGTGGGGGCTCAGGTTACATAGAAACATAGAATCTGATGGCAGATAGGGACTGCTTGGCCCACCTAGTCTGCCCATTTCCCTACCTGATGGATAAGCTGCAGATTCTAGTTAATCAACAGCTTACTTCCTCCTACCCTCCACTAGAATTGCCTTGCGTCTGTCCCATGCATTCTTGAATTCTCCCACTGTTCCTGACTCCACAACCTCCTCAGGAAGGCTGTTCCATGCATCCACAACCCTCTCTGTGAAAAAATACTTTCTAACATTACCTCTGAACCGTCCCCCTCTATCTTCAAATTGTGTCCCTTTGTCCTTGCACATCTCTTTTTCTGAAAGATGTTACCCTCTTGTACTTTGTTAATTCCCTTGAGACATTTAAAAGTTTCTATCATGTCCCCCCTCTCCCTCCTTTCCTCAAGGGTATACATATTAAGCTGTTTTAGTCTCTCCTCATATATCTTCTGGTGCAGACCCTTCACCATTTTGGTTGCCATCCTCTGAACAGCCTCCACTCTGTCTATGTCTTTGTGGAGCTGGGGTCTAAAGAATTGCACTCAGTACTCCAGATGGGGTCTCACCATCTGTCTGTACAGAGGGATAACAACTTCCTGTTTTCTACTGGTGATGCCTCTCCCTATGCATCCCGATATCCCCCCAGCCCTCCTTACTGCCTTCTCACATTGCTTGCCCACCTTTAGGTCTTGTGATATAATTACTCCTAGGTCTCTTTTGATTTTTGTTGTTGTTATTATCTCACCCCCCATTGTGTACTCTTCCCCTAGGTTCTTGTTTCCCAGACACATTACCTTGCACTTCTTTGCATTGAATCTGAGCTGCCATATATTTGACCATTCCTGCAACCTTGCCAAGTCCCTTTTCATCTTTTCCACCCCATCTTGTGTATCAACCCTATTGCAGATCTTTGTGTCATCTGCAAAGAGACATACTTTTCCTTCCAGGTGCTCTCCAATGTCACTTATAAAGACATTAAAGAGGACTGGTCCCAGTACAGAACCCTGCGGTACCACGCTAGTTACCCTCCTTTCTTCACTGTGGACTCTGTTTACTGTTACCTTTTGCGTCCTGTTGTCCAGCCAGTTTTTATGTAGGCTACCACCTTGGGACCCACCCGAAGACTGGCTAACTTGTTTATTAATCTTTTGTGTGAGACTGTGACAAATGTCTTGTTAAAATCTTGGTAGGCCATATCCACAGCCCCTCTCTGGTCTACTACTTTAGTCACCCAGTCAAAGAAATCTATTAGGTTCATCTGACATGACCTTCCTGCTGTGAAACCATGCTGCCTTGGGTCCTATGCCCCACTGGCCTCTAGGTACTCGACAATTCTTTCCTTTAGAAGTGATTCCATCATTTTCCCTACCACTGAGGTCAAACTAACTGGTCTGTAGTTTCTCACCCCAGGAATACTCCAATATTCCTAACTCTTTGTGGTGTGCCTTTAAGGTCAGAATGCACGGAGATGGAACACTATGCAAATGACGGAATCATTGGCATGAGCCACTTTTCAAATGCTGCCACTTATCAACTGCCTACATTCTAACCCTCAGATGTCTCTCTCTGCCTGTCAAGACCAGATGCCTGGAGATTTCCTCCTCATCATCTAGTCTTATGAAGCCTTGATTTTCATAAATATTTAAGTATTTCTTGATTATTTTTATTTGCTGCCTCTTATCTTTGTGTTTTTCTATAACCGTTAGTTTATTTAGCTAGTTTAGTATAGTTTTCTCGGTTCCTCTCGGTTTGGGATAACCGCTGAGGAACCAAGGTTTTGTTCTCTAATTTTAGTCTTTTTTCTATCATTTTGCAGTATTTTGACTGTTTAAACTTAATTTTTTAGAACCGATAACTTCGGTTCTGAACCGCTGTTCTCGGTTCAAATTTTATCGGTTCCCGGTTCTGCTCGGTTTCTCCAATCGGTTCCTGAACCAACCGCAACTGATAAAAAAGTATATAATTTAAGCTTTTAAAAGGTTTTATTATCACGGTTGTGGTTTTTCTTCATCATGTCACAAAAACCTAAAAAGAGAACCAGTGAACCCAGTTTTAAGAACTGTTCTGAGTGTGGTGAAGTCTTTGCCAAAGCAGACAAACACTCTGTGTTTTCTGCTTTTGTTTTGACCACTCAAAGTCTGACTGTCTCATCTGTAAATTTTCCCCAGAAAAGACTTTGGAGAATCTGGATAGACTAAATAAAAGATTTAAGTGTCCCTTTGGCTCTGATCAGCCGAAACCCTCAGGGTCTGTGGGTGACACCACTACTTCTGCTATTTCTACCCCTGACACTGGTAAAAAGAGCCCCTCTGAACCGGCTAGCTCCCTGGTTCCTGTTAAAAAACAGAAAAAGACAAAGCACACTGAACCCCCTGTGGAAAAGGGGACTTCTTCGGTGCCTGCCACTGTGCCTTCTCCTCCTGAGACTGCACAAGCAATAAAAATTATGCAAACATTGCAGGGTCTGCTGCCTATGGTATCACAGTCCCCACTCCAGATTTCTGCACCCTTTGCCCCACTCTGTTTTCCTGAACAGCATGAGGGAGAAGAGGAGGAGGAGGAAGAAGAAGGTGAGCCTATAGAGCCTGAGGTCTCCCCTGAATAGGAGTTTGGCTCTCTTCCCAGGACCACTGAAGATTATTCTTCACATTTTTCCTTTATTAGGAAAATTGCTGATGCCTTGGACAGCCCTACTACTGAAGCTGTAGAGGATGAGGAGGAGGAGGCTGAATATTTGGATATGATGGGATTGACTCCTACTAAAAAGCTTTCACTTCCCATCAATAAATTCTTCAAAACAGATATTTTTAAACTCCTCCAAGCTCCTGGGTCTGTCCCTCCTCTAGACAAGAGGGTGGACAAAAAGTATCAGCTTGACAAAACAGGGGCTGAATTTTTTTCACACCCTGACCACCAGAGGGTGGTGCAAGCTGCAGCTTGTGAAAAGGCAAAGGTCCCTCTGGCCTCTTACCATCCAGAGAAGGACTCTAGGAAAATTGAAAGCATGGCCAAGAAAGATTATTTGTCAACCTCTCTGGCCATTAGGCAAGCAGATTATCAAGTCTATGCAGCACAGTACCAGAAGGCTCTTTGGCAGTCTGTCCTTGACATGGCTGAAAAAGTAACTCCTCCTCTTTCGGCAGACCTGGCCGAAACAGCTAGGTTTGGCCTGGAAGCTGACAAATATCAGTTTCAGATGGCAGCAGACAGCAATGAGACTGCTGCAAGGTGGATGGCAAATACCATTGCACAGAAAAGGTTTGCTTGAGTCAGAGTCACAAACCTAACACAGAATACCCAGAATAAGACTCTGGATTTTCCTATGGAGGGCAATTCTTTATTTGGTAGCCTTATAGATGCCTACATGAAGAAGGTGGATGAGTATAAGGCCACCTTCCATAGTAATTCTACAAAAGAAAGACCCTCCACTTCCTCTAGACCATTCAGTAGGGGAGGTAGGGGCAGACAATTTCATACCAGGCCTTTTTACCAGGCCATGGTACTTCCTCAAACACCCCAATACCCACAGCAAGGGTATTTTAGGGGTAGGGGCAGAAGAGGTGCTAAGCGTGGTACCCAGTCTCAGCCCCAGGCTAAACAGGACCCCTGACTCCTTTGTTCAGGCTGCCTCTCTCACCAGTAGGGGGCAGGCTGACTCACTTTCTCCACAACTGGAAAACCATATTCATTTCAGTGCTTTACAGTAACTGGTAATTGCTATTTTTGTTATTAAACTTAGATTGTGGGCTTTTAGTGACACTGTAATTTCTTTGCTGTCTTTACTTAGAATTGTTTTTGTGCTGTTGAAAATTTAAAACGTAGTGGTGGTGTATTTCTTTGCTGGCTTTAATTGCTGCAAATTTAGTCTTGGTTTGTCTGACTTGCCCTGTAGTCTGGGTGAGGGGTGCTAATTGTCTGGCCTCTGACCTCAGCTACATGATAACTGGAGGTGGGGCTTAGTCAGAGTTGAGGTAGCAAGTGATTTTTGTTTTCTCAGAAGAAGCCAGAAGGGGAAGGAAACATATTCATTTCAGTGCTTTACAGTAACTAGTAATTGCTATTTTTGTTATTAAACTTAGATTGTGGGCTTTTAGTGACACTGTAATTTCTTTGCTGTCTTTACTTAGAATTGTTTTTGGTCTGTTGAAAATTTAAAATGTAGTGGTGGTGTATTTCTTTGCTGTCTTTAATCGCTGCAAATTTTCGCCCCCCCTTGCCCTTCCCCCAACTCTTAATTATATGCCCTTTTAAATATGACTGACAGGAGCTAAACACAGGGGATAGTAGGGGTGTATGGAGTAGAAGGGGCATAAGGGGAAGAAGCCCACTCTCAGCACAAGTGGTTTGACTCATTTATTTATTTATTTTATTTTTTTAAAAGAAAAGTATCTAAGGATCAGTGGCAGGATTTTTAGGACAGTAAATTAATAAAAAGGGAACTAGGAGAGCTTCAGTAACAGACAAGTAGTGGAATAGCAGTATAATTGCAGTATAATGTGGGGAGTGGTGCAATGCAGTAGCTGCAGGGCAGCCATATTCAGGCAGACCTTCTGGACACTGAGGTGCTGCCCTATCTGCATGCATCTCTCTGGGCTGCGGGATGTGGTAGCCAGACTCAAAGCGGAAGTAAACTGGGTCAGGAGTACCATCACCCCTATCCAGAGACCACCCAGTCCAATGCCGCTGCCTCAAAGGATGCCGAGAACAAGGAGCACTGGGATGACAGTGGGCTCAGGGTGGGTTAAGACGGTCAGGCAGAGGCACATCCCAGATCCTATTCCACTCAAGAACTCATATGCCACACTGGCAAATGGGGGCAACCAAATAGAGGTACCCAGAGAAGTGGAAGGAAAGGATGTGGAGGTTAGCCAAGGAGGTACCTCTGCGGGGAGAGCAGTGGACCCCAGAGGAGGAGGAAGTGAATCCTGGTGGGGGACTCCATCATAAGAGGGATCCAGCTAGGAACACGGGAGGGGGAGGAGGGAGGACAGGGAGGTGAGGTGCCTACCAGGTGCCACGGCATGGAGGGATGGAAGGAAGATCCTGGGGATCGCTGGGAAGACAAGACGGGATGGTGAGCTGGATATCATTATCCACCTAGGTACTAATGACCTGGCAAATGGGGAGCCAAATGAAATTCAGGAAGAATTTAGGAAATTGGGAAGGGGTCTCAAGCAAGTAGCTACTTCTGTCACCTTCTCAGAAGTACTACCTGCGAGAGGCATGGTAGAGCATAGGGGTGCGTGCACCAGGAACTTTAACTTATGGTTGAAGAACTGGTTCTGTGAGGAAGGGTTTGGATTCATTGGTGACTGGGGACCCACCTGAAGGGATGGAGATTTGTTCAAGCCTTATGGCCTGCATCCATCCTGGAGGGGAATCCAAGCACTCAATGAAAAGTTTAAATGCTACATTGACAAGCATTTAAACTAGCCAAGGGGGGTGGCAGGCCAGCAAGGAGGGTATCTACTTGCTCACCCCCCACAGGTAGCAGTGGAACCAGTGAACCAGAGGAGTGGATATCTCAACAAAGCAGTGTACACAAAATGGAGATTAGCGCCCAAGAGGTGGATAGGCAGAAAAGGGGCAAAAATCAGCAGAAGGGCAGAGAGCAAGGAGAACCAGGGATAAAGGACAACCAGGGAAGGGGTTGGAGTAGAACAGCTAAACAGTCTAGGGAGGTCAAATCATGGAAAGCCATGTGTGCCAATGCCAGGAGCCTTAGCAACAAGATGGAAGATCTGGAGGCTGTCATGGTGCAGTCAGACCTGGATATTGTGGCCATCACAGAAACCTGGTGTAATGATAACCATGACTGAGAGATCGCCATTCCTGGCTACAACATATTCAGAAGAGACCAGGCAGGTAGGAAGGGAGGAGGAGTGGCACTGTATGTGAAAAATGACATAAGGGCCACAGAGATCCAGGAGGAACAAAATGGGGGAGAGATACTGTGGGTTAAGCTGGAAAGGAAAATGGGGCAAGCCATCCACACAGGTGTAGTCTATAGACCACCAGCCCAGGAGGAAGAAACAGATAGGGAGCTGATGCTAGCCATCCAAAGGATGGCAGACAAGGGTGAGGTACTACTGGTTGGAGACTTCAATATTCCAGATGTGGACTGGAGCATCCCAGCAGCAGCATCAACTAGGAGCAGATTTGTCCTGGACTCCCTTCAGGGTGCCTTCCTCAAGCAACTGGTCATGGAACCAACTCAGCAGAAGGTAATACTGGACCTTGTGCTCACAAACAGGGACAGTGTGATGGGGTAACAGTGGGGGAGAACATGGGGAACAGTGACCACCAGTCATTGTGGTTTGAAATCACAGAAGGAGCAGAACCAAACCACACAAAAACACGTATCCTGGATTTTAGGGGGGCAGACTTTAGAAAAATGGGTAGATACTTGAACGAGGCATTAAGGGAAATGGGGCAGGAATCAGGGGTTGAGAAACAGTGGGCAGTATTTAAAATGGGGATTACAAGAGCAACAGAATTATGCATTAAGCAGGTTAGCAAGAGAAAAAGGAAGAGGAGGCCATTATGGTTTTCCAAAGAGGTAGCAAAGAAAGTGAAAGCCAAAAAGATTGCATTCAGGCAATACAAAAAGACACAGGCAGAAGGGAATAGGGAGAAGTACCAGGAGAAGCAAAGGGAGGCAGAGAGGTCAGTAAGGGAAGCCAAAGCTCAGACAGAAGAACACATTGCAAAATCAGTGGGTAGAGGGGACAAAACCTTTTACAGGTACATAAGTGAAAAAAGAAAGGCAAAGTGAGGGATAGTGAGACCGAAGGGGGAGGATGGGGTGAGGATGACAACAGGCTGACATACTGAACAGGTATTTCTGCTCAGTCTTTACTGAGGAAGAGGAGGGTAATGGGTCTGAAGGGAGTACAAGGTGAAAATGGTGCAGAAATGGACACAAGTACTTTTACACGAGAAAGGGTCCTGAAGGAACTGAAAGTAATAAGAGTTGATAAAGCAATGGGGCCAGATAGGGTGCACCCCAGGGTCCTTAAAGACTCAGAGAGGTGGTGGCTGAACCTCTGGCTATCCTGTTTAGCCGATCACTGGAAACAGGGGAGGTACCCAAAGACTGGAGGACAGCAGATATAGTCCCCTTATACAAAAGTGGGAACAAAGAGGAAGCGGGGAACTACAGACCAGTCAGCCTCACCTCGGTAGTGGGGAAGATCATGGAAGCACTACTGAAGGAGAGATTGGTGGAACATCTGGTCGTCAATGGACTGCAAGATCCAAGGCAGCATAGTTTCACCAAGGGGAGGTCATGTTAGACCAATCTCATTGAAATTTTTGACTGGGTGACTAGGGAGGTGGATCAGGGGAGGGCAGTGGACATGGCCTATCTGGACTTCAGCAAGGCCTTTGACACTGTGCCACATAGAAGAATATTACACAAACTAGGGAGTATCGGTGTGGGCAGGACAGTAGTGTGGTGGGTAGGTAACTGGCTGGGCGGCAGGACACAGAGGGTGGTGGTAAATGGTTGTCACTCCACAGAGGGAAGAGTGACCAGTGGGGTACTACAGGGATCAGTGCTGGGACTGGTCCTATTCAACATCTTCATCAGTGACATTGCGCAGGACCTAGAAGGCAGAATTTCACTGTTCGCTGATGACACAAAGCTCTGTAACAGAGTAGGCACACCAGAGGTGTAGACAGAATGAGAAGGACCTGCAGAAACTTGAAGAATGGTCAGGGGTTTGGCAGTTGGAAATTCAATGCAAAGAAGTGCAAGATAATGCATATGGGGCACAAAACCCTGGCACAATATATCAGTTGGGGGTGAGGATATAGTATGCACCAAGCAGGAAAGGGATCTTGGGGTTATCATCTCTGATGACCTCAAGGTAGGAAACAGTGTGACAAGGCGGCAGGTAAAGCAAATAGGATGCTGGGATGCATAGGCAGGGGCATCACCAGCAGGAAAAGGAGGTCATAATTCCACTATACAAGACACTAGTGAGGCCCCACCTGGAGTGCAGCGACAGTTCTGGAGACCTTACTCACGTGAGGACATAGACAGGGTAGAGAAGGTTCAGAGGAGGGCAACACAGATGGTACATGGATTGCATCACAAGTCCTATGAGGACAGGTTGAAGGAATTGAATATGTACTCCCTGGCGGAGAGGAGGGAGAGAGGGGACATGATAGAGACATACAAGTATCTTACAGGGAGGAACAGGGTGCAAGAATACATTATTTTTAAGCAAAAAAGATGTTCCAGGACTAGGGGGCATGGGATGAAGTTGGAGGGAGGATGATTCAGAGGAAATGTGAGGAAGAATTTCTTCACAAAATGGGTGGCGAACAAGTGGAACACCCTGCCTGAGGAAGTGGTGGGGGCTGAAACAATCACGGGATTTAAGAATGCATGGGATAGACATAAAGAAATTCTGGAGTTCAGGAGTAAGGGCCAACAGAGTTCTAGGAAAACATAAACTGAAGTTACAAACTGAAATGGGCAGACTAGGTGGGCCATAGGCCCTTCTCTGTCGACACTGTCTATGTATCTGTGTATCTATGTACCATCACCACAGGCAAGTGGGTTCTGGAGATAGTGGATCATGGCCTGTCCCTAAACTTCAAGTCTTCCCCTGTTCAAAGAAACAGAGCTTTCAAACCAGCTTCCCACCTAGAAAGCAGAAGACTGGAAGAAGAGGTGAAACACCTTCTTTCCCTGAAGGCAGTGGAACCAGTACCACTGAATCAAAGGGGGAAAGGACTTTACTCAAGGTACTTTCTTACACCAAAGAAAAACAGAGAGCTGCGGCCTATCCTAGATCTCAGGGTCCTCAACAAATTCCTAACAAAACCAAAGTTCAAAATGGTAACTGTCTTTGATTCTGCCAGCAATCCGAAAAGGGGATTGGTTGGCATCATTGGACCTAAAAGATGCCTATTTCCACATTCCCATAAGGGAGTCTCACAGAAAGTGTCTCAGGTTCAGACTCCAATCAGGACACTATCAGTTCTCAGCTCTTCCTTTCGGACTCACTTCAGCACCAAGGGTGTTCACAAAGTGTCTGGCTGTGGTAGTGGCACACTTACGAAAGCAAGGTGTCTCAGTATTCTCTTTCTTGGACGACTGGCTAGTGGTGGGGGATTCATCACAACAGCTAACAGAGCACCTCCAACTCACTCAACGTTTGCTGGAGTCTCTGAGGTTCATTTTAAACCTGGAAAGATCAGTTCTGATTCCTTCTCAAATTCTGCAGTTTATAGGAGCAGAATTGAATGCAAAGGTGGGCAGAGCATTCTTGCCCAGAGACAGGGCAAAAAGCATCCTGCAGTTGGCAGCTTCTTTCAGGCTCAATGTCCCAAGGCCAGCAAGGCAGTTCCTGCAACTCCTGGGCCACATGGCTGCTGCAACAGGTACAGTGTTGGGATCCAGGTTTCAGATGAGGGACATCCAATTTCACCAAAGAACTCATTGGTGCCAACGAAAGGATTCCCTGTCAAAGCTTGTTCCTGTAACAAAAACATTTATTCAACCTCTTCAATGGTGGAAAGAGGAAACCAAATTCAGGGAAGTGGTTCCTTTTCAAAAAGAGCTTCCTTCAGTGATTCTCACAACAGATGCATCCCTCCTGGGCAGGGGAGCTCATCTAGCAGAGCACATTGTCCAGGGCACTTGGTCAAGTGCAGAAACTCTTCTGCACATAAACCTGTTGGTGCTCAGAGCAGTGTTTTTAGTAATGCATGCTTTCAAACCACTGATACAGGGAAAGGTAGTGCAAGTGAGGGCAAACAACACTACTACAAGGTACTACATGAACAAGCAAGGGGGAACAAGATCAAGCCTCCTTTGCATGGAGGCTATGAACTTCTGGACCCTGGCCTACTCACTGGGCTCCTCCCTGTAGGCCATTCATCTGCCAGACAAAGACAGTGTTCTGGCAGATACTCTGAGTTGGATCAGTCAGGACCATCATGAATGGTACCTGAACAGGCAAGTGGTGCAGACTCTATTCAGGAGGTGGGGCACTCCAGATATAGATCTCTTTGCCTTTCATCAGAGCCATCACTTGCCTCGGTTCTGTTGCAGACCTCCAGTAGTGGGTACGATTCCTCTAGATGCCCTTGCCCTGGATTGGTCAGGGAAATTCCTGTATGCATTCCCCCCATTCCCCCTGGTATACAGGGTGCTGTTGAAACTCAGGTCTCAGCCAGCAACAATGATCCTAATAGCCCCAGACTGGACCAGACAGCCATGGTACTCCCTGTTGCTGTCCATGTCAGTGGAACAACCAATATACCTTCCCAGGAGGCACAATCTTCTGACTTCCAATCAGTGCAGACTCCTGTATCCGAACCTCAGGTCACTCAGGCTCAAAGCTTGGCTCTTGAGGACCTAGAGTATGCTGGTTTACATGTCTCTGAGTCAGTTATGGATGTTTTAAGAGGATATAGAAAGTCCTCTACTAAGAAAACATATGCTGCAGAATAGAAGAGGTTTTCCATTTGGTGCTCTAACGGGAGTGTAGTGCCAACCCAGGTAGGAGTGCCAGGGTTGCTGGACTACCTAGCGTACTACACTCCTTAGGTTTACAGCCTGCTACACTGGAAGTTCATTTAGCATCCGTTTCTGCTTATGCTTCAACAGGTAAGTCTGTTTCCTTAGCATCAAATCCAATTTTTAAAACGTTTTTCAAAGGCCTCTCACACATGTACCCACCGGTGAGAACCGGTGCCAGCTTGGGACCTTAATATCTGCATTGCTCAGCTTTTGGCTCCCCCCTTTGAGCCTATGTTCTCAGTACCTTTGAAGTATGTCACTTGGAAAACAGTGTTTCTAGTGGCCATCAATTCAGCTAGAAGAATTAGTGAGCTTCAGGCCTTATGTATTGAAAAGGACTACATTGCTTTCCACAGGGGATGAGGTAGTTCTTCAAACAAACAGGAAATTCCTTCCCAAAGTGGTTTCAGACTCCCATTTGAACCAGTCCATTACTTTGCCAGTGTTTTTCACTGACCACTTTTCTTCTGGGGAGCGTAGGCTACATAGCCTGGACGTCAAGAGAGCATTGAGCTACTACATGACAGCCATTAAGCCCTATAGGCAGGATAGAACTCAGCTTTTCCTTACTTATGGGGATGTGGGAAAGGGTAACCCAGCATCTAAAAGGTCCATTTCTCACTGGATTGTTCAGTGCATCCAATTTTGTTATTCTAAGGTGGGCAAGGAAGCCCCAGCAGGGCTTAGAGCCCATTCCACACAAGGGGAACAGCTGCAACATTGGCAGCTGCAAGGGAAGTACCCTTGGTGGATATTTGTAAAGCAGCAGCCTGACAAACAGTGCACACATTTGTCAAGCATTACAGCTTGGATATGCAGGCAAGGGCTGATGCCAGGTTTGGTACAGCTGTACTGCAGAGCCTGTTTCCAAAATATGTTCTTCCCGTCTCCAAAGGTATTGCTTTTTAGTCTGCAAAGAGTTAGGAATATTGGAGTACTCCTGGGGTGAGAAGAAAAAGTTACTTACCATAATAACCTTGTTTCTCCCAAGGGATACTCCAATATTCATAACTCTCCCTCCCTCCTCCCCATTTTAAGAACCAGTGGCCTCTGTATTCCATGCTGTTCCATAGGATTTTCATGCCACACTTCTACTTTTATTAAAACTTGTTTTTGCCTTTTTCTCCTTTTTCAGGTGATTCTGACATAAGGAGCGTGTGGGGAATTTTTTCTTAATGATAAGTTGTTACTTTTCATGTCTTCCTCCAGTTGGAGGTTTTTTAGGTAGGGAATTTTAAAATTAGAAATTTACTATAGTTAAATTTTGGACCCTGTCTTGCAGGCGTCCACAAAATCTGAGGGTTAGAATGTAGGCAGTTGATAGGTGGCAGCATTTGAAAAGTGGCTCATGCCAATGATTCCATCATTTACATAGCATTCCATCTCCAGGAATTCTGACCTTAAAGGCACACTGCAAAGAGTTATGAATATTGGAGTATCCCCTGGGAGAAACAAGGTTACTATGGTAAGTAACTTTTTCTTCCTGCCTCTGCCCTGCTCCCACTTTTGTGAAATGGAATCACATCTGCCCTTCTCCAGTGGTCAGGTACCACCCCATCCTCCCACAATTTGTTAAAGAGAGTAGTCAGTGGCGTTACTAGTTCTACCCTTAGTTCTTTTAGAACTCCGGGGTGAATCCCATCAGGCCCCATTGCTTTGTCCACCCTCAGTTTCAAAAGTTCTTTCAAAACCTTTTCTTCTGTGAATGGACTGGTATTGACCCCCATTCAATGTGTTTCTCTTGTTTGGTTTAGGTATCTCCCCCTCCTCTTCCATTGTGAACACTGAGCAGAAATATTTGTTCAGTATCCCTGCTTTTTCACTGTCATCCTCTGCCCATATTCCTTCCCCTTTATTAAGTCTCTGTATCCCTTCCTTGGTCTTTCTTCACTCTCTAATGTACCTATAAAAGGTTTTATCCCCCTTCTTAACAGAGTTGGCTATCTTTTCCTCAGTTTGTGCCTTTGCTATTCTGACTGCCTTCCCTGCCTCCTTCTGCTTTAACTGATAAAGTTCTCTGTCCTACTCCTTCTGTGTTTCCTTATATTTCCTGAATGCTGTCCTTTTCTCCTTAACCTTCCCTTCCACCTCTTTTGAGAACCATAGCGTTTTTTTCCTTCATTTTGCTTTGTTGATTTGCTTCACACAAAGGCTTGTTGCCTCTGTGATGGCTGTTTTGATTATTTCCCATTGTTCCTCCACCCCCTCCTTCTTGCTCGTTTGCTAGTGCTTTTCTGAGGCATTCTCTCATTTTTCTAAAGTCAGCCCTCCTAAAGTCCAGTACTCTTGTTTTGTATGGCTTGACTCTATGGCTGTGTTTATTGTGAACCACACTGTTTGGTGGTCACTTGTTCCTAGATGACTACCCACTTCTAAAAGGTTTCACAAAGCCCAGTAAAAGCCTAGCCAGAAATCTTGGAGGGCAGTCAACTGGTTGCACTCCCACCCCCCCCATGATTTAGGGTTGGGTAGTGACGCTTGCAGTGTGTGTGTGTACACCCTTGCCTGCCCTTTGTGCGTGCTGCTTGCTGTAATTCTTCTGTGTGAAAATAAAGCAGTACTGCTGCTTGCAACCATTTTTAAGTTCGTGCATGCACGGCGAACTTCTTGCTGTGAGTAACTTTTGAGGGGTATGATACTGTCTGTCCAGTGCAGAGTGCTCCACAACGGGCTCGACAGTATCACACCAGTCATCATCCAGGCTGATCATGATGCTGTTTTGCCTGAAGTGGTCTGCACTTGAAAAGAAAAAAATGCACCAATCATGTTGTGGCTTTTTCCTTTCATCTGCAGGACACCGCCCAGCAAACAGCTGTTCCGTGTCTTGATCAGCCTGGTTGATTGTCATAACCCCCCCAGCCACCCCACTGGAGCTGCTGAGCGTGAGTGGCATACCTCTCAAGAGATCAGGCTTGCCAAGTTAGCCTGTACTGCTGCCCCGCATTCTTCTGCGACTTTACTGCTGCCCGCTGTTGTGCTCTCTGTCCCCACTGCTTGCTACTCCACCTTCCCCCCGCTTTCTGTATTTGCAGCTCCTGCCGCCCACCACCACCACGCTCTCTGTCCTCTGTCAGACTGGCCAGGCAGGATACTTCGAAATCTCTGGGTGGGTCCCCTTCACTGCATATGCACTCTCACGGCACTCCTAGGCCAGCAGTGAGCAGTATTCGAGAAGCAGACTGTTAGATCTGGTGCCTGCTACTGCGCCCGCTGCCTTTACTTCCAGGGCTTCTTTCACTGTCGGTCGGAGCTTTGGAGTGCTTGCACTGTACAGGCACAGGTTGGCTAGGGAGGGACTACTTTACTCTAGTCATTGAGTAGTTGACCGGATTCAGTCCAGTAAGGGGACTGGTTTGGAACGGAATGGGTCATGGCCTACTGGGAGTCAGATAGCCTGGGAGAAGGGACTAAAGCGACTCTGTGGACTACTTGGCCAGGTCAGGCCTTGGTGATGGCAAGAGAGGAATGGTTCTTGGTCAGAGGTAGGAGTCAGGACAGAAAGAAATTGATGGTGGTGGTTCAGAGGTGGCTGAGCAGCCCAGCCGCCCAGGCTAACTTAAAAAAAAAACCAGCAGCTCCAGCAGACCTGGCTAGGCCTGGAGGAGTGGGGAATTTTTTTCTGGTTTGGTCACCGCTGTACCGGGGGTGTGTGTGTGTGTGTGTGTGTGTGTGTGTGTGTGTGTGTGTGTGTGTGTGTGTGTAAAGTACCCCAGGCCATCCCCAAGCCAGCAGCGAGTGTTTTCACAGGCTCAGCAGAGCCGACAGTGAGAGGAGAGGCTCTGCTCAAGGTGAGCCATTTTGTTCTCAGGGCCAGACCATTTTGAATTGACCCAGACCCAAACTACCCTTATTACCCAGGATAATACTCCTTCTGGCCTGTGTGTAGTGGTGTGTTTGTGGTGGATGGTCGGACCATCGTCACTCACCACCGGGGGAGTGTGTGGACTAGCTGGGGTTGGGGGGACTCAAGTAGAGCTAGGCCCAGGCAGCAGAGTCAGCGGTCTTGGACACAGCCACCCCCCACATACACACACACACGTTGCAACCTACAGGATCCAAGTCACCCAAGGGCTACATGGAAGCCCCACACATAGAAACAGATTTGGTATTACCTTTTTATTCTTGAGATTAAAAGCAGCACAGCAAACAAGGAAAAGAAACAGATTGCAGGTTTGCCTACTAGTAATTTCATGCATGTATACTACAGTATATGTGCTGTCTTTCTTCTATCTGTTGTATCTGTTGTGTTGTGTTTATATAAGTCAATATTGGCTGAGCGATAGGACACAAAGGGTGGTGGTAAACTGAGTTTAATCCAAGGAAGAGGGAGTAACGAGAAGGGTGCCACAGGGTTCAGTGCTGGGGTCTGTCTGCTTCAGTGTCTTCATAAGTGACATTATGTAGGGGCTAGAAGGGAAGGTATGCCTCTTTGCAGACAACACTAATATATGGAATAGGGTTGAACTTCAGGGAGGGTGGAGAAAATGAGAAGGGACCTAGGCAAGTTAGAGGAGTGGTCAAGAGTGTGGCAGCTTAGAATCACTGCAAAGAAGTGCAAAATCATGCACTTGGGGAACAAAAACCCAGGAGAGGACTACACGATGGGGGGGGGGTTCTGATCACAACCAAACAGGAAAGAGACCTGGGGGTAGTCATAACAGATGGCCTAAAGGTAAACAAGCAATGTGAGATGGCAGTGGGGAAAGCCAGAAGGATGTTGGGGTGCATAGGGAGAGGCATCACCAGTAGAAAACAGGAGATGGGACCAGCCCGGTGGTGCTGAGGGTTCAGGCGCTGGACGCCACACCTCGTGCTAAGCCCGGGTTGTCAGGAGTTGGCCAGGGAAGGAGATGATCGAGCGTCTACTGATTGCTTTTCTCTTCCTGCGGTGGGTTCAGGGCTTGTACCACTCTGCAGTGGCCCCCAATGGTAATCAGGGGCACTACAGGTGCGGCGCATCTGGGGGGGGAGTGTGGTAGATGTCGGCACATAGTGCCTTGACGTCATTGCACGTCCGTACTTCCGAAGGGAAAAAATATGGAGGAAAATGGCAGTCAGTCATGGCTGCTTGATGTCTGTGCCTCCACACACCCTCGGACCCAAAGGAATTACGCTCCGGTATTAGATCTGGGCCTGGCAGTAGAGGCATAGGGGGAGCCCACCGTGGGTACTATATGTGCTAGCCCAAGTGAATGAGCCAACAGCCAACGGGGGTTGCATGGGGTGTGGAGGATGGCAGCTGGATGATACGCAACCAAGCTGCGGGAGTAGAAACATAAGAAGAATGAAAAAAGGAGGTGGTGATGCCACTGTACAGACAATTGGTGAGACCTCATCTGAAGTACTGTGTCCAGTTCTGCAGACCACATCTCCATAAAGACATATACAGGGTGGAGGCAGTCCAGATGAAGGCAACAAAAATGATGCAGGGACTACACCAGAAATCTTATGAGGAGAGGCTGATTTCTGTTTACATCCTGTTATCTCACAAAAACTGTTCAGACAGGGAAAGCATAGGGTCTCAACCTCCGGAGGTGCCTTGCCAGGGCTTTGAGCTTAACCATTGATTTGGTTGAAAAGTCAAACTCACTGCTTCTCTGCAGGAATGCAATTGTACGGTGAGGTTCTAATTTAGCAAAACACAACGTAATATGGAGGGGGGGGGCAGGGGATCGCTGGATCCCTAAGTGAATAAAAAAAAAATTATTACATTTTGCTAAATCATACTTTCCCACAATATTGCTGCAGGGGTGGGGAGCCAAGTTCATGGCTTGCTGCATTTCGGCAGGGTAGCCAAGAGTTCACCTTAAATCAATGGGACTAAATCCTCCAAAATAATTTGATGTTATGGCTCTAACACCAGTAATGGAATATCTTTCTTCCAAATGGAATAGATACTGTTTTCTTCTAGTTGAAAATTGGTGCTACAGTATGCCAGGGCATTTTACTGTCTGTAAGATTTGGGCTACAGTTGGTACACTAGGGCATACAGTAGTTGGTACCAGGGCCCACATGGCCCCATTTCCAGGTGGGCCCTTTGCTACCCAGTCCAACCCTTTGCTTTCTAAGAACAGAGTTTCATGTCAGCGTATTCCATGTCTGCCTACACTGGCTACAAAATATTGTCTACTAAACTGTTTCCTATTAATACACCATGAAAGTATCCTTCAGCCCCCCCCCACCCCCATCCTAACACTTTCTTGATTATTCGCAAATGTTTAAATCTGAGCTAGTTTCTTATGGCGCCGACCATGACTTTTATGGTGTCTTAAAACCTTGGAGTTAATTTATTTCAATCAAACTTGTTTACTGTTTTTTTGTCTTAATATCTCAAGTGTTTTTGTGAAGTTAAACCCATATTCTGGCAGTAGTCAATTGGCTGACTTTGTAATGGGAAGGGGGA
Organism: Neoceratodus forsteri; assembly: GCA_016271365.2. Lineage (NCBI taxonomy): Eukaryota > Metazoa > Chordata > Ceratodontiformes > Ceratodontidae > Neoceratodus > Neoceratodus forsteri. The sequence continues at coordinate 303,680,870 of CM057455.1, read as the reverse complement.
GGACTGCAGCCTTGTTGAAGAGCTTTGGGAGATGTTTACTTTGAAGTCACCCCATTCATGGCAGCACAATTGCATTGTAAGCATATTTAAGATGGTCCCCTTTGCATTAGAGGCTATCAGTGGTAGTAATGGAGGATGAATAAAAAGAGAGGGCAGGAGGGGTAGGGAGAAGATGGAATGGACGCAAAGAAGGGGAAGGACATGTGAGAAAGAAAGAGGCAATGATGTAGGGCTGAAAGAGTTAGTAGATGCGATAGAGGGAGGAAGCACAGGTAATGATGGTGGTTAAAGCAGCAGTGCAATGAAATTGGGCAATAAATGTAAGCAGCTAGTCACATAGAATAGTGTGCCTGCCCTTGAACAGGGCTGCTTCAGCTCCCCCAGGTCGGCTGGCACCCAGCCAGCCACCGACTGAGACCAGGACACCCACCTGCAGCTCCTTGGAAGCTGCTTGCCCTTGAACAGGGCTGCTTCAGCCCCCCCACGGTCAGCCAGCATCCAGCCAGCCACCGACCGAGACCAGGACACCCGCCTGCAGCTCCTTGGAAGCTGCCTGCCCTTGAACAGGGCTGCTTCAGCTCCCCCACGGTCGGCCGGCACCCAGCCAGCCACCGACCGAGACCAGGATGCCCGCCTGCAGCTCCTTGGAAGCTGCCTGCCCTTGAACAGGGCTGCTTCAGCTCCCCCACGGTCGGCCGGCACCCAGCCAGCCACCGACCAAGACCAGGATGCCCGCCTGCAGCTCCTTGGAAGATATGGGACAGTGCAGCCAATTGGAACACGGGTGCTTCCAGCAAACCCACTCTGATTGGCCAGGACTTTTCCCCTGCTTCAGCCATCTGGCACTTTTTACAAATAGATTTTCGATAGAACTAAGCACATTTCAACTGTGTAATAGAAGTTTTTCAACTGTTTTAGCTGGATTGTAATTTCCACTAGTGTTTTAAAGTGCTTACACCTCTTCTGTCTCAGTGTTAGCCCCCCCATCCAAGCACTCTGCCTTGGTGTCGAAAAGTCTAACTACCTTTTGTCTTACTCAACTGCTCAGATCTAACCCATCCTAAACTTTATGCTATTTAAGACCTGCTGTTTTTTCTTCTCTCCAGCTGCCTGCCCTTGAACAGGGTTGCTTCAGCTCCCCCACGGTTGGCCGGCACCCAGCCAGCCACCGACCGAGACCAGGACGCCCGCCTGCAGCTCCTTGGAAGGTACGGGACAGTGCAGCCAATTGGAACACAGGAGCTTCCAGCAAACCCGCTCTGATTGGCCAGGACTTTTCCCCTGCTTCAGCCATCTGGCACTTTTTACAAATAGATTTTCGATAGAACTAAGCACATTTCAACTGTGTAATAGAAGTTTTCCATTAGCAGGTTATACAGACCTGCCACTAGAGGGATTCTTGGTCTTTCTACACAAACCACTGTACTCAATCGTGGGCAATATGGCCTGCATTATCATTCTCAATATCATTATCATTGCCTTTAAAGTGCTAATTTTCGGCCCCCTGCTGCACTGCTGACGCTTGCCACTGCAAAGCGTTTAACCTGCAGTGCTCTGTCTTTTTTCCTCAGAAGAGGACCCACGCTTAGTGCCTACAGTCGAGCACCGGGGCCAGTCTCTGCCAGCGGGTGGTCGGCAGCCACAAACCGACGCCCGGAACCACCAGACTGGAGAGACTGCCAGGGAAAGGTACAGCAAAACCGCAATTTTTATGCCCACCCGCCATTCCCCCCTTCTGTAGCCTTTCTTATATAGACACCTTCCCGCCAAAACATAAATCATGCCCCCTGCATCTCGCTGCCCTGTAGCCTGCTTTATATCCTCTTGTTAGCTACCAAATCAGCAGACTCCCTTTCTGCTCGCTCATGCTGCCCACACTGTTGAGCCAAAGCTTGACCATTGTTTGTCCTTAAACATCACAGTGAGAAACACATACGCTAGGCACCCCCTATTGTGTTTTTCTATCCTTCTCCTTCTAATTTGTATTCCCTTTTTTTAAACTCTACTCATCGGACAGTAGCTGAATAAGTCATTTATACTAGCAATCTACTGAGGGCACCACGAAAGACATTTGATATAGTACCTTCTGCATACCTGTTATACTTTTCATAATGGGGGGATTTCTCTGGATTCTGCTAGCTCTATTACTGTGTCCTGAGCACAGTGAAAAAGGATATCTCTCAGAGGATGCCACACAGGGAGATGTATTACATTACTCGACTTACTGCATTACTGCAACAGTCACAAGGGACTGGGTATGTATATATGACCTCCCAATGCTACAACATAAGCCATAGAGCAGTTGCCATGGAGGAACTCAGGCAGATTTACTATCTTATGGGACCTTGCTTCAACTCTGTACAGAAAATTATTCAATGCACCTGTCTGCAAAACTACTAATCAGCGCTCTAACAAGAGGCCAAAGCTCCATATCCGGATGGCAAACAAAGTGGTATCAGAATAAAAAAAAACGGACAAGGGCAAGAATCTTTAACCTATCTCTTGCGGCAACTATGAAACTATTGATACTATTATTAATATGCTCAGGAAATGTAGAACTTAACCCAGGACCCCAGAGGTCATCACTGCACCAACAGACTTAGCCAAGATCAAAGGGCTAAGCTTTCTCCATATTAATGTATGCAGTCTGTTAAAGAAGATCACGATGATCCAAGCCTGCTAACCATACCCTACCAGATATACTAGTAGTGTCTGAGATGTGGCTCAGGCCTGTCACAGCTGACAAAGACATAAACTTACCTAATTATCAAGTATTCAGAGCCGACTGCCAAACTAGGGGTGGGGGCGTAGTGATATATGTGAAGGACAGACTATCTGTAACCTGCCTCGACTCATTATCCATGGTAAAGGAATTTGAATTCCTATCCCTCAAAGTGGCCCTCTCCCACACCACATCGCTGCAGCTAATCGGCTGCTATAGGCCCCCTCAGCTGACCTCAAGCTATTATTCCATCTGGGTGACCTAATCAAAAGGGAACAGAAGAAACTATAATCATAGGAGAAGTAAACCTAAACTGGCTCTCAAAGGCAGCTGCACCCTTAATATCATTCTGCGATACACATGGGTTTACACAGCTCATAAATGAACCCACCAGAATCAACAAAAAGAATACAAGCAACAGCACACTATTAGATGTTATACTAGTGAATAAACCTCACCTTTTCTCACATGTTGGAGTACTATTCAATGACATCAGTGACCACTGCCTTATTAGTGGAATAAGATCAGCATGAAAGCCGCCATCCCCACCAAGTTCACAATGAGGAGATCAAAGCAAAATTCAACATTGAGGCATATCTGAAGAGATAAACCACTCCACATGATGGCAAGAGTTTTACTTAGCAAACACAGTGGAGATAGCGTATGAGGTGCTAAATGACATTATTACAGGTGCCCTTAATATCCATGCTCCAATTTCTAAAGTACACATCAAAAATAAAACCTACCGTTGGTTCACTCCTGACCTTAAAGTCACCCTCCTTGACAGAGACAAGTTATGGAAAAAGGCACGAAAAACTAAGATATCAACAGATTGGGAGCTGTTCAAAAAAGCCAGGAATGTCTGTGCCAGGAAAGTACAAGATGCTAAGGCTGCTTATTATATGTCTGAACTAGACTCCTCCTGCCACAACCCTGCCACGTTCTGGAACACCATAAAAGACATAACAGGATACGATCCAAGTAACACACTCCCAGCCAAAATACACAATGGCAAGGGAACCATCTCTGATAGACTGGAAGTCCTGGAATCATTCAACAATCACTTTACAACTGCTGGTCTAACATTCGACACCTCTCCGGCTAACCAAATGCGTTCCCAGTTAGGTATCAAGAACACTGAAGCATCGGGTAACGGAGTCCACCTACTCCTTCATTCCAGCCACCCTGAAGCAGGTGGAAGAATTAATATCACAGCTGGACACCAAAAAAAGTGCAGGTTCAGACTCCCTTGATCCCTATTTTTTTTAAATTGCCATACAAGTATTAGCAGTGCCAATAACACACCTATTTAATCTCTTTCTCTACAACTAGGATCTATTCCATCAATCTGGAAAACAGCCCAAGTTATCCCGCTACTGAAAGCAGGGGACCCCATGGACCTCAACAACTACAGGCCAGTCTCTATCCTCCCTGTGCTATCCAAGCTGCTAGAAAAAATCGTAAGCACCCAACTAAGAGGATATCTTGAAGAGGCTAATCTTTTAAATCCAGCGCAATCTGGGTTTAGAACCAACCACAGCACCATCACAGCCCTGGCTAAAGTAACCAATGATTGGCAACTCGAACTGGACAAAAAAAATTGTGTCTGTGCTGTATTTTTAGACCTGAGTAAGGCATTCAATATGGTCAACCACGAACTGCTCCTCTCCTCCCTGAAATCCATAGGACTCGACTCAACCTCCATTAGATGGTTTAATAACTATCTCACAGGAAGGACCCAGGAGGTGAAGTCTGAAGGAGACCTATCACCATTCAAATCTCTCCGAAGAGGAGTTCCCCAAGAATCCATCCTCGGCCCAATCCTATTTGCCATCTATATCAATAGCATCGACAATAACCTCACCAAAGCCACTGTACACCTGTTTGCAGATGATACTGTATTGTATGTCAGTCACCCCTCTCCCGTAACAGCATGCATAGAGCTACAAGCAGAATTCAACCTATTACAGCACCAACTACTGGAAAAAAAAACTCCTGCTAAATGCAGAAAAAACAAAGGCAATGTTTTTCTCCCCCCAAACACAAGCCGGACACTCCTTCCCAAACAATCTCCCCCAAATATCCACTGTCCTTGGTGAAAATCTTGAATATGTTACAAAATTCAAATATCTGGGGGTCTGGGTAGACAGTTGACTCGACTACTTAGATCATCTGGAAGATCTGCTAAAAAAACTCTGTCAGAGGCTTGGGCTCTATTACAGAATAAAGCACTTTCTCACAAGTGATTCTAAAAAGAAGCTGGTCCAGGCCACATTTCTATCAGTATTAGATTATGCAGATTTCCTATATGGTCGTTGCCGCAACTCATATCTGAGAAAACTGGACACACTTTACCATAGAACCTTGAGGTTTATCACAGATCTTCCTTTCAGCACTCACCACTGCTCACTTTATGCTGCAGTTGGATGGACCTCGCTCCAATTTAGAAGAGATAGGAATGCCACACTATGGACTTATAGAGCGATATCAAAGATGCTACCAAATTACGTCTCAGACTGCTTCACACAAATCACATCAACTAAATATGCTCTAAGAAGCCTAAACTTCATCATGCTTAAAGCACCCAAATTCAATTCTCGATATGGTAGATCTGCTATCAGCTATGTCTTATCTGCCTTATGGAATACGATGCAGAAGACCCTGAAAGTGAACAGATACATCTCATTTACATCCTTCAAATATCTGTATTCGAGGCTTATCAAAGAAAAATGTAATTGTTTCCACAAACAGTAGAGTATTCCTAATCTTATCCATCTCCCTCCCCAGATAGCCAACTCACGGAAGGTATTCACCTTTACTAAGAGTCACCACCCCCACACTCCATGCACCCCTCCTTTCCATCTGCCTCCCCTTAATCCCTTGTCATATATCACAGCCCTATACCCCTGTTATACAAACCCCAGTGCCGCCTCCTGCCCTCTTCATAAGGCCCAAGTTTATCCGCTCCACAGTATAGGCCACCACCATCTTCCTCCTCCCCACCAGCCAGGCACACCACTTCCCACTCCCTTCCCTCACCCCTTATTACCACTACACCTGAATTTAATGTATAGTCTGATTAGAATGTATCCTTAGACTGTGTGTATACTGAATAGTCTATGTAGTATCCTAGAGTGTGTGTATATTGAATATTTTTTATGTATCTATGTAAATTGAACCTTGACCTTACCAGGTCCATCTTGCAAATGAGCTGTGCTCAACGATGTTCACCTGTATAAATAAAGATTTGATTGATTGATTGATTGATAAGAGGTGACGGGAGCAAGCAAGGCAGATGATGGTGGTAAATGGGATCCAATCCGGGGGGAGGGGCGTGACCAACAAGGTACCTCAGGGATAAGTCCTGGGACCAGTCCTGTTCAATGTCCTCATTAGTGACATTGTGGAAGGCCTACAGGGAAAGGTCTGCTTGCAGATGACACCAAGATCTGCAACAGAGTGGATACTGCAGAAGGGGTAGAGAAAATGAGGAGGGACCAGGAGAGGCTTGAAAAATGGTCTGAGGAGTGGCAACTGAGGTTCAGTGCAAAAAAGTGCAACATAATACATCTGAGTAGGGGGAACCCTGGGGAGAGCCACAGAATGAGGTGGGTGACATGCTGGGGTGCATAGACAGAGGTATCACTAACAGCAGGCAGGAGATGGAGGCATAGAAACCCTGGTGAGAGCTACAGGATTGGGGTGGAGGTTGCTGACTGTCACCAAGGAACAAAGGAACCTGCTAGTTATTTTTTCAGATAACCTGAAAATGTCAAAGCAGAGTACAAAGGCAATGGGGAGGGCCACTGGCATGCTGGGGTGCATAGGCAGGGGTATCACCAGCAGAAGGAGGGAGATAGTGATGCCATTATATAAGACCCTGGTCAGGCCTCAGATGCAGTATTGTGTGCAGTTCTGGAGGCCGCATCTTCGTAAGGACATAAACAGGCTGGAGATGGTCCAGAGAAGGGTGACTAACATAGTACAAGGCTTGCACCACAAAACTTACAAGCAAAGATTAAGGGACCTAAATATGTACTGGTTAGAGGACAGGAGGTCTTCCATTCCTCTGACCAGGTTGAAAGGGTGCTGCCTCTCTCCTGTGGCACGTCTAGCATTTCAACTGCTACCCAACCCCCAGGACCCTCAGCCACATCCTCTGGACCCTAGTTCTCCCTCTGACCAAGTTGAAAGGGTGCTGCCTCCCTCCTGTGGCACTTCCAGCATTTCAGCTGCCACCCACCCCCAGAGCCCTCAGCCGCATCCTCTGGACCCCAGGTACATCTAAGCTCCTCCGCTACAGCAGAAGCCACCTTGGAACGCCAGCAGACCTTTCCTTACTTTGAATTAAGGGCACTTCTGAGGCTTAAATCTTATGGCTTGATTGGCACTTTCTCTCTATGCCCTGTACTCTGTAGCTTGCCACACATTTACCTTTTTCTGTGAGCTTATTTTAATGGGAAAGGCTGCTCAATTCTATTTTTTGTTAAGACTGCTGTAATTTTTACTGCTTAAACTGTTGGGCTATTTAAATGTGTAGCTAAATGTATAAATCTTGGGCTGCTAACTGTGTCTGGCTGGGTCACTGAATCTAATGTTTGTTTAAAACTGCAGCCTTAACAATTTTTCTTCCTTTGCCATTTTATTTATTTATTTTTCTTTTGCCTTGTTTGTCTTTTTCCTAACTCTGAGATAACCACCTTCTAGCCCCTGGCAGGGCTGACCCCATCCCCCAGCTGCATCTATTTCCTCTCACTCCATCCCCTTGCTAACACCCCATCTTTTTCTTTTATTACCTCCTGCCCAGGCCTCTGCTGGTTATCTGTCTCCTCATACTGTCTCCCTCTACCTTCTTATCTCTGCTCTGGATCCTAGTCTTTACTAAACCACTGTTTCATTCTCTTTCTCTCCAACCTTCCCTCTGACCAGGTTGAAAGGCTGCTGCCTCTCTCCTGTGGCACTTCCAGCATTTCCACTCCTGCCTCTGGTTCTCCCCTCCTGAACTGAAACTGTTAAGTCCTTCAAATACTTGGGAGTCACCGTAGATTCATCACTTTCTGTGGATAATCATGTTTCAGCCCTCACCAAAACTCTAGATCAAAAGCTTGGTGTCCTATGCCGGATCCGTCCCTTCCTCACGCTGACCTCATGCCACAAAATAGCTTCTGCTACCCTCCTCCATCTCTTAACTTATGCGGCCCCCCTGCTTCTCGGTACCTCCTCCACCATCCTGGCTCACCTCACTCAGATCTATCATAGAGTAGGTAGGTTTGCTCTCGGTGTCAGTGCTCGACATCATCACTGCGATGTCCTATCTTCACTTGGGTGGCTACCTTACGCAGCGAAGCTAAGGTTTGCCACACTAAGCCTCATCATAAGCTGGTTCATTGCTTTACTCCTCCCTGTCTTCCTTCCATATTGAAACGTAAGCAGCCATGGCGCCCTCTCAGGTCTGCCTCATTGCCCATTCTCCTACTGCCTAACACTTGCCTAGCCGTGGCCCAGAGGTCTTTTGCCTACTCGGTTGTGTCCTGTTGGAACTTGCTCCCCCTAGCTATAAAGACCATCTCATCTCTCCCTCCTTTCCAACTGTCCCTGCAAACTCACCTTGCTGCTGCACACTGTACCGGCTATCGCTGACTCCTGCTGTCTGGTATTCCTCCCTGCCATTATGTTGTCTTCTTTTTATACTATGCCCAACTCAAACCAATCCCTAGTTATCCCTTCTGCATAGCATATCTGTTAACTGTTAAATGTGATTAGTATATGATATTAAGTGATCGCTTGTCCCTCTGATTTTCCATCACAAACTGTGATTTCATGCATAACTGTTGTAACCCCTGGGTGGCGCTATCCCAAGGGCTACTACCCCTGCCTGCTTGGCTAGTAGCAGGTTAAGGGGCCTGAGTTCTGAAACGGGTGCCTCCACTTGGAGGTCAGGATTGGTAGTGGTCAAGCTAACCTGGGCACAGCCCTCCGGGACTCTGTAACCCCCTCTTTCCTTACTAGTGGCCGGAACAATACACAATAATCACTTTCACAATACCCCTGATACACCACACAAGTACCCACACTGTTTGCACTTACCACCAGGGCTTTCTTCTGGCTTGGCCCTGGGGACCCCCTGTAAAACAAGGTTATACACAGCAAATAACAGCAATACAGTACTCTTGCACAAACTGGAACCACAGTCAGGGTAAATGCAAAAAAGAGTTAGATCTGATTTATTTAAGGGACTTGAACAAGGAAGGGGCATAATCAGGTTAACTTGCTTAAAGGCTGTATTAATCAAATAGTTATGCATGCACTTCAGGGTCCATAAACAGTCACACACTCTGGGTACCTAGATGGAGAATGGTGGGCTAGCCAGGAACGCTGCAGCTGGTTGAGGCCCTGTGATGGAAGAAAATAACATGCACAACACACACTATTTGTAATCCGGAGCCGGAGGGCTCAGTTCGTGAAAAGAAAACAATGAGACAATCAGATGACACACTTTTAGATTAGGCTGTTGTTGCAGGGAGCTACCCTGATGATTACTCATGATACCCAAGACTGGACAAAGGCTGGATGAAAATCGAGACAGCAGGTGGTCAATCTGGAGAGCCAGGAGGAGCAGGGCCCACACAATTCACTGAGGCATTGTTCCTATTCAAGCGTGGAGCAGGGGGCTGATCCCCAGGCAGGTCTCTCGTCGGTGGCTTTCTCTGTGCAGTGGGGTAGTCTGGCAGGGCCAGCGTGGCATGGCCCAGGCCGAATGGAGATGAACACGGATTCAGTCCGATAGGCCAGCAAGCAGAACACAGTTCACACAGTGGGGAACCAAATCATGACTCATTTTCAATACATAGCACCTTTACATGTAAAGGATTCTATGGTACCAGCAAGCAGAACACAGTTCACACAGTGGGGAACCAAATCACAACCCACTTTCAATACACCGCACATTTACATGTAAGGAAATTCTACTGTACCAGGCAAACCGCTCTCCGTTGACGATCGCAAAGTCTCTGCACAAACCGGGGATTCAAAAGCAGCTGGAAATCCTGACAGGCTGATCGCATTCAGCAAAATCTTCGGTCTTCTTCAGGTATGAGCCTGGTAAAAAATCAGTGGCTTACTTCGTTCTCACAAACTTGGATTTAGTCCGAAATAACTCTCTTCTCTCCCCCTCTCAGGGGCAGCAGGCAGACATGCAGGCCACAACTCAGGCCTTTCCACAGTTCTCCCGCTTGAAACTACTCATACGGCTGCTTGACTGTCTCAAGCATGTTGTTTCTTCAGCTTCCAACTTAGATCTGACTCAAACTTCAGCAAGCCTGGGAATTTCCCTAAGATCCAAAAGGTTTGGTTGGCTGATTCATCTGTCAATCACAACAGGAGCTCCCCCTTCAGGTGCAAAAAGGCACCAAAATTCCAAAACTACAATTCCTGCAAATTTTGACTCCAGGCAGCTCCTATAGTCCAGCTCCATTTTAGGTCTGACCAGAACTGATTGGTCCAATTTGCAGTCCAGGACCAAGACAGTGGAGATAAACAAAACAGTCCTTGCTGCAAAGAAGGCAGGTTAGATAAACTACATTATCATTATCACTCTAAATGATTTTCAGCAAATGGTTACATCTTTCAACAGAGCTCCCTCTCAAATTACTTATGACTGCAAGCCAGGCAGCTCTTAAAGAGACAGTACATGGAGGCTATACAGGCACTCTCTGGCAATCACATTTAAACTGCTAAAATGCAGGACACCAGCATGGTAGTGAGCATTTAGGTAAGCTCGAGGAAGACTTTTCGGGAACCCCTATTTGTTGGGGGGTTACACCCTTCCCTGCCTGGAGAAAACGTGACGTCCGCGTCAAATCTGTACCATCATGCATCAGTTAACATAAACTTATTACTTTACTATACATGTTCACTACACTTCATGATACTATATCCATTCTGACAACACATTGTGCATATTTCACACATACCTTAAACAATGCAAGAGGGGCTCTTCCTTATCAGCTAACTTGGGGCTAGAGGAGGCAGGGGCACCATGGTGAAAGGAAAAGACAAGTAACCTGGAATTGGCTGTCAAGCTCAATTTGGGCAGTGAGCTTGGTGAGACATAAATACCTTTGTGCACCACATTGAGAGGCAAATCCACTGGCCTCCCAGGAGAATCATAACTGAGGCGTCCTACTGGCTTGACAGCTCAGCCAGTCTTTCTGAGGGGGACAACTACAGTCTCTGTACTCTCAGCATTGGTCTGATGACTCTCGTCACTCGTGAGGGGTGCCTCTGCCTGGGTGGGAACATCCAAACTTGGGGCACTGCCAGATCCTTGCTCTGCAGGCTCTGTTTCTACAACACTTGACTCATTTTGCGAAGGCTCAGGCACAATCACCCTTTGAGGCACTGAAGGGGATGGTCAGCACTCTCATAGTGTTCTTCAAGTTCTGGTATGTCACCAGAAAGACTCAAACCCTCAGCCCCTTCTTCAGGCAAATCATACAGTTCTACAATACACAGAGACTCAACATCTTCAGACATGATACTTTGCACTTCACTTTCTGGGAGCATTGGCTCCAAGGACGAAGCTGAGGAGTAAGGCAGTCCAGAAGGCCCAGCTTCATCCCCACAATTTATCAGGGGGTAACCTCGAAACTGCTGACTTGGTTCATAAGAGGGGTAATAGGCAGAGTCGCACTCACTTTCATCAGAAGTGGACTGACAATCACTATCATTCTGGGCCTGCTGTGGAGGAAACCTTAAATCTGTGACCACTGGGGTAGGTTAACTCTGTCTCTTTCTAGCAGCAGCACAAGTCACTGGCCCAGGGGGCTCAATTTCTGGGGGTTCAGCCTCAATCATGACTTGGCCGATAGGTAGCAAGTGGTTACGATGCATGGTCTTGATAGCTTTGGAGTTGTTTTCAGGGCGCACTTTGTACACAGGTAAATCATCCAACTTTCTAACTACTACATGGGGAAGATGGTGCCACCGATCAGCTATTTTGTGTTTACCATGCAGTCCCAAATTGCGTAACACACGGTCTCCAAGTCAAAGCTCTTGAGCCTTTACTTTTTTATCATGCCTCTCTTTGTTGGCTAGATTTCTCTTGGCGGCCATTGTCTGGGCCAGTTGATAGGCATGGTTCAATTGAGCTTTCAGTTTTTGTACATATTGCAAGCAGTTTTCAGCTCGGACCCCTTCTGAAAAGACCCCAAAGCAGACATCAACTGGCAGCCAGGCCTCTCTCCTGAACATGAGGCAGTAGGGGGAGAACCCAGTAGCATCATTTTTTGTGCAATTGTATGCGTGTACCAAGCTGCTAATCTGCTGGCTCCATTTATGCTTGTCTTTTGGGTGGAGGGTGCCCAGCATGTTTAGAAGGGTGCGGTTAAAATGTTCTGGTTGAGGGTCTCCCTGCGGGTGATAGGGGGTGGTTCTTGACTTTCACACCCCCCATAGAGAGAGGATTTCTTTGATTAGTCGACTCTCAAAGTCTCTGCCCTGGTCAGAGTGGATCCGCTGGGGAGCACCATAGTGGATGAAGAAATTTTCCACTAGCACCTTGGCCATGGTAGATGCCTTTTGATCTTTGGTGGGAAAAGCTTGTGCATACCATGTGAAATGATCTGTAACCACTAACACATTGCCAATGTTCTGCTGATCAGGTTCTAAACACAAGAAGTCTATGCAGACTAGTTCCATGGGGTGCTGGTAGTAATATTAAAAATGGGGCAGCCCTCTGAGGCAGGGCTTTTCTTTGCAGGCAGCGACTACAAGTCTTTACATGGTGCTCAACATCGGCCCCCATTTTGGACCAGTAGAAGCGAGATCGTACCAGGTCAAGGGTTCTGTCAATGCCAAGGATCCCCATGTGATTGTGGAGGGACCTCAGTCCCAAATCTTTAAAGGCTGTGGGCAGGACAAACTGTTGCTTGTCTACTTTGCCACTACGATCTACTGTCTCTCTATACAACAACTGATTGAGCAACTTCTATCTGGGGCCTTCTTTAAACAATGAAGCAATTTGCAAGTCAGTGGAACGCAACTTAGACATATCTTTCCCCGCATGCAGGGTATCAAGTGCTGGCTGAATTATAGGATCTTGGGATTCAGCCCACTGAATGCTGTCATTGCCAAACTGAGGTAGTGCACTAATATCTAGAGCAGAGAAGTGGCAATAAGCAGCTGGTACGCAGGTGTCAGAAGGGCCCAAGCAATCTACTAAACAGTCCACTGGGTCTGCAGACATCTGTTCATCTCTATCAAACTTTTGGCACAATGCTTGAATGTCAGGTTCAGACAGCCTGACCCAATCACTCTTGGAAATGGGCCTTCGTGATAGGGCGTCAGCATCAATATGGTTCAGGCCCGGTCTGTATTGGACAGCATAATCATAGGTTGATAATGCAGAAAGGCACCAGTGCCCCGTGGCGTCTAACTTAGCTGAAGTCTGTACATAGGTCGACAGGTTATTGTCGGTCTTCACCAATATCTTTGCCCCATAGAGGTATTCATGAAACTGGTCAACAATGGCCCATTTTAGGGCAAGGAGCTCCAACTTATGCACAGGGTAGTTTCGTTCAGACGGGGTTAAGCTCCTACTGGCAAAAGCTAATGGTCTCAGGCCATCCTCATGGTCTTGATACAGTACCGCTCCTAGATCCTGCAGACTAGCATCCGTATGCAGCACATAGGGTTTGGTGGGGTCAGCATAGGCGAGGATGGGGACGTGGGTGAGCTGGTATATGATCTCGTGGAAGGCTGCTTCACAGTCAAGCATCCAGGGGGGCCCGAAGAGTTCACCTGGTTGGAAGTATACTTTTTCTGGTTCTTTATCGGCCCCTTTTTATGTTGATTGCGCGCATGCGCAAGAAACATATTGCGGCAGCTTTCTCCAGAAGCAGGTTGTGGAGGTGCGGCACTGTTGTGACCAATGCCCCCACAGCCTTTAAAGGCTTGGCCCACTACCCCCAATGCCGTGGCACGCTGCTGCTGACACTAGTTCAGCCAGCATGCCACAACCTTGTAAAAATTTAGCCGCTGCAATCAGGGACCACCTCATCATTGCAGTGTCTGCCATTCACTGAAATGAGGGAGCGACCTGTCATTGCAGGGCGGAACTTTGAAACACTGATATTGTTTGTGAACATGGCGGCATCTTGCCACCATGTTCACAAACAATATTAACCCTCCACCGGGTGCCCAATCCCCTCGCATGCCCTCCACCGTGTTTGTTTGCCGACGGGGCCCAATCCCAGTCATCTTCAGTGGCCCAAGGTTTATGTTGCTGACGGGAAGCCTGTCTCCGCTGGCATTGTGTAACCTTTCCCCGCTTTGTTGTTCGCCAATGGGGTCCCAAATCCCCGCCGCATAATGTCACCCCCTTTGTTGTGTGCCGATGGAGGTGCCCAATCCCATCGGCATAATGTAAACCCCCTTTGTTGTGTCAACAGGTGCCTAAACACCCGTCAGCTACAGCTGCCCCCAAAAGATTCCATTGGCACGCTGGGGCCCACCCAGCATGCCACATGCCCTGTAAAATCAAAACGGTCCCACAATGTCTTTTTTAACCTGTAAAAGGAAACGTCCTCGGTGGTCTCCCTGCCCCTCCCACAACCCGCTCCCACCCACTGGCGCGCCTCCTGCCTCCCACCCCCACACCATACTTACTCTCTGGAGTTCGCCGACGATCTTTGGTGGACCGGAACATGTCTGCACTCTTCAAAACCGACCGCAAACTGAGGAAATGCCGTAAGCTGTATAATGGAATAAATAGGGTTTTTTTTAACTTTGATGCATATCTCAGGAATTTTTTGGGAATTTTGGCACCAAATTTTCAACATGGGGTTTTTGGGACCCCTCCTCATGAATTCTGGCACTGTCATGGTGTTATTCTGTCCTGAAAGGTGATTTCGTGGTCACTGCATGGAATCCCCTTTTGGGACTGATTAACGAAACAACAGTGCCAGTGTTCATGAGGTGGACTCTCAAAACGCTTATTCTGCAAATTTGGTGGGAAAATTCCCCAAAATTACCGTTTTATGAGCGTGTGTTGCACAGTTGTTACCCATGCTCGTAACTTTGCGAATTTGCAATATTTTCACACCAGATGTTCAACATTGGCATTTTTTCAGACCTCCTTGTGAACAGTACAGCTGTCATTTTCTACATCCTGGCTGAAATGTGTTTTCACACTTCCGGCGCAGAAAAGTGCGGTCGGTGTGGGAAATCAGTGTTCAGGACAGATTAAGAAAATGGCAGTGGCACTATTCATGAGCAGAGGTCCTAAAATGCCTATGTTGAAAATCTGGTAATGACATTCCATAAAATGACTGTGTTATGAGCATGCGTTGCGCAGTTTGCATGCATGCTCATAACTTCACGAATTAATAATATTTTCACTCCAGATTTTCAACATTGCCTTTCTTCTGCACCTCCTTATGAACAGTACAGTGGTCATTTTTCACATCCTGGCTGAAATGTGTTTTCGCAGTTCCAGCGCAGAATAGTGTGGTCACTGTGGGAAATCCATATTCGGGACACATTATGAAAATGACAGTGACACTGTTCATTAGCAGAGGTCCTAAATGCCTATGTTGAAAATTTGGTGATGAAAGTTCATAAAATGAGTGTTACTTAATGTGCATTGCGTGAGTTTCCACACACGCCGCATTTTCGCAACTTTGCAATATTTTCATTGCAGATTTTCAACATTGCCACTTTGCCACACCTCCCTTGGAACAGTGCAGCTGTAATTTTTCACATCCTGGTCGAATGCTTCTTCGCTCTTCCGGAGCACAATAGCGCGGTCGCTGTGGGAAATCAGTGTTCAGGACATATTAAGAAAATCACACCAACACTGTTCATGAGCAGAGGTCCTAAAATGCCTATTTTGAAAATTTTGTGATGAAACTCCATAAAATGACTGTGTTACAAGTATGTGTTGTGCAGGTTCCACGCACCCTTGTAAGTTTGCAAATTAGTAGTATTTTCACGCCAGATTTTCAACACTGGCATTTGTTCACAGCTCCTTATGAACAGTACAGCTGTCATTTTTCACATCCTGGCCAAAATGCATTTCCACGCTTCTGACGCAGAATACCGCACTCACTGTCAGAAATCAGTGTTTGGGACAGATTAGGATCGAGCGACTGGGGGGGGGGGAGTGACCGAGCTCAACTGAGCTCTGTCAGAACTGCTGCGGATTTCTTTGTGGGCAGGAAAAGGCGACAACACAGGCTGGAGCCCAATACAAAAGAGTAACCTGCAGCGCCGGAAGACACAGAAAGAGCAAGTGAGGGAGGGGGAGTGAGTGAGCTCAACGGAGCTCTGTTGGGACTGCTGTGGATTTCTTTGTGGGCAGAAAAAGGTAGCAGTGCATGCAGGGGCTGAGTACAAAAGGGCAGCCTGCAGCGGTGGGAGAAATAGAACGAGCGAGTGAGAGAGGGGGAGTGAGTGAGCTCAACGGAGCTGTATTGTAACTGCTGCGGATTTCTTTGTGGGCAGAAAAGGGTGGCAACGCAGGCAGGAGCCCAGTACAGAAGGGCAGCCTGCAGTGCTGGCAGAAACGGAACGAGCGAGTGAGACAGGGGGAGTGAGTGAGGCCAAGAGAGCTCTGTCAGGACTGCTGCAGATTTTTTTGTGGGCAGAAAAAGATGCTGACAGAGGCAGAAGCCTAGTACAAAAGGGCAGCCTGCAGTGCCAGGAGAAACAGAATGAGCGAGTGAGACGGGGGAGTGAGCGAGCTCAACAGAGCTCTGTCAGGACAGCTGCAGATTTCTTTGTTGGCAGGATAAGGTGCCAACGCAGGCAGGAGCCCAGTACAAAAGGCCAGCCTGCAGTGTCTGGAGAAACAGAACGAGCGAGTGAGAGGAGGGAGTGAGCGAGCTCAATGGAGGTGTATCATGACTGCTGCGGATTTCTTTGTGGGCAGAAAAAGGCAGCAATGCAGGCAGGAGCCCAGTACAAAAGGCCAGCTTGCAGCGCTGGCAGAAACGGAATGAGAGAGTGAGAGAGGGGGAGTGAGCGAGCTCAACGGAGCTGTGTTGGGACTGCTGCAGATGTCTTTGTGGGCAGAAAAAGCCGCCATCGCAGGCAGGAATCCAGTACAAAAGTCCAGCCTGCAGCAGCGGGAGACACAGAATGAGCAAGTGAAGGAGGGGGAGTGAGTGAGCTCAAACAAGCTCTGTTGGGACTGCTGTGGATTTTATTGTGGGCAGAAAAAGGCAGCAATGCATGCAGGGGCCCAGTACAAAAGGGCAGCCTGCAGCAGCAGGAGAAACAGAACAAACAAGTGAGAGAGGGGGAGTGAGTGAGCGAGCTCAATGGGACACTATCATGACTGCTGCAGATTTCTTTGTGGGCTGAAAAGGGCAGCAACGCAGGCTGGGACCCAGTACAAAAGGGCAGCCTGCAGCAGCGGGAGAAACAGAACAAACGAGTGAGAGAGGGGGAGTGAGCGAGCTCTACAGACTTCTATCATGACTGCTGTGGATTGCTTTGTGGGCAGAAAAAGGCAGCAACACAGGCAGGAGCCCAGCACAAAAGGCCAGCCTGCAGTGCCGGCAGAAACAGAACGAGCGAGAGAGGGGGAGTGAGCTAGCTCAACGGACCTGTGTCAGGACTGCTGTAGATTTCTTTGTTGGCAGAACAAGCCACCAACAGAGGCAGCAGCCCAGTACAAAAGGGCAGCCTGCAGCGCCAGCATAAACAGAATGAGCGAGTGAGAGAGGGGGAGTGACCAACCTCAACAGAGCTCTGTCGGGACAGCTGAAGATTTCTTTGTGGGCAGAAAAATGTGCCAATGCAGGCAGGAGCCCAGTACAAAAGAGCAGCCTGCAGCACCGGGAGACACAGAATGAGCTAGTGACACAGAGGCAGTGAGCGAGCTCAACGGTCCAACGCAATTAACATTCAGCATTGACAAATGCTTGTTTGTATTTACGATTGGTAGGAGGGTAATCCTGGGTAAGGTTCAAGAGTGGGCGAATCACCTTGGAATAGTCTTTTATGAACCTGCATTAGTAGCCACAGAACCCCAGGAAACATTGTAGTTCTTTCAGATTATGGGGCTGGGGCCAAGTAGTCAATGCTTCAACCTTACTGGGATCAGTCTCTATCCCTTTTGTAGATACTATGTGCCCCGCGTACTTCACAGAAGTTTGGAAAAACTGGCACTTGTCAATAGACAGCTTGAGTCTGAAGTCTTCCAGCTGGTCTAGGACTTTGAACAGTCAGTTATCAGCCTCCTCTAAGGTGCTCCCAAACACAATGACATCGTCCGAGTACACCAGGCATTCCAGCAAATTCATATTTCTCATCGCATGTTCCATCAGTCACTGAAAGTTGGTCGAGGCACCCAATATCCCCTGTGGCATCCTCAGAAATTCATAGAACCCCAATGGGAAGATGAAGGCTGTTTTCTCATGCTCTTCTAGGGCCATCGGGATCTGGTAGTATCCGCTGCGAAGATCCAACACCGAGAACCATTTACTCCCATTCAAGCAGTCCAGGGCATCTTGTATACGAGGCATAGTGTATTGGTCTGGGATGGTCCGCCGGTTCAGGGATCAATAATCAACACACATCCTCACAGACCCATTCTTCTTATGCACAACCACAATAGGAGAGGCGTATGGGCTCCTGGATTCTTGAATTACGCCAGCAGAGAGCATTTCCTGCAGGTGTCTTCTCAGAACATTTATGTCTGCTGGCACTAGGCGTCGGGACCTCTCTCGAAATGGCCATTCATCGTGCAGGCGTATGTGATGCTCCACACCCTGGACACATCCCACATCCCATTCCTTCAACGAAAACACTTGGTCTCTCTGGGCAAGTCTGTTGCTAATTCTAGCCTTCCATTCAGCTGGCAACGGGGAGTCACCAAAGTCAAACAAATCTGGGGTCACTCTCTCCTTCTCACCAGGGTGCTTGTTGCTGGGCAATACTGCAGTGTCTGCACAGTGTACCATAGCTAGGGTGCACCCTCTGTTCACCCAAATCTCCCTATCTGACACATTGTGAATCTGGACTATCACTCGTCATGCATAGGCATGGGCATTAGCAGGCAAGATGCTGTTCTTGACCAATAATCCTTCTGGCAATTTTCCATCGCCTGGCACATTCAACATCAGTATTTTGTTCTTGACATCTTTCTGAAGGCGAACCTCCCCTTGACTGGTACACTGGGCATTAGGGGCCAGTACCATTGAATCAGGATCCTTCTTCCACACGATCCCCACCAGTTCATCCTGGTCTACTTCCTCAGGTTTCTGTTGCAAATCATAGGCCCTCTTGATCAGAGCCGGAATTCTCAGGGCCCTCCCAGTCCATTGCCCATGTTTCTCGTGACAGAGTTGCGTCAGTCTCCCAAACATATGGGCGTTTGTCCCAATTAGCAGGGGAACCCCATCATACAGTCCGGTGGGGGGACACACTAGGGCCAATGTCTCTACTCACTCCTCTACACCAGTTACAGTTGCAGGAAAAGACAACCAGAGGCGGACATACCCTAGGTAGGGATAAGACTTGTCACTTAGGCCCCACACATGTAGACCTTCCAGGAATTGTAATGGCACATCAGATAAGTGATTGTAATAATGGTCTTGAAATACAATGGTCACTTGCAACTCCCTATCGAGCACAGCCCGAGCATGGATACCAATGACAGTCACAGAAGTCTCCATCGAAGGGCCCACTATTCTGGACCAGTCTGGAGAGGCAGTAGCAGAGGCCTGGATAGATGATTTAGCCACAAAGAAATTTGAGTTAGTATTTCTTGAACCCTCACTGCGGTCATTACAGGCACTCCTCAGCCACTGATTTGCTTTTCGGAGCTCCACTTGGAGTCTGTTTGCTACCTTTTCTAAGTCTTTCTGAGACCGGCACTCTCTCTTCACATGGCCATCCTTCCCACAGTTGTGACAAATGATAGACTCCTGTGTTATCCTTGGAGAGAACATTGCATGAGGGACTGAGGCAGTAACAAGGGACCAGGGTCCAATATCTGCTTGCAGCTATGAGAGTGGTGCAATGTATCTTAACAGTTCCTTTAGGGTGGCAGTCAAATATTAGATTTCAGCCTGGGAGCTACCCTCGGTAGAGGATGCCCGAGGGTACACCACCACCCCCATGGCAGTCACATCCTGAGAGGGACCAGAATCTTGTTCCATGGGGGAAACTCTTGCAGATGCATTGTGTCTTCAACTCTCAGACTTCTTTTAGTAGCTCATCTTTCCAATGCTGGACCCAGGGCGGGAAGTCCTTTGCACTCTCAGAGTGCTCGTGAAGTGCCGACTTTTGCCCCTGAGCCTCACTTGGCTGATCACTCTTGGTCAGTTGCGCAGCAACAGCAGATATGGGTGCAATTCCCCCATGGGGTCGCCTTTGCTCAACCTCCCCAATATTTCTTTCATTAGCTCATCATAGGAGGGGGGGTGATTCCAGTCGGGTGGCAAGGCGCAACTGAAGTAGTAACAATTCTGAAAACGGAGCAGACTTAAGGATCCGGTCCAGCCTAGTTCGATCTAATTCATTTGATAGAAAACTACCCTTTCTAAGGCACTCTTGTAGCAGCTTTTCAAGCCGAGGTACATGCACAGACAATGGCTCTGCTGGGTACTGCTGAACGTTTCTCACTCTCCGCCACAGATCCTCATCTGAATCTGGGCTCCCATACACATTATCCAATGCATCCAGATAGTCCTGTGCAGTTACTTCGGGGTTATTGGCCCGCTTGGCATGGATGGTAGCTGGGGCAGGACCTCAGAGGCTCTCACTCAACCTCTTTCATTTCTCTGCTTCTGAGCATTGCCATTCAAGTACTAGAGGGGCAACATAGTCTATCCATGTCTCCCAGTCATCCTCCATCTGGGGGTTGGGGAGGGTGCCCGAGAAGATTCTCAGCCGTCGGTAGGAGTCGTGACTAATGGCAGGTAGCGATATAGGGGCTAGCATTGGCATGGGCACAAGACGGGGCTGTAACAGGTGCTGGAGTGGGAGGGAGTGTTGGGGAAGGAACACCCCCAGGTGGCAGGAATAGTTTCTTTAAGTCCTCTACAGTTTTCCCTTCCTCCAGCAACAACTTAGCAAATTTCTCCTCAAAAGTCTCAGATAATGGTGGGAGCTCATCCTCTCCAGGGTCTCTACTGCCTTTTGTTATCACTCTCCAGGCAGCTGGAACACCTTCTGGGGCAATAGTCTGTGTCACTTTAGAGCTGTCCACATGGTCACTACACTCTACCAAGGCTATGAAAGTTTGGAAATCAAATCAGCCCGTCGACCCACCACCACAGGGTTTTTTTAAACATCCAACTTTGGAGAGTGCTCCCTCTATAGTGTCTTTACTGGAACCCAGGGGAATATCCAGTATAAGTAGAGCATTTTGGGGGTCGATCTCCTGCCCAGTACACCACCCACCAACTGGTGTACAGCCATTTCTACTGGGGTAGCCATTAATCTTTAACAATAATTTGTAATTTTTGGCCACTAGAAGGCACAAAATCCCAGCGGTGCCTCCAAAATGTAACCTTTAGGTGGCACTATCCCAAGGGCTACTACCCCTGCTTGCTTGGCTAGTAGCAGGTTAAGGGGCCTGAGTTCTGAAATAGGTGCCTCCACCTGGAGGTCAGGGTTGGTAGTGGTCAAGCTAATCTGGGCACAGCCCTCTGGGACACTGTAACCCCCCCCTTTCCTTACTATTGAACTGCACACAATAATCACTTTCACAATACCCCTGATACACCACACAAGTGCCCACACTGTTTGCACTTACCACCAGGGCTTCCCTCTGGCTTGACCCTGGGGAGCCCCTGTAAAACAAGGTTATACACAGCAAATAGCAGCAGTACAGTACTCTTGCACAAACTGGAACTACCGTCAGGGTAAATGCAAAAAAGAGTTAGATCTGATTTATTTAAGGGACTTGAACAAAGGAGGTCCGTAATCAGGTTAATTTGCTTAAAGGCTCTATTAATCAAATAGTTATGCGTGCACTTCAGGGTCCATAAACAGTCACACACTTTGGGTACCTGGATGGAGAATGGTGGGCTAGCCAGGAACGTTGCAGCTGGCTGGGGCCCTGTGATGGAAGAAAACAACATGCACAACACACACTATTTGTAATCCGGAGCCAGAGAGCTCAGTTCGTGAAAAGAAAACAACGAGACAATCAGATGACACACTTTTAGATTAGGCTGTTGTTGCAGGGAGCTACCCTGATGATTACTCACGATACCCAAGACTGGACACAGGCTGGACAATAATCAGGACAGCAGGTGGTTAATCTGGAGTGCCAGGAGAAGCAGGGCCCACACGATTCGCCGAGGCGTCATTCCTGTTCAAGCGTGGAGGAGGGGGGCTGATCCCCAGGCAGATCTCTCGTCGGTGGCTTTCTCTGTGCAGTGGGGTAGTCTGGCAGTGCCAGCGTGGCGTGGCCCAGGCCGAATGGAGATGAACACGGATTCAGTCCGATAGGCTGGATAAATCTTCCAGCAAGAAGAACACAGTTCACACAGTGGGGAACCAAATCACGACCCATTTTCAATGCACAGCACATTTACATGTAAAGGATTCTACGGTACCAGCAAGCAGAACACAGTTCACACAGTGGGGAACCAAATTACAACCAACTTTCAATACACAGCACATTTACATGTAAGGAAATTCTACTGTATCAGGCAAACCGCTCTCTGGTCACGATCGCAAAGTCTCTGCACAAACCGGGGATTCAAAAGCAGCTGGAAATCCTGACAGGCCGATCGCATTCAGCAAAATCTTCAGTCTTCTTCAGGTATGAACCTGATAAAAAATCAGTGGCTTACTTCATTCTCACAAACTTGGATTTAGTCCGAAATAATTCTCTTCTCTCCTCTCCAGGGGCAGCAGGCAGACATGCAGGCCACAACTCAGGCCTTTCCACAGTTCTCCCACGCGAAACTACTCAGACGGCTGCTTGACTGTCTCAAGCATGTTGTTTCTTCAGCTCCCAACTTAGATCTGACTCAAACTGCAGCAAGCCTGGGAATTTCCCCAAGATCCAAAAGGTTTGGTTGGCTGATTCATCTGTCATTCACAACAGGAGCTCCCCCTTCAGGTGCAAAAAGGCGCCAAAAGCCCAAAACTACAGTTCCTACAAATTTTGACTCCAGACAGCTCCTGTAGTCCAGCTCCATTTTAGGTCCCACCAGAACTGATTGGTCCAATTTGCAGTCCAGGACCAAGATAGTGGAGAAAAACAAAACAGTCCTTACTGCAAAGAGGGCAGGTTAGACAAACTACATTATAATTATCATTCTAAATGATTTTCAGCAAATAGTTACATCTTTCAACAGAGCTCCCTCTCAGATTACTTATGACTGCAAGCCAGGCAGCTCTTAAAGAGACAGTACATGGAGGCTATACAGGCACTCTCTGGCAATCACATTTAAACTGCTAAAATGCAGGACACCAGCCTGGCAGTGAGCATTTAGGCAAGCTCGAGAAAGACTTTTCGGGAACCCCAATTTGTTGGGGGGTTACACCGTGATCTATAAACTGTTGCCTGTCCATGGCTTACCATTTCTGTATTGTTTTTGACCTAAATTACTGAATTATTTTTGTGTAAATGTAATTCATGCATCAGTATTGTTTATTTAGACTGCAGTGTTATTGTCTGGTGTCTGCTTGACCACTACCTTGAATTTTTTTACTACTACATTGTATGTTCTCTGTGGCATAGTTAATGTATTGTTTAAACGAATTGCACTGTCAATGTACTGCACTCCCAGGGTCGCCACTGAAAAAGAGACTGTCTTGTCTCAGTGGGCCTACTCGGTTACCAAAATTTAACAAATAAAATAAAAATTTCAGCTGCCACTCACCTCCCAGGACCCTCAGCCACATCCTCTGAACCCCAGCTACTTCTAAGCTCTTCCGCTATGGCAGAAGCCACCTTGGAACACCAGTAGAGCTTTCCTTACTTTGAATTAAGGGCACTTCTGAGGCTTAAATCTGATAGCTTGATTCCTTCCCCCTCAAATTCGTCACTCATCCTCCTACTAGTCCATCAGCTCTGCCCTTAAAAACTTCCTTGCACATAGCTGTTCCTGCTACAACCCTCCCTAACTCCCCCTAAGCCTCTGACAAATCCTACCCCTCTTCAGTACCTATGCAATGCCCCTGCTGCAGCTCCACCCCCCACACACCTAAAAAAACAACATTCCTTCCCTTCCTCCAATTCCTTCCCTTCAGACCATCCATTGTTCTTTTACTGTGATTTCTCAATCATCCAGAGTTATACCAAGGGCCAGTTCTTACCCTATCCTTACACCATTAACCCAACTCTTCCATCCATTTCTCCACATCCTGAATGGGCTGGGATTCGGCCTCTCTTCTCTCTCCCCTTCACTCTCTCTTGTGTTCTTCTGAAGCCCATTCCCCCTCGCTGCCTACAACCTGCTTCCCTCCTATTGTACTCTACTCTACCTCTCGCTGCCACAACCTGCTCCCTTCCTGTCATGCTTGACCCCTGCCTTGTGCAGGCAGGGTCCTCAGCATACTGGAGGGGTCAGGCCCCAGCTGACCTTTCTCCTCCTACCTCTTCCTTCGCCTCCGCGTTCCATCCCCTTCCATCACCCCCCGCTTCTCTACCAACATACCTACATCTCTCTCTCACCTTTCCTTCTCCCCCTTACGTAGCCCTAGCTATGGCTGACCCCTAATCTATAATGCACTTGTAGTTAACTTGCAATTCTGTTATACCTTAGCCAACCTGTTCTGCCTGTGTTTACTCCTCACTAACTTCCCTAGATCAAACTACAACAATTCAACAATCTATTCAGCTATTTTCTAGCTACACAGTTATGTGTCATTTAGTGTATGCCTAAATGTTATTTTGTGTTGTTGTATCTATCAAGTCCAAAAGCGTTGGCGTAGTATCTATCTAGTTCAGAACTGTTAGCATCCCGATACATTAAAGAACTAAGAGAGGTGGTGGCTGAACCTCTGGCAATTCTGTTTAGCCAATCACTGGAAACAGGGGAGGTACACAAAGACTGGAGGACAGCAGATGTAGTCCTCTTACACAAAAGTGGGAACAAAGAGGAAGCGGGGAACTACAGACCAGTCAGCCTCACCTCGGTAGTGGGGAAGATCATGGAAGCACTACTGAAGGAGAGATTGGTGGAACATCTGGTTGGCAATGGACTACAGGACCCAAGGCAGCATGGTTTCACCTGGGGGGGGTCATGTCAGACCAACCTCATTGAATTTTTCGACTGGGTGACTAGGGAGGTGGATCAGAGGAGGGCAGTGAACATGGCCTATCTGGACTTCAGCAAGGCCTTTGACACTGTGCCACATAGAAGACTATTACACAAACTGGGGAATATGGATGTGGGCAGGACAGTAGTGTGGTGGGTAGGTAACTGGCTGGGTGGCAGGACACAGAGGGTGGTGGTATATGGCTGTCAGTCCTCAGAGGGAAGAGTGACAAGTGGGGTACTACAGGGATCAGTGCTGGGACCGGTCCTATTCAACATCTTCATCAGTGACATTGCGCAGGACCTAGAAGGCAGAATTTCCCTGTTCGCTGATGACACAAAGCTCTGTAACAGAGTAGACACACCAGAGGGTGTAGATAGAATGAGAAGGGACCTGCAGAAACTTGAAGAATGGTCAGGGGTTTGGCAGTTGAAATTCAATGCAAAGAAGTGCAAGATAATGCAGATGGGGCACAAAAATCCTGGCGCAATATATAAGTTGGGAGGTGAGGACATAGCATGCACCAAGCAGGAAAGGGATCTTGGGGTTATCATCTCTGATGACCTCAAGGTAGGGAAACAGTGTGACAAGGCAGCAGGTAAAGCAAATAGGATGCTGGGATGCATAGGCCCCACCTGGAGTACAGTGTGTAGTTCTGGAGACCTTACTTATGTAAGGACATAGACAGGGTAGAGATGGTTCAGATGAGGGCAACAAAGATGGCACATGGATTGCATCACAAGTCCTATGAGGACAGGTTGAAGGAGTTGAATATGTACTCCTTGGAGGAGAGAAGGGAGAGAGGGGAAATGATAGAGACATACAAGTATCTTACAGGGAGGAACAGGGTGCAGCAATACACTATTTTTAAGCAAAAAAGATGTTCCAGGACTAGAGGGCATGGGATGAAGTTGGAGGGAGGATGATTCAGAAGAAACGTAGGAAGAATTTCTTCACAGAACGGGTAGTGGACAAGTGGAACACCCTGCCAGAGGAAGTGGTGGGGGCTGAAACAATCACGGGATTTAAGAATGCATGGGATAGACATAAAGGAATTCTGGAGGTCAGGGTTAAGGGGCAACAGACTTCTAGGAAAACATAAAGTGAACTTACAAGCTCAAATGGGCAGACTGGGAGGGTCGTAGGCCCTTATCTGCCGACACTGTCTATGTATCTATGTAGTTCATTACTTCTGTACGGTCTGCTCAAATTATTTGAATGTAATCTACTGTAAATTTATATTGTGTACCAAATCTCTGTAAACTGTCCTCATGTTCCCTTCCCCCCATGTCACTACAGGAGATGAGCAGCTTGTTGCTCAGTGTGCCTTCCTGGTGAAACATTTCAATAAATAAATAGAGAGCAGGCATGATAGAAACATTCAAGTACCTCAAGGGTATAAACAGTGTGCAGGAGGAGACATCTTCTAATACAGGAGAAGTATGACTACAAGGGGGTATGACATGAAATTGGAAAGTGGCAGGCTAAGAGCAAATGTGAGGATGTTTTCTTCACACAGAGGGTGGTGAACACATTGCATGGTCTGGCACAGGAGGCTGTGTCAGAAAGCATTGTGGTTAGATTTAAACATGCATGGAACAGGCATGGGAGAACCATAGAGGTAAAGCTGAGGGAGGGTGAGAAGCCGTAGTCAAGCACATAGCATACGGGCAGACTGGATGAGCCTAGCAGTCCTTATCTGCTGACAATTTCTATGTTTGAACCTCTGGGAGCATGGTCACAGTCACTCAACATAGGACAGGTTTCTACATTACCCACTGTGTGGCTTTACTTACTGACAGTTGCTGCCACCTGCTGCACTCTCTCCGGTCCTCGCTCCTCTGAAATCCCCACCCCCAGGCATCTACAATAGCCACGGAACAGCTTTACTAATTAGCGGCTTCTGCCACTCGACACACTCACTCTCTCCAGTCTTTGCTCCTCTAACCCTCCCACCCGGCTTCTACATTAGCTGCAGTGTGGATCTACTTATTGGCGACTCCTGCCACCTGGTACACTCTCTCTCCCCAGTCCACTAAGGCCAGCGGGAGTGGCTTTTCTGACTAGCAACTCCTTCCTGCATTTATGGTGCAGCTTCCACCATGCGGCACCTGCCACTCTCACTGCTGCCTCCTTGCTCCTCTGAAGCCTACATCAGTAACAAACATTCGTAGCGAACCTCTTGATATAAGTTGCTTTTGAAGGGTGTGACATTCTCTGACCAATGTAGAGTGGTCTGCAAGGGGCTTGACTGTGTCACACCAATCATCAGCCAGGTTGATCATCATGGTATTTTGCCAGATATGCTCTCTACTTGAAAAGAAAATGTCGCACCAATCATGTGGCAGCTTTTTCTTTTCATCTGCAGGACACCGCCCAGCAAACAGCTGTTCAGTGTCCCGATCAGCCTGGCTGGCGTAACCTTCCCCCCTCACCACCCCACTGGAGCTGCTGAGTGGCATACTTCTGAAGAGATTCGCATTCCACATAATGTCCCGAATTCAGGCTTGCCAAGTTACCCTGTACCGCTGTCCCGCATTCTTCTTTTCTTTTCCCCACCACAGCTGCCCAAATGCCAAAACCACATGCTGGCTGCTAAGTTGCTTTGTTCCCAGTTCTACAGGCTACCTTTTCTTGCAGTGCTTGTCTTGGTGCAAAGATGCTGCCCAGCAGGACCACTGTAGCTATGCCAAATCCCAGTCTCCCTCCAAGCAGCACTGTTGTCTCCAGGCGCACTCGCCAAAACTCAGCGTGACACGAGTCTCAGACGACAGTGGAGTGCTACTACAGGGGTCCCAACTGTGACATGGCAACAGCTCTTGCTGGAAATGGTGGTAGTCTGTCTATTCACTATCCCAACACAGAAGGCTGGAGATCGCACAAACTAAACATGTAAACTGTGTACTGTAAGCAATTCCGCTAAGACCCTTTAGTGACTTCAACTCATGGACATCAAATAACCACTGTAAAAAGTATCATCTAACTTCTGGCTCTCACGCTGCCCACCCCACCAACATTGCGTGATCTACAGTGAGCCATTCTGGCATGAGGGGATTGAAACTCAAGACAAGGCGGGAGCAACATTCCAAACTAGTCGACTGGCCCCAGAGTTAGAGGCAGGATACAAGCCATGGTAGCGTGCACCAAGTGACAGATTTTGTAAGGAGTTAATGGCACCGGGCTTTTTATCTCTGTCAAAATGAATGGGGAGTCTTAAGGGGTATCTGGAAGGAGATCATTGACAACTGGCCGTTTATGGGATATGAAATGAGGGACAGAGGTTGACAGTGAGACACCTGTCACAGACTCATAATAATAATAAAAAGTTTAGTTTTCCCTGGCCCGTCTGGGACATGACTGACACTGGCGGAGTCATGCAGTCCTGTACAGAACGCCACGCAAGCCACGCTGAGGCACTCTGGCGTTCATGCCTGGTTGCTGGCTGTAGCTGTGCTACTTGGGCCGATTCTGGGCATCACTGTAGCACTCCTGCTTTACATCTCTGTACTCAGATCAGCACTGGGATGAAAGGTAAAGTGTTCTTGCATCAAGGCTCCTAATATTGAACATATCTCTCAGCCTTGCAAAACGGTGCAGTCTCAGGGTTAAAAAATAAAAACAGGGGGTGCTAATAAGCAACTAAAGGAACAGTAACATCTTGCTTCGGCTCCATCTCCACAGGTCTCTATAAGGATTAAAACTGGTGAAAACGGACTTCAAAACTTGGGAAAATCACTACTAGCTTCTCTCCGAGGGTACCATTGATGACTCTAAGAAAAATTTCCAAAAGGGGTCAGCACAGTATAACCTTTTAATGATTTGATAATATAGCAGCAATTAAAAACATAACAGCAACACATAATAATAAATAGCACTAATCTCACCCAAATCGAAGAATGGAAGTGCAGGTGTGGAGGACAAAAACCGGGAGTGTCATGTAGCCAGACATTCAATAGGCCATTGATAAGTGCAAGTTCACATAGTCGGCGTTCGTTGTGGTCAAATAGCGGCATGGTGCATGTATCGAAAAACTTTACACCTACATAAAAACGGATAGCCCTTTAGGCATGCAAACCGATTCTAGGTGAAAATCACAGCAAAACACACACTGAACAGAGCACTTAACGCCAGAAACTCATGTAATGGGACCGTGACCTAAGGCATTCACGCACTTCCGGATATGCTTACGTATCAACCGTATAAAGGTCTTCTTCACAGCATACCGGTTACAACCATGAATCCCTTTTAAACCAGAAAGAGTTAAAGGTATACACACCAATAAGACCAACTAGTGCACCAAAAACCAGTGACCATGCAATTAAAAAGACACACACAGGAAACACACAATATGCAGCAAATATTATACAAGGTCAATATCAAATAGCCATCAATTTTAAATTAAAGCACACATTATATAAAACATTTGAATAATGAGCAGAGCCGGCAAGTCATGCTCATTTTAAGTGACCAGAGCACGAAAAGTCATAGTCACTGTGTGCAAAATTATATACTATCTGTAATACCGCACTTTAATTACTCAGACAGCAGAGCCGAACAAGTCATAGTCTACCTATGTGCAAGGCACGAAAAACCATGGGCATGTAATGTGCCTTAATATCTATACAAATGGCATATACTTTAAATAAACATAATAAACACATTTTAATTTATAAATAACTGTGTAGTGGATTTTCTTCATTCAGTCCTTGAGGAAACATGGTATTAAGCTCGAAAATCCAAAACGCTTCTCTTTGCAATAGCTTATTGCCCAGATCACCTCCTCTAAAGCCTACTTCCACTTTCTCTAATCCTATGAACCTTAAAGACACTGGAGACCCATGTCTTGTTAAATGGTAGTGTTGTGCCATCGCATAGTCTAAGTTCATGTTTCTAATTGCTCCTTTGTGTTCTCCAATCCGAGCTTAAGAGGCCTTTTTGTTTGTCCCACACATGACATGCCACACGGACATGTCAACATGTACACAAATGATGGCTATTTGATATTGACCTTGTATAATATTTGCTGCATGTTGTGTGTTTCCTACGTGTGTCTTTTTAATTGCATGTTCACTGGTTTTTGGTGCACTAGTTGGTCTTATTGGTGTGTATACCTTTAACTCTTTCTGGTTTAAAAGTGATTCTTGGTTGTAACCAGTATGCTGTGAAGAAGACCGTTATACAGTTGATACATAAGCATCTCCGGAAATGCGTGCATGCCTTAGGTCACGGTCGCTTTACATGAGTTTCTGGTGTTAAGTGTTCGGGTCAGCATGTGTTTTGCTGTAATTTTCATCTAGAATCGGTTTGCATGCCTAAAGGGCTATCCGTTTTTATGTAGGTGTAAAGTTTTTCGATACATGCACCACACCACTCTTTGACCACAATGAACATCAACTATGTGAACTTGCACTTATCAATGGCCTATTGAATGTCTGGCTGCAACACACTCCCGTTTTTTGTCCTGCACACTTGCACTTCCATTCTTCGATTTGGGTGAGATTAGTGCTATTTATTATTGCGTGTTGCTGCTATGTTTTTAATTGCTGCTATATTATCAAATCATTAAAAGGTTATACTGTGCTGACCCCTTTTGGAAATTTGTCTTGTTGACAAGTATGTTCAGCTCCAGGTGTAAGTCAGTTTGACTTTGATTTGTCTGAAGCTGAGAACCTTGCTACACTGCAAAGAACAAACTATAACTCCATTTAGGAGCTGAAAACTTGGTAAGGCATAATATTGTAAAGCAGGGGAGCTACGCTTTCTACAAAGAGTTTCATTTTTTTTTCCTTATTGGCATTAAGCAGTGAATTGCAGGATTCCATTAAAAGTGTAGTAATTTTATAACCAAAGGGAGTGAGATACAATTGAATTTGCTTGATTGTTGGGGTCAAGACCTAGGATTTGGAAGGATATTTTTGCAACATTTTAAAAGTGTCCTGCTGGCTGAGAAGTTAAGTTTTATTCCCTAGTTTCACTGAAAGATTTTGTGTATTGGAATCAGACATAGCAGACTGCCTACATTGAGAGACCTGCTTACATCACAGGTGTCACTAGTCAATCAATTGGCTTAATTCTTAAGATTTTCAGTGCAGGAAGAGTGTAAAGCACAGCTGACTTATTTTGGGGCTGACTGCTTTGAGAGCACAAACCACCAGGCTGTTTTGGGGCTGGGGAGGTTTACCTGTGTCTGACTTGGATGTCTGGATTTTTCTCTGTTTGATTAGCAGGGTATTTTCTCTGTCAAATTGTTGTGTAGGGCATCTTGCTGACAGGAAGGCACTCATCGCAGCACTGGGTCAGAGCTTTTAGCTGATTGTTTTGTGAGGGCACAGTTTAGGCCAACCCTTCCCACCCTCACCCCACCCACCCCTGGAAATAGTTCCTTTATACCTGGGGTTCTGACATCATTTCTAAGAGTGCAAGGTGCATATCACTGTCATATCCTCTCCAGCACACTGCACTGACAATATAAGCATAAACATTGTATAATATATATATTTCTACATAACAAACCAATCACACACACACAAAAAGAAAAAGTAGATAAACATGTGGGGAGTAGTACAATGTAATGGCTGTGGGGCAGCAGTCTTCCGGGAGTCTTTCTGGAGGCTGAGATGCTGCCCTATTTGCAGACAACTCTCTGCCCTGAGGGAGGAAGTTGCCGACTTCAGGCCATGCTGGACAGTAGTAAGGGAACCTTCCCCCAGGCCACACTGGATGGTAGGAAGGGAACTTCCCCCATCCAGGGAGCACCAGAGCCACCACCACTACCTCAGAGGTTGCAAAGAAAGCACAGCAATTGGACCACAGTGGTCTCAGGAAGGGTGATGATGGTGGAACAGAGGCACACCCAGTCAGTTGTTCCACTCCACAATCCATACACCATTCTGGGGGAGCATAGCTCCCCTATGGATGCACCCACAGAGGAGACTAAGGAGGCCGAGGACAGCTGTCACAAGGGAGGCCCACAGGAAGGAGACAGAGGACACCACAAGGAAAGGAAGCAGGTCCTGGTGGGGGACTCAATTATTAGGGGGATAGAACTGGGGGGAGTAGGGAAAACTGAAGTAAGGTGCCTGCCTGGTACCATGGCTTGGAGGGACAGGAAGCGCATCCTCAGGATCACGAGAACAGCTGCACGGGAGTCTGAGCTGGACGTCATTGTCCACCTAGGGACAAATGACTTGGCTCATCATGAGATTAGAGCAGTGAAGAAGGACTTTGTAGAATTGGGGAGGGGCCTAAGACAAGTAGCATACACAGTATCCTTCTCAGAGGTGCTGCCTGTCAATGGCATGAGTGAGGCGAGGGTACTTTGCACCATGCAGTTTAATGAATGGTTGAAAAAATGGTGTGGAGCACAGGGGTTTGGCTTCATTGGGGACTGGGGTTCCACCTGGAAGGACACCAGCCTATACTGGCAGGATGGTCTGCATCTGTCCAGGAAGGGAACAAGTCTTTTGAGCAATCGGTTTAAATGCTTCATTGGCAAGCTTTTAAACTAGTCAAGGGGGGAGGCACTGATAAGCAGCAGGAAAATCCCAGCCTCTCCCTACAAAACAGGGTACTAAATGAGAAAAAGACCGAGGTAGAAAGGTCAGTGGGGGATGCTGCAACAGAAGGTAAAGCCATCAAAAAATGGAGAGCAATGAGTACCAATGCCCATAGTCTGAGTAACAAGCTTCCTGAATTAGTGGCCTTGATGGAGGAGGAACATCTGGATATCATGGCAGTCACAGAAACATGGTACACACAAAACCATGACTGGGACGTAAACATACCAGGATACACTATCTACAGGAGGACAGGGAGGGTAAAAGAGGAGGAGGAGTAGCTCTTTACATAAGGGAAGGAATCAAAGCAACAGAACAAAAGGGTAAACAGGGAGGAGAAGAAGCACTGTGGGTAAATTTGGAGACCGGCAATGGCACCACAATCCGCACAGGGGTTGTATACAGACCCCCTTCTCAGGGGGAGGAAATGGACAAATGATAGAAAGTATACTTAGAATGGCAGAAAAAGAGGAGATTTGCTGATGGGTGATCTGAATATGCCAGATGTTAACTGGTGTGCAGTTGCAGCAGCCACTTATAAGAATGGGGTTATTCTAGATGCCCTACAGGGGGCATGCCTTAGACAACTAGTATTGGAGCCCACTCGAGAGGGAGCAATCTTAGACCTGGTTCTCTCAAATGGAGATGAAGAGAGGATCACAGATGTAGAAGTGGGTAGCCATCTGGGAACTAGCGACCATCGAACAGTATGGTTCACAATAAACACAGCAATAGAGTCGAGTCATACAAAGACAAAGGTACTGGATTTTAGGAGGGCTGACTTTGCCAAAATGGGTGAGTGCCTAAGGAATGCACTAGCAAATGGGCAGGAAGGAGGTGGAAGAACAATGGGGAATAATAAAACTGCCATCACAGAGGTAACAAGCTCTTGTAAAGCAAATAAACAAATGAACGAGGTAAGAAACCACTATGGTTCTCAAAGGAAGTGGCAGTGAAGGTTCAAGAGAAAAGAAAGCATTCAGGAAGTACAAGGAATCACAGAAGGAACAGGACAGAGAACTGTATCAGTTAAAGCAAAAGGAAGCTGGGAAGGCAGTCAGAACAGCAAAGGCCCAAACCGAGGAAAAGATAGCCAACTCAGTTAAGAAGGGGGATAAAACCTTTTAAAGGTACATCAGGGAGTGAAGGAAGACCAAGGGAGGGATAGTGAGGCTTAATAAAGGGGAGGGAGGGTGGGCAGAGGGTGACTGTGAAAAGGCAGAGATACTAAACAAATATTTTTGCTCAGTATTTACAAAGGAAGAGGGAGGTACCTAAACAAACAGTAGAAACACTCTGGATACAGAAGTTGATACCAGCCCATTTACAGAAGAAAGGGTTCTGAAAGAACCCTAAAACTGAAGGTGGACAAAGCAATGGGGCCTGATGGGATTTATCCCAGAATTTAAAAGAACTAAGGGTAGAACTAGTGACACCACTGACTACCCTCTTTAACAAATCATGGGAGGATGGGTGGTACCCGAGGACTGGAGGAGGGCAGATGATTCCCTTCACAAAGTGGGAGCAAGGCAGAAGAAGGAAACCACAGACCTGTTAGTTTAACCTCAGTGGTAGGGAAAATGATGGAATCACTTCTGAAGGAAAGAATTGTTGAGTATCTAGAGGCCAGAGGGGCACAGGACCCAAGGCAGCATGGATTCACAGCGGAAGGTCATGCCAGACAAATCTGATAGATTTCTTTGACTGAGTGACCAAAGTAGTTGATCAGGAGGGCTGTGGACATGGCCTACCTAGACTTTAGCAAGGCATTTGACACAGTCCCCACAAAAAGATTAATATACAGTTAGCCAGCCTGGGAGTGAGTCCCAAGATTATAGCCTGGGTAAAGAATTGGCTGGAGAATAGGACACAGAGAGTAATAGTAAATGGAGTCCACTCTGAAAAAGGGGTTAGTAGTGGGGCACCGCAGGGTTCAGTATTAGATCGATCCTCTTCAATGTCTTTATAGTTTACATTGCAGAGGGACTGGAAGGAATAGTATGTCTCTTTGCAGATGACACTAAGATCTGCAACAGAGTTGATGCACAAGGTGGGTGGAAAGGATGAGAAGGACTTGGCAAGGTTAGAGGAATGGTCAAATGTATGGCAGCTTAGATTCAATGCTAAGAAGTGCAAGATAATGCACCTGGGAAACAAAACCCAGAGGAAGAGTACACAATGGGGGTGAGATACTAACAACAACAAAATGGAAAGGGACCTGGGGTAGTCATATCAGATGACCTAAAGGTGGGCAAGCAATGTGAGAGGGCAGCAAGGAGGGTTGGGGGATACTGGATGCATAGGAGGCATCACCAGTAGAAAACAAGTTATTATCCCTCTGTACAGACAGCTGGTGAGACCCCATCTGGAGTACTGCGGCAGTTCTGGAGACCCAATCTCGAAAGACATAGACAGGATGGAAGCTGTCCAGAGGAAGGCAACTAAATGGTGCAGGGTCTGCACCAGAAGACATATGAAGAGAGACTTAAGGAGCTTAATATGTATAGCCTCGAGGAAAGGAGGGAGAGGGGGGACATGATAGAAACTTTCAAGTACCTCAAGGGAATCAACAAAGTCCAAGAGGGTAGCATCTTTCAAAAAAAGAGGTGTGCAAGAACAAGGGGGGCACAATTTGAAGATAGAAGGGGGGTGGCTCAGAGGTAATTTAAGGAAGTATTTTTTCACAGAGAGGGTTGTGGATGTATGGAACGGCCTAGAGGAGGTTGTGGAGTCAAAAACAGTGGTGGAATTCAAGCATGCATGGGACAGTCATAAGGCAATTCTAGGGGGTGGGAGTAGGAAGAAGTAGACTGCTGGTTAACTAGGATCTGCAGCTTATCCATCAGGTAGGGAAATGGGCAGACTGGGTGGGCCAAACGGTCCTTATCTGCTGTCAAATTCTATGTTTCTATGTTTCTGGGTAATGTGCACTCCCCTGTTATTGCCTTGATTAATGGGCCCCCCTTAACCTCTGAGAATTAGTTGAGAGGTATTTTTTCTTTTTTCGCATAATTGCTACAGCATTTTTAAGAGCTGCAAATGCTGACAGTGAGCTCCAGGAGGTATTTTTATATTTATAACACACATGGCTAATCTTGCACCCACGGTAGAAGGCCTGTCCTTCATGGATAAAGTAGGCCAGGATATTTTGTTATCAGTGGAAAGGGTACAGGCCCTGTTATCTGGTGTGGGCCTACATGGCAATAGAGACACAGTAGACTTTAAAAGTTTTGAATATATGCAGAAAAAAGTTATACGGTTCGACCTACATGCTGCTTCTTTGTCCCAGTATTGGAGGAATAAAAGGATATCGCAGGGTATGAGAATCCAGAAACCCCCGTCATTTGGGATGGAAGATTTGGAGTATCTCCATGATTGGCAATGCATTTTGAATAAATGCAGTTATGATTTGATGCTTCTTATGATCAAAAGGGCAAAAAAAGAATCTGAAAAGACAGCTCAAGAGGTCCTAAATTTAGAAACTAAGTTAAAAGATAAATTTCCATCTACTGAATATGATGCACTTAAACAAAGAACAGAACATAATGTGTCCAAATTTCAATCTGAATTAATTTTATATAAACAGAAAAAATATCAGCGGGATAAAGGTGATTATAAGTCTGGGACTGTATATACATGGCAAGGTACCAGAAAAAAGAACTATGTGGATAATAGAAATCACATGGCATTTACTGAAGATGGCAAGGACATTTCATCAGGGCTGGATAGTGATTTGGAAGAGTCACACCGAATAGATGAAAATAGGTGTTTTTTAGGAACAAATCAAGATTTGGATTAGGCCGACCACAGATTACTCAAAAGAGAAGAGGACAGGGGAAGAGGAAGAGGAAGAGGGAAAGGATCAAGAGGTAACAGAGGAAGGCAGAATTACAGAGGGAGACAGAATTCGGGGGGTGAGGAGATCTCCCAGACCAAGGAATCTGAATTGGAGGTCATAAACCTCTCAGATATACAATTATCTAGAGAACAAATACAAGTCTTATCGAAAGGTCTCAGCTTTGTCCCCACAAATAAAGTAGACCCATTTCAAGAAGAGGTTGACCTTTTCGTTTTTTCAGGAAATTATATCTGAAAGATCTGTTCTCTATGACTTCTGAGACTACACCTAATGTTGCAGATGGAGAGAGAGAGAAACCACTCTGTTTAAAAAACCTTCAATCTATAATCCTCCCCACTCCAATCACACCATCAATACTTTTTGTAACCTCATCACCAATGATGTACACCCCCTTTTCAATTAAAACAAATTTAAATATCAACGGCAAAATATCTCTAGTGATGAGAGGAAGGCCATAAAGGAATTACAGAGACAGCGAGATACAGTAATTAAGCAAGCTGATAAGGGAGGGGCAGTGGTAGTATGGGGTTTAGAAGCATATAACATGGAAGGGGAATGCCAACTGAAAAATGAAATGTTCTATGAAAAAATAGGCAGAGATCCGACAGAGAGTATTAAACTTAAAGCAGATGCTCTGATCAATAGTGGAATGAATATGGACTATATTATATCGAAAGAGGCAGAATTTCTAAAAGTATCGCATCCACAGAGACCAGTTCTGTACCTTTTGCCAAAAGTATATAAAAATATTAGTCCTGTACCGGGGAGACCTATTGTTTCAGCAAATGGCTCTGTCACCAAAAATATTTTGAAATTGGTAGATTTCTTTATCTAGAAACCAGTCCCTCTATTACAATCGTATATTAAAGACACGAAAGATGTTTTAAAGTTACTAAAAGATGTTGTTGTAACAGAGAATGATTTATTGGTGACTATAGATGTGGAGAGCCTCTATTCGAATATTCCGCATGAGGGTGGTTTGATAGCAGTACAGAAAGGTCTAGCTCAGAGGAATAAAATAAAACCTCCTACAGAATATATCATTGAACTGGCAAGATTTGTACTCAAACAGAACTATTTTTGGTTTAATGGTGAGTACTATGTTCAAAAGAAGGGTACTGCAATGGGCACCACCTTTGCTCCCAGTTTAGCTAACCTTTTTATGGGAGAATGGGAGGAGTCCTTCATATATAAACAAGAGCAAAATGTCTTTTCCAGACACATAAAATTATGGAAAAGATATATTGACGACTGTTTTATGATATGGAGTGGGACTGCTTGTGAATTGTGTCACTTTATAGAGTATATCAATCACACCAGTGTACACCTTCACTTTACGTCTGAAAGTAGCTCTTTAAGAATTCCTTTTTTGGACATTATGATTGACAAGCAAGGGACCGGACTGGTAACAAGCCTATATAGAAAACCTCTCTCAAGAAACACATTACTTTTAAGAAATAGTTGCCATCCACAATCAGTAGTGACTAATATACCGAAGGGACAATATGTGAGAGCGGAGCGAATTTGCTTTTCTTGTTTTTTGAAATTCAAGTTTATTGTTTTACAATTACAGAGCAAGTTACAGAGTCGGTAGTGCAGTAACATGAAACATACAACTTACTCTCCCTCCCAACCAACCCCCATACTCTCCCCTCTTGCATACAATCAATTGAAGGAGACACATATATTAGAGTGTAAATTATTGGTGTCACATTCCGGGTCAGAGTTCATCATGTATACAGGTAGTTAACCTTGTAGGCCAGGAATTCAATTCAGCTACAGTATTAAATACAGAGTGTGTAGGGTCTCCCATATCTTTGAGTACTTTGGAAGGCAATTTTTCATACAGGCTCCCATTTTCTCCATGCTCAAATTGAATAAAAGTTTCCGGTGCCACTCAAGATAGGTTAACGGTAGATCATCAAGCCAATGCCTTAACACAACTTTTTTGAGCGAGGAGGATATGGCAGCCATGTAATATTTCCTAGCCTTCACCTGTGTTCTAGTGTAGTCTCCAATTAGGTAAATTTCTGGTGTGAAGTAGTCTTCAATGCCAAGTAAGGGATCTGCTTTGGATTTAATCGTGTGCCATAGTGTCTTTACTAATGGGCAGTCCCAAAGAATGTGTCGAAGGGCTCCTTGTTGCAGATGACATCTGTTACAATTAGGAGAGGGAATTATGCCTATTTTGTGAAGTTTAACCGGGGTCCAGAATAAGTTATTCAAGAGCTGGAACTGTGACAGCCTAAGTCTGTCCTGTGTGATATACTTGTAAATATTTTGCCAAATAGTGGGCCAAGTGGAGAATCGTTCTGGGAGCTGCTCACTCCAATATTTAGGAGTCTCTGCCCTATCAGCGTATACTTGATCAAAGAAAAGGGAATACAGTCTGGAGTCTGAGTGTGGCTCCCATACTGTTTTAGATAGGGATTCAAAAAATTCTTCCTAAATAGGTCCTGTCTGGAACTTCCCCTGCCTTTGGGCTAGTAAATGTCTGATCTGGTATACTTTAAATAACTGGTGAGGTCCAATCAGAAACTGGGTGAGAATTGACTGTACTGAGCTACATATCCCATCCCGTAGGAAATCTCTGATCCGTGCTTTCCTCAGCGAAGGCACCCAAGTATCGGTAATCACTTTCCCCCCAGTTTTCAAATTTAGGTTGCGACAAAGAGGTTGATTATGGTCTCTACAGGGAGAGTATTTGAAAAAGATGCATAATTGGGTATGACTTTTCAGGGAAATGGCTATTGGAGTATGTGTCAGCTTTTTAGGGAGACATTTTTGATTGCAATATAGTAGTGCAATTGGATCCAAGCCTGCCTCTTTAATCAGCCCAATTTCAATTGTCACCCATGAGGAAACATAGGATAAGTTCCTTTCTTCCTCTGGTGACAACAACCACTTCAAATATTTACAGGCCGCACTGGCCCAGTAATACATATCATAATGAGGTAGGCGCAATCTCCGCTTAAATTTAGAGGCAGCTAGCTTGTGATAAGCTCTACAAGATGCCTTCCCCTGCCAAATGAAGTCCAAAATGATCGAGTGAAGCTTGGCAAAGCATTTTAGTGGAAGCCATGAATTGAGCATGTTAATGGGGTAAAACATTCTAGGGAGCATTCATTTCGACTAAATTTATGTGACCCCAAAGTGATAAAGGGAGATTCCGCCATCTACATAGATCTTGCTTTATTTCTTGTGTGGCTGAGTCCACGTTAAATTTAATCATCTTATACTCACTTCCAGCCAAGATAATTCCTAGATATTTTAGAGTGTTCTGGCTCCACTGAAGACCTAATTCGGAAATATCAGTTTTTTGTAATTTTCTATTTAATGGGAAGACTGTAGTTTTCCCTATATTGATTTTGTAATTAGATAATTTATTGTACTCTTCTATGATTTCCAAGACCACTGGATAGGACTCACAGGGATGCTGGAGATGAAGAAGAATGTCATCCGCATATGCAGAGACTTTTAGATCTTGGGAGCCAATCTGTATTCCTTGCACTCTGGGATTAAGTTGAAACTTGCACAGCAGTGGTTCCAGATATAAATTAAAAAGAAGAGGAGACAATGGGCACCCCTGTCTTGTACCTGAAAAGAGCGGAAAAGAAGGAAAGAGGAGCCCATTGCAATGGATACGTGCAGTTGGATGGTTATACAGGGATGAAATCCACTTACTATATAGAGGGGGATACTCCAGTCTGTGCATGACCTGAAATAGAAATTGCCAGTTTACTCTATCAAATGCCTTCTCCATGTCCAGGAACAACAGGCCAAAAGTAGAATCAGAATCCCTGGACACGGAGAAGATATGGAACAATTTACGGAGATAGTCCGAAGATGTTCTTCCTTTCATGAATCCCAGCTGATCTGAGTGAATGATGTGAGGCATGACTCTGGTTAATTGAGTTGCCAGTATTTTGGCTAGTATTTTCACATCGCAGTTGATCAGGGATATGGGACAATAATTGCTAACTCTGTCCGGGTCTTTCCCTGGTTTGGGAATTACTATTATAAGGGCCTCCAGTAACTGATTGTCTATTGTATCGGACTCCAATATGCTATTAAATAGCCTATTCAACCTGGAATTAATTGCTTAGTGAAGCATTTTAAAAAATTTGGGGAGAATCCAACTGGGCCCAGTGCTTTATCTAGAGATAGGGACTGAATGGCCTCCGGTATCTCTGTTTCAGATATAAGAGAGGTCAACCCTTCTTTTTGGTCTGATGGAATTACAGGCATTGGAATAGCACATAACATTAACAACCGTGATATTGGGTTGAGAGATCATAGGGCTATATAATTCTTTATAGTAATTTTCAAATTCTTGTAATATGTCAGCCGGAAGCAATTTATTCGAGTCGTCTCTCTGAGATCTGATACATTTTATAATTTTGAATGACTCTTTTGCCTTAAGTCTCAGAGCTAGGAGACAGCCAGCTTTTTCCCCGTGACCCAGATAGGTCACTTTTGTTTTAAGAATAGCCAGTTCAGTTTTTTCCCTAATTAGGGTGTCGTATTAACCGGTAAGACTGGTTAGTTTTAATCTGACATCTTCTAGGGTAGAGGGTGAGAGAGTTTTTTCAATTTGTCTAATTTGATTTAATAAATGCGAGGCTGTTTCTTCTCGTCCCCTCTTTCTGGCTGCTGCAATTTTGATAAATTCTTCTCTTAGTATGCATTTAAGGGCTCCCCATTCCATGTCTCCTTTCTCTGTAGAGTTAAGATTATTTTTAAAATATGAATCTATTGTTTCTTTAATGTTATCTGTGACCTGTTTAGATTTGAGTAATTGATTATTTAATTTCCAAATAGATTGTTTAGGAAGATTGGGAGCGAGCCCTAATTCGCATCTAACTAAGGAATGATCTGATACGGTCTTGGAATCAATTACACAATCTGACAAAGCTGTAAGAAGAGAGTTACACACTGAAAAATAATCAATTTGTGATCTGGATTCATGAACTTGTGAGGTAAATGTGTACTCCTTGAGGGTGGTGCGTAAGACCCTCCATGGGTCACAGAGTCTTATCTGATCCATCATGTCTCTAATTGCTCTCTGGGCGGGAGACAGACCCTTAGATCTCTTCCCCTCTTTGTCCAGGCCATAAGAGAAAGGAAGGTTCCAATCACCTCCTAAAACAATGGGGAGGTTTACAAAGGGGGATAATGCATTTAGCACCTGCATGAAAAATTCTAGGGAGTCTTGATTAGGACCGCATATGCTGCCCAATACTACTTTTGTTCTCCCTAAGAGCCCCACTGCTAGGATGTACCACCCCATAGGGTCAGATATAGTTTGTTCACACTGAAAAGGGTTGTTTCTAGAAATTAAAATGGCCACTCCTCTACTGGCCGAGCTGTTGCCAGCCATAAATACTAGTCCTATGAATTGTCTTCTAAACAGATTAGCTTCAGACTTTAACATGTGCGTTTCCTGTAGGCAGATCACATTACCTTTTAATAGTTGCAGGTGCTTTATAATCTTATACCTTTACATTCCATGAGATCCATGCGAAACTACCCATGTTAGATTTCCGGTATTCGGCTATTATATCTAATTGGGCTTAGTACTGATTCTTTGCCCCTATGCCCTCAGATAACGCTGCTGTTCTCCTATTAATCTCTATGCAAGATTTAACTCCTCCTTCTCCCACCTCTGTCCAGTCCTAATACCCCCGTACAAAACTTGAATTTAAACTGTAACCTCCATCCCCTTCTTCCTTGTTCCAGGTTACATGAGTGGCTAAGGATGTAAGAATAACCTGTAAAGAGGCAAAACTTATTATAATCCAAAAAACAGTCCCGCCTCCTCCCTCCCAACAAAACTGCTCACCGCTTGTGATCTGCAGGTTCAGCACTGCTCACCCACCCTAGCTCCATGCCCTCCCACCTTTTACTTCCATATTTAGCGACAAACTAGAAAAAAAATTGAAGAATTAACATAAGTATTATTAGAGAGTACTCTCTGGCTCGAGTTAACATGACATTCTCTTCCCTAGTCCATTGAGTAAGGTATACTGCTTATTAATGCTATTAAAATGCAAATACTGGCATCTAACTTCAAGTACAGAGTGTTCTTGCAGGACTCAAAAAACCTTGATGATCGAGTATTCAAGTGAAACAGCCCGCAGTAAATTATTACTGGCTGTAAACCAAATAAAATTTGAACAAACATATGCCATAGTTGGGAGCTTCATTTTCGGTTCCTGTTGGTGCCTGTCATCTTTCCAGCAAGATCTACTGTCTAATAAAACCAGCAACGGAAGAGTAGATCCGGCGCATGAAATGTCTGGTAGACAAAAGAAAAAGAAAGACAACATAGTCAGGGTAATTGACCTGTACATTCCTAGCAAGTCATTGAAATCAATGTGTCTCAAGAGGAAGTTACTATGTCGAAATTCAGCTCCTAGGTGCTATTCCAAATAAGATAGAAAATAAACGTGCACCTCTTACTTCAGAGGTTTCTACGGTGCAGAGTAATCACCAGTTTTGAGAACGATTGAGACTGAGAAGCAATTTTCCGAATATGTACAGCCTTGGGGAAGTGCAGTGTGTTAGCGCCCTCCAGTGGGCTTAGAGCATCGTAATGTTTGGCTGCTAAAGAAAAATACCTTCTAGCAATACATGGATCCTGTGCAAGCTGTGCAAAAATTACAGTTGCCAAAGATTTTGAGTAACTACATTCAATGTCCTCATTGATCTTTGAATTAGCACCACATATAACTCTGAAAAAGTAGGGTGGTGTTTCATAGGAATGTCCCGTTGGTTAATTGGCTTCTTGCCTTACACCTGCTGAATTAAACCCTTCACTCATTTCTGGGAGCTTCAGTGGGCCTTGAACAAGTCAGGGAGAGCTGATTTTAATCTTTCAGCCGCAGAGTCCACATCCTCATAATTATGCCATGTACCAGATAAAAAAACTTGTAGATGGGCCGGGTATCCCATTCGGAACTGAATACTGGAGACAATCAGCTTAACCACTAGCGGGTGATAGGCAGCTCTTTTTTGGCATACTAAAACAGGGAGGTTCTGGGCTATACGAATTGTGGCCCCTTCCCATTTAAGTTCTCGTATTTCTTTGATTTTAGTAAAAAGATGTTGATGTGCAAGATAATTTAGAAAGCAGAAAATAAAGGGCCTGGGTGGAGATCCCGCTGGCAGCATTGCTCTAAGTGCTCAGTGAGCTCTTTTGATTGTATAGTTAGAGCCAAAAGGAGAAGGTTTTGCCAGTTTATTGAGTAATTTATGGGTGAAAAGAATTGGGTCCACACCCTCTTCTCTCTCCGGGAGTCCGATTAGGACAGCATTGTTCCTCCTGCTCCGACCTTCAAGATCTTCGAGCTTGTTTTCCATCCTGTTAAGGCTTTGTTTGAGTGCTATAATCTCTGGTGCCTGCTTATCCACCCTTTTCTCCAGTGAGATCACTCGAGCATCAGTGTCGCTAGCTCTCCTAGAAAGGTCTTCTATAGAAACCGTTACTGCTTTAAATTCCTCTGTGAGAGCTCGTAGTTCGTCCCTGAATGGTTTATCTTGACAAGGTAAGAGGTTCATGTTCCAATGTATTTGGTTCTATTTCTGGGCTGCTGATGGAAGATGAGGCCTTGGATTTTTTTACGGCCTTTACTGGTGATGTCGGTGGAGTATGCTTTGGCAAAGCTTTCCTCATTGTAGCCTCCATTGCTAGGGATTTCCGATTCAAAAGAATCCAGTTGAGTTCTTCCATCAGATAGGATGTGCTTTTTAAGCAGATTGTCACTTTTTATTTGGAATTTTTTGGGCTTCACTGAGGTAGGTAACTGGAGCAAAGGAATTAGGCTGCTAGCACGTCTTCCGCATCACGTGATCCCTGGATTTGCTCTTCTGAAGATACGTTTCGAATTGCTAAAAGAGATCTTATGGATCGTTTTATAGCACATGGTTATGAACCAGAATTACTTTTGGACACATTACAGATTGTCAATAATATGGAGAGAGACAGCTTATTAGAGCCTAAACATGGAAAGGAAACTGACAATAAATTGATTTTTGTTACTGAATATAATGATTTGGCACCCAAGATTGGGAAAATCATAA
The DNA here is from genome assembly GCA_016271365.2 of Neoceratodus forsteri. Taxonomy (NCBI): domain Eukaryota; kingdom Metazoa; phylum Chordata; order Ceratodontiformes; family Ceratodontidae; genus Neoceratodus; species Neoceratodus forsteri. The sequence continues at coordinate 303,636,415 of CM057455.1, read as the reverse complement.
ATAGACATAGGCCTGTCATATGCTCTGATCTTAGACTTAAGAACCTCTGGGAAACCATTCCAATGACTATGTATACAAGAGGCCAGAATCTTAAAGATATGTTAGTCAAGTCTTATGTTTCAGTGGAGGTACCTAAACATAGAACATGGTTACCAGCTCCACCACAAGGTAACTATAAATGTGGCCATTGTGTTCATTACTCTAATACACACGACCCAAAATTCTTTCATCATCCAAGATCTGGCAAAAAATATAATATCCAGTCGTTTATTTATTGTAGTTCTGCTGGAATTGTGTACATGTTGACATGTCCGTGTGGCATGTCATAAGTGGGACAAACAAAAAGGCCTCTTAAGCTCCAGATTGGAGAACACAAAGGAGCAATTAGAAACACGAACTTAGACTGCGATGGCATGATACTACCATTTAGCAAGACATGGGTCTCCAGCGTCTTTAAGGTTCACAGGATTAGAAAAAGAGGAAGTGGGCTTCAGAGGAGGTGATCGGGGCAATAAGCTATTGCAAAGGGAAGTTTTTTTTGATTTTCAAGCTTAATACCATGTTTCTGCAAGGACTGAATGAAGAAAATCCACTACACAGTTATTTATAAATTAAAATTATTATGTTTATTTAAAGTATATGCCATTTGTGTAGATATTAAGGTACTTTACATGCCCATGTTTTTTCGTGCCTTGGACATAGGTAGAGTATGACTTGTTCGACTCTGATCTCAGAGTAATTAAAGTGCTGTATTACAGATAGTATATAATTTTGCACACAGTACCTATGACTTTTCGTACTCTGGTCACTTGAAATGAACATGACTTGCCAGCTCTGCTCATTATTCAAATATTTTATATAATGTGTGCTTTAATTTAAAATTGATGGCTATTTGATATTGACATTGTATAATATTTGCTGCATGTTGTGTGTTTCCTATGTGTGTCTTTTTAATTGCATGTTCACTGGTTTTTGGTGCACTAGTTGGTCTTATTGGTGTGTATACCTTTAACTCTTTCTGGTTTAAAAGGGATTCATGGTTGTAACCGGGTATGCTCTGAAGAAGACCTTTATACGGTTGATACGTAAGCATATCCAGAAGTGTGTGCATGCCTTAGGTCACGGTCGCGTCGGGGGGGATCATATAACGAATATCTGGCACCCCGAATACGAATATTCATCCGAATATTCTAATTAAGGTATTCGTACACCCCTACTATTATTATTCAAAGACTATGCCTACAATTCAATGGGTGGAAGCAACCATCCACGCTCCCTTCCTAAGCTATTTAAGTCAGCTCCCTCCAGCCTCACTCAGAAGCACTGTTTCTTTGCTGCAGTCGGAGGCTCTGCCATCAGACAGTGGTTTGTCTTTCACTTTCCCTTTGTGAGTTTGGACTTTCTACTTGGTTTGTGCCTCTCTGGCTTTCTAGGACAGTATTTTGCTTTCTACCTTCCTGGCTGCAGTTTGTGCTTCTCTCAGCCACCTACGGTATTCCTGCTGCATTCTTGTTCTCATGTACCTTGTGTTTCTTTCTGTTTTGGTTCTTATTGGGCCTTCTAGTTTTCCCAGTGTCCTGGTTCATTATTTTGTTTTGACTTGTTCTATTCAGGCTCCCATTTTGCTGTTTTTCTATAACTTTTGCAAGCTCTCAGTTTAACTGCAATCCTTAAATGTTCACACCTGGCTCCTGGCCAGGCAGACATTCCCTTCTGGGGTCTGCTGTTGTTCACTTCATCAGCTACTGCTTCCTAGTTTTCAGTTCCCATATGCTCCTGCTTACCATAGCAGTTTCATTTACTGTTTCTACTGTCTCAGCATAATTTTTATGTTACATTGGAACAGACTGCATGCATGCAAAAACCAAGTGGTCATCGATAACAGCACACATAAATGTTAAGTGACTTGCTCAGGATCATACAGTATACAAGTGGGGATTGCTGAGATTCAAACCCAGGTCGTCAGGTCTCCTGGTTTGCAGTTTAGTGCCTTTAATCACTAAGCTATTCTGCCTGCATACATAGGGCTCGCTCGTACTTCAATACAAATCTGCATACATCTGCATACTTGCGGCATGCTTATAGCCACTGATATACTTTTTTTAGTTTTCTTGTCCTCCTCATCTCAGCTGAACTGTAGCACACATACAAATGGAAACACATGTGGTTCTTCCCACCCAAACACACACACTTACCCACAAAACTACTTAATTACTTCTGTCTGGTCTGTAGTTCTATTGTTTTCTCTCGATAATTTTGAATGCTTCCATGCAAACAGACTTTAAGGGGCAAACATAAAAAATAGCAATAACTAGAACCTGAGCCGTTAGGAAGGTATTTTGGTGCCCTGGGCAAGATACTAATTTTGCGCCCCCAGAAAATAGTTAGTGGGTAATGCATGTCTCCAGAAGCTCTGATGTATTTACATGCTCTTTGGTGGGTTTGGGGGTTTTTCTGAAGAAAAACATACTTTTAATACAGAAAAGAAAAATCTAAAAAAATACAATCTTTGAGCATGAGCAGACAGAGACAAAATTTTAAAAAGTGTGTAAACAAAGGAAAAACTAAAATCGAATTCTCTTCTCAAGCCTTGGTCCTGCCCATCTCCTCCTTCCTAGATACCCAGATCCAGTGTTGCAACCCCTCTCCTCCAGCTTGTTCCAACCTCCCTCTTTCTCCACATTTGTTATGCCATATTGTTCATTCCATGTTTTTTAGCAGTGGTGGGAGGCCATTTAGGCTTCTTTCACTTTAATAGGTGCATGTGTTGCATCTGCACAGCATCTCCCTCTGCTGGTTTAAAGCTGCCTAATTTTTTAAATAATTCTTTAAACTTGCTCCGTGGTATCCTGATGCCCTTCTCAGAGGGTTGAGGGCCATGCAGCTTGGATAGCTTTCAATCCATCCAAGAGTGGCTCCAATACCCCAGGCACCCCATCCCTCCTGCCTATACCACTCCATCAGCCATGAGCTGAAGTGAGCAACTGGATGAACCCTCTTCTAGTTCTCCCTTCTGCTCAAACTGGCAGAAAAAACTCAGAAGTCAGTGAGGCAGCTGCCAGCTTGGATGTCCCCCACAAAATTTCTAAAGCTATTCTTAACCTCCTCTAGGAGTCTGCAAACCGGTTATCGGTGCCTAGTAGGACTGCTTTCCACTCTATTGAATTTTTTCTACCCTACTTACATCCCATCCAACCAAAGCCCCAGAAGGCATCTAACCTTTCTGTTCCCTGCTTCTTTGCACCCACCACCCTCTCTGTCCTCTTTATGATGGAATCACCTATCACAAGCTCTTTCCTAGCACTGTCTTGCCTCTTGGACTCTGATCGCATCTAAGGTGTACTCTTAAGCACAGACTTGGTCTCTTGCATGCCTGTAGAGTATGGCCGCCCTTTTCACTTGGGGGACTAGACAAACCAAATTGCACATGAGGGGTGAATCTGTTTGCTGTTGTCACCTCAGGCTCTCAGCATATATAAACCCTTCTTCCCCATCCTCCCCTACAGTAGGTGTGGCACGGTGTGCAGTGGGAAGAAGTAGTGGCTGCTTGCACCAGTGTCCACTGGGACTCACTGTAAGAAGGTTAAGTTCATCCTTTACTGCACCCAGCTCCACAGTGAGTGCTGCAAACGTGCTGCACACCAGGCAACATTGCTGCCTCCTGAGGACTTTCCTGAAGATGACTGCACCACGGCTGCTGCGGCCTGTGATGCCTCCTTCCTACCCTGTCGCCCCATAGCTCTCCACATCCTTCTCGAATGACTCCCTTATGTCCCTGCTTTACCTATTGACATAGGGTCCCCATCCCTAGTGCTTCACTAGCACTGCTGAAGTTGTTTCATGGGCAGAGACCCCTTTATCAGGGGGTATCCCAGACAGGATTTCTCTGGCAGTCACTTAAAAACCCATAATCTTCACCTACTCTACCACTATTCTGGATATCTCCTTACCCTCCTTTAGTCCCACCTTGTCCTTCAGATTATTTTGTTTGCTGGCACCAGCACACAGAAATCCCAGTTTCGGTCCCTTCCTGCAGTCCCACAGGATGCCCAAGCATGTATAGCAAAGTTCCTTCAGTAACAGGACCCCGTGTCTCACTTGTGTCCCTTTATCTTTTTTAAGCATAGTCCTTTTCATACTCCCTGCAGATTAATTATTTTACTTTTAATACAACTAATACACCCCAAGACTGACACACACAAAGAAAGGAGACTTGAGTTTCAACTGTTTTATTTTATTTTTTTACTGCCCCAACACACACACAGTATAATTTTTGTTTCTGTAAATGCTGCTGCCTGCTGATTTTGAGCTAGGAGCTGGTTCGGACTCGGGACTGACTCGTGAGGCACCAGGCTTTTATTTTAAAAAATGCAGCCAGCCTAGGCCCCAGCCAGCAGACTTGGTTACAAAGGCAGCACTGACCAGCACGAACTAAGTAACTACTGCTGGGACACCCGGATGGGATTAGGAAAGCAGCAGGTGGGGTGGGCAGATGGCAGCCAGGCCAAGCAGCCTCCAGGCTTAGTCAGGAGTTGGCAGGAGTCGGCAAGGCAGGTGGATGGGGCGGCTGGCAGGGACCCGGGACCGGGGAATCAAGAATCATTTAATCAACTTTTGCAAGGTGGAAGTCCGGACCGTGGATGTGGAGAACAAGACGTTGTTTTGCACTGTCTTGTAAAAAAATCGCCCGTGAGTCGGCAAGAGGGGCAGAGGACTGGGACTTGGGGCCAGACCAGAAGGGCTCTCATAATTCACAAGTGATCGATCAGCCTGCCTCAGAGGGAGGACGAATGAATCAGGGGTGAGGGAGAATACGAGCTGGCCAGTCAGTCAGCACAAGGGTCCACTACAAAGCAAAGCAAAACAGACAAGTTAAATACACAGCAGCCAGCCCTGATGAGCCCAATTATCTAATCCTATATCCTAGGCTAACCTTTGCCTTCTTTGAATGAGGATGATCAGTAAGTAGTTTTACTTTTTTCAAACCCCCCAAACACACAGATCATCATCATTTATTTTTAATTAGACGGATCATGGACATGGAAGGAAGTTTCATTCTCTTGTCGAAAAATGCTGCTACACAAAATCAATTTAAACAGTCCATGCATGCTCTCTCTCTACTATTCTAGTCGCTGTCTTGTGCTCTCCTCTAACCGCCTCTGCTCAACTGCTCTGCCACTCTAACAACGCTCTGGAGTCTGCTTATCTTATATACCTCACTTGGCGCCAGCCTGCCCCCACAGACAAACTGTCTGCTCTGTATACCACCTGATTGTTCTTCTTGCTGCAGCAACATATCATGTGAACCCCACCCCCCTGACTTGCTGGTCCGCGGATGTGCCCTGCTGGCAGCAAATAGTAATTACCTAAAGAAAGTTTAAAAAAAATTTAATTTCCAGTGCTCACTTTTCAAGTTAATAATAGGTGAGCTTCAGATGAAACTCGCTTCGGAGACTTGCGCCGGCGGCTGCCCCACCGGCCCCGCCCTTCCTACGGTACTGACTCGACACCTACCCACACATGCACTATTTTTAAGCGAAAAAGGTGTTCCAGGACTAGAGGGTATGGGATGAAGTTGGAGGGAGGATGATTCAGAGGAAACGTGAGGAAGAATTTCTTCACAGAACGGGTGGTGGACAAGTGGAACACCTTGCCAGAGGAAGTGGTGGGGGCTGAAACAATCACGGGATTTAAGAATGCATGGGATAGACATAAAGGAATTCTGGAGGTCAGGGGTAAGGGGCAACAGACTTCCTGGAAAACATAAACTGAACTTACAAACTTAAATGGGCAGACTGGGTGGGCCATAGGCCCTTATCTGCCGACACTGTCTATGTATCTATGTATCCATTTCCCCCCCCATGCACACATACACTGTAGTGGCTGCAGCCACACTGCTACAGACAACCCACCAAGTATAGATATAAGTCGAGAGTCTCTTACCTGAGTACTAGGGAGCCAGAGGTAGGAGTCTTTAAGAGATGATGTCCATGGGTCAGAATGCTGGGTAGTGCTGTGTAGAATGCAGAATTCTGCCTGTGGAATTAGTGCAGAATGGCCATTCCGCTGGCAGAATTTCCACTGGAATTTGACTGGTTCTTCAGTGGCATTCCGCCTACTGTGATCTGCTGAATATTATTCTGTGGAAAATCAATTTTTCCGTGGAAAATTATCCCACAACAATTTCCACGGAAAATATTGAGATCCATGGAATAATATACATATCCATGGAATAATTACAGGACTAACTACCTGCTTACCCCTGCCGCTAAACTGGCAATTGCTAGAGGAATCCTGTTACCAACTCTCACCTACGGTGCTCCCATCCTAACCATGGCCAGCAAAACTGCTCTGCACCAATGGGACACCACCTTCAACAATGTTTGCAGGTATGCGGCTAAAAGCACCGTGCCTGAAGCACCATTGTAGCTATATACAAAGACCTGGGCTGGCTATCTCCCTCCTCCACCAGGCAATATTACCTCTGCAACCTTTCGACACCATCATCAGAGCATCAAAGCCAGCTGAGCTCTCAAAACTACTCCAACCAGTTATACCTTCACGGGACCTTAGATCCTCTGACAAGTCCTTATTGAATATTCCTCTCTGCCGCACAAAAAGGCTTGGGCCTTCAGTTATGCTGCCCTCACTTTTGGAACTTGCTGCCCAGGGACTAAATGCTCCTTCTCCACGATGCATTTCAACACAATCTCAGAGCTTTCCTTACCTCGATGGACAAATGTGTTTATTTTGATCCCTCTTGAATCCCATGCTCCTAACCTGTTCTCCTCCCCTCCCCTATTATGTATTATAGGCACTTGAGCTTTTTTTATTCTTGGTTGTTTTTTGCTTTTATGTTTCATGTTTGTTGATACTGTATAACATTGTTGTTCTGATGCCAATTGTAAAGCTCTCTAATTACTGCCTAGTCACTTAGCTTGCCCTCGCTCCTGAGCTGTTTTCCCCACCTTCATTCCTTATCCTGCACCTCTGTTCCTGTAACACTTACTTTCCCAGCCCGCTCCTTCCCTTCCCACTTAGCCATTTCTCCAGTACCCCTGTCATTACCCTCCCTTTTCCTGCCCCCTCCTCTCCTGCTCTTTGCCGCCTCACTCCCCCTCTACCCGCCTCCACTCCCTCTCTGCCGCTCTTCGGTTCACCGCCCGGTAACAGGTTGCTACCTTTGCACCGCTAATGCAGCAACTTGCCGCCACCCTTCCTACCTTCTTTCACCTTTCTGCCCCTCTCCTGCCAGCTTTCCCTCCTTCTTTATTCTTCCCTCTTCTCCCTATGCTCAGTCCTCACCCTCCCTCTCCTTTTTATCCCGCCTCCCACCAGTTTGCGTGACTCCCTCTCTCTCTCTGCCATCTCGTAGTTCCACCCGGCTCGGCCGCAGGTTACTACTCTACCCGCCAATGCCGTTTTCACCACTTTCCTCTTGTCCTCCTCCCTTCTTCTGCTCCGCTCGCGCTCTTACTAGGTGCCTCTATCTCCCTACCCCACTCATTTCCCTATCTGTTCCGTGCCCTTCATCCCTTTTCCCCTATACCCTGCCCTTCCCACCTACCCTTCCCTCCCATTCCTTTAGTTCAAATCCCTCCTCACCCTTGCACCTAGTCCCCCCACCGCCTTCCCCTGCACATCACCCTCTCTCCCTCTCTATTTTTTGCACCCATAGCTTCACTGTCCTGTTCCCCGACCTCTCCGTCTCTCTTGCCGACTCCCGGTTCCACCGTCCCGGCCACAGGTGGTAACCTTCTCCCCGCTAATGCCGCACTTGGCGCCTTAACCTCCCTCCTGTCCTCCCCTTTTTTGCTATTCGCCCTACCACCCCCTGTCTCCGTCTCTCCTGCCCTACCCTTACACCTGTCCCCTACCACCTCTCCCCCTAGTTCTCAACAACTGAATACATGTAATTTTATCCTTATTGCTATGCTTGACTACACTGTGTGACTTTGTCCTTTGCAAATGTATCCTGCTCTGTGTAATTTCTTATGTATCCTGCAAATGTATCCTGCTTTGTGTAATCTCTTATGTATCACTGTGTTCTGTAACTGTACCTCCCGGGTCGTGCCTGAAAATAGTCACTTGTTGGCTAGTGCACTTACCCGGTCAACAAAAACTAAATAAATAAAATATTCCATGATACAACATTTTTTTTCCATGGAAGATAATTCTGCAACTGTTTTCTACCGTGGACTTTTGCCATTCCGTTTGTGGTGAAATTTGACGGAATGTTGGCAGAACTTTGAAAATTCTGCGTAATTTCGTTCAGCCAGAATTTGAAAATTCCACACAGCACTAGTGCTGGAGTGTACCCCCTTGAAATTAACAGAGTTATTTTTTATTATTATTTTATACTGTACATTACGGTGGCAAATTTGAGAATAATGAAGGCCACTGCTCGACAGATAGTCGAGTGGCGGCCTTCATTACTCTCCAACTCTCCATCAATAATGTATAAAACAGTATTAAAAAAAATACCCTCATTCATTTTAAGGGGCATATACCTGCACTCCTCCTTGCCCTATGTCATAATGTGCCGGAGTGTGGAGAAGTGAAGGTCGGCTTCACTGGGGGGGCGCATAAGTCTGACTCTAGTGGCGCTCCAATATTCTGTGCATACCATATCACTCAACTGTCCCTGAATGCATGGGATAGCCCTTATTTTACCCCATAAAACTGCTCTGCCCCTCATCCATCCTTCATGGGAAACATGCTGCTCACACAGAGGATGTTCTGTAAATTTAGACTTTGTAGCAGGGGCGCCATTTCAGATTTCAGCAGGGGGAGCCAACAACCAGTGGAGGCCAGGTGCTAGTTAGCCTTTAGGTGGCAAGCACTGGACTGTCTTTAAAAGGTAAAACTTATTTGTTGTGATTGAAAAGTGATATGCAGATCAGGAAAAATTCAAATGTAGAAGATTCATCTGTCTATACCCCAGAGCAGTGCATCAGATTTAGGCTTTAAACCCACCCAGTTACTAATCAATTTGTTTCCTGGCTGAAGTTCTGACACCCCCCCCCCCAAAAAAAAAAAACCTCTGTCCCAGTTTCTGTCCCAAACTCCATTCCATTCAATACACAGCTCATGTGGGTCATGAAGCCACCCAAAGGTGCAGAAACATGAAAAACACATCCATATTTCAGTCCTTCCTCCTTCCCCTAGCCCCCTGTAAAAATAATTATTACTTTACTTACTCAGCCATCTGTCCAGAACCTGTGGCCTAGCTAAGTGTGCCACCAGCCCAGTTTTCAGTCCACTCCTCCTCCATCCTTCTTCCAGAAGCTGGATCCTAGAATCAACCATCCCAGGTCCCCAGCATGGTCTGCAACCAAGTCACCTCATCAACCGAACCCACCCAACCTGTGTTGCTTGCTTCTTGCTTGGCTACTGCTGTGCCTGCTGCTGCACTGCACTGATCAAGGCCTACGAAGGCCGCCCACACCGCTGTCACTGCTTCCCTTAAGCGAGATTAGCTTGCTGCCAGGGGCATGCTGGTTTTTTTGAGGCGAGCCTAGTAGAGTAAGTAGGTAGCCTAGTCTCGAGTTAGCTTGTAGCTTACCCCCAGCCCCTTCTGCCACCAAGGAAGATGGAGACTCACTAAGAGTAGAACAACAAAAATATGCTGCCACAAAACTGCTATTGAGAGTTCAGTGCTCACTGACTCCTCCAAGCTGTAGTGTGCAGCCTGTCTATTCTGTGGTGGGAAAGACAGTGTCCCACTTGTGTGACTCATGTGCTCTTGCTTGGTTTGAGCTCCTCCACATCACATGTGATGGTGCTGCTGCTAATAGGTGAAGAGAGTGCACAACACAATACAGACACATTTGAGTCAGGAGTCCACCTGCAGCATGAGTGCAACACAGGCCAAGGGGGCACTTATTGTGCAAAAGATTAAATCCAAATTTAACACCGTTATCGCCACACCTTAAGAACAACCTTGGCACAAATGCGGGGGGGGGGGAGGAAACTGCCCCCTCTGTCCCACCTTACTGGCACCCCTGCTTTATGCTAGAAATTAATTCTAAGGGGCTAACATCAGTACAAGTAAATAAAATGGTTTCCACTGTGTTCTGAGGTACTGTATCTCCATGCTTCAAGATGTGTCCTGATCATTGTGAGGGTCAGTGTCCCTCATTTTGAGTGTCCATATCCCTCATTTGAGTGAGAAAATGTGAGGTATGGTGCATGCTTCCAAGATCCTACTCAGCATAAAGAGTGCTGAGCATAGCCATAGTGTATATGCTCCATAAAGAATGACTAAGGGAAAATAAGTGAGCCGTAACAGTCATGGAGAAACACATTTGTAGCACTAAATATGCATAAAGGGATTTGCATGTCCCAAAACAAAAACGTCAGGCTTCACAACACAGAGGTCCCTCTTCGCACATCTAGAATGGGGGATGTTGGCTGACTATATCCTAGGCATTTAATACAGCAAGCAAACAATACTTTACAAATTAATGGCAAATTAATGACAAAAATCAAAAACCATTAAACAACTTACAAAAGGATCAAAATTAATGAGTTTACGCCAGGCGATCTGGGTTCGGGAACGGACCCGGGTCGTCGGAGGACCGGCCGGGGCGGGAAGGATTGAGCATCCCTTGGACAGCTCTCCTCCCTAGGGGAGGTAGGGCGGCACTGGCGCTGGAGCGGCATCCTAGCGAGGCTGGGTGGTCACACCACGCCAGCGCAACAGAACGCCAGATGGGGTGGACGCAGGTCGCCATTGCACGCCCCCATCCTGCTTAAAGGGACAGGGGGATAAAAATCCGTGCCTTGCTGTCTCAATGGCGCTCCCACCCCTGGTAGCCCTGATCAGCCTCAGAGCCGATCCCCCAACTAGTCAAAGTCCTTGACCCGAAATGGGGGTCGTGCATGACCCACTCTGTGGGGGTAAGCCAGGGATGACCGGGATATGTATATATCCGGAGGTGGGGGCATCAGAGGTCCATGACCGGAGCTGATAGCCGACGGGGGCAGTAGGGCCAAAAACAGAAAATAGAAAAAAAAAAATTAATGAGTTTACCTAATTGTAATGGAAAATCAATGAAAAAGATATTTTAATGGCTCTAATTGCTAACAGTAGTATGAGAAATAGAAACTGATGTGTTTTTTAGATGAGATTTGCACCAGCTTAGTTGCTGCACACATGGCAAGCATGCAACACACGAACCTGATGTGATTTTTAAATGATGTTCACACCAGCTTAACTGCTGCACTCATGTCAAGTGTGCGACATGCGAACTGATATTTATTTATTTATTTATTTTTATTTTTATTTAGTTTTTGGTAACCGGGTAAGTGCACTAGCCATAACAATGACTATTTTCAGGCACGATCCGGCAGCATACAAAACAAAACATTTGCAATAACAGGTTACAATATATTGGATCAAAACAAGTCAAGGTAGGAAACTACAGAGCAGGCTGGTGAAATTACATTACAGACAACAGTGGAATAAAATAACAAGAGACAAACAAAATTGAGGTAAAGAGAGTTAACATAACATTATACAAAAATACAATATTGGTTTGGTCATAAGTGCTAAAATTATCATAGATAACTAGGCGAGGTTATGCCTAGGAGACAGAAACATTTAAGGGGTAAGATATAGGATGATGTAGAGGTGTAAGATAAAGTAAAGGGGGGAAGTGAGGATTAGAGAGATGGAGGTAGGATAGGACAGGAACGGTAGGGACATATGGAGAGGTTTAAGTCCCAAGGTAGTGAGAAAAGTAATAAAACAGGAGGTTAGAAGAAGAGAAACTAATCATCGGTGGAGGTCAAAGACCAAGAAGTGGTAAGAAGTATGATTTTTAGATGATATTCTCACCAGCTTACCTACTGAACGTATGTCAAGCTTGCAGCATGCAAACCTGATGTGCTTTTTAGACCTGGTTCGTATAGATTCACTTTGTTGTATATGTGAACCACATGCAAACATTGCACAATTATGCATGTGGCATGCATTCTGCATGTATGCAGCACACTTTTATTTCTGTAAGGGTTTTGTGCAAAGTGCTACAACATGAGCCCTGAGGGTGAGTGACTGGGAAAGCGGTCTGTCAATCGAACGGGACTGTGGACTGTGCCAGTGGGTCGTGAGAGGGCCCATACCCAAAGCCTGAGAACAGTTCTGTTTTAAACCATGGTTGGAAAGGTTGTTATGGGCTCATAGTAAATTTTTAAGAGACCAAGACTTGGAGGCAGGACCTGAACAGTCCTCGACTGGTGAGAAAGGTCGAGGGTCTGTAACTTCTGGTCCAGCCTGAAGAGTCAAATCCCCAGGGGTGACAGCCCTGAGGAAATGGGCCCTGAATTATATATGAGTCTGTGGCCGTTTGTATGTAATCTCTTTTTTAAAGAACTGCTTTTGGGAAGAACAGTGACATTTTAGTGCAGCTCTGGGTTAGAAGAAGAGTGCCTGATATTAAAGCCGTTTGAGCTAAGAATTATTGTGACCCACTTCACAGTTTTGCTTTACAGAGTCATGGACTTCTCTGAAGGAAAAAACACAATTATTTTATTATAGATTGTAGTTTTGAGAGGGTGGACAGGTTGTTGGGGAGGTGGTTGAGTGAGAGTGGAGTTGTGCGAGTGTGAGTGGTATATGTGTGGAAGTGAATGTTAAATGATTGGTTGGTATTTGTTACTAGTATTAATTTATTGTGATTTGAGTTAAAGTGTGTTAGTAGTGGATAAGCTGTTGAGATGCGTTGGTCGTTGGCCCCCAAGGAAAGATGTCATTCCCCCTCCAGGCTCCATGATCTCTGACCCTTTGAGTGTCTCCCATTGTCTCTGGAGGTATATAAGCACTGTAGAGTGCTGGGGATAGTGCATAGGGGAAGGAAGCAGAGATTTGTGGAGGCTGGTGGAGGAAATATTGGGGAGGGGGGGCAGATTGGGTGGCGGGGATCAGGAGACGCCCTGGGCAGAAATGAGTTCAGGAGAGGCGCCCTCCCTTGCCTGGTACCCATACCCAAGGGCTCTGCAACTAGTGGGCAGGTGACAGGACCAGCCTCATCGACCTATCCTTCTCATGCAGCATTGTGCAATGCCAGATCAATTAAAAACAAGATGGCAATCATTGCTGATCTTGTTGCAACATCTGATCTGGCTTGCATCACCGAGACCTGACTGGATGAAAATGCCAGCCCAGTTTTGGAATCGATTACTCCAGCTGGGTACTCGGTGATACACTGCTCGACAAAGGATTGTAGGGGTGGGGGGGTGGCAGTGTGTTTTAAATCAGACTTGAACCTTACAGCATTCCTGGTAGGAACAGTGAGAACCTTCGAATGTGTAGGGTGTGCAGGTGCAGGTTGCAGGATCCTTCTCATCTACTGGCCTCCGGGGGATGGGAAACAGTTCCTGCAGGAAGTCTCAGACTTCATCGTTAATATGGTATTGGAGTCACCCAGATGAATTATTCTGGGTGACTTCTCTGCCTGGATCGATGATGAACTCTGGCAGTTTGGTCAAGATGTCCTCCAGTTAATGTGTTCATTGGGCCTGACACAGGTTGCAACCCATATACACGGCCATTTGTTGGACCTCATCTTCGACCACAGGTGTTGGCCATGGTCAAGACCTCTTTTTACCATCTGAGAAACATTGTCAGGGTGAAACATCTGATAACCCCAGCTGATCTGCCAGCACTGGTCCATACTTTTGTGACCTCATGTCTGGATTACTGCAGTGCTTTGTCCTGGGGCTAGTGGCAGCAGATCCGCGTCGCCTGCATTAGTGCAAAATGCAGCGGCCAGGTTGTTGACCAGTCTACTTGGATCGTGTCATATTACACTTGTGCTGTGCTCTCTGCGCTGGTTGTGGATTAGGTGGCGGATGTCCTTCAAGGTCGGTCTGCTGACCTATAAGGCCCTACACCGTCAGAGGCCCGGTTACCTGCAAGATCTCCTGCATCCTGTCCTTATGTCAGAGATGTGGCGTTGGACGAGGAGGGGCTAGGATTACTCGATCCACCACGACCTCTGTGATGAGATTATCCCGCTAACTACTAGCCTTGTTCAGTCCTGAGTTACTGCCTATCCATCTGAACCAGATGATCAGATGGATAGCAATTGTTCCAGGACTGGACCCAGGGGGTTGTAGTTGGCGGGATAGTCTTATCCCCAAGGAGGGTCATTAGTGGGGTCCCACAGGGATCAGTAATTGGGTTCCTCCTGTTCAACGCGTACGTCTCTGACATAAGGACAGGTATCAGGAGTGAGATGAGTCTCTTTGCAGATGACACAAAACTGGGGGCAGTGGTGGATGGGGAGGAGGGGAGGGTGGCCCTACAGGGGGACCTGGAGGCTCTGGAAGTATGGTCTAGAAAGTGGAAGCTGAGGTTCAATGCAGGGAAATGCAAGGTACTGCACCTGGGGGCCAGAAACCCGGGCCAAGTGTACACCCTGGGTTGGGGAAGCTACAAGTCTCGATGGCTGAGAGGGACCTGGGGGTGGTGGTGGATGTCAAGATGAACAGCTCGGACACTTGTAGGAGGGCAGCAGCCAAGGCCAACAGGATGCTGGGATGCAACGCTAGGGGGATCACCTCCAGAAGGATGGAAGTGATACTGCCTCTGTATCACTGCTTGGTGAGGCCACACCTCGAGTACTGCATGCAGTTTTGGAGGCCACACTTAAAGAGGGACATTAAACTCCTGGAGAGGGTCCAGAGGAGGGCAACCAAAATGATTTGGGGCTTGGGGACAGAACCCATGAGGAGAAGGCTAGAAGAGCCTAATATGTACACATTGGAAGAGAGAAGGGACCAGGGGACATGATAGAGGTCTTCAGGTACATGAAGGGGATAAATAGGGAGGAACAGTCAGGGGTGCTTGAAGAAAGGGAGGAGGGGCCACAGAGGCATGGGTGGAAGCTGAGGGGGGAAGATCAGGGAGAAAGGAGGAGGTGCTACTCACTGAGAGGGTGGTGGACTATGGAATGCACTGCCTAGGGGGCTGGTGGAGGCAGAGACAGTGGAGGGGTTCAAGAGGTGGGACAGGTACAGGGGAAGGGTTCTGGAAGCAAAATCCAATGCAGCGAGAATATCCGGAACTGGGAAGGGAGAAGCCAGAGAAGGCAAGAGGGGGCAGCAAGGTCAGCTCCAAGGGTGGGGGCTGACAAAACGAGCAGACGTGAAAGACTGTTAGGCCTATTCTGCTGGCATTTTAGTATGTTAGTATCCCTACCAGCCCACCCGCTCCCTTCCATCTGCTGATGAGGGTTTGTTGGGAGTTCCCAGGATCTACTTAAAGACAACATGGTCTCGCGCCTTTTCTTTTGCAGCCCCAATCCTGTGGAACTCCCTCCCTCACTAGACTTGAGACAGTCCAACAATCGGGATCTTGTAACAGGAGCTTAATAATTTTTATTGTATTTACTTTTTGATTAACTTGAAATTTATCAAACACTGCTGTCATCACAGGAGAGATTAGAGGTATAACTGAGCACTATAGAAGATGTTGCCTACCAATTGTTTTCAGCTTTTGTAATGACTATTAATAGTTTGATTGTTTGTTAGTACTACAATTAGGGTCATTTATAAAAATGTGTTGTTGCAAAGCCCCAGCTCTACAACACTTGAGAGGCTTTCTAATGTTCATCCTTGTATGTACAATGTATGTCCTTTGATTGACTGTCATTGTTTGTGTGTTCTGAACCTTTTAATAAAAAGTTGAACTGGAAAAAAGAAGATGAGTAGCTTGAGTCCTGCTTCTACACACAAGTTGCTATTACCTATGATTTCGACTGCATTTGATGTACCCTGTTAGTACAATGCCAACCCACCACCACCACTGATACGATCGATGATGAGTCTTATTACCGGACCAACACTACTGTGCTGCTGCTATTCTATATAAGCCCAGACAGGATCAGGTAATAATTTTCGAATACCACATTGTGTCCTTCCATCAAAAGTAAGTGTTATTTGTGGGTATTTTTTAAGGGGGGGGGGCTGCCATAGATGGAAAAGGCTTAATATACATTGTGTCCTACCAGCAAACATATGTATTCAAGGTTTTTTTTTTTGTTATTCCATATTTACAAACATACAAAGAAGCCAGCAGAATAAGGCCAATTTAGTCTATCTAGTCTGCTCATATTGCAGGGTCCACAGCTTGTGCAACTGACCCTGCCGCCACTCCCCAATCCTCCCATCCTTTCCATCCACCCCACCCATGACCCTTACGTTCCCCTAATGTCTATCCCAGCCTCTCTTGAAGCTGCCCATCATCTTCAATGAGATCACCTCATCTAGTAGCACATTCCAACTGGCTACCACTCTCTCTATGGTAAAGTGCCTCCTAATCTCCCTCCTAAACCTCCCCTCTCCAGCTTAAGACTGTGTCGCCTCATGTTATGACTGCCAATTAGCCTAAAGAAACCCTTGTTATCAACCCTATTTATCCCTTTCAAGTACTTGAAGGTCTCAATCATGTCCCTTCTCTCTCTCCTGTCCTCCAGGGAGTACATGTTCAGTGCCCTCAACCTCTCCTCATATGCTTTACCATGCTGACACACGATCATCTTTGTTGCCTTTCTCTGGACTGTCTCCAGCAGTCTAATGTCCTTCTTGAGGTATGGGCACCAGTACCGTACTCCATACTCTAGATGTGGCCTCAAGATCAACTTGTACAAGGGCAGTATAACCTCCTCTCACCTACTGCTGATCCACCTAGCTACTGTATGCATCCCAACATCTTATTTGCCCTTGCTGCTGCCTTCGTCCACAGCATGGAGTGCTTCAGATCACTAGTGATCGTCACCACCAGACCTTCTCCTCATCCAGTGCAGATACCGGGACATCTCCCAGCTAGTACAGCATCCTGGGATTCTTGGCTCCAGTGTGCATAACTTTGCATTTCTTGGCATTGAAGCCAAGTTGCCAGATCCCGGACCACCTCTCAAGCTTTTTTACGAACATACGAAGTTGCCCACAGAAAAAGGCCATAGGTCTGTCAAGTCTGCCCAATTGTGAAGTTTGCAGTTTAATACAACTGCAGCTGCAACCACCCATACCCCTCCCATCGTCCCCTCTCCCTGGATTTTCCCCACTTTTGATCTTCTCTGTACTTACCCTGCCCCTGACTCTATTCCATCCCCACTTAAAACTGTCCACTGTCTTCATCTCGATCAGCTCCTCTGGCAGTGTGTTCCACCCAGCCACCACTCTCTCTGTGAAATAGTGCCTCCTTATCTCCCTCCTGAATCTTCCCCCTCCCAACTTCAGACTGTGCCCCCTCATAACCCATCCTCCCTTTAGGCAGAACAATCCTCCCATTCTGTCCTTGTTTATCCCTTTTAAGTATTTAAAGGTCTCTATCATGTCCCCCCCTCTCCCTTCTGTCCTTTAGGAAGTACATGTTGAGCTCCCTCAATCTGTCCTCATATGGCTTCTACCCTAGCCTCATGATCATCTTTGTTGCCCTACGTTGCACCCCTTCCAGCAATCTCACATCCTTTTTTAGGTAAGGGCACTAGTACTGCACACAGTAATACTGGGTAAAATAAGGTAGAAGAAGGCTCAACGCCCATCGAGACTACCCACTCCCACACTCATTGTGGGCTAATTTAAGTTAATCTAAAATAGTGTTTATTCAATTTATTTTTAAATGACATAGCACTATTTGAGTCTCCTATGTGTTGTGTGAGCTTGTTCCATAATTTTATAGTTCTAATTGTAAAGAAATATTTCCTTTTGTTGATAGTTGTTTATTGTAACATCTCCAAATTGATTTAGCAGTATACTTAATGTTACAATCTGACATGAGGTTAGGGTCCTGCAGGATATTAGATAGCATTAGCAGATCCTCCTGTGTCTTCTTGTCCCTAGGTCATACAGGTTTAGTTCCTTACGTCTATCCTGATATGAAAGATGACATAGTCTGGGTATAATTTTGGTTACTTTTCTCTGCATACTGTCAATCAAGTTTTTTTCCTTTGTTAAGTATGGTGCCCAAAAGGAACTAACGTAATCAAGGTGTGGCCTTACGTAAACGTTGTAAAGAGGTAGAATACATGCTTCATGTCTGGAAGTAAAACTCCCCCTTATTGAAGTCAATAATCTATTTGCTATCAACGCTGTTTGCCGACAGTGATCCCCTGGTTTTATAGAGTTATTCACCATGACTCCCAGATCCCTTTCTGTCATCACCGATTTTCGTGATTTACCATTGAGACTATAATGATTATGTGGATTTTTAGCACCCAGATGCATTATCACACACTTGTCTTCATTAAGTGACATCATGTTATCAGTAGCCCATTTTTCTAGTTTGTAAATGTCGTTTTTGAAAGCAGCTATATTATCTTCTGAATCAACTAACCCACACATTTTGGTATCATCTGTGAATTTGCTAATGTGACCATTTATTCCATGGTGTAAATCTGAGATGAATATACCAAAAAGAGTTGGCCCAAGTACTCCCAGTGCGGCCTCACTAGTGATATATACAAAGGCAGGATGACCTCCTCTTTCCTGGAAGTGATACCCCTGGCAATGCACCTCAGCATCTGATTAGCCCATGCTGCAGCCCTTCTGCACTGTGCTGATACCTTCATGTCCCCTGTAACTAGTACCCCTAGGTCCTTCTCCTCCTCTGAAGGTGATACCTGCACCCTCCAGCCAATAGCTGGCCCTGGGGTTTCTGCTTCCGAGGTGCATGACCTTGTACTTCTTATCATTAAACTCCAACTGCCACACACCTGACCTGTACTCGAGTTTAGCTAGATCCTCCCTGAGTGTTAGCCTCCCTTCCTCATTGTCCACTTTTGCACATATCTTTGTGTCATCAGCAAACAGGCTGATCTTACTCTTGACCCCCTCTGAAATGTCCTCTGTAAAGACATTGAATAACACAGGACCAAGCACTTAACTCTGCAGTACTCCACTAGTCATGATTCTTGGCTTGGATGCCTCCCCCCTTACAACTACCCTGTGCTGTCTGCTCTGAAGTCAGCTCCTAACCCACCCCACTAGTTTCTCCCCTGCCCCCAGGTCCCTCAGCTTGCCCAATATCCTTCCATGTGGCACCGAGTTAAAAGCCTTGCTGAAGTCCAGATACAGAATTTCCACAGCATGGCCCTCATCAAACCCTCTTATGACCTAATCAATGAAGTTGACCAGACTGAGGAATAGGGATGGCTGGGTTGATGAAGATGGAAGCAAAGCAGAGGAATTAAATGAATACTTCTACTCTGTCTTCACAAAGGAAAAGGAGGGACCGGTACCACGTACAGGGAAAGGAAGGGAAGAACCAGGGGAGGGGGGATGTAATAGGGGGTCATCGAGATTGACTGGGTGAGGGAGGGAGGGGCTGATGGCACTGAGGGTGGACAAATCCCCGGGGCCGGATGTATTAAACCCCAGGGTGCTGAAGGAGTTAGCAGAGGAGCTGGCAGGACCACTGACTGTCCTCTTCAATACATCTCTGGACATGGGAGTAGTACCATTAGAATGGAGAACAGCACATGTGGTGCCAATCCACAAAAGCGGACCCAAGGAGGACCCTGACAACTATAGGTCAGTCAACCTGACCTCAATACTAAATTCTAATTCTAAACTGATGTTTAACTAAATAAATAAATAGTATGCAAACTCATGGAGACCATACTAAAGGAAAGGCTGGTGAGGTTCATGGAGGAGAATAGTGTGCAGGACAATAGACAGCATGGGTCTGTGGCAGGCAGATTGTGTCAAACGAACCTGACTGAGTTCTTCGACTGGATCACTAAGGCAGTGGACAAGGGCCAGGCAGTGGACATCATATACTTGGACTTTAGCAAGGCCTTCAATTCTGTGCCACACAGGTGTTTGATAATGAAACTGAGGGACCTAGGGGTGGGGGGGAAGCTGGTAAGATGGGTGGAGAACTGGTTGTGTGGTAGAACACAGAGAGTAGTGGTAGGGGGTGAGTTCTCAACCACCAAGGAGGTCATCAGTGGGTCCCACAAGGGTTGGTGTTAGGGCCGGTGTTGTTCAACTTCTTCATAAGAGACATTAGAGAAGACATCCAGTGCAAAATGTGCCTGTTTGCAGATGACACCAAACTGTGTGGGAGTGTGGACACCCAGGAAGGGATACAAGACCTGAGGGAGGACCTAGTCAGACTGGAGAGATAGTCATGAATCTGGCAGCTGGGTTTCAATGTCAGAAGTGCAAAGTGATGCACATAGAGGCCAAGAACGCAAGGACAGATTACTACATAGGTAAGGTTCAGGTAACTTCTTCCAAAGAGGAAAAGGACCTGGGGTGGTAATTACTAGTGACCTGAAACATTCCTCTCAATGCAAGAAGGCTGTGGCAAAGGCAAACAGGATGCTGGGGTGTATTGCAAGGGGATTCAGTAGTAGGAAGAGCGAAGTTATTCTACCATTGTACAGGCCATTGGTGAGACCGCATTTAGAATGTGGGGTGAGGTACTGGCAACCATACCTTAAGAGGGACACTAACATGCTGGAGGGGGTCCAGAGGAGAGCAACTAGAATTATCAAGGGACAGCAGGATAGGTCATATGAAGACAGGCTGGGAGCTCTGAGGATGTACTCCCTGGAGGAGAGGAGGGAGAGGGTTGATATGCTAGAGACCTTCATGTACATGAAGGGAGTTAACAGAGTGGAAATGGAGGGTCTTTTTAGAAATGACAACACCACCACTAGAGTGCACAGTCTAAAATTGATGGGGGTAAGGTTCAGAAGGGATGTCAGGGAGCACTTCTTTTATGGAGATGGTGGTGTCAACATGGAACGAGCTGCCTGAGGAGGTTGTGGCAGCAAAGACAGTGGGAACATTCAAGAGAGTCTGGGACAAGCACAGAGGGAACCCTTGGAACCAAGAAAGGGGAGAGGTAGAGGGGAAGGAAGGGGGGAGGAAGGGGCAGGGTCATTGGTCCAAGTTGTAAGGCCAGGACCCTGCAACATATATCAAGCAGACTTGATAGACCAGGAGGTCTTCTGCTGGCTATTTTCTTATGTTCGTAGGTTAGTCTGGCATGATCTTCCCAAGACAAACCAGTGTTGTCTCTCATCCTGGAGTCTATTACTATCCAGGAAATTTATCAATCTCTCCTTCAGAATGGTCTCTATCAGCTTCCCCACTGTAGACATCAAGCTTACCAGTCTGTAATTGCCTGGTTCGTCCTTGGGCCCACTCTTGTGAAGGGGCATCATATGAGCCATTCTCCAGTCCCTGGTCACACTCTCTGTCTCCAAGCAGGTGTTAAACAGGTCTGCCAGAGGGCTTGCCAATATCTCTGCCAACTCCTTCAGGACTCTTGGATGTACACCGTCAGGTCCCAGTGCCTTGTCAACCTACAAGGCTTTATGGTCTTTTAGACGCCTTTCCTGTTGGATGACCCCGTCTTTTATCTCTTCCCCCAGCCCCTCCCTCCTTTCCCTTGTGGTATTGGCCCATCCTTTTCTTTCATGAACAACTAGCAGAAGTACTTGTTGAATGCCTCTGCCTGGTCTTCCCCCTTTTCTGCCCATCCTCCCTCCCTCTTGATTTTGACAATCTTATCCCTACAACTCCTCTTCTCCCTTATGTACTTCAATAAATCCTTATCCCCCTCTCTAATCCCCTGAGCCAATCTTAGCTCCCTTGCTGCTTTAGCTGCACTGACTGCCCTACTAACTTCCCTAGATTTCTTCGAGTACACCTTCTTGTCTTCCTCTCACCAAGACTTCTTGTACCTGATGAAGGCCACTCTCTTTTCTCTCACCTTTCCCACCACTTCCTTGCTGAGCCAACATGTTTTTTTTACCTAGCCTGCTTACTCTGAGACTTGGCACACGTGTTTGTGGCCTGTGTTGGACTCTTCTTAATGATAGATCATTTTTGTCCGCTATCCATCCCTGGGCAATTCCAGCAAGATGCCCCCTAGGATGCTGCCCATCCTTTCACAATTGGCCTTCCTGAAGTCTACCACTCTTATCCAGGTCTTAGCCAACTCCCTACATGTGTTGAGGGAGAACCACACTGAGCGGTGGTCACTTCCTGCTAGTGGGTCCTGTACGATCATATCCTGGACTTGGTCCCCATTTGCTAACACAATATCCAGTGTGTTCCCCTCCCTGGTGGGCTCTAACATTCCCTGATCTAGGTAACTGTCTTGGATAGCCTCAAGCAGTACTTGTTCCCTGGCATTTGTGGTTTTCATGGTCCATCCGCCAGTCAAGTATGTTGAAGTTGCCCACTATGACCATACTCCCTCTGCCGCTGACTGTCCTTATTTGCTCCCCCAACTCCCTGTCATTCTCCTCATTTTGTGAGGGTGACCTGTACAACACCCTCATCCTAATCTTCCTACTGTTGGAGTTTTGGAGCAGTACCCATATGGCTTCTGGCTTCCCCTCGTCCCCCTCCTCCCTGGTACATAGTATCCTTTCCCTCATGTAGATAGCCATATGAGGCTAGATAATCCTGTAGGTCCTATATTCCTTCGACTGTGTGCACCCTCCCACTGTGTCCACCCTCCCACGGAGTTTGGCGTCATCCACAAAGAGGCACATTTTGCCCTTCATGCCATCCCCAATGTCATTGATGAAGACAATGAACAACATCAGTCTCAGTACCAAGCCCTGTGGGACCCCACTGGTAACCTACCTGGTACCTCAACCTCCTCCCCAGCTAGGTCATTGGTACCCATGTGTATAAATAATTTCAGTTTCCATACAACCTCCCTTACTATTTCCCTAATTCTTGGTCCCACTTTCTTCGCTGTCATCCCTGGCATGCAAACCACCCTCCTTCTTGCATTTGGGTACCACTTTCTACCCCAGTGAATAGCCTTAAAGAGCTGCTGATGCCTTATAGAAACTTTGAAAAACATGATATTTTAGGTACGATTCAGCTTGCATTCCATATATATTCTATAAATTTATTTTTGCCATTATTTATTACTGAGGAAATTTGCATAAATAAATGATCTTTATACCTTAGAGTTCATCTGCCTCTTTAGCTTACTCCCTACTTCAAGTCATAATCCTGTGTTGTGACATCACAATCTGTTGCCATGGGAGTAACTGTAATGTCACAAGGAGTGCATTATGACCTCAGGTAAGGAGAAAGCAACTGGAATAGATGAACTCTTCAGGAGCACAGATCCTGTTTTCATGTAAATTACACCAGAAATAAATAATGGGGAGGAGAAATACAGAGCTAATGTGAAATACAAGCCAAACTGCTTCAGGACTTCCCTGCTTAAACTATTTCTGTTTAATTCTCAGCCCCTCCCAAACTGTTAATTTCTCTTTTGTTTTCTGACTGCCCTCCCCTCCAAGCCTGCTATTTAATTTCGTCCTCTCACCTTATCTCACCAGGGGACAACTCTGCCCTTTCAGGCTCTCTCCTCTCAAACAAACTGCATTCTGCAGTTTGGTAAGCAGAACAAAGAGAAGCTGCCCGATGCTCACCCTCCAAGCAAGGTACGGGTTGGAACCCTGAATTTTGTCATCTTCTCCTGGAGGAATATCACTTGCCCCTGTTTGCCAGTGTTTCTCACACTTTGTGCAGCAATCCAGAAGTCTTCTAGGAACTGCTGCCAAGAAATTAATGGTAGGACTGACCTCTGCTTGACATGCTCTTGATTTCTCTGTTTAAGTAATGTTTAGTCTGATGTAAAGATTTCTTAAGAGTTGATTTAAGTTTTGAGAGAAGTCTTAAGGTACTGTGATTTTGCTATCTGCCCTGAGCATTGTGCCCCTTCTCTTAGAGCTGTAAGTCTGTGGGCTGCACCCTTGACCTCGGTGTCCCATTGAGGCTGCTGGAGTGCCCCCCCAAAAAAAACTTGCTTCAGAACCTCCCTGCCTGTTCTTTTTTTTTTTTTTTTTTTTATAGGTGCAACTAACCCCCTGTTGTAACCTGTGGTTCTCGCCCACCTTGCCCCCTGGCTCGACAACGTCCACTGGACAGCCTCTCCCAAACCCAGACCTACCCCTTCCCTACTAGGTCCAAACAGGGATGTAACCCACTGTCTTCTCTGAGGACCTACTATATCCATGAGTGTAACTCACAATTTTGTAACATTATGTAACCTAAGTAACATACAAACTACTACATTATGTAACCTAAGTGTATCTATGTTAAATATTCCTTTTACTGCACTTGTAATGTTATCCTCTGTTTTAATCTGCACTGTAATAACTGTCTTGATGTCTGCCCCCTCTGCAATGAGGTGCCTTTGTAAATGAGTCTCTGACTCAAAGGTTGTAAACCCGATTTGTAATGAATAAATGAAT
This sequence comes from Neoceratodus forsteri, assembly GCA_016271365.2. NCBI lineage: Eukaryota > Metazoa > Chordata > Ceratodontiformes > Ceratodontidae > Neoceratodus > Neoceratodus forsteri. Next base: position 303,612,161 of record CM057455.1, on the reverse strand, counting down.
AAATAAATAAATATTATGTTTTGTTAAAGTTGTCCTGAAGGCATCAGCTGCTCTTTAATTATGTAGTCTCCTAGGAGTACCACCCTTCCATCCCTTGCATCCATGCTTCCCATCCTTCCATTCTTACTTGCGGTACCAGCTGCTCCTTTACCTGACTGCTCCTCATTCATCCTGGCAAACTTCCTACTAGATCCACTACTTATCCCCAACATTTTCTCCATTTTCCTCTCTGCCCCTCCCTTTCTGGCAATCTATGGTTGCTTCCACTTTTTCCTGTCCCCCCCACCACCATCCTCTTCTCCACTTTGTCTGCTTCATTTTCCCCACTCACCTTGACTGGTCCCCTATCCCATCCCCTGTTCTTCTACCCTCAAACCTGACTTAACCCAATCTCCTACCATGCCTCCTGCTGCCCCCTCCCCCCTGAGAGACAGTGATGCAAATCTATTTGTTAAAGGCACCTCTTCGAAAGTTCTCACCTCTGTTGCTACCCTCAGGCCCCCATCCCTTACCTCTATCACTTGCCATTCCTCCACCCTGGGTCCCCTGGCCCTCTGAGAAAGAGATACCCCTGGATAATGGGTGGTTCTCCATGCTCCCATTGTCTATCTGATGCCTTTGCTCTGGGCACCCCACATCTGCATTTTTCCCCAGTGTTCTACTCCTCTGACTCTCCACACTATCTTTCCCAGCTCCCATCTGAGCAGTCTTACTTCTGCCCTAAGCTGCTCAAGGTTCCTGCACACAAGACAGCTCCCTGCACTCTATTACAGCTTACCACTCCCCTACCACAATATTGACTCCTGTACTTGGCTCCTATTCCCCCACATCCTTCTAGTCCAGCTTCTCCTAGCCCCCAGTTATGTGCCCCAGTGTGTGTCCTAGTCAGGGATGATTACAGCAATCCCCAAATTCCCTCAGTTCCCCAACCCGTCCTGCTTCCTTGAAGCTTAGTACAACTGTAAGCTGCCCCAAGGTAGGGATCAGCTGCAGTGCCCTTCAACCCCCTATGGTGTATTTCCAACCCCCTATAGTGTTCCTCCTAACCTCTCTTCCATGCTGCTCAATTCAAATGCAAGCTGACCCCAGACAGGGATTGGCTGCAATCCCCTACCAACCCCTAAAATGTACCTTCAACCTCCTGCACTGTACTAACTACCCACCTTTTTACACTTACCTCTCCTGCTGTGACCAGCATGGCCTGTGATCCTCCCTGCGGACACTATGCCGATGCCCCCAGACTCCATCAAGTCAGATGCCACACTCCTGCTTCATGGCACTCATGCTTCAGGGTCACTCACACTTCAGGGGTTGATAAGTATTGTGGGTATATATAGGCACTACAGCCTCCCTATTTGCTGGTTTGTATCTTGTGGGGTGTTGCATCTCTCTCAGATACCCTCTCTCACCCTCCCACTAGTGGCATCCACTCTCCTCCCTGTCCCACAGACACAGTCCCTGCCCCAAACACAGTACCTTACAATAGTACCCCAATCACGCTTTGCAGTCCGAGAACACAGTCACAATATGCACAAGCACTTCCCTGTCTTATTGGGGGTGGGGGGTGTGGGGAAGTGGAGCTACAGCTGGGAAAGGTTTACTTTAGCTGTACAGCTTGCCTGCCAACCTGTTAAACATGTTTGTTCTTCTGCCTCTTTTCTTGCAGGTATAGATCACATGGGTGATGACAGATCCTGTTGCTGTGTAGTTCTAGCCCGGATCAGAACTGATATATATGGTAGCCCAATGACATCAAGAAGACAAACTGTAAAACTGCAGCATGTGGAAATAGAATCAAATCCAAATGACACACTGCAAGGGAACCAAGAGCAAGAACTCACTAATCTCAAAGAGAGAACTCAAGTATCTGAGAAAGAAGAGAACTCAAGAATCCAAGAAAGTGAAGAGAACCCAAGAATTTGAGTAAGAGAACTCACGAAGCTGAGCGACATACACCAGGTGATGGCAAATTGCAATCGTCTGCCCTGCCCTTTGTCAGAAGTACAAAAATGTCAACTTTGGTCAACAGAAGGCTTAACTGAAACTGACCTATCTGTCTATCCAGCAACGGCCGCCCTTTTTAAATTTAGTGCACAATTTTTTGGTCGATAAAGGCATACTGAGCTGAAGCTAGTTTTTGGTCGGTCTCTGGATCACAGGACTGTTAATTATGAAATTAGTCTGGATAATAGGGAGTCCGTAAAACTGGGATTAAAACATTCAGAGTATTCACTTGGGATATATGTTACCAGTCCATTAGAGAAGGATGTCCAGATAATGGGGGTTCGTTAGATCAAGATGGCACTGTATTATCATACTATGTTTATGTTTCCAAACCAGTACCTTTCTGGTGCCACTGGCAAGGCCACTCTTGTCCACTTCCCCTACCCCAGCAAACTGGCTGCAGCTGATCATCCTTGCATATCGCACCAAAGGGAGAAAACCTGGACTTCAGAGCAAAATAGGCCGCTAGCAGGCTCTTGTATGGCTGGTCAATGGTCAACCATCACTTACTGTTCCTGGTATAGCTAACTGTTGTGGATAATCTGTAAGGCTGTGAGAACAAGGTCAGTTAGGGGGCTGATTGGTAGGGGTGCCACCAGATGTCACTGAGGCAGGGAGAAAAAGTCTGTATAGAAGGAAATACACTCCTTTAAGCAACTGAATGTATCACACAGAAGTCTGACAAAAAGCAGTCTACTTTATTTCTAAACTCTTGCCATGTAAAGGGACCCTGTTAATGTTTGCTGACTATTTTTGTAAGAACTGTAACCTGGTGCCTTTTGCCATCTGTATGCACAGTTATGGCATATCTAGCACAGAGTTACATGAAATGCACAATATTGTGTTATTTAAAAACAAAAACTTATGTTATTCATTCTGACTTTAATTGAAATGGTCCTCTGCTCCTGCTCGTTCCCAGATGAATATGGTGCTGGAGTACTAATGAACTTGCTCATGTGCAGGTTCATATTTTTCTAACGAATATGGTATCTACAAAAACTGAAACTATGATGATTGATGAGCTGTTTTACAACACAAGCATTATATCTGGTTGAAAATCGACTCTGAAAAGTAAAGCCATGACTATGGACATGCGTGCCAGTGTCAGATTGCTTTGACTTTGGGCAACTTACTGATCATCATAGTTTCAGTTTTTGTAGTTACCTCATATTGGAAGCAGCTTTATGTGGCTCCGGTGTATGAGAACAGTAGAACTCATTATCTGGTCGGCTGGTAGCCTTCAGGGACAGGCACTAGGACAGCAGTGATGAATCAGGGGATTTGTAGTCTGAAGGCCAATTAGTATAGATAACCATTAATTCTGGTGGGAGTGTTAGTAAATTACTGGGATGGAGGGAGGGAGTGTCCGAAGGGACTACCACTCAAAACAAGTCCCTGGCAATCTTGTGGTTAATCAAGGATCTCATTGAAGCAGGTTGATAGTACTCTTTGGGTGGTGATTTTGGTCCTGTACAGTACCTGAGAGATACTGCTAGCTACGCTGAAGATGGTTAGAGCTCTAGTAATGGATGCTGAGATGGTGATACCGGTAGGGGATGTGCCCACTATTTATATTGGGAATCCCAAGTCGGGATATATATATACCAAAGATGCCACCTCTGGCAGACGGCCTGGAGTGGAGAGATTTCCAGCTGCTGCCAGAGGGCAGGCTAAGATACACACACCTGTGCTGGTGCCAAGCACACTGTCTGGTAAGATTAAGGATCTGGTTAAGGAGAGACACTTGGAGCCAGGGTGGTCTGTAGCCAGGAATGTCTGAGTGAAAGTCCCTACAGTGTTGCTGCTGCCTGCACACCAGACAAACTGATGCCAATATGTCATGTAGTATTAGAGAAAATAAGTGAACCCACAGTGTATGGCAAGGTGGGGAGTCTGGTCAGTTCAAAATGCAAAGCAGATAAGCTTGAGCCTGAGGTGTAATCTGACCCACTGCTGAATAGCAAACAGTAAAAGGAGTCATGTGCTCCACAGGTGAAATTAGTGAGTTTAGTGTTAGTGTTTGAATATGGACAGTTAGAAAATAAACCTCATCTAGTACTTTACAGGACACCACAGTTCAAGTGCAGGTGATGGGCCGATCAGACTGCTCCAAAGATAAAGCAGATCAGAAAGACTATGAATAATGAACAAAAATATTGTTGCATGTATAGTGACCATAATTTGAAAAATTAGACTCCAGATGGCATCAGAACGGAGAAGTCACATGCAGTAATTTTGCATTTGTCATTGGCCATTCGTGCTGAAAAAGAAAGTGTGTGTTTTAAGGTTTCCTGAAGACGTGTCAGTACATTTCTTGCAGAGGCTAGTTGCATAAAAGGAATAAGTATTTCGTAAACTGTGATTTCTAACTGCTAGCAGAGAAGCAGCTGTATGACTCACAGTGAAAATGTGTAAGTGCATAGGCAGGTAGATGTGTTGTTTTCTTGTTTTTCAGATACAGGCCATGTGAATGCTGTGATGATTGATTGCTAGGGAGGCTTCAGACATGTAATATGACATGCTTCCCAGGGCACACTATCTGAACTGACATTAACGTGTCATGTAGTACTGTACTGTATGTGGAAAAGCGAGTGGACCCAAAACGTATAGCAAGGTGGGTGATCTGATAAATTCAGAAAGCAGAGTGTAAAGGCTCTGACCCAAGGTATAACCTGACCCACTGGTGAATAGCAAGGAATAATAATAGGAGAGATGCATAAAGGGTACACACTTTCCATAAGGAACCTTGAGGTTTTTTTGGGGGGGGGGTCAGGATCTAGCCCGTCACTGCAGTGCTGACCAGGAGAGTATTTCGGGAACCATGTTCCAGGGAATGTAACTGTTAGTATGTTACTAAATGGGACAACAAACCATCAGGCATCAGACTGATTCATTTCTGCTCTGATAGAAATGCTGTTGTGTGGAACTCACTGGGAAGTGAATGGTCTCAGCCCTCAGCTGCAGGTACTGTGAGTAACAACAATAGCTAAAGGGGCTCCTAGAACACCCTTGCCACCTAGTACCAGGAGCGGGTAGACTGGAAGGGAAAGAGAGGCTACAGTAACACCACACACTTTTGTCAGAATTACAGCTCATGCTACTCAGTCTTATTGAATCTGATATTTTGCTTAGGCCATTTTACGATGACCTGGCATTCCCCACGCTACTTTTTTTTTTTTTTTTTATTTAGTTGTTTAACCAGGTTTAGCACACTAAGCTGAAAGCTTTTTTACAGGAGCGACCTGGGAGCACAAGGAGGTTAAGTGACTTGCTCAGGGTCACACAGTATGCAAGTGGAAGCTGTGGGATTCAAACCCAGGTCTGGTCGATGTCACCAGATTTGTAGTTCAGAGCCTTAGCCCACTGCGCTATACTGCCTCCTACTTACTGGGCCACACAATTTGGTGCCATCTGCAAATTTAACTGCCCTATTCCTGATGTTGTGTTGCAAGTCGGCAACATGCAAAGTATTGGACCCAAGACAGCACAATGTGAAACACTGCTAGTCACCCTACCCTTCCTTCAGAGAAAACCTTTACAGATTATCCAGTGTATTTGTCCTGGAGCATATCTACTCCACATAAGGTTAACCATCAGAAAACTGTGACATCAGGTAGAGCATTAACAGTGTTGCTAATGTATTATCCAAGCAACTCTGAATTCAACATCATAGTCTACTTCAGTAATACTACACAGCGGGGTGTGGTATATCATGCGATATCGTCATGCCTTCAGTGCACTGTGAGGCACAAGGCAACACTGAGTGCCTTTACCCACCCAAGAAGTGATGATATTCCATCCAATACTGCACAACACCCTGGAGTGTATTGTTGTGATTACAACAAGCATTTGTCAATGCCAAAAGTTTGTCATGTACACTGGTGTCATGGGGGTGGCACCAGTGTTTGTATACTGTTGGGGTTACACAGCAGACAACAATGGATGGACAGATGACATTGGGGGATTGGGCACCCCCGTGTCTGCATACTGTTTGGGGGGTTACACAGCTCACAACAATGGACAGACAGATGAGGACACTGGGGGACTGGGCACTCCCAGTGTCTGTATACTGTTTGGGGGGAGTTACACAGTGGACAGTGATGGACAGTTTTCTTTTTTGGGGGGATAAAAAACAAGCATTTGTCAATGCCGAACATTTTGATGTATTGAAAGATGTCCACCTCTGCACCTTGTTTATGTCCTTGAGGTACTTGGATGTATCTGTCATGTTCCCCCATTCCCCCCTTTCCTCCAATAAGTACATGTTGAGGAATTTTAATCTCTCCTGATATGGTCTGTGTTGCAAGCCATGTACCATCTTGGTTGCCTTTCTGTGGGCTGCCTCCACTCTGTCAATGACCTTGCGCATTTGCGGCCTCCAGATTTGCACACAGTACTGTAGGTAAGGTCTCACTAGTGCATTATACAATGACATTGCCACCTCATGCCTTTTGCTAGTGATACCTCTGCCTATGCATCCCAGCATGCCACTGGCCATCCTTGCAATATGTGTGCTCTGCTTTGACACCTTTTGGTCATCAGAATTGATAACTCCTAGATCCTTTTCTTCCTTGGTGATCATCAGCACCTCCATCCCATCCTGTAACTCTCCCCAGGTTTCCTTCTTCTCAGGTGCATTATTTGGGCTTCTTTGCATTGAACCTCAGTTGCCACTCCTCAGACCATTTTGTAAGCCTCTCCATGTCCTGCTCATTTTCTCCGCCCCTTCTGGAGTATTCACTCTGTTACAGATGTTGGTGTCATCTGCAAACAGGTAGACAGACATTTGCTTCTAGCCCTTCCTTCTGTACTGAAGACATTGAACAGGACTGGTCCCAGGACTTATCCCTGAGTTACCCCACTGGCCACCCCTTCTCCCCAGATTGGATCCCATTACCACCACCCTCTGCCTCTTGTTGATTAGCCAGTTTCTAACCCAGTTTATCAGCTTGTGCACCATTGCCAGACTATTCATCTTGTTAATCAGCCTGCTATGTTGGATTTTGTTGAAGGCTTTGCTGAAATCAGGGTACTGTAGGTGACATCAAACGCCTCTCCCTGATTTACTTTCTAAATGAGACATTAAGGTTTCCAACCACAACGCCACATCCCCGCCCTGCAGAGACTGACAGGCATTGCGAGTGTCCCTTTGGGTCATTGGCCATAATGCTCACGCCATTCCACCCCCACACTGCAGACACTGATAGGCATCGTGGTGTGCCTTGAGGTCTTTGACCCTCACACTCACCACATTCCATAATGAAATAAGCTGAGATAAGTGCAGTATAGGAGAATGGGGTGAACGTTTGGGCCAAAGACTCCAAGGCACACCCCAGTGCCTGTCACTGGCTGCAGGATGGATGTGAAATGGTGTGATATTATGTCTGACAACCCCAAAGCACACACCCAATGCCTGTCAGTCGCTTCAGGGTGGGGGGGGGCGTTACAGTTGAAAACCCTAATGCCCCAGATGTTTATTGGTATTTTCAATCCAAATTTTCAACATGACCATTTTGAGACACCACCTCAGGAACAGTAGCACTATCATTTCGTTACTCAATCCCAAAGGTGATTTTGCTCAGTGACTGTGTTTTTCGGCACCACAGGTGCTAAAACCACATTTTGGGTGGGATGTGAAAAATGACAGTTGTACTGTTTGTGAGGAGGTATGAAAAAAATGGCAATGCTGAAAATCTCGAGTGAAAATATGAGAAATTGTCAAAGTTACGAGCATGCATAGAAACTGTGCAACACACACCCGTAACACAATTAATTTTTGTAATTTTTTCATCAGGTTTTCAACATGGGATCTACCCTCATGAACAGTGGCTCTGTGATTTTGTTACTCCATCCTGAAAGTTGATTTAGCACAGCGACCACGCCATTCTGCGCAACTGGTGTGAAAACACATTTCAGGTAGGATGTGAAAAATGACAGCTGTACTGTTCATAAGGAGGTGTGAAAAAATGGCAATGTTGAAAGTCTGGAGTGAAAATATTTAAAATTGGTGAAGTTATAAGTGTGTGTAGCAACTGCACGATGCAAGCTCATAACGCAGTCATTTTTTGGGAATGTTTTCACCAAATTTGCGACATGGGCTTTCTGGGACCCCACCTCATGAGCAGTGGCACTGTCATTTTGTTACTCGGTCCCAAAAGGGGATTCCACACAGTGACCTTGAAATCACCTTTTGGGATGAGGAACAAAGTTACACTAACATGTACAGGAGGTGGGGTCCCAAGAACCCGATATTGAAAATTTGGGCCCAAAATTCCTAAAAATTACTGAGATACCAAGGTAAGTTGAAACCCCCATTGAGTCCCATTACACGGCTTACCATGAATTCTTTCAGTTTGCTGGTCTGCTTTGAAGAGTTCAGACGTGTCCTGCTCTGCAGAAGATCGTGTCCACTGACCTCGAAGGATAAGTATGGGGTAAGGGGGGGTAAGGGGAGGTGGGTGTGCAGAGGGAGGGTTGGGATGGGGGAAGGGGACAGGGAGACAACGAGGGACCATTTTCGTTTTTACAAGTGAAATTTTTTTAAAATAAAGACCGCGAGGGAAGGTTTTCTTCATTTACAGGTAAAACAAACAAAAAAAACTTTAAATTTAGGCAAACTGGGGTGGGCTCCCAGCGTGCCACAAATTACAATAGCGTGTGTGTGTGGGGATGGGATGCCAACAAGGGGATTGGGCACTCCGATGTCAGCTACAGATAGGAGGAATGGGGGGCAATCCAACACTGGGAGTTGGCATCTCAGTGCTGGAAAGGGAAAAGGAAAATTGTTTAACCAGGCAAAAACACACTATGGGGCTGCAGGGACTGGGGGATTGTTTAACAAGGAAAGACACACTATGGGGCTGCAGGGACCGGGGGATTATTTAACAAGGAAAAACACACTATGGGGCTGCAGGGACTGGGGGATTGTTTAACAAGGAAATACACACTATGGGGCTGCAGGGACTGGGGGATTGTTTAACAAGGAAAAACACACTATGGGGCTGCAGGGACCGGGGGATTGTTTAACAAGGAAAGACACACTATGGAGCTGCAGGGACCGGGGGATTGTTTAACCAGGAGAGACACGCTGAGCTGAAGGGACAGATAAATTGTTTAACCAGGAGAGACTGAGAGACACACTGAGCTGCAGCTGAAGGGCTCACATTTCAAAGGACAGAGACGCGTGCAGCGTCAGCTCTGTCCTTTGAAATGTTTGCCTAGATCAGCCCCCTCAGCAAAACAGTATCATCAGGACACTGCCTGCTGATTTGCTGGCCACAGAACAGCCCCTGCAGCACCACTGGTCATTGGGCTAGCACCCCCACACCACTGTTTATCAACTCTCATATCAACAGGTTAATCTGCGCTTACGCACACGACGAACTTATAAAGGCCCCAAAGTATTAGGAAATGTCAGATCTTGGTAATCAGTTTTGAACCACGATGCTATACTGAGATATCATCCTGGGTCAAAGGCTTCTTCAGTCAATCAGCTTTCAGGATTTCTCCTAGCCATTGCATACTTAAGCAATAATGCACAACAGTGCTTGTGTTGTTGTGGGATTTACCCTTTGCCTCTTGTGGTGTACCACAAGGCAGAGCCGGGTGCCACAAACCACACAAGAAGTGGGTAAATCCAACAATATACATCCTGGAGCACATTGTTGTTACTATAAAATAGACCAGAAGAAAGAAAGGCAAACAAACCCTCTAATTAAATGAAAATTAATAACTAGGACTTTACCTGTATACATACTGTAAGATTTACTCGTGGGTAAGGACCCAGACTGACCAATTGGATGGCAGGATGTTTTCATCCATTTTATAATCTGCTATTGCAATGTACTACAGAACAAACTAGAAAAAAAGGTTGTGGTGCTCCTCGCTGAAATACATAGTATCTTTGCAATGTATCCTATGTAAACATATATCTGTATTTTTACTCTTTGTAATTGAATTTCTCTTCCTAGAACTAGTTTTAACGTTTTTTTCTGTCAGTGTAGTAAGTGTATTTCTAGTATATTGATATACTATAATTACACTATATCAATGCACTGAAATGACTGTACTTATTATTTCTGAAAGTATACAGTACTAGAAATGCATTATTAGTATATTGATTTAGTAAAAGTGCTTTCCCAGTATATGGATGCATTCAAAGTGCATCAATAAAAGGTATCCAAGTTGACCTGACTATAAGATTTCATTTAGAAAAGAAGGGAGGAGACCCAGGTCTGTACAATGGATTCCAGCTTCCAAAATGCTGCATTCTTGAGGCATGAAAAATGAAGATAAATAGAAGAAAACATTCCCAGTGTAGGGTGAAAAGGGAGAGAAGGAATGAAGAAAGGGAGATGGATGTTCTAAACCCTGGATCGATGGTTATACTCCACTTGACTCTTACATATTCTTGTCTTCCACACCTACCTAGACCTGAGCAATCTTAGCACTATATTCCTTCAGTAACGCCCTGTAATACAAGTGCCCCGATTTGTCCCTAGAATCTATCCATTTATCATAGTCCCTTTTTCCTATCTATACACCTCCTTAGACTTCTTCTGTATTCCAAAGTATTCCCTTGAGGAACAAAACGATTGAACCTTGGGGTGATGAAAAACATATCATGCATGGTGACAATGTTTTGTGAAAAGGATCATTTGGTAGTTATCACAATGTATGTTAGCATATATCTCATTCATCACCATTCATCCCAGGGCGGAGGAAATGTCTGAAATCAATTTTAATTGATACTTCTATTTGCTGCATTGACAAAGGATATAGTTTAGACACCTCTGTGCTATAGATAGATTACCTTGTGGAATAACTCCCAGCAAAAGACTCTTTGTTAAATTGCCATTTTCTGTTTAAATAGTTTCTTCTCTGTCCTTCCCCAGCTCCTCCTAAAAGTTGTCTAGGGGTCCCAGGTGTGTGTGTGTGTGTGTGTGTGTGTGTGTGTGTATGTGTGTGTGTGTGTGTGTGTGTGTGTGTGTATGTATTGTGTGTGTGTGTATGTATTGTGTGTGTGTGTGTGTATATTGTGTGTGTGTGTGTATGTGTGTGTGTGTGTGTGTGTGTGTGTGTGTATGTATGTGTGTGTGTGTGTGTGGTATTTTGCTTTTTCATATTCTGTTTTGCTTCCTGGGCCCCACAGGCAGGATTCTCCACCCCATGCTGGCCGCCTTGGACCGCCTCCGCTCCCTCTGGTACCCTGGGCCCCATTTCCCTCATGGATTTCCCCCCATGGGAAGGCAGAAAGGGGGAGGTCCATCCTCCCCCCCACCCAGTACACAATCCAGACTGGGGCAATCACAGCGGTCCAGACACAAAGCGGGATGCTGACAGCCAGCAGAGCTTCATGTAGCCTGTGGTAGCCCATCCTTTTTTCCTCTTTTTCTTGGTCCCCTCCCCTTGTGGCCGTGAACGTGCTCATGTGGAAACACACGCATGTCACATAGCCATGCTTTTTTCCTCCTGGTCTCTGATGCCAGGGGGCAGCCAAGGAGCGAGACAACCTCCTCCCTAACCCCGGGAGAAGTGAGCTTCAGTCAGATGCTTAATTCTTTCCCTCCCCTGTTGACCCCCAGCAACCTGAGGTTGTTCCCAACCCCGGGTCACCAGCGTGTTGTGAGGTGTGGCATCCAGTACCTCAACCCTCAGCACCACCAGGCCGATGTGTGTGGAGTATTTTGAGCATGGTCAACTCACCCCCCACACTTAGAGTTTTGTTTCAGTCATTTTTATATACAAACATATGAATGTGTGGCAGATAAAGACGTTGGGCCATATTTTCAAGGACCAAAGAATGACTTAGGGTACTTGCATCAAAAACAACTGACCAATGAGCAGGATGCATCAAAACTTGTGTTAATTCAGATTTTCAAATGGTGCTTGCATCAAAAACAGGTCTGCATGCATCACACTGGTTTGTGCCATGCTTACGCCAAACAAAATGCTGCGCTATGTCATAAGGAATGCCTGTGTCACTGAAATGATGCACCATCCCCTTGTTATTTTCAAAAAATGTGAGTCCTGTCCTTGTGCCTAAGATGCATGTCGCTGTTAGATCAGCCAGAACTGGTCTAACGCTAACGTACACTAGAACATATAAAGATGCCCATAGCAGGGGGGCAGACCTGACTATTGCACTATTAAGGGCCAATATTCCTCTGCAAAACTAGTTTAGCATGTTTTGGGGGCTTAGTTTTCATCTGCTGTATTTTTTGACTTAGCTTGTGTCACTCTTGTCCTTTGCGTCCTTTTTTTTACTCCGCTTATACCATTTGTTTAACTCAACTTGTGTCATTCTCATTCCCCGAGCCATTTTTTTGACTCAACGTACACCATTTGTTTGACTCAACCTGTCTCATTCTCGTTCCTTGAATCATTTTTTTATTCAACTTGCACCATTATTTTTACACAGCTTGTGTTATTCTCATCCCTTGCATCAATTTGTTTGATGCAGTGGACCTCTTGCATCAGTCTGGGGGACTTTGCCACAGAGAACGCTTTTCTTGCAAACTATGGCCACAGTATTTGACACACCTGGATCTGATGCAAGGTGGTTGTTTGACACACACTGTGTCGATCTAAGGGCCCTTGGAAAATTCGGCCCCTTATAGTCTATATAGTGTGATTCTCAGTGCAGTTCCCACTGTGTTTACAGATGGAATTGCCCCCTTCCCTTATCCCCCATGATCCCTCTCAAAGCCCCCTCCACCCCTCTCTCACCCCCCTCTACCTGTAACTTTTCCCCTCACACTGGCCCAGCCTGTCTTAAAACTGTCTACTGATTTTAGAGATACCACCTCATCTGGCAACTCATTCCATTTAGCTACCACCCTCTCAGTGAAAAAGTGCCTCCTCATCTCCCTCCTGAATCCCCCCCCCCAGCTTCAGGCTGTTACCCTTAGTGGTCTAGTGGTTTCCACTAAGGCTGAAGATGCCCTTGGTGCGCACCTTATTTATACATTAAGGTACTTGAAGTTCTCAGTCATGTCCTCCATCTCCTTTCTGTCCTCAAGAGAGTAAATGTTGAGTCCCCTGACCCTCTCTTTGAAGGTATTGCCTTGCTGGTCCTGGATCATCTTAGTTGTCCTTCTCTGGACTGTTTCTAGCAAACTGATATCCTTCTTAAGATACTTTAAGGTCACCAATATTGCACACTGCACTCTAGGTGAGGTCTCTCCAGAGACCTGTACAGTGGCAGAATCATCATCATCATTAACTTTATCTGTGGGCGCTATTCCAAAAAGATCAAAGTGCTGTATAACAATCAATAAAACTATATAAGCAGCAATAGATAAAACTTAAAATCTAAATAAAAAACAACCTACACAAAATATGACAGATGGTGTTACACCAACCAACATTTGAGTTGAGAATTTATTTATTTTATTTAGGAGAATCAGAATTACAGTGACCTTTGCCTGCTGGTAATTCCCCTGCCTATGCAGCCAGCATCCAAATTGCTTTGGCTGCAGCTTTTCTGTACTGTGCCAAATGTTTCAGGTCACACGTGATAATTAAACCCAGGTCCTTTTCTTCTTCTGACATAGTTACCAGCACAGCACCCAACCAGTATTTAATCACTAGATTTTTGGCCCCCCAAGTACATAACTTTACACTTTTTAGCACTGAACCTCAGTTGCCAAATATCAGACCACTTCTGTAGCCAAAACAGGTATTCCCTGAGTTCCTGTTTCCCCTCCTCCATGTCCACCCTCTCATAGAGCTCTGTGCCATCCAGGAACTGGCAGATCTTCCCCTTAATCCAATCCATGATGTCACTTATGAATATTTTGAACGACACCAGACCAAGCACAGAGCCCTGTGGGACCCCTCTGATCACATAGATAGTGTCGACAGAAAAAGACCACTGGTCTGTCAAGTCTATACAGTTTTACCCTACTCTACTGTGTTTAGGCAGTAAAACTTGGAAGGTCATGGTGACAAATGCACGTAGCCTGGAAAATAAAGTCCCAGACATGGAGGCCTTAATAACTGAAGGAGACCTGGACATAGTAGCAATAACTGAAACCTGGTATACAGCTAAATAATAAGTGGGAAACAAACGTACCAGGATATGTTCTATTCAGGAGGGATAGGGAAGGCAAAAAGGGAGGGGGAGTAGCCCTGTATGTCATAGAGGGTATAATGGCAGCACAGGTACAGGATAGGCAGGGGGAGGCCGAGGCACTGTGGGTCACCCTTCAACCTGGAAATGACACAGCAGTATGCACAGGGGTGATATACAGGCCTCCAGGGTGAGGCGAGGAACTGGACAGGGTGCTAGTGGAAGAAATACAGGAGATGACAATGAAAGGTGAAATTCTACTAATGGGGGATTTCAATATGCCAGACTTGGATTGGAACAACAGTGTAGCTGCTTCAGCCAGAAGCAGAGGCATCCTTGATTCTCTCCAGTAGGATGGACTCAGGCAGCTTGTGCTTGGTCCCACCAGGGACAGGGCAATTCTGTGTCTAGTAATGACCAATGGGAATCGAATTGCAGATGTCCATGTAGAAGGTCAACTGGGATCCAGTGATCACAACATTGTGTGGTTCAGCATAGGGACAGAGATTCACTCAAGTCATACTAGGACAAAGGTTTTGGATTTCAAAAATGCTGACTTCGCTGAAATGGGGAGGAGTATCAAAAGAGCCCTGGAGAGAATGGGGAGAGGAGGGGAAGTGGAAGAACAGTGGAAGTGTCTAAAGAAAGCCTTATTGGAAGTAACAAACCAATGCATCAGATTGGTATCCAAAGGCAAGAGAAGGAGAAAGCCACTGTGGTTGTCAAGAGTGGCAGTAAAGGTCAGGGAAAAAAGGAAAGGGTTCAGGAAATATAAGGAGACCCAAAGGGAGATGGACAGGGAGGAGTACCTAGAGTGTCTAAGGGAAGTGGGAAAGACAGTAAGGAGAGCAAAGGCACAGAGTGAGGAAGGTTTAGCCCAGTTAGTTAAGAAAGGGGACAAGACATTCTTCAGGTACATCAGTGAAAGGAGGAAAAACAAGGAGGGAGATTGCAAGGCTCAAGGGAGAGGGAGGAAGGGGAATGCAAGGAGGGTGACATGCAAAAGGCAGAAATACTGAATAAATATTTCTGTTCAGTATTCACAGAAGAGGGGGAGGGACAGGGGCCACAGCAGTACAGTAGTTGTCAAGGGGGTGAAGAGGTGAACAGTAGCCCATTCACAGGGGAAAGAGTCCTGCAGGAGCACACTAACTTGAAGACAGACAAAGCGATGGGAGCAGATGGCATACACCCAAGAATATTAAGAGAACTGCGAAGGGAGATAGTAGAACCTCTGGCAGCCATGTTCACAGAGTCATTCAATACAGAGGTGGTACCAGAGGATTAGAGGAGGGCACTTGTGGTCCCTCTAAACAAATCTGGCAGCAGGGAGGTGGTGGGAAACCATAGGTCAGTCAGCCTCACCTCAGTAGTAAGGAAGATCATGAAGACATTGCTTAAAGAAAGGATAGTGTGGCATCTAGAAACCATCAGAGCACAGGACCATAGGCAACATGGATTCACAGCAGGGAGGTCATAATAGACAAATCTGGTTGATTTCTTCAACTGGGTGACAAAGGAAGTAAATCAGGGTGGGGCAGTGGATGTTGCTTGTCTTGATTTCGGCAAAGCCTTTGACACCGTCCCACATAGGAGGCTAATAAACAGGCTGGGTAGGCTGGGCATGGGGACAGGGTGGAAACTGGGTTAGAAACTAGCTAACAGACAGGAGGCAGAGAGTGGTGGTAAATGGGGTGCAGTCATACCTCTCAACATAGTGCCTCATAAATCAGGGACAAGGCTTAAAAAAATCAGGGACAAAGGACCAAAATAAGGGACACATCTTCAAAATTAGAGATATCCACACAGAAAGCTGGTAAAATATGGGGCTTAGTGCAAAATGCATTTTCTAAAGAAGAACAAGTCTGTAACTTTAATGCTTGACATTGTTTTGTGCTTATCGTCCCCATTGTTTAGCCACAAAAACACAAATTTTAGGAGGGACAGAGTAAAATTTTGAGGTAAAATCAGGGACGTCCCTGAAAATCAGGGACACTTGAGAGGTATAGTCTGGGGAGAGGGGGTGACCAGTGGGTGCCTCAGGGATCGGTCCTGGGGCCAGTCCTGTTCAATGTCTTCATTAGCAACATTGCAGAAGGGCTGGTGGAAAAGGTCTGCCTGTTTGCAGATGACACTACAATCTCTAAGATCTGTAACAGAGTGGATATCCCAGAAAGGGTAGAGAAAATTAGATTGGACCTGGGGAAGCTTAAAAATGGTCTGAGGACTGGCAACTGAAGTTTAATTAAAAAAAAAGTGCAAAATTATGCACCTGGGATACAGAAACCCTGGGGAAAGCTACAGGATGGGGGTAGTTGGTGACAGTCACAAAGGAGGAAAGGGACCTGGGGGTTATTATTTCAGACTACCTGAAAATGTCAAAGCAGAGTGCTAAGGCAGCTGGGAGGGACAGTGGCATGCTGGGGTGCATAGGCAGGTGTATCACCAGCAGAAGGAGGGAGGCAGTGATGCCATTATATAAAACTATGGTCAGGCCTCACACGGAGTACTGTGTGCAGTTCTGGAGGCCACACCTTCATAAGGATATTAACAGGCTGGAGATGGTCCAGAGAAGGGTGACTAAGATGGTATAGGGCTTGCAACACAACAAGAGCTATGAGGAGAGATTAAGGGACCTCAATATTTACTTGCTGGAAGAGAGGAGGGAAAGAGGGGACATGATAGAAACATTCAAGTACCTCAAGGGTATAAACACGGTGCAGGGGGGAGACATTTTCCAATACAGGAGGAGCACAAGCACGAGGGGGCATGACATGAAATTGAAAGCTGGGAGGTTAAGAGGAAATGTGAGGAAGTTCTTCACAGAGAAGGTGGTAGGAGAGAGCACTGTGGATGGATTCAAGCATGCTTGGGACAGGCATAGGGGAACCATAGAGGTACAGTGGGTGGGTCAGAAGCAGTAATCCAGTACAAGGGCTTATGGGCAGACTAGATGGACCAGGTGGTCCTTATCTGCTGACAATTTCTATGTAACTAGTAAGCCCTTTTCTTTGGTCTAGCCATCTGGGATATTAGCAGGCATACACAGTGTATGCTAATGCGTACAGAAGTTCTAGCCACGGGGGGGGTTTATTTATTTATTTATTATTTATTTTTTTATTTAGCTTTTGTTAACTGGGTAGGTACACTAGACAAGTTATAAGCCTATTTTCAGGAACGACCCGGGAGAGTACAACAGGTAAACAAGGTACATCAATACAACATAATGAGTCAACAAGTAATTATACATTTTGTGGTTAGGTACATTGAGGTGACAAAGCAGCAGGCAAGATACAGTGCAAGTAGTGCAACATTAACTATCTGATACTAAAGTGCAGGTAGAGCAGCAGTGACTAAAGAGTGTGCAAAAGATGGAGATTAGTGCCCAAGAGGTGGATAGGCAGAAATGGGGCAAAATTCAGCAGAAGGGCAGGCAGCAAGGAGAACCAGGGATAAAGGACAACCAAGGAAGGGGCTGGAGTAGAACAGCGAAACAGTCTAGGGAGGTCAAATCGTGGAAAGCCATGTGTGCAAATGCCAGGAGCCTTAGCAACAAGATGGAAGATCTGGAGGCTGTCATGGTGCAGTCAGACTGGACATTGTGGCCATCACTGAAACCTGGTGTAATGATAACCACGACTGGGAGATGGCCATTCCTGACAACATATTCAGAAGAGACAGAGCAGGCAGGAAGGGAGGAGGAGTGGCACTGTATGTGAAAATGACATAAGGGCCACAGAGATCCAGGAGGAACAAAATGTGGGAGAGATACTGTGGGTTAAGCTGGAAAGGAAAATGGGGACAGCTATCTGCACAGGTGTGGTCTATAGACCACCAGCCCAGGAGGAAGAAACAGATAGGAGTTGATGCTAGCCATCCAAAGGATGGCAGACAAGGGTGAGGTAGTACTGGTTGGAGACTTCAATATTTCAGACGGGACTGGAGCATCCCAGCAGCAGCATCAACTAGAGCAGATTTATCCTGGACTCCTTCAGGGTGCCTTCCTCAAGCAACTGGTCATAGAACCAACTCGGCAGAAGGCAATACTGGACCTTGTGCTCACAAACAGGGACAGTGTGATGGGGGTAACAGTGGGGAGCACCTGGGGAACAATGACCACCAGTCATTGTGGTTTGAAATCACAGAAAGAGCAGAACCTAACCACACAAAACACGATCCTGGATTTTAGGGGGCAGACTTTGGGAAATGGGAGATACTTGAAAGAGGCATTAAGGGGAATGGGACAGGAATCAGGGCTTGAGGAACAGTGGACAGTATTTAAAATGGGGATTACAAGAACAACAGAATTATGCATTAAGCAGGTTAGCAAAAGGAAAAGGAAGAGGAGACCATTATGGTTTTCCAAAGAGGTAGCAAGAAAGTGAAAGCCAAAAGATTGCATTCAGGCAATACAAAAGACACAGGCAGAAGGGGATAGGAGAAGTACCAGGAGAAGCAAAGGGAGGCAGGGAGGTCAGTAAGGGAAGCCAAAGCTCAGACAGAAGAACACATTGCAAAATCAGTGGGTAGAGGGATAAAACCTTTACAGGTACATAAGTGAAAAAGAAAGACAAAGGAGGATAGTGAGACTGAAGGGAGGATGGGGGCCACGTGGAGGATGACAACAGTAAAGCTGACATATTGAACAGGTATTTCTGCTCAGTCTTTACTGAGGAAGAGGAGGGTAATGGGTCTGAAGGAGTACAAGGGTGAGAATGGTGCAGAATGGACACAAGTCCCTTTACATGAGAAAGGGTCCTGAAGGAACTGGAAGTAATAAGAGTTGATAAAGCAATGGGGCCAGATGGGGTGCACCCCAGGGTCCTTAAAGAACTAAGAGAGGCGGTGGCTGAACCTCTGGCTATCCTGTTTAGCCAATCACTGGAAACAGGGGAGGTACCCAAAGACTGGAGGACAGCAGATGTAGTCCCCTTATACAAAAGTGGGAACAAAGAGGAAGCAGGGAACTACAGACCAATCAGCCTCACCTCGTAGTGGGGAAGATCATGGAGGCACTACTGAAGGAGAGATTGGTGGAACATCTGGTTGTCAATGGACTACAGGACCCAAGGCAGCATGGTTTCACCAGGGGGAGGTCATGTCAGACCAACCTCGTTGAATTTTTTGACTGGGTGACTAGGGAGGTGGATCAGGAGGCAGTGGACATGGCCTATCTGGACTTCAGCAAGGCCTTTGACACTGTGCCACATAGAAGACTATTACACAAACTGGGGAATATGGGTGTGGGCAGGATGTAGTGTGGTGGGTAGGTAGCTGGCTGGATGGCAGGACACAGAGGGTGGTGGTAAATGGCTGTCACTCCACAGAGGGAAGAGTGACCAGTGGGGTACCACAGGGATCAGTGCTGGGACTGGTCCTATTCAACATCTTCATCAGTGACATTGCACAGGACCTAGAAGGCAGAATTTCACTGTTCACTGATGACACAAAGCTCTGTAACAGAGTAGACACACCAGAGGGTGTAGACAGAATGAGAAGAGACCTGCAGAAACTTGAAGAATGGTCAGGGGTTTGGCAGTTGAAATTCAATGCAAAGAAGTGCAAGATAATGCATATGGGACACAAAAACCCTGGCACAATATATCAGTTGGGGGGTGAGGATATAGCATGCACCAAGCAGGAAAGAGATCTTGGGGTTATCATCTCTGATGACCTCAAGGTAGGGAAACAGTGTGACAAGGCAGCAGGTAAAGCAAATAGGATGCTGGGATGTATAGGCAGGGGCATCACCAGCAGGAAAAGGAGGTCATAATTCCGCCATGCAAGACACTAGTGAGGCCCCACCTGGAGTACAGTGTACAGTTCTGGAGACCATACCCTACGTAAGGACATAGACAGGGTGAGAAGGTTCAGAGGAGGGCAACATAGATGGTGCATGGATTGCATCACAAGTCCTATGAAGACAGGTTTAAGGAACTGAACATGTACTCCCAGGAGGAGAGGAGGGAGAGGGATATGATAGAGACATACAAGTATCTCACAGGGAGGAACAGGTGCAGGAATACACTATTTTAAGTGAAAAGATGTTCCAGGACTAGAGGACATGGGATGAAGTTGGAGGAGGACGATTCAGAGGAAACATGAGGAAGAATTTCTTCACAGAACGGGTGGTGGACAAGTGGAACACCCTGCCAGAGGAAGTGGTGGGGGCTGAAACAATCACGGGATTTAAGAATGCATGGGATAGACATAAAGGAATTCTGGAGGTCAGGGGTAAGGGGCAACAGACTTCTAGGAAAACATAAACTGAACTTACAAGCTCAAATGGGCAGACTGGGTAGGCCATAGGCCCTTATCTGCCGACACTGTCTATGTATCTATGTATGTAATACAAAATAGATGCGGGAGGAGAGATGGATGAAGAATAGGTAACAGATTCGATCTAGTTTACTTGAGGTACCAGGAGTAGGGTGCCTCGGGGTCTAAGGAGACCAGGGCTTCGCGCTAGGAAGGCTTAAGGCATTCGCAGCGTGAGGCCAGCTTGAGGTGCTCCCACAGGGAGGTCCGGAGGCATTTGTGGGAAGGGGCAGTGCAGACCAGCTCAGGGAGGGAGTTCCAGAGCCTGAGAGCATGTGCTGCAAAGTCTCTGTCACCCATAAGGGTGCGGGTAGATGGTACTTTTAGTATCCCTGGGCCCTGGGACTTAAGGGGGTAGGAGGAGTGGTGAGCAGGAGAGAGAAGCTTAGCCAGCCCCGAGGGGGTGCTGGTGCTAATCACTTTTCTCACAAGCACCCTATGCCAAGGTTTAGGTGATTGGTCGGGGATAGCCATCCTAACTTATCATAGAGTTTACAGTGATGGGTGAGGCGGGGGGCGGTCAGGGCGAAGCGGCAGATGTTATTGTACGTCGAGTTCCATTTGGTGAGGAGGACTTTTGAGGTGCATGCAAATAGGTGGAGACCATAGCTAAGGGAAGGGAGTAACACTCCCCTGGCAAGAGCCAGACGAGCAGCAGGGGTGAGGTTGTATTTGGCCCTATAGGCCTGTCCCAGCTTACAGTTTACACCTCTGCAGACATTGAGGATGTGACTTCCTAGGTCCAGTTGGGGGTCGAGCGTCACACCAAGGTATTTGAGGGAGGTCACTGTGTTAAGGGAAGTACCGTCTGTGCAGGTGATTTGCAGAGGGACTGGGGAGGCACACATTTTGGCTGAGGAGCCAAATAGCATGGCCTGTGTTTTTTTCAGGTTGAGGACTAGCTTCTGTTGGGTGATCCATGCCTGAATAATGTTCTTGAAGTCCTCAAATAGGTGGAGGTTTAGGGAGACAGAATCTCATGAGTGGGCCAGGAGGACCAGGTCATCCGTGTACAGGGTGACCCTACATCTGGTAACTACAGCAGGGAGATTGTTAATAAACAGGGAGAAGAGAAGGGGACCCAGTACCGAGCCCTGAGGGACACTGGAGGTCACAGGCAGGGGGTCAGAGAGGACTTTATTGAATTTGGTTAGCTGTACTCTACCATGCAGGTAGTCAGTTACCCATTTCAGAGCTAGGGGGACAAACCTAAGGACCTCATCTGCTTGCAGAGCAGGTCATGGTCGACAAGGTCAAAGACCTTGGACAGGTTGACAAACACTGCTCCAATGAGTTCTCCCTGGTCCATGGCTGCTCTGATGCTAGAGGAGACAGAGATCAGTGCCGTGGTTGTGGTGTGCCCTTTGCGAAAGCCATGCTGGGCGGGAGACAGCAGTTTATGGGAGTGGATGTACTCCGAGAGTTGTCTAGCTACAACCTTTTCAAGGAGCAGTAGCCATTTTCCCTGCTCCTTTCTAGGCTTCACTGTAATTTGAATCCTGGCTGAAGTGTCATTGTTACCACATTAATTCGAAGTTTCCAGTGGTGGACATGACCGAGCAAGGGGTTGGGATTGGGCCAGATTTGAAAAGTTGGGCAGTGTTCTTAATGCAGCCGGTAGAAAGGAATAGGACGCCAGCCAAGAGGGTGAATCTGCAGGCTTTTTGAACATGCAGCTTACACTGAATAAATTAGGGTATTCAGTGTATGATTCTTCTGTATTTTGGCCTGGAGCTGGTTGGCAGACGGTGGTATCCAGGCTATCCATTTGCAGCAAAGTGGCAGTGAGAGGAGGATTGCATCAGTATCTGAAGGAGATTTCTGAACTCTGAAGACAGGATCTGAAGCAAGCAACAGCTCCAGCCGAGCTTCTGAGAGCTCCTCCTCGACCGCCACCTTTTGGCTTCTGTCCAGCAGCCAACTTTTGACCCACCCAATGGCTTAGCACCCACCCCAGGTCTTCTAGCTTCCTAACCAGTCTCTTGTGAGATTTAGAATCAAAAGTCTTGGTGAAGTCCATATGCAGGACATCAACCACTTGGCCCTTGTCCACTGTTCTGGTGATCCCATCAAATAAATGAGTTAAGCTAGTCTGTCAGGACTTCCCTGATAGAAACCCATGCTGCAGTATTGTGGCTGTTGCTCACATTTGGAAACCATTCAAAGTCTAGTTATGGTAAAAAGAGGATAAATGAAAACATGTGTATGACCATTGGGCTGGTGTGGGAAAACATCTTAATGTAACATAGGTCTTCTTGGTCGTTGAACCTGCCTCTGACTCCTCACAGTTCTTAGGGTGTGATTGCTTCACTTTCGGCCCTGCACCTGCAGACCAGTGAAAATCCATCCCACAGCCACTTGATAGTATTCAGACTCCTGACTGGGGTGGGTGAGGGGTCTATGGAATTTTACAAACAGAGCAAGGAGGTACCTTCTTTCGGATGAGACATTACACCACAATCCCTTTGTTCTGTCTATCTGTATTGCTGGTCCAGGTGGAAAAAAAAGAGATCCCATAAAGAGATTTATCACCTGGCATCTGGACCAACATTAATTTTTTTAATAAAGCAGTTTCCAGTGCAACGGTGTATTTGACTAAATGTGAATGCTCTGTGTGCTTAACAGGGGCTGCCACGTTCGCATCCATTACTGCCCTACACACCAGTATCTCATTCAATGGTTTGACAAGCAGTTTGAATACAGTGTGTATAAAAAACACTGATAGAATGCAAAATTCTATGATATTCTGAAGCAAACAAACAACAAAAAACAGATTTCTTATTGACTTACATCTTGTTTCATTTTAAATAGAGACCAGTAAAACTTTTGAAGCGAGTAGTTTTGTTAAAGCCAACTCGGAGTCGAGGCGCCTTGACAGGGACAGGTCAGTCACTTTCCAAAACATAATCTTTTTATACTTTTAGTGTCACATTAATGAAGGGGCACCCATTTCCAAGCCCACCAAATCTTGAAATAAAAGCCTTTTAGAAAACAGCTCCTAAAACATTGTGGCATGTTGTTTTTCAGCCCTTCACATTGAGTTGGCAGCCTTCAGATTAGCTACGGTCTGGCTGACAAGAATGTGACATGAAATCTTCCAGTTTTAGACACATTAGCCATTTTGAGGAAACAGGAAAAATGCACACATTTTTTCCCGCCCCCCCCAACCTCTGCTCATGCTCAACTGACCGAATACTTAAGACAATGCACTTAAAAGCCCACTGCAGCGCTAAGCCTTGATTATTAAGCTTCTATTTGATTTTCAGGATGTCCATATTGATGAGGTATTTCCTTCACCAGAAGGCCATTAAAGCTCACTGATGTGTCAGAATGACTTACTGTCATGCTCTTCCTCTTTGGTTGCCGTGACAGCGAGGCCTACTTGGTGAAAGGGTTGGTGGCGGATGCCTTCAGACAGTGAAAGCTTTCAGTACCGTGGCCGTTTTCAGGCTCTATCATTACAGTTTTTCACTGCCAAATGATTGCTTTCCTCACTCACTTTGTGACATAGCTTATCACTCTAAGATGGAAACAACCGACAGCTTCATTACCCATTTGAGGCCTAGCAGTCTTGAGTGCCACATCAATAAATATGGAATCAAGGAGAAAAACAACTGGATTCACATGAATGAAAAACAGACTTTTAAGTTTTTATTATTGAGGTAAATAAAATATTCCCACCTCATCCCTTTTCATCTCTTATGTGGCTCTCGGTTACAGAAAGAACTGACACATATGACCTAGTTCGCCAAAATTTGATTTTGTCTATAGATACTAAGGGACTTCTAATTTTTACATTTGCTAAATTTCATATTTTGCATTAGTATTAGCTTACTCTACATGAAACAGAAATGTTCTTAGATGGGAACATAGATTGTTTTGGCAGGAAAGGACCACAAGGCCCATCCAGTCTGCCTTAACTCTACCTTATGTGGTGGCAAGGCGGCCCTATGCAGCCCCCAGCTTCCCCAACCCTCTCTGGTTAAATCTGCCTTTTAATGATACCCGTGTGTGTGTCCCACACATTGTTTGAATCCTGCCACTGGCTCTATTCCCAGTACTGCAATAGGCAACCTGTTCCATCTATACACCACCCTTTCTGTGACAAAATGCTTCCTCACCTCTCTCTTGAAACTTCTTCCCACTAATCTCATTGTGTTCCCTCTTGTAACTATGATTGCGCTCAAAATTAAAAGCTTCCAAGACTCCACCTTGGTTATGCCCCAGAGGTATTTAAAGGTCTGAATCGTGTCTCCTCTTGCTCCCCTGTTCTCTAAGGAGTACATATTGAGGCTCTTCTGTCTTTCCTCGTAGGGCTTCCTCTGCTGCCCTTGTACCATCTTGACTATCCTCCTTTGCACAGCGTCCATCAATGCATAAGTGTTGTAGTGGTTAAAGAGTCTGTGCTGCCTCTGGGATAAATTTGGGGAATTATAAATAATTCTAAATGTTTTTCTATATTGCCTCTTTTTATCTTCCCTTTCTTCTCCATTGCTAAGGAAATTTGTATTGAAACATGGTTTTTGTCCTTTGGGCTTGGTCTGCTCCTGCTGTTTATCTACATCTGTGACCTGATATTGGAAAATGGGCAAAAGCGATGTGCAAAAAAGGTTTGTGCTGAATTTGCCCACAACCCCGAGGGTGCTCTATTCAGTCACACGGTGCACCAGCAGTCTGGAGTGGAAGTGATGGCCTACACCCGTTCAACTCAATTGCTCAAGTTTTTTTCCCAAGGGGGGCTCTCCTCTCTGAGGTGTTACTCCCTCACTTCTTCCTGTTACAGACTGCCCCCCCAATCAACTCCACTCCCCATAAATGTCTTACCAGCTGCTTCCTGACATGTCTTAAAATACAGCTAGGTTGCTTTCAAGAATGATTTGTGGTGAACCATGTGAGTTCATTTTTTAGGTGTAAAGTGGTATGGTTTTAAGATTTTATGGCACCCTCTTCTAGCCCGAGGGGAGGCCAACTTGCTTGACTAAGGTTCTGAGTAAGATTTACATCGGATGTTGAGAAGCAAGGTATCTTCTCTTTCAGCTTACCTGTTAGTCTTTCCCTGTTAGAAACTGATTCTCACCTTTCTTCCTGCACTGAATTCATTTGGAGGTTCCAGACTTGTCTCACCATGGAGGAGGATAGATGCATGCTCTTCCTGCCCTGGAACAAGTAACTAGTTTACGTGCCCATTATGGGATAATTTGCATGGGAAGTGGCAGCAGGTTTGTCCCCTGCTATCAGCCCACCCACTCACTCTGATCACTCATCCACATGCACGAGTAAGCATTTCCTGGTGTCCATTGGCATCCCTCACCCTCCAATCACCATCACTATGCATAAATAGCAATTCCCTGGTGTCCATTGGCACCCCCTGTCCTCCGATCCCCATCCCCGGTGATGAATAGGTATTTCCTGGTGTCTAGTGACACTCCCCCACTCTCTAATCACCATCCCCAGTAATGAATAGGTATTTCCTGGTGTCTAGTGGCACTCCCCCCTCTTCGATCCCCATCCACTGTAATGAGTAGTCATACCCTGACATCTTGCAGCCCTCCTCACCATCCACACTAAGTAAACCCCCCTGCCATCCCCCCCTTAGCTCTGTCACTGCTGGTGCCATGCAGATCCAATACAGTGACTGGCTCAGCACTCCTCTCACCACGTAACATACAGTGGCTGATGGCATGGTAGCATCCGGTACTCAGGGCAGGGCACATAAGTAAAAGTTACTTGTGACAGCCATGCACTTGCAATGTGTATGCATTTTAGGCAGCTAAGGGCACTTTGTGGGTTATGATTTTTGGAGGAAGTGCACACTCCCTTTACAGTACACAGGACACACACTCCCTGTCAGTCCATATGGTGGCCAAATGCAGTGGTGAGAGGAGGGCTGTGCTGGTCACCATATTGGACCTATGTGGCACTGGCAGCAGCTGAGGTGAAGGTGTGCGGCAGGGTGGCTTGCCCAGTGTGGGGGGCTGCTAGACTCCAGGCATGACTATTCATCACCTGGGATGGGGATTGGAGGGCAGGGGTGCTACTAGACACAAGGGAATATCTATTCAGTACCAAGGATGGTGATTTTATTTTATTTTTATTTTATTGAGATCACGGATTACACCAGTGAGTGGATGCTCATGCATAGGTTTCATGTCAGTTTACAAAGACAATAAGGTACAGCATTACATGATTACATTTGGTACATACAGAGTTACAATAAGGTACACACAAAATTGAGAAGCTGAGGCAGTATAACAGTTTGCCACTGCCTGAAGTTAGGACAGCCTACTGAGTTGCAAACACACAGAGGAAAGTAAGAGGAGCAGGCTTAGGGAAAAGATGGGGGGGGGGAGTTGGAGGGGATGTCATGTTTGGGAGGAGTAGAGGAGGCACCGGGTGTGGGGAAGGGTGGTGACATGAAGTGCTGAGGTTGGGATGCATCAATGTATAGTCTTTACGTGAGGCAAAGTGCAAGTAGGTGGTTGTACTTAAAAGAGGGTGTTAATGGTAGCAGCCACAGTTGCTGGTTGTTATAAGGTGCTCCTGAAGTTTGCATTTGAATAAGCCAATAGTTGGTGATTGGAGGGCAGGGGGTGCTAATAGACACCAGGGAATTACTATTCTTCACCAGGGGCAGGGATCGGTGGGCAGGGGCTACCACTTGATACAGTGAATTACTATTTATATACAGGGATGGTGACTGGAGGATGGGGGTGCCACTAGACATCAGGGAGGAGGTGTGTTCCCCCAACTGGCAACTTGATTGCTGGCTGCAGTATCTCTGCCAGCCACTAGGGTAGCCCAGAATAGGTCAGTCTTTTTTTGACAGTAATTGTGCTGAGCAAAATGGCCTATGCTATTCCTTTTGCACAGTGCTAACACACTGAATATTGCACTGCATCTGTATTCATGTCCCTTCCCCTCCCCTTCCTTTGTACATGGCTACATTATCTCCTGGCATGTGCTATCTCATTTAGCATGCTCTCCTGCCTCTTTTGAATGTTTGGCATGGGTGCAAACCCCAGACAAACGGTGCATAATCACTTTGTCCATTGGCAAAGTTTTGAATATTGGGCCACTGATGTCATAACCTCCTGCTTGTGACAGCATAATCAATTCCACAATAGCCAACTGGAATTCATAAACAGGGAATATGACATCCTGTGAAGACAGGCAGCAGAAGCAGATTGAGTTTGAGGCATAAAGATCATGTTTTCAGGAAGCTGTCCTTAGGAATGAAGAAAGAGGAGAAGAATATTACAAAAAATACATGAAATTTAAGTTGATATTTCTGTAACTTTTGATTTTCCAAGCTTTCTCAGACAGGAAAAAGGCTTGGAAAGAAAAGTAGTGTACTGCAGACAATGGGGGTAGATGTGAGTTTGGATGTTGTATTAATTATAAAAATTTGTGCAATAGGAAATAATGACTGGAACGTGATGGTACCAGGTTGCACCATGTATAGACATGATAGGGGAAAGGCAAAGTAGGAAGGGTAGCTCTCTATGTCAGGGAAGGCACTGAAGTGGTAGAGGAAGGGGCCATCGGGGAGGGAATCGGATAACAGAATCTCTGTTGGTTCGGCTTACAATGGCATCAGGCAACAAATTGAGTATGGGGGTGGTCAACAGGCCACAGGACAGGGGGACAAAAGCACTAGGGAACAAGAGGCAGAAATAAAGAAGGGAGCCTCAAAGGGGTAGGTAGTGGTAGTGGGGGATCTCAACCTACCAGACATGGATTGGGACCCTCCAGCATCTGGGGGCACCAGGAGTCAGGCCCTGAAATGGTAGCTGGAGTCAGTATTGTGGAACTAATAGGGTCTAGTGACCATAACACCATATGGCTCTAACTGACCCTCAGCACCAGTACCTCGTCAAAGGTTGAAGACCGACCTTGTTGAACAGTCACGAATAGTTCATGAACATCCATCAAAGTTCACCAACTGTTCTCTAACTCAGCTCATGAGCAAAATTCATAAATTATTCATTAGCTTGAAGTTGCTGAACCTTAAAAGAACTATGATGAACTGAGACAAAAGTTAATTTACATAACTTGTTTGCATATCAGACTGTACTGTTGTCAAATGTAAGGTCAGGTCAAATTAATCTGATAGGCTTCTTTGACTGGGTGTCCAAGAAACTAGATAAGGGTGGAACCATGGATATAGCCTACCTAGATTTCAGTAAGGCACTCAGCACCATTCCATATAGGAGACTAGTAAGCAAGCTGGGTCGCTTAGGAGTGGGTTCACAGGTGGTAAACTGATTAAGAAACTGGTTAAGGGATAGGCGGCAGAGGGTGGAGGTAAATGGAGTTTACTCAGAGGAAGGGAGGGTGACCAGCAGGGTGCCACAGGGATCAGTGCTGGGACCAGTCCTCTTTAATGTGGCTAGGCAATGCAAAAAGCCAGTTAGTAGGGCTAGAGGGATGCTGCGTTGCATATGGAGGGGTATCATCAGCAGAAAGAGGAAGGTGATGTTGCCTCTGTATAGATCACTGGAAAGACCCCACAAAGAGTACTGTGTCCAGTTCTAGAGACCACATATCTGGAACAACATAGACAGAGTGGAGGTGATCCAGAGGATGGCAACTAAAATATGGGATTCTAAGAATGGCACCGATGCAGTCAGAAGCGTTGTGTGAGCTCTGCAGTTTAATGATTCCGCCCCCCTTCCAATTTGAATTGGGCATTATCAAAAATATTATTAAACAAAACACAACTGAAATCCAAATTAAGAAAAGCTTTAAAGCAATTTGCTTACAGACTGATCTGCATTGCTATTCAACTAAATACCACAACTTCTGAGAGCAGCGGTAAGGGCCTAAACAGTAGTAAGGCCCTGACACTATTTTAAACCCCTGGACATACTGTAAGAAGTATACATGCAGAATAATTCATCACATTCAAGATAAAGCAGGAAAAAAGAAATACCCAAAGAAGAATCGACATCATTACTTTGACCCACCTCATAGAAATAGACTTAACAGAACTAGCACAATGGAAATACAGCCATTATCAAGAAGGGGCGAGCTTGGAAATAAACCAGATGAAAAGATCTTTAGTGGGGGAAGAAAGTTTGGCTAGTACAGAGAGGTAAGAAAGAGTAAAATCAAGTACACTAACTACTGAGCACATTGACTTACTGATGACGGAGTTTAGCTCTTTAAAGTTGCAGATGAATGTGATGGTTTGTGGGCTTAGAGAAGTAAGAGCAGAAATAACAGTCCACAAAATGCAAATAACATGTACAGTACAGAATAAGCAACATAGAAGATCAGGCTAATAGAGAACATATTGAGAAGCCTGCCAATACACAGATACTAGCAAAAGTGGAGACAAAAATGGAAGATCTGGAGAGTAGAAATAGGTGTAATAATCTTAGGATATTCAGTCTAAAAGAAGGTGTAGAAAATGGGGATCCAATAAGCTTTACAATAAAAATGTTAAACACCATTGTAGGACCCCTTCCAGATGGCTCTCAAAATACAGTATATAGCTCAGCTGCACTTTCTATGTGCCGGTAGTATGTAAACAAGTATACAATTTTCAGTCGATGTGTGTATCTTTCATTTTCTGCAGCAAGCACCCAAACATTTGTATGTATGTCCCCAAATGTCTGTGCAATTGCACCTGGGTTGTGACTGAAAAAGGCACCTGGTGCCAGTGCACTTACCCAGTTACCAAAGTGAAAATAAATAAATAAATAAATAAATATAGTCAAGAGGGCACACAGATCATTAATGCCCACGCCTGGTCCAAATGAACACCCTAGATCATTTGTAATTAAGTTGCTCAACTTTCAACATATAGTTCGCCAACTAAAATCTGTAAGAGACGAACAACAGATAGCCTGTGAAGGCTCAAGAATTAAGATCTTCAAGAACCTTCTCCCTGAGATTATAAGAAAAAGAGGGCCTGGGGTCATAATGTCGCAAGACGTTATAATGCAGCAATATACTGCACTACCAATGCACTGCGGTATATTGCCAACTGAATTACTTCCGGGGGGGAGGGGTGTTAACACTGAAAATCACACAAAGTGTGAAAACTAAAAAAAAATTTCTGCATATGGGACTGGAAATTGAAACCCGGTTCACAGACGCACTGCCTCCCTTGCTGCCTGTGGCTCATCCCGTCAAGCCACTGCAGCTGCTCACTGGCTCATCCTCCCAGCAGAGGTCTTATCCTCTTCCTGGGAACAGTGAAAGGGTGCACTACCGCACATACACCCTTTTGTGGTTTTGCACCCTCTCACTCTTCCCGACCGTGCTGTTCCTGTTGTGCAGTATTGACATGCGCGGTATAGCATGTGACAAACTGACCCAGTAGGGAAAAGGAGATGCTTTTCTGCCAATAAAAATGAAACTTCATGACTCTGGATTTAAATACAATTTATCTTTCCTTACTCAGCCCAATGTGTGGTTGGATAAAGGAGTCCTGGATTATGGTAGCTTTCAAGATGCAACAGTAGACCTGAGAAGGGACCTTCCAGAAATTTTCTCTGAATGTGACTTTACACAAAGGAGCACAAAGTAATCAGGAATTCTGCTACAATAATCAGAAGTCACTGAAAGTGTACTTAAAGTTTTATATTTGATCTTAGCTAAGCAGTTTTTACCTTGGGGTTTCCCTTCGGTTGCTTTTTTGTATTCGAACAAATGCTAATCTGAATAGTTGGTGTGCCAGTGCTCCCTCTGCCTTTCTACCTCCTGACTTATGCAAATAAAACAGGATGTGTAAGTATGTTATTGTTAAATATTGGTGCCATCTCCCACTTCCAAATAAAAAGGGGTAGAGACTGGTTATAAGGGTTATGGGGGAGGGCAACCAGGGTTTCATATAACTAGACCTGCCCAGGGAGGTTTGGTAGTTGTCGGAGAGGAACTGGGATGGTCTGGGGGCCCATAAGCTTTAAGGCAGGTGCACAGGTCAAACTATTTAAATAGCTGAAAAAAAAAGCTCTTCAATTAGATATTGCACTTTGTTGTTGCCTATCCTACACAGATCTGTGGTTTCATCTGTGGTGACCTTCTTGGAGGACAGTGGTCTCCAGGATGGTCATCAACATGGGTTTGTCTCCAGCAGATCCTACCAGACTGATCTAATTGAGTATTATGGGTGGGTGACTAGGAAACTGGACAAGGGCCATGCAGTGGGTGTCCTGTATTTGGTCTTCAGCAAGGCCTTTGATTCCATACCACATGGGAGGTTGGGGGGGAGCTGAAACACGTAGGAGTGGGAGCAAAGATGGTCAATTGAATCGTCAACTGGATGAATGAAAGGCAGCAGAGGGTGGTGGTGGTGGTGGTGGTGGTGGGAGAACTGTTATAGGCAAGGAAAGTGATGAGGGGTTCACAGGGATCGGTACTGGGACCGGTGTTGTTTGGGATATTCATAGTTGATATTTCACATGGGATCCGGAGTAGGATTAGTCTGTTTGCTGACGATATGAGGATGAGAGCTGTGGTAGATGACATCGAAGGATGGAGGGGGCTGCCGGAGGACCTGAACAAGCTACAGGAGTGGTCAGTAGCATTTCAGCTGGGGCTCCACGCCAAGAAGTGCAAGGTACTGCACTTCAAAGCTTGAAACCAGGGGAGGAGCTATCAGCTGGGAGGGGAGCAGCTGGAAAGTAGCGAGGAGGAAAAGGATCTGGAGGTGCTTATAACGGGCTGCATGAACAACTCGGCTCAATGCAGGAAGGTAGTGACAAAAGCTAGTAGGATGCTAGGGTGTATAGTGAGGGGAATCTCCTCTAGAAATAGGGAGGCGATCCTTCTCCTGTACAGGTCTCTGGTCAGGCCTCACCTGGAGTACTGTGTGCAGTATTGGCGCCCGATCCTGAAGGAGGACATCAAGTTGTTGGAGGGGGTGCAATGTAAGGTGAGAAAGACTGAGCATTGGTTCACATCATGAAGGCTAGTCCAGAACCTAAAAAAGACCAAAGCTATGCTCTTCTCCTGTCGCCAAAGCAAAGCCAGTGAGGCCTCTCTCGTGATACTGCCTAGCACACTAAACTCCATTGAGTAGGCATCATCCTACAAGTATCTGGGCATTACCTTTGATTCAGCACTCTCCCTCCATTCCCATATCAATGCCCTTTCTGCTGCCACCAATGTCAGGATTGGACTGTTATACCACCATAGGGACTGCCTACCACAAGAGGCCTTTAGATTGGCAATCACCTCCTCTGTCCTGTCACTAATCGACTAAGGGCTGCCTGTCTATGCTGCAGACGACAATACTGCACTTGCAAGAATCCAGCTCTCTATAAACAAGGCCTGCTGGCTAATGCTGGGAGCCCCTAGGCACACCCATATGTGTCTGCTGTACTCTACCACCAACTTGCTCAACCTTGAAGAAAGACTCCACTTCCAAACCTGCCTTCTTGTAAAAAAAGACCTTGCTAGGGCTGTTCCCCCTGGGGTCACCACCTCCCTGCAGAGTGCCTCCCCCTCAATCTCCACCTGCAGCACTGTCAAAATCTCCCTTATTGTCCCCAGGGTAAGGACCTCTATGGCCCAGAAATCCTTTTCCTATCGGGCTCCCTCCTGGTTCAATTCCCTCCCAGCCAACATAGCTGACTTCACTAAGCTTGGTCCTTACAAGGTTTCCCTCAGAAGCCATCTGACAAGCACTCGCTGCTGCAACTGCACATAATCACCCACCTGCCCCTTACTCCCACCCCTTGGCTGGGTTTGCCCTGTCTACTTTTGCTGTACATGCCTGGGGTCTCAGGCAACATCTGCTGACTAATGTAATAAAATGTCTCTGGTTGCTAAATGACGTGGTACTCGTGTACCTATATTATGACTACTGTGATCTACCTGTTACCAGGCTTGTACCACCAGTGAATTCCTGTAACACTGGTTGCTTTTTTAATCTAAGCATTGTGTACTGTACTGTTTTGTTTGCTGTGATGTATTGCTGTCTTGGCGGGGTGCCTTTGTAAATGAGTCTTTCACTCAAAGGTCTGTAAACCGAAGATCTAGTAAATAAATAAATAAATAAATAAAATAAAAGATGATCCAGGGTTTTGAGTGAAAGTCCTTATGACGATAGATTGGCTGAACTGAACATGTACTCCCTGGAGGAGAGGAGGGAAAGGGGGGGATATGATTGAAATCTTTAAATACCTTAAGGGGATAAATAAGGTTAATACAGAAGGGATTTTCCAGCTTAGAAGGGGGAGGGATACAAGAGGTCATCAGTTGAGGTTGGAGGGGGGAAGATTCAGGAGGTAAATCAGGAGACATTTTTTCATGGAAAGGGTGGTGGACAAGTGGAATGCTCTGCCAGAGGGGGTGGTGTCCTGTAGAATGGTGGTTGGCTTTAAGAGGGATTTGGACAAAGTGAGGGGGGGGTGTTATGATAAAGAGGGATGGAGAAGGTGGGGCAGCTGCAAATTGCGGGTCTAGCTGCACAGTTGAGCAGACTCAATAGGTTGCAAGGCCTGCTTCTGCTGGCGTTTTCGTGTGTTCATATGTTCTTTGGTCGGTTAGGCTTGAAAGAAGGTTGGAAGAGGGCGACTGCTTTTTGTAATCTTAAAGAAAATATTGAACGCAGTTGGAGGTGCCACTGGCAGGGGTTAAGGGTCTCCAATGTGGAAAGTAGCGCTATCAGGGGAAAAAAAGAGAAAATAATTGAATAGGAATAAAGATGTTAAGTAATAATTTGTATCTGTTTTATAAGAAAATAAATGTGTTTGTTGTCAAGCACACAAAGTGGCTTCCACAAAGGAAGTATGGACTTCTGTTAACTGGTCTTATTGAAAGAGGGAAAGAGCAGTTTGTATGACTGTACACGGACTGCTATAGCTCTATAAACTTGTTCTAGGATATTTAATGTGGATCAGTTAACAAAAAAGTTGAAAAAATGCCATTTTGAAATTGGAGAACAACAGCTTACAGTGGAACTGTCAATTTAAAAAAAAATATCTTGAGAATGATTATCATTGATGAGCGATCACATGGATGAATTGCTGCACATGCGCAGAGGTTTTGTTTACATTAGTAAACACTGTGGCTGCTTAATAGTCATGCAATAATAATTCACAGATACTGTGTAGAATCCTGAAGGCAAAATATAGTTAACAACATATTTGCTAGAAAAAAAGGCATATGTTAATTTGATGCGAAAAAGGCATAACTGTATTTGAAAGTTGTTGTTGGATTGATTAAAAAAGTAAGATATGGGCTAAGAAGGGAATTGTTTGAAAATTCATATGAAAAGAAAGTACATAATTAGTAAGAAATACTGATGTGCATGGGGATTTTTGTCTACTAGTATTTTGATGACAGTTTGCATCAAACTATTTTTGGTACAGTGAACTATTTACTGGTGGCTGAAGTTTTGTCACTGTAAGGCCTGCAGTTTAGTATAGGTTAGTGGAGGTTTGTGTATTTGACTCAGACAGTGCCTCGAGTGGTGGAAACTGGTTTCCTCTGATTGTCTTCAGAGCACAGAACACCAGGTTGTATAAGGCTGGGTCAAGGGAGGCTTACATCATAGGTATTGATGTCGGCCAGTTATCTTGGGTGGAGTCTTCCAGAACTGATCAGATTACTATAAGCCACAAGTGTGTAGTGGATTCAGACTGAAAGGCCTATCTTCTTGAAGGTGGAAGCAAGCTGCTTTGAAACAACTGGGAGCTGTGAAGGAGACACCATATTGAACTGGCAATCTGCAGGAAAGCTCACTCTTGTGCAGATCTGGGGGAGGCATACCTTACTTTACTTTAAATTTTACACTTGGTATTGCTTTGTGGAGTTTTTTTGTGTTTTTTTAATCAAGAAAGGGTTTGCAGTACTGCTTATGTACTTGTAGATTGGGAGTTTAACTTCAGAGGGATTGAAATACTGCACGCTTAGTTTTCCCTTGTGGATATCTGGATTTTTGTCTACTAGTATTTTGGTGACAGTTTGTATCAAACTATTTTTGGTACAGTGAACTATTTACTGGTAGCTGAGGATTTGTCATTGTAAGGCCTGCAGTTTAGGCAAGCAATAATACACGACAGGGTAGGTGGTATTGGCAATACTGGACCGCCCAGGGGTGTAATGAGGCCTGACTCTGCAGGTGGAGGGCCTTATAGCCCCTGGAAGGTCCGGTATTACCCATACCACCCACCTGGGAGGGTATTATTGCACTTAGAAAATGGGATACTTGTGTCATTTATATGTGGGATTTAAAAAAAAAAAGAAAAAATAAATTTAAAACTTTAGCTAGATGAAGTTAAAGTAGTCCTGCTGTAAAGTAGTCCCTACTTTTATGTGCTGTTCTATGTCTTGTTGCTACCCCCCAGAGCTATTCTGATCTTCTCTCACCCTCCCCACCCCTGCTCCATGACATCTGTGAGAAGATATTGAGTTTGTTTTACAAAAATGCAGATTTCTGTCTGTGTTGTCACGTTTTTTTTCACCCCTTCTTTCTACACTGCACTGATACAATTTTTTTCGATGTCCTGCATGTTAAAATCTGACTGATGTGACTCGCTCCTCTCCCGCAGCACGAGCGCAGACAGAGACACAAGATGAAACTTGGAAAATGAGTGAGAGAGGGTGAAAGCCGTGAGAGTTAAAGCGAGGAAAAAAAACTGCAGGGAAGAGCGAGGGACAGACGGTTCAAGTAAGAACTGTTTTAAATTTATTTTGAAGCTGTACAGTGGCACGGCAGGTGGGGGGAGGTGGTGCATGACATGTTAGGGATTGAAGATGTGTGGTTCACTTAGCGAGGGTAAAAAAATGGTGGCATTTGAAAAGTTTTTGTCCAGTGTTTCAGCCAATGATGAAAGAGGCTGGGCAGTAGGATACCACATATGAGGCTGGAAAGGTTGGCACGGCTGGTACTTTTAACTTACAGGGCTCTCACTGTAAGTTAATGTACCCCCTGCCAGCCAATGATATTTTTTTTATTGCTAAACCCATTTTCTAATGCAGGTTAGTGGAGGTCTGTGTAACTGTCCCAGACAGTGCCTCAGGTGGTGAAAACTGGTTTCCTCTGATTGTCTTCAGAGCATAGAACACCAGGTTGTATAAGGCTGGGTCAGGGAAGGCTTACATCATAGGTATTGGGCTCAACTGCTTTATTTTTTTCTGACTGAAATTGTGTTTTGCAGGGTATATTCTCTGTTAAATTGTTATGCAGGTTGTCTTGCTGAAAGAAAGGTCAAGCACTCATTGGGGTGGTGGGTCAGAGATGTATCTGATTGTTTCTGGAGGGCACAGGCTTGGTCCCACCTACCCTGCCCCTCACCGCCCACCCCAAGGGTGTAATTTCTTTTATAACAGGGGTTCTGACATCACTTCCTCAAGAGGGAAAGGGGCATACAACTGTCATATCCTTAACAGCCCAGCACACTGCATAGAGGGTAAATGCAAGCACACACTAACAAAAAAAAAACAGGAAGGGAGAGGGACATGTTGGGAGTGGTGCAATGCACTGGCTGTGGGGCGGCAGTCTTTCAGCAGACATTCTGGAGGCTGTGATGCTGCCCTATTTTCAGGCAACTCTCTGCTCTGAGGCAGGAGGTTGCCTTTCTCCAAGCCAACCTGGCAAACAGTAGGGAAAACCCTCCACCCAGGGAGCACCAGGGCTGCTGCTGCTGCCTCAGAGATTGCCAAGAAAGAAGAGTGGTTGGATCATGGTTGGCTCAGGGAGGGGGAGGGTGGTGGAACAGAGGCGCATCCCTCCAGTTGTACCTCTCCACAGTTCATACGCCATTCTGGTGGAGCATGGTTCTTCTATGGAGGCACCAACAATGAAGACCAAGGAGGATGTAGGGAATCTCCACAGGGGAGACCCACAGGAGGGTGGCACAGGACACCACAGGGGAAGGAAGCAGCTCCTGGTGAGGGACTCAATTGTAAGGGGGTTGAACTGGGGCAGGGAGGGGAAAGAGAGATAAGGTGCCTATCCAGTGCCACAGCTTGGAGGGACAGGAAGCGAATCCTCAGGATTGTGGGAGCATCTGCACAGGAGAGGGAAATGCTTGTCATTGTCCACCTAGGAACAAATGACCTAGCTGGGCATGGGATGAGAGCAGTGCAGGAGGAATTTGTGGAGTTGGGGAGGGGCCTTAGACAAGTAGCACGCATGGTAACATTCTCGGAGGTGCTGCCTGTGGATGGCATGGGTTAGGCTAGGGTACTCCCCACCGTGCGATTCAATGAAAGGTTGAAAAACTGGTGCAGAGCACAGGGTTTTGGCTTCACTGGGTACTGGGGGTCCACCTGGAGGGATACAGGACTAAACTGGCATGATGATCTGCACCTGTCTGGGAGGGGAGCCAGGCTTCTAGGTGACAGGTTTAAATGCTTCATTGTCAAGCTTTTAAACTAGCTAAGGGGGGAGGCACTGATAAAAAGCAAGGAATTCCCAG
Source organism: Neoceratodus forsteri (assembly GCA_016271365.2). Lineage (NCBI taxonomy): Eukaryota > Metazoa > Chordata > Ceratodontiformes > Ceratodontidae > Neoceratodus > Neoceratodus forsteri. The sequence goes on along the minus strand of CM057455.1, from coordinate 303,574,385 downwards.
CCTCCCCCCACAAAACAGGGTAGTTAGAGAGGTAAATGCCAAGGCAGAGAGGTCAATAGGGAGCAGGACATAGGTAAATGGAGAAAAAGGCAAATGCAGTAAGGGCAGGGATGGAGCTAAAAGGGGCAAGGACATCAAAAACATAGAGGGCGGTGAGTACCAATGCCCGTAGTCTGGGTAACAAGCTTCCTGAACTAGTGGCCTTGATCGAAGAGGGACACCTGGATATCGTGGCAGTCACAGAAACATGGTGCATGTATAACCAAGACTGGGATGTCAACATACCATGGTACACAATCTATAGGAAGGACAGGGAGGGTAAAAGAGGAGGAGGAGGAGGAGTAGCTCTCTATATAAGGGAAGAGATCAAAGCAACAGAACTAAAGGGTAAATGGGGAGGAGAGGAGGCACTGTGGCTCACCTTGGAGACAGGAAATGGTACCACAATCTCCACAGTGGTTGTATACTGACCCCCATCTCAGGGGGAGGAAATGGACAAGAAAATGATAGAAGGCATCCTTAGAATGGCAGTAAAAGGGGAGATATTGTTGATGGGGGACCTAAATATGCCAGATGTCAACTGGAGCACATTTTCTGCAGTCACATCCAAGAGTAGGGTAATTCTCAATGCCCTACAGGGAGCACGCTTCAGACAGTTAGTGTTGGGAACCCACACAGGAGGGAGCAATCTTAGACCTGGTAATTTCAAATGGGGATGGAGAGAGGATCACAATTTTAGAAGTGGATAGACATCTGGGAACAAGCGACCACCAAACAGTGTGGTTCACTGTAAACACAGCTGTAGAGTCAATCCATACAAAAGCGAGGGTACTGGACTTTAGGAGGGCTGACTTTGGCAAAATGGGTGAGTGCCTAAGGAATGCACTAGCAAATGGGCAGGAAGGAGGGTGGAAGAACAATGGGGAAAAATCAAAACTGCCATCACAGAGGCAACAAGCCTTTGTGTGAAGCAAATAAACAAAACAAAACAGTAAAAAAACACTATAGTTCTCAAAAGAGGTGGCGGGGAAGGTTAGGGAAAAAAGATAGCATTCAGGAAATATGAGGAATCACAGAAAGAGCAGGACAGAGAACAGTACCAGTTAAAGCAGAAGGAAGCAGGGAAGGCAGTCAGAATGGCAAAAGCCCAAACCGAGGAAAAGATAGCCAACTCAGTTAAGAAGGGGGATAAAACCTTTTATAGGTACTGTACATTAGGGAGCTAAAAAAGACCAAGGAAGGGATAGTGAGACTTAATAAAGGGAAGGGGAGGTGGGCAGAGGATGACAGTGAAAAGGTAGAGATACTGAATGAATACTTCTGCTCAGTATTCACAAAAGAAGAGGGGGACGTACTTAAACCAAACAATACATTCTGGATGGTGGGGGCGATACCAGTCCATTCACAGAAGAAAGGGTCCTGAAAGAACTCCTAAAACTCAAGGTGGGCAAAGCAATGGGGCCTGACATGATTCACCCCAGAATTCTACAAGAACTAAGCGGAGACCTAGTGACACCACTGACTACCCTTTTTTAACAAATAATGGCAGGATGGTTTGAGCTTGGAAACTGGTTACCTGGATGCATTTAGCCTTATGGGTTTGGAGCAATATGTATTACAACCTACTAGAAATTCTAATATATTGGATTTGGTATTAAGTAATATGGGGGAATATATCCAGCAATGTAAAGTAACTCCACCATTAAGGTCCTGTGATCATGACATAGTCAAATTCACCATTGAGGGACAGGCAAATAGAATCCTTGGAGAAACCTTAATTAGGAATTATAATATAGCTGATTATAATAAAATTAGGGAAGATTTCAGTAACTGGGATTGGAAGACAAATCTACAAAAGAAACCCATCTCATTAATGTGGGCCATTCTTATTAAGAAGCTCAAACAAATTGTAGATACACATGTTCCAATAAATAAGAAACATAACAAATCAGGGAAAATACCTGTCTGGATGACAAGGAAAATTAAGAATTTGATTAATAAGAAAAATAGGGCCTATGCTGCAGCTAAAATACATGATCAGAAGATAAATTGGAAAAAATATAAACACCTGCTAAAAAAGACAAAGAAATGCATTTTAAAAGCAAAGAGAAACTATGAACAGAAATTGGCTAGTAAAGTTAAGGATAATTATAAATCCTTTTATAGCTATATTGGCTGTAAAAAGGGAGGTTCAAAAGGGATAGGTCCACTTAAACAGGCAGATGGCAACCTGATTCAGTATAATGTACTCATGGCTAAAGAGTTCAGTGGGTATTTCTCCTCAGTATATAACCCTAGTATCAGGGTCTCCAAGCAACACCTGAAATCAGCAGGTCAGCTCATATTAGACAAGAAAGATGTTGAATACAAACTATTTAGTTTAAACCCTAGTAAATCTATGGGCCCAGATAAGATTCATCCTAGATTGATTAAAGAACTGGCTGAATTACTGGCTGAACCATTAACCCATGTATTCCAGGCCTCCCTAGACCAGGGAGAAGTGGTTGATGCATGAAGGGAGGTAAATGTCACCCCTATTTTTAAAAAAGGTTCAAGATCCGAGGTAGGAAACTATTGCCCAATAAGCCTAACCTCAATATTAGGAAAGGTGTTGGAAGAGATTATAAAAGAACGTATAGTGGAGGATATGCAAATTAGGGGAGACATCAATATATCACAGCATGGTTTCAGACAAGGTAGATCTTGCCAGACTAACCTTCTGGGATTTTATGAAAATGTCAGCGGAGCCCTGGATGAGGGTCACCCAGTGGATGTCATATTTCTGGACTTCTCCAAGGCATTTGATAAAGTGCCCCATAGAGAACTGGTGGACTCTTTAATAGAGCATGGTATCCATGGTAAAATAACAACATGGATCAGCTCTTGGCTTTCGAATAGAAGGCAGAAAGTAACAATAAGAGGAAGTAACTCAGGGTGGGTGGATGTGATGAATGGTGTCCCGCAGGGGTCTGTCCTGGGACCCTGTCTTTTATATATATATATATATATATATATATATATATATACACTTTATGACAACTGGAGGGGTTACTTGGGAAGCTAAGTTCGCCGATGACACAAGGATTGGCTCTATTGTTTAAAACAGCCTAGACATTGACAAAATTCAGGAGTCATTAAATAAACTACAAAATTGGGCACACACCTCAAGATTAACATTCAATATAGACAAATGCACAGTAATGCATTTTGGCAGAAATAATCTAAGGGCCATACTCAGGTTAAATGGGCAAACCCTAAGAGAGGTCACTGATGAAAGAGACTTAGGAGTAAGGATCCAAAATGACCTGAAATTTAACCAAAATTGTATCCTAATTGTAAAGAAGGCGGGGAACATCCTGAGCTGCATAGGTAGATATATTAGGTCCAGGAGGAGCGAGGTTATTTTGCCACTCTATAGCTCACTGGTGCGGCCTCACCTGGAGTACTGTGCCCAGTTCTGGTCTCCAGGCTATAAAAAGCAGATTACAGCCTTGGAGAGGGTCCAGAAAAGAGCTACACACATGGTTGAGGGAACTCAAGGTTTCGACTACCAAACACATTTAAAGAAGTATGAATTATACACTCTGAAGTACAGCAGACTGTGCGGAGACATGTGTTTGGTTTATAAAACTCTTATGGATACTAGGTTAAGGGAATTAACGGGGCTAAAATTAAAAAGTCAGCCATATCAAACCAGAGCACATCCCTTCCAGCTACAGATGGATAAGTGTAAAACCACTAAAAGAAAACACTGGTTTAGTATTAGATTTGTGCCAATTTGGAATAAACTGCCTATGGAAGTAGTATCCAGTTCTTTGCTGCAGGTTTTTTTAAAAAAACTAGATACATATTTATTAGGAAATGGTATCCTGGTGTAGAAATAAAAAAAATTAAAAAAAAATGGCAAGCAGTATGGACCTAATAGGTCTTCTAGCTTTGTAACAACTTATGAACTTATGAACTTATGGTGTGGTACCCGTGGACTGGAGGAAGGCAGATGTAATTCCCCTTTACAAAAGTGGGAGCAAGGCAGAGGCAGGAAACTACTGACCTGTTAGTTTGACCTCAGTGGTAGGGAAATTGATAGAATCACTTCTGAAAGAAAGAATTGTTGAGTACCTAGAGGCCAGCGGGGCAGAGGACCCAAGACAGCATGGATTCACAGTGGGAAGGTCATGACAGATGAATCTTATAGATTTCTTTGATGGGGTGACCAAAGTAGTAGACCAGGAAGGGCCTGCAGATATGGCCTACCTAGACTTTAGCAAGGCATTTGACACAGTCCCACACAAAAGATTGATAAACAAGTTAGCCAGTCTAGGAGTGGGTCCCTGAGTGGTAGCCTGGGTAACAAATTGGCTGGACAACAGGACGCAGAGGGTAATAGTAAACGGAGTACACTCTGAAGAAAGAGGGGTTACTAGTGGGGTACCGCAGGGTTCAGTATTGGGTCCAGTCCTCTTTAATGTCTTTATAGGTGACATTGCAGAGGGGCTGGAAGTAAAAGTATGCCTCTTTGCAGATGACACAAAGATCTGCAACAGGTTTGATGCACACGAGTTTGTGGAAAGGATGAGAAGGGACCTGGCAAGGTTGGAGGAATGGTCAAAAGTATGGCAGCTTAGATTCAATGCAAAGAAGTGCAAAGTTATGCACCTGGAAAACAAAAAACCCAGGGGAAGAGTACACAATGGCGGGAGGAGGTACTAACTACAACAGAAATGGAAAGGGACCTGGGGGTAGTCATATCAGACAACCTTAAGGTAAGCAAGCAGTGTGAGAAGGCAGTAAGGAGGGCTGGGGAATGTTGGGATACATAGGGAGGGGCATCACCAGTAGAAAACTGGAAGTTGTTATCTCTCTGTACAGACGGTTGGTGAGACCCCATCTGGAGTACTGTGTGCAGCTCTGGAGACCCCATCTCCACAAGGACATGGACAGGATGGAGGCAGTCCAGAGGAGAGCAACTAAAATGGTGCAGGATCTGCACCAGAAGCCATATGAAGAGAGACTAAAAGAACTTAATATGCATACCCTTGAGGAAAGGAAGGAGAAGGGGCATGATAGAAACTTTCAAGTACCTCAAGGGAATCAACAAAGTCCAAGAGGATAGCATATTTCAGAAAAAGAGATGTGCAAGAACAAGGGGGCACAATTTGAAGATAGAGGGGGAAAGGCTCAGGGGCAATGTGAGGAAGTATTTTTTCATGAAGAGGGTGGTGGATGCATGGAACAGCCTTCCTGAGCAGGTTGTGTGGTCAAAAACAATGGGGGAATTCAAGAATGCATGGGACAGACATACAGCAATTTTAGTGGGGGTAGGAGGAAGTAGGCTGTTGGTTAACTAGGATCTGCAGCTTATCCAATAGGTAGTGAAATGGGCAGACTGGGTTGGCCAAGTGGTCCTTATTTGCCATCTTTGTTTCTATGTAATCTTTATATAGAAAGTGTGTAAGCAGCAATGCACAAATGCAATTGATTGTTTAAAACGTACTATTGTTTTTTTTTCATTCAATATACTTTAATGAAAATTTTCCACAGAATAATCCACCTCAGGTATTGACAGTAGTATAGGTGAAGTAATATAACAAAATGTCAGACAAAGACAGAAAAACACATACATAGTCTGCTTGCTGGTCCATGTCGGGTTATACAATAAAACGCATATGAAATAAAATACAATCAACACACCCCCAGATCCTCCCACCCTACCCATCCACCCAGCCACCCACCCTACCCACTAACCCCCGTGCCAGTGCCATTTGATGTTTGCAATCATGGGGAGAAAAACAAGGCTCAAGTGCTGAACAAGGGGACAGAGATCATGGTTTCCATAAGGAAAGTAGTGTATAAAGGGGTTCCCATGTTCTCTGATAGACCTGAGGGTAATGGAAATAAAAATTATATTTAGAATTTGAGGTGGGGAGGATCCTATGCATTACATTCTAGAATGGGCAATTATAAGTCTGTGAGCATAATTACTTATTTCTTATTTTGGTTGACTACACATAGAGATACTCTGTAGACTGTTGGTAGTTGCTGAAATTGTCATTATTTTGTATGAGTTGAAGGGTCATAAAAGTTCTGTATTTTTGTAATCTGTAGGTTAACTAGTCCTCTTTCTTTCCTGTCTGTCCTTCCTTGGTCTCCTGCTCCATTTGACATCATCCACAAAACTCAAGCTGCCCATTCAAGAGGAGGTAAATTTCTTCTGGATAAAAGTGGGAGTGAATTCTCAAACTGGAAAATGAATCTGCAAGCCAAAAACATTAGGTCTAGGTCTTATAACATACCTTTACGAGTAGTTCAATCACATTAACATCCTGGAATGTGAGAGGTTTAAATACCGTAACCAAAAGATACAAGGTTCTGCATCATTCTAAAAGCCTAAAATCTAAAATCACATTCTTACAAGAAACATATTTAAAACAGAATGACATTGTCCTGATTAGCAGTAACGTGGGCGGATGGCTAATGCGCAGAACGGTGATGGTCAGTGGGTAATAGTAAATGTATAGTTCTTGTTTACTGCATAGTGGACTGCGTGAGCGAACACAGGAGTACTAATTGTTCCTGAGCAATGATTGTTCCTGAGTATGAATATTTGACTTTCTGGTGCTGTTGGTAAATAAATGAATGAATCTATGAAGTTATACGTGCTGTGGCAAGCCACTGAATTGCAGTGCTGACATATACCGCTCTGGTGGCTGTGTGCTTAAATATTCATTCAGTCACTCCGGTATGTGCACCCATTGAAGCCTGTGTCTCCAAATAGACTGTTACAGCCACCGCTAGTTGTGCTTTTACAATTTGCTTATCGTTTTCCAGGTGTAATTATTCATTTTGCTAGAGGGGGTCAGTTTTCAAAAGACAGGAATTATTAAAGAAAAGGAAGGCCATTATTTGATTTTGAATGGGGCACTGAAAGGGAAAGTGGTTACTCTCATTAACATATATAGACCTAAGAATGTGGCACACAAGATATTTTCATCTATTTTTAACTTAATACAACTGTTTATAAATTCTAAATTCATCGTTGCAGGAGATGCTAATTGTATTAGTATGCCTAATTGTATTCTAAACCCATTAATGGATAGGACTAATAGGAACGATATTATATCCAGGTCAGATAGGGATTTTGCAGATTTTTTATGAACCAGCTCTAGAATTGATCAAATATTCATAAGTGCAGAACTGCTTCAAGGTGCTACAAAAGTAGAGCTTACCCCAATAGTGATATCTGATCATTCCTCTATGTTATTGATTTAAAAATAGATATACAGTATTCAATAAAAAGTCAAGCAGATGGAAGGTAAATAACTATTTTAGAATTAATAGCAATAAAGGAAGAGATTAAAATAGCATAAAACAGTTTTTTTTAAATGAATAGGCAAGAGGACACCTCCTGGGATAGCATCTGAGAAGTCTTTAAATGCATAAGAGGATTTTTGATTGTGACATCATCTAGAATAAAAAAAGAGAAAAATAACAACATAAGTAAAAAACTGGAGTAAGTATGCAATCTTAAAATGAAGCTCACTCAGAACTGTGATGATGAAACATTGTCTAACTGGTCAAGGGCTAAACTGCAATTTGATGAGCTGATATATAGTGATGCAGAATATGATGTTAGAAAATCTAAGCTCGGATATATAGATGGTGGACCAAAAGCTAAAAAGTTATTGGCTTTAAGATTAAAAAACAACCAAGACAAATGTCAGATTACAAATATAAAGTGTACAAACACTGGCAAAAGACTTAAAGAACATAAAATAAACCAGATATTTTAATTACTACAAGGAATTACATTCTAAAAATAAACAGATAAGGCTGTTTTTAGTTTTTATGCAGATTTGAATATTCCCTCCATATCAATGTGAACTGCAGTTAACATAGGCACTCCCATAAGTGTACTAGAAGTATTGGATGCAATTACACCCCTCCAAAAGAACAAATCACCAGGACTAGATGTTTTTTTTCTGTAAACCATTACCATGTGTTCTGTGAAATGTAAGCACCTATCTTAAAGAGGTATTCAATGAGTCATGGCCAAAAGGCAATCTTCTAAAGTCAATGCAACAGGGAATTATTACCTGGATTCAAAAGACAAATAAAGACTTAACAGAAAGCATAAAATACAGGCCAATAAGATAATAAAGTATTAGCTAAAATTTAAGACATAGCTTAAGGGACTCAATTCATAAATTGATAACAGCCTCTCAAACAGGATTTATCAAGGGAAGACAATCTTCAGAGGATATGAGAAAGATATTGTTTTTAATGAGTGCAGCTGAGAAATTGCGAGTCCCAATGGATTTGTTCGTGTTGTACGTGGAAAAGGCCTTTGATATGATATCTTGGAGCCATATTTTTAATATACTAAAGTATATGGTTTCCTGGGTTGCTTTATCAAATGGGTTCATCTGTTATACAGTTACCCTACTTCAGCGGTCCTCACAAATGGTATACTCTCACCTTCATTCTGTCTTCAGATGTCCCATCACCTTTATTATTTATACTTTCACTAGCTCCATTAGTACATAAATCTGAAAATGATCCAGATATCGAGGGTATACCATACAAATGGGAAAAAAAAACACATGCACATTATATGCAGATGACTTATTGATATCAATTCAACACTCACTATCTTCTATTTCGGCAATATTACAAACTTTAAAAATATTCAGTGAATTTTCAGGTTATAGACTGAATATTAGCAAAATGAAATTTTTGTCCTTAAATGGGTTTTGTTTAAAAAACCAAATACAAGAACATGGTCTGAACTTGGCAGATATTTACACTGAATATCTAGGAGTTAAAATATATGAAGATTTAAAAAAACAAGTAAAACCAACCTATCAGAGCTAATAAACAAAATCACAAATGATCTAAAAAGATGGAACAAATTTCCTTTAAACTACTGTACTGGAGTAGAGTTGACACTGTAAAGATGAACATTCTACTGAGAATAATATATGCAATAGGCATAATCCCTTGTTTTATTAAAAAAAGTGGTTTAATAGCATACATATTACAATAAATAAATGTATATGGAGCTATAAACATCCAAGACAGAATTATTTAAAGTTATCTAGGCCAAAAGAAAGAGGAGGTTTAAAGTCTCCAGATCTATTCTTATAGAATTTAGCTATAAGATTGAACCAAATATCAAAATGGTTACAAATAGATGACGAATAGGAGTGTGTGCCAGAATGGGTAGATAAAGAATGTGTGCTTGCAACTGAAATGGCATATAAACTAGAGGTGTTATTTTACACAAACCCTAAACATAGATTCAATGACATCTTGATTAATGACTTATTGCAACTATTGAAACAAATAGCTGGAATACTTAAAATAAATTTTAATAGATAAAGTTTTCAGCCATTATGGAACAATCCTAATATCATAATGGGTGGAATACCCTTTAATTATGATACCTGAGATCGCAAAGGAATTAGAAATATAAACAACATTAAAAAAGGCAATGATTTCAAAGATTTCCAAAAGTTAAGAAAATAATTTGTCCTGCAGATGGGAGATAAAACTATATATAAGAGATTAAAGGACAGAGTATGTAAACTTTATGAAGGAGAGTGTTACTGAACACAAATAAAAATACTGCCTCTTTGATATCACTGTGCAGGTTAAATCTGAATATTTCTAAAATTTACAGTGTCCTTATTGACATAATTGTAACCCATAGGTGGTGCTATCCCAAGGGATACTACCCCTACCTGTGTGACTAGGTGCAGGTTGAGGGGCCTGAGTTCTTTAAATGGGTGCCTCCACCCAGAGGACAGGATTAATGGCAGCGTAGCTGCTTCCGGTACAGCCCTCCGGGACACTGACACACCCCTCCAACCCCTCTAGTGGCCTATACTGATCAGCAATTAGACAGTTGCAAGGAACACCATAATGCAATGTAACATAGAAACATAGACTTTGATGGCAGATAAGGACCACTTGGGCCATCTAGTCTGCCCATTTCCCTAACTACAGGATAGGCCACAGATCCTAGTTAACCAACAGCCTATTTCTTCCTACCCCCCACAAGAATTGCCTTATGTCTGTCCCATGCATTCTTGAATTCTCCCACAGTTTTAGACCCCACAACCTCCTCAGGAAGGCTGTTCCATGCATCCACTACCCTCTCTATGAAATAATACTTCCTCACATTGCCCCTGAACCGCCCCCCTCTATCTTTAAATTGTGTCCCCTTGTTCTTGCACGTCTCTTTTTCTGAAAGATGCTACCCTCTTGGACTTTGTTGATTCCACTGAGGTACTTAAAAGTTTCTATCATGTCCCCCTCTCCCTTCTTTCCTCAGGGGTATACATATTAAGCTCCTTTAGTCTGTCCTCATACAGTTTCTCTTGTAGACCCTGCACCATTTTAGTTGCCCTCCTCTAGACTGCCTCTATCCTGTCTATGTCCTTGCGGAGATGGGTTCTCCAGAACTGGATGCAGTACTCCAGATGGGGTCTCACCAACTGTCTGTACAGAGGGATAACAACTTCCTGTTTTCTGCTGCTGATGCCTCTCCCTATGCATCCCAATATACCCCCAGCCCTCCCTACTGCCTTCTCACATTGCTTGCTAACCTTAAGGTCATCTGATGCGATTACCTCCAGGTCCCTTTCCTTTTTTGTTGTTGTTACTACCTCCCCCACCACTGTGTATTCTTCCCCATGGTTTTTGTTTACCAGGTGCATTATTTTGCACTTCTTTGCATTGAATCCTAGCTGCCATACTTCTGACCGTTCCTCCAACCTTGCCAAGTTCCTTCTCATCCTTTCCACGCCTCCTTGTGTATCAACCCTGTTGCAGATCTTGTGTCATCTGCAAAGAGGCAAACTTTTCCTTCCAGTCCTCTGCAATGTCACTTATGAAGACATTAAAAGGACTGGACCCAATACTGAACCCTGTGGTACCCCACTAGTAACCCTCTTTCTTCAGAGTGGACTCCATTTACAATTACCTTCTGTGTCCTGTTGTCCAGCCAATGTTTTACCCAGGCTACCACCCTGGGACCCACTCCCAGGCTGGTTAATTTGACTATTAATCTTTTGTGTGGGACTGTGTCAAATGTCTTGCTAAAGTCTAGGTAGGCCATGTCCACAGCCCTTCCCTGGTCTACTACTTTGGTCATCCAGTCAAAGAAATCTATTAGCTTCGTCTGACATGACTTTCCCGCTGTGAACCCACACTTGGTGCACTTACCACCAGGCTGGATCAGCTGCACTGGCCCTGGAGACCCCCAGTAAAATAATAACTGCAATAGAGAAAGGCAATAGCAACACAGTATCCCCACCACAAAGGTACACCACAGCCAGTTTAAATGCAGAAATATTTAGATCTGATTTATTGGGGGGTCGTGATCTGGTGTTTGATTCTGGATCTGATTTAATCAGGCTAAGCATGCATGCCTCTAAGAGTCCCTGTAACACAGTCACACACACTCTGGGTATCCAGTTGGTCTGCAGGCTAGCCAGAATCATTGCCCGGGGTAGGCCAGCATTGCAGCTGTTGTTGGGGCCCTTAGGAAGGAAAAACACAACATGCATTTTAACCTACAATTTGTATTCCAGAGCTGGATGGCTCAGTTCGTAATGATTAACCAAGACAATTAAATCAGATGTCACACTTTGATTTGAGCTCTGTTGCAGGGAGCTACCATGATGTTTACTCACTCTACCCAGACCAGGAGGCAGGATGGACAAAATGAAGACCTCAGGATGACCGACTCCTGTGCCAGGAGAAGCAGGGCCCTTTATAGCCACAGTTCTGACATCCCTTCCTCAACAGGTCTTGGGGCAGAACTGTCATATTCCTAATAACCCTGCAACGTGCATAAAGAGTAGGTACACAAAACAAATAATAATACATATATATATATATATATATATAAAATTACATATTGTATATAATAAGGAGCGGGACATGTGGGGAGTGGTGCAATGCACTGACTGTGGGGCAGCAGTTTTCCGGGAAACATTCTGGAAACTGCATTGCTGTCCTATTTGTAGGCAACTGTCAGCTCTGAGAGAGGAGGTTGCCCACCTCCAGGCTGAACTAGCAAGGACTAAGGAGGCCCCCTCCCAAAGAGCACCACTGCCCCAACCACTGAGTCAGAGGTTTCGAGCATGAAGAGCAGTAGGACCACAGTGGGTTCTGGGAGGGTGCGGTCGGGACCAGAGGCGGCCCAGTTGTACCTCTACACAAATCAGATGCCATTCTGGCAGAGCAAGGTTCTCTATGATGGCACCCTCAGTGGAGACCCAGAAGAATGCTGAGGACATCCACAAGGGAGACCTACAAAAGGGTGGCAAGGGACGCCACAGGGAAGGAAACAGCTACTGATAGGGACTCAATTGTTAGGGGGTAGAACTGGGGAAGGGAGAGAAGTAAGCTGCCTGCCTGGTGCCATGGCTTGAGGGACAAGAAGCGAATCCTCACAATTGTAGAAGCAGCATCACAGGAGAGAAAACTAGATATAATTGTCCACCTTGGGACAAATGACCTAGCTAGGCATGGGATCAGTGCAGTGCAGAATGAATTTGTGGAGTTGGGAGGGCTCTAGATGGGTAGCAAGCACTGTAACCTTCTCAGAGGTGCTACCAGTCCATGGCAGGAGTGAGGCTAGGGTACTGCACACTATGCAGTTTAATGAATGGTTGCAAAACTGGTGCAGAGCACAGGGCTTTGGCTTCATTGGGGACTGGGGGTCCACCTGGAGAGATAAAGGTCTATGCTGGTATGACGGTCTGCATTTGTCCACAAAGGGGACCAAGCTCCTAGGTGACAGGTTTAAATGCTTTCTTGGCAAGTTTTTAAACTAGATAAGGGGGCAGGTACTGATAAAAGGCAGAAAAGTCAAGCCTCCCCACAAAACATGGCAGGTAGTAGGGTAAACACTAGTACAGAGCTCAACACAGGCAGGACGGGGTAAATGGTAAAATAGATAAGAGCAATAAGAGAAGGGATGGGGGATCAAGCCAACATTAAATGGAGGGCAATGACTACTAATGCCCGTAGTCTGGGAAACAAGCTTTCTGAGCTAGTAGCTTTGATGGAAGATGAACAATTAGATATTGTGGCAGTCACAGAAACATGGTACACCGAGAACCATGAATGGGATGTCAACATACCAGGGTACACAATCTATAGAAGGGACAGGGAAGGTAAAAGAGAAGGTGGAGTAGCTCTATACATAAGGGAAGGGATCAAAGCTACAGAACTAAAAAGTAAAGGGGGAGGACAAGAGGCACTCTGGGTTACCTTGGAGATGGGCAATGGCATCGCAATCCACACAGGGGTTGTATACAGACCCCCGTCTCAAGGGGAGGAAATGGACAAGAAAATGATAGAGGACCTTCTCAAAATGGCTGAAAAAGGGGAGATACTGTTGATGGGGGACCTGAATATGCCAGATGTTAACTGGAGGACATGTACTGCAGCCACATCCAAGAGCAGGGTCATTCTCGATGCCCTACGGGGGGCAGACCTTAGACAGCTAGTGCTGGAACCCACTCGGGAGGGAGCAATACTAGACCTGGTACTCTCAAATGGAGAGAGAATCACAAATTTAGAAGTCAGTAGACATCTGGGAACAAGTGACCACTGCACAGTGTGCTTCACAATGAGCACAACCATGGAGATAAGCCATACAGAAACAAGGATACAGGACTTTAGAAGGGCTGACTTTGGCAAAATGGGTGAACACCTGAAGAATGCATTAGCAAATGGCCAAATAGGAGGGGTGGAAGAACAATGGAGAAAAATCAAAACTGCCATCATAGAGGCAACAAGTCTTTGTGTAAACAAATAAAGAAAACAAAGCGGAGTAAAAACCACTATGGTTCTCAAAAGAGGTGGCAGGGAAGGTTAAGGAGAAAAGGCTGCATTCAAAAAGTATAAGGAATCACAGAGGAGCACGACAGGAACTGTATCAATTAAAGCAGAAAGAAGTAGGAAAGGCAGTCAGAATAGCAAAGGTACAAACAGAGGAAAAATAGCCAACTCGGTCAAAAAGGGGGATAAAACCTTTTATAGGTACATTAGGAAGCATAGAAAGGTTAAGGGAGGGATAGTGAAGATTAATAAAGGAGAGGGAAGGTGGGCAGAGGGAGACAGTGAAAAGGCAGAGATACTGAATGAATACTTTTGCTCAGTATTCACAAAAGAAGATGAGCAGCAGTTACCTAAACCAGACAATAGAAGCACTCTGGGTAGGGGGGTTGATACCAGTCCATTCACAGAAGAAAGAGTCCTGAAAGAACTCCTAAAACTCAAGGTGGACAAAGCAATGGGGCCTGACGGGATTCACCCCAGAATCCTAAAAGAACTAAGGGGGGACCTAGTGACACCACTGACCACACTTTTTAACAAATCATGGCAGGATGGGGTGGTACCTGAGGACTGGAGGAGGGCAGATGTGATTCCCCTTTACAAAAGAGGGAGCAAGGCAGAAGCAGGAAACTACAGACCTGTAAGTTTGACCTCAGTGGTAGGGGAAAATGATGGAATCACTTCTGAAAGAAAGAATTGTTGAGTACCTAGAGGCCAGCGGGGCACAGGACCCAAAGCAACATGGATTTACAGCAGGAAGGTCATGTCAGACTAATCTAATTGATTTCTTTGACTGGGTGACCAAAATAATAGACCAGGGAGGGGCTGTGGATATGGCCTACCTAGACTTTAGCAAGGCATTTGACACAGTCACACAAAAAGATTAATAATCAAGTTAGCCAGCCTGGGAGTGGGTCCCAGGGTGGTAGCCTGGGTAGCGAACTGGCTGCACAACAGGACACAGAAGGTAATAGTGAATGGAACACATTCCAAGAAAAGGGGTTACTAGTGGAGTACCCTCAGGGCTCAGTATTGGCCCAATCCTCTTAACATCTTTATAAGTGACATTGCAGAGGGTCTGAGGAAAGGTATGCCTCTTTGCAGATGACACAAAGATCTGTAACAGAGTTGATACACAAGAGGGGTAGAAAAGATGAGAAGGGACTTGGCAAGGTTGGAAGAATGGTCAGACATATGGCAACTTAGATTCAATGCAAAGAAGTGCAAGTAATGCACCTGGGAAACAAAACCAGGAGAAGAGTACACAATAGCAGGGAGGTACTAACAACAACAAAAATGGAAATGGACCTGGGAGTAGTCATATCAGATGACCTAAAATTGGAAGCAATGTGAAAAGTCAGTAAGGAGAGCTAGGGGATACTGGGATGCATAGGAAGGGCATCACAATTAGAAAAGGAAGTGGTTATCCTCTATACAGACAGTTGGTGAGACCCCATCTGGAGTACTGTGTGCAGTTTTGGAGACCTCATCTCACGCAAGGACATAGACAGGATGGAAGCAGTCCAGAGGAGAGCAACTAAAATGGTGCAGGGTCTACATCAGAAACCATATGAAGAAAGAGACTGAGAGAGCTTAATATGTATACCCTTGATGAAAGGAGGACAGGGGAGACATGATAGAAACGTTCAAGTATCTCAAGGGAATCAACAAAGTCCAGGAGGGTAGCATCTTTCAGAAAAGAGATGTAAGAACAAGGGGCACAGTTTAAAGATAGAGGGGGATGGCTCAGGGTAATGTGAGGAAATTCTTTTCACGAGAGAGTGGTGGATACATGGAACAGCCTTCCTGAGGAGGTAGTTGGGTCTAAAACAGTGGGGGAATTCAAACATGCATGGGACAGACACAAAGCAATTATAGTGGGGGGTTGCAGGAAGCAGGCTGTTGGTTAACTAGAATCTGCAGCTTATCCAGCAGGTAGGGAAATGGGCAGACTGGGTGGGCCAAGTGGTCCTTATCTGCCGTCAAAGTTTATGTTTCTATGTTTCTATGACGCACCGTGGTGGTTGATCCTGTTCAATGGTGTTGAGCAGGGAGTCAAATCTCCAGGCAGGTCTTTCATTGGATATAACTCTGCGTTGTGAGCAGCAATCTAGGCTAAGATGGAGAGGCCCAGACCTGGAGAACAGTTTGGATACAGTCTGGTAAAGTGCTGGATACAGCTTCCAGCTAGCGTGACACATTCAAGCAATGTGGGGAACCAAATTGCGACCCACACTGCACATTCAGCACAATTATAGCAAAGGATAGGCAAATACCAATGTTTGGATGACAGTCCGGTTGCAATCAACAGTGTTTCTGCGCAAACCGTACGCTATGCGGTTGTCTCAAGTCCTGACAGGCCGATCGCACCGAGACAAATCTTCGGTCCACACCAGGCGAATTTCACTGTCACAATTCAGAATTCTGGTCACAATCACAGCAAACTTGGATACAGTCCAAGATATTAATGCAGACATCTTCACTCGAGAAGATGGTAGCAGGCAGGCCAAACACAGCCTTCCCGCTGATTCCCCCATGCTACTACACAGGAGCAACTACTCAAATTACTCAAGCTGTTCACTCTCTCAACTCCAACTACACACTGATTCACTGCTGCAGGCAGCTCTGGGACTTCCCAGTGATCCAAAAGGTTCGGTTGGTTGATCCATCTGTCTGTCACAGCATGGACTCCCCCTCCAGGTCCATTTAGGTGCCAAACAGTAAAAACCACAATTCCTACAGAAGTTCACTCCCACAAGACCCCTAGGGACAGTCTCCATTTTAGGGTCCCCACAGGTACTGATTGGTCCAAACTGGCAGTCCAGAACCAAGATGGTGGCGCAAAACAGAAAGCCCATGCTGCAAAGGACAGCAGGTTAGACAAACTACAATATTATTATTAAAGCAGATAATCAGCAGACAATTACAGATCCTTGTAAAGCTCCCTCTGCGCAATTAGCGATGGCAGAATGAAGAGGCTGTATTACAGCCCTGGCGGGGACTCGAGCCTAAAACTACTCGGCTCCCACCCAGATTAATTATAACCCATGAAAATGATGCCACTTAAAGAGACAGGCATGGAAGCTAACAGGGCACTCGCATGCAGGCACTTTTATATGGTTAGAACACAGAACATCAGCTTGGCACTGGGCATTTAGGCAAGCCCAGGAAGACAATTTAGGAACCCCCATTTGTAGGGGGGGGTTACATAATGAATGATGGATTTTGTGAAGTTTATGAAAGATGGTTGAGAATATGTGGGGGAAAATGCAGATAACTGGGATTGGGAGAAAATATTCATGTAGGCACATGCAACGTTTGTATCAGCCAGCTATAGAACTATACAATTTAAGTTATTACATAACTTATACCATACTCCAGTAAAGCTTTACAAAATAGGTTGGAAGGACATGGATAAATGTCCAAAATGTGGAAAGAGTGAAGCGGTTACAATACATGTTTTCTGGAGATATAAATTTATACCAGAACTATGGAATAACATTGTGAAGTTATTCAAAGCCTTTTACACATATGTCCAATAACTTCAAACTGGGAACATGTATACTGGGGCACTTTCCCAAAGATTGGAATTTGAGTTATAGTGAAATAGAATCTATAAAAATAATTGCAATGGCTACAAAAAATATCGGGCCCAGTTCTAGAAAGGGTTATTCATGGCACAAAGTGACTTGCGCCAACAAAAATGGTGCAAGTAGCACTTTGCGCCATGAGATACAACGATAGAGTTCTACCAAAGCAGCCTAGACTCTTGCACCAGAGTGGACTTGTGCTACCAGCTACGCCATAAACCCCTGCAACATTGCGTAAGGGGATTTACGGCAGCAGTTGTGCCCATTCTGGAAGGGCGGCTGGCAGATCCCAAATTTTGCAATTCTGAAACAACCCCAGAGGACATCTGTCAAAGTACATTTACACCAGCTATAATTTGATGTAAGTGTACCTTGTATCCACTGGGGGTTGCATCAATGTACCTGCCAGCCAATCCCCCATGACATGTCACCCCCCAATGCCCTGATCCCTCAAATATGCTGAAAAAGCCCCACAGGGCTAACAGACCCCCCCAAATGCCCCGATTCTCCAAATATCCAGTACAAAACGCCCCACAGGGCTATCGATCCCCCATGCTCTGAACCTCCCAAAATGCAATTAAATAAGCTCTGCAGGGCTAGCAACCCCTTCCCCAAGCCTCAATCTCTGATCCAAGTCTGGGCACAATTGTAGTTGTGAAAAAACAAAAAAAACAACATCCCTGATATCCCTGGTAGTCTAGTGGCCCCCACCCGGCAGTGCCAGACTGCCCGGCTCCCCCCAACCCATACCCAGCTGGCAACTGACACAGGTCACCTCTCACCACCATGGCCAGCCACTGACTGAGCTCCACTGGGGTGCCGTTGTCAGCGCTAGCCACCTACCAGTATCTGCAATGCCAAATGACTGTCACCCCCATTGGGTGTCCGATTACACCCCAAGCATACACACTGGCACCCTAACACCTCTGGGGTACACCCCTGTCCCTACTGACCCCCGGACAACACATATGGGGCCTCTCAATAGCTCCCCACCTTGCAGGGCATTGCTGCAAGGGATTTAGACCACCTCCTGGGTGGTCTAACATGACCCTTTTCCTTCCGCCACTGCGGGACTTTTGGAATAGGAAATCAGCAGCTGTTTCAGCCCTGCCGTGGTGCAAGCCCCCTTGCAACCTGGCATGCCCAGATGCAGGTCACAAGGGGGGGTGCAGTGCTCCTTTGGTGCAGTGGATTCCCTCACCGGTGTAGACCATGTACCAGAATAGGGAATGCTGCAACAAATGATGCGGTGCTCAATTTGCATCATTGCTGTTTGACGCAAGCACCTTGCATCCGGTGGAACCCTTTTGGAATCAGGCCAATGTGTATAATGGAGCAACATAAAACTTTCATTTCTTTTTTATCTTTTATCATTCTATCCTTTTCCTATCTTTCTTGTCTCTGCTTCCTTCTGTATCTTCCTTTTTCATTAAATTTCATTTAGGATTATGAATACTAAGAGGGTTACTGAAAATTTGTTTTTTAATTTAGAAGAATTGGTGCCTTTAATTATAATAATGTTAGGTTATAATAGCAATATATATATATATAGTTCTGTATTTTAGATGTATATTAATTTGTTTTTAAGTTGGATGATTGTCATACTGTGAAAATCAAATAAAATTTTAATGACAAAAAAACTTGAGTACTGTGTCCTGTTCTGGAGACCACATCTTAGAAAGGACATAGTGTGGAAGCAGTCCAGAGGAGGGCAACTGAAATGGTTCAGGGTCTGTATAAGAAGCCCTACAAGGAGATATTAAGGGACCTAAATACTGTATGTATACCTTGGAAAAAAGGAGATAGAATGGGATATGATAGAGACCTTTACATACCTCACAGAGGTAAACAAGGTTCTAGAGAAAAGTATTTTTTATAAAAAAAAGATGCTCAAGGACAAGGGGGCATGATAAGAAGCTGAAAGGGGGTACATCCAGGAGAGATGTGAGGAAGTACTTCTTCACAGAGAATGGTGGATTCCTGCAAAAGTCTTCAGAAGGAGATGGTGAGGGTGAAAACAGTGGTAAGGTTCAAGAATGCATGGGATATGCACTAGGGAATCTTAGGGAACGGGAAGGGGGGCGACTGGGCCAGAGATCAAATAGGATCTGCAGTGATACTATAGGCAGGGAAAAATGGACAGACTAGGTGGGCCAAGTGGTCCTTATCTGCTGGCAAATTCTATGTTTCTATGTTTCTGCTTCCCACTAAAAGAGTTATAAAGCCTCAGAAAATCAGAGCATTTTCAATTTAGGAGTCAAAAATATATGTCCTACAAGGCAATTAACTATCTGAGCACCTAAAAGTTTAACTTTTGAACTCCCCACATTTTCAGGGCTGTAGGCAGAGCCTACAGCCATTTTGTGAGAGCTCTGTAGCTCTGAAAACAGCTGATCACAGAACCCCTTCTGCTGGACTTTTGGAAGTACTCTTCTGAAAGCCCAACGGAGCTTAAACCCCTCCGCCATGATCGGTCTACGGAATAACAGCCGCACTATTTCGGCTGTTACTTCCTCATTCCGATGCATCAACTGTGCATGCGCATGACTCATGCACATGTGCAGTTGTGCAAGTGCCACCATGTTGTGAATGGCAAAATGCCATTCAGTAGTTTTGGTGCTTCCCCCGCCACAAGTCATGCCCACATCTCATGTGGCGAACAGGGAGCCCACCCCAGAGTGCCGAAGAACATCCCCAAAAAAGTAAAAATAAGGTAAGTTACTAATCCTAAAATGTATGGTAAGAAAACTCATTCATTAGAAAAGATTTAGTTTGTTAAAAATGTAATTGTCATGCTTAAATGATTAGGTTGCATGAGAAAACAATTAAAGGTTAAATGGATCTGCTTCTCGTTTGTGCATAGGGCAACAATATTTCTGAGAATATGGCAAAAACTATTGTGATTGGTTGGCATTCCATGGCACTCCAGACATTACCTCATGGGTTACAGCCCACCTGATAGGCTAATGATGCACATGACCCAGATCAGATTTCCAGTATATCCAGGTCCCAGGAACCCCTGCTCTCCAGTTGTAATTTGTGCATCTGATTAGGCAAGAAGCATCCAGAGAACCCCTGTCTGCTCTTTAAAACTCTAAGGTAGGAACTGTACTTTGGATTATACTTGTAAAAAGCTTTCATGTTGCTAAACTAATTATTGTTTATACTGTTTGGAGGCCCTGCTGCCCATAGTCCTTGGTTAAGCAGGATTATTGTGAATGTATTTCTAATCTACATTACTGTGTGTTCCCTCGGTTCTGAATGCTTCTCTGGCCACCCAGAATGTTTCCCCTCGGACCAGCAGGCACTCTGGGCCACAAGTCCCCTTCTTCTGGCCCTCCAGGCAGCGTGCCTCCTGGGCCAGAGCCTTAAGCCCTCACCCAATAGATCCCACATGAGTCGCCTCTTCTCCCATGACTCCGCGGATCTCCTGTGGCCCTGATCCCTTAAAAGGGATTCATGCTGTGAAACCCTCCATCTGGCCCATGAGTGCCTATTAGACACCATGGTCGCCTCTCCTCCCTGCGACTCCGTGGTAAGCCTCCCCATCTAGGCCCACGCCAATCCTACACTGAACACTGTAGTCGCCTCTGCTCCCCGACTCCAGCGGTAAAAGTGCTCCCATCTAGGCCCTAGGGGGCCTACTAGACACCACCAGTCGCCTCTGCTCCCAGCGACTCCATGATAAGATACCAGCCTGGCCTGTTTCATGAGTCGCCTCCTTCCCCTGACTCAGCAGTTAGACCGACGGGACAGAACAGCGAGGCCCACGCCGGGCTCATTAGGAACCGCGCTGAGTCGCCTCTGCTCCCCGCGACCGAGGTTAATGCTCTCCCCCGCCTGGTCCGCCTCCTGGCTACTTCCCTTCTCCGACCCAAGCCGGGCCTACTAGGAACCCGCCGAGGCCCACGCCGGGACTTCTAGGAACCGCGAGTCACCTCTGCTCCCCGCGACTCCGCGGTGAATGATCCTCTCCGCCTCCTGATCTGCCTCCGCGGGTCGCCTCTTCCCCGCGGTTAGGCCAACGCCTGAGACGAGGGCGAGGATCTCGGAGGAACTCAGGACCACGAGCCGCCTCTTCCCCCCGTGACTCCGCGGTTCACTACCCGAGGGAACAAACAAACAAAACTCAGGCCGAAACACACCCGGCCCATCACCACAAGAAAGCGACCACGGCACACCTGAAGCCGCTCTGAGCTGGAGGCAGTACTGCAACCCCGCTCCCACCCCAGGCCTTACTGGGCTTTGCCTCATGGGCGCGCCCGCCCCTCTCTGCGAGGAGCACAACGGACGCGCACACAAACCCCTCAGTCTTTGACCCACAGCTTCCTCAAGGCATCTGGGAGGCCTACCTGGGAGGGACAACGAAGGCCACAAGGAGGCAGTTAGTGCAATGGTCTAAGGCTCTGAGCTGCTAATCTGATGACACCCAGCAGACCAGACCTTGGTTTGAATCCCACAGCATTCACTGCATACTGTGTGACCCTGAGCAGGTCACTTATACTCCCTGTGCCGCAGCTTACTGTTCCATATCTGGATAAAAAAAAAAAAAACCTCTGTCCACTCGGGTCCCTCCCATAGTGACCCCAGGTGGACACCGCAGAGTCCATGCTAGGGTACCTCCCATAGCGACCCTGGCAGGCCCTAGCAGAGCTATCCCTTCCCTCGGTGGCCACGGTCCCCTCCCACAGCGGACCTAGGCCTACCCGGGGTAGCAACCACCTGAGAGGGGATAGTCAGGTAAGGATGCCATAAAAGGGAGGTGGTCAGTTTTCTGGAGTCTCGTACCTCGCTCAGACCTTCTCTTTATCTTTCAGATGGTCAAAGCGAAGAAATGTACCGCGTGCAACGCCTCCCTCCTCCCTCAAACTCCAGGCCCCCTCTGCGCGGCCTGCCTTTTGGACGACGAACTATCTTCGATAGAGAGAACCACGTCACCTTCCCTACCAGGCCCCAGCACTTCTACCTGGGTAGATCCGGCCTCTCTGCTGATAAAGAACCAACAAGCGGCTGCCGCCATGATGGAGAGTCAGCAGAACTTCATGCTGAAGATCATGGAGAAGGTGGAGGCGCTTACCCAAAACAGACCTCGGCTACCCGACACAGAGCTCATCCACCAGAGAGACCTCCCAGAGAATCCACCAGGCACAGAGGACCCTCTCCCCAGCATTCCAATCGATGGCAATCTGGAAGATAGGGACAAAGAGGAGGAATTCGACGAGGATGAGGAGGAGGAGCATGGCGTGGAGTCCGACATGGAGGACACCGACCAGCAGACGCCATCGCTGACATCAAAACTGTGTGCCTTCGACACAATCCCCGGCCTTATGAAGGTCATCAAGGCCACCATGGGCCTGTCCACAGAAGAACAGGAAGGGAAGAAGACGGAATCAAAGCTGGACCCAATGATCCAGCTAAGGACCACCACCCCGGAGACCTTCCCGGTCTGCCCGGCCATTGAGGAACTGATCCTCATGGAATGGCAATCCACAGACCCGGG
Organism: Neoceratodus forsteri; assembly: GCA_016271365.2. Lineage (NCBI taxonomy): Eukaryota > Metazoa > Chordata > Ceratodontiformes > Ceratodontidae > Neoceratodus > Neoceratodus forsteri. The sequence goes on along the minus strand of CM057455.1, from coordinate 303,551,441 downwards.
CAGGATGCCAAACCGAAGGAACTTACACAAGATGTATCCGGTGCAAGGTGACAAATCAGACGCTTGGTGCAAGGCGCCCTCCATCGATCCACAGGTGGCGGCCTTGAGTAAAAAGACGGTGCTACCATGCGGCACCATAGCCCTCAAGGATCCCACAGACAAAAGAATCGAGGACATGTTAAAGAAGATTTTTGAAATTGAGGGCACCATGGCCAAGGCAATGACGACGGCGATCTATACCTCCCCGCGCCCAGATACGCTGGCTGGAAGAACTTCAGGAACAGGCGAGTCCAAAGTCCAGGGAGGCTGAACTTTTAGACTGCACCCTCGATGCAGCCAAATACCTGGCAGACATGGCAGTGGACTCCCTACACCTCCAGGCCAGGGCGTCCGCAATCATAAATCGGGCCCGCAGAGCTCTATGGCTCAAGCTCTGGGACGCTGACTCAGAATCCAAGACTCTTCTGCAGAACTTACCCCTTAAGGGGACTCATGTATTCGGGGAGGGTCTTCAGAATTACTTAAAGCAGAAAGAAGAAGGTAGGGACCTCCCTAAGAAACCGGTCAAGACCCTCACACCTCCCCTCCGCTAGATGGAGGTTTCGTCCGGGGGTCAGGACTCAAACCCAGAAGGACTCCTTTCCCCAGAACCAATCCTTTCGGGGTAGAGCATCACCATCCTACTCACGCACGCACGCCTACAGCAGCTACAAATCTCCCCCTTTCCGACCCCGGGGACAAAAGTCGAGAGGTCGAGGAAGAGATTCAGAGAAAACAGTGACTCCGCCTCGCCGGCTCCCCACCTAGGCTCGTACCCCCGTCGGGACAGCTGGCCCTAATGCGGCTCACATGGCCCACCACGCCGGACAGGTGGGTCCGGACGGGTTACGGTAAGGGTACCCATAGAATTGCATCATCCTCGGTTCCCCTCGCCTGCCTCGCCCCTGCCCCAGACAAGAGCCACCTCACCAGGTACAGGGTATTCTGGCAGATCTCATCCAGAACAGGGCCATTCAACCCGTCCGGTCCAGGAGCAGGGAGAGGGCATGTACTCCATCTTCTTCCTGGTCCCCAAGAAGTCCGGGAGCTAAGGCCCATCCTGGACCTCAAGCGCCTGAACCGATAAGTGATCCCGCGCTGGTTCAAAATGGAGACGGTCCGATCCACCCTTCAGGGCATCAGGGTAGGCGACTTCCTGACATCCATCGATCTCAAGGACGCCTACCTACACATCCCCATCGTCAAGAGTCTCAGAAGGTTCCTCCGTTTACACATCCTGGGACACCACTTTCAATACCGGGCGCTCCCATTCGGCCTGTCCTCGGCCCCCAGAGTCTTCACCAAGGTATCCATCACTCTGGTAGCCAGACTCAGGGAACAGGGCCTAGACATAGTGCCGTACCTAGACGACTGGCTCATACGCGCTCGATCCGAAGGTCAAGCACGTACTCACACCGAGCTCGCGGTGCGAGCACTTGAAGACCACGGCTGGGTGGTAAACAGAGAGAAGAGCCATCTCCATCCGACCCAACAGATTGAACACCTCGGAGCCATCATCAACTCAGCAGAGAATTGGGCGAGGCCGGCTCCGGCTCGGATCCGCAGCCTCCGCAGCCTGGCCAGACAGTTAAGGTCACATCCTCACACCACGGTGGAGAAGGTGGCGAGACTCTTGGGATGCATGGCCTCCTGCATCGACCTCATCCCCTGGGCCAGGTGGCACATGCGCCCACTCCAGAATTACATTCTGATGCGCGGAGCACCCAACGAGTGGAACCTGCTCTGTGCGGTCCAGTTACCCGTAGAAGTAAGATCATCCCTGGACTGGTGGGTCACCCTGGGAAATCTGACGAAGGGGATCCCCCTGGAGGCACCGCACCCGATCCCCATCGAGACGGACGCCAGTCTATCCAGCTGGGGAGCCTGTCTGGGGGACGAATCTGCACAGGGCCTCTGGTCTGGCGAGTCACAACTCTCAATCAATGTCCTGGAAATGAGGCGGTATTCCATGCCCTGAGGGCATTCAGACACACCATCAAGGACAGTCAGTCCTGATCAGGTCCGACAACGTGTGACAGTGGCTTACATCGCAAGCAGGAGGTACCAGAAGCAGGGCCATGTCACGAGAAACCGCAAAGGTGATGAACTGGGCACAAACGCACCTATCACGCCTGGGTGCAGTACACCTGGCGGGAAAACTGAACGTAAGGGCGGATTGGCTCAGCCGACAGCAGATCCACCCCGGAGAATGGCATCTGCACCCGGATCTGTTCCAGGTGATCCAGGAGGCATGGGGGCCAGTGTCCATGGACCTAATGGCATCAAGAGACAACGCCCAGGTGGACCACTATTTCTCCCGGTTCAGAGACAGGCACTCCCAAGGCACGGATGCCCTCTCCCAGGCATGGACTCGGGACTACGCATACGTGTTTCCCCCGATTCCCCTCATCCCACAGGTTTTGGAGAAAGTCCGAAAATCCCGGACCTCCATCATCCTAGTGGCTCCGTACTGGCCCCGCAGAGCCTGGTTCGTGGCAATCACAGAAATGTCCCGGGCCAGCCTCCGGATTCCACCCCGCCCGGACATGCTGACACAGGGACCGGTATTGCACCCATCGCCTCGAACCCTAAAGCTCACGGCCTGGCTCCTGAGAGGGGACGACTAACCGCCACCGGCTATCACGAGACGGTCATAGGCACGCTTCTCCGATCTCGACAGCATCCACTACATCCACTTACGAGACAATGGGCCATCTTCACACAGTGGTGCCGCCAACGAGGCTCTGTGCGGAACAGGCCAACCTACCCACTATCTTGCTGTTCCTTCAGCAGGGAGTGGACAAAGGGTCTGGCACCTTCTTCCCTAAGGGTACAACTGGCGGCCATCGGGCGGCCAGAGGCCCTGGTCGAGAGGCACCTACCCGGGGCCCATCAGGCGCCATCCGCTTCTTGAGGCGGTAGACCTCATGCGACCTAGAACCAGGCCTAACATTGCACCATGGGACCTACCCTAGTCTTGGACTCCTAAGAGCGACACCGTCACGAACCACTAGCCGATTCAGACCTGTTCTGGGCAGGTCTGAAAACTGCCTTCCTGGTAGCCATCTGTTCAGCCAGGCGGATAGGGGAGCTTGGCACCCTGTGCGCTCCACCCTACCCATCTTCACCTCCCGAAGGTAAGGCTCCGGTGGTACCGGCTTTCCAGCCAAAGGTCCCGACGAGGTTCCACAGAGAACAACCCATAGATCTACCCACCCTCCCCGCGCAACCACTCCTGCCGAAATGCGGCGCTCCTGACCCACTAGACGGGCGCAACCTCTCTATCATCTACCTGGCAGGACCAGGCCATCCGGTGGAAGACGGAGAGACTCTTCATCGTCACGAAAGGCCAAAGGCAGGGACCAGCATCCAAAACCACCATCGCAGGGTGGATCAGAAGAGTCGCCCACCACGCCATACGCCGTTTACTGACACCACCCCAGGAATTAGAGCTCATTCAACCAGAGCGGTATCCACCTCCTGGGCGGAGAGAGCATCGGTGTCATCAGGCGACATCTGCAGGGCGGCTACCTGGAGCTCCCACATACCTTCGCCAAGCACTACAGACTGGAACAACTCCAGGACTTCAGACCGCCTCGCATCCCATGTCCTGGCAGCGGCCCCATCTCCGGGACCCTCCGATCCATCCGAATCCCACCGGAGATATAAACTGCTTCTTATCTCCCATGAGGTAATGTCTGAGTGCCATGGAATGCCAACCAATCACAATGGTGTTTACTCACCTGGTAAGGTGATTGTGTTGGTTGGCATCCATAGCACACTCAAGGCCGCTCCTAGGGGATGATCGGAGGCGTCCAACCAGTAAGATCAGGAGGTCCTTACACCAGTCCACCAGAATTCAATTCCAATGCAAAGAATTTAGTCGAACCACGGTTCGAGATAGTGTGTACATAATAGGGAATAAACTCAGGCCTCTGGCCTCGTTATTGTCATCATGTCGTAGCAGACCTCATCTTTCCTAGTCTATATTGTGTGTATAGTTTCTGGTACTAACATCATTCCTTTCAGCTATGGAAAATTCAAACTGGAGAGCAGGGGTTCCTGGGACCTGGATATACTGGAAATCTGATCTGGGTTATGTGCATCATTAGCCTATCAGGTGGGCTGTAACCCATGAGGTAATGTCTGGAGTGCCATGGATGCCAACCAACACAATCACCTTTACCAGGTGAGTAAACACCCATTATAAAAGCAGGGTATTTTTTGGTTACCAAGACTATAGCTGGACATTTTACAAGAAAGTTCAGTGGAGGAGTTTCATGAACGTTCATTGATTTTGATGAACCTTTGTGTACAGGCATGCTATTTAATACTTATGCACAGTTCATGCACAGTTCAAGAACATTCATGAACAGTTTGATGTATGCTTGATGAATGTTCATGAGCTGAATTCAGGAACTGTTCATGAATAATTCAGGAACATTCATAAATGGTTCATGATCATTTTAACTGGGTACAAGCCTATCAGTCTTACCTCTTTTGTTGGTAAACCAATGGGAGACACTAGCCAAACAGGATGTAAAGGACTACCTGGAGACTAGACTAACTGGCTTCAGGATAGTAAACAGCATGGATTTGTGGTGTGGAGGTCTTGTCAGACCAACCTGATAGTAGTCTTTGACTGGGTAACTAGGGCAGTAGGTAAAGGACAAGCAGCAGATTTACTCTGATTACAGCAAGGCATTTGACTCAGTGCCACACATGTTACTAAACAAGCTAGAGGATCTAGGTGCAGCAAAGGACATAGTTATTTAATTAAGCAATAATGCATCACAGGGTGTGTGTCATGCTGGGATAACATCACACCTGGGGTGGTTGGGCATGAGGCTGCAAGACAAGTGTGTCCAGCGCCCCAGGTATGATGTTATCCCAGCACATCACATACCCTGGAATGCTTTATTACTATTATACAATGGCTTGTTGTAATACAAAATGAAAAAAAAAAACATTTAAAAAATGTTTATAGTAGATTTTTAGTATGGCAATATATCTTTGTTTCTTAAGAGAAGATGACAACAAGGATCCGACAAATCAATACAGTGATGTTATACTTGGATATCACCACTGTCTCAGGCACACACTGACCAGTGAGAGTCTAGGATACTTTCTTGCCATTGCATAATAAAGGAATAATGCCCAACAGGGTGTATGTGTCGTGCTGGGATAACGTCACGGCTATGGTGATTGGGCATGAGGCCGCAGGCTGAGTGCGGCCAATCACCCCAGAAGTGACATTATCCCAGCACGACACACACCCTGGAGGGCATTATTCCTATTATACAATGGCTTGTTGCTATGCAGAATAAAAAAAAAATCATTTTAAAGATATTTTTGTTAGTGGGGAAAATATTTTGGTTTCTTCAGAGAAAAGGAAAAAATCATGCAAATCCAACAAATCCTAAGCAATCAGTCTTGAGACTAGACCCATGATGTTATGCTGGATAACATCACACCCATGATGTTATGCTGGGATAACATCATGGGTCCAGCCCCAGACTGACCAATCAGAGTCCAAGAAATTTTCTTGCCATTGTATAATTAGTTTTTGATCCCAGGTAAGATACACTAGGCATATATAAAATATATATATATATATATATATTATATATATATATATATATATATATATATATATATATATATATATTATTTTCTTCTGGCATGGCCTCCTGTGAGAGTTACAGACTAACAGCAAGTGGTGGAATATAGTAACAGTTACAGTAATAGTGACATAAATTTGAGTGCAACATCAGCCTTGGATTATGTTTAAAATAGAAAATGACAGAAATAGTTAGATAGGTGGGTAGGTGGCTGGGGTTTGAGTAGAGAGCAATGGTGAACAGAGTTAAATATGCGGAGAGAAGTCATGAGGGGGGGTGCACAAAGTTCAGTCCTGAATCCAGTCCTTTTCAATATGCTCATCAATGATTTAGGAGAAGAAACTCAGGGCAAGATGTGTCTCTTAGCAAATGACACTAAGATCTTTGGTAGGGTAGACAGTGAGGAAGGGGTAAGGGAGTTGCAGCGGGACCTGCAAAGGTTGGAGAGAGGTCCAAGTTTAATGCTAGAAAGAGGAAGATGATGCACATTTGGAACAGGAACCCCAGAACAGAATATTTGATTAGAGGGGTTAAATTAGACACTAAAACTGAGGAAAGGGACCCTGGAGTCATAAGTAAGTGACTCCTTTAAACAATCTAGTGAATATAACAAGGCCTACATCAAGGCAAGCAGGACGCTGGGGTATATTAGGAGAGGATTTGATAGCAGAAAAAAGAAGGTACTACTACTACTTCTCTGCAGATCACTGGTAAGGCCATACTTAAAGTACTGCACCCAATTCTGGAGCCCTCACTTGAGCAAAATGACTGGGGCAGGCTGGAGATGGTGTGCTGTAGAGTAACAAAAATGATTCATGGCCTGCATGATAGATCCTATGAGGATTGGCTTAGGGCACTGAACATGTACTCGCTAGAGACGGACGAAGTTGCTGAAATTAGCAAATTTCTGCAACTTAGCTTTGCCTACGACCACAATTCATGTAGTTATTCATCAAGTAACATACCCAACCTTGCATGGTGAAACTACACAAATTATCAATTTGCATATTTCTGCCCTGCGAATTTGTGCAATCCGCCGGTGGAAAATACGTGAATTACAGTCCCTGCAGTCTTTAAATTGCAAGAAAAGACCTCCCTCCATCAACCCTGCTGTAATTCCACCCCCTCCTACCTCCCAAACACTTTTATGCATCATAACCACCATCCTATCCCCCGCTAGTACTCTCCTTCCTCCCCCTGCCCTGGCGAATTTCACTGTATAGGCTAGTATTAGTAGCAGCAGCCAGTAATGGTATGGTGTGTATATTAATATAATACACTTGTCTCCAACTTTGTATGATCATATCTTAAATTGTCTGTAAATATATACCTAACTGTTCCCCACCCATACACCAAGCTCACTCCCTCCTGCCTCTCCCCACCTGACCAGAACCAAGTGACGTATGAGAAGATCCCCCACCTAACCCCCCCCAGTCCCCACCACCTTCTTCCCATCCACCAGCACCAAGAATAACTCATCTCTAATTGACCAATGATAAAGAAAACAGTCTCCCAGTGCAGAACACCTGGTCTGTTCAGTGTCTTCGATAACTAATGTTGGGGATGCATGAATGCATGCTGAATGGTGATGTATTTGCTCCTAGTAAAACCTGATTGGCTGAAGATTCAGCCAGCCAGGTTTTACTAGGAGCAAAGAGATCACCTTTCATTCATGCACCAGGCTAGTGCCATTACTGAGCTGGAACCCTGAACAGATCCAACACTCTGCACCAGAGGACTGTTTTCTTTATTACAAGTCATTAAACCTTTGGAGCTTAACAGTGGATAACTCCGTTGTTTCTCCTAGTACAGAGATACCTGTCTAGGCTCCATAAAGACGATTTTTTTTCTGGATGCTGGTGGAGGGAGGACGATGGTGGGAGCCAGATGCTGTTGGAGGGAAGTCGGTGGTTGGTGGGAGCCAGACGAGAGTTGGGTGGGAAGTTTTCTAATATGATTGTCAATTGGGTCAGATCGGGTGGGGGAGGCAGGGGAAGTGTTTTTGACATGTGGGTGGTAGGAGGATATATATTCTCAAACAAGTTAAGTAAGCAATAAGACATGATGGGGTGTGCATGGTACAGATTTTACCGTACAGCCAAGGGCATAGTAAGCCACGAGACTACAGGCCAAGTGCCTTCAGCTCCTGGCTGTGTGGTAAAATTTGTACCATGCACACTCCAGAGTGTCTTATTGCACTTTTATAAAATGGGGAGCTAAAATCCTGCATTTTCATTAGTTATTACCTGTGCATTAAATCCATTCGATGCACAGGTAAAAACAAGTACTGAAAAAAGGACTGCATTACAAATCACATCAGTGTGCCAGTGGAACATTAAAGTTGTTAAATGCCGTCATGTTTTTGAAGCCTTAATGATGAAATTGTGATTTAAAATCATAAAACAGAGAAATTGTGCAATAACCGCCTGGGCTACCTTTTAATCCTGAATATAAACCCTACAGAAATATAACCTGTCTCTTGTTATGGGCCGATTTATTTGCATGCCTTCCACCTTCATATCTGCTCCTAATGTTCACATTGCCCTGCCGCTCCCACAGTTAAAACCAAAAAAAACAACCTTTGCCTCTATTAACTGATTCATTTCTCTCAGATGACATAACTGGAGCACTATGTGCATTTCTGGTCACTGCATTACAGAACAAAACTAGTGAAGCTGGAGAAGTACAGTACAGAGCCACACATTCAGCAAAGGCTGGAAAACATGTCATATTAATAAAGGCTGGGTCTGCTCCTGAGGAGGCTGAGGGCAGGTATGACTGAGGTGCTCAAAGATCAAGAAAGGGTATACAAAAATAGACCAGGGTGGAGTGCTCAGCAGATTCAAAGATAGCAGAGACAGATGCACAAGTTCATGCTAAGGTGGAGAGACAATCAGGTGGGATGCATGGGAAAAAAGGTTCCACCCAGATTCAGAGTAACAGGATAGAGAAATAAAGAAATCTTTTAGGCAGAAAAAGACCTGGGCCCATCAAGCCTGCTCTGTCCCTACCTAATCCACATCCTCGTCAGTCAAAGTCTGTGTGTGCATTGCTAACCCCCAAAGATATTAGTGTGTCCCCACCCATCCTGCCCTGGGATTACCTTCATTATTATCAGCCCCTCTAATCTGCCCCGCCCCTCTTGAAACCATCCACAGTGTGCATTTCCACCACCTTCATAGGCAAACGTGTTCCACCTGCTCACTACACCCTCTGTGAAAAAATGTGTTCATCACTTCCAGAACCACATCCCCTTATACTCATGTCCCCTTGTGGTAGACCCCTTGCAACCCTTGAACAGCTACTGGCTGTCTGCCTTCTTGATTCTCATCAAAAATGTAAAGATTTTGATCATGTCCCCTCTCTCTACCTCTCATGACTTCCAAAGAGTACATGTTTATATATGATAAGTTCTTTAAGTTATGTATCATTTTGGTTGCATGTCTCTGAACTCTATCTAACCAATTTTCAGTCCCCTTATTAATGGCACCCCATGCCTGGTACCCATAGTCCAGTAGTGGTCTCACATATGCCCTGTATAATGGCATCACAATCTCCTCAGCCCTGCTTTTAAAATGTCTTTTGATAGGCCACAGCAGTCTTTTTGCTTGTCTGTCACAATGTCCATCATAAGCTGATTGTTCTGTGATTGTTATGCCTGGACCTTTTTCTTCAGTTGATTCTCTTAAAGGTAGTCCATTCAGAGAAAAAGTGTTCTTTTTCTTGTGTCGGCCTAGATGCATCTCACAACATTTATCTGCATTAAAACTCCTACCGCTTGTAGTTACCCATTTACCTATGTTGTTCAGTTCTGTTTGTAGTGCATCACTGTCTTCCTGTGAATGTATGACTCTAAACATAGAAACATAGAATTTGATGGCAGATAAGGACCGCTTGGCCCACCCAGTCTGCCAGTTTTCCTACCTAATGGATAAGCGGCAGATCCTAGTTAATCAACTGACTACTTCCTCCTACCCTCACCCCCTAGAATTGCCTTATGTCTATTCCATGCATTCTTGAATTCTTCCACTGCTTTTGACTCCACAACCTCCTCAAGAAGGCTGTTCCATGCATCCACAACCCTCTCCATGAAAAAATATTTCCTCACATTACCTCTGAGCCGTCCCCCCCTCTATCTTCAAGTTGTGCCCCCTTGTTCTTGCACACCTCTTTTTTTCTGAAAGGTGCTACCCTCTTGGACTTTGTTGATTCCCCTGAGGTACTTGAGGTACTTGAAAGTTTATGTCATGTCCTCACTCTCCCTCCTTACATTGAGGGTATACATATTAAGCTCATTTAGTTTCTTTTTGTATGACTTCTTGTGCAGTCCCTGCACCATTTTAGTTGCCATCTGGACAACCTCCATCCTGTCTGTCCTTGTGGGGATGGGGTCTTCAGAACTGCATGCAGTACTCCAGATGGGGTCTCATCAACTGTCTGTACAGAGGAATAACAACTTCCCGTTTTCTGCTGGTGATGCCTCTCCCTTTGTATCCCAGTATCCCCCCCACCCTCCATGCTGCCTTCTCACATTACTTGCCCACCTTTAGGTCAGCTGATATGACTACCCCCAGGGCCCTTTCCAGTTTTGTTTTTGTTAATATCTCACCCCCCCATTGTTTACTCTTCCCTTGGGTTTTTTGTTTTCCAGGTGCATTACTTTGCACTTCTTTGCATTGATTCTAAACTGCCATACATTTGACCATTCCTCCAACTTTGCCAAGTCCCTTCTTATCCTTTCCACCTCACCTTGTGTATAAATCATGTTGCAGATCTTTGTATCACCCGCAAAGAGACATACTTTTCCTTCCAGTCCCTCTACAATGTCACTTATAAAGACATTAAAAAGGACCAAACTCAGTACTGAGCCCTGTGGTACCCCACTAGTAACTGTTCTTTCTTCACTGTGAACTCCATTTACTATTCACTAGTAACTGTTCTTTCTTCACTGTGAACTCCATTTACTATTATGTGCTGCATCCTGTGGTCAGTCAGTGTTTTACCCAGGCTTCCACCCTGGGACCCACTCCCAAGCTGGCTAATTTGTTTATTAATCTTGTGTGCGGGGCTGTGTCAAATGCCTTGCTGAAGTCTAGGTGGGCCATGTCCACAGCCCCTCCCTGCTCTACTACTTTGGTCACCCAGTCAAAGAAATTAATTAGATGCGTCTGACATGACCTTTCCACTGTGAATCCATGCTGCCTTGGGTCCTGTGCCTCACTGGCCTGTAGGTACTCAACAGTTCTTTCCTCCAGAAGTGATTCCATCATTTTCCCTACCACTGAGGTCAAACTGACAGGTCTGTAGTTTCCTACCTCTATCTTGCTCCCACTTTTGTGAAGGTGAATCACATCTGCCCTCCTCCAGTCCTCAGCTACCACACCATCCTACCATGATTGTTTAAAAAGTGCAGTCAATGGTGTTACTAGTTCTTCCCTTAGGATTCACCCCAGAATTCTAAAAGAACTATCAGGCCCCACTGCTTTGTCCACCTTCAGTTTTAGGAGTTATTTGAGAACCTTTTCTTCTGTGAAAGGACTGATATCGACCCCACTATCCATAGTGCTTCTATTGACTGGATTAGGTACCTTCCCCTCCTCTTCCTTTGTGAATACTGAATAGAAATATGCATTCTGTATTCCTGCTTTTTCACTGTCCTTCTCTGCCCAACCACCGTCCTCTTTATTCAGCCTTAGTATCCCTCCCTTTATCTTTCTTTGCTCCCTAATGTACCTATAAAAGGTTTTATCTCCCTTCTTAACTGAGTTGGCTATCTTTTCCTCGGTTTGGTCCTTTGCTATTCTGACTGCCTTCCCTACTTCCTTCTGCTTTAACTGGTGCAGTTCTTTGTCCTCCTTCTTCTGTGTTTCCGTGTATTTCCTGAATGCTGTCTTTTTCTCCCTAAGCTTCCCCGCTACCTCTTAGGAGAACCATAGTGTTTTTTTCTTTCATTTTGATTTGTTTATTTGATTCACACAAAGGCTTGTTGCCTCTGTGATGGCAGTTTTGATGTTTCCCTATTGTTGCTACACCCCCTCCTTCTTGCCTATTTGCTAGTGCTTTTCAGAGGCACTCTGTCATTTTGACAAAATCAGCCCTCCTGAAATCCAGTACCTTCACTTTTGTATGGCTTGACTCCACAGCTGAGTTTATCGTGAACAACACTGCTTGCTACCCACTTCTAGATCTGAGATCCTCTCTCCGTCCCCATTTGAGAGTACCAGGTCTACGACTGATCCCTCCCAAGTGGGTTCCAACACTGGCTGTCTGAGGCATGCCTCTTGTAGGGAATCAAGGATGGCCCTGCTTTAAGATGTGGCTGAGGCATAGGTGCTCCAGTTAACATTTGGCATATTCAGGTCCCGCATCAGCAGTATCTCCCCTTTCTCTGCCATCGTAAGGATGCCTTCTATCATTTCCTTGTCAATTTCCTCCCCTTGAGATGGGGGTCTGTATACAACCCTGTTCAGATTGTGGTGCCATTCCAGTTTCCAGTCTCCAGGGTGACCCACTGTGCCTCCTGTCCTCCCTGTTTACCCTTTAGTCTATTGCTGTGATCCCTTCCCTTACATAAAGAACAGCTCCTTCTCCTCTTCTGCCCTCCCTGTCCATCCTTTAGATTGTGTACTCTGGTATATTGACATCCCAGTCATGGTTCACTGTGTACCATGTTTCTGTGACTGCCATGATATCCAGGCATCCCTCTTCCATCAAGGCCACCAGTTCAGGCAGCTTGTTACCTAGACTATGGGCATTGGTACTCATTACCTTCCATTTTTTGATGGCCTTACCCCTTTTCGCTCCGTCTCTGTCCTTACTGCCTTTGTCTTTTTCTCCATTTACCCCTACCCTTCTCCCTATCGAATTTTCTGTCTTGATGTTTACCTCACTAACTACTCTGATTTGTTGAGGTGGTAGGATTTCCCTTCTCCTTTTCAGTGCCTCTCCCCTTGACTAGTTTAAATGCTTGCCAATGAAGCATTTAAACCTATCACCTAGGATCCTGGTTCTCCTCCAGGACAGATGCAGACTATTACACCAGGTATAGGCCTGCATCCCTCCAGGTGGACCTCCAGTCCCAAATGAAGCCAAAACCCGAGCTCTGCACCAGTTTTTCAACCACTGATTGAATCCCATGATGTGGAGCACCCTAGCCCCACCCACACCATAGACAGGCAACACCTCCGAGGTTATTGTGTGTGCTACTTGTCTAAGACCCTTCCCCAATTCCACAAACCCCTCCTGGACTGCCCTGATCCCTTTCTCAGCCAGGTCATTTGTCTAGGTGGACAGTGACATCATACTTCCTCCCCCATGCAGCTGCTCCTGTGATCCTGAGGATTTGCTCCCTATCCCTCTAAGTCATGGTGCCAGGCAGGCATCTTACCACCCTCTTCCCTCCCCCCCCAGTTCTGCCTTCCTAACAGTGGAGTTTCCCATCAGGAGTTGTTTCCTTCCCCTGAGGGGTCCCATGCCACCCTCGTATGGGTCTTCTTTGTGAAGGTTCCCAGCATCCTCCTTAGTTGCCACTGTGGTTGCCTCCATTGAGGAACCACACTCTGTCAGAACGGCATATGAATTGTGGAGCGGTGCAACTGGAGGGATGCAGCTCTGTTCCACCACCCTCACCCTCCCTGAGCCCACTGTGGTCCAATCACTCCTCTTTCTTAGCAACCTCTGAGGCAGTGGCGGTGGCGCTTGTGGTCCCTGGGTGGGAAAGGAGGTCCCTGAATCCTGGCCAACTCAGCCTGGAGATACGTAACCTCCTCCCTCAGCCCAGAGAGGTGCCTGCAGATGGGACAACACCGCAATCTCCAGAACATCTCTTGGAAAACTGCTGCTCCACAGCTACTGCACTGCACCACTCCCATCATGTCTTATTTGTGGCCCCTTAACAGTTGCTTTGTATAGTTACTCTTTCCTCTCTCTCTTTATTTATTTTTTTTATGTAATTTTTTTTCCGCTCCCTACTTTCCTACTGCCTCCATGCCCCTGAACTTCCTGTTCTGGAACAATAGGTTGCTATAATCCTTATTAGTCTCCTTTTTACTTTCTCAGAGTTGGACCTCCAGCAGCTAGGGGGAATGGAGAGCTACTATTTCCTTTTAAGATGGTGAGTCTTTTGTGCCACTGTGATCACTCCCTTCCTGCTCCCAAACAGGAAGTTCCTATTGTCAGTTAAATCCTAGCCTGTAAAAGTAGAACCGGCTGGGGGGGTGGGATGGAGGGCAATATATTGATAAAAATAATATTAATAGCTTTATTTATTATGCGCCTTTCAAATGTGTCAAGGCGCATTACATAAAATTAGTAAAACAGAAGGAATAAAACAGCAGTATATAAAGAAATATGCAATAAAAATCCAGTATTGTCAGACATATGGCAACTTAGATTCAATGCAAAGAAGTGCAAAGTAATGCACCTGGGAAATAAAATTCCAGGAGAAGAGTACACAATAGCAGGGGAGGTACTAACAACAACAGTAATGGAAAGGGATCTGGGTGTAGTCATATCAGATGACCTAAAGGTGGGTAAACAATGTGAGAAGTCAGTAAGGACAGCCAGGGGATACTGGGATGCATAGGAGGGCATCACAAGTAGAAAAAGGAAGTGGTTATCCTCTATACAGACAGTTGGTGAGACCCAATCTGGAGTACTGCGTGCAGTTTGGAGACCTCATCTCGCAGGGCGTAGACAGGATGGAAGCAGTCCAGAGGAGGCAACGAAAATGGTGCAGGGTCTACATCAGAAACCATATGAAGAGAGACTGAGAGAGCTTAATATGCATACCCTTGATGAAAGGAGGGACGGGGACATGATAGAAACTTTTAAGTACCTCAAGGGAATCAACAAAGTCCAGGAGGGTAGCATCTTTCAGAAAAGAGATGTGTAAGAACAAGGGGCACAATGTAAAGTTAGAGGGGACAGCTCAGGGGTAATGTGAGGAAATTCTTTTCACGGAGAGAGTGGTGGGCGCATGGAACCGCCTTCCTGGAGAGGTTGTGGGGTCTAAAACAGTGGTGGAATTCAAACATGCATGGGACAGACATAAGGCAATTATAGTGGGGGGTTGCAGGAAGTAGGCTGTTGGTTAACTAGAATCTGCAGCTTATCCAATAGGTAGGGAAATGGGCAGACTGGGTGGGCCAAGTGGTCCTTATCTGCCGTCAAAGTCTATGTTTCTATGTTTAGGCTAAACAGCCGCTCTTCATATGAGTTCCCCTGCTGCCCTTGTATCATCTTGGTTGTCCTTCGCTGCACTGTGTTAGTCTATCTCTGTCTTCTTTCAGGTTAGGCTTGTAAAACTATGCGTAGTACTCCAGATGCAGCAGCACCAGAAATCAATACAGGGTTAAGATCACCCCTGCATTTGTACTAGAGAATCCCCTTTCAGTGTCTCCCAGCATTCGATTTTCTTTCCCGTATGCCTTGTTACACTGAACCTTTACTTTTAAGCTGTCTGCAGCCCCCGTCCTTTGTTTCAGTCGTCTCAGTTGGTCTTACTCCTGCAAGCCAGTATTTGGTCTTGTTCTTGCTTAGATGCATGACTTTGCATTTTTTACATTAAATTTGAGTTGCCAAACCCCTGACTACCTCTCTAGCCGCTCTAAGTTCCTTTTCATGTTTCTGATGCCTTCTTCACTATCGACTCTCCTCCAAAGCTGGTGATGCCATCTGTGAACAGATTGATCTTACCCTTTATTCCTTCCGCTGTGTTGCAGATAAACAGATTGAAAAGGACTGGACCCAAGACAGACCCTTGAAGCATGCCTCCTGTTCCACTGACTGCTTCTCATTTAGCACCACTCTATGTGTCCTACCCCCGGCCAGGTCACAGTCTACCTGATTACACTTCCTTCAACCCCACTACTGTCAGTTTCTTAATAAATCCCCTATGCATAACCAAGTGAAGGCCTTACTGAAATCCATGTAGAGGATGGCAACAACCTGACCCTTGTCAACCGCTGCCATCACCACACTGAAGAAATCAATAAGGTTCATCTGTCATGACCTCTCTTTAACAAAGACATGCACCTTGGATCCTGCAGTTGTTTTCCTACAAAAACTGCACCATCCTTTCATTCATGGTGGTCTCCAGCAGATGACCTACAATGGAGGTCATGCTTACCAACCTGTAATTTCCTGCATCCCCCATCCCGACCCTTGAGAAGCAGAATTGCATCTGCATTCCTCCAATCCCCCAGGATTATACCTGAAGCTAGCAAGTAGTTGAACATATCTGCCAGGAGTAAAGCCAGCTGCTTGCCAAGTTCCTTTAATACCCTGGGGTGAAGCCTGTCTGGTCTTGGTAATGTATTTACCCTTAATGCCATTGGGGCTTTGTAGACCCTTTCAGCTGACATTTGCCCCACCTCCAGCTTGTCTGAGACCTTTGGCTTTTACCAACCCACAGTCTAGCAGAGGACCTTAATTTTCTTTTTGTGAAAATGGATCAGATGTCATTTAATACATCTGCCTTCCCTTTGTCATTTACCACCCACTTCTGTCCCTCAGCCAACCTTTCCATGCAATCCTTTCCTTCTTTTTCACTAACATACCTAAAGAAGGTCTTGTCCTGGACATTCCCTCCCTCCACAGTCCTGAGCAGAGTCTCTGCTTGGCCTTTTTTTACCTTTACACTGGCTGCCTTCAGCTTTTCCAGATAGTTTGCCCTGCTTTCAACACTCTGATCACCTATATACATTTTTATGGCCACTCTTTTCACCTTTACCACCACCTTCACCTCCCAGGAGAACCACATAGTCCTTTTCCGTTTTACACTCAGGCATCCCTCAGTGACCTTTAAAATTACCTTATTATTTGACTCCCATTTTGCCTCCACCCCCACCAGTTACTCTACCCTTCAAAGAAATATAGAAACATAGAAATTGTTGGCAGATAAGGACCACAAGGCCCATCTAGTCTTCCCGCTAGCCCTATACTTGACCCTATCTGGTCAGTGGCTTCCCCTTCCTCTGCCCTACCTCCAAGATTCCCCTATGCCTAGCCTGGTCTCTAGAATTTCCCCTGTTTTACTGAAATCAACTCTTCTGAAGTCCTGTCCCTCGTGTTTGGAGTCTAAGGGCCAGTTATTCAAAGCTTTGCGGGGTCCGCAAACAGTTTGCACGGGAATAGCACAGGATTAGCGCGTGTCTGCCATATTCAAAAGGCCAATTAGTGCGGGCAAACAGCAGTAGCACCGGGCTAAGCATGATATGCAAGGGACATAGTGAACATGAATAGATTCGCTATGAGATATTCAGCGACTAGCGCCGCGCAAAGGTGTTTAGCGCGACATAGCACGACCCATAGCGCGGTACAATTTACCGCCCATGAAAAGCTGGTCTTAACCCTGGGCAAACAGCTTTTTGTGGTGCTATCTCAGCATTAGCGTGGCTTGCGCGGCCCTAACATATGAGTATGACACTTAGAAACTTCCAGACATAGAGGACACATGCTGCTCACTGATGGCACCACCATGATGCCATCAGCTGCCACCAGTCCGAGCCAAGCACAGACAGTGAGGGGTGATCTGACCCACAGGGGACAGCATGGTGGTGTGGCCATATAGCACACACATGCAGACCATACGTCTGTGGTGTGTAACAGATGCCAGCACACACATGCAGCACTGTGGGCATGGTGGCCAGTGAGGGGAGGGTGTATGGGTGGCCAGACCTCACCACAGCCCAGGTGTGGCCACAAGGCTGGGACACATCGCTCAGTGTACATGGGCCAGTAGTGGGATTATGCCACCACCTGTGTGCCTGTCAGATCCTACATGCCCCCCCCAGCCACCTACCACACAACTGTACAGATGTCACGGCATACACTGCCGGCCATGTACATGACACTGTGTGCATCCCATGCCACAGGTGCAGCATCTGTGGATCACACTACAGCATGATAGTACCGTCCACTGTCAGTAATTACCTGCAAGCTGTGCCTGTCACTGTGTACAGTGCAGTGGTCATCACTGCCCTACATACCATAGGCAGTGCCGTGTCCCTCACACTACCAGCCCTCTTGCTACTGTAGTGTCTGCTGTGCACTGTAGCATGACCTACGGTGTGAAGGTTGCATACAGCACTGCCACCACCTGTGCCTATGCTGTGTTGTCCTCTGGGGTACAATATGCTATGCTATGCTGTACTGTTTACATGAAGCCTGCAGCTATCATCATGCACTGCCTGACTGACCTACAGGTGGAGCTGTGGGACCATGCAGTAATGCTGTGCAAACTGCATGCAAATCAGGGCATGATGAGATGCTAATGTGGCTGTTTGCCCAGAGACTATCAAAGTAGGTTCATTTGCATGTCACTTTTGAATATGGCAAAGTGTAGCATGGGGCTAACTTGTTTGCACCAAGCAAACTGCTTAGCTCCGTGCTAAAGCCGCGCTAACGTGTTAGCGTGGCGCTAACGGTTTGGAGAATATTATACAGTTTTGATCACTGTTTTTTCATGTGTGCTGCTGCCTGCAGTTGTACTGGGCCCATGCATTTGCCAGAACACACATTGGCCACATAGTTCCTCTCTACATACCCTCACGTCGCTGTGCACTCTGTTGTTGTGGTTTGCACTTCCTGGCTGCTGTATTCAGTGCTGTCTTATTCCAGGGCTATGTTTGCCCTGCACTCCCAGCCCAGTTTGCACAGCCTCATTCCCATGCTATATTCAGAAGCTGTTTGCCCTGGGCTATTCCTTTTGAATATAGCTTGCTTTGTGCTCCAGGCTCAGTTTGCATGCCAGGCAGTGCTACTTTAGCCCAGGGGCAAACCTTTGAATATCTGGCCCTCAGTGCCTGTGCCTTGGGGGATCTTAAACCCCACTAAACTACAGTCACTTGTCCTAAGGGGAGCATCCATAGTTACTCCTTCAACACGGTCCTTGTTTGTGACTACCAGGTCCAGAATGGTCCCCTCTCTGGTCAGCTCCGTCACATGCTGGTAAGGAAGCAATCCTGTAGGGTGTCAACCAGAGTCTGACTCCTAGTGCTGTTTGCCTCCAAAATGCTCCAGTCCACAGAAAGTTTAACCCCCATACCATGATCACATTCCTTTGTGATGCAGTATTCTTAATTTCCTTTCCAAGGACTTTATCCCCTTCCCCTGATTGATTTGGGACCTACAAACTACCCCGCTTTCGATATTTTTCCCCTTTCTGCTATCAACTGCACCCCAGCTAAGTCTACCCCTACTTCCTTCCCTCCTGTTTTATCCTCATCTACCATTGTCCCTCCCTGTAATACTGAGCTACCACTTCTCTACCATTGCCTGAAGGTCCACCATCTTATTTTCTAGACTCCTAGCTTTCAAGCTAGCTACCTTCCCATATAGTGCAGCTCCTGTTCCCTTCTGTGATACCTTACTGTACAGCTGTCCCACCACCTTGTTACCCCCTGTCTTGTTCCTCCCCTCCCCACACTTCTCCCTGTCTGCTCCCTTCATTAAGGAGAGCATAAAGAGAGGAGACCTGTAAAGGTCAATGGTGATGCCCCAGCTGGAGTACTGTGTCCGGTTATGGAGGCCTTATCTCAAGAAGGACATTGATCAGGTAGAGGTGATACAGAGGAGGGCAACCAAAATGGTGCATGTCATGTATCAAAACAGCTGCAAGGAAAGACTCAAGGAATTAAATATGTACTCTGCTGAGGATAGAAGGGATGGGGAGACATGACAGAGACATTCAAATACCTCAAGGGCATCAGTAAGGTGCATGATGGTGGCATTCTACATAGAAAGAGATGCTCAAGGACAAGGGGGCATAGTCTGAAGTTGGAAGGAGGGAGACAGAGGAAATCTGAGGAGATACTGCTTCACAGAAAGGGTGGTACATTGGATGCTTGGAACTGACTACTGGTAGAGGTGGTAGGAACCAACATGGCAGCAGGATTTAAGCATGCATGGGATAGATACATGGAGAACTTAGAAATAGGGCTGGAGGGGAAGCCGCAGATTAAGTAGGATCAGCAGCGGCACATTAGGTAGAACAATTTTTAGGGCAGACTAGATGGGCCAAGAGGTTGTTTTCTGCCAACAACTACTATGTAACTATGTATGTATGAGAGTGCCTGCTTGGCCTCCCTTGATTGCTATTGTGCCTGGGGTTTCTCTGGCCGCAGCCTCCCCCTTTGTCAGCTTAAAGTTCTTGTTATATAGGCATCAAATGTTTGGGCCAATGCTTTGGTCCCCTTGGCCATATGGTAGAGATCATTCACTGATGAAGCTCAAGAGGAGCAAAGTGTGGGGTAGGAAGAGTGTTGGAGTGATCAAGGGTAACTAGTAGGTAGTTTGCATTTTTGTGATATTTGAACATTTTTGGTGCGGCCTTTATCTTCGGCCAATAACTGCATTTGATATAGCAATCTATGGAGGTGCATTATATCTGTACAGTTTAGCTATCTTACTATGTAGCTAGGAATTGTGAATTCTGCACTTGTCAAAGCTGTGTTTGTATTCAGGAAATAAAATGAGATTATTATAACACCATATCATGTTGTCTGCAATTCCATCAGTGTGGCATCACTAACATTGCAGATTTGTTTATAGTTATCCCTTTGTCCTTTGAGTACACAAAATACATTTTGGGGGATATGCATTCACTTTGTAAAGCTTCCTATCCTTCCTAAAATGACCCCTGTCTTCCACTAGACAAATACCTCTTCGCTGCACCACCCTTTTAACCAGAAATTAAATGGAGTGATCAGGAGAATCCTAGACCCCCCCCCCATAAACTGGGAGAATCTCAGAAAACATAACTGAGGTAGCTGCCAACTTGAGTCTACTGTACTGCCGCTTGATTATATATCCCTTGGTGGACAATTACATCAAGCCCCTTCCTATATCTAATGATTCTCTCATTTCTGGCTGCGTTCCCCCCTTGCTAATTTCCCTGATAAGCATCTCACCACCTTGACCCCTTGGTTCCTAACACATAACTTCTCTTTTGCCCCCTGCCTATAAAACAGATTACTTGAGAAGGGGATAAATTATTTATTTGAAAATCAGTGATCAGGAGAGGCACACTGAGTTGAGGTCTGTTTCCAAGTGGGTCCCGGGAAGAGTAACAGTATGGAAAGCAAGAGTAAAAACTTTGGTACAACTGATTGCAAGAAGTCTAATGATATGAAAGTAAAACTATGTATAAATGGTACATACAGTGACAATTGTGCAAAAGTTGACCATTATTGCAGTATAATGCACTGACGGTGGGGTATTTGTGCATTGAATAACATTTATTTTTTCTAACAAAATTGCTTTATACTATAATACCAGTCAACGTTTGTGCAATTACCAGTGTAAATAGTAATAAACAGTACAGGAAAGACAAAACAGAAAAGAGAAAATATTTACAAATGGTACATAAATACAATGTAACAGTACAGGAATGAGATAAAATACAAACAGAAATGGCCTGCAAAGCACAATTGGCCTTATGCACGAAGGGGAAAAAAGTGTGCCCAAAAAAGTATTTAAGCGCGTGCACAGCTGCATGACATGCAGGGCGAACAGTGCACATGCTATGTACTAATGCACACACAATACATGCCAGGATGGGGGGGGGCAGGACCAAGGGAGCAGTGCAGGGCCCCACACAGGGCATATGGGCTGCACCTGAATACATGGTCCCACCCCTTGACCCCACCATATATGGGCAACCTTCCACCTCACATGGATACACAGAAGTGCATGCTGGATAGTTGGCAGTGTGAAAGAAATGGTGGAGAATGGGAGAGAGTTGCAACATTAACCCAGAGGTCCACTGGGTGCCAAAGGGGTAGCAGAGTGCCAGAGAGTGGCATGGATAAGTCCAGCCGCAGGGCTGGGGATGGACACAGTCCACTAATTTCACAGGTGGGTGGGTGGGTGTCACCCATGGTCAGTGATATCTGGGCCCACTATGCCATCCTCTATGGGGCATAGTCCCAGTCCACGCCCCAAGAGACCAAGGCCTGACTGTAGCTTGATATACAGGCCACTGTGAACATGGCTGGTCTGGAGGCATGGACAATCACCAACATCAAGCACAAGTGGTGTGACTTGCAGGCAGTCATTAAGAAAAAACTAGTGGCTGGCACTCGGGTATGCCACGTAATGAATGGAGGGCCATCCACACAGGCACACACCCTAAACCCCATGGACAGGATGGTTATCGAACCCCTCACAGCGGTGGCCATGCATGCAGAGGTGGAGACCATGGACACAATGTGAGGTATGTAGCACCAGGCAGAGGGAAGAGCAGAGGGGAGCAGTACTCCACAGCTGTGTAAGTCCCATGTGTTGTACCCCAAAGATATTATGACACCTGGACACAGCCCTAAAGAGGAAACAGCTGCCTCCAGCAGGACCACACCAAAGCATGTAGGACACACAGCCTCCACTGGACGAAAGGAAGACAGAGGTTGGTGACACCTTGGGCACATGCACCACAGCATAGAACTCCCACAGAAGAGCAGTGGCAGTAACCACATGTTCCTTTTGTTGCCCACAGGTACAAAGCAGGAGACAGAGGCACCTGTGGACATGCAGACAGACCAGGACACCACACAGTCATGGACCATTGAGGAGATGGAGGAAGAGGATAATGACACTGTCATCTCAGACTGTCAGCCTCCCCCCACTTCACATCCACCAGTAACCACCATGCACAGCAGAGTGGCTGGCATTCACAGACAGGCACACATCTGCCACCTGTGTCTGTCACAGGTGCATGGCCAACGACCCCTGTGCCACCCTGTGGCAGTGAGGATGAGGGCCCCTCCACACAGCCAGCAGGCCAGCCATGGTGGTCCCGGACATGGGTGTCCTCCAACTCATTACGCCGTAGTGAACCAGCTGGAGAGGCAGAGGCTAGAAGCACAGAATAGGACTACAGATGCACTGGTGGCCTCAAGGCAGAGATGCGTAGAATGTGACATGGCATTGATCAACTGGGTGACCTACTAGAGTGGCTTATATGCCACATGATGCCCATGCTGCACACTGTCAGCCAGGTGGCACTCATGCAACAACACAGTCCTTGCCATTGTGCCACACAGGACCCATGGTGGATATGAATGCAAGCCCACTGATGTCACCCACTAGTCCCCCTCCTTCTGCTTCACGGGATGATGTAGTGGACCAGATGACCCCCTCATCCCCCCCCACTGACCCCGACACAGGCGTACACCAGAAGCCAGCAGCAAATAGCCAACCCACAGAAAGTGGAATGTTAGTCACGGACATGGAGATGCAAGTGGTTGGCAGCAACAACACACAACTGGCAAAGGCAGACACACTGCCCCAGTCAGCACAGTCCACAGTGACCGACCGTCAGCCCCATGGTGGTGGCAAGATGCCTGCACCACAGCAGAGGCTTGGCACATGGTCCTCCACATGCCTGGGTGCACCATGCAGGAAAACATGAAGGCAGCAACATGCGCCGCCAGCATGGGACAGGTGCACACAAGTGCCTCCACAGTCCCCAGTTGCACAAGCACCACAGTGCCTGGTACAGCACACAAACAGCCTATATATATGCCACCCCAGCACACACCCAAGATTGGAGGAATGGTCAAAAGTATGGCAGCTTAGATTTAATGCAAACAAGTGCAAAGTAATGCACCTAGGAAACAAAGACCTAGGGGAAGTGTACACAGTGGGGAGAGGGGAACCCAGGGGAAGAGTACACAATGGGGGTGAGGTACTAACAACAACAAAAAGGAATGGGACCTGGGGGGGTAGTCATATCAGACAACCTAAAGGTAGGCAAGCAATGTGAAAAGGCAGTAAGGAGGGCTGGAGGGATACTGGGATGCGTAGGGAGAGGCATCACCAGTACAAAACAGGAATATCCCTCCGTACAGACAGTTGATGAGACCCCATCTGGAGTACTGCATGCAGTTCTGGAGACCCCATCTCAGCAAGGACATAGACAGGATGGAGGCAGTCCAGAGGAGGGCAACTTAAATGGTTCAGGGTCTGCACCGGAAAACATATGAAGAGAGACTAAAGGAGCTTAATATGTATACCCTAGAGGAAAGGTGGGAGAGGGGGACATGATAGAAACATTCACGTACCTCAAGGGAATCAACAA
Source organism: Neoceratodus forsteri (assembly GCA_016271365.2). Lineage (NCBI taxonomy): Eukaryota > Metazoa > Chordata > Ceratodontiformes > Ceratodontidae > Neoceratodus > Neoceratodus forsteri. Next base: position 303,527,702 of record CM057455.1, on the reverse strand, counting down.
AGTCCAAGAGGGTAGCATCTTTCAGAAAAAGAGATGTGCAAGAACAAGGGGGAACAATTTGAAGATAAAGGGAGGATGGCTTAGGGGCAAAGTGAGGGAGTATTTTTACGGTAGCTTGTGCGCAAGCGCATGGAACGTCTTACAACAGTACTACTTTTGGAGATGTGTGACCCTCCTCACCAATGTAGTGCTCAGTGTAGCAGGCATGACCTTAGGGGACCAATACATGCCGAGCAGGCTATGATAGCAGTTCGGCTGTGTTGGTCTTCACTTCTAACAAAAGGTCCACTGCAATCAACGGTTGTAGCGTGCATGCAATTTGCATGCCGATCAGCTGAACTGCTGACATGCACAGCTCGGCATTAAAAAACCCTCCCTTTTCCTCCCTCTGCTAATGTCCTCCCCTTCCCTCATTAGTTTTCTCCCCACCCCCGACCTTGTGTGCCGAGGGGGGATGCCCAATCCTCCTTGGCTCATGCACCCCCCCAGCACACTGTGTGGCTGATGGGGGTGCCCAATCCCCCGTCGGCTGCAGCTCCCCCAACAAACAACCATTTGGCATGCTGGGAGCCCACCCTAGTGTGCTAATGCCTCCCCCTCACGCACACTGTATGGCCGGTGGGGGTACCCAATCCCCGCCAGCTCCAGCCCCCCCCCAACAAACACATAGGTGGCATGCTGGGAGCCCACCCCAGTGTTCCAAAGCAGAATCCTGCGCGCCAGCCCCAACCCCAACAAACATGGTGGCACGCTGGGAGCCCACCCCAGCATTCAAAAGTGTCCATTTCTTTTGTTTTTAACATGCACTGTGAAAGAAGAAACAGTCCCTCTGTAAGTAAGTCCCTGCCCCCCACTAACCTGCTCCACCACTCCTCTCCACCTCTCCACACCCCCTCACCCTCATACTTACCTCCGGAGCCTGGTGCGACGATCTTCAGTGGACCAGGAACACGTCTGCACTCTTCAAAGCCGACCGTGAACTGAGGAAATGCCGATAAGCTGTATAATGGCATAAATAGGGTTTTCACAACTTAGGTGGATATCTCAGCCATTTTTTCGACTTTTGACACCAAATTTTCCACATGGGGTTCTTGACACCCCTTCTCATGAATTCAGTCACTGTCATGGCATTATTCAGTCTCGAAAGGTGATTTTGTGGTCACTGCGTGGAATCACCTTCTGGGACCAATTAACGAAACGACAGTGCTGGTGCTCATGAGGTGGCCTCTCAAAAAGCCTATGTTGCAAATCTGGTGAAAAAATTCCAAAAAATGACTGTGTTACGAGCATGCATTGAGCAGTTTCCACACACACATGTATGTTTGTGATTTTGTATAGTTTCACTCCAGATTTTCAACATTTGCATTTCCTCAAACCTCCTTATGAACAGTACAGCTGTCATTTTTCACATCCTGGCTAAAATGTGTTTTCACTCTTCTGGCGCAGAATAGCGTGGCCGCTGTGGGAAATCAGTGTTCGGTGTACAGTAAGAAAATCATAGTGACAGTGTTCATGACCAGAGGTGACAAAGTGCCTATGTTGAAGCTTTGGTGAAATACTTCCACTGAATGACTGTGTTACAAGCAGGGGTTACGTACTTTCCACACAGGCTTGTACCCTTGAGCACAACCAGGGCGTTAGGGTTCCTAAGACAGACACTTAAGAAGTATGACGGTGAAATGTTAATCAGATGCAAGAGGAGTTGCAGAGAGGTACTCTGTTGGGATATGGATGCTGAAGGGAAATGGATACAACTGGTGGGGGGGCAGCATAAATGCCAAAAACCAATGCACATACCTGCAAGCGAACGTTCAGCATTGACAAATGCTTGTTTAGAGAGAGGGTGGTGGATGCATGGAACAGCCTTCAAGAGGAGGTAGTGGGGTCAAAAACAAACAGTGGGGGAGTTCAAGAGTGCATGGGACAGACATAAGGCAATTCTAGTGAGGAGTAGGAGGAAGTAGGCTGTTGGTTAACTAGGATCTGCAACTTATCCGAAAGGTAGGAAAATGGGCAGACTGGGTGGGCCAAGCAGTCCTTATCTGCCGTTAAAGTCTATGTTTCTATGTTACCAGCAGAAGGACCCCAGCATGAGTGCATCCCATGCTGCACTGCCAGACAATGTCATGGCCGCTGTGCCCACCCACCTATCACTGCCGTCTGCCCCCGGTAGCACATCCCTCTGTCCATCCCATGGCATTGGTACACTGTGGCACATGGCTATGTTGTGAAGCATGGCACATGCAGTGAACACCTTGCACACATCCCAGGTGCCAGCAGCATTGAGCCACCCATCCAATCCAGGCACTGGAACCACATATTCTGTAGGCCTATTGTCCTTGCAACTATGGCACGTGTCCTTCAGTGGGCATCATTGTATGCCTCCTCTGCTGTGCCATATGGCTTCAGAAATGGTACCATCAGGTAGAGCAATAGTGGGTATCTACTGTCACCTATACAAGGGATACAGTGAGAACACTACCAGGTGCTGTAGGATGCAACAGCATATGTAGCATATGTGCTGTCTGACAATTCTCATCTAGCAGCCATCGCTCAACCCGGTGGTCACTGAGTAGGGCACACAGCCAGGAACCATCAAATATGTAGGAGTCATGGCATGAGTCTGGGTACTTTGCACAGACATTGGTGATAATGCAGCCTGCCTTGCATGCCACTTGGCAATTTACACTATGGAAACCTTTCCTGTTCCTGTATGCCTTCTCACACACATATGGGGACAAGATCCCAACATGGGTGCAGTCTATTGCCCAAGGTACATTTGGGAAGCCATGCATGGCACAAAATGCCAGTTTGGTGGCCCATATGTCTGGGTCAGCTGTGAGGAATCAGACGTGCTCATGGACATGGGTCAGCAGGGCATTTGTCACCTGCACCAGTGCCCTGGACATGGAGGACTGGCCGACACCTGTGACATCCCTGCCACCCTCTGGAATGAGCCTGTGGTATAATAGGAAAGGGCACAGAGCACCTTAGTCTCCACTGACATCACCCGAAACTGCTGGGTTTGTGGTGTCACTGCAGGCTGGACTATGTTGTACAGCTGTGCTATTGTGTACCATTCAAGCCTGAATCATTCTATGCAGTGTATCTCCCACAATGTACTGGCATCCAGGTGTGGTCTGAATACCCGTGGCTGTGGACCTGGACATCGCCACTCGCATTCAGCCTCTGCCTCCAGCAGGAGGACATTCATTAACAAGAGACATCATGACCTTCGCCTACAGGTCACCTGTCAACAGGTAAGTACCCATCCCATGTGTAAACATGGTGCACACTGGTCACACACACCTTTAAGTGGGCATGGACTGGCCACACGTGCATGGTGCATGGACATCACTGGGCCACACCTGTCACAGTCATGTAGCAGGATGGCAGCCTTAGGAGGTATTGGTTATCTATGTACACCTGAGGTCGGCTGTGTGGGAGCATACCCCAAGAAGTTGAGGAGGGTCTTGGAGGTGTGCTACCCTGACAACCCCCAATGGGGGACATTATGGGAGGTGGAGTTACCACTCCAGATGAGTAGGCAACCTGCAGGGTGTGCATTCCATGTGGGGTGTCAGACATGCAGCTGACAAGTTTTTTTTGGTTATGTCTCCCACAGAAACTGGCAGCCAGACTGGATGACATGGCCCTGATGAGGAGGGAGCAGATGAAGTGGTGCCAGGGAAGTGGTGGCAGTGGTGCCAAGGCTGGCATGCAGGTGATAGCCACTGACCTATTTCTTTGCACTCAGGATTGGCAACCAGGACATCTATTATAAGACTGATGTGGAGAAGATATGAAGGGTGGCTGAACCCTGAAAGTTAGGTGCTGGGGTTGGTGGATTATCTGTGCATGCCACTTGTACATGCTGGCCCCTGCATCTGTATCCTGCTCATGCCCTTTCACCCTCTGTCTTCTTCCCTTTTCAGGGCTACAGAGGACCATTACACTGGTGGCACTAAAGTGGAGGGGTTGCACTCAGATGACACCACTGGGGTCCAGTGAGGACTCACAGGAGATGGGTGAGTCATAATCGGGGCCCACCACACCCCACCATCTGCCGCTGTGCAACTGTGCACTGCTTGCTGGGGACCAACAGTTTGAGATGTTTTGTTTTTTATTTTTTTATTTAGATATTCGGAAACAACCTTTGAGCTTGGAGCTCATTTACAAAGGTTCCACATCAAGGATGTGTATGCCCCTTTCTGAATGTCTGCCCTGGCCATGGGTATGTCACCACTGAATGTTGTGTGCTGCTGCATTTGTTTCTGCATTGCCCAGTTAAGTGTTTGATACCTATCACCTGTGTCTTTGTCCTTCTTTTGGGGAGGCGCTGCTGTGCAGGGGGGGACTGCTGGTCTCTGGCCTGGGGGATGGCTGGGTCAGGGACTCCATCTAGGTGTGCCCAGTGGTGCAGTCAGGACACCTGCAAAAGCAGTCCATCCCTCATCTGCCCATTGCCACCCCTTCCATACCTGTACCATGGTATCCCTGACATATGTGTTTCCCTGACATGTGGTGGATGGCTGTGCATTGATACAGCTGTGCTGCTGCTGACATGACGCCACTGCTTATGGCCTTTGAAGGGGGGTACTGTTCTCTGTTGTGGGCAGAAGGCCCTGGGGGTCCATGGCACTGCCACGGATGACATGTACTGATCTGTTGTGCACACATATTCCACTGTGGTGGCCATGGTAGTTGCTGACATGCCTGTGGCACATAGGGTATCCACCCTCCAGTACAAGGCAGGTCCGTCACTGGCAGGGGAATCCTGTTGCAGCAGCCAGAGGTGCAGCTGGGATCCATTTGTGTGTGTTTCCATGGCCTGTTGTCCCCTGCATCCCCTGGACACACCTGACCTAGGTGTCTCCCTACGTTTGCTGACTCATGTGCAGTGTGTGGGGTCCTTGGCATCCCCTGTGCTTGGGGGGCAATGCTGCTCAGTGGCAATGTGTTGCAACACTGGTGCCTGTTCCCTTGGCACCTACACTCCATCTAGTGTGTCCTGCGACATGCTGTGGAGGTGCTTACAGCAGCCCTCCACCTGCATAGGGATCTGCACACTACGGCATGAACCGGACTGCCTTAGATGCTGTTGTGCATGTGCGTGGGGGATGGTATACATGCCGTTATGCGGCCACACCTCTCCGCCCATGCATAGGAGCAGCAGCCCCCAGTTCCCACAGCTCCACAGCAACAGCCCTCAGTGCAGCAGCAGTCTGCACTCCCTGTGGCCCCCTGTGGTACCACCAGCACTGGCTGATCCCCCTGAGGAGCCACATGCCAGTTCTTCATCTTCAGGCTCCTCAGTGCCCTCCTCCAGGAAGCAGTCCAGGTCTCTCGTCATTTAGGAATTGTATTTATGTATGTATTTATATTTGCTTACCATGTCCCCCAATGATGGCAGTATTATCAGATGCAATCTCTGCTATGCACTTGTCAGTTTTGGGAACGAGGGCAGCCATCTAAGCACCAGTGGTTAACATACCCACATGAAAATCTGCCACCTGAGCCAGTGGGAAGCCAGAAAACAGGCAAGTGGTGGTGGTGATGGTGGCAGTGATCCTTCTGTGCCAGTGAGGGGGAGCATATACTTTGACCACATCTACGATGGTCATGTGGGCCAGAGAACAGCAGCCATGGTGAACAGCAGGGACATGGAACAGCACCAGTATCAACTCTGCCAATACCAACAACCACTAGAGAGAAGCTGGCACAACTGTGAGTGGCGCTGGGGACCTCCACTGCAGGGTTTCTTCCTTGGTAGAAACTCTAAAGAAGCTGCTCAAAAATCAGCAAGTGCTGCTTGAAGGGATGAATGGGCTATGTTGTGGTGCTATGAGTGCTCTTCCATCTGGGCCTTAAAAATACTTCCTAAATCATACTTTTTTCAATCCTTTCTCCTTCAGTCCTCCTCACTACATCTAACTTTTTTACACCCCATCCTTAGCTCTATCAAACACGCTCTCCCATCTCCTCTGAGTCTTTCTTCATCTTTTTGTTTCAAAAAATGCTATATATAAAAGTTTTAAAAATAAAGAAAAAGTTTAAACTCTTTTCCTGTCTTTCTCTCTTATTGTTTGATTTCATTCTGTCTCACTGTTTTCCTTCTTTACAAAAATATTCTATTTTCTAGATACATTTTCTTTAATGGTGCTGATTAAGTGGCATATAATTTTCTTCTCTCCCACTACTGCTGTTGTTGTAAAGCATTGTTGTTTACATATACAGTACATTTGAAAAGAAGGTTATTACAAATTGTTTTGGTCCCTGAATACATTTTCAGTCCAGTAGTAGGTGCGGTGCTATATCAGTTACCAGTCGCACTGTCAGGCTGATTCCCTCCTTCCACACAGCCACGTTTTTCACAGTTTTCACTTCCCAAAATTTTCTTCCGAACAAGAAATTATTAAAATAAACAGAAAAAATGTGTCACACTGCTGCATGCTGCTACAGGGGGCTGCACTATGCTCCCCCACCACAGTTCTTGTTACGCACTTTGGGGGAAATTGTGAGAAAAGTGAAATAACATATATACATTCTGTTTTCCCAGAATGTTTTTTTAATGACCAGAAAAATATGTGAGGATGCTGCAAGGTGCTGCATTGTGTGTCAGTCCTCCTGTCGCAGTTCTTTTAACCCACTTCAGAAGAAATTGTAAGAAAATCACAATATACATAAATTCTGTCCTCTCAGAATTGTTCTCAGTATCCAGAAAAACATATATGAGTCCATTGGATGCTTCTACTAGGTTCTGTGCTTTATGTCAGTCCCTCTACCACAGCTCTTGTAATGCACTTTAGGAGAAATTATGAGAAAAGCAGAACATGCATAAATTCTGTGCTCTCAGAATTTTTTTAAACTACCGAAAAAATATGTCAGGCTCCTGCATGCTGCAACAAGGTGTTGTGCTTTGTGTTAGTCAACCACCATAGTTCTTGTAATGTACTTTACAGGAATTTGGAAGAAAAGTACAATATACACTTCAATGGGCTTATGCAACTTTGTGTGTAGTTATGTTTGTGCAGCTGTTGATAAACTTTTGGCCATTCACACCCTGTGCACCGTGAGGAACTACCACCCCGTCAGGGTACCAAAAGGCATGGAACAGTGGAGGAGGGTTCCACCCCTAGAGGTGCTGTAGGAAGGATACCCTTAAGATAAAGGTACTTTAGGAATGAGCAATAGGCAAGGTGTGCTCCGAAGACTGAGTCCGCCGGTGCAGTTCCAGGTAGCCAGTCAAATACTAGTAGAGAAAAAGTGAGCTTCACTCATGGGAATAAGAAACCAGGAGAGTCAAATGATTTTAAAGATGTAATCCAGCATTGGAAGTGCGCTGTAACTGCCCCTGTTACAGCTCACTTCGAATGCTAGATTATATCATTAAAACCATTTGGCTCTCCTTACCTTTGAAAGGAGCCCTGAGGAGTTAGGCGTGCTGCTGAAGGAGATGGGGAAGATGGTGGGATGAAGAAAAAGTGCTTCTGAGTGAGGCTGGAATGAACTGACATATAGCTCTAGCAGGAGATGTGGCTGGTTGCTCCAGCCAATTGGAGTGCAGGCATAGCCTTTTAATTAAATGGGCTTATGCAACTTAGTGCGTAGTTATGCTTGTGCAGCTGTTGATAAACATTTGGTCATTAGTACGCTGAGTTCCACAAGAAACTACCACCCTGTCAAGGTACTGAAAGGCAAGAAAACCTGTAGGAGGGTTCCACCCCAGAAGTGCTACAGAAAGGATTCCCCTTAGGCAAAAGATACATTGGGAAGGAGCCCAAAAGGAAGTACTGAGTAGTAAGCGGAGACCTCAGAGACTGATAAAAGAGAGAGACCACCGAGGTCTTATACAGACAACAAAGGTAATTTAGCATTCATGAGAGACCTGCAGGTAGGTCAACAGTGACAAAGGTAGTCTGTATGCATGAGAGACGCCCACATAGGTATGCATGAAGCACAGAGCTTTTCGTAGGTCCACACATTTGAATTCACAAGAGACTTCCTTATAGGTCAAGTAAAAAGCTGATAGATATCGCAACTGAAACAGAGGAGCATAACTTCTTAAGGAGAGGGGGACTGGCACAGAAGGAGAGTCACCATTCAACTCCATCCAACAGCAGAAACCTACCTGGGTAACTAATAGGAACATATTACAATATAAATTGTGCTCCCAGGTCGCTCCTGTAAAAAAGCTTTCAGCTTAGTGTGCTATACCTGGTTAAACAACTAAATAATAAAAAAAAAAACTAAAAAAAAAACTACCTAACTGTTATGACCTTTGGCACAGAGGAGAGAGAAAAAAACCCTATGAGGAGGAAGCCACTGGGGATCCAAGACCTAGGACGCCTTCCCTCCAGGTTTGGGATACATTTAGTGATGGCTCAGCTTCTGCAATTTAGACACCCAATTCAGCGGAGGTTTAATATAGAGGAAGGGCTCTCATTCTGTCCCTCCAATGAGAACACCATGAGGGCCCCCCCCAAGGTGGGAGGAGGAGAGCAACAACCATTGAAAGGCACTCACCCGGCCTCCACCAGGGAGGCCTAACGAAATGCCAAACGCTTGAGGGATAAGGCAGGAGAAGGGCCCTTGAGGGTCCAGACATGGAGTAGAACGATCTTCATCTTTGAGGGGCAGAGGAAGAGAAGAAGGTGGAGACCAGGTGAACCCCTTAGGCGGCTGTAGGAAGAATAGCTTTTGAAGGTGCTGCTGACTTGGTCTGCATGGCTAAAGGAGCCTTCTTGGGGTTAAGGGCTCCACCCTTCAGTAGCTGAAGTCTTAAACTCTACATCAAGAGGTGCTGCTGAAACATCTGCATGGCTAAAGCTCTGCCTGGAGTGAAGACATTCCCACTGAAGGACAGAAACAGAAGGACCCTGCACTGAGGTTTGCATGCTCAAGATGTTCATGGATGCAGAGCGAGACCATCGGCTACAAGGTGAGCCCTGAGCCATATTATAGTTGTGTGTGTGGTGAATTAAGTGTGGCTGGTTTGGATGTCAGACCTGCACGTAGGTCCACAAGTAACAGAGCTGAAGTGTGAATAAATGGAATTGAGAGCATAGTAATGTTATATTTTGAGACCTTCACATAGGTCAGCAGGTAGCAGAACAGAAGGGTTTGTGTTTTAAGACCTCTACATAGGTCTACAGGCAGCAGCAAATGAAAGTGACTGTGATTGAATGATGTGAGTTTAAAGTACAGGAGGAATGCCTACCAACCAGTTCCATAAAGGAGGCTAAAAATGACTGAAACTGCAAGGGAAAGCAGTAACATATTGGGACAAACTACCGAGCAGAGCTGCTGCAGAGAACAAGGAACAAGGAAGTGGCAGCCTAGCTATGAGCCAGGTGTAAGCAGTTAATGAGAAGGTGGACTGAGGGATTGATAAAGCATGGAATACAGCAAAATATGAGTCTGAATAGCACAAACAAATGAATGGGGATGCAGAACACTAGAAAGCCCAAAAAGAAACAAACGGAAGAAATCCAAGGCACAGGAGAATGGAGTGCAGGAAAACAAATAACAGAGAGAAGCACAAGCAGCAGTCGGAGGCAAAAGCAAAATGTGACCTACAACAGCAGGAGAAACACTAAGTATCAGAAAGTCCGGCACAAACCAAGCAGGAAATCCAAACGCACTACAGGAGGGAGACAAACACTGGGAGGGGCAGAGCCCAGCTGATACAAAAAAAAAAATGCTTCTGAGTCAGGCTGGAATGAACTGACTTATATAGCTCAGACAGGGGGGCATGGCTGGTTGCTCCAGCCCATTGAACTGCAGGCATAGCCTTTCAAAAAAAATCTGTCCTCCAAGAATTCTTCTCAGTGACCACAGAAAACAAGTCAGGCTACTACATACCTCTCAACCTTTCTTCACCAAAATGTGTGACACGATGTGTGACAAATGAGCAAAATGTGTGACATATCGTCTAACATGGCACTGCAAGCTCAGAATACTAGAGTTTTTGGTGCAATAATGCTCATAATGTTTTTTGATAACTGAGCATAATAGATTATTATGAATTACTGCTTTAAAGTCTCAGTGGGGAATGTGGAATATCACCTTCCCCCATGATGGACAAAGAGTTTCTGAGAGGTAAAATGAGTGACGTACCTCATAATGTGTGACAGTTGAGAGGTATGGGCTACTATGTACTGCTACATTGAGGCATGCTGTGTGTCAGTAGCATATGGTTAAGGTACCAGGGCACTACCCCCCCATTTTGCTGCATCAAAGCGTGCATTTTTTTCAGATTAACTCCAATGTTCTTACTTTTCATACTTTTCGATGGGGCTGTTGCTTCTCATCTTCCAACTGAACCATGATTAAGCCTGATCACTTTGGCAAAGTGACTACCTCCATTGGTCAGGTAAAATGCATCACATTTTAACTTGCCTTATCACAGATGAGGTCTCCTTGCTTCCTCTAGGTTTTTTGAAGAGACCACTCTCCTGAGTTCATTACTTATAGTGTGCTCTGGCCAATGAAAGGCTCACAGGTGTTTAATAGGGAGCTTAGCAATTAGAAAAAGGCCACATTCTCCTACATTCAAATCAGTACAAAAGGTTTACAAGCTCAACCCCTGTATTTACAATACGATTTAGTAAAATTAGTGGGGTGGCTCCTGGTGTGTGACCGAACAGAAACATATGGTTAAGGTACCAAGGCACTGCCCCCCCATTTGAAAAAAGTGCTGGCTTTGATGCAGCAAATTGGGGGGTACCTTAACCATATGTTTCTGTTCGGTCACACACCAGGAGCCACCCCACTAATTTTACTAAGTTGTATTGTAAATACAGGGGTTGAGCTTGCAAACCTTTGGTACTGATATGCTGTGTGTCAGTCCCACCACCACACTTATTGTAATGCACTTTGGAGGAAATGGTACCAAAAGTACAACATAAAGAAAATCTGTCCTCCAAGACTGTTTCTCAGTGACCACAAAATAAGTCAGGCTGCTGCATGCTGCTACATGGTGCCATGCTTTGTGTCAGTCCCAATGCCACACTTCTTGTAATGCACTTTAGGAGATGAACTAGAAATTGTCAATCTAGTAAATTCTCTTGTGTGGAAATGTTTAAACAAAGAAACAAAAGAAGATGGACTCTGAATTAATATGCTGCTTCTGCGCTGTGTAAGTCTCCCACCACAGCACCTGTTCTGATGAACTGAAGTGCCTGGAAATTCTGGATATTTTCTCATGAGATAATAATGCCTGTTTAAAGTGCAGATCCAGCTGATGATCTCTGAGTATCACTGTGTGTCCAACCAGCAAATGTTAATATTTATTTTTAATTTTTTTTTACCTTTTGGCTGTAGGCGGGGGGTGGGGGGAGTAGAAACAATGTCTTTCTATCCATCTTTTGTTCCTGTTTCTCTCTCTCTCTCTCTCTCTTTGGGAATTTATCACTAAGTTAATGAAATCCTGTTGCTGCATGGATCTGACCCAGATCTGGTTATTTAATTTAGCAGTGTTTCCTACCTCGAAGGCAATTATTCACTTTTTTTTTCTATTTTTACTTTTAAACTCTTAAATGTCATTCTTATGTCACTCTTATTATTTTCTGCTCCTGGTTGTTTTGTGTCAGGTATTTTTCTGCTGTGTGACAATGTGACATCAAGCAGCAGCATCAGGTTGATGACATGTATTCATGTTGAATGGGTTAACTTTAATGAGACCAACACAGTGGTGGAGAAGCTGGAGGAGGAGGAGGAGGTCTGAGCATGAGCCTGCAGTGCTGACCACATCAGCAATCTGGTGGAGAAGATAGCGATGACTTGCTTGCTGGAGGGGGAGGCATTTGTGGCAAACCAGTAAGAGACCTGTGTATGCAACCCAGAATTATTTAGGCTCTAGTACACTCCCTACTGTTCACCTCTACATGGCAAGCTGCTGCTCGCTCCAGAAACCCTGGGACATGTAGGCTTCGTCTTAGCATCCACCACCACTACCGCACTGCTGGATCCCTAGCATAAGGGAACAAAGACTGCTGCTGAAACTGCTGCTGAGGCTAACTTCTGGGCGATCCAGTCAGCTTGGCTGTTGGAGCTAAGTCATGCCTCCTCTCTACTCGCTCCACCAATCAGGAGCTTCTGCAGTAAAATCCCTAGTAAAGTAATGCTTTAAATTCACAACTCATTCCCTCAACCCACTGGCAGATCTACATGTCAAGCTGCCATTCACTCCAGGAACTCTGGGGCATGGAGGGTTCAGCTCAGCATCTGCTGCCCTCTCCCGACACTGTGCTGCCAGATCCCTAGCAAAAAGGGTTCCTAGACCTAACACCTACATGGCACACCGCCACTCACTCCGGGAACTCTGGAACATTGAGGGTTATGCTCGGCAGTCATTAACCCCCAACTTGCACCAAGTCACTGGATCCCTAACAAAAAGGGAACAAAGACTGCTGCTGGAACTGTTGCTGAGGCCAGCTTCTTGGCACTCCAGTCAGCTTAGCTGTTGGAGCTAAGCCACACCTCCTGTCCACTCACACCACCAATTGGGAGTTGTTGCAGTAAAAGCCCAAGGCCCTGTTGTCCCCTTTTTAAAACTGACCCTTTCAATGGCTATCTGTGCTTTGGCCATCGGCATAAAGGACTGAATGCAAAGGACATCATTACAAATCTGCGGGGAGTTAGACAGGAAAGACAGCCAGCAGCCAGGAACACTGACCATCTCATCCCAAACTGTGTATGAACAGTTAACTGCATTGTTTAAGGAGCATGTTTTGGGAGCATACTGTTACTAGGTCCTAACTGTAACCTAGCTGGGTGGGAATGGCAGGTTAACGGAGCAGGCTGTGTTAGCTACAGTTAATAATCAGTGCTTATGTAAAGTTCAATTTCATACCTGTGTTCTGTGCTATAGCTAGTGTAACTGTAATTTGCAGGGTTGTTTTGTGCTATGACTAAATCTTACAGCTACACCCTATCTGGGTGAGCACTATGAAGTAGTTTGTACTCCTGTTTTCTGTGCTATAGCTAAGTCTAAAGCTACACTCTTCTGGGTGAACATTACAAGGTAGTTTTATCCGTTTTCTGTGCTAGAGCCGAGCCTTACAGCTACGCCCTGTCTGGGCAAGCACTAAAAGTTAAATCAGCTGTTTGTTTAGTACAGGTCATTATAGGGATGGGGTTCATAGGGGAGGCAGTCTTTTGTGGCAATTGTGCGGTGTTATTTTCTATGGATATGCTCTGGAGGAGGGACACTGCCCTATCTGTAGGACTTTGTCAGAGCTCCATTCTTTGCTAGTGGCAGCAAGGGTAGAAATATTTCAGCTATATCATCAGCTCAGCTAGAGGCCATCCCCACACCCTACTCCCCCAGAAACTCTCTGGTCCATGGTGGTAGAGAATGATGGGGAAGGGAAGGGGCCAGGGGTAGCCACAAGAAGGTTGTCCAGCTCCTTATCATTCATACAGAAAACTGCTTCTCACCCCTAGAAGAGGTTCAGGCAACTGACTCCACTGGTGGGGACTTTGTGTCAGTCAATGGGAAAGGGCAGGACAACATGATGGCACCCAGGGGTAGCAAATTTACCAGGAGAATCTTAGTGGTCAGGGACTCAATGATAAGGGATAGAGAGGTTTGTGGAGGGAGGGTTGGATGGGAGGGGGATGGTCTGGTGCCTTCCTGGGGCATCAGCTGTCCGGAATTTAGACATGATAGGAAATCTGTTGGAGATGGAGCAGGGGGAACTGGGGGTGCTGGTACACCTGGGTATCAATGATCTGGCAAATCACTTAGTGGAGATGGTGAAACAGAATTTCCATAGACTGGGGACAGATTGTCAGCACACTCAGCCTTCCAGGCTTTTCTGAAGTTCTTCCTGTGTGGGGCAGGAAGGAGAAGCACAATAGGATAAGGAGTGATGTAACATGTTTAATGGATGGCTTAAGGGATGGTTCATAGGTCATTACGAGTTCAGGAGGCCATGACCTTTTTGGAACTCGCCACCACAGACTGGTGGATTAATTTGGAGTTAATCATGGAATTTTAGTTTTTTATTCCCCATATGTTTGTCTAGCCTATTTTTAAATGTTTTCATATTTTCAGTGTCTACCACCATTTTTGGAAGCGCATTCTATGGTGATACAACTCTTTGGGCGTACCATTCATTTAGTTTTTTTGTCCTATTTACTTCGCCCTTTAGTTTTTGATCATGGGTTCTGGTAGTAATAGTGACACTATGCCTCACTAGTCCTGTTGTCTCCATCAAGGAGGCTTTCTGCATAGCTTTTATATGTAAGACATAGGTCACCTCTTAAACGTCTGTACTCCATTGAGTACATACACAGGTGTTCAACCTCTGCCCGTAATACAGGTTATACATATTCCTTACCATTTTGGTTATCCTTCTTTGTACTCCCTCTATCAGTTTTTTTCCACTTACTGTAGTGGGGGCACAGAAAGGGGAGCAGTAATCAAGGTGTGGTCTGACTAACCTGGTGTACAGGGGGACTATCACTTCCAACTCTCGGCTCTTTGTATTTTTGAAAATGCACCCAATGATTCATTGGCACTTCTTGACCATAGTCAAATGTTTTGACTTGGAGGAACTAGACCATTCTTGGATATGTGATCTATGAAAGTTTTCTGGACTAAGAAACTGGAAAACATCACCAGCAGATATTGGGATTTTCATTATAAACAGGGACCCTGGTTTTCCATTTTTACCGGTAACACCGGTAGCAATCACGGAATCCTGCTTGGTATGCGGAATTTGAATTCTTGTACCGGTGCTTCACGGAAATTGCATGTCACTGCATAGAATCTCTAAGATTTCAGCATCTTTTTAAATTTTTTTTATTTTCTCTTTCTATGTCCCGTTCTCACAGCATCAGTCTCCACTTTTCAGAGATCTCTAGACTGGGTATCCCCTAGCTTCACCCCCAGGTAATGCTCAGGAGCTCCTGTGGACCTGCTCCTATCCTGCCTGGGTTGTACCCCCCCCAGGTGGGAAGGGAGGGGACCCCAGATCACCCCTCCACACTACCTTAGTGTGTGTCGAGTAGCCCAGTGGGTCTCTCATGGAGCCTGGTTATGAAGTCTGGGGCACCTGGGTCCCTTCTGCCAGTGGCTGATGTGGGGTGATTATTCCTGGTTTTCTGGTCTCTGCCCCTGAGGGTACCAGCACTAGAGGAGATCCAAGGAGGTAGGTCACTTAGAGACATGCCACTGCTCCAGATCCTGGCTAGCGTCCTCCCCTCCTGATCACTCTGCAGCACCATTACACCACCACCCATGGTCACACAGGTGGCGGTAAAGCAGCAGGACCTGCAGCCCACCCTCCCCGGAGAAGGAGAGCAGTCCTCTGGGTGCTCTATCCTACTCCCCTGGCCAGACCTCCAGCATCCCAAATTTGCTTCCAACCCTGGGTCGCTGGCATTGCAAGCAGTAGTGCTACCACAGTACTAGCAGGCCGACCCAGATTTCAGCATCTTAAAATAAATGCTGCTGTGCTTTGCATTCTTTCTACTTTGCTGCATATAGAGTCAGTAAGGAAATCATCCGCACTGCTTTGTCGTAATCAGCCATTCAGTTTAACCACCCATGCTTCCCACCTACATCTCCATCACCTGAGGACTGCTTTCCTTCCTGAAACCACAGTTTTCTTGTAGTATGTGCCTAAGAGTCTACAAGTATCAGTACACATGGGCAGGGCCTCTGGAGAATTGCAGGAAAAGTAACCTGAAATTGCAGAGTTTTTTTGCAAAACTTGCTGGAAAATTACAGGAGTTCTACTATAGATCCTGAGTGCTTCACAATAAATCCTTTACTGTTTTCTACAGCATATATTAGTCGGCATAAACTACAAAATGAATACACTGACACTTGAATATGTTTTAAATATGAAGAAAGACTTCTGTTTCTAACACGAATCCTAAATGGATAAGATGTGTTGCCTCTTCCAAAATGTAAAACATCTGCCTCATGCAGTGCTAGATTCTATTTAGTGAGCCACAGAAAATCAATATTAAATAAATCCAGAATAAACAAATGTTATCTGTTTCTGGATGTAGAATAATGAAGCCTGATCAGAAGCTATTTACAGTGCTCTGTCAACTATTTCACCCACTTTGGTGTAAGAAAAAATAAAGCAGATCGAGTGGTGAATAACTCAGTTTTAGTAAAATGTAAAGTGTTTAATGTTCATAATTTGTACTGTAGGTACTGTGCACTTTTATTAAAATTATATATTAAAACATTGTATATGGGTGTTATTATAGCTGGCAGTATAGCCTAGTGGTTAGAATAACAAACAGTGATTGAACTGGGTACATCCAGCAGACTTGGGTTTGATTCCCACACCCTCCACCCACATGCTGTGAGATTCCAAACAAGTCACTTAACCTCCCCAGTGCTTCTAGGTCACTCCTGAAAACAGGCAGTTCTGCCTAGTGGGCCTTACCTGGTTTACAAAGAATATAAAAAAATACCAATATATGTTTAGTACTACATCATAGAATAGTAGTCAGGGTACCATGTAATTTCCTTGAGTTTTACTTGGGCTGCAATGATTTTGTGTAGGTAAAAATAAATGTTCATCTACATTTTATGTATTTTATAAGCTTACTTTTAGATTTTAGTCAGGTTTTTATTTTATTCTTTGCATATGAGAATCTAGGTTGTAGATTACTAAATGCAGGATCACTGTTACCAACTAGCTTATTGAAGTTTATAATCAGCAGGGCCATCCAAAATCCTCAGTTGTTTGAATGAAAACTAGTCTGAATGAAAGTATGTTCACAAGGAAAAAGCTGCCTTACTACTTATGAAAAGACTTCACAGTCAGCACCCCATTTAGGTGATTTAGATCATGTGCACCTTTTCTCCTACCTGCTGTTTCAGTCTCTGTGGCAGCAAAAAGTTTTCTGATAGACTGTTTCAACAAAAAGCAAATGTGAAGTATATAAGTGTACTTATGTTTGGCCAGTGGATGTTGAAAGCACATTCAATGACATACAAAAGGTAGGACCCCATGGGCTGTATGATGCTGGTGGGCAGAGTGGTGCTCAATTCACATCTGAGCTCAGACATGAAAACTGGGAGACACCCTTTTCATGGACACCAAGTGAAAAAAAAGCATCCACATGTCTGGGAGATGCTTGAATCCATTTGAAGGTCCTCCACTAATCACTTGTGAATTTTTTAGGTGAAGACACTTTATTTCAAAGAAGCAAATTCAAGCATTTTTTTTTTGCTCCTCCTACCCCCTGGCCATCCACTCCTTCAGGCCTACCAAGTCCCCCTACCACCGCTGTTGAGTCACAACCACCATCCACTGTCCCTTACTGCTGTGCTACCAGGTAACCCAAAGTAACCCTTTATTGAGTGGGCCCCTACCCCTGTGGGAGGCTACCAGGGGAGGAGAATTGCCCCAAAGAGCTTCCTGTGTATCCTGGGCATGACAGGGGTCAGAATGGACACATTTCTGGGGCTTCCAGCTTATGGAGGGACCAGCAGCCGTCCTTCGGTTTGCCAGAAGGTGCTTTCCCATTTTCTTGGGAGCATGACAGGCCACATGATGTCAAGGCACAAGCCGACGTTCATCACGCTCCCTCCCGCAGTGAGGGCCAATGTGTTGTCATGCCTCTGGGCTCCACCAGGGGACAGAAAATGCTGAGTCGTGAACCCACCCTCCCTCCTAGGAGAAGGTGAGTGGTTGTTGGACACTCAAGCATTCACCCACCAGCTGGCCCCCCCAACACCCAAGTATGTTCCCTAATCCTGGTCAGTGGTGTCACAGGCAGAAATCCAATTCATGCAGTTAAATTATAGATAAAAAAACAAGGTAGTCCACCTTAGCGTGATGGTTCAGATTAATTCACATCTGAGTTCTAACAAGCAAAGAGACCAAGTTATTTGTAACTTGTGCATGTGGGGTGTGGGTGTTGAACAAAGGGGATCATAATGCTGTCACTACTGCCATCACCCCAGAGGGATGTGGACTGCATTGTTGCTACTGCCATCACACCGAAGGGGTGGGGGCTGTAGTGCTTCTGCCATCACCACTGGTGGATGGGGAATGTAGTACTGCTGTCATCACATCTAAGGGATGGGGGCCGCGGTGCTGCTGCTACTGTCACACCTGAGGGAGGGAGGTCATAGTGCTGTTGCTGCTGCCATCACACCAGAGGGATAGGGGCCGTAGTACTGTTGGTGCTGCCATCGCACCTGAGGGATGGGGAGGTAGTGCTTCTTCCATCACACCATAATGATGGGGGCTGTAGTGCTGCTGCTGCCATCACATCTTGTACCTAAAATAACTTTAAATTGGTACAAGGATGGAAGGATGTGCAATAGTGGAGGTCAAAATTGCTAAAATGCATGTTAGCAGAGTTAAAAATTGTTAAATAAAGTACACAGAACCAAATACCGGTAAAACCGGATTTTGGCTTAGCAGACACCGGTGACAATACCATTTTTTACAATGTGCAAAATGGAATATACCCTTTCTCAATCCCGGTAAACCAGTGTCCCTGATTTATAAATCAACTTTTTTGGAAGCCATCACAATCAAAGTAAGTACAGCTAAGAAATTCTACAAGCTCTGACCTGGGGAGTGCAAACTGAATACACATTTCCATCTACCTTGTTGCTAAAGGGAACTGCATGTCTTTGAGAACCATTCACAACTATTTACACAAAGGGAAGACACCGACAAAGGGTTTTAACTTCCTGCATATGCCCCAGGCCAGTGTTACAGGAATTTAACACATACTTTGTCTTGTTACCATAGATTAAACAGTTTACTGGTCATTTTCCTGTGGATTTGATTATTTTACATCATTTGGCAATGGGGAAAATCCTCCCCCAGGAGGCACACCACCGAAATTGATCTGTCCTTGCTCATGTGTGAGCCTTGGGCACATCTAGCCACATTGTATACAACTATTCCAATGTCACATTTTCAACATTACCACCTGGCATACTACTGTTCAAAAAAGAAATGCAACCTCTCTCTGACTGAACTCCGCCTATGCACCCTGAAACTTGTGCTCCTCCTCCTGCTGCTATCAGGGACTGTTCACCCTAACCCCGGACCAAACACCTCCAACCAAAACAAACCAGCAGGCACTCTCTCAATCATGTGCCTGAACATCTGCAGTTTACTTCCTAAGCTTGATGCACTGCAAGCCTTACCACCCAACACAACCGGATATTCTGTTAGTAGTTGAAACTTGGCTCACCCCAAAGATTCCTGACCAGACAATCACCCTTCCTGGCTACAATGTCTTCCGGGTTGATCGTAAGTCCAAAAGAGGTGGAGGGTGTGCCTTATATGTGAAAGACACTTTCTGAGGACACCCCATTGATTCCAATCTTCCAGCAACACCTGCTCAGATTCTTCCCATCAGACTCCTATTAGGCGCCCACAATAAGGCCCTCACAGTTGTCATGGTTTACATACCTCCTAAAGAACAGGGACCTGGTTTAACCGCTGTCCTTGACTTTGTCAAATCCCACCCATCAGACTCTGAAATCATCCTTCTTGGTGACTTTAACATTAATTGGCTCTCAGCTGAAGGTGGGTCATTTAAGGACTCCGTTATATCAGCTAACCTGACTCAAATGGTTGACTATGCAACCAGAAAGAACTACAGAACTGGGACCTGCACCCTACTCGACTGGATCCTAACCAACCACCCCTCTCGGATCACGAAAACCTCAGTCCTCCCTGACTCACTGAGTGACCACTCTCCCATCAGCTGTACCTGGTCAAACAAATTCTATAAGCCCCCTCCAAAAATCATCACCAGTAGAGTCTTACCCTGTGGTCAGCTACCCAACCTCAAATCGCACCTCAGTCTGCAGGACTGGTCCCCCATCTTCAAGGTAACAGATACTAATACTGCACTGCAGCAATTTATTCACATTTTCAATGAAGCCTGTAATAAATTTGCCCCCCTCAAAAAGTATAAAGTTAAATCGCTCAGTAACCCTTGGCTGTCAGGAGACCTCCTAAAAAAACTTAAATCCAGGGACAACCTCTGGGAACTGGCTAGAAACTCCGGTAAGCAACTCGACATCCAGAATTATAAACGGGCATGGAACAACTGCACCAAATCCATTCGGCAACAGAAATCTGACTACTATAAAAATGCCCTCACTAACTCCTGGGGAAATGGGAGGGATTTCTGGAAAAACATTAAAGATGTCACTGGGAAGCAGTCAAAATCTTCGCCGAACATACTCAACATAAATGGGAACACTACACTCGACTCTAAAACTATTGCGAACACTTTTAACATCGCTTTCACTGACCTTAGCAGTGTTCTCCCCTCCGACTTCTTCCAAGATGTGTCAACTCCCATCCCCCCAACTCCTCCACCCACGCCTGTCACCCACCTTTCTACTTTAAAGCACTAAAGAAACATCAAGTCCGAAACTACATTGCCAATGCCATCAGCAAATCTAGAACAAGCAATGACACACTTGACCTCAAGCTACTGGCCTTAACGCTTGATGAGGTACTTGGGGACCTCACCAAGATCTTTAATATTTCTCTTTCCTCTAGCCATTTCCCAGACAAATGGAAAATGGCCCCTGTTACCCCGATTCACAAAAGTGGTGATAAGGCTGACCATGCAAACTTCCGCCCTATCTCCATTCTGCCTCCCCTATCGAAGGCACTGGAACGTATAGTAGCGGACCAACTTACCGAGCATCTAGACAATTATAATATTCTCTGTAAACAGCAACATGGCTTTAGAAAAGGTCATAGTACATCCTCTGCCTTACTCGAATTCACCAGCTCCATTCACAGCTCCCTTGACAATGGACAACTAACTGGTGCTATTTTCATTGACCTGACCAAAGCCTTCGATACTGTCCACCACTCCCTCCTGCTGAGCAAACTAAAAAATGCTGGTCTCTCTAATGATTCAATCTCTTGGTTCAAAAGCTATGTTGAAAACCGCACCCAGCGTGTAAAAATTGGAGATGTGCACTCTGATTCCAAACTTGTCCTCTCTGGAGTCCCCCAGGGTTCAATACTGGGCCCCCTACTCTTCAGCCTGTTCCTTAACACCCTACCGGACTCCTGCACTGAACATATCACCCTGTATGCCGATGATGCAGTAATCCTTGCCACATACCAGGACCCGAAGAAATTGCAAGAAAATCCCCAACTCGGCTTCTCCTCGGTTGAGAATTGGCTCACAAAGCACAAACTGATCCTTAATAAAAAAAAACAAAGGCCATGATCTTCAGCAGCTCCCATAATAAACATAAGCACTTCCAACTCTCCATTATCACCAGACAAGGTGCCGCACTGGAACAGGTCAAAAACTTTAAATACCTCGGGATCACCCTTGACCCTCACCTCTCTACACTGCCCACATCGACCATGTTGCCAAAGCCGCTAACTCCGGCTAGGCCTGCTATTCCGTCCATAGGAAACACCTGACACCTGAAGCCCTCGCTGTCGCTGTCCAGAGCTCCATCATATCCGTCATTGATTATGGCATTATCATTTACGGCTCTGCTACAACCACCGCACTCAAACGTGTATCCACTGCCCTCAACAAGGCCTGTCGACTTGTCACTTGCTCCCAACACCTAACTCACACCTGTGACCTCTATTCTCAAACTGGATGATTGAATCTTGCCAATCGAATAAAACACCAAACTTGTATTACTACTAAGAAAATCTTGCTGGGCCTTGCCCCCCTGGAGTCTGTGCCCTCATACAACCGAGAATCCACACCCGACATACCAGGGGATCGAAACTTCAGCTTCTGCAAGTCCTGCATTGCCGCACAACACAAGGCCAAAGATCCTTTGCTTACCGGGCCACTAGTTGGTACAAAGGTCTTCCCAGCGACATCTCATCCTCACTATCGCTCAGCACTTTTAAGACTCGTCTCTGCCTAACACTGACTACCTCCAACCTCTGTGACTGTTGTGACTAAACATGTCTTTTGGTTCCATAGCTGAAGATGCCCTTTTGGATCCACATCTACTCCTGCACTTTGCCAGCACCCCATCTCCTATCTTCACCTCCCCTGCTGGCCCATGACAAATGCCACCCAGCTGCACTACCTCTGTTCTTATCCACCTTCCACCTCTCCTCTCTCCCCCCAACCTACCTCCCCTTTTCTCCCATCCACTTAGTCTCCCTGATTTCACCCTCCTCCTTTCCCTTTCCCTTCCCCAAAGTTTCACCTTATTGTTCTTTTTTCATCTACAAGACTATGTTTTTTTTTTTTATTTTATAAACTGTTATCTTTGCTTATGACTGTCTCAATTGTACCAATGACATGGAACCTTTGTAAAAGAGCCTCAGCTCAAAGGTATTTGTAATCCTAGAACAAATAAATAAAAGAAAAATAAATAAAATAGTTTTAGTATGGGTGTCAAATGTAAGTTTATTGTTGACTGTGATTCCTAGATCTTTTTCATTTGTTGTCTCCTGCAGCAATACGTTGTTAAGTCTGTAGGTACTTTTTTTTTTTGTAAAATATTGTTATTTGAGAGAAGCAACAGTACATCAGGTATACATCAGGTAAAAATTAAAAAAAGACATGCAACAATTCATTATTACCAACCATTACATTCAATACAGATAAGGAAGACCATACACTTGGACACAATGCCCAGCTTCTAAGCACTTCTTAACATATACTTCTCAGGTCTCTTAAGGGTTGTAGGCAACCAAATAAATTACAGGTATTTTGTGGAGACGAACAGGAATGTAATTTTGTTAACTGGGGCTATACTGGAAAAATACCATCTTCTATGGCTTTCTCCAGAGGGCCCCACAATTTGTTGAAAGTGGCCATATCACCATTTGCTGAATGTTGGGCTTTCTCAAGAGAGACACAGTTTTATGTTATTGACCCATTGTTGCACCAAGGGCGGGCTGGGCACCAACCACGACTGGGCTAATGTTTTCTTCGCATTGACCAGTACGATTTCCCACAAAGGATGGCCATTTTGCCTACTACATCTTGGAGAATCTGTTCCCAATAACAATTCCAGGGGGGTGCAGGGCAATTTCATTGAAAGGGTCGATTCCATTATTCTGTGTACCTCGGCTCAGAAGGGAGCCACTTTAGGACATGTCATTGCCATATGTAAAAAATCCACCTGCCCCTGTAGACATTTAGGGCAGTGGTGTGAATTTTCCGACCTCATGCTGTGGAGTCTGGCCGGGGTCAGATAGGCTCGATACATGAAACTGAGTTGTATCTGTTGCAGCCTGTTGTTTCTTGAACACATGTTTAGATGTTTCACTGCATTTTGCCAGATAGTATGTTCAATGCTGGTACTCAAGTCCCCCCTCCCACTTCCGTCTAATGAGTTGGGCTTGATCCGGCTCCGCTCCCAGCAGAGTGTGGTAATATGTGGACTGGGATCTCGCAGCAGGAGGAGGGTTATACAGTTCTTCTTCAATGGGGGTTGGCTCAGCCCATCCATGTTCTGCATCCAGGGCAACACCCAGACGAAGGCGGACACGCTGATAAATAAAGTAGTCACCGGGGTCTAGCGAGTGTTGCTTCAATTTCTGTGAATTCTAAAAGCCTCCACTTCAAAAAAGCTGCAGAGCATATCTAATACCTTTAAGTACCAGGCTCTCAATCTCTGGGGTGTGAGGGCGGTATAGGTCCCTCTTTGTCTAATCACTGTGGGTAGGTCCAAGTATGGCGATAGAAACATAGACTTTGATGGCAGATAAGGACCGCTAGGCCCATCTAGTCTGCCCCCTTCCTCTGTGCCCAGCTTTTTGTGCGCATTACGCCAGGCCCCTAAAGTGGCCAAGGTGCAAGGATTATTAGTGCTCAGCCTCATCCCGAGCCCCACACCTCCAGACAGACACATATGCCTCAAGGATCTCCCAATCTGTTCCTCTTCGAGACTTAGCCAGTCAGGTAATTGAGGGTTCCTCCCCCTTGGTAAGAACGCCAACTGTGCTGCCAAATAATAAAGCTGAAAGTTGGGCAGGCCCACCCATCCCCTGCTGGCCGGCATTTGCAATATTGCTCGCTTAATGCAGGCAGACTTTCCTCTCCAAATGAAGCCGTGCACCAGAGAGTTTATCTGTTTTAAGTGGTTGAGAGGCACCTGCGTGGGGAGAGATTGGTAGAGATACAGACATCTTGGGAGAATCATCATCTTTACGGTACTGACTCTCCCCATCAATGTCAGGGGCAGGTTCTTCCATTATTCACAATCTTGGCTCAGATTTTTCATTAGTGCCCCATAGTTTTGGGCGTACAGTGTGCTAGTCCTAGCCAAGATGAGGATCCCCAGGTATTTTATCTGACTCACCATCATTAGACCCCCCAACACCTGAACCAGCCCATGCCTGTTCAGCCTACCCACTGGGAGGAGTTCACTTTTGGTCCCATTCACCTTGTGGCCTGACAATGCTCCATACTCTTGCAGTAGGCCATGTATCACAGGTAGACCTTCCCCCAGTTTCTGTAAGTATAATAGGATGTCATCCATAAAAGGGCTATTTTGTGTTCTTTACCACCACCCTGAATCCAGAATCCCCTCAAGCTCTGGATGGCGCCGTAGAGGCTAGTGCCAGGACATAAAGGAGAGGGGACAAGGGGCAACCCTGCCTGGTTCCTCTTCCCAACTCAAAGGGGGCAGATAATGTTCCATTCACTAATATTATTTGGGCTCATGGGCAGGTGTACATGGTTCTTATCCAAGCCATTATCCCATTCCTGGGTCCCTGCCTTGACAGGGCCTCAAACATATACCCCTACTCAACCTTATCGAAGGCTTTCTCCGCATCTAGTTTTAGTATGGCCGCCTCATGCTTTGCCGCTGATTTACCCCAGGATTGCAGGATGTTTATGGTTCTTCTAATGTTGTGTTTTCCCTGCCTACCCCCCACAAAGCCCACTTGATCTGTGTGTATGAGTTCTAGGAGGGCCGACTCCAAACGAGTGGCTACCATTTTAGCCAATATTTTATAGTCAGCTGTGAGCAAAGAGATGGGGCAGTACGAGGAACACAGGGTGGGGTCCTTCCCCGGTTTAGGGAGGACTGTGATGGTGGCAGCTCTCATAGATGGTGGAAGGATCCCCAGAGTCAGCCCTTTCTGAAGTGCGTCAAACAGAGGGAGGATAAGTTGTTCCTTAAACATCTTAAAAATCAATAGGTAGCCCATCCGGTCCCGGTGCCTTCCCCCCTGCCAGAGATCTGATGGCCTTGAGTATCTCAGCTATTTCTAATGGCCTGTCCAGGTCACTTGCTATTCTGTAGGATAACTGCCGAAGGGGAGCCTTATCAAAAAAGGCCAGCATTTGTTGTGCGGTGGGTGCTACTTCTGATGCATACAGAGCTTGGTAAAATCTACCAAATTCCTCTCCAATTCTCTCTGTCGAGGCAGTGGGTTCCCCCTGTGAAGACTGTATTTGGGTAATAGCCCTATCCCCCTCTCTCTTCCTTAATTGCCAAGCCAGGAGCCCCCCTCCCCATCACCAACAAAGTAGGCCGCTGCTTCTGTCAGTAGAATTGCCCTTTCTATTTGGGCTGTATGTAGAAGGTTAAACTTCTACTTCAGCTTCTGCATTATTCTGCATAGGGATTGGGTAGGGGACTTCATATGAAATGTTTAGTAGGACTCGATACAATGCCTGAGCTCTTCGAAGTCACTTTGTGTTTCCCTTTTTTTAAAAGCCGAGTAGGATATTACCTGGCCCCAGACATCTGCCTTCATTGCCTCCCACCTAGCCGACCAAGAAGTCTCCCCCTTTTTATTATGGGTCCAGAATTCCTCCAGTGCCCTAGTCATGTAGGCCAGGAAATCCTTATCCTTTAACAATAAGGGGTCAAGTTTTCCAGGCCCCTTGCCCCGCTCCTACACTCCCATCCTGGGACATGGACACCCGTCGGTTTGCATGGTCTGAGATCAATATGGAGGAGTGCTGGGATGATTTTATACCACCCAGGAGTACGGCACTGGCCAGCACCCAATCCAGTCGGGTGTACGACCTGTGGGTGAGTAAGTAAAAGCTATACTCTCTGCCTGTGGGGTTCAGGTGTTTCCAAACGTCCACCAAGCTATATGCTCCTTCTAATTCCCCGAGGGCCATAGCACTCTTTGATGTTGGGACTGGGTTAGGGTTGGATCTATCTAGCGTGGTATCTCTAATACAGTTATAGTCCCCTCCCAACACCCAGGGGCCTGGAAGCTTAGCCATGTCCAAGGCCAGGTGTTGGAAAAAGCCCTGGTCCTCCACGCTTGAGGCATACACTGACTCCACCGATACAGCACTGCCTTCCTCCATGGTCCTCGCCAGGACATATCTGCCCCCCCATCCCTAACCACTTCATGACTATTGACCCTCGAGCCGCTAGGGATCCAGATGGACACTCCTCTGGCTTTGGTTGAGTAATTTGTGGACATCCACTGGCCTCCCATGTATTTTTCGGTTTTTAGAGCCTCATGGGCAGACATATGTGTCTCCTGCAGAAGGACTATTCGTGCTTGTGCTCACTTCATCTCACTCATTACCCTTTTTCTTTTCACTACAGATTTTAACCCATTGACATTCCATGTAATCACATTAATTGGGCTACCCATTGTTCCCCTCTAGTATATGATCCTACAAGGTGTTGTTGCATCCAACTGAAAGAGCGATGCCCTTGGTGTCTGCGTGACTTCTCTTTTACCTAGGTTTTGAAACCTTAACTTACCTCCAACTTCAACAAATCCACCCCCCACTATCCTTGCCAACTATGCCAACAGGGCAATGAACGCAACCATTAACATACCCCAACCCCCTCAACTGGGCTATCCCATGCCCTGTCAGACATCCCCCTCCTGTAGATGGCGAGTTTCCAACAATGCCTGAGCACCCATCTATTTAGGAGGTTACATATCCCTCCACCCTGTGACCTCTTTACACAGAGCTAGCCCACCCCCATATCTTCCACATCAGGCAAGTATAAAAACACCAGTTTACCCACCTTAGCCAGGACTCAGTGTAGGTCACCTGCTGTTCAGGGCCTGAAAGCGTTCTCCCCCATGGGTGGAAAGCATGGCAACATCCACCCTGGAAGAGAGAGAAAAAAAATGGTACACCAAGTATCCAAGCTGCAGTCAGCATTACCCCCTAGGCCCACCCCCCAGCAGCCTTGTTGATCATACTATGAGTCCCCAGATTCATAAGAATATAACAGCATGAAAAAAAAGTCTTCAATAAACAGTTGAAAGAGTCTTTGTGCCCCATGCAGCTCAGTTCTGTCCCTCTGTGGGTTGTGAGGTGTGCAGCCGATTCGAAAAAAAAATTGTCACAATGTCCTTCATCCCCCCCCCAACAGCCCCACATAGCATAACGCTGCATACTACCATTGCCCACCAAATGATACTTTTACTGTGTTCCCCAAACCCCTCCGGCTAGACAGTGCAGATGCATGTGTCCCCTCCCCTGCCATGCATAACCATCATGCAGCGCATGCAAGTAGGGACACACTTCCCTGAGTTAGCTCCATAGGCTTCCTGTTGCCTGCTGGTACCCACATACCCAGATGTAGTCGGTACTCTCCGAAGCTCCAAGTCACTTCTGCCTCCCAGGTTCAGTAAACTCCATGGGTCGATTCCGGTGGGGGGGGAGTCCCTTCTTAACAAACATTTTTAGCTAATTTAAGCTGTCCAGGCAGTCGTGATCTCTCCCTCACCTGGCCGATGACTTGCACTGCAAAGTTCGCCTCCTTACGAATGTCTGTTTCCCCCAAGCACATGCCACACTGGACTGACTGAGACACATCAGGCATGACACAGCACGAAAATAAGAGTTTGTTCCAAGCTGCCAGGCCAGGCCTGTCTGTCTTTCATGCCAAAAAGTCTCTGGGAAGGCCACATCAAGAGGGCTACCTCTGGCCGATTCTGACCATTAGCATACCCCTCACATCAACACACCAAAGTTATAACAAACACTGACCTTGCTCATATTGAAAGGTGGTCTGCAGGCAAGCTCAATTACTCAGCGATCTCCCCCCTTCTTGCCGAGTCTCAGCAGCCACCCATTTTTCTGCCTCCAGATAATTGAGGAAAATCTGAGACGGTGTCCTCGGGTGGCTGATCCTGAGCTTTGCAGGGTATAGAAAGGCGAAGGGCCATCCCAAGTCATGCAGTTTGGATTTCACCCCATTGAACTTCTGACGCTTAACTTGTAGGTCTTGACTGTAGTCCTGGTAGATTCCCACTCTCAAGCCGCCACATCGGAGAGGGCCTTGTTTCTTTGCCGCGGTCATGATCAGCTCCTTGTCTACAAATCTCAAGTACTTTATTAAGCAATGTCTTGGTCTCTCATTTGGCTTGGGGGGGTCCCACTCTGTGCACCTGCTCGATTTCGAATTTCGACGCCTCTGGAGGTAACTTTAAATTTTGTATCAACCATTGCTGCAAGCCTTCTGCTGGGTCCTTGCCTTCCAAGCCCTCTGGTAGCCCCACAATACGCAGGTTTGATCTATGTGAGCAATTTTCCTGCTCATCAACTTTCCCCTGCAGCTCCGCAATGGTGTCTGCATAATTGTTGCGTTCCCTTGAAAGAATGTGCAGTGAGTCCTCCAGGTCACTTACCCTTTGCTGCAGCTTGCTAATTTACATCGAGTGGGTAGCTGTACTGTTGGTCAGGCCGGTTACCACTGCCTGTAAGTGGCTCATTTGTGCAGTTACCATAGCGAATCCCGCCCTCGTCTCCTGCTGCATGGTCTCGAGAATGGAGGGAACTCCCGCTAAAGAGCGCTCCAAGGTGGTCATGCTCGAATCGACTAGTGCTGTGTTGTCGGCCTGCTGGCACGACGAGGAGTCCAGGCCCTGCCTCTGCTCTCTGCACTGCTCAGTGTCTCCAAACTGCAGTTTTGCTTGCTGCTGCTTTGAGCCCTTCGTTGCCATTTAACCAAGCTATCGCTCCTCATACACTTGCCACTATATTTTGATTTGGGTCGCTTGGAAAGTTTGCTTATAAATGTGGATGCCTCGGGAGCTATGCTAAAACGCGACCGCCATCATGCCTGCGTTAGCCACGCCCCAGTCTGTAGGTACTTTTAGGATTGTTGTGCTCAAAATGCATGACCTTGCATTTGGTCTCATTAAAGCCCATTTTGTTATTATGGGCCTGTTCCTCCAATCTATTTAGATTTTCCTAGAATTCTTGCACAGCTTGGGTGTTTACTATACACCCGATTTTACAATCATTAGCATATTTTGACATCCAGGCATTGCTTGAAATCTGCATAGATGAAATCAGTATGTTAAATAGTGTAGGCCTCAAAACGGAGCCCTGGGGGACTCCGCTTGTCACTAATCCCCATGGAGATGTATGTTCCCTAATAACAACTCTTTGCCTCCTGTTAGTAAGCCAAGAAGTTACCCAATTAATAATGTTTGTATGAATTTTGAATTTGATAATTTGTTCAATTAATATTTTATGGGCGACTGTATCAAAGGCCTTTGAAAATTCCAAGAATATTACATCCATTGGAAGACCTTTGTCCAGGGCTGCACTTACAGATTAAAAAAAGGGAAGAAGATTTGTAAGACATGATTTTCCAGAGAAGAAACCACGCTGAGTTGTGTCCAATAGTTTATTTTGTGATATGTGGGTACTGATACATTGCTGTAGCAGTCTTTCTAATAGTTTTCCCACAACTGAGGTTTGACTAATGGGTCTATAGTTAGCCACCTCTTTCCTATTTCCTGCCTTGAATATTGAGGTTACAGTCACTTCATTCCACTCGGTGATAGTTTTCCCTTCATTCAGGGATGCATTAAATAGTGTTGTAAGTGGGCCTAGTATTTTGCCTGTAATCTCTTTTAGAAACCTTGGTGTATCCTGTCTGGACCTGCCGAAGTGTTTATTTTTATGTTTGCTTGCATGCATGTGCAAGAAACATAGTGCCATCATCCGAGTTTTCCAGAGGTGTGTCAGCATCTTCCAGTTCAGTCGGTGTATTTGCAAGCGCGGTCGCAGTGCGCCAATCACTGCTCCAGCTGTCTATGACAGCTGAAAATGCAGTGGCATGCAGTTGAAAGAGAGCTCTGCTTCCAGTGGCAGAGCTCCCCCCTCACGCCTTGCGCACATTGCGTGCTGATGTGCTCCCCCGCACTGTATAGCCGAGGAGATTAACCTCACCCCCAACAGTTTTACAGCTGCCACACTGGGAACCCACCCCAGTGTGACACAAGCCTGTCGGGCAGACTGGGGTGCCCAATCCCCGTCGCTCCAGCCCCCAAACAGCCTACAACTGCCATGCTGGGAGCCCACCCATGCGGGCACATTGGGGCCCGCTTGGCTGACGGGGATGCCCAGTTCTCGCTGCTCCAGCCCCCAAACAGCCTTACAACCGCCATGCTGGGAGCCCACCCCAGCGTGGCACTAGCCTGCTGTATGGCTGACTGGGGTGCCCAATCCCCTGTCGGCTCCAGCCCCCTGAACAGCCTTTCCAGCTGGCTACGTGAGGCCCACCACCGCTGGCAAACGCCCCGCCGCCTTACTAAATAAAAAAAAAAACTGTAAATTTGAAAACGGTCCTCACAGTCTCCCTGCCCCCACCCACACCACCCACTACGCACCCTTCCTCCCCATACACCCCTCACCCCATACTTCACCTCCAGAGTCCGGGCGACGATCTTCGTGGACTGGGAACACATCTCACTCTCAAAGCCGACCGCGAACTGAGGAAATGCCGTAAGCTGTATAATGTTATAGATAGGTTTTTTTCAACTTTGCTGCATATCTCGGGCATTTTTGAATTTTTGCACCAAATTTTCAAAATGGGGTTTTTGGGACCCCTTCTCATGAATGATGTCACTGTCATGGCTTTACTTGGCCTGAAGGTGATTTTGCAGCTATTCGAAATCACCTTTTCGACTGATTAACAAAACAACACTGCCACTGTTCATAAGGTGGGCTCTCAAAAAGCCTATTTTGAAAATTTGGTGAAAAATTCTAAAAATGACTGTTTTACGAGCATGCATTAAGAGTTCTACCTTGCTAAGTAAGTTCATGAAATTTTCAGTATTTTCACTCCAGATTTTCCAACATTGCCATTTTACCACACCTCCTTATGAGCAGTACAGTTGTCATTTTCACATCTCACCCACAATGTGTTTCTGCCCATGTAGCGCAAATGGGCAGTCGGTGCGAAATCAATGTATGGGACACATTAAGAAAATCACAGTGACACTGGTCATGAGGTCTTAAATGGCTATGTTGAAAATTTGGTGAAAAATTCCAAAAATGACTGTTTTAGGAGCGCACGTTGCACAGTTCCTACGCACGCTGGCAAGTTTGCAATTTGTAATATTTGCACACCAGATTTTCAACAATGCCATTTTACCGCACTTCCTTATGAGCAGTACAGCTACCATTTTTCACATCTTGCCCAAAATGTGTTTCCACATGTAGCGCACAATGGTACAGTCGGTGTGCAAAAACAATGTTTGGGACAGATTAAGAAAATCACAGTGACACTGGTCATGAGCAGAGGTCTTAAAATGGCTATGTTGAAAATTTGGTGACAAAAGTCCATAAAATGACTGTGTTACGAGTGAGCATTGCACAGTTTCCACGCACCTGAAGTTCATGAATTTGTAATATTTTCAATCCAGATTTTCACCAGTGGCATTCTTCCACACCTCCTTATGAACAGTACAGCTGTCATTTTCAAAACATGGCCGAAATGTGTTTTCACACTTTCAGCACAGAAATGCGTGGTCGCTGTGGGAAATCATTGTTCGGGACAGATAAAGAAAATCACACTGACACTGTTCATGATCGGAGGTCCCAAAATGCCTGTGTTAACAATGTACTGTAAAAAAATCCCCAAACTAGTTACATTACGGGTGTGCGTTGCACAGTTTCTACGCACGCTCATGACTTCACCAGTTTTTTTAAGATTTTCACAGCAGATTTTCAGCATTGCCATTTTACACTCCCCATGAACAGTACCGCTGTCATTTTTCACATCCTGTTCGGAATGTGTTTTTGCACCTGTGGTGCCAAATGCCATAGTCGCTGTGCAAAAGCAGTTTTCGGCTAACAAACTGATATTGCCACTGTTCATGAGGTGGGGGTCACAAAAAAACCATGTTGAAAATTTGGAGTGAAAATACCAACGAATGCCTGAGGCGTTAGGGTTTCCGACCATAACGCTCCACCCTGTAGAGAATGACAGGCATCAGGGGTGTGACTTGGTATTCTTGCCTGTCATGCTCATACCATTCCACCCCCACCCACACCCTGCAGCCAGTGAGAGGCATCAAGGTGTGCCTCGGACTCTTCGGGCCCAAACTTCACCCCATTCTCCTATACCGCACCCATCTCACCGTATTTCCTGATGGAATGGAGTGCGCATAAGGGCCAAAGACCCCAAGGCACACTGTGACACTTGTCAGTGTCTGCAGGGTAGGGTGTGGTGAAATGGCATGGTCGTTATGCCTGACGACCCAAAGGCACACCCCAATGCCTGTCACTCTCTGCAGGGTGGTGGTGGGGTTGGCTTCAGCTCAATACTTCGCTGCCATTCTTATTATGCAGCTCTGTAACTTCTACACTACCAATGCCAATGCCAGCAAGCAAACATTCGGCATTGACAAATGCTTGTTAAGTTTAGAAATACCTTAACTTCTTATATTGTGAATAGGATGTATTGTTCTGTAGTATTTTGAGTGGTATCTGTAGTGCATTCCTTTGGTTTGAAAAAGCTTAGGAAACATGTATTGCCTTTGGTGGCCATTCTAGTCTCATCACTCACAATTCCATTGTTTGTGACTATTGGTCCAACAGCAGAATGACTACCCCTTAATGAGCCCACATAATTATAAAACTTCTTTTCGTTGTCTTTGGTGTCAGTTGCTAGTTGTATCTCTAAATTCCGTTTGGCTCTTCTAATAGTTGTTTTGACCCTACTGACCATCTCTTTATATAAATTCCAGTTTATGTTAGTAGGATGTGTAATGCCCCAAAGTTGGGGCATCCCAGAAAGCCTAAAATAAATAAATAAATTAGGGGTTCACAGGTACTCAGGGTACCTGCTGTAGGTGTAGGCAGCAGGGTACTATGTTAAGGGGTACCCCTGAAAATAAAGATTCACCTCCTTATAATGGAAAACTGTGAAATAATGCAGAAAAGTGCCCTGTGCACTTTACAGCATGGTCAAAAAGCAGATTTAAAAGCAATAGATGTCACAATGGCCTGGATGGAATGCTGTGCTGAGTGGCTCATGCACAGCATTCCACTCCAGCCAATCTAGAACCCTGGGGGGTTTCAAGTTTAAAAAATATTTTGTTCTGTTGTCAGTTGATCCTGGGCAGTGGTAGAGGAGACAGGACACAGAAGTCAAGGGACAGTTCAGGGCTTACCTCGAGTTGAAGCCGTCCCTCTGGGCTTGCTGTGGTCCTGTGCTGCCTCCCCTGCCTGAAGACTCCCTGCGCTGCATTGTTTCGTGGTCCGCGGTGCCATCGGGGCACCATGAAGAAGTGAGATGTTCGTTTGCCTGGCGTTGGGTTTAAGAGCCCCTTCGTTAATTTGTTTTAGCCCCCCGTAGTTTTAAATGTTTAATTTTTGGTCCCACGTCGGCGGCACTGGAGCGCCGCATTGTTGCTCTCCCTGTCGGCCTGCCTAGGCCCCCTAGTCATCCCCACAGCCACCTGTATACTCCCTCCCACTGCCAGTGTCCCTCCCGCCTCCTGACAGCACAGCAACCTACAGAAGACGGCGGAGCGGTGAGTCGGCGGCAGCACTAGAAGAGTGCTGACCGCCTGTTCAACAGAGACTCTGTGTTTCCTGCTAGAAAGCGCAGTAGGCACATAGAAAGGCGGCCGAGCGCCGCAGGGGCATCGGGTAGCTAGGACCCTTAATTTCAATATTCACAAGGGAGGCAGGTTTAGCGACGCCTACAGGAGGGGCTTGGAAGTAAGGCCAAATCAAGGCCTCATAAATATTCGAAGAGGGGGCTGCTCTGAAGGCAGAGATTTGTTACTGAGTGGCAGCAGCTCTTAGAGAGCTACACATTTAAAGGGGCCACGTAGTTTAAAAGGGGCAATCCAGCAAGTCTTGGTAGGGTGTCAGGCCCGAGGTAAAAGTAGGGCATTAGGCCTGAGGTAAATATTGGTACTTTAGGGAGGCCCTGGCCTAGCGTAATAGGGCAAGCCAGCCTAGTGGTACTAAAGGGAGGCCCCGGCCTAGCATAATAGGGCAAGCCAGCCTAGTGGTACTATAGGGAGGCCCCAGCCTAGTGGAATAGGGCAAGCCAGCCTAGTGGTACTAAAGGGAGGCCCTGGCCTAGTGTAGTAGGGCAAGCCAACCTAGTGGTACTATAGGGAGGCCCCAGCCTAGCGGAATAGGGCAAGCTAGCCTACTGGTACTATAGGGAGGCCCCGGCCTAGCGGAATAGGGCAAGCCAGCTAGTGGTACTAAGTGAGGCCCTGGCCTAGTGTAATAGGGCAAGCCAGCCTAGTAGTACTAAGGGAGGCCCCGGCCTAGTGTAATAGGGCAAGCCAGCCTAGTGGTATTAAAGGGAGGCTTCCTTAGCCAACATGTTCAGGGGTAGCCAGATTCTATTCCAGAAGACCCTACATTTAGAAACAGGGGTTCGTTTAAGAGTGTTTGATTTGCCTATACTGTGAAACTACTGTAATTACTGTACTGCTTATGCTGAACTATTGCCCTAAGTACCAGAACTATTGTTCTAAGTACCTGAACTATTGCTCTAAGCACCTGGACATTGGCCCTCATCAGTAACAATTACTCTTGAAGTTATAATTTGCCCTCCTCTGGCAGATTATTGTATTATTCCACAGTTCTTTGGGCATTTTTCAGTTATATGGTTACTACTGTATGAAGACAGTCTCAATCTTCTACCACACTGCAGACTCATAGTGTGGCCTGTAACACCACGTACTCAGAATCAGTCTCTACTCAGAAGAAGACGTCCTCTCAGCGTTCTTCACTCCTGGGAGATCATCTTTCAGCTCATCACGTCCGTCTGTGTCGTCCGTCGAAGTCGAGTCCATCGCTAGGCGTACAAGTCGTACCCGCCGTTCTTGTTTTCACAGCTTGAAAGTACGTCCACCGAAATGCATCACGACAGCAGTGCCAGTGTCGTTCCATATGGTTCCTGTTCCAGATGTCCCGAAGTTGGTCGCCCTCTACAGAAGAGTGAGCTCATCCTGGAGAACCTAGTCTGTGCCCCTCCTGGTCGTTCGCCGAAAGTCGAGTCCGTCGAAGCCCAGTACGGGACGCATCTGCCATTTCTTTGTTTTGTGCTAGTTCCTGATCCTAGGATTGCAGAGTCAACCATCATCTCTTCAGATTCCTATGGTTCCTGGTCCTGTCAGAGTTCCTTCCGAGTTTAGCTGGCCCTTGGAGTGCCGCAGCATCAGTCGGGTCATGGTAGTCCTCCTTCGGATTCATCGCCACGCAGATCTTGATCTATCTTCATCCTTGGCAACCCTGGAAGTGGGTTTTGGCCGAGGAACCCTTTGTTTTCATTGTATTATCTCAGGAACCAGTTGCTTTGGTTCTTCATTCTGGCAGCCTTGGAGAGAGTGGGCTTTTGTCGAAGAAATATATGGTCTGTTTACCAAACCTTTCACCACCCCAGTGGCCTTAACTAGGTCCTTGCTGGGAATTGTGATTAGGGTTCTACAGTTCTGTTTTACTTCCCTTGTAGCTACCAACGAAGAACGACGGTGTACACGAAGACGCCGGATCTCTGGGCTCTTGTAATAACTAGACACTGATGGAAATGTGTGATGATAATTACCCTTGTACAGTTCTGAGTAGCTTATGTCACTTGATTCTCATCTAAGAGTATAGAAGTGTAGAATAATTTCAGAATAAGAGTGGCAGTAGGCCTAAA
Organism: Neoceratodus forsteri; assembly: GCA_016271365.2. Lineage (NCBI taxonomy): Eukaryota > Metazoa > Chordata > Ceratodontiformes > Ceratodontidae > Neoceratodus > Neoceratodus forsteri. Next base: position 303,491,857 of record CM057455.1, on the reverse strand, counting down.
GTCTATTCTTGTGGTAATAATCTTGGTAGTGGTAGATAAAAGTATTTCTCTGTTTATTGCCTTATTGTTCTCGGGCAATCCCTCCTTCCTCTTGTGACTGTGTCTCTCTACCCTTGGTACAAAATAAACGTCTTGCGGGCATTGAAGCACTAAGTTGACTCCTGCCTCTCCTTGTTTGGGTAACGGTTATCCTATCCACATAATTCGGACCTTGGTGCCTCACTCATCTCTTTCACCACTTTTACAGTAGAGCACTCCACAGAGCACCCTCTAGACCATCACAGATGTTTTTTGTATTATGTGTATGACCTCTTTTTTTCTGTTAATAGCTTTTTTGATGTTACATTTCCACCATAGTGGAACTCCATGCTTATTTTTATATTTAATTCTTTTAGGGACCCAGTGGTCTATACAGTACTTTATTTTCTGAGAGATAATGTCAAAGCTTTAATTCAAGCTTCTAACCCCAGTAATGCTCTGTATATTCCTAATTTTTTGCAGTAAGCCTGAGGGGTTGGACTGCCCAGAGAAACAGAACACATACAAATGATGGAACACTGCACGTGAGCATCTTTCAGACACTGCCTCTACTAACTGCCTGTGTTCTAACCTCTTCAGATTTTTCTCTCCACCAGAATATCTGGTTGCTCGGAGTACCATTCGTACACTTTCTCCTCATTGAAGAAAACTACAAATACTGAAAATAAGTATATTTGTTTTCATTTACTGCCTCTACTAGTTGTTTTGTATTATTAATCTTAGTTACATTTAAAAGTTATTATAATGTATGGGTAGCCCTTATTACCCACTGAAAATAAGCTGTTTACAACCTTGTAATCCCACTGTTGTGATGTCAGAACCTGATAAACCTCTCTCATCTATTTCATAGCAGTGAGTTTACAGGACGAAATGCCAGTGTAATTCAGTATTCTACACACCCAGAATGTGATTGCTAGTCTCAGTACAGTATTCAAATAACACTCCAACTGTCTCAGTTTACTGTTACTGAATCTAGTAATCACTATGTCTGATAGAGAGTTTATTTTTCAGCCCGCTGTTGTTCAGTCCGCGTATCGGAATAAATAGCTTTCCTACACAATCATGTGGCTGTAGTGCAGATTCATTAATAAGGTAAGGTTAAATTACTTGTATTGGGGGGGGGTGTAACTTCTCATGTCAAGTCCCTACGCTATAAATGGCAATGCCTGATGTACAGGTGACAACCATGGTGTAATCATCTTTCGTGGTTGCTAGGCAATGATAAACCTCTTGAGCTGTGCTCTCGAGGTTTACTGATGCCCTAGCAACCACTCGAGGTGATTACATCATGGTTATCACTTGTACATCTAGGCATTATCCGCTATATAATGTATGGGTAGCCCTTATTACCCACTGAAATCAATCAGATTACAACCTTGTAATCCCACTGTTGTGATGTCAGAACCTTATAAACCTATCTCATCTACGTCATAGTAGTGGGTTTACAAAACAGAATGCCAGTGTTATTCAGTATTCTACATGCCTAGAATATGATTGCTAGTCTCAGTACAGTATTCAAATAATATTCCAGTTGTCTCAGTTTACTGTTACTGAATCTAGCAATCACTATGTCTGATAGAGATTTTAATTCTGGTGCTATTTCAGCCCGCTGTTGTTCAGTCCGTGTATCCTAATAAATTGTTTCCCTACACAATCATGTGGCTGTAGTGCAGATTCATTAATAAGGTAAGGCTAAATTACCTGTGTTTGGGGGGGGGGTGTAACTTCTCATGTCAAGTCCCATACACTATAAATGACAATGCCTGATGTACAGGTGATAGCCATGGTTTAATCATCTCTCGTGGTTGCTACGGCAACCTCTTGAGCTGCGCTCTCGAGGTTTACTGATGCCCTAGCGACCACTCGAGGTGATTACACCATGGTTATCACCTGTACATCAGGCATTATCCTCTATATTTTCCCAGTTCCTCTCTGTTCAGTATAACTGTGGGGGAACTGGGTTAGTTTTAGTTAAAATTGGGGTTCTCTGACTAAAGAACCGCCTTTATTTAGCCTTTTAAATTTATTTTATTTAAATTCTTGTAACCGATAAACCTCGGTTACTGAACCGCTGACCTGGTTCCGTATCTCATCCATCTGTTCGGTTCCATCGGTTCCTCATTGGTTCCAAAACTGACCACAAAAAAAAAAAAAAAAGGTTTATTATTTAGCGGTTACTTTTTTCTCCTTCGTTTAACACTATGTTGGAGAAACCCAAAAAGAGAACTGGTGAACCCGGTTTCAAAAACTGTTCTCAGAGTGAAGAAGTATCTGCAAAAGCAGACAAGCACACTTTATGTGTAGTTTGTCTGGGGTTTGATCATCTAAAGGAGGAATGTGAAGCATGCAAAACATTCCCTGAAAAAACTTTAGAGAAATGCTTCGAAAGGCTAAAAAAGAAATTTCCTAGGGGTCCCTCGGGCTCTGACCAGCCGACACCCCAAGATACTGTGGTTGAACCGACATCTTCAGCCATCCCTGCCCTTGAGACGGGTGAAAAGGGCACAAAAAGATCAACTGAACCGACTGACTCCCTGGTTCCTTCTAAAAAAAGTAAAAAATTAAAGCACACAGAACCCTCGCCTGCTAAACCGGGGACTTCTGTACCTGCTCTGCCTGTACCTACAACCCAAGAGATTGCTCAGGCCTTCAAAATAATCAAAACTTTACAGGCAATAGTTCCTCCTCAACAGCCTCCTACCCCTCTTCAGGGTCCCCAGGCTGTCAGTAATGTGCATGCACCCCCTCAAGAAAGAGGGGAGCAGTATGGTGATGATGATTTTAGTGAGGAGAAGGGACCAATTGAACCAGAAGTGTCCCCTGAACAGGACTTTAGTTCCCCTCCAAGGGTGTCTGAGGATTTTTCATCCCATTTTACTTTTGTCAGGAAGATGGCAGATGCATTGGACATCTCCACCATTGAACAAATTGAGAATGAGGAGGAGGTAGAGTACTTAGAAATGATGGGACTGACACCCACAAAGGCTCTCCTTCCCCCTTGTTTACAAATTCTTTAAGAAAGATGCCTTAAAGCTTTTTCAGACACCAAATTTCATTCCTCCCATAGATAGGAGGATGGACAAAAAGTATCAGCTGGAGAGGGAGGGAGCTGACTTTCTCCTCTCCCATCCAGATCACCAGAAGGTTTTTCAGTAAGCTGTTTGTGACAAAGCTAGGGTCCCTCTATCCTGACACCCTCCTGACAAGGACTCTAGGAAGACTGACAGTATGGCCAAAAAAGGGTACCTGTCAGCCTCTTTGGCTATGTGTCAGGCTATCTTCCAGGCCTATGCTGCCCAGTATCAGAAATCACTGTGGTGTCAGTCCTGGCTATGTCTCAGAAAGCTCCCTCTCCCTTGTCAGATGACCTGGCTGAAACTGCCAGGTTTGGGTCAGAGGCAGCTAAGTACCAATTTCAAATGGCTGCTGACACAAATGACACTGCAGCCAGATGGATGGTGAATACGGTGGCACAGAGGAGGTTTGCCTGGCTCAGGGACACAAACCTCACTCAGGATACCCAGTCCAAGGCTTTGGACTTTCCCCTGGAGGAAAATTCCCTCTTTTCGGAGTCCACTGTGGCCTACATGAAGAAGGTGGATGAGAATAAGGCCACTTACAGATGCAACTCTGCCAAGGAGAGAGCTTCTCCATCCACCAGACCTTATGGAAGGGGAGGCTAGGGCAGATCCTTTTATACTAGGCCCTTCTTCCAGCCAGTGGCCTTACCCCAATACCAGCAGTATCTATAGCAGGGATACTCCAGGGGCAGGGGTAGAAGGGGCTCTAGGTGAGGATCCTAATCTCAGCCTCAGCCACAGACCAAACAGACCCCTTGAGTCACAGGCAGCCTCCTCCCTACCTGTTGGAGGCAGACTGTCCCACTTTCTCCAGGCTTGGCTGAACATCACCACAAACAAGTGGTTCCTGGAAGAAGTGGGTCAGGGTCTGTCTCTGGAATTCAAGTCCCCTCTTTGTCAAAAGATCAGAGCTTTCAGTTCTCCCTCCCTATCAGAAAAGACACTGCTAGAGGCAGAGGTTTGAAACCTGCTACAGCTAAAAGCAGTAGAATCAGTTCCAAAATCTCTGAGAGGAAGGGGTTTCTACTCCAGATACTTCCTAACTACAAAGAAAAGTGGGGAGTGGTGGCCTATATTGGATCTCAGAGCTCTAAACAAGCACCTGAAGAAACAAAAGTTCAAAATGGTAACTTTGGCTTTGATTCTGCCAATGCTTCAAAAGGGAGACTGGTTGGCATCACTGGATTTAAAAGATGCCTATTTCCACATCCCCATAAGGGAGTCTTACCGAAGATATCTCAGATTCAGACTCCCTTCAGGTCACTACCAATTTTCAACCCTGCCTTTTGGCCTTTCTTCAGCCCCAAGTGTGTTCACAAAATGCCTTGCAGCTGTAGTGGTACATCTTCGGAGACAAGGAATCACTGTCTTTCCTTATCTGGATGACTGGTTAGTGGTAGGAAAATCCCCACTGCAGGTACAGCAGGATTTGAAGGTCACCCAGGACCTCTTGGAGTCCCTGGGATTCCTGATCAATCACAAAAAGTCTGTCTTCGCTCCTGCACAAGTATTGCAGTTCATAGGAGCAGAAATCAATACCTTACAGGCCAGAGCCTATCTGCCTATGGAAAGAGTAAAAAGTCTTCCATCAGTAGCAAACTCCTTCAGGTTACACAAACCAAGAACTGCAAGACAGTTTATCCAGCTACTGGGCCACATGGCTGCTTCCATAGGCACAGTTCTGGGTTCCAGATTCCACATGAGAGACATCCAATTCTACCTCAGGACTCATTGGTGTCAGAGAAAATATCCTTTTTCAAAGCTCATTCCAGTAACAAGGGCACTGTTGCAGGCCCTCTTGTGATGGAAGAAGGAATACAACTTAAGGCAAGGAATCCCTTTCCAGAAAGAGAATCCCTCAGTGGTTATCACAACAGATGCATCCTTCTTGGGCTAGGGCACCCATCTAGGGGAGCACACAACCCAGGGCACTTGGTCAGCTGCAGAGTCCCTTCAGCACATAAACTTACTGGAACTCAGAGCAGTTTTGCTAGATCTAAAAGCTTTCTCTTCCCTCATACAGGGCAAGGTGGTACAGATCAGAACAGACAATACCACCACAATGTATTACATAAACAAGCAGGGAGGCACCAGGTCAGGCCTCTTCTGCACAGAAGCCATAAAAATCTAAACTCTGGCTTACTCCTTGGGAATATCTCTGCAGGCAATCCACTTGCTAGGGAAGGACAACACTCTGGCATATGCTTTGAGTCAAATCAACCAGGCCCATCACAAATGGACCCTGAACAAACAGGTGGTACAGGTTATTTTCAGGAGGTGGGGTACTCCACAGATAGACTTTTTTGCATCCCACCAGAGCCACCACTTGCCTCAGTATTGTTGCAGACCACCATATCAGGGCACACTCTGTCTGGATGCTCTGACTCTGGATTGGTCAGGGAGGTGCCTGTATGCCTTTCCTCCTTTTCCTCTGGTTCACAGGGTGTTGCTCAAGCTCAGATCCCATCCAGCATCATTGATCTTGATAGCTCCAGATTGGCCAAGGCAGCCATGGTACTCTCTTCTGCTCTCTATGTCTGTTACCAAACCAATACTCCTCCCTTGGAGACACAATCTACTGACTTCCAACCAGGGAACTCTGTTGTATCCGAATCTCAAGTCCTTCAATCTCAAGGCTTAGATCTTGAGGACCTAGACTATGCTAACTTAAAACTCTCTGAACCTGTGTTAAGCATTTTAAGAGCTTATAGAAAACCCTCTACTACGAAAATCTATTCTTCTAAATGGAAGAGATTTTCTACCGGGTGCTCAAATAAATCTCTGGTACCAGGCCAAGCTGGAGTGCAGATTGTCCTTGATCATCTCACCTATTTACATCCCCTGGGTTTGCATCCCAGTCCTTTGAAGGTTCATCTCACAGCAGTGTCTGCCTACCTTTCTGCTGGGACAAAGGTAACATTAGCTTTAGATCCTATCTTTAAAAGGTTCTTTAAAGGTTTGAATCACTTGCATCCCTCTCACAAGGCACCAGTGCCAGTCTGGGATTTAAATGTGTGTATAGCTAAACTCATGGGCTCTCCCTTTGAACCCATGGCTACAGCTCATCTAAAATATGTCACTTGGAAAACAGTTTTTCTTGTGGCAATGACTTCTGCAAGAAGAATCAGTGAGCTTCAGGCTCTCTGCATAGATCAGGACTATATCTCCTTTCATAGGGATAAAGTAGTCCTTAAAACAAACAGAAAATTTCTTCCCAAGGTGGTCTCGGATTTCCATTTAAATCAGTCCATCACTCCCTCTATTTTTTTCACTGATCATGCCAGCTCTGGTGAGAAAAGACTCCACAGACTAGACGTAAAAAGGGCTCTCAGCAGTTACATGACAGCCACCAAAGACCATAGACAGGACAGAAAGCAGTTGTTCCTGACCTATGGAGATGTAGGAAAAGGTAATCCAGCCTCAAAGAGATCCATTTCTCGATGGATAGTTCAGTGTATCCAGTTCTGTTACACTAAAGCTGGTAGGGAGCCCCCATCAGGATTAAGGGCCCATTCCACAAGAGGGACCACTGCCACTTTAGGAGCTGCCAGGGATGTTCCGCTGGTGGATATCTGTAAAGCAGCTACCTGGAAAACAGTACACACCTTTACAAAGCACTACAACATGGATATTCTGTCCAGGGGTAATGCTAGGCTTGGCATAGTAGTCCTGCAAAGTCTGTTTCCAAAATAAAGTTCTGTGCCCACCTCCAGTGGTATTGCTTGGTAGTCTTCATAAAGTTAGGAATATGCTGAGCATTACTGGGATTAGAAGAAAATCTTACTTACCATAATAATCTTGTTTCTTCTCAGTGATGCTCAGATATTCATAACTTCCTTCCCTATCTCCCCTTCCAGAACTTCAGCCTCTGCACTCTGCATGCTGGTGCCACCCTATCACTATACACCCTTGGAGTGCATTTTTCCCCTGTACCTATTAATGGTTAAGGTGAACAGGGTTCATTGTGCTTATCTTTTTTGGTATTTCTGGCATTTTGTTCTAACTCTGTTAAATTATTTGGTTCCTCCAGTTGCAGGCTTGTTTTTACAAATTCATATTGTTGGGGAAAACCCCAATTTTAATAATAAAATGATAGTACTATATTATTTTAGGCCTACCTTTCCAAGCTCCTTATAAAATCTGAAGAGGTTAGAACACAGGCAGTTAGTAGAGACAGTGTTTGTAAGATGCTCATGTGCAAAGTGTTCCATCATTTGCATGTGTTCTATCTCTTCAGGCAGTCCAATCCCTCAGGCTTACTGCATAAAGTTGAGAATATCTGCACATCACTGGGAAGAAACAAGATTACTATGGTAAGTAATTTTTTTCTTTGATTTCTTAAATCAGTCTCCCAGTCCCAAGAGGACAGATATTGTTTGATCTTACTATAATCAGCACTGAAAAATTCCTTTACTTTTGTTACCCCCACAACTTGTGTGTCATTCATGTTGATACTCAAATCATACCATTTTATGGTCACTATCACCTAGAGGCTCTGTTAGTGTGGATGGAATTATGCCTTCATCCATGTTAGTTAGAATGAGATCTACTGTGTTCTTTTCCCTGGTTCCATCACCTACTAGCTGTTCTAAGTTGTGCTGAATTATTATTTCAATAAATGCATTTTCCGTGCTACTGACATACTGTAATGTGGACCAGTTTATTGTTGGGAAATTAAAATCTCCCATTAGAATGTGGTCTGATGATGCTTCCATACTGTCTATAGCTGACAGGAAGCTGTCATTTTCCTCTGTGTTCAAACTAGGTGTTCAATATCCCAGACCAACCAGCAATATTTTTGATGGTAATATTATTTGGGCCCATATAAGTTTGGTGTCAGTGTCCAATGGGGTACATACCGTATGTGTTTCGTATTTATCTGATATATATATATATATATATATATGGCTACTCCCCCACCTCTTTTTTGTGTACAATGTTTGGATATTTTGGTATAGCCAGGGGTATGCCAACAGAAGGGTGAAATCCTGTTGGCGAAATCCCCCACAGTGACATTTTTGACAGGTTTCAAAATATCGCTGTGGGGACCTGCTGGTGAAATTTCACTCTTTCTCTGAGTTTTGCCCCCCTTCATGTTAACTCTGACTTGGAGTTGACAATCTATAGAAAGGGGGTGTGTGGGCTCACTTCCCTGCATGGGGCGCCTTTGGGGGCACAGCTTTCCAATAGAAACAAGGACCAATGTCTGACAGGCGAAATTTCGTCTGTCGACATCAGGGTTGTCTCTGTGCCAAATGTTGACAACAATGTTGTCACGTTGGCATAGGTAAACCATAGCCAGGCACCTCTGTGTTTCAGTCATTGTCTTGAAACCAGGTTTCTGTTACCCCACAAACTGCTATGTGCTCGGCCGATAATATGCATTTCAGTTAATCTGTTTTATTAAATTAAGAAGTAGGAAGTTTAATTCTTTGTTGGTGCTCTTGGCATTACTGCCACTATATGTATGTCTTTTGTTATCAGTGATTTAGTATTTGCCTACTGCATATAAATTAAATTGACTTATAAGATAACTACTTGAGCAGATGGCTCTTAAATCAAATTATGAGTGTCACAATGTGTATAAGAATGCAGTTACTGAGAAACAAGACCCACCCGGATTAAAAACATACTAAAATTGTCAGTTAAAAACAAGCACCGCAAGATAGGACTATAAGAAGCATCTATGTATACATAATATACAAAGAGTAACCAGTAAAGCTTTCTTAAAAAGATCAGTAGTTACACACTGTATGATATGTAAAACTTAGCTGGACCCACTACCCAACTACACTCTCCAGCTAGATATTATGCCTCATAAACTTCAAAAGTCTATAGTGTAGTAACAGGAGTTTATAAATAATATAAATATAAATTAACAGTATAAGTGCCAAACAAAAAACTACTTGTCAAGGACCACCAAGAAATTAAGACCATGTAGCCTGATATGTACAGATGTCAATACATTCTCAGTGTATAATATAATAACTTGATGTACCACAAATGTCTAAGGAATCTGAATAAGAAATAAAAATTAAATCCCCCCCCACAAACACACACACACAACACATCCCACCCCACACCCTCATATCGTGGGGGGGGAGATAACTAGTTTTAAGGAGATACACACACACACACACACACACACACACACACACACTTTCTTGGCATATGATATGTGAATCCTGTGATTTCTCAATTTCTCAGAGGTCCTACGACAGTGTTGTTCCACATAAAATTGTCTGTGTTTTTTAATGGATTCCAAATAGTAAGACCTTAGGGATTATGTTGCTCCTCTTGCACTGGGTAAGAAAATAAATGTCACTGTCTAGCTATGCCAGTTTCTTCTTGATGTTATGTAACTGCCATATTCTACGACGAATTCCAGTATCTTCCATGCTGAAATCTAGATTTAGTATTTGCCGTATCGATCCTTATAAGAACAGATCCAAAAGCAAATGATTTGATATATTTTATTGGACCAACATAGATGTAACAAAAAGAACAATGTGCTTTAGCTTTCGGACCAACAAGTCCTTTGTCAGAAGCGTAATGACAGTTATTTAGAAAAAAACAATACTTTTAACACTCAGATCTTGCAGAAAAAAAAGACCCAGAAAAATTCCCCATTGGTTTAAAATACTCATTTAAAAAAACAGAAGATGATGTCAGAGAAGCTTAACAGTACCATGTTACCTTTAGCTGAGAGAGTCTAACCATTTTGAAACCACTGGTTATGGAAAGAGACAGTTATATCCAGGACACTACACACTTCCTGCATGTACTTTCTGGTTATAAGGACTTACCACCTGATACCATTTTAGTGACAATGGATGTAACATCCCTCTATATTAATATTCCACACATGGATGGCATTTCAGCCTGCCTTAACTACATACAGGAGAAAGGACTGGACCAAAACATCAACTCTGACGTGGTGGGAAAACTTATGGAATTCATTTTTACACATAACAACTTCAACTTCGATGGTAAACATTATGTTCAAACTATGGGAATAGAAATGGGCACCAGAATGGCTCCACAGTATGCTAACCTCTTTATGGCAGACTTTTAGGAGGACTTCTTAAGGCACTGTCCCCACAAACCACTAGCTTATTTCCATTACATTGATGATTTGTTTATCATTTGGACGGAGGGCACAGATGCACTTAAAGATTTTCATCAGGAACTTAAGAACCTTCACCCTACCATAAAGCTTACCCTGGAGTATTCTACCACCAATGTTAATTTTCTGGACACCACAGTCACCATTAAGGATGGAACATTACATACATGTATTTACAGGAAGCCAACAGACAGACAGAGATACTTACACAAGAAAAGTAATCACCCAAACCACACAAAAAAAATCTGTCATGTACAGTCAAGCACCGTGTCTGTTCAAATCAGGAGGACAGAGATACACATTTGGCTATACTGAAAAACATCTTTATTGAGCAGGGACACTCTTCCAGAGAAATTGACAGGACAATAGAATGTGCAACACAAGTGCCAAGACAACAACTACTTCAGTATAAAGAAAAGACAGCTACAGACAGAATACCCTTAGTAGTCACATATCATCCAGACCTTGAACTTCTGCGTAAGAATATTACCGACCTCCATCCAATATTTAGTGAGGATGAGACCCTTAATTGTATTTTTAAGGAACTATCACTACTATCTTTTAAACAACCACCAAACTTAGCCAGCCTAATTATTAGGAGTAAGCTTTCACCAGAACAGAATACCATGACACTAAATGGTACATGACCCTGCAATCAACGCACCTGTAAGACTTGTGAGCACAGTTCCACTTTGGACTGTGTGGTTACATCACAAAACAGACAATTTAAGGTACATGGGAATTATACATGTACATCACAAGATGTTGTTTATTTCATTCAGTGCAAGAGATGTCACAAACAGGTTATGTTGCAGAGACAAGCCAACCACTCCACACTAGGATGAACTCACACAGACATAATATTAAAAGGAAGATGACTGAAAAACCAGTGGGGCAACACTTCTCTCAGCCTGATCACTCAATTTCAGAGATGTCAGTCATGGTCTTAAAAGGTAATTTCAAAAGCACATAACAGAGACAAGCTTTTGAGATCAAACTTATTTTACATCTCAATATGGTAGCAGGTGGGATGAACATAGATTTGGGTTTCATGGGACATTACAAGATTTAACATCCACAGACCTCTTCTTCTTCGGACTGGCATATTATAGGACTTCAGCACGTGTGGGAGGTAGGGGTGTGTGTGTGTGTGTGTGTGTGTGAATATGGCAGGTGTGGGGCTTGCTGTCACATTGAGGTAGGCTTCTATTTAGATACATGGAGTCACAGTGTGTTATTACTCTTACTTCACACACATAATGAATATTAATTCCTTCTTACTATTTACCTTCCCCCAAGAGTAGGGGTGAGTCCATTGTGTCATATTCAGATTCCCTAGTCTGTTACTGTACATACAGTAGTGTTATTATATACTGTAACATTTTTGACCTCTGAACATATTGGGGTGCAAGATCTCATTTGCATGGGGGTCTTTGACAGAACTATTTACATTAGGCTAATATTGTAGTGATTTGTGGAAATGTAGGTATGTTAGGACTCTTGTTATACACACATACTGTATATTCCACCCTGGGGAGGGTGGAAGTTTTATTTCATTGTGGTTCTATTCAAAATCTTCGGACTGTTACTGCTCAGATAATAGTATGGTTACACAGTGTCACATTTTTACTCTGTAGATATTAGGATAGATGATCCCTTTAACTTGGAATTTCATGACAAGTTGAATTCCTTTGGTAACAATTGTGGTGATTGATGTGAATGATGATGCATTAGAAGTGTAAGTGTGTGTGTGTGTGTGTGTGTGTGTGTGTGTGTGTGTGTGTGTGTGTGTGTGTATCCTTAAAATTAGTTAGCTCCCCTTCCACAATATGGGGGTGGGTGGGGTGTGGTGTGTGTGTGTGTGTGCGTGGTGTGTGTGTGTGTGAGGGGAGAATTAAATTTTTATTTCTTATTCAGATTCCGTAGACATTTTCAGTACATCAGGTTGTTATATTATACACTGAGGCCCAGATATTCAGAAGGGTTGCGCATGGCGCAACAGTGTTGTGCCATGCACAACCCACTGATGCACCCTGGTGCGATATTCAAATGGGGATTGTGCCTGGCACAAATCCTGATGCACCGGAGTGCATCAGTAATGCATGCGGCGCAGGTGGGGAGCATGCCCATGCATACTCCACACACCCCGATATTCAGCCTGGGATGTGCTGAGTCCATGCATGTGCAACCCTACTAGCGCTGCACACAGGTGAGCCAAAAAAAAGGAACAACAGCTGGCCGCCACAGGTGAGCTGCCAGTGTACAGGTGACACGGCAGCTTGCCACCTGTGGTGGCCACCTGATCTCCGCTGCACCTTCATGGTGGCGCCCATGCCTGATCACGGGCATCTGTGTAAAATATAAGTCCAATATCCCTGGTGGTCCAGTGGACGCTCGCAGCCGATCATGGGCATATGTAATAATAAGGAGGCTCCACGGTGCCTCTCCCACCACCCACTGAGGCCCACGCCGCTCCCCAGTCAGTGGGTGGGTAGCAGCACCGCCCTGCCTGCGCCTTCTGCCGCCTGCCGACTGACAGTGTACAGTAGGGCTGTATGCTCCATTGGTCCACAGCGTGAGCTAGTGGGCGTGCAGTCTGCACCGTACTACACAGTCCAGATATGGACTTCACCCTGTTGAAAATGCCTGCTTGTAGTTTGTTTGCATGAGGGTTGAATTAAGAAAATCCTCCATTTTGGAAAAATGTCAGAGCACTACTTTACAATGCCCTATTGTGCCCCGTTATGCTTGTTGCACCTTTCAGGCTTTAATTTAATGTAAAGAACCTCCTGGTTCTTTAGTTTGAACCCCATTATGCTCTTTTTGCAAGAGCTCTGCAGAAATGTGGCTTGCTGTATAAAAATATGCTGCTGAGTTCCTGCACCACAGTGAGATAGTGCAAGCGCCGGTAATTTTACCCGCTCGATCGTGCGCACTGTCATGACAGCATTTAGCCCTCTAGTTTTCCCTGAAATGCAGTTTGCTGAAAGAAACACAGCATTTTGAGAGCTACATACCCTCCGGAGTTGAAATGCAGAGGTTGGAGCTGTTTTGAAGACCTCCAGAAAATAAGGGCATTGGCTGCTGCTGCTGGTGTCTCAGAGCTTTGAATGCAACCTTCCTCAGCTCCAGCAGTCCACTAAGAGCCAGCCGGCCGGCCATTTCCTGACTGTATTTATGCTGCTGCTGGAAGGGGTGGTGTTTGCTGAGGCCAGAGTTTAATTTTAAATCCTCCAAAACGACTGTAATTCACTTCCATGCTTATACATATGTTGCTTTGTTGAAATAAAGATGTTTGACTGTTGTGAATAAATAAAATTCTGTGTAAATAAAGAAAGATAGTTAAGAGAAAGGTACAGGGGTGGAGTTAGGTGATCACATGACCCCTGAATGATATAAAACCTATGCTTTTAGAACAGGTAGAGTGTGTGTGAGGTCAGTTGAGTTCAGCTCAGCTCAGTACAAATTCTGATCAATTGAGCTCAGCCAGACCCGGATGTGAAGTTGTGGAAACAGGAAGTTATTATCCCTCTGTACGGACAGTTGGTGAGACCCCATCTGGAGTACTGCGTGCAGTTCTGGAGACCCAATCTCCGCAAGAACATAGACAGGATGGAGGCTGTTCAGAGGAGGGCAACTAAAATAGTGCAGGGTCTGCACCGGAAGACATGTGAAGAGAGACTTAAGGAGCTGAATATGTATAGCCTCGAGGAAAGGAGAGAGAGGGGGGACATGATAGAAACTTTCAAGTATCTCAAGAATCAACAAAGTCCAAGAGGTAGCATCTTTCAAAAAGAGGTGTGCAAGAACAAGAACTGGTTGAAGAAGATAGAAGGGGGTGGCTCAGAGGTAATTTAAGAGTATTTTTCAGAGAGGGTTGTGGATGCATGAAATGGCCTTCCGGAGGAGGTTGTGGAGTCAAAAACAGTGGTGGAATTCAAGCATGCATGGGACAGTCATAAGGCAATTCTAGGGGTTGGGGGTAGGAAGAAGTAGGCTGCTGGTTAACTAGGATCTGCAGTTTATCCAATAGGTAGGGAAATGGGCAGACTGGTTGGGCCAAGCAGTCCTTATCTGCCATCAAAATCTATGTTTCTATGTTTCTATGTGGACATCCTTAAGAGCTAGTGTTTTCTAGCTGTGTTTATTTTCCTTTTGTTACTGTTTTGCTTCTCTTTAATTTTACCGTTTTCAGTTCACTTTAATATTTTTGTAAATAAATATCTTTATTTTTTCTGCTGCCAAATGGCCTCGTTGGTCCATTTTTACCTACAGCCTGTGACATCACCCCTCTGGAGGGTGTCCCTGCCTTCAGGTGTCTTGGTGTGTGGCTTGATAGCAAGCTTGACTTCTCTGCCCACATCAACACCATCCATATCAAATTTCACCCTAGATTCAGTGCCCTGTACTACAGTAAGAACTGCCTCTCCTTCCAGATCTGCCAAGAGCTAGTTACCATAATGGTTCTCCCAGACTGCGACTATGCAGATATGTTCTATGGTACCACCCCTTCTTCCTGCCTTGCCAGTCTGGATACCTTCTGTAATACCTTCTGTTGTTTTGCCACCAGCTTTACTCACCTCTCCTGCCCCATCCTTTCTTACCCTCTCTGCTCCAGCAATTTCCGTACCTTCTCCATCGCCTACCCTCACTCCTCTGCAGGTCAAGCTACTTTCTCCTACTGCTTTCCCTCCCTCAGGAACCAACTCTCCTCTCCCCTATACCTCTCTCTCTCTCTCTCTCTCTCTCTCTCCTCTTCTGCTTTTAGATGCCAACTAAGGCATCTTTCTGCTCTCCCTGTTTCTGTCCACCCCCAACCCCTTGAGTCTTCACCCTCTCTCCTCTCACCCCCTCTCACTTGGTCCCCCCATTTCTGTTACTACTGCGACTCCACTCTCAGTCTGTTTTTGGTTGCTGCTAGCACTGCCACCTACCTCATTAGGCACTGAGCACTTTATTGACTCTCTCTCGAGCGTCTGTTTATTATTGCATTTCACAATATTGCTGTTTTTTACATGAGGTATCTATGTGATCCTACATCTTTAATGCTGCTTATGTAAACACCATTTGTTTTATTGTAATTCTTATTGTCTCTGTATTCCCCTTCCTTGGCCCACACCTGGAAATGAGCCTCGGCTCAGTGTGCCTTTCCCAGTTACCAAGTTTTAAATAAATAAATAAATAAATTGTTTATGTTTCACCTGTGAAAGGAAACAAAAATAACAAAGAAAAAGAAAAAAAATAACTTTTGGAAAGGATGCTTGCCATCAGTTTAGTGATAGCTATGCACGAAGGTACCCCAGACATAGAAGGTGGAGGAGAAGTCTTTCTTGCTGGATAAGAAGGCAGCAGGACAGGAGACATGTGAAGACAAGACACAATTATTTAGGCACTGCTTAATTAGCCACAGTAGGTGACCACACAGATGAAATATCCATTGTTCACTTCCAGTCTTACTATACCAGTCACTTGTGACTAAAAAATAGAAATTACTGTATTTAGCATGACTTAGCCACAGTGGTGGCTGGCTGCATGGTCCATCCATTTTCTACTCTCTGTCTTTTTATATGTGTGACCTGCGAAGAAAAAAGAGAAATTATTTAGCCTCACTTGACTACTGTGTCACTGTGTACCTGTCAAAGGAAAACTTATTAAAAAAGAAAAATATCATGTATTGATATTTTTTTATTTTTTATTAGCATTTAAAAACATACATTTTTAAACAATATACACAGTGAATACATCACATCATAGATTGCCACATAGTTTTTGTAGGAAATATGACCGTAACACTTGGGTTACACACCATAACCACACCACACCATACACAGGTAACACACCATAAAATAAAAATAAAATAACTATCCTGCAACTCCAGTGAAATATACACATAAGCCAGTGGTTTCCACAGTGACAGAGCCCTATATCGCAACCTGAAAACACATATTATCTGCAACTGTATCTATGACAGCCTTTAGGCTACACGAATTATAATCATTAGTAAGGCTCATATGGTCATTCAGAACTCAGATATCTTCCCTTCTAGAACCATATCAAACTTTGGCACATTCTTGGAACAATTAATGACTAACTACAAACAGTGTTCGGCATAATGCACAGTATAAAAACAGTAAGTTTTACCACTTAAATGGAACTGGTTTAGAACTTCAAACTAAATAAGAGACTGTTTTAATACATATAAGCAAAGATTAGAGAGTCAGTGAGAGAACACTGAGTGAGTGCCTACAATGTCTCAGACCACATTATGAGGTGGAGGGTTGTGATCAACCAACACGCCATGTGGTAGGCGCCATTTTGGTACTGCATAGTACCAGCTATCAACAAACACCTTATACTCACATATTAATTAGTGATACATAAACCAGGTTGTGAAAGCCTTTGAGAAATGTGGAGAATATGCCCTGCAAGAGCATAAAGCTCTCTAAAGTGGCACTGACAGGAACATCTCCACCCCATCAACCCCACCCGTTTACTCACAGGACATAAGCCAGTCCGAGTCCACTTCTGTTTGTGCCATTTGATTTCCAAAGTCCGGTTTAATTTTCTTGACTAGTTTCCCAGCATCTATGGGATCATTAAAAAGATAATGCTTTCTGGAGTAAATGATTTTTAGATGTGCTGAGAACTGTATCACATGATTGATCCCTAGGGATCCCAAGGTAGCCCTTACTCCATCAAGCCCCTTCCTATACTCCCTGGTAGCATAGATCAGGTCTGGGAACATCAATATCCTGCTGCTATCCTTCTGGTCCAAAAGGGTCCTTTGTCCTGGTGGTTAACAAACTTAGGTCTCTTTCATGTTCCATGGCCAGAATGATGAGAAAAGTCCTTGGACCTGCTTTATCTTCTTGGTGTTTCCGTGGTGTAATGTGGTAAGCACTATGAACATCGGGCAACTGGTCCAATGAGAAAGTTTTCTGTAGCCGCTGATTGTGCAGTTTATCGGATAGTCCCCTTCTTGCTCCTCACTCAGATCCAAGATCCACAGGTTAGCAGCCCGTGTTTTATTCTGTAATGCTTCCACATGGATGTGAAGTAGCTTGTTCTTTTTTTTGCAGTCCCACGGTAGATGTGGCCACTCGTAATGCTGAACTGGCTGCATCTTCTGCTTCTGCTAGTGCTGAAGCAGACTGGACTTCAAAGACTGTAAGCCTTGAGTTAAGTTCCTGAATTTTTGCATCAAGAGTAAGATTGCTTAAGTCCAAGGCTTTAATAACTTTCATTACATTATTTATTGTGTAGCTCTGGGTTTGCATCTCTGGTTCTTCTGCTTGCTTCGAATCGTTCAGTCCGGCGGCCTGTTGTCCTTTTTTCCCTCCACTGTCTCCGGCTTATTTTCTGGGGTTCCCTATAGTATAACTCCACCAAAATCCACCAGTCCATAGGTAACAATCATTATGACTAAACCGTAGTTGATTTGTCCCACTAGTGTAACCAAAATTGTATTTAAAAATAGTTTAAATGGTTCCACGAGGGAGAGCCATCCAAGATGCAGTTTGTCTAGGTGGCGACTGGCTCCGGTCCTCATGTAATGATACTTACTATCACACCAGTGAGGGCTATGCCATGTACTGGCACAATGGGGCCACAGAAGGGGTGATGGAGGAAGAGGCAACATAAGCCTGTGCCTTGTGGGCTGTCTAACTCTGTTATTGACTTGCTAGTCATCTCTGTGAATAGTCAAAGCTGCAGTGAGAGGGAGACAAAAGGAAAGAAAGAAACACATTTTAATGTCTTGTAAGCAAGGTGGAAGCCTCTCCTGTGTGAGGATGGAGTCACCACTAACAATGAGGATAAGGAGTGTGAACAACAAAGTAACTCACCATCACAGCACACAGATTTGGGCCTTGCTGGACTTCAGACATTGCTGCCTTGATGGGCTGGCTGGCTGGAGGCTCAGCTTGAGAGTTGGCTGGCTGGCTGGCTGGCTGGTTGGAGGTCTGGCTGGCAACAACATTTATGCTGGCATGAGAATCTTGGTTTCTAAGTCAGGATACATGCAGTAGATGCAGTGGTAGCCAATGTTGTTGGTGGATGTGGAGGACACAAGCAGTCCAGAGGAGGAGGAGGAAGAAGTGTTGTTTTGATTGCTGGAGGATGCAAGGTCTGCACAGCTGGCAATAGCATTTATGATGGCTAAAGAGTCCAGGTTATTTAGTCTGGATGCATGCGGTGAAGGTGAAAGTGGCCAATGTTATTGTTGAAAAGTTTGGCATTTAATGATGCATTATTCACTGACTTTCTAGTATGTCTGTAGGCATCACACAGCAGGGGGCAGAGGCAGGTAATCAGATGGATGTATGGAACAGCAGCACAACTTGGGGGGAAAATATAATGACAGAAAAGTAAAATTGAATCATAAAAAAGGCTTCAACTGATGAGGAGGAAAGGATGGACAGAACCCATTTATTTGTATGCTTCAATCAAGCTCATGAAGGAAACAGCCCTCACAGTCTTCCAGACTAGAGTTGTCCCCACATGGGAAATCTTTCTCCATCTGTGCGTCATCTATCTCAGTAGAAGGCAATTTGCAATGCCAACAACTTCAGGCTGTTCAGGTTCATCTTCACCACCGCCTCCACCACCTTTATGTGGCAGGAACGTCAACATGATTGTGTTATGCAGAATGTGCTCCACATTCATTTTAATACTTTTTTTTAAACTCTATTTATTCTCCTACCTTCCCGGAGCATCTCTCAGGCCTCCTCACTCAGCTCCATGGCTCTGTACTGCCCATCTGAACCATTCTCTCCAACAGCTACATCTGGATCAAGATTCCAGCTCTTCTGCCTCCTTGGAGAGGCCCAGAGTCCTCAGGGGGAGAGTCAGGGATTGCGACCGACATTGGGTGTGTGAGCCTGGGCTCCTGGGGTTTGCTGTCACCTCACCCAGGCGATGGGGACTTTTTTGCTTTTCTTCCCACCCCTCCCTCCCTCCCTCTCTTGGAGCTTGGACATGCAATGACATCCCTACATCCGCTGAAGCTCCATCCCTGCCATACGGCTGCATAGCAGGATTCATGGCTCGCCCCTGACTGCCACCAGAGGCCGATCAGGAGAGATGCATATCCCTACACCCTCCCCAGGAAAGGAGAGCAGTCCTCTAGATGCTCAATCCCTTCCCACCCATCAACCCCTGGCAGCCCGGGCTTGTTCTCAAACCCAGGTCGCTGGTGTGGCATCTTGTGCCTTAACCCTCAGTGCCACTGGGCCGGCATTTTAATAAATGTTAACATGCCAACATTTCTAGTGGACAGATTTGTATGCCAGTCCCACATAATGGCTTCTCCAAACTGAGTAACCACTCCACACTGACACTTGAGGGTGGACAGCTCAGTTATTTCAATGTTACTGAGGTCAGTGCTGACCATTCAGTGGCCTTGCTACTCAAGTACAGCAACAGCTCTTCCACGATGGTTAGCTGTATGGTGTCCACCAACTATGCATCCATAATGTGCTGCACTGCCCATAATCTTGCTGCCTTATCAGCCTCCTCCACCTTCTTTACCTCCAAATCTTTGATTCCCACCTGGTACAAAACATCCCAACGTGGATTTGTGGTAATGTTTTCCTTTAGCTTGCATGTTTTATCAGTTCATTTATCATGGAAGGTGGTTGCAACATCAGGTCTCTGTTTAGTTTCATGTTGTGCTGTACATGACTGTGACTTTAACATCTTTGACCTATGTAATCATTATATTAAATGATCAGTTGAATTATGGACCTGATCTTGCCCACCTTCAAGTATTGATGACCGGTCCAATTTATATTGTGTGTCTGTACCCATTTTTTTAAAAAGATCAGTTCAAATTTGGACATGATCACATCCACCTTCAAGTATTGATTATAGGCCTTGTTTATATTGTGGGTCCAGCATGGTGGCAATCCTAACATCTGCAAATTTTAGAATGCTAGAAATATGGCTACTGCAGTCCAAGACATAAAACATGTGTTCCATTAAGGCACTGCTTCCTGTATCATCACCAGCCTCCAGCACCTGCTTTACATTCAACAGGCCTCTGCCTCAATACCCTTAGAAGTGGGATGGACTGACTAATACAGACTGTGTCCAGCTCACTGCTTGTGTTGCATGTTTGAATGGCTTTAGGATCATTATCAGGCCATCCATTAGTCACCAGTGGTCTATATCAGAGACATGGATACTCTGGCACTGTCACAGTTTATATACAGCAGCAGATATTCACTGATTTTGGGATAAGTGCCAGCAAGGCTCAAGCCTCAGCTATATCTTGCAGCATGTTTCTGCACGTTTGGGAATTGTTTGTATGATCAGGAAGGATTTCCAAAACAACCCCACTGTAGGAAGAAGTCAGTCATCTTAAAAGTGGGACTTCAGCACTCAGACCAGTTGGGGGGGAGCAACTATGGGTTTAAAATGTCCAAGAGCTGAATTTTTCAAGATCACAAAGGCAGTGGAGTAAGCAATGACAAGCTACAAGCCTCCGCTACTTCCCACAGTGTTTTTCTGCACGTTTGGGAATTGTTTGTGTAGTTGGGGAGGGTTTCCAGGGCAACCCTGTGTAGGAGGAAGTTGGCCATCTTAAAGGCAGGGCTTCGCCACTTAGACCGATCTGGTAGCAACATTACAGGTTTAAAACATCTACAAGCTGAATTTTTGAAGAGCACAGGGGGGTAGTGAGGTAAGTGCTGACAAGACACAAGCCTCCGCTCTGGGGCTGTGTGGAATGCAAAATTCCACCATCAGAATTGCTGCAGAATTTCTTTTTAAATGCTGTGGAATTTCAAAATGCATTTCTGTGCAAACTGCAGAATAATTTTCCATGGATCATGTAAACTGCAGAATAATTTTCTGTGGATTATGGAAAAAGAATCTTCGATTTATGTGAACTGCGGATTATTTCACAAAAGAACATTTTGCATGCTAAATGTCCAAATTCTGCTAATGATGGAAATCAGTGGATTCCATTTAATTGGAAATTCAACATTCAACATAACCTTACTCAGCAACTTCTTGCAGTGTTTTTCTGCACATTTGTGAATTGTGTGATTGGGCAGGGTTTCCATGGCAACCCTCCTATAGGAGGAAGTCAACCATCTTAAAGGCAGGGCTTAAGCACTCGGACCAATCAAGGAGTGACAGCTACAGGTTTAAACCGTCCAGGAGCTGAACTTTTGAAGAACACAGAGGTGGTAGGGTAAGTGCCAACAAGTCTCAAGCCTCAGCTACTTTTTGCAGTTTTCTTCTGCATGTTTGGGAATTGCTTTTGTGATTTGGGAGGGTTCCCAGGGTAACTCTGCTGTTGGAGGAAGTCTGCCAACTTAAAGGCAGGAATTTGGCATCACAAGTCAGGGAGTGCCAGCTTGCACATAGAGAAAACCACTCCTGTGTCCCACACATGTTCGTGTCTCAGTGAGTGAGTGTAACAGGTGTAAGATTTGTGTCTTAGGCATCAGCAGGCATCAGCAGAAGGACACGAGGAAGCAGGGGACTCTGCTAGTTGATTAAGGTAAGGCACCTGTTCACTCCTGTTATTGCACTCGCTGTTGGGAAGGGAGGAAGGTAAAATGTAGATCTAAACTGGGAATAGGAGCAATACCTTCTCAAGGGTAGGTGTACAATGAGAATACCAAATAACAAAAGGGGGTAAAACAAATAACACCCTACCAGGGGTAAAGGGTACAAAAGGGCCAGTTGACAGAAAAGGGATAAGCCAAAACTAGAAATAGGAGTAATAACCTATCTAGGGTAGGTGTGTAAAGAGGTACAACAAACATAAGGGGAAGAGATTTCCAAGTAACACAAGAAGAGTAGGAATTGAGAATGCTGGAAGTGGTGCAATGTAGTACCTGGGGGGCAGCAATTTTCAGGGGGACCTTCTGGAAACTGCAGTGCTGTTCCAACTGCAGGCACCTTCTGGGTTGAGGTAAAAGGTTGCTAGACTCCCAGCCAAGTTGGTTAGGATTCAGGGGATCTTCTCCCCCATGCAAGGGCCACCAGGTCTGGCACTGTTACCTCAGAGGTTGCCACAGAGGAGGAGTGGATAAATTATGGTGGTCTCAGGAATGATGGGGGACTGGGTCGTAGATACATTCCTCAACTGGTGCCATTATAAAATTCCTATGTTGCTTTGGTGGTACAGGACTGCTAGGAGGAGGCATCCATGGCAGAAGCCAGGGAGGATGTGTTGGCACTCCATAGTGGTGTCCCAAGGAAGGGTGGCAGAGAACCCTAGAGGAGAAGTAAGCAACTTCTGGTGGGGACCTTGATTGTCAGGGGAATAGATTTGGGAATTGGAAGCAGGGGAGAGGGCGGTCATGTGGTGCCATGGCCCAGAGGGAAGGGAAACATATCCCAGGGATCACTAAGGCAGCAAGAAGGGAGGAGGAGCAGAATGTCATTGTCAAACTGGGGACAGATAATCTAGCTAGGGATAAGGCTAGGACAAATGCTTAACTACTTTCTCCTCTGTACTTTCTGCCTGTATTCTTCTTTCTTTCTATCTGCCAAACCTGTATACAACAAGTAATTTTTATGTCTGTTTCTTTTTTACTGTTCATAACTGTTTGCACTTGATTGATTACCATAATGTACATTGTTGCCCGCTGATGTTCTCACTGTATCACCACTCTGTGGCCCAGGTCATGACAGAAAATGGTCCTCTGGATCAGTGCACTTACCTGGTTACCAAAAACATAAATAAATAAATAATGCAGGGGAGATTAGGGAATTGGGGAGTGCTCATAGATAGGTGACACGCTCAGTAACTTTTGTTGAGGTGCTGCCAGTTTACGACAGGGGGAGAAGAGGGTTTTCCACACCAGGACCTTCAGCTCATGGCTCAGGGAGTGATGCAAAGAGGAGGGTTTCAGCTACATTGGGATCTGGGGACCAGCCTGGGAGAATGAGGGCCTATACAGGTGATGCATCCATCCAGGAGGGGAACCGCAGTCCTCAGATGATGGTTTAAATGTTACTTTGATGAACATTTAAACTAGTAGAAGGGGGTGGCAGGAGAAATCAGGGAGGTAGAAACTGCCCCACCCCCCCACAGGCTGAAGTAGAGAGCCGGTTGCAGAGGTCCTGGAAAGGAAGGTCTGCCTCTTTGCAGATGTCACTAAGGTCTTCAACAGGGTGAACACTCCATGGGGTTTCGAAAGGATAAACAGAGATCAGGAAAAAACTAGAGGAGTAGTCAAGGGTATGGCAGTTGGTTTCAATGAGAAAAAATATAAAGTAATACAATTAGAGCACAGAAACGCAGGGGGTGGAGTACAAAATGTGTGGAGTGGTATTGACAGCAACTGAGCAGCAAAGAGAACTAGGAGTACTAATATTGGATGACCTAAAGGTAGACATGGAGTGTGACAAGGCAGTCGCGAGAGCAAGTGGGATGCTGGGGTGCATGGGAAGGGGTATCATCAGAAGAAAGAGGGAAGTGTTGTTTCCCCTGTATAGATTGCTTGTAAGACCCCACCTTGAGTACTGTGTCCAGTTCTGGAGACTACATCTCCAGAAGGACATAGATATAGTGGAGGCAGTCCAGAAGAGGGCAACTAAAATGGTGCACTTATAAAGACATTGAAAAGGACCAGTCCCAGTACTTAACCCTGTGGTACCCCACTAGTAACCCTCCTTTCTTCACTGTGGATTCTGTTTACTGCTACCCTTTGCGTCCTGTTGTCCAGCCAATTTTTTATCCAGGCTATCACCTTTGGATCCACTCCAAGGCTGGCTAACTTGTATATTAATCTTTTGTGTGGGACTGTAGCAAATGCCTTGCTAAAATCTAGGTAGATCATGTCCACAGCCCCTCCCTGGTCTACTACTTTGGTCACCCAGTCAAAGAAATCTACTAGATTCATCTGACACAACCTTCCCTCTGTGAATCCATGCTGCCTTGGGTCCTGTGCCCCACTGGCCTCTAGGCACTCAACAATTCTTTCCTTCAGAAATGATTTCATCATTTTCCCTACCACTGAGGTCAAACTAACTGGTCTGTAGTTTCCTGCCTCTGCCCTGCTACCACTTTTGTGAAGAGGAATCACATCCGCCCTCCTCCAGTCCTCAGGTACCACCCCATCCAACCATGATTTGTTAAAGCAAATAGTTAGTGGTGTCACTAGTTCTACCCTTAGTTCTTTTAGAATTCTTGGGTGAATCCCATCAGGCCCCAATGCTTTGTCCACCTTCAATTTTACTAGTTCTTTCATAACCCTTTCTTCTGTGAATGGACTGGTATCAACCCCTGTATCCAGTGCTTCTCTTGTTTGGTTTAGGTACTTCCCCCTCCTCTTCCTTTGTGAATACTGAGCAGAAATATTCATTCAGTATCCCTGCTTTTTCACTGTCACACTCTGCCCACATTCCCTCCCCTTTATTAAGCCTCAGTATCCCTCCCTTGGTCTTTCTTCGCTCCCTAATATACCTATAAAAGGTCTTATCCTCCTTCTTAACAGAGTTGGCTATCCTTTCCTCGGTTTGGGCCTTTGCTATTCTGACTGCCTTCCCTGCCTCTTTCTGCTTTAACTGATAAATTTCTCTGACCTGCTCCTTCTGTGTTTCCTTATATTTCCTGAATGCTATCCTTTTCTCCTTAATCTTCTCTGCCACCTCTTTTGAGAACCATAGCATTTTTTTCCTTCGTTGTGTTTTGTTGATTTGCTTCACACAAAGGCTTGTTGCCTCTGTGATGGCTGTTTTGATTACTCCTTATTGTTCCTCCACCCCTCCTTCTTGCCTGTTTGCTAGTGTTTTTCTGAGGCACTCTCTCATTTACCCAAAGTTAGCCCTCCTAAAGTCCAATACTCTTGCTTTTGTATGGCTTAACTCTATGGCTGTGTTTATTGTGAACCACACTGTTTGTTGGTCGCTTGTTGCCAGATGGTTACCCACTTCTAAATCCGAGATTTTTTCTCCGTCCCCGTTTGAGAGTACCAGGTCTAAGATTGCTCCCTTCCGAGTGGGTTCCAATACTAGCTGTCTGAGGCATGCCCCTTGTAGGGCATCAGGTATTACCCTGCTCTTGGATGTACCTGCAGCAAAGGTGCTTCAGTTAACATCTGGCATATTCAGGTCCCCCATCAACAATATCTCCCCTTTTTCTGCCATTCTAAGGATGCCTTCTATTGTTTCCTTGTCCATTCCCTCCCCCTGAGATGGGGGTCTGTATACAACCCCCATGTGGATTGTGGTGCCATTTCCTGTCTCAAGGGTGACCCAGAGTGCCTCATGTGCTCCCTGTTTACTCTTTAGTTCTGTTGCTTTGATCCCTTCCTTTACATAGAGAGCTACTCCTCCTCCTCTTTTACCCTCCCTGTCCCTCCTGTAGATTGTGTATCCTGGTATGTTGACATCCCAGTCATGGTTCTCTGTGTACCATGTTTCTGTGACTGCCACAATATCCATGCATCCCTCTTCCATCAAGGCCACTAGTTCAGGGAGCTTGTTACACAGACTAAGGGGATTGGTACTCATCACCCTCCATTTTTTGATGGCCTTACCACTTTTAGCCCCATCCCTGTCCTTACGGCCTTTGCCTTTTTTTGCATTTACCTCTGTCCTGCTCCTTAATTACTTCTTTACCTTGGTGTTTACCTTGTTAATTATCATGTTTTGTGGGGGGAGGCTGGGATTTCCCTGATCTTTTTCAGTGCCTCGCCCCTTGGCTAGTTTAAATGCTTGCCAATGAAGCATTTAAATCTACACCTAGGATCCTGGTCCCTCCCCACCAGACAGATGCAGAACATCACACCACTATAGGCCTGCATCCCTCCAGGTGGCTCCGCAGTCCCCAATAAGAATGTAGATAGAGAAAATGAGCAGAATGGAAGGGTCAAGCAGCCCTTATCTGCCATCAGATTCTATGTTTCTATGTTTCCATAGCATTGTACTACTTGTACAAGTGCTCAATCTTGTACAGTGTTGAGTTCCATCTAGTGATGACTTCCAGCATCATACAGTGCTGAGACAGTTTGTTCTGGATCTACAGGTACCTTAGATGATCACACACCTTTCCAGAATGGGCAAAGTGGGCACATATGCGAGGGGCCACAGTCAACATGGACTTGATATCAGAATATGCTAAAAGGTCCTACACAATGAGATTAAAACAGTGGCCCAGCTTATCTACTTATTGAAATATTACCTTTTCCAGTACAAGCCCTCCTGGCTACTTAAAAAGATGATTTTTGACTATCCCAAAAGAAAATCTAACAGCATTTGGCTAGTGGACTGGTGTCACTTTCGACCCTGTCCATGAACATCTATATGTGGTCACACAGTTGACAGTACAGGAATGGACAGCCAGGACCACTCTCCCGGTACACACACACACACACACACACACACACACTATGGCAAACATCCAGCATTGGCAAATGCCTGTTTTTCTGCAGTAACAAGAAAATCACAGCAGCCTACAGAGGGCCCATGGTCTGTACCCATGATTCCTTGCACTTACATTGGGCCACTATGGCATTCTCTGATGTATTTCTCACATAAAAAATTATATAAAACATGACCCAAATAAGGTATGGCCTTATCTCACCACACTCAGTTCCACCTCCAGTGACACATTTCTCCATTGAATATTACTGGAGAGTTCCACCTCCTAGGGATGACAGTTCCACCTCCTACAATGTAGAAATTAGAATTCTACCTCCCAAACATTTCCAATTAAACCACTGGCATCAAACCCAGTCACTATATGTAGTACAGTGCATGTGTGGAGAGGTGTTTGCCAGAGTAATGCAGAACCCAAGTCCAGACATTCTGAAATGTGGATAACGTACCCTAGGACTTTACATTTGGAGTGTAATGTAGATTATGAGGTATGTTTATTGTTCAGCAAATACAGTTGGCTGGGTGTTGCTAGAGTGGGTCATGCCTGTAAGGCATGAAGAGAGATCTGTTTCCTCACTGTCCCAGCCAGGCAGTCACTTCAAACAGCAGTATGGGTACCCAGTCCCACCTCCAGTAACCCTTCCAACCACCACCCAATCTGTATGTCCATTCCACTGTGGTGCGGCTAGAACTGGACACCAGGGAGCAGAGGGAGAACTGAATGATGAACCCTGGGAGCTGCACAGGTTGTATTTATTTTATTTATTTATTTATTTATTTATTTAAGAATCAGTTTACAACCTTTGAGCCAGAGGCTCGTTTCCAAAGGTACTTCGTCACATAAAGACATACATTGTGTTTCGGTTACATAGCAAAGATTTGCAAAGAATCAATAGGCATTCACCAGAGGTGCCACGTCACATAGTGGTCAGACAAATACACACAGTAGGCACAGTGCCGGTGGACCAGGGTTGGGGGTTACACTGTGGTCCTAACTGCACATAGGCACAGTAGAGCCAGCCAGGAAGCAATACAGTGTCTTTGGTTACTACCTGACAAAAGGGATTAGCTGCCTTTGAAACTGCCTTGTATCCTGCAATAACTCTGCTGTAGAATTTATTTATT
Organism: Neoceratodus forsteri; assembly: GCA_016271365.2. Classification (NCBI taxonomy): domain Eukaryota; kingdom Metazoa; phylum Chordata; order Ceratodontiformes; family Ceratodontidae; genus Neoceratodus; species Neoceratodus forsteri. Next base: position 303,464,143 of record CM057455.1, on the reverse strand, counting down.
TGGTAACTGGGTAGGTACACTGGAACCAGGTACCATTTTCATGCAGAATGCTGTTGTATTGAATTGCGTCCTGGTGGGTTCTACTGTAGGACTGATGCTGTGACCTACGTATGCAGTTGAGTAAGCCATTATCTAAGCTCCTGTTCTATTGTAGACACCAATGGTTCTGAATATTTCTCACCTCACCTACAGTACTCTGTTACCTGTACCCAGGATCTGTCAATTCCACTGATCACATGTCCAACGACGGTCTACCCCCCCCCGCACAAGCATCAGACATGTACATTTTTCACTGATGCTTAATGCAGTCCATGGAACCCCATATATGCTAGACCATCTATTGTGTGATCTTGCACTTACGTCTGGACTGCTGGCTCTTCTGGCTGCAACTGTAAGTTACATCTAATATTTTCCAAAAAGCATAGCAGTTGGTCATAATTAGACCACAGCTATGAACATTGCCCCAGTACCAAGGGGTGGATTAGGGCTGCTGCAAGCATGAGTGTATGACATATCTGTGCCTGCAGCAAACCCTTTGAAAATCCTTGCCCAAATGTTTACTTCTGATGTATACTTTTGCACGCTGCCTCAGGCTCACTGTAAAACCAGTTTTCTATCTATATGTGGCTGTCTCAGTCTTGAAACATTCACTTCAATAACATAAAGAGTAAGAAACATTTATTATTATTTATTTAGCTTTTGTTGACCGGGTAAGTGCACTAGACAAATCCTGCCTATTTTCAGGCACTACCCGGGGGAAATACTCCAATGTATTGTACTGTGCAGCTATAATGCAAAGTTTAGGTTTAAGCATCATGCAATAAATATTCTTTTGCTTATTATTTATTATTATTGTGAACTTTGCATAATTATTTCTTTATAGATGATTCCTGCAGAACACCTATGGACGAAACATCTATTTTAACTCTGTTTTCTATTTCTGTGGTGCAGTTAATTACTCTTTTTGTTTTACACACAATCAGAACTAAGCCTCATATATAAACGTGCCTAGGTTTAGGTACATGTTACAGTTACAAGCTTTAGACCTACTGACAGGTATCTGGTATATACCATTGGTTAATTCCTGAGTGTCTCTTTACATCTGAATATTTTAATCAAATCTTTTATTTTTTTTTAATTACCCACTTTTTATATTAGCACGCTAGCGCAGCCAACATCTTGCAGCAGTGGAGATTTGGAGGCACAGTTGCTGTTGGGCGAATGCAGGGCACGCACCAGTAGGTGCGTCCTGCATTCCCCAATCAGCCAGCAGCAGGGGCCGACACCCTGCCTGGCTAATGAGGTGATGACATCTGAGAAAAGATCCATTGCAATGAGAGCAAAGCTCTCATGCAGCGTGACCACAGCACGCCTCCCTCTACGTGCAGGCAACATGGTGGCAGTGACTGCCGCTATTGCCTGTCAACCCCCCATCCTTTCTTGTGTGCTGATGGGGGTGCCCAATCCCCATCAGCATCATGTAACCCCTTTTTGATTGCCGAGGGTGACCAGTCCCTCTCGGCATCATGCACTTCCCACAGTTTATCTTTGCCGACAGGTGCCCAATCCTCGCCGGCATGTATCCCCTCCTCCCTCCCTTGAATTTTGCTAATGGGGAAGCCCACTCCCTGCTGGCATAATGTGGTTCCCTTCCATTTTTTGATTGCTGAGGGGGTGCCCAATCCCCCTCAGCTCCTGTGACTCCTCCCCTTCCTTGTTTGCCAATGGGGGTGCCCAATCCCCCATCAGCTAAAGCACCCACCCACCCACACACACTCAGGTGGCATGCTGGGAGCCCACCCCAGTGTGCCAAAGCATCTATTAAAAATAAAAATGGTCTCCCGATGTCTTTTTTTTTTTTCCCTGTAAAGAAGGAAACGGTCCCTCTGCGGTCTCCCTGGCCCCCCTCCCACAACCAGCACCCACCCACTGTGCACCCTGCCTCCCACACTTCCCCTCACCCCATAATTTCCTCCAGAGTCTGGCACGACGATCTTTGGTGGACCAGAAACATGTTGACACTCTTCAAAGCCGACCGCAAACTGAGGAAATGCCGGTAAGCTGTATAATGGAATGAATAGGGTTTTTCCAACTTTAATGCATATCTCTGGCATTTTTTGGAATTTTGGCACCAAATTTTCAACATGGGGTTTTTGAGACCCCTCCTCATGAATTCTATCACTGTCATGGCGTTAATCGGCCTCAAAAGGTGACTTCGCAGTCACTGCACGGAATCACCTTTTGGGACCGATTAATGAAACGACAGTGCCAGTGTTCATGAGGTGGCCTCTCAAACAGCCTATGTTGCAAATTTAGTGGAAAAAATCCAACAAATGACTGTTTTATGAGCGTGCGTTACGCAGTTGCTATGCAGGCTCGTAAGTTCATGAGTTCATGATATTGTCATGCCAGATTTTCAGCATTGTCATTTTTGTACACTTCCTTATGAACAGTACAGCTGTCATTTTCCACATCCTGCCCGAAATGTGTTTCCACACTTCCTGCGCACAATAGCACGGTCGCTATGGGAAATCAGTGTTCGGGCCAGATAATGAAAATGACAGTGACACAATTCATGAGCAGAGGTCCCAAAATGCTTGTGTTGAACATTTGGTGACAATACTCCATAAAATGACTGTGTTACGAGCGTGCGTTGGCAGATTGCACACACACTCGTAACATCGTGCGTTTGTAATATTTTCACTCTGGATTTTCACCATTGGCATTTTTCCACACCTCTTGATGAACAATACAGCTGTCATTTCACATATCCTGCCCAAAATGTGTTTTTGCACTTCTGGCACAGATTAGCGCGGCCACTGTGCAAAATCAGTTTTTGGGACAGTTTGAGGAAATAACAGTGACACCGTACATGAGCAGAAGTGCTACAATGCCTATGTTGAAAATTTGGTGCCGAATGCCCATAAAATGACTGTGTTACAAGCGTGCATTGCACATTTCCCATGAACCCTTGTAACTTCGCAAATTTGCTATATTTATATGCCACATTTTCAACACTGGCATTTTTTTACACCTCCTTGTGAACTGTACAGCTGTCATTTTTCACATCCTGCCCACAATGTTTTCCCGCACTGCACTGCCAAAGCCAATGCCAGCGCGACAACATTCTGCATCGACAAATGCTTGTTCCTCTTGTGACAGCTTTACTCTGAATTTCTTCTTCAGTTGTACATTTTCAGCTGTTCTTGAGATAAGAGGAATCAAGAGAGAGAGATTTTCAAATTCCTCTCACTGACATTCCATGAAGACCTGAGCAACATTTCTTTATTTCAGTAACGTACACAAACCTCAGTAACATTCTCCTACAGTATATCTTTTTTCCTTCTTTTAATTGTGGCAGTTGAATTGAACTCTCTTTAACAAACTATGTCACCCTAAATGTTATTTTAACATGCTGTTCTCCATCCATTCCTAATCAATGTAATCTTTTTATTGATTTCAAATATTGCTGTATTACTTGCTAAATGCTTTCTGCAGCATAGGGCTCAGATGTCAATGATGCATACTCCCCTTATTAATTATTGAGACAGCCTGAATCATCAATAAAATCTCTCTCTTCCTCACACACTGAATGATCATTCAGCTCTCCTATCCTCATAATGTATTTAATTTTATTACTTGAATAAGGTTCTGGCTGCAAAATTGACTTTACAGCAGTTATTAACAGTGCATATTTAGTTAACCCTAAGAAGGCTATGTGCTGCAGACAATGACTCCAATTTTTAAAGCACAGAGGCTACCGGAAAATTACACAGGCTACCAAACTGAAAAAGATGGCAGTCAAACTGTCTGCCTAAGAGAAGTTTTAAGATATATCTCATTGCTCAGGGATGTCTCACTTCCTTATGTCAGATATTGTCAACTGGTCTCTGGACATGGGGTGGTCCTTAAGGACTGAAAGATAGCAGATGTGGTCTTGCCACACAGGAGTGGATGAAAGGATGAACCAGGAAATTATGCACCATTCAGCTTAACGTCTATGGTGGAAAAGATTATGGAGTCTATACTAAGAGAGGAACTAGTGGACTTCCGGAAGTAATATGTGCTACAGGACCCCAGACAACATGGGTTCAATAGAGGAAGATCTTGCTAGATAAATCTGACTAACTTCTTCAGCTGGGTGACCAGGGCAGCCGATAAGGACAGGCAGTTGCTGTAATGTATAGGCAGTCACCTCTTTCCCTCCTTTTCACAAGAGTGTACATGTTCAAGTCCAAACAGAAAACACTTGACCAAAGCAACGGAATATAGCAAAAAGTAATCTGTTTATGTGTTACAGAAAAGTGCAGTGAAAAATAGCTCAACCAGCTAGGTGCAGGGAAAACTCGCCACAATACAGTCAAAGACTATGCTGGAAATGAACTAACATGCCCCAAGTTGGGTGAGCTTTTTTACACTACATTTTTTTTTGTAACAGATTACTTTTTGCTACATTGCACTGCATTTGTCAGGTGTTTTGTATTGGTGCTTATTTTCCTGTCTGCCTGCCACTGTTTTTTTGATTATACAGCACATCAGATTTTGTCCTGGTGCTACATCAGTGTGCCCTGTCCATGTTCAGGTCCTGCAGTCTCTCCTCATATATCTTGCCTCCTAGTTTGTGGACCATCTTGGTTGCCCTGCACTGTACTGCTTCCACCTTGTCACAGTCCTTCCTCAGGTGTGGACTCAAGTACCTCGTGCAGTACTCCAAATATAGTCACATCAATGATCTGTACAATGGGAGGATCACTTCCCGGTTTTTGCTGTTTATCTCCCTTCCTATACATCCCAGCAGCCAGTTTGCCTTACCTGCAACTCCATTACACTGTGCAGTTGTTTACAGGTTGTCCAGTATTATGACCCCTAGGTTGTTTTCTTCCATGGTGCTTTCCAGTCCCTCTTCCCCCTTCCATTTCATCCTTTCTTCTTGAGTTCCCTTTTCCAATGTATATTACACGGCATTTTTTGCATTGAAACCCAGTTGCCATATCTTTGACCAACTCTCCAATCTACTCAGATACTCCCCTTGTTCCCTTATCCTTTCCTCTGTGATCTACCAAGCTACTTTTCTCCTTGAGCTCAAATACAGAGACAAGGGGGAACTCACTGAAACTTGCATAGGGGAAATCCAAGTGCACATCTGCAAGCACTTTTTCACTGAAAGAGTGGTAGACAATTGGAACAAGCTGCTGGAGGAAGTGGCACAGACCAAATAAGTGAGCAGTTTCAAACAAGTGTGATCCTCCCCCTCCCCGATATCTAAGGGCCTGATGATCAAGATCTGCAACAGAGTAGATGATCCAGATGGGGTGGGCAGAATGAGAAGAGATCTGGATAAACTAGCAAAATGGTCAGAAGAGTGGCAACCGGGATTTAATGCAAAGAAGTGCAAGATCATGCACATAGGGAAGAGAAACCCTGTAGCCACCTATAGGCTGGGAGGGAGTTGCTAGCAGTCACAAAGGAAGAAAGAGACTTGGGCATCATCATCACTGATGACCTGAAATCATCCAAGCAGACCTCTAAAGCAGTAGGTAAGGCTAGGGGGGTGTTAGGGTGTATTAGTAGGGGTATCACAAGTCGGAAGAGGGAGGTAATAATCCCTCTTTACAAGACACTGGTTAGGCCCCATCTGGAGTACTGCGTGCAGTATTGGAGGCCACATCTTCACAAGGACATTAACCAAATTGAGGCAGTCCAGAGAAGAGCAACCAAAATGGTGCAGGGACTGCGTCAGAAGACATATGAGGACAGATTAACGGAGATCAATATGTATACCCTTGAGCAAAGGAGGAGAGAGGTGATATGATCGAGGCATTCAAACACCTTAAGGGCATTAACAAGGTGAAAGAGTCTAACATGTTTAAATATAAGAAAATAGCAGGACAAGAGGACACAGCATGAGATTAGAGGGGGCTATTAGGGGAATGTGAGGAAATTTTTTCACAGAAAGGGTGGTGGATGCGATGGAATGGCCTACCTCAAGAAGTGGTGGCTATGAATACAGTGCAGGGCTTCAAACAGGCATGGGATAGGCATAAGGGAGCTATACAAATGAGTATGAATAGATAGGCCACTGACAAAGCAAAGGCCGATGGCACATTTATAAGGTAAAAAAAGAAATGGGCAGACTGGATGGGCCTTTCGGTCCTTATCTGCCGTCAGCTTCTATGTTTCTATGTTTCTATGAAAAAGTTCAGGGGAGGGACACCACTTCAAAGCAATCACATGCAGAATAAAAAAACTGGCACATACCTGGGTCCATCTTAGTCTCCAGATAGCGGTTGCTGGGCACAGCTTGCATCAGGGTGCAGAAAAGCAGCAAAACATAGGCTATGGAGCAAGAGGTTAACTGGCAGCAGGAGTTAAATTCATGAAGCAATCAGAGGTCCACTCAAAAGTCCACTATTTTTAACAATAAGGACATTTAATTAAAGCAGCATAAAACAATAACAGATTGCTCTGAGAACTGAGGCACAGCTAGGCAGAAAAAGCAGTGGTCTGTAGCACAGAGCCACAGCACCAGACATATGGCAATTAAGGCCGCAGTGCTGAGTCCCCACAGAGCTGAAGTGGCTCCCTTACAGAAACTGATGGCAGCAGTATGACTTATGCCATGCACAAACCACCAGGCCTCACACAGGTCAACTCCAGAGCCTACCACTCTCTCTCTCTCTTCTTGCACATTCGTAGTGGAGAAACACAGCTACAGCACCTCCCTTGATCTACATCACCTTGCAAAATAGGACCTACACAACTAGACCCCTGGCACCCAGTGCATCCCTGGTGCAGGCAATCCAAGGGATTCACCGGCTGAACTCTTTGCTCCCTGCAGGCCATCTTCATCCAGGTGGATTTCCACATGGGTTTGGGGATGCAGGCTGCCACCACTGCTCTCCCTATGATGCAGGCTGCCACCACCATGCTGTCTCCACCACCCGAGACTCCTTTTTCTGGTACTACATCTCCAGCACTATGGGCCTTCCCCACCCTGGTGCCACAGTGCATGCAGGTGGGTGCCTTACTCCTCAGGCGGCAGCTGTCTGTAAAGGCCCAGCTCCCAGCACACCACAAACTCTACCATGGCCACCCACTTCCTCGAGCAGACTCCCAGCGTTGAACCACTGAACCCAACCATGGCCCGGGCCAATGCCCCAGCCCAAACTGTTTATCTCTGTTCTGTCTCCCGAAGGTCTCTACAAGCCTGCCAATGCCTCCCAATAAATACCATTCAGGGGCACTATCTCATCCCAATCAGTGGGTGGGCCAACCTCCAAGCTCCCAAAAAGGCAACAGGGGCAGAGAGAGTTACAATAGTAAGCATCCCCAAAAGGGGGTGCTTACACAGGAATGGGACAGACCTATGGGATTAGTTAGAATGGGGTGGCTGCTAAGGCCTGCACAAAGTAGTTAGGTCAGGTGGGTAGACTGCATGGGCCTATGGGTATTTCTCTGCCAGCGTAATCTATGCATCTGTGTACTGAAGAAAAAAAAAATGCTTGCCCTCCCACACCACTTCAGGGATAGGTAATTCTTTAATTTCAGAACATTGGCAGCACTCACAGTGTTCAGAAGCTTTCAGTAGTGCTGTGCAACATGTACAATCCCAATGGCAGAATTTGTGCAGCATGGCAATACACTTCCAAAATTAATTTTGTAATTTATTTTTTGATAATTCTTTGACGTTTCAAAAGCATTTTGTGAAGTCAAGATTGACACTGTGAATTCCTATTCTGCATGTGGTTTTGCTTTCACGAGTAAGGATTGTTAATTGGTGGAAAGCCGTTTCTCAGTTACTGCTGTTTTTGTATTGTAGCCATGGATTAGTATTCCTCATGTGCTTTTTAGTGATGTAAGTCCAAAGCACTACAATAGCATTCTGCAGACCTGAAACAGTGGTCAGTATAAACTGCAGAATACAAGTTAATTGGCGGGTCCTTAGTCCACAGCTCTTCACTTATGCTTGAGGTTTATTTTCTCTTTGAGAGCGTGAGAGTTAGGGCAAGTGAGAGTGAGTGTGAGATACAAGAGTTTGAATCCAAAATTGTATACTTTCTGAGATGGCTACTGTGGAGGGCAGTCCTAGGAATGACCCAAAGGCACCTTTCTCATTAGACAGAGATGAGCACGCTGCTCAGGGAAGTGATTAAAAATGCTGACAGGCCTTCTAGGGACAAAAAGGCTGCAGTTACTTATGAACATACGAATTTCCCAGCAGAAATAGACCACCTGGTCAATCAAGTCTGCTTGAGTGGGCAGCTAGCACCCTTACCTTGCTGCTGCCCTGCCCCCTCCCACTCCCAATTACCCCCCTCCTTGGTCCATCCCCTTTTGAAACTACCCACTGTCTTACACGCTACCACCTCCTCTGGTAGAGCATTCCATTCTGCCACAACCCTCTCCGTAAAAATGTGTCTCCTCATTTCCGTCCCTTTAGAGCTCTTACCCTCACCCTCTACCCTACGACAATGGCCTTCCTGCCTGCATACCCCCTTCCCTCTCACCTGCAGTGCTTATTTTTAAGATTGCCCTTGGCTGGTATGTCATGCTACCTAACATTTGGCACATTTTGAATTACTGGAATTTCCTAAGCCTCAATCTCTTACTACTTTTTATTGTGTAACTATGTATTATTATGTTAACCTTTGTATGTATGTATACCCCCCATTCCTTCGACGTGGAACCTTTGTAAATGAGCAGTTCCTGCTCAAAGGTATTTGTAATCCTAGATTTCAATAAAATAAAATAAATAAAAAATAAATCCCCCCTCTCCAATCTACGGCAGTGCCTCTTGTGTCCCTCCCCCTCTGCAGCCTGAGTATCCCCTCAGTATCTGCCTTGTTTATCCCCTTTACACACTTAAAGGTCTCAATCATACCCCCCAGTCCCTTCTCTCCTCCAGTTCATCTAATAGAGAAAATCTGAGCAGAGATCCACAGTTTGGTGAATAGCAGGGAGAGAAAGAAACCCAGACAGTAAAGCAGTTCAGTGATAGGAGGACATTCAACATCAAGAGCCATATGTTAGGGCTGGGCAGACTGCTCTGCAGGAGATCCGAACCCCCGGATCGAACCCACAGTCCACGAACCCAGATAAATATGAACTTCGCCACAGTGCCATTTAGTTTATTGTTGCCATGGGTATGCCGTTGGCATGCTTGCTTAATGTACAGGTGGCCAGCGGTATCCAATCAGGCAACAGACAGTCACATGATGCACTCATGATATATAACTGTGTTGAGTGTGCAACGTGGCCCAGATGAGTTGGAGGACAGTTGGAGGAGCACCTCGCTCAATGCAGCAGAGCAGAGCCACCAGAAGATGTCGAAAAGAAAAACCCCATATAACATAAAAAAATATACATTTTTGGAGAGGAAGAAAGAGAAACTAGAGACGAGAGAGAAAGGAGATTTACTGGGGTGAGGGGAAGAGAGAAACTGATCATAGGGGGAGGAGGAGGATGGAGTCAGGACTGAAGAAAGGAATCCAGAGTGACTGGGGAGATAGTGGTGGCCTGGGTGGCTGCTGGGGGGAGGCAAAAGGCAAGCAGGGACGCAGTGTGTACATGAGAAAGGGCAGGCTGGCAAAATCTTTGACTTGTGCCATTCCCAAAGATCCAGAAGAGAGAGGGAGAGCATTCCAGAAGATCCAGAGGAGAGAGGGAAAGACTACTGGGGGCCCAAGAGAAATTTTACAGTTACAGAAAATCCCAAATGAAAGTTTTTTTCTTTTCTCAGCATCGGACAGTATGGCTGTGTACATGAGCATGGGCAGGCTGGTAAAACCTTTGACTTGTGCCATTTTAAATCCAGAGGAGAGAGGGAGAGACTATGGGGGACCCAAGAGAAATTTTACAGTTACAGAAAATCCCAAATAAAAGTTTTTTTCTTTTCTTGGCCCCAGACAGTGTGGCTGTGTACATGAGCAAGGGCAGGCTGGCAAAATCTTTGACTTCTGCCATTCCAGATCCGGGGAAGGGAGAGAAGAGAGAGAGAGAGAGAGAGAGAGGAGGGGAGAGAGAGAGAGAGAGAGAGAGAGAGACTCACTGGGGGCCCAAGAGAAATTTGACAGTTACAGAAAATCCCAAATAAAAGTTTTTTTTTTTTTCCTGGCTTCAGCGTGGCTATCTGTACAGGGCAAGGGCAGTAGGCTGGAAAAATAAATCTTTCACATGTGCTGTCCAGAGGGGAGAGATAGAGACTGTGGGGTGGGGGGTACACAAGAAATGTAACAGTCCCAGAAATCCCAAATAATTTTATTTTCCCTGGCTTCAGTGTGGCTGTGTGTACAGGGCAAGGGCAGCAGGTTGGAAAAATAAATGTTTGATTTGTGCCATTCAATCATGATCACTTGTTAACATTTACTCACAATTTCATGTATTAAAAAAAATATTGCTCAGACAAACAACATACGAGTTGATGTGCCTGTGCTGCTGGCTGTGGGTGGCCCATGGGAAAAAACCTGACTTTGTAGCTCGTAGCAGGCTGCTTACACTACAACACAAATAAAGTACAGCTACACACTAGTGTCATCATCACTCATTCCCCATTATTCCTCCTTATTATCATCATTAGTTTTATAGTATTCCGTGTTACATTACGTATGAGCATCAACCAACCCTCAGTGTAGGACTGTGCTGCATGTGGCCATGCACCAGGTGTCTGCACCTCCACACACTTAACAGTTGCTGAATTTGGTCACTTAACAGTAACTAACTGTATTGTAGGAGTCAGTCTGGTAATCTCGGAAGGAAGTTGTGGTGGACTGCTGTGCTGTCGGTGTGCTGTGTATAATCACGAGCCACAACAGTAAATTTGTCCCTGGTCTGTGGGTATGGGTGGGAGTCATCAGAAGGACATCACGTTAGTTAGAGGGATCTTTATTTACAGGTTAGAATACTAAGAAAAAATGGATCAAAGTGTTGATGAGGTGCATTCCATTTCTCAGGTAGGCAGTGGCACTGCAAAAGACAGCAATCAGCCTGAAAAGGGAAAACAAAATCAAACCCCAAAAAGTGATTTTTTCACATCTAAGGTTTTGTCTTCCAAGCAAATGCATAAATCCAAAAAGGTGAATGTCTTGGATCATCATCAGTCCCAAGTAAAAAAAAAGCTATGTAGTTAAAAAAAAACTAAAGGCTTGGTAGGTACCACCCGCAGAGGCACCCAACGGTATGGAACAATTGTATACTATGCTACTGCCTGTCCCTCATCCAATTCTTCTGAGGCTGATCCCGACAAAGGTAATAATAAAGATGAAGAGAATGATCAGGCAGCACAAGGCTTACTGGAGGGGATGGATATTGCAGATGAGGAAGAAACAGGCAGAAATGTTTTGGTTATGGAAGGGGGGGGCAGTGGGAATAAACTACAAGAGGAACAGGCCCAAGAAAAATCCGGGAAGGGGGGACACTGAGAAGGTGACCGAGGTACCATGCCTTCCTGGGAAAAAAACCAAAAAAAATATCATCTTTTGTTTGGTCATACTTCTCCATTAGTGCTTCCAATGAGTTGGTAGCAATATGCTCTATTTGTAAATGGCCAATCAGCAGGGTTAAAAAGAAAGGAGCATTGGGAACTTCAGCACTGAAAACCACCTAGACAGATGTCATAACATTACTGAGAACTCCAGTTGTGAGTCTCGAAGAGAAAATGACAGTGATAGCTCACTACACTCGGGTAACTCCCATACAGTAGATGAAAGCAGTGGCACCCTCTGAAGTACTACTGAAACACCTCCACCACCACTTCCTCCCATTTGAAAGACTCCTACTGTTACAGAAAGTGACCATGTGTTCAAAAGCCCTCCTCCTTCAAGGAGACAGCTTATCATCTCAGAAACCTTTGCGCATAAAGCCAAATATGCCTCGACTCACCCTGTTGCTGTTACAATCAAAAAAAAATTTCAGAAATGATAGCTGTTGATTTGCTACCATATAACGTGGTTGAAGATATTGAATTCAGGTGACTGCTTGAGTACCTTGCACCTCAATATAGTATACCATCGCAGAAATACTTCTCGACAACAGGGATTCCAGATCTTTATGATATTGTACGTAAAATATTAAAATGCACCTTGTGCAGTGCTATTGGGAGGGTGGTGCATCTCACAACAGATATTTGGACAAGTTGTCAGTCTGAACCCTTCATGTCTGTTATGGCACATTGGGCATGTTTTGATAATTCACGTGGGACTGGAAACAGTGAAGAACTGCACTTTGCTTTTCTAAGAATGTTTTATTTTCCATCTGAACATACCTCATATATTTATTTATTTATTGCTAGGATTAAAAATACCTTTGAACCAGAGGTTATTTTACAAAGGTTCCACATCAGAAACAGAATACAGTGGTAGTACATACAAAAAATTGTTTTTTTTTTAGTATAAATCAAGAAAGGTAAACAATATAGTATGGCGACAAGGGTGGAAAGACACTTATTTACATACGTTGTACAGTAAGGTATTCAGTCATTGATGTGGTACAGTGAAAGGTACAGTAGGGAACAATACATGAAACAGTCACAGGCACAGCAGGATAAGAGATGAGAGAGTGGGGGGATGCAGTCAGTAAATTATGACTTTGTCTGCCAGGGCTAAGCGAGAAGGATAGACAGTTGGGGGGGGGGGTTAGAGAGAATATTTTATCAATGAAGAGCTCCAAAAACCAATAGTGCAATGGCTCACTTCACAGGGACTGTCAGTTGGCTTTATAGTTGCAGATAATGGGTCCAACATAAGGAAGGCCTTAGAGGAGGGGGACTTTGTTCATATCCGTTGCTTTGCACATTGCTTAAATTTAATAGTTCACAGTTTTCTCGATGATGACAGGGAGATTAAGGCTCTTGTTAGCACTGCTAAAAGAATATGCACTCATTTCAGTCACTCAAGCAAAGCCTGTCACTTGTTTGAAAATATACAGCAGGAGCACAGTTTACCTTTACACAGACTGATCCAAGACATTTCTACTCGATGGAATGTGATGTTTCATATGTTCCAAAGGCTGCTGAAACAAAAGAAAGCTGCCAGGCAATACACCTTGGAAAATACAATTGGTGATTCAGACATCTATATTACTCCACCACAGTGGGTCATGCTGGAGTTTCTCATTGTACTGCTCCAGCCATTTGAGGAAATCACCAGGGAGGTTAGTGCAAACACAGCAACTCTCAGCCAGGTGATACCCCTAATAAAAAATGTTAAATTCAGATTGAATCTTATTAGGGAAAAGTTAGAGAAGCTAGACAGTTCCATGATCACACAGGCTGCCAGTGGTTCTGCTGATGCATGCAGGTTGCCCCCAAGAATACAAGATCTAATGAGACTTATGATCAAAAAAGTTGAAGAAGATGACAAACTATGTAAAATGCTTCATTCTGAGTACTACATTAAAGCAACAATCTTGGACCCATGATACAAATCGAAGCAACTATTGAGTCATGATGATGACACTTGTTTTGAGATAAACAAACAAGAAATAATTGATGAGGTGAGTGCCGTCAAGGAACAGAGTACAACAGCAGCACCACGTTCAGAATCTTCTTCACGACACAGTACAGCATCAGGTGGTCCATCCTCTATTGTTGTGGCATTTTCTCCTCTTCCTCCTCAGTCACTGCAGCTGCATCTTCACCACCAGCCAAACACAGCACTGTCCAACAGTCACTTGGTTCAGCTTCATGTCTCTGGAGTCGCTTAGTAGATGTAATTGTAATTGTAACATCTTCATCTGCCCCTTGTACCACAACCTCAGCACAGACCATTGTTGAAATGTACCTGGCAGAGCCCAATATCAGCTGGAATGCTGATCCTCTCAAATACTGGAAATCCAAACAAAATATGTGGCCTGCTTTAGTAAACATTGCAATGAAGTACGTGAATTGCCTTCCGACTAGCATCTGTTCAGAATGATTGTTTAGTTCAGCTGGTAACATCATTACTGACACACGATCCTGTTTGACACCAGAAAATGCTGAGCACCTCACATTTCTCAAAGTAAAAATTCCTCACTTTAATTTCAAATATGATACCTGAGTAAAACATACACTGATTGCTCTGAGCAGGCCCTTTCCACAAAACCCTTTCAAGAATTTGTGCCTGTGGAGCAAATTTTTTGTTACCAATTAATTGCAACAAGTCAGGACAGGATGGACTAGGCCAGGCCACTGTTACTTGAATGCTCACATGAGCAGCACAGAAAAAAATAACATCAGTAGGTTCAGAGTCCAGATACAGCAAGCAACTGTATGTCATGTAATAAACTTACTTGGTGGTGCCAGGTATCACTGTTTGATCTGGAAGGTAGGGTAATGCTGTCTACTACTACTACTACTATCACTTTTTTGTTCTCATGAGTCATGACTACTACTTGCCACTTTTTGTCCTTACTCCAAGCCTTACTACTACTTGACACTTTTTTGCTCTCAACAACTAATCCTGACTGTACTGTTTTAATTTCCGTACAGTGTACGGCTTAGCAGATGCCTGAAACCCAGAAACTGAATACTCTTTGTATATTTCTCACATCCCCCATATTTGGCTACGATTACCTCACAGAAAAAAAGATGCTACTAAATTCATATTCATTTCTTTATTATTTGTGTGTGCGTGGTATGGTAGTCTGGTTACATCTCACTTATAGTAACTGGGCTGAGATTATTACTTCATTTCATTTTTGATACTTAAATTACTTGGCAGTGGCTGGCAGCAATTGTGGAACTAGGAAGGATGTCATTGTGTTATGTGTCTGTCATCAGGTCTTCAGGTGGCAGTGGTAAACTTTTTTATGACTGCACTGCACTTGACCAATGTGATGTGTGAATGGTTGCCTGCCTGGGTGGTGGTGATCACTATATCTTTCATTTTTCTTCTTTAAGGATTCAGTGGGTTGATCAGATTTAGTAGAAGTATTTGTAGTACTAGAAAACATTACCACCTCTTGGACCAGGTAATGTACCATATACCACAGTACACCGGGTATGCGAAGCAGTTGCATCATTCATATGGGCAGGGTGTGTGGACTGTCTTAGTGCTGCTCATTTGATCATTCATATACATTTCTTTGGCCCATTTGGCTCTGACTGGAACATCCATCAAAATAATACCCACACAGCACCATTAATAAAAAAAAAATCTTAGCTGCCTGGCAGTGCCTGCAGTGCTTACTTGTGCTATGATATAGGTATTTAGATCTGTCTCTCTCTCTCTCTCTCTCTCCCTCCCTGCACTCTCATGCCACGAACCTGAGCAGGATATGCCACCATGACTGTAAATTATTAGAAAAGGTGCAAAGAAAATAACAAAACATCTACATGGCCTTCAACATGAATCTTATGAAAATAGACTTCATTCTCTTAATCTCATGACCCTTGACACCCGTCGTATTAGAGGGGACCTCTTGTTCTTGTTTGGTCTAATCCAACATCCTTATCTTATGACCGAGCTTGGTCTTGAATTCAAGAATGATATTCATAATACTAGGGGGCACGCCTTACAGTTTGTAGACAAACCATGTCATCATATAAGTTGGAAATATTTCTTTACACTTAGATCCACTGAACCCTGGAACAGACTTCCCCTTGAGGTAGTCATAAGCAAAACTAAAAACTTATTTAAACTTCGTCTTGACAAATTAATTAATTCAGGGTATGTTCTTTCCTATTACAATGTATATTAGAATAAGAGATACATGGGCCATTGGCCTCCTTGCTCTTCAGCAACCTTAGTATGAACCTTAGTGTTACAGGCCAGCCATGAAGGGGCTAGTAGTGAGTGATTACTTTTTTATTTAGCCATTTTACATTCATTTTTATACAAATAATCCATTAAATTATTTTCTTTGGGCCTCTGTCTGTGACCGACTTTGGACACTTTTATGCATTTTTTTTGCATTTTTTCAAATATTTGGCAATAAATCAGAACCAATCAGAACAAATCAAAACTTCACCATGTTCTGGTTCATATTTAATAAAGGTCAGAACGTCACAGAGTTCTCCCAGCTCTACCATGCTTGCTGGAGACAGTGGTGGTGGTGGGGTTATTACAGTGACAGTAGGACAGAAACTGAATTTATTTCACTTATACTATTCATAAAACACTGCAATATTTTAAGAAACACATATGACTGAACACTGAGAGTCTACAGATTGTCTCCTGGACAGTGTGGTGGCTGGTCAGTGGTGCAGCTGTTGGCAGCTGACCTGAACTGGAGGCAGCCATGGGTGGTCCTCCTCCTCCTCCTCCTCCTCTCCCCCTCCTCCTCCTCCTCCTTCCACATTCTGAACTAAACAGTGTTTTCATAATCCAGCGTTTGTTCCACCACCAACACTAGACTAAGATATGTAAATCATATACTACAGCAAGTCAAGAAAGTGAGTCAGAGACTGGGTCCAATGAGATGGGTGTCTGGATCACTTACAGTACAAGTAAGGAAAAAATTGATACAACGATTGAAAATGCCAGTATTAGCCTATGGTTCTGTTATATATATGAACTCTACTCGGTCAGTTTTAAATAGATTGGATAAAATATATTATAGACTGGGGAAGTTTATTACAAAACGTGCCTATGGCACACATCATTGTAATATATACAGTACGCTTGGGTGGCTCAATCCACAAGAACACAGAGCCTATCAGTGGATTATATTTTGTCACAAACCTACAGTATACTCTCAAAGAAAACACATCCACTAGCACATTTGGTAGAGACAGCACCTCACTCAAAACAGTTGGCTTGTTTAAGAGTAATCGCCCAGAAAAGTCCTCTGATTAAATCATGCAATAGACTTGGAGATAATACCTTACAAAACAGCTTAGTTTAATGTTTGTATAGTCTTAATAAGTCAAATCAATAAAACTTATTAACCACCACAAAATAGCTTAGCAAGATATTGGAACAATCTCCTGTATGAACTGAAATCAGTAGTTAGCTTACCAGCTTTTAAGATATTATTGTATAACCATCTTAGTTCAACTTGCTCCCGTTTTAGATAGTATACTATTATGTTACGATATGTTGATTTTGTTGTTTGTGTGTGCATTTTTGTAAAACTGTACCACAGGACATTGTTGAAAAAGGGGGATAAAACCCTAACAATTTATATCTTGTATAAAAAAAAATTTAATCAATCAATCAATCAACCATCTACCCAGTCCATGGGCCTGGCTGTCTGCTCCATGGAGGTTCCCCAGTCTCATCCACCATTAACACCATTGTCCATCTGTACAGTTGTGGTCCCTCTAGAAGTTATGCAGGCATCACCCCCATCCACCATGGGTCTGTTTGTGAATAGTGTAGCAAAATATGCATTAAACATTGCTTAGTCATTGCCTCTGATGTTATGACAGTTCCTCCCCACCACTATTTTCCTTTTTCCTTTTTTAGTTTAAATTAGATGTTGTCATAACCAGAATATGAAGAACTTAAAATGTTACTTTGTTCTTGTACATTTTTTAGACCTGCACTGTTGCTACTGACTTGTCTTAGTTTAGCTATACTTCAGCAACTCACACTGATTTTTTTTTTTTTTTATTTTTATTTTGTATTTTTTTGTTATTCTTTGGTAACTGTGTAAGGACCACAAGGCACTAGGCCTGTTTTCAGGGGTGACCTGGGAGCACTGAGTTGGTTAAGTGAATTGCTCAGGGTCACACAGTATACAATTGGAGGTTGTGGGAATCAAACCCAGGTTTGTTGGATGTACCAAGCTCATTCACAGCTTGGTTGTTCTAACTTTCAGGTTATATAGCCAGTCTATACTGCCAACATATCATGCTGCATTGTTATTTGCACATATTTTAATTCTGCTTTCAAATTTAGATTCTGTTATTCTGCTTCCTGGATTAACTTGAATCAGTTGCTCTGTACTGAGTCTTGTTTTGGTTTTGCCCATCTGTTTTTTTCCCCATCTGCCCCTTCCTGTGGGTTGCACCTGGAAATGAGCCTTGGCTCAGTTTGTCTTTTGCAGCCACCAGGGGGAGCAAATGGGAATATTTCAGTAATCACTAAACCAAAGTAATCCCTGTAAAGAATTAAGGGTTCTAACTACAAATGCTAGAAGCTTAAATCTGGTTAAAAACAATGAGCTTCAGACAATTATACATCAACATAACTTGGATGTAATTGTTGTGTGTGAAGCATGGCGGGATGACTCCTCTGAATGGTCCTTCACTATTTCGGGATTCTCTCTATATAAAAGAAATAGAACTAGCAAAAGGGGGAGAGGAGTCTGCATATATGTCACAAATAGGTAAGAGTTCAATGAGCATGCAGTTAATTCTGAAACAGTAGAAGGAGTATGTGTCTGCATAAAAATCCCACATGGGGTAGCCTTTTAATAGGTAACTTCTATCGACCTCCATCTGTGGAGAATCAGTATGACCAGGAACAAAGGTTAACTATTGGCAAATTATCCAGAAAAAGTAAAACAATTATCTTGGGTGATCTAAACCTCCCTGGCATAGACTCGGTCTCACTTAAGGCCTCCACTCATCAAGAATCAATGATTTTAGATACATCTATCAAGTCTGGGCTTGAACAACTAGTAAAAGAACCCACAAGAGGAAATAACATCCTTGATGTAGTACTCACTAATATCCCAACAGAGATAATTAACATAACCATCTTTCCCCCGCTAGGAACTAGTGATCATAACAGCATCATGTTCTCCATTAACAAACAATATACTGCCTCGAATATATCTTGGATCCAATATCACTATCCCAAAGTGAACTACAGGGGTATATGGAAAGTGCTAAAATCAATCAATTGGAGCTATGTTTTAGCTAACAGAACAGTTGAAGAATGCTGGGCCATTTTTAAATCATTTATATATAGATTAGAAGCTATGTTCATTCCCCAAAGGAGATGTACTAACAACAGGAGCAAAATCCCTCCTTGGCTAACTAAAACAGTCCAAAAACACATCAAAAAAAAAGAAAAGGCCTTAGCTAAATATAACAAGCATTTGTCAATGCCGAATGTTGCTTGCTTGTATGTGCTGTTTAGGTATTTGGAAGTGATAGTTCCATGCCTTCCTCCCAAGACATCCACTGTGTCTAATGACAGTTGTACTGTTCATAAGGAAGTGTGGAAAAATACCACTGGTGAAAATCTGTACTGAAAATATTACAAATTCATGAACTTACGAGAGTGCGTGGAAACTGCGCAATGCTCACTCGTAACACAGTAATTTTACGGACTTTTGTCACCAAATTTTCAAAATAATCATTTTAAGACCTCTACTCATGAACAGTGTCACTGTGATTTTCTTAATCTGTCCCAAACTTTGATTGCGCACACCAACTGCGCCATTGTGCGCTACATGCATGGAAACATATTTTGGACGACATGTGAAAAATGACAGCTGTACTGCTCATAAGGAGGTGTGGTAAAATGGCAATGTTGAAAATCTGGAGTGTAAATATTAAAAATTTGCGAACTTACAAGTGTGTGTAGGTACTGCGCAACGCATTCTCGTAAAACAGTCATTTTTAGGAATTTTTTCACCAAATTTGCAACATGGACTTTTTGAGAGTCCACCTTATGAACACTGGCACTGTCATTTTATTAATCAGTCTCAAAAGGTGATTTTGTGCAGTGCCCATGAAATCACCCTTCGGGCCCGATTAATGCCATGACAGTTTCAGAATTCATGAGGAGGGGTCTCACCAACCCCATGTTGAAAATTTGGGCCAAAATTCCAAAAAATGCCTGCGATATGCATCAAAGTTGAAAATAACCCTATTTATTCCATTATACAGCTTACCGTCATTTCTTCAGTTTGCGATGCGACTTTGAAGAGTGAAAGCGTGTTCCTATCCACGAAGATAAATCGTGCTGGACTCGGAGCTAAGTGTGGGGTGAGTGGGGTGTGGAGACAAAGTGCAAGAGGGTGGACATGGGTGGGGAGGGGCATGGAGACCTTCACGAGGGAAGGTTTTTGTTTACAGGGTTTTATGTGTTTTTTTTAGAAAGACAATGCTGGACGTTTGCCATGCTGGGTGGGCTCCCAGTGTGGCAGCTGGAAGCCTGTTTGGGGGGTCCTTGAGCCGACAGGGGATTGGGCACCCCTGTCTGCCATAACAAATATTTGCCATGCTGGGGTGGGTTACCAGCGTGGCACCTGGAAAGCTTTTGGGGTGGCGTGGAGCCGACGGGGGAATTGGGCACCCCCCGTCAGCCATAACAATTTCTGCCATGCTGGGGTGGGCTCCCAGCATGGCATCTAAACTTTGGGGAGGCGTGGAGCCAGCAGGGTTTAGCACCTGTTGGCTATACAGACTATGCATGGAAGGGGAGCACATGAACACGTAATATGCATGCGTGAGTGCGTGTGTGAGGGGGAGCACTGCTCACTGAAGTGGAGCTCTCCCTTTCAACTGTATGCCACTGCATTTTCAACTGCTGTCATAGACAGCAGCAGCATTCATTGGAGAACTGAGGCCGCACCTGCAAACACACTGGCTGAATTGGAAGACAGCTGCCACACCTCCAAAAACTTGGATGATGGCACTATGTTTCCTGTACATGCGTGCAAGCAACATAAAAATCAGTCAGACAAAAACACAAAAAGTTTACCAGGTAGGCACTCCAGTTGGAACAATAGGTAATAATAAGGGATTGCTTTGAAGCACTTATATATCTCTAGAGGAAATACATATACCAGAGCTGAAATTTGATCAAACCAATTGTTTTACTTTTTAAAATAGCAAAATGTTATCCGGCCTGGTGGCATTGAGGGCTGAGGCGCTGGACGCCTTACCTCAAGCCATGCCGGTGACCCATGTTCGGGAATGAGCACGGGTCGTTGGGGGTTGGTGGGGAGGAGAAGGATTGAGCATCCGTTGGACTGCTCTCCTTCTCTGGGGTGGGGGGACACTAGCTGTCGGCGCTGCACTGGCCCCTAGCAGCTGCTGGGGGGCAGCGCGCCGATGCTACAGCTGAAGGAGAGGAGACAGGCAGACGCTTGGTGAGAGCACATACAGTAGCGTGCGCGCTCTCACAGCAGGTGTCATTGCATGCCATGCCTCCTCACAAGGGGAGAAAAGTGGAAAAAAAAAAGCTCCAGCTGGATGACGTGGTCCCCGGAGCGTGCCACCTCCAATAAGGCACCTCCCTAGCATGGATCCATTTGGGGTGGGTTGAGTCGCTCCCCACCACCCTGCCATGAAGGGTAAGTCATGGGGTGCATAAGGGAGGGGGTCTAACCTTCTGGGGAGGGCGTGCTGGGGGACAACTGATGGTAGAAGCTGGGAGCTCGGAAGAAATAAAACAGCAAAAAAAAAAATAGCAAAGGAAGGTAGATCCAATCTCTAATATCAGCCTTTTCTGCATAATCCCTCCTGGTAGTAGTGACCTACATCTTTATTATTTGACTTCCTGTAGATCTAGTGAAACTACAGGCAAATAAATCAATTAATAAATAGTAAGACCATTAAAGAATGGTTTACTATCAACTGATCATACTTAACCATCCTTTTGCATTCTGCCAACATGGGAAGCAACGTCCCAATGTTTTGTTAATGGACATACTGTACTGTAATAAGACTTTGTAATATTAAGGTAAACAACTGGTTAGCAAACCAAACGTGTTACAAACCTGTATTTAGAAAGCAATTAGTGGGTTGCTGCAACCAGAACCAGAAAGAGCAGATTTAGAAAGATTATTAAGCCTACAAGTAGGGACTGCAAACCACACTCGTGTTTACCTTTGCACGGATTTTGCGTAATTTCAAGTTATTGCATAATTCTGTGTACATTTTCATTTAGAACAGCACCCCCCACCACACACACACACACACACACACACACACACACATGCACGTTCATTATAAACACTGTATAGTGGGTTGCGGGATCCAACCGAAAGGCTTACTTTAGTAGCTAACAATTTAAATACCAATAGTTACAAGAATACACTTCAGTAGCATTGGCCTGCAAAGTAAACTGCTTCGAGAACTCCTTTGTGCAAGTTTTTTTTTTTTTTTTTACTTTGTAGATGCATTATCCTCTTCAAGTCTTAATTAAATGTTGAAGCATCAGTGCTTATCATACCCATGCATTCCTTATCTCTTATAGTCGACACTTTATCTCAGGTGCCTAAAATAAATTGAAGACCTCACCTAATGTTGAACTGATACCATATTTTGCATGGCTGCATTAGTTTCCTATTTTCTTTCAATATTAATGTTTGTCAGTGTTGCATAAACTGAGGAGCATGTACTGAAAAAGACGTAGCAGTCAAGTTAGTCTTAAACTAATTGCTGAAACAATTAACACGCTTAGTTTTACCAGACTGAGATCTCACTCTAGTTTTAGCAGTGTGTGTGTGTGTGTGTATGTGTGTTGTGGTGGGGGGGGTGCAAGGGTCAAATTTCCAAATAAAGAAAGGCAACTTCTTGAAAACACCTGCTGATACCGATGGTCCCATCTGAGTAACACTAAAATGTCTGTATCATACCTCACCTGCGAAGGGGATTGTGGGTTTAGTCTAAAGTTAATATTCTCACCTAATGGCACAACCGTGGAGGTTATTGTGATAACTTCAGTTACAGAAATCACACCTTCTTTTTCCTCGCTGATTTCTTATAGCATTTATACAGCTAAACTGAGCTTCCGAGGCTGTGCTTTTTCAATCTTCTCACGGAACCTACAATCAATTTGGCTATGAACATGAACACACTCCCAGCATCAAGTGAGCACCGCGAAATGCCGCACAAATGTATTGTGCTAAGCAAGAAAACGAGGGGGGCAGTTAACACATTACGTTCACTGGGCATCATCAGTGCTGTCGGCACAACTCCCTCTAACCTTGAGAAATATTTAGACTCTGACAATAGCACTCGGGGTCTGGAGCTCCAATGAGAATTGTTCCTGGTTGTCAGTATAGGGTAGTAAATGGTGGAACCTAAATATTAGCACGATGATCAGCTTATGAAAAAAAAATACTTCAAATGCCTAACTCTAGAAACAGATGGCAACTAGAGTGATGATTCGTTATAGCAAGTGATGACAACCCAACACAGAGTGCATGGGGGGGCGCATGAGCATGCAATATGCGTGCGTGCGTGCTGTGTGTGGGGGGGGGAGCGCTGCTCACTGAAGCGGAGCTCTCCCTTTCAGCTGTATGCCACTGCATTTTCAACTGTTGTCATAGACAGCAGCAACATTCATTGGAGAACTAGGGCCACGCCTGCAAACACACTGACTGAATTGGAAGATGGCTGCCACACCTCCGAAAACTTGGGTGATGGCACTATGTTTCATGCACATGCGTGCAAGCAACATAAAAAGGACCCAACTGACTACAACAAAGATAGATATAAACAGCAGCTAAAAACAACTAAAGAAATAATTAGGCAGGAAAGAAGCAAAACTGAATTAAGATTCAGCTCTGTTTTTTCTAAGGCAGATCAAGTACCTACATCAAGAATTTCACCTAACGATATATTCAGTGCCATTACAGAAGATGAGGTAATCTTAAGGAACTCAAGGAAAAATCCTTCCCAGGGTCAGACAAATCAATGCCAAATTTTTGAAAGAAACAGTGAATGAGTTATCAGTGCCCCTCACTATTTTGTTCAATAAATCTATTCATACTGGAATAATCCCACCTGACTGGAGGAAGGCTATTGTGGTTCCCCTATATAAAAGGGAAATAAAAGCAAGACTAATAACTATAGACCCATTAGTCTGACATCAATAGAATGCAAATGTATGGAAAAGTTATTAAAATCTAGGCTTGAACAGGAGATATATGACAACAACCTAGGTGATCAAAATCAGCATGGTTTCATAAATGGAACATTGTACACCAGTAGTTTAATATCCTTTTATGACTCAGTTAGCAGGCGTCTGGATATGGGAATTCCAGTGGACGTTTTACTGTTAGACCTTAAAATGGCCTTTGACAAGGTCCCACATGCATAGCTTATATTAAAAATGTCGGAATTAGGCCTGAACTCATACATAGTAAGATAGGTTTCTGAATGGCTCAGAAGCAGAACCCAACAAGTCCGTATTGCTGACTCATTATTCTATGAAATCACGGTCACTAATGGTGTGCCTCAGGGTTCTGTGTTGGGCCTCATGTTGTCTGGGATTTTTATCAGAGATATTAATTCAGAAAAAAACTGTCTGTCGGTTAAATTTGTGGATATCACCAAGCTTTTTTCCGAAGTGGATACTATCACCAAATCAACCCTTATCCAATAAGATCTCAATCTAATTGATAGATGGGCGGAACAAAATAAAATGGAATTTAACATTGAGAAATGTTCAGTGATCCACTTTGGTAAAAGAAATCACAATACTATTTATTATCTAAACGGGCATCCAATCAAGGCAGTAGACTCAGAAGTTGATCTAGGTATCATTGTCAATAAAACTGTCATCCACCGACCAGTGTAGACAAGTGGCTCTTAGAGCCAATAGAATTTTAACATCAATTAAGAAATCATTTGTTAATAAGAGCAAGGCCTGTATTCAACCACTGTATACAACCTATGTTAGACCACATGTGGATTAGGCAGCTTCATTCTGGGTACCATATTTAGTTAAAGATTCACGGCTAATTGAGTCAGTCCAAAGAAGGGCCACTAAACTCATTACTCCCATTAGCAATTTATCTTATGATGAAAAATTTAGAGCCCTAAACCTGTATGATTTAAATTCACCCAAAAATAGGGGTGACATACTCATGCTCTTTAACATGTTAAGGGACCCATATCTTATGAAGGACTGTAATCTCTCTTGGACTTTAAAATCAGATGGACTTAGATGCCATAACAGGCAACTATAGATTCCTAAGGTCAATACCAATAAGAGAAGTAATTTCTTTACTATTAGGACGTGCAAATTATGGAATTCCTTACCCAATTATTTGTGTGATATCAGTTCTTTTGAAATGTTTAAAAATACTCTGGATAAGTAACTACTAGACTATGGGTTGTAGCATACTCCCTGCAGGTGCAGGGAAGGCCTACTGGGTCAGGAACCCAGTCGCTGCGTCTGGGACTGGGTTTGATTCCCAGTCCCAGAAACTTATTTTTTTCCCGATTTGTACATTCCCGAGTTGAACGCCCCCCGCGCACCCAGAGTTGAGAATCTTTGTAGAATTGGTTCAGGGCACAGCCCCCAATAACGGGGTGTGGGGTGTGGATCCCCCCACAAAAGAAGACGTGTCTCATGGCAGAAATCACACTGTATTGGCAGCGCAATTTTGCCATGCAGCATAATCAATCAATCAATCAATCAATCAAATCTTTATTTATCCAGGCGATCACCATTGAGCAAGCTCATTTACAAGGTGGACCTGCTGTTTGTCAAGGATAGATATACATGCATAGATTAGCTGTGCACTACACAAAATGTTTAAGTAAGAAAACAAACTTACAATTGAAAGGTACAGTATATACATTCCAGTACACTTGTGGGAACAGATAAACAACACAAGACATTATTGTGGCATGTTCAATCCTTCATATACATGTAAGTTAAGTATCACTTTATACAGGTCTCAGACGAAGGGTGCAAATTATGACCATTTCATCACTCAGAAACTAATTCTAGCTTGGAGGGTGGCCATGGCTTAAATAGGGCCCATGTTTACAACTGAACAACTATTAGGGTGGCATGTAAGGAGTAGGTAAAGAAAAAGTGCCAAGGGTTCTGAGGGCCAACAAGGCAGCTGGCTACTGAACGGGTTAGGGAGGGAATAGAGGGGTTAAGTTCATGGCTGTGTGTGGTAGAATTAGAAATGAAGCCACTAACAGGACCATTAGGAGCTATGGTAGCATTTACAAATTTCGGCAAATGCTTTGTCATAAAAATTCCTAAACATCGCAATACAGGAGAGCTAAGTTTCAGTGAGCTTTGAATCCTTTTCCATAGTGAGGGCAGAGCGTGACTTATGGCTGCCCTACCAAAGTGGTTACTGATCCTGGGAAGTTTTAGGGAAATTAGTGAGTGGCTTCTTATGTCATAGCTACTAGGTGGACTTAGCGGAAGGCAGGCAGCAATGTAATCCGGGAGTTTGTTGGTGAGAGCTCGAAATGTCCAAATAGCTGCATTTCTATGCCATCTGTATTGTAGAGAAGACCACCCTACTGCAGTGTATAGCAAGCAGTGGTGTGTGGAGGATGGAAGGCCAGTTATAAATCTTAAGGCTCTGTGGAACAGTACATCCAGTTTAGCAAGTTGCGAGACAGAGCATTGGCCATATATAATGTCAGCGAAATCAATTGAGAGGAATGTAGAACGAACAAGCTGTCTTTTTGCGGTCTCAGTAAGGAGATGTTTAATTCTATAAAAGAGGCCAAGCCTCTGCCTAAGCTTTTTCAACAATTCTTCAGTGTGCTTCTTAAAGGAGAGTTTGTTATCCAGTCATATACCCAGGTATTTGAATTTTGGCACGAACTCAAGATTTTCACCAAGTAGAGTGGTTATAGGAGGAGCAGTGTCAGCGGCTGCAGTGTTGGCCCCAGAGCTAGATGGTGCAAACAGCATTGCCTTGGTTTTTGGCATTTAGCAATAACTTTTGTTGATGAGCTGGTTTTGCAGTTTATTGAATTGACGCAATGCAGAGCATGCGGCCCAGGAGTCTCGACTTAGGTAAAGCACTGTATCATCGGCGAATAAATGGATACTGGCTTCCTTGATTCCTAAGTTCAGGTTATTAATATAGATGGTGAACAGTAGTGGTCCCAATATGGAACCCTGTGGGACTCCTCTCTTTATTGGTTTGAGTGGAGAAAGCTCTCCTTCGGCCTTTATTTGTTGCTGCCTATCAGTGAGGTAGCTCTGGAACCAGTCCAGTGTGATTGAGTCCATGCCTATATTATTTAAAGTGGAGAGAAGTAGACAATGGTCGACGGTATCAAAAGCCTTGCTAAGATCTAAAAACACCGCACAAATGAATTTTTTCTTGTCCAGGTCCCGTTGCCAGTCGTCAGTGACTTTGGCCTGTGCCGTAATAGTGCTGTGTTTAGTTCTAAATCCAGACTGCATGGGGTTAAGTAATTCAGAGCTGTCCAGGAAAGATCTCAACTGTGTATCCACGATTTTTTCCAACATTTTCGAAAGTATAGGTAGTAGGGAGATTGGCCTATAGTTGTTCAGGTCACTTGGGTCCCCTGCTTTATATAGCGGAATAACATGAGCAGTTTTCCATTCTCCGGGGAGAGAGCTTTGGATTAGAGACAGGTTGAATAAGTGTGTTATTGGTGCTGCTAGTATGTGATAAGCTATTTTCAGAAAGTATGGGTCAAGTGAGTTGGCTACTGTGCTCTTTCTAATGTCTAGCTGTAGCAGAAGGTCTTCAACTTCTTTTATGGTGATTAAGGAAAAGGAGAAGGTCCTACCTTTGTTGTTTGTTTCGGGGGACTGTGCTTTGATCTGTGGCCGAAGACTACTTACTGGTGCTTTATCGAAAGCCAAGCCAGCGGTGGCAAAGTGGTTATTGAAGGCTTGGAGAATCTCAGATTTATCAGAGACAGAGACATTGTCAATGGTAATTTTAGATGGAAGCACACGGTGAGTAGCCAGACACTTCCTTAATAGTGGACCAGAACTTGTTAGGATTATTAGATGCAGAGAGCAATTCTGTTTGATAAAAAGTAGCCTTGGCCTCCCTGGTCATTTTTGTGCAGGCATTTCTAGCTGATCTAAATAGACACCAGTCAGAATCTGCATGTGACTTCTGGGCCTTTTTCCACAGTTGATCTCTTTTTAGTAAAGCTTTCTTCAAGTCTGGTGAAAACCAGCGGCAGGTCCTGGTTTTTATTCTAGCTTTGATTATAGGAGCATGGATATTTAGGGCACTAGTTACGATTTCGTACAAGACATCATAGGCATCACTTACTGATTTAGCTAGGTAAAAACTCTGCCAATGCATAGAGTTTTTTAGGACATTGAAATAGGTCAGAGGGTCAAAGTTACGTCTGAATCTTTTGGTAGAGAACTTTGATGTAGATAGCGGTTTGGGGATGGTTCTGATGCCAGCTATGAGGCAGTGGTCACTAACATCAGCTGGAAGGATACCGGCATGTGAGAAGTGGTGAGGTTCGTTGGCAAGAAGCACATCCAGGAGGCTGCTTCTCGTTGGATTCTTATTGTTGATGCGCGTTGGTTCAGATATTAGTTGGGTGAATCCATGTGAATCACAGGAATGTTTCAGGGGTAGTGATCTGCTAGTTAACCAGTCATAGTTTAGGTCACCTAGTAAGATTGTCTCCATAGGTGTTGCGTCCATTTGTCCTGACAGGTGAGTCAGGAGCTGAGGTCCTGTCTTGTGACATTATGACCCCATGCCCAGGGAAGGTGGTCCCACTGGGCTTTGCCTTCTTCCACCTTTAACTACTGAGTAATACTGTACCTACATTTTCAGTAGACTACAATATTGGTTTCTCTGGGTTTACAGAGGCAAATGCTTCTGACTGACCCTAAAGGAGTTAGCAACCATGCAGCCAAGTGGCTAAACGCAATTTGCAAGGCTTTTGAGTCCAGGATCCAGGAGAAGAAAAGGCATAAAAAGATGTTGGTGGGCCAGCCCATGATACCTCTTCCCCCACAGCAAACTGAAATCAGTGCCATGGCAGAGAAACTATCTGTGATAGACCAGAACAATTTAAGAGTTATATGGCAAGTAAAATGCTCATGGTGGGCCCAAAAATTCTGCTTGGCCACAAAAAAAAAAAAATCTGCTTGGCCAAAAAGAATGGAGAGGTGACTCAATGAACTTGTGAGCCAGTGTGACTAGTAGTTCCCACCCCTACCACCACGTCAAAATAAGTATTGCCTCAATGGGATGCACCTTCCCTGTTTGTAAATAATTCTTTCCTATTCTTTTGAAAGTTTATTTTGTAAATAAGAAAGGTAAATATACACATATGCCCATAATACAAAGCATTTGGGGAAGTATAAGCAAATCACCACAAAAGAATTTAGACTGATTTTACTTTAAGCAAATATATATGGTGCCATACACTCTTGCTTAAAGCAAGACCAGTCTAAATTTTTTAGTGGTGATTTACCTATACTTCCCACAGTGCTTTGCATTACAGGGATATGTGTGATTTTACATTTCTTTGAAATCTGGCTTTATGGCTCATGCCATAACTCTTGCCTCAGTGCTTTTGTGCTGAGGTTCTCTGTCTTTTAGATTACTTTCCTATTTGGGACTCTCCATGACCCAAACCAGTAAGACCAAAATATGAGTGTTTCATTCTTGGCCTAGGCTGTTACATATTAGGCATACTGATGAGTCTTGTGTAGGATAGAATACTTGGCTGTGTTTTCTGTTTTAAGCTATTACAGAGTATATAGGAGACCATTTGGCACTCTTAAGTATTTTAAATTATTTCATGGTTATGTGCATGTACTTCCCACAATGCTTTGCATTATTGGGATATGTGTAAATTTACATTTCTTTGAAATGTGGCTTTATTGCCAACACCTTTTCCTTACCTTAGCTCTGTGTGTGTGTGTGTGTGTGTGTGTGAGGTCATTTGGCATCATGTTTTGTACTGAGGTACTTTGTCTTTTTAAATTTTAAATACTTGTATGTTTTTTATAGTTGTTTCATTTCAGATTTTCAAAATTAAATATTTGTTGAGAAAAAGATTTGTTGTGCTGTTCGTAGTTGTCACTGTATTGGCATGGAAGCACCATGAGTGATGAATGTGTAGGAGGCAAAACATTAGGACTGCCAGTGAGAGAGAGAGAGAGAGAGAAGGACACTTGATAAGTTTGTAATTTCACTACAAGTGGGGCCACACTTTAAGTGTTAGCTTCAATGTAACTGCGGGTTAGGTAATCAATTACATGCAACGGGGTAATTACACTGTAGTTACATACTTGTTGCATGCAACTGTAATACAGTTACAGTGCAGTTAAGCAAAACAGCCACCAGGATATAATGAGTTAAGAAAACCAAAAATAAAGTGTTACTGCAAGTACTCAATCCTGCGACATACTGTGGGAGATGATGGACTGAATGACCATGTGATTTTGTTCAGATGTACTTCATCAGCTCTAGTAACAGCTTAGGAGATGGTGGAGGAGGAAAGTGAGGGCCACTGGAGAACAACATAGGACCTGCAAGACTGGGAGAGAGAAACAAGAAAACAACAGTGATATTTATAAGGAAGACACATTGATCTAACTTTCGGCCATGCTCGCTAAGGGGCCTAAGGTCATAATTACATACCAATGAATTTTCATAAAACACTCAAAAAAGGTAACGTTAAATATATATGTTTATCTATACAGTTACTGTGTCTCTTATGGTTATAAGAGTGAATTCTCAAGTTGTTAGGGTGAAAGAGCTGCAAAGTGAAAGCCTCTTACCAGTGTAACCTCCTGACCTTAAGCACTACCTTTTCCAGTTACTAATGCTGCTGTTTATAATCCGGGATACCCCTATCATTTTGGCAATCCTGCTACTTGCTCAGCAGTTTGCAGGAAATGTTTTTTTCCCCCCCAGAATGAGTTAAAACTGCCCCCAAAATATCCAGGGGCCAGCTGCTTGCACTGCTAGTAGTATTTTCTGCTGACATGCTCTAAGGCTTCACATTTTTTTTTTTTTACAGAAGATGGTCATCAAGCAAGTAGTGCTAACAGACTAATGTTCTATTCTTTTCAGGGTTATGCAACTGACTTTAGAGAATGATGACAGAGCCTTGTATTCCTGCTCTGTTTTTTTGTTCTGTGGCTTTAAATAAAGTTAACATTTACTTGTCTGCTTTATTATGTATTTATTCTGCAGCAGCATTTACACTTGTTTTCTGGGTAGTCCCTGTCCACTTAGGGTGTTTGTATAGCTTTAAATTGCTTTAATAAATGATATCTTGTCACTAAGGGTGGGACCTTTGACAAAGTGCTAGTGATTCTGTGGAAAATGTGGAAGCATTAAGGGAGGTCAACAGTGAAAATGCCGACCTCCCCCACAGCAACGGCACAATACTGATGTCTGTATTGTGCCGCCCATGCAGCGAGTTTTTTTCTGTGGGGGGCTGTGCCCCCCACATCACCCATGTGGGGGGCTCTGCTCCCCGCACCCCTCAAACTTTAGGATTATCAACTCCAGGTCAGAGTTGGTCCAGGGGGAGGGCAGAACACTGCGGAAAGTGAAACACAAAAAAAGGACCATTATAGCGACTGTTGCCGTAATGGTCCTTTTTTGTGTTATGTCATCAGGGTGTCGATGTGCAAGGGTGCACCGGGAAAATGTTAGGTTACTGCCTGGCATGGGCCTACATAAGTTTTTTGCACTACTTTATCTCTGTATATGCTTTCAAAGAAGTGTCCATTTTGCATCATTTCACAAACATTTATCATTTATCGGATGCTATGAGGGGAGTGAAGTTAATATATACTGTATATGTAATAATGAGCTGTACTTCTCCACTACTCTCATCCCCAGGATGCATCTGGAATTGAGCAGTAGTCTGCTCAGCATGCCCTCCTGGTAAAACTCTTAAATAAATAAATAAATAAATATATTTTGGATGTATTTTACAATGTACCTCGGACATATGCAGTGCTTTAGCTCTACATATGTTTTCAAAAAAGTGTCCATTTTGCATCATTCCTCATGCTTTTATCATTTATGTGATGCTCTGAGGGAGTCAAGTTACTAAATACCTAGGACATGGTAGCTATTATTGAAGACTAGCAGCTTTTGGGAGTGGTGAATACCAAATTTCCTTTGCTATTTGGAGTGCTTGCCTTTAATCTGAGCACCCAATCCTAGTGTAGGTGACTTTTGTTTGTCTTGGAAAAATAGATGTTCATACTACAGTTACTGTGACTCTTATGGTTTCAGGAGTGCATTCTCAAGTTCTTTGGTAAGATAACTTTTTATTTATTTTGTATTCTTTTGGTAACTGAGTAAGGCCCACTAAGCACAAGTGCCTGTTTTCAGGGGCAAACTGGGAGCGCTGGGGATGTTAAGTGATTTGCCCAGAGTCACACAGTATGCAAGTGGTGGTTGTGAGAATCAAACAGTGGTCTACTGGATGCTGGATGCACCAAGCTCATTCACAGCTCATCATGCTAACCTCTAGGCTTTACTGCCAGCACATAAGTGCAAAGCTAAGCTGAACCGTTCTGGCACAAAAAAGGTTTGGAAAAAAAATCTCATAACCAAAAGACTGTAAGACTATACAAGAGGTATCAAAAACATGGAAGTATTAGAACATATGAGGCCTACAAGTACACACAAAAAAGTGCAAAACAAAAATCAGGCAAGCAAAAAAGTATATAGAGATAAAACTTGCCGTGGAAGCAAACAAATCTAATACAAAACAGCTCTATTCATATATTAATTCATTAAAAAAATCAAAGAATGAAATGTGTCCAATAATGGGAGATAATGGTATAATAACTGATAATAAACAAATGGCTGAAACATTTAATAAATATTATTGTAATGTTTAGAACATAGGCCGTGACTGCTCTCGAATGACGCAAAACACCTATAGCCATGAAAATCAAATTCAGGATATAACTGAATTGGAACTCAATCAAAAAATTAAAAAT
Organism: Neoceratodus forsteri; assembly: GCA_016271365.2. NCBI lineage: Eukaryota > Metazoa > Chordata > Ceratodontiformes > Ceratodontidae > Neoceratodus > Neoceratodus forsteri. The sequence continues at coordinate 303,431,603 of CM057455.1, read as the reverse complement.
TTAAAAAGACAGTCATCTCCTGGAACAGACAGGATATCTTCAGAGATTCTACAACTTATGTCTAAATACATTCTATATCCCCCACAACTACTGTTTAATCAATCATTCAAGCAATCCAAAGTCCCACCTGACTGGACGTTAGCTCACATTATACCAATCTTTAAACACGCATTTGTCAATGCTGAATGTTTGCTTGCTGGCATTAGCATTGATAGTGTAGGAGTTACAGAGCTGCATAATAGGAATGGCAGTGAAGTACTGAACTGAAGCCAGCCCCATCACCACCCTGCAGACAGTGACAGGCATTGGGGTGTGCCTTTGGGTCGTCAGGCATAACGGCCATGCCATTTCACCACACCCTACCCTGCAGACACCGACAAGTGCCATGGTGCGCCTTGGGGTCTTTGGCCCTTATGCGCACCCCATTCCATCAGGAAATACGGTGAGATGGGTGCAGTATAGGAAAATGGGTTGAACTTTGGGGCCCGAAGAGTCCAAGGCACACCTTGATGCCTGTCACTGGCTGCAGGGTGTGGGTGGGGGTGGAATGGAATGAGCATTGCAGCCCTGATGCCTGTCATTCTCTACAGGGTGGGGCGTTATGGTCGGAAATCCTAACGCCTCAGGCATTTGTTGGTATTTTCACTCCAAATTTTCAACATGTTTTTTTTGTGCCCCCCACATCATGAACAGGCATGGCAATATCAGTTTGTTAGCTGAAAGCTGCTTTTGCACAGCGACTATGGCATTTGGCACCACAGGTGCAAAAACACATTCCGAACAGGATGTGAAAAATGACAGCTGTACTGTTCATGGGGAGGCGTAAAAAATGGCAATGTTGAAAATCTGCAGTGAAAATATTTAAAAAAAAATGGTGAAGTCACGAATGTGTTTAGAAACTGTGCAACGCACACCCATAATGTAATTAGTTTGGGGATTTTTTACAGCAGATTGTCAACACAGGGATTTTGGGACCTCTGATCATGAACAGTGTCACTGTGATTTTCTTTATCTGTCCCGAACAATGATTTCCCACAGCGACCACGCATTTTTGCGCTGAAAGTATGAAAACACATTTCGGCCATGTTGTGAAAAATGACAGTTGTACTGTTCATAAGGAAGTGTGGAAAAATGCCACTGATGAAAATCGGACTGAAAATATTACAGATTCATGAACTTACAAGGAAACTGCACAATGCTCACTCGTAACACAGTCATTTTATAGACTTTTGTCACCAAATTTTCATCATAGCCATTTTAAGACCTCTGTTCATGAATAGTGTCACTGTGATTTTCTTAATCTGTCCCAAACATTGCTTTCGCACAATGACTGCACCATTGTGCGCTACATGTGTGGAAACATATTTTGGGCGAGATGTGAAAAATGGCAGTCGTACTGCTCATAAGGAAGTGTGGTAAAATGGCAATGTTGAAAATCTGGCATTAAATATTAAAAATTCTCAAACTTGTGAGCGTGCGTTGGAACTCTGGCGATGCCTTCGTCAAAACAGTCATTTTAGAATTTTTCTCCAAATTTTCAACATAGCCATTTTAAGACCTCTGCTCATGAACAGTGTTACTGTGATTTTCTTAATGTGTCCCATACATTGATTTCGCACTGACTGCGCCATTGTGTGCTGCGGAAACACATTTTGGGCAAGATGTAAAAATGACAGCTATACTGATCATAAGGTGCAGTAAAATGGCAATGTTGAAAATCTGGGTGAAAATATTAAAATTTCAGGAACTTACGAAAGGCGAGGAACCGCGTAATGCACGCCATAAACGGTCATTTTTGGATTGTTTCACCAAATTTGCAACATAGGCTTTTTGAGAGCCCACCTTATGAACACTGGCACTGTCGTTTCATTACTTGGTCCCAAAAGGTGATTTCGCGCAGTGACCACGAAATCACCCTTCGGGCCCGATTAACGCCATGACAGTTCAGAATTCATGAGGAGGGGTCCTAAAAACCCCATATTGAAAATTTGGTGCCAAAATTCCAAATAATGCCTGAGATATGCATCAAAGTTGAAAAAACCCTATTTAAGGCATTATACAGATTACCGGCATTTCCTCAGTTCGTGGTCGGCTTTGAAGAGTGCAGACGTGTTCCCGGTCCCCTGAAGATTGTTGAGCTGGACTCTGGAGGTAAATATGGGGTGAGGTGGGGTGTTGGGAGACAGAGTGTGCAGAGGGTGGGCGGGTGGGCAGGGAGACCGCCGAGGGAACTTTGTTTACAGGTTTGGGTTTTAGGAAGGCGATGCAGAATGTTTGCCACGCTGGGTGGGCTCCCAAGCGTGGCAGCTGAAAAACTGTTTGGGGGCCTGGAGCCAATGGGGATTGGTCACCCTCGTTGGCCATAACAATTTTTTGCCACCTGGGAGGTGGAGGCTCCCAGCGTAGCACCTGGAAAGCTTTTTGGGGTGGAAGTGCAGCAAACCCAGCGAGGGGATTGGGCACCCGTTGGCCATAAAAATGTTAGTGCGTGGGGAGTGCATGAGCACACAATATGCATGTGTGTCGAGGGAGTGCTGCTCACTGAGGTGGAGCTCTCCTTTCAGCTGTATGGCACTGCATTTTCAACTGCTGTCATAGACAGCTGCAGCATTCATTGGAGAACTGCGGCCGCGCCTGCAAACACACTGAATGAATTGGAAGACGGGTGCCACACCTCCAAAAACTCGGATGATGGCACTATGTTTCTTGCACATGCGTGCAAGCAAACATAAAAATGGAAATGGAAATTAATGCAAAATTACCACCCAATTAGCCTCACCAGTGTGACCGGTTAAATGATGGAAAGCATTATTAAGGATAGAATAACTGAACAAATAAAAGACATGGATCAAGAACAACATGGTTTTGTAAAAGGTAGAGGCTGTACATCTAGGCCCACATATTCAGAGTTGCAGCCAAGGTGTGCACAATGATGGTGCAGTGCAATGCAGATGAGCCATGTGGCAAAGGATGCCATATTCAGAAGATGCGTCATCGACATGCGCCAGCGCAACCAGGTTGAATGTAGCAAAGATATGCCACAGCGCAACCACAGATGCACCGGCGTAACCATGAATGCACGGGAGCAGGCTAGAACACACAACCCAGTTGGCTGAGCAAGGGCAACAGGCAAGAGGGACACAAAGGAGCATAGGGGCACAGTACCCCACCAGCACGGCACAACAGAGAACAGGGGATCACTGTCCTGGAGGTAACACAGGACACCAGGGGATGGCACAAACAGGAACCCAGCCCACCAACTGTGGCACAAGCACCAGGCCAACACAACAGCATCACTGGCACATCAACGGCAGAGCCACACAAGAGATACCCAACAGGTCGTGCCACAGGGTGCTGTGGCCATGGTGCCAGGAGAACACACAAACTCAGAGGTCTGTGGGCCAGGGGCGAGGGAGGCAAAGGCCACCCAGGGGCACACAGGCCACCACCCAGAGTGGAGAAGGGCACAGAACCACAGTTCGCACTGGTGTTGGGCAGCATGACAGGTGGACATAAGGGCAGGGCAGGCATACAAGGGCACAAGGTACAGGGGCAGTCACAGACCACTGCGAGACACACCACACAGGGACAGGCACAGGACAGGGACACAGCACATATGCTTGGTGCACACATGCACAGCAGCCCAAGGGGACAGCAGTGGGACACCAAGGACATGGCCAAGCACAGCACAACAGACACCTGCAGCATAGCTCCACACGCCACCTGCAAAGAAAACACAGACACAGAGATGTAGCAAAGAAAAGGCATTACTCACAATAAACAACCAAAAGTGAGCCAACAGGGCAACTATTTGCAATGTGCAACATAAGGTACTGGAGACGGTAATGGGAACCTGGGGATAGGGCCCAGGGGCTGTACAATGGGATGTGGGGATGGGCAGGGCAACAGGAGAAAGTCAGGGCAAACAGGGACTATGCCCCAATGTTAAGGGGCTAAGATATGGTGCATAATGTCTCCACCAGACGGTGCATCTCCCTCCACAATGCCACCGTTCCCTGCAGCTCCTGCACCATTATTGATGCCATCCGCCACTGCTGGAGCAAGATGTTACATAGGGCCCTCACCACCCTGCCCATCCTCCACTGCTGCCGTACCCTGGTCCAACCTAGGAGAAGGGACAGAACAGGCAATAAGCGACATGCCAAAATGAGCCCCAGCCCACCCAAAGTGTACACTGGACAGCGGAGGCACACACCAGTGGACGGACCCCCAAGGCCCCGTGCACGGAGGGCTGCACCAGCCATCCATGCAGCACACCCCATCAGTGCAGACAGGCACACAAGGCCACGCAGTGGGCACAGCGGTGCACATGCAAGGCACACGACATAGACCGCAGGCACCCATGACCGCACACACAGTGGAGGCTGTGCGCACAACCCCCCACAGGCGGCACAGTGGATATGGGCATGGTACAAACATACACAGTGTAATACTGGCACATCCACCGGACATTGTGCCCAACAAGACAGTGCCCACACATGGCAGTGGTGACAGTGTCCAGACCCTGCTACCTACAGAGACCCACACATGCACAGTACAGTAATGTGAACAAGCCTAACTGGCTGCCACCATCCTGCCATTCCAGTTGCCATCCCATCATCATGCCTGACCACCGTGGCAGCAGCTGCCCTGGCCCTCCTGCAGTCCTCTGGTCCTGTGGATGGAAATGAGAGCAGTGGACATGAGGGAACAGTCATGCATAGACAGCCCCCCGCCACACAGCTGGCATGGTGCACAGTGGGACACCGCCAGCCCCGTGGCCCTGCTGCCTGTATGACTGCAACACACACAGCAGCGCTTCACGTGTCAGCAATGCAGGACATGCAGTGACTGCCAGGGCCATGTCCGCCCCCTGGCAGTGGCACACGCTGTGCATCCATACACCCACTACAGCTACACCTGGTGCATGCATGGCACATATGAATACTAACTTGGCTGTGGCACAACCCCATGCTGAACACATGCCTGGAGCTGTCACAGCCATTCTGGGTGCCTCCGGCGCATGTCACCATAGCGGTGCCTGCACTGCTCTGCACTTTGCTGGACCCCTGTGTGGTATTCCAAGGCTCTGGCCACTCGGGTCCACACCTCGCTCAGCTGCTGCTGCAGTGGAACCTGCCCAAACAGCTGGTGTGCAAAGGGCTCCACTAATGCAACTAAATTGCACATTTTGACCTCGGTCCAATTGACAGCCCGATGAGTGTTCCTGGTGCGTGGCATGGCTGCCTTGCAAATCGACCATGGGACATGTTATGGCCTACACAGCATACACATGGTGTGGCCTGTGGACATTACACAATAGCTTATCATTGTACGCGACCGCGCAGCACATGGATGTGCGATTGGCATGCGTTGTGGTGGTGGTGTATTGCACAGCACCATGCATGCACACAGTGACTTGGCCTGGTAGGTGCACGGGGTCATGTTCGTGACCCTGATGGCAAAGGACATGACCCCGCGCAGCCCTGTGCATGATCCCAGCCTGTACTGTATGTGGCATAGCACATCACGTGCAGCTGCGCCATGGGCCAGTGCGCTGTGATGCATGTGACTGCATGATAGGCGACCAGCACCGCATGCACACTGGGGGCATATTGCACACTGCATATGGTCATGCAATAGGCCAATGCACAGAGGTGTGCACATGCGCACTGTAGCCCGTGCACTGCCCATGCGCTGAACATGCGCCACATGATTGCTCCAGCGCAACATGATTGAGCATGGTGCAATAATGCAATATTCAGTCGCCATATGCAAATCACCTCATGAGCCTATGCGCAGCACAACAGGATGCATTACCATATCATTACCATTGCGCACAGGCTCATTTGCATGCATTGTGCCTAATAAGTGCCACGCCATAACACAGGTCACGGACCGATATTGCAGCCTGTTTGGTAAGGGGATGCTAATGCTGGGATTGAGAGGCCCATACCTACACTGCAATGGAGCACTGAACTGTGCCATGCTGCCACTGACATCCATTGTTGTCACTGTCCACAGGTAGCAGAATGTCCAAGGCTGAGGGAGAGGAGGAGCATGGCCTGCCGGCAAGCATTGGACCAATTTCACTAAGGAGGAGCAGCAGGCCCTGTTCGAGGCCTACCTCAATAGGGAGGACCGCTGAGTGGTGCCATGGGTACAACACAGGAGAGGTCAGCCAGGTGGGAGGCGGTGGCCACCTACGTGAATGCCCATGGCAGACACCAGAGGAGCACCCAGGAGTGCCGGAAGAAGGTGGGGATGGACAAGTGCCTCATTAAAGAGAAGGTGGCAGCCATCAGGGCATCACACAGCAGGACAAGTGGAGGACCACCCACTGCACTGGCACTGACAGTGATGGAGGAGCTGGTGGCGGCCATCATCAACCATGCTGCCATAGAGGGCGTTCCTGGTGGGGGTTTTCAGATGGGTTTCAGTCCCTCAAAGCACAGTGAGTCAACACACAACATGCATGGGTGGGGGTTATGGGCTGTACCATGCAGGTGGGCCTGCCGCCACGCTGCATGGCCCATGCATATGTGGCCTGCAGCTGTGCATGGCGCACCGGTGGATGGCGGCCATGGAAGTGATCACCCCTGGGTGTGAGTACCACTTGCATGGGTGCTACACCACCGCTGATGCTGTTTTCCTGTTTTCCAGTGCCATCACATCTCCACAGAGCAGTCCAGGAGGAGGAGGAGGACACCGACATGGGACCTGAGAAGGTGGTGGCATCAACATCCATGGGTATCTGTGACAGGGACTGACCAAGACACAACAGTGTAGGGCTGCTGGATGTCCTGGGGCTGGAGTCGGACGACATGCTGTCAGAGTGCCTGATGGGTGAGATCCTGCCTGTGCTGTGTACAGGCACCCAGCTGGGCAGCGTCTCAGACTCTGATGATGATATCACTCTGATCCTGGACAGCGCTGAGCATGTGATGCCGGCCATGGTACAGGGACAGATGCAGGCACCATCGGGGCCCAGTGCTGCACCTGCAGCTGTGCAGCTTCCCTCTGTCCACGCCAGTACAGTAGTGTGTGTGGTGTCACTGCTGTGACTGGCAAGGGGGGGTGCTGTTGTGGGTACGACCGTGCTGGGCACATACCAGCAGATGGTTGGGCAACAGCGGCAGGTGCAGTGACCACCAGGCAGCATGCCACAGGGGCTGCCATCGGTGCACCCATTGCCACACTACCCCCTGTGTGGTCCCCTGTGCAGCATCCACCTGAGCGGGCCACTTACCAGTGTGCTGTGTCACCCCCAGCAGGCTGGCATCTGGACCAGGATGCACAGGATGCTGACTGACTAGCACAGCATACCTGGCTGCTGCGGGCATCTGTAGACAACCAGGCGCTGCTTGCCATGGAGATCCATGCACTGCGGGCTGAGGTGCAGCAGCTGGCTGAGCGTCAGGACAGTGGTCATGTGCAGCTCATTGATGAGCTCCGCCAGCTGCAGGAGGCCATGACCACATCTCTGGACCGCATGACTGGTACCATTGCAGCTGGGTTTGCATCGCTGGCAGCCACTGGGCACAACCGTGTGCATAGGACCCCCTGCAGTGCGACGTCAACTCCATGGTATCGGCATCTGGTGACCCCTGCATGGCAGATGCCGGACTCTGACGTGGCCATCTCTGATGCCCACAGCGTGGGTCTATTCAGCCAGCTCTACACCCCAGAGAGGACCCGGTCACATTCTCAGGCCTCCAACCCCGCGAGTGTATTGGGCACTCCCCCAGTGGCTGTTGCACAGCCCATGTTGGCTGAATGGCTCGGGCACGGCCACCCACGTGGCCATGGAGGCTATGGAACCACATGGTAGGCCTGCTGGGTGTGCTACCCTTTCCTGCTGTCCACTGCTGCTCCCCAGTACACACTTGGGTGGTGGTGGTGGTGCCCCGTGCATGTGGTGGTGTGCATGTGTGGCGTGGCGCATGCCCCCTGTGTATGCTGGCCGGGCTGCTGGTCCTTGTGGTGTGGCTGTGATGAGGGACAGCTCCATGCCAGCTGTGCCTGTGCACTGGTGTCATGCATTTGATCCATACCATGCCTGCAACCCTAGTGTGTGTGCCCGTGCCTGTGCTGTGTGCTGTGTGTGTCTGTGTGGCACTGCGTCCACCACACATGCTGTGTGTACCTGTGTCATGCATCTGATCCATACCATGTCCTGCAACCCATGTGTGTGTGCCCATGCCTGTGCTGTGTGTGTCTGTGTGGCACTGCATCCACCGTGCATGCTGTGTGTACCTGTGTCACTGCATGCATCCCTATGTGCCCGTCCAGCCCTATGGGTGGGTTGGTGGTCCATGCAGGCCCTGCACGTGTGTCGTTACACTTAGTTGCATTCTCCATAATGCTCCTGTGTGATGGTGACCCTGTGCTTCCTGACCTCCGCCGCCAGCCTCGGTTCCCGCCTCCTCATGGGTGGCTGCACACCCCCCTCTGGCCCTTTTTCACTGTCCTCTCCACTGCTGTCGCCATCATCCACCTGGACAGCTATCCCATGGTCAATGGTCATGTTGTGCAGCATGCAGCAGGCCAGGAATAGGTCAGAGACTTTCTATGGGCTGTACTGTAGGGCACCACCTGACCTGTCTAGGCAATGGAACCGCATCTTGAGCATGCCAAAGACACACTTGAAGACATTGCATTGCCATTAGATATAATATTGGCTGAAACTAAGCATGTATTTAAAACTAGACTAGACAAATACAAACGTGGTGCCAATTTAAGGTATTACAGGTAAGACTGGAACACAAATGGGCTTTTAGTCTTCTTGTCCCTATTTCTGCCTTAGCATGAACCTTAGTATAAAAGAAACATAGGAACTGTACATACATTATAACATCCCATAAATCATGTTAAAGATCTTTGTTTAAAAATGCAATCTCAATTTAAAATTAAAATGTTTTATTTTGCAGAATATTAGAAAACACCCTTTCAGAGAAATGGACTATGCCAAGTGAACTTAGAACTTCAGAATATTTGAACTCTGTGCATGGAACACCATCTTATGGTTGTACCAGTAGTACCTGGAATGTTTAAAAATAAATAATTCTGACTGATTAAGAATGATGTTATTGTGATTTATTATTAAATGAAAAATATTCACACAAGCAGAATCCTGGTTTGCACATGAGGAGAAATGAAGTAATCTAGCAGAACAGAAGAGATTTCTGGTGCACCTGCAAGAAAGGGAGAGAGATACAAATTATTTATTTATTGCAATTGTTTCACCAGGAAAAGCACACTGAGCAACAAGATGCTCGTCTCCTGGTGCGACCTGGGTGGGGGGTGGTACACATGGATATGATGACATGCAGGTTATCAAGTGAACAGTTAACAGAAGCAAATAAAAAGCAGCATAAGGATACACTATTTCATGAATATACAAGCAGCGCACATTGAATGCTTAGGATATTATAGTATCAAATAATTTTTTGTGACAAGAAGCAGCAGACAGGGTAAATTAGCACAGTAGTAACAGCTGTAAACAACAGAGGACGTATATCACAGTTATACAGTTATACACAGTACATAGGGCAAAATAGGCCCAGGACATAAGTGCAAGGTTGGGGTTATATGCCAGCCTCTGTAGCAAGGCTAAGGCCGCTGGTCAGGCATTGGGGAGGGGATAGTGGGGCATGGCAGGTTCAGGGACAGGAGCAATTTGTAGTAAGGAAGTTTGCTAGGGCAGTAGACAGAGAGTAGGAAGAGGAGGAGTCCCAAATTTGCCGTGGGAGGGCGTTCCAGAGCTTGGGTAGCTGGTGTGAGAAGGCAGCTTGACCGGCAGAGGTCTTCCACCTAGGGACTGAAAGTTGGTGGGAGTCACTGGATCTAAGATGATGGGAGGGGGGTGGGGCATCTGTGAGCATGGTGGCAAGGTAGGAGGGGATGGACCCGAGCCATAGGTTGGAGACAACTTTAGCACAGTGAGAGATGCGGCGGTAGAGGTCACAGTGGTGGGTCATGAGAAGTCGGTCATGTTATAAGCTAATAAGACTCCAAAGGGGTATCTCTTATGGTATAAGAGACTCTGAGCATGAGGATTTGGTGAAAGGGGGACTGTGAAGTGAAGCTGTGTGGTAATGTCTGCCCAAACTTCATGACGGGAATCTCTGTAAGCAATAATAACTGACAGGGTGGGCAGTATTGTGCTATACCGGACTGCTCAGGGGCATAATGAGTCCCGATGCCACAGGCGGAGGGCTTTATAGCCCCTGGAATGTCTGGTATAGCACAATACCTCCCACCCTGGAGGGTAGTATTGTGCTTAGAAAATGGGCCACTGTATTGTATATGTATATGTTTGAAAAAAAAATTATATTAATTTTTATGTTGTTATGTTAAAATAGTTCCTCTACCTGCATTAGAATACTGTGTTTTTTATTGAGCTAAGGACTTTTTTCCCTAATGGAGCCCCTGTAGTTGTTCCTGTGTATCTTTTGTCATGGTTAGTCCCCAAAAAAAACACATACACACACATACCCACACATTTAAAAATATTTGCAAGCTGCATCCTTTGTTTTGATGTTTCCAAATTCATAGAAACACAGACTTTGACAGCAGATAAGGACCGCTTGGCCCACCTAGTCTGCCATTTCCCTACCTACAGGATAAGCTGCAGATCCTAGTTAACCAACAGCCTGTTTCTTCCTACCCCCCACAAAAATTGCCTTATGTCTGTCCCATGCATTCTTGAATTCTCTCACAGTTTTAGACCCCACAACCTCCTCAGGAAGGCTGTTCCATATGTCAAACACCCTCTCTGTGAAAAAATGCTTCCTCATATTGCCCCTGATCAATTCAGCTTTTAAAAAATCTGGTGCTGTATGTAATGATTGGTAATAGCCTCTTTGTTTACAAATGGCTCGGTACTAGTCTAAGAGATCTCTCGTAGACACACACACACACACACACACACCTCTAGTGCTTGATTGCAGGCTACGCTGGGAGTGAGGTACCATGCTGTATTAGTTCCATTTTATTTGCAGATCACTTTAACTACAGCGGGTGAAAGAGGTGCTGGCTTGTGGAGAAGTAGTTTTGGTGCAGGTGAACGAGTTAAGCGAGAGAGTGAGAAAGCGCTATCTCTGGTAGCACTACTGAATGTGACAGGAGCGGTACTTTCTTTGTTTTCCATACCACAGATGGATGTCTATCTGCGGTACGGAAAACGAAGAAAGTACCGCTGCTCTCATACACAGTAGTGCTACTGAGGATAGCACTTTTTGAGACTCCGATTGGACTGCCTTCTTGTTTTTTTGATTAGCTTGTTCATCTTTATTTTATGTGTGGCTACTTTTATTTATTTTTTTACAAAAAAATAAGACAGACTCGGGAGGGTGAGGGGGTGGCCAGCCGCTAAATCACTAAGCGAGGCAAACAAATGCCAGCTGAAATTTCAGACTGGCTGCATGCTTTTAGTTATGAGGTCTGTTGGGACTGGGACTTATTCTAACTCAGGCTCTGTTGACTGATACATGTCCATCTTACCAGGGGTATCAGCCAATCAGAGCCCAGGAATTTATATGCCCATTTTCTAATATGCCATAGGAGATACTCCTCAGAGGCCCTATTAACTTATTTTAGAAAATGGGTTATATAAACCTTGCTCTTTGATTGGTTGAGAGTACCCACCAGCAGGGTGGTTAACAGGCAATAGAGACCAGTAAATAACTACTCCTTGTGCCTGCCCGAGGTTTAACAAAAGAAATTAGCGAGCAGAACCTGCAATGGAATGCTCATAATTCAAAATGCAGTCATTTTTGTTTCTCATTTAGTGATCCTCACCCCACAACTGCAGTGTTAATATTGTGTGTGTTAGGAATAAAAAAATAAAAAAATGAACTCACTGTTTTTGTTGATTTAAAAAAAAATAAAATACATGTATGATCATAAGTCCTGTTCATCGCTGACAAAACCAGTGGCCCTGCTTGCTGTTGCCTCCCAACTGACTGGGCACACTAACACCATGTTGCAATGATAACCATGAAGAAGATAAAACAGATCGGTGGAAACTTTGGCTTATGATGACATTTTGTTTAAACTAATGCTTATGAGGTATGGTACTTTCAACAGGGAAGGAGGCACAGGACATCGAAGGGGAGTGGAGACAGGTATGCAATATGCAGGTTTTTTCTTTGTAACAAAAGTGAGCATTACTCCCTCAGCACCATTGCAGCCATCAGTTCAAATGGGGTATCTGCTGTCAGCCACGCTCCGTATTTTATCACAGTGACTCTTCTTGTCTCCCGAAACTGGCATAATCTCCGGTAACTACGGACCCTGCTACACCCTGATCATGCTTCTTAAAATGGAGACATCGCGCTGCAGCTACTCAGATTGCTCATGACTGCAACACCTCCCAGTAGCCCTAAATTTAAATAAAATGGACAGCTACTCTGCAGTGGGGTTGGAAACAGTGGGGGAATGACACTCACTAAAACAAAGCAATGTCAAATCTCATCACTCCCTTTTCACCGGGGGGGGGGGGATGATAAAAGTGAAATAAAAAAATATATATAATCTCTCAAAAACAACAGGGCCGTCTGTTGGCAAATGTACCTGTAGAGGGACTACTTTACAAGTACATTTTCTTTTCGAAATTTATAGTCATTTTAAGTGTTTTTTTTTTGTTTTAAATCTTTTTAATGAACTGTCAGGGAATACCTATTTTCTAAGTTCAATAATACCCTCCAGGGTAGGCAGTATTGGCTATACTGCACCTTCCAGGGGCTATAAGGCTCTCTGCTTGTGGTGTCAGGCCTTGTGTGCCCTGGGTGATCCTATTATAGCCAGTACTGACCACCCTCTCAGGTATTATTGCTTACATAAATTATTGAGTTTTGCTTGAGTGATTTATAATAAGTTTATAGTTTTTTTTTTTTCAATTTTATTGTGCTGTCCTCCCGTTTGGTGCTGCACTGGAGCACTCCTTCCAAATGCTCCCACATGGGCATACACTGTACACAGGATAAGAGGTACAGTGGCTCTGCATGCTGATTAGCCGAAATCACACTGGTGATTTACAATGTGGATATAGCGAGAACACCAGGGCACATCAGAATATAAAACTGCTCCATGGCATGCTCCCGAAGTGGCCCACATGGCTGTACAGGACTATACTAGTTTTTTCTTGTCACATCAAAGCCTGCACAGAAGGAAAGAGATGAGAAAGTAGGGAGAGGAGCCTCAGTCAGCGGGATACAGGCAGTAGACATAGAGCAGAAAAACAAATTCACACCACTAGGGACACTTAATGAGGAACAGAATCAGGATAATGTGGTTGAAGAAGACTTAGCGGAAACAGGAGAAGAAAACATGAAGGAAGGTTCATTGGAGAGGGGGAACGGGGATGCCCCATCGGGAGAGAATCAAGAAAGTGGCAAACATAAAGGTAAGGGCGCAGGGGGAACAAAACCTGGAAAAGGCAAACCCCCATGGGGATGGGGGAGGGACCTGGGTCAGGAGTGGGGGGACTAAGCCACGGCAGGAATGAGAAGATGACCCGATCACTGGGAAAATCAGTCAGGGCAAGGGAAAGAGAAAGACAAAGGGGAGGGACAGAGCTCAAGAAAAGTGAGGCAGAGGTGGGTAGTTTAGCAGAAAACGTCTATGGGGGCATGGAGCATGAGGGGCATAGGGGGAAATCAGGACTTGGGGAGATATGAAAAGCAAAGGGGAAATTGAGAAAAGGGTAACAAAAGGATGCAAGGGGCTGGGAGAAGGATAGAAGAGAAGTACATACAGAAGGTAAAGGAGAGCAGGGTCTTACTTTTAGGGGACTCAATAATAAAAGGAATCCAATGGTGGGGGTAGGGGCGACAAGAGCAGTGCAGTATGGGTTGAGTGCCTGACAGGTATGACGGCATTGGAGGTCTTACACTATATTCCCTCAAGGGAGAAACAGCAAGATGGGACAACACACCTGTTGTTCCACCTGGGAACAAATGATCTGGTGGGAAATAGCCTGTTGTAGGTCCAGGCAAGATACAGAGAGCTTGCTAGGTACTACAGCAGCCTGGGGTTCCAGTCTGTGACTTTTTCAGAGGTGTTGCCCATGCCAAAAGTAAGTACTGCAAGGAGGCTAAGGACTGAGGGGTTTAATAAATGGCTGACGGATTGGTGTGAACAGATGGGTTATGGGTTAATGAGGGAACTGGGGATCAACGTAGGGGGATGAGAGCCTATTTGCCATGGACAGACTGCACCTGAACAGGGAGGGAGCAGCAGTACTAAAGAGCAAGTTAGGAGAGTTCATAGAAGAAACCTATAAATTAAACTAAATCGGGGAGGAAGAAACCACACCACAAGACAGGAGAAATGGGGGGCTACCAACCTCCCCCCTGGGACAGAGATAGAATATTGGACAAGAGGATGTCAATTGGAAGGGGGGATGGGTGGGGAACTTGGTGGGAGGGCTTAGCAGTCAACACCAGGTGCTTAGGGAACAAAATGGTGGACTTGGAGGCCATCATGGGGGACGAAGGGATGGATATAGTAGCAGTAAGCGAGACCTGGTGGACAGACCATCATACCTGGGAGATGACTATCCCGGGCCACAAACTGTTTAGAAAGGACATGGAGAGCAAGGTGGGGGAGTTGCTTTATACATCAGGGATGACATAAGTGTAACTGAGGGACAACAGGAAGATGGGGAGACTGAACTACTGTGGGTAACAATAGACAGAAGGACTGGAGAATCCTTGCAGTTAGGGGTGGTATACAGACCACCTACACAGGGGGAGGAGGAGAATAGACAGCAGATTCAGGCAGTCATGAGGATGGCCCTCAAAGGAGGAGTACAACTGGTTGGGGACCTAAACCTCCCAGATATATACTGGGGAATCGAGGATGCAGTATCGACTAGGTGTAGGGAGATACTAGCGGTGCTGCAGGGGGTATTCTTACAGCAGCTAGTCAGAGAGCCAACATGAGGCAACAACCTGCTGGATGTGATCCTGACAAATGGGGAGTGTGTGGAGGAGTTGCAGGTGGGAGAAGTTCTGGGTCCCAATGATCACAGGACTGTAAGGTTCAGGGTTAGGGCAGGAAGAGAGACAAACCGAATCAGCACTATAGTCATGGACTTCAGGCACATAGACTTTGACAGGGTGAAAAGGATAGCGAGGGGAAACAATGGAGGCAACAAAGAATATAGAGACAGGGGAGGAGTTATGGGAATCTATTAAAGGAAAGATACTAAAAGCCATAGAAATGTGCAAAAAACAGGTTAAGAAGAGCAGAAAAATGAGGAGACCACTTTGGTTCACAAGGGAGGTAGCAGGGGTAGTTAGGGACAGGAGGAGGGCTTTCAGGAAATTTAAGAGGACTCTCAGCAAGGAGGACAGAGAGGCTTATAGGGAGAAGAGGAGACTGACAGGGCAAAAGATAAGGAGGGCAAAATCGGATACCGAGGAGAAAAATGCTAAACATGCCAAGGGGGAGGGGGAAAAACTTTTTTTAGATATGTGAGGGAGAAGAGGAGGGCAAAGCAGTAGATTGTAAGATTGAGGGGGTGAGGAAGTGTTACCATTGGAAGGGGATTGTGAAAAAACAGAGGTATTAAATAAGTACTTTTGCTTGATATTTATGGAGGAGGAAGAGGGGCAGGGGACCTGAGCTTAAGAGGAAGGGGAGGGAGGGCAAATGGGTGGATCAGAGCCCGTTCACTGTGGATAGGGTTAGAGAGATTAGGGAGGAACTAGGAAGGTTGAAGGTGGACAAGGCAATGGGGACAGATGGGCTACACTCCAGGGTAATCAGGGAATTGAAGGAGGAGTTGGCAGCCTCTTTAACACAGCTATTCAACTTGTCTCTGGATACGGGGAAGGTGCCAGAGGACTGGAGGGAGGGAGGATGTGGTGACTTTGCACAAGGGAGGAAGTAGGGAGGTGACTGAGAACTATTGCCCCATCAGCCTCACCTCAGTGGTGGGGAAGCTAATGGAGGCACTAATCAAGGAGAGGGTGGTGGACTACCTGGAGGAGAATGGCTTGCAGGGCAGTAGACACCATGGTTTCACAAAGGGCAAGTCATGCCAAACGAACCTGATCGAGTTCTTCGATTGGGTGACTCAGGTGGTCAACCGGGGGGGGCGGTGGACAAGGCCTATATGGACTTCAGTAAGGCCTTCAACAGCATCCCCCACAGAAGGTTGATAAGCAAGCTAGAAAGTCTGGGGTGTGTGGGAAAATAACAAGGTGGGTGGAGGCCTGGTTGGCAGGAAGAACCCAGAGGATGATGCTAAACAGGGGTACTCCAGGATGGGGGGGTGAAGAGTAGGGTACCCCAGGGGTCAGTCCTGGGACCTCTCCTTTTTGACATTTACATCATCAATATTACGGAGGGTCTGAGGGTGGGGGTGTGCCTATTTGCTGATGATACAAAAATCTGCAATAGTGTGGACATCCCAGGGGGTGGTGGAGGACATGAGGCAGAACCTGAAGAAGCTTAAGGAATGGTCAAAGACATGGCAATTAAAATTTAATATCAAAAAGTGCACTGTGATGCAAATAGGTAGTAAAAACACATGAGCAGGATACACCCTAGAAGGGGAGGCAATCAAATAACTGAACAGGCGTGGGATCTCAATGTAGCAGGGCAGTGAGAAAGGCCAGTGGAATGTTGACATGCATTGACAGGGGTATTACTAGTAGAAGGAAGGAGGTAATGATGCCTCTCTACAAAGTCATGGTGAGGCTGCATCTGGAGTATGGTGTCCAGTTCTGGAGACCACACCTCCTCAAGAACATATATGTGATGGAGAGGGTTCAGAGAAGGGCAACCAAGATGGTGCAGGGTATGCAAGGGAAGATGTATGAGCAAAGGTGTAAGGACCTGGATCTGTAAATGCTGGAGACTAAAAGACAAATTGGAGACATAATTGAAACTTTTAAATATGTGAAGGGGCTCAACAAAGTAAAGGAAGGAGGAGACCAGAACTATTAAGCATAGCCGCAAACTGCAGGGAGAAAGATAAAGAGGCAATGTGAGGGGGGATTCTTCACAGAGAGGGTGGTGGAGGACTGGAACAGTCTACAAGAAGAGGTTGTAGGAGCTGAATCGGTGGAGGGATTCAAGAGGGCATGGGACAGGCATATTGGGCTGAGTAGCGGGGGGAGGGCGGGGGCTGGCAGAGGACGGGAGGAGGAATAGGGGTGAAATAGGGCAGACTAGATGGGCCAGTGTAGTCCTTTTCTGCTGTCAAGCTTCTATGATTCTATAATTCTATCAAAAATGTATCTGTGAGGTGAATGCACATTCTTTTCATTTAGGAACCAACACGTACATGGCACTCCAGTTATATTCCAATAGGTAGTGACCCTTATTCTTCCATATTTTCAGCTAAAGTGCACAATGAGAGAAATAATAACCAAGGCCACTGTTTTTCAGTTTTTACCGGAAAACCTGGTAAAATTCTGGAATTAAGGCTGCCTGAAAACCGGTAAAAACAAAGATTTCATGGAATCTGGCATTTTATATCAGATCAGTAAATCTATAAAACTTGTATTTTTCTTATAATTCCTTCCTGTACTAGTTTCAGTTTGCTTTATTTAAGGCTCTGTATATTAAGCTTTCTTTAATTCTGATTCTTATGCACATACTAAAAGAATGATAGCAGAATCCCAGTAAAATCCAGAAATTAGAGTAACAATCACTGGTGCAATTCCGGAATCTGAAGTCTTGAAAATGGAATTTCATTGTTTTATTCACCGTAAATCAGTGACCTTGATAATAACTCACATGGAAAAACTTGAAAAGAAAAGGAAAAAAGTTAAGATAAACAAAATTAAATGGAAAATACATATGCAAAATCTTAATTTGCACATGGCAAAACGTGAGGTAGTCCAGGTTAATAGAGAAGCTGTCCAGTGTACCTGCAAGATAGAGACACAGTTATGAGAATTCATATTTTCTAGCATGGATCCAGTAGCCATTCTGTATTACAGAACTCTTACAATACCCTTTTCTGAAGCCAGTTTAACAATAAAAATATATATAATAAACACAGTAACACTTGATATTGTTAAACATGACAAATAATTACAACAAAGGAAAGGAAGAATGTATGATATTACTTACAGTGCAGAATCAATCAATGAAAAAAATGAAGGTGGCTGAAACCATGAGTCATTGTTTTTGTAGGGCAGAGTCCCCTTCAAGGAAAGCTGGTGTGATTGATGTGTCCTTCATCATTAATAAGTACAGGCCCTGCAGGGAATGTCATCAAAACGAGTCACTTCAGTTCTTCAGAAATGTTTCAGCATGGCAATGAATGTGGACATCAATGCCTCGTCATCAACATGGTAGTCAGCATGGCAATTGTTACTGGTCCCCAGTCCGAAGTTCCAGTAATCCTGGTAATTGCATCCTACTCAGCGCATAATTGTAAAGAAACTAGCAGCAGCTGCCTAACAAACATGCATGAGACATGGCTGGGAATGCAATGGTGACACTTAACCTTTTGAAAGATTTTCAGCATTTATGGGTGATGAAATACAAAGTGTTTTGCACTGATTATGACTGTGGACTGATGTGAAAGTACCATTTATGGTAATGGCAGGAGCTGAGGCGAAAGACACACAGACACTTCTAGGTTTACGTGTTTTGGAGACAACATAGGTGATGCGGCTGTGGTGAAACATGTCTGGATTGGTGTATTTATTATTGAGTGAAGGGTAAATATGAAACCAGCCAGAGTAGCCCACATTTAGGGGTCATATTATAATAACTATGTCTAGCTCTGTAGTTTGGCGGAAGGGTGATAATTGTCTGGCCTGGGGCCTCAGTTAGTTGATAATCAGAGGTCAGATTGGAGTCAGATTTCTGATTACAGGTTGGTTGTGGCAGGGTGATGTGGCACACAGGGGACCAATCGGGTATGCAGTAGTCCAACAGGAAGTACCACTTTAAAGGGTGCTGCACAGGAAGGATAAAGGGTAGCTACTCTTAACCATTCCACACACATTCATGTCCAGCACGTGAGTGAAACAGCACAGGAGGGAGCAGGTGAGAGTCTGGCATCTAAGGCATTAGCAGGAGGAATCAGGGAAGGGGGCTCTGCCAGTCAACTAAGGTAAGGCACCAGGTTAATACTGTGCTGACATTCACTGCTGGCTAGGAGGAAGGTCAAGGTAGGCCAAAATGGAATAGGAACAACACCCTATGCAGTGCAGGAATATAAATGAATTTAGACAAGGTATGGGGAACACCAGTGGCAGCCTATCTAGGGTCAGGTAGCAAATGGTTAGGGAAGGTGAAAGTACTGCTATCACAATGGGCAAAAGCAGAGAAAGGTAAGGGGAAAATAAAGTAAAACTCTTCAGAAAAAAAGCTGAACTGCTTGTTGAGAGGAGTAGAAGGAAAGACCAAATCTAGGGTAAAGGTGCAAAGGTTCATAACAAAAAGGGCAAAACTAGAAACACCTTTCACAGATAAGGGTACAAAAGTATTTTCAGGTAACACAGGGTGAGTAGGAATTGGGAATGCAGGGAGTGGTACAGAAGCCAGCGTGGGGCGTTGTTTTAGAGACCTTCTGGAGACTGCAGTGCTGCCCCATCTGCATGCACATCTGTGGGTTGAGGAGGAGGTAGCTACACTCCAGGCCGAGGTTAGCTAGGATTATGAGAACTTTTGATTGATGTGTCCTTCATCATTAATAAGTACAGGCCCTGCAGAATGTCATCAAAGCAGTCACTTCAGTTCTTCAGAAATGTTTCAGCATGGCAATGAATGTGGACATCAATGCCCTGTCATCAACATGGTAGTCAGCATGGCAATTGTTACTGGTCCCCAGTCCAAGTTCCAGTAATCCTAATTGCATCCACCCAGCGCATAATTGTAAAGAAACTAGCAGCAGCTGCCTAACAAACATGCATGAGACATGGCTGGGAATGCAATGGTGACACTTAACCTTTTGAAAGATTTTCAGCATTTATGGGTGATGAAATACAAAGTGTTTTGCACTGATTATGACTGTGGACTGATGTGAAAGTACCATTTATGGTAATGGCAGGAGCTGAGGCGAAAGACACACAGACACTTCTAGGTTTACGTGTTTTGGAGACAACATAGGTGAGGTACGCTGTGGTGAAACATGTCTGGATTGGTGTATTTATTATTGAGTGAAGGGTAAATATGAAACCAGCCAGAGTAGCCCACATTTAGGGGTCATATTATAATAACTATGTCTAGCTCTGTAGTTTGGCGGAAGGGTGATAATTGTCTGGCCTGGGGCCTCAGTTAGTTGATAATCAGAGGTCAGATTGAGTCAGATTTCTGATTACAGGTTGGTTGTGGCAGGGTGATGTGGCACACAGGGGACCAATCGGGTATGCAGTAGTCCAACAGGAAGTACCACTTTAAAGGGTGCTGCACAGGAAGGATAAAGGGTAGCTACTCTTAACCATTCCCACACACATTCATGTCCCAGCACGTGAGTGAAACAGCACAGGAGTGGAGCAGGTGAGAGTCTGGCATCTAAGGCATTAGCAGGAGGAATCAGGGAAGCGGGGGCTCTGCCAGTCAACTAAGGTAAGGCACCAGGTTAATACTGTGCTGACATTCACTGCTGGCTAGGAGGAAGGTCAAAGGTAGGCCAAAATGGAATAGGAGCAACACCCTATGCAGTGCAGGAATATAAATGAATTTAGACAGGGTATGGGGGAACACCAGTGGCAGCCTATCTAGGGTCAGGTAGCAAATGGTTAGGGGAAGGTGAAAGTACTGCTATCACAATGGGCAAAAGCAGAGAAAGGTAAGGGGGAAAATAAAGAAGTAAAACTCTTCAGAAAAAAAGCTGAACTGCTTGTTGAGAGGAGTAGAAGGAAAAGACCAAATCTAGGGTAAAGGTGCAAAGGTTCATAACAAAAAAAAGGGCAAAACTAGAAACACCCTTTCACAGATAAGGGTACAAAAGTATTTTCAGGTAACACAGGGTGAGTAGGAATTGGGAATGCAGGGAGTGGTACAGTGCAGCGACTGTGGGGCGGTTGTTTTTAGAGAGACCTTCTGGAGACTGCAGTGCTGCCCCATCTGCATGCACATCTGTAGGTTGAGGGAGGAGGTCGCTACACTCCAGGCCGAGTTGGCTAGGATTATGGGGAACTTTTCCCCCACCCAAGGGCCACCAAGTCTGTCACTGTTACCTCAGAGGATGCCAGAGATTAGGAATGGCTGAACTATGGTGGACTCGAAGGGTGGGGTGATGGGACAGAGGCCCATTCCTCAACCAGTAGCACTATGTAATTCCTATGCCACTCTGGCAGGTCTGGACTGCTGGGTGGAGGCACCAGCAGTAGCGACCAGGGAGGATGTGGGAGGCCTCCATAGTGGAGACCCCGGGGAGGGTGGTTGAGGACCCCAAAGATGGAGGAAGCAACTTCTGGTGGGAGACAAGATTGTAAGAGGGGTTGATTTAGGTAAAGAAAGAGGGTAGAGAAGCAGATTAGGTGCGTAGGCAGCACCATGGCCTGGAGGGATGGGAAGCAGATCCTAAGGATAGGTGGGGCAGTAGGATGGGAGGGAGAGCTGGAAGTCACTGTCCATCAGGAGACTAATGGCCTGGCTAGAGATGGGGCTGGGATTGTGCAGGGGGAGTTTAGGGAGCTGGGGATGGGTATTACACAGGTAGTGCACTCAGTGGCTTTTGCTGAGGTGCTGCCTGTCTATGACAGGGGAGGAGAAGGTTCTCTGCACCACGAGATTCAACTCACGGCTGAAGAAATGATGCAGAGAGGAGGAATCTGGCTACATCGGGAACTATTTTTTTTTTTTTATTTAGTTTTTGTTGACCGGGTAAGTGCACTAGACAAATCCTGCCTATTTTCAGGCACGACCCAGGGGAGGGGGATACAGATGAATGCCAACTGACCTTGAACCAGATTAAGCTGTTGGTGGTATTTTTAGTGAATGAGGGAAATTTGGCCAGGACACCGGGGAAATTCCCCTACTCTTTTCGATAAGTGCCATGGGATCTTTAACATCCACCTGAATGACCACCAATCCAGGCAGATGGGACCTCGGTTTAATGTCTCATCCGAAAGATGGCACCTCAGAAGTGCAGCACCCCTCTCATGCTGCACTACAGTGTCAGTACTGGGATATTAACCCAAGTGCCAGATGTGGGAACTGAACCCACAGCCCTCTGATCTCCTGGCCTCAGAGGTGAGTGTGCTACCTACTGAGCCACTGACACTGACACAGACACAACTAGGGACCCACCTGGGAGGATAAGGGCATATACAGGAGTGATGGCCTGCATCCATCCAGGAGGGGAACCGCAGTCTTCAGTGGATGATTTAAATGTTACATCGATGAACATTTAAACTAGCTGAAGAGGTGGTGGAAGGAATTGAGGGGACAGAAACTGCCCCCCTCCTCAGGCTGAAGTAGCTCTTGTCTGTCTCCTCAGTCAGCTGGTTTTATTCATACCTTTAAAAGCAGGTCTCAAGCTGTCCGGATAGGTACTTCTATTTCTCCCTCTCTCCCCATTAGCTCAGGTGTCCCTCAAGGGTCTGTTCTGGGTCTTATTCTCTTTTTAATATTCCTAAATGTCCTACCCTCTGTCTGTTCCTCCACGTTCATACATATATACGCTGATGACACAGTTTTTACTTCTGGCTCCTCTTCCCATGACCTTTCCTCTCAACTTCAGCTGCATTTTGACAACATTCAGCATTGGTTCAAGATTAACCAGCTGTCTCTTAATGCCAAAAAAAACTGTCTCTATAACTTTTGGTACCCCTCAGAGACTTGCCAAACTTACTTCTCCTCTCGTCCCAATTTATACTCCCTATGATGGTGTTACACTTGAAGACGCTCCTCCTTCAATACCCGGTCTGCCTTTGACTGGCATCTTGATTTCTCTGTGCATATTGCTGCAATTCACCATAAGCTTCATCCTAAGCTTGCTGCTTTGTACAGGAACAAAGCGTGTATCCTGCTTTCTGCCCACCATGAAATTGTATTAAAAATGATCCTCCCAATCTTTGACTATGGTGACTTAGTCTACTGTAGTGCCCCTAAAACCTCCCTTGCTAGACTGGATCCCCTTTTTCATTCTTTCTGCCACATTGCTCTAGGTTACCCCACTTGTACTCATCACTGCTCTCTTTACTCTGCTCTTTCTTTTCCTTCTCTTGATGCTAGGTGCCTTTCCCAGTGTATCACTTTTTTGTCCAAATTCTGGTTTGGTACCCTTCCTTCTTATCTCACAACTCTTCTTTCCCCTCCTCTTTCTTCCCCTTCTCTCTTCACAATAATACTTTCCATTCTCTTAATATCCCTCCTAGAAAATCTATTGTTGGTCAATCTGCTTTTTCTTACCGCTTTCCTATACTTTGGTCTTCACTTCCCCTTCCTATTCATTCTGCCTCTTCTACTTCCTCCCTTAAGTCTTTTCTTTCTGACTTTTGTCATCCTGCTTGCAGCTGCCTTTGACCCTCCTCTTTTTCTCTATTTCTCTAGTCTTGCCATCCTCTTGTGGTTTCCGTTTTTTATTTGAGAGTGTTTTCATATTACTAATCTTGCCTTTATATAATATTTTGCATTTATATTTTGATTCTGGTTATGTCACCTACTTGTATTTGTTCTGTTACTATACTGTTACCTGTCTCCCTCTCCTCTCTCCCCCAGGATTCATCTGGAAACAAGCTGTATTCAGCTCAGTATGTACGTCCTGGTTAAACTTTTAAATAAATAAATAAATAAATAAGTAGAGAGTAGGATGAACCTGAGGGGAGAGGAATCCCCCAGAGTGCTAAGTAATAAAGGAAGCAGGGTGGGAGAAATGAAGGGGGAAGGGAATGGGAGCATTAAAAAGAGAGGAGGAGGGAGAAAGGAAGGACAAAAGGAAAAAAATGGTATTTTATTCATTTATTTATTTCAGTTTGGGATTAATACCTTTGAATCAAGGACTTTTTTTCCACGGTTCCAAGTGATTGTTGAACAAACATTACAAATATAATAGGGTATAGAGAAAAAAACAGGAAAACAATTACACAGGACAATCAAATACACAGAGAATAATGAATGGGCATCAATGAACAACAAAGCTATGCTGCCATCGAGTGGTTACCTTGGCAACTTATGTAAACCTCGAGAGCGTAGCTCGAGAGGTTTACAAAGGTTGCCAAGGTAACCACGAGATGGCAGCTGAGCTTTGTTGTTCAGCAATGTCCATTCATTGTCTTTTACAGTGTATGGGCATCACTATCACCTTACTTCAGTTAAAAGCCTTTCCATCATTACAAGCAGACATACTTTACATTCTTTCTTACCTTCCATGATGGGCTGGACTGAACATGACATAGGATAGAATCAGATACACTGCGGGTACGAATAAAAACGAACCATTTATTTTACAGAGTATCAGGGCTACATAGTGGTAGTGCTGCCATTATTGTTTATGAGTGGGTGATTTTCATGACTGACACAGCTTGGATTTAGCTATCAATTGCAGTTGCCAGTTGCTCAGCTTTGAACTTAGTTCTGACAGCTCAATCATTTGAGGAGCTTCCTGGGTCGCCGGTTGAACAGATTCCATCTTGTTGTACCATCGATGTGACGTCCCATCGATGGTATAACAACATTTGCCATCACATCGGTGGTACAACAACACTGGCAAATGATTGATTTCTTGTGAATATAGCATTCTACCATACACTATAAGGAAATTATATACGTCCAATAAGAGGTTTAAGTAAGAGAAGGTAGGTAGGACTCTGTATTGGAGCTCACTAGGTTGTGGGACAACCTAGGAGGATAGGGGTAAGGTAGTACACTAGGAATGGCGTTGTCATAGTAGGAAGTGTGATCAGCCGTGAGTGGGCTTCGTTTGGAGAGAGGTGATGCAGGAGGGGATTGAGAAGAAATGAAGGGAGATGGGGGGGAGGTTGGGTGGCTGAGGTCCTGCCACATTAGTGCAGGCAGGTATAGATCTTTGTAGTGTGAAGAAGGGATCTGAGCCCAGATTTGAAGGTACTAATCTTGGATGTATTAGTGAGGTTAGCAGGTAGCTCATTGTACCATTTCTGTCCTTGGTACAGGATGGAGTTCTGGGAAAGTTTCGTCTTTTTGAAGGGAATCACCAGCCTGTCAGTAGCTGCATTACTAGTTGATTTTGTTGGAACTGCTGGCTTAAAGAGACAGCCCAGTTTATTTATTTATTTATTTAAGAGTTTAACCAGACAGGCATACTGAGCGGAGAACCTCTTGTTTCCAGATGCGGCCTGGGGGAAATAGGGTGGAGGGGCACATAGGAAGAAATACATACTTGCAGGGTCACAGTGTTACAGAGTATACAGTAGAGGGCTATGACATTCATACATTACAGATTTCCATTTATACATACATTACATATTTCCATTGGGAGAAGTAAGCCCAAGAAGCACTTTTTTTAGAAGTAGGCAGGTTTGGTATTGTGCTCTAAGATGGAGTGGGAGCCACACAGTTTCAGTGTGGAACGTGTAGGTGTGGGTGTCATGAGCAGCCCCTAATGACAGATGGCAGGCCTTATTTAGGAGTGTGCTAACCCTGTTTAGGGCAGTTTTTGTACCTGCCCCTTAGACAGGCAACCCGTAATCGATGGAGGACAGTATTGAACTACTGGTGGCAAGTTTGAGAGCTTCAGGTGTCATAGAATGCCTGTGGTGGTAGGGGACCCCAAGCTTTAGATTAGCTGATTTGACTACGGAGTCTATATGGCTTGAGAAAGTGAGTGCATCATCAAAGGTAATGCAGAGGTATTTGAACTTAGTTACTTGTTCCAGTATCTCACTCTTGTGGTTATGAATGAGAAGAGGGCTGTATTTCTTTTTGCTTTGGGAGGTAGAGAAGAGTAGACTCTTAGTTTTTTTGTGGTTTAATAGTA
Source organism: Neoceratodus forsteri (assembly GCA_016271365.2). NCBI lineage: Eukaryota > Metazoa > Chordata > Ceratodontiformes > Ceratodontidae > Neoceratodus > Neoceratodus forsteri. The sequence goes on along the minus strand of CM057455.1, from coordinate 303,405,718 downwards.
GTCTGTTTTGTGTGAACCAGGATTCAAGATTGAGGAAGCTACTTTGGAGTTCAGTAGTGATGAAATTGTGGTCATTACCAGCAACAGATATTACTGTATCATTAGCATAGAGAATGGTACGTGCTGAACATGCAGATGGTGCAGAGTTGATGAAGAGGCAGAACAGTAAAGGGCCAAGAATAGAGCCCTGCAGAACCCTGAGGGACACCACTTTAGCTGCTGATAAGGTGTCCCCAATCCTGACTCTTTGCAACCTGTTTGAGACGTAGCTACCAAACCATAGTACCATGTCCAGGGATAGACCTGTCGACTGGAGGCAACTTAGGAGGAGGTTGTGATTAACAGAGTCAAAGGCCTCCATAAAGGTCAATGAAGACCGAACCAACAGCCTGCCCACTATCTAAGGCATCGTAAAGCTGGGTTGAGTAATCAACAAGGGTGGTGAGTGTGGAGTGCTTTTTACGGAAGCCATGCTGCTGCGGGCAGAGTAGGTTATAGTTATCCAGATGCTCTGTAAACTGCTCCAAGACCATTCTTTCAAGTGCTTCAGAAGGGGGGGGTAGGATGGATATAGGTCTGTAGTTGGACGTTTGGGTTTATCCCCGACTTTAAAGACAGGCATGACGATAGCTGACTTCCATACATTTGGAAACATTCCTTTTCTTAGAGAGGCATTAAACACCATGGTGAGAGGACCGACCAGTTCATTCAGAAGAAGACCAACCAGTTTCATATCAACTAGATATGCCCCCATCTTGGTCTTGCCAAGAACCCCTTTAATGTGCATGATGGTTTCGGGCTTGGTGACACGTCTAAAGTAAAAGGGTGGTATATCATCCCTTGGGAGATTTGGTGGGGCAGTTGGGTGTTGTTGTCCATGCAGATCTTTAAAGCAGTCACCAGGGAGCATGCCAGAAAGGTTCATGAATGCATTGTTGAGCTCATGAGCAATGTCAATAGGTTCCTGTAGGGGTCCCTCCACTGTAACTAGTAGATCGAGGGGGGGAGCTTAGGGGTCTTTCACATTAGGGATTTAATAGAGTTCCAAAATTCTCTACCAGAGCCCCAGGTTTTGCTTAGAAGGTCCTTATAGTAGGAAGCATTAGCCTGTCAAATGAGCTTAGTGCAGGTGTTTCTGGCTGCCTTGTAGGCATTGAGTGTCGAAGGTGTTCCAGTTGATTTTGCAATGTGCCAAAGATTATCTCTATTCTTCATTAGTCCAATAATGGAGCTGGAAAGCCAGGAAGTGCCCTTTTTTTTTTTTTTTTTTTTATACAGTGCAAAAATATCACAGGCGCAGTTGAAGATCATTATAAAGTAGTTCAGGGCCTCATTACCATCAATATCCCCTGCCAATGGAGACCAGTCAAGTTGTGTTAGGTATTGCTTGAAGTGGTAAAGTTGCCCAGGCCTCAGGCAGTGATTTTTAGACACCTTAGGTGGACCCTTGGTGAAGTTGTTAGACCAGGTGCACTTCACTGGGGCGTGATCACTGAGGCTGTCAGGCAGGACGGTGACATCAGATACAGGCTCAGGATGTGTTGACAGCAGCCAGTCTGTTAGGGAACTGCTCCCTGTCTTGTAGTTAATCCGAGTGTCAGCAGTGACTATCTGAGTTAGGAATAGGCTAGATATTAGATCCCTGGCTTTTGTTTCCTTCAGGGAGTGTCAGTTTATGTTGAAGTCACTTACAATGACCTTCTCCCAATGATTACCTAACTGCTGCTGGTTAACTATGACTTGGTTTAGACCATCTGTTTGGTGCCCAGGTGGTATATATATTGTAGTGAGCAGCATGACTTTGTTCTGGGAACCTATACTTAGCTTGAGGTTCAGAATTTGGACCTCTTTTGTATGCAGACTGCAGTCTAGGGCCTGTACCTTTATTCCAGACCTGGTATAGACTAGACACCCACCCCCAAGTTTGGTGGTCCTGTCTTGCTGGAAGGATTTGTATCCAACGAGGGAGACTGATGCATCCAGAATCTTAGGGGAAAGCCAGGTTTCCGTGAGTGCTATAATGTCAGGATTAGTCACCTGTACCCATGCCTGGAATTGAGTGAACTTGGAGAGGAGACTGTTGATATTTAAGGAGACGATAGTGAGTTGACCTTTTTGTTTAGGTGTTCTAGTGGGAGTGGGTCCTGGGTTGGGGTGTACATTCCCTGATAGAAGCAGGAGTAGAAGGAAAAAGGAGTGAAGAAGATGGCATAAGAAAATTGCACAGGAGCAGGTGCATTTTTTCCTCAAGAGGGAGGCTCAATTGGATGGGTCTAAACATGGTCAGATGTTAATCAGAGCAGTACTGGGATCAGGTAGGTGCATGTCTTCCTTAGGTCATCCATGGTGTCCATGTGGTGGAGAGAGCCAGCAAGCTCAGAGTCTGTTCCACTCTGGCCACTCATTTCCTGCCAGTGCAGGACCTTAGTGTAAAAGGGGTCAATATCTAGTGCAGGCTGATCCATGTCAGGGTTCATCCAGAGGACGGCAGTTAGTGCCAGGGCATGCTGAAGTCTAAGAAGCCAACCCATCAAAGCTGCTGTCAGGAGAAGAGGCACACTATGGGGTTATAGCAAGACAGGGGTGAGAGTGTCCCTGGGCGCAAACTCTAATTACTAAATGTGGCAGGGTACAAGCATTCAGAGGGAGCTAACCACTGGGCTATCATATTAGCATATGGCAGGACTCAGACTTAGGTTGTAGCAGGGGCCAGCAGTACTTTAGCTAATGATAATAACACAGTGTTAGTCCTCCAGTGTATGCACTGCCATAATGTTAGTTGTGTGACCCCTGTACTGGGTCATTGAGGAGTTCAGCAGCTCAGAGTCCCAGCAGAGAGTGGGTAAGAGACAGTGACTTTGGCAGGGGGCGGAGAACAGACCACACCGGGGAGTGTGGAGCTCTAATGGCAGAGTGAGCTGGGCTTGGAATTATGGTTTGCACCAATGGGCTTGGAAGTATGGTTTGCACTAATAGATGTAGTAGTCCCGCCCAGGAGGAAAGGCGAAGGCATATTTATAGGAGGCCTGGGAGGGGGTTGGGGGCGGGAAAAATTAACTCCCAATAATTAACCCTTAGTCAAATTGTTAGGTAGGGAGCGAGCAGTCAGAAAATAGCCCAAGAGCAGGCAGGCCAGGCACTCCAATCAGTGAGGCCATAAAGCTGGAGCAGACCAATCAGGAGTCCATAGCAAAATTGCCGCACCAATCAGCGGTTAGGTGCTGTGGCTGAGTCAAGCATCCGTACCTTATGCTGGGATCTGGGCCGCAGTTCCAGGAGGCTGGGTAGAGTTTGGCTGGTGCTCCACTGGTGGCAGCTGTCGGTGTGACCATAGAGCGCTGCCTTGGAGCCGTTCAGGTGCAGCGGGTGGGGGATCCTAGGGGGGAAAAGAGAGTGGAGATTAGTTTTAAAACCACACAGATGCATGGAGAGGGAGTTGGGTGACTCGCGGCAGCCAGTTGGGGAGGGAGTGCAACGTTTCTAAAACAAAGGGAAAATTAGGTATGGGTAGATAGGCAGGAGAGGGGTGTAGCTGAGGTAACAAACAGTGTAAACAAAATCTGGAAGGCCATGTGTGCAAATGCTAGAAGTGTAGGAAATGAAATTACGGACATAAAGGTCATCATTGCAGAGACTGACCTGGATATTGTTGCCATTACCGAGTCATGGTGCACTGAAAACTATGACTGTGACCTGGCCAAACCAGGCTATACTCTGTTCAGGAAGGACAGGGTGGGAAGAAAAGGAGGGTGTGTGCTGCTTTATCTAAGGGAACGCATAAAAGTGATGGAGATACAGGGAATTCAGGGGGAGGCAGAGGTACTGTGAATCACCCAGGAGACAGGGAACAGACCCACTATTCACACTAAAGTTATCTACATACCTCCAGCACAGGGGGAAGGAAAAGGTACTAGTGGAAGCCATTGGCAAGATGACAGAAAAGGGAGAGTTGCTGTTGGTGGGGGACTTCAATCTGCTGGATGTAGTTTGAAGCCTTGCAGCAGGGGCTTGAGCTAGAGTACTGGCTGCACTTCTGACAGTCCTATTTAACAGCTCACAGAAAACAGCAGTGGTTCAGGGGGACTAGAGGAGAGCAGATGTTGTCCAACTTCACTAAAGCGGTAGCAGGGAGCAGGCTGGCTATTATAGGCCAGTCAGCCTGACAACGGTGGTATGAAAGTTATTGAAATCATTACTGAAGGAAAGGATTGTGGAATATATTGAATCCAGTGAATTACAAGATCTGAGACAACATTGTTTCATGGAGGGGAGGTCATGTCAAACAAATCTGATAGATTTCTTTGACTGGTTGACAGAGGCATTATATCAGGGTGGAGTGGTGGACATGGCCTACCTAGATATCAGTAAGGCTTTTGACACCGTTCCACATAGGAGACTGCTAAGCAGTATTGGACCATCTCCATAGGGGCAGGCCTCTTGGGGGGGCCTCAAAACTGAATCTGATGGTATGATGGTCAGACCACCTGACTGGTTCCACCACCAAATCGGATATCTCCATCCCCAGGAGAAACACCAAGTCCAATGAATGACCATCAATGTGAGTCGAGGAGGAAACAACCTGTGTGAGGCCCAGTAAACTCCTTAACTGGAGGAAGTCCTGTCCAAACTGTGAGAGTTCATTGTTGACCCAGGCATTGAAATCCCCCAGGATCAGCCATCTGTGGGGTCCCAATGTCAGGTCGACAACGAAGTCCGCGACTTCCCACAGGAAAACATTCCTGTCTCCTGGTGGACAGTAAACAAGAAGAATCCTGCAACCCACACCCTCACCCACGATACATTCAAAAGAGTTGGTAGCTCCCACTGGAACTTCCATCAGGTTAATTTCTGATTTAAAACAAAAGGCCAGCCCGCCGCCCCTACGATCCATCCTTGGGCGGTGTATCACCCAGTACCCGGCTGGAATTGCTGCAGCCAAAATAGGACCAGCATTTTCATCCAGCCAGGTCTCGGTGATGCAAGCCAGGTCAGTTGAACTAACAAGATCTGCAACTATAGCGGTCTTGTTTTTAATGGACCTGGCATTGCATAACACCGCCCAAGTCGGTTGATCAGCCGAGGAAGACCGAGTTTGCTGCCTGCCATAGGCAGGGCCCTTGGGTATGGGAACCAGACAGGGAGGACCCCTTTCCTGGACCCATTTTTCCCCAGGGCGTCTCCTTATCCCCATGATCCCAATCCGCCCACTCTTCTCCATTCCCCCAGCAGGCCAAGTCCCCACCCTTAACCTCCTAGCTATCCCCAATGCCCTACACCATCTGTACACCTCTGGAGACAGGGAGGGGCAACAAAAAGGGCAAAGATCCCTCAGCCTGGCGGGGAAATAATGCCTGACCGTCGACATACCTAACCAGCACAATTCCACAACAACTCACAAATACCCAATCAAAATACCATACAACACAAAAACAAACAAACTTCCAAACCACACCACAAACAACAATAACACATATAAAACCCTAGCCCAACAATAAAGAGTCAGCTATATAAATAGAATGCAAAGGTTTCCATGTAGCAGCAAATAATAAAATAGTCCCAGATTCAACAATTTATCTCCTCTAGGGAGCTCCCACCTCCCCAAAAGATAAAAATTAAAAATTATTAGGCTTTTACCCCAGACACTATCTCTCACAGAGGTCAAGGGAAAAGTCAATAAATGATATAAAAAAAAAAACTTTGACACTCTGACTGTCTAAAGTTCACATAGTCATTGGGCTCTTTCACTGCCCATAAACCAATAATAATCTGGCCCAAAATAATGAGATTTAGGTAAGGAAAAAGTCAAACCAGGCTGTGGTCTTGTCCAGGTCATTCAGTCCAAACCAGATTCAAACCTCCAGAGTCTCCAGGTCTAATTCCAAGAATAGCAAAAATGTATCTTCGGCACTCCAGGATGGCCGCCCTTCCACCTGCATTACCAGTGACCCAACATCTCAGCCCTCCTTAGACACAGCCCACCAACTAAATCCCCAGAGAGCTTAGGGGTAGCAGATCCAAGGTCATCCCTCCAGCAAACCCTGCCTCTGACCCCCGTGTGAGCACAAGCCAGGCAAAGTGAGTGCCCCCCCAACTCCCAAGGACAATTGTAAATCCAAAGAGAGTTCAACAGGACGGCAAATCCTCGCTAAAAACTTTCAGATTTCCACAGAAGTCAACAAGAAGAAACCCAGGAGACCACCAGAAACAGTTCCAGAGCAAACAAGGAGGTCCAGCGATGAATCCAATCCAGACTGCACATATTCTATCACTGCTCCCCCAACAACAGTTCCGGTGCAAAAATCAGACTCCTCGTCAGGATGGCATGGCTCCCCAGATCGCCAATCCTCCAGATGGCAGGACAAGAACAAAATCAGGAAGCAGGGTAGGAGAGTCATTTTAACCACCTGCACCCTGCTTTAAAGAGTCAACAGATGGAGACAGCCTCCCGGCACAGTGGTTGGATTTCTGCTTGTGACGCTGATGACCCGGGTTGGGAAATGGACCCGGGAGTCAGAGGGAGGGCTGGGGGGAGAAGGCTGGAGCATCCCATGACTGCTCGCCTTCTGTAGGAAGGTAGGAGAGTCTGAGCCTTTTGTGTTTGCTGGCCCCTGGTGGAGGCCAGAGGCATGGAAATATGCTGGGCTCCATTGTGGGAGGGAGCGTAATGGACGTTGGCTTCAGCCATGACATTGCATGGCACATCATGTCCCCATGAAGAAAACCAGAAAACAGCCATCTGGCCGACCAGATGATGGTCACCGGTCCTCCTCCACCACAAGTGCCCAGCAGGCTACCTCTTGGGCCACTCTCATAGCCCCCATGCCTCGGAAACAGATTAGGATGCCCAGTCTCTCCTCCCTGCAAACCCCTTCCGGGGAGGAGAGCCACCCCCGGTGAAGGGATACGTCCGGGCTGACCAAGGACACAGGAATCAGGAGTGGTGGGTTGGCAGTGGCAGGGGGACAAGCCTGGCTGAGTTGGCAGCCATTAGTGGCCTGAAGGAGTGACTGGCCAGATGGCTAGGGCAAGACGCAAAAACAAAAAGTCAGCAGAAATAACGTCCACCTGGCCATATCTTACTTTAGTGTAACTATTAGTTTTTGATAATTATCATTAAAATGTTTAGTGAGATCTGCAGATTATAGGTACATCTGTGAAAGAAGAAACCGGGGGATTGTAAAGGGAGAAGGGAGAGTGTAAGGAGGGGGATCTGAACAAGGCAGAAATACTGAACAAATACTTCTGTTCAGTATTCACTAAGGTGGGGGAAGGTCAAGGACCACAGCTTGGTTGCAGAGGCAATGGGGGGTGAATACCAGTCCATTCACAGTGGAGAGAGTTCTGGAAGAACTCACAAAGCTGAAGATGGGTAAGACCATGGGGCCAGACGGCATCCACCTGAGGATATTAAAGGAGCTGTGAAGGGAACTAGCAGCACCTCTGGTGGTCCTGTTCACAGAGTCACTCAACACAGGTGTCATTCCAGAGGACTGGAGGAGGGCGCATGTAGTCTCACTGCACAAAAGTGGCAGTAGGGAGGAGGTGGGGAACTACAGGCCAGTCAGCCTCATCTCAGTGGTGGGAAAGATCATGGAGACACTGCTGAAAGAAAGGATAGTGGCACATATGGAATCCAGTGGTGCTCAGGATCTGAGGCAATACGGATTCACAGCAGGAAGGTCATGTCAAACAAATCTAATAGTTTTTTTTGATTGGGTGACTAGGGAACTTATTCAGGGAGGGTCAGTAGACGTTGCCTACCTAGATTTCAGCAAAGCCTTTGACACCATCCCACATAGAAGGTTGATTAACAAGATGGGTAGTCTGGGTATGGGAGACAAGGTGGTGAACTGGGTTAGGAACTGGTTAACAGATAGGAGACACAGGATGGTGGTAAATGGGGTACAATCTGGGGAGAGAAGCGTGACCAGTGGAGTACCACAGGGATCAGTACTAGGACCAGTCCTGTTCAATGTCTTCATTAGTGATATTGCAGAGGGGCTGGAAGGAAAGGTCTTCCTGTTCGCAGATGACACCAAGATCTGCAACAGGGTAGATACTCCAGAAGGGGTCCAGGAAATGAAGAGGGACCTGGAGAAGCTTGAAAGGATGGTCAGAGATGTGGCAACTGAGGTTCATTGCAATGAAGGGCCAAATAATGCACCTGGGTAGAGGGAACCCTGGGGAGAGCTACAGGTTGGGGGGGAGCTGACTGTCACCAAAGAGGAAAGGGATCTAGGGGTTATCATCTCTGATGACCTTAAAGTATCAAAGCAGTGTACAAAGGTGGCAGGGAGGGTCAATGGCATGCTGGGGTGCATAGGCAGGGGTATCACTAGTAGGAGGTGGGAGGTGGAGATGCCATTGTATAAAACATCGGTAAGGCCTCACCTGGAGGACTGCATGCAGTTCTGGAGACCACACCTGCACAAGGACATAGATAAGGTGGAGACTATCCAGAGAAGGGCAACAAAGATGATACAGGGCTTACACCACAAAACATATGAGGAGAGACTAAGGGACCTCAATATGTACTCACTGAAGGAGAGGAGACAGCGGGGGAACATGATTGAAACTTTCAAGCACCTCAAGGGTATAAACAAGGTGCAGGCAGGGGACCTTTTCCAATGTAGAAAAAGGACTAGAACAAGGGGGCACGATAGGAAATTGGAAGGGGGTAGATTAAGAGGTAATGTGTGGAAGTTTTTCTACACAGAAAGGGTAGTTGACACTTGGAATAGTCTGCCACAGGAGGTAGTGGGGGCAAGCACAGTGGAGGGGTTTAAGCATGCTTGGGACAGGCACAAGGGAAGCCTGAGAGGGGAGGGAGTGATGAAAAGCCATTGATCACATAGGGTCAGCAGCCACATACAACGTATAGGGCCTACGGGCAGACTGGATGGGCCTAGCAGTCCTTATCTGCTGAAAATTTCTATGTTTCTATATTCAGACACTCAGATAACAGAAACCATTCCGGGGTGCCTGTGAAAAGGGGAAGGTCTCCTTAAGGTCTAAGGGAAGGGAACCACTTCTTACCATGGTCTCAGATTTTGCTTGATTAATTTGGTAACCCACTAGGGGTTCAAATTTGGCCAAAGTCTCTAGGAGGTGAGGAAGAGAAGTGAGCGGATTGCCCAAGATAAACAAGGTGTAGTCAGCATAAATGCTATTTTTTGCCCCTGCCCTCCTGCCATTACACCCTTAATCTGTTGATTTGAGCAAATATTAAGTGCTAGGGGTTCTAAACTAAGAGCAAACAATAAAGGAGATAAGGGGCAACCCTGATGCATTTCTGTCTCCAAAAGGAACCTCTGAGATAGGTGACCATTCACTTTCACTGTTGCCTCTGGGCCCTCGTACAGTGCGGAGATTGCCCCTACAAATTTATCTCCTAGGTTAAATCTACAAAACTTGTTGTAGAGAGATCCAGTCCACCCTATTGAAGACCTTCTCAGCATCCATACTAATGGCCCGTTGGAAGGCCTCACCCCGCACCCCTCTGGGCAGAGATAATTTTCAGAAAGCGTTAAATAGTATCCTGTAATAAACTGCCTTGGAGGAACCCCATCTGGTTGTGATGCACAAATGTATTCATGTGTATCAGCAGCCTGTCAGTCGATATAGTGGTAAAAATCTTTAGGTCCATATTGAGTAACAAAATGGTCTGGTAAGAGTCACATTCCAACGGGTCCATTCCCATACCTCTCAACCTTTTGTCACTGAAATGAGGGACATGGACATTTTTGGACACTTAAAATGAGGGACAATGAGGGACACAGACCCTCAGAATGAAGGGCACGGCCTCAAACATGGAGATACAGGCTCAGAACACTGTGAAAACCCTAGTGTTTACTTGTACAAAGTTTATTTTGGATTTAGTATTTTAGAATATTAAGAGTTTCTGCTTTAAAGTCTGAATTTACAGCACATTCTCAGTGTGGGCAGCACCTTTTTCATGAAGGACGGATAAGGGGCAAAGCAATTTTAAGGGGGAAAATGAGGAATCTCCCTCGTAATGAGGGACACTTGAGAGGTATGTCCATTCCCAGTTTCAGAAGAAATGAGATCTAAGGTTGCTGCCATGATGGATGTATCTGAGCTCTGTCACCCAGGACAGCATTTGTATCTCCCATTAGGAAGCGGACATACTCCTCTTGGAATGTCTTGAAAAATTCAGCTGGCTAGCCATCCGGGCCGGGGGCTTTACCCTTCTTTAAGTGCTTGATTTTGTCCCTAACATCCTGGTAATCAAAGCAATGAGAATTTCTATATCTTGCTCCAACAGTCAGGGGAGAGGGGTATTGTCTATGGTAGGCCTGAATCTCTGTTAAATGGTTAAGCCCCCTTTCTGCCTGATACAAGACTCTATGAAATTCAGCAAACATCTTTTGTATGTCCTCAGGATTTGTAAAAACTACTCCAGTTCCCTGTTTTTCAAAACTGCATGCAAGGCTGCTTCCTTCCTTAACTCTTCTGCCAACAACTTTCCTGGTCTATTACCACTTGCATAAAACCTTTGCTGGGAATAGCATTAGGTACCCTCTAGTTTATCTTCTAATGAGTGTGTTAGTTCCTTAGGTTTTTGCTCTAGCTGCACCTTTACCTCTTGATTAAGAATGACCTTATGTTGAAATCCTTAGTCTGCTTTATGTTTTTCCAGGGAAAGTTGTTGAGCTATTTTGTTTTTTTTTTTTACTTTGGATGCATACACAATGATTTTCCATCTCAGTGTGACTTAGCGCATCCCAATACACAGGAGCTGGGGTGTCTCCTTGTGAATTTGGGCATCAGACTTCTTTAATGTCTTTATAAGTGACATTAGAAAGCTCTGCCTGTCTGTGGATAACACCAAAATCTGCAGTAGGGTGGACACTCTGGGGAGTGTGGAAAGGATGAGCAGAAACCTGAGAAAACACTAGTAGTAGTAGTCAAGGGTGTGGCAACTGGATCTCAATGCAAAAAAAAGTTCAAAGTAATGCACTTGGGCCACAGAAACCCTGGGGCAGAATATAAAATGGGTGGAGTAGTATTGACGACTACCAAGCAGGAAAGAGACCTAGGGTAATCATATCTGATGATTTAAAGGTGGCCAGGCAGTGCAACAAGGAAGGCTGGAGGGCTAGTAAGATGCTGGGATGCATAGGGAGGGGTATCAGCAGCAGAAAGAGGAAGGTGGTGTTGCCTCTGTATAGGTCACTGGTAAGATCCCACCTAAAGTACTGTGTCCAGTTCTAGACACCACATCTCCAGAAGGACATAGAGCGGAGGTGGTCCACAAGAGGGCAACTAAATTGTAGCAGAGTCTGCACCAAAAGCCATACAAGCAGAAATGAAAGGACCTCAATATGTATGCCCTGGAAAAGATGAGGGAGAGGGGATATAACAGAAACCTCTAAACACCATACAGGGATTAATAAGGTACAGAAGAGAAGTATGTTTCAGAAAAAAAAGGTGCTCAAGAACAAGGCGGCATGCTATGAAGCTGGAGAAGGGTAGATTCAGGAGAGTCGTGAGGTAGTACTTGTGACGCTTGGCCAGCTGGTTATGATCATTGTAGGATATTGGTATTATAAGTAAATGGTCAGTGTATGAAATGTCAGTTTGTGAGAGAACTGGCCTTTGAATTACAAGATCAGCAGCTGAAACCTCAGAATGTAATTAAAACTGACCAGGGGAACCACTTAATAAACTACCTTCCTTCCAGTGGGCATTTTATTACCTTTTATGACATGCTCAGGCTTTTGAAGTGGAAACAAAATCTAAAGTTTATGACATCAGGAAAGAAAGGGTAATTTGGCTGTTCCTATCAAGTTTAACACCTAAATGACAAATGCTGGGATTGCTAAGTTCAAAGAAAAATAGTTAGTTAAGGAGTTTGTCAGAGTTGGGGACCCCCTTTTTTTTGTTATATTTAGTGACATCACGAGACATTTCTTTCTCTGCCCCTTTATTCTGAAAAACCTACTGCAGTAGTGCTTATTTCTTGTCTTTGTCTACTTTCACATTTCTATCATGATGGGGTGGCCTCCCATTATGATATCTTAATCTAACTGCCCCGCTTTATATTCCTTCCCCCTGTCTCAGTAATGTGTTTTTTTTTTGTTTTGTTTTGTTTTTATTTTAGTTTGAGTAATGCAGCTATAAGAAGGCTCAGAAGCATGGGAGCCACACTGCAAAGTGCACAAGTTGTGTAATGCCTAAAAGACAGCTAGAAAGTCCTATCTGCACATCTGAAACAGGCATTGAAGTAATGAGTACAAAGATGCCTGCACAGACAAAAATAAAAGGAAATCACTAGGCTTTCAAGTGAGTGACAGAAAAAGGGGCTCCATTAGGTATTAGTAGGGCTAGACCATGATAGTTTTAAAGCAGCCCATAATATCTAGAACTCCCGGATGAACTACTCAGTCTGCAGCTCACAATATGAAGTAGTTCTAAGAACCAGCTAGCAAAGCTCCAAATGAGAATAATTACCTATAAAACATATTATCATTATTTAATAAATAGAACTTGTGCAAGGGAAACAGGTTCTTTTTGGATTAAAATGTATTTTTTCTTTGGTACTAACACATTCCCTTGCCATACTGTATGTGTATATAATAGTTGTATTCTTACCTCTCCCAGGTTGGTAATGTCATGGACAGTACTGCATCTCTAAGGGCCAGTAGCCCACATCTGAAGCTTATTTATAATGAGCAGAGGAATGAGGACTACACCTTGTGGGAGGGGACTAAGATCACTAATTGTCAATGAAGCCTTTTCTTGCTTTCAGAATAGGTTTAGGAGATGGACATAACAGTAGATAAATGTTATTACTGAATACAATAATTTGTGGTCATGCAGATCCCCCTACATGATGTACTAGCGTAGAAATTTGATGTGTTAGAATAGAGGGTGGATCAGCTGACCTATGATGTCAGAGCATACACCTTTATAATGTGACTGTTTAGTTGAAAGAATCAGATAGTCTTTGAGCACAGAGGATAGTAGAGGTGCTGGAGGGAAGTACATCTACTCTGTGGCAGTGCTTCACTGTTAAGAAGTACTGAAGTTTCTCAGGTTGAGAAAAAGCCAGATGGTGCTTTATTTTTTTTTAATTTTGAAGTGATTTATTTTGAAATTTATAATTAAATTTCACACAAGTTCTGTGTGTTACTTAAAGAAACAGTGTGTCTGACTTATCACTTCCCACACACGCTCGCAAATTTGGTGTCAGAAGTGGGATTTTCTGGTTGTCCAAGTATTCCAGTGGGAAACCAGTTTTTGTACCAGACCTGATACAGTGATAAGTTGAGATGATGGCAACAGGCACAGATGACACAAAGAAGGGTGCAGTGACCTGGTCACAGATAGAGAAGACAGGTGAACCCCTGCATCCTGGTTTGGAGACTTCAGTAAGGCGAAAGTTACCAAAGGAACAGTCCACTAGTGATGGTGAAGAAGAAGAGTGACAGCAGAGACGACCAGAGGTAGATGACAGACCTCCTGAGGGCCTTTCGGATCTGCTACACTGGTTGGCAGTTCGCCAGTTGGAAATCGAATGCCGGAGAGACATTGATGCACAGGAAAGAGAGAGAGAGAGAGCGCTGGCGCCAAGATATGAGGTGGGCAGAAACTTTACAACTAATTCAGACCATGGGGGCTGGACAGGGAAATGGGGGAAATAATAACACTAACCCCAACAATCCCCGAGACATTAAACTAACTAGGATGACTGTCAATGAAGATATTGAGTCATACCTTACCACGTTTGAGAGAGTCGCTAAAGCATGTGACTGGCCTAAATCCCAATGGGTAGTGCGATTAGCCCCCAACCTCTCTGGGAAGGCCCAGTTAGCATATGGGAATATGGATCCCCGTCTTGCAGAGGACTATGACATGGTGAAACAGGAAATTCTTAAAAGATATGACATTAATGCCAAGACATATCGGCAGCGTTTTCATGCCTTGAAACATTCCCCCCATGATCCTCCTCAGGAAACATATATAAGACTCAGAGAACTATGTAATAAATGGATTCAGCCAGAAGGAAAGTCTCGAACTGACATTATAGAACTTTTTGTACTGGAACAGTTTTTACAAATATTGCCAAATGAGGTCCAGATCTGGATCAAAGAACATAATCCCAAGTTCACTGAAATAGCTGTGACACTGGCTGAGGACTTTCTGACAGCCCAACAACCTTTCAGAAAAGGAGGGCAGAGACAATTTGAATCCCCAACGAAACCACAGACTGGTCCGGTAAGAAATGTTCAGAATGCCTATCCTAAAAAGGAAGAGTGGGAGAGAAGAGGGAGGAGTGGACAAAGAATGAGAACTGTTCCATCTAACATTGTATGTCACAATTGTAAAGGACTAGGACATATTGCCCGTTTTTGTCCATCAAAGAAAACAGATATGGCACACTTAGCTTTACTAAATTCTGGGTATATGTTTTCTGATATTATTATAAAAGGGAAAAATGTCATGGGACTCTTGGATTCTGGTAGTAAGAATACTCTGATTAGGGAAGATTTAGTATCTACAATGCAACAAGGGGCTCCTATGCATGTTATTTGTGTGCATGGTGATTCACACCAATACCCTACTGTACGACTGTCTATGGGAATACGGGGGGTAACATCTGACATTTCTGCTGGTGTAGTCCCACATCTCCCTGTCCCAGTAGTGATTGGGCATGACTATCCTGGGTTTGCCTCACTATTACTAGAACAAGAAGCTGTCTCAGCTGTAACTACAAGGGCCCAGAGTAAAGAAGAGATTGTGCTGGAAAAATGTTTCCCTTTGAAGGAGAAGTAGTCAACCCCCCTGGGAAGGATAGAAAAACCCATAAAGCAAAGAAATTATTAAAACACAAGTGGCAACAGGAACAACAGGGAGTGAAGGTAGAAAATAATCCTGTATTTGTTAAGGCAGAAATGAAAGAGCAACAGAAAAAGGATGTCTTTCTGCAACCATTTTTTTTACAGGTGGGGAAATGAGAAAAAGCAGGTACCCCGAAATACAGGAAAAAAATAGGTTATTGTACAGAGTTTGTACCAACCCAACTACCCAAGAAACAGTGGACCAATTATTAGTTCCCCAATGTTACAGACAGGATTTTTTAGCACTGGGGCATGATGTGCCTTGGGCTGGGCATACAGGGAGAGACAAAACCTCCAGTAGAATACTGCAAAGATTCTTTTGGCCTGGGATACATGGGGACATAGCTCGATACTGTCAGGAATGCCCTAAATGTCAAATTACCACCCAAGCCACTAGAAAGGAGGTAATGCCACTTAATCCCTTGCCACTAGTGACTATGCCTTTTGAGAGAATTGGAATGGACATTGTGGGCCCTGTTAATAAAAGTAAAAAGGGAAACAAATTCATCTTGGTGATGTGTGACTATGCCACCAAGTATCCCGATGCTATACCCATGAGAACGGTCACGACCAAAAGAATCGCAGAGGAACTGGTGACACTCTTTAGCAGAGTTGGAATACCTAAAGAGATTATCACTGATAGAGGGCCTAACTTTAATGCTGAACTACTAAGGGAACTATACCGCCTTCTGGGGATAGTAGCTATAAGAACCTCTCCCTATCATCCCCAGACAGATGGTTTGGTTGAGAGGTTTAATCAAACCCTTGAGCGTATGATAAAGAAATTCATACATGAAGAGGGGCATGATTGGGATTTATATCTTCCCTTCCTTCTCTTTGCCTACCGGGAGGTTCCCCAAGCATCCACAAGGTTCTCACCTTTTGAACTTTTATTTGGAAGAAACCCTCGGGGACCCCTGGATGTAGTTAAAGAGTACTGGGAGGACAACACAGAACTAAAATCTCCAGGAATAGCAAAGTATATGAAGCAATTAAGACAAAGATTGGTGCTATATACTGAAAAGGCTCATGAAATGGGAGTTAAGGCACAAATCCAGCAAAAACAATATTATGATCAAGGTACAGCCAAAAATAAATCCTTCTGTCCTGGGGAACAGGTATTGTTACTTTTGCCCACTTCTACACATAAGCTTTTAATGAAATGGCAAGGACCCTACAAAATAATTAGACAAGCAGGGCCTGTTACTTATGAAATAGAAACCCCGACAAAAGACAAAAGAATAGTTTATCATGCCAACCTATTGAAACGTTGGATGAAAAGGAACTACAGGGTGAGTCTCTGTAATTCCAGAACCCAGAGAAACTGAAATAGAGTTGGCATATGGCAGACTGGAAAGAAAACAGGAGTAGATGATGTTATTATAAACCCAGAACTTAATGTACAACAAACACAGGCAGTAAGGTCCTTGTTGAATGAGTTTAACAAAACATTCATTAATACCCCAGGCATGGCTAAAGGTGTAGAACACTACATATGTACTGATGCTAAACCCATAAGGAAAAAGGCATACAGACTCCCAGAACACCTTAGAGAGGAGGTAAAAAAGGAGATACAGAAACTAAGATCATTACAGATTATAGAACCTTCTAAGAGTCCATGGGGTTACCCTTTGGTAATTGTCCTAAAAAAGGAAGGAGGAATTAGACTGTGCTTGGACTTCAGGGGCTTAAATCAGGTGGCATTGTTTGATGCTTATCCTATGCCTCGTGTAGGCGATATAGTGGATAGAATTGCAAAGCCATTTATATCTCTACACTAGATCTCACAAAGGCTATTGGCAGATCCCCTTAGAAGAATCCGCCAAGGAGAAAACTGCTTTTAGTACTCCCATGGGTCTTTTCCAGTTTTGAACCATGCCGTTTGGGCTACATGGGGCCCCGGCTACCTTCCAGCGGTTTATGGACCAGGTACTGGCACCTCATAACACCTATTGTGCAGCGTACCTGGATGACGTGGTTGTCTTTAGTTCATCCTGGGAAATTCATTTACAAAATCTTCAAGCAGTTTTCTCTTCTATCCAACAGGTAGGACTAACTATCAACCCCACAAAATGTACTATTGCCATGAAAGAGACAAGATATCTTGGTTTCATACTGGGAAATGGTCTTATTAAGCCAGAGATATCAAAGGTGGAAGCAGTAGCCCAGTGTCCCATACCCAGCACCAAGAAACACATACAGTCTTTCTTAGGTCTTGCTGGGTATTACAGAAGATTCATTCCCAACTTTGCGTCTGTTGCTTCTCCATTGACAGATTTAACTAAAAAGAAGTTTGGGAATCAGATAAAATGGACTCCTGAATGTGAGGAAGCATTTAATAAAATTAAGGCAGCCCTATGCTCCTCCCCAGTCCTTCGTAGTCCTGACTTCGCATACCCATTCGAGGTACATACAGATGCCTCAGGATCAGGTATGGGGCAGTGTTGAGCCAAACGATAGATGGAGAGGAACGTCCTGTAATATATATTTCAAGGAAACTCCATGGTAGGGAACAAAAGTATGCTACCATCGAGCAAGAATGTCTGGCAGCCAAGTGGGCCATTGAGTCCTTGAAATTTTATTTATGGGGTGCCCCATTTACTTTAATAACCAATCACAATCCTCTTTGCTTCCTATCACAAATGAAGGACAACAATAACAGAATCATGAGATGGTACCTGGCCCTACAACCTTATAGTTTTACAGTACAACACAGAGCAGGCTCAGCTCATATAAATGCAGATTTTTTGTCCAGACATGGGGCTGGAGTAGGTACCACCAGCCCTAAAATAGATAATTGAAACTCTGTATCAATGTTTAACACATAGGAAAGAAGGCTAAGAGATACAGTCATGACACCCCAGTGCTATTTAACAAATGTGGACGTTTATGCTTTAGACGATCCACATCTATCTGTAAAGATTTTCTAATGTTTGAAATGGGTGCCCTGGGGTGGAGCTTTCAAAGAGAGGGTGGGTGAAAGCTCCATCCTACCCTCAGGGATTGGGTAGGTTGTCTTGAAAACTCCAGGATTTATTGAAATAAATGGTGGTTTTCGCTTAATGTTGGGGGTGTGTCAGAGTTGGGGTCCCTCCTTTTTTTTTGTTATATTTAGTGACATCACGAGACATTTCTTTCTCTGCCCCTTTATTCTGAAAAACCTACTGCAGTAGTGCTTATTTCTTGTCTTTTTCTACTTTCACATTTCTATCATGATGGGGTGGCCTCCTATTATGATATCTTAATCTAACTGCCCCGCTTTATATTCCTTCCCCCGTTTCAGTGATGTTTTTTTTTTTGTTTTGTTTTTATTTTAGTTTGAGTTACACAGCTGTAAGAAGGCTCAGAAGCATGGGAGCCACACTGCAAAGTGCACAAGTTGTGTAATGCCTAAAAGACAGCTAGAAAGTCCTATCTGCACATCTGAAACAGGCATTGAAGTAATGAGTACAAAGATGCCTGCACAGACAAAAATAAAAGGAAATCACTAGGCTTTCAAGTGAGTGACAGAAAAAGGGTCTCCATTAGGCTTTAGTTGGGCTAGACCATGATAGTTTTAAAGCAGCCCATAATATCTAGAACTTCCGGATGAACTACTAGTCTGCAGCTCACAATAAGAAGTAGTTCAAAGAACCAGCAAAGTCCAAATGAGAATACTACTATAAAACATATTATCATTATTTAATAAATAGAACTTGTGCAAGAAACAGGTTCTTTTGGATTAAAATGTATTTTTTCTTTGGTACTAACACATTCCCTTGCCATATTGTATGTGTATATAACAGTTGTATTCTTACCTCTCCCAAGTTGGTAATGTCATGGACAGCACTGCATCTCTAAGGGCCAGTAGCCCACATCTGAAGCTTATTTATAATGAGCAGAGGAATGAGGACAACACCTTGTGGGAGGGGACTAAGATCACTAATTGTCAATTAAGCCTTTTCTTGCTTTCAGAATAGGTTTAGGAGATGAAAATAACAGTAGATAGATGTTATTACTGAATACAATAATTTGTGGTCATGCAGATCCCCCTACATGATGTACTAGCGTAGAAATTTGATGTATTAGAATAGAGGGTGGATCAGCTGACCTATGATGTCAGAGCATACACCTTTATAATGTGACTGTTTAGTTGAAAGAATCAGATAGTCTTTGAGCACAGAGGATAGTAGAGGTACTGGAGGGAAGTACATCTACTCTGTGGCAGTGCTTCACTGTTAAGAAGTACTGAAGTTTCTCAGGTTGAGAAAAAGCCAGATGGTGCTTTATTTTTTTTTTAATTTTGAAGTGATTTATTTTGAAATTTATAATTAAATTTCACACAAGTTCTGTGTGTTCCTTAAAGAAACAGTGTGTCTGACTCATCACTTCCCACACACGTTTGCAGAGTTATATATAGGAAATGTAATTTTTTCTTCTGATGTCACATTATTTAAAGATACCTCCTGGTAGAAAGTATGTTCGTAATTTTATATTGTAAAAGGAGGAGCTAGATGACTCATCAAGTGGGTGTGGAAATTGAGTTGAAAATGTATCAGTGTATCTGAAATGGGACACATCTTTTTTGGGCTCTTTAGAAACAAAGATCTCTTTAATTTAAAGGCACTTACATTTCAATTTAGCTTTGGAAGCACATTTAGACAGAAGTAACTCTTCGTGTGATTCCCACCCCAGAAGTATTTCTGCACTCTCAATGCTAATGAAAGACTTTGGTCTCACCGACATTTGGAGACTACACCATCCTAGACAGCGAGACTATACTTTTTGCTCACTGCTTCAAAAATCCTATAGCAGAATTAACTACTGGTTTTCTTCCCCATTCATCACTGAAAAGATTATCGACACAACTATCCTCCCGATTACTATATCAGACCATTCTCCTATAAAATTACATCTTATTTGGGGCCCTCCCCCATCTAAATCTCCCTCCTGGCGTCTAGACCCACTCTTATTGAAAGACCCCAATTTCTTACCTTGGATTAGATCCCAAATCCAAGAATTTCTTTCCTTTAACAACACTCCTGATGTATCTCAAGGTACCATCTGGGAAGCACTTGAAGCAACAGTTAGAGGGAAAATTATAAGCTATGCAGTACACAAGAAAAAACTAAGGGAACAGAAATTGGCCGATTTAGAGAAATCTCTTAAAGAAAAAGAAACCCAATATTATAAAACAAAAAATCCAGATAATAACTCACAACTTCACCCTGAAGTTCTTCATCTTAGAATTAAAATCAACAAAT
Organism: Neoceratodus forsteri; assembly: GCA_016271365.2. Lineage (NCBI taxonomy): Eukaryota > Metazoa > Chordata > Ceratodontiformes > Ceratodontidae > Neoceratodus > Neoceratodus forsteri. The sequence goes on along the minus strand of CM057455.1, from coordinate 303,385,611 downwards.
TAATATCCAGGAAAGCTGAACTCACCCTCCTTAGGCTTAAACACCGTTATTGGGAACAAAGGGAAAAGTGTGGGAAGCTGCTTGCTCATGAACTCAAGAATCAACAGATGGAGAGACATAGTGCCGGTTTGAAAGATCCTTCAGGCAAAATCCATACAGATAATCCCTCAATTAAATATATTGTGCAATCCTTCTACCAACAATTATACTCTCATCCCACTCCCCCACAACCTGAATATATACAACAATTTCTGGACAATTTACAGTTACCACACCTCTCCCAACAAGATATGGCTTTGCTAGATGAACCCTTTTCCCTAAAAGAGATACACGCAGCGCTAAATTCCCTTAAATGTGGTAAAGCTCCTGGGAGTGACAGTTTTTCCGTAGACTTTTATAAACCCCTAGCTGACATCTTATGCCCCTTACTGTTTAAGGTCTTCAAAGAGGCATCTTCACAAGGTAAACTTCCCTATTCTATGACAGAAGCCATTAGACCTGCCCTACCAAAAAAAGATAAAGACCCTTCTCTCCCATCCAGTTACAGACCAATATCATTACTTAATACGGAGGGGAAATTTTTTGCCAAAATATTAAATACTCATTTAGAATCAATAATTTCTAAACCTGTCCACACCTCCCAAGCTGGATTTACCAAAAATAGAAGTGGTTCTGATCATCTCCACTCATTATTTCATTTAATCTACAAACCTAAATCTCTTAAATCAACTGCCACAGCTATAGCCATCGACTTTGAAAAGGCATTTGATTCTCTCAATTGGACTTATTTGTATTGTGTTCTATCCCACTTTGGTGTCACTAATAAATTTTGTACATGGATTCAATAATTATACACCCTCCCCTCTGCCCGGGTTCTTACTAACTCTACTCTGTCCTCATCCTTTCATCTGGCAAGAGGTGCCAGGCAAGGGTGCCCCTTATCCCCTACTCTTTTTATTCTGGCTATGGAACCCCTATCAGCTGCTCTTCATCAATCCACCATGATCCAAGGTATCCCTAGCGGTAATTCCCGCTATACTTCACTATCCTACGCTGATGACCTCCTTATTCTACTCGAAAATCTTGGAATTTCAGGACCACTCTCAATTGTTACTTAGCAACTTTACTTCACTTTCTGGGCTCGCTCTGAATCTAAACAAATCAGAAACAATGCCATTGATAAATTTTGGTAACCCTTCTATGAATACAATATTAGGTTTTCATTGGGCTCCTCAAGGTATCTCTTACCTTGGAATACAGATCACCTCTAAATTAGACAAGATATGGGACGCCACTCTTTCTCCGTTATTAGCAAATTTTAAAAACACTCTCAACAGATGGAAACTGCTTAACCTTTCTTTTAATGGGGAAATCTCCACTATCAAGATGTCAATAGCTCCCAAAATACTGTATCTACAGTATTTTCTAATATCTCTTTAACCATCCCTACTTTTTTTTTGTCAGAATTGATGATATAATTGGCAATTTTTTATGGGAAGGCAAAATTCCCAGATTTAGTCATAACAAACTGCATTCCCATTGGTCCAAAGGGGGCTTCGGGCTCCCCTGGTTCCAAGCATATTTTTAGGCCTTCCACACTGCCCAAACTGTCAAATGGTTTAATAAACCTAGCAATAAATCACAGTTGTGGGTCAATATGGAAACATCTCTATGTCCGGGCAATGTCACCACTTCCTTCATTTATAACCCTCTCCCCCCAATTTAAAATCTCACCCTACTATAGCATCATCCGTATACTACTGGAAAATAATTCATAAACGCCCTAAATCCAACCCAACCCCTCTCATATATGCTCCCATTTGGGGGAACTGCAACATCACTCTTGATAATCACCCAATGTTTTGTTGTAATTGGAAAAACAGGGACATTTGTTTCTTGGAGGATATACTTATACCTCAGACTCTCAAATTAAAATACTTTTCTGACCTGCGCAAACAATGGAATCTTCCCCAGCATGATTTCTGGAAATATTTACAGTTATGCATGGCATAGAACCTTTAGCTTCCTACTATTCCTCATCAATCTATACTGTATATGATACTTTTATTTCTAAATGGATCAAAACAAACTCTAAATTAAATAGTATCATTTACAAACATATCAGAAATACTTTTCCAGATCAATCTATCATTGCAAAAAATAAATGGAGTACCCTTTTAAATTATAACATAAGCAATTCACAGTGGCATAACTGCTGGCTATCCTGCCATAAATCTTTCAAGAATAATCACAGTTCACTCATACAAACCAAAATTCTACATCTATGGTACAGAACTCCTGAGATTTTGCAAAAGAATGGGCTTAATGAACAACAATAAATGTTGGCTCTGTAACTCCCCCAATGGCAATTTGCTACATATTTTATGGCATTGTCCTCCCACACACAATCTTTGGCCTCATATTCATTTCTTTGCAATGAAAGTGATTGGTCTATCCTTTGCATTAGATCCAAAACATTGCATACTTTGTATTTTCAATGCTCATTCATACAAAATATCCCATTCTCAGAATAGATGGTTATCCCTACTATTCCTTCAAATTAAACACCTTATACTAATGCATTGGAGATCCAGCATCATTCCCACCATCCCAGATATTCTCAAACAACTATCTCAATACGCCATCCTTGATCGTATGTCACACTTAGCCTCTGACCAACTTAATTTATATAATAAATGCTGGCAAGACTATTTTAAATATTTAAACACGTCTACACATAACGTCACTTAATCCATGGGTTATTATATGCTCACATTGTAATCTCGCTTCTAGCTCTTTCGTTCCTTTTTTATCTCCACTCTTTCTATCTTTTTATCTCCTTTTCTTCTTCCCTTTTCCCCTTCATTCTTGTTCACTTTCTTAGATATTTTTCTCTTTTTTTATGTTCTTCCTTTATACAATCTTATACATACTTGTATTAAATTGCAGCATAATAGAAATACAATCACGACTGCTCATATTTCTTGTTTGTATCTACTCCTTTTACTCCTTGAACCATAAATTGCCATATTTTCTCTCTATCACACAGATTGTACTGCTACATATTGTTTTCTCAACATTTGGTTTCCCCTTTAATATCATTGTATAATACTTCAGACAACATGTTTTTTTCCTTCTCCCATTAAGAATTTATGTAAGTGTATATTGGAGAATGTAGTGTATTTGTATGTATAATCACAATAATTACAATAAAAAGATTAACCTCAAAAAATAAAGCCACTTACAGAGGTAATACATTAGATAGAAAAGATCTAAATGTATTGTGGTAGGAGTTTGTTCTGTAGTTGTCCTTTTTTCCTTTTATGTGATTGTGATGCTCTTTGATATTTGTTCTGTATTTGATCTTACTGTTTTTATCCATTTTTAGTAAACATTTTCTTAAGATACTGCCTGGGTCTCCTCAGTCATTTTTTGCATGTGATTGCTGAATGGATATTAAGTCTGACAACTGTTTAAGGGCTTGATGGTATTACTAAGCTTGGTAAAAGGTAAGAATACACCTAAGGTCTCTTATGGAGTTCTAAGAGCTCATTTTGGATACCTGGTTGGGTGCCCTTAGGCAAAAGATATATTGCATCCCCCTGAAGAGAATATTATCTGAGCCTGTACATTTGGGTATGCTAGCATAAGGTTCACAGTTTGACTCCCCCCCAGAACTTGAGACTAAAGGTGATTTGGACCCAAAAGCAGACAGGGGGGTTACCCTGTCTGTTACCTGTTCACACTATTGCACTCTGAGGTTGGCACTGTGGGAGCAGAGGGCCTGACCTGCAGAGTGCATTTGTGACAGATTTGGTTGCAGTGGTGCAATAAAAAAAAATTGGTAACACAAGCTGTAACAGTTCAGTGTGTCAGCTTAATACTGTACAGCTCACTTGCAAAAGAAGGCAGTGATTTTGTTTTAAAGAAACAGAACTATATCATTTTGCTTACAGTCAAAGTTCTTACCTGTTTTATTTTTTTTCCAATGCAAGTTAGAGTAGCCGTAGTTAGGGAAGAAGATGGCTTCCAACTACAGTGAGCACATTGCAGACTACCTGAAGCAGTTGTGCAAGGAGAGAGGAGTCCTGCACAAGAGGAGAGCCACCAAACAGAACCTCATGGATGCACTGATGGCTGCTGATGCCCAGAGTGTTGAGTCACAGGCTGTGACTGTAAAGGACCAAACCGTGGGCATGGAGGGGCCAGTGGCCAGTGCAGTGTCCAGATCCAGTGAGTAGGACAGCAGGGCCAGTGCAAGCTAAGGGCTACAGCAGCAAGGGAAGGCCACCAGCATTCTGGAACCAGAAGCAATCAGGCTGCAGATTGAGCTGCGCAGAATGGAGCTGGAGTTCCAGAGAGAGACTGAGCGAGAACGTTGAGAAGCAGAGCGAGAGAAATGAGCTGCAGGGAAAAACAGGGAGTGTGAACAGTGAGGGGCTGACTGGGAAGAGCGTGAGCACCAGAGGCAACATGAACTGGAGAAGCTACGACTCCAACCACCAGCACCAGAGCAGGTAAGTGGCATCAATTTAACTGGAACTACAGGACTGGGTTACACATTAAATTCCAAATTGATAGCCAAGTTTAAAGAGGGGGAGGATATGGATGCCTTTTTAAATTTTTTTTAAAAAGTTTGTATTCAGGCAAACATTCCTAGAGGGTCCTGGAGCTTCCAGCTATCCCCGCTACTTACCAGGAAAGCTCGGGATGTATTGGGTCAAATGGACAATGAGGACAATAAAGATTATAGCAAACTTAAAGCTGCACTTTTAAAAAGTTTGATTTAACTGCAGAAGCATACAGAGCTAAATTCTGTAAGCTCAGGAGAAGCCCTGACTTGAGCTACGAGGAGCTAGCTACGAAACAATGTCAGTGTTTAAAACATTGGTGGGAAGGAATCGAAGCAAACTCTGTAGATAAAAGTGAAAATGCTATATTGTTAGAACAGTTTTTTTGGGCATGCCCAGCAGAGCTGAAAACCTGGCTGGAGGACCAAGATCCCAAAACAGTACAAGAGGCTGCTGAACTCTCGGACCACTATGCCAACAGCAGACCTGCTCTGAGAGCGAATGGGGCAGGTGTGGAAGTGCAGAAAGGGAAAAGCATGCCTTCAGGGCAGCTAAAACCATCACTGCCTCCACCAAAACCAGTTAGCCCCAGGTTTCAAAAGAAATATTTTTCTGAGCAAAGAAACAAATGTTGGGTTTGCAAAGAAACTGGGCATATTGCCAGACAGTGTCCCAAAAGGATGAGCAATATGAAAAATGGGGCTAGGAAAGAAGTGGGTTGTTTGTGTGTCCCTGGAAGCATGCCTGTGAACATGAGGAAACACATGCACCTAGTGACTGTGAATGGTGTACAGACACAAGGGTTAAGAGACACAGGGGCATTCCTGATGTTGGTAAAAGGGGATCTGGTAGAGCCTGGTCAGCTTATACCCAATAAATTTGTAACTGTACAAGGCTTCACTGGGGAGGAGAAAACATTGCCACTCTCTAGTGTTCTCCTAGACTGGGGTGAAACAGGGGGAACTGTGCAACAGGTGGCTGTAGCCAAAACTTTAGCAGTTGACGTCATCCTTGGCAACGATCTCAGACAGGGGATGCTGTGTGAAGTTACCCATAGCCAAGTGGCAAGGGAAAATTGTAGTTCCCTGGACCCCATAGAAGCCACTTTGGAAGCCACTGGGAGGCTGGTTCCCCAGCCTGTGTCCCTGATATGGAGACTAATGAAAAGGGGTAGAAATTTCCCCAGCAGCAGTTAACCAAACAGCTATGGAGGGTTACTCTGAAGAAGGAGGGGTGACCCATTGTCAGAAGGTTAGGGATGACAGTGATCCAGAGTGCCCTGATGCTAGAGCTAGGGACCCTAGTTTAGATACTGACGGGGACCTGTCCCATGCCTTGGGAATGTGTAAGGAGTTTGCAGCTGCTCAGAAAAGTGACCATAGTCTAGAGAAGCTGAGGGCTTGAGCAGACTCTGACAGAGCACAGGGAGGTGACAGAAAACATAAAGTTTATTGGGAAATATACTGATGTATACTAAGGATGCTAAGACGGGGGGGTGATAGGCAGGCAGCTTGTTGTTCCCCAGGGGTACCGTGAGCATTTGCTCAAGATTGCACATGATATTCCCTTGTCTGGTCATCTGGGAATTGCATGCACTATGCAGCGGTTGGCCCAGAATTTCTACTGGCCCAACTTCACCCAGCAGGTGAAGGAGTATTGCAGGTCTTGTCACCGGTGCCAAGAAATAGGGAAGGCAGGTAAGAAAACCCAAGCCGCCCTAATTCCATTGCCCATAGTGGATGAGCAATTCCAGAGGGTGGGAATGGATATTGTGGGGCCTTTAAATTCCCCCAGCTCCTCCAGGAAGAGGTTCATCCTGACTGTGGTGGATTATGCCACCCAGCATCCAGAGGCAGTTGCCCTATCCTCACTGAGGACAGACAAAGTGGCAGATGCCTTACTTGGGATTTTCTCCTGTGCTGGGTTTCTGCAGGAGGTTATCACTGATTGAGGGACTTCCTTCATGTTGGACCTGATGAAATGTTTGTAGGAGAAGTGTGGGGTTGTGCAGAGCACAACACCTTATCACCCACAAGCCAATGGGCTTGTGAAAAGATTTAATGGTACCCTTAAGTCAATGCTCCAAGTGTTTGCTGAACAGCATGGGAGGGACTGGGAGAAATACCTTCCCCACCTGTTGTTTGCATACAGAGAGGTGCCCCAAGAGTCAACAGGGTTTCCCCCTTCAAGCTCTTATATGGATGCCGGGTATGTGGGCCCCTAGACTTGATCCGGGAGGACTGAGAAGACAAGCACACCATCCAGAGAACTCCCATAGTGGATTACATCCTTAGGTTTAGGGAAAGGCTGATGGAGCTTATGGGGACAGCCCAGAGCAGCCTGGCAGCTGCCCAACAGAAACAAAAAGTGTGGTATGACCGCAGAGCCAGAGCTCACTCGTACATGGTGAATCAGGAAGTCACGGTCCTTATCCCGGTCCAGAAAGACAAGCTGCAGGCTGAGTGGGCAGGACTGTACAAAGTAGTCAGAAAGGTAAATGACGTGAACTATATCATAGAATTACCTGACAGAAGACATACAGAAAGAATGTACCATGTCAACATGATGAAGCCACATGCTAATAGGGCTGACATGGTGTTTGCAGTGTGTAGTCCAGGGGAAGGGACAGACAAAGAAGACCACCTTCTGGACTTGCTGGAAGAAAGCAAGTGGGAGTCCTCTGTGGAGGCAGTCAAATTGTCACCCCAGCTGGCCCTGGACAAGATCCAGGGAGTAAGGGAGGTTTTAGCAGACTTTGCCCCACTGTTTAGCACCAAGCCTGGACTAACCCCTTTAGCAAAACACGATGTAGAGACAAGGACACAGACATCCATACAGCAGACAGCATATCAGGTGTCAGAGGCTGTCCAAAAGGACATTAGGAGGGAGGTGGAGGAAATGCTGTATTTAGGGGTAATCCAGAGATCCCACAGCCCCTGGGCCTCACCCGTAGTCCTTGTGCCCAAGCCAGATGACTGTACTCATTTTTGTGTGGATTATCGTGGACTGAATGCAGTCATACGGTCCGACACCTACCCGATGCCCCGGACGGACGAACTCCTGGACAAGTTGGGAGGGGCGACCTACCTTACGACTGTTGACTTGACAAAAGGTATTGGCAGGTAGAGTTAACTGCCAGTGCTAGGGAGAGGTCAGCCTTCATCACTCCGATAGGCTTATTTGAATTTAAAGTAATGCCTTTCGGAATGAAGAACGCCCTGGCCACTTTCCAAAGGTTGGTAAACCTGGTGTTATATGGTGCTGAGGAGTGCGCCATGGTGTACCTGGATGACATTGCCATCTTTAGTGCCTGCTGGGAGGAACACCTGTCCCACTTTAGGGAAGTGCTGGGCAGGATACAGAGGGCCGGGCTCACAGTCAAAGCTGAGAAGTGCCAGGTGGCCATGGCTGAAATGGCATACCTTGGGCATGTTGTAGGCCGGGGGGCAGCTCTGTCCTAACCAAGTAAAAATAGAGGTGATCAAGGCATGGGCCAGACCCGAAATGCAGAAGCATGTTAGGAGTTTTCTAGGGACAGCAGGGTACTATAGGAAATTTGTACCCAATTACAGTGCCCTGGCTGCTCTGCTAGCTAACCTGGTAAAGAAAAAGATGCCTAAAAAAATTACATGGGAACCAGCCTGTGAAAAAGCCTTTACCAGACTGAAGGAGGCACTGTGCAGTGCTCCTGTGTTGACAAGTCCTGACTATAGCAGACCCTTTATAGTTCAGACTGATGCCTCAGATGTGGGTATTGGAGCAGTGCTGAGTCAGACATCCAACCAAGGAAAAGCTCACCCCATCGTGTACCTAAGTAAAAAGTTACTTCCCAAGGTGCAGGCATATTCTACTGTGGAAAGAGAGTGTCTTGCCATGGTGTGGGCCCTAAAGAAGTTAGAGCCATACTTATATGGGCAGCATTTTGAGTTACAAACTGACCACAACCCCCTGGTTTGGCTGACACAAATGGGAAAAACTAATGGTAGACTAATAAGATGGAGTCTTGCCTTGCAAGGGTATGAGATGACGATCTTACATAGGGCTGGAGCAACCAATCATAACGCAGAAGGCTTGTCGCGTCTATATGAGGAGTGAACTGACTTAGGGAGCTCATCCCATGCAGGGGATAGAGCCCCCAAATTCAGTCTATGTGGGGAAGATTGTGACGCTTGGCCAGCTGGTTATGATTATTGTAGGATATTGGTATTATAAATAAATGGTCAGTGTATGAAATGTCAGTCTGTAAGAGATCTGGCCTTTGAGTTACAAGATCAGCAACTAAAACCACAGGATGTAATTAAAACTGACCAGGGGAACCAGTTAATTAACTACCTTCCTTCCAGTGGGCATTTTATTACCTTTTATGACATGCTCAGGCTTTTGAAGTGGAAACAAAATCTAAAGTTTATGACGTCAGGAAAGAAAGGGTAATTTGGCTGTTCCTATCAAGTTTAACACCTAAATGACAAATGCTGGTATTACTAAGGTCAAAGGAAAAATGATTAATTAAGGAGTTACATACAGGAAATGTCTTTTTTCTTCTGATGTCACATTATTTAAAGATAGTAATGGTAGAAAGTATGTTTGTAATTTTATATTCTAAAAGGAGGAGCTAGATGACTCATCAAGTGGGTGTGGAAATAGAGCTGAAATTGTATCAGTGTATCTGAAATGGGACATATCTTTTTGGGCTCTTAAGAAACAAAGATCTCTCTAATTTAAAGGCACTTACAGAGGTAATACATTAGATAGAAAAGATCTAAATGTATTGTGGTAGGAGTCTGTTCTTTAGTTTTCCTTTTTTTTCTTTTATGTGATTGTGATGCTCTTTGATATTTGTTCTGTATTTGATCTTACTGTTTTTATCCATTTTTAGTAAACATTTTCTTAAGATACTGCCTAGGTCTCCTCAGTCATTTTTTTGCATGTGATTGCTGAATGGATATTAAGTCTGACAACTGTTCAAGGGCTTGATGGTGTTACTAAGCTTGGTAAAAGGTAAGAATACACCTAAGGTCTCTTATAGAGTTCTAAGGGTTCATTTTGGATACCTGGTTGGGTGCCCTTAGGCGAAAGATATATTGCATCCCCCTGAAGAGAATATTATCTGAGCCTGTACATTTGGGTATGCTAGCATGAGGTTCACAGTTTTAATTCCCCCTAGAACTTGAGACTAAAGGTGATTCGGACCGAAAAGCATCAGGAAGGTTACCCTGTCTGTTATCTGTTCACACTATTGCGTTCTGAGGTTGGCACTGTGGGAGCAGAGGGCCTGACCTACAGAGTGTGTTTGTGACAGTACTTCTTCACAGAAAGAGTGATGGACTCTTGGAACAGTATACCAGTGGAGGTGGTGGGGGTGAAAACAGTGTTGGAGTTCAAGATAGGCACCTGGAAGTCAGTGGGAAGACAGAGGGGATGGAGAAAGAGCTGTAAGTCAAATAATAATAATAATAATAATTTTATTTCTTGAGCGCAGTTCAACAGATATCAAAGTGCTGTACAGAGCACACAATCTCTAAAATAATCATATCACAAATACAATTTAAAACTTGATAAAATATTCATAAGATATATCAATTGAATAATCCATAATTAAAAGCCAGGAAAGGCACATAAATATAAATAGGTTTTTAAAGCATTTTTAAAACTCTCCATTGTCTGGCACTCTCGTATGCGATGAGATAGAGATTCCACAGGGAGGGAGGGAGCAGCAAAAACAAAAGCCCAAGCTCCTGAAGTCTTCAAACGCACCCTGGGAATCTCTAGCAATCCCTCATCAGTTGAGCAGAGTGATCAGAGCGGGCAGTAGGGACTCAGAAGCTCTTGTAGGTAACTCGGACCCAGAGTGCGTAGGGCTCTGAAAGTCAGTAAACCAACTTTAAAGGTGATCCCCCACTGGACTGGCAGCCAGTGCAGAGCACGCAGCACAGGCGAAATATGGCTGGATCGAGTTGACCCAGACAATAACCTGGCCACAGCATTCTGCACTAGTTGCAAGTGGTGGATATCAATCCCAGGAAGCCCTAGATAAAAGGAGTTACAGTAGTCAAGGCGCAAGGTCATAAAAGCGTGGACCAGGGTTGGAAGATCGCCAGATGAGACATGGTGCTTAATCGGGGTGATGTTCCTCAGATGGTAGGATGACCACAGCTGCCACCTGTGAATGAAATGTCAGCCGGTCATCAAATATCACCCCCGGATTTTGCATCTGTTCAGAGGTCGAGAGCTGAGTGCCCCCAAGCAAAAGCTCAGAAGGCCACCCAGCAGCCAACCCCTCTATCCAGTGACCTGGTTCCACAACTAACACCTCCATCTTGTCAGTGTTTAACTTTAACCAACTGGAATTCATCCAGTCTTGGATTTCGGCGAGACAGTTGGAAAAGACTGAGAGTGCACTATCCTGGTCAGGCACAAAAGACGGGTACAGCTGAGTATCATCTGTATAACAGTGAAAATGCAGCTCATACCATCTTACAATGTCTCCTAATGGAAACATGTACACCGCGAACAACATGGAGGACAACACTGAACCCTGTGGGACTCCACATGGCAGGGAGAAAGAGTCAGAGGAAAAAATCCTTGATACTACCCTCTGCAACCTGCCAGTAAGAAAAGAATGGAACCATCTGAGGACTATACTAGACAGGCCACAGATGTCCCCGAGGCAATCAAGAAGCACCCCATGGTCCACGGTGTCAAAAGCTGATGAGAGATCCAGAAGGACCAAGATAGAATGGCGCTTCTGGTCTCTAGCCACCAGGAGATCACTGAGTACCTGAACCAGAGCAGTCTCAGTACTATGTCTCTTAAGGAAACCAGACCAGAGAGGATCGTAAATAGCATGGATTGTAAGACGGTTCTCCAACTATTGTGTAACAATTTTCTCAATAATCTTCCCTATAAAGGGAAGGTTAAAGATCAGTCTATAGTTAGCAGGAGAATTTGGGTCAAGAGATGGCTTCTTGAGAAGGGGGGGGTTGCCACAGCCTCCTTCAGGGAGCTAGGGAACTCCCCCAACTCCAATGGTCACCAGATTAACTCCGCTAGAACCAGGCCGATCACATCCACACACGCTATTAAAAGGCAGGTAGGGCCCAGGTCTAAACTACAGCTAGTTGGCCGCATACCCCAGAGAAGCCACATGATATCCTCGATCGCCAGTCGGTCAAACTCAGCCCAACAAAAGAGAGGAATCACGATCTTGTTCTGACCACCAGTAACCCCCATAGGGCGTGGTAAGTGAACCTCCAACCTGATGTCGGCAGCCTTATCAGCAAAGAAGCGAGCAAACTCATCACACTCTACTTGCGACAAGGCTTTCTTAACTTATAGACAGGCTGGATTGCACAGTCTGTCTACTGTTCGGAACAGCTGAGCTGGTCGGTTTTGTGCTGAAGCAATCTCCCTGGACAAGAACTCTGCCTTCTTACGAGAGATTGTTGACTGATAATCTCTATAATGTTCCATCAGTCTAAGCCTGTTGGCATCCAAGCCAGATCTGCGCCAAGCATGCTCTAACCTTCGACCCACCTGCTTCATCTCCCTCAAAGTCTCATCAAACCATGGGGACCAAGGGCAAAGAGTAAGTGGGCAAACTCGGAAAGGAGCAAGGATATCCAGAGCTCCCACCATAGCTCGGTTAAAAGCCTGAAGTAGGTTGTCCGGAACCTCGCTTGCCTCCAGCATTCCTGATAGATCCAACACTGCCAGGAGGCCATCGGGGTGAGACCCCATAATGGGTGGTATTGGACCATCTCCACAGGGGCAGGCCTATAAGGGGGAGACAGAAAATTGAACCTAATGATGTGGTGGTTGGACCATCCAACTGGTTCCACCACCAAGTTGTAGGCCTCCAACCCCAAGAGAAAGACCAGGTCCAATGAGTGACCATGATTATGTGTCACAGGTGAAACTACCTGTGTGAAGCCCAAAGAACTCATAAGTCGGAGGAAGTCTTGTACAAACTTCGAGAGTGCATCATCAATCCAGGCATTGAAATTCCTCAGCACCATCAACCTGGGGGTCCTTAGGATCTTAGGGTCTGTGCTAATAATGCAGGTAGGGAAAATGAGCAGACTAGGTGAGTTAAGGGGTCCTTATCTGCCATCAGATTCAGTGTTTCTGTGATGAGTAAAGCCAAGTGCACAATTAATGAAGAAGTCTCAGAAAAGCTTTTAAAACACATTTTGTTTCTGTTCTGCATTTTAGGAATACTAAACTAAGCAAGGCAGGGAGGGAGGGAGTAAAAACACATTCTGGCAGTGAGCAAGACATCTGAGATTAGAATTACGAAACACTCATTTTGGAATGGTTCTACATAATGCAAATATTTCACAGTCATGCAGCCATAATATAGATCAACACAGATGAGGTACATATCATTTAAACGTGAAATGTGCATTTAATTTGTAATAAATATACACTGGGATGTTCTTCCACACATATTAGTCCTTGTGACATGCTGTGGAAGACAATGTATTGAGTGTTGTGATTGTGACTTTGTTTATTTGTGCTTAACTGCTCTAGAGCTGGTGGTGGCACTGAATGCTTGCAGCAGAGAAATAGCATGGTGGGACAATGTGGCATATGGGGCCAGATATTCAAAAGTGCATGCAAGCACAAAGTTTGCACTGTACTTCCTTTTGCACTAATGCCTGTTCCATAGCATGGTATATTCAAGTGCATATCGCTGGTGCCAAGCCCTCTGAATGTAGGGCGGATTGCACGCCATGCAAATGACAGGCGAGTGTGCAGCACACTGCAGCAGTGCAGCTCTGAATATAGTACTAAGGTTAGTGCAGACCACAAAGGGGGCATACAGTGGCCCAGCCCTGACCAGAGCACCAGGTATGAGCTGCACACTAGGGTTGGCTGAGGGTAGGCAAGGAGGGCACCAATAACAGACATACAACACAGCTGCTTTCATGTCAAAAATAACCTTTATAATAAACAAGAGGCAACAGGCCATAAAAACAGAACAGGTAGTAAAGGTAAACGGGGGTGGGGTGGGGGTGGGATGAAGAATGGGGAGAAATCAATCCAGAATGGGGAAAGTATAAGGAAACACAGAAGGAGCAGGACAGAGAGCTGTACCAGTTAAGGCAGAAGGAAGCAGGGAGGGAAGTCAGAATAGCAAAGGCCCAAACTGAGGAAAAGATAGCCAACTCAGTTAAGAAGGGGATAAAACCTTTATAGGTACATCAGCGAGTAGAAAAGACAAAGGAGGGATAGTGAGGCTGAATAGAATGAACGTGGGTGGGCAGAGGGGACAGTGAAAAGCAGGAATACTGAACGAATATTTCTGCTCAGTATTCACAAAAGAGGAGGGGAAGTGCCTGGCCATTAACAGAAGCACTCTTGACAGGGGGTCGATCCCAGTCCTTTCACAGAAGAAAGGGTCTGCAAGAACTCCTAAAACTGAAGGTGGACAAAGCAATGGGTCCTGATGGAATTCACCCAGAATTCTAAAAGAATTAAGGAGGAACTAGTGAAATCACTGGCTACTCTTTTAATAAATCATGGGAGGATGGTGTGGTACCCGAGGACTGGAGGAAGGCAGATGTGATTCCCCTTCACAAAAGTGGATCCAAGACAGAGGCAGGAAACTACAGACCTGTCAGTCTGACCTCTGTGGTAGGGAAAGTGATGGAGTCACTTCTGAACGAAAGAATAGTCGAGTACCTAGAGGCCAGTGGAGCACAGGACCCAAGGCAGCATGGGTTCACAGCGGGAAGGTCATGTCAGACGAATCTAATAGATTTCTTTGACTGGGTGACCAAAGTAGTAGACCAGGGAGGGCTGTGGACATGGCCTACCTAGACTTTAGAAGGCATTTGACACAGTCCACACAAAGATTAATAGTCAAATTAACCAGCCTGGGAGTGGGACCCAGGGTGGTAGCCTGGGTAAAAAATTGGCTGGACAACAGGACACAGAAGGTAATTGTAAATAGAGTCCACTCTGAAGAAAGGGTGGTTACTAGTGGGATACCGCAGGGTTCAGTATTGGGTCCAGTCCTTTTTAATGTCTTCATCAGTGACATTGCAGAGGGACTGGAAGGAAAAGTATGCCTTTTTGCAGATGACACAAAGATCCGCAACAGGGTTGATACACAAGAAGGCGTGGAAAGGATGATAAGGGACTTGGCAAGGTTGGAGGAATGGTCAGAAGCATGGCAGCTAGGATTCAATGCAAAGAAGTGCAAAATAATGCACCTGGGAAACAAGAACCCAGGGGAAGAATACACAATGGGTGGGGAGGTAGTAACAACAAAAGGAAAGAGACCTGGGGTAATCATATCAGATGACCTTAAGGTTAGCAAGCAATGTGGAGAAGGCAGTAGGGAGGGCTGGGGGTATACTGGGATGTATAGGAGAGGCATCATCAGCAGAAAACAGGAAGTTGTTATCCCTCTGTACAGACAGTTGGTGAGACCCCATCTGGAGTACTGTGTCCAGTTCTGGAGACCCCATCTCCATAAGGACATAGACAGGATAGAGGCAGTCCAGAGGAGGGCAACTAAAATGGTGCAGGGTCTGCAAGAGAAGCCGTATGAGGAGAGACTAAAGGAGCTTAATATGTATACCCTTGAGGAAAGAAGGGAGAGGGGGGACATGATGGAAACTTTTAAGTACCTCAGTGGAATCAGCAAAGTCCAAGAGGGTAGCATCTTTCAGAAAAAGAGACTTGCAAGAACAAGGGGACACAATTTAAAGATAGAAGGAGGGCGGTTCAGGGGCAATGTGAGGAAGTATTATTTCACAGAGAGGGTAGTGGATGCATGGAACAGCCTTCCTGAGGAGGTTGTGGGGTCTAAAACTGTGGGAGAATTCAAGAATGCATGGGACAGACATAAGGCAATTCTTGTGGGGGGTAGGAAGAAATAGGCTGTTGGTTAACTAGGATCTGCGGCCTATCCTGTAGGTAGGGAAATGGGCAGACTAGATGGGCCTAGCGGTCCTTATCTGCCGTCAAAGTCTATGTTTCTATGTCTATGTTTCTATTTTGGATGCCTGCGCTGCAGGCACACTCAAGGCACCAGTGGTGCTGGTGGAGGTGGTGGTGGAGGCAGTGCTTGATGGTGCTGGTGGGCCACTGCCAGCTCCTCGAAGGCCTCTATTATGCCTCTACCCATCATAGTAGTAGGCACTGTTGCCACTCCAGATGACACAGTAGATCAACCCTCCATTCCCAGGTCTCAAGTTAGCCTCAACAGCTGGAACTCCTCTGGACACCTATTGATAGAAAGACAATGAAGTCAGCCAGCTGTGTGTACAGGACAGGGCATGCAGGGGTTGCATATCATATGTAGCCAAGGTATAACCAGCCACAGATGCACCACCATGGCCCACAGGGATGTCAGGTGTCTGACATCCACATGGCACTGGATGTGGCATGCCAGTAACAGCACTGGTGAACCATACAATGGAGGGGCACACATGTAATGGCCATGCCATGCAGCACCAGAACAGGCACAGCCATGACATGGACACAAACCATCAGTGGGCATGGCAGACATATGCCTGCAGCATATGCATCAACAGCATCATGCCAGAGTCTGACAAGCAGTGTCATGTCCCAGGTAGCGAAGAGGTGCACCCACACACCACACAGTCACTGACCAGGCATCCATCACACATGCCAACCCAGGCATGCAGTACAGACATCCAGGTGCCTCCCCAGGTTACAGCCAAGAAAAAGTGTTCTTGAAGGTGCGACACAAGTCATTCAGTGGGTGCCAAACTCAGGAGGGAGCTCTCCCTCCTTGAAAGTGATACAGGCAAGCCAGAACAAGACAGAAGTACACACACATGGTGCACACAATACATCTGAACATGGCTGGGACTTTCAGGCAGCATTGTGCGCAGCAACCATGGTACACACAACTGCAGTAGTCATGTACATAGGAGGACACAGGACACACTTTGCCCCAGCCACCATACCACCAGTGTATGATGCACTGCAGCCTGGAGGTGGCTGATGTCTCTGTGGTCGCAGGTACACCCTACATAGAGTGTGGTATGAGTCAGATTGGTCCACCAGTATACACGGAAATGTCCAGGTGGGTGCTCCAGTGGGTATCTGACCACCTTATATACCCTCACACTCTCTTTGCATGTATCGTCCATAGCCTGCCTGAATGAGGCTTATGGTTCACAGTACAGTAGGTACCATTACGGTTCAACAACAGCACCACGGTAGCACACTGACATCAACCAGTGATATGATTGTGTCCCCTTAGGACCACCCCCATTGATTGTCCAGGTGGGCCCCTGTATCCTCTGTCCAGGTTGGTCCCCTGTACCCCAGTCAGACCCTAGGTATGTCCCCCAATACAGGGCCTGTGCAACCGTTATTGGTTGCGTGGCCCCATCACATCCAAATGTATGGATGCCCCTGCTTGTCTACAGTGAAGTCACCATGTCCTGGTCGGAACTGTGTCAGTTACTCACACCCAAAGCTGCAGCCCGATACATGTACCACCCACCAATGGCCTCACTGTCCACTGTCCCATGCCACAACTGCAGGCCACTGATGAGCTGATGAGGCATGCCGCACAATGCACATGGCACTGGATATGCCACCACTGCAGGGTGACTACCATTTTCATTTGATTTGATCGATTTTGATTTTATTCATTATAAAATGAACATGGTATACACCCATTGAGTATAAGAATGTATACTCATTTACAAGGGGAACCATTTCAGAATAAACCTGGTTACAAGTAAAAAAAATAAAGGAATGAAATTCAATGCAGTACAATATGATACAATACATATTTTTTGACTATTATCAAATAGTCATAAGGTGCAAAGTTGCAATTTACAAAATTAACACAGTTTTACATCCTTATCACAAATATCACTCACTTCCATAAGCCACGTTTTATAACAGAATTTTGCTGCCATACATCCATCATTCTATATTTATTTATATTTATTTTTTATGTATCTAACCTGTTTCGTCATTCCACTGTCCTAACCTCACTTTATTGTTGTCTCCCCCCCCCTTATTGACGAGGTACCTTTGTAAACGAGTCTGTGACTCAAAGGTTGTAAAACTGATTCTCTACAATAAATAAAAAAAAATAAAAATAAAATTCTAATCCACAGCATTCAACCATAGTGCATCAAATATTCACCTTAAAAGAAACCTTTTTAGTGTTTAGCCAAGATCTCTTACTGTACAACAATCCCTAGGCTGCCCATAATTGTTTTGGTACCATTTCTTAATTGACAACCAGCTTATGCTTGAACTAATTAATCTTAAATTTATAGGTAAACTATTCCAAATTTTCGGGCCTTTGTAAACCAGAGAAGCGCATCCAATTTGGGTTCTCCTTTTTGGAACATCAAATTCAATTGAATGAGATGACCTCAGTCTCCGGCTGGGTTGTTTTATTTTTAGTTCTTTAGCAATATATTCTGGAACTTTTCTTTTAAGGGTACTGTGCATAATTATGCATACATGCTTATTTCGCCTATTATCTAGATTTGCCCAGTTTAGTTCTCTGTATAAATCATCACAGTGATGTCTTTGTTTATTGGCATCTAGTACATATCTAGCCATTCTGTTATACATTACCTCAATTTTTGTCAGTTCTGATTTTGAAGCCCCTCCGTATACTACATCAGCATAATCAATTAGTGGTAACAACATTGTGTTAATTACATGCAATTGGAACCTTTAAAGAATACACTCTTTTATTTTATAAAGAACACCCAGCCGTTGACCTAATCTTTTAGCAAGTTTGTCTGTATGTATATTCCACTTGCAACCAGGGTCAAGCCATATCCCTAAATCTTTGTATTCCTCTACCAGCTGAAATGATGCACCATCATTAACTCTAATATCCAGAATATCCTTAGACTGCAAAACCCTGTTTTACTGTCCAAATAACATAATTTTTGTGTTCCCACTGTTTAACACCAATTTGTTTTGCATATAATAATCCTGGATGCTGTTAAGAGCCTCCTGGAGATCTTGTTGAATTCCGCTTTTGTCAATTCCTGATATGTATAGGATAGTATCGTCTGCATACTGATAAATTTTCAGATTTAGCTGGTTTAATTCTAAGTCATTTGTACACAAGTTAAAAAGAATTGGCTCCAGTATTGATCCTTGTGGAACACCTTGCATTATTTCCCGGGGTCCTGAGTTATATGGGCCCAAGCAAATTCTTTGTTTTCTACCTCTTAAGTAATTACTAAACCAGTTAGTGGCATTTTCAAAAAAAACCCGATCAGTCAATTTATTTAATAAGATAGTGTGATTAAGGGAATCAAATGCTTTTGACAAATCTATTACTATAGCACCTGTCATGAGACCATTATCTGTTGCCTTTTGTATGTCCCCTATAACTTTTATTAAAGCTGTTTGTGTGCTATGTAATTCTTAAATCCTGACTGGTTTTTATTCATGATATTATGTTCGATTAAATACACCTTCATCTGTTTAGTCTCCAACTTCTCACATATCTTAGCAACTATTGATATTAATGAAATGGGTCTATAGCTGTTTACCTCCCCTTTCCCTCCTGACTTAAAGACAGGAATAACTTTTGCCAACTTCCAATCCTCAGGTAATTCTGCCATGCTAATGGATAAATTAAAAATCTGGGTCAATGAATAGGCCACTGCTGGTGCAGCATATTTCACTAATTTGCTACATAGTCCATCTGGACCAGCAGCTTTTTTTCTCCTTTATGCTCAAGAGTTCTGTTATTACCTGTTTTATAGTTATTTTTTGGAGGCAGAAATTTCCTTCTTTCTTATGGTGGCCCTCTGAGGCACATCGCTGGTCATAGAGGTGTACCAACATTACACTGACATATGCTGACCACCTGCTGACAGCCAGCATATACAGTCCCAGCCACAGGGAAGTATGGGTCTGATGAACTGTGAATGGGGCACACCCGGGGCTGTGTGCACTATCACCATCCCCCAAGGCAGCTGTCCAGCAGCATACAGTGCTTGCGTCCACATGGTGGGGGCCATGGCATGGTAGACAGATAGACAGACAGACACAGGGCAGCATGTCAGTGGCACATAGGCTCACAGTGGTAGACTGAACAGACCAAGACACAACACAGTGGCACTGTTGGCCCACCACCTCATGTGCATGATGTGTCCCTCACCACTATACTACAGGGATGCATCCAGAATGGCAGCCCACAAGAAGACACCAGTCACTGGCCACATACACATGCAGCATAATGTAGATGGTGGCAGACACGTCAACACACTGTTGGGGCAAGGATGTAAGGGTCACATACCCCCCTCCTTGCCCAGGGTCACCAACATCAATAAAGCTGGCTCTGGCAGTTACACAAGACTGGTGAATATCCACACACACAGCAGCATCACCCTGTGCCTTGTACCCCCCAAAGGCCTGGCACATCATTGACATTGGTGACATCTGTCCACTGGGCCATGCCCCTCTAAGACCATCTGCCTCTCATGCATTCAGTCATATGCCAACAGGGCTTCCATGCATGCACTCTTTGTCATGCCCTCACTGACAATCCTACCTCTCTGCACACAGCTCAGGAAGCTGCTGTACATGAAATTTGACATAGGTTGCAGAGCTCATATTCTCTAGCTATGCTGACTAAGATGTCTAGAAAGAAAAAAACAGTAGTAAACACTGTAACCTTTTGAAATCCTGTTTCATGACTGTTACAGTATATGTCTACTGGCACTCTGTTGCCAGTGTGTTATCTCTCTCTCTCTCTCTCAGAGTTCCTGCCTCACAGGAAAACACACTGTACGCTGCTCTGCACCACACTGGTACAAGTTGCAACACTGATCACACCACTCTGCTACTAATGTGACGAAAATCTCCTCACCGGGGATTTCAAGTTCACTGCCACCACCAGGTTTTTACCAATAGGAACCAGGAAACCTGTTTCTTACCTCCTCCCTTGCACATGGTCAAGAAGATCAACACAATAACTGTGAGTAGAGTACTCCTTCAGAGATGGACTGAAAACAGAGTGCAGCAGAAATAACCAAATTATCTTAACATACCTTACCTTCCCTTAACATAATTACCTTGGCAGAGCAAAAGGACTGCTATTGCAGGAAGCGGCAGAAGAGCCAGAGGAGCCACAGAGGGCAGTGGGGAGCTGCTCATCTCTTGCTGCATCAGCAGTCGAAGGATCCTGGGGAGCCGCAGTCAGCGGCTCAGGAGGCACAAAGGAGCTGAGTATCTTTGCAGCAGAGGGGATCAAAAGAACTGCAGTCAGCAGTAGAAATTCAAGGGACCAACACCGGAGGTGCAGAAGAGATCTTGCGCTGATGTGTTTCTCCCGACCACCCACCCCAGCCCCGATCTCTATTAAATGCCTGAGGAAGGAGGAGGGGATAAGAATCAGGGGACTGTTTTTTTCTGGATTCTGCGCTAACGTGCTGTACACTGTCATTGACAAAAGGGCTAATCCTTTTCAGAAAAAGTGGGCTGAGCTCAAGGGAGGGTCTGATTAATGGGGTGTGCTTAAATTAAGTAAACTGAAGTGGTCCCTCAAAAGGGGGACTTAGATGCGATCTGTGAGATTGGGGGGTTGGTACAAGCTGGGCAGCTCCTGTCTCTGAGAATCTATCTCTTGACTATGGGTCTGTTGCCTTCTTGGTGTGTTCTGATTTATGGATGTTTAAAGGGGTATGCTGTAGGCCTGAGGATGACTGTGAATTTGGGGGTGGTATAAACTTGGCAGCTGGGTGGGGTTGTAGCTGTTTAAAGGGGTGTACCAAAGGCTTGAAGGTGCCCGTGAGCTTGGGGTGTTGGTATGAGCTGGGCAGCAGCCATTGTACAAATCTATTCCTGAACTGTGGGTCTGTTGCTTCTTTTCACAATTTTGTTTTAAACTGGGGATCTGTACCTTGGGGTGTGCTTCTCTTTATAGCTGCTAACCTGGTGCTTATCTCAAATTTCTAGTTAAAAAAGAGGAGAAGACTGGGAGGTAATCAGGAACATGGGTAGAACAGTGGGGTGCAGTGGATGTGGAGTGGCGTTTTTTATGGCAACACTATGGCGGTTGAGGGGTTGCCCGATTTGTATTAAATTTGAGCAGTTAGAAACTAAACTAAGCAGCCTTAGGGAGGAACTGGCACAGATGTGGGGGAAGTTGGGGTGGGGGCTCGGAAGGGTACAGTCATGGGATGTGGGATCTGCTGGAGCTATTAGTGGGGTGGCGGGGCAATGTGGGACCATGGGTCAAGGTGGCCAGTTAGAAGGGATTGAGGAGCTGGATATCCAAGCCCAAATGGTGGCGATTGGGCTGATAAGTGGGTAGGGGGTATCTCAGGGGGCTGGGGAAGGGAGCACCAGTTGGGGGTGGAAAAAAGGAGCTCAGGCTAGGCCTGATGCACAGGTGCCCCATGGTGGCAAGTCATGTGCTGGGGGCTAGATTCTGTTGGCAGATGACCGGGGTATGGGGTCTCAAGCTAGGGCCAATTCCTTGGTAGAGAGAGAGAGAATAGGTAAGTGGAAGGAAGGGCAGCAGGGTATGTGGGCAGGGGTGGCAAGTGGGGGAGGGAGGGAGTTTGGGGTGATAGGGAGGTAGGAGATACTATTAGTGAGGCTAAATGGGGGTCCAATAACCATGGGGAGATGGCGGGTGGAGGCTGGAGGGAGGTTTAGAGGAAGACAATGGGGAGGAAGGTGAGATTATTACTCACATCAGTGGGGGAGCAATGGGCATGGAGAAGGCACTGGGTCCAAGGGGAGGGGTGAAGGCCTTGATGTGGAAGGGGAAGATGGGAGTGCTGCTGGGACAATCCAGGTGGGGGATGTGGGCAGTGAGGGGGAAGGGGGAGCCCAGAGGTGAGGTTCAAGTGCTTGGATGGGGAGGAGGCTAACGGGGGTGCTGCTGGGACAGACTGGATGGGTGAGGCGGGGGGAGGGAGCTAGGAGAGAAATGGTCAGAGAGGTGGGATAGTTGGAACAGGGGAGCAACTGTTGGCAATGAAATTTATGGTGTGGTCAGGAATAACAGAGAATGAGAGGAAGGGAGAGGGTATGGCAGAGGAGGTAAGTAGGCAAAGGTTTTATTTTTATACAGGTAAATACATGTCATTTGGGCATCAGTCCAGTTTACAAGATAGTCCTGTGTTTAACCTAGTCAAAGTTACAAACATAGAAATGACGATATAAACAGATCAAATTATCTAAGTTAAAAAAATGTTATCAATCAGCTCTTATTAAGTACATATACAAAATGCATATATAGTTTGGAGGGAGGGAGTTAGGCTCAAGGGTAAGAGGGAGATTGAGGTGCTCCTACTAGGGGAATCCATAATCAGGGGCATTAAGTGGGAGGGAAGGACTGAGGGGCAGAGCAGTGCTGTCAGGGTCAAGAGCATATCTGGCTTGATGGTGCACAATGACAAGCACTTGGTCTATGCTTTGGTGAAGGACTGTGGAGGATTCCTTAACATATTAGTGTGTGGCTGGCCCATTGGTGCAGCAGTTGGATTATCGTCTGCGAAGCCAGCAACCCGGGTTCAGGAATGGACTCGGGTCACTGGAGGGCCGGCAGGGGGGAGAAGGATGAAGCATCCAGGGACAGCACTCCTTCTCCGGGGGGAGGGTGGAGATATGCACCGGCACCTGCTGACACCTGGCGGAGGCTGGAGATACAGCAGAACATCGGGTTCAGTGCACAATGGGAGTGGCAGACATTGGTGTTAGCCTTGATGTCAAAATGTCACTCCCCCAAGAAAACCAGAGAAAAATGCTTCCTGGCTGGCCAGATGATGGTCTCTAGCCCTCCGTTGCCACCGAACCCATGACCAGCACACATCAGTGACACCGTGGGCCAAGAATAGAGTGTGCTGGCCAGCCCCAATGGTGCCTTCCCCCTCAGAGGAGGGGGACCCGTCCGGCAAAGAGATACGCAGGGTTACCCGTGGGAGCCACAATATGAGGTAAGTGGCTGGCGTGGGGACGGGCAGGCAGTCAGGAAGGGCCTAGGGGACCTGAAGGAGTGGGCAGCCAGGGAGGTGGGGAGGCGCAAAAAAAAGCAAACAAAAAAAAACATATTAGTGCACCTACGCACAAATGACATAGAGGGAAATAGTGTGGAGGAGATACAGGAAAAGTTTTGGGAGCTAGCCAGAGTGTGTCATGCTGTGGAGTGCACGGACTCTTTCTTAGAGGTCCTCCCAGTGCAAAACAAGCAGAAAATCATGGAGGTTAATGAATGGCTCAGAGCATGGTGTATGATGGGGGGTATGGTTTGGTGGGAGACTGGGATGCAACTTGGGAGGACAAGGGGCTGTATGCTAGGGGTAGGCTTCACTTAAATTTGGGGGGAGGGAGGTTTTGAAACTAAAACTGACCAAATTTATCAAAGCTAGGTGGGGTTTAAGCTTGTGAAGAGGGGAGAGCTGGGGCTTGAGGCTGCTGGCGGCAGGCACATCAAGGGAGGATTTGTCCTTCTCCCCCCAGCAGGGAGGAAGGGGTGCTCAACTGGTACACCTGACAGCAGAAGAGGGAACGGGAGCTTACAGTCACCTGTGGGATCTCAGGTTGGCGGGATGGGTAAGGGCAAGGGGCAGGGATGGAGGGTGGTCCTGATTAATGCCAGGAGCATGGGAAACAAGATGCCTGAGCTTCAAGTGATGCTTACTGAAGGGGATGTGGATGTGGTGGCAGTCACTGAATCTTGGGCCACTCCCTGTCATGACTGGGACCTGAACCTGATGGGGTACACTGTGTTCAGGAAGAACAGGGCTGTGGGCAGGGGAGGAGGGGTGGCACTCATCATTAGGAATGGCATAAATATATGCAGGGTGGAGGGGGCAGAGGGTAACATAGAGGTACTATGGGTTACCTTGCAGGCACCTGGGGGAAAGAGGGTCAACCTAGGGGTGGTTTATAGACCACCCACACAAGTTGAGTGGTACCGGGTGATAACATCGCGGACACAATATCGCCATGCAAATCACTGTAGGCACCACATCGCTGACTACAATGTCGGCTGGTTACGTAATCATCCACCCAAACCCCATGGGCAGTGCACAGCAGGGAATGGCTAGGTGCTGACTGAGACCCAAGCCCACCGAATGGTGCACCAGGCACCGTTACTGCCGCCATTCACAATGTGTTGGCTGGTCCCCCCAACTCACCGTGATGGTGTGCCTACTGTCCCTGGTGCAGGACTTCACCTCCCGCTCATCCAGCAGGTGGCTGACCACCCTGCGTCCCTCAACATAACCCGGCATAGGCGGCGAGGACAGCCTCCACTCCACGCATCAACAGCTTCCACCGAACGAACTGGATGCAGTCTGCCCAGTGGAGCGCCAGCCATGCAGTGTGTGGGAGTGGAGGGCTGTACTGGCCGCCGCCTGTTGCCGGGTCATGTTGGGGGAGGTGCGGGGGGTGGGAAGCTACCTGCTCGGGTGGTGTAGGGGGGGGGTCCACTGGACACCAAGGACATAGTGTACTGCATCGTGGTGAGTTGGGGAAGGGCCAGCCAACACATTGTGGCTGGCTGCAGTTACAGTGCCTGGGGCACCATTTGGTTGGCTGGGGTCTCAGTTGGCACCTAGCCATTCCCTGCTGTGCACTGCACATGGGGTTTGGGTGGGTGATTACGTTACCAGCCGACATTGTAGTCGGTGATGTGGTGACTATGGTGATTTGCGCGGTGATGTGTCTGCAATGTTATCACCTGGTACCAAGCTGAGTAACTTGAGAAGAGCCTGGTAGCAAATCTAAGAGATCACTGCAGTCAGGGTGAGAGTAGAAATGTGGTGCTGAGTGACCTTAACATACCTGGGTTTGACTGGGGCACTATGGCATCTTCATCAACTAGGGAACAGCACTTTTTTTTCCTTTATTTTATACTTGTAGGCATGATGAGTATTACTACCTGTCTTCATATGCGACAAGTTTACGAAGTACAAAATACAAACTTTACACACATATAACAAAACAAGATAAATAACAGTTAAACAAATACAAACAGCATCACAGGAGAATAATATTCATAAAAACAATTGCACTTATCATTTTCCAAAAGCCAGTCCTGTAACAACATTTTAAAAGCATACATAGTTGACTGATTTGTTATTACAGGAGAAAGTGAATTAAAACGGATGGGGGCAGTATACTGAAGTGATCTTTGGCCCAAATGTTTTTTAATTAGGGAAATGACAAATTTCAAATTATTTTGAGATCGTGTCCCACACAAATTTAGGAGTTGAGGAAAAAAGGCCATTATGGACGGGGGTGGGGGGGTGTCAAATTCAAAACTTGTTTAAATAAAAATGAAGATGAATTATAAAAAATATTCTTTGATAGTGATAAACAACCAGATTTCCTGTATAAATCACATGAATGGGTATTAAATGGTGAGTCAGTTAGAAATCTGAAGATGGCATCATAGGTGACTCTCAACTTATTTAGTACAGTATTTGAGGTAGCTGAATAAATATTAATCCCATAATCCATAACACTAAGTAATAGACTATGGGTGGGATATTCAGAAATGCGCCAGGAAGGGGCTCAAGCCAGGCACAGCGCAACTGGGCTGCACCAGGGCATGTATCAGGCTATATTCAACGGTGCTGCTCCATGGCTCAGCACTGTTGAATATGGTACTAGGGGTGCCCGCACTGCGCATGGCACAGTGGCACTGCACCAGGCACAGTGGCACTGAGCCAATGCAAGTGGCAGTTGAGGAGCAGGGGGCTGCGTCAGCACAAGTGCAGCTGCGCTAGGCACAACAAGAGTGATATTCAGAGGTGAGCATGCAAATGAGGCCATTATGAATGCAAGACGCAAATGGGGCCATTTGCATGTCATTATGGCCCCATTTGCATGCAGATGCGCTGATGCCTGGTGACTTGCGCCTGGCACCCTGCCAGGCTGCAGCCGTCAGGGACCCGATGTCCTCTGCCTCTCGGTGGGCAATGCGCCCCAACGCCCGATCGTGGGCTAATGTTAAATATAGCAATCCCTGGTGGTCCAGTGGACCAGTTCCCCAGCACGATCTTGGGCTCCATAGATATAAATAATCCCTGGTGGTCCACTGGACCTGTTCCCTGGCCTGATCGCGGGCTCATATAGAAACATACTCCCTGGTGGTCCAGTGCACCTGCACCCATGCCCTATCGCGGGCTTAAGTGAAATACATGACTCCCTGGTGGTCCAGTGAACCCGAACCCCAACCCAATTGCGGGTCTTAGAACACATAACATCCCTGGTGGTCCAGCGTACCCCCACCCCACCCGCCCACCAGACCCACCACCCCGCTCCCCGGTCAGCAGTGGGCATCAGCTCCCACCCACAAGCGTCCGCCGCCGCCTGCCGTGACAGCGACAGAAGGAGTGCCCATTGGCCTACTGCATGGGCCAATGGGCATGCAGAATGTACTGTACTACAGTCCCGATATGTGAATGAAACCCTTGAATATCCCACCCCATGTGTTAATAACTTTCTGGAATCCTTAGTCAAAAACAAGCGTATCCTAAACAACATCCCCAACTGCTGGTGTAAACTTTTACGAAGGTAATCTATGTGAAATGCAAAAGATAAATGCAGATCCAAATAAACACCCAGATATTTAAATGTGTTAAGTCTCTCAGTACAATCACCTTTAAGATCTGAAACTGATGACAAAAATAAGGACTGAGAGTGGTCTATCCTGGGCCCTGAAAAAATCATTAACTTTGTTTTATATGTATTCAAAACCATTCGTCTAGATAATAACCAATACTGGAAGGAATAAAAATCCTCTTGAACAAATTTCAAAGCTTCACTTTGATTGTCTGAAATGCTAAATAAAACAGCATCATCAGCATAAAGGGACATGAATGACCTCCTACAACTTAAAGGGGCAGAATTCATAAAAAGAGAGAAAATCATTGGGCCCAAGATAGACCCCTGGGAACACCAAAATAAGTATCAGAAAAATTAGAATAGGCACCATTGATAACAGTACAGTGACTCCTTAACTGTAAATAATTTGAAAACCAGGAAATAACTAAGACAAAAAAATTAAACTCACCCAGAACTGAAGGGAGTATACTAAAGACACTTGTTGGACGTCTTCCAGGATGCATTCCTTTCTCAGCTGGTGGCTGCCCTGATGAGGGATGGCCGCATCCTGGATGTCGTTCTGTTGGATTGTGGCCTGGTCAGGGACCTAGTTGTGGGGGACCCACTGGTGGGGAGCGACCACACCATGGTTTGGTTTTCCTTGGACCTTGGGAGGGTGGAATTGCACTAAAACGGTAGTGGTTGACTTCAGAAGAGCCGACTTTGAGGGTATGGCAGGGATTCTTAAGAGGCATTTGGAAGGGATCAAACAGGACATGGACACAGAGAGCTGATGGGAAATTAAAAGAGGACTTCTGGAAGCCACCAAGGCCTGCATGAAAGTCCAATAAAAAACTGGTAGGGCCAGAAAGCCAAGCTGGTGGATCAGGGAGGTCCAGGAAGTGGCGAGGAAGAAAAGAGTGGCTTATAAGAAATATAAGCACTCACGAGGGGAACGTGGATGGGGGCAGTATGATAGGATATCCAAAAAGGTACCAAAGGTGGTGAGATCAGCCAAAGCGAGGACGGAACAGAAGTTGGAGCAGGGGATCAGAAATGGGGGAAACTGATTCTTTAGGTATATCAGGGAGATGAGGAAGATGAAAGGTCAGATTAGCAGACTGATTTCAGGGAGTTGGTGGGCTGAAGAGGCCAGTGAGCAGGTGGAGGTACTAAACGAACATTTTGCCTCAGTTTTCATAAGAGATGATGGAGGACCAACACCACATGGCGGAAGGTGAGCTAGGAATGAGGAAGGTGGGGAGCTGTCTGTTGAAATTCCTGTTGGTAGGGTGAGAGAGGCCCTTAAGGTCCCAAGAATGAATAAGGCACCAGGTCCTGATGGCCTTCATCCCAGGGTGCTGAAGGAGATGGCAGATGTCCTTGCTGCACCTTTGGTGGATCTTTTTAACTTCTCCCTTTAGATGGGTAGGGTACCTCAGGATTGGAGGAGGGCTCGTGTTGAGCCTATCCATAAAAGTGGCTCACGGGATGAACAGGGTAACTATGGGCCTGTCAGCCTGACATCGGTAGTGGGCAAGATGATGAAGACCATCTTGAAAGAGAGGCTGGAGGTGTTCCTGGAAAAACAGGACCATCTTTATGACCCCGAATGGCTTCGTTCAGGGCAGATCATGTCAGACTAACCTTGTGGAGTTCTATGATTAGGTAACAAAGGCGCTGGACCAGGGAAGGCCAGTGGATGTGCTCTTTCTAGATTTCAGCATGGAGTTTGACTCAGTGCCACACTCAGGATTGCTGGACAAGCTGGGGGAATGGAGTTGGGGGAAAGGATGGTGAGGTGGATAGGGAACTGGATATTTGGGTGGTTTCAGAGGGTGGTGGTTTGGGGGAGGTATCATCTCCTAGGAGGATCATTAGCAGGGTCCCACAAAGGTTAGTGTTGGGCCCACTCCTGTTTAATGCATACATCTCGGAAATCAGAGATGGTATCAGCAGTGAGATGAGCCTCTTTGCTGATGAAATGGCACTCTCCCATCTGTCTTACAGGGTCTGTAGCTACAGATTCCCACAAGAACATTTTTCTGCAGCTGAGTTGGCTAATTATTTCCCATGAGGCCTGCTTGGTCATGTGACATTGGAAGCCATGTTTTGTGTGTCCGCTTTTCCAATAGCACACTTTACAACCCAAGCATGACTATATTCACAAAGGAAATTAACAAAAAAGAAATAAATAGATTACTCTGGTCACATGTCCATCACAATCTCGTACAGTACAGTCCCGATTATATAAACCAGCAGGGCGACATCAATTTGGTTTGGATAATCAGGAGTTTGGATAATTGAGATTGCTGTTTTTGAACATCATTACATATACTGAATATCATTTAAGCATCATTATATACACTACATATCCACTGAAGCATCTTTTCCACTACTTCACCACGAGTCTGTTTGAAAACATAGTATACACTCTGAATCTCTACAAAACTGCCACAGTTCCAAAAAGAAATAAACAATTAGCCCGTCCACATGCCGATTTTCTACTGATGGCATGGTTGTCTTCTTAGGCTCATATCTGAGCGAGTGTGAGATGGAGTGAGGTCAGCTTAATTAAGTACACAGCTTGAGAGAATGTTACAGTACAGTAACTCTTAAACAATGCCACACAAAAACTACCAAGCCTGTGAACACTAAGCCTTACAGTGTAGCCCTACTGTAGTTAAAGGTAGCTCATCCACTTGCTATTCCCTGGTTTGCATCTACTGTGTGGTTTCTACAGTAGCTACAGTTCTTATCACAATGACTGTGGGAGGCAACGAGGATGTCTTCACAGCTCATGAGAAGCTGATGAAGTTTAAAAAGCAGCACAGTACAATTCCACTGGTACTGATTTAATTTTAAAACTTTCAATCTGGAAACAAAATGATAACTGGCCAGACTTCTAAAGCCTTACTCAATTGATGGCAGCCTGTCCACATGCTGTTTCTCTACCAAGCACATAGTTTCCTATCTCCGGTTCATATCGGAGTCAATGAGGTGGTCCTGTACGTGGCACAAGTGACGGCTGGCAGCAGAATTAAAATGGTGAAACTGTTTTACAATGCAGCAACTGAAATAGTAGAACATCAAGTATCCAACCCCGATTCAAGTACAGTATAGGGACGAACTGGGGTGACAAGGGTCCAGTTCATTAGATAGGGATTTTTGGATGAACAGGGTTTGGATAATCAGGACTTACTGTAATTTGTTTATGTGGCTTCTCAACAACTAGGAACTTAAAGCAAGCACTGTGAGTGGAACCACTCCAGTATTGTTTTTTTTTATTTTTCCATTTTGCTAGTCTAATTGAATATAATGTTAACTGGTATATGAAATTATAATATAAATTTGACAGCCTTACAAATTAAACTGGCATCCTGGCTCTTCTTTGATGTTTGACCTTCAGCTGTACCTAAATTTTATTACTGAAATGCTGTAACATATGTATATGTAACTCCCCTACAAATGGGGGTCACTAAAAAGCCTTCCTTGGGTGAGCCTAAGTGCTCTCCACCCGGCTGGTGTCCTGTATTTCAGCCGATTTTAAAAATAATTTAGTGAGAGTGCCTAATGCCTTCATGTACTGTCGCTTTAAGAGCTGCCAAACTGCAGTGGAATTAATCTGAACTTGGGGGAACTGTGTGTTTCCTTACTCGAGTCCCTCCTGGGCCACTGAGCAGATCGCTCTGTTCTGCAGTCGCTATATGCGCAGGGGGAGCCCTTTCAAAAGAGGTAACTATCTGCTGGTAATTTGTTAGAATGATAATGACAGTACAGTTTGTCTAACCTGCCTTTCTTGCAGCTGGGACTCTGTGTGTTTTGCCCCTCCATTTCAGATCTGAACTGCAAATGGGTCCAATCAATGGGGAGGGGTTCCTTAACATGGAGTCTGCTGGCAAATCAGAACTTGGACTCTGAAATGGAGCCAGCCACAAGGGGCTTGTATGAAGAGAGCCTCTGGGAAATGTATTTTGGACCGTGGCGCCTTTTTTCACCAATAGAGGGAGCCTGTTGTGACTGACAAGGAGAATCAGCCAACTGCAACCTTTTGGATTTGGGGGAAATGCCCGGACTGTCTGCTGGGAGAGTCAGTCTGAGCATGGAGCTGGAGGAGTGAGCAGCTTGTGGGGCTGCTGCCCACTGGGCAGCGCGGGAACTGCGCGGGAGGCCTGAAAAAGGCCTGTCTTTCATCAGCTCTCCTGAAGGGAGAGAAAAGGACTGTGTTTTCTCAGATGAAGTATCTGAACATGTGTGAAAAAGGAAAGCAGTTGTTGTGGCCTAGATCATGGGCAACCAAGTGTGGAGAAAAGATTCTGAAGAGGAACCTTGTTTTTCAGACAGAGATTCTGAAGAGGAACTTTAATTTTCAGACAGAGATTCTGAAGAGAAGCCTTGATTTTCGGACAGCGATTCCGAAGAGGAACCTGGATGCTGAAGTGCCCTGAGGTTTGAGGCAGAAGAGAACCGTGTTTGAAGTTGGAAGCTGAGGGGGAAACTGCCCCCAGTGTTCGTGCAGCCGTTGTGAGCAGTAGATTCACGCAGGAAGCATGTGTGAGGCCATAAAGTTGGCCTGCATACATTAGTAAGTGTATTTCGGACAGCGACTCCGAGCTTTCAGAGTGAGAGAAGAAGCAGAAGTCATTTTGGGACCAGACTTAACCTGAAGAAGACCGAAAGTGTGCAGGATTGCGATCGGCCTGTCAGGACTCTGTGGTCTGGTACAGTAAGTGACCTTTACATGTAAATGTGTGTAGTGATTGTGGGGATTGAGCTCTGAGTAATTCCCCATTTTGTGAACAGTGTGCTGTGCTGGGAGTGTGATTCCCTAGCAGGGTTCGAACTGAATCCACGTTTGAGTCAGAGAAGAATGCCTCGGTAGCCAGACTCAATCTCCTGAAGTGACCAGCTGCTTGCCTGGTAGTGTTCTGTGTACATATAAAATGTGTAGTGAGCTGGAAGTCATAGCCAGCATCACTTGGGCTGCATCTACCTGCATTGAGTGTAAGTGAGCCCTGCCACAAGGGCTGGGCCAGCTATTCTGTTTCTCCTGGCAATCCGGGACAATCTGCCTTCCATTCAGTTTCAGCATTGAATCTGTGAGTACAAATCAGGGTAGCTCCCTACCATCATCTAATTGCAAGTGTTCCATCTGATTACTTTTTCCTTTCTTTCTTCATGAACTGAGCCAACTGGCTCCAGATTACAAATTGGGTATTGTGCAAGAGATTTCCATTTCAGGGCCCCAACCAGCTGCACCGATCCTGGCTAGCCCCCCCCCATCCTGGGTACCCAGTGAAAGTGACATTTAGGGACTCTGAAATTGTGCACAGTACTGTGATTATTAATGTGTATAATCTAATTAACCTGATTTCCCCCTGTTCTTGTTGCAGCCCCTTGAATAAATCAGATTTGGTTGTTTTGCAAAGTTACACTGCCTGAACTGCGTGTCTGTGTTGGAATACTGTACAGTGGCTATTGTATTACTGCATCTTATTTTACAGGGGGTCCCCAGAGTCAAGCTGATCGAACCAATCCTGGGGGTAAGTGTATACTGTGAAGGTACTGTTATTAACTTTTGTGGGCCACTAGTGGGAAGAAAGGGGGGTTGCAGTGACCCAGAGGGCTGTGACCAAGTCATACCAGACTGTCTTAACCCCAACCTGTAGGTGGAGGCACCCGCCATTGGACCTAGGCCCCTTAACCTGTTAGCAGTTATGCAGACAGGGGTAGTAGCCCTTGGGATAGCGCCACCTGGGGGTTACATATATACATAATTTTAGAAATACTGACTACTCTGAGGAAGGGGTTTAATTACTCCCAAACACTGGTGGGTTGAAAAGGCTATTCTGAGAGATGTACCTCTTGGGAAAAAAAAAACATTAGAGATACAGTGAAATGAAATTTCACCAGAGAAATTACATCGAAATCATGACTTTTGCCATGCGAAACATTTTGCGAAATTCCCAGATTTCGCCGATGACTTTTGCAGGTACGAGATGCTAAATTCTGCCAGTGAAATCATGAATTTCACCTGTGAAATGTGGAATTTTGCCTGCAAGTGGTGGAATTTCACCCAAGAGTAGTGAAAGTCTGCTGCACGTGGGCAAAATACCGCATTTCATGGGTGAAATTCATGATTTTGCCAGTGGAATTTCATATTTTGCACCCACAAAGTATTTCGCAAAATGTGCAAATTTCACAAAATATTTTGCATAACGAAATTCGCAGTTTTCGCACATCTCTAAAAAATATATGTATTTGGTTTGAATAACTGGTGATTGACTCATATTTCACTGTCTTTCCTATAGTACATTGCTTAGTATACTGTTGTTGGAGCTCCATCCAGGGAGCAGTACCTAGCCAATATGAGACAGAAGCAATAACATGTAGTTTTTGGTGGCTGGCACATTCTATAGATAACTGGCCACTTGAACGAGAGAACCAGTCAAAGTAATAAAGCCAGATTACCTGAAGTACATAAAGTGCTTCTAATGGTGTGGTCATGTAACTAAGATGAAATGAGAGGGGGTTGGCTGGCGCTTCACGAGGGAGCACCTTTGTTACCTTAAATTATTTTTCTGATTGTGTGCTACAGTATTTATTCCAGCTCTGCTGTTTACATCTACTTGTTTTGCTGCTACATTGCTGACATGCCAGAATGGACTCTCACACCAGCACATATCTTGTGCAAATAAAGAAGAGCACTTTAGGAACTTCAGGCAATCTGTTTGGCTTCCTTACTTTGATTGGTTCTTTCAAGTGGCCAGTTATCTATAGTAGGTGCCAGCCACCAAAAACTACTTGTTAGCATAGCAGTATTGCCTTCCTACATTGTACTGTTTGGCCTTCACTTGTTCAGACTAGTCCCTTATTTGAGTTTTTATTCCAGGGTAGTGAAGGTTGTGTTGAGTCTACTGCTTAATTCTGATTTCAAACTCAACAAAGGCTGGTCCCCCAGCCCCACATCAAATTATTCTTAATTGTTTTTTAGAAGTTTTAGCCAGAAAAGCACACTGAGCTGAAGCTCATTTCCAGGTGAGTGCCAGGGAACAAGGAGGTTAAGTGACATGTTCAAGGTCACAGTATGCAAGTGGTGGTTTGACTGATAGATTCAAATGCAGGTCAGCTGGGTCTCCATCCACTGGTTCACAGATGGATGCTCTACACTATACTGCCTTCCAAGAGTCTCTCAATAATAATCATTTTATTGTCATTCTTTTATGCATATCCCATCACCACAAGCCTCATAATAGACTATTAAGTACTACTAAGGGTCAACAGAACAGCATTAAACAGTCAGAAAGACATTAGCCAGGTATATCACATTTTATCAGAGTGTGAAACATCAGATCACGGTGGGAGCATGTCATCAGCATGGGATGATCATAGCTGGTAGGCCGGATTGTTGTGTGACTCTGGAGGATGCATGGTGGGCTCTCCATGTTCAAAATGTCTTTCAAAATTATCCACATTTGATAGGTCACCACTTACAGTAGCACACTCTCCTACTCTTTCTCCCACTTTTGTGGCTGAGTGACCTTTCTCGTTGAACTGTGATTTCTCATGAACTCTGTAATCCAGCAAAATGTGGTGATTGTCCATTTTTATTAATATCAGCATTTCTGTCTCCATGTTGGACAAGCTGGTTCTGTGGTCAGTTATGATCATCTCTGCTGCACTGAACACTGTCTCTGGGTTCATGTTGGCTAGTGGACAGTAAAGATTCTGAATTGCCACAGCAGCTAGTGAAGGTCCCACTATGAGCACTGCTTGCAATACAGCAGGGGTTCCTCATCAATGCCAAATTGTTCAGTGACATCCATGTACGACTGCACCACACTGACTGCACACATATGGCTCTGCAGCTCAGACTGTGCAGCTTGTTTTATGGTAGCACCCACCTGAGACAGAACAGCCCATACAGGGTTTGAGCCCAAAGTTGGTTTGGGTGGAGCCTCTTTAGGGGAGGTGGGAGGTGTTATTAAGAGTAAGAAATATGATTCCATGGAGGACCTAGCAGCAGCAGAAATACCCTTGTATGGGGGCTGTTCCACTCTGCCCTGTTCACTTGTCTTTGATTGCTGAGTACAGAAACATAGAATTTGATGGCGGATAAGGACCGCTTGGCCCACCCAGTCTGCCCATTTCCCTACCTAATGGATAAGCTGCAGATCCTAGTTAACCAGCAGCCTACTTCTTCCTGCCCCCACCCCATAGTACTGCCTGCCTGATGGTTTCATTTGCCACACTTATCACTTAGATCACGTGGCTGAATGGATGCAGGATCTGAATTAGGCTGTTCTTCATACCCCACTGATCTGGACTGAAGGA
Organism: Neoceratodus forsteri; assembly: GCA_016271365.2. NCBI lineage: Eukaryota > Metazoa > Chordata > Ceratodontiformes > Ceratodontidae > Neoceratodus > Neoceratodus forsteri. The sequence goes on along the minus strand of CM057455.1, from coordinate 303,350,155 downwards.
GAAGGATGTTGTGTCACAGTGAGATGACTGTACAAGATCTCTGTTGATACCATTATGTACTGATCCACCTCTATCTACATCCCTCAAAAAGTGATACCACGCCAGGCTTGTAACATGGACCCAGCATGGCTGCAAGCATGAGTGATCATGAAGAGAGAGAGGACCAGGAAGAAGGAAGACAGCATTGTAGGGGTGTCCACAGGTAGTCGACAATTCTGCAGATTACTTTGCTTAATTATCACCATAGCACTCTAAGAATAACGTAGGACCAAACCAAACTATGCTGCAAAGTGGTGATATTTGGCATCCAGCCTCAAACCTTTCTGTGGTAAGGCCACACAGTAATTCACAAAAGGATAAACTCATTCCAGGGTAAGGCTGCAAAGGTACTGCAAAAGGGGACACTTATGGGGGCTATGGATGGACTATAGGGACTGTAGGACAGTGGTAACCCAGAGAGTGTTCTGGGAGTATGCCCACTGTCTCAGCTGTAGGAGGTTCCATAGTTCATAGGTTCATAGTTGTATACAAGTTCAATAGGCTGAAGCCCATAGTGAACTCGCCACCTCTATAATCTAGAGATGGAAGGAAAATTTATCACCCATCTATTGATCTAAACTTTTTTTAAATTGTTCTGTAGTATTACTCCCAACAACACTTCTTGGTAATGAATTCCATATTGGAGGTGCCCTTTGAGTAAAAAACCTCTGTCTCTTAGTTGTTTTACATATGGTTGTATTTAATTGGAGACTATGAGATCTTGTAATACTCGTTGTGTGTTGTCTTTCAAGACAAATCTAGCATAATCTCACTATGAAAGGCATTAAAATATATATATATTAAATCGCCTCTAATCAATCTATATTCCTGGGAGTAAAGGTTGAGTGCTTTCAGCCTTTCAGTATAACTTCTACCTGACATACAGTCGATTCTTCTGGTTGCTCTGCACTGTATCTTCTCATACATTGCCAGACCTCCAACAGAAGTAGGTGAACAAAAGGGAGCACAGTACTCCAGATGAGGTCGTACTAAAGTTGAGGATAGGGGGGTGATTACCTTAGGTTTTTTACTCTTAATGTGCCTATTAATACAACCCATAATATAATATGATTTTTTCACAGTTTTATTTATATGAGTGTCAAACTTCATATTGTTGGTTATAATAACACCCAGATCCCTTTCTTCAGTAGTTTCAATAAATTCAGTGTTGTTCATTATGTAGTTTGCATTATTATTATTATTTCTGCTCATAAGCATAACTTTGCACTTAGTCTCATTGAAATTCATTTTATTATCTTTGGCCCAATAACAAGTATTATTTAAATTTTGTTGCAGTTTGGCTACAGCTTGCGAATTGTTAACGATGCATCCAAGTTTGCAATTGTCTGCATACCTGCTAATCCAGACACCTCCTGTTGCCTGCATACTTGAAATTAATATATTGAACAGTAGTGGGCCCAGAACAGAGCCCTGGGGGGCTCCACTCATGACTGATATCCAATTAGATTTGTGCCCCCGAATAACAACCCTTTACTTTCTATTTTGTAGCCAGGAAGCAATCCATTTTATAATATTGGTGTTCAATTTTATTTTTATAAGTTGATCTATAAGAGTTTTGTGAGACAATGTGTCAAAGGCCTTTGCATAGACCAGAAAGATAACATCCACTGGCATTCCTTTTTCAAGTGCTTCACTTACTGGCTCATAAAAATTCAGCAAATTTGTCAAACAAGACCTTCCCGGGGTGAAATCATGTTGTGAGATATCTATATTGCCAGTAGTTTTAATATGATCAGTTATCTCATGGTGCAACAGTCTTTCTAGAAGTTTTCAAATAATGGAGGTGAGGCTAATGGGCCTATAATTGCTAGCCATAAGTTTATTACCACCCTTGAATATTGGAGTAACTTCAGCTAGTCTACAAGATGTTAAAGAACTACCCTCATTCACTGATAGGTTAAATAAGGCAGTCAAAGGTCTTGACATTTCCTTAGATGGTTCCTTCAGAAACTGTGATGTAATGTCATCCAGCCCAGGCGAGGAGCTGGATTTAATTAACCCAATTGCATCCATGGTGTTTTGTACCGTGAACATTATTGGTGTATCTGTAGAAGTTATCTTATCAAGATTAAAATCCTCTTTTTGTTTAAATACAGTTAAAAATAGGTATTTAGTTCAGTGGCCATCCCAATTTCATCATTTATTATTTGATTATTGGATTGCAGTGGGTCAACAGTGTTCTGTTTACCGTTTATTGACCCAATATAGCTATAGAAACATTTCCTGTTATCTTTTGATTTTTTAACTGACTGTAATTCTAAATTCTGTTTAGCTTTTCTTATGAATTTTTTAGTTTTTTGTGCCAATGCTCTAAATCTGTTCCAATATGTTGCTTTTTTGGTTTTACTGTATTTGTTGTATGCTTTCCGTTTTTTGTTTAAGGTCCTTCTTATTTCGTTGTTCCACCACAATGGTATCCTTTGTTTGTTATTATTGTATTTTATATGTTTAGGAACCCATTTTTGTTTACAGTATTCTATTTTATGAGTTAACGTTTCTCACACTTGTCCTGTATTGAGATTTTCAAATTCTAATTTCCAATTCTAATTTGTTAAATAATTTTTAATACTAGTAGAATCGGCTCTTTGATAGACCTTAATCTTGGCTATTCCTTTGTTTGTACTAAATGTCCCTTTAGACTAAACATTACCATTTTATGGTCACTATCACCGAGTGGTGGTATAGTGAATGGTGTTGAAGCTTTATTTTTGATATTTGGAAATATGAGGTCTAGAATATTATCTCCTCTTGTTGGAACAGTGACCAATTGCTCCAGATCTTGTTGAAGAGTAACTTCTAAAAATTTCTTCTCCGTCAGTCCATTCGCCTTTAGATTGGGCCAAGGCTGGAGGACTGAGCTTGAGGTTGCAAGGGATGAAATATATTACTTGAAAGTCAAAGCCAATGAGCTGATACAGCTACTGCAGTCTCCTACTACTGCAAAAAAGGCCCTCAGACCAGTAGAGATGGATGGACAGTAGTGGAGGGTAGGCGGAATTTGGATACCAGTGGAACATGGTATGTGCACCTCAAACAAGAATCTACCTCTGTTAGAGGAAAGTAGGGGCACTTGGATTCCTTAGTAGTGGTGGACAAAGTGGGCTCAGTCTGCTCCACAAAGCGATTTGAGGAGTGCTCCACATATAATATATAATGAGGAACGCGAAGTCCACTGGAAACAATGACTTCGCATGACTCCGTCTCCCCAGACCATTACTCCGCAAAATTTAAGGCGAAGTGCATTGCAGGCAGTGCACTTCACCTCACTTCGCCTTGTTTTTGAGCTCCGAAGGTGAATTTTGCAGTGATTCATGGGATTTCAGGTCACATGGGCTCTATATTGATCTGCACAGCCTCAGTTCGGGGTAGTATGAGTAGGAAGGAGTAGGAGACAGTGTGCTCTGATAGCTGTCTGTGATAGGAATCTTGTTAAAGCTGTTCAAAAACCATTTTTGCATTTTTTTGGGGACCCAGCTTTAGTTCATCGATTGTAGGAAACCCTCCTGTGCTCATATCATCGAGTGTTTTTGATTTTGTGTGGATTTTGAATGTTAATTTACAACACTGAGTGTGTGTGGTGAAAGACAGTGAAAGTGTGCTTTGGGGAGGGGTGTATCTGTGGGCGTATCTGTGGTGTAGGTAGATCTAAGTTCGAGAAATAGTGATTTCTTTTTTTTTTTTTTTATATAACTGTCTGTGTTAATGTACACACAGTAATATTGTCAGTAATAGTTGAAATTTTCTTGCTATTTGTTGTGTAGATGTGGTGCAGCAGTTCATAAGTTCAGGTTGTTTACATTACAAATTTACAATACATAACGTGGCATAGTACTGAACTTTTGCATTTGCTACGAATTCCTCATTCAGCATTGTACACAAACTGTTCTGTGTGTGATTGTGTGTGCAGAGTTGCGTGCATCAAATAATACACCTTTTATTGTGCCACAGACTAGTGTAATTGCAGGCGCAGCAGTGTGAACCTGCTATCCACTGCAGCTGCCTGATTTTGTACTGCGATCGTGGTATCTGTTCTTAGTTTTGTTGCTTGTAGTGCTGTAAAAATCTGCACTGTCTGCATTCAGTGCCCCCCCACCCCCACATTCAAAAGGTATTTTTTACCAGATTTGGATTGTTTTTGTGAGCTCATCAGCACCACTGGTTACTGAAGTTGTTTTAGTTCTGTGACAGTCTCATAGTAGTCTCTTATCTGTTGCTGAAGCCACAGTTGTTTATTTTGCTTCACACCCAGCATCCCTCCAATCAGAGAGTGAACGTATCAAAATCTGAATTTGGTTATAATATTGTGGTTGATCCCCCAAAATGCCTGCAAAGAGACATGCAAGTAAAGCTGTTTCTCGCCATGGCAATGTTGGCAGTAAGATGGTCTGTGGGCGTGGTAGTAGTACGCAGACGCAGAAAGTGCATTGCTGATGTGAGGAAAGGTATTTCTCCTACAATGTTTTTTTACAGCCCAATCAGTAGCTTCACTCATAGTTGGAGGAGATGATGTTTTCCCAGCCGGTGGTGATAGTGTTACTGGTGTTAGTGGTGGTGGACGTAGTATTAGTATTGTTGCGTCAAGTTTTAATTCCGACCAGTGTACCGTATCCAAAATATTGAGTGTGAAGCAGTGTAAGTGAGTGGCAGCGTAGATGATGTCATGCTTCCCAGTAACACCCAGTAACTGAACCTGAGGATTCTGATAATCATGTCAACAATAGCATACAATATGATAGTCCGTCCACCGTGACACTTAACGTCATGCATTTTCCATGCAGTGATTCACAGTGTGGTGAAAAAATATCAGGTGATGGTGGTGTAGATGCTGATGATGAATGTGATGATGACGATGATGTTGCTGTTGTTGCAACATGCAGTCCACATGCTAGCATCCAAGCAGAAGATGTGGATGTGTGTGACGTTGATGAATATGATGATGATGTAATTGACCCCAGTTGGGAACTGGAGAAAAAGAAATTCAAAGTGGCTATGTCTGAGTCTGTTTGCAGGAATCCCCCCTTGTAAAAACTTGTGATCTACCAGTTTTAGTTGATGATGATGACCCAGGAATCAATATGATAGATAGTCGTGGTGGTCAGTTGCAGTCCAGGTGTGCAGTGCCAGAAACATCACGTGCCGCCCCCACTTCAGTGCTTAAAATAGCAGACTTAAATAAGCCACATCATGGACATGTTAAAAGCAGAGCATCACAATCCCTTGTTTGGGATTTTTTTGTTCAAGATGCAAATGATGATTCAGTTGCAATCTGCCAGGTTTGCCATGTGCGTGTGAGTCGAGGTAAAAAGGTGAGCCATCTGGGCACAGGACAGCATACAAACCTTAAGAATAGGCACTTGGCACTGTGGACCCAGCACAAGCTGGCAGCTAATACCACAGTGGGGCATTCACCCTCATCACCGGCAACCATAATCAGCATGTTATCCCCTTCCAAGACTGTTAAGCCCAGTAGGAAATTAAACGTGTGCAGTTATGCGGTAATAAGAGTAGAGGATTACTACAGGCATGATGAAGTGGAGGACCATAATGACTTTGAAATGTTGTCCAGTGCTGGTGAGAGTAGCACTTTTTGTGGTGGTGGTGGTGGTGGTGAATGCAGTATGTCTACAGCAAGTGGTACATCAACACCGGTTGGCAAATCTGGCAAAATAACAGCATTTCTGGGTTTGTCATCATCACCTGTGCAACCGTCTTCATCAAATGTCCACACTCCACCCCCTGCCAATGCCATTCATCACAGAGCACAACCATTTGTGATCAACACACCCCGTGTAAAACATTTAAGTCAGTCCAAGTTACAGAGTGTTTTTGAGCATAAGCTGAAGTACCCCCTGAATCATACAGTGTCACGTGAACCTAATGCTGCTGTAGCGGAAATGCTGGCAATTGATCTTTTGCCCTTCTCCTTTGTGGAGAATTCTGGGCTCTGGCAGTTTGCTGCACATGCCTGTCCAAAATGGAAAGTCCCATCTAGGACATACTTTTCTACATGTGCTGTCCCTGAGTTGTTCTGCACTGTGTCCGAATCAGTAAGACATGCCCTTCAACATTCCTCCTCTCCATTCATCCATTTAAGTAGGGATATGTGGACAACTGGCAAAACAGTGGGGAGTTCATATTTGTGTATAACTGCACACTGGGCGCAGGTGCCGGTTGTTGTTTGTGATGTTGGTAGTGTGAATAATCAGTGCAGTAAGGTGGACTGTCACGGGAGCAATCTTCCAGGAATTCGATAGTATGCAACGATTGCTATGTGCAATGTGACTTGTTCACACACTGGTGAGAACATGTTGGACATGGTACTGACTGAAATGACAGATGGCTAAACCCTCTGTTCCTGAGAGCTGGGTTCATAGCAAGTGACAATGGGTCAAATGTGGAGAAATGCATCACGAATGGTGTTTTTTTTGTGTTCCATGCATGGCCCTCTGTTTAAAGCTTATGGTTCAGGAGTTTATGCAGCACCCTGATATAAAGGAAATGCTGACCGTTGCACAATGTATCTGCTCTCACTTTTCAAGATCTGGAAAGGCCCGTGACTAACTGCGGCAGTTGCAGATACAAAACAGCCTGCCTCAGCACCGCTTGAAGCTGGAAGTTGTCACCTGATGGAGCTCCACTTTATACATGGCAGAGAAGTTGTATGAACAATACAAAGCCATCTCAGAATATCTTGTGATGCACACTAGCCGTGACAGTTCCGGGGCCTCCATGTCTATGGCGACTGAAGAGTGGCGCCTCATGGACTCTGTAATAACAATTTTGTGGCCTTTTGAACATGTCACACAGGCAGTGAGTAGTGAGTCTGCCTCCATTAGCCAATCAATTCCTCTGCTGCGGGTGCTGAGGCAGACATTGGTGAATGTACAGCATAGCCTTGATGTTTCCAGAGACGGTGGTAGCAGTATGTTGCTGCAACACATGCTGACAGTATTCTACCAGAATCGTCACATTGTGAGCATTCAGCGTAGTGACAACTTTGCCATAGCAACAATGCTGGACCCACGATGCAAATGTGGAATTGCATCAGTACTGGAGGGAGGGCCTGAACAGGTAAAAAATATCAGTGGTCAACTGGTGCGCTTGGTACATGGGGCACAGAAGTCACGTGCCAAGGTCAGCAAACCTCAGCAGCATTATCCAGCTGAAGGTGTACCTGGAGGACCATCAAGTATATCTTGCAAGGGGAAGGGGACTGCAGTTCCAGGTAGTCTGTCATCCAAAGTGGCTGGCGTCAACCCGCTTTCGGAGGTTTTGTCCCAAGTAGGTATTTGTGAAATAAATGATTCGGGAGAACAGGATGATGCATCAACAACTGGACTTAGTGCTGCACAGAGAATGGTTGTCATATTTGTCTGAAAACAGGCATCTGACAATAACCAAAGATCCTCTTTTGTACTGAAGTGGAAAGGTCAGTGAATGGCCAGAGCTGACTGCAGTTGCACTGAAGTACCTCACATGCCCACCCTCCAGTGTAAGTGTGGAGAGGGTATTCAGCTCAGCAGGTGCAATAGTCAGGAAACATTGGACAAACCTGTCTCCTGCAAATGTTAATTTGCTAACATTCATTAAAATGAATGAGAGGCACATACCAGCACAGACTGCAACCTCGGTGTTCATACCCCGGCCTAGTCATGGTGATCTTGCTGATGTGGAAATGGAGCATCCTGGTGGCACTGGCAGTGGCTGCCTGAAATGGCCCACCACTGACGTAGATGATGACACAATGGAGAAGGAATTTCACAGTGGTCAGACTTCAGACATCTATGACTGTGAGGGCAGCTTTCTTTATGAGGATGATGATGTGGTTAATGTTAGCAGGTTTTAACTGAAGTTTTTAAAAGGCGGTGTGCCCCCCCAGACCACCGCCACCAGGACTGATGTTAGCCACTGCCACCACTGAGCCTGAGTCTGTCCGCCCTCCAGACCACCACCACCGGGACTGATGTTAGCCACTGCCACCACTGAGCCACTGAGCCTGTGTCTGTCCGCCCCCCTGGACCACCACCACTGGGACTGATGTTAGCCACTGCCACCACTAATCCTGAGTCTGTCCGCCCCCGGACCACCACCACCGGGACTGATGTTAGCCACTGCCACCACTGAGCTTGAGTCTGTCCAGACCACCACATCCATCAGCCACAGACACAAAGCTTCTTAATATTTAAACCATAAAGTGAGTATGTGTACTCATGTTTGTTATGCTGCTTCACTTCCTTTAGTTGTATGTTTTGTTTTCTGTAGCTTTACAGAGCCGCAATGGTAAAACACATACATACACTTATTTTGTTTCTTTTACAGGGTAACAAAAAAGGCTCCATCACTAAAACTCATTGGGAATGGTACTGTAGCTGTACTGTACAGAGAGGAAGCGATGTAATATCCATGTGAAATCCATTCTGGTAAGCATGAAGATTTTATTTCATCCGTTTCATTGTTTTGGAAAGACTGCAGCAAATATTGCACACAGGTTGTGTTAGTTGACAAGATGTGGGCTTGAAATGTAACTTGACTTTAGATTGAGATTTGAGAACCAGGGAGGGACAAATAACAATTAAGTTGTAAGAAGTCATTCATTTATTTTTTCAGGAAACTTCCAGATGCTTGGTTGTTATGTCAAAGTGGCCTTATCCAAAAAAGTTCTTCAACATCAGGCACCCCCCTCCTCCCCCGAGCTTGGACACACATGCAACATGCAGAAGTCATTTAATTCGATGACCATGACCATTATTAACAACCGGACTCCAGAAGGATGCTGATGAAATCTGTGAAGAAGTAACAAAATAAGAAACCATTACAGACAAACCTGCAAATATGATTCCCCTCACCCCCCCCAAAATAAAAATACTTACCTTCATGTGCTTGAGAGTTATCCGTTTCCAATTTCAGAGCAAAAAATTCTCATTGAGCACTGGAATGTGCACATCAACAGTTTCTGCGTGACCTGTGATGCAGAACAATAACATGAGTACCTGTCCATGTCAACCCCCCATCTCATCTACAAAATACACAATCACATATATATATATATATATATACGCACCAAGGCTACTATTAGTGTACAGCCAAAGGGCACCCTTCAATCCAGTTGAGATGATCACATTGCATTTGCTTGAATCGTCTCGCAGAACACATTGAACCAGCAACACGACGCTCGCAATCATCATTTTGTACTGGGGTATGTGCTGAAGGATTCTCATTCCACTGTGTTACCACTTGTCAATTTTCTGCACACAAGCAGGATGCATTTTGGGCCTGCAGAAAAAATCTGGGACTCTGTGCCACCACTGCGCTCATGACTGAGTGCACCATTAATTATGGGAGACTTTGTATGTGCTGAAACACTCTCATTCCACTGTGTTAACACTTGCCAATTTTCTGCACACAAGCAGGATGCATTTTGGGCCTACAGAAAAAATCTGGGACTCTGTGCCACTTTTGTGAGTTCTGTGATTGTTGCTGTGAGCTCATGATGTCATACTGACATTTTCACAATTAAAGCAGCATTGCAAGAATGTCCTGACAGTTTTGAACTGTACTTTTTTATTCTACTTTACATTGCCACAGCCACCACTAGTTAACTCCGAGTCGTGACTTGAATGATATGCTTCTTTCCACAATTTATGTGTGCTTTACTTACTTGACTACTTTTTTTCATGTATGAAAAAAAAATGAGTACGCCTTCCAATATTGTTCGGACCAGGTTTGTATTTATTTGCAGCTGCTTTTCAATAACTATTGTTCCATGGTGTCATAAAACACTGCCTGCTGCATAACTGTTAATTAACAACAGAAGTGATATATAACAACTAATTGATGTGATGGAGAAAAGCAGAGGAAAATAATGACAAAGACCTGGTCAGCACCAATTTAAAAGGAATACTTCTTTCATTATTTCATACATGAACAAGCATTTGTCAATGCCGAATGTTTGCTTGCTGGCATTGGCATTGGTGGGGTGTGCCTTTGGGTCATCAGGCATAACGGCTATGCCATTTCACCACACCCTATCCTGCAGACACTGACAAGTGTCACGGTGTGCCTTGGGTATTTGGCCCTTATTCTCACCCCATTCCATCAGGAAATATGGTTCGATGGGTGCAGTATAGGAGAATGGGGTGAACTGTGGGGCCGAAGAGCCCAAGGCACACCTCGATGCCTCTCACTGGCTGCAGGGTGTGGGTGGGGGTGGAATCGTATGAGCATTACAGACAACAATCCCAAGTCACACCCCTGATGCCTGTCAGTCTCTACAGAGTGGGGCATTATGGTCGGAAACCCTAATGCCTCAGGCGTTCGTTGGTATTTTCACTCCAAATTTTCAACATTTTTTTTGTGACCCCCACCTTATGAACAGTGGCAATATCAGTTTGTTAGCTGAAAGCTGATTTTGCACAGTGACTACGGCATTTGGAACCACAGGTGAGAAAACACATTTCAAACAGGATGTGAATAATGACAGCTGTACTGTTCATGGGGAGGTGTAAAAAATGGCAATGTTGAAAATCTGCAGTGAAAATAGTAAAAAAACTGGTGAAGTCATGAGCGTGTGTAGAAACTGCACAACGCACACCCTTAATGTAATTAGTTTGGGGATTTTTTACAGCAGATTGTCAACACAGGCATTTTGGGACTTCTGCTCATGAACAGTGTCACTATGATTTTCTTAATCTGTCCCGAACAGTGATTTTCCCACAGCAAACATGCATTTCTGTGCTGAAAGTGTGAAAACACATTTCGGCCATGTTGTGAAAAATGACAGCTGTACTGTTTATAAGGAAGTGTGGAAAAATGCCACTGGTAACACAGTCATTTCATGGACTTTTTTCACCAAATTTGTAACATAGCCATTTTAACATCTCTGCTCATGAACAGTGTCACTGTGATTTTCTTAATCTGTCCCGAACATTGATTTCGCACACCGACTGCGCCATTGTGCGCTACATGCGTGGAAACACATTTTGGGCAAGATGTGAAAAATGACGGCTGTACTGCTCATGCAGAGGTGTGGTAAAATGGCAATGTTGAAAATCTGGAGTGAAAATATTGAAAATTTGCGAACTTACGAGTGTGAACAGTGCACGCACGTCAGAAACAATCATTTTGGGAATTTTTCACCAAATTTTCAACATAACCATTTTAAGACCTCTGCTCATGAACAGTGTCACTGTGATTTTCTTAATCTGTCTCAACATTGATTTCGCACACTGACTGCGCCATTGTGCGCTACATGTGGAAACACATTTTGGGAGAGAGGAAAAATGACAGCTTTACTGCTCATAAGGAGGTGTGGTAAAATGGCAATGTTGAAAATCTGGAGGAAAATATTGAAAATTCATGAACTTAGTGAGCGCATAGAACTGCGCAACGCACGCCAGAAACAAACATTTATGGAAGACTAAATTTCAACACAGGGTTTTGAGTGTTTATTCATGAACTTAACATAGTGTCATTTTGTAAATCGATCCAGAAAGTTGGTTCGGTGCAGGGACCATGAAATCACCTTTCGGGCCTGATTAACAAAATGACAGTGACAGAATTCATGAGGTGGGGTCCCAAAAACCCCATGTTGAAAATTTGCTGAAAAAATTCCAGAAAATGCCTGAGATATGCATCAAAGTTGAAAAAACACTATTTCTTCCATTATACAGCTTACCACCATTTCCTCAGTTCGTGGTCAGCTTTGAAGAGTGCAGACGTGTTCCCAGTCCACCGAAGATCATTGCACTGGATTCCAGAGGTAAGTATGGGGTGAGATGGGGGTGGGTAGGAAGGGTGCACAGAGGGTGGCTGTGGGTGGGGGTTAAGACAGTCAGCGATGGACTGTTCTTTCTTTGTATGTGTTTCTTTCTTTTAGGAAGATGACGCAGAGTGTTTGCCACGCTGGAGTGGGCTCCCAGGGTGGCAGCTGCAAGTTTTTTGGGGGGCAGCAGAGCCGACAGGGGATTGGGCACCCCTGTCTGCCATAGAGAGCTTTGCCATGCTGGGGTGTGCTCCCAGCGTGGCATCTGGAAGTGTGTTTGGGGGGGCAGCAGATGGACATTTGCCACACTGGGGTGGGCTCCCATGTGGCAGCTGCGTTTTTTGGGGGCACTGGAGCCGATAGGATTGGGCACCCCAATCGCCATACTGTGTGTGTGGGAGGGAGTGCGTGAGCATGCTGGGGTGGGCTCCCAGCGCGCTACTTGTTGGGGGGGAGGAGCTGTCTATGACAGCTCTTGCACTGCAGTGTCGACGTGGAGGCACTTTGCATACTGCCGACGGCGGCAGTATGCAAATAGCCTGCACACTGTGGCTCAGTCTTTCAACTGTATGCCACTGCATTTGCAAACGCTGTCATAGACAGCTCTTACAATCATTGGCACAGTGGGACCATGCTTGCAAAAGGAAGCAGGACATTGGAAGTAGGGAGGCACACCTACGAATTCTTGTATGGTGGCACTATGTTTCTTGCACATGTGTGCAAGCAAACATAAAAAAGGTACTACAGCAGACTCAACTACTGCAAATTCTCGTATCATTCCAGTCAGTCAGGATGTAAGTAAAGGAAGTTGTAACATAGCATTAAAAAATATAGGTCAGAGTTATCAACAGATTGTTGCGCTGCTGCTTTACAGACAGTCACCGCATTACATAGTTATGGTGATGCACATAAACTAATATGTGGGGGCATTACTCCCACTGGAATATTTCTTGCTCCACAGAGTGCAATATATTTCTGTGAAAAACGCCCATAATTTCATTACAGTGTATCATGTGACGGAGGAATTACCGATCTGAAAAGTCACCCACATTCTGCTCCCCTTTCTCAGCAACGTTAGGACGTGATGCCAAGGGAAGTGCAGGTGCATGCTCCAATATAGTGAATGTCCGGCAGCTATCCCAATGTTTCCTTATATTATAAGGTTGACTTTGTGGTGAAATGTGGGAATGTTTCCACTAACAAGGCTTTTCTTACTGGAAACGTGCCCACACATTTCACCACAAACTGACCATTATAACATAAAGAGACATTCGGAAAGCTGTCGGACAATTGGATATTCACTATAAGGAGCATGCACACACGCTCTCCCTGCCATCTCATCCTAACGTTGCTGAGAAGAGAGGCAGAATGTGGGCAGATTTTCAGAATGGGAATTCCTCCATCACGTGACATACTGTAATGAAATTACGGGCGGTTTTCACCCAAATGTATTGCACTATGTGGTGCAAGAAAGATTCCCCTGGAAGGGAAAATGTGTATGATTAAACAACAACAAAGAAAACACACACAAAACAGTACAACACAGTAGTGGGGTGGGTGGGGTGGGGGGGAAGAGAAAACAATCCCTAACTTACTGTGACCGTGGGATGCCATGGTGGTCCAGCAGCAGGTGCAGCATTGAAAATATTTGCTGCTGCTGCTGTTCTATTTTGTTCACCTGCTGCTGCAAAGCACTGAACCACTCATTGTTTTCTTCAAGAGCTGCCTACACCAGGGTGATGTCAGACTGTGTTGCAGGGACTGTGGTGGGGTCCACTGCAGCAGGGAATCCAGGTAGTGGGGGTGGTGGTGGAGAGGGTGGTGCTGGTGGCTGTGGTGGTGGTGGAGCAGCTACTGTACTAGCCCTCTTCCTGCTGCAGCGGTAATGAGGCACAACTCCCACCCCAGCAGCACCCGCGGCCACTGCCACGGAAGGTCCAGCAGGTGGACACCTGACCCCTTCCGTGGCAGCCTGCCACTCTGCCCTGTGGTGGTTCAGCATGTGGGTGCACTGGCCACCGGTCCCCAAATGTGTCCCACGGGGGCCACGGTGCACCACCACACCACACAGATGGCACACCACCACTGTGCTGTCTCCCCCCACAGAGTTAAAAAACTCCCACACTGGGGAGCTGTGGGGGGGACCAGACAGAGTCCTCGCATGAGTCCCACCACGTACATTTTCCAGGGCCACCTCCTGTGGCTGTGGAGGTGGTGGAGGGGGTGCTGTTGTTGCCCCTACAGCTGCTGCTACCAGTAATGGTGATAGTAGTGGCAGAGAAGGTGGATGCACAGCAGCCACTGGTGGCGCTGGTGGTGGTGCTGCTGCTCCTGTTGCTTCAACATGGGGGGAAGCAACACCCAGGAGTCGGGAGTGGTCCAGCATGACACGACTGTTCTGCCCCCCCCACGGGTCCGCACTCCCCTCTGACCACGCCCATGGGCCAGTGACTCGCCTTCTCCTGGGTCCATCCTGACACACACAACAAGTCCCCGGGCTGACACACACACACTGACACTCACTGACACACACAGTCAGTCACACACACAAAACAAAACAAAACTTATACAAAAAAATTCACTAACAAAAAAAAACACAAATACAATACAAAACTAAATAAAGATATAGCTTTTAAAAAGCTGTTGGTTTTCTTCTGAAACATAAGTGGCAAGGCAGTCAAGCACTTTAACTCCTAGTCTCCTCTCACAAGGCTTTCTCCCTCTACAAATGCAAAGGAGAACGTGAAACTGCTTCTCTGACTCACTTCCTTCCTGCCTGGCTAAAGCATGTGACTTACAGTACTGTAAGCCATGTGATGTGTGGGAAACTGCCTATTCTCTTCTCACTTCACCTTACTTTGCGTTAAGGCATAGTGGCAACACGAAGTGGTAATAATAATGATGCAAAGTGAGCACCTTGCAGTGTCCACTTCGCGTTGTGCTCTGCTAACATGAAGTGGCCACTTTGTGTCCACTTTGCCGGAGGATTAAAAATTCACCGCATCTCTATTCCTTAGAATCCATTCTGTTAGGATCCATTGGAATTTTAGCAATTCCAGGTCCAATTCCATTCCATTTCCTATTGAGGCAACTGGGTTGGAAATCAGAGTGGAATCAGAATTCTGATTCTGCCTCTGAATATTCTCAAACCCTACCCCCCACCTGGTGCAAAGCAAAAATAAATCTAAACCCTGCCAGAACCCCCCATCCCGTTAGTCACAGTTGTGTCCTGCCATACCCAGCTGCTGCTGTGAGGAGTGGGGACAAGCTCTGGAGGTCCATCCATCTCTCTGTGTGACTGACATTGCTTTGCCCACCTGATTTGTTGGTCTGGTGCTCCACTGTCCATTCCACTGCCATGTGCCGTTCCATCGTAGCTATTACAGGTCCCAGCCAACTCCTTCTCCATGCCTCAGGTAATACAAAGAGTGATTACCCCAATGCCACCTCACTACTTACCCTAGTCCTAATCCCCACAGGCTAGCCAATGAGAAAATCAGAATCTTACCTCCACTACAGCACACTCAAAAAACAAACACAAAGAAAAACAAAGTCCCTGTCCTTCTAGCATGGTAGTCCTCCAAGACCCAGCCATGGCTGACAATGAGTTGACTAACCTGACCCTAAGGAAGTGGCCTGTCAGTACAGAAGCCTGGGATTTTCAGACACTTGCTCACTGAGAGATTGATAAGGTATCTATTACCCAGGGTTTTGTGCTGATAGGTCAGCATCTTCCCTCCCAATTTTCCAAAGTTACTTAGAGAGGGTCATGGGTCTCTTTGAGGATCATGATGGAATGCAGGGCAGCAGGGCTTCAGTTTATCAGTTTCACATGAGGCAGCAGATGGGGAGTCCTCTCTGTGGATTAAAAGGATGGATTACTTGATAGGATCAACAAATTGATCAGGCAGCACATCCCACAGCCACATGGTAGACCCACAAGGCTTGTTGTCCAGCTCTGTGTCCAGTAGAAGAATGCTGACTGAGGTAAGTTATGGGGATGGTGTGTGATACATAAGGATGGGGAAAGGGTTGGTCTGCAATGCATTGTGCACTGGATGGGGGGAATTTTTACAAGAAGATGAAACTGGATGTGGAAAAATAATCAAATTCTGATTTTGAGTCTGCATCCGATTTCAATCTTTCTCAGAAGTTGGAGTTTTTGACTTCAATACTGAAATTCTAAATCCTGAAAAATTGCCTGGAATCTGTTGAATCCAATTCTGTGGGTTGGATTCAGTGCAACTGTAGAGGAAAGTCCCAAGTGTCCAAGTTAGAAGTGGAAGGAACTGGCATGCAGAAAAGGAGCCACCATCCACTAATGACAAGCCAAGGATGAGAGGGGGTCCAAAAGGGAAACACAAGAATGCATTAGTTATTAGCGATATCCATGGATACCTAGGACTTCATTAATGGCACATTGCCAGTAGTACCTGGCAAGGCTTACTGCATGCCCCAGTGCTTAAACTCTGCAAAGTCTTTGTCAGACTATAAAACCAGGCAGTAAGGGATAGGAGTTTATCCTACAAGAAATTCAGGAGGACAGAGAGAGAGAAAAACAGGAAGGATTATTTGAAAATGGCTGGCATAGCAGGTAAGGCAGTGTGGCAGGCTACAGCTCAGAAGGAACTGCAGCTAGCTGAGGGAATTATGAAGGGGGAGAATGCCTTTTTCACTATATTAGAGAGAAAATGGACAAGAAATATGGGCTTGTTAGGCTCAGGAAATGGGATGGGTGGGTGGAGGAGAATGGAGCAAAAGCAGAGGTACTGAACAAGTACTTCTGTTCCATCTTCACCAGGGAGAAAAAAAATCAGTGGCACTAGGGGGAAGAAGAGGAGTGAGGGGGCAGGGAGCACAGATGTTTTGATAGAGGTGGATAGGGTAAGAACAGGGCTGCTTGCATTGAGGGTGGACAAATCCCCAGGGCCAGATGGCATACACTCAAGGGTGCTGAGGAAACTGGCAGAGGAGCATTCAGATCCATTGGCTGGTTTATTCAGTAGTTCAGTTGTGTCAGGCATGGTACCACGGGATTGGAGAATGGCACATGTAGTGCACCTCCATAACAGCAATCCCAAAGATGACCCAGAGAATTACAGACTGCTCAGTCTGACCTTAATTGTGTGCAAGCTCATGGAGATCATACTTAAAGAAAGGTTGACAGAGTATCTAGATGAGTATGTTCTCCAGGCTATGAGGCAGCATGGGTTTATGGGAGGTAGATTGTGTCAAATGAATCTGACTTCTTTGACTGGGTCAGTAAAACAGTGGACAGGGGCCAAGTGGTGGACATCCTTTGCCTGAACTGCAGTAAGACCTTTGACTATACCCCACAAGTGGATAATCAGGAAGTTGGCAGATCTTTTGGTTGGAGAGAAGTTGATCAGATGGCTAGAAAACTGGCTGAAGGGCAGGACCCAGAGAGTGGTGGTGGAGAGTAAGCTATCAAGCACCAGGGAGGTCACCAGTGGGGCCCCACAGGGCTTGGTGCTTGGACCAGTGCTGTTCAGTGTCTTCATCAATGACATTGTGGATGGCATTGTGGGCAAAATTTGCCTATTCATGGATGACAACAAGCTCTGTGGGAAGGTAGACACTGCAGAATGCACACAAGACCAAAAGAAGGATCTGGAAAAACTAGAGAGGTGGCCCGGGACTTGGAAGCTTGGCATCAATGCAAAGAAATGCAATGTTATGCACATTGGAGCCAAGAGCCCTAGGACTGAGTACAGCCTGGGAGGGGTCCAGGTATTTGAATTAGAGGAGGAGAACCATCTGGGAGTGATGATCACTAGTGACCTGAAGCACTCCATGCAGTGTAGGAAAGTAGCAGCAAAGTCAAATAAAATGTTGGGCTGCACTGCCAGAGAGATCAGCAGCAGGTTGTGACAGGAAGATTCTGTCCCTCTTGAGGACTGACCTATTCTTAAATCTGTTGCAACAGTTCTTCTATTTCTTAGCCTAATTTATCCTTTACAATTTCTAGTCCATAAGGTTGGCCATCTATGGGCACACCTCCCCTTTCTTGACTATGCTATATTGTCCTCTTTAATTTTCCTTTTCCCTCTCAGGTCCTTGTACAGGGAGGTTATTGTGGTGACCTCTGAGTTGATGTACAACGACAGGCTGTGTTCCTCATTGTTGGATTTAGTATGCAATAGCACTATGTCATAAACAATCTTGATGTATATGCCTTATGTGTATAAAACCTGTAAATGTTGAAAATATCACATCACTAGGTGTTTTTGATAATGATAAAAAGTTACTAGGGGACTGTATTATAAAAATTAAGTTACCAGGGTAGAGACATCACAAAAAAATTGTTGTTTAATGTCTTTATAGGTGACATTGTAGAGGACCTGGAAGGAAAAGTATGCCTCTTTGCAGATGACACAAAGATCTGCAACAGGGATGATACATAATAAGGGGTGCAAAGAATGAGAAGGGACTTGGCAAGACTGGAGGAATGATCAAATATATGGCAGCTTAGATTCAATGCAAAAAAGTGTAAAGTAATGCACCTGAGAAACACAAACCCAGGGGAAGAGTACAGAATGGAGGGGAGGCACTAACAACAACAAAAATGGAAAGGGACCTGGGGGTAGTAATATCAGATGACCTAACGGTAGGTAAGCAATGTGAGAAGGCAGTAAGGAGGGCTGGGGGGATACTAGGATGTATAGGGAGAGGCATCACCAGTAGAAAACATGAAGTTGTTATCCCTCTGTACAGACAGTTGGTGAGACCCCATCTGGAGTACTGCGTGCAGTTGTGGAGACCCCGTCTCCGGAGGGATAAAGACAGGATGGATGTAGTCCAGAGCTGGGCAACTAAAATGGTGCAGGGTCTGCAACAGAAACCATATGAAGAGAGACTAAAAGTGCTTAATATGTATACCCTCAGGAAATGAGAGAGAGGGGGAACATGACAGAAACTTTTAAGTACCTCAAGGAAATCAACAAAGTCCAAGACGGGAGCATCTTTAAGAAAAAGAGATGTACAAGAACAAGAGGGCACAATTTAAAGATAGAGTAGGGACGGCTCAGGGGAAATGTGAGGAAGTACTTTTTCACAGAGAGGGTGGTGGATGCATGGAACCACCTTCCTGAGGTTGTTGTGGGATCAAAAACAGTGGGGGAATTCAAGAATGCATGGGACAGACATAAGGCAATTATAGTGAGGGGTAGGAGGAAGTAGGGTGTTGGGTAACTGGAATCTGCAGCTTATCCAATAGGTAGGAAATGGGCAGACTAGGTGGGCCAAGCAGTCCTTCTCTGCCGACAAAGTCTATGTTTCTATGTGTTATTTAAAATGCATGTAAATTACAGGTTGTTCGCGAGGCCCTTTGGCACCATGCATTCCTGCCTTAAGCTGAACCAACCTAAAATGTAAGTGCAGAGGAAGGGCATGCATAGTCTGTGGCTGCAAACTGATGTATTGAAGAAGAGATATGCCATTGCTTAAGGTTATCACTTGTGTTTTAAATAAACATCACGCAGAGATTATGTGTTGAGCCTGCAGTTCTGTGTCTGGTCCATCTGTTATCCCACAACCCCTCCACAAACTTGGTGTTAGAAGTGGGATTGGTACCTTGTTTACCCATGCCAGTTGTTATCAGGCATGACCACCCAGACTTTGCTTCATTTATACATTGTCATGCCTCCCAGTACCCTGCTATAGTTGCTATAACCACCAGAACTCTAGTGAAGTAGGGACATTTATCATCTGTGTTACCATTTGATGATGATGTTTTTGAGGATCCTGGCAAGGACTGTAAAACTAAGGCAGAGAAGAGGAAGCTAAAGAAGGACTGGAGTGATACTCATGCTGGTGTACAGCCATACTTGGGATATCATTTTAAATGTGATATGCAACATGAGCAAAAAGCAGACCCTTCACTTAACCTCCTTTTTCACAGGTGGGGAATGGAGTAGAACAAGTTTTCCCTCAGTTTGTTGTAAAACAGGGAATACTGTACAGAGAATACACTAACCAGAACTGGAGAGGTAGTAGACCAACTAATGGTTCCAGAAAAGTTACGCTCTCAGATCATGTGTCTGGCACTTGATATCCCTTTAGCAGGCCATGCAGGAAGAGAGAGCACCCTGAATAGGATATTACCAAGGTTTTATTGGCCCTCTATCCATGAGAACATAGCCGAGTATTGTAAAGCATGTGTTAAGTGTCAGAAGGTAGCTCAGGCAGGAAAAAGGGATAGAGTACCACTACAACCAATCCCCATTGTGACTAACCCCTTTGATAGGATAGCCATGGATGTAGTGGGTCCCTGGAAAAAAGCTCCAAGGATAATAGATTTGGTCATATGTGATTATACAACCCACTACCCAGAAGCTATCCCCATGAGAACTGTCACTGCCCCAAGGATAGCAGAGGAGCTAGCAAAGGTATTAGTTGCATGGGAATTCTCCAGGAAAAACTTATTGATCAAGGGAGTAATTTTAATGCAGAAATGATCAAATAACATTGGAAAAAAGTGATGCACACAGAGCAATTTTTGAAAAAGCAAGATAAACTATTTAATTACACATACAATGGCTTCCTGGCGCTTCAAGGGCATACATCCTCTTCATCGGGGGGGTAATTTTAATGCACACCTGAGAAAAGAATTGTACCATCTACTGGGCATGGTAGCAGTGTGTACTTCCCCCATACCACCTACAGATTGATAGACTCATAGAGAGGTTTAATCTGACATTAAAGAGAATGTTGAGGAAGTATGTAAAAGAAGAAGGTAGAGATTGAGATATATACCACCTCTATTTACTTTTTGCTTACAGAGAATCCCCTCAAGAATCTACTAGTTTCTCTCCTGTTTCATTATTGTATGGGAGGAACCCAAGGGGGTCATTGGATGTGGTTAAAGAACACTGGGAAGAAGGGAAGGAGGTGGGACATCTTAATGTCATAGAGTACATGACTCAGTTATGCAAACATCTGGTGAGGTACAACTTGGCACACCAGAGCTTAGAACAGAAGCAAGACTTGCACAAAGAAAGATACAACCAGGGTTTGAAGACTAAAACATTTCAGTCAGGGAACAAAGTATTGTTACTCCTTCCCTCTACAGAGAGCAAACTACTCATGAAATGGAAGGGCCTCTTCATCATTTTGAGGCAAACAGGAGCAGTGGATTATGAGCTTGGCATGCCAGGAAAGAGACCCTCTCCCTAGAAAATTTACCATGTGAACCTCCTTAGGATATGGCGTGGGAAGCCTAACCCCTCCCTTTATATCCATCCTGAAGTTTGGGAGTCAGAGCTGGAGGTTGCCTATAAAAGGCTAGAGCAGTCAGAACAGTTGGGGGAGATGCAGATAAACCCTGAACTGGTGCCTTAGCAACAGAAAGATTTGCAGGGGGTATTAAAAGAATTTGAGCCCATATTCACAAATGTCTCAGGGAGGGCCAAAGGAATTGTGCTTACCATAACTGCCAAGCAAGACAAGCACATATGCCAAAAGCACTACAGATTGCCCATGAAGGTAAGGGATGAGGTGATTCAGGAAGTCAAAAAAAATGGAACAGTTAGATATAATCATGCCCTCAAAGGGTGCATGGTCTTCACCCATGGTCATAGTGGACAAGAAAGAGGGTGGAATACATCTATGCCTAGATTTTAGGAAGCTTAACAATGAGTCACTATTCGATGGCTATCCAGTGCCCCGAATAGATGACATCATTGAC
This sequence comes from Neoceratodus forsteri, assembly GCA_016271365.2. Taxonomy (NCBI): domain Eukaryota; kingdom Metazoa; phylum Chordata; order Ceratodontiformes; family Ceratodontidae; genus Neoceratodus; species Neoceratodus forsteri. The sequence goes on along the minus strand of CM057455.1, from coordinate 303,328,628 downwards.
AGACTAGGCAATGCTCAGTATATCTCCACCCCTGACCTTACTAAGGGATATTGGCAAATCCCCTTGTCACCTGATTCACAAGATAAAACTGCATTTAGCTTCCCAGTCGGTTTATACCAGTTTGTCACAATGCTATTCGGACTGCATGGGGCCCCAGACACTTTTCAGCATGTTATGGACCACATATTAAGACCACACATTGAGTACTGTGAGGCTTATTTAGACAATGTGGTTATATTCAACCCTGACTGAGAATCCCATGTTAAACACTTTTCCCAGGTATTGCAAGCAAATAAAGGAGTCAGGCATGACCATTAACCCTGCAAAGTGTGCCCTAGCAAAAACTGAGACAAGATACCTAGGGTTCATTTTAGGAAATGGACAAGTGAAGCCTGAGATAGAGAAGGTTATAGCAGTAGTGAAGAGCCCAATGCCTACCACAAAAAAAGCATGTGAGATCTTTTCTAGGCCTGGCTGGTTATTGCCAGAGATTTAGTCCTAATTTTGCAGCCATCGCCAGTCCTTTGACTGATCTCATTAAAATGAGGTGCCCAAATAAGGTTCAGTGGACCCCTATTTGTGATGAGGCTTTTAGGAATATCAAGGCCATTCTATGTACAGCTACTGTATTGAAAAGCCCTGACATCAACCAAGTGTTTGAGGTTCAAACTGATGCATCAGAGAATGGTGTTGGATCAGTCTTATCTCAGAAAATAGATGAGGAAGAACATATATCAGCAGGAAGCTACATGACAGGGTGAGAAAATATGCTACCATAGAGAAACAATGCTTAGCTCTGAAGTGGGCTATTGAGTCTGTAAAATATTACTTGTAGGAGGCTGAATTTAAGGTTGTAACTGATCATAACCCCTTTTGCTGGTTGCACCAAATGAGAGAAAAAAATCCCTGTATAATGCTGTGGTACTTAACTCTTCAGCCCTATTGATTTACTGTGCCCCACAGGGCAGGAACAAAACATGTAAATGCTGATTTCATGTCTAGATATGGTGCAGAAATTGATGTCAATGAAATATGACAAACTTTCCCTAAAAGGAGATAGTGCAGGGAAAGTACCATTAGTCTCTGTTGAGAAATGTGTTAGCGCCTCAGGGTAAAGAATGATGATATTCACTATGTTTATGATGGAATGTTTATTGTTAATAGGGACCCTGAGATGGAGCTTCTGAAGATAGATGGGTGGAAGCTCCATCCCTTCCTAGGACAGGAAAGTGGTAAGCAGACTGAAATAACTACTTCCCTCTTACGGTGAGAGATATGTGACAGGGAGATCTTACCACTCTTGAGGACTGTGCTTTTCTTAAATCTGAAACAACAGTTCTTCTGTTTCTTAGCCCAATTTATCCTTTACAATTTCTAGTCCATAAGGCTGGCCACCTATGGCTGCCCCCTCCCCGTTCTTGACTATGCTATTATGTCCTCTTTAATTTTCTTTCCCTCTCAGGTCCTCGTACATGGAGGTTATTGTGGTGATCTTTGAGCTGATGTAAAACAACAGGCTGTGTTCCTCATTGTTTGATTTAGTATGCAATAGCACTATGTCATAAAATACCTTATGCATATGCCTTATGTGTATGAAACCTGTAAATGTTGAAAATACCATGGCACTAGGTGTTTTTGATAAAGGTAAAAAGTTACTAGGGGATCGTATTACAAAAATTAAGTTACTGGGGTAGAGATATCAGAAAAACCCTGTTGTGGTATTTAAAATGCATGTAAATTGCAGACTGTTTGAGAGGCCCTTTGGCACCATGCATTCCTGCTTTAAGCTGACCCAGCCTAAAATGTCATGCTATTTGCATGAACATCTCATGATGCTTTACATTATGATGTCATGTTTTTTTGAAACTTGACTTTATTGCCAGTAGCCTTTGGGGTAACCCTTGCTTCAGTGCTTCTGCACTGAGGTTCTTTGTCTTTAGCTTGTTTTTGTGTTTTTCAATTTTTTTGAGCTCCCCATCATCCAAACACACAAAACCAACATAGGGGAATAGCTGGTTTTCTCTAACTAGATAGACAAGTGGGTCAGTAGATGCTGACTAAATGCAGAGGAAGAACATTCATAATCTGTTGCTGCAAAGTGATGTATTGAAAAAGGAATATGCCGTTGTTTAAGGTTATCCCATGTTTTAAATAAATATCATGCAGCAATTTTATGTTTGTTTTTTTTACAGCGATTTATTTTTCTTCCCTTGGAGTCCTCTGCCCACCATCAGCCGCCGACATGGGTATAGAGACCCCTGTAACTCCACAACTTACCCTTTGTGGCAGGGGTGGGGAGTGACTCGACCCACTGGACCGGATTAGCATTTGGGAGATGTCTTCCCAGGCCATCATGGAAGGGACCATCGTCATCCCACAGAGGACTCTTCCATTTTCTGTGTGTTTTTCCCTATACTTTCCCCTCGAGGTTGCGGCATACAATGGCACCAGCGGCGGCGGTGGCGTGCACGCTCCCATGCGCATCCCACCAAAAGTCTGCCGCAACCCTCACCCAGTCTCCACTGCTTATGTGCCACCTCCCAGCCCCCACTAGGTGGCAGGTATTTGCTGAGCCCTGCAGTCCCCCCCCTCCCTGGAGAAGGAGAGCAGTCCTAGGGACGCTTGATCCTTCTCCTCCCTGCCAATCCCCGACGCCCCATGTCCATTCCCGAACATGGGTAGCCGGCATGGCACAAGGTAAGGCATCCAGCGCCTCAGCCCTCAGCACCACCAGGCCGGCTCAGCAATTGTATGTTGAGCCTGAAGTTCTGTGTCTGTTCCATCTGTTATCCCACAACCCCTCCACACAGATGACAGAAGGTAAACCTGCCCTTGTACAGTACATGTCATTAGTGAGGCTACATCTGGAATACAGTGTACAGTACCGGTGCCCATACCTTCAAAGGAATAAATAGGGTGGATAAGGAGGGTCTCTTTAAGCTTAGTGGAAATTGAAACAGGCAGGGCCACACTCTCAAGTTGGAAATAGGAGCATTAAAAAGAGAGGGGGGAGGAGGGAGGGCAGAGAGGGGGCAGCAGGCAGAGTGGAAACAAAATCTTGAAGACTATGTGAGCGAATGCTAGAAGTCTAGAAAATAATATTCCGGACCTAGAGGCCATCATGGCTAAGGTTGACTTGGATATTGTGTCCATTATTGAGTCATGGTGCACTGAAAACCATGACAGGGACCTGGCCATACTAGGCTATACTCTGTTCAAGGAAAGGAGGGGGTGTGGTACTTTATGTGAGGAACAGCATAAAAGTGATGGAGATACAGGGAATACAGGGGGAGGCAGACAGGCACTGTGGGCAGAACTTCCAAGTCAATATCCCTGAAATGAGGGTGATCTACTGGTTTCCACAAATAAAAATCATGAGCTTTTCATGTGCACATTACTTATGTATGACACACAGAGAAAATGAAGTCAGTGCTGCAAGACCAAACAAAACTTTACAGCATTTTAGTTTTTGCTGGTATATTTTTTGTGAACTATTCTGTTACAATTGCCCTGCCCAGTGGTGTTTTTGCTCTCTTGTCAGTCTGTGTATTTTTTCTAGTACATGAATTACTATAGTTACTTTGTTCCATAAAGTTTTGTTTATATGCATTACTAACTTGTCACTGCTTGAGTTATGTGTTTGTTGCTCTTCCACCTCTGTAACCCCTCCCCTTTCCATGTCCCACCTGGATATAAGCCTCGGTTCAGTATGTCTTTCCCTGTTATCAATTTATTAATAAAATAAATGTAACCCCTAGTTGGTGCTATGCTATGGGCTACTACCCCTGCCTGCATGACTATGCACAGGGTAAGTGGCCTGAGCTCGGTGAACAGGTACCTCCACCTGGAGGAATAGTTTTGGGGTAGTGTAACTGCTGTTGGTATAGCCTTCTGGGATGCTATAACCACCCACCAACCCTTCTAGTGGCCTACACAATTCACCAATAGGACAATCACATGTACCATATAAGAGTAATGATATGCTCACATCACTTGCACTTATCACCAGGGCTGGATCTGCTGCAATTGCCCTGGAGATCCCTTGGAAAATAAGACCAGTGATATAACAATACAATGGCAGTACAATATCCCCACCGAGAAGGCACACACTACAGTAGCCAGGTTAAACATGAAAAACCACAATCTGGTTTATTCAGGGGGATGTGAACAAGGGTGGGGCGAAAATCTAGCAGTGATTAGCAAATCTGATTATATTCAGGTTGGTAAAACATGCACTGTAAGTCCCTCTGACCAAGTCCCGCAACCCTGGGTACCCAGTTGGAGACCAGGCTAGCCTAAAATGTTGCCTGAGGTAGGCAGGCGTTGCAGCTGTTGAGGTCCTTAGGAAGGAAAACATAGTTAACATGCACGCAACCCAAATATTTGTAATCCAGAGCCGGATGGCTCAATCTGTTGCAAATAAATAGATGAACACACAAATGATAGCAGCTTTGTTGCAGGGAGCTACCCTGTTTATACTCACACTACCCAGAACAGGATGCAGAACAGACAAAATGAAGACCTCTGGATGTTGTACTGGATTGCCAGGGGAAGCAGGGCCTACACGACTCCCTGTGGTGGTCGCTGTCTGTTCAGTGGGGATGAGCAGGGGGCCAAATCCTCGAGCTGGTCTTTCACCAAAAATATCTGTGATTTGGTAGTGACAACCTAGGTTGAGGTGGCAGGGCATAGGCACAGTGAGCAATTCAGATGCAGTCCATGAAAGGTGCTGGAACAGCTTCCATTTGGCGAAGCAGAACGCGGTGTGGGGAACAAAATCACAACCCACACGACACATTCAGCACATCTATAACACTCTAAAGTAACTTGCCACAGTTCAGATAGAGTCCGTTTGCAAATTGCAGTGTCTCTGCACAAACCTCTCGATCTGGTGCACACTTCAGTACCTGTCAGGTCGATTGCTTCTGGAGCAAGTCGTCGGTCCACTTCCAGGCAGAAATAACACACTTTTCTCTTCAGGTTTCAGGTCTCAATAGGATGATCGGATAAAGTCCAGTTTTCTCACTTACAGCAGTTCTTCATACTGGAAGAGGTAGCAGGCAGGCCAGCATAGCCTTTCCACTGATTCTCCTGTGCTCCTACGTAGGAGCAGCTGCTCGATGACTCAAGCTGTTCACTCTCCAAACCCCAACTCACAACTGACACACTGCTGCAGGCAGTTCTGGGCTTTCCCAGTGAGCCAAAAGGTTTGGTTGGCTGAGAGCTGTTTGTCACAGTAAGGGCTCCCCCTCCAGGTCCATTTAGGCGCCAAACCTTAAAAACTACAATTCCTACAAATTTCGCTCCCACAAGACCTCTGGGGAGAGTCTCCATTTTAGGTCCCCTGAGGTTCTGAGTGGTCCGATACTGGCAGTTTCAGAACCAAAATGGTGGCTCCATTCCAAATGTTCGTGCTGCAAATGGAAGCAGGTTAGACAAACTCCTACAGTATTATTATTATAACAGATAAACAGCAAATAAGTACTTCTCCTAACAAAGCTCTCTCTGCACTAATAACGACTGCAGAATGAAGCAAAAATATGGACTGTCTGGCTGGTCATGAGTCTTAATTACTCGGACTCAGCCCAGACTAATTTTCACACACACAGCACAATAATTCTCTTAAAGAGACAGGCACAGAGGCTTACTATAGCACTGGAATGCAGGCAATTTTTAACGGCTGGACACAGAATATCATCCTGACAATGGGCATTAGACAAGCCCAGGAAGACATTATAGGAAACCCTATTTATAGGGTGGTTACACTCTTCCTTGCCTGAAAAAAACTTGCCATCCGCATCAGATCTATACTTAATATGACATTCTATAGAAAACATTATAGGGTAACATGCATGTTTCACCTGGCATACTATAAGAAAAGAAGACTGATGCATCAGTAAACAAGTGAACATCAAGCAATACTATACTTTTTCATGATAGCAATATTTCTCTGTAAAGATAACAGTTTTCCTACTTTTGTCATACACACAACAGCATTTCAAGGATTAGTTCAGACAGGTAAACACATTACTCTGACCATCTGGGTCTGTACTACTTCCTGTACTTTAAGCAACATGGTTGGGGGCCCATCCCTATCAGCTATTTCCGGGCTGCGTTGGGCAAGGGCACCAAAGTATGAGGGCTTGACAATCAACTTAGAAGTAGCAGAACAGCTCAATTTTGGAAGTGAGCTTTCAGAAATGTAGACTCCTTTATCGACAACATGCAAAGGCAGATCCACAGGCCTCCTTGGGGAGTCATAACTGAGGCATATCACTGGTTTGGTGGCTCTTCCAGACTTTCTTGGGGAATAGGCACAGGCTCAGTGTTTTCAACATTTGCATTGGATTCTGCTCCTATAGGGAGGGGTACCTCTGTACTGGTTGTGGGTTCCATATTGGAAGCACTTTCGACTCCTTGTTCTATTAACTTTGGTTCAGCAACATTGCTTTCATTGGTTGGTTCTGAAGAAGGCCTGGATTCATCATCCAGGGGAATTATATAGAATTTAGGTCTTGCAACACTTGACTAATACTTTCAATATTGTTTATCTCCTCATGGCTATTTGTCATAGCAGGTGGGGGATCATTGCTTTCACACAATTCTGTAATATCTGGTATGTCACCAGGGATCCTTTCTGTTGCAGGCTCTCCTTCTGGCAATTCGAACAGTTAGACCAGACACAAAGAGTCAACTACTTCGAAAGTCACACTTTGTACCTCACTTTTAGGGGGCACAGGATCTGGGGAGAAGGCTGGAGGGTTAGGCAGTCCTGAGGGTCCAGCCTCATCTCCAAGATTACACATGGGGTTACCTTGAAACAACTGACTCAATTCATAAGATGGGTTCTAGGATGCTTCACATTCACTGTCATCAGACTCAGACTGGTTATCAATGTCATTTTGGGCCTGCCTAGGGAGAGGTCTTGAGTCTTTGGCAACTGGAGAAGAGGTAGTGTGTCTCTTTTTGGCTGCTGCTCTAATTACAGGCCCGGGAAGGGCAGTGTCTTGTGGTACAGAGTCTATGATTACTTGACCAATGGGCAGCAAATGATTCTGGTGTATTGCTTGATGACTCATGGGTTGTTTTCAGGGTGCACTTTATAGACTGGCAGATCTTCCAACTTACTAACAACTACATAAGGAAGGTGATACCATCTATCAGCAATTTTATGCTTACCAAGCAGTCCCAAGTTTCGCAATAAAACCTGATCTCCAGGTAGTAGTTCCTGAGCTTTGACACGCCGGTCATGCCTTTCTTTATTAGCCAAGTTTCTCTTTGCAGCCATGGTTTGTGCCAGTTGGTGGGCATGGTTTAGTTAGGCCTTTAACTTTTGAACATATTGTAAGTAGTTCTCAGCTTTAACTTCATCCAGGGACACCCCAAAACAAATGTCTATAGGCAACCGGGCTTCCCGACCAAACATCAGGGTGTAGGGGGAAATCCCAGTAGCATCACTTTTGGTGCAATTGTAGGCATGTACCAAGGTGCTGATCTGTTGGATCTATCTGGATTTGTCCTGGGGATGAAGTGTGCCCAGCATGTCAAGTGGGGTTCTGTTAAACCTTTAAGGCGGTGGGTCCCTCTTGGGGTGATGGGGGTAGTGAGGGACTTTCACACTCTCCAGAGTGAGAGTATTTCCTTGATCAGGTGGCTTTCAAAGTCTCTCCCCTGATTAGAGTGAATTCTCTGAAGTGTGCCATAATGGACAAAGAACTTTTCAACTAAGACTTTGGCTACTGTAGATGCTTTCTGGTCCTTAGTTGGGGAAGCTTGGGCATATCATGTAAAATTATCAGTTACAACAAGACCATTCCTGATATTTTTCTGGTCAGGCTCAAGACACAAAAAATTGATACACACCAGCTACATGGGCACGCTAGTAGAGATATTAACCAAGGGTGCAGCCCTCTGAGGTGGAGCTTTTCATTTGAGACAGCTGCTGCATGTCTGCATATTGGCCTCAATGTCAGCTCCCAATTTTGGCCAGTAGAACTGGGCATGGGCTAAGCTGGTGGTTCGGTCACAACCCAAATGTCCCATCTGATTATGGAGGGCCCGTAGAACCAAATGTTTGAAAGCTGTTGGTAATACTAGTTCTGTTTGTCAGGTTGGCCTTGTTGGCTTACGGTTTCCCGATAAAGAAGCTGGTTGCACATTTTAAGTCTGGGACACTCCTTAAACAGCAAAACAGTTTGTGGGTCAGAAGAACAGAGTTTAGACACATCCTTACCAGCATGCACAGCATCAAGCACTGGCTTAATCATGGGGTCTTGGTTCTGTGTCCACAGTGGGTTCTCAGGGTTGAGTTGTGGCAGGGCACTAAGGTCCAAGACCACAAGGTGGCAGTAGGCCATGGGAACACAAGTGTCAGGAGGACCGAAACAATCTACTAGGCAATCAACAGTTTCAGTAGAGGAATGCTCATCTTTGTCGAATTTCTGGCAGAGGGCTTTGACAGACTGCTCAGACCTTTTTACCCAATTCACATTAGAGTTTGGTCATCTGGAAAGGGTGTCTGCATCAATATGGTTCAGGTTCGGTCGATACTCCACTGCATAGTCATAAGTATAAAGGGCAGACAACCAGTGATGCCCTGTCACATCCAACTTAGCTGAGGTCTGGACATAGGTGAGAGGGTTATTGTCGGTCTTGACCAGAATCTTGGCACCATAGAGATACTAGTAAAATTGGTCCACCACGGCCCATTTTAGTGCAAGAAATTCAAGCTTGTGTACCAGATAATTCCGTTCAGAAGGGGTTAAGCTCCAAATGGCAAATGCCACTAAGCATAATCCTTCCTCATACTCTTGATACAGAATGGCTCCAAGTCTCTTCAAGCTGGTGTCAGTATGCAACACATTGGGTCTGGTAGAGTCAGCATAGGCAAGCACAGGGGCGTGGATGAGTTGGTGAATGATTTCATCAAAAGCAGCTTCACACTCAGAAGTCCACCTGACTCCAAACAGTTCATGGGTCTGAAAGTAAACCTTGTCTTCCTCCTTAACTGTGCTTTTCTTATACTTTTTGTTTGTAGGGGGATAGCCTTGAGTTAAATTGAACAAAGGGCGAATGACTTTGTATAGTCTTTTATGAACCAACGGTAGTAACCGCAGAACCCCAAGAACCTTTGCAACTCTTTTAAGTTATCAGGCCGAGGCCAGGTAGTCAAGGATTCCACTTTGCTTGGGTCTGTCTGAATCCCATAAGCTAATACTATGTGCCCAACATATTTCACAGATGTTTGAAAAAACTGGTACTCGTCAATGGATAGCTTTAGTCCGAAATCTTCTAATCGGTCAATGACCTTGAGCAAACAAGTTTCACGTTCTTCCAAAGTCCAGCCGAACACAGTGATGTCATCAAGATACACAAGGCACTCTAACAAGTTCATTTCTCCCACTGCTCATTCCATCAGCCACTGGAAAGTGGCGGGTGCACCTGAAATACCTTGAGGCATACGTAGGAACTCGTAGAAGCCTAGGGGGCAGATGAAGGCTGTTTTCTCATGGTCCTCCTGGGCCATCGGGATTTGATAGTACCTGCTCCGGAGGTCAAGTACTGAGAACCACTGGCTTCTGCTGAGGCACACAAGGGCATACTGGATGTGGGGCATTGTGTGCTGGTCTGGGACAATTCTTTGATTTAATGTCCAGTAGTCTACACACATCCTCAACAATCCATTCTTCTTTCAGACTACCACAATCAGGAAAGCATAAGGGCTTCGAGACTCTTGAATGATCCTGGCAGCCAACATCTCTTGAAGGTGCCTTCTTACATTGTCTATGTCAGCTGGGGCAAGGGGACGGGGACCTCTCTCTGAATGGCCTCTCATCATGGAGTCAGATGCAATGTTCTGCTCCGGTGACACAACCTATGTCCCATCCTTTCAAAGAAAATACGTGGCTCTTCTGGGACAATTTCTGTTTAATCTTGGCTTTCCATTCTGCAGGAAGGGGGGAATCCCCAAAATTGAATAGGTCAGGAGTCACCCCATCACTCTCGATGGGGCACTTCTTGCTGGGCAGCACGACCATGACCGCACAATTCACAGTGGTTAGGGTACACCCTCGATTCACCCGAACTTCTCAATCTGACATATTCTGGACCTACACCACTACCCGCTGAGCATAGGCATGGGCCCAGGCAGGTAGAATACTAGGCTTGACCAACAGTCTCTCAGGCAATTTCCCCTCTTCTGGGGTGTCCAGCATAAAGATCTTATTTATAACATGTGTCTTGAGGTGCACTTCACCACTGATGGTGCACTGAGCATTGGGTGATAGTACCAGTGAGTCAGGATCTTTCCTCCAGACTACCCCCATGGATTCACCCTTCTCCATCTTCTGGTTTTGCATTTACAAGTCATAGGCTCACCGCACCAAAACTGGGATACGCAATGCCCATCCAGTTCGCTTGGCTTGTATTTCTTGACAAAGTTGGGCTAACCGCCCAAACAAATGGGCATTCATACCAACTGGTAGCGGGACACTGTCATACAGTCCTGTGGGTGGACACACCAAGGCCAGAGTGTCCACTTGCTCATCCACACCTGCTACAGCCATAGGGAAAGACAGCCAGAGTAGAATATATGCTAGATAGGGATAAGATTTCTCACTTAACCCCCACACAAGTAGTCTGTCGAGGGGTTGAAGTGGAAGGTTTGATAAGTGCTGGTTATACCAATCTTGAAACACAATTGTCACTTGTGAGCCACTGTCCAACACAGCACAGGTGGAAATGCCACTGTCGGTCATTGTAGTCTCCATGGAGGGGCCCACCACCTTGGACCATTCCAGGGAGGTTGGTTTGGTAGACTGTCCCACAGCAGTTTTTGAGGAATGGGACTTCTTTCGTGGGCCTGGCTGGGGCTGTTTATTGCTTCGATGAACCAGGTTTAGCAGTCTGGGAGTAACCCTTCGCAGGTTCTCCGGGAAGGTGCAGCCCTGTTGGGTATGTCCATCTTCTCCACATCCGTAGCAGAACACCTGTTCCTTAGGGTCACTGGAGTGGTTAGATTCTTCCTGAATTTTGGGTCGACTGGAAGAAGTTCTATGGTCTTCCTTCAACTTTGATTCATGCTCTCTGTCCTCACTACTTTCACAGTGGGTAGATGTATGAGTGGCGTGTATGAGGTCTCCCTCTAGGGCTTTCAGCTCTCTCATTTCTTCCATCAAGCTGGGTCTCATCCAGGGATTCAGGAGTGATGGCATGGACCCCTACATCCCCGGGAGAAACCTGGCTTCTAGTTTCAATTGGCAACTGGCAAGGGTCGTAGCTTCTGGCTGCATCAGCCGCAGCTTGTTGACTGGCTCATATCTCCTTTACCTCTTTAAGCAGTTCTCTAACTTGTTGGATTTCAGCAGTTTCATCTCACTTTTTGGGCAGGTCTGAGACTTAGCTGGTGTGGGCAACCCCAGCATAGGGCTCCTATCCCTCCTCATTGTTCTTGGCTTCTCGAATCTCTTTTATTAGCCAGCAATATTTAGGAGGGTCAGCTTTCCTGTCCTGAAATTTCAATTTCAGCATGAGCACACTGGAATATCAAGCAGATTTCAAGTTCAAGTTCAAGTTTATTGCAGGAAAACTCCATTGAGCAAGCTCATTCACAGGGAAGTCCTGGAACTTGTATACAGACAAGGAAAACAATACATAGGATACAAAAAGAGCATCACAGTAGATAAAATAAAATACAGTTTAGGTTCATATGGTACATCGTACTCGACTTAGGGCATAACAAGGTATATGTAAACTACATTTATCTTATGCAACATTAGTAGTCGAGGGTTAAATTCAAGGGGACAGAGTAATTGCATAGGATCAAGAATTTGAGGAAAAGCAGCCAGGGGAATAGAAAAAGGGATAAAGGGAGTGAGGAAGTAAGATGTAGGTGGAGAGCAGAAGGGTAGATCGGAGCTTTTAGGAGAAGACTAGAGAAGGGAGGGCAGGTGAGATAAGTGATAAGGGTAGGGGTAGAGGACAGTCTTAGGTCAGCTGAAGAGATTGTTATGATTTGTCAGTTCTAGTAGGATACCAACAGGACTACGGCAGGTACCAGTACATTGGGAGGGTATAGAGAAACATATAGATAAGGAAGTGTCTTAATAACAGTTACAACTATTTCTAAATTTAGATGTAGTTAGCTTCTTATAGAAGTTAACGGAGACAGTACTAGATAGTTTCAGTGTGGCTTGAAGCTGATTCCAAATGGTTGGGAGAACATATGATATGGCCCATTTGCCAAAGGTAGTGCGAGTCCTAGGCACATCAAGGGTGATAAAATCAGATTTCCTAAGTGAGTATACACTGCGGGAGATGTGGATAAGAGATGTAATATAGCTTGGGAGCTTATTCAGGAGTATTTTAAGAGTCCAAGCACCAGCATGGAGCAGACGTCGAGTGGTAAGTGACGTCCAACCAATGGCGGCATACAGTTCACAATGGTGGGTTCGGTATGGAGAGTTTGTGATGAACTGCAGAGCACGGTGGCAAAGGACATCCAATTTATTTAGGCTTGAAGTTGAAACTGTGTGTAAATTAGGTCCCCATAGTCAAGTAGAGGAAGGAATGTTGCTTGAACCAGCCTGGTTCTAATCTCTATCGGAAAAAGGGCCCTGTTTCGGAAGAAAAAGCCTAACTTAATTTTTAGTCTTCTGGAAAGGTCATCAATATGGTCATTAAAGGAGAGCTTATTATCTAACCAAAGGCCAAGATACTTGAATTTGGAGGTGACTTCCACTGGTTCACCTAGGATGTGACGATAAAGTTTTCAAGTATGTCAAGGGGGCAGAAGGGGTGGTATTAAGACTGAAAAGCATTGCGAAGGAGTTTAGCATTAATAAGATTACGTTCAAGTTGAGCAAAGTCAGCTTGAAGCACGTCCCTTACTTCAGACACTGATCTGCCAGAGGCATATAGTACTGTGTCATCTGCAAAGAAATGCAGTTTGGAGTTGGTTATATGTGAGTCTAGATCATTTATACACAGGGAGAAAAGGATGGGGCCCAGGATGGAGCCTTGCGAGACTCCCCAGGCAATTGGCAGGGAGGTTGAGAATAGGCCATCTGCTTTAATTTTCTGGGTCCTTCTTGTTAGATAACTGGTGAACCACTGGGCAGTGGAGGGAGTGGCACCTAATTTAATGAGGCTAGTAACTAGTAGTTAATGATCAACGGTATCAAACGCTTTACTGAGGTCGAGGAAGACTGCACCAGTGATCTTCTTGGAGTCCATAGCAGATACCCAGTCGTTGGTGACTTGAGCCAGTGCAGAGATAGTGCTATGATTGGTGCGAAAGCCAGATTGCACAGGGTTAAGAAGTGAAGAAATTTCAATATGGTGTTTTAATTGAGCATGAATCAGTTTCTCAAAGACTTTAGAGAGAACGGGCAGAATTGAGATGGACCTATAATTGTTTAGGTCGCATGGGTTCCCTGATTTAAATAAAGGAAGGATGTGGGCGGGTTTCTAGCTAGAAGGAACTATGACAGTATTGATAGAGAGATTGAATATATGCAGAATAGGGGCAGTGAGATGTGAATAGCCTATTTTTAAGAAAAAAGATTCAAGACCATCGTCCCAGGCACTTTTCTTGGTGTCTAGGTTGATGAGCGAGTCTTCAACTTCTTTATAGTTGAATGGGAGGAGCTGAAAGGGACAAGTCGCGATTTGTGGGGTGGTAAGTGGGCTAGTTTGATAGTTGCCACTGCTTGCATACGGTGATGAGTCGAAGGCTAGTCCCACAGTGACAAAATGGGAGTTAAGTTCTTCGAGGATTTGGTGAATACTTTCTACAATCCTACCATTACTGTGGATCTTGGTTGGAATGGAGGGAGCAACAGGCCGTCCTTCGATGGACTTAATTGTCCTCCAGATTTTATGGGGATTCCCGTTTGCTTGTTCCAAGGTGGAAAGATTTGAGGATATGCTCCAACCTGACTTGGTTCAGTTTGCTAGCAGGCACTCCTCCTTTTCTATGGGCCGTCTGCAAGGCCCGTTCAATTCGGGTAACAAAGACAGACAACTTCTAATTTTTCCATTGCTTAGCAGACTTGAATTTCCACATTAAGTCTTCCCCAGATTCGGTGCTGCCAAACACTCCCTCTAAGGCAGAGAGGTACTCAGCTGTGGTGGCTTCTGAGTTAGTGGATCAGAGAAATCAGATTGCTTCAAGTGCAGGCCCCCTTAAACTTTCCATAAGTGTCTTTCTCTTTTCTCATTTTGAACATTGCCAGTCTTGAACCAGTGGAGTAGCATAGTCCAGCCATGTTTCCAAGTCATCATCTCCCACTAGCACAGGTACTGCACCAGAGAACAGTCTTAGCCTGTGATAGGAGTTCAGGTGTACAGACGGTATCACTATGGGGGAGGTCACAACAGGGGACGCTGTGGGAGTAGACGGGGAAACCGGGAAAGACTGTATATGGGTGGTCTCCCCTGAAATGTCCAACATTTTTAATAGTTCCTTGGCTGTCTGGCCTCCAGTGGCCAACAGCCTTAACAGTTGGTCCTTGAACCCTTCCACCTTTGAAGACCCTCCAGGGGAAGATGGGTCACTATGCAAATGGATAACTCTCCACCCCTTCTGGGACCCTTCAGGCATGATAACATGGGGTACCATTTCAGGGTCTATGGGGAGGCTACACGAGAGGAGGACCACCAGGGTTTGAGCAAACAGATCTGAGTTCCTCCCCCGCACTTCAGCCTTCCACAGACACTTAACTTTCCCCACAGTTTCTGCAATTCTCTCATTAGTGATCCCTAATGGGATATCCCGTAATAACATGGCATGTCAGAGATCCACCCCTCAGCCTCACTCCACCTCATCCATGACCAGCTTGTGGCGAGCAATTTTCCACTTGGGCATATTAAGCGCCTCCATTTCAGTTTCTGTCTTAATTTTCCTCTGGGTTGTAGTTCCCACTTCTGACCACTAGAGGGTGCAAATCCCAGTGGTGCCTCTAAGATGTAACCCCTAGGTGGTGCTATCCTATATGCTACTACCCCTGTCTGCGTGACTATTCAGAGTAAGGGGCCTAAGTTCGGTGAATGGATGCCTCCACCCAGAGGAATGGTTTTGGTGTAGTGTAACTGCTGTTGGTATAGCCCTCTGGGGTGCTATAACCACCCACCAACCCTTCTAGTGGCCTACACAGTTCAGCAATAAGACAATCACATGTACCACATGACAGTAATGATATGCTCACACCCCTTGCACTTACCACCAGGGTTGGATCTGCTGCAATTGCCCTGGAGACCCCCTGGAAAATAAGACCAATGATATAACAATACAATGGCAGTACAATATCCCCACAAAGAAGGTACACACTAGCTAGGTTAAACGTGAAAAATCACAATCTGATTTATTCAGGGGGATATGAACAAGAGTGGGGCGTAAATCTAGCAGTGATTGGCAAATCTGATTATATTTAGATTGGTAAAACATGCACTGTAAGTCCCTCTGACCAAGTTCCGCAACCCTGGGTACACAGTTGGAGAACAGGCTAACCTAAAGCATTGTCCGAGGTAGGCCAGCATTGCAGCTGTTATTGGGGCCCTTAGGAAGGAAAACACAGTTAACATGCACTTAATCCATATATTTGTAATCCAGAGCCAGATGGCTCAGTCTGTTGCAAATAAATAGATGAACACACAAATAATTGTAGCTTTGTTGCAGGGAGCTACCCTGTTTGTCCTCACGCTTCCCAGACCAGGATGCAGGACAGACGTAATGAAGACCTCTGGATGTTGTACTGGATTGCCAGGGAAGCAGTGCAAGGACTCACCATGGTAGTCACTACCTGTTTGGTGGTGTTGAGTAGGGGACTGAATCCCTGAGTGGGTCTTTCGATGGAAATGTCTCTGATTTGGTAGCAACAACCTAGGTAGAGCTGGCAGGGCCTAGGCAGAGCGAGCAATTTGGATGCGGTCCGTGAAAGGTGCTGAAACAGCCTCCAGCTGGCGTAGCAGAATTTAGTGTGGGGACCCAAATCGCGACCCACACGACACATTCAGCACATCTATAACACTTTACAGTAACTTGCCACAGTTCAGATAAAGTCTGTTTGCAAATCACAGTGTTTCTGAGCAAACCTCTCCATCTGGTGCTCACTTCGGTACCTGGCAGGTCAGTCGCTTCTGGAGCAAGTCGTCGGTCCACTTGCTGGCAGCAATAATGCACTTTTCTCTTCAGGGTACAGGTCTCAATAGGATAATTGGATAAAGTCCAGTTTTCTCACTCATAGCAGTTCTTCACACTGGAAGAGGTAGCAGGCAGGCCAACATAGCCTTCCCACTGATTCTCCTGTGCTCCTACGTAGGAGCAGCTGGTCGAAGACTCAAGCTGTTCACTCTGCAAACTCCAACTCACAACTGACACACTGCTGCAGGCAGTTCTGGACTCTCCCAGTGATCCAAAAGGTTTGGTTGACTAAGAAAGGGTTGACTGAGAAAGCTGTCTGTCACAGTAAGAGCTCCCCCTCCAGGTCCATTTAGGCACCAAACCTTAAAAACTACAATTCCTACAAATTTCACTCCCACAAGACCTCTGGGGACAGTCTCAATTTTAGGTCCCCTGAGGTTCTGATTGGTACAACACTGGCAGTTTCAGAACCAAAATGGTGGCTCCAGTCCAAATAATCATGCTGTAAATGGAAGCAGGTTAGACAAACTCTTACAGTATTACTATTATTATAACAGATAAACAGCAAATAAGAACTTCTCCTAACAGAGCGCCCTCTGCGTTAATAGTGACTGCAGAATGGAGCAGAAATATGGACTGTCTGGCTGGTCAAGAGCTTTAATAACTCGGACCCAGCCCAGACTCATTTCAGACACAGCACAATGGCTCTCTTTAAGGGACTGACACAGAGGCTTACTATAGCACTCTCAAGCACGCACTTTTAAATGGCTTGACAGAGAGCACCATCCTGACAGTGGGCATTAGGCAAACCCAGGAAGACATTATAGGAACCCCTATTTGTAGGGGGGTTACATAAAATGTACACATTTTGGTCTATTAGCTTCTTGACAACTACACATGAAGAAGATTGTGTAACACCTTGGTACAAATCCATTTTAGCTGACTTACAGCATTGATACTAAATAGATTGCTCTTATAAATTCAGTTGCTGCAAGTCAAATTGTATGACATCTTCCCTACATACTTTGGCAACTCATTGATGTAAACATGCTTTTAGAACTGCTGCCATTCTTGACTTCCAGTGCTGGAATACCCCTCTTACACCCTCCCACTGTGTCATGCCCTCCAAAATGCTAGACTCCCAGTAGCAAAAACCCCCTGCACCAAATTGTCACTTGTCATCACCCTGCTCAAAACTGGTAGCAGAGCTTTCTAATTCTGCTAAAACAAAGTAATGCTTTGGAGGGCAAGGTGCTCTCTACTGATAGTTACAAACCCTTAATATTAAACTCAGTAAAAAGGCAACTTCAGACCTTCCATTAGAGATAGCAGACTAACTCATTGATAATCTCATCAGAAAAACCTCTCAAAATCAGAAATGTTTTTTTGTTCTTCAGCTAATTAGAACAAGCATTTGTCAATGCCGAATGTTGTCGCGCTGACATTGGCTTTGGTAGTGCAGTATGGAAACACATTTTTGGCAGGATGTGAAAAATGGCAGCTGTACTGTTCATAAGGAGGTATAAAAAAATGGCAGTGGTAAAAATGCGGCATGCAAGTATTGCAATATGAAGTTATGTTGCAGGGAAATGCGCAACTATACTCTGTAACACAGGCATTTTATGGAGTTTTGGCATCAAATTTTCAACATAGGCATTTTAGCACCTTTACTCATGTACAGTGTCACTGTCATGTCCTCAAGCTGTCTCAAAAAGTGATTTCGTACAGCGACCACGCTATTCTTCACCGGACTTGTGAAAACACATTCAGGCAGGATATGTAAAATGACAGCTTTACTGTTCATCAAGAGGTGTGGAAAAATGCCAATGGTGAAAATCCAGAGTGAAAATATTGCAAATGCACAATGTTATGAGCGTGCGTGCAAACCGCGCAATGTACGCTCATAACACAATCATTTTATGGAGTATCGTCACCAAATTTTCAACATAGGCATTGTAGGACCTCTGCTCATGAACAGTATCACTGTCATTTTTGTAATCTGGCCCAAACACTGATTTCTCACTAGTATTGCGCGCCGAAGTGCGGAAACACATTTCGCCAGGATGTGGAAATGACAGCTGTACTGTTCACAAGGAGGTGAAAAATGACAATGTTGAAAATCTGGCATGAAAATATTGCAATTCATGAAGTTACGAACTTGCGTAGTAACCGCGCAACGCACGCCAAGAAACAGCTATTTTTTTTGGATTTTTTCCACCAAATTTGCAACATAGGCTTTTTGAGAGCCCACCTCATGAACACTGTCACTGTCCATGTGTTAATCAGTCCCAAAAGGTGATTCCACGCAGTGACTGAGAAATCACCTTTCCGGACCGATTAACATCAAAACTGTGACAGAATTCATGAGGAGGGGTCCCAAAAACCCTATGTTGAAAATTTGGTGCAAAAAAATACAAAAAATGCCCAAGATATGGAGCAAAGTTGAAAAAACCCTATTTATTCCATTATACAGCTTACCGGCATTTCCTCAGTTCGCAGTCGGCTTTGAAGAGTGCAGATGTGTTCCCGGTCCACTGAAGATCATTGCGCTGGACTCGGAGGTAAGTATGGGGTGGGGGGTGGGAGGCAGGGTGCCCAGTGGTGGGTGTGGGTGGTGGGTAGGAGACTACAAGGGACCGTTTTCAGTTTACAGGTACCGAGAAAAAATAAACATCATGGACGGTTTTTTTTACAGGTCGCTTCTTTGTTTGGGGTACAGTAGCTGATGGGGATTGGGCACCCCATCAGCACAGAAGTAGGGGACATCATGCCCGATAGGGAGGGCCCCCTGTCGGCACAGCACAGTGGGAAGGGGGGGCAGATGCCAACAGGGATTGGGCACCCCCGTCGGCAAGCAACGAGGTGGGGGGCACATTCTGCCAACAGGGAGTGGGCTCCCCCATTGGCACATACTTCAAGGGGCAGGGCAAGCCAACCGGGGGATTGGGCACCCCGAAGTCGGTGCTGTTGGCAGTGTAGCGGCCACTGTGCCACCATGCTACTAGCTGGCGAGCACGTAGGAAGGGTCCACTAAGTGTGACGAGCTTTGCTCGGATTGCAGTGGACCTTTCCTTAGATGTGCTCGCCAGCTCAGTATGCATGGTGTGGCGTCGGCATACAGGCTGATTGGGGAATGAGGGACGCACCTACTGGTGTGTGCCCTGCATTCACCCAATAGCGACTGCGCCTCGAAATCCCCACTGCCACAAGATGTTGGCTGCGCAAGTATGCCAACATAAAAACTACAAAAGCAATCGAAAAATCACATCAAGATGTTCTTGAATGTTTGATGCATGGTTTTATTTCCTATTCATTATGTAGGCTAATTAGCAAATGCAACTAATTTTTGCTATGAAGTCCACGCATGACTATTAGCAAGAATCAGTTCTTTTTGCCCCTGCCACACTCTACATTTTTATGTTGCTTGCACTCATTTGCAAGAAACATAGTGCCATGAACGGAGATTTCGGAGGTGTGTCACCTCCTCCTCCAATTCAGGAACTGGGCTGGCAGGCGCAGCTCCCTTGGTGCCAATCGCATTTTTGGAGCTGCCTATGACACGCCTCCAAAATGCAGTGGCATAAAGTTGAAAGGGGAGCTATGCTTGAGCGAGCAGCGATAAGATGCTGCTCACGCGCAGCTCCCCAGGCGTGGCGCGCTCCCGCAAGACGCACTGTGGCAGCCGCACGGGTGCCCAATCCCCGCCGGCTAAGCTGCTGTCGCCCCTCCCCGTAGCTGGTGCCATGCTGGGAGCCCACCCCGCATGGCAATCACTTATTGAGCCGACAGGGTGCCCAATCCCCGCCAGCTAAACGCCCCCAGTGCTTGTGCCACGCTGGGAGCCCACCCAGTGTGGCAAACGGTCCCACGCTGTCTTTTTTTTTTTTTTCCACCTGAAAACCAAAACTATCTCCGCTGAGCTTCTCCCACCCCCTCCCACAACCCGCGCCACCCACTGTGCACCCAGCCTCCCACGCCCCCTCACCCTATACTTACCTCTGACTCCAGCGCCGACGACCTTCGTGGACCGGGAACACGCTCAGTACTCTTCAAAGCTGACCGCGAACTGAGGAAATGCCGTAAGCTGTATAATGGGCTAGATAGGGGTTTCAACTTTCTTGCATATCTCAGGCATTTTGAATTTTGCACCAAATTTTCAACACTCGGTTTGGGACCCCTTCTCATGAATGATGTCACTGTCATGGCGTTATTCGGCTCGAAGGGTGATTTCACGCAGTGCTCTGTAGTCACTGCAAAATCACCTTCCGCCTGAATACCACCATGACAGTGACATCATTCAAGAGAAGGCATCCCAAAACCCCATGTTGAAAATTTGGGCAAGAATTCAAAAAATGACTGTTTTATGTAGCTGCTATGCTAAGTTCCTAGCACACTGTAAGTCCGCAAATTTTCAATATTTGCACTCCGATGACTTCCAAATACCTAAACAGCACATAGAAGCAAGCAACATTCAGCATTGACAAATGCTTGTTTGATACTCTTTGCTAAAGGAATGGCAGAAAAACTCTGGACAAAACAACCCCATGGCTCATGACTCCACGTGAGATGCAAGCAGACAGCAGAAACAGAAATGCCAAGGCTGGGAGTTCTAGCTTCTGTAACCTAGTGTATAAATTAGGGTTAGTCAGTTCACTACAAGACTTTCATGCTCCCCCACCACTCCCGTTGTGCAGTTCCTATGCAGGCTCGTAAGTTCGCGGAATTTCAATATTTTCACTCCAGATTTTCAACATTGCCATTTTACCATACCTGCTTATGAGCAGTACAGCTGTCATTTTTCACATCTCATCCAAAATGTGTTTCCGCCCACGTAGCGCAGAATGGCGCAATCGATGTGCAAAATCAATGTACGGGACAAATTAAGAAAATCACAGTGAACTGTTCATGAACAGAGGTCTTAAAATGGCTATGTTGAAAATTTGGTGAAAAAATTCCTAAAAATGACTGTTGTACGAGCGTCGTTGCGCGGTTCCTCGCTGAAGCTCGTAAGTTTGCAAATTTTCAATATTTTCACTCCAGATTTTCAACACTGCCATTTACCACACCTCCTTATGAGCAGTACAGCTGTCATTTTGACATCCTGCCAAAGCGTGTTTCCACCCATATGGCAGCACAGTGGCGCAGTCGTTGTGCAAACTCAATGTATGGGACATTAACAAAATCACAGTGACACTGTTCATGAGCAGAGGTCTTAAAATGGCAATGTTGAAAATTTGGTGAAAAAATTCCTAAAAATGACTGTTTTACGAGCGTGCGTTGCGCAGTTCCTAGGCACACTCGTAAGTCCGCAAATTTTCAATATTTGCACTCCGATGACTTCCAAATACCTAAACAGCACATAGAAGCAAGCAACATTCAGCATTGACAAATGCTTGTTTGATACTCTTTGCTAAAGGAATGGCAGAGAAACTCTGGACAAAACAACCCCATGGCTCATGACTCCACGTGAGATGCAAGCAGACAGCAGAAACAGAAATGCCAAGGCTGGGAGTTCTAGCTTCTGTAACCTAGTGTATAAATTAGGGTTAGTCAGTTCACTACAAGACTTTCATGCTCCCCCACCACTCCCACACACACACACAGGCAGACACATTGGGAAGAACAGAACATTTTTTTTTCACATCTTGGCTTGTCCAGAGCATTACCATTCAATAATCAGAGTCCATGCCAATGTTGGAATTTCAGGGGGCTTGCCAGGGCTCGGCCTTGGTAGCTCACACATCACTGCCATTGACTTAAAATGGGAAGGGGGCTCAATTTAAAGACAGAACCCTTATGGGCCTCCCCATTTCCCAAAGCTCATAAAATGAGTAAGCCCCCCTTGCAGGAGGGGCTTATGCTCCCATTTAGGAACCCCTTTTCCCCTCCTATCCCCCCTCCCAAGACAGGAGATTTATTAGTGCTCTGGGGGGTTAATCCTTGTTGGATGCCTCAAGGTGGCAGCAATGGGCAGGTTAGGGAAGGTGCATAAGGCTGGAGACAGGAGGAAGTTCGGGGCCTTTTCCAGCTCCAGCACTAGGCCGAGTGCTGGAGTGGGGCAGCTGGAGGAGCAGTGTAGGCAGGAAAGGTGGGAGCTCGATGGTCTGGGTTGAACCAGTGGGGGGACTCCCCAAGTGTCGCAGACAGGTATCACCTTTGCAGCGATATGGCATCAAGGAGCCAAGAAGGGATCTCCGAGGGGAGAATGGTCAGCCAGGTACCTTCATCATTGGGAATAGGGGGGTGTAGGTAGTAGGAGAATGCCAGGATAGGCAGGAGCCCATGTGATCCCATGAAAGAGTGTATTGGGCTTCCAGGGCTGTGAGAACAGTGGCAGAGTTCCCACAATGGGGAGGCTAGTGGCAGTGGTTCTCTCCCATGCTTGCTGTGACAGGATGGCCTGAGCATAGAAGAAGCCATGAGGGCCCTTCACCCATTTTAAGGGACCTGCGTGGAGGGACAGGTCTTGGGGCACCGGCATTCAAGGGCCGGGTGGGTCACAGGTCTTAGAACAGGCCTTGGGGGTGTTTCCTTGCCGGAGCTTATAAGAAGAAGAGGAAGAGGAAGAAGAAGAAGAAGAAGAATATCCCAAAGCGCTTTACAAGCAATGCTAGACAGGTAGTGAAGTGACTGAATGTGTGGTGGCGGCCATATTGCACATCATCACCTACACACAGCCTGGATAATTGCATGAACCAGTTTATGGGAAGGGGAATGTTGGCCAGGACACCGGGAATGTTCCCTGCTCTTTGCGAAGAGTGCCCTGGGTTCTTTTACTTCCACCTGGACACCCACCAGGACAACACCAGGATGGGCAGAAGGGACCTCGGTTTAACGTCTCATCCGAAGGACGGCAGACCCCAGCAGTACAGCACCCCCCAATACTGCACTCGGATGCCAGCGATTTTTAGGTGCAAGTCCAATCCCGGTGTGGGACGAGAGCCCACGACCTTCTGGTCCAGAGGCAGATGTGCTACCAACTGAGCCACACCCAAGCCCAGGATGTGTCAGCAGAGATGTGGGCTGGAGGCTTGGACCATTCAAATGGTCATCTGGGAGCTCAACAAAGAGAATGGGTGCCAGTTATGGACGAGTGGGCTGCTCGGGGGGCCTGAATGGTGGCAGTGCTCAGGACTCCCTAGTGGCAGGGCAGCCCAGTAGAGATAGCAGGAGCGAGAGCAGGGCCGGGTTTGAGGGCCGCTGCAAGAGTAAAGAGAGAGGGGAAGTACATGGCCATGGGGATCGGTGCAGGGAAGCTGGATGAACTGGTGGGTTCAGGTTCCATGTGGGAGATGAGTGTGCAGGTTACAGGGCCTAGGTCAGAGAGAAAAAATCCTGGTACCCCTCATGGATTTGGGCCAAGATCCATGGGCCAGGTTGGGGAAGCAGCATTTTTCTCCACGCTGAGAACTGGGCAGCCAACCAGTGCCAGACCAGATAGAGATTGAGGAAAAAGGTAACCCAGAGTAAAAAGAAAGAGAGCTCTGGCTTACAAGCACCAATGAGCCAGTAGCCTATAGATTCTTTAAGGGAAGAGTTTGCTTGGGTAAACCATCCAAGAATCAGAGTTAAAGATAACCTGCTTGTACTGCCCGAATATCAGTCATGCTGCTCGATAGGTCCAGCCTTGGGTGAACTGTAAAAAGTTTATATAGCCCCATGGAGCTGCTTTATTTATTTGGTGAATGATGGGACCCCTGTACTCCTGAAATCATTTGGGGTGCAGGTGCTAAAATACAGAAGCTGTTTAGAAAGAAACTTGGTAGTGATTTCTTCTTTATTTCACTTAGAAAGGGCGGAGAAATGAAATGGAAATCCCCTTGCATTTAACTTGTGTCATACGTTGTAATTCCAGAAGGTGTCCATCATGCTGCACAGGGATCAAGGGGTTTTGGGAGCTCTGAAGAGACAGGAGGCTGCAGGTTGGAGGTCCTGCATCTGACGATCAGAGGTTTGGGGTGAATCCAAGTTTAGAGGTGAGCTCGAGAGTGCATGGTGTGATGAAGCCATCGAGAGGTAGGATAGCTGTTTTTCCTATCTTTATTTTGGGTGCACTAGCTCAGAGTGTTATGCATTGTGGTAATCCTTCTCATGCCCCTTGATCATCTGTGCTGATAAAATTCATGCCCCTAGACAGAGGGGGAGAGGGAGATTACAAGTGTAATTCCAGCACTGCATTAGACCCAATATTCCTAAAATAACGTTTAAGATTTTCTTGTCAGTATGAGGTGCTCCACTTGATTCTGTAGCAAAAAATGGCCCCCCTTGAGAAAAAGAACACAAATGAATAGAACCAGGAAGAGATATTGCAGGACTGAACTAGCAAAACAACTGGACAAGCCAAGTTCAACATATTAAGCATCATCCCCCACCCCTGCTTCCCTAGGAGCTGTCTTAAATTTAACAGTGTGTGACAATCTCCGGGAAAAAAACATATTTATTAACACAGTTCTGAACATTTCAGCTCATTCAGGATGCATTCACCAGTAAACAGGATGAGGGTTTCAGTGGCTTTTGAAAGAAGGAAAGGGATGGTCTGTTGCATACAAGCTGACCCAGCAGGTCTCATTGCAGTTACTCTCAGTGGTGATGGGAAAGAGGCAAAGGTCCATGGGAGAGATTTGGAGGCAGGTATTAGAGGCAGTTACAGACTGCAAGTAGTGATCGAGGTCAAAAATTAAAACATCGGGTCGATCATTTGTGATTTGAAACTCGTGGGCTATGCTGCATACTTTATCTGGCAGCACCGGATCTGATGGTGACCATGCTATCAATGCATCTGATTAGGTAATTTAGCAATGCATGTGAACAGGACATGCAGCTGACCTCTCTGCCACTGGGAATGCACATGAACAGGCCATGCTATGGGTCCTCAGCCACGCAATTAGTCAGGAAGCAACAAATTAAGCTGAACAATGGGCTTGAGATACAGTGAGAGAGATGCCCATTTAACCATGCAGTATCAGGTCTGATTTGGGGGGTGGAGACTGTAAGGAGACAGGAGATTCGGGAGGCAGCCACAAAAAAAGCCAAAATCTGGGACAAAATCTGGAAAAATGGGAGAGTTGGAAGCCATGCTGTGGATCACCCTGGAGATGGGGAATGGAGCCACTACTCCCACTGAAGTGATCCACAGATCTCCAGCTTAGGGGGAGGAATAAGATAAGGTTCTGGAGGAAGTCATTGGCAAGATAGCAGGAAAGGGAGAGGTGCTGCCAGTGGGGGACTTCAACCTGCCAGATGTAGATTGGAGCCTCCCAGCAGTGACTTTAGTTAAAAGCAGGTACATCCTAGATTCTTTCCAGGGGATATTCCTCAGGAAACTCATCAGTGAACCCTCTCAAGATGTGGCAATACTTTACCTGGAACTCACCAACAGGAACAATGTTGCAGACTACTAGCGTACCAGCAGTTTCTGCCCCAGAATGGCTTATCACTGAACTGATTCTTGGTGCCTGTCAGAAACTGTATATAGGGTGCATTTATAATCTACATAAGGGAGGTCAAAATGGCCTTGCTAACTTGATGGAATTTGAAGCCTCTCCCCTTCAAGGGACCTTGTAATGACTGGGGATTTTAACCTCAACTGGCTCAATAACCAGCAATCAGTATGCACCAAAATGCTCAGCAAATGAACCTTATGCAGATCATCTCCTCCTAGACATGACTTAACCAAAAATGATCAAATCGCTCACTACTAGACTGGATCCTAACTAACGATGAGGACAGGGTCCTATCAGCCGGGTTACTATCAGACTCCATCAGTGATAATTCCCTTACTTTCTGTACGTGGTTGTGTTGCAGGCCCCACCCACCACCGAAACTAATATTCTTTTGAGACTTATCCAAATATGATGCTGGCCAACTTCTCACCGATATAATGGCAGTTAGTTGATCCATCTTTTACTCACTAACAGACATGAACTTGGTCCTAGGTTTCCTCACAGCTGCCTTGTCCTCTAAACAGGATAGGCACGTCCCAGTCACAACCCAGAGAGTCAGGAGAGGAAACTCAAGATGGCTCATCAAGGAGCTTAGTAACAAAATGAAACAGGGGGATGCAACATGGGCTGATTTCAAATCTGCACTATCCCCCTCAACCTGAAACAATTACTGGAGAGTTTGGAACCTATGTAAAAAGGAATGTAAGCTCCTCAAGGCCACCATCCTTACAAGCCAGTAGACCCGCAACCTGGTTGACCCTTGTAGTTTCTGGTCCTCAATAACAGCCCTCACCAAACCTGGTACCAAGGCAAATAGTATCAATCTGCTTACGGACACAGGTCTCCTTACCAAACCATTACAAGTAACAGAAGCTCTGACCCTCAGATTTACCAATCTACATACTTACTTTGGTAAACTCTTTATTTGACCCCCCCCAACTCAGATGGAAATATTCATCTGGTGTCTAACTGTCCTCCCTTCCACCTCAAAATCACTTCCCCTAAAAGTCAGATGCCTCTTCGGGGCTCTTCTCAACACTGGCAGTGCCAGGAGTAATGGGCTCTGTCCTATGTTTTTGAAACTGTGCACCAACTTTACAGCAAAACCCCTTGCCTTTCTATTCAACTTGTCCCTGTCCACCTCTTCCTTCCCTCTGCTCTGGAAACAGGCTAGAGTAGTCCCCATCTTTAAATCTGGTGATCCAAAACTCATGGACAACTATAGACCTGTTTACAGTCTCCCCCACCTGAGCAAAATCCTGTAAAAAACTGTCTTCTTGCAAATGTCTGAATTCATATCCAAATATGGTGTACTATCCCCTTACCAACACAGCTTTTGCAAGGACTTTAGTATTGCCACTGTGCTAGCTTGCTTCTCGGACCACGTTCTAAGAGCAGCAGATGAGGGTACGTTCACAGGAGCGATATTCTTCAATCTCGCCAAGGCATTTGACATGGTTGACCATGACTTCCTCATATATAAACTCACCTCCCATGGTTTTTCACCTGACACCACTAACTGGTTTAAAAATTACCTCTCCAACAGACCCCAGAGTGTTTGCACTGGGGGATAACATCCAACTCCCTGGAGGTGCATAGTGTCATCCTGCAAGGGTCCATATTAGGTCCCTCTCTTTTCTCACTGTCTGTTAACAATCTTCTAGACAACCATCTGGAATGTCGTAAGATAACATGCACTGATGATCTTATCATCTATAGAAGTGACTACAGTCTGCAACAATTATCCCTCTTCCTCTCCAAGCATTTTGTGTCAACTCATGACTTGTTTACAGCCAACAGACTCCTTGTTAATACCAACAAAACTAAGATCATGCTTTTTTTGGACAATGCACAAGCTTGCAAAATGCAACGGAAGCCAAACCAACTCCCTCTGCATCCAGACCCCAGATGGGTCCCCCCTTGAACAGGTCTCCACCTACAAGTACTTAGATGTCACCTTGGTCCCTTCCTAACTTTCCAAGATCATACTGGTCTGATGATAAAGTGAATTGACCAACAACTGGGTGCCTATTATCGCCAGCGACATCGCATGACCCCTGAAGTACACCTTGCTACTGGGTGGGACACACGCCTACCACTACTTGATTACTACTCCCCCATCATTTCCCAAACCTCATCTTGACAACTTGCCCTCCTCAATACTGCCCACAGCAGCATCTGCCAATTTGTCCTGTTAGCCTCGCTCAACACCCATCACTGCTCCTTATACTCAACCCTCAGGTGGCTCTCCTCCCAGGGCTGTTGGGACCTACTTATGGGGACCCTTATCTACAAAGCTGTCAATGACAGTACCCATTCCCCTTTAACCAGACATCTCTCTATTAAACATACCACAAGGGGACTAAGGTCCTCCTCTCGTAACGTGCTTAACTACCCTCAGACCTCCACGGACACAGGACAGAGAGCCTTCACTGTTGCAGTCCATAAGCCCTGGAACAGCCTTCCAACCTTGTGTCCCTCATTAGCCACTTCACTGGCATTCAGAACATATCTGAAAAATGCACAACTGTCTGCCTCGGCCTACAAGTGCACCTTACGACCCAAGCCAGGGTCCATTCTATTGGGTTCAGTCCATTGATTGCTGCATCTACATCCTTGCCTAACTGCTATTGTAACTTCTTGTTGAACCTTGTAAACGATGCACCTAATTTATTTTTATCTTGCTTTGCTGAACTACTGGGTATTTATATTTTTCATGTACTCTATGCCTGTGCCACCTAAAGTTCTCCTGGGCCTTTGGGTACTGTATTATATGTATTGCCCTCTCTCACACTGTAAGCTCTTACTGCTCATAGTCATGTTGCCTCTTTTGTCATACTGTAATGTGCCATCTTTATGGTCCAGGTTGTACCTGAAACAGTCCCTGGGATCAGTGTACCTACCTGATAAATAAATATAAAGTAGGAGGCCACTTGGGGACCAATGATTACTGTACGGTGGGGTTCAGTATACGAACAGCTGCAGAATCAAACCACACAAGGGCAGGGATCCTGGACTTCAGGAGGGCAGATTTTATAAAGATCAGTGAATGCCTCTGGGATGACTTGGCATGTGGGATGGCCTGGGTTGGGAGAAGGAGGAACATTGGGCAACGATAAAAGGGAACATAGTAAAGGCAACAAACCTCTGCATCAAACAAGTGAGAAAAAGCAACAGGAAAAACAAACTGCTATAGTTCTCGAAGGAGGTAGCCCAAAACGTAAAGGCAAAAAGGGTGGCATTCAGAAGGTATAAGAAGACACAGGGGGAGGACAGGGACTTGTATCAGAAGAAACAGAGGGAAGCAGGGAAAGCAGTAAGGAGTGCAAAGGCACGAACTAAAGACAGAATAGCCCAGAAGGTAATGAAATGAAACAAGACATTTTTTAGGTATGTAAGTGAAAAGAGGAAGACCAGGGATGGGATTGCAAGGTAGAAAAGAGAAGGGGGGGCTGTGCAGAAAGGTACTAGAAAAATGTAGACATCCTGAGCAAATACTTCTGTTTCATTTTCATGGAGGAAGGAGAAGGACAGAGACCACAAAGTAACAGAAGCTTTGGAGGGAGGGAGGTGGACACTAGTCCTTTTTTGGAGGTGAGAATCCTGAAGGGACTTGATAATCTGAAGGTGGACAGAATAATAGGGCCAGATGGGGTATATCCAAAGGTATTGAGAAAGCCCTGGGAAATACTGGCTGCACCTCTGACAGTTCTTTTTAATAGCTCACTGGAAAATAGGAGTGGTTCCAGAGGAATGGAGGAGGGAAGATTTCTTTATTTAGTTATTTATTTTCATTTTACCAGGAAAAGCTCCATTGAGCAAAGCTCATTTATGAGGAGGTCCTGGTTAGGACAGAATAAAGAACAATAGCACAAACTGAAATGAGAGACAGTATAGGAATACAATGGTTGCAACAGAATTACAGTAGTGTATAGATTGTAAAGAGATAAAAAAAGGCTAACAACTAAAATCTAAATTAGAAAAATAAGAAAATGAAAGTTTTAGAATGTAATCAATAGTACAGAATCAGCACTATAATGCACAGCAATAAGGCTTAGATGTCAATAGGATAACAGGCACACTTAGATAAGGCTGACAAAGAAATGTCAAAGAATGCCAAAAAAAAGGCCTTTGGCTGGCAACGGTTGCAATTGTCTCTGCAGTATTGCTCGAGGAGGGCATGGAATAAGGGTGGGCAAAGCAGGTTAGGGAGCTTGATTCGTTTTTGGATGGTGTTCCATGCATTTGGGGCTGCCCAGATAAAAGCCATTTTCCCTTACCTTGTAAAATGCTGTGGTATCTCAAGCATGAGTTCATTGTGCTTCCTTAGTGCATAAGAACCTATCCCACCACACAAAACTGGTAGCAGAAAGGAGACTGGCAATTATAGGCCAGTCAGCTTAAAATTAATGATGGGAAAGTTAATGGAATCACTGCTGAAGGAAAGGATTGTGGAATATCTTGAATCCAGTGGGTTACAGGACCTGAGGCAGAATGGTTTCACAGAGGGGAGGTTATGTCATATAGATAATGATAGATTTATTTGACTGGGTGATGTGTAAACTAGATCAGGGTGGAGCAGTGGATATGGCCTACCTAGATTTCAGTAAGGCATTCAACACCGTTCCACATAGGAGACTAGCAAGCAAGCTTGGTAGCATAGGAGTGGGTCCAAAGGTGATAAACTTGATAAGAAACTGGTTAGGGGATGAAGGATAGCCGACAGAGGGTGGTTGTAAGTGGAGTTCACTCTGAGGAAGGGAGGGTGGCCAGCGGGGTGCCACAGGGATTAATGCTAGGACTGGTATGCTTTAACGTCTTCCTAAGTGACATTGCAGAGGAGCTGGGAGGGAAGGTCAGCCTGTTTGCAGATGACACCAAAATCTGCAAAAGGGTGGACACTCAGGGGTGGGGGTGGAAAGGATGAGCAGAGATCTGAGAAAACCTCAAGAGTGGTCAAGGTATGGCAGCTGGGTTTCATGTGAAAAAGTGCAAAAGAATGCACTTAGGGCACAGAAACACAGGTCAGGAGTACAAAATAGGTGGAATGGTATTAATGACCATCAAGCAGGAAAGGACCGGGGGGAAATCATATCCGATTACCTAAAGGTGGCTAGGCAGTGTGACAAGGCAGTAGGGAGTGCTAGTGGGATGATGGGGTGCCTAGGGAAGGATATCACAGCAGAAAGAGAAAGGTGGTGTTCCCTTTGTATAGATCATTGGCAAGATCACACCTTGAGTACTGTGTCCAGTTCTGGAGACCACATCTCCAGAAGGACATAGACAGAGTGGAGGCGGTCCACAGAAGCACAATTAAACTGGAGCAAGGTCTTCATCAGAAGCTCTATGAGGAGAGACCAAAGCACCTCATTATGTATACCCTGGAATGGGGGGGAAGGTATGATAGAGACCTTTAAATACCTCACAGAGGTAAATAAGGTACAGGAGAGAAATATTTTTCAGAAAAAAGTGCTCAAGAACAAGAGGAGATGCTATGAAGCAGGAGGGAGTAGATTCAGGAGGGATGTGAGGAAGTACTTCTTCGCAGAAAGAGTGGTAGATTCCTGGAACAACCTTCCAGCAGAGGTGGTGATGGCAAAAACAGTGGTGGGGTGCAAGAATGCATAGGATAAGCACAAGAGAGTCATAGTGCAAGGGAAGGTGGGAGGGAGAAAGAACTGTAGATAGGGCACGGTCTGTGGTAATAGTGTAGGTAGGGAGACATGGTCAGACTGGATGGGCCAAGTGGTCTTTATCTGCCATCAAATTCTATGTTTCTGTGGGGAGTGAGGTTTAGGAAGAAGGCTTAGAAGCACTTCTTCATGGAGAGGGTAGTGGTGGGTTGGAATATGCTTCTGGAAAAGGTGGTTGCGTTGAAGATGGTGGGCAAATTCAGGAGAGGCTGGGATATAGTTAAGAGGAAAATAAGGGGTAAAGGGGGAGCAAATGGAGGGGAAGAGTGGCTTGAGGGGAGCAGGGTCAGTAACTTAAGCTGAGGACCCTGCAAAGCAATCAGACTAGATAGACCAAATAGCCTTATTCTGCTGGCTCCTTTGTATGTTCGTAAACCAAAATGCCTTAACGATAATCTATATTTAAAGCTGTTACTGATATAAAGCTTTGTGATGACACTGGTTTGAATAGCAAACTTTGGGAGCAAACTTGAGTTAACCACTGAACCATGTAATGACCTAAGTCCACTGACGTACTCAGCTGCCCAAAAATTTCCCTTGCAGGCCTACCCATCCACCTTGTAAATGAGCTTGATCAATGGTGATTGCCTGGATAAATAAAGATTTGATTGATTGATTGATTGATTGATTGATAACCTCCTCACACCCCTCCACCCTAAAATCCTATTAACCTAATTATGATACTTACAGTATATGTCACTGTAATCATGAAAAATTGAAAAATATAATAGAGATGTGTAAAAAACTGTAAAAATGTTTGTAGATTGTTTAATCACTATAGTTTTTCTTTCTCTTTCAAAGACATAAGATCATTTGGTTTACCCTTTCATCTGTCTTTCTCTCACTGGGAAATGGGTGATTGCAATACATGCAACCAGGAGGTGGAACTTGCCTTTTCCTACCTTCTCTCTGCTTCGGGTATGCAGGTCTGTGGTACTGTTTGTCTATGGAAAATATAGTACACTTGTTTGTGGTAATACCTTTTTGTTAGACTGATGAGTTTTTACACAAGCTTTCAAAACCTCCCAAATCACTTCATCGGGTGCAGAGAAAACTACCCAGCATTTCATCAGAATATATATATAAGAGTTTGTGGGTCTCAGCTTGTTTAACAAAGGAAAGGGTGTAAAGAAAGCAATTTAATGCAGTACAGGTGACTACCTGGAGACAGGCCTAATGTCATTAAAAGTTGAGCGATCAGACATGCAAATGGTGAGCTACATCAAAGTGGTTGTCTCTGTCATAGAATCTTGTCGGCAGAAAAAGACCCTCAGGCCATTTAGTCTGCCCTTTCCACCCCTTTATTTTTTCCGCCCCCTTTCCTGCGGCCCCTTTCCCATTCCCACACAGCCCCTTGTGTCTATCATACGCCATCTTAAACTCCGTCACTGTTTTGGCCCCCACCACAGCCTCCAGAAGCCTGTTCCATGTCTCCACCACTCTCTCCGTGAAGAACTGTCCTCTCACATCGCCCCTGAATCTCCCCCCTGTAGTCTCAAACTATGTCCCCTAGTTACTGCACCATCCTGCTTATGGAATAGACTCTCTGCCTTTACCTTGTTGATCCCCTTGACATATCTGAACATTTCAATCAAGTCTCCTCTTTCCCTTCTAGTTTCCAAGGAGTGCAGCCCCAGTTCCCTGCATTGCTGCTCATACGGTTTACCCTGCATACCCTGCACCATCTTAGTTGCCCTCCTCTAAACCCCCTCCAACCTGTTTTTATCCTTACACAGATGTAGCCTCCAGAACTGGACTCTATACTCCAGGTGCGGCCTCACCGTCGCTTTGTAAAGGGGCATCAGTACCTCGCTTCGCCTGCTAGTGATGCCCCTGCCAAGACATGCCAGCATCCCACTTGCTTTTCCCACTGCCCTGCTGCATTGGTTGCCCACCTTGAGGTTACTAGATACTATCACTCCTAAATCCTTCTCCTGCTCTGTAACCCTAATGCCCCCCCCCCCGCGTGTATCTTACTTTTGGGTTGTTTTTACCCCAGGTGCATCACTGCACACTTTTGACATTGAACTTAGCTGCCAAATCTCTGCCCATCCTTCTAAAGTCCTCAAATCCTGTCTCTTGTCCTCCACTCCCCTGCTGAGTCCACCCAATTGCAGATCTTTGTATCATTTGCAAAATGGTCCACCCGTCCTCTCAGTCCTTCCACTATGTCCCTAATGTAAATGTTGAAAAGGTGGAGACCCAGTACTGACTGCTGGGTACCCCGCTCATCATCCGCCCTGCCCCCTAGTAAGCCCCAATTAACCACCACTCTCTGGCTTCTACCTGCCAACCAGTTTTCTATCCACCTGGTTATTTTATCACCCACCCCTATGCCTTCCAACTTGTTCTCTAACCTCCTGTGGGGAACAGTGTCGAAGGTCTTGCTGAAATCCAGGTAGGCCATGTCCACCGTGCCCCCCTGGTCAATTACCTGTGTCACCCAGTCAAAGAATTCAATTAAGTTTGTCTGGCATGACCGCCCCTTTTGTAAATCCATGCTGTGTGTCATCTAGGAGCCCATTGTCCTCTAGGCAGTCTATCACCCTCTCCTTAATGAGTGCCTCCATGACCTTCCTCACCACTGAGATGAGGCTGACTGGGTTGTAGTTTTCTTTAATCTCCCTGCTGCCCTCCTTATGCAACGGTACCACGTTGGCCGTCCTCCAGTCCTCAGGCACCCTTCTCGAATCCAGAGACAGGCTGAACAGCCTTGTCAATGGGGCATCCAGCTTCTCCCCCATCTCCTGGATCACCTTATGGTGCAGGCCGTCTGACCCTATGGCCTTATCCACCCATAACCTGCCTAATTCCACTCTAACTCTCTCGACACTGAATGGACTTGGGTCAATCCCTCTGTCCCACCTCCCCCTCCACCTAAGCTCTGGCCTCCTGCCCTCCCCCTCCACCATGAAGACTGAGTAAAAGTACTTGTTTAATTCTGTTTTTTTACTGTCTTCTTCAATCTGCATAGAAACATAGAAGTTGATGGCAGATAAGGACCACAAGGCCCGTCCAGTCTGCCCATTTCTTTTTCTACCTTATAAATGTGCCATCGGCCTTTGCTCTGTCAGTGGCCTATCTATTCATAGTCATTTGTATTGCTCCCTTATGCCTATCCCATGCCTGTTTGAAGCCCTGCACTGTATTCATAGCCACCACTTCTTGTGGTAAGCCATTCCATGCATCCACCACCCTTTCTGTGAAAAGAATTTCACATTCCCCTTAATCGGCCTCCTCTAATCTCATGCTGTGTCCTCTTGTCCTGCTATTTTCTTATATTTAAACATGTTAGACTCTTTCACCTTGTTTATGCCCTTAAGGTGTTTGAATGTTTCGATCATATCACCTCTCTCCTCCTTTGCTCAAGGGTATACATATTGAGCTCCGCTAATCTGTCCTCATATGTCTTCTGATGCAGTCCCTGCACCATTTTGGTTGCCCTTCTCTGACTGCCTCAATTTGGTTAATGTCCTTGTGAAGGTGTGGCTTCCAATACTGCACGAGTACTCCAGATGGGGCCTCAACCAGTGTCTTGTAAAGAGGATTATTACTCTCTTCCGACTTGTGATACTCCTACTAATACACCCTAACACCCCCTAGCCTTACCTACTGCTTTAGAGGTCTGCTTGATGATTTTAGGTCATCAGTGATGATGATGCCCAAGTCTCTTTCTTCCTTTGTGACTGCTAGCAACTCCTCCCAGCCTATAGGTGGCTTCAGGGTTTCTCTTCCCTATGTGCATGATTTTGCACTTCTTTGCATTAAATCCCAGTTGCCACTCTTCTGACCATTCTGCTAGTTTATCCAGATCTCTTTCTCATTCTGCCCACCCCATCTGGATCATCTACTCTGTTGCAGATCTTGGTGTCATCTGCAAACAGACAAGCCTTACCCTCTAGTCCATCTGCAAGGTCACTAATGAAGATGTTGAAGAGGACTGACCCCAGGACTGATCCCTGAGGTACCCCACTTGTGACTTGCATCTCTTCTGACTGTATACCATTTACCACCACTCTCTGTTTTCTGCCCGTCAACCAGTTTGCCACCCAGTTGACCAACTTCTGACCCACCCCGAGCCTACCCAGCTTATTTATCAATCTTCTATGTGGAACAGTGTCAAAAACTTTGCTGAAGTCAAGGTAGGCGACATCAACTGCTCCCCTGGTCCACCACTCTGGTTATCCAGTCAAAGAAATCTATGAGATTAGTTTGACAGGA
Source organism: Neoceratodus forsteri (assembly GCA_016271365.2). NCBI lineage: Eukaryota > Metazoa > Chordata > Ceratodontiformes > Ceratodontidae > Neoceratodus > Neoceratodus forsteri. Next base: position 303,293,130 of record CM057455.1, on the reverse strand, counting down.
CCTTCCTTTGTAAACCCATGCTGTCTTGGATCCTGTGCCTATGGTTCCAGGTGTTGCACTATCCTTTCCTTAAGAGTGCCTCCATAATCTTGCCCACTACTGAGGTGAAGACTGACCGGTCTGTAGTTCCCGCCTCCTCCCTGCTACCACTCTTGTGGAGCGGGATCACATGAGCCCTTCTCCAGTCTTCTGGGACCTCTCCTGTGCTCAGAGACTCACTTAACAATTCTGCTAATGGCTCTGCTAGTTCCTCCTTTAGCTCCTTAGGTACCCTGGGATGTATGCCATCAGGTCCCATTGCCTTATCCACCCTGAGCTTAGCAAGCTCTTGTAGGATCCTTTCTTTTGTGAAGGGAGTAGTGCTCACCTCCCTCCCCTGTGTCCATGATGCTGAGCTGTGGGCCTGCCCTACCTTCTCTTCAGTAAATACTGAGCAAAAGTATCTATTTAGGATAGATGCCTTTACAGGGTCCTCCTCCTCACATGCTCCCTTTTCTCCATTAAGCTTAGCAATACCCCCTCTGGACTTTCTCCTTTCACTAATGTATCTATAGAAAGTCTGTCACCTTCTTTTACTGTTCGTGCTAGTGTTTCCTCAGTTTGGGACTTTGCCTGCCTTACTGCCTTACCTGCTTCCCTTAGGGCAGTTTGGTATGCCTCCCTATCTTCATCCCGCTGTGTTCCCTTATATTTCCTGAAGGCCAGCCTTTTGGCTCTGACCTTTTCTGCTACTGTATTTGAGAACCAAAGTTGTTTCCTTCTTCTTTTGCACTTCCTTTTCTGTCTAACACAATGGGATGTTGCTTCAAGTATTGCATCCTTAATGCTTGCCCACTTTGCCTGTACCCCCTCACCTGTGTTTCTTTTTGCCAGGGCTAGCTTAACTCTGTTGGCCATCTTATCAAAGTCAGCTCCTCTGAAGTCCCATATTTTTGCCTTGGAATGGGATGATTTAGATGTAGTAGCAAAATTGAACCATACCATGTGATGGTCACTGGCCCCCAGGTGACCTTCTACCTGGAGATCTGTGACCCCTTCTTTGTTAGTCAGTACTAGATCTAGGATAGCCCTGTCTCTTGTGGGTTGCTGTACCAGTTGTTTGAGGCCCTCCCCTGCAGGGAATCCACTATGAGTCTAGTTCTGGCAGATGTTCCGCTGGTATTGACCAATCTGTATCCGCATGTTGAAGTCTCCCATTATCAGAACCTCCCTTTAGCTGTCATGTTTTGTATATCTTCTAACAGTAATGTGTTCTATGTCCTCCCTCTGGTCTGGGGGCCTGTAGACAACCCCAGTTCTTATGGCTGTCCCATTTCCTGTTTCCAGGGTGACCTACAGTTCTTCTGGCTCCTTATGTGTATTCTGAATTTCTGTAGCTTTGATATTTTCATTAACATACAGGGCCACTCCTCCCCGCTTTTGCACCTCGGTCTCTTCTGAACAATACATAGCCAGGTACTGAAGTCTCCAGTGTGGTTACTGGTAAACCACGTCCTCACTAATTGCTACTATGTCCAGTTTAGCCTCTGACATTATTGCCTGCAGGTCTGGGATCTTATTTCCCAGGCTGTGAGCATTTGTGTACATGATTTTCCATTGGCCAGATTTTGGTGTGTTAGTTGTTGGGTGAAGTTTGGCATTACCCCTGTGCATCGTATGGGGAGACAAACCTTTTTTCTTACCTGGTGATGCAAATGAACAGCAAACATGCTGAATTCCTGTTTGACCACTAGCTGAGGGGGGAGGGGTGTTCTTCCCATTCGACGATGGGGTGCTGAAACCCTCCCCATTTGCTAGTTTAAATATTCTGCAAAGACGTCAGACTTCTGCCCCAATGCACTGACTCCCTCTTTAGTCAGATGCAGTCCATCAAATTTAAAGAACTTTCGCTCCCAGAACGGTTGCCAGTTCCCTACAAATCTGTGTCCTTTTTCCTGGCACCAGCCCTTGAGCCACATGTTTAGCTCCCCTATCTCCCCTTCTCTGACCTTCCATCCATCTGCTCCCCTCTCCCAGACTGGCAGGATCTCAGAGAAGGAGATGCCAGATGAAATAGATGATAGTTTGTCACCCAGCCTAGTCAGGTGTTCCTTGGTCTCCACAACTAACCGGCTGGCGAGATCATTAGTCCCTATGTATACTAGGACATCAATGTTTTCTCCTGCTTTGTGAACAATTTTAGCAATGTGGTCAGTGTATCTCCATGCTGATGTACCTGGGAGACATCTGACCATCACCCCTGGCTGGAGATGGGTATCAACTCCCCGAATCATGGAGTCTCCTATGATCAGAAGTTTTTTGATTTCCTTTGTGCTTGTTTTGTTTGGTTCCTGATTTGGGTGAGTTTTGTTGTGCTAGCTCCTGTGCCGCAGTGTCCTGCTCTGCAGTGTCTTCTGCCTCTTTATTTGATTTCAGAGATAGAGGCAGATACCTGTTTGTAGTGTTTATATGGTTTTGGAGGTAATGTGTTGGAGAGCAGAGGTGATGGGGCACCTGATTTGCTCCTCCTAACCACCTGCCAATCTCCTGGACCAACTACCCTCTGCGGTTGAGGTTTTTCTGTTGGATGCTGGGGAAATGGCGGGTGGTTCCGATGTATTTCCTCTTCAATATGAAATTGAGGGCAATTCTGCCCATGCTGCCCAGAGCTGAGCCCTAATATCTCCAAAGGCCCAGCATGTAGGACAGTGTCCTAAATCCTGTAAGACTGTCCTTCTGAAAACAGTTCCACAGTACCTGCAGTTAATGAAATCCATTCCAAATAAGTTGCTGGGTTTGTAACCTAGTCAGAGTAATTAGAAGGAGAAAAAAAAGGAAAAAAAATGCAAGTAATGGTTTAATTGTGCTTTGTTTAACTTGTTATAACAAGTTAAATTACTAGTGCCCTGTAAATGAGATCACCTTGTGGAGGCCCACTGATCCGCCCCTTCCCTGCTCTGCCACAGGAAATGTCACAACTGTGGTACCCTATAAAAGGAGTGTGAGCGTGGGGTGTTTGGGATGGGGTGGGTGGCTGGGCCCTTTCCTGCCTAAAAAGAAGAACCACGGATGAAAGAACAAGGAGGTAAGAGAGAAACAATCAGTCAACAACAAATGCAGTAACCCTGAAAGCTTATCCTAATGTTAGATAAAACTGTAAAACCTGTAAGCACCACCTGTAATAATTTCAGAGAAGATATACGCTGTAAGAAACACTTTGCTCCAGAGAAAAATAAAGTAGTAACAGAAGATATACCTTGCAAAAGACAATTTGAATCAGAAGATTACAGGAGTAATCTGTTAGCACACACCTGTAGGAACACCTTGTAATAATGCAGAAGAAGGTATACCAGCAACAACAATTTGAATCAGAGAAAAAATAAAGCAATGAAATGTTAACAACAAACAGTAGCAATCCCTGTGAGTAAAAAATTAAAACACCACCACACAGTAAATCTGCTTAGCCAAACTAAGTCTTAATCCTTTTCCCTTGCTCTGGTAAATTTCTCTCTGGTAATCTGAGTCCCACCCTCTCTCCTCAGCCTTGCAATCCCCTGCTTAGCCTTCCTCCTGTCCCCCACATATCAAAAAAACATTTTGCCTTCTCTTTTGTCACGTTTTGCTATTCTCTCCTCGGCCTCCACTTTGGCCCTCCTTATTTCCTTCCCTACTAGTCTCCTCCTCTCCCTATAGGCTTCCCCATTCTCTCTGCATTCACTTATATTTCCTGAAGGCACTCCTCCTGTCCCCTACCACCCTCACCACCTCCCTTGTGAACCAGAGTGGTCTCCTCCTTCTTGTGCCCACAAATCTGTTGCTTTCTGCACCCGGTTCTTTATAAAATCCCATAGTTCCTCCACGTTGTCTATACCCACTGTACCTATCATTTCCACCCTCACTAGCTATCCCATCCTGTCAAAGACTGCTCCCTTGAAGTCCAAAACTGTTGTTGTTGTGCGTCTTACCTCCCTCCCCACTCTAACCCTAAACTTAACCATCTTGTGGTCACTGTTACCCAGTGCCTCTCCCACCTCCACCTCCTCCACACTCTCCCCATTTGTTAGGACCACATCCAGCAGGTTGTTGCCCCTTGTTGGGTCCTTGACCAATCTCCAGAAATCCCCTGCTCCTCACCGAGGTGGCCTCTGGGATGGACCAGTCCACATCTGGGAAGTTTAAGTCCCCCACCAGCAGTATTTCCCTTTGATCACCATCCTTTCTATTGCTTGCACCATTTGTCTGTCCTCTTCCTCTCCCTGTGGAGGTGGTCTGTATACCACCCCTAGCCTTAGGGATTCCCCTGTCCCTTTACTCAGCATGACTCATAGAAGTCCAGTCGCCCCTGCCCTGTCTTGCCCCTCCGTAGCCCTGATATCTTCTCTGATGTATAGAGCTACCCCCTTCCTGTCCCCCCATCCTTCCTTAACAGTCTAAATCCAGGGATTGTTGTCTCCCATGTGTGATATTCCATCCACCACGTCTCAGTGACTGCAACTAAGTCCAGTCCCTCATCCTGTATGATGGCCTCTAAGTCCACCATCTTGTTTGCTAGGCTCCTAGCGTTTGCTACCAGACCCCTCCACCAAAGTGCCCCCCTGCCCCCCTACCCAGAGGTATGTCAGAACCCAAAATGTCATCCATGTCCTGGGGGGGGGGGCTAAAGTTTTCCGTTTCTTTTGCTGTCTGGAGTGGCTTTAATCTTAACAACCTCCCCCCCCATTTAGTTTAAATGATATGTTTTTTCTATGTACTCCCCCAATCTACACTTCAGTACAGCTGCAACTTCCCTGTTTAGGGGCAGTCTGTCTGGGGCTAAGAAAAAATTACTCACCTTAGTAATTATGTTTCTTCTAATGGAGTCTTGCTGTATTCTGACAATTGCAGTGATTCCCAACCTTTGAACTGCCCTGGAGAACAAAGAGTTAACTTTCTATGCAGGGCATAGAATGCTGAGCTTGAGCTCGGTTGAAGTCTCTGTCTGGAGTGTTTTGAACTTAAACCGTCAGATTCTTACGAGCCCAACTAAACTAAAAATTCTATGTGGAAATTGTAAAAATTCTTACTAGCCAACTGGCTGAAAAAAGTTTTGGATTCCCAAGGAAGACTCAAGTCAGGAAACTCAAAAACAAAACCCAATGTACTAAAAATAACAATGATAAATAAGCACTCAAACAAAAAGGAGAAGGGTGCAGCAAAAAACACCCTGGGGGTGCAACACTGCACCTGCTCACCCACTTCCCAAAAACAGGTTCTGAGAGGGGAGGCAGGAAGGGAGGTCAGAATACAGCAAGACTCCATTAGAAGAAACATAATTACTAAGGTGAGTAATTTTTTCTTCAAACAACATGAAGTCTTGCTGTATTCTGACAATTGCAGACTACCAAGTAGTACCTCCAAGGAAGAGGGACAGAACCTACTTTGGGAATAGGCTGTGAAGTACTGCAGTGCCAAACCGAGCATCACTCCTAGCCTGGATATCCAGAGAGTAATGTTTGGTAAAGGTATGGACTGTTTTCCAGGTGGCTGCTTGACAAATTTCTAAGAGAGGGATATCCCTGGCAGCAGCCAGGGAAGCAGCTGTATCTCTTGTGGAATGAGCCCTCAGGCCTGAGGGTGGAGTTTTTCCCAGCTTTTCATAGCAGAATTGTATACAAGACACAATCCACCTGGCAATAGATCTTTTGGTGGCAGGCTTGCCCTTCCCCACTTCTCCATAAGTGAGGAACTACTGGAAGGAGTCAAACCTGTGACCCTTGGTACGCTCTATGTAGTAACCAAGGGCTCTTTTGACATCTAAACTGTGTAGCCTCCTCTCTCCTGAGGAAGAATGATCAGTGAAGAAAACAGGGAGAGACATAGACTGGTTTAAATGGAAGTCTGAAACCACTTTGAGCAATAACCTTCTATTGGTTCTAAGGACCACCTTATCCCTGTGAAATTAGATAAAATCAGGTTCCACTGACAGGGCTTGCAATTCACTGATATGCCTGGCAGAAGTAATGGCTACCAAGAACACAGTTTTCCAAGTCAAGTACTTAAGTTCTGCTGAAGACATAGGCTCAAAGGGGGGTTGCATAAGTTGAGCAATGCAAACATTCAAATCCCAGGCAGGGGCAGGGTCTCTAAAAGGAGGATTGGTGTGAAGCAATCCTTTAAAATTTACAGAACACAGGATGTGAAGATAGTGAGGAAGACTTCCCCACAGACAAAAATGCAGAGACAGCTGACAAGTGTACCTTGAGAGTAGCTGGTCTGAGGCCTAGGCCATTAAGATGGACCATATAATCCAGAACCGTAGGCAATTCAGCAGTGTCTGGAGAAACATGCTTCTTAGAACACCAAATGCTGAATCTTTTCCATTTGGAGTTGTAAGTCTTTCTGGTGGAGGGCTTTCGAGAAGCCTTGAGGATATCCAGAACCCCTTGAGAAAGATGCAGATTCTGCAAACTCTAACTCTTCAAGAGCCATGCTTTGAGATTGAGAGACTGAAGATTGGGGTACCAAATCCTTCCCTGAGAGGATGTTAACAGGTTGTAATTCCTGGGAAGAGACAGGGGAAGATGGACTGCTAGGGGCAGCAACAGGGGGTACAAGGGCTGTCTGGCCCAATCTGGAGCAATCAGAATCACCTTGCAAGGTTGAGACCTTATTTTTACCAAAACTCTGAACAGGAGTGGGAAGGGGGAAAGGCATACAGAAACTTCCCTTCCCAATTCAGGATCAGGGTATCCAGAGGGACTGAGCCCAGGAATGGAGGTCTGCAACAAAAGAGAGGGAGTTGGTGATTGTCTGGGGCTGCAAAGAGATCTATCTCTGGAATGCCCCACCTTGAAAAAATCACTTTCAACACCTGAGGGTCCAGGGACCATTTGTGATGGCCCTGAGAAATCCTGCTCAGTGCATCTGCTAGCACATTGTCCTTGCCTGGAAGGTGAACTGCTACAAGAGAGGTTTGCAGGGAATAAGCCAGGGACCACAACTTCATGGCTTCTGTGCACAAGGCTGTGGACCGAGTGCCTCCCTGCTTGTTGATGTACCACATGGTGGTGGTGTTGTCTGTTCTGACTTGAACCACCTTGTTCTGTACTGACTGTGAGAACACTTTTACAGCCAGAAAAACTGCCCTGAGCTCTAGAAGATTAATGTGGAGAAGGGACTCTTGGGAGGACCACAGCCCCTGGGCAGTAAGGGACCCCAGGTGGGCTCCCCAGCCCAGGAGAGAAGCAGCCATGGTAAGGACCACTGAATAAGGCTGAGCAACAAAAGGAACACCTTGTCTTAAATTGTCCTGATCCTGCCACCACTGGAGGACTTGGATCAAGGTCAGAGTCACTGGGATCAGTTTGGTAAGGGAATCCTTTTTCTGAGACCAGAAAGCTCTCAGGTGGAACTGAATATCCCTCATCTGGAATCTTGCCCCTTGGACCACTGCTGTTGAAGCTGCCATGTGGCCCAAGAGCTGGAGGAAATGCCTTGCTGGTCGAGATACCCGAAGGCTGAAGGAAGAAGCTAGTTCCATTAGAACCCTTGTCCTTTCTAGGGGAAGAAAGGTTCTTGCTCTGAGTGTGTCCAGTTCTGCCCCTATAAAGGTAAGAAACTGGACTGGTTCGAGAACTGACTTGGGAACGTTGAGAAGAAATCTTAGAGAAGTGAGCACTTGCTGGGTCACTTGTAGGTGAGACTTGACTTGGTCTGGAGACTGACCCACTATTAGCCAATCGTCCAGATAAGGAAAAATGGAAATCTTTTGCCTTCTTAGAAAGGCAACTGCTTGCCAGGCACTTTGTGAAGACCATTGGGGCTGAGGTTAGGCCAAAGGGCATTGCTCTGAACTGATAGTGGCCTGAGGGCAACTCGAACCTGAGGTACTTTCTGTGGGAGCACCTGATGGGAATGTGAAAGTAGGCATCTTTGAGGTCCAGGGAAGCTAGCCAGTCCCCTGGCCTTAGAGAGGGAAGGATTATTCCCAGAGTTATCATCTTGAACTTTGGTTTTAAAAGATGTTTGTTGAGATCAGGGGTTCTCAAATGATGAGGCCAGCCTCCCTTGGGAGGCCCCAACCTGTGCCATGGGAGGCTCAAGCAAGTCTGAAAAGGTACTGTATTTAAATTTTGAGGTTTACGTATTTTGTGTGAAGAGATGAAGCAAACTGAAAGAGGATAATAGCAGGTGAATTTTATGTATTTATTTACTAATAGGTGACGAGGGAAGGTGAATGAGCCAAGGTTCATTTCAGGTGTAGCAGGGGAAGGGTGGGGAGTGAATACATTCCAAAAGATAACTACAAAACAATCAAGAAATACACAATGAACAATAGTGCAAACAAATATGAACAATAAATTAATAATGAGTTGTGGTAATTGATCAGTTCGTAGACTGTTGGCAGAACAGCCCAAATACAAGGGTTGAGCATAGAAGTGCCAAGAGCAATAGCAGGAAGGAGCAAAGAAATCCCAGAGAAGTTGCTTAGGAGCAGGGAAGGATGGGGAGAGGCAAAGTATTTAGGAAGGTTATTTCATGTAGAGAGGAAAGAGAGAAAATAATCTGACCCATGAAGGTACAGCAACAAGGGGTAACAATGGTTCAAGAATGAAAATAGTGGAGCAAGTAGGCTGGCTGGGGGGGGCACAATAAGCTGAACAATAATATTTGTTTATTTTATTTATTATTCAGATAACACCTTTGAGCACAGGAGCTCTTTTTCAAAGGTTCCACGTCAGTATAAGACAAAGAACTGAAAGTGAGCCAAGTACTCAAAGGGGTCTCAATTTATTCATGGTGTACTGTGCAAAGTACAGTATGTTATTTTTCTTTGGGGAGGCCCACGATTATTTCAGTTTTTGGGGGAGGCTCAAAATCTTTTCCGCAGATTTGGGGAGGCTCACTGTGACAAAGTCTAAGAACTATTGGTTTAGATGTCTTAGGTCTAGGATGGGTCGCCACTCCCCTGCCTTTTGGGGGGTCAGGAAGTACCTGGAGTACAGTCCTTTGCCCCAGTGTAGGGTAGGTACTCTCTCTATAGCTTTTAAAGCTAGGAGAGAAGAAACCTCTGCCTCTAGGGCAACGGTTTCTGAGAGATTTGCAGGTGGAAAAGATCTGGCTCTCATCTTTGGAAATTTTTTGAAGCTGAGAACCAGTCCCCGGCTTACTACTTCCAGGACCCACTTGTCTGATGTAATAGACATCCAGTCCTGGACAAAGTAAGCCAGCCTGCCCCCTACTGGAATAGGAGAGTCGACCCGGGCAGGCCCATCAGGGTGTCTGCTTGGCAGAGTCTTTAGGCTGAGGAGTGGATGCAGCCCTGCTCATCCCCTTTCTGCCTCTCCCTCTGAAGAACCCCCTTTGAGAAAAGGAAAAAGAGGCCTGTGCTTGGTAAAAAGGTCTTTGAAAAGGCCTGCCCCTGCCCCTAGACTGCTGCCTTTGAGGAGTTGCCTGCCTTTCCTTGGCCTGAGCACCCTGTAAGTGGTCCTGTACTCATCCATTTTCTTCATGTAATTCTCTGTCTGCTCCCCAAACAGAGAATTACCCACTACAGGAAAATCCATGGCCTTAGCCTGGGTGTCCTGCGAGAGGCTAGTACATCTGAGCCAAGCCATCCTCTGAAGAGCCACAGATGTAGCCATGACTCTTGACAACACATCATTAGAGTCCACAGCAGCATGAAACTGAACCTTAGATGCCTCAATCCCATCTGCAGCCACCTCCTCCAGCTCCTGGGCTAGCTTGTGGGGAGGCCTGTTTAGCCAGTGCCAGTACAGTGTCCCACCTGGACTTCTGGTACCTGGCTGCATAGGCCATATAATTCACCTGCCTGAGTCCCAAAAAGATGCGCTTCTTTGCCATGGCATCAGTCTTCCTGGAGTTCTTGTCGGGGGGGTGTGGAGCCAAGGGAATGTTTGCCTTGTCACAGGCAGCAGCCTGCACTACCCCCAACATGGCTGCATTGTTGATATAAGAACTCCGTGTCTGAGCCTGAAAGTGTATACCTCTTGTCCATTCTTCTATCCACAGGAGGTATAGTGTTAGGAGACTTTAAGATTTTTGTGTCTGTTTCCCAAAAGATTTATGGAGGGGAATAGACAGTCTCCTGGACTCTGGGATGTTCATCATCTCTACATAATCAGGCTCCTCTTGATCTTCCACAGCCTCCTCCATAGGAAGCTGGAGGATTTCAGCCACCTTTCTGTAAAACATAAAGTGAAAAGGGGACTCAGAAAGCCTAGAAGGGGAAACACCTGAAGGTCTGTCTGGGGAGATGTCCGGTTCCACAGGCACATCCAGACCTTCACTTAGAGACAGAAGACAGAAGTTGCTGCTGTGGCAGTCCCAGAAATCTGTCCTGCCATGAACTCAGCCAGGGTTTAGAAATCCTGATATGGGGCCCCAATATCTGTTGGCACCACAGAGCCAGCCTTGAGATGTGTAGTTTTTGATGATCAGCTGGCAGTATAGCCTAGAGGTTAAAGCAATCCTGAAGATGGATTATTTTTACCAACAGTTTGAAATGTAAAGATGATAACTCACTAGTTTCATTGCACATAAAAAATTATTATAAATGTAGAAAGTGTTGCAATAACACCTTAAAACACATTTAAAAAAGCAGATTATTTCCTATTTAATCTGTTGGATTAAATACAGTCAAAGGAAGACCTAGACCCTCAGTGACATCATTTCCTGTCAGGAGCCCAAAACATAGTCTGCCACCAGCCCTTAATTCCGGGCCGATTTACATATAAATAACTATGGATTGCAAAGACTCACAGATAAACACAATTGCTCTTTTAAATTAGCTTTTTATGGGCTTTTATACATTAAGAAATCCTGTAGATGACAGTTCTCCTTTAAGATATAGTACAGTAGAAGGTAAGTGTTTCATTACTACCACGGTAGGACTCTATGGGAAAGGACTGGTGCAGTAACCTTCTCTGAGGCAACACTATAATACAGAGGAGCAGTTTAGGATCTACTAGTTCAATGTGTGGCTGAAGGGCTGGTGCAAGTTGAGGGTTTACAGTTCCTGGGCAACTGGGGCCTCACCTGGAGGGGCTGGAGTCTTTCTACTCAGGTACTCATTCATGGTACAGTTGTCGTGTCGACTGCTGTAAGTTACGTCTGTGATGCACAGATGTTGTGAATACTGCTTACTGTTACCTAAAGAAGAGGCAGTACTATAAGCCTTGAAAGTGTGTGTCTTTATTATTCTGTTAGCCTAATAAAGATATTCTCTTTACCTAGCAAAAATATTATTTTTGTTTCTCTCCTGCTTCCTGTTTAAAGTTTTATGGTGTGGTTGAGGTGTACATTGCCAAATGTTATGTTTTTGAGCTGAAGTTGAGGTGCATACTGCTAAATGTAAAGTTTGCAATGTGCAAATGAGGTGTATGTTAGATAAAGTGCAAGTTGTTGAGATGTAGTTTAGGTGCACAGTATTTGTCAGGTGTATGGCATATAGGGGACAGGTGAGATGTAAATCACCACCTCAGTTTGGGCTGGACATAAGCAATTAAGTTTGCTGGAGCCTTGATTTTGCAATACCATTTCCAGCTCTTGTTTCTCTGCCTAGCTTTTTTATGTATTCTGGGTATAACCACAGGATGTCATCGTCCTTTCATTTTCTTTTTTTACTAGTCGCATGTCTTTTCCTAATAGGCTCAGTCTGATTAATGAAATCAACTGCTTCATCAACATTAGATACATTCATTAGGCCTTCCCAGTTTATGTCTTCTGAATTCTTCAGGTATGAGGATATACCTAATCTGTGTAGGCTTCATGCTTCTATTTTTTTGGGGGAGACTTTAATCCGCTTAGTTTCCTGACACAGGCATCAGGACGGTGTTCCAATGTATTGTCAGGGAGAACACAGGCTACATTTTTGCAGTTCATCCACCAGGAAGCACAACCTCAAGCTGGAAGGGGGGACATTTATAAAGGGCACTAAGAAGTATTTTTTCACTGAGCAGGTGGTGGATAGGCAGAAGAGTTTACCCAGCAATGTGGTCAATGCTGGGACTATAGCTTTGTTCAAAACACAATGGGACATCATTGAAAAGTTTTATTATGAAGCAGAGGGTGGTAGGGAACAGGAAAGCCCATCAGGTGAAGACTTATTAAGCAATAAGGCATTGACAGGACATGGGTTATTGGGGAACTTGCCCATGCCTTGTGTGGTGTGTCAAAAGGCACAGCCGAGTGTCTCAGTCACAGGAGAATGGGACAATCCCCTAATTGACCACCTCCTGGAGTGCCTTATTGCTATTATACAATGGAGACTAAAGGACCTCAATACGTATACCCTGGAAGAGAGGAGGGAGAAAGGGGATATAATAGAGACCTTTAAATACCTCAGGGGGGTAAATAAGGTACAAGAGGGAAATATCTTTCAGAAAAAAAGATGCTCAAGAACTTGGGGACGTGCTTTGAAGCTGGGGGGAGGTGGATTCAGGAGAGTTGTGAGGAAGTGCTTCTTCACAGAAAGAATGGTGGATTCCTGGAACAACCCACCAGTGAAGGCGGTGGGGTCAAAAACAGTGGTGAGTTTCAAAAAAACATGAAACAGGCATAAGGGAATCTTAGTGGAAAGGGAAGAAGGTAGGGAGAAAGAGCCAGAAATCAAGTAGGGTCTGCGGTGATACTGTAGGTAGTGAAAAATGGGTGACCTGGGTTGGCCAAGTGGTCCTTATCTGCTGTCAAATTCTATGTTTCTTTGTGTCTATGTTTCTATGACCCGTGCGTAAAATAAAGTTGAAAATGTGTTTAATTATGTTTTTATAAATGCCCTTCCTCAGCTGTGGATTATTGCAGGATTTGCCCTTTGGATAAAGACCTTAGCTGACTAGTCAGGTTGCAGGATTTTTCATGCCCACTGTATTTATTTAAAGATTTCACCAAGAACAGCATACTGAGCAGTGTTGCTCATTTCCAGATGTGTCCTGGGGGTGAAGGGTACTGGGGGTAGTACGAGAGTACATGGAATAATCAGCAATCACAAGATTAAATATACACTGTACAAATATACATGGCACGTATACGTGATACATGGACAAGCCACAGTATACTAGGTGCAATGCACAATATACAACAAAATGCAAGGTTCACTAAACAGGGTACAGCAATTAATATACAAATGATGCAGTCCAAACAATGCAGATAGTATACCATGTTATAATTGGAGTGCGATGAGGAAATACTGAGAGCATGAAAGAGCTGAGAGGACAAAAAGCAACTAGAGTGAAAGGCTGCCTGCTGTTGCAGCACTGAGAAATGAGTAGGTACTGAAATAAAGGTAGGGCTAGGAAGAGAGGGGATGGAGGAGCAGTTAATAGGTTGGGCTCAGGAGAGTGGATAGAGGAGGAGGGCTATAGTAGGCGGGGGAGGGAGAGGGAGAAACAGAGGTGGAGAGAAGGTAGTTGGGGGAGGTAGTAATTAGTAGGGGAGGATCAGCTGTGAGGAATAGAGCTGGGTAGAATAATGAAGGAATTACTGGGGGGGTGAGAGGAATTAGTGGAGTGGGGGTATCTGCAGGAGGGGGAGATGTGACTGTAAAGGAAAGAAGAGAGGGCATGGAGGGATGAGGCATTGCAGATGGAACTGGGAAGAGAGTTCCAGAGTTTGGGGAAGCGGTGGGAGAAGTTGGCTTGGCCAGCAGAGGTGACCCTGGTTGGCACAGCCAAGGTGCAGGGGTCTTGATTATAAAGGGAGTAGTTGGAAGGGTGGGGAGGAAGGGAGGGAGGATGCAAGATAAGGTGGGAGTGTACTGAACCAGAATTTTTGTATATTTCAGAGTTTCTGTATAATTCGGAGTAATATATTGCAGGGTGGCATCAAGACACACTTTTTTTTTCTTCCCCCATCCTGGCTGGCACTCCTACTAGTCACAGTCTCCTGTAAGAAGGCAGAATTCCTGTCCAGGGAGATTGCTGCAGCTCAGAATCAACCAGCTCAGCTCTTCCGAACTGTGGACAGACTGCAATCCAGCCTGTCTGCAAGTTTGGAGAGCGTTTTCTCATGAAAAGTGTGGGGAGTTTGCTTAATTCTTTGCTGATAAGGTTGCTGACATTAGGTCGGAGATCCATTTGGCTCGCTCTTTGGGGCGTAATGTCGCTACACCTCAGTTTTGCTGGATGGAGTTTGATCGGCTGGGGACTGAGGATATCATGCAGATTCTCAGGGATATGCGCCCGACCTGCTGTAGTTTGGATCCAGGCCCTACCCCGCCTTTTATTAGGCTGTATTGATGTCATCAGCCTGGTCCTTGTGGGGATAGTCTGGCATTCACTGGAGATGGGTGAGTTTCCTTGCTCCCTGAAGGAAGCAGTGGTGACTCACCTTCTCAAGAAATCTTTGCTTGACCCAGACTGCCCCGCTAACTACTGACCAATCTCTAATCTTCCCTTTTCAGGGAAGGTTATTGAGAAGGTCGTGGTGCTACAGTTGGAGAATCATCTTACCGTCCATGACATCTATGATCCACTCCAGTCCAGATTTCGTAAAAGGCACAGTATCAAGACCGCTCTGGTTTGGGTGCTCAATGATCTCCTGATTGTGAGAGGCCAGAGATCCCGGCAGCATCTTGGTATTTCTTGATCTCTCATCAGCCTTTGACACCGTGGACCATGGGGTGCTGCTGGACCATCTGCATGCCATCTGAGGCCTGTCTGGTACAGTCCTCAGATGGTTCCATTCATTACTCATTGGCAGATCACAGAGAATGGTTTTGGGGATTTATTCCTCTGAAGGCATTCTCTCTGCCTTGTGAGGTGCTGCAGGGTTCCGTGCTGAACCCCATGTTGTTCGTAGTGTATATGCTGCAATTAGGAGACATTGTGAGGTGGTATGGGCTGAGGTTTCACTGTTACGCAGATGATACACAGCTCTACTTGTCCTTTGCGCCTGACCAGGATAGTGCGCTCCCGGTCTTTAACAACTGCCCGGCAGAAATCCAGGACTGGATGAATACCAGTTGGTTGAAACTTAATTCTGACAAGACTGAGGTGTTGGTGGTGGATCCTGGTTGCCAGACAGAGGGGTCGGGGATGGGGTGTCACCCAGGACTTTGGCTTGGGGGGTCCCAGTTACTGACCTCTGAATGGGTGTGAAATCTGGGGGTAATTCTTGATGACGGTTTGACACTTCATTCTCAGGTGTTGGCCGTGGTTAAGTCCTCTTTTTTATCTAAGAAATATCGCTCAGATTAAGCACCTAGTTCCATCTGTTGACCTGCCAACTTTGATACATACTTTTGTGACTTCACATCTGGACTACTGTAGCTCCCTTTACCTAGGGCTTCTGGGGGTTGATATCCACAGCTTACAGCTGGTGCAGAATGCTGCAGTCAGGCTGTTGTCTGGATCATCTTGATCCAGTTGTATCCTGCCTGTGCTGTGTGAACTGCACTGGCTGCCAGTTCAGTGGCTGATCACCTTCAAGGTCGGCTTGCTGACCTATAAAGCCCTACATGGACAGGGACTGATCTACCTGCAAGATCTCCTGCATTCTTACAGCCGCATTCGACTGCTCCGCTTGACCAATGAGGGATTGCTGGAGATTCCCAGGGTATGATTAAAAACATCTGGATCAAGGGCGTTTTTTATTTGTGGCCCCAACCCTGTGGAATTCTTTGCCTCATCGGACAAGGGAGTGCCTGACAGTGGAGAGCTTCAAGACTGCCTTAAAAACTTTTTTATTTAAGCTTGCTTTTGGTGCTGTCTTGTAATGGATTCTTTATTACTGAATCATGGTTTATATTGAATTCTATTTTAATATTTTATGGTTTTAATTGCTGTTCACTGTGCAGTGCTCTGATATTTTGTGAAGACGCTATATAAATAAAGTTTATTATTATTATTATTACTACCTTCTGCTGTCCCCCCTTCACCATCCCCCAAGGATCAGGCCCCCTCCCTTGTGCTCTCACAACTTACCCTTCATGGCAGGGTGGTGAGGAGTGTCTCAACCCACCCAAAATGGATCCAGTCAGGGAGGTGCATTCTCGGGGGTGGCGTCCATGGGGGACTGTTTCATGCCATGTGTCCAGGAAGGACCTTTTCTGGTTTTCTGTTTTTGTGGAGGGGGAGCGTGCAGTGCTGACAATAACACATAGTAGATGCATCCTCATGCTGCGTGCTGGCCTGCTGCTCCTCCTCCATGCCTCAACGGGTGGACCTGGCATGCAAACACCGAACCTCTGCTAGATGTCAGGCAAATGTCGGGCCATGTTACCCACCCTCCCGAGGAGAGGAGAGCTGTCCCAAGATGCTCGATCCTCTCCCTCCCCGGCCAACCCACAGTGACCCACTCGCACAACGAACATGGGTCGCCAGTGTGGCAGGAGGTAAGGCATTGCTGCCTCAGCCCTCCACACCACTGGGCTGGCAACATCAAGACAGACTTGATGTACCCATGGTATGCTTTTTTTCCCCCCATCATTCTTCCATGTTTCTATGTTTTTCTACTCACAACTTCCCTCACCTCTGCTGTAATGTATCCCATAATTAATTTTCTCTCTTTGCCATGCTAAAAAAAGTATATTAAATGACAACTAGAATGTAAACTAAACCTCATAACCCTCAGTGACATTCTCATCAGGAATCTATCTTGCCCAGTTTAGAAAGTCTGGATGGTGCTAGGTAAGCAATAAGCCATGACAGGATATGTATTAAAGGACTTTTGATGCATGCTCCAGAGGCATAGTAAGACACAAGGCCAAAGACAGAGTGTCCTTATGGCCCCTGGGAAGTGCATCCTAAGTACTTGAAAGCACATCTTTAAGTGGCTTATTGCACTTACAAAATGCCTCACTCTTACTTTCTGTAATCAAGTAAAATGATTATTTTTAAGCGACTTTATGTTTTAAATATGGTTAAAAAAACAATTGTAGAATTTTCAAGTAAATAGTCCCTATTTTTTCTTATAAACCAGCAAGTGGTGCTGTTTTATTATGATCCTGTTGCATGTATGAAGTACTTTTTATTTTATTTATGTTTAATCTTTGTTACTACTGTACTGTATGATTATTACATGGTTTCCCTGTTATTTTTCTGCACATAGCACTTTATTTTATCTTTTATTGCTGTCATGCAATTGTTCCATAGATTGAGTCACCTGTAATTCACTGTAATTGCTTTTATGTGTTGCACCTACCATTGTTGCCTATATGTATATGTGCCTGTTTTTATTTAATCAGAACCTCCTCGTGAATGAGCCTGCTCAATGGAGCTTTTCCTGCAATAAACTTCAATTGAATAAGGGTAGTATTGCATGGTATTTACTTTGTGATGTGGTGCCCAGTATCTGCAAGAGGTCTTACTGTTATTCTTTCATGCCGCTGGAATGGGGCCAGGGGCTGCACTCACTTTTCCTAGAGTCTTTTTTTTTGGACTCCATCATGTTGCTGAAATACTGGCCTTGGTGAGGCATGTCTCTTTTGCTGGTCAATGCCGGCTTATCTGTAAACTGAAAGTTTTAGAGATGAGTTTTGTAACAATGTTGGAAAAGGGACCATGCTGCTCTTACTGCAGTTTGTTTTATGCCTTGCTGCTGAAATAGCAGCCTTGTTGTGAAATGCCCAATCAGTGTGTTCAAGTAGGCACTTCCCCACTAAGTTAAGGTTTTTCCAGTACTGTTAACATCAGCTTCCAATCTAGATAGTTGTAATATACATTTGCCTACTAATAGTTACAGGAAGGTGTGGGAGTGACATTAGTTAGAATGTGTTATGATGTGGATCTGCAGGTGTTAAAGTTTCCATCAGTTTGTAATTATGCAGGGCTACGTACACAGCTTATAGAAAGAGGATTTAGAAGAATAGTTGAGCTTATAAATGTTCTGGGAACACTGAAATGTGGTGGGGACTTGAACTGATGTTTGTTTTACTTAAATGATGTGACTAATTAAGGAATGCACTGTTTATAGAAACATAGAAACATAGGGCCGGATATTCAAACTGCGCTATTTTGTGGAGCAAGCCCTTGCGCTGCACAAAATAGTTGCGCAGGGGTGTGGCCGGAGCGATATTCAAAGAAGTTGCGCTATTGAGCAACTCCTTTGAATATCACCCCCTGGCCACAGCCACTGTCCATGGCGCAGTGGAACTTGCGCCACCACAAGTGGTCAGGTGGAGCATTCAACGCGGTGGCTTGAAATTACCACTCTTTGCATCTAATTTCCAATATTCAAGGTGACATGCAAATGGGGCCATAATTCATGCAAGGCACAGGGGGGGGCCATTTGCATCTGTTTATGGCCCCATTTGCATTCCATTAGCATGCAGGTGCGGCGATCCCTGAGGACCTGCGCCTGGCACCCTGCCAGGCAGCAGCCATCGGGGACCGACGCCCCCTGCAGCCCAATCGCGGGCAAAAGAGTAAAAAATCTCCCCCCTCCCCCCACTGGCCCGATCGCGGTCAAAAGCTGAAATACCCCCCACCAGCCCAATCGTAGGCAGCAAAGTGTACCCCGAACATATCCCTGGTGGTCCAGTGGACCGATAAGCCTGATCGTGGGCTGGAAATGTTTAAAACACACCTCCCCCGAACATATCCCTGGTGGTCAAGTGGACCGATAAGCCTGATTGCGGGCTGGAAATGTTTAAAACACACCCCCGAACATATCCCTGGTGGTCCAGTGGACCGATAAACCAGATCACGGGCTGCATTATTGTGGCACCCCCAGAACACATCCCTGGTGATCGTGTCCCCACCCCACCCACCCACCCACGAGCCCCACCACCCGCTCTCCCCACGCGGCTGGCGGGCGGCATCCACCCCTGCCGCCCGCCCGCTCACTGACTGACTGCCGGCGGTGGCTCTGCGCCCATTGGTGCAGAGCAAGAGCCAATGGTGTGCAGCCCATACGTCTGAGCAGTCAGATAATGAATGAATGAATTCACACAAATCTGGACTGCCTGTCTGTTATGGGCTACGCCAATGTGCTCTTTCACCTGCAGCTAGTAGACTGCCAGTCAGTCGGCAAGGCAGCGAGGCGGCAGGCGGTGGGATGCTCCGCCCGCCAGCTGCGGGGGGTGAGGTGTGGGGCGCCGTGGGTGGGTGGGGTGGGGACACTAGATCACCAGGGATGTGTACTGGGGGGTCACAAAATAATGCAGCCCGCGATCGGGCTTATCGTCCACTGGACCACCAGGGATATGTCTGGGGTGTTTTAAAACTCTTCAGCCGGCGATCGGGCAGTGGGTCCACCGGACCATCAGGATATGTTCGTGGGGGAACACTTTGCTGCCAGCGATCGGGCTGGTGGGGGAGTGATTTAAACTTATGCCCGTGTTCGGGCCAGTCGAGGAGGGGACTTTCTGCTTTTGTCTGCAATCGGGCCAGTCGGGGGTGGGGTGGGGGACTTTTACACTTTTGCCCGCGATCGGGCTGCAGGGGGGGCACAGGGAGTAGGTTGAGGGCCAGCCAAAGGTGGCAGCTGCTATGTTGCGCCCTGCAATGTGGCAGCTCACCTGTGGGTGGCCCTCGACTTGATCCTTTTTTTTGGCTCAAAGTTGTGCAGGCGCAGGTTGGGGGTTGCGCCTACATCTCCCTGCACAGCCGGCTGAATATCGGGCTGTGCAGTTTGCCATGGTTCCTCCCCTCCAGTTCAGCATGCATTTATTTGCATTGCGGCTGTTGCTCAGCATGTTTTCAGTGGTGTAGCTGCCTTCTGATGAATATGGGGAGTGGCGCAATTCGGGACTTGCATGGGTGCAACCCTGTTGCGCATGGCGCAACCTTTTGAATATCTGGGCCTATAGAATTTGACGCAGATAAGGACTGCTTGGCCCACCTAGTCTGCCCATTTCCTATCTAATCAGATAAGCTGCCGCTGTAACTCCCTGCAAATGGGGGTTCCCAAAAGACTTCCAGGAGCTTGCTTGAATGCTCCAAGCCTGAATGGTGTTTGGCATTTAAGCCATTTATCAGTGAGTGTTTTTAGAGCCTCTGGTACTGTCTCTTTAAGAGCTGTCTGCTTGCAGACATAATTAGTTGTATGGGGGACTGTGTTTCTTTGATTGAGTACCACTCAAGCTGCTGCCAATTCACTTCATTTTGCAGTCACTAGGAGTGCAAAGGGAACCTATCTGAAAGATGTAACTGTTTGCCAGAAATTATTTAGAGTAATAATGAAATTACAGTTTGTCTAACCTGCTTTCTTTGCAGTCAGAACTGTGTCTGCTAGTTCCCCATTCTAGTTTTGAACTGCTGAACTGGACCAATCAGTGTGGGGTAAGCTAGCTCTAAAATGGTGCTTGGACGAATCAGAACTTGGACTCATAATCTGAGCCAGCCACAAGAGGATTGTATGGGCAGTGACTCTGGGAGATGTAGTTTAGACTTCAGTGCCTTTTTGGACCAACAGCAGCAGTCTATTGTGAGTGACAGCCAATCCAGTCAAGAACTGGGAGGAACTCAAAGGAAGTGCCCGGTTTTGTCGGGTTGGAGTTTCAGTTGAGCTTTGGCAGTGAAGAAGGAAGGAGCCCTGTGCTTTTCAGTGTGCAGTTTTAGTCAAAAAGCGTGTATAAGGCCCAGAGTTCGGTCTGCAGCTTGTGTAACAGCTTGTTAGGACTGAATCGTCCTGGAAAAGAATCAAAGGATCTCTGAAGAGTAGAAACCAGGCTCACCCTGTAGAAGACTGGAGGAATTGCTGAAAATTGCACTCGGTCTGTCAGGAACTGAATCTGCTGTGTGGTCTCCGGGTATTGTGCAGTAATTGCGATCGGGATACAGATGCAGCCTGCCTGGTATAGTGCTTTCTTTTATATGGATGTGTGAAGAGGTTTGTGTACCTCAAGTGAGCCCTCTGACATTGAAGGACCCTATCTTATTTGGAAGTCGTGAGTACTAATTCAGGGTAGCTCCCTGTTGAATTATACACATTAAATCCAAATGGAATTACTGTACTGCTGACTGTTTAATTCTCCTTTTCTCTGTGTGAAGGGCCCCTACCAGCTGCCACGGTTTTGACTAGCCACTAGGGCTTGGGTACCCAGGGACAGTAACTGATAGGGATAGGCCTGTGCACAGAGCCATAGATAGAATTATTAGAGTGATAAGCTAATTAACCTGATTTCCCCTGTCCTTGTTATATCCCCTAAATAAATCAGAGCTGCTTGTTTCAGCAAAGTTATACTGCCTGAGGTATTTTCTATGTTAAAGTACTGTACTGTGATTGTTGCACTGTATCTCATTTCACAGGAGGTCCCAGTGCGGAACCAGACCTGGGGGTAAGTGTATACTGAAGGTAATTCTGATATATTGTGTGGGCCACTAGTGGGAAGAAAGGGGGGTTGCAGTGTCCCAGAGGGCTGTGACCAAGTTAGTTTAACTATTGCAAACCCTGACCTCTGGGTGGAGGCACCCGCCATTGGATCCAGGCCCCTCAGCCTGTTAGTGGCAAATCAGGCAGGGGTAGTAGCCCCTGGGATAGCGCCATCTAGGGGTTACACTGCAGATCCTAGTTAACCAACAGCTTACTTTCTCCTACCCCCCCCCACTAGAATTGCCTTATGTCTGTCCCATGCATTCTTGAATTCCTCCACTGTTTTTGAGTTACTACCTCCTCAGGAAGGCTGTTCCATGTATCATGGTTATAGTATCATGGTTGTAAATTATGAAAATTTCAGCACAGTGGTTTTTGTTTATTTTATTGTTTTAATTTTTTAATGTAAGTATAGGCCACATGTAATTAGGTTAGCATGGAATGAAAATGAGACCGCAGCTGACTGTGCATGCATAGCTTTTTAATGCAGGTTCAGGTGATGTCTTTTGAACAATGAATAATTATGTTTTTTCTTGCCAGTTCATAACTTTTATTACATCACTGGGTAAGCAGTTCATCATGCTGATCACCATCTGTGTGATTTAACCCTTTATTATGTTTCCTATTATCCTGCACCGCTCAGTTTGAGTTGCTGCCATCTAGTTCTGCTTTAGCAGTTCAAACAGCTGTTTATGCACCCTTTTAGTATTATCATTTTGTTTTTTATGTTACAATTTTTTTTGAACAGGAAAGACACACTAAGCAGGGTAAGGAAGGAGCTGTAGTGCTTAAATTTTTCTCTCACCCACCCACCCCACACCACCTCCTTACTAAATGGAGGTAGACCACTCCCGGTGGTGAAGAGGACCTATCAGAAGGGGCAGGAGGAGCTCATCAGAAGAAGGGGTCCCTGGGTGACCTGGAAGGTAGAGATACATCCAGCTGGAAGGGCCCTGTTACAGGACTAAGGTACTGTGACTTTAAATTTTTGGTGGCTCTGTTATAAGGTTGGGGGCACTGGGGACTGTGTCTGGAATAAGGTACAGTGACTATCCATCTCTGGAGGAGCTGCTTCAGAACAGGGGCACTGTGACTGGATCTGGTACTTGGGGAGTGTGGAAGCTGTTTGGGTTCTGTATTCTAAGTGGAATTAAAAGTGATTGATGTATGACAGTTGGTGGGGTTTGTAACTGTTGTCCTAGGGGGTAAGTCAATTGTAGATGCTGCGTGATTGAGGGGTCCTAAGGTCTATGATCCTTGCAGGAAGCAGGGCGGGGGTTTGTTAGGGATACAAGAGATAAGAGGGACTACATTCTGGGGGGTATTTCAGGAATTAAGGCAATGCTGAGGTGAGCAAATGGAGAGAGGTAGGGAAGGACACACCAGGGGATGGAGAGGCATTAGCAGGGGAGGATGGGGACAGCAGAGAAGGTGGTTACAGGGGTTGTAGGACACTAGAGGGGCCTACATAGAAACATAGAAATTGTCGGCAAATAAGGACCGCTAGGCCCATCCTGTCTGCCCGTAGTCCCTATATATAGTATGTGGCCACTGACCCTATGTGATCAATGGCTTTTCGTTACTCCCTCCCCTCTCAGGCTTCCCTTGTGCCTGTCCCAAGCATGCTTAAACCCCTCCACTATGCTTGCAGGGGGTAGAATAGTGTGCTGCAATGGTTGTGGGGCAGCAGTCTGGATGAATGTATTGTGGAAGCTAGGTGGGTATCCGATCTGTGACAGGCTGAGAAGACTCAAGGATGCAGTGCAGTGGCTTGGTAGAGAGTTGAGGAGGTTGGGGAAGAGTTTCTGGGGCAGACAGCAACAGGAGGACACCACATGGGTGGAACAATGGTTCGGGGGATGGGATGGGGAAGAGGGGTGGGGCAATGAGCAAGAAGGTCATGGAAAAGGTAAGGAGGAAAAGAGCTGTCTTTAGGAGGTACAAAAAAAACAAGGAGGGAAGAGGACAGATAGGAGTACCTGAAGGAATCGAAGGAGGTGACGGGGCAGTAAGGGCAGCCAAGGCTTCTATGGAGCTCAGGCTGGTCAGGGCATTAAGAAGGGGAGAAGGATTTCTCAGGTACATCAGAAAGAAAAGGAACTTTAAGGACCATATAGTAAGGATTAGGAAGGAGGGGGGGTGGGGCTGAAGCAAGGGGTGATAAGGCAGAAGCACTAAACGATTACTTCTGCTCGGTATTTACTAAGGAGAAGAGGGTGGTGAAACCCAAGGGGGGATGGAGGGCAGAAATAGAGGATGAGGGGGTGACAGATGGGGAAATCATGGAGGGCAGGGTTCTGGAGGGTTTGAGGGCACTGAGGGTGGACAAAGCGCAAAGCCCAGATGACATCCACCCCAGGGTACTGAAGGAGCTAGCAGAGGTTCTGGTGGGACCTTTGGCAGACCTATTTAATGCCTCACTACACTCAGGGTGTGTACCTCAAGACTGGAGGATGGCTCATGTGGTGCCTCTCCAGAAGAGCTGCCCCAAGGATGAACCAGGGAACTACAGGCCAGTGAGCCTCACATCCATCGTGGGTAAGCTGATGGAGACTATCCTGAAGGAGCGGCTGGTTGCCTTCCTGGAGGCCAAAGGACTACAGAACAACAGGCAGCATGGCTTCATAAGTGGCAGATCCTGCCAAACCAACTAGGTAACTAGGCAACTGGATGGGGGCCATGCAGTGGATGTCCTGTACCTGGACGTCAGTAAGGCATTCAACTCAGTGCTGCATGGGAGGCTAGGAAGTAAGTTTGAAGGCACAGGAAAGTGTGCGAAACTGATGAGATGGGTAGTGAACTGGCTTCAGGGAAGGCAACAGAGGGTGGTGGTGGGTGGGGAGCACTCATCCCCAAGGGTAGTGATGAGCGGTGTTCCGCAGGGCTCTGTATTGGGACCAGTGTTGTTTGGGATATTCACTGCAGACATATTACTGGGCATAAAGAGCAGGATCAGTCTGTTTGCTGATGACACCAAGATGGGAGCGGTGGTGGACAACCTAGGGGGATGGCAGGGGTTGCAGGATGATCTGGCAATGCTAGAAACCTGGTCGTATACCTGGCAACTGGGGTTCAATGCCAAAAAGTGCAAGGTGCTGCATTTTGGGGTGAAAAACCCATGGAAGAGTTACCAGCTGGGGTGAGTGCAGCTAGTGGAGACAGAGGAGGAGAAGGATCTGGGTGTGCTCATTATGGGGTCAATGAACAACTCGGCACAATGTAGGAAGGCAGCTGCAAAGACCAACAAAATGCTGGGTTGCATTGCAAAGGTATATCCTCGAGGAAAGGGGAGGTGATTCTGCCACTGTGTAGATCATTAGTTAGACTGCACCTGGAGTACTGCTTGCAGTACTGGTGCCCGTATCTGAAGAGGGACATTAAGTTACTGGAGGGGGTGCAGTGCAGGGTGACAAAGGAGATCAAGGGACTGCCCCAGGGACTTACCATATGAGAGGAGGCTGAGGGAGTTGAACATGTACTCACTGGAGGAGAGGAGGGATGGGGAGATATGATTGAAACCTTCAAGTACATGTAAGGAATAAATAAGACAGGTACAGAGGGGCTGTTCAAAGTAAAGGAGCAAAGGGACACCAAGGGTCTATGATATGAGACTGGAAGGAGGAAGGTTCAGGAGGGAGATGAGGATACACTTTGTTACAGAGAGGATGGTAGCTGGGTGGAATGCTTTACCAGCAGAAGTGGTATCCAGTAGAACAGTGGACTGCTTCAAAAGGGGCTGGGACAGGGCAAGGGGGAGGGTCAAGGTAGGGAAGGTGGGAGAGAAGGGCAGCTGCAGAATAAGGGGAGCTAGCTGCACATTTGTGCAGACTTGATAGACCACTAGGCCTTTATCTGCTGGCAAATTTCATATATTTGTATGTTTGTAATTCAAATACGAGGCACAGCAGGGAGAGGGGTAGGGGCAGGAGGAAGAGCCCACACCCAGCACAGCAGAGAGGACAGGTACTAGGTTTCCAGCGCTGGCAACATTGAGGAGGAGGAGGAGGAGGGATTCCCAAGAGGGGCAATGGAGGGGAAGCTAGAAGATGGCACGGGGGACAGGAATCTGGCAGAGGATGGTGGTAGTGGTAAGGGGGAAGGGCACAGATAGAAGGATGGAAGAAGAGAGCAGGGATAAATGGGAGAGGAGCAAGGCTAGAGAGGTGAATAGGAGGAACTTAGCAGAGGGGGAGGGAGAGCCCAGGGTGAAAGGGAAGGAGGGGGAGGAGTGTGAGAGAGCATTGAGAGGGAGCAGAGATAGGTCGGGGTGGAGGAGGAGTCCGTAAGAGGAAAGGGGAGGGTTTCAGCTTAGGTGGAATCTAGTAGTAGTCACAAAGGTAAACGGGTGGAGGGGGGATGAGGATTGGAGAAGGAGGGGTATAAGTGCTGGGGGATTCAATACTGAAAGGGATAAGATGGAGCAGTAAGGGGGAATGACATAGTCATACCTGGGTGGAGTCCATACCTGGCTTAACTGCAGGCAGGGCGGGGCAGTCAATTTTTAAGTATACTAGGAGGGGTAGGAGGAAACCACATCTTGTGGTGCATGTGGGTACAAGTGATCTGTCAGGGGAGATGGTGGAAGTAGTGAGGGAGAAGTTCGAGGATCTGGGCAGGCTGTGTAGGGAACTAGGGGAATCAGTGGCCTTCTCAGAGGTGCTCCCAGTACCCTGTGCTAGCATGGTGAGGAAGGTAGGGATTGGGGAGTACAACACCTGGCTGAGGGAATGGTGTTGCTCCAGGGGATACAGGCTGGTAGGGGGCTAGGACAGACTCTGGGACAACAATGAACTTTATGCAGGGGATAGGCTACATTTGAGCAGGGAAGGGAAGGAGGTATTAAAGCAGAGGGCAGGGGAATCCATAGCTACAAATGTAGATTTAAACTAGGTAGAGGGGGTGGCGAGTGGACAGATAGTAGGCATGGATCCCAGAGAGAGAGAAGTCAAATGAGCTTACCCCCAGGCTAGCAGGGAGGTACTTGGAGCAGTGGCACGGGGGGGGGGATTAAGATGAGGGTATCCCAGAGAGGGGAGGGGGAAGGGTCAGGTTGGAGGGTGGGCTCACTGAATGCAAGAAGCCTTGGAAATAAATCAGCAGCATTACAGGCTCTCTTGGCAATAGGGATGGTGGACATTGCGGCCATCACTGAAACGTGGACCCCCTAGTACCAGGATTGGGATTTGATAGCCCCAGATTATAGGATATTCTAGAAGGACAGGGCTAAGGGAAAAGGGGGGGGTGTGGTAATATATGTGCAGGAGGGGATAAGGTGCATAAGGGAGGAGGGGGAAGAAAGCAGAACAGATGCCCTATGGATGCAGTTCCAAGACTTAAAAAGTAGGACACTGAGGATGGGGGTGGTGTACAGGCCACCAGCCCAAGGGGACAACCTGGATAGGGAGTTAGCTGAGCAAATCAGAAGGGTCTGTAGGAAAGGGAATACTGTGGTGGTGGGGGACTTCAACCTACCAGGGGTTGAGTGGAGCACCAAAACCACCACAAGTGCAAAGGAGCAGGTCATATTAGAGGCATTCCGGGACAGCTTCCTGGTGCAGTGGTCTGGGAGCCAACTAAATTTAATAGGACTCTAGACCTAGGTCTGTCAAATGGGGAGGCTGTAAGGGATCTGGAGGTGGAGGACCCTTTGGCTGGGAATGACCACCACATGGTATGGTTCACACTCAATATGGGCAGGAAATCAGGACGTACAAGAACAAGGGTGATTGAATTTAAGGGGGTGGATTTTAAAAGGATGGGGGATATTGTGGGCAGGCATCTGGCGGGTATTCTACCATGCATGGATGCTAACCAAAAATGGGACATTATTAAGAAAGGGCTGGTGGAGGCTACTGGGACATGTACAAGAACAAGGAGTAAGGTGGGCAGGGCAAAAAAAAAAAACAGCTGGTTGATGCAGTCATGGAGGGGGTGAGGGCCAAGAAAAAGGCATTTCGGAGACTCAAGAAATCTGGAGGGAAAGACAACAGGGAGATGTATGTGAAGAAGTCCAGGGAGGTTACCAGGCTGGTCAGAGTGGCCAAGGCTTCTAGGGAGCTGAGATTGGTGCAGAGCATTAAGCACAGAGAGAAGGACTTCTTCAGATACATCAGTGAAAGGCAGAAAAACAAAGTTCAGATAATGAGGATAAAGAAGGACAGGGGCTGGATGGAGAGGGGGAGGACCAGGCAGAGGCACTAAATGATTATTTCTGCTGTGTTCACGAAGGAGAAAGGGGGGCAGGCACCACCTGGGAGAGGAGAGGTGGGGGGGAGGTGACTGATACAGGGATCACAGAGGATAGGGTCCTGAAAGGATTAAGGGCACTGAGGGGGGATAAGGCACCTGCTCCAGACGGCACTCACCGTAGGGTACTTAAGGAACTAGCTGAGATCCTGACAGGACCGTTGGCTGACCTGTTCAATACCTCCTTGGACACAGGATGCATACTACTGGATTGGAGGATGGCCCATGTAGTACCCATTCACTAAAGTGTACCCAAGTACGAACCAGGCAACTACCGACCAGTAAGCCTCACATCCATTGTGGGAAAACTGATGGAGATGATCCTAAAAGAGAGGCTGGTGACCTTTTTGGAGAACAATGGTCCCCAAGACGGTCAGCAGCACGGGTTTGTCTCGGGAAGATCCTGCCAGACAAACCTGATTGAGTACTATGACTGGGTGACAAGGGAACTGGACAAAGGCCATGCGGTGGGTGTCCTGGATTTGGATTTCAGCAAGGCCTTTGATTCCATGCCACATGGAGGCTGGGGGAGAAGCTGGAATATTTAGGGGTGGGAACAAAAATGATAAACTGGAGCACCAATTGGCTGAAGGGTAGGCAGTATAGGGTGGTGGTGATGGGGAACTCTCAATGCCGAGGGATGTGATGAGCGGGGTGCTGCAGGGATCAGAGTTTGGACTGGTGTTGCTCAGGATTTTCATTGCTGATATCTCCCACAGGGTCTGGAGCAAGATCAGTCTCTTCACGGATGACACAAAGATGGGAGCAGTGGTAGATGACATTAAAGGGTGGAGGGGGCTGCAGGAGGACCTGACCAAACTATAGGAGTGGTCAGAGGCATGGCAGTTGGGGTTTAACACTAAAAAGTGCAAGTTATTGTACTTCGGGGCTAAGAACCAGGGGAGGAGCTATCAGCTGGGGGGGTACAGCTGGAATGCACCGAGGAGGAGAAGGATCTGGGGTGCTCATAACAGGGAATATGAACAACTCGGCTCAGTGCAGGAAGGCAGCAGCAAAAGCCAACAGAATGCTGGGGTGCATAGCAAGGAGAATCTCCTCTAGAAATAGGGAGATGATCCTGCCCCTCTACGGGTCGCTGGTCAGGCCGCACCTGGAATACTGCATGCAGTTCTGGCACCCATTCCTGAAGAAGGACATCAGATTGTTAGAGGGTGTACAGTGTAGGGCGAAAAATGATCCAGGGATTAGAAGGATACTCCAATGAGGAGAGGCTGGGCGAGCTGAACATGTATTCCCTGGTGGAGAAGAGGGATGGGGGGACAATATCAAAACCTTTAAATACCTAAAGGGCATAAATAAGACTAGTACAGAAGGGATTTTCCAGATCAGAAGGGGGAGGATCATGAGGGGGCACCAGCTGAGATTGGAGGAGGGCAGATTCAGGAGGGAAGTCAGGAGACAGTATTTCACAGAGAGGGTGGTGGACAATTGGAATAGTCTACCTGAGGAGGTAGTAGCCTGTAGCATGGTAGATGGCTTTAAGAGGGGATGGGACAGAGTGAGAGAGGGGGGGTAATTATGAAGAAGGGAGGGGTGGGTGCGGCAGCCGCAAGGTGAGGGGCTAGTTGCACAATTGAGCAGACTAGAGAGACCTTAAGGCCTGTATCTGCTGGCATTTTCGTATGTTCGCATATAAGCCAAGACTTGTTTCCAGGTGCATCCTGGGAGCACAGGTAAATCATGACATCATTCTTAGTTATTCAGGATTGTTTATTTCTAAATGTTCCAGGTATTCTTATAACCATAAGACGGTGTCTCATGCATATAGTTCTAAAATTCGGTAGGTCTAAGTTCAGTTGGCACAGTCCATTTCTCACAAAGGGGATTCGATTAATATTCTGCAAAATAAAACATTCTGGTTATAAATTAAAATTCTATTTTGTTAAACAAAGGTGTTTAACAAGATTTATTATATGTTTATAGCCACTGTTCCAGTGTCTCGGATGGTCATAAGAGTTCTTCTCAAGTCCTTTGTGTGTCAGAAGTGCTCAGCTGTGCTTCTCAGTTCTCTCACCCAAAGAACTTGAGAATGCTCTCTCATAATCATAAGAGACAGGGTAATTGTACATATAAACATATATTAGGGACACTTTGATCATGTCCCTCCTTCGTCTTCCCATTACAAGCAACGAGCTGGATGCTAGTGGAGGGCAAACCATTTTTGGTTGTCAGTTCTAAATGGAACCCAAACATGTTCTAAAGGTTCTTGTTCTGGAACCTCTTTCAAACCTGTTAGTTTGCATTTACTTGAATCATATCATATGCAAGGTGTCATCTTCCTGCAGCACTGAGGTCAGCAATTGCAATCAAAGAGAAAAAGTAAAATCTCCATATAGCAGATTCAACAGCTATAACTGCTAAACTGATAGTGAATAAATTGAAAATGCAATGGCCTGGCTCAAAATACACAGGGTTTATCATCAACTTAATTACGGCTTTACCTCTCATGAGTTATGGTCCTGCCTCTGCACGCTTGAAGATAAATAACATACTTTGAGTCAGGCCATGACATATACCCAAAAACTGGCATACAATTCTTAGGGTGCATTGGCGTAAGGAATATGTAATTTGGTAAGAAAGGCAGAGGGGTAAAGACAGAGACAGAAAGGCAGGTACTACTGTATGTGCCAAAGAAAGCATTGTTGTTACAGCTTTTACTTCCTGGAGTTTTCAGGGGAAGAGTGAAGGCAGTGCTGACAATTAGTCAATTGTAGTATTGAGATTGTAATTACTTGTGTCTGATAAAGGTTTTGGCCAAACAACTGCATTAATTTACTGGAGTTTTTCATTAAGAAAGACAACTAATGTTTCACAGCATATCCCATTATTTCAAGAACTTTGTGAGTGCCAAGCTCATGACTTAACCATTTTACTCTGTCATGGAATCTTTGCATCTGGCAACAAACTAATATAAGAGGGGGCCTTGGAGGGCTCAGTTTTGGTGTGTTTAGGTTCTGAAGGCATTCTAGCCTTACACTGCCATTTGGTCACTGTACTATAGCTGTTTCGATCGCTACCCCTGCCTTGTGGGCTCAACAAGGCTAAGGGGTCTAGGTCCTTTCATCTCCTTCATTATTGGGGGGTGGTGTACCCAAGACTGAGTTAGAAAATTACACAATGCTCCCACCCAGAGTAGGAATAACATGGGCCTGGGGTAAGTATGGTACAACCCTCTGGGATGCAGTACCTTCACACTTCTTCACTAGTTCACCCCACCAGTGAACCAACAAACTGTAGTAACATTCCCAACAAAGCATGCGTTGAAGACTGTTACTTAAATGGTACTCTGATAAAGATTTCAAAGAAAGAACAATGGATTTTATTTAAGGTCAGGAATCAGGCCCTAAATGAACAAGGGAGGAGGCGGGAGCTGGGCTTAGCAACAATTAGGTAGTGCAGTATAGTAACTCGTGGATTATTTTCTATACCCCTCTTGGCCCAGTCTACATTAATCCCAGCTTGTCTTCAGTGCCCTCCGAGGCACAGCCAAATTAATACTTTTCCCAAGGCTGTAATTACTTGCCTTTTCAGGCGCAGCCCTCAAGCTGTGACTACCCCACACCACAGTGCTCTTTACAGACACTTGCTTCAGCTCTCCTGTACTGGAAGCTCTGCCCTTTCCACACTGGTAGCGGTGCTTAAACACCTAACTCTAACTAGGAAGTCCTAATTCTAATTAGGAAGTTCTAATTCTTTTTAAACTTATTTTTTATTAGTTTACACAAATAAAAACAAACATATCCATCCAGAATTCAATACATTAAACATGGACGTAGTCATAATACAATGACAGGAGTTGATATGATTCTAGATCCTGTTACATCCTATTAGGGTAATACCTTTATCTGTAACAATAATTCTAGCAGGATGAGCCATCACTGCCAGGAATGAGGACAGTCCTTGATTGGAGAGCTATACTAAATATTGTACTGTACATGCTGTGGAATAAATGTCCTCTGTTGATTATAGTAAGAGAATAAAACATGTGTAGCATGTGTTACAGCTATTAGCCAAAAATTATATAAACTTTTTACAGCAAAAGTCTGTATACTAACTTTAACATCCCCTTGCAGAATAGCAGGGCAATCTAACAAGAGGTACTGTACAGTACATAAGCCAATTTTACTGGCCATCACTGTTGTAACTCACAGTATAAAAGAACAGCTGTTAGCAGGAACAATACATTCTGTCAAAGAGCAAAACAAAGTATTTGCTGTTCAATAGGAAGGGAGTGGCAGTAATAAAAGAGGCCACAATAAGGTATCAAAATGGAGGTCTTCTACTTGGGAGTATTAGCAGGAAGGCACCATTTTAATTCAAAACAAAACAATGTGTGCTGTAGCTTGAAACTGCCATTGACCTGAAGAACTGTAACTTGTATGTCCAACCAACAATATAAACATTTGTCAAATGGCATAATTCAGCAATACTAAAAATGATCCATTCATCAACAATCATATGGCCCTTCCCACCCCAGACCAGCTCCTGATCACTTACTGACCATAGTGGGGAGCTTCAGGCAAAGCTCCTTAAGAATTGTCTTCTGACTCTGAATCAATTCCTCTGGCGGCAAATTCACAGCCAATTCTGGTAACAATTTTACCGGCATCCTTTGGATCAGTATAGATGTAGGTCCTACCTCCATACACAGTCTTCAGCCTGGTGGGAAGCATTAGCTCATGTTGGACTCTCAATGCAAGAAGCTGTTGTCTTACTTTGTTGAAGGCCTTCCTTCTGGACCGGGTGGAGTAAATGAGGTCTGGAAAAAGGCAAATAGTTTTGCCCTGCCATTCCATGGTTTCAGTCCATCTAGCAACATGCAGACCATCGGCCAGAACAATCATCACAATCTGA
Source organism: Neoceratodus forsteri (assembly GCA_016271365.2). NCBI lineage: Eukaryota > Metazoa > Chordata > Ceratodontiformes > Ceratodontidae > Neoceratodus > Neoceratodus forsteri. The sequence goes on along the minus strand of CM057455.1, from coordinate 303,260,778 downwards.
AGAGGGGGATCATCTCCCAAAGCCTATTGAGGAGTAATTCAGTACAGTTTTTTAATAGCAAAATCTTGGAAGTGCCAGTGGTCAATTAATCTTTGATGTATAAAAGCTTTAAAATCCTCTTCATCAGCATCCTCTGGCATTCCCACCATTTGCACATGTGTGGCTCTGGCCTGATTTTCCAAGTGCTCCAAGTGTAGTCAGAGCACTGAGTTTTCTTTAACAAGGCCCGCTGCTGTTGTAAGAGCTTTAGTAGCAGAGTTGGAAGCATTCTTAACTTCTCCTTGGTCCCCAACCACTGTCGCCTCCAATCTGGTAACTTTGCCTACTAAGGACTGTAACTTGTCATCCATAGACTGGATTGCTTGCAGGAGAGCTGCATTTGTAAGCTGCCCAGCATCAGTCGTCAGGGTGGAAGTCGACGGCGCAGAACTGCTCAAGGCCTTGTCAGATTTCAGTTGGGCTCCATCGGATGCTTGATCACCTCATGTATGTCTCCCCATTGTGCCAATATCAATCTATGTAGCTTCATTTTCTGCACCTAAATCTAGCAAGACAGACTGTGATTGCTGTACAAATAATGAGTTTTTTTTCCCAATAGAATGCTGATTTGGTCCGGAGCTGCGAAGCACGTGTGTGTTCGGTTTAGCAGTTGGCTCTGCCACCCCCCTCAAAGTCCTAATTCTAACTGGGATGCTCCCAATGCTCACTGGATGCCCATCCGTGGAAACAGAATAGGCCAACTGACATTGCACATGGTTAGCTGGTGGTAGTGGTGCCCTTAAACAAAAAATTAGCAATACTTTGCGAAACAGAAAACCCACAAAACCCAAAGGTCACTGAAATGAAAACCTCTAGATGAGATATTTGTAACTCCTGGCCAGATGGCTAAGTTCAGGAAACACTTTTCAACTATTTTACAGGGGTCTTTCAATTGGTTACCATCTGTATTCCCCCAACCCCTATTCACCCCTGAAAAAGGGACTTCTAGTCTCAGTATGCTTACCGGGTCAACAAAATTCAATACATAAATAAATAAGAAATTGCCAGATGCAAAGGTAAGCCTTGGATATGCACAAGGTTTCAGAACCAAGGACTCTCCCTTGCTGTGCAAGGGATTGATGATGCAGTTTGCAGCAATCCCTGTTGGGCTGCTGTTGGGTTGCTCTCTGTCTCTCCTCTCTCACTCTCACTTCCATCTTTGATAGCAGTAGTGTTTCAGGGCATAAGCTTTCATCTGATACAGGTCAGGGATCTCGACCTGGCTCCAGTGATCTGTGTTTCACAGAGTGACTTCTCTTGTGCTAGTGCTTATGGATATGCCCACCCTGCACATCATGGCATCCAGTTCTTCAGAGGTGGTAATGACCACTAACTACCTGGCCGTGAAACTGATCAAGTGGATTCAGTCACAGTTCAGAGTACAGCACTGCAAACGTGTCTATCAAGCTGTAGCTTACAGCTTCAAGATCCTGCAGTGCTCAGCACATGAATACCTCTCTTTTACAAGTAGGGAATCTGCATTTCACTTCTCAGTTTGTCTTCAGACAGATATGTAGTTTGTCTCCACAGCACAAGCTGTCATCATCACTTCCTCCCTTGCAGGGATGCACACACATGTACATTTGCTCTCTGAAGATCTCACATAGCTATGACTTGGGTTCAGAACATCCCCTGCTGTTCAATGGGTAATTGACATCTCAGACTGGTCACTCTAGCTGACAGTCCAAGCAGGCAGTCCTGGAGATCTGTCACTCAACAGATGATTGGCAAGTGAAAAGATGCCTACATTTATTAGGTCCATCACAGGTCCAGGAGCCATTGTTGCTCTCTCCTCAGGCAGAGTCACCAGATTTGTTGGACAGTCACCCTCCAAACCCATCAACGTGCTATTCAAGGTCAGAGGTGACAAAACTGGCTGCTGCTTTATAGTCCAAAAGCAATTTTCCACAAAAGTCCTTACACAATCTTCTCAGTTTGACACAAATCCACACCCCAAACAAGCATGCATGGGTGCAAATTTGTATCCGGTTCAGTTGACGTAATGACCGAATAATTCCCAGTCTAGTCAGAAGCACTGCAAGGCTGGCTCTGTAGTCAGTGGCAGACACCTCTGATGTATGAGCTGCAAGGGATTTTCAAAGGTATAGTAGCTCCATGGGGTTACACTAATTGTGTGTCATACTGCAGTTAAGGAACGACAAACATCCAAACTGCACACATAATATTAACTTTGGACCAGTAAGTTAAATGGTACATTATGTAATGAGAAAGAAATGATATAACCTACAGTAACTGGAAACTGAACCTAGGCTCCCTGAATATGATGCCATGCTCCTAGTCTCAGACTTTTATTATTTCTTTACATTTTGTCCAGCAGGGTGCACTAATCTGCCAAAGACCATTTCCAGGCACATCACTGGGACAGTAAAAAGGACTTGACGGTACATTTTGACAGGGGCAACAGAGGTTGGATACGCAGACACTAAAATGCAAAATGTGCATGAAAAAAAGAAGCTGCAGAAATGGTGCAATAGAGCATAGCCAATGCTCATAAATATCATGAGCCATAACATGATGAAATAAATAAATTCAGAATTATATCGAGCAAGACAATCCAGTTGACAATGTGCAGATAACAACTTATAACGTGTGTGGTGTAGTAATAAAAATACTGGGGTGCGTATACAGCATATTTTTCAGTTGGCAAGTTAGAACAGAAGCAAAGGAGCAGAAGATGGAGAAAACCTGGTGCTAGGCAAGAAAGGGCTGGCAGGTGGAAGGGGGATGCAATTTAAGTAGGTGGGGCTAGAGCAAAAGAGTCAGGCATGATTAGTCAGCTTGCAGAAATGACATTTAAGAATGAAAGGGGAGGAGGAAGAAAGGATGGGGGCAGTTGCTCCACAGACAAAGGAGTCTTGTAAGAGAAAGCAGCTTCTCCGGCAGCTTGTTTGAAGTGGGAATAAGAAATGGCTGGTGGTCAAAACTAAGCTTTCCAGAGAATAAGAGAAGGGAATGAGGAGGGAAGTGAGGTCACAGGGGAGAATAGTGAATCAGAATTAGGAAATGAAGAAGATTCAGTGAGAGAGGCACTTACCACTAAGGAAAGTTGAGATTACACTCAGCGGTGGTGAGTTTGTAGGGCACAGTCATGGCAGAACTACAAAAAGAATGGAAGATGGGGTCCAGTATGGCCAGGATGGACCTGAAGGCAGCACTGTAGACCAGATGTCCATAATCAAAGGCTGGGAGGATCATTTTTAGGATGATAGCCTGATGGGCAGGGAAGTGGATATAAGCTTGTTCCCTGTACAGTATGTCAAGTATGGGAAGGAGTTTAATGTGGATGGCACTGCTGTGACTGGAGAAGACACGATGCATATCCAACCACACTTCATGTTATTTGAAGGTGGGGACTTCCTTCAACTGGGAGTGTTCCAGGATCATTACGACTTGGGGTAAAAAATGTTTGACTACCCGCTGTCTGGTGTCACAGGTCAAGGAGAACATTTTTTTTTTTTTGTAGTTAGGGTGAGTTTGTTCACACAGAAGCCACACTGGAGTCACACTTCCTTCCAATTTAAGAGGTGATGTGCTTGTAAAAACCCTGTGTCATTTCAGTAGTGGGGCTCTAGTGTGCCAACTTTAACTGTGGAGGTTGTCCAGTACTATGAAAAGTGGGATCTGGATCTTGTTAGGTTTCTAGGTCTCTTGGGTACATCTGGTCTGGTTGAGTCCTCCATCAGGGAATGTACTGTCACTGTTGATCCATATAGGACAGTGGCATTGGCACTGCACACCCTGGTGCTAGACCTTTCCTGCCTTGTGGCCTCTAACCAAAGCACTTCCTGGTACACAGATGAACTTCAGCAATTGAAGGTCCAAGGCAGGAAGTTAGAGCACAGGTAGTAGAAGTCCCAAGCACATGACAACAGGCCCTAGTGGCCCATTATAAGGCTACCGGGGGACAAGTAGTACCATGAAGAAAAATAAGTTTCAAGCTTGATTGCAGCTCCAAAGAATGGACTAGTCACACTCTTCCACACAGTAGACAAAGTAATACCTCTGTAATGTCTACAGTGTGGAGAACCAGTCTCCTTGGAGAGGTCTGGTGCAACTCAATCAATTCTTTTAAGACATGATTGTCGGTATCTGGGATCAGGTGTCCTCTGGTACTGGGTCAATATAGCGCTGCCGAAACAGTGCATGAATAACTGCGTGGTCTAAAGCGCGGAATGAATTAAGGCGGTGGGTATAATAGCAGTAGGAAACTACTGCTACCTCTGTCGCTCACTAGGAACTGGAGAAAGGACTGAAGAGGCCACAGGTGCTGTGCCTGCTCAAGCTGCTCCCATGGTGAAGTGGCTAAGGCACAAACATCTGTAACAATGAAGACCCGAGGATCGGGGTTTGATTCCCTGTCTCCCAAGATGCTTGTTTTTTTGTTTTTAAAAAAATAAATAAATAAATGTTCTCCCACTCCTGAGTTTTCCCTTTTCCTCTCAGTTCACACCCCCCTCGGTATTAGTTAATTAAGCTTGGGGATGTGTGGGGGGTGCCAGGGTGGCCCCCCTTGCCCCCTTGCATAAACAAAGATTTTGGTATTGTTGCCAACGGTGTGCACTGTTGTGTTGCAGTCAGAGTTTCTACCAACCTTATTTTGCCACATGCCATTTTGTGTGCAGCATTATTGTTTTGCGCTATTTTGGCCATGACATTATGACCACGTGCCATGTTCTCCATTGCCACTAATTGTGGCAGCAAGGAAACAGCAGAGAGGATGCAATGGCTGTTAATTCATGGACAGTATTGCATCAAATGGATGAGAAAGATGTTTTTCAGCTGATTGCTGATATGCAAAACACTTATAGATTGGACCCAGCTCAACACAGTTTCTCTTGAGTTTGATTTTTACCTTAACTCTAGTCTTTGCTCGGATTGTCAATGCCTCTTTAGGAAAGGCCTTCTTCCTACTTCATTAAAGAGGTGATGCTCAAGAAGTCGTCTCTTGATCCCGACAACTTGTCAAATTATAGACCTATCTCCCACCTTCCACTGGTTCTATGTCATAACGGTGATTGTGGAATAGCGATCGCCACTTCAGTGAGTGTACATCGTCGAATACTAATTACGGCGATGTATACTTGCAGCGACTAAAAAACAGGTGACTGGTTTTCTATGTTATGTGGGGGGCTGTGCTCCCCCCCACTCAAGAATTCTCAACTCGGGGGTGCATGTTGGACAGGGGATGTAAAACTTAAAAAAAATGAAAACCCCAACCGACACAAAAATACAATTGTGCCCAGAACCGAACCAGGCACCCTTCCAACCCCAGCCCACCACCTACCCACCATGCCACATGGCCAGTTTGGCAGCTGACTGCCACACTCCACTCCACATACTCTCCCTCCCATTCTGCCCACCACAAGACGTGCTCCTTTCCCCCCCATGCATGTGTGTGTATATAGCGACATCCTGTTGCTGTACTCGCCTACCCCTGTATCCCGTCGCTACCCTGCCAGGTAGTCTAGAACACAGGCACCATGATTGAGTGGCCCTTTTTGAAAGCATTCAATCATGGTCGCCTTGTTCACTGGATACCCCCTCCACTCATTGGCAAAGGTTGTTGAAAGAGTGGTTGCATAGCAGCTGACAGAGCACCTAGAGGATAATGATATCTTTGAGCCATTCCACTCTGGCTTCCACAAGTATCCCAGCACTGAGACAGCCCTTATCAAGGACAGCAATGATCTCTCCTTGGTGAGGGACTGAGGAGAGCTTTTTATTCTTATTCTGTTTGATCTGCCATAAGTTTTTGGCACCATTGATTACAGAAAGATGGACAGATTTGTGATGCATGGCGCACTGTCAGGTACTGTTCTCCAATAGTTCCATTCATTCTCCTCATAAATGGAGCAATCAGTGGTGATGGAGTCATACCAGTCATTGGTGATTGCCCCGGACTGTGGTATACAAGGATGTCTCCTCTCTCCTGTGATTTTCACGGTGTTTAATCTTCTGAAAGTAGAGCTTACAAGATGCTACAGCACCGCATTTCACTGGTATGCAGATGATACTGAGTTGTATCTGTTCTTTACTCCCAATGAGGTTTTGCTCAGTCTGTTGTTAGAGCAATACCTTAAGGAGACATGAATCTGGGTGGAGTCCAATTGGTGGCACTTAATGTAGGAAAAACTGAACAGAGACACAGCAGAACTGAACAGGGGTAGAGTGGTGCAGGAAGAACTGAACAGGGGAACAGAAAGACAGGGATGAGGCAAGACAGAAGAAAGGCAGGGTAAAACTGAGATAAGCAGGGGTAGCTGATTGTAGTAGCTAAAGAATGAGGAAGTTAAAAAGGGAAGAGGAAAGTCATGGGGGGCTTCAGGAAAAAACACAGGCAAGAATGGGAGGGGTAATAGGGCAATGGGCAGGGTGAAAAAGGTGCGGAGAGCCATGTGTGCTAATGCAAGGAGTCTTGGAATCAAAATTCCAGATTTGGGAGCCATCAGGGCAGAGGCCAATCTGGATTTAGTGGCCATAACAGTGTCAAGGTGCACTAAGCACCATGACTAACACATGGCCATACCGGGCTACTCTATATTCAAGAGAGACGAGGGAGGGAGGAGGGGAGGAATGGTTGTTCTATATTTGAGGGAGGGAATCATGGCCACAATGGTACAGGGGCACCATGAGAAAAAGGAGGTGCTGGAGGTGCTGTGGGTTACCCTGGAGACAAGCTCCTCGATCACTATCCCTACTGGGGTAATGTACAGACTTCCAAAAAAAGAGAGACGAGTTGAATAAGGCACTTGGGGATGTCACCATCAGAATGGCAAGTAAGGGGAGGTGCTGCTATTTGGCGACTTCAATCTGCCAGTTGTGGAGTAGAGCTTTCAATCTGTGGCTTCAGCAAGGAGTAGGACAATCCTTAACTCCCTACAAGGGGCTTTTCTCAGGAATCTAGTCAAAGAACCCACTAAGATGGGGGCAGTGTTGGACATGGTGCTTACGAACAGAGACAGTGCTGCAGACATCACAGTGAGCAGTCCCCTGGGTACCACTGATCACTGTACAGTGTGGTTTAACATTAAGACAGAAACAGAGGCTAACCATACAAGAACGAGAGTCCTGTACATTAGGAAGGCAGATTTTAAAGAGGGATTGCCTCCGAAACCGCCTCAAGGGTGTGGAATGCCAGGGAGGGGTGGAGTCAAAATGGGGAAAAGAAGGGAGGGAATAGCCAAATCAGCCTTCCTCTGTGTAAAGGAATTGAGTAAAAGCAGAAGGAAAAATACACCATTATGGTCTCTAAGGGGAAATTGTTTAACCAGGAAAGGCACGCTAGACTGGAACTTGTTTCCAGGTGTGACCCGGGAGCACAAGAAAGTTAAGTGACTTGCTCAGTCACACAGTATGCCAGTGTGGCTGTGGGATTCAAACCCAGGTCTTCAGGTTTGCATCCCAGTGCCCTTAACCACTGTGCTGTACTGCCTCCTAAGGAAGTGTCAAAGGTGGTAAAGTAAAAAAGTGTGGTATTTAGAAGGCATAAGGAAACACAGAAGGAGGAGGACAGGGAGGTATAACAAGTAAAGCAAAGGGAAGCAGACAAGGTGGGGAAGGGAGCAAAGGCTCAGACAGAGGATAGAATAGCCAAAGGGGTCACTAAGGAGGACAAGACTTTCTTCAGATACTGTACATAAGTGAGAAGACAAAAGCAAGGAGAGAGATAGTGAGGATTAGAAGGGTGGAAGGTTGACACTGTGCAGAAGAAGACCAAGAAAAAGCAGGTATTCTAAACTGACACTTCTACGAACATACAAACATACGAATGTGCCAGCAGAAGCAGACCACCCGGTCTATCTATGTCTGCTTGACTGTGCAGCCAACACCCCTAGTTTGAAGCTGCCCCACCCCCTCCCCTTTGTCATCCCACTGCCTCCCTCCACCCTCACTCTCCCCTGTTCCCTGTCCCATGCCCTTTTGAAGCCGTTCACGAATTTACTTGATACCACCCATTCTGGTCAGGCATTCCATTTTGCTGCCGCCTTCTCTGTGAAATTGTGTTTCCTCATTTCCTTCCTAAATCTTCCCCCCCTATTCTTAGCCCATGCCCCTTGGTGACCCTCTCCCTCCTTAACTTAAAGACCCCATCTGCCCCATCCTTATTGATTCCCCTCAGAAATTTGAATGTCTCTATCATGTCCCCCCTGTCCCTTCTATCCTCCAGGGAGTACATTTTCAGGTCTCCCAGCCTACTGTCATAGTCTCTCCCCTCCATTCCACATATCATCTTTGTTGCCCTCCTCTGCACCCCCTCCAGTAGCCTGATATCATGCTTTAGGTATGGCCTCCAAAACTGCACACAATACTCTAAGTGCGGCCTTACCAGCGACCTGTAGAGGGGCAAGATCACCTCTCTTCGCCTGGACAAAAAAACCCTCGCTATGCACCCAGCATTTTGTTCGCTTTGCAGCTGCTCTCCTGCACTGGGCAGTGTTGTTCATGGTCCCTGTTATCATTACCCTAGGTCCTTCTCCTCCTCAGTGATCCCAGCTTAACCCCCCCAGCCAGTATTCTCTCCTTGGGTTCTTCACCCAAAGTGCATAACCTTACACTTCTTTGCATTGAACCCCAGCTGCCACCTCTCTGACCACTCCTCTAGCTTGCGTAGGTCCCCCTGCAGCTGCTTCCATCCCTCCTCTCCATCTACCACTGCTCTGATTTTGGTGTGATCAGCGAACAGACTTACCTTGCTCACCACCCCATGTGCAATGTCCGATATCTAGAGCCCAAACAATACTGGCCCCAACCCAAGCACTGAGGCACCCCACTTGTCACCGGCCTTGGAGTTGAGAGCTCCCCTCTCACCACCACCCGTTGCAGCCTGTCACTCAGCCAGCTTGTAATACAGTTCATCATTTTTGCCCCTACACCAGTTAGCTTCTCCCCTAGTCACCCATAAGGCACCGAATCGAAGGCCTTGCTGAAGCCCAAGTAAAGAACATCCACCGCATGACCCTTATCCAGCTCACCTGTCACCCAGTCATAATATTACATAGAAACATAGAATTTGATGGCAGAAAAGGACCGCTTGGCCCACCCAGTCTGCCCATTTCCCTACCTAATGGATAAGCTGCAGATCCTAGTTAACCAGCAGCCTACTTCTTTCTACCCCCACCCCCTAGAATTGCCTTATGACTGTCCCATGCATGCTTGAATTCAACCACTGTTTTTGACTCCACAACCTCCAGAAGGCCGTTCCATGCATCCACAACCCTCTCTGTGAAAAAATACTTCCTTACATTACCTCTGAGCCGCCCCCTATCTTCAAATTGTGCCCCCTTGTTCTTGCACACCTCTTTTTTTGAAAGATGCTACCCTCTTGGACTTTGTTGATTCCCTTGAGGTACTTGAAAGTTTCTATCATGTCCCCCCTCTCCCTCCTTTCCTCGAGGCTATACATATTAAGCTCCTTTAGTCTCTCTCCATATGTCTTCTGGTGCAGACCCTGCACCATTTTAGTTGCCCTCCTCTGGACAGCTTCCATCTTGTCTATGTCCTTGCAGAGATTGGGTCTCCAGAACTGCACACAGTACTCCAGATGGGGTCTCACCAGCTGTCTGTACAGAGGGATAACAGCTTCCTGTTTTCTTCTGGTGATGCCTCTCCCTATGCATCCCATTATCCCCCAGCCCTCCTTACTGCCCTCTCACATTTCTTGCCCACCTTTAAGTCATCTGATATGACTACCCCCAGGTCCCTTTCCATTTTTGTTGTTGTTAGTATCTCACCCCCCACTGTGTACTCTTCCCCTGGGTTTTCTTTCCCAGGTGCATTACCTTGCACTTCTTAGCATTGAATCTAAGCTGCCATACATTTGACCATTTCTCTAACCTTGAAGTCCCTTCTCATCCTTTCCACCCCACCTTGTGCATCAACTCTGTTGCAGATCTTTGTCATCTGCAAAGAGACATACTTTCCTTCCAGTCCCTCTGCAATATAACATATAAAGACATTGAAGGGACAGGTCCGACTCCCTCTGGGTACCCACTAGTAACCCCCTTTCTTCAGAGTGGACTTCATTTACTATTACCCTCTGTGTCCTATTCTCCAGCCAATTCTTTACCCAGGCTATCACCTTGGGACCCATTCCCAGGCTGGCTAACTAGTATATTAATCTTTTGTGTGGGACTGAGTCAAATGCCTTTCTAAAGTCTGGGTAGGCCATGTCCACAGCCCCTCCCTGATCTACTACTTTGGTCACCCAGTCAAAGAAATCTATTAGATTCATCTGGCATGACCTTCCTTTTTTTTTTCTTTTTTTTTATTTAATACACTTTGATTCCAATGCCACATTACAATGAAAATGAAAAACATTGACAAGGCCTTAACAAAACAATATACCATTCAACAGTTTGTTATTCCGAAGGCCACCGCCACAGAAATGGACATTGAGTCTTTTACTATTAATATCATCGAAAGAAAAAAAAAAAAGGACAAACTAACTACCCCTGATTCTTCCCTACCCCCCCACGTAATTCTGCAAATAGAAAGAACCACATAACACCCATGTATAGAAGACCTATTCTGCAGTAATATTCTAATTTTTCCACACCATTAAGACTGCTTCCAGAGGGACCCATTTTACATTATATGAATGCACCCTATTGCCCATCTGAGCTATATGCCTCTCTAATTGTAGTGCCAACAAAACCTCTTTATGCCATTCGATAATTGGAGGTGCAAACTCATCTATCCAGTGTCGTAAAATAATCGCTTTAGCTGCAGCTGCAATGATAGCTATGTATGCTTTCTTCTGTTTGCTCATTTCCTCAGGTAAATGATTAATCAAGCAAATTTCAGATGTAAAGTAATGGTCAAGTTCAAGGAAGAAGCTGAGCGATTTCTAAATTGCACTCCAAAGTGGTTGAATTTTGGGGCACTCCCATAACATATGAAGTAGATCTCCATTATCAACTTTACTTCTGTTACATTGAGGGAATGCGAGCTTACCTATTTTATGTAATTTAACTGGGGTATAATATAAGTTGTGCATAATGTTAAACTGCTGCAACCTATATCTGTCCTGCTTTACATACTTATATAGATTGCCCCAAATTTGGTCCCAAACTCTGACATCTTCCCTCATCCCAAGTTTCTGTGTCCAATAATAACAGATACTAGCGGGCCACTCTGAGACAATTCTCTGGATTTCCTGATACAGTCTGGAAACCGAATGGGGTTGATCTGCTATGTATAATAACGAGGACAGTTCAATCTTATTTACTGCCGGTTGCTTCAAGATCCTAAGGCAAGTTTAACCACGCCACTGACTTGCCAATACTTGAAAGCATCCCCTTTCGCAGCAGGTATTTTTGAACTGAATTGCTCAAATGGCAATATTTCCCCTTGAGGTGCGACATCACTGAGACGCAACCCCAAGAGAAGCTTCCAGAATGTAGGGGGAATCGGCCTTTTCTGAATTTGGAAATGCACATTCTGAATTAATGGCTGTTCCAAAGAATTATGCCAGCTCACCCCAAGTATCCCCTGTGCCTGATGTAAGGCCCTAATTGACCAACCAATCGGAGTATATTTAAGAATTTTGGGAAGATATCGTGGGTCCATATAAATAGCTGAGTCGAGGGTTATGTATGCTTTGGCCACAAGATACCTCTCAATAATGACCCACGGTGGGTAGATAGGCTTTTGAACTTTCTGAAGATATAGACTGGGTCCATGAAACCACCTTACTAATATGTGATGCTACAGTATATAATAGTTAAAGAAGGAGGGAAGCACCAGACCTCCCTGCTTCCTGGGCCTAGTAAGTTTAACGTATGCCCTCCTTACACTCTTCCCCTTCCATATGAAATCATTGAGTACTTTCTGCAAGTTATCAAACCATGACTTGGGTAAATAAAACCCTAACATATTTAGAGGGTAGAATATTCCTGGCAAAATATTCATCTTCACTGTTTCTACTCTAGCCCAGAATGATAAAGGCAATATCTTCCACCTCTCTAGGTCTAGTTTTATTATATTAATCAACTTATTAAGGTTCTCTTTAATCATAGTGAACATGCACTTTGAGATCTTAAGACCAAGATAATTCAGTGATCTGGATTCCCAGTTAAGTCCCAGCTCTATGCAATATTTGGTAGGCATTTACCATTTAAGGGAAAAAGCTTAATCTTAGATAGGTTAAGCTTGTAGTTCGACACTCTGGAGAACTGTGCTATTACTTGTAAAATTGCCAGTATACTAACCTCAGGTTCCTCCATATGTAAAAGCAGATCATCTGCATAAGCGGAAATTAAGTACCTATGATTACCAATATGTATTCCCTTTATATCCTGAGAAACTAACAATCTGCGAATTAGAGGCTCTGTGTAAAGATTAAACAGTAGTGGGGAGAGCGGGCAGCCCTGTCTGGTGCCACAGGAAAGAGGAAATGGGTCTGAGAGGACTCCATTACACCAAACTCGGGCCCTAGACGAGTCATATAACAGTGTAATCCATTTTATGAATCCACCTGGTAGGCCAAATTTCCATAGTGTTGCAAACAAAAAATCCCAAAAGACCCGATCGAACGCTTTCTCAGCGTCTAGGGCCAACAAAGCTGCCGATATCTGCATATTCTTGGCATGAATTATTAAGTGATGAAGCTTCCTCACATGGTCACTGGACAGTCTACCTTTCATAAATCCTACCTGCTCATCACTCACCATCATGCCCATTAATGGACTGAGTCTATTAGCTAGCACTTTTGCCAGTATCTTAACATCCGCATTTAAAAGCGATATCGGCCGGTAGTTACCTGGACATAGCGGATCCCTATCCGGATTAGGGATAAGGGTAATAAGGGCCTCTAAGAAGCCCCTTTCTGAAAACCCCTCAAGGTACCAGAAATTGTATACTTCTGTGAGAACTGGAGAAATTTCCTCCACAAATGCCTTGTACACATTAGTAGAAAGGCCATCCGGTCCTGGGGCCTTATCTGGGGCAAGTTGGGCTATGGCCTGCTTCAATTCCACTTCCTGTATAGAGAGCTCCAAACTCACCGCTACCATGTTAGAAATCTGGGGAAGAGTTACCGATTCCAGGTACCTCTGGATCTCATCAGGTTCTCCCCTATCTATTTTTGGAATAGAATATATTGTCTGAAAATAGGATCGGAAGGCTGCCACAATTTCCCTAGGGTCCTTAATTGGGGATCCATTCAGATTAATTTGTAACACTGTAATATGCCTATTAGATTCTAACCGACGAAGCTTAAGTGCTAACAATTTACCTGCCCTCTCACCAGTTTCCAGATATTTAAGTTTAGTTCTCTTGAGGGCTAACTCCGCTTTTTGTAACATAATTGATTCAAACTGTGCTTGTAGTTTATGTAATTGTGCCCAGTCTGAATCAGACGAGCTTTGACTGACACTACCCTCTAAAACCTGAATTGAGTTCGCAATATCTGTGAGCTGTGCTTCATTTTTTCTACGTCTGGTAGAGGAAATCCAGATACATTCCTCTCTCAACGTGCACTTCAGTGCTGCCCAGATCATATCGATCTTAGAGACAGAGCCCAGATTGTCATTTAGGAAATGAGATATAAACTGTTTCAGGTGATTTAAAGTGTATGAATCCTGCAGTAGTTGGTTGTTGAATCTCCACATAAAGTCTCTCCTGACCCCAGGGTTAGGTGTATACTTAATTGAAACTGGGGAGGGATCTGAGATAACTCTAGTATGTATTTCTGCCATGGAGATAGATAGGAGGGAACTTGTACTAATAAGAAAATAGTCAATCCTTGAGCAAGTCTTGTGTGGTAATGAAAAAAAAGTATATTGTCTAGATTCTGCGTGAAACACTCTCCAGACATCAACAAGACTTGCTTTCTCTATAAGCTCTTTTAAGGCTCTCTGTGAGGGAGATAAACCCACACGCCTGTTATCCAATCTATCAAGTCATAACTGTGGTGTAATGTTCCAGTCCCCCCCAAGTAAAATTATTCTATCCAGATAGTTGCTTATCTTATCAAGCAGTTGGGTAAAGAATTGTCGAGAATCGTTATTTGGACCATATATTGAGCCTATGAGCACCTGTTGCGAGGCAAGAGTGCCTAGCAACAAAATATAACGACCGTGTATGTCCCATATCTCCTTTTCTAATTGAAAATTTACCCTTTTGTTAATTAGAATGGCCACACCACCCCTATTTGTGGATGTCCCTGCTCCGAATACCTGACCTACCCAATATTTACAAAATAATTGAATATCCTCCCTTTTAAGATGCGTTTCCTGTAGGCAGACCACATCACATCCAATATTAGATAAATGCTTCAACACAATCTGCCTTTTACACCTATCTCGGGCCCCCCTAATGTTCCAACTCACAATATTAAACAGTCCTGACATGGTCATTAACCCCAAAACTCCAATTTCCTTGTAGCCAATAGGTCTTGTGGGCGTCCATACGTGTCCAGATGTGGTTCTTTCTATTTTTTATCGAAATTATGAAGAAATTATATCCCCCACGAATATTTCCCCCAATAACACTCTCCAAAACCCACCAGACAAAACATGAAACTCTACCCCCAGGTCTAACAACTGAGCTCTCCACCACAATCATCAGGTGATGCTCTTTTCAAACCCAGTGGAAAGTCCCCCCGGCCCCTTTCCCCAGTATTCTGACCCCATTGATGCGTAACCCTTAATTAAGTATATCTTATAGCGAGTCTGCACACAATGAAATGATTATTAGCTAAAGCATCTTGATTAATTGAAAAACTCCCCTGTCCATCCAAAGACGAGTACCCTATTATTTATCCACTAGGGGTACGCCCCCGCAGGAGTGTAGTTATAACAAGTTCAATAATTCGAAAGGGCTGGCCCTTCTGTCCGCCCAAACCCCTATAGTGCTATTCATGTGCCCTCTAGTGGAGACAAAGGAGTATGACTGCAAATCTATCCAAAATTAAACTCAAGTTAAACTAGGACCTGAAACTATTCCTATCTGAACCGCTACCCCGAAAAAAGTACATTGATACACGTGCATAATGATCATTAATTACTATACTAACAAGAGGCAATTGCCAAATTTCTGGCTCTGCCTAAAACCGTTGGTTGAATCTCCTCCAAGGGCCAATCTTCGGTGATCAGTTCAAGTTACGCTATTACCTCCCCCTGGTTAAACATACCATCAAAAAAAAGCACTTTACTTGGCAAGTGATGCCCGTTCTATTCTACTCGCCCCTTATCTCTAATTATGAAGACCCATGTAAACACGTTTGTAATTGCCAGAAGTCTCATAATATGGCCCCACCCTATGAAGTCATCCAAAATGGGTAATAACTCCCGGGAATCACTTAGATAAGTCCTTTTTAGCTCTAGATATCGTATTTGACCACAAATTAAGAGGACTAATGTGAGGTCTCTCCAGTGTTTGATTTTAACCAGTAATTATTGCTGGAAAACAGAGTCAGTGCATCAGGAGGTGGTGAAACTGACGACTTAACTTTCCGTGGAGCAGCTGTAATCAGGAGCAATACTTTAGAATTAAAGTCAGTCCTTCTCTGATCATGTCTCTATGCGGCGACAAACACCAATTCAGATCTTCCTAAATCCCCTGTCGAAAAACCTCCTTCATATACCACAGTGATAGAAAAGTCACTATCTGTTGACACGGCAAAACAGGATTCCACCTGATCTGATTGCCGTCACCAGGAGTTCGCATGGGTGACGTCATATGGCAATACGACATGCTCATATTAAATTAAGAGCGTACACCGGTGTTCTCTCAATCATGCCAGAAATAGAGACTATGTCAGTTCAGGTCTTTTTTTTAAATCGATTGATGGACAATATCAATCTCTATTAGCACAACAGGCGACATATCATTTGACGTGATTCCCATCTCTGAAAATATGTGTGTATCACAAAACATCTGGCAACATAATGAGCTCTTTCTACCGACTCAATCTGAGCAAGTTACCATAGCAATAATAGTAGGATATACAGTATAACACTAGTAATTTGTTATGTCTATTTTCCACGCATCCCCCGCAGCCCGGATCATTTAAATAAGTCAGGGAAAAGCTTTTGAAGCTCTTGCTGAATTGCATCAGGGTTCTCAAATGAATGCCATTGGTCTTTGCTTTTTACTTGCAATAAAGCCGGGTATTTGTCCCGATATTGTATGCCTGCAGCAATCAACTTCGATACGAATGGATGTAGTGCTTGCCTCCTGAGTCTGGCAGACTGCGGCAGGTCATGTGTAATTCTAATCCTCTTGCCTTCCCACAAAACTTCTTGTAATGATTTAACCTTTGCCAGAATGTGTTGCTTGTCGAGATAATTTAGCAATTTGCACACAATCAGCCTAGGCTGAGCACCTGGCGGAGGAGGGGGACGAAGGGATCTATGGGCTCTCTCCACGACGTAGCTGGCTCCATTGGGAGACGGACCAGCAATTTTCTCTAACAGCTTTTGCACAAATGAAATTGGAGATGTGCCTTCCTCTCTCTCGGGGATCTCTGTTATAATTATGTTACTTCTCCTACTCCTTCCTTCGAGGTCTTCCAGTTTTTCCTCAATTCTTTTAACCTTCTTATTCGTGATAACCCGATCTAATTCCAACTTGTCTGTCCGCCCCTCCATTGATTTAATTCGGACCTCGGTATCGCTGACTCAAGTGCTTAAAGAGTCCAAGGAAGCCTTAAACCCACGTACCTCTGTGGAGATTTCCTCTATGGCACTTTGCAGCGGCATTATGATTTCTAGAAATCACTCCTCTGTTACGGCAGTGGATCCTGGGGTTGGCTTACTAGGCCCTTGGCGAGGACGCTTTGAGGCCTGTTCCTTCTCTGGGGATGGCGGTGGTGTGTGCTTCAGAAGCTGCTTTTTTACATATGCTTCCATTTTTGAATAATCCAGCTTGTTCAGACGTTGCCCTGAATTCAGATGCAGAAGTATGTCAGGTTTTACGCGATCCGGAATTACTGTCTTTGATATTTTAAGCTAGGTAGAGAGCAGAGCTGCGCCACCACGCTGCCTCCCTCTAGGCTGCCATCACGTGATCCTGGCATGACCTTCCTGCTGTGAATCCATGCTGCCTTGGGTCCTGTGCCCCTCTGGCCTCTAGGTACTTGACAATTCTTTCCTTCAGAAGTGATTCCATCATTTTCCCTATCACTGAGGTTAAACTAAAAGGTCTGTAGTTTCCTGCTTCTGCCCTGCTCCCACTTTTGTGAAGGGGAATCACATCTGCCCTCCTCCAGTCCTCAGGTACCACCACCCATCCTCCCATGATTTGTTAAAGAGGGTAGTCAGTGGTGTCACTAGTTCTACCCTTAGTTCTTTTAGAATTCTGGGATGAATCCCATCAGGCCCCATTGCTTTGTTCACCTTCAGTTTTAAGAGTTCTTTCCAAACCCTTTCTTCTGTAAATGGGCTGGTATCAACTTCTGTATCCAAAGTGTTTCTATTGTTTGTTTTAGGTACCTCCCCCTCTTCCTTTGTAAATACTGAGCAAAAATATTTGTTTAGTATCTCTGCCTTTTCACCATCACCCTCTGCTCCCCCTTTATTAAGCCTCACTATCCCTCCCTTAGTCTTCCTTCGCTCCCTGATGTACCTAAAAAAGGTTTTATTTCCCTTCTTAACTGAGTTGGCTATCTTTTCCTCAGTTTGGGCCTTTGCTGTTCTGACTGCCTTCCCAGCTTCCTTTTGTTTTAACTGATACAATTCTCTGTCCTGCTCCTTCTGTGATTCCTTGTACTTTCTGAATGCTTTCTTTTTCTCTTGAACCTTCACTGCTACCTCCTTTAAGAACCATAGTGGTTTCTTACATCGTTTTGTTGTGTTTATTTGCTTCACACAAACGCTTGTCACCTCTGTGATGGCAGTTTTTATTATTCCCCATTGTTCTTCCACCCCTCCTTCCTGCCCATTTGCTAGTGCATTCCTTAGGCACTCACCCATTTTGGCAAAGTCAGCCCTCCTGAAGTCCAGTACTTTTGCCTTTGTTTGGCTTGACTCTATTGCTGTGTTTATTGTGAACCATACTGTTCGATGGTTGCTAGTTCCTAGATGGCTATCCACTTCTACATCTGTGATCCTCTCTCCATCTCCATTTGAGAGAACCAGGTCTAAGATTGCTCCCTCTCGAGTGGGTTCCAATACTAGTTGTCTAAGGCATGCCCCCTGTAGGGCATCTAGAATAACCCCACTCTTAGAAGTGGCTGCTGCAACTGCACTCCAGTTAACATCTGGCATATTCAGATCACCCATTAGCAGTATCTCCCCTTTATCTGCCATTCTAAGTATACTTTCTATCATTTTCTTGTCCATTTCCTCCCCTGAGAGGGGGGTCTGTATATAACCCCTGTGCGGATTGTGGTGCCATTGCCTGCCTCCAAATTGACCCACAGTGCTTCTTCTCCTCCCTGTTTACCCTTTTGTTCTGTTGCTTTGATTCCTTCCCTTATGTAAAGAGCTACTTCTCCTCCTCCTCTTTTACCCTCCCTGTCCCTCCTGTAGATAGTGTATCCTGGTATGTTTACGTCCCAGTCATGGTTCTGTGTGTACCATGTTTCTGTGACTGCCACGATATCCAGATGTTCCTCCTCCATCAAGGCCACTAATTCAGGAAGCTTTTTACCCAGACTACGGGCATTGGTACTCATTGCTGTCCATTTTTTGATGGCTTTACGTTTTGTAGCAGCATCCCCCACTGACCTTTCTACCTTGGTCTTTTTTCATTTAGTACCCTGTTTTGTAGGGGGAGGCTGGGATTTTCCTCATGCTTATTGTATGAGGTTGGTTTGACAAGACTTCCCTGAAACAAACCCATGCTGCCTCCCATCCTGGAGGCCATTGTCCTCCAGGTACGACTCCAGTCTTTCCTTTAGTATCATTTCCATGAGTTTCCACACTATGGAGGTAAGACTTATCGGACGATAATTACCTGGTTCATCCCTTGGCCCGCTCTTGTGTAATGGTACTACATGTGCCATCCTCCAGTCCAGTGGCACACATCCCGACTCCAGTGAGGTGCTGTACAGATCTGCCAGAAGCTCCGACAACACCTCCGCCATCTTCCTCAGTACCCTGGGGTGGATACCATCCGGCCCTGGTGCCTTGTCTACCTTCAGTGCCTTCAGTCCCTCTAGGACTCTACTTGCCTCAATTCTTCCATCTGTCGCCTCCTCTCCCCCTGTCCCTACCCTCCCATCCCATGCTGGTAGTGGTACCCCCTTTCTTCCATGAACACTGAGCAAAAGTATTAATTCAGTGCTTCTGCCTGCTCCTTCCCCTTTTCTGTCCACTTCCCTCCCCTTTTTATCCTCACTATTGTCTCCTTGCACTTCCTTTTCTCCCTGATATGTCTGAAAAAGTATTTCTCCCCCCCATTAATTCCCTGTGCTAATCTCAGCTCCCTCTGGGCCTTGGCTTCTCTCACTTTTCTAGTCACCTCCCTGGACCATCTTGCATATTCCTGCCTGTCCACTTCCTTCCCTGTCCTCCTAAACCTCTGGTGCGTCACTCGTTTTGCCCTCACCACCTCCACAACCTCGCTCTTCAACCAGCATGGTTTTCTTGCTCAGCTCCTCTTACTCTGTGCCTTGGTGAAGGTTTCTGTTGCCTCTGTAACCCCCCATTTAATAATATCCCATTATTTCTGCTCAGTCTTCACAGTGGAGGGAGGGGGGAAGATCACAAGGGAGCAGTAGGGATGGGGGGAGGAGAGGGACGCAAGTCCATTTTCAGAGGAAAGAGTATGGAAGGGACTTGCAGCTCTGAAGGTGGGCAAAGCTATGGAACCAGATGGGATACACCCCAGGGATCTAAAAAAACTCAAGTGCTAGCTGCCCTATTGACATGCTTGTTCAACAGCTCACTGGAAACAGGTGTAATTCTGGAGGACTGGAGAAGAGCAGATTTCATCCCTCTACATAAGAGTGGCACCAGGGTGGAGGCTAGCAACTATAGGCCGGTTAGTTTTACTTTAAATGGTAGCAACACCCTCATGAATCCCAGGCCAGTAAAGTTTGTACTGCAATCTGGCAAGGGTGCAATCCCTCCCCGAGTGGCCAGCCATAGGACCATAATGGGCTATCTGTAACAACTCGGTTCTATACCTCTTTGGTATGACCAGTTGTTCTATCTGTTCCTGTGTCTGAAGATTAACACAAACTCTGTACAGTAGCCCATCACATTTTTTAAACATTGGTTCACCCTCTATTTGTTTCACCCCCAACTGCTTAAAATAACCTTGGAGAGAAGCATTGTTAGTTTTCTCAGAAACAAAATCATAATTAGTTATCAGTTTAGTTTCAGCCTTGTCATGAATCAACCCATTATGTCCATCAGTCTTTTGTTGCAACTATTTTTTCAAGTGACTTCTTCCTTTCCTGGACTTCCGTATCTTGAAGCTGGGCTCAGATAAGTCGGAATCAAAGTCACCAAAAGGAAAGAAGTCTCCAACATCTAAGATTTTCTTTGCTTGTCCTCTTGTTATCACAGCTGCAGAAACAGTAGGGGTTTATTCCCTCTGTGATTAACTTCGCAAATCCTGGAAAGTCAATCTCAATAATCACAGGAACAGATAACTTTGGTACTAGTACCACTTTTATTTAGTGTGACAATTTGGGAAATATTAGAAAAGGTAGAACTCTGTAACACTGGGAGCTGACCTTGAGAAACCTTTGACCAGGTTGGGACATATTATTCTATTTTGCTGCTCTTACAGACTTGCCTCAGGAAAGAAATTGACCAAAGATTCTGTTACATTATTATGTGAAAACAGGAGATCAGCCCCAGACAGAATGTTCTAAAGCTTAACGAGGACAAGATGCAGAGTTAAAACGTCAGGCAAAGAATTTATATAAAGAGAGCAATGTTTTAGTTTTTCCAGGTTTCAGATTTAGAGATGCATGCAGATGAAGAACTTTTGTTTGAACTGCCAGGGTCAGATTTTCAAAGGGCCGTTTAGAGTGATGGGTGGGGGCACAGTGGAGCTTGAGCAGAGAAGCAGCAGTTTATTCAGCTTCTGAGAATTCTCCTCTATTTAGTCCCCAAATCACTAATTAACATTGAGCAATGTTAATTTTGGTGATACCATCAGATTGGGCGATCTTGATATACCAAAATGGGCAACCTGAAAAAAGAAAAGCTGCAAGCTGGAGCAGATAGAAGCAAAGGATCAGGTGGGGCCTCACAATCGCAATCTACACAGCAGGCCAATGCAGAAACCAGATCACAAGAAACCATTGCTTCCTTGGGGCATAAGCTCCAAAATCTAATTGCTTTGGTCTCCACCATCAGTCAAAAGGTGGATGACTTTAATAGTCGGGTTTTGGTAATAGAAAATGCTGTGGATGGCCTTAAAAAAAGAGCTACATGATGTCCGATGGCAAACGAATTCCAACACTACTACCAACGCCCTCGTGGTGAAGGAAAACTAACATCTGCCTGAAAGCTTAGAGGCCTTAGAAAATCAGGCTCGCTCTGGGAACTTTTGGATTCTAGGCCTTCCAAAAGACAGTGAGAGAGATCATCCCATTATGTATTTACAAGAATGGCTGACAGAAAAGCTTGTTCCAGAGGGGGATAATATTACATGGCACATACAGAAAGCTTACAGGATTAATCCCAAGGGCCACTCTCAGAATACAGAAGAACCTAGGACACTGATGATCGTCACTTCGGGAGTGGGCTCCTGAGATCGGTTCTTCAGATATGCTCAGAAGGCAAGCCCTATAATGTAGGAGGCACAACATGTTTATTTTTTTCCTGACATCAGCTATTCAACTCGACAGAGGCGTAAACATTTTGATGGGGTGAGAAGGACTTTGAGAGATGCTGGGATAGTGCACTCCATGTTTTCCCAGCAAGGCTCCAGATTACACACCAAGGGAAGGTCTTTCTGTTCTCAGACCTGGTTGATACAGGGAAATGGGTCACGCATTGGGCTGCAGTCGCCAGACATCGCGAAGAAGCTGCTGATTCAGATGACTCTGGTGGAGATACCTGAACGGGAGGCATTCGTAAATAAGTTGTTTGCGTTTTCCTCCAGACTTTCCAGATAAGTGACTCTGCGCATTGTCTGATCTACATTGTCTTTTTTATGTTAAAAAGATGATCAGCTTTTCACTAAAGTGACTTTAACTAGTGACTCATTTTCTTTGCCTACTTTCAGTGTTTTGGGGTTAAATCCAAATGGGTTATCTTAAGCCCATTTCAATGTTCCATTAATCTGTGGCTGAGACTTATCATACTATCCCTGTAGTAATTTTAAGTCTGAATTACTTAAATTTGGGCTCAATGTGAAGGGGAGTTTTGTAACATGGCCAAATTATATAAAGAGGGGATAAGATATTACATACATAGTTGGCTCTTTAGATGAGAAATTCTCAGTTTAGGTTTATGTCTAACTGTGATTGTTTAATGATTCTTCTGCGCAATGTTTAATTTTTAGAATCTCTATTATCACCTTTAGGTATTAACATGGCACCCTAAGTCCCTTTTGGGACTTGTTTCCTTTTATAAGGCTGGACACTGATGGACAATCCTATAATGTTAAGTTAGCCATGTAGTTCATGGGCTGTTTCCCATGGCATATTTGGGGCCTTTTATGGATAGAAATAAGAATGGACCCTCACACGATGTAACACAATATAGTGGATGCAATTTTCAAATCCTGCATTGTAGGGGATTAACTTGTATTCTCAATGGTGCTAAATGTCTATATAGATGCTTCCGTCATCCCCCTTGGTGGTGAAAATGTGGCCCACTGACTCACCTACTGGAGAAACACATGTCAAGTTCACAAGCCCAGCAAACATGTGCATAGCCAATAATGTCACCTGCCTGCAGTTGTCAGACTGTGCCCATGCTCCCTTGCCTCTCTGATGGCCACTGTCTACCAGACCCTCACCTACCTCACAGAGTCCTGCCCATCATGAGTGGGTCCTTGGGCACATGTATGGTCTAATGGGGAGACAGATGGCCAGACCCATCCATACCTCAGTGGCATCTGATGCACTTAATGCAGGAGACTGTGAGACTCACCACAGTATGTGCATCAAGTGGTGGTGCCAGAGACTCTGCTGTGCAGTGCTTTCATGTCACAGTGGAACAGTGGAATGTGACACACCTTGCTACTGAGGCCCCTTGCCCAGTGTCAGGGCTACCCCATGAGGCACCATGTCCACATCCCGATCCAAGCCATGGGACAATGGTGGTTCACTTATGAATGGGAACAGGGTGGGCACTGTACCCAGATATGGTCCGTGTTCAAGCCACACCTCCTGGATTATGCCAGTCCCTCCAGCTGACCAGTAACTCAGGACATGGATGATGCACAGGGCTGTTAGACCAGCTTTTTGTTGGTTTAAGTCTAGTAGCCCATGCAGTCTTGGGGGGGGTCAAAATTCCCAATGTAGAGGATGTGGTAGCCCCATCATGGCACAAGCCCTCTACCACCATGGTGCAGCTGCGCATCTGCTGTGAGCATGGCATGGGCTGGTCTAGCTCATGGGGCCCCGGTTATGCTGCAAGCAGCCCTTGAAAATCAGGTTTGCTGCAATTTCTGACACAGAGTGCCTCTTGTAGCAATTTATTTTGACGCAAGGTCCATGCGTCACTCTCAGACCTTTAAAAATCTGGACTCTGGACCCCTGTATAAGAGGTATCCTGCACAATTTTTTTTATTGTTATTGATAATAATAAAATGATACTTGCGAAATGTATGACTTCTCCTGGTTTACCTGTGCTTCCTAACCTTTGCCTCTATAACAAAGCCAAATGAATCTGATAAATTTCTTTGGCTGCATGACCAGGGAAATGGATCAGGGGAGGGCAGTGACTGGGGCTTATCTAGACTTCAGCAAGGCTATCGACATTGTGAAGCACAGGAGTCTTATAAAGAAACTGATCAGCCTAGGGGTGGGATCCGAAGTGGTAAATTGGGTTAGAAACTGGTTAACAGATAGCAGACAGAGGGTGGTGGTAAATGGCACTCACTTTAATGATGGGAGAGTGATCAGCAGGATACCAGAGGGCTCACTAGCAGGACTTGTCCTCTTCAATGTCTGAAGTGACATTTTTGAGGAACTGGAAGGGAAGGTATGGTATGCATTTTGCAGATGATACCAAAACCTTCAATAGGGTGGACAGTCACTTGAGAGAGAGTAGAGAGAATGTGCAGGGAGCTTGGGAAACCTGAGGATTGGTCAAGAGCATGGCAGTGGTGTTCAATGCCAAAAGGTCCAAAATTATGCACCTAGAGCATAGGAACTCAGGAGCTGAGTATCGGATAGGGGGGAGGTACTGACAGTCACCAAACAGGAAAGGGGCCTTGGGGTATCATATCTGATGACCTCAAAGTGCCAGGGCCTTGTGATAAAACAGTAGGTAGGGCTAGTGGGATGCTTGGATGCATCTCCAGCAGGAGGAATGAGGTGGTGTTGCCACTGCATGACTCACTGCTGACACCTCACCTGGAGTACTGTGTCTGGATTTGGAGGCCATACCTCAGAAGGGACATAGATAGGGTAGAGGCAGTCCAGAGGAGGGTAACAGCCTGTTTTGACCAATGGGATACAGCCAGGGTCCACTGAATCCGGAGGACAAATTCAGCTTGAGTTCCTTTTGGCTGGAGCCCCTCCTGAAGGAGGGGGCTCCAGCCCTTGCCCTGAGAAGATAAAGAAGGCCTGCCTGGGGCTTGCACAACCATCAGTCCAGAAGGCACACTGTGTTGCCTTCCAGTGGATGGAAGTTGCTGTTTCAAAATTAAAGTGTTGATTTGCTGGCCAGAGGCAAGGAAGTTGTCTGAGAGTTTTCCTGAGGGAAAGGAAGTCTGCTGTGATCTTTGAGTGAAGAAGACCTGCCCAGGGGCTTGTACAGCCAACAGCCCAGGAGGTGCTCTGCATTGCCCTGCATTGCCTTCCTGTGCCTGGAAGGAGTGGTCACCAGAATGAAAGTGTTGTTTGTTGGCCAGTGTCAAGGCCATCATCTAGGAGTGTCCAGAGGAAGAGGAAACTCTGCTGTGTCACCCGAAATAAGTCTGGAGGTGTTGCTAGGGCTTTTACAGCCCACAGCCAAGGGATGCCAGACCTCTTCCATGATGCCTAAATGAAGTATGGGGGCTTACTTGGAGGCTTGCACAGCCAAAGAGACAAGGGAAGCCTGCCTGATGTTCTCCAGTAGCTGGAAAGATAAAGTGAGAAGATTTGTTCTTCTGTTCAAGCCTGAGCCTGTAAGGTGAGAGGTTTCATTTGCTTTGTCTGAGTCTGTGCACTGAGGTGAGATGATAGGACCCCTGATTTCTGCCTTGAGCCTGCATTGGTGATGTCTGAAACTGAGAGACTGTTTCCTGCTAAACTCTGGTGACAAACCCAGAGACTATGTCCATTTCAGTGAAAGCCTCCACTGCCAGCTGGCAGGGCATCTGAAATCATTTACAGCCAGATGTTCCTGAAGTCCCACAATGAGAGTGACTGCCATCCAAGTCAGTCTGGGGAATCAGCCAGGTGGTGTCACCGCTAGACTTTACCTACTTGTCTCCCCCTGAGGGTTGATGCCTGGACGTGGGGGTTGAGGTATATGGCCCTGGTCCCCAGCACTGGTCTTTCCAGCCATGCAATGCAACAAAAAAGAAGATGACAAACTGCGAGAGACGCTGAGAGGTGTCCAGCCTCACCAAGCTGCAAGAGCCTGCTGCAGAGAAGGCCCAGCTGCAAGAAAGGCAAAGAGAAGGACCCAAGCTTGTCTCAGCAACCTGAGTCATCGAAGTGCTGCTGATCCAAATATCCAAGATCTGCAGTCTGAAGGTCACCAGCCGGATAGGCCAAGAGACTGTTCAGCAAACTGTAAGTAAATCAGGGCTTGTCCTGCACCTGGGAACCTGTAAATACTGTAGTTGTCATCAAATTTCTGAGTTTCCCACCAGGCTAAAAGTTGTCAAGATTTATCAATTAGTTACTGCAATACTGCCATAAGGGGTTGAATTTAAATTGTTTGCATCCAAAATTACACCAACCCCGGCCAACCAGCTGCACAGCATCAGGCCTGCAACTAGACCCTGGGTACCGAGATAGGACTCTTAGGGATTAAACTGGAACCAGTTGGGGAGTTGGATAATGTTAGAGAAGGTGGGCTAATACCATTTGTGCTTCTTATGCTGGTGGGAGGTGGGCACTGAGAAGTGTTCCTGGTTTATTCAACCAAAATGATTTACTGACTTCTAAAAAATGCTAAATGTTGCTTAATCTCTATATCCATTTCCCTTTTCCTGGTCCTATCCCATGTAAATAAATTGTTGGTTAACTCTTTTACAAATGTCTCATGAGCATATTATTAGTGAGCATACTATTAGTAGAAGTCAATAATTGCAAGGTATATTGGAATATTGCTATGGTTTATGGTAAGCCATGTGTGGGGTGACTGTAAGGGGAGGTGGGTAGGTATAGCATCTCAGGGGATTGTACTCCACCAATATCTGGCCCTCTATGATTAACTCTGAATGGAGGCACCACACTATTATATTCTATCTTTGAGAAAGAATCTCCTTTTTCCACCAGAACAAGAGCCCAGGCCCCTCAAACTGGTTTATGACCTCCTAGGCAGAGTAGTAGCCAGAAGTTACATGGCGCCTGGGTTACAGAAACATAGAATTTGATGACAGATAAGGACTGTTTGGCCCATCCAGTTTGTCCATTTCTCCCTACCTACATTATTAAATCAGACTGTGCCCATCTACAGTACTTTCTCCTTCCCCCTTTCCCACAGCAGTGGCTATGCCAAGGGAGTGGGCTAGGGCTGGCACAGCAGTGGTGGTCCAAGGAGCGGGTAACTGGGTTTCATTTGCAGGGGTGCCAGCAGGGATGGTGCCCTCAGTGGGGTCAGAGCTGGACCCTGAGTTAACTCCACTCTTCCACATATGTCTCTACATCACTGTTCAATTCCTCCTGTGCCCCAGCAGGGCATTGGTTGCAGGGGCAGCATCCTTCAGGATGGTCCTGGCTAGTTGTCCTCAATGGCATCCACCACCAAGTACTGGGCTATTGGGAGAAGAGAAGGACATTGCTGAGCAATGCACATACCTGTGGCTGTACAATGGCAACATTCAGGCCCAGTGTACTATGTACAGACACACACATGCCATGCATGCAGTGCCCATATGCCCCAGTGCTGTACACATCACACAAACCTCCCATCACCAGTGATGACACAGTATATGACATCCATGTTGCAGAGTAGGGGATTCATCCTAGATGTCCACACCACTAGGATACCTATATTACACCATATGGCCTACCCCCATTCAATAACTAATCCAACAGGTACACCATTACTGACAGTGCATGCAGTGATGGCCCATGTGCCCCCAACACCACTGGTGCATGTGCACATGCAAACTTAGTGTGATGGGACTACTGCAGTCATGCACATGGGTGGGTCAGTTCCACTTGGCTTTCATAGCCACCTCCAAGGACCCCTGTTATGGCTATGGGTTGTAGCGTGGCAGCCATAATCACCTCTGCAGGAGCTCTGTTGTGTGTGGCCCACCATCTGTGGCCTGGAGGTCAGACTGGGTCCTTGCCACGATGTCCTTTGTCTAGCTCTTCATGTTGCCAGCTCTTCTGGACACCCTCTCTTATCCTGCCCCTATTTCCCCTGGCATTTACTGATTCAGTGATCTCCAGTCAGGTCTTGGATATCTCATCCACCTACAGCACTAATGCCCAGCCTACTCATTAGAGCCATGGCAGGCCAGGGAACACCTGGAGGTGTGAGAGTTGCCAGGAACTACTACACATAGCCAGACAGCATGTCAGACAGGCACTCAAGGGTCAGGTGAATATGGCAGAGGGACACCAAGTTGTTGGTCATAGTGCTTGCAACCTTGTGGATCTTGTGGTTGATCAGGAGGAGCTGATGCTGGGGCAATGGGGCAGGCATCTGACTGGTCCAGGTGCAAGTCTGGACATCTGTAGGGTGGTGTCTGGCCTGCAGGATGGCATTGGCCAGATGGGCAACCACTGCCACCACAGGTACAGTGACCTCAGTCAGAGGGAGCCACAGCACCTGCAGCAGCTGTGGACGATGGTCGACAGTGGCACTGTGCCACAGCCAAGTGAATACAGCCTGCTGTTTGTATGGTTGTTGTGGTGTGTGGTGTGCAGTGCTGTTTAAGTGTACCAAGACTGCTTTGTTGCTTTCTCAAATACTCCAGTGCAAGGCACCTATGTATCCCTGTTGGGTACACTATTTCCTATGGCACCTGATTTGCTGTATTGTGCTATATAGTAAATGCAGGTCTAAGGGACCACTTTCTGTAGATGCCCCATTGCCCTGTACAATAAAGGAATTGCTGCGGCTCTGGGAGTCATGCTGCTTATAATAACACCAAGGGCGAGTGAAAGCACATTGACATGTGATCACTGTACTGTGTGTTCCTAGGCCCTGTGTTAGGTTGGACAAATATGTCCTGTGCCTTTGTGTGTACTTCTAGCCAGGGTGTTAGGTGTACCAAGCATCATGTTGCCACAGCCAGTGTCTGTTCCATGTACACTATCTGTGGTATGTAGCATGGGTGCAGGTATGTATATGTCATGTAATGCATGGTTTACAATTATAATGGAGTGGGTGTGCCAATCTAGGACCTGCCATTTTGTTTGGTTTCACCTATCACATGCCCACTCCTGTGGGGCAAGGTTCCAGGGGCTTACAGTGAACTCCCCCTGAGTGCAGCCTGTGTGATGCAAATCAGGAAGCCCCCCCTTCTGTTCTTCCATGGCACTCACTGGGTTTACAACTGAGCATCCACCAGGAGATCCTCAGGTTTCCTCTCTCTGTATGAGGGGTGAAAATACAGCCTTGAGGCTGTGTTCCTGGGAGAGAACCCTCTTGTCCACTGCACAGTGAACCAGAAAAGTCACAGGTGTGTATAGGCCTTTGGGGTGCCCCATACTCCCTATATGTGTATTTTCCAGAGAAATGCAGAGACTGGTTCAAACCCCACAGACCACTCCATGAGACCTCATGTATCTCCCCTTTACACTCACAGAGTCCCTTCTCATGTTCCATCCTGATAGCAATCAGCCTTTAAGCGTTAGGTCAGGCGTGGTTTTGTTTGAACAAACCCTCCCAAGCTTACACACACAACAGACAATTTCAGAGGTATTGTAAAATTATGCCAAAGGCTTTACTAATATCTATTAGATAATATAATTTGACATATAAATAGCAGTCAAAGATCTGGTTACAGGATATAAGAAAATAAACATTGGACAATATACAAAAAAGTACACTTACCTTTGCTAAAATCTAACATATAGTTCTACCTTGTTCCAGTGCAGTTGATGGAGTTAGAATCTAGTAAAGTACAAATGTCCTTGGTACCTGTTTTGTGATGGAATTCAAAACATGGGTCCCATCTGGTCAGTTCCTCATCACACACAGGACCGACTTTCACAAACCTTTCCTTGGCTTTTACAAGGCAGTTTCAAAATGCTTGCCTCTGGATTTCTCTACCATGAGTGTCTGGCCTTTGTCACATAGCTGGAAAGAGCCAATCGGCTCTCTATGTTTTGTTTTAAAAAATTCAACTGACCAACTGGCTTTCTAATTTTTAAATTTTAACAATTCAAGTGAAGCGTTTCTTGGCTGGAGGGTCTCTTCTCCCCCAGTTGTGAAAGCTGCCTCAAGGCCTATTGTCAAGCTCCTGTTCCCAGCAGAACCAATCAGACACAAATGCTTGACTTTTTGCTTTTAATTAGCCTCCCATTAGCTGCAACTGCCTTTTTCAGGCACAGCTTTCTGAAACAAAGAAATCAGTTCCAGCTAGCAAAGCTTTTGTTTTCCCTTGACTCAGATTGCAGAAAAAAAACAAGAACTATTCCATGTTAAAAGAGTTATAAAAAAAGCAGGCTTGATCCACACCATATAACCAAGGGAGTATAATCTATTAACAAGAACAGCAATATGACATGGCACTATACCTCCACACACCTCTCTCCTTAAATGGAACCTGAGGAAATATGCCCCTTTTTACTTGGGAGGATTTCCATTAGTTCTGTCTCTTACTCTGACTGGTTAGATAAGCCATCCGCAATGGCATTTTCAGACCAAGAACTGTGTGATGGTCATGTCATATGCTTGTAACACAATACTCCATTTTAGGAGCTTCCCATTTGTCTTCCCCATTTGGTTCAGCCATTTTAGAGGGTTGTGGTCTGTTTGCTCCTTACATAGAGGTAGGGCTCTAATTTCATTAGTGACCACACCAGAGCGAGACTCCTTTTTCACAGTGGAGTCCACCTGCTTTCATGGAAGCAATATTTTACTGAGGTACACAATGGGGTGATCTTTCCCATGCTGGGATGACTGACTGAGGACTGCTCCAATCTGCACATCAGAGGTGTCTGTCTGTACCACAAATGGATGGGTGTAGTCTGGGCTGGCCAGCACCGGGACACTGCACAGCACAGCCCAGCACAGCTTTCAGCTGTGTGAAGGTCCTTACACATGCTGGGTCCCATTTCACTCTCTTAGGCTGTCTCCTTTTTAATAGGCCAAACAGAGGCGCTGCCAAGGTGATATAGTTGGGTACAAATTTTCTGTAGTACACCGCTGTCCCAAGGAAGCTCCTTACCTGCTTCTGGGTCTCAGATGAGAGCCATGCTGCAATGGCCTCTATTTTTGCCTGGTTTGGACAGAGCTGTTCCCACCCCACTACATGTCCTAAATAGGTAATCTGTGCCATAGCTACCTGGCACTTCTCTGCTTTCACAATTAGTCCTGCTGCCTGTACTGTGCCAGCACTTCCCTCAGATGGGTCAGGTGCTCCTCCCATCTATGGCTGAATATGGTAATGTCATCTAGAGATGCCATTGTATAATTCTCTGTACCATGCAGCACCTGATTCACCAATAGTTGGAAGATGGCAGGGGCATTCTTTATCCAAAAGGCCATTACCTTAAACTCGAATAGGTCTATTGTGGCGATGAAGGCTGATCGTTCCCTAACCCTGGCCATCACTTCTGCCTGGCAGTACCCCTTGGTCAGGTCTGTAGTCATCAAGTAGGTTGCCCCCCCCAGCTTGTCCAGCAACTCATCTGTGTGGGGCATCCGGTGGGCTTCAGACTTACTGATGATGCTGAGCTCATGACAGTCTACGCAGAAGCATGTGGTTCTGACCAGCTTGGGGACGGGGACTACATGTGAGGTCCAGGGACTGTGGGATATCTGAATCACCCCTAGAGCCAGCATTCCTTCCACCTCCCTCCTAAAATCCTTTAGGACTGCCTCAGATACCCGGTAGGCTGTCTGAAGAATGGGTGCCTGGGAACCAGTGTCCATGTCATGAACTGCTAGAGGAGTCTGTCCAGGCTTGGATGAAACAAAGGGGCGAAGTCCTGTAAAACTTACCCTACTTCTCGGGCCTGTTCAAGTGTCAACTGTGGGAACAGACTGATGGCCTCCACAGATGACTCCCACTTGCTCTCAGCAAGTCAAGAAGGGGTCCTCCTCATCCCCAGGACTGCAAACCACAAATACTATGTCAACCGTATTGAAATAGGGCTTCATCATGTTCACATGGTACATTCTGTGGGTGTGTCTCTGGTTTGGTAACCCCACAATGTAATTTACATTGTTTACCTGCCGGACTACCTTGTATGGTCCCGCCCACTCTGCCTGGAGCTTGACTCTCTGGACAGGGTCAGAACCATGACTTCCTGTCCTACTCCGTATGAGCGAGCTCTGACTCCGCATTCATACAGATCTTTTGTCTCTGCTGGGCAGCTGACAGGTTGTTCTGGGCCACTACCATTAGCTCCATCAGTTTTTCCCTAGACTTCAAGACATACTCCACTATTGGAGTCCCCTGGGTGGCATGCTTGCCTCCCCAGTCCTCGTGTATCAAATCTAGATACCTCTGAACCCTACATCCATACAAGGAGGAAAATCCTTTCGACTCTTGGGGAACTTCACTGTAGGCAAACAGTAGATGGGGACGGTATCTCTCCCAGTCCCACCAGTGCTGTTCTGCAAACACCCTGAGCATGGTTTTCAAGGTTCCACTAAATCTTTCTACCAGCCCATTCACCTGTGGGTGGTAAGGCATTGTGCGCCTCTGCAGCACCACACATCTCCCACAAACACTAGATTAGATCCAACACAAAGTTACCACCTTGATCCAAGATAACCGCCTGTGGAAACCCTACATGAGAGAAAATCCCCAGCAACTAGCAAGGCATCCCCCACTTTTTCTGCCTTAATGGAGGACAGGGCAACCACCTCAGGATATCAGGTGGCATAATCTACCACCACCAGGATATACCTTTTTCCAGAGGAGCTTGGGGTATTCAAAGGACCAACAATATCCATTCCCACATTTTGGAAAGGTTCTTCCACAATAGGTAATGGGACTTAAAGCAGCTTTTGCTTTCCCTCCTGCCTTCCCTATTCATTGACACTGGTGACAGGATCTGCAGTATACTTTCAACTGCTTGGTCTGGGTAACAAGCTTCCTGAACTAGTAGCTTTGATGGAAGAGGGACACCTGGATATCGTGGCAGTCACACAAACATGGTACATGGAGAACCATGACTGGGATGTCAACATACCAGGGTACACAATCTACAGGAGGGACAGGGAGGGTAAAAGAGGAGGAGGAGTAGCTCTCTATGTAAGGGAAGGGATCAAAGTAATGGAACTAAAGGGTAAACGGGGAGGAAAGGAGGCACTGTGGGTCACCTTGGAGACAGAAAATGGCACCACAACTGCACGGGGATTGTATACAGACCCCCAACCTCAGCGGGAGGAAATGGACAAGGAAATGATAGAAGGCATCCTTAGAATGGCAGAAAAAGGGGCGATATTGTTGATGGGGGACCTGAATATGCCACATGTTAACTGGAGCACATTTGCTGTAGCCACATCAAAGAGCGGGGTCATGCCAGCCTGGTGGCGCTGAGGGTTGAGGTGCTGGATGCCACACCTCACACCACGCTGGCGACCCGGGTTCGGACGTGAGCCTGGGCAGTCGGGCGGGTCTTCGGGGGGAGATAGTATTGTGCATTGGTAGGACTGCTCTCCTATCTCCGGGGAGGGATCCAGGGTACTACTGCTCTGCAGCAGCCCCCGGTGATGGCTGGGGGCACTGCTAGAGGGGTGGCAGTAGTATGGAGTGCAGCAGACATCGGCACGTATATGCCATGACATCATTGAACGTTCGCACTCCCGGGGGAAGAAAACCGGAAAAAGTGGCAGCACAGACCACGGCAGCTTGATGGCACTACTCCATCGACTGACAATGCCTGGATGGTGTGTGCCGGTATTGGATTCTTGCCTGGCACGGGGGAAATAGGGAGGTGCCCCTTTCGAAGGTATAGCTGCATATGCCAGCTGGGCGTGCAGCTTCGGGGTCAGAGGTGGAGTTGGAGCGGTGGCTGGAAGAAGACAGGTCAGTGGCTGCAAGGGGTGAAAAATTGTAATAATAAAAAAAAAAGAGCAGGGTCATTCCCGATGCCCTGCAGGGGGCATGCCCCAGACAGCTAGTGTTGGAACCCACTTGGAAGGGAGCAATCTTAGACCTGGTACTCTCAAACAGGGATGGAGAGAGCATCACAGATTTCGAAGTCGATAGCCATCTGGGAACAAGCGACCACGAAACAGTGTGGTTCACGATAAACACAGCCGTAGAGTCAAGCCATATAGAAGCGAAGGTACTGGACTTTAGAAGGGCTGACTTTGGAAAAATGGGTGAGTGCCTAAGGAATGCACTAGCAAATGGGCAGAAAGGAGGGGTGGAAGAACAATGGGGAAAATCAAAACTGCCATCACAGAGGCAACAAGCATTTGTGTGAAGCAAACAAAACAAAATGAAGTAAAAAAACACTATGGTTCTCAAAAGAGGTGGCAGGGAAGGCTAGGGAGAAAAAGATAGCATTCAGGAAGTATAAGGAATCACAGAAGGAGCAGGACAGAGAACTATACCAGTTAAAGCAGAATTAAGCGGGGAAGGCAGTCAGAATAGCGAAGGCCCAAACCAAGGAAAAGATAGACAACTCAGTTAAGAAGGGGGATGAAACCTTTTATAGGTACATCAGGGAGTGAAGGTAGACCAAGGGAGGGATAGTGAGGCTTAATAAAGGGGAGAGGAGGTGGGCAGAGGGTGACAGTGAAAAGGCAGTGATACTGAATGAATTCTTTTGCCCAGTATTCCCAAAAGAAAAAGAGGGTCAGGTACCTAAACTAAACAATAGAAGCACTCTGGACAGGGGGATCGATACCAGTATATTCATTGAAGAAAGGGTCTTGAAAGAACTTCTAAAGCTCAAGGTGGACAAAGCAATGGGGCCTGATGGGATTCACCCCAGAATTCTAAAAGAACTAAGGGGAAACCTAGTGACACCACTGACAACCCTTTTCAACAAATCTTGGGAGGATTGTATGGTATCTGAGGACTGGAGGAGGGTTGATGTGATTCCCCTTCACAAAAGTGGGAGCAAGGCAGGGGCAGGAGATTGCACACCTGTTAGTTTGACCTCAGTGGTAGGGAAAATAATGGAATCACTTCTGAAAGAAAGAATTGTTGGGTACCTAGAGGCTAGCGGGGCACAGGACCCAAGGCAGCATGGAGTCACAGTGGGAAGGTCATGTCAGATGAATCTAATAGATTTCTTTGATTGGGTGACCAAAGTAGTAGACCAGGGAGGGGCTGTGGATATGGCCTACCTAGACTTTAGCAAGGCATTTGACACAGTCCCACACAAAAGAGTAATAAACAAGTTAGCTAGCCTGAGAGTGGGTCCCAGGGTGGTAGCCTGGGTAACAAATTGGCTGGACAACAGGACACGGAGGGTAATAATAAGCAGAGTACACTCTGATGGAAGGGGGGTTTACTAGTAGGGTACCGCAGAGTTAAGTACTAGGACCGGTCCTCTTTAATCTCTTTATAGAAGACATTGCAGAGGGACTGGAAGGAAAAGTATGCCTCTTTGCAGATGACACAAAGATCCGCAACAGGGTTGATACACGAGGCAAGGTGGAAAGGATGAGAAGGGACTTGGTAAGGTTGGAGGAATGGTCCAAAGTATGGCAGCTTAGATTCAATGCAAAGAAGTACAAAGTAATGCACCTGGGAAACAAAAACCCAGGGGAAGAGTACACAATGAGGGTGAGATACGGACAACAACAAAAATAGAAAGGGACCTGGGTAGTCATATCAGATGATCTGAAGGTAAGCAAGCAATGTGAGAAGGCAGTAAGGAGGGCTAGGGGGATCCTGGGATGCGTAGAGAGAGGCATCACCAGTAGAAAACAGGAAGTTGTTATCCCTTTGTACAGACAGTTGGTGAGACCACATCTGGAGTACTGCATGCAGTTCTGGAGACCCCATCTCCACAAGGACATAGACAGGATAGAGTCAGTCAAGAGGACGGCAACTAAAATGGTGCAGGGTCTACACCAAGAGCCATACAAAGTGAGACTAAAAGAGCTTAATTTGTATATACTTGAGGAAAGAATGGAGAGGAGGGACATGATAGAAACTGCCAATTACCTCAAAGTAATTAACAAAGTCCAAGAGGGTAGCATCTTTCAGAAAAAGAGATGTGCAAGAACAAGGGGGTACAATTTGAAGATAGAGGGGAACAGCTCAAGGGCAACATGAGGAAGTGTTTTTTCATGGAGAGGGTGGTGGATGCATGGAACCACCTTCCTGAGGAGGTCATGGGGTCCAAAACAGTGGGGGAATTCAAGAATGCATGGAACAGACATAAGGCAATTATAGTGGGGGATAGGAGGAAGTAGGCTGTTGGTTAACTAGAATCTGCAGCTTATCCAATAGGTAGGGAAATGGGCAGACTAGATGGGCCAAGCGACCCTTATCTGCCGTCAAAGTCTATGTTTCTATGTAAAGTCGGGCCAATAAAATTTATGAGCTAATCGCTGTCTAGTGCGAGCTATGCCCAGATGTCCGGACATGGGAATATCATGAGCTATCTTGAGCAATAACTCACGATATTCATGAGGAATGACATGCTGTCTGCCCATCACCCCCATCCCTATTCTCATGCCCTGTGTACATAACAGTCCATTGCCCCAGAAAATCTGGGGCAGGATTCATAAAGCAGATGTGCAGAGCTCAAATGAGATGCGTTGACGCAACTCAGAAATGTGCCATGGAGTCATTCACAGACTGCGTGGTTGCCCTGGCTCAAGCTGGATGCACTGAACCAAACAGGATACACTGGAGACACAATGAAATGATATGCGGCACAATCCGAGGTGGCGTACACCTGCATACATAGTGCAGAGCCATTCACAGTGCAAAATGAATGCACAATTATGGAGCATCCACGGAGCAAGCCCCAAATGCACCATGAGGAGATAAGTGTAAAAGAAGCAGACTTAAGGGCAAGCCCCCAGCAGGACAACAGCAGGATAGCAGGAGCAAGCAGGAGGAGAGAGGCAGCAGAAAGGCAATAACGGACAGTGCACCATTCCTGATGGCGGGCATGATAATAGGGATGAGGAAATGGGCTGAGCAGCAACATGGTGGTGGAAGGCACAGTAGGTGGCCAGCCCCACGGTGGTATCATACCAGACAGACACAGAAACAGTTGGCCAATACCGCCTGAACAGGGCCATTCTGAGGCAGCTCTGTGAGCTGTGCCATGATGAAATGCAGGCACCCACTGGAAGATGTCACGCCATAGCTGTGGAGACCAAGGTGACAACAGTAATGTGCTTGCTCGCCGTGGGAACATTCCAGAGGCCAGCCGGGGACACCATGGGCATCTTTGTCCACATCCCATCTCCTAACTCAATTCCTCACTGCACTGCTCCTATATACTTTGGAGTACATCCATTTCCCAAGCACACAGGCAGAGTGGACAGAAGCCATGTAGCAGTTCTACAGGGTGGCACACATGCCAGGCGTCATAGGGGTCATTGACTGCACCCATGTGGCAATCTGTGCACCACCTGATGATGATGCGGTGACATACATTAACCATAAGGGCTACCATTCTGTAAACTGCCAGGTGGTGTGCAATGCCACAGGGCACATCAACAATGTCTGCACCACACACCCTGGGAGCACATATGATGCCTTCATATGGCACCAGTCCACCCTCTGCTGCAGATGTGAGGCAGGGGACATACCAAGTGGACATCTAGTAGGTGTGTGGGACATGCTGACCTTCAGAACAACAGAACACCATGGCACAGGATAGGATGAGGGGGGAAGGTGTGCAAGTAGCATGATGCACAATGCGCGGAGGGTGCAGCATAAGTGGGACACTGGAGGGGGTCAGTGCTGCAGGTGTGCACACAGTGGGACAGTGCAGCACAATTACAATTCATGGAGGGAAGGGCACAGCACCACGGTAGGCATGTGTGGCAGGGCAGAGCACACCACATGCAGACAAGCATGTGCTGCTGCCAGGCACACCGGTGCAGACAATGGGGGCCAGAGCACATGTGGAAAGCAATGGCAAGGGCAGCCAGTGGCAGACCTGTGCAGCAGGGCCAGAACATAGCAGGTGGGAGGGGGAGGTAGGATGGCAGGGAAGGCCGAAACATGGTCAGTGGTGTACCCACACCACACACAGCAGTGCACCATGGTGCAGGAGGGCGGTCACGTAGCACATGTAAGCAGTGGACTAACAGCCACCCTTGCTCCCCACAGGTGATGCTGCATACCCACTCCAACCCTAGCTACTCACCCCCTTCAGATGACCGAGAACAGAGGTGGAGGAGCAGTACAATGAGGCACA
This sequence comes from Neoceratodus forsteri, assembly GCA_016271365.2. Classification (NCBI taxonomy): domain Eukaryota; kingdom Metazoa; phylum Chordata; order Ceratodontiformes; family Ceratodontidae; genus Neoceratodus; species Neoceratodus forsteri. The sequence goes on along the minus strand of CM057455.1, from coordinate 303,222,989 downwards.
CACTGTCATGCGCACCATCATCGAGCGTGTCTTTGGCATCCTGAAGATGCACTTCTGGTGCCTGGATAGGTCATCTGGTGCCCTACAGTACAGCCCTGAGAAGGCCTGTGGCATATTCCTGGCCTGTTGTATACTACAGAACATGGCCATGGACTGGGGGGGGGGGCGACAGTTCCGGGAAGGAAGAGGAGGGTTGGGAAGAGGACATGGTGCCCCAGGGCCATTGGGCCAGACCATCACTGGCATATTGAGACCCATGTCTCATTGAGAGGGCCCAGTAGTACAGGGACACTATTGTGGAGGAGCACTTTTGTGACTGCAGGTGAGTAACATAGGTTGGTATTGCATGGAGGGCACAACACACCACACACACAGCTCCACACAGCCACACACACACACAACACAGGCCACGTAGCAGTGGCAATGCTGCAGTGGACCGCAGCCATGCCAGTGTCCATGCTGCACACGCACACACTCACACACACACACATAGGCCACACTCCACATGGCCATGAGCCACTGTGTATGTGCCAGGGATGGCATGGATCAGTGTACAGCTGCTGGCACATGTGCACAGCAGACATAGGACCGCACTCATCATGCCCATGCCACACGGACATGCAGGTGTCACTGCACAGGGGACCCATGATGGCAATGCACTGGGGCAGGCACATGCCACCAATGCCACCCCAGGCAGTGTTTGCCAGGTGAGTGGGACACACACAGGGCCCATGTTTTCTGCAATTCTGTGGTTGCAGCAGTGGCCGCAGAAATCAGGGCTGACCACAGAAATCAGTACTGGCCGCAGAAATTGGGAAAACCAGCCATATGGCCGCAGAAATGCTAACTGTGCTATACAATGACACAAGGCAAGGGCATAGCTACTGAGTTAAGTATGCCATGGCATACATACTCATTAGAAGGAGCAATAAACTGATGTCACCGGCTACAAAGCTGAAAAGCTAGTGGCCGCATGGCATCTTCACTCATGCTGGCTCTTGTTACATAACTCTATCCAGCCAGTATTGTTGGGGGGGGGGACTGATGCAAGAGCAGCAGAGCTTGATTAGGTCCACAGCAGTTATGATTTGCTGCTGTGTAGGTGTGGCTAGCTCAGCCATGTTAATTTTTCATTGTGAGGCTGCTCATAGTGCATGCTGAATCCCTGGAAGATGAATTTGGAAGGAAGAACTGGTAGGCGAGCAGTAGTCAAGAAGTGAGAAGATTCAGTGGTGTCCGTGGAGGTGGAATCGATCTCGGTGTGGTGGCAGGTATTGGAGGAGGAGCTGATTGCAGAAATGTGGCTGGCAGCAGACTGAGCAGAGGTCTCGGTCCGCACTGATGGACATCGATCATAGTTTTGATTTGTGAAGTGTGAGAGAAATTTTTTGGCAGATTTGAACCTGCAGCCTAAGTGGTGGCATCAAGCTCAATTCTTAAGGAGGGTCAAGTTGCCCAGCTACTGTAGAGTTGGGGACCAGGGCATACTAGAACTGGAGCAAGCAAATAAGGAAAAAATTCAGAATGGAGAATTGTATTGATTGCTGCTATATATAAATGAAATGAGGGTCACTGACTGAAGAACACCACCACCCCCTGAATTGCTGGGAGAAAACATGCTAACCAAGGTTACTCCAGTTTAATAAGAATGACTTGCTTGCATTTTTTAGTGTGTTCCCCAAAAGAAAAATCAGGAGTCAACAAATCCTACAGATACTGCAAGTTACACCCTCCATCACTATTATAGGAAGACAACCCCGACCCCCACCCCCAAACACACTGATTTGCACACTGCACACCACATGTTTGTTGCAAGACAGCTGGGGTATTCCTAGTTTAAAAAAAATTATAATCTGAAAGAATGTTGATCAAAATCAGAAAAAAAATTAAATGGCTTTCAAGCTGGAGTCTCTCTTTACTTCTGCTAACTGTAAATATAAACCAGAAGAAATCCAAGCAGGTTTTGCCTTCTGTGTAGTTTTAGCTGAGTGTTTATGTCTTCCTACAATTATTTTTTTTTCAAAAATTGTTTATTGATTGGTTCAGGGAATACAACTGTACATTTAATAATTTTCAGTCCAGTTGCAGGTTGAACAAGACAAAATTAAATCAATCCAGGAGATGCACACCAGACCTGCTTTTTCCAAGACAGTTTTAAATGTCATTCATTGTCCCATAAAATTGGGCGCATCTCTACAGTACAGTATATTGTTGGTAAGACACCAATGCCTAAAGTAATTAAGATAAAAGCCACAACAGAGGAACCTTATAGGACACAGAACCAGGGCATAGATAGAATTACACAGGAAAGTAACCAACTTCGATTGTTCCAACCAAAGAGCCCCACATCAGGTCAAAGGCATGATATTTACCCAGAGCCCCAAGTTGTGCTTTTTCGATGGTCATGCAAGATAATAAATTCTTTGACCTAATTCCAAGGGGGATTTTGAGGGAGCTTAGCCCAAAATGCAGGACATGATTCTATGCATTTCATGCCAAAATGGGGCTATTTTAGCACACGTCAAGGTCATATATAAAAAGTCACCCACTCCCGTTTTGCATTTGGGACAGACATCAGATTTTGAGCTATCTATCTGGTGCATTTTGGCCAGAGTGATGTAAGCTCTGTATAAGAAATTAAGTTGTATGAGTCTCAATCTATTGTTAACTGAACAGTTAACATAATGAGAGCATGCCAATTTTCAGATTTCTGGGTCGACATTTAAGGAGAGGTTCTCCGCCCGCCTGAGCCTGCTCCTAGGTGGAGCTTGTACATTATGTCCCATTATGGTGTGGTAGTAAGTTGATAGAGGTTTTCTACCCAGCTGAGGTCTGTACGGTTCCTCCTCAAAAGGAGGGGGGGGGGGCCCAGCCATCCCTGGGAGGCAAATTGACCCTGCATATCTGTCTGAGCCTGAGATAGACAAAAATATCCCCTGGATGAATCCCCCATACATCACCTATCGCTTGAAAGCTGCGAATCAGCCCCCCCCCCGTGTACAGTTGGCTGACATGTGTGAGGCCCTTTTTATTCCAATGGTTCAGTCTCTGGATGAGTTGCACCGAGGGAGATCCCCTCCTCCTCACAGCACTCAACAGGCTCAAATATGGGGAAAATCCACCCTGCCAGCCTATGTGCATATGTACTCTCTTCCAAATTGCCAGAGTATTGGCCGTAAAAGAGTTAACTGGTGGTTTACCAGTTGGCAGGCAAGGGAGGAAACATTCCCACTTAAAAGGTCAAATCTGAAGTTTCCCAGTATTGATTCTTCCTCCAGCCCTACTCACACTGGTATGTCCTTATCATACTCATGATTAACAAAAGCCAGCTGGGCCCCCCAGTAGTAAGCCCTAAAGTCAGGCAAACCCACACCACCTTCAACCATCGGCTGAAACAGAGTTGTTCTCTTAATTCACGCCCCCCTTCCCTTCCAAAGAAATTTGTGCAAGGCTGCATAAAGGCCCCTAAAGTAACTCTGTGGGACTCTGACTGGCAAGGACTGGTATAAATACAAACATCTGGGCAGTGTATCATCTTAATAGTGCCAACTCAGCCCAGAAGGGAAACAGTCTTCTACCACTCTGGACACCAAAGGTTTATAGTTTAGGGCGTACAGCTGATTGATGTTCGCTGACAACATTACACCCAGATATTTAACTTGTTTGACTAGTTGTAATCCTCCCAGATTGGCTATCAGTTGTGCTCTATCACACATACCGATAGGCATTAACTCCCTTCTAGTCCAATTCACTTTATGACCCGAAAGGGCACCGTACTCCTTCATAAGTTTATGCACCACTGGGAGGTCCCTGGCCAAGTTTGCAGAAAAAGCAACTGGCCATCTGCATACATTGAGATCTTGTGCGTAGATCCCCCACCCCAAACCCCTCTATATCGGGATGGGCCCGTAAAGCTGTGGCTAAAGGTTCCAGGAAGAGGACGTATAACAGCGGGGTTGGTGACAACCCTGACGGGTGCCTCGTTCCAAGCCAAAGGGCTTGGAGAGACTACCATTTATCAAGATTTGTGCTGAGGAATAAGAAGATCTCAGGATTTATCTGGGGTGGGAGAAAAGCAAGAGTCAACCTACGCATTTTGCAGACACAAAGAGGAAAAGGTGGCCGATCGCTCCCTGACCTAGAAGATTATTATCTAGCCGCACAATTAAAGAGGGCCCTACAGTGGTCAGATCCAACTTATACCTCTAACTGGAAGCTGATGGAACAAGGGGAAGAGGATGGTCACGGGCCTCTGTTGGAAGCAAGGGTCTTGCTCCCACAAGGTTCCACAATAGATCCCCCCCGTGCTGAGGGTTGTCATCACACGCTTAGCGTCAGAAGGATCTGAAGAGTATGTGTAACCCCTGCAAATGGGGTTCCCAAAGACTTCCAGGAGCTTGCTTGAATGCTCCAAGCCTGAATGGTGTTTGGCATTTAAGCCATTTATCAGTGAGTGTTTTAGAGCCTCTGGTACTGTCTTTAAGAGCTGTCTGCTTGCAGACATAATTAGTTTGTATTGGGGACTGTGTGTTTCTTTGATTGAGTACCACCTGCTGCTGCCAATTCACTCCATTTTGCAGTCACTAGGAGTGCAAAGGAACCTATCTGAAAGATGTAACTGTTTGCCAGAAACCATTTAGAGTGATAATGAAATTACAGTTTGTCTAACCTGCTTTTGCAGTCAGAACTGTGTCTGCTAGTTCCCCATTCTAGTTCTGAACTGCTGAACTGGACCAATCAGTGTGGGGTAAGCTAGCTCTAAAATGGTGCCTTGGACGAATCAGAACTTGGACTCATAATCTGAGCCAGCCACAAGAGGATTGTATGGGCAGTGACTCTGGGAGATGTAGTTTAGACTTCAGCACCTTTTGGACCAACAGCAGCAGTCTATTGTGAGTGACAGCCAATCCAGTCAAGAACTGGGAGGAACTCAAAGGAAGTGCCCGTTTTGTCAGTTGGAGTTTCAGTTGAGCTTTGGCAGTGAAGAAGGAAGGAGCCCTGTGCTTTTCAGTGTGCAGTTTTAGTCAAAAACGTGTAAGGCCCAGAGTTCCGGTCTGCAGCTTGTGTAACAGCTTGTTAGGACTGAATACGTCCTGTGAAAAGAATCAAAGGATCTCTGAAGAGTAGAAACCAGGCTCACCCTGTAGAAGACTGGAAGAATTGCTGAAAATTGCACTCGGTCTGTCAGGAACTGAATCTGCTTGTGTTCTCCCGGTATTGTGCAGTAATTCGATCGGATACAGATGCAGCCTGCCTGGTATAGTGCTTTCTTTTATATGGATGTGAAGAGGTTTGTGTACCTCAAGTGAGCCCTGCTGACATTGAAGGACCCTATCTTATTTGGAGGTCGTGAGTACTAATTCAGGTCGTCCCTGTTGAATTGCCACATTAAATCAAATGGAATTACTGTACTGCTGACTGTTTAATTCTCCTTTTCTGTGTGAAAGGGCCCCTACCAGCTGCCACGGTTTGACTAGCCACTAGGGCTTGGGTACCCAGGGACAGTAACTGATAGGGATAGGCCTTGCACAGAGCCATAGGTAGATTATTAGAGTGATAAGCTAATTAACCTGATTTCCCCGTCCTTGTTATATCCCCAAATAAATCAGAGCTGCTTGTTTCAGCAAAGTTATACTGCCTGAGGTATTTGTCTATGTTAAAGTACTGTACTGTGATTGTTGCACTGTATCTCATTTCACAGGAGGTCCCAGTGCCGAACCAGACCTGGGGTAAGTGTATACTGTGAATGCAATTTGATATATTGTGTGGGCCACTAGTGGGAAGAAAGGGGGGTTGCAGTGTCCCAGAGGGCTGTGACCAAGTTAGTTTAACTATTGCAAACCCTGACCTCTGGGTGGAGGCACCCGCCATTGGATCCAGGCCCCTCAACCTGTTAGTGGCAAATCAGGCAGGGGTAGTAGCCCCTGGGATAGCGCCATCTAGGGGTTACATATGGAATCAGAAGATCCCTTTGGCCGCTGTGCAGAATACCTTGGACTTCAGACTTTCTGCCAGCTCGCTTGGACCATACTTTCAGGGCCTGGGGTAGGCAGGGTTGGCAGTTTTGGGCAACTCACGATGGGGACATGGTCCTGAGTTTTGAAACTCTCCAACATAAATATGAACTCAGACGATTTGACTACTTTAGGTACTTACAAGTCAGAGCTTATATTGAAGCATGTCGGGACAAGGATCCAGATCCAGAGCGTGTTTATCCCTTTCTTGAATGCGTGAGGGGCCTGATGGCTGGTCAGATCCAGAGGGACACATATCAACTTTATATAAAGCAATGGCGGCTCTGAAAAGAGACCCTCTAGAAAAGATTAAAACTAACTGGCTAAGGGAGGCAAATGCAGAGGGCAGGGAGGTAGATTGGGACAAAGTGTTCCATACAGCCTCTAAAACAACTAGATCCCCACTTTGGCAGGAGTTTAGTTGGAAAATAAGGGTAAGATTTTTTCTTACCCCAGCACTTCTCCATAGGAGAGATTCAGCACGCACCCAAACATGCTGGAGACTTTGTGGAGATGACAAGGCTCATCATCTGCATATTTTTTGGACATGCCCCGGGGTACAGCCCTTCTGGTCTGAGGTAACTAGGATACTGAATGCTCTCTTCATGCTAGAGAGACCCTTAGATTGGGCTGAGGCGATTTTGGGTGTTCCGCCTTGTGGAATTAAAGGTCCTGATTCAATATACCTCTGGGTTATAATACTAGCCGCAGCACATAAAACTATCACCCGGACCTGGCTGAGCCCAGAGCCACCAGCTGTCAGAACTTTTGTCCAAATTGTACAGGACATTTCAGCCCTGGAGGAATTAACCTTTAAAATTAACCTGCAAACACATATTTTTGTACGGAGGTGGGCGAGATGGTTCACCTGGCTAGATAAGAATGAAAATCTGGGCTCTAGGGCGACCACCAGATGAAGTAAGAGGCTTATCTAACAAAGGGGAAGAGATGAAATGACAGGACGGCCAAACTGATGGGGGAGAGGTTGGTCACATCCCACAGCCTGTTCTAATGAAATACTGACCACTTAACTAAAGATAAACAACCTGGGTATCCTTGGATTCTCGAGTGAGGGGCCATCAGCCATCAGCGATCAGTATTAATGGACAAAAAGTATCCCTGTATGTATCTGTACGTCTTTAACTGTACAATGAGTATGTACCCATATATTGTCAATAAAAATGAATTAAAAAAAAAAAGATTTGTGCTGAGGGGTCCGTGTATAAAGTGCTCACCCAATGACAAAAAAAAGTACCCAACCCCATCCTTTCCAAGATCTCAAACAGATAACCCCACTCCACCCAATCAAATGCTTTCTCTGCATCTAATGCCACAATTGCGGCCCCATGTGTCCCCCTTCCCTTAGACCGCCTATGGATCACATTGAGGGTTCTTCTGATGTTGTTCTTCCCACATCTCTCCTTCACAAAGCCAGACTGGTCATGATGAACCAGCCAGGGCAATAGGGGTTCCAAACGGGAATCCAGTACTTTAGCTATGATTTTATAATCTGCATTGAGCAAAGAAATGGGGCGATATGATGCGCACTTTGTCAAGTCTTTCCCAGTTTTGGGGAGAACAGTGATAACTGCAGAGCATGAGGAGTGGGATAGGATACCTTTCTGCAGCCCCTCTTCTAACATGTCAAACAAGGGGTCCAGCAGCACCGGGCAGAAGGTTTTGATAAAGTCAATTGGGAACCCATCAGGACCTGGAGCTTCCCCCCTTGTAAAGATGCTGTAGCCGTCCATACTTTGTACTTAGACAGTGGGACTTCCAACAACTTTGTGTCTTCAGATCCTAATTTAGTCAACTGGGCTTGTTTGCAGAATGAGGCAATTTCTCCCTTTGTTGGGTAACATTCGGATGTATACAGTTCTTTATAGAATTGCACAAACTCATTTTCTATACTACCAGTGTCATGCACCAGTCCCCCCCCGGACCCGCTATCGCCCCTACCCCCCCCTCTGCCTGCCTCCATCTAATCTGCCAGGTCAAGAAACGGCCCCCATGGTCACCATCAAAGTAGGCCCCTGCATTTGCAATTAGTATGGTGCGTTCCAGTCTAGCACTGTTAAGAGTATTAAATTTGTAACGTAAATGTTGGATTATATGATATATGCTCTCTGATGGTTTGCTCTTATGAGCAGATTCACAAGCTGCAATTTTTATTCTAAGACGGGACAACTCCCGCTCTCTCTCTCTTTTTTACAATGGGAGGCATAAGAGATGGTTTGGCCCCTACTATAAGCTTTTAAAGCCTCCCATCTGGTACCATGGGAAGTGTCCCCTCTAACATTGTGCGACAAAAATTCCTGAATACTGCCCTTCATAAGCTCCACGTATTGGGGGTCCTTCAGAAGGAGCGGGTCAAGCCTCCAGATTTGTGAAGAGGAAGATGTTCCCAAGGGAAGCAGAAGAAGGGAATGAGGGGCGTGATCAGATATAAGTATAGGATGATATGTTACCTCCTCAATTCCTGCCAATAGAGAGGGGGAGACCAACAGTCTGTCTATCCTGGCGTAGGACTGGTGAGAGTGGGAGTAGAAGCTGTAATCCCTGACTGAGGGATAGTAATGATGCCATACATCCACAAGGCCCACTTCAGCCTGGATTAGCTCCAGAGCCCTGGCATTGTGAGACATTGGTACCAAAGTTGTTTTTGGAACAGTCCAATACTGTGTCGAGCACACAGTTGTAGTCTCCTCCCAGTATTCAGGGGCCCTCCCACCGTGCTAGATCCACTGCTAGCCTTTGCAAAAAGCCTGGATATTCTACATTGGGAGCGTAGACAGAACCCAGCAAAACTGTCCCCCCCCCCACACAGACGTTGGCAAGAGCATAGCGACCCCCAGAGTCCACGAACGAGTCAACAACCTCCACCAAATTGCCCCTTGGTATCCAGATTGATGCACCCCTAGCTTTAGATAAGAAGGGGGAAGACATCTACGCTCCCCCATGAAGGAGGCAGTCCTATTTGCCTCAATACTGGAAAAGGGGGTCTCTTGCAAGAGTACGATGTTTCCCTTCAGCCGACAAACCTCAGTCTGTACCCTCCTGTGTTTGAGAATCGACTTTAGCCCATTAACGTTCCATGTGACTACCCTAAGTCCTGAGGACATTTTTGCAGTGTATTGCACCTCTACCTGCTCCAGTGCTAAAGTGTGAACATCCAGAACCAACCATTTTAACTTTTTTAACAAACAGCTTAACCCCCAAACTGATAGAAAACCCCTCCTTTCTACCCTACCACCACCCTAGTTTTAAAACTAACACCATCCATTGCGTATGCAATAGGGAGCAACAGAACAAGCCAGGGCATTCGTATAGAATGTGGTACAGATTCATAAGACTCTCCCCTAACAACCCCAGACCGAGCCCCGCCCCCCGCAGAGCACACCCACCCAACGACACTCCGCTGCCCACAATGAGTCCAGGAAAAGGCTCCTACCCAAACCACCCCCCCATAGTTACCTGCCCAAACCCATTGTAGAACCAAGTTTCCCCTCCCCTTCCGCGGGAAAAAACAGCCCCGCAAGAATCCCCCCAAACAACAACAATTGGCAGAAAATATTTATGTGATTAATAAAATTGCAAAGGGCAAAATATTAAACAATTCTATCAGTCATTCTAGCTTCTAGTCCAGGTGAGAGAAAAAGTCTAATGTGAACACCTCACTGGAGACAAATTGATGTCCAAATATAACCACAATAAAGGAAAACAGAGAAAAAAAAACTCTATGTTATAGCACATTGGCCCGTCGATACCCATGTCCCTAGACATGGTTGGGAGATAAAGGTCCAAAACTCTTCAGCGATGTAACAAGTTATAGCAGACAAAAGCCATGCAGAGGATAAAACACTGACAGCCTCCGTGACATAACAAACCTCAAGGCCATCCATGCGTATGGAAAATAGATCTTCAAACTCACATGTCACAGATCCCCGAGGAAATAAGAGCTCCAGGGATGGAGATGCCAGGACATACACAAACACAATTTAAGTAAAGTCAAGTACCTACTGCCTGGGCCTTCCCCCGTCTGGCTTCCTCCTGGGAGATCCACTTCTCAGCTTCTTTAGGGCACAGGAAAATACGAGGAGCCTGCCCTGGGCAGTCAACTTGCAGGTGGGCTGAGTATCGGAACTCACAGGACCAGCCAAGCTTGAACAATTTAGCCTTGATTTGAGAAAAGCTCTGCCATTTATGCTGCAGGTCCGTGCTGAAATCTTGATAGATAAACACTTTAGAGTTCTCAAATGGAATTGGACCTAACTGCTTTGCTTTTTGCAGCAGTTTTTCTTTGTCTTGAAAACGGAGGTATTTTATCAGACAATGTCTGGCTCTTTCTCCTGGTTTAGGCGGGCTCCCCACTCGGTGCACATATTCTATTCCAAAGTTCTCATGATCTATCGGAAGGCCTAATTGAGCCAACAGCCATTTTTGCAGGCCTACCGCTGTGTCCTGGCCCTCGGTACCCTCCGGAAGACCAGAGGTTGGAATGCCTCGATTTATTTTCTTGATCATTGATTTTGGCCTTTAACTCATCTAGCAAGGTTTTCATGCTGTTCCTCTCTGCTGACACTACCAACAGTGAATCTTCTAAAGAGCTCACCCTGTGCTCGAGCTCAGCAATCTGCATGGAATGAGGGTCCGATGCTTCAGAGAGACCCGTCACTATGCCCTGGAGATGAGTGAGTTGGGTGGTTATATTTATGAATCCTGCTTTCATTTCATGCTGCATTTGCAGGAGAGTAGAAGGAACTCCTGCCAGAGAGTGAGTGAGCTAATTCGTTTCGGGGCTCTCAGACCCACTCGGCTCTTCCATGGAAGCGGCCCTCTGCTCCTCGCTGTGCCTCCCATGTCTTGGCGGTTTTGCAGTGTCAAATTGAATTTTTCCTTGGCGGCTTTTCTGTTTTGCGGAAGCCATAAGACCCCAAGACTCTGTGGAGTCAATTTAGGAGGTGAGAACTTCTATGCCAGCTAGGATAGGCAATTAATTTTAGTCGTTTGCCCAAGGAGCTCGCTAACACGTGTCTGCCATCTTCGAGAGTTAGCCTTCTCCTCCAATTATAACCTAGGAGAACTGCAAAAGCCACCAATTTCCAGAAGAACAGATGAGCCTTCAAATTCAGGATGGGAGGGAAAAGTCATTAAAAGAGAACACCAGGTTTGGGTTATTGCAGTTTAATATTTGTGATAAGAAGACTACGTACTGTTAAATGGCCTGCTGTTTCATTTTCAGTGTAGCGGAGTGATTGCATGAAGGCAGTCAAAGAGTAAACTAAGACTTAATCCATTTGAAGGTATGCTGTTTAAACATGATTTATCTGCCGCAGAATGGCTGCAGAATCAGCAGTTGTTCTGCCACAGAAAGTATGAGGTCCTGCCACAGAATGTAGGTCCACTTTGCCGCAGTAAACACAGGGCCCTGGACACACAGGTAGCAGGTGCAGTGGCTGTGTGAACGGTGACCAGGACATCACAGGAAGGCACCGCGGCCACCATGGATATGTGGACAGCCACATCCACAACTAGTGGATGCTGATGCAACACCACCAGCCACAAGGGGGTTGCCAACTCCCCTGTAGAGTACTGCAGTGAGACCATGAATGGGTGCTCACTGGGGTGGTGGCCCCACATTTCATGTCAGGTCTAAGGATGCTGGGCATGGTGAGCAGTGGCGATGGTGTCAGCAGCAATGGGATCACCTGACGCTGCTGCCTGGGCATGTGTGAGGTGCGCCTGGGTGTATGGTTGGAGGCCCAGCGGCCATGTTGCACACTGGATGCACTCGCGGCCTCGGCAGTGTGTACAATCCGCTCCAGAGCTGTAGTCATGCCACCCGCAGTAGGTGTGCCTCTGCCAACATCTGAGCATGCCACATGACTGCTGACTCATGCTCAAGGGATAGCAGCATCCGAAGGCCCCTGAGTTCTGCCTGTAGGGATGCCTGCCCCTCCATGGTGTCCCTCAGGAGGTGAGCATAGCCCTCAATCTCGTCGGCGTGTGAAGACTCACGGGGACGGTGCCAACGGCTGAGTGGTGATCCAGCCTGCTGCTGTGCATCCACGGTTGGTGGACGCACCACAGCAGGCTGGGGCATGGGTGGGTAGTGGGCATGCACTACGCCATCTCATCCAGGTATGGTGGGATCACGGTCCACCGCTGCCTGAGGTGGACCCACAGCACCTGGCCGAGATGCGCTGGCTGCACCTGCAGCCACAGCAGCAACAGGCACAGAGGGCACAGCACCCACCACAGTGGGTGGCTGTGCAGGCTCTGCAGGTGTGCTGGGAATAGTGGGGGCACCAACGCCAGCAGGTGCCACCTGTGCAAGCGCCTGTGAGTCATGTGAACCACTGTTGACCATGTCCCCTGGAATCTGAATGGCATCAGGATCGTCAGGGACATTGCTGTATGCCCCCTGTGAGCCTGATGTTAGCACCAGCAGGCATCAGTGATATTCACTGCTTACTATGGGTCATCATCAGCCAAGCTCAGGAAACCCTCCAGCCAAGAGGTGTCACACTCGCCAGCAGTGGCGCCACTAGCTGAGGGGTTAGACAGGCCCACCACCACTGGTGATGCAGCTGGGGACACTGTTGTGTGGGACGGGCCAGGGATGGCACCATCCTCTGTCATGCCCGCAGCCCTGTGGTATGGACCTGCATCATCGCCTACTAAGGCATCCCATGCTGCAGTGGACATGGCAACACCTGTAAGGTGTGATGGAGCTGAAAATGAAAGAAGGGAGACATGGTCACATACAATGGAAGCAGAAGTGGCAGACAAGCATGTACAGTGTGACACAGTGGTGTGCCATAGTTGCACATGACAGTCCCTGGTATGGACATGCAATGCTCATTTCGCTACTGCAGCCTTGCACCAGTGACAGCTGGGGTGGCCCAGTGCCCGTACATGCCCACATGGCACCATGAGGGACAGTGCAACACCATGACCAACCAACAGTGGGACGGCATCACTGGTATGCTGAGAACCACAACTACACATGAACCCCCCAGGCATGGCCTGGCTGACACAGACATGCACAGCATGGGCCACGGATGGGCCGTACCCACCCATGGTGATGCATTCAGGCACATGGGCTGTCTGTCACACACAACGGGGCTGCTGTGGCAAACACGATGCACACACATGGTCTGACATGCATCAGGGGCATGTATACTCACATTGCTGCAATGGGCTTCCACCCATCCCTGCATGGATGCATGGCCAATGCTCAGTGTGAGCTGCACCCCCAACTGCGGACCACCCCCTGTCCTTCTCAGAGAGGCCTTGATGTGTGCAAGCTTCTCCTTGGCCCTCCTCTTCCCATCATTTAGGTGTTTCCTGCACTCCTAGGGGGGGTCTGTTGTATTTTCCCTCTGCAGCTATGTGCCATGCCACTGCCTCCCAGCCCTCATCCCGCAGTGCTCGGCTGCCACCCCTGCCAGACAGGACATCCCTGCACAGATTGTATGCCTCCATGAGGGCTCTTTCTTTGTTATTGGTGAAGTTTGGCCACCTGCGTCCAGTGGCACTGTCTTCTCCAGACATGTTGGCTACTGTGGGATTGAAGACACAGGCATTAGACAAGCACATGCAGGGACCATGACTGGCATGTACCACCAGCCAGAGGCAGCTGTGTACTGGCACACTGCCAGCCAAACAAAAACCTGCCTGCAAAGCCTGTCCGGGACATTATCTGGGACTGTTGGGGATGTCTGTGCTGTGTCCGCCCTGTCCATGTGCATTGCCAAAGACAGATGCATGTCCCTGGACATGCCATAGCTGTTGCATGGCATGGAACACTGGCTCGTGGCCAGGACTACAACACACACAGCATCTGTCCATGTGTTTGCTGTCACACTACCCACCATCATTTACCCCCCCAGCTGTGGCTAAGGTGGGCTGTGGGACAGTGTGTGGCACACACAAGGGTGTGCCTGTTGTTGTTGCACATGTCTGGATGATACTTGGCTGTCCACGGCCCATACTGTCCTCTGCTGCAGCTACAAGCATTAGGAAAAGTATACAGAACTTACCTTCAAGGCTGTAAATCTTCTCAGTCACCTATGCTCTATGTGGGCGGAGTCAGGAGCATTTATGGCTCAGGGCATGCAAATGAGGTTTGGAGCAGGTGTAATGAGATGCTAAACAGGTGCAATGCCTCTGAATTCAGTAATGAGCTGATTTGGGAGCAATGTCTGTGAATTGCATAATTGCCTTCAGCTCATCTCAATTAGCAGGGCGCATCTGCTGCACTGGGTGCATCTCCACACGGCGTATTGTCTGCTCATGTGCAGTGTGTTCAGGGCATGTCCCTGATTATGGCACAAACCCATTGGCGAATAACTGCAGATGCACGATCGGCATGACAGTTACATCGCCACCAGTCTGCTTGAGCACGACACGTGACTACATCTGTATGCGCATGCATGTCCATGTGCGTGATGCCTGCTGTGCTACCTGTCCATTTTCATGCCTTGATTGCACAACGGGTACTGTTGCAGGCCTGTTGGCTACTGCGCATCACTGTTGCTCTGCACAGTGATGTGAGCTAGGCACAAAATGGTGTGCAAGTACATTGTGCGCATGCATGACACGGCCATGACCCATGACCCTGCTTTCCCACCACATCATTACGCAGTGCGCATGCACACAGCAGCACCATTGGCACCAATCGTGCTTCAGCATGATGTCTTGCACGTGGCATAGTTGCGCATGTGGTGCGATTAGACCATACACTTGCACAGACCTTACAGGGACCAGTTGCTGTGATGACATTGCTGTTGCCATGCCATGTGCACAGAGAGCAGGCCCCAGGGCAATTAATTGGTCTGAGGTTGAGCTGCTCAACCTTGTGGCCTGGTGATGCGGGTAGAGGGCCAGCTGTTCGGCCAGGAGGACCTGCAGGTAATCAGGACAGCAGCTTGGGCCAGGATAGCAATCCAACTGGTGTGCCAGACTGGTGTACCCCGCAATGGGGAGCAGTGCAGGCACAGATACTGTGACCTACTACGCAGAAACAGGGTACGCCTAGAGAGCCTGCAGGAACATGCATGCAGGGGTGCAGTGCCACAACCAGGTATGTCGCAGTTGTACATTTGCATGACATGCTCATGGGGGTTGGGGCAGCTGTACCACACGCCAATACACTCACAGGGGTACACACTCACTTGGGCATGGCTGCACTTGCATTGTGTTGCCATCTACCATATGTCGCATGGGGTGGGCATGTGTGCTATCGTTCTTGAGTGGGGCAGGGCCACTGTGGCACGCATGGGGTGGCACTGACGTTTGCATTGCATGCTGACATCTGTGCACATGGGGGGCACAGGATGGGGTGCTGTGCACTGATGCTCACCACCAGGCCTATCATCACTGGAGCACTGTTTGTTGACACCTTCACTGCATGCCTGCACCAGTGTTGTGGGGGGGGGGCTGTCTCACATCACATCTCCTCATGCCATTCTCTGCTTTTGTTTTCCCTGCAGGACTGGAGGCCAGGTAGTGGGCCATGGGGGCCATTGAGATGCAGGTACGGAGGGCCACTGGAGGTGCACATGTCGGGGGCCATGATGGTGTAGGTGAGTGCTTTTTTTGTGCATCCAATGTGTGTCAGGTGGTGTGGGTGTCTGCTCAGGTGGGTGTTGCTGGCACACTGTGCCTGTCCGTGTGTTGCTGGGCACACAGATACATTGGTGT
Source organism: Neoceratodus forsteri (assembly GCA_016271365.2). Taxonomy (NCBI): domain Eukaryota; kingdom Metazoa; phylum Chordata; order Ceratodontiformes; family Ceratodontidae; genus Neoceratodus; species Neoceratodus forsteri. The sequence goes on along the minus strand of CM057455.1, from coordinate 303,207,267 downwards.
GTTTGGTGCAGCATGTGCCTGGGCCATCGTGCACATGGTCCCTGCGTAGGCAACCACTGTGTGTGCATGCCATGCACACTGTGGACACACAGTAGTGCTTTATTGGTGCCCTGATGGGGCCTACATGCTTGTGCAAGCTACTGCCTTGTGCATGTGTTGCATGGGGCTTGCCCTTATGCCCCCTCTGCACAAGCCACTGTCTATTCATGTGCGACATGTACCCACTCTGTTACTGCACACCATCAGTGTGGCATACTGTGTCTGCTTGGTGTGGTGTGCATTGTGCCTGGTGGAATTTTGGCCATGTCCATTGTGGATGCCTCCAGCCTACATGCAGGGGGTGATGAGAGTTTGGAACACAGCACTTAGTCTCCGTTCTCTGTGTTCCCCACTCTAGGTCCACAGGGTGTGCTTGCTGGTGGTCGAGGCCATGGGGATGACAGCAAGAGGTGCCTATGGACATGGGACTGCAAGTGTGTCACGTGCTAGAGGACTCTTTAAGTCCACTTTTCCAGAGGCAGGGTCGACTGTTGTGGGCCCTATCGGATATAATTAAACTCTGTCATCAAGAGGCTGGAGACGTGTGTGCCATCTTGTGGCATGCCCCGTGGCGTGAATTATGGACTTTTGTTGCTTTGTTTACCCTTCCTTCTTTGCAACAGTTTCCCCACCCGTCCCCTATACCTGCTCCCACAGCCACATTCCTCCCTTGCTTTCCTGTTATCGAACATAAACACACACACCCCTTCCCTGTTTTTCTTGGGTATTGTACATAGTTGTTGTTGTTATTGAAGTTGTTGTGTTTTGTAAGTAAAATGTTATTTATCTGAACTGTTGTCTGTGGTCATTCACTGCTTCTTGTTGTTGTGTTGAGTTATTGTATGTGGCTGTCCTCTGTCCCCTTGCTGCCATAAACATGTCTGCACATGTGTTTGTGCAGGTGTTTACCTCCTGCACCCCTTCGTGTCCTGTCCACTTTGTGCCCACCTGTGGCTTGTGGGCAGGCATAGTGTCCTGCTGCCTATGTCTGTGCTCCGGGTCTGTGTATGTTGCCTGTGGCATGCTTCTGTTGTGCTGCTGCACTGTCAGTCATCAGATCTGTGTGTGGTCTACAGTGGTTGGGGACATTACATGTCTGTGTGGCACAGTGGTCTCACCTGTGTGCCACCAAGCCTATGCACCAGTGTTGCCCTTTGTGGCTTCGTACACCCCTGCATCCCTGGGCCCCTGTGCAGGTGGCCATGTCCTTTGGACAGCACCATGCTGCATGATTTCCTCAGCAGATGTGTAGCACCTTGCAGGCGACAGTGTGCCTGTCATGTGTGCCTGCTGTGGTCCTGTGTGGGTTGTGTCATGTGGTACTGGGTGTTGCTCTGTGTGCCCTGTCTGTGCACTTCATCTACTGTTGGGCCCTTTGCCACTCTGGCTTGACCCTTTGGGCGTGTGTCCCTGACTCCTTTGTCCCACTGCAATATCCCCCTATTGCTCCTCCATTCCCTGTTGGGTTGCTCCTTATTCACTGTTCTGTTGCCCTGGGTGGTTTTGTGCATCATGGCTGTGCTGGGGCATCTCCACTTGTGCCATATGCAAAATACACGATTCACAGTGGGGATGTGCATGGGGCATCCTGTGGTGCATCTCTTTGTGAATCGCACAGTTTTTGTCAGTGCATCCTGGTTGCGCTGGCACATCTAATTTGCACCCAGGGCATCTTCTTTGTGAATCCTTTCACTTGTGTTTTATGTCACTCCCTTGTCTCCCATTAGACTCTGCACTTACTCTCAGCTTCTCTAAGCTAGGGTCAGCCCTCTGAGCTGCTGCAAAGTCCTCCTACTTTCCCAAAGTAGGAAGCATGTTCACTTCAGCTCCCAGACTGAGGTCCATAGCTACAGCATTCAGAGATTCAGTGTTACAGCCATCCCCAGCCCCCTGGCTAAGTGTTATCCCTCCCTCCTCAGAGGCAACTTCAGTAGATGTTTGGTGAATGGCCACTCAGGTGAGTTATTACCCTCCCCAGCAAGAGACACAGGCCAGTGGACCAGCCTCCCAATCTCTTTTCCAAACACTTTTGTGGAGTCTGAGAGATAACATGAGGTCCTAGCCTCATTCACAACTATTCACAATTTAGGACTGTGTAGTACAGTACGGTCTGCACTCCCATTGGCCCATGCGGTGGACCAATAGGTGCACAGCCGTACTGTACTCTGTCAGTAGGCTGGCAGCCGGGCGGCTTGCGGCAGGGAGCCGCCGCCCGCCACTGACTGGGGGCAGGGTGGTGGGGCCCAGTGGGTGGGTGGGAGGTGGGGTACCACTGGACCACCAGGGATCTTATTTACATTTGCCCATGATTGGGCTGGAGATTGGGTCCAGTGGACCACCAGGGAAATTATATTCATAAGCCTGTGATCGGGCAGGGGTTCGGGTCCACTGGACCACCAGGGATATTTTATTGCTATGCCCACGATCGGGCTACAGGGCACGTTGCCCACCGAGGGGCAGGGACCATCAGTCCCCGATGACTGTAGCCTGGCAGGGCGCCAGGTGCAAGCCGCCGGGGATCAGCGCACCTCATGCAAATGGGGCCATAATGACATGCAAATGGACCCATTTGTGCCTTGCATACATAATGGCCTCATTTGCATGCTCACGGATGAATATCGCTCTTGTTGTGCCTAGCGCAACCGCACTTGCACTGGCGCAGCTCCCTGCACTCCTGCTGCCACTTGTGCTGGCGCAGTGCCACTGCACCGTGCACAGTGTGTGCACCCTTGGTGCCATATTCAACGGTGCTGTACCATATCACCTGGACTATACCCTGGCTCAACCAAGTTGTTCTGCGCCCAGGCCTGTGACCCAGCCTGGCGCAGTCTGAATATCCCACCCCTTGTGTCTTTTTAGGACACTGCCTGGCAATATGCTATTGGTTTTTACAGCTTCAACAATCATCATTTTTCTTTTTCCCCAAATCCCAATTTGGTAAACTGTGGTTCCCCTCTTTCTACTTAGGCAACAAGGGTTAAAGCTGTCCTGAAGGTGCTCTTTTCTCCCTTGCCACTGCAGTCTCTGCTCCCCCACTTTCTTTCAGAGTAGAGATGAGCTGAGTTGGCAGAATTCACTCCATAAATTAATTCATGAATTTTGTGCAATTGGTGAAGTGCAAATTTGCAAAATTCATGGATTATGAAGTGTGGAAATTTACCTGCAGAATTCCACACTTTGTGGTGAAATTCTGCACTTTGCGGCAAAAAGTTCACGATTCGGCTGAAGTCGAAGTTTTTCAGGTCTGAGGAAGCTTCATGAAGCTCTGCAAAGTGTGAATTTTTGGCACTTCATGCAAACTTCGCTGATGAAGTTTTATTTCACCACACCTCTACTTCAAAGCTGGCCTGCTCCTGGTATAGTGGTCAGAAACATCAGAAGCTTCTTTTGCTGTCTTAGGGTCCTGGTCTTCTAGCCAGGTTTTCAGTTCTGCTGGACATGCCCAAAATAACTGTTACAACAATATGACTTCCTCAGTTGCTTCAACAGAGTTAGTTTTTACCCCCTTCCACCAACATTTTAAAAACTGGGGTTGTTTTGTGGTGCATTCCTCAAAGCTCATTTCAGATCCCTTCCAGAGCTTCTAAAATTTCACTCTGTAGGCCTCAGGATTTAAATCATACTTTTTCAATAAAACAATTTTGATTTAATTATAGTCCTGGCTGTCAGCATTGTCCATTAGTTCCAGCACCTCATGCCCCTTCCCAGTAAGCAGCAGAGATACATAAAAGCTCTAGGCCTCCTTGAGTATTTTTGCCTGATCGCAGACCTTTTCAAATCATTTAAAAAAAAAATCATGTCCTCCCCCCTCTTTAAATTATGCAATTAATTTAAAATTTAGCTTATACTCCAGCCCTGGAGTTTCATTTTCACCCCCACCACCTACCTTCTCTGGCGCTTGCTGTCAAAGCTTTAGTTTCTCCAGCTTGAAATCCCATTGGTGCTGTTTGTTCTGCAGCTCTATTTTAAGTTTTCTCTGCTCTAGCTTTTTCTGCTTGAGCTTGAGTTCCCTTTCATACTTTTTTTCTTGCATGGTGAGCTCCAAATTCTTCATCTCCAGTTTAAGCCTCATCCTCTCCAGATCAAAATCTACAGCAGATTTCTCTTTGTGCTCTGGCTCATGGTCCATTCTGTTCCCACTTGCCTCCATCCTGGATCTGGTCACTGCTGTTCCATCCAGCATCTCCAGGTCCAAGGTCTGGTCCTCTGCAATCACTGACTGACTTGAAGCCCTGGGCTGCCACCTGGTCATCAGCTGTTATGAGGACTTCTATGAGGCGCTTTTTAATGCCCTCCTCATAAAGGACCCCTCTCCTGGCACAGCTGCTTCAGCTGTACCACAGTGTAGTTATTGTAGCCGGAAGTCATCATCCCTTCCTACACTATCACTGGTCTAACTTAGCACAGCAACCAAAAAAAAACAGGATAGGGAACAATATTCTGTAACTAAATTTTCCCCTTTGCCAATTTCTGCTCTCTTTTGTGTATGGTTTGTTCAAACTGTTCACAATCTCATATGCTGGCACCAGTCTGTCATAGTCCCAGTCATGTGGGGCAGGGTTCCCTGGGCTTACAGTGAACTCCCCTGAGTGCAGCCTGTGCAGTGTGGGTAAGGAAAACCCCCCACCCTTCCAGGGTGCTTGCTGGGTTTACAGCTGAGTGCCCACCAGGGGATCCTTGGGTTCCCTCTCTCAGTATGAAACGTGAAAATATAGCCTTGAGTCTGTATTCCTGGGAGAGAACCCTCTTGGCCACTGTGCAGATAACCAGAAAGGCCACAAGCATGTATAAGCCTTCAGGTAGCCCTATACACCCTATATGTATCTTTGCCAGAGAAATGCAGAGACCGGTTCAAATCCCACAGACCACTCAGTTAGACCTCATGTATCTCCCCTTACACTCATAGAGTCCCTTCTAGTGTTCTATCCTGGTAACACTTGGCCTTTAAGCATTAGGTCAGGTGAGGTATTGTTTGAACAAAACCTTCCCAAGCTTACACAGAGAACAGACAGTTTCAGAGGTATTGTAAAATTATGCCAAAGGCTTTACTAATATCTATTTGATAATATTATTTAACATATAAATAACAATCCAAGAGTTGGTTACAGGATATAAGAAAATAAACATTGGACAATATACAAGAAAAGTACACTTAACTTTTTTTTAAATCTAACATATAGTTTTACCTCATTCAAGTGCGGTTGATAGAGTTAGAGTCTAGTAAAGTACAAATGTCCTTATTACCAGCTGTTTTGTGATGGAATTCAAAACAGCGGTCCCATCTGGTCAGTTCCTCATCACATACAGGACTGAATTTCACAAACCTTTCCTTGGCTTTTACAATGCAGTTTCAAAATGCTTGCCTCTAGATTTCCCTACTGTGAGTGGCTGGCCTTTGTCACATGGCTGAAAAAAGTCAACCGTCTCTCTATGTTTTGTTTTAAAAACTTCAACTGACCAACCAGCTTTCTATGTTTTAATTTTAAAAACTAAACTGCAGAGTTTCTCAGCTGGAGGGGTCTCTTCTACCAACCCCCCAGGTAAGGAAAAATACAGATTCACTTCTGGCCTGTCCCTGGGGACAGGATGGCACCACCCTCTTTGGTGAGAGCTGCCTCAAGGCCTATTGTCAAGCTCCTGTTCCCAGCAGAACCATTAAGACCCAAATGCTTGGATTTTAGCTTTTAATTAGCCTCCCATTAGCTGCAACTGCCTTTTTCAGGCACAGTGTTTTGAAACAAAGAAACCAGTTCCAGCTAGCAAAGCTTTTGTTTTCCTTTGACTCAGACTGCAGAAAAAAACAAGAAATATTCCATGTTAAAAGAGTTACAAAAAAAAAAAAACAGGTTTAGTCCATGTGACAAGATAGTTCCATACATTTGTACTGGTCAGATATGATACAAACACATATACATGGGTTGTGTTTCAGAATTAAGCCACTGGCCCTCGAAGTATCATATGGAAAAAACATGAGGAAATATTTCTTTCAACTGAGTGCTGGGGCTAGCCCTCAGACAGGTTTACATCTCAAAGGACTGGAAGACAGTAACTTGCTTAAATGCATAATTTAAAACTTCATTTGTGTTTGAATGTCCAGACCTCCCAACCAGGAGAATGGTGACATCCGGGGTTCTTTTGTACTGTATGTTTTGGGTTTCCTGAATTCAATGGTCAGAGATGTCTTTTACCAGAAACTGTTCAGTAGGGGGTCAACATGCTAAACTAAGCTCATTAGACTGGGGGGGGGTTAGGATGGTGGAAAGAGACCCCAATTTGAAGGATTTTTTGGGTGTTTTATACTCTGGAGAAACTAGGGTGGAGCAAGAGAGACCCCTCCAGGAAAAAGGGTGAACTGCTGAAACATCCCAGCCCAAAAAGCTGACCTAACCTACACTCATAAATTGATGGTAATCGATTATGCTACCTGTTATCCAGAAGCCATCGCCCTATCCTCCATTAAGGCAGACAAAGTGGTGGATGCATTGTTCTGGATTTTCTCCCATCCAGCCAGAAAACAGTGCTTTGTGGTATAATTTTGCAAAGTGTTAGCTTTGGGTAGTTTTGCTGAAAAAGAACTACTGATAGTGAGGGGAACTTTGCCTCACTGAAGAAAGAGAGAAAACCTCTTGGGGAAAGGAGCTTTCCTCTGAAAAACCCTGAATTTTGCTGAAAAAGAAAATTCAGACACTGACTTATAATCTTGCTGAACTTTTTGAAAACTATTTTCAGAAAACCTGAAGAAGTTTTCTGGCAGATGGGACTTTTCATACTTTGGACTCCAGACATCAATAAGGTAGAACATTTTAGCATTCATAGTGTGTAGGTTTATTGCTCAATTCCACATTTTATTTTTTAACATTGTTGTCTGCAATCCAGTACCCTACATTGTGTAGAGTATTTTAATGTGTTTTCTTTCTTTAAGTAAATTTTTTTATGATTCTCTTAACTCTGCCCAAGTCTAATTTGTGTAGTTTAACATTTTTTTTCTTTTGTTGGCATTTATACTCCTGCTTCCATGGCCCTCACATTCAGGGGGAGTCCCAGCCCCGTCAGCCCAGCGTCCACCCCCTGGTGGAGTCAATGGAGGGGCCAGCCCCCACTGAGAATGGATCCAGTATGCTGGCACTGTGGCTGGTCAAGGGCAGAGCCTGCGAACTCCCCCTTCATCCTCTGTGAGCAATGTTTCCTTTTTCTCCCCTTCTGGGAGCAGAGCAGAGCAAGCAATGGCACCAGTGATGGTGATGCATGCACTTTTGTGCATGCTCCATCAAGCACCTGCCCCACTACCCAACCTTTGTTCAGCATCGGCGTGCCAACCCCCAGCCACTGCTAGGGGCCAGGCAAGCACCAACTGCTGATCACCCCCTCCCTGGAGAAGGAGAGCAGTCTAAAGATGCTCAGTTCTTCTCCTCCCTTATTGAGCACCGGCGGCTCATGCTCGTTCCCGAACATGGGTCACTGGCGTGGCGTGAGGTGTGGTGCCCAGTGCCTCAACCCCCAGTGCCACTGGGCCAGCATGTACTTTAACATTTTAAGGGGAAAGGTTTTATCAGACTGATGCCTCATTTTAGTAGGACCGCTTGACTACTAACTACTGAATTTTACACAAAAAGGCTCCTTGGGTAGAAGAGAGGAAGCTCTCCTTCTTGACAGTCAAAGTCACATGGTTCATCAAAGTAGGGTATCCAGGGAGAAGGGGATCCGGACATGCTTATGGGTGATCTTGTGGCAATCCATATCATACAACTAAGGGAATATACTCTATTAAAATCAACAGCAATATGACATGACGCTATACCACCACAACACCTATGGTATGATGTTCACTTCTGCTGTTGTAATGATATAATTATTGCACTCAGTTTGTATAAGACCTTAGTACACATACCTCCTGTTAAGTAGTATGTGTTGCAAGCTAGCCAACTGCCAATCATTATTTGCAATATATATTTCTGTTATATATTGTTTTATGGGATTTCTGTGTATGCCCATGCCAGTGTTAATTCAAGGCACAGGGAAAGCCTAGATTTTTTTTAAAGGTGTGATCTTTTGACTCAAAGGGCACCTGCTTACCAGCAAGGGAGATTGTTATTCCCAGGTTCTTTTGACGGAGATGTGCCAATAGCTATTTCCCTTCCATAAACATGTACTATAGAGGCAGATTGCTTGTGATCTCAGGAACTATTATAAGTATATCACATTTTATGAGGGAACAGGATTTATTCACCAGGAAAGACCATTTTAGCAGTACTATGTGACAAATCTAATATGACATGGTGAATTAGCTTACATAATGCTATATTGATACATCAAGGTTTTAAAAGTGACTAGTTAATTATGGAGGCAGAACTTATGTTGAAGCTGGGTGACATCACCAGGTGGCCAGGAAATTGTGGGTCTCTGGTTGGGAATTAAACTGGTTTCCTTATGATTGGAATATTGCTGACACTGTAGTTCAAAAAAGATAGTTAAACTCTCAGCACAGTCACTCAGGGCCATTCTGTTTGGGACTCTCTCTTGACTACCAGACTACAGCTGCCAGCACAAGACTGCAACATTTACAAACCAGTGATTTTTTCTGAACTTTTGAAAGTCTTCATAACAGGTAGAGACATAGTTAAACAGTTTTACTTTCCCATTTGTTTCTAATACTGTAACCTAACTTTGTATATGTTCTCTTTTACTGCATTTAATTATTTTAGTAAAGACTTTTGTTTCTCTAAAGAATTCTCCCTGTGTGAGATTCCATATATTGTATGTGTGACTGTAGAAGTTGTATTACAAATTTGTGACAACTGTGTGTGCTTAGAAGTGTCACTAAATAGCAACCAAATTGAAAAGGGTCAGTAAGGGATCCAGCAGGATTAGGTAAAATACCAGAGACTCATACAAGTCTGCAGGGATTGTGAACAGGGATATTGCATGTCCTGTAGGGTGAAAGCCAAATCAGGTTTTTGCACTGCTACCCTGAAGACAGCATACTTACCTGGGTCTTCATCCTTTGTGTAATAGCCAGGAAGAGGTTTCATATTTGGCCACCAGACTCGAGACTGATATTGTGCCCTGATCCAAAATATAGAGGGGTACTCTGGGACCTCAAGGCAAGTGTACTGTTGTAAACCCAGTGAACACTCTGGGCAGACATGAGGAGAGTATGCCTGTTCCCCCCCCTCCCTGTCACAGATTGCACTTGGGGTGGGCACTTGAGTTCAGTGATCTGACCCTCATGAGTGGGTTCATGACAGATCTGGTGCACAGTGATGGGATCTGATAGATTTGTATGCATTGCAGTTAAAGAGATTGGTGACCACAGGCATAACAACCGAGCTTGATTCCAAGTCCAGTGTATCAGATTGTTAAACTGAAACAGTTCACACACAATCAAGGCAGAGATTTTAAAAATATATATAATTTGGTTACAGTATCAAGTTCCCTACCTTTTTGTTCTTTTATCTGGTGCAAGCTAGGATAGTAGTAGTTAGGGAAGAACCTACCAGGTCAGTATCTCATACGCTTAATAGCGTACATTAAAACTGTACAACAGGAACAGTGCAGTAGGGTAGAGCGAGAGGGTACAAAACTGTGAAAAGGTATATATGTGGTAGTGCATCCTCTCACTCTTCCAAGGTAGGGGATGAGACCTGTGCTGGGAGGAGGAGGAGCCAGCGAGCAGCTGCTGTGGCTTGACGGGATGAGCCACAGGCAGCAAGGGAGGGAGGCAGTATGTTTCGGACCGGGTTTTGATTCCTGGTCCCAGATGCAAGGAATGTTTTTAATTTTCACACTTTGTGTGAAGTTAAGTGTTAACCCCCAGAGTTGGTTATTTTAGTTGGGGGTTCGGGGGTACAGCCCCCATAATGGGGGTGTGTGGGGGTGGAGCCCCCTGCAAAAGAAAGACATATGTCACTTACAATATATCACATTGTTTTGGCAGGGAGTATATTGCTGCAGCATAATGTCTTGCAACATTATGATCCTGTGCCAGGGAAGAAGATGACTTCCATCTACAGCAAATACACTGCAGAATACCTAAAGCACTTATGTCAAGAGAGAGGAGTCCAGTACGAGGGGTGAACCAAAAAGCACCTAATGGAGACTCTTGTGATAGCTGATGAGCTAGTGATTGCCCAGGACTTTGAGTCATAGCCAGTGACTGGAGGGGATCAGACCTTGGGAATGGGGGTGCCAAGGGATGTCGCAGTGTCCAGTCTCAGGGAAGGGGACAGCAAGACCAGTAAGAACCCAGAGCCACAGCTGCAGGAGAAGGTCACCACAATGCTGGAGCCAGAAGGGATCAGGCTGCAGATAGAGTTGAGGAGAATGGAGCTGGAATTTGAGCACTGGAGATTTGAAGGTCAGCAGCAGAGGGAGTTCAAGCAGAAGAGAGTCAAAGCCCAGCAGCAGAGGGAGTTTGGGCAGAGAAAGCTGCAGATAGAGCTGGTGTTGCAGGAAAAAGAAAAGCAGCGGCAGCGAAAGGTCAAGAAAAGAGAAAAACAGCTTCAGAGAGAGACCAAGAGAGAGGAAAGAGAGCACCAGAAGGAATTCGAACTGCAGAAGCTAAAACTCCAATGACCAACACCAGAGGAGGTAAGTGGCAGGGGTGAACCTAGAACTTTAGGACTGGAGTATAAGTTAAATTTAAAATTTATAGCTGAATTTAAAGAGGGGAAGGATATGGATGCATTTTTAAATTCATTTGAAAAGGTCTGTATTCAGACAAAAATACCCAGGGAGTCCTGGAGCTTCCAGCTATATCCTCTACTTACTGGGAAAGGTCAGGGAACATTGGATCAAATGGACAATCAGGACAGTAGCGATTATGAGAAATGTAAAGCTGCATTGCTTAAAAAGTATGAGTTAACTCCTGAAGCATACAGGGTTAAGTTCCGTAAGCTCTGAAGAAGCCCTGACATGACTTTTTGGGAGCAGGAAGTGAGTGATCACAGAACCACCAAAGACCCACCATCCTAGAAGGGCAGGAGTAGCTCTCCGGCCCCCCTCTAGCTGCTGGAGGTCTGCCTCTGAGCAAGTAAGTGGTTCACTGAGAAATAGAGGATATTCTTGTCTCAGAACAGGACAGTCAGGAGCTTAAAGGGCACACAGGCAGAAAGTAAGGAGAGAGAGAGGAAAAAAAAACAGAGGAAAGAGTAAGGATTGAAAACAGTTAAGGGTCCAGAAATAAGACATGATTGGAGTGGTGCAGTGCAGTGGCTGTGGAGCAGCAGTCTTCCGGGAGATGTTCTGGAGGATGCGGTATTGTCCCATCTGCAGGCACCTCTCTGGGCTGAGGGAGGAGGTTGCTCATCTCCAGGCTGAGTTGACCAGGATTTGTGGGACCTCCTCTTCCATCAGGGACCACCAGTGCACTGCCCGTTGTCTCAGGGTTGCCAAGAAAAAGGGCGGTTGGACCACGGTGGGCTCAGGGAGGGTGAGGTGGTGGAACAGAGGGTGCATCCCTGCAGTTTGTACCTCCTCCACAATTCCTATGCCATTCTGGCAAAGTGTGGTTCCTCTGTGGAGGCACCACAGTGGAGACCAATGAGGATGCTGGGAACCTCCACAAGGAGACCCACAGGAGGGTGGCAGGGGACCCTGTAGAGGAAACAACTCCTGGTGGGGACTCCATTGTTAGGAAGGTAGAACTGGGGAGGAAGGGTAGAGGAGGTAAGGTGCCTGCCTGGCTCCATGGCTTGGAGGGACAGGAGGCGAATCCTCAGGATTGCCAGAGCAGCTGCACAGGGAGGGAGCTGGATGTCATTGTCCACCTAGGGACAAATGACCTGGCTAAGAAGGGATTAGAGAAGTTCAGGAAGAGTTTGTGGATGGGGAGGGCCTTGAGTCAAGTAGCATGCAGGTAACCTTCTGGAGGTGCTCCCATCTATGGCATAGGAGGCTAGGGTGTTCCACACCATGGGATTCAATCAGTGGTTGAAAAACTGGTGTGGAGCTCAGGATTTGGCTTCATTGGGGACTGGGGTCCACCTGGGTGATGAAAGCCTATACTGGCATAATGGGCGCATCTGTCCTGGAGGAACCAGAATCCTAGGTAATAGGTTTAAATGCTTCATTGTGAGCTTTTAAACTAACCAAGAGGCAGGCACTGGAAAGGAGCAGGAATCCTAGACCCCAAATAATCACGGTAGTAAGTGTGGCAAACACCAACATAGAGGTGTCAATAGGGAGAAGGGCAGGGTAAATGGAGAAAGTGACAAAGGCAAGAAAAGGACAGGGATGGGGCAAAGGGAGTAAGGCCATCAGGAAATGGAGGGTAATGAGTACCAACGCCCGTAGTCTGGGCAACAAGCTCCCTGAGCTGGTGGCCTTGATGGAAGAGGGATGCCTGGATATCACAGCAGTCACAGAAACATGGTACACAGAGAACCATGACTGGGATGTTAACATACCAGGGTACATAACCTACAGGAGAGACAGGCAGGGAGAAGAGGGAGGGTAGCTCTTATGTAAAGGAAGGGATAAAAGCAACTGAACAAAAGAGTAAACAGGGAGGAGAGAAGGCACTGTGGGTCACCTTGGAGACTGGAAAGGGCACCATAATCCGCACAGGGGTTGTGTACAGACCCCCATGTCAGGGGGAGGGAATGGAATATGATAGAAGGCATTCTTAGAATGGCAGAGAAATGGGAGATACTATTGATGGGAGACCTGAATATGCCAGATGTTAACTGGAGCACATTTGCTGCAGCCACATCTAAGAGCAGAGCCATTCTTGATGCCCTACAGGTGGCAGGCATTAGACAGCTAGTTTCAGAACCCACTCATGAGGGAGCAATCTTAGACCTCGTACTCTCAAACGGGGGCAGTGAGAGGATCTCAGATCTAGAAGTGGGTTGCCATCTGGGGACAAGTGACCATCAAACAGTGTGGTTCACGTTAAACTCAGCTACAGAGTCAAGCCATACAAAGTGAGGTACTGGACTTTAGGAGGCTGACTTTTGTAATATGGGAGAGTGCCTCAGAAAAGCACTAGCAAACAGGCTAGAAGGAGGTGTGGAGCACAATGAGGAATCATCAAAACTGCCATCACAGAGGCAACAAGCCTTTGTGTGAAGCAAATAAACAAATCAAAATGAAAGAAAAGCCACTATGGTTCTCAAAAGGGTGGCTGTGAAAGTCAGGAAAAAAATGCTTGTTCGGAGTATAAGGAAACACAAAGGAGCAGGACGAAGAGCTATACCAGTTAAGGCACAAGGAAGCAGGAGGGAAGTCAGAATAGCAAAGGCCCAAACTGAGGAAAGATAGCCAACTCAGTTAAGAAGGGGATAAAACCTTTTATAGGTACATCAGCGAGTAGAAAGAACAAAGGGAGGATAGTGAGGCTGAATAGAATGAACGGTGGGTGGGCAGAGGGGACAGTGAAAAAGCAGGGATACTGAACAAATATTTCTGCTCAGTATTCACAAAAGAGGAGGGAAGTGCCTAATCCAATTAACAGAAGCACTCTTGATAGAGGGTCGATCCCAGTCCTTTCACAGAAGAAAGGGTTCTGCAAGAACTCCTAAAACTGAAGGTGGACAAAGCAATGAGTCCTGATGGAATTCACCCAAATTCTAAAAAATTAAGGGAGGAACTAGTGAAACCACTGGCTACTCTGTTTAATAAATCATGGGAGGATGGTGTGGTACCCGAGGACTGGAGGAAGGCGGATGTGATTCCCCTTCACAAAAGTGGGACCAAGACAGAGGCAGGAAACCACAGACCTGTCAGTCTGACCTCTGTGGTAGGGAAAGTGATGGAGTCACTTCTGAAGGAAAGAATAGTTGAGTACCTAGAGGCCAGTGGAGCACAGGACCCAAGGCAGCATGGATTCACAGCGGGAAGGTCATGTCAGATGAATCTAATAGATTTCTTTGACTGGGTGACCAAAGTAGTAGACCAGGGAAGGGCTGTGGACATGGCCTACCTAGACTTTAGCAAGGCATTTGACACAGTTCACACAAAAGATTAATAGTCAAATTAACCAGCCTGGGAGTGTGTCCCAGGATGGTAGCCTGGGTAAAACATTGGCTGCACAACAGGACACAGAAGGTAATTGTAAATGGAGTCACTCTGAAGAAAGAGAGGTTACTAGTGGGGTACCGCGGGTTCATTATTGGGTCCAGTCCTTTTAATGTCTTCATCAGTGACATTGCAGAGGACTGGAAGGAAAAATCTTTTTGCAGATGACACAAGATCTGCAACAGGGTTGATACACAAGGAGGCGTGGAAAGGATGAAAAGGGACTTGGCAAGGTTGGAGGAATGGTCAAGTATGGCAGCTAGATTCATTGCAAATAAGTGCAAAATAATGCACCTGGGAAACAAGAACCCAGGCGAAGAATACACAATGAGTGGGGAGGTAGTAACAACAACAAAAAAGGAAAGGGACCTGGGGGTAATCATATCAGATGACCTTAAGGTTAGCAAACAATGTGAGAAGGCAGTAGGGAGGGCTGGGGGTATACTGGGATGTACAGGGAGGCATCCGCAGCAAAAACAGGAAATTGTTATCCCTCTGTACAGACAGTTGGTGAGACCCCATCTGGAGTACTGTGTCCAGTTCTGGAGACCCCATCTGCAAGGACATAGACAGGATAGAGGTAGTCCAGAGAGGGCAACTAAAATGGTGCAGGTCTGCAGAGAAGCCGTATGAGGAGAAACTAAAGGAGCTTAATATGTATACCCTTGAGGAAAGAAGGGAGAGGGGACATGATAGAAACTTTAAGTACCTCAGTGGAATCAACAAAGTCCAAGAGGTAGCATCTTTCAGAAAAAGACTTGCAAGAACAAGGGACACAATTTAAAGATAGAAGGAGGCGGTTCAGGGACAATGTGAGAAGTATTATTTCACAGAGAGGTAGTGATAGCGGAACAGCCTTCCTGAGGAGGTATGGGGTCTAAAACTGTGGGAGAATTCAAGAATGCATGGGACAGACATAAGGCAATTCTTGTGGGGGGGTAGGAAGAAATAGGCTGTTGGTTAACTAGGATCTACGGCCTATCCTTTAGGTAGGGAAATGGGCAGACTAGATGGGCCAAGCGGTCCTTATCTGCCGTCAAAGTCTATGTTTCTATGTTTCTATGAACTACGAGGAATTTCCCACAAACCAACATCAGTTTTTGAAATGTTGGTGGGAGGGAGTGGAAGCAAACTCTGTAGAGAAAATTGAGGAGGTTGTACTTTTGGAGCAATTCTTTTGGGCTTTCCCAGCAGAGTTAAAAACTTGGTTGGAGGACTGAGCTCTCAGACCACTATGCCAGGAGCAGGCCTGCTCTGAAAGGGAGTGAGGTGGGCATGGCAGCTCAGAAGGGAAAAAGCATGCCTTCAGGGCAGCTAAAACCCTCATTGCCTCCACAGAAAGGGGGAAGCCCCAGGTTAAAAAAAGGGATTTCCTCTGGCAAAAGAAATGATGATTGTTGGTTTTGCAAACAACCAGGGCATTTTGCAAGCCAGTGTCCTAAAAAGGCACAGAGCGGACAAAGTGTTGCTCGAACAGAGTTGGGTGCACTGTGTATCCCTGAAAGCATGCCTACTAACATGAGGGAGCACCTACACCCGGTTACTGTAAATGGGGTGCACATCCATGAGTTAAGGGACATGGGGGCATCTCTTGCTTTAGTAAAAGTGGATTTGGTTGAGCCTGAACAGCTTATACCTAATCAGTTCATAACAGTAAGAGGATTCGCTGGGGAGGAGAAAACTCTGCCACTTGCTAGTGTTTTCTTGGACTGGGGTGAGACAGGAGAAACAGTGCAAAAAGTGGCAGTGGCAGACAGTCTCAACCTGGATGTGATAATAGAGAACACTGTCCAGAATGGGGTGGTGTGTGCGGTTACCCACAGTCAGATGGCAAAGGCAAGTTGTAGTCCCTGGACCCCATAGAAGCCCCTGTGAAAAACAATGGGAGGCTGCTTCCCCAGCCTGTGTCTCCTGACCTGAGAATAGTGAAAGGGGGTTAGGACTTCCCCACTTAGCAATTCACAAAACAGCTACAGAAGGTTACTCTAAGGAGGGAGGGGTAACCAATGGTCAAACGGATAGAGATGGCAGTGACCCTGAATGCCCTGACTTTAGAGCTATGGACCCTAATTTAGAAATTGAAGAGGACATGTCCCATGCCTTAGGAAAATGTACGGATTTTGCAGCTGCTTAGAAGACTGACCGTAGTTTAGAGAGGCTGAAGGTTTGTGCAGAATCTGATGGAACACAGGGAGGTGACTGGAGACATAGGTTATTTTGGAACAATGGCCTGTTTTATATGCAGGATCTAAGGACAAAGGGAGGGGTGATGAGCAGGCAGCTTGTTGTTCCCCAGGGGTACCGTGATCAGTTGCTCAAGATTGCTCATGATGGGGCTGGCCTGGTGGCACTGAGGGTTGAGGCACTGGATGCCACACCTCGTGGCATGCCGGCAAACCAGGTTCAAGAGTGGACTTGAGTCACCAGGGGTCTTCAGGGGAGAGGGAGGATTGAGCATCCTGCGATAGCTCTTCTCCCTCTACGGTGGGTAAGGGAGTTCACGTCACTCTGCAGTGGCAAATGGAAGCCAGAGGCACTGCAGGAGTGGTGTACAGCTGAGGGTTGGAGCATGGCAGGTGTCGGCACTTAGTGCTCTGACGCCAATGCACATCTGACTCCAAGGAGAAATTTGCAAGCAGAAAATTGTGAGGTGGTCTGGGCAGGTGATGGCTGTGTGCTGCCCCCCACAGACCTGAGAGGTGTGCCCCCCAGGTATCAGGATCCAGGTCCCCATGGGGGGGACTCTGCATGCTGGCCTGCATGGAGGAGAGCATGTCACTGGCCAGACTGGGTCCAGGGGTGCAGGTGCCGATGGCTGGAAGACCGTCGGCCTGTTCCGCAGTGAAGGTGAGAAAGTAAGTCATGATAAAAAAAAAAAAAAAAATGATTATGATATCCCCATGTCTGGACATCTGGGAATCGTGTGCACCACGCAGTGATTGGCACAGAATTTCTATTGGCCCAATTTCACCCAGCAGGTGAAGGAATCCTACAGGTCTTGTCATTGGCACCAACAAATAGGGAAGGCAAGTAATAAAACCCAAGCTGCCCTAATTCGGTATCCTGTGATAATAGCTAACTAAATTTAGAGACTCACAACTGAGCGCTTCAATTTAGTTGCTTTCAAGATCTGCTATGGGGAAGGAATAGAGTAGGGAGGGAATAGCGAAGGAGGACAGGAACAACGGCGAGGGGAGGGAATAGCGAAGGAAGGGAGTGAGTAGTGGGATGGGCTAAATAGGTCTGTGGAGCATCACTCCACAGAGCTACCCACCTAGTGCAGTGGGTAGGGACATGGACTGCAGTGTTTGCGGTCCTGGGTTTAGGACTGTACTGAGGTACGGTTTCTCTTTTTTTGTTTTGCAGGCATTCATGTTTATTTTAAGTCCTCAGTCCCTCTTTTTTCCTCCAGTGTCCACCCCCCCTTGGAGATTATTATTTAAGTACGGGGGTGCAGAGGGTGTAGCTCTCCACATAAAACAAATATTTAAATGTTCACTGAGTTGGTATTCGGCATTTGTTGAGGTGTGCCGAATTGGATTTCATCAGGCTGCACTCACTGTTTTGTGAGTCGCTGAGTTATTTTTGCTATTGTGACATGGAACCCCCTAATTCCCTTGCCCATTGTGGAGGAGCCAATCCAGAGGGTAGGAATGGATATTGTGGGACCTTTGTGTACCCCCAGCTCCTCCAAAAAGAGGTTTATCATGACGGTGGTCGATTATGCCACCAGATACCCAGAGGCGGTTGCTTTATTCTCGCTTAGGACAGACAAAATGGCAAACACTTTGCTAAGGATTTTCTCCTGTGTTGGGTTTCTGCAGGAAGTTATCACCGATTGAGGGGTTTCCTTCATGTTGAACCTGATGAAGTGCTTGTGGGAGAAGTGTTGGGTAGTGCAGAGATGCACGACACCTTATTGCCTGGAAGCCAATGGGCTTGTGGAAAGGTTTAATAGTACCCTAAAATCGATGCTCCAAGTGTTTTCTGAACAGCATGGAAGGGACTGGGAGAAATACCTTCCCCACCTGTTGCTTGCATACAGGGAGGTGCCTCAAGAGTCAACAGAGTTTTCCCCCTTCATACTATTATATGGAACTAGGATGTGTGGGCCCCTAGACTTGGTCTATGAAGATTGGGAAGACAAAGATGCCACTCAGGGAAATCCCATAGTGGATTATGTCCTAAAGTTTAAGAAAAAACTGAAGGAGCTTATGGGCACAGTGCAGAGCAACCTCTCAGCCGCCCAGCAGAAGCAAAAGATCTGGTATGACCGCAGAGCCAGAGCTCGCTCATACAATGTAGGTCAGGAAGTCATGGTCCTAATCCTGGTCTGGAAGGACAAACTGCAGGCTGAGTGGGCGGGACAATACAAAGTAGTCGGACATGTGAATGACATAAACTACATTGTAGAATTGCCTGACGGAGGCATACCCATAGAATGTTCCATGTCAACATGATGAAGCCATATGCAAATAGGGCTAATATGGTATTTGCAGTGTGTAGTCCTGGGAAGGGGATGGTTAAAGCAGACCCCTTACTGGACTTGCTGGTGGAAAGCAAGTGGGAGTGCTCTGTGGAGGTAATCAAACTGTCACCCTAGTTGACCCTGGAACAGTCCCAGGAAGTGAGGGAGGTTTTAGAGGACTTTGCCCCTTTGTTTATGGCCAAGCAATGATGTACCCCCTTAGCAACACATGATGTAGACACAGGAATGCAAGCACCCATCTGATGAACATCGTATCGGGTGTCTGAGGCCGTCCTAAAGGACATTGGGGGGAGGTGGAGGAAATGCTGGATTTAGGGGTAATCAAGAAATCCCACAATCCCTGGGCCTCAATCGTAGTCCTTATTCCCAAGCCAGATGGCTCTACTCACGTCATGTAGGCTATTGGGGACTCAATGCAGTCATGAATTCTGATGCCCAGCCAATGCCATGGATGGATGAAATACTGTACAAGTTGGGAAGGACAGCATATCTCACCACCACTGACCTGACAAAAGTGTATTGGAAGGTGGAGTTGACTGACAGAGCTAGGGAGAGGTCAGCCTTCATAACTACAATAGCATCATTCGAGTTCAGGGTCATGCCTTTTGGAATGAAGAATGCCCCTGCCACCTTCCAGAGGTCAGTGAACCAGGTGTTACATGGTACTAAAGAGTATGCCATGATGTACCTGGATGATATTGACATATTCAGTGCCAGCAGGAAGGAACACCTGTCCCACCTGAGCGACGTGTTGGGCATGATACAGAGGGCAGGGCTCACTGTCAAGGCTGAAAAGTGCCAGGTGGCAATGGCAGAGGTAGCATACCTAGGACATGTAGTAGGGCAGGGGCAGCTTCATCCTAATCAAGCCAAGGTTGAGGCGATAGAGGCATGGCCCAGTCCAGAAACCCAGAAGCAGGTTCAGAGTTTCCTAGGGACTTCTGAATACTATCATAAGTTTGTACAAAATTACTGTACCTTGGCAGCTCCCCTTTCTGGCCTGCTAAAGAAAAGAATGTCTAAAAAGATAAAATAGTAACCGGCCTGTGAACAAGTCTTTACACGGCTAAAGGAGGCACTGTGCAATGCTCCTGTGTTGGCCAGTCCAGACTACAGTAAGCCACTGTAGTCTAGACAGATGCCTCAGATGTGGGGATGGGAGCAGTCCTTAGTCAGATCTCTAACCAAGGAAAAGATCATCCAATAGTGTGATTTAGTAAAAAGTTGCTTCCTCAGGAGCAGGTCTATTCCAGAGTTGAGAAGAAATGCCTTGCGCTGGTATGGGCCCTGAAGAAGTTAGAGCCATACCTCTACAGGAGGCACTTTGAGGTACAGACTAATCATAACCCCTTGGTGTGGCTGACACAGATGGGTAAGACAAACGGTCATCTTTTGAGATGTAGTATTGCCTTACAGGGCTACGATATGACCATTACACACATGGCTAGATCGGCAAATGCCAACACAGATGGGCTATCTTGCCAGTTAGAGCAATGAACAGAATTTGTGAAAACTCATACTGTGCTAGGGATTGATTCCCACAAATTCAGTCTAGGAGGGAGTAGTGCTGTGAACTAGCTAACTGCCAATCATTATTTGCAATATATATTTCTGTTATATATTTTTTTTGTTTTTTTTTGTTTTTTGTACTTGCCCAGCTCCCACGGCTTTTGGAGGAGGCCTCGTACCCCCTCCTACTCTGTCTGCCTGGGCCTCCTCATGGCACCCTACCCTGGTATCATCTTGTGTGGGGAGCTGGGGGTGTATGCATTTTTACCCTGGTTTTCTCCTCTTCTTTAGCCCCCTGAGGACACCGACGTGAAGGACATAAGTCCTAGCAGATGACATGCATACGCACGCCGACACAAGCTTCTGCAGCGTCCTCCCCTCCCCAGTTCCTGAAGGAACCACCATTTGCCCCTGAAAGCCTGTGCTTCCACCAGCCCCAGAAGTGTCAAGTGCTCTTAAGCACCCCCAGTAGCCAACCCCAGGAGGAGGAGAGCATCCATCGGGACTCTCAATCCTCCATGCCCTTGCCGACCCCTGGAAAAACAAGTCCATTCCTGAACCCAGATCACCGGCATGGTGCAAGGTGTGGTGTCCAGTGCCTCAACCCCTCAGCGCCACCGGGCTGGCCTTGTTATATATTGTTTTATGGGATTTCTGTGTATGCCCATGCCGGTGTTAATTCAAGGCATAGGGAAAGCCTAGATTTTTTTTAAAGGGGTGACCTTTTGACTCAAAGGCCACCTGCTTACCAGGGAGTGAGGGAGGGAGCTTTTCCTTCCCAGGTTCTTTTGGCAGAGATGTGCCAAAAGCCATTTCCCCCTGCCATAAACATGCACTACAGAAGCAGATTGCTTGTGAGCATAAGAACTATTATGAGTATATCACATTTTATGAGGGAACAAGATATATTTGCCAGGAAAGACCATTCTAGCAGTATTACATGAAATTCTAACATGACACGGTGAATTATCTTACAGGATGCTATATTGATACATCAAAGTTTTAACAGTGACTGTCCTGTTACTGGTTAATTATTGAGGCAGAATTTATGTTGCAGCTGAGTGACATCACCAGGTGGCCAGGAAATTGTGGGTCTCTGGCTGGGAATTAAACTGGTTTCCTTATGACTGGAATATTGCTGACATTGCAGTTCAAAAAATATAGTTAAACTCTCAGCACAGACACTCAGGGCCATTCTGTTTGGGACTTTCTCTTGACTACCAGACTGAAGCTGCCAGCACAAGACTGCAACATTTATAAACCAGTGTTTTTTTCTGAACTTTTGATAGTCTTCATAACAGGTAGAGACATAGCCAAACAGTTTTAAGGCGTTTATACTGTATACTTTCCCATTTGTTTCTAATATCGTAACCTAAATTTGTATGTTCTCTTTTAACGCATTATTTAATTATTTTAGTAAAGACTTTTGTTTTTCTAAAGAGTTCTACCTGTGTGAGATTCCTTATATTGTATGTGTAACTGTAGAAGTTTTATTACAAATCTGTAGCAACTGTTTATGCTTAGAAGTGTCACCAAATAGCAACCAAATTGAAAAGGGTCAGTAGGGGATCCAGCTGGATTAGGAAGAGTACCAGAGTCTCATATGAGTATGAAGGAATTGTGAACTGGGCTATTGTATGCCCTGTAGGGTGAAGACCAAATCAGGTTTTTGCACTGCTACCCTGAAGAGAGTGTACCTGGGTCTTCATCCTTTGTGTAATAGCCAGGAAAAGGGTTCATATTTGGCCATAGGACTTGAGACTGATATTGTGCCCTTATCCAAAGTATAGAGGGATACGCTGGGACCTTGTGGCAAGTTTTCTGTTGTAAACCCATCAAACACTCTGGGCGGACATGAGGAGGGTATCCCTGTTTTCCCCCTCCCTGTCATGGATTGCACTTAGGGGTAGGCACTGTGAGCTCAGTGATCTGACCCTCATGAGTGGGTTCATGACAGTATGAGTTGTACATTGCATGTAACTAACATGTATGGGTATGTTGGACAGGGGTGGTGAGGACAGCCTCACACAGGCACCACACAGGTCTTGCATAAACAATGCAGGTCCGAGATGCAACACTGGTATTTAGAGTGGAGGTTGTGCCCAGTCCCCTGGTTTCACTTGTCTGTCTGCCATGGCATGGCTGTGCATAATGCTCTGACAGGTCTGTGCATGGTCCTGTTGATCTCCACCATGTACTTGTGACTGCAGTGTCACAGCACAGGTATACAGTCATGTGTACTGTTTAGGGTGCATGGCAAGGCAATTGTATTTATATGACACCCAATACTGAGAGCTCTGGGTGCCTCACAATGTATACAGCAAAGAACAATAAATTTTAAAATCAATAATAGCAAATATAAAATTCTCAGAGGAAAATGTTTATATCACAGAGCCAGGCCTAAAACTCAGAGTAAAGAGTGAGTTTTCAAAGATTTTTTCAATATAGCCAGTGAAGGAGCACCTCTCATCTCCCAGGGAAGGGTGTTACACAAAATCAGGGCCACCCACACCAAACACTCTATCATCTGAGGATTTTAAACAGGATCTAAGAATAGACAAGAGGTCTGCCTCCACTAACTGGAGTTACGACTGGGAGAGTAAGGTATAAGGAGGTCTTTCAGGTAGCTAGGACCCAGACTATGCAGGGCCTTGTATGTCAGAAAACACAAATTGAAGCTAACGTGCCACTGCACTGGCAGCCAGTGAAGAGTGCAAAGAACCAACATGATGTGCTTGAGCTGAGAGGTCACAGCAAACAGCCGGGCTGCCACATTCTGAACTCGCTACAAGTGGTGCAACAGCCTTGTGGATAACCCAAGGTAGAGAGCCTTACAGTGATCCAACCTTTATGTGACTAAGGCATGCACCAGTGTTGCAAGGTCAGTTGGTTCAAGATAGGGCTTGATCCAGGAGATATTTTGCAGATGGTAAAAGCTACTGCAGACAACAGCTAAAACATGGATCTTAAACAATTACATCATCAACCTTCTGGACCTTGATTGGAATGAAAATGTGCAAGATTTAGATTATATGAAAACAAGGGTAGATGACTGTAAAATGCAAAATGTTCCTAGATTTAGGTTTAGAAAAATTACTGCTAGGGAGATTATAAATGAAATAAATAAATTAAAAAATAAAGCTGGAGGTTTGGATAATATTGAGGCTAGATTCTTGAGGAACAGTGCTGTAGTGATAGGGTGGCCATTAGCTGACTTATTTAATTTAAATTTAACCCAGGGGGTCTTTCTGAGGAAATAGAAAATGGCAAAAATTATCTCAGTCTTTAAGGGAAGGGATGCTTCAAACCCATCAAATTTTAGACCTATTGCCCTTTTATCAATGGTCTCAAAGTTGATGGAATGACTGATCCATTCTCAGTTGAAGGAATATCTTGAAAGGTACATTAAATTGACTCCAGCCCAATTCAGATTTAGGAAGGGACAGTCCACGGAGACTGCACTCACATACTTCCTTGATCAGATTGCTTCCCCCCAATACCCCCTAGGTGAGGGATGAACTGTGGATGCAATCTTCATGGACTTGTCAAAAGCTTTTGACTTGGTAAATCATCGGATGTTATTAGATTCACTCAAGGACATAGGAGTGTCTGATCATCCTTTAGGGTGGTTCTCCTCATATTTCTGTGAATGTATGCAATTGGCTTCTACTGGGAGTAATTGCTCATCCTTGGCCCCTATTTCAAGAAGTGTCCCCCAAGGGTCAATTTTGGGCCTCCTAATGTTTCTGATTTATATGAATTCTCTACAAAATTTATTCAGGATTCAAACATTATATCATATGCTGATGACACCATGCTTATAGCTGAGAGAAAAGACTTACCTGAAGCGGAACAAAAGTTCCAAGCTGACTTCGATATATTACAACAGTGGTTTAAGGCTAAAAAATTATTAATGAATATAATAAAAAAAAAGACATTTAACCCTAGACTAAGAAAAAATCCAGTAATTAAGCCCACACTACGGGTTAAGTCTTTAGATGCGAAGACTTTAACACAGGTTACCACCTATCAATTTCTAGGTGTGGACTTTGATTCATGTCTTACCTTTGAACAACATATAGATAAATTAGTGAAGAAAATGAATATGAAACTAAGTGCACTAAGAAGGGTTTCCTTTTGTATGACTAAAAAGGATCGATTATTAATATCAAACCAATTGCTTATCCTAATATTGGATTACGGATGTCAAGTGTATAATTGTTCCACTAAGAGATCACTACATAAGCTGGATGTTTTGTATCACAAGATAGGGAATTTTGTTTTATGATGTGACCCCACTGTTCACCATTGTAACATTTACAAATCACTATCCTGGAACTCATTACAACATAAAAAAAATAGGGCATGGGCTATACAAAATACAAAATTCTGAAAACTGAAAAACCAAGTAGGCTTATAAACCTGGTAACTTGGTCTAACCATAAGTTTAATTTGAGACATTCAAATAATACTCTTTAAGTCCCAAAACCTCACAACTTTGGAAAACTTAAATTTAAATATTGTGCTGTTAATACCTGGAATAGTCTGCCTTCTGATTTGAGAACTCTTGAGTTAACAGTCAAAGCTTTCAGTGATAAAATTAGACCAGGATTCTGTACGTTTGTAAATGTCTCTAAAAATTATTCAGACTTGTATATGAGATATTGACTGCAATGTATGTGTATCTGATTGTTAATTTATGTTTATATTATAAATTATTTTAGACCTTGTTAGTATAAATTTGTAACACCTACAGGACCTGCATGAAAACAGGGCTTTATTGACCTATGGAGAAATGTGGAATGTCAGATTGGATGCCTGTATAAATAAAGATTTTTTATATACATGCATACAAACCTGCTATTCTATGGTCATCTTGGAGTTCACAGTGACCCCCAGCTTCCTCACCCTATCTCCAGCTCAAAGTGTCACATCATTCAATGAAGTTAGGACAGTTCTACTATTCATTGCTGCTGAACCCAGCTGATCTGGCTCCACTAGTAATACCTCCATCTTCAAAGGGTTTTGTCTAAGCCAGCTGGCTACCATCCAAATCCTGGATTTTCCTAAGGCACTTCCTCAATTCCAAAACTGCTGCACCATCATCTGATGGAGCATTGTTAAAATTAAAACTGCCAGCTCAGTGGTACAGCTCTGAGAGTGCTGTGCAGCTCAAGAGTCCCGAGCAACTCAATGAGCACATGTTCGAGCAGGCACCTTCTCGAACATGTGAGCTGCAGTGGTCTACTCACACACTGAAAAGAGTGCTCTGGTGCTCTGTGGTAAAGCCACTTTGTGGCTCTTTACAAAGCTTCCCTTTGTGTGCTCCTGCCCCAGGGACAAAGCAGTAGCAATAGGGGTTCAGAGGCA
Source organism: Neoceratodus forsteri (assembly GCA_016271365.2). Classification (NCBI taxonomy): domain Eukaryota; kingdom Metazoa; phylum Chordata; order Ceratodontiformes; family Ceratodontidae; genus Neoceratodus; species Neoceratodus forsteri. The sequence continues at coordinate 303,181,844 of CM057455.1, read as the reverse complement.
CACAAGGGGAGCGGGTGGGGGCAAGAAAATAAACTCTGCAAAAATGTAAACTTTGTTTAAGCGCTTTTAAGTACTATGACTTTAAGAAGCAGCCCAGGCTGCTATGTTTTGAAAGTCCTGATTGCTAGTGACAGGCAGGGAGAGTCCCTGTCTTGCCCCACTCAGCCACTGGACACCAGGGCAGAGGGACAGCTATAAAACCTGGGGGGCAGTCAATCTCAAAACAATACAGGGGGGAGATCACGTGATGCAGGGTCCCTGGTAGCAGCACTGAAATGGAGCTCCTAGTGCCTCGCTTCTCCTCAGCTTAATTTTATGATTATAACTGAAGAAACACTGCCTAATAGTGCACCAGGAAGACCTTCAAGCTTCCAGTGCCTGTCCTAAAGTGAAAACTGACGCAACTAGTTACATTCGTGTGAATGGAGGCCGACATGAAGCAGGCCTTGCCTAGGCATACACCGACGGCTACACCAGAAAAAATGCCCAAGAAGCAATGGGCTCAGGGATCTGGTTCTGACAAACCGAATCCTTCATCCTCTGCTCAACTCTGTTAACTGAAGATCATTTCCTGCAAGAAATGCTCCCCTTCAAAGAAACACTTTCTGATATCTCGGCTGAGTTGAAATCCCTTCGTAGTGATTTAAATGGTCTTACTAGAAGGGTGGGAGATACAGAGGCCGTTCGGTTTCCTTAGAGAAGTGGAAAGAGAAAACGGAGCCTGAAATAGCCCATTTATGCCAGCAGATTCACAAATTACAGCTGAAGATGGAGGATTTGGAGGACAGGAGCCGACGGAATAATATCCTGGTCCTTGGCTTACCGGAATTGGAGGAAGGAGCCAACATCATCCTCTTTGTGAAGAAGTTTTTGCAAAAGGTGGTAGGCCCTTCCCCTCTCAGTTCCAACTACCAAATTGAAAGGGCACATCGATGTCTCAGGCCACGATCCCCCATAGGAGCTCCCCCCAGGCCTCTTATTGTGAAGTTCCTAAGCTATGTAGAGAGGCAGCATGTTCTTACTAAAGTTAAAGATCTGCAGAAAATCTCATGGGAGAGTGCAACCCTTAGGATAACTCAAGACCTACCTTGAGAAACACTCCAGAAGCGGGCTGCCTTTCATTCCACCATTAGTAAATTAATTGCTGCTGGAATTCCCTTCAGGATGCAGTACCCAGCTAAATTGAGTGTATCGGTGCAGGGAACCTGGCTCGTGTATGATACACCTGAACAAGCAGCATCGGACATAGCTACATGTTTGCCTAATCTCTTCAAGGAAGGCTGAACTTTTAATAACGACTTACTGCTGTTCCACGCAGTTAAAAAGAAAATTGTGACTGATTTACAATACCTGTAGGAATGTTGAAGTCGGTTTTGCCCGGTTGGGTTCGTGGGGGAGATTTCTGGTCTCGAGTTGGGAAAGCTTGGAGGGCCTTTTGGTTCACAGGGGGAACCTGTTTCTGCTGGAGGTGGTTTCTTGGCAGGGAAGTATGCAAGGACTGTTTGGGGTGCCCTTATTTCCTTTCCCCCAACTAGTTCCTCGAGTAGTGGACGTCACAGGATCAGGTCAGTCACCTTTGGGTACTATTGGTGATTTGTAGGGTGGGTTCACACTTCTCCTGTGTTGGGTAAGCATTATGGATGGTATTACCAGGGCTAGATGCATTTTTATCTGTAGCCGTATATGGGCCCTAGTTGGTTATGCTGAACTTGAGGCGATTTGTTATTTTTTGTTAGGCAGTTCCGAACAAGGCCTGGCTTTTATTTTCAAGTATACTGGTCTTGATTGAAGGATAGGCTGCATTATCATAAAGTAAGGGAGGATTTAGTAGGAGGCTGAACCAGTTTGTGCCTTTCGTTTCCTTTAGGGTACCCACCTCAGGTTCAGCAAGGAATATTGCAGACTGGCTCGAGGTTGTTAGGTCTCCCTTAAATTGGGAGAGGTCTCCTATAATGGCAGTGGTTAGAGACAGAGTGTCGGGGGGGGCGCAGGGGCTCCGGGTTGGAGCAGGCTCAGAAAGGCTGCATAGCGTACCAGTTTGGGGGGGTGATGGCGTTTTGAAACTTCTTCTCCTTACCCTTTTTTGCATTAGATGTTCTTTAGCTTGGAGGATAATTAAAATGTTGCGAGTACCTCTAATGTTAACAAGCCAATCTTTTTTTCATCTTTGCATTATGGGTGCAAAAATCGCCATCTGGGTTTGGCTACTCGTTAAGATAGTATATAAGTACAGACATACATTTTTGGAATGAGGAGCCAAGTGTAAATAGTTATGGGGGATTATTGGGGAGGGGGGGTATGGGTTTTACTGAACTTTAGACTGTTGGTACTCCTAAATACCTTAGCTATCATTCGAACACTGTGCCTAAAGTTAAACAATGTTTTGGATATTACATTTTGTATTTATATATTGGGTTTGACATTGTATAATCATGTTGTTACAGGGGGGATTAGTTGGGGGGGTGGGGATGGAGTGTGCCTTATGGGCTTGGTTTATGTGAGATTGAGAATCTTATTCTGGATGATTATTGAGGATAAATATGGTTTATAATCCTGTTAAAATTGTTACGTGGAACGTTAGAGGAGCAAGAGATGCTTCAAAAAGACACCAGATCCTTAAGCATTGTGCCCTTCTGAATGCGGGTATTATCCTGCTTCAGGAAACGCACTTGGTAAGCACAGAACACTCTGGCTACGTAGACAAGGAATCGCTCAAGTTTTTGTAGCCGGGGACTCATCCTCGAGTCGCGGGGTGGCCATACTAATTAAAAGGAATATCTCCTTTCAAATGGAGATGACCATTTCTGACTCTAGGGGTGATATGTGTTAGTTAAAGGAATTTTGAATAGCAGTACAGTAGTTTTGGGATCAATATATGGCCCGGAGGGAAGGGACCCAGATTTTTTAATGGATCTGGCCAACAAAATAGCAACATGCTTACCCTCCCCCTTGATTTTAGGGGGGGATTGGAATATCCCACCCACCCAGGACCTGGATAGGACATATAGGCTGCTGAAACCACTCTCGTCATCACAGAATGCACTGAAGGATTTAATAGCTTTGCTGGAGCTGTGTGACCCATGGCATACCTTAAATCCTTCACAGCAACTATATACATTCTACTCAGGCATCCATCAATCTTGGTCTAGATTAGTTTATATTTTAATCAGCTGTTCCCTTATACCAGGTCTTTGCCAATCTGGTATTGAGCCCATAGTCATATCCGATCATTCAGTTGCCTGGTTAGTTCTCTCTCTGGATTCTCACACCCAGAGAGACACAATCTGGAGACTGAATACACAGTTGTTAAAGGACAATTCTACTGTTTCCCATATTAAAACTCTTATTTCTACTTTTATGGAACATAATGGTGATTCCATAACAAGAGGTGACCTTCTATGGTGTACCCTAAAATGTTACCTTCAGGGGGAGTTTATTAAGATAGCTTCTAGAAGGAAAAGGCTTAGGGAGGCTAAGGCCCTATCTCTATTAACCCAGATTAAAGAGAAGGAAAATGCCTTAGCCTCCACCACATCCCCGGCCACTCTAGAAGAGTTGCTAGCATTGTGTAATGAATACGCTGACCTGATAAATGAAAAAGTGGAATATGCTCTTTTAAAAACCCAGGCCAGATATGTTGACCAAGGTGAAAAGGCCGGAAGGTTGCTGGCTTTGCGGTTGCGCCAATTAGAGAATTCCCGTTTAATCCCCTCCATTCGGTCCTCGGATGGTTCTATAAAAATTGAACCCCGTGAGGTTACCCAGGTTTTTGAAATATTTTATAAAACACTTTATGGGAAATGTCCTTTACAAATATTACCCCAGGATATAGAGGCCTATTTGGATTCTCTGGACCTTCCTGTCCTAGATGACATATCCCAGTCTTTTTTAGTTTCTCCAATAACTATTACTGAAATTGAAATGGCCATCAATAGCCTCACTCCAGATAAAGCGCCTGGCCCTGATGGGTTTCCTTCTAATTTTTATAAAACATTTTCCAAAGAGCTATCCCCCCTCTTGCTTAATCTATATAATTACATGTTCAAGGCCGACAAATTGGACCCAACCCTTCTGGAGGCAACAATCATCCTCTTACTCAAACCAGCTAAGTCCCATTTAGACCCAGCTAGTTATCGGCCGATCTCCCTTTTGAATTGTGACATTAAAGTCTTGGCCAAGGTACTTTCATTTAGGATAAAGGCTCTATGGACCCAGCTCCTAAGTCCAGAACAAGTAGGGTTTGTGTCCGGTCGTTCTTTGGTAGATCATCTGAGGACCCTCACACATATTTTTCAGGGGGCCCAGTCTTCTCAGTTTCCAATGGCTCTAATTTCCCTAGATGCTGAGAAAGCCTTTGATAGAGTGAACTGGAAGTTTTTGTGGATAACCTTGAAGAAATTGGGCTTTCCTCTCCCTTTATTGTAATGATTCAGTCAGTTTACTCCTCTCCCTTGGCCAAGATTTATTGTAATGGGGTTTTCTCTGCTAGATTTCCCTTATTTACTGGCACCAGGCAGGGCTGTCCCCTTTCACCCTTTCTTTTTAATCTTTACTTAGAACCCCTCCTCCACCATATTAAACAGTCCCCTCAAATTAAAGGTATCCCAACTCTTAATCAAACCTTAACACTCTCGGTATATACAGGTGATATTCTCCTTCATCTGGACCAGCCGGCAGCTTCTTTGGAGCATGCTCTAGAAGTCATTGGCGAATATGGTAGGTTATCTAATTATAAATTGAATATTTCCAAAACTGAAATTTTCCCACTGAATAACTACACTGTGAAATCGGACTTTGCTCACCTGGGTGTTAAATGGTCCTCTCAGGCAATAAGATATCTCAGCATATACTTAACTAGGGACCCCATTTATACCAAGAAACTCAATCTGGATGATTTAGTAGTGACCATTCAACAAGACCTCCAGAGATGGCAGAAATTACCTTTATCCTTATGGACTCGGATAAGTGTTATCAAGATGAATGTTTTGCCCAGTGTCTTTTATCCCCTAAACCTGTTGAATTTATGGCTTCCAATATCCTTTTTCAAACAATTGCACTCCATGATCTCAAGATTTATTTGGCTAGGCAAACAACCCCGTCGTGCTTTCCGCAAACTTAGTATGCCTAAGGCTTTGGGAGGTCTTCGTCTTCCCAATTGTCTTTTTTTATTATTGGGCAAGTCATTTAACCAAATTGGGGAGATGGCTTTCTCAAAGGGACATGACTTACGCTCCCATTTGGCTTCAGATAGAGAATAGTCTTTTAAGGTCCAATGCCATAAACCTTCCCACCGTTTTCTATTTGTCAAGAATTTCATTGCCAGTGGCATTGCAAGATTCGGTAACTAATACCTCACTTAAAGTCCTCTCACAGTGCTATGCATACTTCAAGATATCCCTTAAATATGATATGGCGCAGCCGATTTTATTAAATCCCAATGTTAAAATAGATGGATCCTGGCTTCCCAGCCAATGGCTCCCCCAGTTACTAGAGGCACAGGTGGAAGACCTATTTTCTCAGGACAACCTTCTTTCTTCCCCTGAAACTCTTTCTAAATTTGATATCCCGAGGAACCAGATATTTAAAGTGTTCCAATTAAGACACTTTATAGGTGCATTTTTTGGTCTCAAGCCTCGAATATCAAGGGCTTGACCCCTACTGACTCAGGTATCTGATTATGCTTCAAAACCACACTGCGTCTCTACAATTTATGCCCTCCTTTTGACCACTGCCTGCTCCAATCCTCTCCCTGGCTCGCCAATCTGGAGCGCTTTATTTCCAGACTTGAATCTTGATTGGGCCCAGATTTGGAAGGACCTTTATATATACCAATCCCAGGAAATATTTAGGCTTATGCAATATCATATACTGAATAATATGTATTACACACCTACTAGATTAGCTAAATTGGGTAGGTTACCGGACTCTAGTTGCACTCAATGTGGCAAAGCAGAAGGGGGCATAGCACGCATATTCTGGCATTGTGAAAAGGTATCCCCTGTTTGGCAGGAAATCCGATCTAAATTGGATCCTTGGTTGGGGCTGGAAGACCTTTTCACAATTGATGTATGTCTGCTAGGTAGGTATTCTGGTATCCAAGTCAAAGAATGCAGATTCCACATAGCTTTGATATCTATTATTGTTAAAAAGCTTGTTCTTAAACATTGGACGGATCAGTTATCCATTACCTATAGTGAATGGCTAAATGTCATTTCTGTTTTTTTTTTTAGAACAGAATGACTGATTGCAGGCTTTCGCAATAACATGTTAGGTTTTGATAAAAAATGGGGCAAATTGTATGCGCTATATTTAAAGTTAGAGTGATGTAACTTAGCTGTGTTTAGGGTTAATGGGATGTACTGGTTTTAGGAATTTTGTTTAAGAGATGAAGGAGTCTCTTTCTCCTCTTTTATTAATAAATTAAGGCACACTCTAAGGGTGGGAGGGCTAAGGAGGGATAATGGGTGGGGAGGTGTTATTTAGCTGGCTTACTTGGTAAGATTAAGGTTAGTTTTCTACTGAAGTATATTAAGTGTATAACTTTCCATGTATATGTAACATGTCTTTTCTTTTTATAAATTCAATAAATCTTTGAATGTTAAAAAAAAAAAAAAAAAAAAACAATACAGGGGCTATCTAAAATAAACTGAAAGTTGGAACTTTGCTCTAACTATATATACTATAGCAGGCCTCCTTTCTAACCCCTGAAGCCTGTCTCAGCCACTGAGAGATCTAGGAGCCATTAGGACAACAGAAAGGGTGGCGCCTGGTAAAAGGCAAGAACTGAGTCTTGGTGCCTTTCCTCTCAATCAGTCAGGTGTCAAGTGTACATTGTACATTCTACATACTAATTTTGTGTATTGACAGCCTGATTGATCATTTGGATGCTGCCCTGACCCTTTCAAACCCAGAGGACAGATCCAGCTTGGGGCAGTCCACCTGGATCTTCCAGAGAGTAAGGATTGCTCGAACTGTGTTCCAGAAAAAAGATGGAGGCCTGCCTGTGGCTTCCACTGCCAACCCAGCGGTTACCTTTTCACTGTCTCCAATATCTGGAAGAAGCTGACAGAATAAAATGATGTTTGTAAACAGAGCCAGAGCACCTGAGGCTTGAGAGACTGATTTCTGCCTACAGCCATAGGAGGAGAGCCAGATTGCTTTTGTTGGACTTTTGTGCCACAGCTGCCAGCCTGCAGTGTGGTTGAAACCAGTGAAGATGTTGCTCTTGAGCACCAAGAAGAGGTGATCAGTCAGTGGACAGTCTTGGGGAATGTGTCATGGCTGGGTACTGCCTACCATCTCATTCTGAGGGCTGGATGCCAGGATAGGTGGGTAGGGCATGTGGCCCTGGTCCCTAAGACTGGTCCATCCAGAGAGCTACAGCAAAACAAAGAAAGTCACCGGAGATGCAGAAAGAAGCTGAAGATAGCATTACCAGCCTGCACCAAGAATATGGAGTCAACCAAGCTAGAATACCTGCATCCTGATTTAGAGCACCCCAGAGCTGCATCCTGAATCCTACAGCCTACCAAGCCCAGAGACTGGTAGTTCCAGAACCATGTGTGAATTCAGGGGCTTGCCCTGCACCTAGGGGATTTGTTTATAGTTTTCCACCATAGCTTATGTTGGCCATTGGGCCAGGAATTACAATTTTCCATTTTCGCAACTGCATGGCTTTTGGGGTTGTTTGATTTATTTAAAAGTGCACCAACGCTGGCCAACCAGCTGCACCACTCAGGTCTGCACTGCTACAACATCCTGGGTAGCTAGAAAGAGCAGTAGGCCTCCCAGTTAGCTATCTGGAAAACTTATACCAGTGTGGAGGTGGGTTATATTGTCTGTGTTGCTGTTGGGGGTGGGCACTGCTGTTGTTTTTACATTTTTTCAAACCATTTAAACCAGTTATTGATCTCAGCCTCCTTTGTCCGCTTCCCTATACCCTCCCTGTTTAATAAATTGTTTGTTATTCTTTTTGAAACCTGTCTTGTGAGCATATTTGTAGTGAGCATATTATTAGCTAAAGTCAATATTTGCATGTTTACTGAAATATTGCATTGGGTTTTGCTGTTCCATGTGTGGGGTGACTGTGAGGGGAGGGGGGGAGATACAACATCACAGGGGGAGATTCCATTCTGTCACCAGGCCCACTTGAGTTTAACTCTGGATGGAGGCACAGCGCTATTTAACCTTTTAGTGAGGATGACCCCCCCCATTAGCAAAAACAGAGCCCAGACCCCTCAACTTTGTTTGAGCCTGCAAGACAGGGGTAGCAATCGTAACATTCACGGCAACCCAGTTACACCACTGAACTAATCCCTACCAGTCACACATCATTCATACCATTTACTACAAATGTCACTTTAACATATCCGTAATCCAGTATGACTTAGCTCCTCCCTCTGCCACCAATGAATTCCTTCATGGGCTCCTCCTACCATGGAATGCCAACAAAATTCACATAATCTGCATTTACAATCCTCCAAAGCAGGGAATTAAGGGGCTGTCCTCTCTGCTTGATAGCATTAGCCCTAAAATCACCTCAAATAAGGTACTTATATGTGGTGACTTCAATCTAAACTGGTCTGGCGACGATGTCAAGCAGTATAAAACCACTTTTGGTGGCCCACGGTCTTACTCAGTTCATCAGTGAGCCTACACGAAGCTACCCCAATGGGAGTCGAGGAACACTCCTCAATTGTTTTCTGACAAACAGGCCTGATAGGATCTCAGCATCTGTAATCCTTTCTAACTCCATATCTGACCATTCCCCCATCTACTGCATTTGGAAAGTCTCCTCTCTCAAAGTGCCCTATAAAATTATACAAGTGAGAGACTTCTCCCACTTTAACTCTGCTCTCTTTCTTCAAGATCTTGCAACCACAGTTTGGGCCCCAGTACTGTCTGCCATGGATGTCACAGATGCTCTTGACAACCTTCTAAACATTCTTCCCTCTCTGCAGGATAAGCATGCCCCTCGAGTCAAAAAGAGTTAGAGGCACTATCACCAAATGGTTATATGGGGGCTTGCTTTCCCTCATGAAAGCCCGCAATAAGCACTGGAGTAAATTTAAAGCCTCTAAGGAATTGTCTGACTACCATGGAATATCGGCGGCTCCGCAACATCTGCAAAAAAGCCACGTAATGCCAAGAGTGAATACTGCAAGGCTGCCCTCTTTTCCTCTGCTACTGACCTGTAATACTTCTGGCGCACTATTAAAACCTAAGTCGGAGCCAGCCCATTGTCACAGGGGCAGGGCGCCTACCTGCGATGTTGGCGACCTGGGTTCAGAGGGCCGGCCGGGGGGGGAGGAGAAGGATTGAGCATCCGTAGACTGCTTTTCTCCTCTGGGGGAGGATGGGGAGTGTGTCGGCTCGACACAAACACCCAGTGGAGGCTGGGTGTAATACTTGTGCTGACACCAAGCACGTTTGGAAGACAGGGCGGACGCTGGTCATAATTGCACGTTTCCGCCCTTGCAAAAACACCAAGAAAAGCCTGCCACCCACCACCTGGATAACGCTCACCCCCAGCTGCAATCGACTCCCAGGCCGACTCGCACCTTATCCTGTCGATTGCAGCATCCGTCAGAGAGGTTTGGGTGCCCTGACTACGCCCTGGGGGGGTAAGTCAGGGGGTACTGGGAGGGAGACTGATGTGGGAGTCACAGCCGAGGGTCTGTGACCAGGCAGAAGGCACCAGCAGTGGGAGGTACAAAAACAAAAAAAAATGTAGTCAGGGGTTATAGCTGGTGTGATACTATGGATATGATTGGCAATGGTAGAAATTGCAATAATGCTACTACCATTACCAATGCCTTTAACAAGCAATTCTCCGATCTTTCGGCATACACCTCCCTGTTTACTACTGACAATGACAAGTCACCTACCTCTAACCATTCCTCCCCTTCAAAATCTCTGTCACACCCACCTTTCTGTCTTAAGACAATCTCAGTGAGGAAAACCTACAAGCTTCTTGCTGGCCTTTCTCCTCATATGAGTGCTGGTCATGATGACCTTAAAACAAAAATCCTAAAGAATGGGGCTCCTTTGCGTGTGATCCAATATCCCATATTCTTAACTTCTCCCTCACCACCGGTACTGTTCCTGCAATCTGGAAAGTAGCAAAGGTTGTTCCTATTTTCGAGCAGGGCAACCGGAAATGCATAGAAAACTACTGTCCTATAGCCACTCTGTCTGCTGTTAGTAAGATACTGGAAAAGGTGGTGGAAGTGCAGATGATGGACTACCTGTCTAAACATACCTTACTGTCACCTGAACAGCATGAATTTCATAAAGCACTGGTACAGCTCTTGCTAAAGTTACATCTCATATAAGGATTGCCATGGACCAGGGTATGCTGACTGGGTCTATCTTCGTGGACCTCTCAAAGACCTTCAGTCTAGTGAATCACTCCTTGCTCTGTACCAAGCTTCACTCCCTCGGTGTTGCTGGTCCAGCCCTAAACTGGTTTTCCAACTAGCTCACTGGCAGGCTACAGCTTGTTAAGAATAATAGAGCTCTATCGGAACCTGTTCCTATCACTATCGGTATCCTTCAGAGATCTATTCTGGGCCCTATCCTATTTTCTCTTTTCATCAATGACTTCCCAATGGTCCCTACCCAGAGCACCACAACCCTATATGCCAATAACCTGGTCCTCCTAGCTAGCTCAGGTGATGTCCGTTCTATAAATCACAACCTACAAACTGACTCAATAAACTGCAACATTGGCTCCTGGCAAATAAGCTTGTGCTGAACTTAATAAAAACTGAACTCATGCTCTTCGGCCCCTCTGCTAAATTCAAACAGTGTTCTGTCCCACTAAATGTCTTAAGTCTTGATGGTGTCCCAGCTGGCACTATGTGCTCCTTTAGATACCTGGGAGTTACTCTTGACCCCAGTTAGACCTGTCTCTACACATTCAAAATGTCTGCAGGGCAACAAATATCAAGCTTGGACTTGCATACTGGGCTCGTGGGTCCCTTACTGCAGCTGCATGGCTTACCCTTGCTAAAGGTTTATTCCTTCCCTCTCTCAGCTATGGGCTGACAACTTTTAATCTTGCCGCAAATCTAGCCTTGCTAAATGGGATGTGGCCTATAATAATATTTGCCACTTTGCCTTGTCGTCCCTTGACTTAACCATCACTGTGATTTATGCAATCAACTACACTGGTTGTCCTGGGTAATTATTGCTCATTTGTCTTGGGCTGCTTCACAGACAAAATTGTCCGCAATGCCACCCCACCCCCCTGTCCATATTCCTTTGGTCAGGTCTGCCATCATAAGGTCAGTTGACCTGCACCCTCTCCTTGTCCCAGAAACCCATACACTATCAGGTGATCATGCCTTTGCTGTTTGTGCCCCTAGATTCTAAAATACCCTACCTGCAACTATCAGATTTACCCCAACCATCCCATCTTTAAGGGCGCCTTCTGGTTGCACCTGAAGTCTGCTTCAGCCTGTAACTGTTCCATGGCTGCTTGATATCCCCTACCTTTGCTTGGACCCTGGTGTGCACCCTCTACTTTCCTGGTCCCTTACCCTCCTCTGAGCTCTAGTAAGGGGAATTATCTACCCTGCACGCCCTTCACCTCAGCACTTTCCATCCTCAAAATGGGACAAATTTCACTTGTACTATTTCCACAAAATGTAGCTATTGTTTGCTTGTTCTTTCCCTTGATGTATATGCTTATCGTTTCATCCTGTACTTGTTTATTTGTATCACTCTTTTCATTGCTTGTATTTCAAATTGTTGTAATTCTCTTACAATGTTTTGTAAACCATGCACTTGTAATCTCCTGGGTCATACCTCAAAATAGGCATTCCTTGTCTAGTGTGCTTACCCGGTAAACAAAAGCTAATAAATAAATACAATTTACATACACATAAACCAAAACCAGGCACACTCTGATACACTCCAACTTAAAACAACAAAAAATGTTTAAAAGGAGTCCTTAGACAGAGTTAATTGGTTCCAAAAGTCCAGAACTGCTGTACCACTAGAATTTGCAAAACACAGTCAAAAAATTTTGTTGCAGGTCACCACTCCTGCTGCCACTGGGAGAGGGATTAAGGCCAGATACAGTCAGCACATTTATTCAAGTTGGCTCAGACTACGAAATCCAAAGTAGAGTGTTAAACTTCATAAAGACTCGGGAGTAACCATACCTAGAGGGACAGAATGGGCATCAGTTCATGCTAAAAATGAGGGGGGGTGCCCTCTCATCACAGCTCCACACCCAGTGCTGACCCCTTCAAATAATTGGGAAAGCACTCTCTCACAGTGATTTCCCCAGAAGGCTAAAATCAAAAACAAACACCGAGAGGTACTCTCACCATTATCCCTGTTTAGCTGTTAATGACAATCTTAGCAGAATGAACCACTTAGGCTTCAGCAATAGGAATTTACATTCCGCATTTCCAGGCCATAACACTCAGCTTCAGTCTCACAGCCACTGATGTGCATCTGCAGTGTAACCAAGTCCAGGAAAGAAATCCGAGGTCCCATCAATACTGGAGGCCGACCACCAATTCAAACCTTTCAGTAAGCAGGGCTAACACAGCCCAGTGCTTGTGTGCTTCCTGCAGTCAAATGACCAAGCCACCCAAATCCAACGAAACTCGTCATCAAGCAAAGGTTGACAGTCCAGCTCCATGATCACCAGATGTAAACATAACAGCATCTTAATCCATATCCACCAGGAGTAGTCACAAGCAGAAACTATTAGATGACAGAAAAATCCAGTCTCTGCAATATGATAGGTGAGAAACTGAGGAACCAAATGGGCTCACCTACCAGGTCATAATGCCTTATGCTTAATAGCATATGACATTATAGCTAACTCGAAAGAGCACTGTCCAGAACAGCAAATGGTACAATACCGCGTATACTGCTGTACACGGTATTGCACCATTCACACACTCCCAAGCAGAGGATAAGACCTCTGCTGGGAGTGGGTTCCACTGAGCAGCTGATGTGGCTCACTGGACTGAACCACAGCATCAGGAACCCAGGCGCTGCATCTGGGACTGGGTTTGATTCCAGAGCCCCCCACAGACAAAGTAATTATGCCACATGGCTGTATTGGCAGCTCGATTTTGCCATGTGGCATAATGTTTTGCGACATTTTGACCTCGTGCCACGGGCTCAAACGAAGTGAAATAAAATTAAATCTGCCTTTATCTAAAATGTCTCACTAAGCATCCATAACTGATGTTAAGCCCTACACTAAAAATTAACAGAGAGAAAAATAAAATATAACTGACAAAAAAAAGCCTGAGTTCCACTACAGACTGCAAACTATAGAGAGCTCACAGAATACCACCCACCTGGGAGTGTGCCATGTGTTTTGCTGAACACTATTAATCATAGGTCACATTTGTATGCCTTCATAGACAACAGGACCCAGCCAAGGCCATCTATGGCCAGTTAGGAAGGGTGGGGTCAGTAGGATGCCAGTTAGCAGGAGAGGGCGTCTAGCCATGAAGAAGAAAAGTGGGAGTCAAGTGAGGCCAATTGGCCCCAGCCACAAATCCACGTAAGTACCCTGCATTGTGTGTTTGACTGTCTGTGTTGCATGTCTACACGATACTGCATGCTTTTGTTAGGGGAGGAGGATTTCTGTGTGCTTCTCAACCAGGTTGCATGTATGCCTGTGGGGGCAACACCTAGGCAGTTGAAGTTCTGGACACTTGGCCCTTGGGGTACTGTTCCATCACAGACAATCTGGTATGGCAGGGGCTATACCATCTACTGGTTTGATTGTCATTGTGACAGGCATGCTGCCCTGTGTGTACTGTACCTTGGCATGCATTACACATGTGGAGGCATGCCCCTGTGTTGCAGCCTTAGTACACCAGAGCAGTCATTGTCAGGTCTGTTGTGCCGCATGGTCAGGCCTAGGTATGTATATCTGTCTGGTGGTGGTAGGCACTGGCCATTATTTTACTGGCACACCTCTGTGACATGCCATGCATAAAGCACCAATGGCAGCCTGCCCACATCAGTGCCATTTCCAGTGCCATCTGCAGTGCATGCTACACCACTGCATCTCACCAGAGCCAGCCTTATATAGCATGGGGTCCACAGTAGGGGTAGTCATCAATGGGCCTTAAATGCACCATAGAATGTATTTGTTTGGCAGTCTGATGCATTGCTGACAGTGTCTACCCAACACAGTGATGTCCATTGCGTGATCATTCCATGGTACACAGGAGGTGCCATTCATAAATTACAGCACCATTGGGGCATCACCAGACCAATAACCTGCACAGCCTCTGTATGGGGGCTTCCTACAATTTTATTCATTTATATATTTATTTTTATTTATTTAAATATTGGCAACTGGGAGAGGCACACTGAGCCGAGTCTCGTTTCCAGGTGTGACCAAGGGAGGGAGGAAGGGAGGTACAAGTACAGTGCAATAATACAGAATTACAATACATAAGTGCTTAAAGACAGGCAGGTAACAGGTTATACAAGCAGGTATGCAATTGAACATGACATTGTGCATAACAACAGCACATAAGAAAAATAGCAGCAGAAGGTTACAAGCAGATATGAAAATAGTGCATAACATATGTATCTCCCTGGACAGGAATTCTGCCTTCTTATGGGTGATTGCAGATTGATAGACCAAATAATGGTCCATCAATCTAAGGTGGTTGGTATCAAGAGCGGACTTTCGCTAGCAATGTTCTAACCTTTGCGTCTGTCTCTGCATCTCCCTCAGTGTCCCATCAAACCAGAGGGACTTGGAGCGAAGGGAGAGGGGACGCACATGGACTGGAGCAATAGAATCCAGAGCCACCGTAACACCTGTATTATAAGCTGACACGAGGGTCTCTGGATCATTGCTTGCCAACGTGGGGGATGAGAGGTCAAGTACCTCTGCAAGGTCTTGGGGATTCATATCCCGTAAAGGGCAGTACCTAACCATCTCCACAGGGGTAGGCCTTCTAGAGGGGGTGCAAAAACTAAGCCCCACGGTGTAGTGATCTGACCACCCAACTGGCTCCACCCCCACGTCGGAAGTTTTGATTCCTAGAAGGAAGATTAAGTCCAAGGAGTGTCCAAGTTTATGTGTAGCAGTAGAAACCACCTGTGTGAGGCCCAGAGATGTCATTAACTGGAGGAAGTGTTGACCAAATTGCGAGAGTTCATCATCGACCCAGGTGTTGAAATCGCCCAGAACCATCAATGTGGGCGATTCAAATGCCATGTCGACGACGAAGTCCACCACTTCCTGAAGGAATTGCTTCTCATCACTGGGTGGACAATAGATGAGAGCAATTCAAAAGCCTACACCTGCTACTACTGTACACTCAAAGGACTCAACTTCCTCAACTACTACCCCCGTGAGGCCTAGTTCGGTCTTGAAACAGACCGCAACCCCACCTCCCCTGAGATCCAGTCTCAGGGGGTGTATCACCGAGTACCCGGCCGGAGTCATAGCCTCCAAAATGGGGCCTGAATTTTCATCCAGTCAGGTCTCAGTGATGTAAACCAGGTCCACCGTACCAAGATCAGCAATATTGTTATGACAACACTGTGTAATGATCACCTGCATAAAACACCTGGGCCCAGATATTCAAAAGGGTTGCACATGGTGCAACAGTGTTGCACCATGCGCAACCCACTGATGTGCCCTGGTGCGATATTCAAATGGGAACTGCACCTGGCACAAATCGAGCGCCGGGCGCATCAGTAATGTCTGGCGCGGGTAGGGCGTGCCATCATACTCTGCACATCCAATATTCAGCCTGGGATGTGCTGGGTCTATGCATGTGCAACCCCTACTGCGCACACAAAGTTGATCAAAAAAGGGAACAACGGCTGGCCACCCCAGGTGAGCTGCCGTATTGCAGGGGCAGTACGGCGGCTGCCACTAATGGGTGGCCACCCGAGCTCCAGATGCACCTGGTGGCACCCCCCCATGCCCGATGATGGGCATACATACAAAAATTACCCTCCAGACTCCTTGGTGGTCCAGTGGACCGCTCTCAGCCCGATCACGGGCATTTGTAAAATAAAACAAATCCAATATTCCTGTTGGTCCAGTGGACTGCTGTCAGTCCGATCGCGGGCTTAAGTAAAACAAAAACATATCCAATATCCCTGGTGGTCCAGCAGACCCCCTTCCCCACCACCCCGCTCCTCTCCGGTCAGCGGCGGGTGGCAGCGCCCCACCTGCCTGACACCCCGCTGCCCACCGACTGACACCGTCGGTAGGGCTGTACGCCCATTGGTCCACAGCGTGAGCCAATGGGCGTGCAGCCTGTACCGTACTATGCATTCCAGTGGGCCGGTGGGGAAGGGGGTCCACTGGACCACCAGAGATATTGGATTCATTTTTATTTTACTTAAGCCCACGATCGGCCTGACAGCGGTCCACTGGACCACCAGGGATATTGGATTTGTTTATATTTTACAAATGCCCACGATCGGGCTGACAGCAGTCCACTGGACCACCAGGGATATTGAATTTGTTTATATTTTATAAATGCCCCCAATCAGGCTGACAGCGGGTCCACTGGACCACCAGCGATATTGGATTCGTTTTATTTTACAAATGCCCACGATCGGTCTGTGGGGCACATTGCAGGGGGGCATCGGTCCCTGACAGCTGCTGCCTGGCAGGGCGCCAGGTGCAAGTCACTGGGGATTGGTGCACCTGCATGCAAATGGGGCCATAATGACATGCAAATGGCCCCATTTGTGCCTTGCATACATTATGGCCCCATTTATATGTGCACTTTTGAATATCGCAGTTGCTGCACATAGCACAACCGAACTTGCGCTAGTGCATCCCCCTGCTCCACTCTGGCCACTTGTGCTGGTGCAGTACCACTGTGCCATGTGCACTGTGGGTGACCAGGATGCGATATTCAACGATGCGGTGCCATGGCGCAGCTCCGTTGAATATTGCCCAGTCAACACCCCTGTGCAGCCAAGTTGTGCTGCGCCCAGGCTTGCGCCACAGCCTGGAACAGTTTGAATATCTGGGCCCTGGTGTCTTGCCTAAGTCTTACCCTCTTGAAGACTCATTTTGGTCAAGATGCTTGGGGATTTGCCTTAACCAGGAAGTCTGTTGGACATACCTGCATGTATACTGTAAAACGGAAGCTGAGTGACAAAGTAAAATCTTTTTTGCAACTATATCTGATTCAGAGATTTATTCCTTGTGTGTGATCTACTTATTTGGAACTTTGCTTTATGTGTGGAGGTGTGCCTCCTCCTTTGCAGTGCTGCACTGGCTGAAATTGTTGTCTCGCAGTGTATTCTCTGGACCTGTACACAATGTTGGCATAGTCAGAGTGGGAAAATGTTTTTTGTAAGGAGTGTCCAGTGAACAGGGAAGGAGAGGGCATCTTTGTTTCTATTTTATTTATTTATTTATGTAAGAGTTTCACCAGGAAGGGCACACTGAACAAGTTGCTCATCTCACGGTGTATCCTGGGGGGTGAGGGAGTTGGAAGGCATACAATTAAAATGTAAGCAACACAACAGTATACATTGCCAATATATGGGAATTGGAAGACATACAAATAAGCCACAGGCAAACAACAAAACAGTATATAGTGCCAGTTATGCATATGGTATGTTACCAAGTAGAGAACACTTAACAAGCAGTAACAGGCAACAAGAAATTACATTTGGTATGCATATTCCATTACGTCATAGTGAACAGAAGGTCTGCAAGTGCGGTAATAAGATAACGATAAGAGAGAAATAAACTATTACAGCCCATTTAGATGCAACATAGTCTGCTCAGTTGCAGTTGCAGTTCACAGACAGGTAATTGTGTAAGACTGAGGAGTAGGGGTGTGGGAAAAAAAAATCCTCCAGCAGAATTTCTGCGAAAGTGCAAATTTTGCTTCCACGAAAATTTGGAAATCATTTTCTCAACTTCTGCAGAAATTCCGGCTAAAACTGCAGAATAAATATACAAACTGTGGGTTCATTTATTAAACTGTAGGAAAAAATCCGCAAAACGGATCACTGCCAGTGGTCAGTTCTGAGGCTTTTTTTAACCGCAGTTTAATTTATTACTCCACCCCCCACTGATCAGGGGTTCCAGTAAATAAATAAATACCTCCAATCTCTCCCTTTGACCCTCCTGGTGTCTAGTGACCCCCCCACACCCACCGATCATGGCCCCCAAAAACATGTTTTTCCCTGGTGTCTAGCAGACCCTCCCTCCCTATCCTGGATTCCTTACTCCACAAAAATAACAGCCGGCAGTCCACCGACTCATCCCCCTCCATTCCCAGTATTCCCTGGAGTCTAATGGACCCCCCCATCCCTGATACCTTATAAAAAGAGTAATCCCAATTCCCTAGTGTCTTGTGGACCCTCCACCCTCCCACCCTGACAGTTCATCTGCCACCTCCCCACTCCCCCACCCTGCCCATGAGCGGGCCACTAGCGCAGCCCTCCTCTCTCCTCCACTACCAGTGGCCCACTGAATTGTCAGTGAATGACCGCATGGTTGTACAAGCACTCGCTCATTCACTGATAGTTCATTAAACTGTGGATAGAATAAATTCTGCAGTTTATATGCATTTTTCCGCAGTTCACAAAAAAAGTCTGAGGAACTATGCAAAAATCCGCAGAAAATCCCAGTTTCACCAAAGGCAAAAGTTCCAAAATTTCATGGAAGTTCCACAAAAGCAGAATTCACAGCTTTTTGCCCACCCCTCCTGAGGAGATAGAGGAAGGGGAAGAAGAAGGGTAAATCTGGGGATTTCCACAGTTTAGGGAAGCGGTACGAGAAGGCTGCCTGGCCGACTGTAGTAGTATGGCATGGAACACCTAAGGTACGGAAAAATGAGGGCCTAAGTGAATGGGTGGATGGTGGGGGAATTGTTAGGGAACAGTTGAGATAAGTAGGGAGGGAGCTAAACCAGAATTTGGAGACAAATGTAGCACAGTGGAGGAGAGGTCTGTTATCAAGAGATGGTAAAGCCAAAGTGTGGTAAAGTTGACAGTGATGAGTGAGGGTAGGAGCATCGAGTCTGAAGCAGCAGAAGGATTTAAGAAGGGTATCCAATCTGGCTAGGGAGGTCTTAGGTGCAGCACTGTAGACTACATAGCAGTAGCTAAAGATGAGGAGGATCATCTTCTGGGCAAGTTCATGCCTAGCTGGGAGAGGGAGGCAGTTCCAGTTCCTAAATAGTGCACCAAAGTTGGGGTGCAGATTTTAAGGATGTGACCAGAGAAGGCGAGGTGCTGGTCAAGCCAAACCCCCAGACATCTGAATGAGAAGGTGTCCTCGAGGACTGTTCCATTGAGGATGTGGAAACTGGGTAGGGAAGGGAGCCTTGAAAGTTTCTGCCTAGTGCCAAAGGTCATGGAGACAGTCTTCTTGGCATTTGGGAAAAGCTGATGTGAACAAAACCAGTGCTGAACATTGCTGAAAACATTCTAAAGTCTGGTTGCAATATCGGTGGGGGAGTGGCCAGAAGTGTAAAGGACCATGTCGTCTGCATACATATGAATAGAGGTAGATGTGCAGACAGATGGCAAGTCATTGAGAAAGATGGAGAAGAGTATGGGGCTCAACACTGATCCCTGCAGGACCCTTGTGTCGATAGAGAGGGGTGAGGACATGGAATCCGCTATTCTAACTGACTGGATCTGACCTACCAGGTAGGCATGGAACCAATTTGTGGTGGCAGCTGACAAGCCTGCAGCATAGAGAAAGAGTGTAACAGGATAGAGTGGGAGACAGTGTCAAAAGCCTTGGCTAGGTCAACAAAGATGGCGATGTGATTTGACCACTGTCTATCCCAGTGAGGATGGAGTCAGTGAGCCTAATCAGGGAGGTGGTGGTGGAGTGGTTTTTACAAAAGCTGGATTGGAAGGGGGTGAAAAAGTTAGAGTGAGAGAGATAGGCAGAGAGTTGGGTAAGAACTAGGTGTTCTTGCAGCTTAGTGAGAGTAGGAAGTAGGGATATGGGGCGATAGTTTCCAGGGAAGGATGGGTCACTGCCCTAAGGGAGCGGAAGAACAATGGCATGTTTCCAGACAGTGGGGATAGCTTCCAATGTGAATGAGAGGTTGAGTTGCTCCATCAGTGGGGCAGAGATAGCCATAGCAGAAAGAAAGAGAAGTTCAGGGTCCAGACCATCAGGCAAACTGCCCTTAGAAAGGTTTAGGATAAGTAGGGCATCCAGGGTGTCAGAGGGTGTTATGTTAGTGAATGAGAAAGGAAGGGGCTGGAGATAGGTGTGTGGTGATTTAGAGGGAGGATCAAACTGAGGAGACGGTAAGGAGGATAGAAGGGCAGAGGCATAGGAGGTGAAAAAATAATTAAATTCTGAGGTGACACTCAAGTGGTCAGAGGTAATAGTGCTGTTTATAGTGAGAAGGGGGGTAGGAGGAGAAGAAAAGGGGAAAAAGAGAGAGTGAATGACTATCCAAAATTTTGAGGGGCTGTTTATGTTCGATCGAAAGGTTGAGGTAAAGTAGTCAGCTTTAGCCAAATGAGTAGCTTTGGTGCATTTGTTGAGAAGCTGACAATAGTTGTCATAGTCTTTCTGGAGCTTGGAGATATTGCGTTGCTTCCAGGCTTGGTCCCTTGCTCTTTGGAATGCTATGAGTTAAGGTGTGACCCAAGGAAGGTGATTCCCGAGGACTCTGACTTTGCTTAGAGGGGCGTGTTGGTTCCAATCTTGAAGAAATTTACCTTTGAAATGTTCTGCGGCTCTGTCGATCATGTTCACTGAGTTTATAGGGGACCAGTTTGTGCATGATAGGTCAAGTAGGAGTGGGGCTGCATGGATTTGTATGAGCGAGATACTAAGGTTTTGTGGGGGACTTTGGTACGGTGGAGTCTGCATACTAGGAAGGTCATGCGATGATTGCTCAGAGCATCTGATAATACTCCAGATTTGATGACTCTGTGTGGGTTTGAAGTGAGACCCCAATCAATTAAAGAGTGGTTGCTTGTTTTCAGGTTTATCCTAGTAGATTCAAGGATGAGTTAGGTTAAATCATGGGCAGCAATGCTGTTTTTTACTTTGAGCAGGGAAGGGGATAACCAGTTTAGATTAAAATCGCCCATAATATAGATTTCACCCGAGGAAGTGTGGGAAACTATGGTATAGATGAGGTCAGTAACCAGAGAGAGATTGAGACCTGGGCAGCAGTAGGCCCCCTGAAATAAAAATAGAGGGCCCCAAGGTTAGGGTGGAGCTTGGAGTGAATATGGTTAATATGAGTGAAGAAATCGAGGCGACTGTCCAATCAGACTCCAAGGTATTTTTAGGCTGGGACTATGTTCAGGGTTTTGCTATTGAGGGTCAAGAAGGTAGGGGGTTAGAGGAGTGGATCTATGACCGGTCATCGACAAAAAGTTTGTCGAACGACCAGACAGCGAAACCATCATATTGACCACATTTGCAGTCAGCAGGCGGTTGCACCCCCCAACCCCCACTTTTTATAATCAACCACGAGTCAGAGCTGATTAGGAAAGGGGGTACAAATCTCCCAAATACAGTGCCTGGGTCCAATGACCATCTGTACAGCAACCTGGCGCTGTAGTCGCTGTACTGACAGTCACTGTAAAAGTGTCGCTGTCGGCGGTGAACACCAGAGGAGTTTGTCTAGTTTCTGGGTGGAGCAGAAGTTCATGGAGACTGTTTTAGTGGTGTTGAGTTTCAGTTGATTTGCCTCAAACCAGTTCAGGACACAGGTGAAATTGGTCTGCAGCTGGGAGGTCACCACTGAGGCAGAGGTGCCAGAGTTATAAAGAATATAGTGTCATTGGCATAGAGGTGTATTTTGGAGGAGGAGCATATGAGGGGAAGGTTGTTAAGGAATATTGAAAAGAGGATGGTGCTGAGGACTGACCCTTGTGGTACTCAAGCCAGTATTGGGGGGGGGGTACATCTCCAGATTGAATACATTGAGAACAACCAGAAAGGTAGGAGCTGAACCATTTGACTGGAGGGGGGGACAGGCCAGTGTGTTCGAGTTTGGTGAGAAGGATGGGATGGGAGATGGAGTCAAATGCTTTCACCAGATCTATAAATATGGCTGAGGCGAGATGGCCTTGGTCCAAAACAGTGAGAATGTTGCTAGTAACCCTAAGTAGGGAGGATACAGTTGAGTGTTTTTTTTTTTGAAGCCTGATTAATAAGGGGACAGAAAATTTGTGGCTGTGAGGAAGTTAATGAGTCTAATGAGGATGACAGATTCTTGTAGTTTAGCTAGAGCAGGGAGGAGGAAGATGGAGTGGTAATTACCAGGTTGGGAGTGGTCACCGCCTTTGTGCAGTGGAATCACTTTAGCCTCTTTCCAAGCCTATGGTACTGTGCCAAGGGAAAAAGAGAGATTGAGTAGGTGGGACAAGGGATGGGAGATGGCTGGGGCTGAGACCTTTAATACGAATGGATCAAGACCATCGGGGTGTATTTTTGTGGATTTAGGGATTGGAGGGCCCCGAGGACTTCCTGGGTTGTGATAGAGTAGAGTTGACATGTATGTGGGACAGGAGAGGGTGGTGGTGCTGTGGGAGGGGATTCCATGTAGTCAGGGGTAAGTTTGGTGTGCCAGGGGGGTGGAGGGATAGGCAGGGGTAGAGGGAAGGGCACGTCATAGGTATCATAGGTATCATAGGTGTATTCAAGCCAAAAGATAGAAATTCTACCCTATAAGGCTTGCCAACCAATTTTATTAAAAAAGAAATTTATTTCCAAAATGCAAATCTATCCCATTCTTGAACTCATTCATTGTGGTACTGTTCACATGTTTAGTCGGTAAGTTGTTCCAAACTCCAACCACTCTTAAGCTATACCAATATTTACGAAAATTGTGATCCCAAGCTTGTTGACATAGTTGTTTCATATGTTTTCTTGTACTAGTTCTACCATGATTATGAATAAAGCCCAATTCATTCAACAACACTTCATCCTTCGTGCACTTGTATAGAAAACACAGATCTCCCCTTAATCTGCGGTAATATAGGGAATGAAGATTTAAACTTACTAGTCTATCATAGTAAGTTTTATTATTTAATCCCTTTATTTGTTTAGTTAATTTTCTCTGAACCCCCTCAATAGAAAGTATGTCTTCCTTGTTTTGGGGTGACCAAACCTGGACACAGTACTCCAAGTGTGACCTTACCAATGCAGCATAGAGTGGGATCAACACTTTCCTGTCTCTACTCACTATGTGTTTGAATATACAGTTTAAATTTTGAATTGCTTTCTTAAGTTGGATCCTGCAATGCGCTCTAAATTTTAAGTCTTTCGTAACTGTAATACTCAAATCTCTTTCCACTGTAACTACCCCCAAGGTGGTATTGTCTAATAGGTAGGTTTCTTCCTTATTATTCTTACCTAAGTGCATGACCTTGCACTTGGTTTTATTTAGTACATGTTTGTTAAGGCTGGTCCATTCATATATTGAGTCCAATGTATGCTGTAGCGCTGTTCTTTGTTCATCATTATTAACTACTAACCCCAGTCTGCAATCGTCAGCAAATTTATACATCCATGTGCTATTGTTTCTAATTTTTAACGAAGCAATGTATATGTTGAATAAGCTAGGTCCCAGCACCGAACCCTGAGGGACTCCACTAGAAATAGGAGCTCAGTCTGAATAGTCCCTGTTTATGATCACCCTCTGCCTTCTGTCCTGTAGCCAGTTTGAGACCCATTTGCAGATGTTACTAGACAGTTTAATGCCTTCCAGAACTGACAATAATTCCTTATGGGGCAGTTTGTCAAATGCCTTAGCAAAATCAAGAAAAACTACATCCACAGAGTTCCCAGTATCCATTTCCCTATTCACTTTTCCGTAGAAGGATAGTAGATTGGTCTGGCATAATCTATTCTTTGTAAATCCATGTTGTAGGGGATCTAACATATCCTGTCCCTCCAGATGTTCCATTAGGATATCTTTAATTATTCTCTTCATAGGTTTTCCTAATATTGAGGTCAAACTAATGGGCTGAAAGTTTTCTGGTAAAGTACTGAGCCCTTTTTTTAAAATAGGTACGATGTTAGCTAGTTTCCAATCATAAGGAACCAAACCCATATTTATAGATGTTTGGAAAATATATGTTATTGGTTGTGCCAACCCATCTGCCAATTCCCTCAAAATCCTAGGATGCATACCATCTGGACCAGGGGATTTATTAACATTAAGTCCAACTAGTTGTTTATGTATATTATCAGGGTTCAATATTATGGTCCCAGGTTCAGAAGGTCTACTAGTATTATATGCATCTGTGTCATTAGGGTTATAGACTGAACAAAAATATTTATTTTGGATATTGGCCATTTGTTGGTTAGTAGCTGTAAGTCCTGCCTCAGTGAAAAAAGGGCCTATACTACTTGGGGTCTTTCTCTGATTATTAATATGTGAAAAAAAGCTTTTTTATTATCTTGTACCCTATTGGCAAGATTAATCTCACATTGGGCTTTGGCTTTTCTAATATTTACTTTTACTTTTTTGAGACATTCCTTGTATTCAGTATTTGTTTTTGTTGATTTAGAAACTTTTAGCTTCTTATATAACCTATTTTTTTTATTGATTAATTTTTTAATTGTTGCAGAGAGCCAAGCAGGTTTTTTAGTCCTATCCCTATGATATTTAATGGTGACAGGTATAAATTCAGTAATTAAGTTCTCTATCTTGGTTTTAAGGGAATCCCACATGGTTTGTAAGGGTTTGTTAGCAAATTCCAATCTCCAGTCCCAAATTCCTAATTTCATTTTCATTTTATGGAAGTCAGCTTTCCCAAAATTTAGCTTGGTGGTAGCTCCAGTAGGTTTAGTAAATTGAGTTTCGCTTATACTGTATTAAATAGAACAGTATTATAGTCACTGTTACCCAAGGGAGTACCTATTTCCACTGAATTAACTACGTCCCCCATATTAGTAAAAATTAAGTCAAGAATATTATTACCCCTTGTATTTTCTAAGACCAACTGCTCAAGTCCCCCATGATCCATGATGTCTATATACTGTCTCTCAAGGGGGCATGTACCTGTACCTTTGCCCCAATCAATATTGGGTAAGTTAAAGTCACCAGTTATCAATAGCCTATTAGTAGGTTCCAGATTTCCTAGAATGCTCAATAAAGCCTTATCATCATCTCGTGACATAGCCGGGGGCCTATATAGGAGACCCAGAATAATTTTAGGTCTATTAATTGGAAGTAAGTGGACCCATAGAAGTTCAACTGGACCTGTATCCCATTTAATTTCTTCAGAAACAATATCCTCATGAATATATATTGCCAATCCTCCACCCTTTCTATATTTTATACAGTGGGAAAATAGTTTATACCCCTCAATTTCTTTTTTCCATTTATCATTTACATCCCACCATGTTTCAGTAATTGAAACAATATGTATTTTGTTCTTATTCAAAATTATGTTAGGCTCATCATATTTGTTCTGCAAGCTATGGGCGTTAAGGAGAATTGCATTCCATCCCAAGGTATTTAAAGGGGAAGATGAGGATCCATTTAAGTTATTGTTGACTGTGCCCCCCCGAGCCAGTTTAAATGGAATTTGGTAACCTCCTAAACCTTTTTACCCAGAATCCATACTCCAGCATAGTTTAGATGGATACCGTCATTTCTATATAGGGATATTTTGTTGAATGTCCTTTCATTGTCCATAAAGCCTATCCCTTCTTCTACACAGAATTGTCTGAGCTTACCATTAATTATTATTATCTGTTTGTTTCTAAACACTTTATGTCCCTGCATAGGAAGTATTCCAGAAATAATGATTTCACCTCCATGATTTCTGACTGTATCAACAATGTACTTAAAATCCTTTTGCATATAATTCCAATTGGTTTTACCCACATCATTAGCCCCCACGTGTAGGAGAACCAAGGGGGTGACCGTATTTTCAAACAGTCCTTCCAATAATCCCACTATATCATGTATTTAGCTCCAGGTAAGGAGCTAACCGTAGTATGTTCATTATGATTAAAACATACTTGGGTATCAATGCCCTTAATAATTGAATCTCCAATTATCAGAATGTCCCTTTCCGTAGGTTTATTTTCCCCAAGTGATTTTAATTTAACTGGGTAAGTGGTATTACATGATGGGAAACATTTACTTAAGGTAGAGACAACTGTGTGAGGGTCTGAGACTAGGCTGTTGTCACTTTGGGGGGAGGAGTCTGAGACTTTGAGAAAGGAGGAGAGGATTTGCCAGAATTTATGGGAAGAGTTTAGATTTTTCTTGCAATGTGTTCTTAAAGTAATCGGATTTATAACACCATTGGGTGGGACTAGCATCTGCTAGGATGGAGGGTGCCTACAGGCAGCTTTGCATCTCACACCGGTGTTATGGTGACTGCATTACACTGTGTCAGGCACTCACTTACCTACCACATTGCTGCACTTGCTTGTTATGCTGCCTGTTGGACATGGTGCTGCATGATGGTCCCATCCATATACAGCTGTACTGTGTGTGAACCACAGTTATGTGTCCTGGGCCCAACATCTACTGCTGGCCAGGGTGGCTTCTGCGTGTCTGGTGTCTTGTACACATGTGGACTTGTGCCCTGGATACCTGGTCTGCATGGTGCCACAACCCCACTCAGCAGATCAGGCCCTCTGTTCCCACAATGCCAACCTCCGAGCACAGTATTGTGATCAGAAACAGAACAGGGTAACCCTCCTGTATGTCTTGTGGGTCCAAATCACCTTTGGTCTGAAGTTCTGGAGGGATTCAAACTGTGAACCTCTTGTTAGCGTACCCAATGTACAGGCTCAGATAATTCTGCTCTTCGGGGGGGGCAGATGTCTTTTGCCTTTGGGCACCTAACCAGGTGTACAAAATGAACCCTTAAAAACTCTATGAAAGACCTCAGATAAACTTTTACTTTTTCCCAGTTTGGTATACCATTAAGCTCATGCACAGTGTCAGCTTTAACCATATATGCTTCGCTTGTCAAAGAAAGAATTTCAAAGGCACACCAAGCAGTCTCTTTAAAATAGAGGTTTACTTTAAAATAGATAAAAATGAAAAAATGTAAACACAGAACAATATATCACAATGCATACAATCACTTAAAAGAACAAGGTTTAAAAAGTGCAAACAAATTCCTACCACCAGACAATTAGACTTGTCTATCTAATGTATATCTTCTAACAGTGCTTGAAGTAGATGTTATTTCAAGAGAGTCCAAACAGGAATGTCTCTAAAGGTCAGCCACAGCATAGTTAAAAAACTGTCTTTGAACCTGCTTCCTCCATGATGTCACCCAGCTCCTCCTCTGTTTATTAAAAATTATACAACCAGGATGTCTTATCACTTTGGAGGTATTTTAAATAAGATGACATAAGCAAAAACTCATTTCCAATATGACTCTTTGATCTGGAGTGGTTTCCTGCTTTTCAAAGACATCAAAAAACCTTTTATGACTAACTCTTCCAGATCTCACTGAGGTGTAATATGCTTTGTAACGCCAGGTGAAATTAACTGGGCTTCCTCTGAAGATGTCATAAAATTGATATTTTAGTTCCTGGCTTCAAAGAAAACTGGGCAGTTAATCACCTTACAGAGATCTGCTGTTTAACATATCCTGCCCTTTGAAGTGATACCTGGGGTGGGGGGGGGGTCATCCCAGGAGCACAGGATTTCTCATGACAGGCAATCACACTACATTTTTTTTATTTTACAAAAATCATAGAGCAAGCAGAACCAACTGGCCAAGTGTCACAATCCTCCCCACCTAGACTGAGTTTAGGGGCTCTATCCCCTGCATGGAATGAGCTTCTCAAATCAGTTCACTCCTCATAGACATGAGACAAGCCATCTGAGTTCTGATTTTTCACTCCAGCCCTATGTAGGATTGTCATGTCATACCCTTGTAAAGCAAGACTCCATCTTAACAATCTACCATTAGTTTTTCCCATTTTTGTCAACCAAACCAAGGGGCTGTGGTCAGTTTGATCCACAAAATGCTGCCCATACAAGTATGGCTCCAACTTCTTTAAGGCCCACACTATGGCAAGATACTCCTTTTCCACAGTACAGTATGCCTGCTCCCCTGGGAAGTAACTTTTTACTCATGTACACGACAAGGTGATCTTTCCCTTAGTTGGATGTCTGACTCACTACTGCCCCAATACCCACATCTGAGGCATCAGTCTGAACTATAAAGGGTCTGCTTTAGTCAGGACTTGTCAGAACAGGAGCACTGCACAGTGCCTCCTTCAGTCTGGTAAAGCCATTCTCACAGGCTGGGTCCCACGTAATTTTCTTTGGCATTCTTTTCTTTACAAGGTCAGATAGGGGGAGCAGCCAGGGCACTGTAATTGGGTACATATTTTCTATAGTACCATGCTGTCCCTAGAAAACTCCTGACCTGCTTTTGCATTTCTGGTCTGGGCCATGCCTGGATCACCTCTATTTTTATTTGGTTAGGATGGTGCTGTCCCTGGCCTACCACTTGCCCAAGGTATGCCACTTCTCCCATGGCCACCTGTCACTTCTCGGCTTTTAGTGAGCCCGGCCCTCTGTATCCTGCCCAGCACTTCCCTAAGGTGGGAAAGGTGTTCCTCCCAGCTGGCACTAAAGATGGCAATGTCATCCAGGTACACCACGGCATACTCCTCAGCACCATTTTACACCTGGTTCACCAACCTTTGGAAAGTGGCTGGGGCATTCTTCATTCCGAAAGGCATTACTTTAAATTCAAAGAAGCCTATTGGAATGTTAAAGGCCGACCTTTCCCTAGCTCTGTCTATTAACTGTACCTGCCAGTACCGCTTGGTCAGGTCAATGGTTGTAAGGTAGGTCGCCCCTTCCAACTTGTCTAGGAGTTCGTCCATCCGGGGCATCGGGTGGATGTCTGACTTTGTGACTGCATTCAGTCCACGATAGTCCACACAGAAATGAGTAGAGCCATCTGGCTTGGATACAAAGACTACGGGTGAGGCCCAGGGGCTGTGGGATCTCTGGATTACCCCTAAATCCAGCATCTCCTCCACTTCCCTCTTAATGTCCTTTTGGACTGCCTCTGACACCCAATATGCTGTCTGCCATATGGGCATCTGTGTCCCTGTCTCCACGTCGTGTGTCACTAAGGGGGTTAGTCCAGGCTTGGTGCTAAACAATGGGGCAAAGTCTGCTAAAACCTCCCTTACTTCCTGGATCTTGTCCAGGGCCAGCTGAGGAGACAATTTTACTGCCTCCACAGAGGATTCCCACTTGCTTTCTTCCAGCAAGTCCAGAAGGGGGTCTCCTTCATTTATCCCCTCCCCAGGACTACACACTGCAAACACCATGTCAGCCCTATTAGCATATGGCTTCATCATGTTGACATGGAACATCCTTTCTGTCTGTCTTCTGTCAGGTAACTCTATAATATAGTTCACATCATTTACCTTCCTAACTACTTTGTACGGTCCTGCCCACTCAGCCTGCAGCTTGTCTTTCTGGACCAGAATAAAGACCATGACTTCCTGACCCACCATGTATGAGTGAGCTCTGGCTCTGTGGTCGCACCACACTTTTTGTTTATGTTGGGCAGCTGCCAGGTTGCTCTGGGCTGTCCCCATGAGCTCCTTCAGCCTTTCCCTAAACCTAAGGACGTAGTCCACTATGGGAGTTCCCTGGGTGGCGTGCTTGCCTTCCCAATCCTCCCAGATCAAGTCTAGGGGCCCACATACCCAGCGTCCATAAAAGAGTTCGAAGGGGAAAAATTCTGTTGACTCTTGGGGTACCTCCCTGTATGCAAACAACAGGTGGGGAAGATATTTCTCCCACTCCCTCCCATGTTGTTCAGCAAATACCCGCGGAGCATTGACTTCAGGGTACCATTAAATCTTTCCACAAGCCCATTGGTTTGTGGGTGATACGGTGTCGTGCATCTCTGCACCACCCCACACTTCTCCCACAAACATTTCATCAGGTCCAACATGAAGGAACCACCTCGATTGGTAATAACCTCCTGCAGAAATCCAGCACGGGAGAAAATCCCAAGTAAGGCATCTGCCACTTTGTCTGTCCTCAGTGAGGATAGGGCAACTGCCTCTGGATACCAGGTGGCATAATCCACCACAGTCAAGATGAATCTCTTTCCTGAGGAGCTGGGGGTATTTAAAGGCTCCACAATATCCATTCCCACCTTCTGGAATGGCTCCTCCACTATGGGCAATGGGATTAAGGCAGCTTGGGTTTTCTTGCCCACTTTCCCTATTTCTTGGCACCAGTGACAAGACCTGCAATACTCCTTCACCTGCTGGGTGAATTTGGGCCAATAGAAATTCTAGGCCAACCGCTGCATAGTACAGCGATTCCCAGATGACTAGTCAAGGGAGTATCTTGTGCAATCTTGAGCAACTGCTCACGATGCCCCTGGGGAATGACAAGCTGCCTGCTTAGCACCCCTCCCTCTGTCTGCACAGCCTGAGTATACATCAATCCATTTACCCAATAAACCTTATGTTTACCATCACCTCCCTGTGCTCTGTCAGAGTCTGCCCAAGCCTTCAGCTTCTCTAGACTAGTGTCACTTCTCTGAGCAGCTGCAAACTACCCACACATTCCCAAGGCATGGGACAGGTCCCCTTCAGTCTCTGAACTAGGGTACCTAGCACTAGCATCAGGGCACTCAGGATCACTGTCATCCCTAACCCTCTGACAATGGGTCACCCCTCCCTCTTCGAAGTAACCCTCTATAGCTGTGTGGTTAACTACTACTGGAGAAATTTCTATCCCCTTTTCATTAGCCTCCATATCAGGAGACACAGGCTGGGGAACCAGCCTCCCAGTGGTTTCCACAATGGCTTCTGTGTGGTTCAGGGAACTTCAATTTTCCCTTGCCGCTTGGTTATGAGTAACTGCACACACCATCCCCTGTTTGAGATTGTTGCCAAGGATGACGTCCACTGCTAATGTTTTGGCTACAGCCACCTGTTGCACAGTTCCCCCTGTTTCACCCCAGTCTAGGAAAACACTAGTGAGGGGCAATGTTTTCTCCCCACCAATAAAGTTTTGTACAGTGGCATATTCATTGGGTATAAGCTGACCAGATTGTACCAGATCCCCTTTTACCAAAGTCAGGGATGTCCCTGTGTACCTTAACCCTTGTGTCTGTACACCATTCACCATGACTGGGTGCATGTGTTCCCTTATGTTCACAGGCATGCTTCCAGGGACACACAAACTACCCACTTCTTTCTTAGACCCATTTTGCATATTGCTTGCCCTTGTGGGACACTGTCTGGCAATATGCCCAGTTTCCTTACAAACCCAACATTCGTTTCTTTTCTCAGAGAAATCTTTTCACTGAAACCTGGGGCTAATTGGTTTTGGTGGAGGCAGTGAGGGTTTTAGCTGCCTTGAAGGCATGCTTTTCCCTTTCTGCACTGTCACACCTGCCCCATTCGCTGTCAGAGCAAGTCTGCTCTTGGCATAGCTGTCTGAGAGTTCAGCAGCCTCTTGCACTGTTTTGGGATCTCAGTCCTCCAGCCAGGTTTTCAGCTCTGCTGGGCATGCTCAGAACAACTGTTCTAACAGAATCACATTTTCAATTTTATCTACAGTTTACTTCAATTCCTTCCCACTAATGTTTTAAAAATCGACATTGTTTCATGGCTAGCTCCTCATAGCTCACGTCAGAGCTTCTCCTGAGCTTACAGAATTTAGCTCTGAATGATTCAGCAGTTAATTAAAATTTTTTAACAGTGCAGCTTTATGTTTGCTGTAATCATTACTGTCCTCATTGTCCATTTGACCCAATGCATACCGAGCTTTCCCGGTAAGTAGCGGGGATAGCTGGAATCTCCAGGACTCCCTAGGAATTTTAGCCTGAATACAAACTTTTTCAAAATAATTTAAAAAGGCATCCATATCATCCCCCTCTTTAAATTCGGCTATCAATTTGGAATTCAATTTGTAACACAGTCCTGTAGTCCCAGTTAAACCCAAGCCACTTACCTGCTCTGGTGCTGGTGGTTGGAGTCGTAGCTTCTCTAGTTCATGTTGCCTCTGGTGCTCACGCTCCTCACAGTCTGCCTCTCACTGTTCACGGTCCCTCTTCTCCTTTGCAGCTTGCTGTTCTCGCTTCCTCTTATCCTCTGCAGCTCGCTGTTCTCACTTCTCTTCTCTTCTCTCCTCTCCTCTCTGGAACTCCAGCTCCATTCTGTGCAACTCAGTCTGCAGCCTGAGTACTTCTGGCTCCAGAATGCTGGTGACCTTCCCCTACTGCTGTGGCCCTTCGCTGGTACTGGCCCTGCTGCCCTCCTCATCAGATCTGGACACTGCACTGGCTGCTAGCCCTTCCACACTCAAGGTTCAGTCCTTTACAGTCACTGTCTGTGACTCGATGCTCTGGGCATCTGCTACTATCAGGGCATCCACAAAGTTCTGCTTGGTGGCTTTAACCTCATACAGGACTCCTCTGTCCCTGCACAACTGCTTTAAGTAGTCTACAGTGTGCCCGCTGTAGTTGGAAGCCATCTTTTTCCCTAACTAAGGCTTCTCTAACTTGCACTTTAGAAAAAAAAAAATAAAACAGGTAGGAACATGACTGTAAGCCAAGTGATATAGTTCTGTTTCCTTTTAAAAAATAAATCATTGCCTTTTTTTGCAAGTGAGCTGTACAGTATCAAGCTGACACACTGAACAATCAAAGCTTGTAATACCAAAATTATCCACACCGCTGCCAACCAATCTGGAAATTATCAGCACCTCTGCCACCAAATCTGTCACAACCCCACTCAGCAGGTCAGGCCCTCTGCTCCCACAGTGCCAACCTCAGAGCGCAGTACTGTGAACAGGAACAGAACAGGGCAACCCTCCTGTCTGTTTTGTGGGTCCAAATCAACTTTGGTCTCAAGTTCTGGAGGGATTCAAACTGTGAACCTCTTACTAGCGTACCCAATGTACAGGCTCAGATAATTCTGCTCTTCAGGGGGGCCAGATATCTTTCACCTATGGGCTCCTAACCAGGTGTACAAAATGAACCCTTAAAAACTCTATGAAAGACCTCAGATAAACCTTTACCTTTTCTAAGTTTGGTATACCATTAAGCTCATGCACAGTGTCAACTTTAACCATATATGCTTCACTTATCAAAGAAAGAATTTCAAAGGCACACCAAGCAGTCTCTTTAAAATAGAGGTTTACTTTAAAATAGATAAAATGAAAAAAATGTAAACACAGAACAATATATCACAATGCATACAATCACTTAAAAGAACAAGGTTTAAAAAGTGCAAATGAATTCCTACCACCAGACAATTAGACTTGTCTATCTAATGTATATCTTCTAACAGTGCTTGAAGTAGATGTTGTTTCAAGAGAGTCCAAACAGGAATGTCTCTAAAGGTCAGCCACAGCATAGTTAAAAAAATTGTATTTGAACCTGCCTCCTCCATGATGTCACCCAGCTCCTCCTCCTCTGTTTATTAAAAATTATACAACCAGGATGTCTTATCACTCCGGAGGTATTCTAAATAAGATGACATAAGCAAAAACTCATTTTCAATATGACTCTTTGATCTGGAGTGGTTTCCTGCTTTTCAAAGACATCAAAGGACCTTTTATGACTAACTCTTCCAGATCTCACTGAGGTGTAATATGCTTTGTAACACCAGGTGAAATTAACTGGACTTCCTCTGAAGATGTCATAAAATGGATATTTTAGTTCCTGGCTTCAAAGAAAACTGGGCAGTTAATCACCTTACAGAGATCTGCTGTTTAACATATCCTGCCCTTTGAAGTGATACCTGGGGTGGGGGGGGGGTCATCCCAGGAGCACAGGATTACAGGATTTCTCATGACAGACAATCACACTACATTTTTTTCATTTTATAAAAATCATAGAGCAAGCAGAACCAGCTGGCCAAGTGTCACACATGGTACTCGGTGTATGGGGGGCAATTCATAGACACTTGGGCTTTTACACTGCCTGTTGCCTGTTGCACTCTGCCTTGGCACTGCTGTGGCATGTGGTGCATTATCACATCTGGTATGTCTGCTGGTATCATGTGTCTCTTGCATTGCTTGGTCCAGCTCTGTTGCAGCATGGCAGACTCACTGTATGTGCAGTCCTCTACTATTCAGGTACACAATGCTGTCTCTGGAGCGACCCACACATACTACTGTGGCTGTATGACTCTGTCCACTATTGTGTCCCTCATCCTGTGTGCACAGCTGGCTATGTTCAGTGTATGTCTATCTGTAGGTGCCTGGAGGGATGCTTGTAAAGAACCGGACAACCTTTCTGAAGATAGGTCTGCCTGCTGCAGATTTGCATAATGCATGTTAATGATAACATGAGGGCTGTACAGGATCTTGATGCGACACTAGATGACAGCAGCCACCACCACCCCCACCTGCAGCCACTTGATGACATGGACATGGACTGTTGTTTGACAGACAGCTGTCCATTTCTTTGGGGTTTTTATCCCTTTTATGGGGTGCTGCCCATTTTTATTTTTTGTTTCTTCCCTTGATATAGGTAGGTGCCAATTTTCTTTGTTTTCTCCCCCCCCCCGGCCCGTTACTGGCAGGTACCATTTTCTGTTTGTTCCCCTTGTATGACCAGATGATCATTTCCTTAGTTTTGTTTTCTCATTTTATGGGCAGTTGCTCTTTTTTTTTGTTTGTTCCCCTTGTTCTACAGGATACCACTTCCTCTGGCAATGCGTTCCACCCAGACACCACCCACTCCGTAAAAAATGTTGCCTCATTTCCCTCCTGAACCTTCCCCCTTCCAATCTCAGATTTTGCCCTTGAGTGTCCCTCCCCCTCCTTAATTTGAAAAGCCCCTTGTGGTAGGGTCGGTGGACCCCCCCCAAAACATTGATATGCTCATATGGATACAGATCATATGTAATTACCTGCCTGTGTATTGGAGGTAGTTTGAGAACATTGTGGGCTAAAATATTAAAAAAATCTGTTGCAACAGTCTCCTGCTCTTCTAATCTCTTCCTTTTACTATCGCTCCTTTTCTGTCATTCCCCTACTCAAGCTTGGCCACCTTTGAGTAGTCTTACTGTCCCTTTTCTTGATTCCAGCTTATTTTCATTAAATATTAAAGCCCCAGTGTTTAAAACATTCTGTGCTGTGCAGTACAAGCCGTATAGATTAATTTTTCCTTCTCGAATGTGCACATGTTCGCGCAGTGTGACTGTGCGATCGTGCGATCATGCGACTGTGCGATTGTGCGATCGTGCAAATGTGCGAAGATGCCGGAAAAAGAGGTTGTTATGGCATTTTCATTATCTGGTGAAATTATGAACAAGTTAACAGTCTATTTGCTAGTTTTTAGTATGAGAGGTTCAGAGTTATGGTATATCTCAGAATGTTAACTGAGAATTATTTGAAAAGTGGTGTTTGTTTGTTCCTTACACTAAAAGGTTAAACTAGTACTTTTAAAAGGGAGAAGGCAATGCATGCCACATTTAAAAGGAGATAGATAAAAAAATGTTTAACTTACAAGGACCAAAGTCTCCTAATGTGGTACAATAAAAACATAGACTAACAACCTACTTGTAAAGTGCTTCCAGCCTTCTCTCAGTCCAAACTCCTTAGAGGACTGAGCGGCCCTTGTTGACCCACTTTTATGATGCAAGTCGAGGGAGGAGTTAACTAAGTCATGTGCTTCTCCACTTGTATAAAAGCAGAGTGAATGTGAAGTGTTGAGTCAGTGTGTGGTAGGAAGGCAAACCTACCTGATGCCTAGCCAGATTTTAGGTGCCTTTTTGGCAGGAATTTTTTATTTCTTGTTAAAGATATGATTTCCTGTGCCTTATTTTTTTTTTTTTGAAAGTTATGTACAAGTTCCGCTTTAAGTTCATTTTATTTTTTTCTGCTTCTAATAAATTTCGAAGTATTGGATCCTGACTGCTTTCTGGACTTTAGTGGACACCCCCACGTGCACACCCCTCCATGCCCATCTTATCTACATCCTTCATGTATCTGAAGGTTTCAATCATGTACCCCCATCCCTCCTCTTCTCCAAGGAGTTCATGTTCAGCTCCCTCAGCCTGCTCTCATAGGATAAGTTCCCTAGTCTCTGGATCATTTTTGTTGCCCTGCGCTGCACCCCCTCCAGTAACCTAATGTCCTTCTTCAAATATGGTCTCCAGAACTGCATGCAGTACTCCAGGTGTGATCTAACCAGTGACCTGTATAGTGGCAGGATCTCCTGGAGGATATGCCTCTGACAATACAACCTGGCATCCTGTTGGTCTTTGCAGCTGCCTTTCTACACTGTGCTGAGTTGTTCATTGCTCCTGAATCCCGTTATGATCACCCCCAGATCCTTCTCCTCTTCTGTCTTGGCTAGCTGAATCCCCCTAGCTCCTCCATGGGTTTTTTTTTTTGTGCCAAAATGTAGCACCTTGCATTTCTTGGCATGGAACCCCAGCTGCCAAGTGTCCAACCAGGTCTCCAATTTTGCCAGCTCATCTTTCAACCCCTGCCATCCTTCTAAGTCATCCACTACTGCTCCCATCTTGGTATTGTCTGCAAACAGACTGATCTTACTTTTGATGCCTGTTGAGAAGTCAGCTATGCAGATCCCAAACAACACCGGCCCCAGTACAGAGCCCTGTGACACCCCACTTGTCACCACCCTGGGAGATGAGACCTCCCCTCCCACCACCTCACCAACCTCTGCTATCTTCCTTACAGCCAGTTCACTACCCATCCCACCATCTTTACCCCTGCCCCTATGCTTTCCAGCTTACTTCCTAGCCTCCCATGTGGCACCAAATCAAATTCCTTGCTGAAGTCCAGGTACAGGACATTCACTGCATGGCCCCTGTCTAATTGCCTGGTTACCCAGTCATAGTACTCCACCAGGCTGGTCTGACAGGATCAGCCTGAAACAAACCCATGCTGTCTGTTATGCTGCAGCCCATTAGCCTCTAGGAGGGAAACCAGCCCCTCATTCAGGATTGTCTCCAGCAGTTTTCCCAAGATGGATGCGAGGCTTATCAGTCTGTAGTTCCCTGGCTCATTTCTGGTACACCCCTTTGGAAGGGTACCACTTGTGCCATCCTCCAGTCCTGAAGTACACTTCCCGACTCCAGTGAGGCATTGAACAGGTCTGCTAAGGGCTCTGCCAGGACTTCTGGCAGCTCCTTCAGCACCTTGGGGTGTATGCCATCTAGCCCTGGTGCCTTTTCCACCCTCAGTGTCCTCAAGCCCTCCAGTACACTGCCCACTGGGATTTCCCTGTCTGTCACCCCTGTGCCCCACCCTCCACCCACCTTGCGTTGCTCCCCCCTTTCTCTTTAGTAAACACTGAGCAGAAGCACTCGTATAATGCTTCTGCCTTTTTCTACCCTGTTTCCACCCACCCCCATCCCTCTTTATTCTTACTATTTGGTCCTTACAACTCCTTTCCTCCCTGACGTACCTGAAGAAATCCTTCTCCCCCTCTTTGATGGTGTGTGCTAGCCTGAGTTTTCTGCACACTTTGGCTAACCTGACTGCCCTTGTCACCCTCTTCGACTCCTTCAGGTATTCCTCTCGTCATCCCCTCTCCCTGTTTTTTTGTACCTTCTAAAGGCAGTTCTTTTCTTCCTTACTTTTTCCATGACCCCCCTGCTCACCCAGCTTGTCTTCTTGGCCTAGCCCTCTTACTCTGGACCCTCGTACATGTTACAGTTGCCTCCTCAAGTCCCAGTTTAATGACCTCCCACTTCTGGTTAGTGTCCATGTTTGGATAGATCCTCGTCAGATACCCCTGTACTATTTCCCTCATCCTCCCAAAGTCAGCCCTCCTAAAGTCTAACACCCTTGTGCCCATTCCTACTCTTCCTTTCCCCATGTTTATCATGAACCACACTGAGTGGTGATCACTCCCCGTCAGCGGTTCCTCCACCCCCAACTCCCTCACGAACTCACCATTCGCCAGCACGAGGTCTAGGGTGTTCTCTATCCTGGTTGGCTCATTGACCATCTGCAATAGGAAGCTGTCCTGAAAGGCATCCAGAAGTACCTACTCTCTCCTATTCATGGTGGCTGGGGTACCCCAATCCACTCCGGACAGGTTGAAGTCCCCCACAATCACCGTGCTGCCCCTCCCATAGGTCCTTCTGATCTGTTCCGCTAGTTCCCTAGGGTGTCAGCATGGCTCAGTTAGTAGCACATCTGCCTCTGGGCCAGAAGGTCTTGAGTTCTTGTCCCACACCAGAACTGGACCTGCACCTAAAACCCTGGCATCCGAGTGCAGTTTTAGGAGGGTGCTGTACTGCTAAGGTGTGCCATCCTTCAGATGAGATGTTAAACCAAGGTTCCTTCTGCCCATCCTGATGGGTATCCAGGTGGAAGTAAAAGAACTCAGGGCACTCTTCACAAAGAATAGGGGACATTCCTGGTGTCCTGGCCAACATTCCCCTTCTCATAAACCAGTTCATGCAATTGTCCAGGCTGTGTGTGGGTGCTGATGTGCAATTTGGCTGCCACTACACATTCAGTCACTTCACTACCAGGCTAGCATTGCTTGTAAAGCACATTGGGATACACTGTATATGAAAAGTGCTATATAAATGCTGATCAACTTCTTCTTCTTCTTCTTCTTCCTCTTCCTCTTCCTCTTCCACTTCCTCTTCTTCTTCCCTGTCTAACTCCTCAGTCTGAGTGGGTAGCCTGTACACCACTCCCATCCTGAGGGTCCTATTTTTGGAGTTCTGGAGCTGCACCCATAATGACTCCATGCTGCCCTCCTCCTCTTCCTCCCTGACACACTTGAGTCCTTCCTCACGTACAGTGCCACCATCACCCCCTTCTTTTACATTTACCCTGTCCCTCCAAAATATCCTATACCCTGGTACTGCCAGGTCCCAGTCATGGTAATGGGTGGCCCATGTCTCGGTGATGGCCACCATATCCACCTCCCCATCTGACATGAGAGCCTGTAACTCTGCTGTTTTGTTCCCCAGACTCCAAGCATTCAAGGTTACCACCTTCCACCCCACTTCCTTCCCCCCTCTCCCTACTTGCTCTAGCATCCCCTCCTGACCTCCCCCTATGTCCCTTGATACTGGTATGGGGTAAGCTCATTCAGATTCCCTACCTGTGGATTCTGCCTGACTCCTGCCCACTTGCCACCCCCTTCTTCTAGTTTAAACTCTCATTGTTTGCTAAATATTCCCCCAGTTTCTGTTTCAATACCCTCCTTCCCTCCTTACTTAAGTGTAGTCTGTCCTTAGCGTACAGATCACTGCCCTCCAAGGTCCTTCCCCAACCCCCACCAGCCTATACCCCTTTGGACTGACACCATTCTCTTAGCCATGTGTTAAATCCCTCTATCCTCAGCTTCCTTGCCATGCTCACCCTGGGTACTGGAAGCACCTGCAAGAAAGTTACTGATCTTCCTGCCACCTCAGAAGTCAGCCCCAGCTCTCGAACCCCCCTCTGACTACATCTACTGTATTTCCCACCAGATCATTTGTTCCCAAATGCAGAACTATGTGAGGTTTCTCCCTACCCCACCTAGCATACTTCAGAACAGATTGACCCACCTTCTCCGCTGTCATGCCTGGTATGGCCTCCACCCATATGTGACTATGCCTCTCCCCCTTGCTTCCCCATCTGATCCCTTTCAGAATTGAGCCTCCCAGCACTAGGATCCCACCTCCATTTTCATGTTCTACTTGCCTAGTCCTTCTTTTATCCCATCCCCTTCCTCTCCATTCCTTCTCCTCCTCCTCCTCCTCCAGCGAAGTTGATCCCCTTCCAATCCTGTTGTAATGTCCCCTGTCTCTGCTCTGCCCTCCTTCTCCCCTTTCTCCTCTGATTTTACCTCCCCCCTCCACTGGGCTTCCCCTGCCTCCTCTCCCTGATGCATCCCTATCCCTTTCTTCTCATATCTCCCCTCCCCCCTTCCCCACAGCCCTCATTACTGGACCCATCCCCCATAACATATCCCTTCAACCCCTTGGGTCCCCCCAGTGTCCTTCTCACCTGGTCTGTCATCAACACCTCCTCCCAGAACTCCCCCTAACACATCCCCCAATCCTGCCAGTGCTGTGAACCGATTTTTTGATGTCCCTTCACTACCACCTATTTCCTCCTTCCTCCTCAAGAAACAACCAGGCCAACAGTGCTCAGAGAACTAGAACTCCAGATGGTTCCCTGACAAAGCAGCAGTATCTAGATATCTGTACCACAGTTGTGCCTCAGTTGCTAACTGCTTCTAGGGGGAAGGGAGTAAGTTTGCCCAACAACCTCCCAAAAATCCCCTGAGCTGCCCTGAAGTCAGACACAAATGCTGCTGTTTTTAATTAATATCTGACTCTACAACTACACTGTGTACCTGCACTAAAAGAAAGCAACAGAAAGCAAGGCAAGTCTAGCAATAAATTCTAACCTCTGTCATCTTATAGTGGCACATTCTGTTTCTTTATGCATCCCAAAAAAGTGCCCCAACACATCTTAAAATACTATAACAGTACACCTAGGGAAAAAAAGCTAATAATCCCTTCACCTGGAAGAACAACAAGCATGTGTCAATGCTGAATGTTTGCTTGCTGGTATTAGAATTGGAAATGCAGGCTTTAGAGAGAGGCAGAATAGGAGTGGCAGTGAAGTATTGAACTTCACGCCAACCCCACCTCCAGCCTGCAGAGACAGACAGGCATTGGGATATGCTTTTGGGTCGTCGCCCATAACATTCATGCCATTTTACTTCACCCTATCCTGCAGACACTGACACATGTTGAGGTGTGCCTTGGGGTGTTCGGCTTTACAGTCACCCCATTCCATAAGGACATACACTAAAACGGGTGCAGTATAGGAGAATGGGGTGAACTCTGGGGCCGAAGAGTCCAAGGCGCACCTCAATGCCTGTCACTGGCTACAGGGTGGTGGGGTGGGGTGGAATGGCATGAGCATTACAGTCAGCAATCCAAAGGCACACCCCTGATACCTGTCAGTCTGTACAGGGTGGGATGTTATGGTTAGAAACCCTAACTCCCCGGGCATTTGTTGGTATTTGCACTACAAATTTTCAACATGGCCTTTTTGGGACCCCCACCTCATGAAAGCATTTTGGGACCTCTTCTCATGAACAGTGACACTGTGATTTTGTTAATGTGTCCCGAACCTTGAGTTCCCACAGCGACCATACCTTTCTGTGCCAGATGTACGAAAACACAGATCGGGCAGGATGTGAAGAATGACAGCTGTACCATTCATAGGGAGGTGTGAAGAGATGGCAATGTTGAAAATCTGTAGTGAAAATATTAAAAATACTCGAACTTCTGGGCTTACATGGAAACTGCGCAATGCATGCGCGTAACACAGTCATTTAGTGGAATTTTTTTCACCAGATTTTCAACATAGGCATTTTGTGACCTCTGCTCATGAACAGTGTCACTATGATTTTCCTAATCTGTTCCAAACATTGATTTCCCACAGCAACGTGCTTTTCTGTGCTAGATGTGTAAATGCATATTTTGGGCAGGATATGAAAAATGGCAGCTGTACTGTTCATAAGGAGGTGTGAAAAAATGTCAATGTTAAAAATCTGGAGTGAAAATATTACAAATGCGTGAAATTAAGAGAGTGCATGGAAACTGCGCAATGTACACTCATAATACAGTTATTTCATGGACTTTTGTCACTAAATTTTCAACATAGGCATTAGCACCTCTGCTCATGAGCAGTGTCACTGTGATTTTTTTTAATCTGTTCCGAACACTGACTTCCCACAGTGACTGCACTATTCTGCGCCGGAAGCACGAAAACACATTTTGGCCAGGATGTTAAAAATGACAGCAGTACTGTACGTAAGGAAGTGTGGAAAATGCCAATGTTGAAAATCTGGAGTGAAAATATTACAAATTCACGAAGTTACGAGCACGCGTGAAAACTGCGCAATGCACGCTTTTAAAACAGTAATTTTTTGGATTATTTTCACCAGATTTGCAACATAGGCTTTTTTGAGAGACCACCTCATGAACACTGGCACTGTCATTTCGTTAATCGGTCCCGAAAGGTGATTCCGTGCAGTGACTGTGAAATCACCTTTCAGGACTGAATAACGCAATGACAGTGGCTGAATTCATGAGGAGGGGTCCCAATAACCCCATGTTGACATTGTGGTGCCAAAATTACCAAATATGCCTGAGATATGCACTAAAGTTGAAAAAAACCCTATTTATGCCATTATACTGCTTACTGGTATTTCTTCAGTTCGCGGTCGGCTTTGAAGAGTACAGATGTGTTCCGGTCCACGAAGATCATCGGCGTCAGGCTCCAGAGGTATATATTGGGTATGGGGGTATGGGGAGGTAGGGTGCGCAGTGGGTGGGTGAGGTTGGGGAAGGGATGGTGACTGCAGTGGGACCATTTCCTTTCTTTCAGTGAGAAAAAAAAAAAGACGTGAGAAGGTTTTTTTTTTCAGGTTTGCTTTTAGGACACTGGGGTGGACTCCCAGTGTGCCACCTGCCTTTTTTTGGGGTGGAGGGACTTAAGCTGATGGGGACTGGGCCCCCCATCGGCAAAGAATGACTATTTGGGGGGGCATGATGCCGAGGGGGATTGGGCACCCCCTCAGCACACAACAAATGGGGGAAGGGGTTACATTATGCAGATGGGGAGTGGGCTCCCCCGTCGGCAAATGAACTGGGTCAGGGGCATGCCAATAGGGGGATTAGCCACCCCCGTCAGATTTCATGGGGCTGTGAGGTGGCGGCAAGCCACCGCCATGTTTACAAAACATGTTACACTAGGCAAGGTACCACCCTGCAATGACGAGGTGGCCCCTCATTGCAGTGGCAAAATCATTTCAATTTGGTGGCACTTTTGGAAACCAATGTCATCAGCACAGTCTGCCTGCATTGGTCCACAAGTGCCAAGTCCCCAAATGTAGTGCTGCTGTTGGCTGCCACAGTGCCGCACCTCCACAACCAGCTTTTCTCCTAAGCTGCCGCATATTTCTTGTGCATGCACGTAAACATAAAAAAACAAAAACAAAATATGTATATATATAATATATAAATATGTATACAAAATATGTAAATATAAAGGAACAGCAGTAACAAAGCACTTTCCTTTCCTTTTTGACTGAAGCCTTTGGCTGCCCTTGGCTTCCTCCCTTCCCTCTAGCCAAGTCTCTGTTGCTGTTAACAACTAATATCCTGACTCTAGCAGCCTAGGGCAAATCCCTCCTCTTCAACTGAGCTTCATGTGCTAACTACTTCGGGGGGGGGGAGCAAGTGAGCTCAACAACCTCCAATGCTCCCTGAGCTGCCCTGAAGTCAGACACAAATGC
The DNA here is from genome assembly GCA_016271365.2 of Neoceratodus forsteri. Classification (NCBI taxonomy): domain Eukaryota; kingdom Metazoa; phylum Chordata; order Ceratodontiformes; family Ceratodontidae; genus Neoceratodus; species Neoceratodus forsteri. The sequence continues at coordinate 303,138,611 of CM057455.1, read as the reverse complement.
TGCTGTTTTTAAGTTTGTCAAGTGCGCAAGCATAAACGAACTTGTTGACATGAGAGTTGCTAAACAGGGGCATGAGGGGTGCCAGCCCAATGACCAGTGGTGCTACAGGGGCTGGTCTGTGGCTGGCAAATCAGCAGGCAGTGTCCTAATAACACTGGTTTGCTGAGGGGGCTGGTCTCGGCAAACATTTCAAAGGACAGAGCCGATGCGAGCGACTCTATCCTTTGAAATGCGAGCCCTTCAGCTGCAGCACAGTGTGTCTTTCCTGGTCAAACAATTTCCCCATTCCCTGCAGCTCATTGTGTCTTTCCTAGTTAAATAATTTCCCCATTCCCTGCAGCTCAGTGTGTCTTTCCTAGTTAAACAATTTCCCCATTCCCTGCAGCTCAGTGTGTCTTTTCTGGTTAAACAATTTCCCCATTCCCTGCAGCTCAGTGTGTATTTCCTGGTTAAACAATTTCCCCGTTTCCTGCAGTTCAGTGCGTCTTTCCTAGTTAAACTATTTCCCCATTCCCTGCAGCTCAGTATGTCTTTTCTGGTTAACTCATTGTCTCCTAGCAAACGCCTGTAGTTGGTGGTAAAATACATTGGTGTGTCCTGAGGACAACTACAGAAGTCAGCTACTGACTTCCAGTGTGCCCTTGCAATGTCTGGAGATGTCACTTATATATTTTAATATATAATATAAATGAAGGGCACATGCCCGTGGTTAAGTGGGGAAAGAGCTCCTCCCCCACATCCTATTTCAGCCAGCAGGCAGACCACTGCCCTGCTTAGAGTGAGTCGCATTCACTGGCGTGCTTGGGTCGTGGTTGCTTTTGTTTCATCCTCTGCCTGTGCGCCCCCCCACCCTTCTGTCTTGCTTGCTCATTTTTCCTTCTTGTTTGTTCTCCTCCCTGTTTCTGTTCCCTTTGCCCCATTGTGTGTTTTTTCCATCATGCTTTTATTTTTTGGGGAGGGTCAACCGCCCTGCTTTGTACCTTGCTGCCTCCCTTTTTTTCACTTGCGCTTCTTTCCACGACAGCTCATTCAGCGCCGCTGTTTCTGCTCTCTGCTTCTGCTTCCAGCTTAGCTATGCTCCATTCTTCGTTTTGCCTTTTCATGTTGTGTTTTTGGTTTTTCCTTTCCCTCTAGCAACCACTGCTCCATACCGCCACAATGTTCGCCCATTCTGGACCCACTCGTTCTGTGGACTACTGAAGTGACTCTTCGATTGCTTTCGGTCGCAGCTTCAACCGCCACACTCCTTCTAAACTGCTAAGCGACTCACTGCATCACTTCATATTACCATTCTCTGCATACTGGGATGCCTACAGTTAATAGCCAGCTTTGAGAATGCGTGCCTTAAGCCCTCAGTTTATGGGAGCGTATTTCCATTCCGCAGTGGTAGCTACCCAAGAATTCTAATTTCTGGCCAGACCGCGTAGCAATTTGTAATAGAAGCAAAGCAATAAGCAACCAGCATGAGATATTGCCAGCGCATATGCAGTCTCCACGCTTTACTTGCATCAATTCGGACCAGACGTAGCACCTTAGAAATACTACTACCGTAAAGTACTCTAATCCCTACTAATTCTATGGAGTTTGACTTTTCGAATATGAAGCGAGGTTAATTTGTAATCCCATTATCAGCCACTGAGTGGCTATCTATATTGCCTATTATTAGTAGTATCTTACTGCAGAACTACCAGCCATATAAATTTAAATTGAGGCAAGAAAAAGAACAAAGCTAAGGCTAACTGAACTCTCTCTGCTCATGCTATGATCGCTGCTCCATTCCCTGATTCATTGTTGGATAACTTTCTAGTTACTTAGCAGCGCTCCCCATCATTCTATCCTGCCCTGCACTGTCCGATTGGCATCCTGCATTTACTGGGGTCCCTTTCCACATCATTCACCGCAGCCTACTGGATCATATTTCAACCATCGTACCTGGGCTCACCAGCATTATCTGGAGCAGACAGTCGTATACTCCAGTGCTAGATAGTGATACTGGGAGCTTGGATTCAGCATCTTGTTACCACTACACTCCAGGAGAATATTGCATTTCACTCTGCACCCAGGCAGACCATCGCTCTCACACAACTTACATCTGACTTCTCTACTCTGTGTATTATAATTCTACTATAGCTGCTTCTCTGCCACTCCACAGCTTATTTATATCCCTGCTATGTCATTTCTTACCTGCAGTTCACATGCCTACATCATCGTTGCTCTTTGCTTACGCACACTATTGTTACTTGTATACTGCCATCACTGCACTCAATGCTGCATTTGACCTTGCAAGGTCTCGGCACCAATGCTCATTATGATCTCAGATCACTGTGCTTATTCAGCTCACAAGCTTTTCAGCTCTCAATCAATTGGGCCTCATCTGACTACCCTCGCTTCTTAATGACAGCCCTCCGTGATTGTGGTCAGCTGGCCTGCATAGGGCCAGCTGCCGCTCTCTACTACCTCCTCCGGCTGAGCTACGTGTGGTCTAGCCACACATGCTAGCCTACGTGGGGTTTAGCTGTGTAACCCCCAGACCCCTGCCTTTTTTCAAAATGACAGGTGGGATGCTGCTGAAGCTGACAGCAGTACCTGGTGGGGACTGGGTTCAGGGAGGACTAGATAACTCGGCACAAGGGGCTAGGTTTGGCTACTCTGCACAGGGGCACACAAGTAAATCCAAACACAAGAAGCAATAACTGTAATGTCCAATACCAGGAATGGGATTCTAAAGTGTGGCTTTTATTCACATCCAAACTGAACAAACAAAGCATAGACGGACCCCCACGGGGCTACATTCCTGGTAATGCAGATAAGAGATACAGAACACTTCTTCACTATTTCAGCCCTCAGGCTCTGAACCCACCAGGCACACAGCCCGGACTTGCACGCAGCTTTGAGTACACAGCCTGACTTGTACACTATTTGGGTTTTCCCAGCCCCGCTCCCCTGCCAGCCTCTCGATCCCGGTCCATATGGTAGTGAACCAAATTTTCTGTTGGTGGCTCCCCAAAACACCTTAGAGCCTTCGACTCCTCAAGGGAAATTTTCTTCCAATCCCACATCTGGGTACTTCCCTCATCACTGGCCAAGTGCATGAGGCAAAGTAGAAATCCACAGAGCAAATACGTAGAGGTGTACCTGGTTACTAAAGGTGGGGGGTCTCCCACCTACAGCTCCCACAATCCATATCCAGCCATTTCTCTGGACATTAAACAACTCTTTTGAAAGCTTGGCAATGTAGATTAAAGGGTAGACATATAGCACATCTCCTCTACCTGTCTTGACATTCCCCTTGTGCTGGACTTGAACATACTTTTACTTTGGCTAAGCCTATTCCTCTAGGCCTCCCACTAATTTAGCAGTCCAATCCCCACTTTAACACAGTTCAGGTGAAACATAGGCCCTTTGACAAGAGCAGAACTCACCCTTTGGTTGCAGGTGCCCCACAGGTGAATCTTGACAGCTTCTGGTACCCAACACACTTGGAAAAAAATAAGGCAGCTTCTTCTCTAGCAGTAGCCAGGGGGTTGCCCCTGGAATAACAGGCAAACCTTCCACCCCCATCCCCTCAGGGATGGGGCACAGAGACCAGTATCAGCGGTCTCCACCACTTCTAGAACAGCTTACTGTGTTCCTCTTTAGGCTGAAACACACACCTTTCCCTAGAAGTAGCTCTATATCAGAGCTTAGGCTCCAAGAGCCTGTGCACAGACTGCTGTGCTCCTCTCTTCAAGACTGCTCACACACAACTCTTTTTCAAAAACTCCCAACATTCTAACCTAACTCCCGTCTCCCATCTGCAGATTCCAATGTGGCTCATGCAGCTGCGACAGTTCTATGGTGATGTCATCCCTCAGTCTCAGCTGAGACTGAGAACAGAGTGAGACAGTGTGAAATCCATTTAACTGGAATTTCACAAGCTGTCTTCCCTGCCTACCACTAGGTCTTACTGGGATTCTAGTAACCCTGGGTAACAGTGGGGTTACAGTCATCCAGGGTCAGGAAAATGACTGTCCGCAGTCATTATTTACCCGGCTTAGGCCATCCCACCCTATGTGCTACCTGCGGAGGGGGGTGATCAGGCCCCCTCCTACCATGTGTGAGCACAGGCAGGCAACACTAAGGGCCTAGAGGCCTTTGGCTGACACATCAGCCTCTACTCTACCCACTAACTATGGGTGCCTAGTGGCTCTGGTAGAACTGTCCAGAGCATAGCCCTAATAGATCAGCACTGCAACCCCTACTGTAGGTCAGGGCCACAGCCTGTCTATCCCCGCTAGCCCTCTAGGGAAAACCTATCTGCCTCCAACTTAACACCCCAAAATAAAACAACCTGGGGACCTCCCCGAACTTGGACACCCTGCAACCACACACTAAGAACTAATACCATCTATTACATTACATTACTGCCTCCTACCCCCACAACCACACCTGTGGAAGGAAAGGGTTACTATAGTAACAACAACAATAACAACAGCAGTACTTTAAATACTACACACTAAAGTACTAATGAGGAACTCCGATGAGCCCCTCCTCCTCTTCTTGTCTTCTATTCTATCTTCTTCAGGACTACCTGCAAGAAAAAGAAAGACAACACACACTCTTAATCTGCATACACAGTCTATCTAAACCACTACCATCAAAACACTGGAGAATCCCAAAAAGATTTTTTTTTTTTTTTTTAGAAAAGGTAGAAAAGCAGTATATACACTAGAAAACAGTAGAAACACAATGACATTATTTACAATATACATTTGGTGGATGGAGTGCCCTAAAAGTCCCATCTAGTGACTATAGTGCCCGAAGGCTAGTCCATTAAAGAGTCTCTCCTGGGCCGGAGCCCGGTGAAGCACAGTTCTAGCAGGCCAAAGTCCCGAAGGGGAGAGTCTTTGAGGACAGTTCACACATTCTGGAGTCTGCTAGTGTAGGGTGTGTACTGCAATGTCAAAAGGATAGAAAAGTTTGGACTTACCAGCCCCTTGTAGAACGAAAAATCGGCACCCACCTGCTCCTCAGCCGAAGACTCTCCCTGGCAGCATTCTTCCAATACGGCTGGGAGGACATCTTCTGGGAACTACAGGAGGGAACATCTGGGAACTGCTGGGCTGATGTCATCTCTGGAGATGGAACCTTAGAACAGGAACAAAAAGGAAAACAGCTGGTCTGACGTCATCTGATTACCAGGCGATGAAGCAGGATACAGCTGGGTTGGTGTCCTCTCTGGATCTGAAGTCATCTGGTGGGCCAGTCGATGGATTCTGGAAAGGCCAGTACACTGTAGAACTGATAAATGTGGGGCACCTGAGTCCTGGATGTCCATACTGACGGATCAACAAAGGCACTGCAATGGCTGGTGTGGCAGTATTGACTACCACTGCTCTGCTTTCCATCTGGCAGGCACGGGCACATTTGCAGTGAGGGCCTTGCATTGAGGCCAATAGTACCAGGGGTCAGGAGCTTGAATTATTACCCCGTCTGGGCACACATAATTCACACTGTAGAAGGTTTCACGTCCCTCTCCATCCACTATTCGAACAGTGTCCATAAACAGTGTCCTGCCTCTTTTCAACTGGGTGTAATTTTCATGAAACAGTCTGTTCCTGACATGCTTTCTTGCACCAGGATGCACACCTTTCATTGCTTCGGCCCAGATCCAGGATTTCCTGCTGTTCTCAATCTCCTCCCAGACTCTCCGAGGAAAGGTAGGAAAGGACATTCCATAGATGTCATTCGCCTTCCTACAAACCAGTCTCTCCTCTTTACTAGCTTTGGTCAACCTGAGATCGCTGGCCTGGCTTGGGGGCGGCCAGTCCTGGTTCTGCCAGCCACGCATTCTCAAGAGATGAAAAATGGATCCCTGACTTCTTCTTCTTCTTGCACAGCCAGGGCAGTGGCATCACCACTCTCTTCCATGCATTCTTCTGAGGCAAGAGCTTGAGGCTGTGTACCCGTTCCTTTTTCACAAGGCCACATAGATTCCCCCTCATCTTCTTCCTCACTGAGAATCTGTGCCCAGGAGTGAGCAGTCGTCCTCACTCCTGAGACTATCCACTCATCACTAGGCGCGGAGGTCGATATCCCTCCCATTCAAAGGCCTCCCTCATCTCATCTTCTCCTATGAGACTTGGGCTAGGCCGCCCCCAGGGGTCTACTGATGCTCTGTCTGAATTATCCTTCTGCGATCCAGCAACCGAAACATCAGCATACTGTTCTGTCTCTAAATCTGCACCCTCTAGCTCTGTGCCACACTCCCCCCGAGGGGCCTTCTTCAACAGGCTCTGCCTGGTGCTGTGTGCTGCCAACTACAGATTCTTGAACCTTTGTCCATATGGGAGCCAAACGAATCTGGGGTGCTTTATACAAGCCATATTTCTCTAGGCACCCAGAACAGTGAGGTATCATGAAGACGTCCCTTCCAGCATTTAAGCATATTTGACACACTTGCACTGGATATCCAGGAATCGCCACATGAGAAGGCAGTTGTCCTCCATAATAACACCTTTCAATGTCCCTTAACCTATTTACTTCTGCTGTTACTGCAGCCTGGGTATGATCCGGGTAGCGAGCTGGTCCTGAGGCCATAACTGCAGGGAAAACAAACAAATGCTCACTGTTACTGAAAGTCCCACTTCACTGAACACTTTCTTTAATTTTTAAAATGTCTCCTCTGCTGCTGTGTTTACATTACTACCCCACCCTGTAATGGTGGCGGCAGCACTCCTGCACATCAACATTCAGAAACTGGGTCAAGCCACTGCTCATCCGATTTACACACACTACTGATAACTTTGCTCAAAACTGCACGAACTTGCACTGTTCTTTTTCTAGCACATTTATCTGATTTGCCATGGACTTTTCACTTGTTGAAGACATTGCTTTAGCTCACAGTCCCTTAAAGCCTCAGGATTTCAAGCATAGGATTGCCTGTAACTAGTGCTGCACATTTGGCTACAACTCACAGTCTCTCTCTGGCTTTGAAATTTTATGCTGACGCTGAACTCATAACTATGCTCACAGTCGATGGCTTAATAGACTTGGTTTAGCTGGTAAAACTTGACACAGTCTTTATTTGCAAAGCGACTACATTGCTGCACACATATTCAGCTGGCTTTTGGCAGAAAATCACTGTTTTGAGCAATTTTTACTGTTGGTACTCACTGTTATCAGTAGCTGTTTGCTGCAATGGAAAACGGCCAGCAGCCAGTCTTGGAGGCCTCAGAAAGGAAGCGGGTGGGCAGTCCTGCCATCGTCTCTCCGATCACCACACTCACAATCCAGTCGATCGAGATGCCGGTTGAGCCCGATTTTAAACAAAAAAGGCTATTTTTAAAAGTTTTACAGTGCTTTTTAATCACAGCGATGATCATCCACTAAGCCAGTACACGCACTCCACTGACACTCCCTCTCAAATGCTGGGCAGTCACTGTAGAGCTGGCTGGGGAGCGGGACTGATTGCAGCCTCACCAATCACACGACGCCATGCAGATGAGCCTCTTTCCCTCGCGAGTGCTCTTCTCTTCACGGCGATTGTCGAGCAGGCAAATTTAAACTGCAGAAACCACTTATTTTTTTCTTCAACTGACTCCATGTAGGGAGCCCATTTCAGCCATTTAGCATGGCCATACACACAGCAAGTCTCTCAGTTTACTCAAAAGCATTTCCAACGTCCAGGGCACAATTTTCCTGTTGCTACCCCTAGTCTTCCACACTTTTCTTTATCACAACAGTTCTTTAAAAAGCATTTCCAACATCCAGGGCACAATTTTCCTGTTGCTACCCCGTCTTCCACACTTTTCTTTATCACAACAGTTCTTTAAAAAGCTAGCAAAAACGCTGTAAACATTTGATGCAGGACAAGGGCATACTCTGTCAGCTTTACTGCTCTTTGGTAAACTGTTGGCATTTTAACAGCAGCATAAGAAACACAGCACATGGCGACACACTAGTTAAATTGCTTGAGCTTTTTGGGCTACCCTCTGCCAGATAACCAAAACGCTAGCCTCTTGCCCGATAACCTTTCCTCCCTAAATTAAAATCCAAAGCGGTGCATCCATTTTGTAAGGCCCCGACCCATGCCTTTTTGCAAAATGACAGGTTTATTTATTTATTTCTAAGAATCAGTTTACAACCTTTGAGCCAGAGGCTTGTTTCCAAAGGTACTTCGTCACATAAAGACAGTATGCTGTTGAAACTGACAGCAGTACCTGGTGGGGACTGGGTTCGGGGAGGACTAGGTTACTCGGCGCAAGGGGGCCTAGGTTTGGCTACTCTGCACAGGGGCACACAAGTAAATCCGAACACAGGAAGCAATAACGGTAATGTCCAATACCAGGAATGGGATTCTACAGTGTGGATTTTATTCACATCTAAGCAGAACAAAACAAAGCATAGACGGACCCCCATGGGGCTACATTCCTGCTAATGCAGATAAGAGATACAGAACACTTCTTCACTATTTCAGCCCTCAGGCTCTGAATCCACCAGGCACATAGCCCAGACTTGCACGCAGCTTTGGGTACACAGCCCAACTTGTACACTATTTGGGTTTTTCCCAGCCCCACTCCCCTGCCGGCCTCTCAATCCCAGTCCATATGGCAGTGAACCAAATGTTCTGTTGGTGGCTCCCCAAACCATCTTAGAGTCTTCGACTCCTTAAGGGAAATTTCCTTCCAATCCCACTTCTGGGTACTTCCCTCATCACTGGCCAAGTGCATGAGGCAAAGTAGAAATCCACAGAGCAAATACGTAGAGGTGGACCTGGTTACTAAAGGTGGAGGGGGGTCTCCCACCTACAGCTCCCACAATCCATACCCGGCCATTTCTCTGGACATTAAACAACTCTTTTGAAAGCTTGGCAATGTAGATTAAAGGGTAGATGTATAGCACATCTCCTCTACATGTCTTGACTTTCCCCTTGTGCTGGACTTGAACATACTTTTACTTTGGCTAAGCCTATTCCTCTAGGCCTCCCACTAATTCGGCAGTCCAATCCCCACTTTAACACAGTTCAGGTGAAACATAGGCCCTTTGACAAGAGCAGAACTCACCCTTTGGTTGCAGGTGCCCCACAGGCGAATCTTGACAGCTTCTGGTACTCAACACACTTGGAAAAAAAATAAGGCAGCTTCTTCTCTAGCAGTAGCCAGGGGGTTGCCCCTGGAATAACAGGCAAACCTTCCATCCCCATCCCCTCAGGGATTGGGCACAGAGACCAGTATCAGTGGTCTTCACCACTTCAAGAACAGCTTACTGTGTTCCTCTTTAGGCAGAAACACACACCTTTCCCTAGAAGTAGTTCTATATCAGAGCTTAGGCTCCAAGAGCCTGTGCACAGATTGCTGTGCTCCTCTCTTCAAGACTGTTCATACACAACTCTTTTTCCAAAACTCCCAACATTCTAACCTAACTCCCATCTGCAGATTCCAATGTGGCTCATGCAGCTGCGACAGTTCTATGGTGATGTCATCCCTTAGTCTCAGCTGAGACTGAGAACAGAGTGAGACAGTGTGAAATCCATTTAACTGGAATTTCACAAGCTGCCTTCCCTGCCTACCACTAGGTCTTACTGAGATTCTAGTAACCCCGGGTAACAGGGGGGTTACAGCTGCAACTCTCAACTTACCCTATAGGCTGACCTATGTGTGGTCCAGCCACCATGCTAGCTTACTAGGGGCTAGCTGCCACTCTTTACTTATGCTACCTTACCAGCGGATCTGGTCTGATCCAAATACATGCTAGACTTCCCATGCTTAGCTACTACTATATTACTCACCAGCTGACACATTCTGATAACATACCTCCTACAGCCCATCAGCTGACCTGCACGTCGTCTAGCCGATCTACATTATCTCCTTGGGCTCAGCTCCCTCTTGTTCCCTTGGATGCTTCCCATGGAGCTGCTCATTCATCTGATCTAACCTCTCCAAATTATGCTTCCTACAACTCCTGTTGCCACTGAACTATTTCTGGAGTACATCAAGTAATTCACCTCAATTTCTGTGGATGCTTCTCACCAAGCTTTCACCTCCTTCGAAGTTACTACTACCGTTTCTGCCAGAACTCCCTGCTAAGCTCTATTTCATATTGCCTTCCTTAGTTTAACTGATGCTTAAGACATCAATCTACAGTTTCGGGATGCTTATTGCCTCTGGTTGAGTCGTCAATTCATCCACCTAAGTATCATCACTACAATCTCTTCCAACCTTGATCTTCAGGATACGACAGTCTACAGCACCCTTCACAGCTCTCATAAGTCCGCCCTAACCTATATTACTACTCAGTTCCGAACTGACTCAACATATGCTACCAAATTGCAATACCCTTATAATGTATTCCTTACTGCTTTATTGCTATTCTGCATTTCATGCAGCTCTACATTACTGTTACTTTATCCACCACTGCCTTGGAACCTACCTCGCCCATCAGGCCGGAGGTCCACCACATCACACTTCTAAGACCTGCACCCTTCGGGCCCCGGGGTCCCTCTATCTTCTATTATCACTTCATAATCACCTACTCTATTACCTGCTTCACCATCGGGCCTAGAGGTTTAATTATTTCTATTCTTCACTTGCCTCACCCAGCTCGGGGCCTGGAAGTCCATTCTATGGCATCTTCCTGCACCCATGTTTTCCAAACTTAGGAGCTCCTGTACCACGGACTCACGTCTGGATTTGTTTAATCATTCATCTTCTATTCCTTGGATGCCTCTGCCTTGCTGCTTCAATCATACAAAGTACTACTATAACTACTCCCACCAAGACTTCGTTGAGATTATCTAAAGACTTGAAATTACATGATTTGCCCTATGGCTTCTGGGACCTTGTGACAACGCTACTTCATTCGACTCAACCTCTTCAGCTATCACAGTTTATGACTCATAAGCTCGACTATTCAGGACTCATCAGACTGTTCTCACCAAGTCCGTTCTAGCTACTGTACCATTCTGGCTTCAAAATGTGGATGCATTCATCGCTACGCAACTATTCAGATCACCAGACAATGCTTCAATTTTGTGCTGTTTCTAATTCCTCATGCTCCTCGCTGTATATCGTGCATAACTTATATTATACTACTCTTCTACTACTACATCTACATCTTGCAGAGTCACTACTACTAATACTACTACTGCTACTGACCTATGTACAGGTCCACTTCTTACCCTACTGCTCTTATTACCTGCTTCACCCTTACAGGGCCTAGAGGTCATCACAACTTACTCACTGATTTTACAACCTACTTCGCTCCTCGAGAGCTGGAGGTACATCTGACTTTTGTCTACCTAGTCACACTACGATCTCTACCTGCTTCACTTATTTGCTTCCCCTCTATGGATTGGAGGTTCCTACTGCTCAGTCCTTCCCGATTATGCAGCATATGCCAGTTCATGTGCTTCATCGCCATGGCCTTCTTGGGAAAGCTTGCCAAGTGGAACATGACCCAACTGTCCTCCTTCTCTGGACATGGATGCTTAGCCTTTGATTTCTGGTTCTCCTCTGAGATGTCCTCACCTACTGGAGTGCTTCACCACTGCAACTCATCGCTTCAACTTCATATGACCATGGATTCCACTCTAGTATCATTCCAGCCTGCACATGGATTCTTGAACTTGGAGTTTACTAGGAGGATGCTTGCTCTGTTCGCCTGATATGTCATGATTGATTACTTCTTCAGTTCTCCATTTCTCTTGATCAGGTTCTACAACTTTAGGGTTCGATTTAGCCAATTAAATTAGAAATGTCATTTAAGATTACTCTCCTTTAGTATGCCCAGAAGGATGGGCAGGTCAGTAGCCATGGGTCCTCAGAGGTTTCCCCCCGGGGGGGTTTCCTCTCCTGTGTGCTACTGGTCACACTCTCTGGAGTTGGAGGAGGTGATCATGCTACTACTCATTTCTCTTGGGGATGTCATCCTACTCGACTCCTTCTAACAGTCGGATACAGAATAATAGTATGATATCATTATTTTTTTGGGGGGGGCCTCATTATACTGGACTAAGCATCCTTCCTATGGTGGGATACAAAGAAAGGCCAAAACTATCAAATTATAACAAGTGACTCAACAGTTCAAGCATCTAAGCACCTTGCATATACTATCCAGTTCATATGTACTATAATCACTGACTTTCTCATGTCTATGCTGAAGTACCTCAGCATGAATCATTTCATACTACTAGTACATTGCATGCATTGTCCTACTTTATGGACTGGTCTCTATCCAAGCACAACCTAAGTCATCCAGCTACAGTATGTAACGTAAGCACTGAGCTCTGAACCACAGTTAATTGAAGGGCGCATGCCTGTGGTAAAGTGGAGGAAGAGCTCCACCCCCACATCCTATTTCAACCAGCAGGCTGACCACCGCCCTGCTTAGAGCGAGTCGCTCTTAACCCCCATCCTCCCCTGACACCTCCTCCTTCTGCGGCACTCTTATCCCACCGGGGGAGGCATCATTATACTGGACTAAGCATCCTTCCTATGGTGGAATACAAAGAAAGGCCAAAACTATCAAATTATAACAAGTGACTCATCAGTTCAAGCATCAAAGTACCTTACATATACTATCCAGTTCATATGTACCATAATCACTGACTTGCTCATGTCTATGCTGAAGTACCTAAGCATGAATCATTTCTTACTACTAGTACCTTGCAAGCATTGTCCTCCTTACTGGTCTGACCTCTGTATCCAAGCACAACCTACATCATCCAGCTACAGTCAGTATGTAGCATAAGCACTGAGCTCTGAACCACAGTTAATAGAATATAATATATATTTGATTGCATAGCACCACTGGAAAGGTAATATTGTGCTGAACAACTTTGCCACTGTTATTTTGTGTATATCATGTATACTTTAGGAGTTATTCGCATTTGTTTATGCTATGGTGTATATGGCTTATGTTGTCTTATTTAGTAAAAAAAATAATTTTATTTACTCTTTCGACCAGCACAGAAAAAAAACAAAATTACTTATTATTACTTGCAGACCACCATTGGAAAGGTAATGTTGTGCTGAACAACTTTGCCACTCATACTTTGTGTCTAGCACTTTCGGTTTTTGAGCTATTAGGATTTGTTTGTGACATGCTGACTATGGCTTGATTTTGCTTAGAAAGGCCCAGGATTCACTGTTAACAGTATACTGGAGACAAGTGGTGCAACTTCAAATAGCTCCTGTCGAGGCAATGAGTTAAACAATTTCCCCGTTCCCTGCAGCAGTGTGTGTTTTTCCTGGTTAAACAATTTCCCCGTTCCCTGCAGCAGTGTGTGTTTTTCCTGGTTAAACAATTTCCCCATTCCCTGCAGCCCCTTAGTGTGTCTTCCCTGGTTAAACAATTTCCCCTTTCTGACACCGGGATACCCACTCCTGGTGTTGGATGCAGCCTCCAACCCATCTGTACCCCTTGCCAACATCGGGGTTCCCAGTCCTCGTGTCGGCATTCCCCCTCTTACTGTTTCTTTCCTGGTTAAACAATTTCTCCTTTCCAACATCAGGATGCCCACTCCCGGTGTCAGATGCGCCCCCCCACACCTGTCTATATTGTTAGCCGACAACAGGGTGCCCAATCACCCTGTCGGCAATGGCATGCCCCCTCACACACACACATACACACTACTGTAGCACACTGGGAGCCCACCCTAGTGTGCCTGCATGTTTTTTTTTTTAAACCCTGTAAAATAGAAAAAACATCCACCCAAAGTCTTTTTTTCTATTTTATCTGTAAAAAAGAAACCCTTCCAGCGTCATCTCCCTAGTCCCCTCCCAACCCTCCTCTGTGCACCCACCTCCCCACACCCCCACTCACCCATACTTACCCTCTGGAGGTCGGGGGCCATGATCTTCACTGGCCCGGGATACATCTGCACTCTTCAAAGCTGAACTAGGAACTCAGGAATCGGGTAAGCCTGTATAATGGGACTTAATGGTGGGTTTCAACTTAGGTTGATATCTCAGCCATTTTTAGGAATTTTGGCCCCAAATTTTCAGCATGGGGTTCTAGGGCTCCCACCTCAGGAACTTATCGGTGTCATTTTGTTTCTTGGTCCGAAAGGTGATTTCGCAGTCACTGCATGGAATTACCTTTCAGGACTGATTACCGAACTGACAGTGCCACTGTTCGTGAGGTGGGGTCCCAAAAAGTCCATGTTGCAAATTTGGTGGACAAATTCCAAAAAAATGCCTGTGTTACCTGTGTGCTTTGCACAGTTTCTACGCACACTCGTAACTTCGCTAATTTTTTATATTTTCACTCCAGATTTTCAACATTGTCATTTTTTCACATCTCCTTATAAACAGAATAGCTGTCATTTTTCACATCCTGCCCAAATGTGTTTTCGCACCTGTGGCCCAGAATGGCACAGTCCATGTGCGAAATCAACTTTCAGGATGGATTAACAAAATCACAGTGCTGCTGTTCATGAGGGGAGGTCCCCAAAAGGCCATGTTTAAAATTTGGTGAAGAAATTCCACAAAGTGCCTGCGTTATGAACGTGTGTTGTGCAGTTTCTATGCACGCTCATACCTTTGCTAATTTTTAATATATTCACTCCAGATTTTCAATGTTGCCATTTTTTCACACTTCCTCATGAATAGTACAACTGTAATTGTTTTTGCATCCTGCCTGAAATGTGTTTTCGCACCTGTGGCACAGAATGGCGTGGTCGATCTGCGAAATCACCTTTCAGCACAAGTGAACAAAATGACAGTGGCACTCTTCATGAGGTGGGGTACCAAAAAGACCATGTTGAAAATGTGTTGACACAACTCCAAAAAACGGCCAAGTTACACCCGGTTGTTCACATTTTTTTAGGCACCTGTGTAACTTTGGTCATTTTTAATATTTTCACTCCAAATTTTCAGTATAGCCTTTTTATCACATCACCCCATGAACAGTATGGCTGTCATACAACTTTCTGTGCTCATTATCAATAAAACTCTTCCTGCACTACTACACTCTCACACACTTCCTTATCTCTACACATGAGGAGCATTCAGCATTGATAAATGCTTGTTAACTAATATCCTGACTCTACCAACCTAGGACAAATCCCTCCCCTTCAGCTGAGCACCAGTTGCTAAATGCTTCTAGGGGGAAGGGAGCAAGTTTGCCCAACATCTTCCCAAAAATCCCCTGAGCTGCCCTGAAGTCAGACACAAATGCTGCTGTTTTCAACTAATATCTGACTCTACAACTACGCTGTGTACCTGCAATTAAAGAAAGCTCCAGAAAACCATCTTCTTCCAAGTTGTGTACAGGGTGTGCTTTTGAAGCAACTGAGAAGCTGCGTGGGATATACTATTTTGGACTAAATATCTGTAACTAATCTCTGTCTCTTGTTTACATCTGAGAGAAGTTTTCCTCACTTTTAAAGTGGTATTGCTTTGTGTTTATTTTAGTTTTTAATTCAGGAAGGGGGTTTTTAAAACTGCTTATCTTGTCAGCATCCTCAGAAGGGCTGAAATAACTGCATATTTGATTTTCCTTTGTGGCTAACTGGACTGATTACTAGAATTCTGTGAGAATCTGCATCAATATATTTTGCAACTTTTGGTGGGGTTGTGTGATTTTAAAATAGCAAAAGCTGCAGTTTGTAATTGGATGCCAGACATAGCCTGAGGTGGGGGAAATTTTCTTCACAAGTCAGAGGTCTGCATCACAGGCAATTGTCTAGCTAGACCATTTCAGCATTGTTCAATTACTATAAACTAGTGGTGTGATCCTGTTTGAGACAGAAGTCCATCTTCTTCCAAGTTGTGTACAGGGTGTGCTTTTGAAACAACTGAGAAGCTGCGTGGGATATACTATTTTGCACTAAATATCTGTAACTAATCTCTCTCTCTCTTGCTTACATCTGAGAGAAGTTTTCCTCACTTTTAAAGTGGTATTGCTTTGTGTTTATTTTAGTTTTTAATTCAGGAAGGGGTTTTCTAAAACTGCTCATCTTGTCAGCATCCTCAGAAGGGCTGAAATAACTGCATATTTGATTTTCCTTTGTGGCTAACTGGACTGATAACTAGAATTCTGTGAGAATCTGCATCAATATATTTTGCAACTTTTGGTGGGGTTGTGTGATTTAAAAATAGCAAAAGCTGTAGTTTGTAATTGGATGCCAGACATAGCCTGAGGTGGGGGAAATTGTCTTCACAAGTCAGAGGTCTGCATCACAGGCAATTGTCTAGCTAGACCATTTCAGCATTGTTCAATTACTATAAACTAGTGGTGTGATCCTGTTTGAGACAGAAGTCCATCTTCTTCCAAGTTGTGTACAGGGTGTGCTTTTGAAACAACTGAGAATCTGCGTGGGATATATTATTTTGGACTAAATATCTGTAACTAATCTCTCTCTCTTGCTTACATCTGAGAGAAGTTTTCCTCACTTTTAAAGTGGTATTGCTTTGTGTTTATTTTAGTTTTTAATTCAGGAAGGGGGTTTTTTAAACTGCTTATCTTGTCAGCATCCTCAGAAGGGCTGAAATAACTGCATATTTGATTTTCCTTTGTGGCTAACTGGACTGATTACTAGAATTCTGTGAGAATCTGCATCAATATATTTTGCAACTTTTGGTGGGGTTGTGTGATTTTAAAATAGCAAAAGCTGCAGTTTGTAATTGGATGCCAGACATAGCCTGAGGTGGGGGAAATTGTCTTCACAAGTCAGAGGTCTGCATCACAGGCAATTGTCTAGCTAGACCATTTCAGCATTGTTCAATTACTATAAACTAGTGGTGTGATCTTGTTTGAGACAGAAGTCCATCTTCTTCCAAGTTGTGTACAAGGTGTGCTTTTGAAACAACTGAGAATCTGCGTGGGATATACTATTTTGGACTAAATATCTGTAACTAATCTCTCTCTCTTGCTTACATCTGAGAGAAGTTTTCCTCACTTTTAAAGTGGTATTGCTTTGTGTTTATTTTAGTTTTTAATTCAGGAAGGTTTTTTTAAAACTGCTTATCTTGTCAGCATCCTCAGAAGGGCTGAAATAACTGCATATTTGATTTTCCTTTGTGGCTAACAAACCACCAGGCTGTTTTGGGGCTGGAGAGGTTTACCTGTGTCTGACTTGGATGTCTGGGTTTTTATTTTTTTATTTTATTTTTTATTTATTTATTTAGGGATTCGGATCATACCTTTGAGCTCAGAGCTCTTTTACAAAGGTTCCACGTCAAACAGTGACAATGACAGCAATAACAAACAGTTTACATACAATACTCGAATAGTAGGTAGCTAGTATACAGTAAGAATACAATGTCATTCATAGTACCAATGGTGATAGTACAGCGTCAAGAGCATTCAACTAGGGTAAAGGACAGTGTTTGTATGTAGCAAAGGAGATAAACAGGTGTGACACCTAGTGTGAGAGTCCAAGGAGGAGTCAAGGTGAGGGGGAAGGGAGACGGGGGGGAGAGGGCAGCCAGAAGAAGTGGCTTTGTCTAGGAGGTTGGGGAGGTAGTGGTAGTATGTTGGTTTTAAGGTTGATCCAGTGGGTGAAAAGGCATAAGGGGAGAGGAAGACAGAGGGATAGGGCAATAGAGAAGAGTGGGTGTAAAAGGAAGGGGAAGGAGAGTGTGGGTGAGTGGCATTATGGGTGTTAGAGTCCTAGTGGCAGTCAGCAAACTGTCCTAGTAAGAAGGTGTTGCCTTAGCATTTTTGAATTACGAGATGCATTGGGAGTTTAGAATGCACTGGGATTTCATTGAGCCATTGGGGCCCCTAAAGCTGAAAGCACGCTGTCCCTGCACAGTTCGACGGAAAGGTGTTGATAGGGCCCCCCTCATCCTGCCTCTGGTAGTATAGCTGGTAGCACTTGGTGTTAGGATGCTAGAAATGCATGGGGTGGTTTTACCCATTAGTGCCTTTTTTCCAAGGAGACATGTTTGGAATATAATCCTGTTCTTTAGTGGCAGCCAATTGGTCTCCTTGTATAAGAAGCAGGTGTGGGTATTTTGATCTGCAGCCATTGTGAGCCTACATGCCTTGTTGAGGGCAATGTGGATCCTTTTTAGTGCTGTGTCTGTTGCTGCACCATAGACCAGCAATCCATAGTCAATGGCAGAAAGGATGGAGCTGGAGACTGAGAGACGGAGGGCCTCTGGAGTGAGATACTTTTTATGCCTATATAATACACCCAACTTGGTGTTCACTGTCTTTACCACTGTGTCGATGTGTTGGGTGAAGGTGAGGCAGTCATCAATGGTGACCCCCAGGTACTTGAAGGTCTGAACTTGTTTCAGCAGCTCACTGACTTTATTGGAGATGGTGAGGGGAGGGAGCTTCTTTATGTGCTGTGGGCTGGCTGTGAGCATCACCGTGTTTTTTTTTTTGTAGTTTAATAGAAGTTTATGGCTACAGAACCAGTCTTCCAGCTTGTAGAAGGATGCCTGCAGCTGGGAGTGGAGGGCAACTATTGATGAACTGCTGGTGAGAAGCACAGTGTCATCTGCGTAAAGTATTGGTTTAGTGTCACAGGCTTCAGGAAGATTATTTAGGAAGAGGCTGAATAGTAAGGGCCCCAGTATTGACCCCTGTGGGACCCCTAAAGATACCTCGTTGGAGCTAGATACTATGTGCCCAATTTTTACACATTGGCTTCTGTGTGTTAGGTAGTCCTTAAACCAGCAGACAGCATTGGTTGCAACCCCCAGGTTCTGTAGTTGAGTCAGGAGGAGAGAGTGATTGACAGTGTCGAAGGCTTTGGTGAGGTCTATGAAGACTGACCCCACCAGCTTTCCTTCATCTAGTGCCTTGTGCAAGTAGTCAGTGTAGTCCAGCAAAGCTGTGGAGGTACTATGATTCTGCCTGAAGCCATGTTGGTTTGGACATAACAGGTTGTATTTGTTGAGGTAATCAGTGAGTTGGGTGGCCACGATCTTTTCCAGGGCTTTAGATAAGGGAGAGAGGATGGATATCGGCCTGTAATTGGCGGTGCATGTCATATCACCATTCTTGTGCACCGGCCTCAAGAGAGCCTGTTTCCAGATCCTGGGGAACTGTGCAAGAGCCAGTGATTTGTTAAATAGTTTTGTAACTGGCATGATGATGACATCCAGTGTTAGGGATAGGAGTTTCATATCGATTCCATTACTCCCCATTCTGGTCTTGTCTAGTATTTCTTTTATGTATTTGTAAGCCTCCTTCACTGACACTTTTTTGAAGTAGAAGACAGGGATTGAGCCCTCTTGAGGCATGCAGTTGGTTTGTTCCCCAGCAGGGTGTAGGTAGTCAGGGGGTAGCACTCCAGTCAGGTCAGTAAACGCTGTGTTGAGAGAATCTGCGATGTGCTGAGGGTCAGTAATCGTGATGTTGTCAATGTTGAGCGAGTGGGGTTTTTCTCTGTTTGATTAGCAGGGTAGTTTCTCTGTCAAATTGTTGTGTAGGGTATCTTGCTGACAGAAAGGCACTCATCACAGTGGTGGGTGAGAGCTTTTAGCTGATTGTTTTGTGAGGGCACAGTTTAGGCCCAACCCCTTCCACCTCACCCCACCCACCTCTGGAAATAGTTCCTTTATACCTGAGGTTCTGACATCATTTCCTCGAGTGCAAGGTGCATTTCACTGTCATATCCTCTCTAGCACACTGCACTGACAATATAAGCATACACATTGTATAATATATATTTCTATATAACAAATCACACACGCACGTGCACACACACACAAATACAAACAAACAAACAAACAAAAAAAAGGTAGGTAAACATGTGGGGAGTAGTGCAATGTAATGGCTGTGGGGCAGCAGTCTTCCGGGAGTCTTTCTGGAGGCTGAGATGCTGCCCTATTTGCAGACAACTATCTGCCTGAGGGAGGAAGCTGCCCGCCTTCAGGCCGTGACTGACAGTAGTAAGTGAAACCTTCCCCAAGCCACACTGGACAGTAGGAAGGGAACCTCCCCCATCCAGGGAGCACTAGCGCCACCACCACCACTACCTCAGAGGTTGTGAAGAAAGCACAGCAGTTGGACCACAGTGAGCTCAGGGAGGGTGAGGATGGTGGAACAGAGGCACACCCAGTCAAATTGTTCCACTCCACAATCCATATACCATTCTGGGGGAGCATAGCTCCCCTATGGATGCACCCGCAGAGAAGACTGATGACAACTGTCACAATGGAGGCCCACAGGAAGGAGGCAGAGGACACCACAGGGAAAGGAAGCAGCTCCTGGTGGGGGACTCAATTATTAGGGGCATAGAACTGGGGGGAGCTGGGAAAACTGAAGCGCAGTGCCTGCCTGGTGCCATGGCTTGAGGGACAGGAAGCGATCCCTCAGGATCACGAACAGCTGCAAAGGATCTGAGCTGCATGTAATTGTCCACCTAGGGACAAATGACTTGGCTCATCATGAGATTAGAGCAGTGCAGGAGGACATTGCAGAGTTGGGAGGGGCCCAAGACAAGTAGCACACAGTATCCTTCTCAGAGGTGCTGCCTGTCAAAGGCATGGGGAGGCGAGGGTAATTGGGCACCATGCAGTTTAATGAATGGTTGAAAAAATGGTGTGGAGCACAAGGGTTTGGCTTCATTGGGGACTGGGGTTCCACCTGGAGGACACCAGCCTATACTGGCAGGATGGTCTGCATCTGTCCAGGAAGGAACAAGTCTTTTGAGCAATCGGTTTAAATGCTTCATTGGCAAGCTTTTAAACTAGTCAAAGGGGAGGCACTGACAAGCAACAGGAAAATCCCACCTCTCCTACAAAACAGGGTACTAATGAGAAAAAGACCGAGGTAGAACGGTCAGTGGGGATGCTGCAACAGAAGGTAAAGCCATCAAAAATGGAGAGCAATGAGTACCAATGCCCGTAGTCTAGGTAACAAGCTTCCTGAATTAGTGGCCTTGATGGAGGAACATCTGGATATCGTAGCAGTCACAGAAACATGGTACACACAAAATCATGACTGGGACATAAACATACCAGGATACACTATCTACAGGAGGGACAGGGAGGTAAAGAGGAGGAGGAGTAGTTCTTTACATAAGGGAAGGAATCAAAGCAACAGAACAAAAGGGTAAAGAGGGAGGAGAAAAAGCACTGTGGGTAAATTTGGAGACAGGCAATGGCACCACAATCCGCACAGGGGTTGTATACAGACCCCCTTCTCAGGGAGAGGAAATGGACAAGGAAATGATAGAAAGTATACTTAGAATGGCAGAAAAAGGAAGATATTGCTGATGGGTGATCTGAATATGCCAGATGTTAACTGGAGCGCAGAGCTGCAGCTGCCACTCAAGAGTGCAGTTATTCTAGATGCCCTACAGGGGCATGCCTTAGACAACTAGTACTGGAGCCCACTCGAGAGGGAGCAATATTAGACTTGATTCTCTCAAATGGAGATGGAGAGAGGATCACAGATGTAGAAGTGGGTAGCCATCTGGGAACTAGCGACCATCGAACAGTATGGTTCACAATAAACACAGCAACAGAGTCAAGCCATACAAAGACAAAAGTACTGGACTTTAGGAGGGCTGACTTTGCCAAAATGGGTGACAGCCTAAGGAATGCACTAGCAAATGGGCAGGAAGGAGGGGTGGAAGAACAATGGGGAATGATAAAAACTGCCATCACAGAGGTAACGAGCCTTTGTGTGAAGCAAATAAACAAAACAAGACGATGTAAGAAACCACTATGGTTCTCAAAGGAAGTGGCAGTGAAGGTTCAAGAAAAGAAAGCATTCAGGGAAGTACAAGGAATCGCAGAAGGAGCAGGATAGAGACCTGTACAGTTAAAGCAAAAGGAGGCTGGAAGGCAGTCAGAACAGCAAAGGCCCA
Organism: Neoceratodus forsteri; assembly: GCA_016271365.2. Taxonomy (NCBI): domain Eukaryota; kingdom Metazoa; phylum Chordata; order Ceratodontiformes; family Ceratodontidae; genus Neoceratodus; species Neoceratodus forsteri. Next base: position 303,116,851 of record CM057455.1, on the reverse strand, counting down.
AACCGAGGAAAGATAGCCAACCAGTTAAGAAGGGGGATAAAACCTTTATAGGTACATCAGGAGCAAAGGAAGACCAAGGAGGTATAGGAGGCTTAATAAAGGGAGGGAGGGTGGCAGAGGGAGACTGTAAAAAGGCAGATACTAAACAAATATTTTGCTCAGTATTTACAAATGAAGAGGGGAGGTACATAAAACAAACAGTAGTAACACCTGGATACAGAAGCTGATACCAGCCCATTTACAGAAGAAAGGGTTCTGAAAGAACTCTTAAAATTGAAGGTGGACAAAGCAATGGGGCCTGATGGGATTCATCCCAGAATTCTAAAAGAGCTAAGGGTAGAACTAGAGACACCACTGACTACCCTTTTAACAAATCATGGGAGGATGGGGTGGTACCCGAGGACTGGAGGAGGGCAGATGTGATTCCCTTTCACAAAAGTGGGAGCAAGGCAGAAGCAGGAAACTACAGACCTGTTAGTTTAACCTCAGTGATAGGGGAAATGATGGAATCACTTCTGAAGGAAAGAATTGTCAAGTATCTAGAGGCCAGAGGGGCACAGGACCCTAGGCAGCATGGATTCATAGTGGGAAGGTCATGCCAGATGAATCTGATAGATTTCTTTGACTGGGTGACCAAAGTAGTAGATCAGGGAGGGGCTGTGGACATGGCCTACCTAGACTTTAGCAAGGCATTTGACACAGTCCCACACAAAAGATTAATATACAAGTTAGCCAGCCTGGGAGTGGGTCCCAAGATGACAGCCTGGGTAAAGAATTGGCTGGAGAATAGGACACAGAGAGTAATAGTAAATGGAGTCCACTCAGAAGAAAGGAAGGTTACTAGTGGGGTACCGTGAGGGTTCAGTATTAGGACCGGTCCTCTTTCAATGTCTTTATAAGCAACATTGCAGAAGAACTGGAAGGAAAAGTATGTCTCTGCAGATGACACTAAGATCTGCAACAGAGTTGATACACAGGGTGGGGTGAAAAGGATGAGAAGGGACTTGGCAAGGTTAGAGGAATGGTCAAATGTATGGCAGCTTAGATTCAATGCTAAGAAGTGCAAGGTAATGCACCTGGGAAACAAAAACCCAGGGGAAGATTACACAATGGGGTGGTGAGATACTAAGAACAACAAAAATGGAAAGGGACCTGGGGGTAGCCATATCAGATGACCTAAAGGTGGGCAAGCAATGTGAGAGGCAAGGAGGGTTGGGGGATACTGGGATGCATAGGAGAGGCATCACCAGTAGAAAACAGGAAGTTATTATCCCTCTGTACAGACAGCTGGTCAGACCCCATCTGGAGTACTGTTTGCAGTTCTGGAGACCCAATCTCTGCAAAGACATAGACAGGATGGAAGCTGTCCAGAGGAGGGAACTAAAATGGTGCAGGGTCTGCACCGGAAGACATATGAAGAGAGACTTAAGGAGCTTAATATGTATAGCCTTGAGGAAAGGAGGAGAGGGGACATGATAGAAACTTTCAAGTACCTCAAGGGAATCAACAAAGTCCAAGAGGGTAGCATCTTTCAAAAAGAGGTGTGCAAGAACAAGAGGGCACAATTTGAAGATGGGGGCGGCTCAGAGGTAATTTAAGGAGTATTTTTTCACAGAGAGGGTTGTGGATGCATGGAACGGCCTCCGAGGAGAGTTGTGGAGTCAAAATCAGTGGTGGAATTCAAGCATGCATGGGATAGTCATAAGGCAATTCTGGGGGGTGGGGGTAGGAAGAAGTAGGCTGCTAGTTAACTAGGATCTGCAGCTTATCCAGTAGGCAGGGAAATGGGCAGACTGGGTGGGTCAAGTGGTCCTTATCTGCCGTCAAATTCTATTTCTATGTAAAACTAGGCAAGTCTAGCAAGAAATCCTAAACTTTGTTAACTTAAAGCAGCACATTCTGTTCCTCTATGCATCCAAAAAAAGTCTGCCCAACATATCTTAAATACTATAAAAGAATACCTAGGGGAAAAAGTAATAATCCCAACACCTGGAAGTACATACATATACAGTATATATATATATATATATATATATATATAGTATATATATTATATACACACACATATAGATATATGAACAGCAGTAACAAGGTACTTTCCTTTCCTTTCTGGCCAAAGTCCTTGTCTGCCCCGGCTTCGTCTCTTACCTCTCATCCAAGTCTCTGCAGCTTTGTTTTTTTTCTGCAGTTGTTTTTGTTATTATTGTTGTTGTTGTTTGATGTTTATGGGCTGTTGCCCATTTATGCGATTTAAAATATTTTTCACAACTTTGCAGCATTGTTGTGTGCCTTTCTTTGGTGCCTGTTTCTCCCATCCCCCCACCACCACCACTGTTATGCTGTTCTCTGCACTAGTTGTATTTAGTGCTGCACTTGCACCCTGCGCTGAGCTTGCACCCTGCGCTGCACTGTAGTGCTCGGCTAGAACTGCACTACACTGTTACATGGCACTTGTACTCTACATTATTGTCCAATATTCAGAGGTATTAGCATGGGTGTGCTACTTCTGAATATCTATGGCATTTACAAGCACTAGTGTAAATGCAGTGCTAGCACTGCTGGCTGCACATGGGGGCCAATATGTAATATATTCTGATTGTTTCTTTCACATATCTTGTAGCACTCTTAATAAAGTGAGTGTCTTTTTTTTTGGTATCCTTTATCTAGCATGCTGCAAGTATTTTTTCAGTGTGCACCACATTTTCCTCTTCACTGTGAGCCTGCCTTGTGTGTTGCACTTTGCCTTCTTCGTGATAAAAATTAGTGTTTTTGACACAAGACTTGAGCGGATGCGCTTGGGACAGGCAGTGGCATATTGATGGTGTTTTCTACGAAGACCCATCAAAACTGAGTTATGGTTAACCAATCTATTCAGTACAAAAGCATGAATCATGACTGCAGCTATATCATGGTCAAGGCCTGTCGAATGTGAGCCAGATATTGAAGGAGGAAAAACAACAACTTTAGAAAGAATGCCAGCTTGTGTCTGAAACGCTGACACTAATTGATCACCCAGATCTTAACTGAAGTAATAATACTGGAATGAAAAAAACATCCAATACAAAGGTAATGATATGGTACCTCATTAGCACTTGAAACAGCCTACAACATAGGAACAGAGAAATCCAGAATCTGTTAACAGAAGAAGGTTTGCTGGCCCCTTATGTCTTCCCATTCTTACCTAACTTGTGTTTATGTTTTTATTCTGTTTATCCCCATCTCTGTCACCTTTGCCACTTACCAGACAGACATCCAGTGGTCACCTGTAGCCACAGTTTACTCTCCAGGTTGAGTTGAAGAAGTGGCAGGACTCCCTCCTACAGAATATGCAGTTAAGGCCTTAGGGTGTCCTGGTCAAGATTAGGGTGCCAGATACACAGGGCTGCTTAGCCCCCAGTGCCAGAGTCACATTTTTCCATGTTCTCCCCACCCCCCAGTGTCAAGCGGTAGTGCTGGTGGTGACATCATGATATGTGCACACTAGAGCATGCCTCACATCAATGTCCACAGCCACCCCTTACCCTGAGTGTTCCTCCACTACACTGCCACCTGTGGTCACTCGGGTGGCAGTGCAGTAGCAGAGGAAGCAGCGCAACCCCCCCCCCCAGAGGAGAAGAAAGTCCTCTGGGAAGCTTAACCCTCCTCCCCCTGGCTGGCCCCCAGTGACCAGGGCTGTCTTCTGAAACCATGTCACCAGCGTCATGAGCGGTAGCACTACTGCTGTGCTGATGGGTTGACACTCCTCCCTAATTGTTGTTGAATGAGAGAGCTCTAGACACTCTTCACTCTCCCCATCACCCTCCCTTTATGATGTGGTGTTTAAAAAGCCTTTGCAAATGTCCCACCCTTGTTTGAATCCCCCACTGATTTTGCCCCAGCCACCTGTTCCAGCAACCTATTCTACCACCCCACCCTCTCTGTGAAAAGTACTTCCTGGTGTCTCTTTTAAACATGCCCCCTTGTAGCTTTGTGGAATTGCCCCTGGTGTTTGTGTTCCCCCTCAGTTTGAACAATTTCCCACTATGCAGTTTGTTTAACCAGTGGAGGTATTTGTATGTTTCAGTCATATACTCTCTCTCTCTCTCTCTCTCCCTTCTCTCCTCAAGCATGTACATGTTCAGACCTGCCAACCTATCTTTGTATGTCCTTTCCTGCTGTCTCTGGAGCATCTTGGTTACAATTCTCTGCACTGCCTCCATTCTGTCCCTGTCCTTCCTTCGATGTGAACTGCAAAACTACTCCATGTGAGGATGAACCAGTGACCTATACAGTGGCTTCTCCTGGGTACCATCTCTGGGCTGTAGATGTCACCCATCCTTTCAACACCTTGGGCTCGATTCTTAAAGGTTGACGGGGGACTTTCACAATGTATCGTCCCATAACATAGTTTAAACAAAATCATCACAATAATGTCATTTTAAGAATGTCTGGAACCTTTACAGAGACAGGGGTAGTGCATCATTAAGGAGTTATGCCCACTCCTGTTGCTATATGTGTAGGCAGGAAAGGGAAAGCTATAGTGTAGAAGGGATAAGAGAGCAGGAGTTGTGGTTCCTGGCTGGGTTGCTCCTGTGGTGGAGTGGCTAAGGCATTCACTCCTGGAGTGAAGAAGACCTGGAGACCAAGGTTTGGCTTCCTGTCTCCCAAAACTGAACTTTAGCGTTTTGTTTTTTTTCAAAGATATTTCCCCCCTTCAAAGTTTTTCTCCGTCCCCCAGGTCCACTCTTCCTTGGAGTTGGTTATATTAATTTCAGGGTGTGTGGGGGTGAACCCCCCCCACATCAGGGTGTGTGGGGAGTGGTGCCCCCCCCAAAACCAAGAACTGCTGTATTTATGCTAGGTTTTGTGGTGTATTGGGATTTGTGGTGGTCGGTGTTTTCACCGACGTTGTCATTTGGTGTCGATATTTTGGTTGTGGCGTTGTGTGCCGCAATGTTATTGTCAACAATGTTAACACCTGGAACCTTTCACAAAACCTGTATCAAACCCTGCACTGCCCCAAACACATTGCCGCACCATGTGCCCAATTCACAAAGGTTGTGCGCAGTCACAACACTATACCCCATTTATAGCAGCCAGCGCTGAATATGTGGCGAAAACCCTGTAAAAAGGACTGCAAAGTCAGACCAGCAAAAGTTGATCTAAGTCACAGCATGTGGCACATGGGATCGAGAATCCTGATGGCTGGCAAGGGAAAGCTGCAAGTCCCATGCGCTATGCGTTTGGTGCGCCTGGAGCTTGCAGCATTCGCACTCATTTGAGAATCGAGCCCCTGGTGTCTCATACCGTTGCTCTTCAGTGTAGAAAAATGGTCAAACTGACACTTTGCACAACTGTTCAACACTGTGTTCCACTGTGACATACTCAGTGAAGTCAAACGTCTTTCTATGCATGGTTGCTCAGGCATCGTGACCATGTAGGCAAATAAGGTGGGGGCTGGCATGAAAAGTAGGTGCTGAGCCACTCTCAGATGCTCATTGGCCCTAGCACATGCAGCTGCATGCCACAGCACTTTAAGAACATGTAAATCTGCTTCAAGCAGTCCTACACAAAGTGTCAACAAACCAGGTAGGTATTGCACTCCACACAAGAAATACACCATTTGCAAAAATGAAGTAATCATATTCACTTTTTTAGCCAAAGCTCTAAAGTTTAATCTGCTGAACATGCACATGCTGATACAGAAATAATGTGGTGAAAACAACACAGTGACACAAATCCAGTACACAGGGTCCAGACTCCCCGATGTTTTGCTCTGTAGGTCTTCGTCTTGCCCCCTGACTCAGCTCTACCAAGCTCAGAGTTTTTGTTGAAGAGTGAGTACAACTTCTTCATTTTTGCAGCTGGTGCATTTCCTATGTGGATTTCAGTACCTGCCTGGTTTGTTGTTCTAGTTGTTGGGGTTAGCTTCCCCAGTATTGCACTTTGGTCCACCACTACAGAAAGCACAAGTGTTGGCCCATGACGAGGTTCTGAGGACCCAGCAGGAGACAAAGATTGGCAAGGGACCTGTAGTACCAACCGACAGTGTGGGTGTACAGGGCTAGGTAGAGGGACATGAGCCAGACTCCAGGTGCTACTTAAGGGCTAGGGCTGGGGAGCACCAGACCACCAAGGAAGATGGTATGCAACGTGGAAATATCATTGCATCTATGACCCAGAAGACAGCCTAACAGTAAGGGTCAGGTGGGTGGGGTGGAAACTATGGTGGTAGCATCTCTGCCAGGGTGGCATTCTGATAACACAGTGACATGCAACTAGTGCTATGCCATGCAGAATCCCCCATGGTTGTTGCAACTCAAGTATTAGCAGTAGGAAACCCTGTTTGTAACCATAACATCTGGCTACCAATATTTGCAGTACAAATTACTTGCCAGGGAGACTCCCACCTTGGCAGGTAAGCTTGCCTTTGGTGTATGTCAATTTTTGGTGGCAGCATAATAAGGAGCCTTCTGCAACATAAACTTTTGCCACCAGCAACTAAACCAATATGTAAGTAATAAGCCACAACAGGGTGTGCATTATAGGATTTTAATGTACCCTCCAGGGGTGTGATAGGGCATGAGGCCAAAGGCTGAGTGTCCTTTTTCTCCTGGGAAGTACATTAAAATCCTATAATGCACACCCTGGAAGGGCTTATCACACTTAGAAAATAACTGTAAGTAGGTTTCTTTCTGAGGAAAATGGGATTCCTCACCTGATCACGCATTTATAGAGATTTAGTGAACAGTCAGATGACCTCTCTTGGCCAATGAAATTTATGAATTTTTATTGCCATTTGATAATATAAGTTTACAGGACCTTTGTGGGGTGTCTCTTATAGTATAGGAGACTCTTGAGCATGAGGCTTGAGTGAGAGGCCTGGAAAGCAAATTTGAGCAGTTCTGGATGCCCAAACTTCATTAGAGGAGTCTCTTATACCACAAGAAACATCAGCAGAGGCCCTGGTATGTTCTATTTTGGCAGTTAATTATTTTTATTAAGATGAAACAAACCAAGACAGTACAGCATAAACATGCATTACAATATCTCATGTCAGCATAACATCCAGTAAATTGACAAGAGCCTAGTACATAAAATGTACAGAGAGCATGAAAAAGTCAGGCAGTAACATATACATCGCAAATAGCATCTTTTGCGAGTACACCAGGAAACTCACAGTTGTCCATAGTCAATGTATAAGCATACAACAGCATTTAGCCCTTTGTCCAATTCTTATACAGACCAGGGGCCCCATATTAAAAAGTGACAGGCTGCATTACGCAAGTGAATGTGCCATGGATCCGAACTGCGCCAGCAAAAAATAATGGGATATTCAGAAGATGCACCATAAAATGTGATCATGCATGTCTGACTGACTATCCCAAATATGCACAATTGCGCAGTGAGAGATGTGTGGCATGGCAGGTGACCTGAGATCAGTGTGGATAATATTGAACTGGGCAATGTGCAGCCACTTGCATGGCATGCAGAGTTGCAATATTCAACCAGGATATGCAAACGGCCTCATTGCATAGTCGGCGCCCGAACAGTACATTTGCATATCATTGGCATATGCAGTTCCAGCTTTACAGGGCAGCACCACCACTCCACAAAAGTGATCAGGAAGTACTGCAGCCTAGCAAGCAAGTGAAAAGAAGGCATGTTTGTGTATGGGTTGACTGCATTGGCCTGAATACAGTGCTATTACTCATGGCCATGTACGTGCCCATGGTGGCTGCATGCACAACACCGGAAGGGTCTGGTGTCTTTGCAGCATGCCCATGCCACCTCCAGACCACAGATGGTGCCACCCTGCCCAGTGCTGCCCACAGTTGTGCAATGTCCACCACCAGACCACCATATTGACCTACCACAGAGCCCCTGTGGCACTATCACATTGCATGGATGGCATTGGTGGCATGTATGTGGCTCCTGGTGGTGTGGGCCAGCACTGGTGTGCTGTATGCACCTATGAGTGTGTGCCACTGATCAGTCCCTGACCATGCTATACTGCCACCATTACCACAATGCATCCTGAGGACCGCTGTCCGAGACATCACCATGGGCGCATGTCACCATCAGGTGGTGCTCTGATGGCCACATGTGTGCAGGCCATGGCCCCTGGTACATGTGCTGCATTGTAGCTGTCTGCTCCGTTGGTATGCTGGGGGGGGCCCGACTGCACTAGCATGTGGCAACTGGGTGTCTATGACCTGGGTGTGGAGAGGGGAGTGGCTGTCTGGGTGGTGCCAGTGGTGTCACAGCAGCTGTGGCTTTGGGTACTACCATCCTGGCATGACTGCTGTGTGTGGGTGCCTGGAGCACATCATGGTGCACCTCCGAGGGCTGTCTCAAGATCACCTGTCTGCAGTTCTATAGCCTGCCTGTGGGTAGCTGGCCAACTTAGGGCAGCCCTTTGTTTGCCTAACTTTGCGTGGCACACATGTGGGAAGCATGGCACATACACCACACATTTTGGTTGAATACACACACATGAGCAGTGTATTCAGGTGCCTACCCCTTTTTCTGTGCTGCATACATTATAACTGTGCGATAGTGCACGCCAACATGCACAACACATTTCTCCCTTTTGAATATCACGCTTCCACCATTTTCCAGGATGTGCCACACATTTCCATTTTGTGTCGTGAGTCTCATTTGAATATGTGGGCCCATATGTGTAAAGGCCAGTATCCAGAAATATTGGAAAGAGGAATGACGCAATAAACAGTAGGCAACCTAAGGGGATATTTAGCTTAGGTCCATGGAAGAAAGGGGAGGGGAGCCCCCATTAGTGCCAGCCAGAGACCATACACAGTGGGGCACCCAATTTGGGGGGACCTGGTGGGGTGACCTTGGACCTCACAAGAAGGCAAGAGGATGTAATAGGCTATTTATTCTGTGTCCACCATAGGAGTGCATTATTAAATCGATGTTACATTGACCAGACCTGTAGACTGGAACATTTAGGGTGGGTGTAAGAAATCATTACTACCTGGGGTCAGTTTTGGGTGGGTCATCTTGTTTATTTAAGGGAGAATTTAGAAAGGAACCTCAAATAGCCAAATAAGTATGACATGTTTTCTGGGCTAAGTTTGACAATCTAGCCAGGGTAGAGAGGTTCTGGATTGCTTCCTACCATTTGCTTCTAGAGAGGATATCAGCAGTTCTCTACCTGCACTGGAGGAGATGCTTGACCTCAATGTCAGCCATTAGTAACTGATGGAGTGAGGGATTAGTTAGATGGAGACCAGAGGGGGTGCAGACCCAAACAGTAGAGCTGTGGTGTGAATGGTAGGGGTAAACCCATTACCTGCTTGCAGCATGCATGAACTTGTTGCCAGAAATCCTGTATCCTTTTGCAGCACCAAAAGACATGCAGAAGATACGCAGCCGGCATGTCACACTTCCAAAACCTATCATAAGGCATCAGGCTCATAGTTTTCAGTTGGGATCTCTAAATGTCTGCGAGTGGTAGGCCATAACAGGTCTGGAGATTTTCAAAGGGACTGTATGAAGAATTAGGTTGGAGGAGGTCTTTAATCTGTGTTATTCTTCATGTTTTCTATGAGGGCCAGGATATTGCTTCCCTCTGATGTGCAAATTTCTATTATGACAAAGAGGAGTCAGTTCCCAGGGGCTAAGCAGTAGTTGGGTGAGAGTCTCCAATTTTTTTCCAGGCTTTGAGTAAGGAACTTATCTCTGCACTAGTCTTAAGTTTTGGGGGCACAGGGAAATAGAAGTTAAAACAAAAGATTCAGTGCACACCCTCCCTCTCCCCACAACTGGCAAGTCAATACATTGTTACAATATGCTTTCTGCTTCAAATGGCTACATCACTTATTATATCCCAAAGGGGAGCAGGGGTCTCAGTTTTTGATATCAGAGCTCTGGTGTAAAAGTAAGCTCAGCAACCAGTGAACAGAGGCAGAGACTCTGCCCCAAGGAAAGACTCTGTCTGCCTACAGGGCCCTGCACTTCAGTGTAGCAACAGATGTGAAGAATTCATGGGGCTGTCTGGTGGGCTGTGGAAGTGCAGGGCCCTGTGGTCCCTGTATATCTATGGGGTCACAGATACTGATGCACAGGGCAAAGAGTGCATCTGTCAGCCAATACACAGGGCATTTTGCCACCCATGGGTGGAGAGTGCAGAGCCCTATGCCAAGAGGACAGTTGTCTTCACTATATGGTATCCAAACTCACATGGACAAGCCTGCACATTTCATTCCTTGGCTGGGGGGGTGTCACAGAACAGTGCCATCTTACCACCCTCACCCCATTCTGCTCAGGGCGGACAAATCTTTCTGTGCTGTGGTGGCCAGCTTGGCCACTGTACATTATACAACGGCAAGGAAAAATCCTGGACTCTGATTGGTCAGTCTTGGGCTGGACCCATGTTGTTATCCCAGTACAACATCACGGGTCCAGTCTCAGCCTCACTGTGAACCTGCAGGTGATGATATGGCCATGGAGCTTGCTCCTTTTTTTTTTGCATCTCCTCTTAAGAAACAAAAATATTTTTCCACACTAAAAAACATTCTTTAAAATTATTTTTTTATTTTATATATAACAACGCACCATTGTATAATAGCAATAATGCCCTCCATGGTGTGTGTCGTTTGGGATAACGTCACGCCTCGGTTGTTGGATGCACTCGGCCTGCGGCCTCGTGCCCAACCACCTTAGGCGTGACGTTATCCCAGCATGACACACACCCTGTTGGGTATTATTGCTTAATTAAAATCTGGTGGCCAAAAATGGCTTTTTGGGGACCTCTATTTTTTTAACTGCTGGCTGGTGGTTCCAAGACCCTCTCTCGCCCCCCCCCACTACCCTACTTCTATATGGACTTTTTTTCATTTTTTGTAAACGTTTAGGTATTTTTTAGAAATCAAAAATGGTAGCCTGCAGCTCCCTTGGTCTTCTTCACACTCCAGTCACACAGACTGACTTGACTGCCTGCTTATTAGTATTAAATCCTGCTCAGAATCAGGTCCAGACATTTTTTAAACAATTTTGCAAACTACATAGAAGGAGTTTTGATTATGTCTTCCTAATTTGGCCCAGATAGACCCTCCTTGTCCCACCTTGACTCAGTTGGGTCACTGAGCTCACCACCGAACTCAGCTCACCAGCACAGGATCACAAAGCACACCCACTGGGATTGAGACTGGCACTGCTGAAAAAGTTTGTTAACAATTACAGTATATTTCTTGTTTTAATTTTGACCCCAAATTTTCAAGATGCTCATTTAATGATTTGCCTTATAAACATGACATGTACCATTTATGGTATATTTGACGAAATGTCATTTCACACCCTTAGTGTGGAAACAAATCTTGTCCAGGATATAAAAAGTGACATGTCACATTTGTAAGGTGGTGTGGAGAAATGGCTATGTTGAAAGTTAAGAGTCAAAATAATGAAAATCAGTAACATTATCAGTGAACGTTGAAATACTGCAACATTCACTCATAACCTGGCATTTTACTGTATTTGTACACCACATTTTCAGCCTAGCCTTCTTATTACCCCATCTTTTAAACCTGGTAGGGGAAAATGTTTCAAATTCCCACTGAAACATCTTTCCATGCCACTGAAACGTTATTCCATGCAGCAGGTGTGAAAACACATTTTGGCCAGGATTTGAAAAATGATAACTGTCACATTCATGAGGTGGTGTGAAAAAATGGCTATGTTGAAAATTCTGGGTCAAAATATTTAAAACTACTAAGGTTATGAGCAAGCATAGAAAAATTTCAATGTACGCACATAACTTTGCCATTTTTATATATTTGACTCCAAATTTTTGACTTATCCTTCTTATGACCCCACCTCATAAACAAGGGTAGTGAAAATTTTCAAATCCCTCCCAAAAGGTGATTTCACAGAGTGACTGCAAAAATATTTTTTTTTCTGATTAGCATAATTCCAGCAGCACTGTACATGAGGTGGGCTCCTAAAAAGGTCTTGTTGAAAATCTGGGGTCAAAATATGCAAAATTGACAAAATTATGCATCAAAGTTCAAAAAACGACTGAAATACATTGAAATACATGGTACCTGAGTGCACTTACCTTAGTTTCTCATATTGCAGTCGGCAGTTTCAGCAGCAAGACTTGTTCTTAGTCGGAGAGTTAACCCTTGCCAATGGACATGTTCAGGTGAGTGATGGAGTGTGGGTGTGTGGGGTGGTGAGTACTGAGTGGGAGGTTGGGGTGGGGGGGTCAGATCACTGAAGGACCTTCTTTTTTTGCAGGTAACAAAAACAATGAGTGATGGTTTTCTTTTATTTCAGGTGATACTGAGATTCTGACACTGGGGATTGGGCACCCCAGTGTCAGGCTACTGCTTGGCGGCACTGGGAGTGAGCACCCAAGTGCCACCATATACGTACTGGGAACAGGGGACAGGTGAGCTGGAGGGGAAGGGGATAAACAGAAGCAGTACCAGTGGTGGGCACTCCAATCCTCTTAATAAATACATAACTTTAGATGGAAAGAGAGAAAGAGATAGATAGATAGATAGATAGATAGATAGATAGATAGATAGAATGAATGAGGGATTGGCAGCTCACTGCTCTCACTACAGCCTGCAGCAGGACTCCAGCTGCGGCTGCAGAAGTTTAAAAAGTCCTATTGGTCTCATACAGAGAATGTGGGTGAATGGTTCCTCTTGCTAAGCTGGGTACCCTGGATTTTGGGGAGCCCAAAAAGTATTTTTGACCAGTATTTTATAAAACAAACATCAAAATCTAGCTAAACATGTCCTGTTTAGCTAGGTTTGGGTGTTTGTTTTTTAAAATTACTCTACTTTATTTTCCACATGTTTAATTTCAAGGGGAAAAAAAACAGGATGGCAGTTCTTACAGTACTAAAAACATTTTTGGTGCTGTGAGAAGCAAGTGGTGGGAAACCAAAAATGGTCTTGCAGGCCAGCCCAGTGGCACTGAGGGCTAAGGCGCTGGATGCTTTACCTCGCACCACACTGATGACCCTTGTTCAGGAATGAGCATGGACTGTCTGAGGTTGGCAAGGGGTTGCAGAGCTGGATGGAGCTGCCAAAAGGCAGCTCTCCTCTTCAGGAAGGGATGGTGGTATCCCTTTGCTCTTGACTGCCTCACAGTGGAGGCCAGGGGGCAGCACACGCCAGAGGGAGTGCCAGGTGTTAGGCCGATGGGTGGGCAGAAGGGGCCATCACCGGGGCTGTAGTAAGCATGTGCGCCTCCACACATATGCGTCTCTACTCCTGGAGCCCCAGGGTAATATTGGGGAGGACAAGAAAAGCAAAGAAAAATGGATCCAGCCACAGTATGATGCCCGACTCTCCACAGGTGGGCCAGGTATAAAGTAAGCCCCGGTAATTCCAGGACATTGGGGCTGGGGGGGGCGGTTGGGCTAAAGGGGGCAGCTGGAAAAAGAAGATAAAGAAATACTAAAAAAAAAAGTATTGTATCAGAATGTTATGCCAAAAACCCTACTAAGCATGCTCAGAACAGAAAGAAACAAAACTTTAAATCTTTATAACTCTGGAACCATTTAATATTTTGTTACTAGACCTTCCAAAGGTACTACCTTGGCACAGCATGCTTCTACCCAGAAAGTTTTGGAAAAAAAATTCCATTCAGTGCAGGCCATACATGAAAGCAAACCCAAATCCTATGTTACAGTATGTAAAGGAAAAAATTAGACATTTACAGGAAAATGACATATGAGGATCTCAGAAACTGTACAAGCTGCTGTCACAAAACTTTCCACAGATTTAGACCTTGTCTCCTAGACAACACATGCAAAATTTCAGCAAGTTTCATCAAATGCTGTCAGAGCTATTAAGGTGCAAAGTCAGGAGTTTAACACTGAACACTCCACTCAACCTAACTATAGGGGTGCTACTGCATATACATATTTATTTATATATATATATATATATATATATATATATACACACACATATATATATACATAACCCCTAGGCGGCACTATACCAAGGGCTACTACCCCTGCCTTGCAGGCCTAAGCTAGGTTGAATGGCCTGGGTTCCTATTTTTAAAATTAAACAGGTTCTCTCCTGAGATAGTACACATTGCGCAGTGCCTCCGCTAAGAGTTTAACTTTAAGTGGGCTAAACTTTAGGTAATGCAGCCCTCTGGGAATCTACATCCACCCACATTACCTCAATGCCAACCCCAGCATGACCCAATAGATAAAACTTCACATTTTAACCACTTTTGCATTTAATGATTTATTACTAATAATATGCTCATGACACAGGTAGCTGTAAAACAAACAACAAGTTTATTTACAAGGGGAGGGTTAGGAAGGGTGAAAATGGAGTACAGGTTATGCTATTTAAAAGTGAGGGTAGATTGGGTTGATTTGAGGGTAAAATAAACATTTTATATTTTAAATCAGTTGCCATTACGGTGGCCACACACCAACCTTTATAGTAGTCAGCTCCCTGACTAACTATCTAGCTGCATTAAGGCAGAACAGTTATTATTAATGGCCACACTGGTACCTGTTTTCCACCTTGTGTAAGACCCCACAATCCCACACAACCTGAGTACCTAGTAATTACAGTTCTTATAAAGGTGCAGGCCTGATGGACGATGCAGCTGTATTGGCCAGCTAGATGTGGCCCTTAACAGAATTAAGGAGATTAAATTTAGGTTGCATCCTTAAACTTTAACTGCAGCTTGCAGGATTTGCCAACTTTAACTATTTAGTCCCCTTTTCATGGTGGGGCAGGGATGACTCTAAATTACTTACAGTCAGGTGTCTTCATAGGCTTAGGCAAGTCAGGATCAAGTGGTCTCAGCAGGCGGGCTTTGACACCGTAGGCTAAAATTCTGGCAAAGCTGACAGTCGACCCCCGATATCAACTGCAGCTCTTGCAGGTGGAAAACAACACTTTATCACTCTGTATACTGGGCCCCTCTTCTAGGCTGAAATCACTCCTTTACATTCAGCGCATGTATGCTCTTCAAGTCTACATCCAGCACATTTATGCATTCTGCACATTTATTTAACATCGTATGGAGCTTCGGTTGCATCTGTTGCACAAGGCTGGATAATGCTTGAAACTTGGCTTTTCACCATCTACCACATATTGAATCTGGACTGAGCTTGAGGCTTGACTCATTGCCATTTACCATGACTTTAACTGGGCTGAGTTTGCAGCAAGACTCCCCACCCTTTTCAGACTTTGCTGATTAGCAAACAGATGCAGTAATCTCTTTCAAAACAAAACACTTGCACTTGGCAATAGACTATTTATTATAGCTCTCTAAGCTTTTTAACACCAAATTTGCACTTAGCAGCAAACGGTTTCTGTAGCTCTCTAGGCTCAGTAATACAACATGCAGTCCCTTGTGGCCTTTCCTGGCACTTGTAGCTCCCATGGACAAAATACTGGACCTCCCAGGCAAAGTTAAGAAGAGCCCCAGCCCTGAGTACTCCCCTTCCAGTCCTGTAGGAACTTTTAAATCAGACACATTTATACACAATACTTGGACCCTTCTCTGGTCACTAGGCATTGTCCACCCTTTGATTGTTGCTGTGAACACAGGGTGCAGACAGACAGACGGTCACTATTGATAGGTTTTGGGCTTCTTTGCCCCTTAAAGACTTCCTCAGAGTTGCACGTGGCAAAAGCAATTTGCTCACTCAGGTGCCTTGTGGAAATTGCGTTCCTCCTTCTGAGGTTTCAGGCTTTCATCAATGCTCTCATCACTGAGGCAAGTTCAGCTCTCTCACAGCTGGCTTCATCAGGTTACTGGCCATGTTTTCCCTCAACGTGGAAAGGCTCTGGCTAGCCCTGGAAAACACTCTCTGGCAACCCCCAGGCTAGCGACTTCAGTGTCAGGCAACCACTTGTCTGTCTCTTGGCAGGAGATATTGCCCCCTGCCCTCTGGAGGGGCTTAAACTGGATTGCTATTCCCATTTTTTGGGGGGCCCATGCTGAATCTGCTCACACAGCCCAAAACACTGCCTTTTATGGAGAAACGGGTTACAAGATAAGCCCCCATATTTGTCGGGGGGCATTACATGTGTGTGTGTGTGTGTGTGTGTGTATATATATATATATATATATATATACACAGCAGTGTAGGTATTGTTATGGTTAGGGCCAATTGTATGTTAAACCCCAGAGTTTGCACTTTAATAACTTTGCAACCATTTATCCAATTTGCCTGAAATTCTGCATGCACAGCGTCCAACCATAGCTCTCTGGATCTGAAAAGTTTTGTTCTGGTCTGATGTATGGTTATGGAACTGTAGAGTGTCAAAAATGTGAAAATTCCTCAACTTTTCTGCATTTCTTTATCACGCTCCACAGACCAAACTGTGCATCTGCCTGGCTTCACATGTGCATTTGCATCTGTGGCCTGGGTATAGGACATGCCTTTTGAAGATTTGGTGAAAAAATATTAATCCATTCAAAAGTTATGCAAGTTGTTCAAGTCCTATTTGAGACTGTGGGAAAATGTATATGTGCACTGCGATAACTTTCGACAACACTTTTTTGTTGTCGTGCTGCTGAATTTTGTTTTCATGCTGCTGCCATCTTGTTTTCAGTTAGCGAGAGACGAAAAACATTATAAATCAAAAATAATGCCCTTTGGCAAACACCAGTAGTTGTGTTTACCTAATCAGGCCCTTAGGAACATGACCCTGGCATTAGTTTTTCTGCAGGTGGTCTGGAAATATGTTTTTCAAAATGTTTTCACCATTTTGCCATTTTGTTGCCGCAACATTTTTTGTTTTCATGGCAGTGACCTCGATTAAAAAAAAAGTACCTCAGCAGCATTTATTGGTGCACGAAAGCACCATATAGGGGTGCTGTGCAAACATTTTTGGTTTTGCAAAAACAATGCTCGAAAACATTGTCCTATGTGTTATTTTCTTTGTTACTTCATTGTGAAAAGGTGGATTGTGCTTTTGGGCTGAAATTTGAAGGGTGGCAAGCCTTGGTCCCACAGATGTGCCTTTTGGTGGTTTGGTCCCAAAACATTCAATGGGCCCATAGTCACAAAGTTGAGTAATTTCCCATAGGATAACAATGCAGCACCCGCGGCACCTTTAAGTGCCCCTATCTTGAAAACGATTTGAGATATAGATTTTTCGCTACCCGCAGCTTAGTCCACCTTTAAGTGGACTAAGCCCACATGGAGGTTTTAAAGTCATGATTGTCACATACACACTCAGCAGATCAGGCCCTCTGCTCCGACAGTGCCAACCTCCAAGCGCAGTAATGTGGACAGGTAACAGACAGGGTAACCCTCCTGTTTGCTTGTGGGTCTGAATCACCTTTGGTCTCAAGTTCAAACTGTGAACCTTATGCTAGCATACCCAAATGTACAAGCTCAGATAAAATTCTCTTCGGGGGATGCAATATATCTTTTGCCTAAGGGCACCAAACCAGGTATCCAAAATGAACCCTTAAAACTCTATAAAAGACCTTAGGTATAGTCTTGCCTTTTCCCAATTTAGTAAAGCAATCAAGCTTTGAACAGTTTTTGTCAGTCTTAACCCTCTATACATCACATGCAAAAGGAACTTCGAAGACACACTCAGGCAGTCTTTCAAAATAATATATTTACTGAAATGGATAAAAATATACAAAATGGAAACACAGAACACTATATCAAAAAGCATACAATCACTTAAAAGAAAAGGTTAAAGTATAAAACATAAACTCCTACCACAATACAATTAGACTTTTTCCATCTAATGTATTACCCCTCTATAGTGCTTAACTTAGATCAGAGATCTTATTTCTTAAGAGTCCAAAAATATATGTCCCAAAAAGATCAGACACCAGTATACTTTAAACTGTGTCTCTCCACACCCTTTCTAAGATGTCATCTAGCTCCTCCTTTTAGAATATAAAAAATATACAAACAGGATGTCCTATCAAGAGGTATTTCAAATAAGGTGACATCAGCAAAAACTCATTTCCCAATATGACTCCTTAATTAATGTCCCCTCTTTGATCTCAAGCAGTTCCTATTCCCAGGGCACATCAAAGGATTTTATGACTTTTAGCACCATGGTGGTATAACATGATTTTTTCCTCTAAGACATCATAAAAGTTCACAAGCCCTATATCCTGGTAGCTGGGTCAGTTCTAATTAAGTCTCTCTGGTCCTTTAATTACCTTCTGGTTTCAGATTAATATATCCTGTAGCTTCTCTGACCTGGGGAGAGGGGCACCCATATGCACAGGCTATATATTTATATTACAAATAGCGTAGAACAATCATAACCAGCTGGCCAAGCATCACACTCCTCCCCACCTAGACTGAATTTGGGGGCTCTATGCGCTGCATGGGATGAGCTTCCCAAGTCAGTTCACTCCTCATATAAACGCGACAGGCCATCAGCGTTCTGACTGGTCACTCCAGCCCTATGTAAGATCATCATGTCATACCCTTGCAAGGCAAGACTCCATCTTAATAGTCTACCATTAGTTTTTCCCATTTGGGTCAGTCAAACCAGGGGGTTGTGGTCCATTTGTACCTCAAAATGCTGCCTGTATAAGTATGGCTCTAACTTCTTTAGGGCCCACACTATGGCAAGACACTCTTTTTCCACAGTAGAGTATACCTGCTCCCTGGGAATTAACTTTTTATTCAGGTACACTACAGGGTGATCTTTCCCTTGGTTGGATGTCTGACTCGGTACTGCCCCAATACCCACGTCTGAGTCAGTCTGATCTATAAAGGGTCTGCTATAGTCAGGACTTGTCAGTACAGAGCATTGTACAGTACCTCCTTCAGTCTGGTAAAGGCTTTTTCACAGGCTGGTTCCCAGGTAATTTTCTTAGGCACCTTTTTATTTGTCAGGTCAGATAGGGGAGCAGCCAGGGCACAGTAATGGGTACAAATTTTCTATAGTACCCTGCTTTCCCTAGAAAACTCCTGACCTGCTTCTGCATCTCTGGTCTGGGCCATGCCTTGATCACCTCTATTTTTACTTGGTTAGGACGGAGCTGTCCCTGGCCTACAACATGCCCGAGGTATGCCACTTCAGCCATGGCCACCTGGCACTTCTCAGCTTTGACAGTGAGACCGACCCTCTGTATCCTGCCCAGCACTTCCCTAAGGTGGGCAGGTGTTCCTCCCAGCTGGCACTAAAGATGGCAATGTCATCCAGGTACGCCACAGTGTACTCCTCAGCAACATTTAACACCTGGTTCACCAACCTTTGGAAAGTGGCCGGGGCGTTCTTTATTCCGAAAGGCATTACTTTAAATTCAAATAAGCCTATCGAAGTGATGAAGGCTGACCTCTCCCTAGCTCTGTCAGTTAACTTGACCTGTCAATACTCCTTTGTCAGGTCAATAGTCGTAAGGTTTGTCGCCCCATCCAACTTGTCCAGGAGTTCATCCGTCCGGGGCATCTGGTGGATGTCTGACTTCATGATTGCATTCAGTCCACAATAGTCCACACAGAAATGAGTAGAATCATCTGGCATGGGCACAAGGACTACAGGTGAGGCGCAGGGGCTGTAGGTTCTCTGGATTACCCCTAAATCCAGCATTTCCTCCACCTCCTCCTAATGTCCTTTTGGACAGCCTCTGACACCCGATATGCTGTCCTCCGTATGGGCATCTGTGTCCCTGTCTCTACATCATGCGTCGCTAAGGGGGTTAGTCCAGGCTTGGCACTAAACAGGGGGTCAAAGTCTTCTAAAACCTCCCTCACTTCCTGGATCTTGTCTGGGGCCAGCTGGGGGGACAGTTTAACTGCCTCCACAGAGGACTACCACTTGCTTTCTTCCAACAAGTCCAGAAGGGTGTCTCCTTCGTCCATCCTCTCCCCAGGACTACATACTGCAAACATCATGTCAGCCCTATTAGCATATGGCTTCATCATGTTGACATGGTACATTCTTTCTGTCTGTCTTCTGTCAGGTAACTGTAGGATATATTTCATGTCATTTATCTTTCTAACTACTTTGTACGGTCCTGCCCGCTTAGCCTGCAGCTTGTCTTTCCAGACCGGAATAAGGACCATGACTTCCTGACCCACCGTGTATGAGCCAGCTCTGGCTCTGCAGTCATACCACACTTTTTGTTTCTGTTGGGCAGCTGTCAGGTTGTTCTGGGCTGTCCCCATAAGCTCCTTCAGCCTTTCTCTAAACATAAGGAAGTAATCCACTATGGGAGTTCCCTGCGTGGTGTGCTTGCCTTCCCAGTCCTCCCAGATCAAGTCTAGGGGCCCACATACCCAGCGTCAATATAACAGCTTGAAGGGGGAAAATTCTGTTGACTCTTGGGGCACCTCCCTGTATGCAAACAACAGGTGGGGAAGGTATTTCTCCCAGTCCCTCCCATGCTGTTCAGCAAACACTTGGAGCATTGACTTCAGGGTACCATTAAATCTTTCCACAAGCCTGTTGGCTGTTGGATGATAAGGTGATGTGCACCTCTGCACCACCCCACACTTCTCCCACAAACATTTCATCAGGTCCGACATGAAGGAACACCCTTGATCGTTGATAACCTCCTGCGGAAACCCAACACGGGAGGAAATCCCAAGTAAGGCATCTGCCACTTTGTCTGTCCTCAGTGAGGATAGGGCAACTGCCTCTGGATACCGGATGGCATAATCTACCACAGTCAGGATGAACCTCTTCCCAGAGGAGCTGGGGGTATTTAAAGGCCCCACAATATCCATTCCCATCTTCTGGAATGGCTCCTGTACTATGGGCAATGGAATTAGGGCAGCTTGGGTTTTCTTACCTGCCTTCCCTATTTCTTGGCACCGGTGACAAGACTTGCAATACTCCTTCACCTGCTGGGTGAATTTGGGCCAATAGAAATTCTGGGCCAACCGCTGCATAGTGCATGCAATTCCCAGATGACCAGACAAGGGAATATTGTGTGCAGTCTTGAGCAACTGCTCACGATACCCCTGGGGAATGACAAGCTGCCTGCCTATCACCCCTCCCTCTGTCTTCACAGCCTGAATATACATAAGTCCATTTTCCTAATAAACCTTGGGTAGGATTTTCAAAGCCCCAGGCATGATGCAAGGAACCTGCATCAATCAACAGTGGCGTAAGACAGCCCTGCGTCAAACACTGCACCAGACCCAAATTTCAAAGACACCCTGCATCAAAGCCAGACCACCCTGCATCAAAGGTGGCTGTGGCAGTCTTGTGCTAAAGAAATGGCAGCACCATGATGCAAGACAGCTTGCACCACAGAAATGGTGCAAGATCACACCCATTGGAATTTCAAACATGCACCACTGACAACAAACAGGTCAATGTCCTGACGGCTGCTAGAGCATCCAGAGCTGGTCTAGGCAGCCCCAGAGCATACAAAAAGGCACACAGCACAACAGACAATGCTGAAAGCTGGACACGGCTGAGGCTCTGAGAGAGACAGAGGTGGATGACAAGACAGAACAATGCCAGGAGCAGCTGCAGTATTCCTCCACAGGGCAGCAAGGGCAGTAAGGAGGTGGTGACATGCCAGGCAACAGTGACAGGAGGCTGTGGGGAGACATGCACAGGCCAGACAACAGCAGCAACACCTAGCATGGCAACCATGTAGGCCAAGGGTGTACCGCAGAAGAACCATGTACACAGAGCTGACAAATGAACAGTGCCTGGCATGGTACAGGCTGAACAAGGACACCATCACACAGCTCTGCAATGAGCTAAGGGATGACATACAAAGCAGGACAGGCAGAGGCCACCCCCTACCGGTGGAGATAAAGGTCACTGCTGCACTCCGGGTCCTTGCAACGGGCACCTTCCAAACGCCCACAGGAGACACGCTGGAAATATCACAATCAGCAGACTCAAGAAGCCTACAGCAGTTCCTGGCGGCACTACTGCACAGGACAGCACAGTACATCAGATTCCCATGGGACACCCATGAGCAGCAGTCCATCCAGCAGGGCTTCTAAAGTGTTGCACAACTACCACGGGTACTGGGTGCAATAGACTGTATCCACATTGCTATAAAGGCACCATCAGTGGACGGGGATGCATACATGAACAGAAAGGGATACCATTCAATGAACATCCAGGTCATATGTGACAGTCACTGTAGGATCCTGGACGTAGTGGCATGGTGCCTAGGGTCATGCCATGATGCCTACATCCATAGGCACAGTGGCCTGCATGAAGGATTTGAGCGTGGAGTAATACAGGCTGGCTGGCTACTAGGTAGGTGCATGTGCAACAGTATGCAAATAAACACACAGGTAATGCAGAAGATAGCCAACAGGGAACCCAGGACAGGTGTGGAGTCCAATGAGACAAGGGAAAACACCATCGACACACAAACAAACAGAGCAGGTGCACATGACAATGTGTGTGTACCGGAGGACCGGTCATGCACATAGCACCCCCCCATGACAGGTAACACACATGCACACACAACCAAGTGACAGGCGATACAGGCATGGTACTGGGGGTGCCCCCGGATGCCACTGTGCTGCGTGGAGCATAGCACAACACACAACTGTGACCAAGACCAGGATGGCATTTCCCATGGATATGTAACCCTGGGCCCAAGTGCACATACACAGATATGCGTGACACACAGGATGTCCCCCCAACCCCACACACACACCCCCACACACCACTACACAGCAACACAGCCATGCAGTGCAAACCAGATGATGAATATTGGGAAGCATACTGGACACACACACATATGCAGGTGACAACAACACAGTAGACATAGAGAACACACACGGTACACATGTGGACATGCACAAAGGGGCAGATGGTGCAAGATGGGTGCAACAGCCATCATGGTAACTGCAGCACAGCATGCTTGGTGGGTGGAGGACATATGTGGGATGCCAGAAGAGATGCATACAATACCAACAATGCAGTCACAACTACTAACCACTGCCAACATGTTCACAGGTGACAGTGGATACCCCTACTACCATGGCTAATGACACCAATCAGAAGACCACAGAGCGCAGCAGAAGCATGATATAATGAAGCACATGCAGCCACAAGGTCTGTGATTGAGTGAACAGTCGGACTCCTGAAAATGCAGTTCTGGTGCCTGGACTGCTCTGGAGGCGCACTGCAGTACACACCCAGCATGGCATGCAAAATCACTGTGGCCAGCTGCATCCTCCACAACATTGCCATCGACAACAAAGTGAACATGCCGGATGAGGAGGAAATGGATGACAGTGATGAAGTGGGTGACAATGAAGATGCCAATGCAGCATGGTACAAGATCCATGACCAACACCCAAGAGGAACAGCGGCAGCCTGACATAGGGCCAGGGCACAGATTGTACAGAATCATTATGCAAAACACCACGCCACAGCAAATGGCAATATGAGCAAGACAAAACAGCCAATGCCCACAACTGGAGCACACACCACACAATGTGCACATGTCAACTGGGCTGCACCACACCATGGTGACATACGAACATGCCGAACAAACCAGGCCAAGCACCCATGGAACACAGATGCGGGAAAAACATCCCTGGACATGCATGCTGTTCAATAGGGTGCCTGTCAGACAGAGACCAGTGATGATACACAGACACTGTCTGCTGAATGACTGACAGCCCATGGCAGCAGTACACATCAACAACCAGAGAAGGACCATGGCAACAGAGGAAGGCACACACAACCACAGTACCAGGCAGTGTGCACCACAAAGGGAGGATGTTCACATGGTGTAGCAAATGCCTGGATACCCATGCCAAACACATGCCAAAGTGGCCATGACATGGCAAATGTGAGGATAGTCCTGGGTGCAACTGAAGGACACCATGACAACAGGCATGTCCAAACACAGATGTACAGAAACACACTGCTAGTGATGGGTGTAGGCACCATGGGCACATGTGTGGTGGCGGGGCACTGAACTGTATCCCGGTGGGAGACATGTGTCACCATATGACCGCACATGTGTGCGGATGGATGCACCAGTACAGAGGCACACCACCACAAGGCCCATGTGCTCAGCTTACCAAGGTCGACACCACTATCGGGTAAGATGGATACCACACATGACAGACAGCCAGGCAGTGCACAGATGGTGGCCTGGGTCCCTGGACCATGTGCACCAATCAGATAACATAACTGGACACACATGGACAACATGGATGTTGGGCACCAGCACCCATACAGTACCACACTGGTTTTGGCACATGCAGTGATGACTGGCCACACCCCCAGATGGCACACCCATGGGAATGGGGCCCCACACACCACCACCACAATGGAATCACAGGTAATACAGGGATAGGGGGCACAGGACATGGACAGCCCAGAGGTGAGGTGCAACACCCTGACAGCACTGCAGCAACAGTGGCATGGCATGTGGCCATGGGCACCATGATAGGCCACAACCATCCACCCATGCGGCAAGGTGTATGGACACCCCTGTGTGACGTGGTGTTGCCGGTAATGCACAAACGTAAATGCATGGCCAACAGCCATGTTACCCCATTCACCACACTGCCCATAAACAGCGCCCCACTATCCCTGGCATGTGCCACCGACTGGTACAGATCACAACACCACCCACAGCCAGCAACAGACTCACCACTGACTGAAGACCACCACAGCTATGTGATGCATCATGCCACATGATACAGTAGTCACAGTGTGATGCAGGGTGACGGCATAGGACAGAGTCCACGCATCACAATGCCAAACCCTGCCACAGTGTAGTGACATATGTGATGCTGATGCCACTAGTGGCACAAAGGTGTGCCCCATCCCATGACCAGCACAGTGATGTAGTGGGTGTGTGTGTGTGTGCAATGCAGGCACCATAACGTCACAGCCACCAGTGGCCCCCAAGACCCTGTGCCACAGTGCGTCATGGGATGGGATGCAGATACCATACAGTCAGCACCCCAGCCCTGCATCACAGTGCATCATGGCAGGTGATGCAGAGGCCGTTGCATTAGTGCCCATCCCTGCGTCACAGTGCATCATGGCAGGTGACACAGAGGCTGTTGCATCAGTGCCCATTCCTGCATCACAGTGTGTCACGGCAGGTGACACAGAGGCCGTTGTGTCAGTGCTCCATCCCTGCATCACAGTGCGTCACGGCAGGTGACGCAGAGGCTGTTACATCAGTGCCCCATCCCTTCGGAACAGTGCATCACAGAAGGTGATGCAGCAACATTGGCGTCAGTACCCCAGCCCTGCACACCACTGCGTTAGGGTATCCGATGCACGTGCAGCTGGAGTGTGTCACGCTGCAAAGAGGACATCCAGTGGTGTTACACTGCATCAGGGGCATGCATGTGGACAACTATCACAGTACACACTGCCCACAACAGCGTTGACAGGGGTGCAATAACACCTCCCCAGCACCTGCGCCACAATCCCTTGGGTAGGCACTGCAGAGCCCTTCCACAGCTGGAAGCACGGGAAGGCAGGTCAAGGGGAACTGTAGGCTTTAAGCACAGCACACCACCACAGGAGTGGTTCACAGTGATAACCCCGTCCACAGCAGGTGCAACAGGTGTGGCTGTACCAGTACTGCACATCATGGCAGGCCCAGACCCCAGGAAACAATATTTCACTGATGAGGAGACCACCATGCTGGTCAGCTGTGTGACAAAGTGGTCAAGGCTGCTGATGCCACCAGACTCGGCAAGGCACCCCTCCAGGGACAGGGACAGGGTGTGGCACAGCATAGCCAGCAAATTTCAGACGCTGATGGGTGTCAAGCGCACAGTCTGACAGCTGAAGCACAAACTCAATGACATATCCCACAGGGAGCCGGGGATCCTGAAGAGCCTCACAGACCAGGCCAGAGAGGCAGACATATGGATGCATGGTGGCCATCATGGACAGACAAGTAGGTGGGTGGCACACCACATGTACATAGTGTCATGATACATTCCCCAACTGGTCATGTACCATCCAGATGTCTAACCTATGTGATGTCACTGTCTACACAGATCCACAGATGAGTGAGACTGCAGAAGACCATGGAGCCACACAGCAGGACATGGAGATGACCAGGCAATGTGAGAATGTCTCAAGTACTAGCCAGGAGGGTAAGTGCCACATGCCATGTGTGTGTTGTGTGCATGGGCAACACGATGGATGCACAGATGAGGAACAGGGCAGTCATCCATGGGTGTGCATAGGTGTACTGTCCACATTGTAACAAGGGCAGCAACGCAACAATGCATGGTATATGTGTAGGGGGTCACAGGGTACTCGGGCAGATATGCACAGCACGTGCAGGTATTATGTGCCACTGCACTCCACGGCATAGCGCTCCAAAGCAACCACAGCACAGTACTCAAGATGACGAATGTGTTATCAAAACATCCTAACACAGTGAGTACATAGCACCTCTGCACCATGCGCTCTAGGGGGCATGCCAGGGTACAAGTGGTGATGTGTGCACAATGCAGGTCCAGCGTAAAACATGAATGACAGGGCACAGATGCAACATAACCATGCCACTGGCATGCAGGACATGTATGCCTGCACACATATGCCGGGACATGTATGACAGTACTGCTGTCTGCACATGGTCATGCACGTGGACAGTGCCATGCCACAGTGTGACACTGAACAAGGGGAATGCAGACAGTGGCAGCTCACACTACAGGCAACATCGTACAGCTGTACGGGTGCAATGGACTGGTGTCTGCAAGCATCCAGCAAACAGTGCACACAGATGTCACGGCACAGACACAGTCAGGCACTGTGGGGGCTTAACCACACCGTGACTGTGCTGGACTGTGACACTCTGCTGCTGGCACCACTGTCACCTGTAGCACTGGCAACCCTGACCGTGTACAATGCCTGCAATGCCTTTGAGGGAGGGACATGACACATGTAGTTGCACAACATTGGGGCATTGGTGGTTGTGTCATCCAGGATATGGTGGGGGACGGTGCCACTGTAGTGGCATCATTGAGGTCAGTACATGGTGTCTGCACACATCCTGCACCAGCAGTGGGCCATCTGTACACATACGTGGTGGTAGGCAACTGTCATGCACACCGACCACAAGGGCATAGGTATGTGGCCCATGATGGGTACCAAAGGCATGCTACACATGGTGCCGAGGTACATGCTACACTGTCCATACAATATGGCACCATGGCCACAGCCTACACTGCCAGGCATGGCCAACATATGTGACATGTGGTGTGTGCCCACATAAGTCTTGGGTGATATTGTTTGTGTGTATGCGAGGCTGGATGCTACTCATGTCTCACCACCATTGTTGTTGCAGGGGTCAGTGACGATGATGAGGACAATGAGGATGAGGGTGATGAGGACATGAGAACACAGTGTCTGAGAGCCCTCACGACAGCAATGAGGAACCTTAAGCAGCAGGAGGCACTAAGTTACACAGAGCGCACAAGGCAGATGCAGGCATGTGTGTGTCCGACAACAGGTACAGGACATGGTGGTGAGTGGTCATCAGTGACCCAATCCGGGAGCAGTACAGCTCAGGGCACACAGTCAGCTGCAGTGGAACATGTGCCCCAACAATGCACACAACAGGTGGCTGCTGTCCCTGCCACAGTGGAAGGAACCACTGCATATGCAGAACACACAGGACAGGACATTGTGGACAGTGGAACTCATGTGGGCCAGGCCATGCAGCCTGCTGTCCCTGCTGGTGATGGGCATGGACATGATGATGCTGGGGGGGACTATGGGCATTGCACACCATGATGTCCATGTGCAGCGTGTCGCTGCCACTGCCAGACAACAGCTGCAGGATGTGGTAAAGCTGTGGCGTAGCTTACTGGTGTCCATAGGGGCAGTCATGGACACACTTGGGGAGCTTGAACGTTAGTTTGGTGCCTACACGCATGTGTGATGTCACCACGGTGGGGTATAACGGATCTGTGGTGGGGCATGTTACACAGTACTGGCATTGTGTAATGTGTGTACCACATTGCCTGGGGGAATGGGTGTTTGTCACAATGTTGTAGTGGACCCTCTCTTGTTAAGTAAAGTAGCATGTGCCGAACGGCAGGGTTGACACAGTCTCCACAGTTTGTTGGGTTTGCATATATGTGTGTTATGGGTCATGATGTGGTGTACTCAGCTGGGCTGAGGCACATGGCGGCCCCATTGCAATGTTCACTGTTGTTGTACATCCATGACAATGTTGACACGTAGGGCCGGATATTCAAAAGGTTGCGCTTGCAAGAAGGAAGGCGCATAAGTCAAAGTGCGCCATTCTGCGATATTCAGCAGGAGGCAGTTGCACCACCGAAACAGGCTGAGCAACAGTGCAATGCAAATGACGGCATGTACCTGAAGGGTGGATCCCTGCATAAAAGTGCAATGCGATATTCAAAGGGTTGCGCAATGCGCAATAGCGGAACAGCCGGAAGTTGCGCCACAGCGGAAATGAGCCAAAATAAAAAGGCTCAAGGAAGAGGCGCAAGAATGCTACAGGGATGCCAAGCGAGACAGACGGAGAGAGACAGACAGTGACAGTCCAGAACAGGGCAGGCAAGGGAAGTTGTGTGGGCCATAGGCTGCAGAGGCCAGCGGGGGTACCCGGTGCAGTGGAGGTAGCAGTCAGGACAGCGGGGGTAACAGAGCAACATCAGCCAGGGGGTCACAAGCCAGGGAGATGGACAGTGCCAGCTTCCACGTGGAAGCTGTAATGAGGGGGGTGAGAATGCATGCTGCAGGGGGACGTGGCCGTGGAAGGGCCCGTCGGCGGTACACCCCAACAGGCAGTACCGTGCCCGCATCAGCTTTGATCTGTACACAGATGTAGAGATCGTGGGCCGGTACCGCCTGAACAGGGCAATACTGAGACGGCTCTGTGAGCTGTGCAGTGATGTGATGCAGGCACCCTCACGACTGAGTCACGCTTTGTCGGTGGAGATCAAGGTGACAGCCTGCATGTGCCTGCTCACCACGGGCACCTTCCAGAGGCCGACAGGGGACACCACAGGCATCACACAGTCGGCCACGTCACGCATCCTCACCCAATTCCTCAGCGCACTGCTGCCACATGCTGCGGAGCACATCCAGTTCCCCAGCACCGTGGCAGAGCGTACAGCAAACATGCAGGAGTTTCACAGGGTAGCACATATGCCTGGTGTGCTAGGGGCCATAGACTGCACCCTGTGGCCATTTGCACACCACCCGGCCCTGATGGGGCTGCATATAGAACAGGAAGGGCTATTCCAGTGTCAACTGCCAGGGTGGTGTGATGCCACTGGGCGATAATCACTGTTCTGTGCCACACACCCCTGGCGGAGCACATGATGCCTTTATATGGTATCAGTCCACACTGTGCCATCGATTCAAAGTGGGGACATCCCTACAGGCCATCTAGTGGGTGAGTACGCATGTAGAAATTGCAAACGTGGGCAAGGGTGGAATGCCACAGGTGCTATGGTAGTGGCAACAGGGATATTGGCACATGGACCTGGAACATGATACTCATCTCCACCATCTCCACAGGAGACAGCGGATACCCACTCCGTCCCTGGCTGCTCACACCATACCGGCGCCCATGACCCCATCGCAGCAGCTATAATGAGGCACATGCCGCCACACGCAACAACATCGAGTGGGTGTTTGGGATGATCAATGCACGCCTCGATGCCTAGACACCTCCAGCGGTGCCCTTACAGTACAGCTCCTCAAAGGCCTGTGGGATATTCCGGCCTGTTGTATCCTGCACAACATGGCCAAAGACTGTGGGATAGCCATTCAGGTCGAGGAGGGGATGATGGGGACGCCAGCGTACCGGTGATGATGGTGATGAGCAGCCCCCTTGACGGCGTGGGACCCCGACTGATCCGTAGGCCCAGCTGCACTGGGACACCATCACGGAGGAGCATTATGCATGACACAGGTGAGTCAAGGGCCATGTGCAGCCAACACTGTCCTGGCGCAGCCCACAGGCACACAGAGTAACACACCAGGTGCATGACGGCAAGGGGAGGAAGTGACCAGGCACACAAACACACCATCAGGGAGGGGTGAACAGTCATATGACAACACACACACACGCACACCAGGCACAAAGCGTACATGGGCAGGTGCACAGCAGAGCAGGAACAGGTGGGTGTGCTCTTCAAATGGGTACTCTGCCACAACGGCATCCTGTCCCCCAGGGTATGGAAGGTCCTGATGCTCAACACCCCTTGAGGGTGGGCGCTATTCACCAGGACCAGGAATGGGCATATCAAAGGGCGGTGGGCATGTGCCACCGCTGGACACTGTACCCCCAGACCTGGTGGGTGACTGCTGCTGCTGCTCCTCCAACCGCTAGCCCCAGGGACCACTGCTCCACTGCTGTGGCCGCAGCAATGCCAGACACCCGCATTGCCACCGGTGCTGCCCACCGGTGCTGACAGGCACAGCCTGGGACTGTGCCGACATGCTGGCACACGCGTTGAACCAGCTAGGCCCAGGGCACATGCTGGCCTGCTGTGTGTCCGCCATGGGACACACATACGTCACTTCCCATTGCAGTCCTGTATCATCAATGGAGCAGGTACGTGTACAGCCACAGTCACAGCGTGCTGGCATGCTTGCATGCCAGACTGCTGAGACACAGGCTGTGCATCCCCCACACCTGACTCAGCGACAACAGAGTTGGCAGCCCGGCGTGCATGCTGGTGCAGTGCATGCTGGCTGGTGACAGAGGTGGTTGAACCCTCCTCCAAGTTCAGCAGGTCTTCCTCACTGCCTGGACCCACCACCACCACCATCGTCCCCTGAAGACGAACAGGATCTGTAACAGAAAGTGAGGACATGTGAGTGCACGTGAACAACCTTCCCCAACACCACCACCATGTCTCACTATGCAGTGATGGGCTTCCACCTGTCTGAATCCACCTCCTGGTACGCCTCAATAGCACCCGCTGCATTGATGCAGCCAGCGTCTGTCCTCAGCCGGGTCAGCTCGCCACCGCTGGCTGGCTCCCTCCTCAGCCAGCACGTGCCACCCTGAGGGCTGCCACCTTCTCCTTCACCCTCCTGCAGTCTGTCCCCATCTTCTTTTGCATTCCTGCACGGAGCGCTGGTGGCTTGGTGCAGGTTCACTGCCCGAGCTACCTCTCCCATGCAGCCACACGGGCCTGAGGGGTGCCCCGCCATCCACTCAGTAGTGGCCTCCTCCAGGTAGGCCTGGAAGAGGGCCTCTGTCTCCGCCACAGTGAAGTTGGGCCTCCTCCTCACGCCTATCCTCACCCTCACCTTGGCTCTGCTCGGGTCATGTCGATCTGTATGGGTGGAAGTGGACACCTGTCACTGTGCAGTCTACAGCGTTATCCCATGACCATTGTCCAGAACATCACACAGCATGCAACCCACCTCTCACCTGCAGTAACCGGATCTGGCCAGCGCAGCCCAATGTCGACATTTATAGCGCAATGCATGCAAATTACGGATTGGAGTAACTGTAATGAGATGCAAACGCGCCACTGCACCTTTGAATGGCTGATCAGATGATTTGTATGTGTCGGCTGAATATCGCCCTGCGCTTTTGCGCAATACGATTGAGCCAGCTGGAGCCAATGGCGTATATCTGTGACTGTGTGGTACACTGCATTGCACATGCCCAGGTAGCTTACGCAGGCGCCTGCCACGCTGATGACGCGTCGCACGATCGGCACCAGGCTATGGCTACCATTGTGCCAATGGCGCCAGTGCTGGTCACCACATGGCGCAGGGCAGTACCTGCAATAGTCCACTGTGGCACTGGCACGCAGGTGTTCGATCATGCAGGACGTGTGGACGCCTGATGGTGCTGTGCGTGGCCTTGCGCCACTGACCCATGACCTTGTGCATGACTTTTGCCCCCTGGCGCTGTACATCTGCCATGTGTACGGCTCTATCACGCTGTTCGGTGACAGCGCGATGTGGACCGACGGCACTGTCCGAACAGCGTGATAGGCAGTGATGGAGTTGTTTTGCGCAACATTTCCACGTGGGGTTGCCGTGCTGCGGAGCGCCATATTGCCACTGTACATTTTGAAAATGGCACGCAGGAGAGCACCACAATGGAGGGCTTTGGAGTTAGCCAACCTGGTGGCTGTGGTGGAGCCCCACTATGGCTCACTGTTTGAGGGTGTGCCCCTGCAGGTGCCACGCACCCATGTGTGGCAGCAGGTCGCCGCTGCCTTGGAGCAGGCCTACTGGGGAGGAGGACCCTGAACAGTGCAGGCACCCGCACGGTGACCTGCAGAGGAGGGAGCTTGTTTCTGCTTGCGCGCCTCAGGTCGCGGCCAGGAGGGGCATTGTGCCCAGGCCAGGTGGGTGTGCTGTGTATGCACCAGTATTGTCTGCTGATGGCACTGTAATGTAATCGCGCATGGGGTGGGTTGGGCTGTGGTTTGCTGTGAGGGTGTTTGCAGGTGTGTGCTGTTTGGGTCTGGATGTGAGGCACACTCACGAGGCAAGGGCTGTCTGCTTTGGGATCTCACTGATGTTTTTCTCTTCCTTTGTCTCCACAGGCAGGCGTGGAGGAGCGGAGGCAGCACGGGCTGAGGCATGGGATGGCGGTGCCAGAGTGGCTGGTGGAGGAGGGGTGCAACAGCCACAGCCACAGCAGCAGCAACAGCAGCAGCCGCAGCCGCAGCACCTGATGCAGCGGGTTGATGAGGGAGAGTGTCATTACATCCTGGATGCTATTGCATGCTGTGGGGGGGGCACGGCCACCATCCATGGACAACACTGCCATGCACGCGACGTGTGACAGTCAGCACTGTCCAGTGGCACTGCATGTCTGTGAGTGCGTCACTGGTGGTCCATGCATGCACTGGGCATTACGGGTTGTGGCACTGACTTCACCATGTAGCCACGCCACTGACAGCCTTGGTTGTGCTGTGCTGGTCATGGGCGGGTGTGTGTGTGCAGGTAACACATGGTTGCCATGCTGGTTGGGCATGTCTTGTGCACGGTCACTGTGGGTGGTGCAGTCCATCACAGGAGGTGGGCACTTGGCTGTATGCCATGCATGATGGTGGCTTCAGGAATATGGACAGTCACAGCCATTGGACTCTGATCCCTTGTCCTAGGTGTCCGGATCCTGCACCGCATTGAGGTCGATATGAAGGGCTGATACAGGTGGCGGCGGATTCGCACACCATCCTGCTGGACTCTACAGCAACATGGTCTGAGGCACAGGAGGAGGCCCCGGGCCCGGCACCAGGTGGCAGGAGAGCAGGCTGGAAGGCAGTAGCTGCCCATCACCTCACCCCACCTTCCCTCTCCCGGTTGTTCACCCCTGCCCCTTACCCACCCCTACCTTGTACCCATACCCCACCCCTGTTTTGTATATTTGTACATAGTTATAGTTGTTGTTCTTCTTCTTGTTATATTTGTAATATATATTTTGATATGAATACTGTGGTGGTCTCTGATTTGCAGCTGGCTATAGGTGCTCAGTTGCAGTGGTGTGCATGGCATCTGGGTGGTATAGTCAGGTATGTGTGTGTGTGTGCGTGGGGAGGTGTCTCTGGTGTGGGAGTGGCTTTAGTCGGTGTGCCATGTGCTGCCACCCACTGCTGGGTGTGCTCATGGTGGCTCTGGCTTGTATGGTTCTGTGGTACACGAGGTTGCAGTGTGATGGGGAGCTGGGGTCTCCTGCAGTGATGGTCACTGCTCATGGGGGTGTCTTGGGGTCACAGTGCAGGGTGTGCTGTGCACACAGGGGGGCCTGTGGACACTGGGGTGGTCCGCCCCTTTGTGTGGCAGTCTCAGCTTGCCAGTGGTGTGCTGCAGTAACACGGCCGGGATGTGCTTTCTTTGCTTGTGCCCATGGGCCAGTTGATATCTCGTCCCTCCCAGTTATGCTGTTCTTGGGTGTGGTGGGTGCATTGTTAGTTCTGCAGTGTGTCCCTGTGCCCATCTGTGGCATGGGTGGTGGCCTCGCCTACCTCCTGGTTGTGCTGTTCCATTGCTATGCTGCTGGGGGTGTATGCTTTGCCCTATGGGCCTCTGGACTGCTCAGCTGGCTTGGCCTTGTTGCGCTATGGCACATCATATCTGCTCAGCTTCCCCTTCCTGGTTGCGCTATGGCGCATCATATCTGCTCAGCTTCCCCTCCCTGGTTGTGCTATGGCGCAGTTTGTGCGATATTCAGACGTTGGCTGCTTGCGCAATTGGCCTTGCTCCATGTTTGAATATCGCGATGATATCGCATGTGCGCTAGTGACTTGCGCTTGCTCCTGCTGTTGTGCACTTTTCGGGCGCAGTTTGAATATCTGGCCCGTAGTGTACAGATTGTACCTCACCTGCTTCAGAGGGATTGTACTGATGTTGGATGTACATGATGATGTTACTGTTCACACACAATATGTAAACTGTTGTTTTGCCATACCCATTGTTGTCTGTGTCATTCTTCGACTGTGGGGTGCCATGTGTTGCATTGGGGGGGCTGCAGACACAGATATGTATTGTAGGGCATTGTGCCATGTATAGGTATGGGCTATTACATGCACGGCATGTCACAGACCGGCCACAGTCCATGTACACACACAGGACAATGTCACTCGGTGGGGACTGTGGGTCTGCAGTGGTGGCTGCCATGAGCAACAGTCCATGGCCATGTGGGGTATGTATGGCCATGTAGGGTATGGTATGACAGTGTGCACTGGTGGCATGGACGATGGGCATGGTTGTGATGCCGTGATGGCTGGAGATACCATGAGTGCCATGCTGCTAAGGGATAGTAGGCATCATGAGTAACCGAGGTTACACGTCTGTTTTGTATGTCACTCACCCAATGGTGATGGCTGCAATGGCATACGTATGTGTGTGTCAGCACACTGACCTGGCATACACCACCCTGGACACAGGGGACTGTCCACAGGGTGGTGGGTATGCACACATAATGGCCCACCACATGTGTGGCATGCACGCTGGCCCACTGACATACAGACCTGTAGGCCACACGGCCCATCCCATGGACAGTGTATACCGTCGCTGAATGCACACTCTGCAGCACCTGCCCTCTGACCAATGGTACACAGCCTCACATATGGCCATCCCCCAGTTGAAGGAGTAACAAGTTATAGTGTAATGGCTCCATCCAATACACAGTTCGTACACAGTTACATGGCATTTACAGACGTCTGGGACCCTGTTGCATACCACTATCCAATGGTCCTTATTCTACTATTATGTGTGTTGAACATCATATGTGCACAGTGAGACAGAGACATAGTAGTCTACACACAGGCAGGTACTGCAGCACACGGTGATAGTGGTAAGGGATGTATCATATGGGGCTGCACAAGATCCATCATGGGAGTCACATGTGTGTAGAGTGGGTATGCCTGGCCACACCATTGCTCACACACAGTGTATGTCATCAACTGTATGCAGAGCTGTCACAGGTGCATGCATCCCTGTATGAGTGACCTGCTAACTGGTTATAATGTCACTATGGGCCCCTCACAGGAGACACATGGCAGACATGCCCGAATGGGTTGTTGGACCCTGTACTGTAGGTACTGTGTGATATCCGTGTGATGCCCATGCAAATGTTGTCTGTAGGTGTGTGTGTCTGTGCACACCATGATATGTTGGCAGGGGCCCACGTGCAGACTGGAGGTGGGTGGCGCACAATCTGGGAGCAGGGACATGGATGTTGCACTGCCATGTCGCTTTGTCGATAGGAACTGGTGGTGGGTGAACACCCATCCAGACATGTGTGGCATAGCCGGTAGCCACAGGACAGCAGGCAACATCCTGTGTACACTGTGTCCGCCATGATGGCTCTGGAACATGGCAATAGGCGAAAGGTAGGCATCTGTTCAGATGTGCCTATGTTGGGACTTTGGTGGCTGCCACACTGTCAAATGGAGTTTATCAGTGCACAAGAGGGGTGGTCTGTGATGGTGTACAGGGCTACACTACATGGCAGGGCAATTGTGTGGACCATGGAGCATGGCACCGGGGAGGGTCTCATGCCTGCATGTGGATTGGATGGTGGACAGCATGGTTGGGACTGGCTTTGGGTGCCCACGTCCAGTCAAAAGAGCAATGCTGCAGAATGCAGGTGGGTGGCACTGTACACAGACAATATGTATGGGTCTTTTGCATGATGAGTCCCAGCCAGATGTCGGGATAGGCACCTGCCCCTGTTCAGCTCAACATCCCCGGCACTGTAGGGGTCTGTGTCAGTGGCGCATCTGGTGGCACACATGCTCCATCACCATCACCATCCTCTGTCTGTTGTGGGGTATCCACGTGCCTATCCACTGCTGTTGTGCTGTCACTGTCTGCATCCCCAGCTTGGCCATGCGCTCCTAGTGTGGTGTCACCTTCCTCTTCTGCAGGCATTGCATGGTCCGCAACTGAGTTCTCTACATCCTCTGTTGTGGTGGATGTTGCAGGGCTGGCTGTGTCTGGCAGTTCACCTGTGTACCACTCTTCCTCACCCTCACTGGTCCTGGCGTTTGTATCACTGTTGTGCTGCTGCATGTCCTCCTCCACCTCCTCTTCCTCATGTGCCACTGCATCTCTTTGTGTGTCTGGGCTGCTTGGTTGTGTTGTCGTGCCGCTTGTGTCACTGCCTGTCATGGACCTTCTGTCCTCCCTGGCGTCATCTGTGGGTATCAACCACATACATTTTAGGGCTGTGTCCTCATCATGTGTTCCTCATTGGTGACTCCATGTTGTGCTGTATGGTTACAGTTCTGTTTGTGTCATGTTTACACCTGCCTGTGTGCAGTCCACAATTCATACCTGTGGCATGGTGCCATTTGATGTGGCCTGTCCACACTCCCTCACATGGCATTGCGTGGTTCAGTGTTGCAGATGTTGTATGGCTCCCGATTGTCAGTGTTACAGACATGATTTGGAGACAGCATGGTTGTTACTATGTTGTGGGTCATGGGGCATTGCATGTTTACACATTGTTGGCCAGCTGGGTGAGGGGTTCTGGGATTGTGTCATTAAGTTTCCCTCCTAGACGTGGACTGCGGGGTACTATGTGGCCTGTGTAACTGTTCGCAATCACATGGCCATGACTGGGTCTTGACAGGGGGTGGGTTAATGGGTGCTGTGGGTGTGTAGTGCTATACAGATGGGGTCATGGAACTGTGGCATGGTCTGTGTGCTACATTGGTGTGTGCATGTCTGGACTGTGCTTTCAGTGGGCCTGGGTCATGATGGGGGGCATAGTTTGTACCGGGGGATCCAGGTCATGCGTGCATGTTGTGGGGGGTGTGGTGTGTGTTGATGCCCTAGTGGTTCGCCACGTACTGTTGGTTGTTGGGGACCTGGGCAGCCTGGTTGGGGCTCTGGGTTACTCCACCATCATTGTCTACAGTACTGTCACGTGCACCCTGCTTGGTAGGTATCTGACACATTACCCCGTGTGCCCGTTCAGTTGTACACCTGTTGAACCCACTCCAGTCTCCACTGTGATAGGCTTGGCAGAGGGTTTGCGGGGTAGAGTGTTTTGCCGGTGGCAGTGTTGTCCACTCCAGGGTTCCCTTCTCCTACATGCCACCCCCCACCACCACTTCCAGTGGTATCTTGGCTATGTATATGACACTGCAGTGTTGCAACTTATTTATTGGTACTGCCACATGAGGTCTTCCGGTGATGCAGCTTTGCACAGCGTATTGTTTGTGGTGGTGTCTGGCACAGTTGACACTGACACAGGTTGACCTGCATGTCACTTGCATAGGTCTGCAGTGCCGACCTCTTTGGCATGTTTCGTGGTGCGGCAGGATGGTTCCCATCCAGACCCTTCTGACCACTTGCATTGCCTTTCCACTGTGGTACCTCTGTTGTGTGGCTTCTGGGAAGTTCATACTGGCAGCTGACACATGTCAACTTTTCATTCTGTATTGCGGGTGTGTCTGGCCTTTATCTGTCTCACTGGCCCTCCCACAGACATGGCTTCCTTGTTCATCTACATGGCCTATCCCTTGATACACAGTTATTTGGGGATTCAGCTTTGGCATTTGCAGCATGCATGGTATTCATGCCGGTGCCTGCTGATGGGTCGGGGTCTTGTACATGTGTTTGGCTCACCTTGTGATGTCCTTCTTGTGCCTGCCACTATGCTCCAACAGCCTCGATTGCTGGCTGCCAGTGTGCCTTGCATGCAGTAGCCGTGCTGTTCTCCAGTCATGTTCACATTGCTGGCATGGGCAGCACTTGGTCGGCCTGTCATGGGTAGCTGGTGCAGGGGCGGACTCACATTGCAGGTTTGCTGCTGCTAATGGCACTGAAGGGGCTACATGATAGCGGTTGGGGTGTGTGCCTGTGGTCTGGCAGTGCTAGGCCTCATGTTGTGTGCATCAGCTTTCTGTGACACCTACTATCTGGTTACCTATGCTGTCCCGCTAACATGTGCGGCTGGTAGTCAAGGGGTGGGTGGGTGTCTGGGGGCTTTCGATGTCTGCACATCACACTTTACTTCACCTGTGTACTCTCTGCTGTGACCCTGGTATCTCACCATTCAGTATCCAGCCTGCTTGCAGCGCATGTGCATGGTTGCTATCACACCCCATTGCTGTTCACTGTGTGATGCTCCACAATTGTGTCCACCACTGCTTTTGTTCCCCTGGCTAGGACATGGTGCAGTGGCAGGCTGTGTGCATCTGCACATTGTAGTTGGGTGGGTCTCAGGGTTTCCTATATATTGTATCGGTGTGGCACATGGTGCCATTGGGGCCAGGCATGTTGTTTGGCATCACATATACCTGTGTGCAGGCAGGGGTGTAGCCGGATATTTCCATTTTGTACACATACAGTCTCCAACAGTTACTCCCCCCCCCCATTACTAATTGTACACCTCCTATCCAAATGGTGCCCACTTCCATACACAGCAGATTGTTGTCAGATGATTTCTCTCATCTCTAATGTGGTTATACATGTATCTGTCTCCTAACCAACAGAGGTTTACACAGACACACTGCTCAGTAGCCTACACTACCCACTTACTACAGATTACACAGGACATGTTGACGGGGGGGGGGTTTGGTTTGAGACAGGCACTCAACAATACTGTACACATCTGTGTACAGTGAGTATGCCTGCCTACACCCATGTGTGCAGGGGCTTTCAGTGCATTTGTTACACCTCCCCCCTAGTGCTGTCCTGCTTCTGTGTGGTTTGTGTACCATTACCCTCTGTTGGTTTGTACCTTGCATGGCAGTCTGCTGCCTGAAGAGGTCGAGGTCACCATCTCCTGCAATGGTGCATTGTCTCAGGTGGCTGGCAACACTTTCCTCCTGTGGGGTGAGCATCTGGGCTTGTGATTGGCCACTGCCTGTGGCTGTGGCAGAACGTGTATTGTGTGCCATTTTATCCTTTGACTGCCTCTTGAGGTCATGATTCCGTTTCTGCATTTCCCTGATGGTCTGCTTGCTGGTGCAATGGCATTCAGATTTGTTGCCGCCGGTGTCCATGCCTGCTGCCTCTTGTCCCGTTGTTCCTTGTCCCAACTCTGGGATGTCAGTAGTTCATTCTGTTTGTGCACCTCCTCGATGAGGATGTATGTCTCTCTATTGATGAAGTTGTATTTGCGGGTGTGGCGTGGTTTCCCTCTCTGTCTGCTAGCCTGCACCGTTCTCCTTGCTGTAGGCCTTCTGGGACCCTAGCGTCATTTCCATGCCCTGTGTCATCTTTATGGGGCAGGCTGGCCCTTGCGTCATTCTCTAGGTCTTTGCGGCTGTGGCTCCATTAGTTGCAAATTCTAGCGCACGGGCTTTGACACAGTATGTTTGATGCAAGGTGACCCTTTGGCACACTGCGCACCGCTCTATGGCATGTTTGAAATTCTGGCCCCTTATATTTACCGTCACCTCCCTGTGCTCCATCAGAGTCTGCCCAAGGTCTCAGCTCCTCTAGACTAGGATCACTTTTCTGAGCAGCTGCAAACTCCTTACACATTCCCAAGGCATGGGACAGGTCCCCTTCAGTCTCTAAACTAGAGTCCCTAGCACTAGCGTCAGGGCACTCAGGATCACTGTCATCCCTAACCCTCTGACAATGGGTCACCCCTACCTCTTCAGAGTAACCCTCCATAGCTGTGTGGTTAACTGCTACTGTGGAAATTTCTACCCCCTTTTCATTAGTCTCCATATCAGGAGACACAGGCTTGGGAACCAGCCTCCCAGTGATTTCCACAATAGCTTCTGTGGAGTCCAGGGAACTACAATTTTCCCTTGCCACTTGACTATGGGTCACTGCACACACCATCCCCTGTTTGAGACTGTTGCCATGAATGATGTCAACTGCTAACATTTTGGCTACAGCCACCTGTTGCACAGTTCCCCCTGTTTCACCCCAGTCTAGGAGAACACTAGCAAGGGGCAATGTTTTCTCCTCACCAGTAAAGTCCTGTACAGATACAAATCCATTGGGTATAAGCTGATCAGGCTCTACCAGATCCCCTTTTACCAAAGTCAGGGATGCCCCTGTGTCCCCTAACCCTTGGGTCTGTACACCATTCACCGTGATTGGGTGCTTGTGTTCCCTCATGTTCACAGGCATGCTTCCAGGGACACACAAACAACCCACTTCTTTCCTAGCCCCATTCTGCGTATTGCTCATCCTTTTGGGACACTGTCTGGCAATATGCCCAGTTTCTTTACAAACCCAGCATTAGTTTCTTTTCTCAGAGAACTCTGTTCTTTGAAACCTGGGGTTAACTGGTTTCGGGTGGAGGCAGTGAGGGTATTAGCTGCCCTGAAGGCGTGCTTTTCCCTTTCTGTGCTGCCATGCCTGCCCCATTCACTCTCAGAGCAGGTCTGCTCCTGGCATAGCGGTCCGAGAGTTCAGCAGCCTCTTGCACTGTTTTGAGATCTTGGTCCTCCAGCCAGGTTTTCAGCTCTGCTGGGCATGCCCAAAAAAAAACTGTTCTAACAAAATAGCATTTTCAATTTTATCTACAGAGTTTGCTTCAATTCCTTCCCACCAACATTTTAAAAACTGACATCGTTTCATGGCTAGCTCCTCATAGCTCATATCAGGGCTTC
Source organism: Neoceratodus forsteri (assembly GCA_016271365.2). Classification (NCBI taxonomy): domain Eukaryota; kingdom Metazoa; phylum Chordata; order Ceratodontiformes; family Ceratodontidae; genus Neoceratodus; species Neoceratodus forsteri. The sequence continues at coordinate 303,075,933 of CM057455.1, read as the reverse complement.
TCCTGAGCTTACGGAATGTATCTCTGTATACTTCTGCAGTTAAATCAAACTTTTTTAAAAGTGCAGCTTTAAGTTTGTGTAATCATTACTGTCTTCACTGTCCCTTTGACCCAATGCATCCCGAGCTTTCCCAGTAAGTAGCAGGGATAACTGGAAGCTCCAGGACCCTCTAGGAATATTTGCCTGAACACAAACTTTTTCAAAGGAATTTAAAAAGGCATCCATATCCTCCCCCTCTTTAAATTCCGCTATCAATTTGGAATTCAATTTGTAACCCAGTCCTGTAGTTCCAGTTAAACCCAAGCCACCTACCTATTGTGGTGCTGGTGGTTGGAATCGTAGCTTCTCCAGTTCATGTCACCTCTGGTGCTCACACTCTTCAGGTCAGACTCTCACTGTTCTCGCTCCATCTTCTCCTCTGCAGCTCGCTTCTCTCACTCTGCTTCTCGCCATTCTCACTCTGCTTCTCGCCGTTCTTGCTCAGCCTCCCTCTGGAACTCCAGCTCCATTCTGCGCAACTCAATCTGCAGCCTGAGTGCTTCTAGCTCCAGAAAGCTGGTGACCTTCCCTGCTGCTGTGGCCCTTCACTGGCACTGGCCCTGCTGTCATCCTCACCAGATCTGGCCACTGCACTGGCCATTGGCCCCTCCATGCTCAAGGTTTGGTCCCTTACAGTCACAGTCAGTGACTTGATACTCTGGGCATCTGCTGCCATCAGGGCATCCATGAGGTTCTGCTTGATGGCTCTCCCCTCATGCAGGACTCCTCTGTCCTGGTACAACTGCTCCAGGTAGTCTACAGGTGTCAGTGTGGCTCAGTTGGTAGCACATCCACCTCTGGACCAGAAGGTCATGGGCTCTCGTTGCACACTGGGATTGGGCTTGCACCTAAAAAAATTGCTGGCATCCGACTGCAGTATTGGAGGTGCTGTACTGCTGGGGTGTGCCATCCTTTGGATGAGATGTTAAACCGAGGTCCCTTCTACTCATCCTGATGTTGTCCTGGTGGGTGTCCAGGTGGAAGTAAAAGAACCCAGGGCACTCTTCGCAATGAGTAGAGGACATTTCCAGGGGCCTGGCCAATATCCCCCATACCATAAACTGGTTCATGCAATTATCCAGGCTGTGTGTGGGTGATGATGTGCGATATGGCCACCACTACACATTCAGTCACTTCACTGCCAGTTTAGCATTGCTTGTAAAGTGCTTTGGGATACACTGTGTATGAAAAGTGCTATATAAATGCTGATTCTTCTTCTTCTTCTACAGTGTGCCCGCTGTAGTTGGAAGTCATCTTCTTCCCTAACTACGTCTACTCTAACTTACACTTTGAAAAAAAAATAAAACAGGTAGGAACTTGACTGCAAAATTATATAGTTCTGTTTCCTTTGAAAAAAATAAATCACTGCCTTTTTTGCAAGTGAGCTGTACGGTATTAAGCTGACACTCTGAACAGTTAAAGCTTGTATTACCAATTTTATCTGCTCCATTGCCAACCAAATCTATCACAAACGCACTCAGCAGGTCAGGCCCTCTGCTCCCACAGTGCCAACCTCCAAGCGCAGTAATGTGAACAGGTAACAGATAGGATAACCCTCCTGTCTGCTTGTGGGTCTGAATCACCTTTGGTCTCAAGTTCTGGGGGGATTCAAACTGTGAACCTTATGCTAGTGTACCCAAATGTACAAACTCAGATAAAATTCTCTTTGGGGGATGCAATATATCTTTCGCCTAAGGGCACCTAACCAGGTATCCAAAATGAACCCTTAAAACTTGATAAAAGACCTTAGGTATATTCTTACCTTTTCCCAGTTTAGTAACACCATCAAGCTTTGAACAGTTTTTGTTAGTCTTAACCGTCTATATGTCACATGCAAAAAGAACTTCGAAGACACACCCAGGAAGTCTTTCAAAATAATATATTTGCTAAAATGGATAAAAATATGTAAAATGTAAACACAGAACACTATATCAAAAAGCATACAATCACTTAAAAGAACAAGGTTAAAGTACAAAACATAAACTCCTACCACAATACAATTAGACTTTTTCTATCTAATGTATTACCTCTTTATGGTGCTTAAGTTAGATCAGAGGTCTTGTTTCTTAAGAGTCCAAAAAGATATGTCCCAAAAAGATCAGACACCAGTATACTTTAAACTGTGTCTCTCCTCACCCCTTCTATGATGTCATCTAGTGCCTCCATTTAGAATATGAAAAATATACAAACAGGATATCCTATCAGAAGGCATTTCAAATGAGGTGACATCAGCAAAAACTCATTTCCCAGTATGACTCCTTAATTAATGTCCCCTCTTTGATCTCAAGCAGTTCCTATCCCCAAGGCACATCAAAGGATTTTATGACTTTTAGCACCATGGTGGTATAACATGCTTTTTTCCTCTAAGACATCATAAAAGTTTATAAGCCCTATATCCTGGTTAGCTGGGTCAGTTCTAATTAAGTCTCTCTGGTCCTTTAATTACCTTCTGGTTTCTGGTTAATATATCCTGTAGATTCTCTGACCGGGGGGGGGGGCACCCATAAGCACAGGCTATATTTTTATATTACATATAGCATAGAACAATCATAACCAGCTGGCCAAGTGTCACAATGATTACAACTACAGTGGAATTTTTTTCATAGTTGGTACAGTTACCGAGATATTGCCAAATAAGTGTTAAAAGGGTTCCTTTTCAATATTATGGAGGTGCTCTTAAGACTCCGTATTTATGTGTAAATGGGAGCGCAGGGCCCAGAGGGCCCATGCTCCCACATGTGCATACCATTAGGAAAAAATGGGTCATGTCAGTGAAGCACAGGAGCTGGAGGGCCTGCGCTCCCACAAACACATACCAGTTACCAGTTACATTTCACTTTCTCAAAAAGAAGGGAAATTCATTGCAAAAAAAGTTGTTAATGCATCAGTTAGGGTTGATAGCACAGAGACAAAAGCATGGAAATTCCACATTAGGGTTACCACCCCTACCACCGTACCCTCACCCCCTCCGCTCTCCACATACCAACAGGTGTCAGGGTGTGCCATAGGGTTGTCAGACCTAACTCTTGCCCCATTCTTCTATACTGTAGCAAGTCAGCTTGTTTACACATGGAATGGGGTGAAAGTTGGGCCTGATGGCCCCATGGTACACCCTGATGCCTATTGGTGTGTGGACAGTGGAGGGGGGTGGGGGTGCGGTGGTAGGGGTGGTAACCCTAATGTGGAATTTCCACACTTTTGTCTCTGTGCTATCAACCCCATTTGATGCATTAACAAAGTTTTTTTGCAATGAATAAATATATATATATATGTATAGATATATATATATATATATATATATATATATATATTATGGTAGCACGGTAGTGCTGCCATAGTTAGGGTTGAGTAGCATTTTTAAGGTTAAAGGGTGAAACTTTGCACCGTAATAACTTTGCCACTGTTTAACGGATTTGCCTGAAATTTGGCAGGCACAGGGGGGAAGGGCATCATAGATCTTGGGATCTACCAACTTTTGTACCAGTTGGATATACAGCTGTGGAGTTATTAAGCGACATCCGTGTGCGCAATTACGCTTTTTTGCGAATTCTTTGCTCACTCCTACAGGTTACGCGGTTTGTGTGACCGGTCTGAAAACTTCAGAGAACATGCAGCCGGCATCCCCGACGTGCCTTTTGAAGATTTTGTGTAAAAATATTAAACGGTTCAAAAGTTATTCAAAAAACAAGTTCCCATTATAAGTCAATGGGGAACGTTAACAAAAAGTTTGAAAGTGTCGCAAATGCACTTTTTAGTGTCACAAATGGCCCTAGTAGTATCACAAATCCACCATTTTGTTTTCAGTTGCTGATCAGAAAAATGTTTGGCATTTAAAATTGGGACCATCTAGGGACACAATTCTTTTTGTGTTTACCTAGTCGAGCCCTGAGGATGCTAGGCATGTCTTTATTTTGGAGTTAAACACGCCAAAAATATGTTTTTCAAATTTCTGGAAACAGTAGTGTCACAAAGTAGTGTCACACGTGTGACACTTTCATAAATTTTTGCAAAAGCTTTCGCAAATTGCGACACTACTTTTCCAGCCTATGACCAAAATGACAAGAGTTCTTTGCCACCCTGCTGCAAAAGAATGGTTTGGTCTTTTGGGCTCAAATTTGGAAGGAAGGCAGCCAACATCTCACAGATGTGCCTTTTGGTGGTTTGGTGACAAAATGTTGCATGGATGCCAAGTTATGGTACTCTGAATTTGATGTTTTTTCCCATAGACTAACATGGTGGCATCTGCCGCGCCTTTCGGGGCTCGTATCTCGGAAACGGTCCGAGATTCGGAATTTTCATCATGAAAACCTAGCCAGGAAACTGATGATTCATATGAAATTTAATTTTTTTTCCACATTGCACGGTTCCTGAGATATAAGCAATTTAGTATTCCAACAGCTCATTTTCTGCTCCGAGGCCCATTATTATGCATACATTCTTTGTACACACTGTGTTTCTCTATGCAGCTATTGGGCAAAAATAGGGTGTGCGCTTCCATTACTGTTATAGTTAGTGTTTCCACTTGCGTTTCATGACCGTTTGCGTTACCGTTCCCCTGTACACCACAGTGTGCGTTACCCTTTGCGTTCCTGTTTGCGTACACGCTTGCGTTCGCATTTCCATTTCTGTTTCCTTTGGCATTACTTCTGTTGTTAACATTACCATTTGCATTTCCAATTGCGGTATCATCACCATGTGTGTCACAGTTTGTGTTTCCTTATGTGCTTCCGTCTCCTTTTCCATCACTGTTCGCTTTGGCGTCGCTTTCGCTTACATTTCTACTAACGTTTCCTTTTCCATTTATGTTTCCATCACAATATGTGCAACTGTTAGCAGTTGCATTTCCCTTGCACTTACCATACTAAAAATCAGGTGGTGTCGGGCCCCGCGCGCCCACCACCACATTCCAGTCACTATTTCTACTGCACATTCTTAAAAGAAGGGAAATTAGAGGAAAAAAACTCAATGTAATGCATCAGTTAGGGTTGTTCCACAGCGACAAAAGTGAGGAAATTCAGTGTTAGGGTTGAAAGACCCCCTTGCACCCCCCCAGCCCTCCACCCCAAGCGCCAACGGAGTGTGCATTGGGGTCATCGGTCCTAACTCTCACCCCATTCTCCTATACCTCAGTTTGTTTACACATGTGATGGGGTGAGAGTTAGGGCTGATGACCTTAATGATCCTCGTTGGCAGTTGTGGGGGGCTGGGGTGCAAGAGGCTTTCAACCCACACCGAATTTCTCACTTTTGTCGCTGTAGAACAACCCTAACTTTGATGCATAAACAGAGTTTTTGCCTCTAATATATACAGTATATATATATATATATATATATATATATATATATATATATATAAAAGACAAAGAACCTCTGTGTGTAAACACTAAGGCAAGGGTTATCCCAAAGGGCATTTGGCTGGGAAGCCAAGTTTCAAGAAAATACAAAATCACACATGCCCCCACAATGCAAAGCATCATGGGCTGCATATGCAAATCACCACATAATGTTATGCTGGTCCAACTTTAAGCAGAATTGCATGGTGCCAAAAGCCTCTCACACAGTTTGCAAAGGGTGCTAACAGAAGACATAGACACGTGTTTCGTCCTACCAGGACTCATCAGTATGCCTCATCTGTTTGACACCCCAGTGGAATGGACCAGCTACCCCTAAGGCAGTGTGCCTGGGATATATTGTGGTGAACCCATTAAAATAAAAAACTATTTAAAAGACAAAGAACCTATATCCCAGGCACACTGCCTTAGGGGTAGCTGGTCCATTCCACTGGGGTGTCAAACAGACGAGGCATACTGATGAGTCCTGGTAGGACGAAACACGTGTCTATGTCTTCTGTTAGCACCCTTTGCAAACTGTGTGAGAGGCCTTTTGGCACCATGCAATTCTGCTTAAAGTTGGACCAGCATAACATTCTGTGGTGATTTGCATATGCAGCCCGTGATGCTTTGCATTGTGGGGGAATGTGTGATTTTGTATATATATATATATATATATATATATATATATATATATATATATATATATATATATATATATATATATATAAAAACACTGAGCAGTCGGCAAGTATAGTTAGGGCAGTTTAATGTTAAACTCCAAATTTTGCATTTTAACAACTTTGCAATCATTGAACAGAATGTGCGGTCACATATGGTAGATCTCTTGATTTTCCAAATTGTGTTTCGGTCAGACTTGTGGCTTATGCGCAGTGAAGTGTCAAAAAATGCGTTTGTAGCTTCTTTTTTTTTTTTTGCACTTTTTTGCTGATTTTTGCCCATCACACTGCAGCCACAGAATTTTGGTCTGACATTTTCAGGGTAAGAAGAGGTTTGGTCACTGAACAATCCAGCATTGGTTTGGTAAAAAAATATTAATCCGTTCCCATTCCAAAGTTTTTTAATTTTGATGTTTCAGGTTCTGAGCATGCTCAGTTCACTCCAAGATTTATATGTATGTTTTCCAAAAGGGGATTGGGCTCATGATCAAGGATTTTCTCAGCTCAAAAATGAGGATTTATAAAATTCCTGTTCATGAGAAAAAATTCTTTGTTCACAAGCTGCCATTTTGTTTTCATTTTTTCACAAAACAAAGTGTCATAGCTTGCTCCATGGGTGACATGTTGGTGAAATAAGGCATGGGTTTTGTTCAAGGTGACACCCTCTACAAACCCGTACCTTTGGTTTCCTTCATTTTAGCCAAAAAACTGCCTTTTTAAATTTTAAAATTCTTCGTTCATGACTCGCTTCTGATCCTCATTTGCAAAGTGACATAATCCCTGTTCATGAGCCGATCTCCTTTCATGAGGTAGCAAAATCCTTGATCGTGATGTAGGGACCAGATGGCCCTATCTCATAAACAAGGATCGGCTTGCTAACGGGGATTTCATCAGCTCATGAAAGGGAATTGGATTTTTGAATCCTCTTTTGTGAGCTGACAAAATCCCCTTTTGCGAGGTGTCAGAATCCCTGTTCGCGAGCTAATCCCCTTTTGCAAGCTGACAAAATCCTTGATCGTCATTTTGCAACCAGATGGCCATTCTTGCAAATGAGGGTTGGCTTGCGAATGGGGATTTTGACACCTCGCAAAAGGGGATCAGCTCACTAACAGGGATTTTGTCAGCAAGCAAAAGGGGATTGGATTAAAAACACCAAGGTACACCCGTCACACCTTTTCCTGCATGCAGGGTGGGGGTGGGGTCTTATGATCAGAAGTCGAGGATGTGAGTGGGGTTGGGGAGCCTAAGTTCCCCTCATACCTGTTCTGACATGTGCGGTGTGAGTGGGGTCTTATGCTTGGAAACCCTGAATTTGCATTTCCCTACTTTTAACCATTCAACCCTAATGGTGCAACATATATAGCATCACTATAGTTAGGGCTGATTATACACTTTAATGTTAAACCCTAATTTTTGCACTTTAATGACTTCACAACCATTCAATGAATTTTCACAAAGGCTTGCATGCATGGTCTCATCGAGCAGCTCTCTTGACATGCCAAGTTTAGTTCCAGTCGTATGTGTGGATTCTGAGATGTGATAGCGAAAAAACACAGAAAATCTCTGTTTTTGCTGGATTTTACCATCGTGTAGTGCCCAGACGCTTTGGAATTTTGCTCTGAAAGTTTCAGGGTAGAAAGGGATTGGCCCAAGATGTGCCTTTAGCTAGTTTGGTGATAAAATATTAATCCATTCCAAAGTTATTAAATTTAAAAAATTCAGGTTCTGAGCATGCTCGGTCAGCACTTGAAAATAGCTGTATGAAGTTTTTGTATGGGAACCATTTTTCATGAGGTTTTTCATATGCCACCATCTTATTTTCCATTTTTCCCCTAAAAAGCCAAATTTGGAAAACTGCAAAAATGACATTCTGGAGAGAGACCAACACATGTAGCATGCTTATCAGGATCCAGTTCGCTGGAGTCTACATTTAACTGTTGGAGAACTGCCCTTGAAGTGTTGTTTTTTTAACACTATAAATCTTTTTTCTGTCACTCATGATACGAAAATAGATTCTTTCTTTGTATCAGGGGTGATGAAAAAAAATCATTTTTCATCAGAAAAAAATCCTTTCTTGGATTTCTTCATCCTACAGGGGATTGTCCATGTACCTGGCTTATATCCATAATAAACAAATGTGGATCTAATGTCTGTATCATAAGGATAAAGGGGGGAGTGTTATTATTAGAGGCAGGCAAAAGTTGCGAATTCCGCTTTCCCAGAACTTCCGTGAAATTTCGGAAATTTCGTGGAAATTGCAGTACTTTCGCCATTGACAAAACTGGGATTTTCCATGGATTTTCACCAAGTTCTGTGGACTTTTTTGTGAACTGCTGAAAAATGCATAGAAATAGTGGAATTTATTCTATCCACAGTTTAATGAACTGTCAGTGCATGAGCGCCTGCTTGTACAACCATGCTGTCATTCACTGACAATTCAGTGGGCCATTGGTACTGGAGGAGAGAGGAGTGCTGCACTGGTGGACTGCTCAGGGCAAGGTGGGGAAGGGAGTGGGGTGGTGGCAGATGAACTGTGAGGGTGGTAGTTGGGGGGTCCAATAGACACCAGGGAATTGGGATTATTTTTTTTTATAAGGGATCTGGGATGGGGAGGTCCACTAGACACCAGGGAATACTGGGAATAGAGGGGGATGAGTTGGCGGACCGCTGACTGTTTTTTTGTGGATTAAGAAATCCAGGTTAGGGAGGGGGGTCCGCTAGAAATCAGGGAAATAAAATGTTTTAGGGGCCATGATCGGTGGGTGGGGGGCCACTAGAAACCATGAAAATCCAAGGAAGGGATTGGAGGTATTTACTGGGACCCATGATCAGTGGGGGGTGGATTAATTAATTAAACTGCAGTTAAAAAAAGCCTCAGAAATTACCACTGGCAGTGATCCTTTCTGTGGATTTTTTTTGCACAGTTTAATAAATTAACCCACAGTTTTTTTTAGATTTTTTCCGCAATTTTAAGGTGGAACTTCCACAAAAGTTCTGAAAATTATTTCCAAACTTTCACTGAAGCAAAATTCACACTTTCACCAAAATTCCGCAGGTGGAATTTTTTTTCGCACATCCCTAGTTATTGTTGCATTGAAAATGTCAATTCATAGCGCTAGACTGCAGTGAAACAGTAGCAGTATGCTTGCACCATTTTAATTAAAACACTATCAATATTGCCCATTTGAATGTTCAGAGTCTGTTGGCAAAATGGGATGATTTCCCTGTCTGGTCTGCACAGCATCAATTTGAAATCATGGCCTTGTCTGAGACCTGGCTTATGAGCAAGGTCTCAGATAAAATGATTCACCTTGAGGGATATTATATTTTTAGATCTGATAGAAAGCTCAGAAGGGGAGGTGGTTGTTTATTCTATATTAATGACAACTACGATGTAATTTTAAATGCCCCTGTTCTTGAATCTTCTACTTGTGATTATTTGATATTATCCATTATCCTAGGTGAACACAAAATATTGACTTTTGCTGTAATTTATGCACCACCAGGATCTCAGGAAGAAGGACTAAGTCTGACTGAGACATTAAGAGGAACAATAGCAATAGACAGAAAATGAATAATCCTGGGGGACCTAAATACGAATTGGTTGGGTAAAGACTCATTACAGTTTAAAGAAACAGTCATCAATAATAGGCAGATACAGTTAATCAATGTCCCAGCTAGGATTCATTATAAATCTGGATATACCTTTCTTCTGGACTGGATCCTGGTCTCTGACACTGATACAATTGTACAATCAGGGGTCCTGTTGGACAGTGTCAGTGACCATAGTCCAGTATACTGCTGTTGGACAGCTAGAAGGAAGAAGGTTCCCCCAGTATTTGTGTTCCCCTGCAGTATTAAAAAATAGACACTGAGAAATTTAGAACAGCTGTTACTTCCATTGGTTGGACAGGGATAGAGCAGACAAATGAGGTGAATGAAGCTTTGTCTATTTTTTGTTCCCGATTTAACACTACTTGTAATAGGGTTGCACCACTTTGGAAATTAAGGATTAGGGAAAACAAACATAAATGGGTAACCACTGTGCACTTAAAACTATTGAAAGAAGGTGGTAGTTTGTGGAAAATCTATAGGAAAACTCTTAGCCAATCCTCCTGTTGGCATACAAAACCTCAATTAATAAATGCAAAATGCTAGTTAGAAGATTAAAAAAGAAATCATTTTGTGGATTGACAGAGGGACTTTAATGGCAAGAATATATCTGACACATGGAAACTGATCAATAAACTTATGGGCAAAAAATGTTCTTCTAGTACTGTATATCATGCTTAAACAATTCTACTGAGATAATTCCTGATCCACAGCTTATAGCACAGGAATTTAACAATACTTTCACTGATTTATCAAAATATATCCCCACTGGTGATGCTAGTTTGAGCAATATAAATACTGATGTTGATCTGCAGTATCCAAGGTATCACTTCAGATCAATCTCTCCAGAGGAGGTAAAGAGATACCTATTAAAGATAGACCCTTGACCCTCAGTTGGGAGAGATGGAATTGACTACATCTTGTGAGGATCACGGCAGATATACTTTGTTATCCACTATCATTTATTTTTAATTTATCACTGTGTAATTCTGTTTCCCCCACAGTATGGAAGGATTCTGTTGTTGTACCAATATTTAAGTCAGGTGACATGACAAGAGTCCATAAATATCGTCCTACTTCATGTTTGGCCCCTCTTTCTAAGGTTTTGGAGATAATAATCTCTGATCAAATGACTGAGTACTTCTTAAAATACAATGTTCTTATGCTTGCTCAACACGGTTTCAAGCCTCGTCATAGTACCATCATGGCCTTCGTGGGGTTCACAAGCACAGTCCAGTTGGCCATAGACAGGGGCCAATATATTGGGGCTGTGTTCATGGACCTCACCAAGGCCTTCGACCTAGTTGATCATGGCCTTCTATTATCCTCTTTACATGGTCTTGGTCTATCTGGTGATGTGGTAGGGTGGTTTAGGAGTTGCTTGAGTCAACGTACACAGGTAACAAAGATTGATGGTCATTTTTCCCAATCTGCTTCAGTCCCACTGGGTGTTCCACAAGGGTCTATATTGGGTCCCCTTTTGTTTAGCCTTTTTTAAACACTCTTCCCTCAGTCTGCACTAATTCTCAGATTTTACTTTATGCTGATGATGCGGTGATCCTCATGAGAGGAACAAATATTAACCTTGTCCGTAAAAACTTGACAGGTGATTTTCAGGCAGCCCACAATTGGTTTATTAATAATAGACTGGTTCTAAATGAAAAAAAAAAAACAAGTCTATGGTCTTCCTGAAATCAAGAAAGAGAACAGGGGAGGATACTGTGTTATCATTACAGACAGTGCAGGGAGATAATATTGAACAAGTTCAACAATTTAAACATTCGGGACTCCTAATTGATGAGGGCTTGACATTTGAACCACATATTTTTACTATGATCAAAATTACTCACCAAAGATTAAAGGCTTTATGTAGACTAAATTCACTTTTAGTACCATCCACTAGAAAAATACTTGCCCAGAACTTTCTTATTCCTATCACTGATTATGGTTTATTGATTTATTATGCTGCTGGGGAGGGCTTATTAAATAAAGTTAAAATTCTTTTGAATCAAACCTCTAGATTTTCCACACAACTTTCAGCGAGGACAAATCATTGTCCATTATTAAAGGAGGCAGGTTTTCTGCCTTTAGATTTATGCTTCAAATTCCAATTGGGAATACTGGCAAAGAAAATTATGTTTAATACAGTACCAGAGGTCTTTGACACTATATTTAAGAGACATATTAGCTCTGCTTGTACAAGGTCTGCTGACAAAACATTCTTTGCAATACCTAGGATGAAGTCATCCATGGGACAAAAATCACTTCTGTATGCACTTCCATATTAATTTAATTCTATGCCGACTACCTTAGATGGTTTGAATGGATCACTGATGTTTTTTAGGAAGAAACTTAAAAGATTACCTTATGTTTGAAAGTGAATGCAAATGTTTTACCTGAAATGTTTGTTGTAATGTCTGTTATTGATTATACATGATAATATGTTTATTGTATTGTTGCATGTTTTTATATGTATAACTGGTCGAACATGAAAATGGGTCTGTGGCCCATGGACTTACCAGTATCAATAAATAAAACAAACAATAATTAGATTCTTAAAACTGAGACATTCACGATGATCAGCTGCATACAGAAGATTAGTGGTACTTCAGGCATAAATGTGAAGGTTTGTTTAGACATATTTTCTAAGTATGGTATGCTACTGTGTCCTCAGGTGTTTCGATATAGAAATAAAGGTGTTACATGTGTATATAACATGCAGTGAGCAAATCTGCATCTCTTTGTTAATTGTGGAAGTTCTGGGCTATTTCAAATGTTAATGGTAATAATGGATTTCAACTGACTCTGGAGAGAAAAATTTCTTATTTGGCAGTGTTCAGTATTTATTCCAAACCCCCTCCCCCCAAACAAGGGTAAGCATTGCTGACAGATGCAGATGTAACAGTTATGGAGAGACATAGAACCAACAACCACCCCCCCCCAATTCTGAGCATCAAGTTTTGTGAAAAAAAAATAGAAGTGCTGAGGGCACAGGGGATGACAAACATTATTTTCCAATCTTAGTTTAAAATGCCCATGAAGGTGAGATAACCCAATGTCATGTTACCTTATAAAGTAAAACTGCAGTGTCAGATCTGTGACAGTCAGACTTCTTGCCCTGTAGTTTGATTACATGCATGCCTGCAGTTCTGCCACTATGAATGTGATTCTGATGCAATCTGTCTTTTGGCTATGTGCTAGTGGCGCCCCCCAACCCTCCATTTACCCACACCATATTTTTTTAAATTGTATATGTTAGATTCCTCCCTGGTGTCTATTGGCCCCCCGCCCACTGTCTGATCGCTGCCCCTCTAATCTTTTTGTTGTTTCCCCTGGTGTCTAGTGGCACCTGCCACCCCTCCAAACAGCACCCCCTTTTTTATTGTATCCCTGGTCTCTAGTGGTACCTCCCCTGAGTGCCATCTTGCCTGTAATAAAGAAAACAGTCCCACTCAAGAGGGAGCAATCTTAGACCTGGTTCTCTCAAATGGAGACAGAGAGAGGATCACAGATGTAGAAGTGGGTAGCCATCTGGGAACTAGAGACCATCGAACAGTATGGTTCACAATAAACAGAGCAATAGAGTCAAGCCATACAAAGGCAAAAGTTCTGGACTTTAGGAGGGCTGACTTTGCCAAAATGGGTGAGTGCCTAAGGAATGCACTAGCAAATGGGCAGGAAGGAGGGGTGGAAGAACAATGGGGAATAATAAAAACTGCCATCACAGAGGTAACAAGCCTTTGTGTGAAGCAAATAAACAAAACTAAATGATGTAAGAAACCTCTATGGTTCTCAAAGGAAGTGGCAGTGAAGGTTCAAGAGAAAAAGAAAGCATTCAGGAAGTACAAGGAATCACAGAAGGAGCAGGACAGAGAACTGTATCAGTTAAAGGAAAAGGAATCTGGGAAGGCAGTCAGAACAGCAAAGGCCCAAACTGAGGAAAAGATAGCCAACTCGGTTAAGAAGGGGAATAAAACCTTTTATAGGTACATCAAGGAGTGAAGGAAGACCAAGGGAGGGATAGTGAGGCTTAATAAAGGGGAGGAGGGTGGGCAGAGGGTGACTGTGAAAAGGCAGAGATACTAAACAAATATTTTTGCTCAGTATTTACAAATGAAGAGGGGGAGGTACCTAAAACAAACAGTAGAAACACTCTGGATACAGAAGTTGATACCAGTCCATTTACAGAAGAAAGGGTTCTGAAAGAACTCTTAAAACTGAAGGTGACAAAGCAATGGGGCCTGATGGGATTCATCCCAGAATTCTAAAAGAACTAAGGGTAGAACTAGTGACACCACTGACTACCCTCTTTAACAAATCATGGGAGGATGGGGTACCCGAGGACTGGAGGAGGGAGATGTGATTCCTTCACAAAAGTGGGAGCAAGGCAGAAGCAGGAAACTACAGACCTGTTAGTTTAACCTCAGTGATAGGAAAATGATGGAATCACTTCTGAAGGAAATAATTGTCGAGTATCTAGAGGCCAGAGGGCACAGGACCCAAGGCAGCATGGATTCACAGCGGAAGGTCATGCCAGATGAATCTGATAGATTTCTTTGACTGGGTGACCAAAGTAGTAGATCAGGGAGGGGCTGTGGACATGGCCTACCTAGACTTTAGCAAGGCATTTGACACAGTCTCACACAAAAGATTAATATACAAGTTAGCCAGCCTGGGAGTGGGTCTCAAGATGACAGCCTGGTTAAAGAATTGGCTGGAGAATAGGACACAGAGAGTAATAGTAAATGGAGTCCACTCTAAAGAAAGAGGTGTTACTAGTGGGGTACCGCAGGGTTCAGTATTAGGACTGGTCCTCTTCAATGTCTTTATAAGCAACATTGCAGAGGGACTGGAAGGAAAGTATGTCTCTTTGCAGATGACACAAAGATCTGCAACAGAGTTGATGCACAAGGTGGGGTGGAAAGGATGAGAAGGGACTTGGCAAGGTTAGAGGAATGGTCAAATGTATGGCAGCTTAGATTCAATGCTAAGAAGTGCAAGGTAATGCACCTAGGAAACAAAAACCCAGGGGAAGAGTACACAATGGGGGGTGAGATACTAACAACAACAAAAATAGAAAGGGACCTGGGGTAGTCATATCAGATGACCTAAAGGTGGGCAAGCAATGTGAGAGGGCAGCAAGGAGGGCTGGGGGATACTGGGATGCATAGGGAGAGGCATCACCAGTAGAAAACAGGAAGTTATTATCCCTCTGTACAGACAGCTGGTCAGACCCCATCTGGAGTACTGCGTGCAGTTCTGGAGACTCAATCTCCGCAAAGACATAGACAGGATGGAAGCTGTCCAGAGGAGGGCAACTAAAATGGTGCAGAGTCTGCACCGGAAGACATATGAAGAGAGACTTAAGGAGCTTAATATGTACAGTATAGCCTCGAGGAAAGGAGGGAGAGGGGGGACATGATAGAAACTTTCAAGTACCTCAAGGGAATCAACAAAGTCCAAGAGGGTAGCATCTTTCAAAAAAAGGTGTGCAAGAACAAGGGGCACAATTTGAAGATGGGGGGCAGCTCAGAGGTAATTTAAGGAAGTATTTTTTCACAGAGAGGGTTGTGGATGCATGGAACGCCTTCCGAGGAGGTTGTGGAGTCAAAAACAGTGGTGGAATTCAAGCATGCATGGGACAGTCATAAGGCAATTCTAGGGGTGGGGTAGAAGAAGTAGGCTGCTGGTTAACTAGGATCTGCAGCTTATCCATTAGGTAGGGAAATGGGCAGACTGGGTGGGCCAAGCGGTCCTTATCTGCTGTCAAATTCTATGTTTCTATGTTTCTAATGTTTTTTTTAAACTTGTAAAAAGAAAACAGTTCCTCACCGATCCGACCCCCACCCCAACCTCCCACTGAGCACACACCACCCTGCACCCCCCCACACTCACCTTCACCACCTGAACAGGTCCCAGGGTGAAGAACCACTCTCCAATTGAAGACACGTCTTGCTGCTGGAACCAGTGACTGCAATATGAGAAACAAAGATAAATGCAGTTCAGTGTATTTCAATGGAGTTTTCAACTTTGATTCATAAATTGGCCATTAATGGACACCAAATTTACAATATAGCCATTATGGGCCTCACCTCTCATAAACAATGTCAGTGGAATTCTGCAAATCTGACCTGAAGGGCGATTTTGCGGTTGCTTGGCAAAATACCCTTTCTAGCAGGATTTGACAAAATTTGCTATCCTTGTTCATGACATGGGGTCACAAGAAGGCTGTGTTGAAAATTTGGGGTCAAAATATTAAAAAATGACAAAGTTATGCTCATGTGTTGAAATTTTGATACGCTCACTCATAACTCTGGTAATTTTAAATATGTTTACCCCAAATTTTCAACATTAACATATTTTTACACCACCTTGTGAACATGACAACTGTCAGTTTTCCAGACCTGGCCAAACTGTCTATTCACATCTGTGATGTGGAATGATGTTACGGTGGTGCGGAATCACATTTTGACATGGATTTGGACATTTTCTGTACCTGGTTCATGAGGTGAAGTAATAAGAAGGCTATGGCGACACTTTGATTGCAGTTTTGCAAAAATTGGACGTGTAGAGCCTGGATGGCCCAGTGTTTCCACAGTAACATACATATATGCATTTCTGAAGGTATGGGAGCACAAGGCCCAGGGCCCCACACTCGCTGTACTCCCACAGGCAAATAAGGATATGATTATACTATCTCAAAAAGTATGGTAATTCATTGCAAAACACATCATAAATGCACAAGTTAAGGTTAAAGTGAAAAAAGCAGGGAAATGTGGTATTAGGGTTTGCAATCCTAACATCCAACCCCATCGCTATAGGCAGCAACAGGCATGGCATGTGCCTTGGGGTTGTCAACCCTAATGCTCACCCCATTCTCATATACTGTACCCATCTCAGCTTATTTACTCATGGAATGGGTTGAGTGTTAGAGCTGACAACCCCAAGGCACACCCCATGCCCGTTGCTGCCAGAATGGTAGGGGTGGTGTGTTAGAATTGGAAGTCCTAACACTACATTTCCCTACTTTTGTCACTTTAACCCTAACCAGTGCATTAACAAAGTATTTTTGCAATGAATATATAATATAATATAATATAATATATCTACATGCATTTATAGAATGTACTTGGGAAGCCATTAGAGCTGTAGTCCCTAGCCAAGGAACGTAGTCATCCTGTACTTCCTGTCTTGCATAATAGGCACCCTTTATCTATTGTCCTGTGTAGACTAAAGATGACCACCAGCAAGCTGCTCTGAGTCCAAGCCCATCTGTTCAACCCCCCCCCCCAAGATTACTACAGTGGCTATGAGATGTATGAATTCCATGGGTACCAGGTGGTCTGCAGGCAGGTAAGCCTGCTCAATTTATAAAAAACAAAGTTGAAACCCACAGCTGTTTGGGAGTGGTGGTGCAAACAAATGCTCCATCCCTGTGGTCTACTGCTCAGACATGAGCCCTTTCCTGAGTCCCACCTAGCTAGAGCAACCCACCCTTCTGACAGCTGTGGTAACTACTGGGTGCTAGTACTGAGAACAAAAATGGGAAGTTACTTTTTGCACACAGAGCCACCTGTAGCACAGTCACGTGGCTGTGTTAATTCAAAGAAATAAAAAAAGGAAAAGTGATCTTGCAGCTAGCTTGCCGCACTGACTGCTGATCATCATCCTTCCTGGCAATCGCAATCAGCACTGTGATCTGGCCGGACCATCCACCACACAATACAGGCACAGCAGAGCCTGTGGGGGAAATATTTATTTAAAATATGAACTGCACCTGCAAAGCAAGTAATCCAGGGCATATTAAAAGGGGAGCCATGAATCTGCCAGACAACACCAACATCAGGCAGAACCAGCAAGCAGTCATCACCTCCCTTCAGCCTCCACAGCAACTACCACAGCTCACTGCAACAGCACCCTCTAGGCAGAAGAACTGCATTGCAGGTCTCTAGCACCAAAGCAGCACATCATCAGCACCCAGTGATTTGAACTGAAGAATTGCAGTCAAGTAAGTACAAAAAGCACAAGATTAAGAAATGTTTTTTTCTTCTCCTTTTAAGGACATCGAACCTACAGACCAGTGTAATGTTAACTACCACATCAATAATTACTGGCAACATTGCATCAACTGGATGTGTGCCAGAACTGAACACATCAAAGGAAGACTTTGATTCTTACTTGTAGCAGTTTGATCTCTGGCTGGAACATGCTGGTTAGAGGTGAACACAATTAGAGATGACAAAAAGGTTGATGTCTTCGTAGCAGTTTTGGGACCCAAAGCCTATGGACGTCTTAAAAGTCTCACTGCACCTGCCAAGCTGGTGGACATGCAGTAGATCAACTCACCGAGACACTTGCACAGCATTTCAAACCCAAGCCGCTCCTCATTGCAGACCATTTTTGTTTTCATCATCGGAACTGAGAGGAGGGGGAACTCTTGCTGACTACATTATTGCATTGAAGTATCTAGCAAGTACCTGTGAGTTTGAATAGTTTCTGGATGATGCCCTATGGGAACAGTTCATCTGCGGTCTGAGAGGAGAAGCCTATCATAAATGGCTTTTGTCAGAAAAAGTCTTAAAATTCAAATCAGCCTGTGATATTACACTCACTTTGGAGTTTCCCTGGAAAGACACCAGGGAGCTAGTGGGACATTCTGAACCACCAAGGAGTGTGGTTCACAGGGCCACCCATATGCCAGGACCAAAGGGACATTCCAGACCACAAAGTGGTCCACTACCAGTTTGTCAGCAACCACAAACATCTCGGAAGCCAGCACCACAGGCCAGTTCCACAAAGTTGAAAAAACTTTGTTACCCATGTGGGGATAACAACCAGCAAAGCACATACTGATTTCAACAAAAAAAATGCCACAACTGTGGAAAAGTGGGTTATCTACCGAGAGTGTGGAAAAGTGCATCATGGACTGCTCATGCACAGTATGTCATAGACACCATGCCAGAAACTGTTCTCTGTCTATGCAATGCAAGGAAATCGAGAGGGAATCTGCCTTCAGATCGAGTTGACACCGGGGTGTCAGTATATACTGTGCCAAAACACATCTACAAAGAGAACCTTAAGAAGTGCCAATTGCAACCATCACATATTCAGCTTATGTCTTATACTGGAGAGCGAATCCCTGTTCTGGAGGAGATTCAGGTACCAATCACCTACAGTACGAGGAAGAAGCATGGACCTTGCCTCTAGTGATTGTGCAAGGAGAAAGATCTTCATTACAGGGAAGAAACTGACTCGAAAATATCAAGCTGAACTGGGAAAACATCTTCACCTTACAAACCGTGATCAGAGTACCACAAGATGCAGTGAGAAAGGTATTGGACAAACATAGTTTTTCAAATATCATTTTTCAAATATCTCTGAAATTGTATTTTCCAGGATGACTATGACACAATCTGGGATTTCAAAGCAAAGATCCAAATTCGAATGTGAGCCGCTCCAACTTTCCACAAGCCTTGACCAGTATCCTATATCTTAAAGGAAATGGTAGAGAAGGAACTGGATCATCTGGAAAGTCATGGTATCATGTCATGAGTAGAGAGAAGTGACTGGACAGCTTCTATCATTTTGGTACTGACGCAAGACAAAGCAGTGAGGCTGTGTGGTGACTACAGGGTTACAGTGAACTGCTGTATAGCGCTAGATGGAAGCATACTCATTACACAATGCAGAGGACGTGTTTGCCTCATTAGCAGGTGGAAAATTCTTTATCAAGTTGGACTTATCCCTTGGCACCAGCAGTTGGAATTAGAACCAGAGTCAGAGCCATATCTCACCATCAACACCCACAAGATACTTTATTGATGTCACAGGCCCACACCTATGGGGCAGGATTCCCTTGGTTTACAGTGAACTCTCCGTCCTGAGTGCAGCCTGAACAGTGTGGGTCAGGACCCCCGTCCTTCCAGGCACTCGCTGAGTTTACAATTGAATGTCTGCCAGAAGATCACAGGCTTCTTTCTCTCTCTGTGTGAGGGGTGAAAATACAGCCTTGAGTCTGTGTTCCTGGGAGAGAACCCTTTTGGCCACTCCACAGTGAGAAAGAAAAGCCACAGTCATTTACAGGCCTTCAGGGTGCCCTATAAACCCTATGTGTGTCTATTCCAGTGAAATGCAGAGACCAGTTCAAACTCCACAGACCACTCTGTTAGACCTTGTGTATCTCCCCCTGCATTCACAGAGTCTCTTCTTGTGTTCCATCCTGGTAACATTTAACCTTTAAGCATTAGGTCAGGTGTGAGATTGTTTGAACAAAACCCTTTCAGTCTTACACACACAACAGACAATTTCAGAGATATTTGAAAAATGATGCCAAAGGCTTTACTAATATTGATTAGATAATATAATTTAACATATAAACAGCAGTCAAAGATTGGCTACAGGATGTAAGAAATAGAAGTTGGACAATATACAAAAAAAAACTTATACTTAACTTTCCTAAATCTAACATATTGTGTTTACCTTGTTCCAGTTGTGGCTGATGTAGTTAGAGCCCAGTAGAATTGTCCTGGTTACCTGTCTTGTTGTGGAATTCAAAATGGGGGGTCCCATTTGATCAGTTTCTCATCCCAAACAGAACTGAATTCAGCAAGGCTTTCTCTGACTTTTCAAAGGCAAGTTCAAAAGCGCTGCCTCTAGCTTGCCCTATTGAGTTTGGCTGGCATTTGTCATATGGCTGCAAAGAACCAACCAGATCTCTGTGTTTTGATTTAAAAATTCAACTGCTGGAAGGTTCTCTTTGTCCCCCCCAACCCCATTTTTCTGGTTAGGACAAAAGAAACCAGTATTTACTCCTACTTTGTGTTTGAGACACTATGGCACCACCCCCTGCTGAGATAGCTGGCCCAAGGCCTTTGTCTTCCTTCTTTTTCCACAGAACTATTCAGACTTAAGTGGCTTGGCTTTTTAAACTTCTAATTACCCTCCCATTAACTGAAACTGCTTCACCCAGGCACAGTTTTCTGAAAACAAAGAACCAGTTAAAACTAGCAGAACAGACCCAAGAAATATTCCATGAAAACAGAAGTTACAGAGAAAAAAAAAACAGTCTTGACCCACCCCATAACAACAAAAGGAATATTAACCATAAAAACACAGAAATATGTATGGTGTGATTCTTCCACACACCTCCCTCCTTAAATGGAACCTGAGGAAACATGTCCCTTTTTACATGGCATGGTTTCCATCAGTTCTGTCCCTTACTCTGACTGGCGGGATAAGCCATCTGCGTTGGTATTTTCAGGCATTGACCTATGTGTGATGTTCATGTCATATGCTTGTAATGCAATACTCCATCTTAGGAGCTTCCCATTTGTCTTCCCCATCTGGTTCAGCCATTTTAGAGGGTTGTGGTCTGTTTGTACCTCGAAGCTCCTCCCCTAGAGGTAGGGCTCTAATTTCTTCAGCAACCACACCAGTGCAAGACGCTCATTCTCCACATTGGAGTATGCCTGCTTGCATGGCAGCAACTTTTTACTGAGGTACACAATGGGGTGATCTTTCCCATGCTGGGATGTCTGGCTGAGGACTGCTCTAATCCCCACATCAGAGGCATCAGTCTGTACTGCAAATGGATGGGGGAAGTCTGGGCTGGCCAGTACTGGGGCACTGCACAGTGCTGATTTCAGCTGTGTGAAGGCCTTCTCATATGCTGGGTCACATTTCACTCTCTCTTAGGCTGTCTCTTTTTTAATAGGTCAGATAAAGAAGCTGCCAAGGTGCTATAGTTGGGTACAAATTTTCTGTAGCGCTCCGCTGTTCCAAGGAAGTTCCTTACCTGCTTTTAGGTCTCAGGCATGGGTCATGCTGCAATTGCCTCTATTTTTGCTTGGTTTGGGTGGAGTTGCCCCCCCTCCCACTACGTGTCCCAAATAGATCACCTCTGCCATAACCATCTGGCACTTGTTTGCTTTCACAGTTAGTCTAGCTACCTGTACTCTGCTCAGCACGTCTCTCAGATGGGTCAGGTGCTCCTCCCAGATATGGCTGAATATGGCAATGTCATCTAGGTATGCCACTGAATAATCCTCTGTACCATGCAGTACCTGATTCACCAACCAATGGAAGGTGGCAAGGGCATTCTTCATCCCAAAGGCCATGATCTTAAATTCGAATAGGCCTATGAGGGTGATGAAGGCTGACCATTCCCTGGCCCTGGCCATCAGTTCTACTGGCCAGTATTCCTTGATAAGTTCTATAATGATTAGGTAGGTTGTTCAGCAGCTTGTCTGTGCAGGGCATTGGGTGGGCATCAGACTTTGTGATGGCATAGAGCCCATGA
Source organism: Neoceratodus forsteri (assembly GCA_016271365.2). Taxonomy (NCBI): domain Eukaryota; kingdom Metazoa; phylum Chordata; order Ceratodontiformes; family Ceratodontidae; genus Neoceratodus; species Neoceratodus forsteri. The sequence goes on along the minus strand of CM057455.1, from coordinate 303,053,975 downwards.
TATTCTACTCAGAGGCATGTTGTCCTATCCGGCTTGGGGACAAGGATTACAGGTGAGGCCCAGGGACTGCAGGATCCAGCATCTCTTCCACCTCCCTCCTAAGATCTTTTAGGACTGCATCAGACACCCAGTAGGCTGTCCAACATATGGGTGCCTGGGAACCAGTTCCCATGTCATGAACTGCTAGCAAGGTATGTCCAGGGTTGGATGTAAACAAAGGGGCAAAGTCCTGTAAAACTTTCCCTACCTCCTGGGCCTGATCAGGTATCAACTGTGGAGACAGCTTAATAGCCTCAACAGATGACTCCCACTTGCTCTCAGCTAGCATGCCATCTCATCCACAGGACTGCAAACTGCAAATACCATATCAGCCGTATTGCAGTAGGGCTCCATCATGTTCACATGGTACATGCTGTGGGTGTGTCTCCAGTCAGGTAACTCCACAAAGTAATTTACTTCATTTTCCTGTTGGACTATCTTGTATGGTCTCACCCACTCTGCCTGCACCTTTTCCTTCCAGACTGGGATCAGAACTATGACTTCCTGTCTACTCTTTACTAGCGAGCTCTGGCTCAGTGATCGTACCATGTCTATTGTCTCTGCTGGGCACTTGACAGGTTGCTCTGGGCCATGCCCATTAGCTCCTTCAGCTTTTCCCTAAACGTCAAGACATACTCCACTATTGGAGTCCCATGGGTGGCATGCTTGCCTTCCCAATCCTCCTGTATCAACTCTGGGTGCCCCCACACCCTACGTCCATGCAAAAACTTGAAGGGGGAAAATCCTGTCAACTTTTGAGGCACTTCCCTGGAGGCAAACAGCAGGTGGGGAAGGTATCTCTCCTTGTCCCATCCATGCTGTCCTGCAAATGCCCTGAGCATGGTTTTCAAGGTACCATTAAATCTTTCTACCAGTCTGTTCACCTGTGGGCGGTAAGACGTCATGCACCTCTGCAGCACCCCACACCTCTCCTACAAACACTTCATCAGGTCCGACATGAAGTTACCCCCTTGATCAGGGATAACTTTCTGTGGAAACCTTACATGGGAGAAAATGCCTATCAAGGCATCCGCTACTTTTCCTGCCTTAATGGAGGACAGGGTGACTACCTGCGGATTTCAGGTGGCATAATCTACCACCACCAGGATATACCTTTTTCCAGAGGAGCTTGGGGTATTCAAAGGACCAACAATATCCCTTCCCACATTTTGGAAAGGTTCCTCCACAATAGGTAAGGGAATGAAAGCAGCTTCTGTTTTTCTTCATGCCTTTCTTATTCACTGACACTGGTGACAGGGTCTGCAGTATTCTTTCACCTGCATGGTAAACTTGGGCCAATAAAAATTATGAGGTAATTGCTGTATAGTGCAAACAATGTCCAGATGCTCGGATACAGGAATATCATGCACCATCTTGAGCAATAACTCATGGTATCCCCGGGGAACGACAAGCTGTCTGCCCATCACCCCTCCACCCACATGTCCTGTGTGTATAACAGGTTACTGTCCCATAAAACATTGTTTTATGTCACCCCCTTGTGTCCCATCAGACGCTGCACAGGCCCTCAGCTTCTCTAAGCTAGGGTCAGTCCCCCGAGCTGCTGCAAAGTCATCACACTTTCCCATAGCATGGGACATGTCTCCTTCAGCTCCCAGACTGAGGTTCACAGCTGCAGTGTTCAGGGATTCAGCATTACAGCAAGCCCCAGCACTCTTGCTATCTGTTACCCCTCCCTCCTCAGAGTCAACTTCAGTAGCTGTCTGGTGAATGACTACTCGGGAGGGTTCCATCTCCCTTTTCTCATCCTCCCCAGCAAGAGATACAGGTTGGTGGACCAGCCTCCCACTCTCTCTTGCATGAGCTTCTGTGGGGTTCGGGAGATCACATGAGGCCTTAGCCATCAGGCTTCAGGTAATGGCACATACCACTCCCTGCTGAACATCATTCCCTTGGATAACATCCACAGGGAGAGTGTCTGCTACAGCCACCTTTCACACTTTTTCTCTTGCATCACACCAGTCAAGGATAACATTGGCTAGTGGCAGGATTTCTTCTCCTCAGTGAATCCCTTTATGGACACAAACTGATTTGGCAGGAGTTGCTCAGGCCCAACCAAATCCCCTTTACTGGAGTAAGAGATGCCCCACTGTTCCTTAACCCTCGGGTCTGCACCCCATTCACTGTAACTGGATGCACGTGCTCCCTCATATTCACTGGAAAAGTCTCAGGGATACAACTGGCAACCAGTTCAGCTGGAGGGACCCCTTTTACTCCATCTTTTTAGGACACTGGCTGGTTATATGCCATGGCTTTTTACTGAATCAACAATCATCATTTTTCTTTTCCCCAAAATCCCATTTGGGTACACTGTGGTCCCCCTCTTTCTGCAATGGTAACGAGGGTTTTAGCTTCCCTGAAGGTGTGCTTCTCCCTCTTGCCACTGCAGTCCCTGCTCCCACACTTCCCTTCAGAGCAGGCCTGCTCCTGGCATATCGGTCAGAAAGCTCAGCAGCTTGTTTTGCTGTCTGAGGGACCTTGCCATCTAGCCAGGTTTTCAGTTCTGCTGGACAAGCCCAAAAGAACTGTTTCAACAATATGACTTCCTCAATTGCTTCCACAGAATTAGCTTTTACCCCTACCACCAACATTTTAAAAACAGGCATTGTTTTGAGGTGAGTTCCTAAAAGCACATTTCAAGGCCCTTCCTGAGCTTCCAAAATTTCACTCTGTAGGCATCTGGATTTAAATCGTACTTTTTTGATGAAGCCATTTTGAGTTTATCATAGTCCTGGCTGTCAGCAATGTCAATTTGCCCCAGCACCTCAAGTCCCTTACCAGTAAGTAACACGGATAATTGAAAGCTCCAGGCCTCCTTGGGTATTTTTGCCTGAATGCAGACCTTTTCAAATGAAGTAAAAAAATCTTTCATGTCCTCCCCTTCTTTAAATTCTGCAATTAATTTAGCATTTAGCATGTACCCCAGGCCTGGAGTTTCATTTTCAACCCCGCCACATACCTTTTCTGGTGCTTGTTGAAGCCCTAGTTTCTCTAGCTCAAATTCCTGTTGGTGTTGTTTGCCCTACAGCTCTATTTTAAGATCCAGCTTTCTCTGCTCGAGTTTTCTCAGCTTGAGCTCCCTTTCACACTGTTTTTCTTGCATGGCGAGCTGTTTGTCCTGCATTGCAGGCTCCAATTTTTTCCTCTCCAATTGGAGCTTTATCCTTCCCAGTTCAGAATCTGTGGTGACTTTCCCTGAGTGCTGTGACTCCTGGTTCATTCCAGTCCTCCTTGCCTCTGTCCTGGATCTAGTCACTGCGATTCAGTCAGCTGCCAAGAGGACTTCTATGAGGTGCTTTTTAGCGCACCCCTCATAATGGACCCCCTCTCCTGGCACAGCTGTTTCAGCTGTTCCACAGTGTAGATACTGTAGCTGGAAGCCATCTTCCCTCCCTACGCTGCCACTGGTCTAACTTAACACTGCAACCAAAAAAACTAAAACAAAAAAAATTGGGTAGGGAAACTATTCTGTAACCAGTTTTCCCCTTTACTAATTTCTGCCCTCTTTTGTGTGTGGTTTGCTAAAATAATTCACAATCCCATATGCTGGCACCAATCTGGTCACAGGCCCACTCCTGTGGGGCAGATTCCCTCAGTTTACAGTTAATACCCTGAGTGTAGGCTGTGTGTGGTGTCTGTCAGGAAGCCCCCCCCCCCGTCCTTCCAGGGCACTCACAGGGTTTACAGCTGAGCATCCACCAGGAGGTCCCAGGCTTCCTTCTCTCTGTGCGGGGGGGTGAAAATACAGCCTCAAGTTTGTGTTCCTTGGAGAGAAGCCTTTTGGCCATAGCACAGTGAAAAAAAAAAGCCACAGGTGTTTACAGGCTTTTGGGGTGCCCTATAAACCCTATTCATGTATTTTTATAGGGAAATACAGAAACTGGTTCAAACCCCACAGACCACTCCATGAGACCTTGTGTATCTTTCCCCTGCACTCACAGAGTCCCTTCTTGGGTTCTGTCCTGGTAGCATTTGGCCATTAAGTCTTCAGTCAGGTGTGGTATTGTTTGAACAAAATCCTCCAAAACTTATACACGCAACAGACAATTTAAGAAGTGTTTGTAAAATTATGCCAAAGGCTTTACTAATATCTATTAAATAATTGAATTTAACATATAGTATAAATAGCATTCAAAGACTGGTTACAGGATTTAAGAAATAAAAGTTGGACAATATACAAAAAAAGCTTAACACATGAGGTTCCTAAATCTAACATAAAGTTTCTACCTTGTTCTAGTAGCATGCTGATGCAGTTAAGAGTCCAGTAAAATTGTACTGGTTACCCATCTTGTAGTAGAATTCAAAATGGGGGTCCCATTTGATCAGTTTCTCATCCCAAATGGAAATTAATTTAGTAAGCCTTTCTCTGGCTTTTCAAAGGTAAATTCAAAAGTACTGTCTCTGGCTTGCCCTATTGTGATTGGTTGGCCTTTGTCACATGACGGCAACAAACCAACTGACTCGCAATATTTTGATTTTTTTTTTTGGCTGCAGCCACCCGCCGGGATCCGACTCAGTCACGGACCTCCAGGCTCCCACCTCCTACATTGCCTGCACTCTCCCCAGCACCCCTGGCTTTGCCCCCAGGAGGTGGGATCATGGCACCCTCTCTTATGGTGCTGCTATCCTAGGGACTATCTGGGAGAGCCGGCTAGGAGGCTGATTGAAGCCAGAGGTGAGGCTTCATGGAGGCGGGCCCATCTGCAAGTTTTTCCCCCTATGCAGGGGCCGGGACATGCAATGACGGTCAGCGTCCGTCCCGCCTCCCAATGTACTGGCACCAGCACTGTGGTACATCCGGCCTTCACTGGGTGTCCGTAGTGCAACGGACACTCAACCCCCCTCCCCCCTGGAGAAGGAGAGCAGTCGCGGGATGCTCAATCCTTCTCCCCCGGCTGGCCCTTAAGACATCTGGATCTGTTCCCTAACCCGGGTTGTCAGCGCCGCAGGTTGGCACTCTGCCCCTGTGTCAGTGGGCCGGCTTCAATGTTTTGATTTAAAAATTCAGCTGCTGAAAGGCTCTCTCTCTGTCCCCCCTCCCCCTTTTCTGGTCAGAAAAAATAAACCAGTTTTTAATGTTACCTTGTGTTTGAGACACCATAGAAGTTGACGTTGACGGCAGATAAGGACCTCAAGGCCCATCCAATCTGCCCATTTCTTTTTCTGCCTTATAAATGTGCTATCGGCCTTTGCTCTGTCAATGGCCTATCTATTCATACTCATCTGTATATCTCTCTTTTATGCCTATCCCATGCCTGTTTGAAGCCCTGCACTGTATTCACATCCACCACTTCCAGAGGTAGGCCATTCCATGCATCCACCACCCTTTCTGTGAAAAAGAACTTCCTCACATTACCCCTTAATCGGCCTCCCTCTAATCTCATGCTGTGTCCTCTTGTCCTACTATTTTTCTTATATTGAAACATGTTAGACTCTTTTCACCTTGTTAATGCCCTTAAGGTGTTTGAATGTTTCGATCATATCACCTCTCTCCTCCTTTGCTCTAGGATACATACTGAGCTCCATTAATCTGTCCTCATATGTTTTCTGATGCAGTCCCTGCACCATTTTGGTTGTCCTTCTCTGACTGCCTCAATTTGGCTAATGTCCTTGTGAAGGTGTGGCCTCAGTACTGCACGCAGTACTCCAGATGGTGCCTAACCAGTGTCTTGTAAAGAGGTTATTCACTCCCTCTTACGACTTTGATACCACACCCTAACTTCCCCTAGCCTTACCTACTGCTTTAGTGGTCTGCTTGATGATTTCAGGTCATCGGTGATGATGATGCCCAAGTCTCTCTTCTTCCCTGTGACTGCCAGCAACTCCCTCCTAGCCTATAGGTGGCTTCAGGGTTTCTTCCCTATGTGCATGATCTTGCACTTCCTTGCATTAAACCCCAGTTGCCACTCTTCCGACCATTTTGCTAGTTTATCCAGATCTCTGCTCATTCTGCCCACCCCATCTGATCATCCACTCTGTTGCAGATCTTGGTGTCATCTGCAAACAGACAACCTACCCTCCAGTCCATCTGCAATATCACTGATGAAGATATTGAAGAGGACTGGCCCCAGGACTGATCCCTGAGGTACCCCACTTGTGACTTGCATCTCTTCTGACTGTATACCATTTACCACCACTTTGTTTTCTGCCTGTCAACCAGTTTGCCACCCAGTTGACCAACTTCTGACCCACTCCAAGCCTACCCAGCTTATTAATCAATCTTCTATGTGGAACAGTATCGAAGCTTTGCTGAAGTCAAGGTATGGCATCAACTGCCCCCTTGGTCCACCACTCTGGTTACCCAGTCAAAGAAATCTATGAGATTAGTTTGACAGGACCTTTCTTTTGTAAACCCATGCTGTCTTGGATCCTGTGCTCCTATGGATTCCAGGTGTTTCACTATCCTTTCCTTAAGGAGTGCCTCCATAATCTTGCCAACTACTGAGGTAAGACTGACTGGTCTGTAGTTCCCTGCCTCCTCCCTGCTACCACTCTTGTAGAGTGGGATCACATGAGCCCTTCTCCAGTCTTCTGGGACTTCTCTTGTGCTCAGAGACTCACTAAACAGTTCTGATAATGGCTCTGCCAGTTCCACCCTTAGCTCATTTAGAACCCTGGGTTGTATGCCAACAGGTCCCATTGCCTTGTCCACCCTGAGCTTATTGAGCTCTTGTAAGACCCTTTCTTTTGTGAAGGGACTAGTGCTCACCTCCCCCCCCCCCGTGTCCATGGTGCTGAGCTGTGGGCCCTGACCTACCTCCTCTTTAGTAAATACTGAGCAGAAGTATCTATTTAGGATAGATGCTTTTACATGGTCTTCCTCCTCACACGCCCCTATCTCCTTTGATCTAAATAATACCCCACTGGACTATCTCCTTCACTAATGTATCTATAGAAAGTCTTGTCACCTTCTTTACTGTCTGTGCTAGTGTTTCTCGGTTTGGGCCTTTGCCTGCATTACTGCCTTCCCTGCTTCCCTTAGGGAAGTTTGGTATGCCTCCTATCTTCATCCCACTGTGTTCCTCATATTTCCTGAAGGCCAGCCTTTTGGCTCTGACCTTTCTGCTACTATTTTGAGAACCAAAGTGGTTTTCTTCTTCTTTTGCAGTTCCTTTTCTCTCTAACACAATGGGATGTTGCTTCAAGTATTGCATCCTTAATGCTTGCCCACTTTGCCTGTACCCCCTCACCTGTATTTCTTTTTGCCAGGGATAGCTTAACTCTGTTGGCCATCTTATCAAAGTTAGCTCCTCTGAAGTCCCATATTTTTGCCTTGGAATGGGATGATTTAGTTGTAGTGGCCAAATTGAACCATACCATGTGATGGTCACTGGCCCCGAGGTGACCTTCAACCTGGAGATCTGTGATCCTTTCCCTGTTTGTCAGTACTAGATCTAGGATAGTCCTGTCTCTTGTGGGTTGTTGTACCAGTTGTTTGAGGCCTTTCCCCTGCAGGGAATCCACCATGTGTCGAGTTCTGGCAGATGTTCCTACTGGTATTGGCCAATCTGTATCTGGCATGTTGAAGTCTCCCATTATCAGAACCTCCCCTTTAGCTGTTATGTTTTGTATATCTTCTAACAGTAATGTGTCTATGTCCTCCCCCTGGTCTGAGGGTCTGTAGACAACCCCAGTTCTTATGGCTGTCCCATTTCCTGTTTCCAGGGTGACCCACCATTCTTCTGGCTCCTTATGTGTATTCTGAATTTCTGTAGCTTTGATATTTTCATTGACATACAGGTCCACTCCACCCCCCCTTTTTGCACCTCGGTCTCTTCTGAACAGTACATAGCCAGGTACTGAAGTCTCCCAAGTGTGGTTACTGGTAAACCACGCCTGTTAATTGCTACTATGTCCAGTTTAGCTCTGTCATTATTGCCTGCAGGTCTGGGATCTTGTTTCCCAGATCATGCAGCATTTGTGTACATGATTTTCCATTGGTCATATTTCAGTGTGTTAGTTGCTGGGTGAGGTCTGAATTTCCTGTGCATCGTATGGGGAGCTGGACCTTTTTCCTTACCTGGTAATGCAAATGAACTGCAAACATGCTGAACTCCTGTTTGACCACTAGCTGAGGGGGGAAGGGTGTTCTTTTCATTTGACGTATGGGGTGCTGCACCCCTCTCCCCATTTGCTAGTTTAAATATTCTGCAAAGATGTCAAACTTCTGCCCCAATGCACTGACTCCCTCCTTAGTCAGATGCAGTCCATCAAATTTAAAGAACATTCGCTCCCAAAACTGTTGCCAGTTCCCTACAAATTTGCGTCCCTGTTCCTGGCACCAGCCATTGAGCCATGGCACCACCCCCCGCTAAGGTAGCTGGTCCAAAGCCTTTGTCCTGCTTCTTTTCCCACAGAGCTATTCAGACTTAAATGGCTCAGCTTTTTAGCTTCTAATTACCCTCCTATTAACTGAAGCTTCTTCACCCAGGCACAGTTTTCTGAAAACAAAGAATCAGTTAAAACTAGCAGAATAGACCCAAGAAATATTCCATGCCAACAGAAGTTACAGAGAAAAAAAAAACAGGCTTGACCAACCCCATAACAACAAAGGGAATATTAACAATAAAAACACAAAAATACGTCTTGGGGTGAGTTCATTACAACTGATATCATCTCTTGGCCTATGGAGTTTTGACAGTGCCAGCAAGTTTCCAGCACACAAATGACAAGATACTACATGGGCTGGACTGTGTAGTCTGCTTTATGGATATATCTTGGTAACAGCAACTCACAGTGAAAGAGCATCTGACCATCCTGGACCAAGTCCTGTTCAGATTGCAGTAGTATGGACTGAGAATGAAGCCAGCCAAATGTCAGTTTCTACAAGATTCTGTTGAGTACCTAGGCTATCGGATTGACACCCAGGGCCTACACCCAACAGACAGCAAACTGGTTCATAGGTTCATAGGTTTGGTACAAGTTTGAGGGACTAGCCCAGAACTCGCCACCTTTAACCAAGGTGGAATCTATACTTACTGTCTCCCATATATACATCCAAATTAACCTTGAACTGCATTAAGTTTGAGCTCAATACCACCTCTTGTGGAAGGGTGTTCCAAATTGGAACTGCTCTCTGGGTGAAGAAACGATTTCTCTTTTCTGTGCTATGAATGGATGATTTTAATCTCAAATTGTGTGATCTGGTATTTCTTTCAGAAGGATACCATTCCAGACAGATGGTTTCAAACAGCATTGGATCTCTAGAGGCACGAAAAATTAAGCATTGGTCCCCCCCATAAAGAGCGATATTCCAACGAATAGAGATTCAACGCTCTCAACCTTTCCCCATAGCCTAATGTATCCAAATTTTCTATATTTCTGGTAAACCTATGTTGTATTTTTTCAACAGCCACTATATCTTTTGCTGATGGTGCACATAAAGAAGAGCAATAATCTAAGTGTGGTCGTACTATACTATTATAAATTGGTATTAACACTTCTGCAAATGTATGGCAGCTTAGATTCAATGCTAAGAAGTGCAAGGTAATGCACTTGGGAAACAAAAACCCAAGGAAAGAGTACACAATGGGGGGTGAGATACTAACAACAACAAAAATGGAAAGGGACCTGGGGGTAGTCATATCAGATTACCTAAAGGTGGGCAAGCAATGTGAGAGGGCAGTAAGAAGGGCTGGGAGGATACTGGGATGCAGAGAGAGGCATCACCAATAGAAAACAGGAAGTTGTTATCCCTCTGTACAGACAGCTGGTGAGACCCCATCTGGAGTATCATGCGGCAGTTCTGGAGACTCAATCTCCGAAAGACATAGACAGGATGGAAGCTGTCCAGAGGAGGGCACTAAAATGGTGCAGGTCTGCACCAGAAGACATATGAAGAGAGACTTAAGGAGCTTAATATGTATAGCCTCAAGGAAAGGAGGGAGAGGGAACAGTATAGAAACTTCAAGTACCTCAAGGGAATCAACAAAGTCCAAGAGGGTAGCATCTTTCAGAAAAGAGGTGTGCAAGAACAAGGGGCACAATTTGAAGATAGAAGGGGGTGGCTCAGAGGTAATGTAAGGAAGTATTTTTCACAGAGAGGGTTGTGGATGCATGGAACGGCTTCCGGAGGAGGTTGTGGAGTCAAAAACAGTGGTGGAATTCAAGCATGCATGGGACAGTCATAAGGCAATTCTAGGGGGTTGGGGTAGGAAGAAGTAGGCTGCTGGTTAACTAGGATCTGCAGCTTATCTATTAGGTAGGGAAATGGGCAGACTAGGTGGGCCAAGTGGTCCTTATCTGCCATCAAATTCTATGTTTCTAACGTTTCTATGCTTGTCGACTTTTAATGTTTTTCAAAATGCAATATGTCAATTTGTGACTTTTTTTATTGTTTTGTTTATATGTTTTGTAAACTTTAAATCATTTGTAATATGAACTCCTAGATCCTATTCAGTGGTGACTACTGTTAACAAAATATTATTCATATAGTAATTATGTAACTTACTATTTTTACCTAAATGCATAATCTTGCATTTGGAGATATTAAAATTTAACTGATTTTCCTTGGCCCATTTGGATAGGATATCCAAGTTATTTTGAAGTAGATATACAGAATTCATATAATTAGCAACATATCCCAATTTGCAATCATCAGCATACTTATTCAGCCAGACCCCTTGTGTGGTCTGCATAGTAGAGACAACTAGGTTGAATCAATTAATTAATAAATCAAAGTCTTTATTTAACCAGGCAATCACCGTTGAGCAAGCTCATTTTCGAGGTGAACCTGGGTTTGTTAACAAGGAACAAGGGACAATATACATGGGATGCAACACACAAGAAAATAGTAATAATACAAATAAAGTGAGATACAATAATACAGTATATACAACGTATCAGCAGGTAGCATTGACAGTAGTATATGTTTGGAACAGAAGATACAGCTGGTTTTGGGTAGGACACAATTTTTCATAAAAGTAAAGAAATATACATATCAGGTGCACCGAATACAAATAAAACCTAATATAAAAAGATATATAGTGATACGGTATGGAGAATTTAGAGCTGGAACCAGGGTCAAAGGAATGTGGAAGGGACAGATATGGGGGTAGAAAAAGGGGAGAGGGAAGAGTCGATTATAGATGTGATCAGTCTTTTAACAGTAGCAATTAGAGTGTGCTTGGACTTATAGGAGTCACTATTTAGGGTAGACAGGCACAGAACTCCTTATTATGATGTTGATGTAGAGATTTAAAAGCTGCTAGGCTGATGGGGTGAGTTAATTTCAAAGTTTTTTGCAGCTTGTTCCACAGTTGAGGGAGCACAAAGCTGATGGCTGCTCTGCCAATGCGAGATTTTGCTTTGTAAACATAAAGGTAGATATATGAGGTGCTTCTCAGGGCATACTTCCCCAGAGTGCACAAAGGTAAACAGACAGAGATATACTGGGGAAGTTTATTTGAGATAGCTTTGTATGTCCAAACCGCAGCTTTATTTTGCCATCTGTAAGCAAGGGATGACCATCCCACTGCCGTGTACAATGCACAGTGGTGGGTTGAGTATGGAAGACCTGTGATAAATCTTATGGCTCTGTGATAAAGTGTATCGAGTTTGGCTAGGGTACCTGCAGGTCTCTGACTATATAGAAAGTCCATGTGAATCCAATAGGGAAAGAAAGGTAGTTTGAACCAGTTTCAGTTTAGCGCCCTTGTGAGGAGATTATTAATCCTAAAGAACAGACCAAGTCTTTGTCTAAGTTTCTTGCCAGTTCTTCTAAGTGATCTGTGAAAGTAAGTCTATGGTCTAATCAGACCCCAGGTACTTGAACTTTGGCACTGGTCCAACTGCTCACCTAGAATGGTAGTGATCTGAGGGAGTGTCCCAGCACTTGCAGGATTTATTGCATTTTGAAGGGGCGAGAGGAACATTGCTTTGGGTTTTTTTGCATTTAAGAGCAGTTTCTGGTTTATAAGCTGATGTTGCAGCAGATTAAATTCATTTTGAAGGGCTTTACAGGCTGCTTCAGGTGTGGGGCTACTAGCATAGAGTACCATATCATCCGCGAATAGGTGTATTTGTGCTTCTTTGATGGGGCATCTACGTTGTTAATATAAATGGTGAAGAGCAAGGGACCAAGAATGGAACCTTGCAATACACCCTTCAATAGGGGTTTTGGTGGTGAAACTTCCTCTTCTGCCTTTACTTGTTGAAGTCGTCCTGAGAGGTAGTTGGAGAACCATTTAAGGGATAGGGAATCCAAACCAATGTTCCGGAGGGACGACAGAAGCAGTCTGTGATCAACAGTATTGAACGCCTTGCTTAGGTCCAAGAAAACTGCGCAAAGTTTTTTTTTGTCTAATTCAAGCTGCCAGTTGTTTGTCACCTTGGCTGTAGCAGAGATTGTACTGTACTGTGCTCTAAAACCGGATTGTAACGGGTTGAGCAATTTTTCTGATTCCAGGTACTTCCAAAGCTGGGAGTTCACTATTTTCTCCAGCATCTTTGACAGGATTGGAAGTAGGGAGATTGGCCTGCAGTTATTGAGGTCACTAGGATCCTGACTTAAACAAAGGGACCACAAGTGCATTTTTCCATATGGGCGGTAGGTCACCGTGGGACAAGGATAAGTTGAAGAGATGAGTAATTGGGACTTCGAGGACATGGTAGCTGACCTTTAAGAAGTACAGGTCAATGAGGTCAGCCCCAGCACTTTTCCTAGTGTCCAGCTGAAGGAGAAGATCTTCGACTTCTTTCAGGGAGGTAGGCTGCAGAGAGAAGGATGGACTGGGGATAGTTTTTTCTTGTGTATCCAATCTAAGTTGTTGGCAGAGGATATTCACAGGAGAGAAGTCAAAGGCTAGCCCTGCAGTGGCAAAATGATTATTGAGAGCATCGAGGATAGATGGTCTGTCAGAGATGATAGTATTGTCGATCAATAATTTAGTAGGTAGAGAATTTACAGTGGTGTGACTTTCAATGTCTTTGATAGTCTTCCAGAATTTGGAGGCATTTCTTGAGGAGCTCTCCAGCTGAAAGCGGTAGAAATTAGCTTTGGCTTCTTTGATCATTTTCGTGCAGAGGTTCCTCACCCTCCGGAAAGAATTCCAGTCATTTATTAAACTAGTTTTCCTAGCAGATCTCCAGAGTACATCCCTACTCCGCAAAGCATCTTTCAGGTCTTTGATAAACCACCAACAGGATTTGTTTCTGGCACAAACTTTTACTATGGGAGCATACTTGTCGAGAGCCTCAGAACAATTCTGAGAAAATATCATAAGCCGTAGTCAGGGACTTGGCTAGATAGAAGTCCTGCCATCGCATGGATTCTCTTAAGTCTGATATATACCCATGGAGATCAAAGTTGTGTATGCACCTTTTAAAGGAGAATTTTGGTACAGTTGTGGATTTAAGAATGGATCTTACACACGCGATGATGCAATGGTCGCTAATATCAGAGAAAAAGACACCAGCATGGGAGAATAAATGGGGTTTGTTAACTAAAATGATATCCAAGAGAGTACTGTTATTTGGGTTGAGCTTGTTAGGACGAGTAGATTAATTTATTAGCTGTGGCAACCCAAGGGAATCACAGAACATTTTAAGTGGGGTGGATGCACTGGAGAGCCAGTCTAAGTTGAAGTCCCCGAGTATGATACACTCTGAAGATGCTGAACCCAGGATGTTTTTGAGATGTTTTAACAACTGTAGTCCAGCTGATGGGGTCTGTAGCATCCTTTATACATAATGAGACACCGGTGGCAATTTCAATCTTTAATGACAAGCTTTCAAATTCTTTTGGGACAGAGGCTGAGTCAATTATGGAGGCAGGGAATTTATCCTTGATGTAAATAGCTATCCCACCACCTCTGGTTTGCCTGTCGGCTCTGAACAAAGAGTAGGAGGGGATGATAACTTCGTTGTTACTGGTCACTGGTCGGAGCCAGGACTCCATAATCACCAGAACATCTGGAGCAGTATGACATACCCAGGCCTGAACAGAAGTGATTTTTTTTAATAGGCTACATACATTAACATGCAAGAATGTAAGCCCTTTGAGGCTTTGTAGCTCTGCTGGGGATTCCATGGGTGCCAGAGGGCCTGGATTAAGGTCAACATTTCCTGAGCATAGTAAAAGCAGGAACAAGAGTTTCCTGCAGAGTCCTTGGAAAAGTGTGGGTGGCTGGGTCTTCTTTTGGTTACGTGATTTGTCTGCGGCAGCATAGAGAGTTCTGAGGCTAGTTCCTAGTTTTCCTGATGCTGCATACACTAATACCCTGACCGAGAGAGTCAATGGAGTAGGGGAGAAGGTGGTAGCCCTGTGGGCAGGCTCTAGGACAGTTTCTGTATGCTGGTGCAGGTGAAGGACCAGCAGCGGGCTAGGGTAAGTTAGAGCACATACAAGTTCTTCTACTTGATAGGAAAAGTCCCGGTCGGACAATGTAAAAAGAGAGCCATTCTCCACTCTAGGAGTTATTTTTTGATTCATGTTCGGGTCCAATACATGTAAGATGGGCAGAGACAAGCATAGAAGCAGGCAATATGCCTTCATTATGAGACTATCACCCAATGGGCCCTACAAGTGCAGGCAAGAGAAGGGATTCTCAATGGAGGAGAATTTCTTAATCCTTGCAGAATACTACTATAGGCAGTGGAGCCTGAAGCAGTAATCCTTAAGTACAGCTCCTAGTCAGGCTAATAAGAAGAGTTCACCTGACTATAGAGTAGTACTAGGGGCAGAGAGGCTTTGAAGCAAATTTCTTAGCTACTACTCTGGAGCAGACTAAGTACTAGAGAGAGATCACCTGACTTAAATCAACTGCCTTAGCAAGACAGGATATGCTAGTCAGCAATAAGCAAACCTAAAGTACCAAAATGGTATGCCTCAGCAAGACAGAATGAGATAAAGCTGCTAGAAGGCTTAGTTGCAAAAAGGGGATGGGAGGAACAAGGGTGCCGGAAGATGGTAAAAGCTGAGGGGGCTGAGAATCAAAAGGGCACTTATGAGGGTACAAAGGGCACTTTTTATATACTAGTTTTTGCCATACAGAAATAAAAATGAAGTGGCTACCGCTCCTTTCACCCCCCTTCCCGGTTCCGGCACCTATGGGGAGGAATTGCAGTTGTGGACAGTAAGTAACCAATAAATTGAAACATCAGATAGGAGTGGGTGGAGACTGTGTGCATTTAAAGGAGGCCTGGGAGGGGGAGAGGGGGTGGAACGAGAAATCAAGAGGAAGTTTGCAGAGCTAGCACTGAATCAGTGCACATACAGTTGGAGAGAAACTGCAGCGGTGGGGAATGATAAGTTACTTTACACAGGCTGAGCAGAACAGGCTAAATTAAAATACATAAATTAGAAGCCGAGTACAGGGATGTAGGCTTACATTAAGCCTCACGTCTCAGGTGTTCCTGTCTCAGGTGAGTGAGACCAGCCAATCAGGGAGCTCTACACAGGCGTGGAGCCAATAGTGCTACCCTGAGAAGGCACTGAAATTGAAAACAGCAAATTGCAAGTGATGATCCAGTTCAGCATTCACTTAGCCCAGAGAAATCGTGGCAATTTTTCAAGCATTGTACCTTATCTATCTCTTTGGGGGGTAGGTGGATCAGGCTCCTTGCACTGTAGAGGTGCTATGGCTGGATCGTGACCGCTGCCCGTGGGGGCAAGTGGCACCTGTGAGGAAGGAGACAGCAGATTAAATAGGAGCAGATGAGGGGGTATCTAAACAGAGACACACAAAGAGAGCTGAGCACCAACTTGAAAGACAAGTCAGGGGGCGGTCTCAGACAGAGGCAAGATGCCGGCTAACTTGGGAATCCAAAACAAGCACAAAAGAACAGACTGATGGGGGAGGGCAGGAGGGACAGAACAGAGACAGAGGAGCACAGGGGGACAAAGGAAGATGATTAAGAATGAAAGTCAAGGGCAGGAGCCTTAGGCTCAAGACAGAGGCTACACAGATTTTTACAATTCACTGAATTTTCTAAGTCCATAGCAGTAAGCATGTAAGCCCAGTACAGTCTTAAATAGGATTAAAAAAAATATATTAACAAAGCCAGTAAAACATTTTTACAAACTCAGTTCAAGGCAGTGTACAGAGTGAAAGCTTAATTGTGGAAAAATCAAGGGGAAGTTTGCAGAGCTAGCACTGAATCAGTGCGCATACAGTTGGAGAGAAACTGCAGGGGGGAATGATAAATTACTTTACACAGGCCAAGCAGAACAGGCTAAATTAAAATATATAAATTAGAAGCCGAGTACAGGGATGCAGGTTTACATTAAGCCACACGTCTCGGGTGCTTCTGTCTCAGGTGAGTGAGACCAGCCAATCAGGGAGCTCTACACAGGCGTGGAGCCAATAGCGCTACCCTGAGAAGGCGCTGAAACTGAAAACAGCAAATTGCAAGTGATGATCCAGTTCAGCGTTCACACAGCCCCGAGAAATCGTGGCAATTTTTCAAGTGTCGTACCTTATCTATCTCTTTGGGGGGGTGGATCAGGCTCCTTGCACCATAGAGGTGCTATGGCTGGATCATGACCGCTGCCCGTGGGGGCAAGTGGCACCTTATCTATCTCTTTGGGGGTGGGTGGATCAGGCTTCTTGCACCGTAGAGGTGCTGTGGCTGGATTGTGACCACTGCCCGTGGACCGAGTACCAAGCCCTGGGGCACACCGCTTGTCACCATACTCCATGTAGATCTAGAACCCCTTACACACACCTGTTGCCTTCTGTCTGTTAACCAAGATGTAATCCACAAAATAATACTATAGTAGAGTCCTATGCGAATTAAACATTCTACTAATGTTTTATGGGATACAGAATCAAAGGCCTTTTCGAAATCCAAAAAAATGACATCCACTGGGAGGCCAGTATCCAGAGCTGCACTAATAGGTTCGTAAAAATTAATCAGGTTGCTGTGACATGCTCTACCCGGGGTAAAGCCATATTGTGTTATATTGGAAGCAATTATCGATAGACCATAAAGCCTTTATCTGCTGGCAATTTCACATGTTCGTATGTATCAGTGCACCAGCACCAAGAAATGTAACTAAATTTAGATTATTCTTGGGCTTGTTAAACTACTATGGACATAGAGTCTATAGTAGAATGTTACTGTGTATGGAAATCCATGCACACAATAAAGTCATTCTGCTGCACTAGTGACGTGCCTACTAACGCAGAACGACTTTTGTTCTGCATTCATAGGCATGTCACAATCCAGCCGCCCCCAACAGCACTGTTCATAGGACAAGGGGGCAGTTGACTCCTGGTGGGCGTGTGCTGGCCGTGAGCAGAAGTACTGGAGCGCAGGACCCAAGCGGCAAATAATTTAAAATGTTTTCTTTATTTTTGTGTACTATACACTATAGCATGGGTGCCAAGTTCACACAACCACGGTATTTTCCATACCTTGTTTCCATGATCAACGGGACCCTCTCGAGCTTCACTCTCGAGGTTCTCGTTGTTATGGAAACCACTTGATATGAGAATACCTTGGTTGTGTATGGGCTCCCATACACTATTCCATATTTTCTGGCACACGTGTCTACATTGTTGCAACCACTGCATGACTTGTAACAGAAATAAACTAAATCGAATTGGTCACAGCAGTGTGAGGAAGCATTCCAGTCTTGCAGGCAATGACTTCTAAACAGCAAATGGCTAGCACACTATGACCCAGCAAAACTTCTGAGGCTGGCATGCGACAAATTCCCATATGGGCTGGGTGCAGTAATTTCTCATGTGTTACCTACAGGGAAGGAGCGCCCAATTGCTTTTGCTTCAAGGATCCTGTTTCAATGTGAAAGAAATTATTCTCAAATTGAAAAGGAAGCCTTGAGCATAATCTTCAGTGTCAAAAGTTCCATAAGTACCTGTATAGATGGAAATTCAATCTGATAAGAGATCACATGCCTCTACTGGCCATTCTTGGGCCAAAAGCAGCAAGATCTGCTCTCGTGGCACTAAGAAGCATAGTGTGGGGTTGGGGCTAGCACAACCAGGATGGGCACTGGAGCTACTGAATAATTAAAAAAAAAAGAGCAGAGTAGTAAAGGGAGGGAAAAGCACAATGTGTTGTCAGAGCTGGTGGCCCAGAATGAGCACTCAACCCACTAAACGACAAGCACAACTGATTAAGCCCAGTTGTTATGCTAATGGTAAAAAGCTTCTTATGATAGGAGTGGCTGTGTCCTTTCATATGTAAGATGTTTCCACCCATCAGCATGCTGCCTAGCATAATCACCAGCCTACTTATAATACGCTGCACACAGCCAAGCCTGCACAATGCTTAACAGCACTGGGCCCAACATGGTCACTTTGCAAAAGCCATACAGTGCTGACACACTGCTAATATGTTTGCTTTGCACAAGTGCAATCAAGCATCAAAAGTATCCTGTAATGATCCTATAAAATGGAGAACTTTAAATAACTACATTGCCAAAATAGTCTCAAAAATGATTTTAGTCAGAGTACAAAGCTGGCTATAACTTCATAATGTAATTTCTGAATGCCAAGCCGGCTTCAGTAGTAGCTATTCAGTTATGGACCATTGCTGTACTCTATTTCATCTAGCTGAAAAATATGCTGTATTCAAAAAATATCAAAGCTATATGTGTCATTTATAGGTCTCAGAATTACTTTTTGTGGACTCTATAGGCAATGAGAGGTAAAGTGAAGACACTGGGTGTAGAGATGCCACAAAGTAAAATTTCACCTGCGAAGTGGGCACAAAGTGGCCACTTGGCATTACCATTCTGCTATGCAAAGTGCCTATTTTAAACCCTCAATTTGCTGCTTCACATTGTAATTATGACTTCGCTTTGTTCACTCTGCCTTACTTCGCTTTAAGGCGGAGTGAGAATTTACAGGCAGCCCACACACATCACATGGCTTACACAGTCTAGGTCACATGCTTCAGGCAGGCAGAGTGAATCATGCTTGAAAGAGAGTTTCACTGCAGCAGCAGCCTCTGGCTCCAACACCTGGGCCCCTCCCCCCGACTGTGTCTGGTCCTCTGCAGACCTCATTAGTGAGGGAGTTCTTTACTACACTGCCTGGGAACAGCAGTGTAGTGAAATGTAATCTGTGTGGTGTGGAGGTGTGCCATGGCCCCAAAGAAACTCCCCTTGGCACAGGTGGTCAGCACACCCACCTGTACAACCATCACCGTGTACAGTGGCAGGACAAGGTTGCAGAACAGGGCAGTAAAGCACCTGAGCATGGAGTCCACCTGCACATGGTGGTGTGAAGCGGGGGAGGGCCATGGATCAAGCAGCTGCTCAACCACCACAACCTGCAGCAGGTGACGGTGGCAATCCTGTCCAACTGGGCCTGATGTGGAGTGAGTTGGAGGCTGTTAACCACCATCTTAACAATGCTGAACAGCAGCTGGAGTGAATTGAGGGACACCAGCTACAAATTATGTGGATGTTTCAACTACTGCTTTCCCATCAGAATGTTGATCATTAGTTTTATTTTGTCCTTCCACCCACCACCCTCTTTTTCTGGATGATTCTACCGTCTTGTACATTGTTGATTCCCTTTTGGTACTTAATATTTCCTATCATGCCCCCTCCCAGGTCATCATCATCATCAACAGGAACCACTACATCCCAACTTTTTTTGAGGTCAACTTGAATGGGAACAGAATACCATGACATCATATGGTACACGAACCTGTCATCAACGCACATGTAAGACATGTAACCTCATTTCCACTTCAGACTGTGTGGTTACATCACAAAACAGACTATTCAGGATACAGGGGAATTATACATGTACATCAAGTAATGTGGTCTATTTTATCCAATGCAAGGAATGTCCTCACACAGGTTATGTGGGGGAGACAAGCCAACAACTCCGCACTAGAATGAATTCTAACAGACATTCTATTAATCACAAGAAGATTGAGAAACCAGTAGCCCAGCACTTCTCACAGGATGACCACTCAATCTCAGATATGTCTGTGATGGTCTTAAAAGGACATTTCAACAGTACACAACAGAGACGGGCTTCTGAAATTAGACTTAATTTACTTCTCAATATGGTGGCGGATGGATTGCACATTGATGTTGGTTATATGACACATTATTCCACTTAAACTTACACAGACCTTTACTTTAAAAGATGGACATAAATACTTTAGTTCTTCAGTGGGCCTTTGATTTTGTAAGTTTATGGCTATCTACACGTTGACTTCTCACCTTAACACTGTGGTGAGTGCGTTTGAGTGTGTGTGTGTATACTGATGTGTGTATGTATGTATTTTGTGTGTGTTTGGTATGGGTTGTGTTTTTGTCTGTTGTGGGTATTGTGTGTCTGTGTGTGTGTGTGTGTGTGTGTGTTTTGTTTGTTGTGCGCGGTGTTGTGTGGTGTGGTGTGTGTGGATTGTGTTTGTTATATTTGTTGTGTGTTGTGGTTTTGTGGGGTGTGCAGGTGTGTGTGTGGGGGGGTGTGGTGTGGTGTATGTATACACATATGTGTGGGGGGAGCGTGGCATGGGACAATTGTTATGTGGCTAGGACACTTAGTTTTCACATATAGTGTACATTTACTTCCTTCTACTAGTTGTCAGTGGTTGGATTACACACTGTCACATTTTTAAATCTGCTCATATTAAGATGCAGATCTCATTTAATTGGGGCTTCATAAAGGTGCAATTCCTTTGGGTTTTCATTTAGATTCCTTAGACTGATTCTGTGCATTTTTGTTATACACGGACTCTGTGTTGAAATCTGCACTTATCAGGCTCATGGTCTCATTTTCTTGGGGTCCTTGACAAGCATTTTTGTATTTTTTTATTTGGCACTTACACTTACAAGTGATACTATCATGCATCATGTATATATGTGTATGTTAATTTCAGGCTTGTTTTCAACTTGCAGTTATACCTAATTTCAGGATTTTGTCTCTCATTATCTGTTCTTTAATATACCAGGACAATTGGAATGTAAGCTGTAAGCTCATCTTACATGTATTAGAGAGAATGCCACCCCAATGTTTTTTTTTTTTTTTTTTATCAGTAGAATGCTTTCTTGGCATACTGAGACATTTTAAAATGTATGTGACAAGAAATCTCTGGCTGAAGAAAATTCTTGATAACCTTTGCCCTTCTGAGGCTCCTCAGTTAAAGGCATACTGGTGTTAATTAGCTTCTCTGACGTAATCTTCTGTTATGTTTTAAATGTATATGTTAAACCAATGAGAATTATTTCTGTTTTTTCAATACAATCTGGTGTTAATAGTATGGGATATTTGAAATAACTGCCACAAATTTTCTGAGGAAGGACCTGGTTGGTTCAAAAGCTAAAGCACTTTGTTCTTTTCTGTAACATCCATATTGGTCCAATAAAAGGTATCAAATCATTTGTTTCTTGATCTATATACTGAGAAATATATTACATACTGAAATACATACACAGTATATTAAAAAAAATACATACATTATATACTGAAACAAACACACTACATGGTGAAACACATACACTATGTATTGAAATGCATACACTGTAGACTGAAAAATTCACATACTCTATATACTGAAAGAAATAAACTATATACTGAAATGGACTACATTCTGAAATGACCCCTCCCCCCCCCCTTGCATGGCCTGGCTTCCCAGAGGGAAGTGAAGTGTTCAAACAGTCACTATATGGTGTTATTTCAGTGTTACAGTAGCAGTGTACACTTCCTGCACACTTCATTTCATAATGCAGTCAATCAGTGTTTAATCAGTGCATCTTCAGGTCTCTTTTGGTGTACATGCAGTGCTGATACAGTGTGTGTGAATTATGTTAATTAGCACTGTAATCACACTTCAAAAGTACTGCAATTAGCAGTGTTTTGTCATCAACACTGCCTGAAGCAGTGTTCTTTCAGCAACACTGCCTTAAGCAGTTTTGCACTGCTTTTTCAGTGTGAGCGAATTATGTTAATTAGCACTGTAATCACACTGCAAAAGTACTGCAATTAGCAGTGTTTTCAACACTGCCTGAAGCAGTGTTGCATTGCTTTTTCAGTGTGTGCGAATTATGTTAATTAGCACTGCATCGACACCTGTAGTGCACTTCAGTGTGCAGTGTGATTTTGGTAGCACTCCTGTCAGCAGTGTTGTAGTTCTGTTTCAGTGTATTAGGCTACATTAAAGATGGCGTCGCATAAAATTCAACAAAAACAAAACACTATTCATCTGCAAGTATCTGCAACCTCAGCAGAGGAAGCTTTGCTTAAGGGTTCCTGAGTGAGAAAGTTGTCTGTGAATTCCAAAGAAGATGGAACCCCATGTTTGACTCAAAGTCACAAGGAAGGGGGTGGACATTTAGGTAAAGGAATGACCAACAATCGTTCTGGCTTGCAGAAATGGTATGGGAGCCTCCCTGATATGCAGGTCCTCACCAGTATTTCCATGTTTATCTTCAAAAGGAGAAGAGAGCCTCTTCGGACTGGGAGCACATGCACAGTGTGGAAAATTATTTTCGGTATCAAGGGGCTGTTCGAGTGAAGTGTGTGTATGTATATGTGTGTGTGTGTGTGTGTGTGTGTGTGTGTGTGTGTGTGTGTGTGTGTGTGTGTGTGTCTGTCTATATCTATAGCTATATCTATCTATCTATCTCTCTCTCTCTCTCATATATATATATATATATATATATATATATATATAGCTCTATCTATCTCTATAATGGGATTATCAATCGCATTGGACAAACACCATTAGGTGACTGTCGTATATCGTAGTGCAACCACACACCTGCACTTTTACTCCCTCAAAACAATTTTTCTATTTTATAAGATAGATAACCCACTGTGTGGTGTGTGGAAGCGCAGTGATATACACACGGCTTGGGTGGTTGATGCACTCGGCCTGCAGCCTCATGTGCAACAACACACACCAAGGTGTGCGTATATCACAGCATGACCGCACACCCTACAGTGGGTTATTACACACACACACACACACACACACATAGACAGTACTTGTTGCAAAACAAAACCACTACATTAATGCAGGTATTAGAATGCAAAGCACATAAAGCAAGAAAATGAAAAAAAGGGTTTGAGCCTCACGAGTCTTGGCAAATTAGTTGTGTGGTGTTCCCTGGAGTTCCCAACCTTGATGCCCATCCCACACCCCCCCCAGCCCATAGTCTCCTTTCTAAAGCACAAGGTACAGCTCCAACCCAGTGCCTCCCATAGCAGCCATTCGTACCTGTAAAACAAGAACAGCAATGGGCTCACAAAGGATCTGCAGCTCGTTATGAACTATTATATGACAAACAATGTAGGGTAAACAAAAAAACAATACTTACCTGATACACATGGTCAGTATCCTCCTACTCCCAGTCAATGTCCTGTCAGACCTGTAGATATAAAAGGGAAAATGGGTCAGTATGAAAAATAAAAATACTGATCAGCTGGGTCAGTTGGAAGGCTCTGTAGAGGTTAAAATAAAAAAGTGGGTTGGGGAGATACAGACCTGTACCACACCATCAACCTGGCTTTTAGAATGGACTCGGTCACTCAGGGATGTCATGGTTGGGGGAGGAGGAGGAGGACTCCTTGCCCGTGCCCCTAGAACTGATCTTTTTGGGGTAGGTCGTCATGTTGCTCCACACATCAACCGACACAGGGTTGGATAAAGACACCAAGGAACAGATATTCAAGGCACAATGAATGCTTCCCTGGTGGTGTAGTGGATCCCCCCTCCCTTTTCCCAGTCTGCCTGTAGAATACACAGGAACACAGGTATGTGATGGCAGAAAAGGACCGCAAGCCCACCTAGTTTGCCCAGTTCGCCTAGATATCCACTAGGCCTTTTCTGTAGCCCCCCATGCCAGTTGCCTCTGTGCTTATCCCATGCCCTCGTGAACCCTCCCACCATTTCTCTCAGCAGCCCATTCCAGTTGTCCACCACCCTCTCAGTGAAGAAGTACTTCCTAATCCTTCCCCTAAATGCCCCCCCAAACCAATTTGGAATTTCCAACTACCATCCATTGCAGTATAGCACACCACAGCAGGCCAACTGTGACCATCTCTAGGCAGATATACGCAGACACAACCAGTCCCAGAACTTCCTGCAGCTGGCAACAGGCAATAGAAGTTCCAATAGCCTGCAGTGCACATTTGAGCCTACACAATCTCTCATCAGATGTTTTCCACTTCTGCTCTTCTCCAGAGGATAAGTCAGTCTGTGACAGAACTTAGCTCAGGGAGTTCAGTGGGGCCAGTAAACCAAAGCTGAGAGCCTGTATAAACTCTTAACATGCACTGTAGGACAATCTCCCACCGCAAAGAACTCCAGGATCTGCTGTAAATGAAGCTGTCAGTACAGAATCCAGCAAAACCAGTCATCATAATCACTACACTACTGCACACAGCAGGCAAACCAAAATGTTTCCACATGCAAAGTGCACATTGGCACCAGACCCACACTTATGTGGGACCCTTGACACAAGCCAGCCAGTGGATATTGTGGTAAGGAGGGACAAAGCCTTTTACATGCAGGTACATCAGGGAGAAAAGGAAGGCAAGGGGAGATATTGAGTGTCTGAAAAGGGTGGATGGAGGGAGGGTAAAAGATGACCGCCAAAAAGCAGAAATACTGAACAAATACTTCTGTTCAGTTTTTACAAAGGAAGGGGCAGGAAATGGGCCAGCATTAATAAGGATGGAGAGATCATAGAAAAGGACACAGCTCCCTTTGCAAAAGAAAGGATCCTCATGGAACTGGCAGCAATAAGGCTATGGGCCAGACAGATGCATCCCTGGACACTGAGGGAGCTAAGGGAGGTGTTAGTAGGGCCTCCGACTACCCTGTTCACCCTATCTTTGTAAACTGGTGACATGCCCAGGGATTGGAGAAGGGCTGATGTGGTCCCACTATACAAAAGTGTTAACAGGAGGATGCAGAAACTACATACTGGTCAGCCTGACCACAACAGTGGGAAAAGTAATGGAAATACTGCTGAAGGAAAGAATAGTGGAGCACCTGGTTGTCAATGGTCTATAGGGGAAGTGGGGGAAGGGAACATTGTTTAACCAGGAGTAGCACACTAATCTGAAGCTTGTTTCCAGATGCAACCTGGAGCACAAAGAAGTTAAGTAACTTGCTCAGAATCACACAGTATGCACTTAGACGGCTGTTGGATTCAAACCCAGGTCTCCAGATCTGTAGCTCAGAGCCTTTACCCAATGTGCTATACTGCCTCCAGGACCCAAGGCAGTTTGGTTTTATGGGAGACAGATTGTGCCCAACAAACTTAACTGAGTTTTTTGACTGGGTAACAAGGAAGTTGGATGGAGGAGGATGTGGCCTACCCAGATTGCAGCAATGCCTTTGACACTTTGCCACATAGAAGGCTGGTAAATGAGCTGGAAGGCTTAAGGGTGGAACAGAAAATAACAACGTGGGTGGAGAACTGGTTCAAAGACTGAAACCAGAGGATGGTGGTAAGGAAAATGGGGGTGCATTCCAGGGTGGCAGTGGTGTGCCCCAGGGGTTGGTGCTGGGACCCATCCTTTCTTAATATCTATAGCAATGATTAGCCCAGCTCCAAGCAGGGGAGGAGAGCTGTTCTTTCCAGACCGGGACTTGTCGCTGGAAGTGGTCTGGGCAGGCATTCTGGGGCTACATCAGCAGTGGGAGAAGATGGGATCACATTGGTGATCGACAAGGAAGCTCTTGCTGGTGGGGGACAGACAATGCATACCGGGTCCACATCAGCCACAACTTTGCATCCCGGTGACTCAGGAAGGAGCGGCCAATCAGTGAATAGGGTGCGAACCTTTGACTGTGTGACTGGGCCATAAAAGGCAAATAGTCCAGTCGCAATCAGAGAAGGAGAGCTGTTCTTTGTTCCACACCACCCACCCTGGCCCTGACCTCTATTAAGTTGTCAGTGAGGGTGGAGCCTTGGAGGAGGACAAGTCTAGATTGGGTGAACTGGAACACTAGGAAGCTGGATTGTTATTGATTGGGGGAAAAGGGTCCTGTACACTGTGCTGCTTCGGCAACACTGACTACTACCAGGAAGGGGCATAATGAAGCAGACTGTATAAATGACTGTGTATGCCAACTACATCTGAGGGAGTAGGCAAACTGTGTGTGAATCGATTACTGCTAGGGCCTCTGAGCTGGCTAGTGTTGTGATGGGCTAATTTTGCTTGTGAACCGTCTACTGCTAGGGCTAGAAAGCTGGCTACTGTCAAGAAAGAGGGAAAATTGCTGTAATCGGAGGGGCAAACTGCTTGGGTTTAGTGCAACACTGACTGAATTATTTCTGTTAGAGGGTCGATTGCTCCCCTAAAATGAGGGTAGACTTGGGGTGGCCTAAAGCGGCGCCTTCGGTAGAGTGATTAGGTACAGGGTGCAGGGCAATAATATTAAATTAGGCAAGGAGGTTCAGAGGGTGCCCAGTGTGTTTTCAGTTGGCAGGTCTTAGGGAGGAAGTAGAGGGGATCAGAAGGCAGCTGGAAGGCGGGAGGGGTGGGGAGGAAAGGTGTGGAAAGGACCTCACGAGAGTACACGAGGCCAATATGGCATAACCCAGGGAACAGGTAGACAAGGATCATATGGTTACTCATGAGGGGTGGGGCACAAAACAAGCAATGTACGGAAATCACTTCGTAGGAACGTGGCTGACCAGAAGGAGGGGGGACAAGAGACAGCAGATCGGGCGCAAGCATCACACTTACTAATCTATTTGCCTTGCTGTATACGGGAGATGAGGTGGAGAGGTGGGAGGAGGGGAGCAGGCAGACAGAGAGGGTTTGGTCAGTAAGCTGGGGGAGATGGGGCAGGAGAGAGAGACAGATCCACAGAAGGGGGAAGAGACATTAGCCTAGGTGGGAGGGAGGTGGGGAGGAAGGGGGAGTGCAGAGTGAAGCCAGGGTGGGAGGAGAGAGGACTAGGGTTGGGCAAGCATCCAGGTTAAGGAAGTCAACCAAGGATGAGGAATACTCTAGATAGGCCAGCTTCAGGGCAGGACAAATCAGATGAGGTGGAGAGGAGGGGGGAGACGGGGGGCTAGGGAGAAACACAGCAGATGGGGTGAAGGATGCAGAACTTGGGGGAGGGCAAGGAGGGAAGCAGTAGAAGGGAGCCTGGGTGGGGGATCTGAGGATACCAGCCCAGAAAGAGTCCATGGAGATCTGGGTGGAGGGCAATCTGTGCCACCCAGGAGGTTGGGGGGGCAAGGAGCAAGCTGGGAGCTACAGGTAGAAGAATGAGCATGGTAGGGCAAGCACAGGCTTGTGATCCCCAGGCTGAGGGGGACAAGAGAAGTAAAGTGGGGGTTGATGACAGAAGGAAGAGCCTGGATGGAATCTAACGGGCCAGTAAAGTGGGGGGGTGGAGAACGTGATCCTGCTGGGTGACTCATGACCTGGGGCATCCAGTGGGAGGGTGGGGAGGGAAAAGCAGCCAGTCAAGGCTAAATGTATCCCAGGCCTAGTCATGTACAAGATCAAATTCAGCTATACTGATAGCATTGAATGCAGGGTAATCCCCAGACGAAACATCTGGGAACAAATGACTTAGTGGGGAACAGTGAACTAGAAATCCAGGCAAGATTCCGAGAACTGGCCAGAGTTTACCACTCTATAGAAGTGCAATCTCCTTCTTTGAGATTCTGCCAGTACCTAGGGTGTCCAGGAAGACCAAACATAAACTTAGAGGTGTGAACCAGTGGCTATGGGACTGGTGCAGGGCAGAAGGATATGGGCTGGTGAGGGACTGGGGATACATGGGAGGACAAGGGGTTATATGCCAGGGATAGGCTACACCTCAACTTGGAGGGGAGGGAGATCTTGAAACTAAATCTTGCGGGATTCATAGTCGAGAGGTGGAGTTTAAACTTGTAAAGGGGGGGTTAAGTAAAAGAGTGGCTCCAGGAGGGCTGCTCGAGGGTCCAGATCCAGGGCATGAAAAGAAGGCAGGTAACTGCATCTAAATCCATCCTGAGCTGTGCAAGAAAGGGCATCTAGGGACTGCCAGGGTCGAGATGACTGGAGAAGGAGAGGGGTCAGGATGGAGGACAGCCCTGATCAATGCTAGGAGCATGGCAACAAATGCCCAAGTTCCAGGTGATGCTGGTTGAGGGATCAGTGGATGCGCAGCAATTACTGAGTCATGAGCCACTCAGAAAATGACTGGGACCTAAATTTGGTGGGCTACAAAATATTCAGGAAGGATAGAGGAGAGGGAAGAGGAGGGGGTGTAGTGCTGATAGACAAAAATGACATAGTGGTTAGTGGATGGAGGAGGCTGGGGAGGTGGAGGAGTTCTGGGTAACCCTACAAAAGAGGGGAGGTAAAAGATTGAAAATAGGGGTGGTGTACAGAACCCCCAACGATGGAAGAGGCCCTGGAGGACAAACTAGTTGAGAACATCAAGGGGCACTCTGACCGTGGAAAGGGTATGATGGTGATCATGGGTGACTTTAATATGCTGGGGACAGACTGGGACACTATGGCATCCTTTGTGACCATGGAACAGAGACTGATGGATATGTTCCAATATGCCTTCCTGGTCCAGCAGGTGGGGGAACCTACTAGGGAGCAGCGGATACTGGATTGTGTCCTAGCAGACAGTGACCAGATAAAAGGCCTGTAGGTGTGCAGCCCGCTGGCAGGTGGTGATCACACTACAGTCTGGTTTCTGCTGTATCTGGGGGGGAGGATAACCATTCTAATACAGTAGTAGTGGACTTCAGGGGAACAGACTTTGTGGGCATGGGCAGGATTCTACAGAGGAACTTGGACAAGATTAGGCCGGACATGGATTCTGGCAGCTTGTAGGAGGCCATTAAGAAGGGGAGGTGCAGGAGACTACTAACTCCTGTACAAAGTGAGGCATAAGCATGGTAGAGCCAACAAGCTGTGTTGATGGACCAGGGAGGTGCAGGAGGCAGTGAGGGATAAAAAGGCTGCCTATGCATGTTTTAAGCGCTCTAGGGGGGATAGGGAGAGGGGTATGAGTTGATGGCTGGAAGGGTCACCACAGTGGTGAGGGGAGCCAAGGTGAGGAGGGAGCAAAACCTGGCTAGGGATATCCAAGGGGGGAAAGGGATTCTATAGATACACAAGGGAGAAGAGAAAAGGGAGGGCACGTATCAGCATGATTAGGACTGAGGAGGGATGGACCCAGGAGGCAGGGGAAATCAGGCAGAGGTGCTAAATGAGTACTTTGCCTTGATATTTATGGAGGGAGGCAGGGGATCCCTCCAGCCCAATGGGAAGGAAGGGGAGCCAGCAGAGTCGAGAGGTCAGATGGAGTCAAGAGGACTGAAAGAAGTTGGGGTACAGGCTGGGCCAAGTCTAGAAGGGATGGGTGGTTAAATGAGGGGTGGGCTGGGAGGGAGGAGAAATCACAGTGGAAAGGGTGAAGGAGGCCCTTCAGACACTAAAACTGATAAGGCACCGGGCCAGATTGTTGCATCTGCGGGTTATGAAACAATTGGACGATGAGCTAGCAGCACCACTGGCAGCACTCTAACACTCTCTGCTAACAGGACGGGGTGCTTCAAGACTGGAGGGTGGCTCATGTGGTGCCTGTCTACAAATGGGGGGTCTAGAGAGGAGATGGGGAATTATAGGCTTATCAGCCTAACGTCTGTAGTGGCCAAAGTAATGGAGGGCATTATCAAGGATAGGCTCAGGAGGCAGCTGGAAAGGTTGGGGCAACTGGATGACAAACATTATGGTTTCATCCCAGGGAGATCGTGTTAGACCAATCCCATAGATTTTTATGACTGGGACCCTGGACCGGCATAGACCGGAGGACGTTCTATATGTGGATTTCAGTAAGGCATTTGATTCGGTACCCCAAAATGGGCTGCTATAAAAGCTGGGTGTGGGAGGACAGTTGCTCAGATTGGAGGGGGTGGGGGTGAGAGGACAGTTGCTCAGATGGATAGAAAATTGGCTAACAGGGCAAATACAGAGGGTAGTGGTGGGTAGTCTCCTCCTCCTCCACGAAGGTGACCAGTGGGGTCCCCCATGGTTCGGTACTGGGGCCACTCCTGTTCAATGCCTATGTCTTCGATATGAGGAGGGCGGTTAAGAGTAGGATGAGTCTCTTTGCGGATTACTTAAAACTGGGAGCATTGGCAGATGGAGACGAAGAGAGAGAGACAGT
Source organism: Neoceratodus forsteri (assembly GCA_016271365.2). Taxonomy (NCBI): domain Eukaryota; kingdom Metazoa; phylum Chordata; order Ceratodontiformes; family Ceratodontidae; genus Neoceratodus; species Neoceratodus forsteri. The sequence goes on along the minus strand of CM057455.1, from coordinate 303,023,837 downwards.
CCAGAGAGAACTGGATACCCTGGAGGGGTGGTCAAGGAGGTGGGGACTGAGGTTTAATGCAGGGAAATGTTGGGTGCTGCATCCGAGGGTCAGAAACCCAGGCCATGTATACACCCGGGGGTGTCATACTGCAAGCCACAACGAGTGAGCGGGATCTAGGGGTGGTGGCAGACGTCAAAATGAACAACACTAAAAATTGCAGAAGAACTGTGGCCAAAGCAAACCGGATACTGCATAGCCAGGGGGATTACGTCCAGGAAGAGGGAGGTGATCCTCCCTCTGTATAATGCCTTGGTCAGACCACATCTCGAGTACTGCATGCAGTTCTGGAGACCTCACCGCAAGGATGATGCAACACTGCTGGAGAGTGTCCAGAGGAGGGCAACCAGGATGCTTCAGAGCATGGGAGGAAGGCCCTATAAGGAAAGGCTGGAAGAGCTTGGGCTGTACTCGCTGGAGGAGAGGAGAGATTGGGGGACATGATAGGGGTCTTCAAATATGTAAAAGGAATAAACAGGGGCGGTGCCAAAGAGATGTTCAGACTAAAGAAGGTGGGAAACAACCAGGTGACATGAGTGGAAGCTAGAGGAGGGAAATTACAGGGGGGATGCAGGAGACCTTACTTCATTGAGAGGGTGGTGGAGCCCTGGAATGCACTGTCCAGGAGTCTGGTGGAGGAGGGCACAGTGGAGGGCTTGAAGAGGGAGTGGGACAGGTTCAAGGGTAAACTGAAGAAGAGGATGACCCTCTCTGGGGCTGGGTGGGAAAGAAAGAACCCATTAGGAGGCTGACTACCGAGCAGACACAACAGACCATCCGGCCTATTCTGATGGCTTTTAGTATGTTAGATATAGTGGAGGAACTGCAGTGGAAGGTGTGCCTATTTGTAGATGATACGAAGATCTGCAATAGGGTAGACACCCTGGTTGGGGAGGTGGAGGCAGTGAGGGAGGGCCTAAAGATTCTGGAGAGGTGGTCGGAAACTTGGCAGCTGAAATTTAATGCCAAAAAGTGCACAGTAATGCACATGGGTGTAATAACCTGCAAACCATTTACACACGGCGGGGGGGTTAGGAAACTCAACAGGACAGAGATCTGGGGATTATAATTTCAGATAACCTGAAGGAGGAGAACCAGTGCAGCACAGTGGTGGGCAAAGTGAATAGAATGCTGTGTGCATACGGAGGGGTATAAAACAGAAAAAGGGAGGTGCTGATGCGCCTTTATAAATCCATGGTGAGGCTTTACCTTGAGTATGGGGTTTAGTTCTGGAGGCCTCACCTACACAAGGATGTAAGACAGGATTGAAAGGGTTCAGACAAGGGCAACCAAGATGGTGCACGCTATGCATAGGCAGCCCTATGAGGAGAGGTGGAGGGAATCTGATCTGTACCCACTGGAGACTAGTAAGCTTTATTTGCAAGAAAATAGTGCTAGAACTAGGATCATAAACCAAGATTAGAAGAAGGAAGGTTTAGGGGCAATGAAGGGGCATTACATCACTGAGAAGGTGGTGGAGTCCAGAACTGACTACCAGAAGAGGTGGTGTGCAAAATGGTGAAAGAATTCATGGGGCATGGGACAGACACCAGGAGCTGACCAGTGGGCAGAGTGGGGTGTCTCTTGACAAAGATGATGATTGGGGGTGGGGGTAAGGGGCAGACTCGACTGGCCAAAATGGTCCTTTTCTGTCAGGATTTCTATGATTCTAAGGCAGTTAAGTAATTAGGACTTACCTGTTCCATCAGAGTAGGGGAGTCCAGAGTTGGGGTGTCCTTGGTTTGGGGTATTCTGGTAGGACCTGAAAGGGAAGAACAGAGAAGGTTGAAGGCACACAAAGGGTCGGAGGTGGTAGAGGAGAGATTAGAGTGTTAGAATTAAACAAAGATACTTATCTGATTGGTATGTTTGGCCAGACCTGTAGAAATAAAGGGAAAAATAGATCAGTATGGGGAAGTTATAGTAGCAAGAGTAGAGAGATACAAAAATGGTATAAAGCACAGGAGTAAAGGAAGAGAAGTTTCAGAGGAAAAGACAAACTAGGTCAAAGTAAGGAAACTAGAGATGGAATAAAAAATGCAGACAGCTAAGAACAGAGAATAAAGTGGTATTTGGGACTCAGCAAAACCCCCCCTTAGCACCCCTAGGTGACCTGTAGGTAGCCAATAAATTTAAGAAGTAGTCCAGATGGGCAGGTGGGAATGCATTTGGGCTAGTGGCCCCTATATTATTTAAAAAAGGGACACTGGTGGTTCAGGAGTCTTGAGTTGTCCCAGGAGGCCAGTGGTTTGAAAGGTACAGCTCTGGTGATATAATGGGTCACTCCCTCATGGACAGTGGCATTTTTTTTTTTATACTATGTTCCCCTGGAACCTAATGTGGGGGTGATGTCCTTGGGCCCAGACTGTACGTAGGAGGCAGGAGGCTGTTCAGAAAACTGCTGACCAGAAATGCTGTGGATGTTGCTAGGCAGCCAGTTTAGTGCTACTGAACTAGTGACAGTAATGGTAGGCACTTTCAACTGCCAATCCAGAGGAGGGCAACTAAAATAGCGAAGGGTCTGCACCAGAAGCCATACAAAGACAGACGAGCTGAATATGTATGCCTTTGAGGAAAAGGACCAGGGAGACAGGACAGAAAATTTCAAGCAACTCAAGGGAATCAACATAGTCCAAAAGAGTAGCATCTTTCAGAAAAAGAGATGTGCAAGAACAAGGGGCCAAATTTGAAGATAGAGGGGACGGCTCAGGGGCTGCATGATGGGAAGTATTTTTTCACAGAGAGGGTGGTGAACACATGGAATGGCCTTCCTAAGGAGGTTGTGGGGTCAAAAATAGTGGGGGACTTCAAGAATACATGGGACAGACATGAACCAATTCAATTGGTGGGTAGGAGGAAGTCAGCTGTTGGATAACTAGGATCTGCCGCTTATCCACTAGGTAGGGAAATGGGCCGACTGAGTGGGCCAAGCAGTTCTTATCTGCCATCAAGGTCTATGTGTCTATGATTCAGCCCACAGAGCTCAGGCTGCAACCTGCTCCATGTGTGTGGGAGTGAAGATGGGATATTTTTGGGAGGGGGAAGAGACTAGAGCAAATATGTCTCCCTCTACCCATCAGCCACAAAGTGGCATGTGAAGAGCCCCCACGGGAAGAGGGTCTGGAGGGTGGGCAGCCAGCAGTAGGTGGCAGGAACCTTTAGCTAAGCCACATTGTGGCAGACTGTAGGTGCCCTGAGGGCCTGGTAGAAAGGGACTGGGAGAGCAATGCACAAGATAGGGACCACAAAGGAAAATCCACAGTGCAGCTGAAGGGCAATGCCTGAACTTGACTTAAAAGTAGCTGTGGGTGGGAGGCAAACAGGGGAAATCAGTGGGCTCCCTGACAGGATCATGAAAGTAGCAAGCACTGCATACAATAGAGTCGTACAGCAGCTAATGTCAAAGTACCAGGGGCTAACAAAAGGATTTGGGGAGGAAAAGAACAGCATAAGGTCCAGGACAGCTCACAATTAAAAACACAGAGCTCTAAAGAGAAAGAGCCCTGATGGGTTATAAATATTAAGTAAATTTATGCAATAGGAGTGGACATAAATGGAGGTGATAAACTTTTTATCCGAGCATGTACGTGTATACATGCAGAATCTACATTTACACATATATTTATTACTACCTCGACATCGTGTATAGTGGATCAGCGCACACATCCCCATCCTCACCCCATTGTTTGACACTGCTTACTGGTATCTTGCTTTTAGTTTTGTTTCTTCCAGGTTGCCCGTCCCTCAGCCACACCATGTGCCATTTAGTCATACTTCTCCCTATTCTTCCCACTGTCACACAGTGATCATTTATTTCTGTTTAACATTTTATTTTTGCTTTTCCACCAAACCTTTTTCAACTGGCTGCTCCAAGCTGTCGCACTCCTCTGCATTCTGTTGCTGTGTCCTCGCCACACCTCTCGATATAAAAGCCAGAATTTATTTTATTTTTTTTTTACACCGCTTCCTCAAAAACTGATAAGCCGTCACTCTTACTCTTCCACTCTGGTTTCCCCACCTCGCTACAACTGCCACCAGAGCTCCCCCAGCACATAGAAACTGCCAGATTTTTTTCCTTAAACTGCTTGCTCGCAAACCCCACTGCTGATGAGCCCTCACTGTAAGTCACACTTCTGCTCTGGTTTCCAGACCTCGCTACAACTGCAACCATAGGCTCCTGTGAAGTCCTTCTCTGAAACTCTAAATGGTCTCTTATGGCCCTTATGGCCCTCCCTCTTCCCTGCTTATTTACTGAGATTTCCCTATGTCTATATACCACACGTGTTTTAAGCCCCCACACCACATTTCACTCCTGATCTCCAACACTATAATGCTGTCAGTCTGTTCCAGGTGTCTACTACCCTTTCAGTGAAGTAGTAATTTCTCACATCCATCTTACCCCCACCATAAGCTTCATCATGTCCCATGGTCCTTTTTCCTATTTGAAGGAGCCCCCCCAGCACCTTGTTCATCCTTGTAAGGTACTTGTGGGTCTCCATCATGTCCCCTCTCTTTCAGGATTTATATGTTGAGATCCCAGTCTCCTCACAGGGCTTTTGCCACAGCCCATGTACAATTTTAGTTGCCCTTTATACTGCCTAAACCCTATGGCCTTTCTAGGGTGCAGCCTCCAAACCTGGACACAGGACTCTTAGGCCCTGTCCACACTAACCCACTGTAATGTTACAGAGTGCCCAAACCGTTACCGCAATGGTTTACGTTTACACCTGTAACATTACAGAAGGAGTTTTCGTAACCGTTGTTGAAACCACATGAGGTGGTTTCAACAATGGATATGAAACAGGTTATGCCTCGGTAACGTTACTGGGCGTAGTGCGGATGCGTGGCACTGGTCCCCTAGTGCAGCAAGAGCTGCATTGTAGGATTGGGTGCCACGGTAACGGTAGCCTGGCTTCTGAAGTGTGAAACGGTGGTGCCGGTCCTGAAATGGACGCCACAGCAGTGTGGACACACTGTACCACTCCATGGTTGTAACTGTTTCTATCTGTTACGGGATCTGAGAGGTGCAGTGTGGATGGGGCCCTTAGTTGGATCTCACTAATAAGGGATTACTTGCAACACCACCACCTCCCTCCTCCTGCTGAAGATACCCCTCCCTATGCAGCCCCAGCATCCTTCTAACCCTACCCACTGCTTTGTCACACAGCCCAGCAACTTTAAAGAGACTCACCAAGTTAACTGAGTCGGCCCCACGCACCATATCCATCGGTGCCTTGCGCCAGAGGACCCCAATGAAGAATATGTCCCCAAATTTTAAGCCGTTAAAAGTTCTGTTCTTCGTAAAAATATACAAACCAGGTCCCAAGAACTTCCCAGTTGCTTACTGCCGCCCCAGCTCCGCTCCCACACTCTCTAGCAGGATGATGAGATGCCAGTGAGAGTTCGGGGGTGCTCGTCTTTATCTGTAACGGGTGGCAGCTTTTCTATTGATTTTAAATGATCTAGTGACCACCTGGCAATGAAACATGGGCATCGGTCAAGTAACAAGGCCCTTGCTAGTTGAACAGTGCCCACATTTTATTGCCAGGTAGCTACTATATAGTTTAGAAATCAATAGAAATGCTGCCGCCCATTACATATAATGGAGTGTGCCCCCATGCCCTTACTGGCATCTCGTCATCCTGCTAGTGAGCATGGGGGTGGAGATTGTGCAGCAGAAAAAAAAACAAAAAAACCAGGAAGTCCTTGGGACCCACTTTGTATATTTTTATGAGGGACAGAATTTTTTAATGGCTTATAAATTTAGGGACATATTAACTTCCTTGGGGTCTTCTGGCGGCAAAGCACTGATGGTATGGTGCAGGGATATCTGGCAAGTCTCTTTAAGATCATAATAACTCAATGTCCCCCCACTTAGTGATCATCAGTACCAACCCTATAAAGCAGCTCCTGGTTTTCTATGCCCTAGGTGCACAATTCTGCACTTTGTCATTGAACCCCAACTGCCCCAATCTTGACCACTTTTCGAGTTTCTCCAAGAGGCATGTGCATGCTCTCTGCTCCTTTCTTAATGTCCACCCTACAAATGCTGGTATTGTCTGCAAAAATGCATTCCCTTCTTTGCCAGTTTTTCTGCAATGTCACTTATTAAGACACTAAAGAGGATCTGTGCCAGTACTGAGCTGAGCTGCTCACTGTCCCATCACTGTAATAAGTGCCATTAACCATCACCCTCTGACACCTTAACCCCCACCCCCAACTACTACTATTCCATTTTCCAACCTGAATTTCTGGTCGCCCCCCCCCCTTCTGTTCAGCTACCACAACACCATCACTCTGGCATCTGCCAGACTTGTTCCACCACAGAATGAATCCAATGTGAGCAGCTGCCTAGGTAGTCAGGATACATTTGCATGTTCTTCCATCCCCTAGGACATAAGCAGCAAGGGTGCACAAACACATGCACAGACATGTGTGGCACAGCACCAGTCAAGGTCTTCCCACCCATGGGCTGCTCCCACCTGCACTACCACTTGTGGTTACTCAGTTGGCAGTACTACAGCTGAGCTGGCTGTCCTCCTTCCCCAGAAGAGAGCCTCTTGTATAACAGTTGATCCTCCTCCTCTCCTCAGAGAGCCCCTGACACAAGCTCATTCCTGAACTAAGGTCACCTCCGCCGCAGGTCATAGTGCTACTGTTAAGCTGAAGGGCACACATGATAACCAGTTTCTAATTAATTTTACCACTTTGGATCCCTCCTAGGCTGATTAATCTCTTTAGCCTCGCACCCCCCCCAAAATAGTCAACCACCCTCCTCTCTGCTAGATCTCCCTTCCAGGCACCAGACTATCCTCCATGCAGCTGAACAACCCTTCTAGCCCCAGCCTTTCACATAATGAGCACTGGAGCTAGAGCACCACACAGGCTCCAGGTCAGCCACTTACCTCCCTACATCTGGACCAGCCTCCAACTATATTCTATACAACCTCCATGTAGCTGGAGCACCACCTCAAACCTGCACTCTAACAGGCCACATATCTGAAGCTGTCCCTCCAAGCCCATGGACCAGCAGTCCCCCACCTAACCACTCAACCTACAGCTAGATCCACCAGAAGCCCCATACCAGCCTCACCATCGAACCACCCACCCTGCAGCTAGACCTCACTTCCAACCTTGAACTAGCCCCACCACCACCACCACCAGCTACCCTCCCTGCTGCTGGCTCACTCTTTCATACCCTGGACTAGCCTCCCCCAGCAGACAATCCTCCCTGCAGCTGGACCCCTGGGTTCATTCCCACCCACAGACCAGCCACCCTCCCCTCTGCAGGTTGAGTAACCTCCCCAGAGCTGGACACCCTTTCCAAAAGCTGGACACACCCACCGTCCAGAGCAGAACCTCCCTACACCTAGACCCCCAATCACCCTTCCTCAACCATGGACCCCATACTTCTCAGCATAATATTAAAAAAATAATAATAATAATATGTGACACTAACATATTGCATTTGCAGTGTCAGTGGCTCAGCAGGTAGTACACTCGCCTCAGAGACTGGGAGATCAGAAGGCAGTGGGTTCTATTCCCATACCAGGCACTTATGTTAATATCCCAATACTGATGCTGTAGTGCAGCATGAGGGGGATGGCTACACTCCTGAGGCACTGTCTTTCAGATGAGATGTTAAACCGAAGGTCCCATCTGCCTGTTCTGGTGGTAGTTCAGGTGGATGTTAAAGATCCCATGGCACTTCTCGAAAAAAGTAGGGAAATTTTCTCCAGAGCCCTGGCCATATCCCCCAATTCACTAAAAATACCACCAACAGCTTAATCTGGTTCAAGGTCAGTTGGCTTTCATCTGTATTCCTGTCCTCGGTCGTGCCTGAAAATAGGGCAAGAATCTGTCTGGTGCACTTAGTCGGTCAACAAAACGAAATAAAATAAACATAAAATATAAATTAATGCAGTCTTCAGCAAAAGAAGAAAAAAATACACTGATCCCCAGATTACAAAATGGATTAACACATGCAACTGTTAAAGACAAATATTAAACGCAAAAAAACAGTTCCCCCACAAACACACTCAAATATCTGCAGTAAATAATTCTTCCTTTAGGGTAACTCCAGATTTTCTCAAATTAAAAAAGTTGTAATCTTTTCTCTATGCATTCTGAATTTGCCGTATACATTCTTCCTGCTGTTCATTCTCCTGCCCCCACCACACCAACACTACTTTAAAGTAACTAAATCAGCAAAAATTCCTCAAATGACAAGTAATCTAGAGGCACAATGCATCCTAATCTCCTACTCACTACTCCTACTCACTATTCCTGACAACACCAGCACAGGGTCCGATGGACTTGAACCAAAGCTCCTAAAAGCCGCTGCCCCACTCATCGCCTCTCCCTTAACCAAAATTTACAACCTATCTCTATGCCATGGCATAGGATCAAACATATGGAAAACAGCCAAAGTCACACCAATCCCAAAAAAGGGTGACCCTAAGGAAATAAATAACTACTTCCCCATTGCAATTCTCTCTGTTCTTAGCAAACTCTTGGAAAAACTTGTGGCCACTCAATCCATAGAATATCTCCAAAGGTACAACCTTCTATCTAGCTCACAGCATGGCTTCCGAAAAGGGCACAGCACCTCTACTGCCCTCCTCAAACTCACCAATGACATATATGCCTCCATGGACTTGGGCCTCCTAACAGGTGCAGTCTTCATTGACCTAACTAAGGCTTTGACCTGGTCAACCACATCATTCTCCTAACTAAACTACATCCCTGGGCTTCACATCACTATGCAGTGGCCTGGTTTGAAAGTCACCTGTCTGGCAGAAAACAAGCTGTAGTGTTTAACTCTGCCATATCAGATATTTCCACTATTAACGTTGGTGTGCCCCAGGGCTCAATCCTTGGGCCCTTACTCTTCTCTATCTTCATTAATCATATCCCACTCATTGCAAACAACTGTTCATCACTGCTCTATGCTGACGATCTAGTTGTTTACCATAGTGCCAGAACTGTTGCCGACTTAATCCACCCTCTCACCGTTGACTTTGCTAATATTCAATCCTGGCTCACCAATAACAAACTTATTCTCAACTCCAGTAAAACTTACTCCATGCTCTTCGGCTCCTCTGCTAGACTTAAAGCTAATCAAAATGCCCTAATTATCCCCTGCGTGGATGGCTCTTCTCTGATTAGCACCAACTCCTTTAAATACCTTTGTGTCACTCTCGATCCATCCCTCCCTCGACTTTGACCTACACATTACAACCACCTGCAAGTCAATTAACGCCAAGATAGGTAGTGCCTACCGAACTAGGTATGCCCTTACCTCATCTGCCAGACTTGCCGTTGCCCAAGGCTTTCTTCTCCCAGCCCTTGCATATGGCTCAGTCACCTAACTATTTGCCTCCAAATCATCCCTCCATAAGTGGGACACCACCTACAACAGCATCTGCTGCTATGCTTCCGCATCTCCACGTTACAAACACCATTGCCAACTCTATAGTGACCTTAAATGGCCATGCCTCTCTGCTCACAGACTCCAGGCCTTCGGATCATTAATTGACAATATTATCAGATCTGGCCTCCCGCTACCCTGTCATCCCTACTGGCTGCATAGCCCCTCTCTTATGGCCTGCGTTCAACCGACCAAGCTCTCTTTCACATACCCAGACACAGAACCAATATGGGTGCACGCGCCTTTTCAAACGTGGCTCCAAAAATACTGGAATTCTATTCCCCAAACTATTCGACAAGCAGCCTCCCACACCACTTTTAAGTCACTTCACAAAGAGCACTTACGCTTTATTAACCCCTGCACCTGTTTTAATTCACCTTAGCTCCACTCTCCTTCCCTGTTACTCTGTTTCAATCATCATGTTTCCTCTCCCTCCCTCTCTCTGCTCTCTCTCTCTCCCCCTCACTCTCTCGCAACTCTTCTTTACTACTTGTTATTTTGTCTCTTTGAATGCCTGCTATTGCTAACTTCTATGTTCCTACTTAACTTTATTTTGAGATCCCTGTACAACTGTGCTGCATTTTTATCCTACAGTGTAAACCTATTCGTGTTTGTTGCCAAAATTTTGTCTTCTTGTACCTGAAGTTTTGACTTGACTCTGTACTGTACTGCTTTCATGTGCTGCGTCACATACACAATTTTTGTATTTCTAAATGTGCTCTCCCGGGTCATGCCTGAAAATATGCATCTTTGTGCCTAGTGCACTTACCCGGTTACCAACAGCAAATAAATAAATAAATAAACACTTTAAGGGGGGGAGGGGTTGATTGAAAATAAAATGTGTATTTCAAAGTTTAGCCAAGAGTTCAGGGAAGAGAAAATGTTTTCAAGACAAAACATTGAAAGTGAAACTTGCACAGCATTTCATTTTGAAAAAAAAAACACCTGAGTGATAATTCCTTTACTGTATTTAACATTTTAGGGAGTTAAAAAGATGTACTTTTTAAACATAAGTTCTTACCTTAACATGTAAATCTTAGCTGTAGGAAACCTCAGTTGTTCAAAAATGGAGACCACAGAGCACTCGTGCAGTTTCATCACACTGGACACAGACAGGAAGAGAGCTGGGAAATGTAGGCCTCTGACTGAGTAGACTTATGAGAGATGAAGTTTAAAATAGACTTTTAAAAGGACACTGCCAACTTTTTTTGCACCATATTATTTCCAGGTAAAAATCCACATTTTATTATTGCTTACCTTCTGTAAAATTTATTGGTGTTGCTGGTTGTTTTATCTGTCTCTTTGCATAGTAGAACTGAAACGCACGGTAATGTACCCAGCCTTGATTGGCTAATTTAAATCTTAAAACTACTCCGCTGACTGTAATCTTCATTTATGATTCAGTTGTATTAAAAAAAAAATTGTACTTTTAAGAGCATTGCAGATCTATTTCTAATCCTCATTTAGCAATAACTTACTCTTGAACAACTAGTCTGCTGAAATACTTCTTAGAATTTAGTACTCTTAGCAGTTGTATTTTGAATGATGATTAAAGATTATTAAAATGACTAAAATTAGTCTTTGAAGGCAAATTAATGAATGCTTTAATACTAAATTTAGTATTTGACTTCAGTGAGGGTTTCGGTACAGCCCTTTGGGCCTGCACCTCCCATGACCACTCACATCTTGAACACCCCTGCCCAGATGACCACCCAGCTGGACAACCATATCAACATCCCAATAGACCTCTCCCAAGTTGTGTACCTTGCCTGCAGCTAGTCCACTCTACAAGCCCCAAACCAGCCTCTCCCATCTACTATCCACCCACCCCTGTAGCTGGTGCTCCAGGCCATCCTTCCTCCCTCAGACACGATCCCCCTGTAGATGGAACCCTCCAGACCTGCTTCCCCACCTCAGTAGACCTACTCCCTGCAGCTGGACCAACCTCCCAGTCTCACCAAACAAAGCACCCTCCTTAGAGCTGGACCAGCACCCTCTAGATAACAACTCTTTCTGCAGCTGGACCCACCCACACTACCCATCTTGCCCAGATACCAGTTGCCCATCCCCCCACTGACCACTCTGCTTGCACATAGAAAACTCTGCCCTGCTAGGTACCCTTTTATAATCCCAACGTTTATTAGTCTGACATGCTGCATCCCACACACAAAAACCCAACAGCCCCAGCAGCCCAACACACAGTGGCCTGACCTAGGACAGTGCTTGACACACTGTCAGGCCAGAGGAGGTTGGGATGATGTGCGGCTGTTGAGTGGATTTTCCACAAACACATGAAGCACCCGATCCCAACCTATGCCACCCATCCCAGGACCTGAGACACTACTGAACAGTATGGACGATGTGAAAACACCCACCCCCTGTGTTGTGCACCCTCCGAGGACACACTAACCTGATCACAGACCCCCAGGTAAGGATGACTGTCTCACCATCCATGAGACAGGGATGAAACAAATAGCCGTACATGCCCCAGTGTGTTGACCAGCCATCCCAGGCAGCATGGTAGATTGTCCTTGCATCCCTACATGCATGATTATGTCAGCTGACAGCCAGCCAGCTGGGCATGCATGAAGGAATTGGAATACCATGCCTGTTCGTCGGTGCATGCATGACACTGCAGGCACACAGCAGAGCCGGCAGCTGAGAGCATGGATAGCTGCACCAGGAAATGGTCCACAGCAACACCACATGTGGATACCAGGACACAGGTAGCATGCCATCGCACCAACAGTGCAATGTGCTCATGTGGCTATGCCATGCTAGCTCACCATGGGCCTGCAGTAACCACACAGAAAAAGTCTGGAGGTGATTGGGGGTCTGTGCCACAGGAGCCCAATGGCAAGGAAGGCTGCCAGGTGTGTTGTGGGGGTTCCACCAAGGGCCATTAGTGGAATGCTGTTACCACACGGTTGCACAGCTGGAAGGATTGGTGGCACCACACAGCTTCAGACCTGTGCAACGTGTGGCACACATGAACAGTTGAAAGGATTTTGGGGACTCACACAGAGTCAGGCCTGTGCGACATGTGACACACAGTGCAGATGTGGCAGGTGCAGTGGGCTGCTTGGCTGCACCAGCAGTGTTGTGATGAGACATCACCACCAGGTTGGGGTGCATGTTAAATGTGGGGGTGAAACTTTATTCAGCAGTAGGGGGCCACAGTGGCAATCTGGTGGCTGTGCATGATGTGTACTGTGAGTGTACAACTGTCAGATGCCAAGTCACCATGGAAACCCTACAGGGTGGTGTTGGGTGCCATGCCACAGAGGAACTTCAGCAGCTTGCCTTGTCCTTGGATGCTATTACCATCCTTATCCACTCCTCATAGCTCTTTTTGGTGGTGTCCATGGCAGTCCACAACAAATGCCTTCCTGGTGACATAGGTCCATTGCTGTTCCTGTGGAGTTCTGCTAGCATTGTCATGCGACCCCTACATGCACCTTTCTGAGCAGGGCATGGAGATGGCAGTGCCAGGTCTCGACATTGCTTTGGGTCCATGGCATACTTCGCTCATTGAGATCTGCAACTAACCACAGCTGAGTGGGAACATGGGGTCGTATCTCGTGGGCACCTTGGTCACCCTACTGTACAGCCATATCCTGCCCAGCACATGTGTCTTCTCGAAACAATAGAAGAGTGTGGTGGCATTGGGTGGAATGGTTGACTTCAGGAGGCTGAATGCTGCTGGAATGTTCTGTGGCAGGAGATGGGCGAGGGCCACAAGTTCATGGATCTTCAGGCTGAAGTTTGGGTCACTTCTGTATTGTGGTGCAAGGCCAAAGCTCTGGACCTTCCGCCACACAATCTGCCCAAAGTGGAACAGGCGTCCCTTGTTTATGGTTTGTGGAAATTCCATTTTAAAGGCATTGATCACAGCCTGCTCAAAGTCAGTGATGATCGCAGGTGGTTTGAGGGTGCAGGACTGTATACTGGCATATTTATTCAGCTCCTGGAACAAGGTGTAGTAACATTGCAGGCTCTTTGTTGTCATCAGTGTATACACCAATGACATAATGAGGTTGTTAGGGCCCATCCCCATGGGTGCATGGGTGGTGTACAATGAGTGAACAGGTGTGGCACAGTCTTGAACTTCACAACAGTATGCCCAATTCATGCCGTGGGTGTCCAACATTGAAGAAAGTATCTGTATCAATATTATTAAATGGAAGTTTATTTGATACAGTAGTAAATGTAATGAGAGGTGGCAGTCAGTTTGAGAATAAACGCCGTTGTTTCGTCAGGCCCCCGAGGTGCTTTTGCCGAAACCGGTGGGGCGTTTTGTTCCTCTGGAGCTGTTGCTCATATGGCGCTACTGTATTTTACATCGCTTGCTACTTTTCTTGTAAGTCAAATACAGCTTACATTTGTGAAGTGTTGGTGCTGTTTTGTTGATTTTACACAGTCTTGAAACGTACTATCCATAATCCAGAAAGGTGCCCAGTGCAAGTCCCTACGTTGTGTCCTCTTAGGTGAGTAGATAAACCATGGTGGTGCTGCCAGTGATCCTGTTGTACCATGGCCATCCAGTCACCGCCTGTAGCTGCTTTGGGCTAGGTGAGGTCAGCCAGTGTCACTGGTTCTGGTGAGAGGTCCTTGCATGGGTCCTGTTCACAATCTGCAGCAGGGCCCTCTGCTTGGCAACTGCTGCTTGGCTCAGTGGTCATTGCAGTTGCTTCCACCTGCAGTAGCTATGTGGACCAGCACGGTGCAGTGTGCCTTCTACTTGATGCCTGCCAACACCTGTGCTGGTAGAGCATCTGTCACCCAGAGCATGACTGCGGCTCATTCTTTTCTTTAGGTGGTAGTGGCCAACCTGGAGCAGTGGATGGCCTGGCCGAGGCAGGATTTGGATTATGGTGCTGACAGCACTGCTACATTGTCTCTCCACCATCCCAGTGGTGCTGAGGGTTGAGGCGCTGGATGCTATGCCTTGTGTCACGCCAGTGACCCGGGTTCAGGATTGAGCCTGGGCGCTGGGGTCAGTAGGGAGGACTGGGATTGAACATCCACAGTCTGCTTTCCCAGTCCTGGGGTGGCTGGGGAATTACTGTGCTGTAGCAGCCCCTGGGGATGCTCAGGCACTACTTAGTGTCAGTGACACTAGATGGGGAGCACGGCAGATGTTGGTTTACTGTTTGGACATCATTGCACATCCGTACGTTACTGGGGCCAATCAAAGGAAAAGGCTGGGCATGACCTTTCAGCTTGATGGCTGTGCTTGAGCCACCCAGAGGACTTTGTGAGTCCTGTTGAGGAGTAGGGTCTGGGGCTGTGCTGGCTGGTAGAGGCAGAGGGGAGCTCCAGCAAGATGGCATGATGGTTCCTGATCCTCCTGAGTGTAGTTTGAGCTACCCAGCTCTCCAGGTGGGTGGAGCTGGTTGCTGGATGCCCAAGCCGAGTGTGTGTCTGCAGCAGGTGAAAATATGATATGTTAAAAAACACATACACTGTCTCATTGCAGGTCCATTCATGGACCAGGAGGAAGCTATCTACATTTAGCTTGGACTTTCCTTCCTGGATGGTACCACCTGACAGATTGTCCATGTTGTTGGGGTTGCAGTTGAGCACTTGGCCCTCCATGGCTTCCACGCTGTCTCCATTGTGCCAGAGAACTGTGCAACATGACCAGCTTTGGTTCCAGCTCAGGTATGCGGTGTGATTGCACTGCTTGCACATCACATCTTATGGGCCACACCTGTGGCAGTTGCTACTTGTCTGTGGATGGTTTGTACCAGTAGTGTAGTGCCACTGTCTGCCCACAGTCCCAGTGCTTTGCTGGTGCTGTGCACCATGGTCACATTTAAGTTCTGAGTCCACAGTGCCCCTATCAGCCACTGTGCTGCAGTGGGGCTGTGTCTATGGTACACTTCCTGCTGTCCAGCATGCAGGGATGCAGGGTTCCCGTGTGTTGTGCACTTGCCTACAGCAGGTCAGTGTCCACCTCCCTAAGCTGGCTTTTGCAATCTACAGCATTGGCATCTGTAGTTCATCATGCCTTCATGAGTCCATGTCTGTTCTGCTGCCCCATGCATCATTTTCTGATGCCTACCTGTTCTCTATGTTCCTCTTCAGCTGTAGTTCTCTGACCTGAGACTTCTCCGCAAATGATCTATTGTAGCTCTCATTGTGCTCTTCTTCCTATGGGGTTTGCATTTTCTGCCCCTCTGCCAGTTTGTTTGTCAGAGTTTCAGTTCACCTGTTTTGTTTACTAACCACTCTTCCTGCATCTGAATGGGCCCTGCCCCAGCCAACCACTTCCTGCAGCTGAACTATCTTCTTTGGCCCTCGGAAAACCTTTCTAAGGAAAGCACTGTCCATGGACCATTTCACAGTTACAAGAAGGAGGAAGAGGTCTTATGAGCAGAAAGCAACTGCTGGTGGGGGACTTAATTAGGGGGACAGACTGTGCAGCAGGGTGGGTAAAGGAGGGTGAAATACCTGAGAGGTACTTTGGCTTGGAAGGATGAGAGCAGATACAGGATCATTAGCAGCAGGAGATGAGAGGGGTTAGATGTCATTGTCCACCTGGGGACAAACTGGCCTAGCAAGGGACGGGTGGGGGTAGCAGGAAATTTCAGGATGGGGAGGGTCCTCGAGATGGCATGGTGGCTTTGCCAAAAGGTTGCCTATATACATCTTTGGAGAAGATAGGACCTCCACATGGCTTTCAACAGTTGGTTAAAGGCATGGTGCAGGGTGGGGCTCAGACTAGAGTGGGCCTCTCAGTGTCTTCATAGGAAATTGCAGAAGAACTGAATGGGAAGGTATGTCTTTGCAGATGCCACCAAAACCTGCTATAGGTTGACACTCAGGAGGGTGGAGAAAGGGTTCACCCATGCTGGTGTGACAGCCATGTTGTTGATGCTGACACAGCACAGGCCACATTACAGCACCAGGCAAATGTATCCTGGGAGTTACACCACCAAAGAGCCCTCCTGGGAAACAGTCTCCATTGGGCCCCTCTCTTAATTATCCCACAGGTCCAGGTTCTTAATTTACCTGTTCTCCAGTCCTACCCCATCCTACAATCACCCCGCAGGTATACAGTAGATTGTTACTATCCCTGATGTTCAGGTGTTCTACTTATTTATTTATTCATTCATTTGTTTACCGAGTAGGTGCACTGGTCCGAGAACCATTTTTAGGCATGACCTGACCATTTGAGGATGGCACAGGAACAAAAGTGTACAAAGGAGGCTGGGACAAGACATACAATAGACAGTAATAAAATATACAGGATATTTATATGAAGATATATAAATTTGCAGTGTAATGGATAAATAACATTATGACAATAGCAGGTACAGTAGTATCTGTTGTAATACAAATTAGGCATGATCTGAGATGAGTAAAGGAAAAGTGCATCATGGCAGTGTAGGTATGGACCAAGAAGGAAAAGGAGGGGAAGTAGAGGATGCTGATATTTTGGGAGGGCAGGAAGGAGGCAGTAGTGGGAGGAGAGTGAGATCTATGAGAGACTGGAAGAGTCCTGGAGAGTCAGTGTGCTAAGTGGGAGGGTGTTGTTCTAAAGGAAAGGGGCTGCAGATGAGAATGCACATTACCCACGGTGGAGACTAGGGGGTCACCTCAAGGGGCCAGAAGTGAGGCAGAGCTCTAGAACAAACTCTTTGCCAAAGCTAGGTGGGATTGGAGAGGTAGTTCGGTTTTGGATGGCCTTATTGACTGTGCTACCAGAGATAGGTCTGTTGGGCTGATGGGGAAGCCAGCCCAGGGTCTGATAGAGTGAGCAGTGGTGTGTTATGAAAGTCTCTGCCCTCTGTATATCCAAAGTCCCCACCATGACCCAGTTAGTTCTTACAGCAAATACTACCCCTGGTCCTCAGTCTACTATATATTTGACACCCTTCCACATTTGCACAGACCATCCCTCCTCGGCTCCTTGATCAGGTACAAATGGATGATAGTTCACAATCATGTGCTAACTGTACACAGCTGTTTATACAATAGGCATGAGAGCAAATCATGTCTGTCCTCAGCTGGTCACAGAGGTGGGTGAGTTCGTGCTAATTACTTAGAGAGGCAAACATATGGGGCCATGAATGAAAGGAGGTGGTACTGGTGGGCAGGTAGTTGTTGGTGTTCTAAATGTATGGAAATTTATAGCAGCACTACTTGAACACTAAGGGAAGTGTGATATTACTGATAGTGGGAGCCTGGGGCAGTGGTAGGAGGTAAGAGGGATACTACCTGGTTTAGGAGGCAACATCTTTTAGAGCCATTTACTAACTGGTCAGAGACTCACTAATTATGCTATTCAAGATATCATTTTGGATCCTACCCTTTTTTTAAAGTGTTGTTTGAGAGTCACTTCTCATTTATGATCGAATGCTCTTTTGAATGTTCTGGTCTATGAACATAACAGTCTATTACCAGTAAGATAAAGACAAGTGAACAAATACAAATGGAATTGAGAGTTTTCTCCAGAGGTTGATAATGTAATTTATCTTAACAATGTTAGAGTACAGAGTATGATGAAATTATTGGTACCACTGTTACCACATAGTCTAGGGTTGTTGTGAGAGGCCCAATACTGAAATGTCAAAATAACACAGTACCATTGTGCTATAGTGTACCAGTATTTGTGGGAGCTGACAAAATCTAAAATTGTGATACCATTGTATTACCAGTGTGTGTGAGACAGAAATAAAAATGCCATAGGGATACTATTCTGCCAGTGCACTATCAATGCATGAGAAAATCTATATCACCTACCACTGTGACACCAGAGTACCACTGTAGTACTATTGTGGATTTTTCCGCGATCACAGTATTGCTATTGCATACCACTAATGCCATTGTGACAAATTCAAGGGTAACCAGATTGTTGACAATGGAAAGTAAAGAAGTGGATAAAATTATAAAGGTTGCTGTACTACTGCAGTGTGCAAAATTTGTGAAGGAAAACAGTGCTAAAGAAGTATGAAAATCTAAGAATTATTTGTGCCTACAGTGTGCATCAAAAATAAGAAAGATTGAGGTGTACTACTGCAGTGTGCAGCAAAATTAGTGAAGGAAACAGCATATATGTGCATGAAAGCTAATAATTATTTGTAGTGTTTCAGTGTGCATCAAACATAAGAAAGATTGAGCAGGTACAACAGTGTAGCAGAAAGTCAGTGCAGTGTATAACAGTGCACTGATGAAAAACAGTGCTTTGTCGTCTGACTGAAATGACACTGAAAAGGACTCAGATGAAGTGTACATTCCACTTCCTCTGGGTTTGCATTCACCTGTTGTATCTAGGAAGCCTGGCCCTATGAGAGATGTGTTCTGTAGAGCGAAGGTAAAACAAAACAGGCTATCTGTTATTCTTCTTTTTATGGGGTTTATTTGTTTTGCTTGCACACCTTAATCAAATTTCAGAACATTGTGATGTGACAAAACTTTAGAAATAATTTAAATGATGTGTTTATTCTTTAAATAAGTGTTGCCTTCATTTCAGACATTTGTGTTGAAGATAATGTTTAGGATATTCAATATATCACTTGATACCAAATGTTATAGGGACTGTGTATTTTCAAGTTAAAGTGTTGACGATTTGTGTAATTAATTTCTGTTTTGTCCAGCAACTTATCTGAGCTGAATGTTTGGAAGAGACCAGGAGCTGTAAAAGGTAAGCCAGCTTGGGTTTGTACTCTGCTGGTTAGCTTGATTTAGTTTTTTTTTTATTTGAATGTTTTGTTTAATAATGGTTCTTGGTTAAGGCTATATATATTTAGCAGCAATCACCAGGACCCATCTCGTCAGAGCTCAGCTGGCATGCATCATTTGGACTTCTGTTCTGAATAACTTCACTGGACCCTCGGTGGTACTACAGCCCCTAACCTCCTGATTACATATCTGCAGAGCATTGCAAGGTGTTGTGAGCTTGCCAGGCACTTGGTCTCTACTAATAAACCTGCCCTGGTTAGCCTCAGTATAGTTATGCTGGTGGTATGACTGTGCTTGAGTTTGAGATTCCCAACTGTGTTTTATTTCTTTTCCATTGAGATGTTTCTTTAGGTCACCCACTGACCCCTTGTGCACTGGGCCGTCCATCCTCATCACCAAAATCACCAGGACTTACCTGTTTGAGATTCTATGGCCCCCATGATGGGGCCAGAGGAGAGGGCATTCATAAGGAGATATTCTGACAGGAGCAGAGTCTGGTTAGTAGTGCAAAGCAGGTTGGTGAATTATTTTGCTATTGAGGTTTTCACCTGAGGGAGCTAGATGTCATTGTCCACCTGTGTTGCAATGGCCTAGCAAGGGAAGGGTAGGGGTAGTGCAGGGAAATTTCAGGATGGGAGGGTCCCTCGCATGCAGTGGCTTTTGCAAAGGTTCCCATTATACATCTTGGGAAGATAGACCTCCACATGGCTTTCAACAGTTGGTTAAGGCATGGCAGTGTGGGCTCAGTAGGTGGGCCTCTTCAGTGTCTTCATAGGTGAAATTGCAGAAGAACTGAATGGGAAGGTATGTCTTTTTGCTGGTCTGCAAAACCTGCTATAGGTTGACACCAGGAGGGTGGGAAAAGGGTTCACCATGCTGGTGTGACAGCTTTGTTGCTGATGCCATTCGCACAGGCCATATTACAGCACCAGGCAAATGTATCCTGGGAGTTACACCACCAAGAGCCTCCTGGGAAACAGTCCCATTGGGCCCCCCTTCATTATCCCACAGGTTCAGGTTAATTACCTGTTCTCCAGTCCACCCATCCTATAATCACCCATGGTATACAGTAGATTGTTACTATCCCTGATGTTCAGTGTTCCATTTATTTTTGTCATTCATTTGTTTACAGTATGTGCACTGGTCGTAGAACCATTTTCAGGCATGACCTGACCATTGAGAGGCACAGAACAAGCAAGTACAAAGGAGGTGGGATAAGACATACAATAGACAGTAATAAAACTTAAGTGGATATTTATGAAGATATATGTAATCTTGCAATGGATAATAATATTTATGACAATAGTAGGCGCCAGTGTAGTTGTGTAATACAAATTGGTATGATCTGAGATGAGTAGCTGAAAAAGTGCATCATGGCAGTGGTATGGACCAAAGGTTGAGTGGGAAGGGAGTAGGGCATGATGGGTTGGGAGGGCAGGAAGGAGCAAGTAGTGGAGGACAGAAGGTGAGATCCAAGGAGACTGGAAGAGTCCTGAGAGTCAGTGGTGTTAAGGGAGGGCAAGTTGTTCAAAGGAAAGGGGGTCATGAGATGCACATTTACTTCTGCGGTGAGACTAGGGTACTCAAGCATGGGGCCAGAAGTGGTCAGAGCTCTAGAACAAACTTTTTGGCCAAGAAGGTGGGATTGCAGAGAGGTAGCTCTGTTTTGGCTGGCCTTGTTATTTGGCTAGAGATGGTCTGTTGGGCTGATGGGGAAGCCATCTGGGTCTGATAGAGTGAGCAGTGGTGTAAGGAAAGTCCTGCCTCTGTATATCCAAACCTCACCATGTTGATTAGTTTACAGTAAACTGCCCCTGGTCGCTCTTATTATATATTTGACACCTTACATTTGGCACAGACCATCTCAGCTCCTTGATCAGGCACAAAATGGATGATAGTTGCCAATCATGTGTTAACTGTACACAGCTGTTTATACATTAGTACATGAGAGCAACTGGCTCTGTCCTCGTTGGTCACAGAGGTTAGCAGAGTGTGTTCCAATTGCTCCACTGTGGGAGAGTGCAAACATATGGTGGGGGCCATGAATGGTGCAGGCGGTGTACTGGTGGGCAGGTAGTTGTTGGCAGTTTCAATGTGGAATGGACAGCAGCACCACTGAACACCAAGGAAGTGTGATGTACTGATAGGGGCTCAAAGTGGCAGTGGTAGAGGCAGGTGATACTACCTGGTTTAGGAGGCAACACTTTTAGAGCCATTTACCAACTGGTCAGAGACCACCATTATGCTATTCAAGATATCATTTGTGATCCTACCTGTTTGGGGTGCAAAGTGTTGTTTGAGGTCACTACCCATTTAGTGATGCAATGTTTTGAATGTTCTTGTCTATGTGAATAATAACAGTCCATTACTAGTAAGATAAAGACAAGTGAACAAATACAAATGTGGAATTGAGCTTCTCATGAGGTTGATAATGTAATTTATCTTAACAATGCGTTGGGATTACAGAGTATGATTAATACTGGTACTGCTCATCACCACATGAGTCAGGTTGTTGTGAGGTACCAAATACTGAAATGTCAAATAACATGTACCATTTTGCTATCAGTGTACCAGTATTTGTGGACTGACAAAATCTAAAACTTGGATACCATTGTATTGCCATAGTGTGTGTGAGAGAGAGAAAATGGTAAAATGCTAGGGATACCATTCTGCCAGTGCACTACCAATGCATGAGGAAAATCTATATCACCTACCATGTGACACCAAGTACCACTGGGTAGTACTATTGTGGATTTTCAGTTGATCACAGTATTGCCATTGCTATACCACTATAATGCCATTGTGACAAATTATAAGGCAACAGATTGCTGGGGCAATGCAGTTAAAGGAGGTGATAAAATTATAAGGTGTTGCTAGTACTACTGCAGTGTGCAGCAAAAATTTGAAAATACAGTGCTAAAGAAGGTCTTGAAATCTAGAGTTATTTGCAGTGCTCTTACAGTGTGCATCAAAATAAAGAAAGATTGAGATATTACTGCAGGTGCAGCAAAATTAGTGAAGGAAATACAGTGCTAAAAAGTTGCATGAAAAGTTAATAATTATTTGTATTGCCTTACGGTGTGCATAAAACATAAGAAAGATTGAGCAGTGGTACAACAGTGCTGAAAGTCAGTGCATTGTATTAATGGTGCACTGATGGCTCAGTGCTTTGTCAGTCTGGACTGACAACACTGAAGATTAGATGGAAGTGTACACCTACTCCTCTGGGTTTGCCTCGCCCTGTTGCATTCAGGAAGTTGCTGTTATGAGGATGTCTGCTTCAGAGCGGTAAACAAAACAGGGCTATCTGTTATTCTACTTTATGGGTTTTGCATCTTTTTTGCTTACACCTTAATCAAATTTAGAACATTGTGATGTGACAAAACTTTTTGAGAACTTTAAAATGATGTAGTTTATTCTTTTAAATAAGTGCGCTTCATTTACTCAGGCACATTTGTGTTAATAATGTTAGGATATTCTAATATCACTCTGATACCAAATAAACATAGGGACTGTGTATTTTTTCTGTTAAAGTGTTGATCAGATTTATGTAATTAATTTCTGTTTGGTCCAGCAACTTATCTGGGCTGATGCTGGGAAGAGTACTGGGGGTGTGCAGTGTAACCAAAAGCTTTGCTAGTTTGTACCTTTGAGTTAGTTTTGACGTTTTTGTTTTTATTTGAATGTTTGTTTAATAATGGTTCTTTAGAAAAATATATATTTAGCAGCAATCTCAGACCCATCTCGTCAGAGCTCAGCCGGCATAGCATCATTGTTTCTGTTCTGAATAACTTCACTGTGACCTCACTGGTGGCACTCAGCGCCTAACCTCGATTACATACACGCAACATTGCAAGGTGATGAGCTGCTGGTGGTCCCACTAATAACCTGCCTTGTCTAGCCTCATAGTGCATAGTTATGCTGCTTATGTGTTATGATGTGTTATTGAGTTTGAGATTCTCAAACTGTGTTTTGTTTCTTTTCCATTGAGATGTTTATCTTGTAGGTCACCCACTGACCCCCTTGTGCTGTCCATCCCCATCACCAAAATCACCAGGACTTACCTGCCTGAGATTCTATGGCCCCCCATGATGGGGCCAGAGAGGCTATCTCTATGAGCATATTCGACAGAGCAGAGCCTGTTAGTAAAAGCCTGTGGCAGGTTGGTGGTTTTTTGCCATTGGAGGTTTTCTACCTTGGTTTATCCCTGGGCAGCCGCATTTAATTATGTAAATCCATTAAGGAGCAAATGCTTGGCCTGCCCTGGTCTGCCGTTATGCCCTCTGATGCCCTGCTGTGTTCCTCCCGGGTGGCTGTTAAAATTGGGTGGTCGGTCTCCCCTCCTGAGAGGCAGTCCCATGTGCTCAGTCATCTCTCCCACCAGCTAACCCCTGTTTATTGAGTTCTCCTCAAAACCAGGCCACTTGCATGTGAAGCAGTACATTATCACTGCTGCTAAGTCAGTTTATCAGACTGTATTTTTATACATATAAAATAGTACTGATGAAAAAGAATTGTATTTTAGTACAGTTGTTGTTCATATTACATCAATGAATTGATAAAAGTCCAGAAAATAACATAAATAATACATAAAGACAGAATAAGATATTCCATTTTGCTTTCTGCATCTTAAGAGCCTGCAGGATATTTAGTCGTTAATTTTCAAAAGGTTAGTGACTGCTAAACATCAAGCACTGTGGAGTGGAGAACATGGTTGAACAGGTACATATATTTAGCAGCCTCTGCTAACCTGATCATGTGCATGTCATATGTACTACTAGTTTCAAATGGGGATCCTCTCCTGCATACAGAGCACAGTATATAAAAGGTTTTGAAAGTGTTAACAACTGAAATTGCAGCCTGTTTACTGCTTCCAAAATTTGTTCTGTTTGAGCACAGTGGTATATGTTACCCACCCTGGTCACCATTGATGTCCAAATAGTATACCAAAATGATCCTTGCATATAAGGTTCTACACCCCGATGCAGTTTAAATAGCTCAGTATATAGTAAAATGATCCGTGGTGTTCATGTCCCCCCAGGCATACTAAGCTGGGAGCTCATTTCAGATGCATCCTGGGAAGGGAACTTGTAAGAAGTGGTGTAGGTAGCACAAAATACATAACATACATGCTGAGGTGGTACAGACCACAAATTACATTGGGAATAGTGTATGCATGTACATGAGAACTTTGAGGCAAGCAAACAATCGATAAATTCATATACAGCGTAGACAGGAGCTACAAATGTGTTGGTAATCAAATACAGAGCAGCTAATCATCTAGCTGTAAACATTTGTGCATAATGCCTAGAGTGGAAGACAAGAGCTAAATTATAGTTGTTTTAATTGGGAAATGTTTAGGAGAGCAAGAGGAAAATTAGAGCAAGTGCGGGAGGGAGGGTGGTCTGAAGTGGTTTGAAAGTCAGGGGAGGAGATTGGTGAATGACCAGGGCAGAAGTTCCAGATTTTGGAAGCGGTGGCTGAATGGTTTTGTCGACAGTTGTGAAACTGAAGGATTGCTAGGTTTCAATATTCTGGTTTGATGGTATGGCTGTGGGGTGGAGAGATAGGGTAGAAAACAACCAGGTTTTCCACGAAGCTGGCGGGCATGTGTTATCCATAAGAGAAGAAAGGGAGAGATTTATATATAGAACAGTGATGATTCCTGGAGGACAGTGAATGTGTAGTAGAAGTAGTTAAAGTGTGTGTGTCTGGTTGTGGTAGTGACTGGGGTTCGCTGTAGACCACATCACCATAGTCAGAGATTGGGAGGATCATTCTCTCTATAATAGCGTGGTGGCTGAGGTGGGATATGTCACAGTTCCTAAAGTACACCAAATTGGGGTGCATCTGATTGACTAAAGTATTCACTTGTTCAGAAAGTTTAGGTGCTAGTTAGCAGATACCAAGATAACTAAAGGTGGTAACATCCTCCACAGGAGCCATCCAGGATCTGGATAGTAGAAGGAAGGTGGTCTAGAGGGTCTGTGTTTGTGCCAAGGACATGGAGACAGTCTTCTGGCCTTTATGAAACCTGATTTCGGCCAGGCTGGGTCGTCAAAGCCAGCTGGGTCTGTGGGCCTGCTGTAAAGAGGACTGTCATCTATGTGATGTGAATGGATGCAGACAAGCATACAGAGGGGAGATCATCCGGTGAATGAAAATAAGGACTAACATAGATCCTGGGGACCTAGTGATACATGGGGGGAGAGAGGTCACCACTTTTCGCTTGGGACTACTTGTGTAGAGGAGTGGGACTATTACAGTCAGAGGCTCAGCTTGAAGTTTGCATAATTGGGTGGGAGACAGGGAATGCTTTGGAATCGTTAAAGATAACAAGGTGAATAGGCGGATCTTATCATTGGATGGATATGGTGAGCCTGAGCAGGGAGATGGTGGTGGGTGATTTTTGTGATCAACTTGTATTGATGAAGGAAGGGAGTCAGAAAGGAGAGAGTTGTGACAAGATAATTTGTTCTGTTTTGAGGGAGGACAGGAAATGGGTTGTGGCTGTTGTACCAGATGGGTTACCACCTTTTTGGAGGAAGAATAATATTGCAGTCTTCCACAGTAGGATGAGGAACAGCAGAAAGAGGGGTTAGGGAGGTCAGCCAATGGGAAGGAGACTGCAGGAACAGAGATGGAGAACTTGTTGTCCAGGCCATCTGGGCTCCTGTCCTTGGAAGGAGTAGGGGGGAAGGTTTTGGTGATGGGAGGATGGAGTGCTGGAGAGAAAAAAAAAAGCAATAGGGAGGAAGGAGAGATGACAATCATGCAGGCTGGCAGGGGTGGGAGGAGGTAATAAAATGAATTACACCTGTGGTGATGGAGGGGTTAGAGATAAGTGTCACCCACTTTGAGACAGCAAGGAGATGAGTGGGAGGGAGGGTGTTGTAGCCTTCAAAATTTAGCCAGGTAACCAATGTTGTACTGAAGGTAGATGTAAATACTGACCTAGTAAGCCTTATTGCCCTAGTACAGGTGTTGCAGAGGATGATACTCTGAAGCTATGGGGATGGGTTACATTTTCTGATGAGGCTAAATGATGGACTTGCAAGAAGCTATCAGCTTGCCCATGGTTCAGGGGTGGGGTACCTTTTCTCATGTCCGCTCTCTGGGAGGTTGGGGTGGCAGTCCTATAGTTCAAGGATTTTGTTTTGAATATGTTAGCATGGAGCAGTGGAGTGGGCCAGTGAGATAGGGGTCCAATCAGAGCAGCAGGTCATGGGCGCAGGGATGAGGTCCAGGATTTGAGGAAAATATAAGCTTTGTTTTTTGCGGGTGCTTTAGTTGAATGAGAGGTCGAGAGGGTTTTATGGTGTCTAAATCAGAAGAGAGGAAGTCAAGGAGTGGAATGCCGAGGATCCATCTGACCTTGCCCTCTTCAATATGCTCATTACCAACGTTGAGGTCGATTTGGGGCTGTCTCTTTGAGGTGACACCAGCTGTGGGAGGGTGGACAGTGATAGGGTAGGAAATGAGTGACATGTAAAGAGTAGAGGTGGCTGGGTTTGAGTTGGAATTGGGTGCCAAAATGCAAGGTATTCCTTTTTGGACAAGAACTGGAACAGAGTACTGATAGGGCTAGAGTTGACACTACAGTTGAGGAAAGGGACCTAGTATTCATCATTATTGACTCTTAACAATCAGGCTAGTACAGTGAGGCATCTAGTAAGGCAAATAGGATACTAGATGTGCCAGGCGGGTTTGATAGTAGAAGAAGTTATGTTTATCCTCTTTATTGATCATTGTTGAACTGCCTGTTATATGTTCAGAATTCTGAGGCCTCACCGGTGGTTGATACAGGTGCAAGTGATGTGGAGATCTGAGCTGACAGACAGGTTCTATGAGGATCTCTTGAGGCACTGAACATGTTCACTAGAGACCAGACAAGAGAGGACTGATATGATAGAGAGGCCTCAAGTTTCTGTAAGGAATAAACAAAGTGGAATGGGAACAACTACTTACAGTAGCATGGTAACAGTTCAAGGACATGGGGCACAAAGTAGAAGAGCATGATGGCAGGGAGGTTCAAGAGGGATATTGGAAAGTTTTATTTTCCAGCAATGGTGGTGGAAATGTGGAATAGTCTGCCAACTGAGATGTGAGCACCAAAACCATAAATGGTTTCAGGCATGGCTGTGACAAAGTGAAGGGTATAATAGTTACGCAGGGCTGATAGTAGTAGGGAGGGAACAGGAGTGAATAGTGAGGCTAGTGCCCTGTATGGACAATGGGTTCCGGTTTAATAGGGAAATAAGGGAACCAAGTTATTTTGCTGCCTGTCATTGTTTGTTTCTGTGTTTCTATTTTTCATAGTCCCTGACATCTAGTAGCCCCATCCACCAGTCACAAATCTGAGCCCCCTCCCTAAGCCATCCAGCCAGGTCCCTTCACCCCTTCCCCACTGGTTTCCCATTTATAGTACCTAAGATTGCAACCACTTCCCTGTGACTGTGATCGGTACAGCGTCTTAGCTCATTACAGCAGCTGACCACTGTCTGGTGAAAGGGTGAGTGCGCACCTGCTGTAAAACATCTGTTTCTATAGTTGGTGTGCTCACTCCTGTCCTCAGAGGGCTAACCAATAATGGTGAGCAGAGGGCTGGACACATACTATACTTGGTCTGGGAGAGACTGGCAGCTGGAGTAATTTATGAGCCACCATGGGGAGAGGGGTAGAAGGACCTTAATGGGTGGAACTGGGAAGGGGCTCAGACTTACAATCATGGTCATCCAGATACCAGGGATCTTCTTAATATACTAATCAGAAGCATCTGAATGGTGATTGGGGGTGGGGAAATTCTAGATGCCAGGGATTATTTTACTAATTGGGGTTATCTGAATGTGACTGGGGGGAACTACTAGATGCCAGGTATAATTTTATTATAATATCAGGGCATCTGAATTTGATCAGGAGGTGGGGCTGGAATGCTCTTACAAGTCCTCCATGCAGTGATGCAGAGGCATTGTGTGAAGATGTTAGTTAGCCCATATGGCTGGCAAATGTCCCATTAGCACCTTTCCTGCCCTATGGACTTAGCATGCTGAGAGCTGAAAATGACTCTTGGGGTAAAGGTGCTATCCCTATTTGGGACATGCTTACTCCTTTGTTCCTTTGAATCCCTGTCCTACTGAGGCTGTGTATAGTGCCTAGTCATGTCACAGTGGGCAATCCAATGGGAACCAGTGATCACTGTACAGTGTGGTTCAACATTACAATGGTACAGTGGCAAGCCACAAAAGGCGATGGTCCTGGACTTTAGTAGGTTGGATTTTAAAGAAATGGAGACTTCTTCAGAAGCAGCCTAGAGGGAGGATTGTCAGAGAGGGTAGAGGAACAGTGGAGAAAATTAAGTAAAGGCATAGGAAGGCAACCAGCATCTGCATGAAGGAAGTGAGCTAAAGCAGAAGGAAACAAGCATTTGTCAATGCTGAATGTTGTCTTGCTGGCATTGACATTGGTAGTGCAGGAGTTAGAGATGCATAATAGGAATGGCAGTGAAGTATGGAAGTAGCTTCCAACACCCTGCAGAGACTGACAGGCATTGATGTGTGCCTTTGAGTCATCTTCCTGCTTGTCATGCCATTACACCTCACCTACCAGCAAACTCCAACAAGTGTTGCGTTGTGCCTTGGGGTCATCGGGACCTTCGCTCACCCAATTCTATAGAAATATGTTGAGATGGGTGCAGTATAGGAGAATGGGGTGAACTTTGGGGTCGAAGAGTCCAAAGCACACCTTGATGCATGTCACAGGCTTCAGGGTGGGGTGGAATGGCATGACCACTACAAGATGACAATCTACAGTCACCCCCGATACCTGTCAGTCTCTGCAGGGTGGGACATTATGGTTAGAAATCTTAATGCCCTGGGCTTTTGTTGGTATTTGCACTCCCAATTTTCAACATGGGCTTTTTGTGACCCCACTTCATGAAAGCATTTGGGACCTCTGCTCATGAACAGTGGCACTGTGATTTTGTTAATGTGTCCTGAACTTTGATTTCCCACAGCAACTGTGGCATTCTGTGCCAGATGTGCAGAAATACATTTTGGGTAGAATTTAAAAAATGACAGCTCTACTGTTTATATGGATGTGTGAAAAAATTGCAATGTTGGAAATCTGGAGTGAAAATATTAAAAATTCTTGAAGTTACAAGCGTGCATGGAAGCTGCGCAATGCACGCTCATAACACAGTCATTCTGTGGAATTTGTTCACCAAATTTTCAACATAGGCATTTTGGTAGCCCATCTTATGAAAAGTGGCACTGTTTCATTACTCAGTCCCAAATGGTGATTCTGCGCAGTGACAGTGAAATCACCTTTCTGGACTGAATAACGAAATGACAGTGACTGAGTTCATGAGGTGGGGTCCCAAGAACCCCATGTTGAAAATTTGGAGCCAAAGCTTGCAGAAATTGTTGAGATATTCACCTAAGTTGACCCCCCACACACACACATTGATGCCATTATACAGCTTACCAGCATTTCTTCAGTTCGTGGTCAGCTTTCAAGAGTGCAGACGTGTTCTCGCTCTACTGAAGATCACAGTGCTGGACTCCAGAGGCAAGTATGGGGTGAGGGGTGTTTGTTGGGAGGTGGGGTGAGCAGAGGGTGAGTGCAGGTTGGGGGAAGGGACCCAATGGCGGTGGACTATTTTCTTTGTTTCAGGTTATAATAAAAAAGAAAGAACACCGTGGAACATTTTCTTTTTTTTACAGGTGTAAAGAAAATGTTGGGCATACTAGAGTGGTTTCCATTGTGTCCCATGAGTTTGTGGTGTGATGATGGCCACACTATGGTGGGAAGGGGCAGGAAAATGCTGACGCAATCGGCTTTTGAAGATGGAGGCACACTGGGGTGGGCTCCAAGTGTGCCACACTATCTTGGGGGGGGTTAACTATGCCGACAGGGGGATTGGGCACCCCCAAAGTCAACTTGCTGGGAATTGTGAGAGGTGGATAGTGACAGCTGCAACCATGTTTATTGAAATTTTATACCAGACAAGGCACGCCCTGCAATGACAGGGAGCACACTCATTGCAGCGGCAAAATTGTTTCAGGTTGGTGGCATGCTTTTGCAGTGTTGGTTAGACAGCATGCTATTTCATTCATGCCACAGAGCCCAGCCCGAAAAAGCAGTGTCGCCATTGGCCACAACACGACTGCACCTCCAAAACCTGCCACCACAATATGTTGTCTGAGCTGTGTGTACAAGACAACATAAAAAGGACCATTATGGTACTGTAGGGAAGTGGCCATGAAGGTGTCTGAAGCACATCCCCCAACTGGTCTAGTTAAGCAATTCCTACGCTGTTTTGGAGGAGTGGGATAGCCCCACAATGGCACCCACAGCCGAGACCAAGGTGGATGGGCAGATCTTCCAGGATGCAGCACCAGGAAAGGGGGGAAGAAAACCCCAGAGGAGGAGGAGGAGGCTTCTCCTGGTGGGGGATTCAATTGTCTGAGGAGTGAAGTTAGGGGAACCTAGCAGGAAGGACAGGGAGGTAAAGTGCATTTCAGAAGGCACTGCATGGTGGGATGAGAAGGGGATCAATAGGATCACAAGGGTAATGGCAAGGAGGGAGGAACTGGATGTTATCATCCACCTGGGGATGAATGACCTGGCAGGAGACAAAGTAAAAGTAGCTAGAATCCAAAAGGATTTCAGGAAGTTGGGGGCAGCCTAAAACAAGCAGAACACTTCAAGGAGGCAGTATAGCACAGTGGTTTAAGGCACTGAGCTGCAAACCTGGAGACATGGGTTTGAATCCCACAGCCCCCACTTGCATACTGTGTGACCCTGAGCAAGTCACTTAACTTCCTTGTGCTCCCAGGTCACACCTGTAAACAAGCTTCAGTTTAGTGTGTCTCTTCTAGTAAAAAAAAAACAAACAAAAAAAAACACTCCGTCTCCTTCTTGGAGGTGCCACCTGTCCATATGCAGGGGAAAGGCTAGGGCACTCCACATCCAGTAATTCAACTCCTGGTTGAAGGAATGGTGTGGAAGGGAGGGTTATGGCTTCATGGGGGACTGGGGCCCCACCTGGAAAGATGCAAGCCTGTATAAAGATAATGGCCTGCATCCAACAGGGAAGGTGACCTGAGTAAGAAGTTTGAATGCTTCAGTGACAAGCATTTAAAATGGCGGGGGAGTCAGGAAGGACAGGTGAGTTAGTATCCCCTCCCCCGGGGCACAAGGTACTTGTAATCCTAGACACAAATAAATAAAAAAATGAATAAATAAAAAATAAAACATGCAGGAAAATGAGTTGAAGTCTGGGACACTGAGAGCAGAAGGAGAGTGGGAAGCAGTGAATTCTAGGCCACGAGAAACTGGGAGGGGGTCGAAGCAGAGGAGGGAGGGGAAAGAAGTGGAGAGCAGCAGCAAGAGAAGGAGGGATAGGATACAAGACATGGAAGGCATGGTAACAATGCCCGCAGCCTGGGAAATAAAATCCCAGACCTGGAGCATCGATAGTGAGAGGCAGACCTGGACATAGTAGCAATAACTGAGACATGGTACACTGTTAATCATGGGACATTGATGTACCAGGTTATGCTCTGTTCAGGGGGGATGGCGGGTAAAAAAGGAGGGAGTGTGGCCCTGTACATCAGAGAGGCTATAAAGGTGACAGAGGTGCAGGGTAGATGGGAGGCTGAGGCACTGTGGGTCACCCTTGAACCTGACAAAAGCTCAGCAACATGAACAGAGGTGATCGTCAGGCCTTCGGCACAGGTGGAGGAAGTGGACAGGGAGCTTGTGGATGAATACACAATATGGAAACAAAAGATGGAGTCCTGCTGCTGGGGGATTTCAGTATGCCAGATGTGGATTGGTCCAACCAAGCAGCTGCTTCAGCCAGAAGCAGAAACATCCTGGATTCCCTACAGGGACAGGTCTCAGGCAGCTTGTGCTTGATCCAGAGAAAAGGTCATTCTTGACCTGATACTGACCAATTGGGATAGAACGCAGATGTCTGTGTGGAGGGGCAACTGGGATCCAGTGACCACCACATAGTGTGGTTTAGCATGGGACCTGGGACCCTTGATCCAGTCCAGTCACACGAGGGCAAATGTTTTGGATTTCAAGAAGGCAGACTTCACTGACGTGGGGAGATGCACTAGAATAGCCATCTTTGGAAGCTTGTAAAAGGGTGGCATTCAGGAGGTATAAAGAAACACAGAAGATTGAGGATAGAGAGGTGTATCAGGTAAGGTAATAAAGGGATCAACGGCTCAGACAGAAGAAAGCATAGCCAAAGGGTATCAAAAGAAGACTAGACTTTCTTCAGGTACATAAGCAAGGAAAGGAAGGCAAGGGGAAGGATTCTGAAGATAAGGATGATGACAACGGGAGACTGCACAGAGGGGATCAGAAAGAAGTGTAGATCCTGAACGGATACAGTAATTCTACTGTTTTCACAGTGGAAAGAGGCAGGGACAGTCCACCAAGGAGCAGCACAAACACTGGAAGGGGAAGTGGACACAAGTCCATTTTCAAAGGAGAGAGTATTATTGAAGGGACTTCAAATTTTAGGGTAAACAAAGCCATAGGACCGGATGGATACATCCAAGGGTATTAAGAGAACTAGGCAGGGAGGTGCTTGCTGCACTACTCATGGCCTTATTCAACAACTCACTGGAAACAGGAGTGGTTCCAGAGGACTAGAGGAGAGCAGACATAGCCCCATTTTGTAAAAGCATCAGCAGGGAGGAGGCTAGTAAATATAGTCTGGGCTGTCTTACTTGAGTCATGGGGAAATTAATGGAATCCATACTAAAAGAGAGACTGTCCGAGTATTTTGAATCCAGTGGGCTGCAAGACCACAGGCAACACAGATTCACAGGGGGAAGGTCATGCCAAATGAACCTAACATAGAAACATAGAAACATAGAATTTGATGGCAGATAAGGACTGCTTGGCCCACCCAGTCTGCCCATTTCCCTACCTACTGGATAAGCTGCAGATCCTAGTTAACCAGCAGCCTACTTCTTCCTACCCCCACCCCCTAGAATGGCCTTATGACTGTCCCATGCATGCTTGAATTCCACCACTGTTTTTGACTCCACAACCTCCTCCGGAAGGCCGTTTCATGCATCCACAACCCTCTCTGTGAAAAATACTTCTAAATTACCTCTGAGCCGGCCCCCATCTTCAAATTGTGCCACTTATTCTTTCACTTCTTTTTTTGAAAGATGCTACCCTCTTGGACTTTGTAGATTCCCTTGAGGTACTTGAGCGTTTCATCATGTCCCCCCTCTCCTCCTTTCCTCGAGGCTATACATATTACAGCTCCTTTAGTCTCTCTTCATGTGTCTTCGAGTTGCAGACCCTGCACCATTTTGAATAACCCTCCTCTGGACAGCTTCCATCCTGTCTATGTCTTTGCGGAGATTGGGTCTCCAGAACCTGCAGTACTCCAGATGGGGTCTCACCAGCTGTCTGTACAGAGGGATAATAACTTCCTGTTTTCTACTGGTGATGCCTCTCCCTATGCATCCCAGTATCCCCCCAGCCCTCCTTGCTGCCCTCTCACATTGCTTGCCCACCTTTAGGTCATCTGATATGACTACCCCCAGGTCCCTTTCCATTTTTGTTGTTGTTAATATCTCACCCACCATTGTGTACTCTTCCCTGGGTTTTGTTTCCCAGGTGCATTACCTTGCACTTCTTAGCATTGAATCTAAGCTGCCATACATTTGACCATTCCTCTAACCTTGCCAAGTCCCTTCTCATCCTTTCCACCCCACCCTGTGCATCAACTCTGTTGCAGATCTTTGTGTCATCTGCAAAGAGACATACTTTTCCTTCCAGTCCCTCTGCAATGTCAGCTTATAAAGACATTGAAGAGGACCGTCCTAATACTGAACCCTGCAGTACCCACTAGTAACCCCTTTCTTCCGAGTGGACTCCATTTACTATTACTCTCTGTGTCCTATTCTCCAGCCAATTCTTTACCCAGGCTGTCATCTTGGGACCCACTCCCAGGTTGGCTAACTTGTATATTAATCTTTGTGTGGGACTGTGTCAAATGCCTTGCTAAAGTCTAGGTAGGCCATGTCCACAGCCCTCCCTGATCTACTACTTTGGTCACCCAGTCAAAGAAATCTATCAGATTAGGTCTGGCATGACCTGCCAGCTGTAGAATCCATGCCTAGGGTCCTGTGCCCTCTAGCCTCTAGATACTAGAACAATTCTTTCCTTCAGAAGTGATTCCATCATTTTCCTATCACTGAGGTTAAACTAACAGGTCTGCAGTTTCCTGCTTCTGCCTTGCTCCCACTTTGTGAAGGAATCATATCTGCCCTCTTCCAGTCCTGGGTACCACCCCATCCTCCCATGATTTGTTAAAGAGGGTAGTCAGTGGTGTCACTAGCTCTACCTTAGTTCTTTTAGAATTCTGGGATGAATCCCATCAGGCCCCATTGCTTTGTCACCTTCAGTTTTAAGAGTTCTTTCAGAACCTTTTCTTCTGTAAATGGACTGGTATCAACTTCTGTATCCAGAGTGTTTCTACAGTTTGTTTTAGGTACCTCCCCCTCTTCATTTGTAAGTACTGAGCAAAAATATTTGTTTAGTATCTCTGCCTTTTCACAGACTCCTCTGCTCACCCTCCCTCCCCTTTATTAAGCCTCACTATCCCTCCCTTGGTCTTCCTTCACTCCCTGATGTACCTATAAAAGGTTTTATCCCCCTTCTTAACTGAGTTGGCTATCTTTTCCTCGGTTTGGGCCTTTGCTGTTCTGACTGCCTTCCCAGCCTCCTTTTGCTTTAACTGATACAGTTCTCTGTCCTGCTCCTTCTGCGATTCCTTGTACTTCCTGAACGCTTTCTTTTTCTCTTGAACCTTCACTGCCACTTACTTTGAGAACCATAGTGGTTTCTTACATCGTTTTGTTTTGTTTATTTGCTTCACACAAAGGCTCATTACCTCTGTGATGGCAGTTTTTATTATTCCCCATTGTTCTTCCACCCCTCCTTCCTGCCCATTTGCTAGTGCATTCCTTAGGCACTCACCCATTTTGGCAAAGTCAGCCTGGTAGATTTCTTTGACTGAATGACCAGGGAAATAGGTAAGGGGAGAGCAGTGGACATGATTGATCTGGAGTTTAGCTAGGCCTTCAGCTCTGTGCCACACAGGAGGCTGATAAAGGAGCTGAATGGCCTAGGAGTGAGATCCAAAATGGTTAATTGGGTTCAATGTGCCTGTGCAACTGGTTTTGTGCTTGTGTAACAGATAATCTTTGGCTGTTCGCCTCTCTATCCATGGGATAACCACCCTGTATGGGTATGAAGGGAAGGAACCCTAGAGGAGGGTGCTACTCCTTGAGGTGCCACAGGAGTGATTCCCTTGGCTAATGGTACCTTAGGATGAAGCCCATGGGAAAGAGAGGCGTGCTGCTGGAGGAGGAAGGGTGGCTGGAGGGGCAAGGAAAAAATGCTTGTGAGTGGAGTGAGGAGAGCAGCTCTTAATAGGCTGAATGGAGGTGTGTCCTGTTGCACCGCCCCCTTGAACTACAGACTGTAGCCTTCCAATTAGTACAGTAGCTAGTTAATGGATAAGAAACAGAGGGTGGTGGTGGTTAACAGCACTCACTCTAATGAGGGGAGAGTGAGCAGTGGGGTAACACAGGGCTCAGTACTGGGGTCAGTCCTTTTGAACGTAGGTGATACTGCAGAACAACTGAAGGGAAGGTATGCCTTTTTGCAGATGATATCAAAATTGCAATAGGATGGGCACCCAGGAGTGGTGGAGAGAATATCAGGGATCTTGTGAATTGTGAGGAGTGGTAAAAGTATGGCAGTTGGATACAATGCCAAAAAGTGCAAAATCATGCACCTATGGCATAGGAACCCAAGAGCTGAGTATAGGATTGGGGGGGTATTGACAGTCAATAAACAGGAAAGGGATCTTGGGGTTATTATGTCTGAGGACCTCAAAGTGGCACTGTGACAAAGCAGTGGGTAGGGCTAGTGGGATGCTGGGGTGTGTAGGGAAGGTATCTCCATCAGGAGGATGGAGTTGGTATTGCCAGACCCCACCTGGAGTGCAATCTAATTTTGGAGAACAAACCTCAGAAAGAACATTGACAAGGTGGAGGAAGTCCATAGGAGGGCAACTAAAATTGTGCAGGATTTACATGAGAAGCCCTAAGAGGAGAGACAAAGGGATCTCAGCATGTACACGCTAGAAGAGAGGAAAGAGAAAAGTGACATGATACAGGCCTACAAGTATCTTACAGAAGTGAACAGAGTCCAGGGGAGTCTCTTTCAAATGTGAAAGAGCACCAGGACCAGGGGGAATGCAGTGAAGCTGGGGGGGGGTCAAGAGAGATGTGAGAAAATATTGGTAGGTGCCTGGAACAGATTGCCAACTGAAGTAGTGGAGGCTAAAACAGTACGGGGCTTCAAGCATGTGTGACGTAGACATAGTGGTATATTAGAGAAGAGGTGGGAGGGTCGATGGAGATCAGACAGAATGTGAGGAGAAAGGTGAGGCAGTAAACATCTAGGCAGATTAGGTAGACCAAGCGATCCTTTTCTGAAGACAAATTCAGTGTTTCTATATTTCTATGTTTATGATCGCACACCTACTATAGAAACAGCTTTTACTACAGTAGGCATCTGATTGTGAAGTGTCATTCAGTTGGTGGCTGCTATGGATGTGAGTGGAGGGTCTGTGCTGGTCGCCGTACACCATAGGGTGGGGGCAGGTGGGAGCAGTTGTAGTGGTACTGAGTGGGCTGGTCTGGGGAGTAGATATTATACTTATGGGGCAGGCAAATCACTCAACACCAAAGATGTGGTATGGAAGAATTACAGCTCTTGCCAGACTGCTAATTGGGGCACATGGGGAACCCTGGTCTGGGATATCAGGCAAATAGTACAAAGGAATTACTGATCTTATCAAGTGTCTGATTGGGGCCCAGTTGATCAGTGGTGGGGAGTCTGCTGTCTGCTGGACACATGGGGCAGATATTTTATTACACAGGCATGCAATTTGGGGGTGGGGCACTGGACACCTGGACAGTTATGCCATGTACCAGTGGAGGGATGAGGGCTAGTGGTAGCCTAACATGGCCAGGTGTTGGGAGTGTAGGAACGCACAGTCCATAACACCTGGTTTGGAGAACCAGTAACTAGTGTTGCACTAATGGATAGCTATACCTCCTCAAACCTCCCAGCATGCCAATGTGCCTATGTGCAAGGTGCTGTCAGCTGCTTTACATAGGTGCACAAGGATGGATTAGGGCCACTTACAAATGGGCTAGTGACTAGGTAACCAAGCAATCATATGACCCTGTGCAGTACTATCCTGTTTTAGAGGTGCAAATTGGGATTAGCAAGTTGATAACCTGTCTAACACTCGCAAAAAAGCTTGAATATTTTGCCTTAGAGCTTTTTAAAACCATTGTAACTGTTAAATGAATAAGGAAACACCCCTGAGTTGTGGTTGGTGATGATGCACCTAGGTCCCTTGCCCACTGCCAGACCCTGCCCACCTGGGTCCCGGTCCTCTGCGTGCCTTTTCTACCTGGATGATACTGGATGTCTTGGGCACCAGAAAGAGTGGTGGCCCCGGCCAATGGGTAAGACAGGGAGGTCTCTCGCCAGGCAGAGGTAGGCGTGCGGAGCCTCGGGAAGGACCCGAGTGGGGGCACTGGGAATGGCGCTGAGAGGCCACTATCTTTGGTGATCGGAGGAAAAAGAGTCGGTAAAAAAAGAAATAAAATTTTCCAAACAGCATTCCTCCTTTTGTTTTTAGCCCAAAT
The DNA here is from genome assembly GCA_016271365.2 of Neoceratodus forsteri. Lineage (NCBI taxonomy): Eukaryota > Metazoa > Chordata > Ceratodontiformes > Ceratodontidae > Neoceratodus > Neoceratodus forsteri. The sequence goes on along the minus strand of CM057455.1, from coordinate 302,985,902 downwards.
CACCTTTTGATAATGCAAGTCACCAAACTACCTGACTATCTAACTGCTGCAAGTATTACCAAACCCAAACCCACTGGTATCAGTTCAGAAAGATGCCCTGACTTTTGTCCCTGGGTGCCTGAATGCAAAGCTGCAGGCCTGAGGTGCAGCTGGTCAGCCAGCATTAGCACACCCACCTGAACCAAACAACCCCCCACATGTTCCCCTTGATTGCTTTAAATCTTGAACTGGCTTTCAGCGCTAGTGGACTTGAACACAGATAACTAGATACAGTATATATGTTCTCCAGGTGCAGAGCAATTCCTGCCCTCACTCACGGCTCTGCTGTATTAGTCCTAGGATGGCACACATGACTGAAGTCCTGGGGTAGATGTATCAGCAAATGCAGAAGCAGGCCTGATGCTTAACACTTGAAGGTATAGAAGCTGCAGCTTGGATCTTCAGTGCGACCCAAGGTCTTGTAGTCTGGCCCCCCCTCCCCCGTCCCACTGCAGGGCATCACACAAGACCCACCAGCCACAAGGGATCCAGACATGGGAGCATCCCCACGATCTGGCTCCCCCACAGGTCAGAGCTCCCCAGCATTCAGGCACAAACCCACAATCCCTTGCCACCAGCAGCCCCACTTGATGGGGTCAGTGAGCTCTCCACCTGGCACATTTAGGATGGATTCTTCAGATCATTTCCATTCTTTCCTCAGTTACCTGCTACAGTGTGTAGTCAAGCAGTCTCGGCTACCGTCTCGAATATCAGACTCTGGGGGGGGGGACTGTGCAGAGTCTGAAAATCCAGGGATTGAACACAACAGTCTCCTGTCTTGCTGCCTCTCAGGAGCAGACTGCAGGCACCCACCCAGACAGCACCTGCTCATCCCCCTACCCCCACAGTCTTTCAACTCCAACACAGTGGCCACTCTTGTCCTCTGGCTCACACACAAGTTCAGCAACTTTTTTTCAGAAATACATCAAGAAAGTCCCTTTTCTCACCATGCAGGTGCTAGTCGACTCCAGACAGAAGAGGCTCTGTTGTCAGCTTCTTAAAACCTGGATTCAAATCCAGGTTTTATGTCCATTTTCTACAATCCAGTTTCCTCTGCCAAAAAAACAGTCCTTTAACCTTGTCTTTCCCTTTTCCTGTTGATGCCTTGTCATTGCCAGGGTCAGACAGAACCTTTTACACTTTTTCTTTTTAATCATCGAATGTTTTTTTCTGCCTTGCTGCAGAGCGAGTGGTGGAGGCATCCAGCCACCAGCTTGACCTGCCCGGAGGGCAGCAGGCTCACTCAGCCAATGGGGGATCAGTACAGCTGTTCCCGACCTGCTGGGAGGATCCCTACGCCTACCCAGCCAGGCCGAGATCACCCCCCCAGTGCGATTCCATGACAGACCTCCAGGCGGATCAAGCATGGCCATCATGCTGCTCGTTTATGCCCAGCCTTTTTCCTCCATTGCTCACTGGAGTGCGGACATGCAATGATGTTCGGGCACAACATGCCAACATCCACTGCCCTCCCCACATGTACACCAGTGCTGATAGTGCCCCCAGTCATCACCAGGGTCTGCTACAGCACGGTGAAGTCCCTTCACCCTCCCCAAGGATAAGACTGCAGTCTTACGGACACTCGATCCTATCCCTCCCGCCGACCCCCGGCGGCCCAGGCTCGTTGCCTGTCTAAGGTCGCGGCATTGCAGCCGCCAGGTGTGGCGTCCAGTGCCTCAACCCTCAGCACTACCGTGCGGCTCTTTTACACTTTTTCTTACTTCTCTCATCAAAAATCTTTGATCATCCGTGTCTCGTCGATTTGGCGCAGATAAAACTGAAGATGCTTTCTCCCCATCCTCTTGACACAAATCCATTTTCTTAATCCTTTTTCTCAGTCCATTTAACCTTTACTCTGAACAATTTCACCACTGTGGTGCAATTTCTCTGGCAGCAACAAAATACTGCAGATCTCCCTCTCTACAGAGCTGCCTGCAAATCTTTTCTCTCTAGATGGGGAAAGGCACAACCAGCTATGGGGGACAGATGGCTGGCAGCCCCCCCGCCCCTCACAGCCCTACAACCCCACCTTCTCCCTAGAGGCTGGAGTCCCCCTCCCTGTGGATGGGCTTCCATCAAGCTGAACTTAGAAACCAAAGTTCTTTGCCCTTGGGAGCTTTCTGGCAGCTCCCCTTTGGAAGGAACCACTGTCAACCAAAATTAACATGTACAAGGTTCCCGCGACACCTCACTGGTTGCTGAAAAAGGTGCCCAGATTGTCCCCGGTATTTTTCCCCAAGAGTCTTCACTTGAAGTTCTACTCTTTAGCAGCCTCTTCCATCTGATGGCCCAACATAAGATTTAGCATTTTTAGTTATTTTCCAGCCGGTCACTAATGCTAAAACTTGTTTTCCCCAGCACCAGACAGGCTGAGAAATATGTGCAGTATATCAGCAGCAGGAATGAGGAATACATGTTCTAGCTCTACCTGGATTAGGTGAGTGGGGAACCACCAGACTACCAAGGAATTATTATTTTTTTATTGTGTCCAGGACTGACAGTGTGTATGTGTGTGTGGGGTGGGGGGGGGTTGCTGGAAGGCTGTGTGTGTACAGTTAAAACAATTCCCAAAATCATTAACTAGCACTAACCAGGCAGCGTCTTAGCACTTCCAGAAAGCATTTAATATACCTGTACACCTTATATGCATTAGAGTAACCCCCAGTTGTATGGGCACCTGGTTGCAGTTAGTAATCTTGTGCAAAAAAAAAAATAGTGCCACGCTAACAGGTTAGCACTGCACAGAAGAATGCTTTTTAAAACAGTACCAGCCATGCTTATCACAGTGCAGTGCTAATCCTGTTACAGTGGTATGTGGGCCCCCATTTTCAGATTAGTGTAGTGCACTCCTAAGTGCTGCACCGAGATAGCGCACAGCCACAGAAGACGGTGGTAAATGGCACTCACTACAATGAGAAGAGAGTGAGCAGTAGGGTGTCGGAGGGCTCAGTAATGGGACAAGTCCTCTTCAGTGTCTTTATAAGTGGCATGACAGAAGAACTGGAGGGGAGATATGCCTTTTTGCAGATGACACCACAATCTGTAATAGCACTGATAGGTGCAGATGGAAAGAATGAGTAGGGACCTTAGAAAACCTGAAGAGTGGTACAGGACATGGCAGCTTGGGTTCAAAGTCAAAAAGTGCAAAATCAAGCATCTAGGGAATAGAAACCTAGAGGCTGAGTATAAAATGTAGAGGGAGGTACATACGTTCACTAAAGAAACCTTTTATATAGCACTGTGCTCTGTACACAGGAGAGGATTACTCATTTGCATGGCCATAGTAATACATATGCACATGATCAGGTTAGCATCAGGTGATGCTGAATATGACACCCATCCAACCATGCTGTTCCCACAGTGTAAAGTTTAGCTCTGCACGCTAACCTTCTGAAAATGGGGCCCTAATTGACTAAAAATCCTCGCCGATGCCTCTTAAGATGCAGAAGGTAAACATAAAAGGGTTATCTTATCTATCCCTTTATGTATTGTTTTATTGTATTTTGCTTGCAAAACCTTTATCTGATTTCAAAACATTATGATGTGACTTGAAACTATTATAACAAACTAGTTAAATACACTTTTTTTCCTTTTTTATTTAAATGCTGTCTTTATTTAATTATAAAAACACAGTCTGGTGGGCTGGCCTAGCAGCTTGGTGGTGATTGCACTGCCTCCCCTGCCAGTGGCCCAGTTTTGGGGGTGGACCTGGGTTGCACAGGGGTTAGCTGGGGGGAGATATGATTGAGCATCTCGGGGAATGCTCTCCTCTCAACGAGGGGAAGTCTGACCATCTTGCTCTTCAACATCCACATAGCTGAGGAGGGCTGGCAAGGCAGTGGAGTTGCATAAGGGGGAGGGCTCAAGCAGGCACAAAGCAAGCATGTGCCTTTATATGCAATTGCATCATTGCATGCTTGGCTGCCATGGGGATGAAACCAAAGGTAGACCCACCCCCAATGGCAACCAATCTGCACTACTATCCAGGCTCTGATCCTGTCTGAATATGTGTCTCACTGTCAATGGCCCTCCCCCTCCTGGCCCCAACACGGGGGATGTGTGTGTGTTGGGGGGGGCCGGAGAATCTCAGAGCATCCTGGGGATGGTGGGTGATTGAGCTGGAGATGTCAGTGGGCAAAGGGGTCGCAAGGTGACTAAGGAGATAAAAATTTCTATGGGAAATAAAAAAGAAATGAAACACAGTTCAGTCTGAGAAGCTCAAACCCCAAAACAGACTGTGAATGCCTCCAGTGAGGCATCACAGTAAAGCTATTTAGTATAGAAACGATGCAAATTATATGCATATGCCAGCTAAACTCCTGATGAGAACTGGACACTGAGGGGTTGCAGCAAAAATATATATTTTTGTTTCTTAACCAAGAAACTTTTGTTAAATGAAACATTAAAATAAAAACAAAAACTAAATCAAAACATAGTCCATAGAGTACAAACTAGCAAAGCTTTTGACTTACACTATCACAGCTGAAATGCTTCCCAAGCATTCAGCTCAGATAAATTGCTGGATTAACACAGTAATTAATTGCACATAAATCTGATCAAAAATTTAACTTGGAAAAATGCATGCAGCCCCCTATGCATATGTTATGAATATCCAGCATTAGCTTCCTATATAAATGTGTCTTAACAGTAAATGAAGGTAGCACTTCATTTAAAAGAATAAACTACATCATTTTAAATTAATTCTAAAGGTTTCTTGTCACATCACAATGTTCTGAAATTTGATTAAAGGTGTGCAAGCAAAACAAGATGTAAAACCCCATAAAGAAGTAGAATAACAGATAGCCCTGTTTTGTTTACCTTCCGTTCTGCAGCAGACATCCTCTCATGGAGCCAGCAGCTCCCTGAATGCAACAGGGTATGAGTGCAAAGTCAGGCCATGCAAGGGGGGGAGGGGTCATTTCAGAATGTAGTCCATTTCAGTATATAGTTTATTTGTTTCAGTATATAGAGTATGTGAATTTTTCAGTCTACAGTGCATGCATTTCAATACACAGTGTATGTGTTTCACCATGTAGTGTATTTGTTTCAGTATATAATGTATGTGTTTTTTTTAAATATACTGTGTATGTATTTCAGTATGTAATATATTTCTCTCAGTATATAGAGTATGCAAAAGTTTTCAATAGAGAGGGTAAGTGTTTTTAATATATAGTGTATTTGTTTCAGTATATAGTGTATGCAGATTTTTCAATGCACAGTGTATTTACTTCAATATATAGTGTATGTATTTCAATATAAAGTGTAGATGTTTCAACATTTAGTGTATTTGTTTCAGTAGACAGTGTATGTACTTTTTTCAACGTGTACTGTATGCATTTCAATAGATAGTGTATGCATTTCAGTATATAGTATATTTGTTTCAGTATATAGTGTATGCAGATTTTTTTCAATATATAGTGTATGTGTTACAATGTATAGAGTATTTGTTTCAGTAGATAGTTTATGTAGATGTTTCAGTCTGTAGCGTATGTATCTCAATAGGTAGTGTATATATTTCAATACATAGTACATTTGTTTCAGTACATAGTGTATGTGGCTTTTCAGTACTCAGTATGTAGATTTCAGTAGATAGTGTATGTACAGTATTTCACTATATAATGTAATCATTTCACTGTATAGTGTATGTGTTTCACTATATGATATATGCATTTCAGTATATACTATATGTATTTCACTATATGAGGTATGTATTTCAATAGATAGTGTATGTGGTTCACTACATTGTGTATGCATTTCACTATATGATGCATATATTTCACTATATGATATATGTATTTCACTATGCAGTGTATGTGTTTTACTATACAGCCAGAGATTGTGAATTATGTCCCTAATGGCTTGCCATAATTGATGTACTAAATTCTGAGCAAAAAGAAATAGCTCAAAAAGGCTTTTTGAATGACTTTTAGAAGGTCTGAATTTCAAGAGCTCTGAGAGCAAACTGTCTTCAGCTTCCACTACACAAACACTACACAGAAATGAGGCTGTGCAGAACAATCTGAAGCCCATGTGACCTGCAATCACATGAATCACTGCAGAATTCACCTTGGAGCTCACCAACAAGGCGAAGTGATGTGAAGTACATTGAGTTCAATATACTTCACATTAAAATTGGTGCAGAAGTGGCTGGGGGAAGGCGGAGTAACGCAAAGTCATTGTTTTCAATGGACTTCACGTTCCTCACTATGACGCGAAGTACCCCGCTTTGTGTTGCGGATTGCTTCACAGATTCCGCTTTAATCCATGAATTGCTTCACGGTGCGGATTTTGGCCACTTCGCCCACCTCTTACTGGGTGTTTTGCTAAGAGCATCTTTTCTGTAATATTCAATCAGTCTCGGGGCCCTGCATTATACATTTCTGATTGTGTTTGTCTGTTTTCTGCATATTATCAAGCTTTAATAACTTTGTTGCAAGTAGTTCAGGGTAGAGAACTTTTTAAGAGCAGATCTTCAAAAAATAAATTGCATTTTATTTAAGATGGGTTGTGGTTTTTACGATGTATAGCACCTCTTGGATATCCATTTTGCTGTGCAACAGATAAAGATCTGAACTTTTTTTCTGACTGTTTACGCTGCCTTTTATCTTGCACTAATAAAACATTTATTTATTGAAAAGTTTCACTAGGAAGAGCACACTGAGCAATCTAGAATTACTTGTCTCCTGGTGCGTTCTGGGGGAAGGGTACAGAGATAACAATCATACAGTAAAATTGACAAGGGATACAGCAGTTTTAGTTGACAGTTATACAACCAATGTACAAAGCGAAAACAGGAGTACATAGGACATGAATACATTTACAAGTGCTTTCAAAGGGTAATAGTGATTGTGAGGATTATGGGTGGAGTCCGAATATCTGCATCAGATGAGGAGAAGGACCTGGGAGTGATAATCACTAGTGACCTGAAGCACTCCACACAATGCAAGAAAGCAACAGCAAAGGCAAACAAGATGCTGGGATGCATATCTACCCAGGTCGCACCGGGGAGATGAGACGCTTGTTGCTCAGCATGTCTTCCTGGTGAAACATTTCAATAAATAAATAAATAAAAATATCTAGGGGGATCAGTAGTAGGGGAGAGGAGGTTATATTGTCCTTGTACAGGTCCCTGGTAAGGTCTCATCTAGAATGTGGGGTTCAGTACTGGTGCCCACACTTCAAAAAGGACATTAACCTGCTGGAGAAGGTCCAGAGGAGGGCTACAAAGATGATAGCGAGTTAAGAGGGTAAGGCATATGAGGGGAGATTGAAAGCAGTGAACATGTACTTCCTGGAAGACAGGAGAGAGAGAGGGGACATGATTGGGACCTTCAAGTACTTGAAAGGGATAAATAAGGTTGATAAGGAGAGTCTCTTTAAGCAGAGTGGCAACCATAACACAATGGGGCACAGTCTTAAGTTGGAGGGTGGGAGGTTTAGGAGGGAGGTCAGGAAGCACTTCTTCACAGAGAGGATGGTAGACACTTGGAATACGCTGCTGGAAGAGGTGATCTAATTGAAGACAGTGGGCAGCTTTAAGAGAGGATGGGATAGGCATGCGGGAAGGTAGGGATCAGGGGTAGGGAGGATGGGAGGAGTGCAGAGGGAGGGCAGGGACAGTAGCTCAAGCTGTGTACCCTTGCAATATGAGCAGACTAGATAGACCAAATGACCTTCTTCTGCTGGCTTCTTCAAATGTTCGTATGCATGTTCGTATGTATGTTTGTGAGATTACATACAAGTGCCAAGTTTGCAAAACAAACTTAAGTTAAAATAAATAGGAAGGAGGTGACATGAGTAGGTGTGCTGAGCTGTTTGGGACTATACAGATGGATCGAGGATGGGTAGAACCCCTTAACATGAAGTAACTGAGGAACAGGCTAGGGGTAGGTTTGAAAGGAAGGAGGAGAAGACAGGCAGGTTGATGTGGATTTAACAGTGTCAAGAGTGACTAATTTAAAAAAGCATTTGTCAGTGCTGAACGTTCACTTGCAGGTATTTGCAGTGGTGTTTGGCATTGATGCAGCCCCCCCCCAGTTGTATCCATGTCCTTTCAGCAACCATGTCCCAACAGAGTACCTCTCTGCAACTCGTCCTGCATCTGATTTACACTTCAGCATCATACTTCTTAACTGTCTTGTCTTAGGAACGCTAACGCCCCAGACATTCTCAATGTTACAAGCCTGTGTAGGAACTGCGCAACGCACACTGGTAACACAGTCGTTTTTTTGGAATTTTCTCACCAAATCTTCAACACAGGCATTTTGGGACCTCTGCTCATGAACCGTGTCACTATGATTTTGTTAACCTGTCCTGAACATTGATTTCCCACAGCAACTGCGACATTGTGCGCCACTTGTGTGGAAACACATTTAGGCCAGCGTGTGAAAAATGACAGCGGTACTGTTCATAAGGAGGTGTGACAAGATGGCAATGTCAAAAATCTGGAGTGGAAATATTACAAATTCTCATAGTTAGGAGTGCGTGTGGAAACTGCGCAATGCACGCTCGCAACACTGTCATGTTTTGGAATTTTCTCACCAGATTTTCAACATAGGCATTTTCTGACCTCTGCTCATGAACAGTGTCACTGTGGTTTTCATAATCTGTCCTGCACATTGATTTCCCACATCAACCATGCCATTGTGTGTCGGATGTGCGAAAACACATTTTGTCCAGGATATGGAAAATGACAGCTATACTGTTCATAAGGAGGTATGAAAAAATGGCAATGCTGAAAATATGGAGTGAAAATATTACAAATTTGAGAAGTTCAGAGTGTGCGTGGAAACAGCGCAATGCATGCTCATAACACAGCCATTTTGGGGAATTTTATCACCAAATTTGCAACATAGACTTTTTGGGACCCCACCTCATGAACAGTGACACTGTCATTTCAGTAATTGGTCCCGAAAGGTGATTCCAGGCAGTGACAATGAAATCACCTTTCAGGACCAAATAATGTCATGACAGTGACTGAATTCATGAGGTGGGGTCCCAAGAACCCCATGCTGAAAATTTTGTGTCAAAATTCACAAAAATGGCTGAGACATGCGCCAAAGTTGAAAAAAACATTTATGCCATTATACAGCTTACCGGCATTTGTTCAGTTCGCAGTTGGCTTCAAATAGTGCAGATATGTTCCCTGTGCACAGAAGATTGTCACACGGGGCTCCAGAGTTAAGTATGGGGTGACTGGGGTATGGGTAGCTGGGGTGCACAGAGGGTGGGCATGGGTATGGGAAAGGGGCACGAGAGACTGCAAAGGACCGTTTCCTGTTTTCACAGGGAAAAAAAAAGAAAACGGCAACGTGGGACACTTTGGGCACACTAGGGTGGGCTCCCAGCATGCCAGCACACCTGGGTGTTTCTTTGAGGGGGCTGGAGCCAACAGAGATTGGGCACCCCATTGGCCATACAGCGAGTGGGGGGGGCATGAGCACACTGAGGTGGGCTCCCAGTGTGCCACCTGGGTGTTTGTTGGGGGCTGGAGCCAACGGGATTGGGCAGGCCAGAAGATGTCCTCATTCTAGACTTCAGCAGGCGCTTGACTTGGTGCCACATCCCAGGCTGCTGGGAAGCTGGGATATGGGGATGGGGGCAGATGGTCAGGTGGATAGGAAACTGGCTAGCGGGGATGTACAGAAGGTGAGGGTTTGGGGGGGTGTCATCCCCCAGGAGAGTCATTACTGGAGTCCCACAGGGATCAGTACTGAGCCCACTCCCATTCTATATCTCAGACATCAGAAGTGGTATCAGGAGTGGGATGAACCTGTTTGCCAATGACTCAAAGCTGTGGGTGGTGGTGGATGGGGAGGGGGGGAAGCTGGCTTTTCAGGAGGACCTGGAGACTCTGGGGTGGTAGTCACATGCCTTGAAAGTAAAGTTTAATACTGAGAAATGCAAGGTTCATCACCTGGAGGGCAAAAACCCGTCTCATGTATACACCTTGGGGGGAGGCACTGCAGCATTCGAGGGGGGAGAAGGACCTCGGGGTGGTGGCGGATGCTAAAATGAATAACTTGGAGCCGTGTAGAAGGGCTGCAGCCCAAGCAAATAAAATGCTGGGGTGCATAGCCAGGAAGGGGATGACTTCAAGGAGTAGAGAGGTGCACCTTCTGCTGTATAATTGCCTGGTTAGACCACACATTGAGTACTGTGTGCAGTTTCAGCATACTTACTTTAAAAGAGATATTGCTCTTCTGCAGAGGGTCCAGAGGAGGGTGACCAGGATGATGAAAGGACGAAGGGAAAAGCCCTATGGGGAAAGAGACTTGAGGAACTCAAACTGAACTCACTGGAGGAGAGAAGAGACAGAGGGGATATGATCGAGGTCTTCAAATATCTCAAGGGAATGAATGGGGTAAGCCTTGAGGGAGTGCTTCAGCTGAGGGAGGTAGGGCCACCACGGGACACTCAATGAGGCTAGATGGGGGAGAGTAAGGGGGGATAACAAGGAGACGCTACTTCATTGAGAGGGCGGTGAAGCCCTGGAATGGGTTGCCCATGGAGTTGGTTGGTGCTACAACTGTGGAGGGGTTCAAGAAGGCCTAGGATAGGTATAGGGGGGAGGGTGCATCCCAGAGCCCCACTGGGGGTTGGGAATCCTGTAGGGAGGGGAGGGGGGTTATAATGGTGCCCTGGGTAGGCACCAATCCCCAAGCAGACTCGAAAGACCATAGGTCATAATCTGCTGTTTTTTTTTAGTATGTTAGTATGTGTCCCCACCCCCACCCCGGATGCATCTGAGCTATTGCAACTCTGTATGTTCTTCCTGGTGAAACTTTTCAAATAAATAAATTTAAGCACAAGGAACCCTATGTGTACAAAGGGACACCCATGAAAACGAGATACTGCATGGGGCCATACTGCCAGCTGTATGATATGAATTATAATACGTTTGTAAAAATCAGTAGCTCTTCAAAGAAGTGAAATTACACAACCCCCCCACTCAACGTGTTTCCTGTAAACTTAGCAGCCTCACAACAACGCACTGCTCATGAGTCAGTGTCAAACCCTGCTATGCTTTAAACTGTGTTGACACAAAACAGGGAAATGTGAATCCCCTTCCAATATCGGTATGTGAGTTACTCATACATGTTCTGCATACTCTTCACTGTGGCATTATAATTTTGGCAGTTCAGTACAGTGAATCACTGACACTCCCGGAACTATACAAAATAAATAAACGTTTAAAAATCTGAAACCTAAGCACATGCAACTTCTGTACTTTTAAGAATAAAAAAAAAAAAAAATGTGCTCAAGCCCAGGATGACAGGAACAGATGCTGCCATGGAGGGTAACAGTGTCCACAAGGATGCTTTCCTCCTGGGGGAGTGTCCTGGTGGTAGTACCCTGAGCACCGTGGTGACCATGCATTGCTCAGCACCCCCCAGGACACCTATGCAGACATGCTGCATTTTGGAGGATGGGTGAAGTGAGGAATAACACTGCGACACATTAGATGATGTCCCTCTGTCCTTCCAAGCCACTGTGAGCACTGCCATGATGTACCCCCTCAGACCCCCAGGTCAATCAATGCTTTCCCTCCTCCCCCTGACCTGCCAAAGGGGGGGACAAGATCCCACCAAAGATAGGGATTCTCTGCATCATGGGTGCAAATCAACGGATCCAAGGGATCATGGAGCCTGTGAACAGCAGCGGCAGATGAATCCAGCCAGCAGCTGGGTCTTATGGGGTCCAAAGGAGTGGGGTGCCCCAAGGGTCTTGGAAGGAACAAAAACAATAATGTCATCATTAACATGGGGAAATACCCTACCATAAATGGCCAGAAAAATGTAAAATACACAGTGTCTTTGGGGTCTTGCCTCTAACAGGAACAGACTGATGCAGGAGAAGTGAAGTGACTTGCTCAGGGTCATATATAAACCAGAGGCTGTGGTGGGAGTAGAACATAACAGCTCATGGCTTAAAAGGTCCACCCACACTGCCATTGCTTGCATTTAGTTGACCTATATTAAACAGATACTTGTGACCCAGTCCCCACGTTGATACTCTTGCCTGGTACTCTTGAAACAGATTTAAGAACATCAGCATCTGCCTGGTAATCACACAGAACATTTCATACACTCAGTGCACATAACGATTTTTTGACAGATCACTTCCTTAATGATTTCCATGAAGTAAGTTTTGTTGCCTCTGTCTGTCTTTTACCTGTTGCCGGATTGCTGCTCTGTCCTCTTCTGGTCCTGTGAGTTGCAGCACAGTCCCTTCGGTCCCGTCGCGAATCCTCTTCCTACAGCCAGGCTTCGGCCATCAGTGGGCAAAGTGAGAGGGTCAGAGGCAGCAGATCAACATGCAGCGACTGTAGCCAGAGGGACTAAGGGGGTACTTCCGGCCCCACACAACAGTGCAGGTCTCACAGGCATGCCAACAGAGGGGAGAAGATGGGATTTGTTTGGATCGGCGTGTAGTCCTCTGGCTGCAGCTCTGGATATCACCTGCGGCATGCAGGAGGAATGCATGAATAATGGCCAGATGGAAACTCCGAGGTAGGGAAAGTGAAACTCTAGATACACAATTAAATGTTCCCTTTCCAAGTTCACATTACAAATATTAGGGGGAAGTGAGCCCGACCGCCAGGCTGAGGGTGGGAAGAACTCAGGTATGCTGGAATTTAACAACTCTAGTGCTGCCTTCCCAACACTTTTCTAAATATTCCGGTGTCAACAGGAAATTTAGTAACTGCTGGGAATTCAACAATAGGAGGAGGTTCCTGGGCTGTCGAACTTGGGAGGGAAATCTACAAAGCAGACAAGTGTGGGGTTAGTTAGCTTTGAGCAGGGAGATACTACAGCGTGTGAAGTTCAACTGTGACATCAAATGAGTTCCATGGTGCTGGCATGGTGTACTGCGCCTTTAGAAGTTTTATTCCCCAGGCTAGCTGTGTCAAACCTCACCAGAAGATGAGCAAGGCGTCAGTGCGGTACAAGCTAGTGTTAGACACACCAACTAGAGATCAGTGTCATTGAAGCAAGGTGCAAAGAAAGTGCCAGACAAAGGGTAACGTAAATATGCTAAATGCATACACGTTACCACTGCTGATTGCAGCGGACGTCTTCTTAGATGTGAAGACCGGGGCAGCCGAACTGCTGTCATAGACAGCTTGCCCATCCATTGGAGTGGTACTGTCGCGCCTGCTACATGGAGCACTGGATTGCACAGGAGGGTCTCACACCTCCAAAAAGTCATACTGTTACAAAACGTTCCTTGGGCATGCGTGCAAGCGAATGTAAAAAGGTGGAGTAGGGGGAGCTAGGTGCAGGTACAATTTGGCAAGAAGAAATTGTGCAAAGATAAGGTGACAGAATGTGAGGAAGATGAGTGTCTTACTTGATATAGAAGTGAGTTCCAAATTTTTGGGAAGTGGTATGAGAAAGCCATTTGCCCTACAGCAGTAGTGCGACAAGGGTTAGCCATAGTACAAGAGTCGTTAGATCTTAGAGAGTGCGCAGTGGCTGGTGAGATGAATATGGAGGAAGAGAGGTAAGGAGGGAGTGAACCAAACCAATATTTTGAGATTCATTTGGCACTATGGGAGAGACGTCTGTTATCAAGTGAGGGAAATCCAAGACAGTGGTACAGATTGCAGTGGTAAATGCGGGTGAGAGCATCCAGAGTGAAGCAACAAAAGGAATTGAAAAGGGTGCCCAAATTGGTTAAGGAGGACTTGGGAGCAGCACTATAGACTACATGACAATAGTCAAAAATTGGGAGCATCATTTTCTGGACAAGTTCACGCCTAGCCGATAGTGGTAAACAACTACGGTTCCTGCATAGAGTGCCAAGCTTGGAGTGCAGTTTTTCAGGATGGTGTCCACATGCACAGAAAAGCTGAGGTGTTGGTCAAGCGAAATCCCAAGATATCTAAATGAGGAGGTGTCCTTAAGCATAGTCCCATCAAGGGTATGGAAAAGGGCAGGGAAGGTAGCCAAGACAGTCTCTCCCTAGTGCAAAAGGTCATGGAGACTGTCTTCTTTGCATTGAGAAACAGTTGGCAAGAACTTAGCCAGTGCTGAACGTTATTGAAGTCATACTGTAGTTTGTCTGTTACATCAGAAGGAGACTGGCTGGAGGTGTGTAGGACAGCGTCATCAGCATACATGTAAATAGATGTTGATGTGCATAATGATGGCAGATCATTTAAAAAAATGGAGAAAATCAGTGGGCCAAGCACTGATCCCAGAGGCACCCCAGTATTAATTTTAGTGGAGGGGATATTGAATCAGCAGCCCTGACTGATTGGGTCCAACCTACCAAGTAGGCCCTGAACCAGCTTGTGGCGGAATCAGATAGGCCAGCAGAGGTAAGGATATTTAGGAGGATGGTATGGGAGACCGTGTTGAAGCCCTTGGTGAGGTTGACAAAGATAGCAGATGTGATTTGGCCACTATCCATCCTTGAGAGGATTGAATCAGTGAGCCTAAGCAGTGAGGTTGTAGTTGAGTGGTCTTTCCTGAATCCAGATTGGAAAGCTGTGAAGAAGCAAGTGTCAGAGAGATAGGAAGAGAGCTGGGAGAGAACCAGGTGCTCCTGCATCTTGGCTAAGATAGGGGGAGCGATATGGGGCAGTAGTTACCCAGTGAGGAAAGGTTGCCACCTTTAGGTAGTGGTAGAATGATGGCATGCTTCCAGGCATTTGGAACCAATGCAGAAGAGAAGGAAAGGTTTAGCAGATCAGCTAATGGTGATGAAATTGTGGAAGCCGACAGGTACAGGAGTTTAGGGTCAAGGCCTTTCTGGCAAACTACCATTAGAGGGGTTGAGTGCAAGGAGAGCATTTAGGGTGTCATCAGCGGAGACTCGGGCGAATGAGAAACTCTCAAGAGGGCAGTGAGTGCTGAGGATGTTGGCAGTGGGGGGTGGGGAATGGCGAGAGAGAGAGAGAGTGGGAGTTGGAGGAGGGAAGAGAGTAGACAATAGGGTTGGGGCACAGGAAGTAAAATAGGAGTTGAATACATCAGCAACTGAAGGGTGGTCTAATATTAGAGCATTATTTACTTTGATGAGAGGTGTCAGAGGCTTTGATGAGCGGGGAAGAATAGGGTGTGGACAACCTTCCAGAATTTGATGAGTTATTTATATTTGACTGGAAAGTAGACCTGAAATATTTGGCCTTGCCAGCCGAATAACTTTAGTGCATAAATTCCGAAGAGCACGGTAGTTTTCAAAGTCCCTAGGGAGCTTGGTGGTTTTTTGGGTCTTCCATGCTTGGTCACGAGAGCATTAACAGGCCAGTAGTTCAGCGGTAACCAGTGGAAGATGATTTCCATGAACTTTGATGTTTTTGAGTGGGCCATGAAGGTTCCATGTACTGAGAAATTTTTCTTTGAAATATTCCAAACCTGCATCAATTGTCTTTGCTGAGGCTATTGGGGACCAGTCAGTGTGACATAAATCACTGAGCAGAGGAGCCAGGTGTAGTGATTTGTACCAGCAAATTTGTAATACTCTGCATGGAACCTTGGTCTATGAATTTTTCAAATCAAGTAACTCATATGGTGATCACTGAGTGTATCAGGAAGCAAACCGGATTTGGTGATCCCGTAAGGATGTGATGTAAGGGCCCAGTCGATAAGGGAGTGATAGTAGGTTTTGAGATTCAAATGGGTAGGTTCCTGAATTAACTGTGTTAGATTTAGAGCAATTAGGTCATTTCGTACCTTATTGAGTGTGGGAGCCATCCAGTTATGGTTGAAATCCCGCATGATGTACAGCTCACCTGAGGATGTGAGTGGCACGATAGTTGTGATGAAGTCAGTGGCAATGTTGGAGGGGAGGCCAGGATAACATTATACTCCATCAATAAAGATGAGTAGGGAGAAGAGCAGGGAAAGCCTTATAATGATGAACTCATAGGCTGCAGAGATGGATGTTGATAGGATAGTAGTAGATTGGATTGAGGAGATGTATGTAGCCACTCCTCCTCTTCTTCCAGCATGGTCTTGACATGAGATGGTGTAACCAGGGATAGCGATGGTAGGGTCAAGTATTTTGTTACTTAGCCAAGTTTCTGAGAGTATGAGGATGTCTGGGGCTAGAGATACAGTGAGTGGTTGCAGTAGGTCGATTTTTGGTAGGTGGCTGAAGAGGTAATATGATGTAGGATGGTGGACACATTCAAAAAGTCATGGGACAGGGCACGGGTGGTGTCTAAGTAAGTAGTAAGGAGAAAATGATGGAGTGGAGAGAGGATGAGGGGTGAGGGGCAGTTGTGATCTAGGGGCACTAGCTGCGCACTCAAGCAGACTTGATAGACCATAAGGATTGTTTCTGCTGGCAGATTCATATGTTCATATGAGCAGGAAAATTTTGAGCCTCTAGGGAGGTTGGATGAGTTTAAGGGAGCAGCATTCAAGTTTACTATGACAGGGCTGTTGGGAGGAGTAGGGCCAGGGTTAGGGTTAATGTCACCAGTGGAAAGGAGTAGTAGTGTAATGGTGATGATGAAATGCAGATTAGATTTTTTTGAACCATGGCTGAGGTCCAGATGGTCTTGGTATTGGGGTAGGGTTTTGGGAAGGGGTGCCTGAATTTTTAGTAGCCATATAAGAGCATAGCAGTGTGATACTGATATTAGAGAAGCACAAGGTATTTGCAAAGAGTGGAACCAGGTGTGGTGGATTAGGGATGGGGTTACTGGAGGGGGGACTACAGGAGCTAGCAGTGAAGGAGGACAGCAATAGGGAGGATTAGTGGGGGCTGGAGCTGGGGAAGGGGAGGGGTGAGAATGGAGAGGACGTGGAGGAGTGACAGAAGCAGGCAGGCAGGCAGAGGCTATTAACTTATTTGGCATTTCAATTCTTAGATAAGGGTAGCTCCTGCAAGAGTTGATGAGTACTATGTACAGATATTTGTTTGGGAGAGAGGAGTAAAGAGTAACTTGTGCTGTGGATTAGCTAGTGTACAGTATAAGATCCCAGAGCAATAATTTAAAGGTTGTCGAAATGCAAAGCTATAGTGTAATACAAAGTCAAAGTCAAAAGTCAAAGTCAAATTTATTTAAAAAGATGCCCAATACCGAAGGCTCTGGGCGCTGCACAAAGCTACACAGCATTTCATACTGCATAAATTACAGATTAAAATTACAGCATACATATAATCAAAATTACTCCCCAAAAGCTTGCAAAAATAGGAAGGTCTTCAGGCGAATCTTAAAGGCAGTTATAGTGGGAGCCTCCTTAACTACAGATGGCAAAGAGTTCCAAAAAGCGGGAGCGGCGACACTAAAAGCTCGGTCCCCCGCAGACTTTAATCTCGCTCTTGGAACTGTTAGGAGGCCACCACTAGAGGAGCGGAGATCACGGACAGAGGTGGAAAGTGCCAGGAGATCAGACAGGTAACCAGGGCCCTGCCCGTGTAGGGCCTTATAGGTGAGAAAACCCACCTTGAAGAGTACTCTCCATCTGACAGGCAGCCAGTGCAATTCGCGCAGTATAGGAGTAATATGGCAAAATTTGCTTTGCCCGGACAAAAGTCGGGCAGCAGCGTTTTGCACTAGCTGTAGTCTTCGAAGAGAACCTCCAGAGACCCCGAGATAGATGGCATTACAGTAGTCAAGCCTAGAAGTGACTAAGGCATATATCAAGGTAGGGAGGTCCAGAGCCGGAACACGGGGCTTAATCCTGGCAATGTTTCTGAGATGGAAAAAACAGGAACGAACCACAGAGGATATTTGAGCCTCCATGGACAGGTTCCTGTCAAAAATCACACCAAGATTTCGCACCCACGGGGAGGCCATCAATGACACAGCTCCTAGCACAAGGCCAGTCCCAGGGTCAGAGGCCATCCCATCACGAACTCTGTTCGACTCCACTACTAATACCTCGGTCTTGTCAGGGTTCAGTCGTAGCCAGCTGGAGGCCATCCAGTCGTTAATCTCAGCCAGACAGATATTTAGCACATCCACTGCGTTTGGTGTTCCTGGGGCAAAGGATAAGTATAGCTGAGTATCATTGGCATAGCAATGAAAACTCAGACCATACTTCCTAATGATCCCCCCCAAGGGCAGCATGTATACTGTGAACAACATTGGGGCCAATACCGAACCCTGAGGGACTCCACACAAAAGGAGGCAGGGTGTAGATTAGAAATTTTCCATCACAACCCATTGCCTCCTATTAGTGAGAAAGGACTCAAACCACTTGATGACAATACCGGTGAGTCCACATAACTCCCTCAGGCGAAGAAGCAACACACAATGGTCCACAGTATCAAATGCTGAGGAGAGATTGAGGAGAACAAGAATTGTCCCTGTCCCCGGTCTCTAGCCCTGAGGAGGTCATTCTGCACCCGAACTAATGCAGTTTCAGTGCTATTTCTGGCCCGAAATGCCGACTGGAAGGGATCATACAACTCGTGGGTCATGAGGTGTTCCTCCAACTGAAGCGATACCACCTTCTCAACAATCTTCCCCAAAAATGGAAGATTGGAGATAGGAAGGTAATTTGCCCTAATCTCTGGGTCCAGAGAAGATTTCTTTAAAAGGGGTCTCACCAGAGCCTCCTTCAAGGCATCTGGAAAGACACCCTGACTCAAGGAACACCGGACAATCAGGGCAAACACCGGGCCAACAGAGTCAACGCATCTCATTAAGAAGCGCGTTGGTACAGGGTCCAGTTCACAAAAGGTATGCTTCAAGTTGACCGCCACCTCAATAACCTCACGAACCTCCACTGGCCTAAACTCTCCCCAACTAGGTGGAGTGCTCTTAGAACACATCTGATGACCACTGACAGCAATGATATTACTGGCTGAAGAAACCTCCCAGTGGATCAAAGACACCCTGTCTGAGAAAAAATGAGCAAAATCCTCACAATCCTCATTTGAGGAAACTCTCCCAGGCTGAAGACAGAAAGGGTGGAGAAGTCTGTCAACAGTCCAGAAGAGTGAGGCTGGTCGGTTTCTCCCAGCAGCAATCTTCTGAGACAAAAATGCTGCCTTCTTTTGGTTGATTGCCTCCTGATATGCGCGATAATGCGCACACAGGACCAGTTTGTCTGTCTCCAGACGGGACTTCCTCCAGCTATGCTGTAATCTCCCACCCAGCTTCTTCATTTCCCTGAGATCTCCATCATACCAAGGAGACCTCAGGTACGAAGTTCTCGGTCGTACACAGATAGGTGCGAGGGAGTCGATGGTGCCAGACAACACCTTATTATAGGTGTCTACTCCAACATCAACTGCTACGACGCATGCATCACCCATACTAGATAAATCAACTGCCGCCATGAAACCCTCAGGGGTAAGATCGTGTAAAGGGCGGCAGCGAATCATCTCAGCAGGGGAAGAACTTACGACGGGAGCCTTAAGCGTGAACTTCACCGTGCAATGATCAGACCAAAATACCTGATCAATTACAAGATCAATGATCTCAAGTCCCAGTAAGAACACCAGGTCCAGTGTATGGCCATCGCGATGAGTGGGTGCACCAACAAACTGCACCAGCCCCAAAAGGGACATACTCTGCAGAAATTCGCTGGCGCACTTTTGAGCTTTATCCTCGGCCCAAACATTGAAATCCCCCAGAAAAACACATCTTGGGGAATCCAATGTTTCGCCGGCAACAAACTCGGCAAATTCCTGCAGGAAGCCCCGCATCAAGCCAGGAGGGCGATAGATGAGGAGGATCCTGCAGCCAATGCCAAGTCCTCCACGAATGGCCACACACTCAAATTAATCTGGTGTTCCCACTGGGTGCATGGGTGCACGGTGAAGGTCAGGCTCGATCTAAAACAGATGGCTACACCGCCACCCCTGCGATTTTCTCTGGGGCAGTGCACCACGGTATATCCTGGGGGGACTGCAGCCTCAAAAATAGGGCCAGCATCATCTCCCACCCAGGTCTCCATAATGTAAGCCAGGTCGACCGATGAAATCAAGGCGGCAATAATTGCCGTCTTGTTTCTGATCGACCTGGCATTGCATAGCACTGCCGTCAGAGATGTAAAGGGTGACGCAGCTCCTCGGGTTACCTGACCACACGGCCTGGTGGTTCCCTTGGAAATGGGCACCAACCACGTCTGGCTTCTCCTAGATGCCCTACTTACTCCAGGGTGTCTCCTGGACTTAACCACCTCTATCCTTTGATCAACCCATTCCTGGTCCACCCACAGCCCACAGGCAGAGCAATCCCTTACAATCCCCACTTCCCTGCAACGCCTGATAATAATATCAGACACAGGGAGAGGGACAAAGGGACGCAGAGCATGCAGCTGCGAGTTCCCATAAGTAATCCTAAGCCCTACAGATCTACAAGGAGTGCCTCTAGTGGCCGAGTGAGAGAACGTGCTAATGGAAATGTCAATACTTTGTTAATTACTACACAATGTCATGTGATCCACTTTACCTATATAAATAATTGCCCAGATAGGACAGGGGGTGGGGGGTGA
Source organism: Neoceratodus forsteri (assembly GCA_016271365.2). Classification (NCBI taxonomy): domain Eukaryota; kingdom Metazoa; phylum Chordata; order Ceratodontiformes; family Ceratodontidae; genus Neoceratodus; species Neoceratodus forsteri. Next base: position 302,965,452 of record CM057455.1, on the reverse strand, counting down.
GCCGGCAAGAAGCACCTGCTGGAATTTTCTGGCTTGTTTGCAGCTTTTGGGTAGGTAAGGGAGCAGGCGACGGCTTGTTCAGAAGATCCATGCTGTGGTCGGAAGAGAAGCACCAGTCAGAGGCCCCCTAGCTGGAAGGGAAAGCAAAGTAGAGAGAATTCAGTATTTGTGGACTAGTAATTAGTGGGAGGAGGGAGAGATGCAGAGGACATGGAGACACAGAGTCAGCAGGGGGGCAGGAGACTGCCTATTCACTAAATTTTTGGGACTCGTGGAGGGTTCCTACAGAGGGAGATGGGGGAGAGGGAGCGAAGAGAGAGAGGCAGGGGTGTAGTAAGACGGGACTGAAGACTTACACTAAGAGTGAATTCTGCCTCCGCACAGATTGTATTGCTCCGGTTATATTGCTCATCTCTTTCAATGTTGTGTTGTAGCTTAAAGCTGATGATGCTATGCTACAGGTAAAACAACCTAGTCAAAACCATTCTAGAACATCTGAAGCAGCCTATGGGAAAAGCTTGCTATTATTGAGGTATATAGGTCACAGTAGTACAGTTATAAAGAGCTGTATTTGGATGGTACAGAGGGTAAAAGCACAGGCCTATAAATCAAGAGACTGCAGGTTCAGTTGTCCATAGTGGTACGAATCATTGTGTCCTAGGCTTTCTGAGGCAATGTTAACTACAGCAAACTTTTTTTTAAAGCTATTATCATACCTAGGCAAAGATTAGATTGAGACTTACAAATCATCAAGCCTTTTACTATGAAGTCTGGGTGTCAGGATATTGCCAATACTGTTGCAGCTTTTCTAAGCTTTTCTTTCTACTGTATTAGTTGTTTTTTTTTTTGGGGGCAGGACAAAAAACAGAACAACTAGAAATTTGGAGCTCTCCCAAGTCAAGATTTTCACTGAGGTACTAAGTATTTCTCACCTTGAACTGACATGGGGAGAGGAGCAGGATGCTCAAAAGAGTGGGTCAAGCAATGGGAAGGGGCTGGGATGGGAACAGGAGTGTGTGAGTGGCAGGCAATCAGGCAGAGAGAGAGAGAGAGAGAGAGAGAGAGAGTGAAATGTGGCCTAAAGAAAGGTTTGAGCCTGAGGGATGGGAGGAGGAAAGGCAAAGTGAGAAGTGTGGCTGTTCCAGATGTAGGGAGGTGAACTGGGGGGGGGTGGGGAGAGAAAAAAGGTGGAATGAATAGCAGAGGTTTTTGCATGCGGGATGAAAAAATTAGCGAGCGTCAGAAGAGTGGAAGGAGTAAGTGAATTGATAAAAGGGATGAGGAATGAAGAAAAGTAAGAGGAAAATGGAGAGAAGAATTTTGAAAAGAAGGAGGGGCAGTGGCAGAGGCAACAAGGTTTAAGAAAGGGAAGAGCAAGGCTGTGACAGAGAGGGCATTGATGAAGTAGGCATTGATAGTGAAGTGATGGAAGGAGTGGAAAAAAGGCTGAAGTCTGTCTAGCATGGATTGGAAGCAGCACTGGCAGCAGGATTCTTAACTTTTTCTTAATCAAATAGTGTGTTGCTTTTATATTTTAAATTTATTTTAACATGTACTTACGCCTGTATAACTTCATTTTTTGTTGTAATGTATCTTATATTTCACTCTGGGACACCCATGAAAATGGGCATTCATGCTTTTAGGTTTTACCTGGTAACCAAACATATAAACAAGCAAACAAACTGTAAACCATGCATAGTCAAACACCAGCAAGATCATGTTAAGAATGGTCTCCCAGTGGAAAAGGAGAGGGAGGCAGTGCTTGTTGTAGCGGGCAGAGTTTAGTGTGCATGGCATCGATATTGGTGGAGAAAACAAGGTTTTGATACAGCCACAAATTGAGGTACTTGTAATGGAGGACTTCTTTAAGAAGGAGGGCATGGAAGGTTTTGAAGATGGAAAATGTCTGGAGTTAAGCAAGTCTCTGCTTTGTGACAAAAGCTATGAACTCAGTCTGTTGGCATTGAGAGCTGATTTGAGCGGAACCGGTAATGGACATTATTAAAATAATTTTGAAGTGAAAACTCCAGATGAAGGATGGAGAGGATCCAGAGGAAAAGGAATATGGTGCCATCTTTGTATATGTGGCTGTGTGAGGAGACACAGATGGAGCAGACGTTATTGGAGAAAATTAAGGAAAGAGTATGGGGCTTAAGATGGAGTCCTGGGGACCTGGAACCTGAAAGGGAGGGGAGAGGATCAGGCATCACAAACCTGTACTGAATATTGCCAGACAGCAAGGCAGCAGCAGAGCCATCCAGCTGCAAGTTCAGACACATGTAACCCGCCAAGCTTATCCAGGAGGATGGGCTGAGCCACAGTTTTCAATGCTGAACCCCTGTCTGCAAGGTATGGGATATGACTTATATAACTAGCAGAGTGGACTTGCCTATTAGTCTGTGGGTAGCTGGTCCTAGGACTGGAGTTGGTAATTGGGATTGGTGATGCCCGGTACCTCCACCTGCAGGCATCCTTTTGACAAATGTGATCTGCCTGGGTGCTACCAAGCAGGAGAACTATAACTCTAGCAGAGTACTAGGGATCCCACACAATACAGTAAATCACAAATCTATATACAATAACAGTACAACAAACAAGCACTGCATAAACATAAGTTGTAATCAGTAAATGCAGTACAAACAAAAATAACATGAAACCAGTAGATGCAGTACAAACAAGAAAGGGCTTTATTAGGGGAACAGGGCTATGAAAAAGGAAAGTAGAATACAGCAGGGTCAAGCAAATAATAGGCAGTATAAAGGTCACACGTTTGAGTCCTGCTACCATCCACAGCACAATATCCCGTATTGTCCGGACACGGTCCCACAACTCCCTTCCACTGGTACACTAGTACCCAAAGTGAACGTGGGAGCTCCTACTGTCTATGTGTGCACACAATTTATCAACAAAAATGCACAGCACCAGAACTGCAGTGAAAAAATATATTAATTTACAAAGTACAATAAATAACTGGCTGAGCTGTGCAGTGCTAATGTGCAACACCAAATGCCGGCTGGTGTATGACCCAACCTGGTTTCACCAAAACGTGGCTTTCTCAAGAGACCTTTGTTGCTACTGTTGATTTATGACATTGCACAGAACCTAGTAGCTGAGCGGCTCTCCTTTTTGCATGTTTGTATGCACACCTTTGCAGTAGAGAAGTTGCAGTCCTGGCAGAATTACAGGTGGTACAGTTTGCAGTGAAAATCCCAAACAAGGAGGTAATATATTTATGTACACAGTCTCTTATGGAGCTGAATAAAGTAATTCATCTGAGAACTAGTATTTAGCTCAGTCATGGCGCAGACCTAACTAAACCCTATCTAAACTAAACAGGTCATGGTACAGGGTCCTGAGTTGCACTCACAACTTAAGCAACTCAGCATCTACAGCCATCACTGGGAACATCCAGGTGTGGCAGACCCAATGCTCCCTTCTGGTGTCAAGGATGTGGGCTGTGCAGCAACTGAAAACTGGTGAGATGGTCCTAACACTCTCTCCTGGCACTGAAAAGTGTGGGTCTGGATGTGATCATCTGGATTCTTTGCCTTTCACCTATAGTATTTGGAGAAAATCAGTCACACAGGACTGTTGGTGGCTTGGAAATCTACAGGGATAAATCCCTGTAGCAAAAATGGAAAAACCGTGGGTAAGCCTTTCTTCAGAAAATAGAAGTAACAGAAAACAACCCCTTTTTGATGCAGAAGTCTAGGATGAGCACATCTCAATTTAGTCACAAAGTCTGTGCTTGGAGTCCCCAGCGAAGAACGTTAGGCTTGATCTCTGGCTGATCTTCAGTTGTTTGGAAGAGCTGAATCCTCTCAGGCACTCTGCAGCAGTTCATGTTTGCGGCTTAAGTTCATGATTGGTTGATGGAATGGCCTAATAACAATCCTGCCCTCTGATTGTCTGATTTGTGCACTTTTTCAGGCCGCCCACACTTCCCAGGACTTTCAAAATGCGGCTTCATTGCTGCTCACATTCCCCTTGTTGATTTACTCTGTCATGTGAACCTTAGCTACCTCCTAATTTGACCATGCATTTGCAGGCTTGTCTGGCAACGTCTGACCCCTTCCTTCAGTCGGTTCCACCATGTCGGTTTGACAACTATATGATCGACTGAAACTACAGCAATATGACGATGTGGACGGTGATCATGCCGTGTGGCAAATGTGCTGCCTAATTGCCATCATGTGCAGTGCACCAAGGCACATTCTGGCTTCGCATCCCTGCACCCCCCAGAAATAATATAATCACCTCTAGGTCATAGGTATAGGGTGGAAGAGCGCAACACCCCTGGGGTGGCAACAACTGCAGGCACTGCAAAGTCCCAATTATCAGAATGACAGTCAGTTGGGTTGCAGCACCCACATTGCCGTCATTGTAAGGGTTTCGCTGTGCTGACAGTACACCTCTTCAGTCCGTGGGGCTGGGGGAAGGAGATGGTGGTGCACTGACTCAGAGCATTATTTATTTAATATCTGGTTCTAGTCCATGGGGTCGTGTGGCGAACATTTGTTAACAGCATGCAGCAATGATCCAGTGCACCTCATATTGCGAAGGGAGTAGTGTAGCTTGCTACCTCATTGCTGCTACCATGTCCCTTGAGATTGCAGTTCTGTTTCAAGCAGCAGTTTCCATGCTGTGATGGTGGCCTTGAAAGGCTTGAATTACATGCATACAGATGGAAGATGAGGTGCACAGAAGTAAGCCCTTGTTTAGGGGATTTTACATGTTTCCTTCACTTGTGACATCACAGCTTATAGCTGTGGAAATTGTTATGATGTTACGAGCAGAGGAGCATGACTTATGGACAAGTAGCAAGTGCAGATGAAATCAGAGATGACTATGCTGTTTTCATGGCAATGTACAGTATATAGTAAACAAAATGGGGGAATCACAAAATAGGTATGAAATTTAATGGGGGAATCACAAAATAGGTATGAAATTTAAGTCAAACATAAAAAATATTACATTTTTCAAACATTTACTCGCAACATTGTCCCTGCAGGCCTTTTTTGTGTTAAGTAGATACTGCTGTGCATAACACAAAACTCTTTCTAGTATAATCACTTTCCTTCAAGTTCACATATCAGTATTCTGCATACTTGCAGAACATAGAGCTAGGAATCCTGTGGTCTGACCGAAGCATTTGTCTCCTCCTCACCTTCTAGACACATAAAAGCCCACTATCTCCAACCTGTGTCTAGTGGTTCGGTGGTGGTAGTACTGTCATTCAGAGTAAGGGGCATTACAGACAGATCTCTCGCATCTTGCCTTACCACCATTGGTCTGGGAGTGAGAACTCATTGAATGCTCTGCTGTGGCCCGGTCTTCCTTCTTATGCCTCTTCTCCTACAATTAGGCTTCCTTTGCACCACTGTGCCATCCTGTCTCACTGCAGGCAACCTCTGTATGTTCCACTGTTCCTAGGCCTAGAATGCTGATGTTGCTGGGGATAGAAACATAGAAACATAGACTTTGACAGCAGATAAGGACCGCTTGGCCCACCTAGTCTGCCCATTTCCATACCTAGAGGATAAGCTGCAGATCCTATTTGACCAACAGCTTATTTCTTCTTACCCCACACAAAAATTGCCTTATGTCAGGCCCATGCATTCTTGAATTCTCCCACAGTTTTAGACCCCACAACCTCCTCAGAAAGGCTGTTCCGTGCATCCACCACCCTCTCTGTGAAAAAATACTTCCTCACATTGCCCCTGAGCCGTCCCCCCTCTATCTTCAAATTGTGTCCCCTTGTGTTTGCACATCTCTTTTTCTGAAAGATGCCACCCTCTTGGACTTTGTTGATTCCACTGAGGTACTTAAACATTTCTATCATGTCCCCCCTCTCCCTCCTTTCCTCAAGGGTATACATATTAAGCTCCTTTAGTCTCTCCTTGTATGGCTTCTGTTGCAGACCCTGCACCATTTATGTTGCCCTAGGGCAATAGTTAGTTCAGTCTCTGAATGATTAGTTCAGACACACTTAAAGCACCAGTGCAATGAAAAAAACGTTTTTCCAGGAAAGCTAGTTTCAGCTACAATTAACAAATATGTTAGCATACCTGTCAAATGTACTTGTCTAAAGCTGTGCGCCATGAGTCTCTCTTTCTTTTTCTGTCCAAACCCCTACCATGTCTACAATGCTATTTCCTTGCACAAATTTGGCGGCTATCTTTTTTTTTTTTTGAGAAAAAAAGTTAAAACATTTATAAAATACTCAAATTTTGATGGAATTAGAAAACTGTACAACCAACCAGAACTGGAAGATGCCTGGAGTGTTTTATAGTGAAAAGAAGGTGGGGCAATTGTTTTACGCAATTGTGCTCCACTACTGCTTTAACTGGGTGTATCAGTGCTTCTCAACTGTTCCAGGACCTGCGAACAGGGTGCATACAGCACCTTTCCTGAAGTTACTCAGTTCTCTTCTGATCGATGTGACCTTGATATTTAGCACAAGATTTCTCTTCTTGAGCTTTATCACATCTTATTTACCTTTACTGCTTTGCATCTCTGCTTGAATGTGGCCTCCAGAGATTAGCTCCGAGAGGACCAGTCCTACCCCAGCCTCAGGACATGCTGGAGCTGCAATTGGAGGGGCTTCACTTCTACATGGAGCGCCTTACTTCATTCCTGACCCATACCCTTCTGCTTGTAGCCCTCTGCTGCTGTATGTATCTGCTGCCAGTTAGACCTTTCCACAGGGGAGGAGACCTAGCCTAATCTCTGCTGGGTCCCCAGGGATTCCTCTTTCACTGGGATCACAGAGACAAGTCTCCTCTCAAAATGACTGGTTCTCACTATTTATACCATTAGCCCCTTCCTACTGAGCAGCACTAACAATTAACCCCTTACTATCTACTCTGCTCATATTTACATGCTTCACCAGAGGATTAGTAACGTTCAACTCATTATACATACAATGCAGATAGTATTGTCTTGCAAACTAAGGGCCCAGTAACATCACGAGACAGTATATTCATGATTTGTATGGGCCAGTGTAACCCCCAGCTGGCGCTATCCCAAGGGCTACTACTCCTGCCTGCTTGACTACTGACAGGTTGAGGGGCCTAGGTTCTATGGTGGGTGCCTCCACCCAGAGGTCAGGGTTTGTAGTGGTTAGACTAGCTTGGTCACAGCCCTCTGGGACACTGAGACGCCCTTTTATTCCCTCTAGTGGCTCACACAATGCACAGAAGTTACAGTCCCAATACCCCACATGTACACACTGTTCATTCATAAAGTACCACTTACCCTTGAGACTGATTCTGAGATTCATCTCTGGGGACCCCTTGTAAAATAAGGTTAAAAAACATACACAAACCAATACAATGCTTGTTATGTAGGTACTGACACTTCAGACAGTTTAAAGTTTAATAACATCAAATCTGGTTTATTTAGGGGGAATAAAACATGGGAGGGGGCGATTAAGTTAACTGGCAGAATTAAATCACAGTACTGTGCACACATACAGGGTCTGAAAAGTCACACTCTCGGTACCCAGGTTGGGGGGGGGCTAGCCAGGTCCATTGCCCGGGGTTGGCCGGCAGGTGCAGATGGACAGGGCCCTGTAGAAGAAAATATTTGCACAACACCCAATTGTAATCCGGAGCCTGATGGCTCAGTCCATGAAGAAGTGAAACAACAATAATTAGATGACACACCTGTGATGAAAACAGGCTGCAGGGAATACCTGATTTGTACTCTGTCATGAAGCTGAGAACCGGATGGTGGATGTTCTTCTAGGTTGCCAGAACAACAAGGCATGGAGACAAGGTCCTTGTGAGTGGACCCCACTGCAGTAGATAGCAAATGGGTTTAGTCCGAGACAAGCTGGGGTTTGCTTCCAGCTTCAACACACAGCACACAGCACAGGGGATTGGAAATAGTGATTCCCCACAAGCACTAAGCACATTCATATGTAAAAGGAAAGTACTATACCAGGCAGGCTGCTCCTAGATCCCGATCGCAATTACTGCAAAATACCCGGGAGCACATACAGCAGCTTCAGTTCCTGACAGACCGAGCGCAATTCAGCAATTTCTCCAGTCTTCTACAGGGTTAGCCTGGTTTCTACCTTTCAGACTTCCTTCTTTCTCCTCACAAGTCAGATTCAGACCAAACTGGCACTCACAACGACTGCAGGACGAACCTCAGAGCCTCACACGCGCTTCCTGTGCAAAACTATACACTGCAGAAGCACAGAGCTCCTTCTCTCTTCACTGTCACAACTGATCTGATCTTTCCAGTCACAGAGCAGGGCATGTCCTTTAGCTCCACACCATTCTGTTGGCTGGTTCGGCTGTCACTCACAATAAGACTCCCTCTGTTGGTGAAAAAAAGGCGCCAAGGTCAAAACTACATTTCCCAGAGTCACTGCTCATACAATCCCCTTGTGGCTGGCTCAAAATTGAGAGTCCAAGTTCCAATTCATCCACAGGCTCCATTTTAAGGCCTCCCTGTCATCCTGATTGGTCCAAGTCAGCAATTCAGGACTAAAATGAAAGAGCTACACTGAAACAGTTTGTGCTGAAATAAAGACAGGTTAGACAAACTACATTTTCTCAGTCACTCTAAATGATTTCTGGCAAACAGTTATATCTTTCAACAAGGCTCCCTCTGCACATGTAGCAATGGCAGAAACGGAGCGAATTGGCAGCAGCTCAGGTGGGATTCGAGCATTAAATACACAGTCCCCCCATACAAACTAATTAAGTCTGCAAGCAGACAGCTCTTAAAGAGACAGTACGTGAAGGCTCAAATAGCACTCACTTGGAACCACATTTAAACAGCTCAGACACCAAACACCGCCCAGACTTGGAGCATTCAGGCAAGATCCTGGAAGACTTTTGGGAACCCCCATTTGCAGTGGGGTTACACCAGCATAGTTTCACACCATAATGCTGCAGTGGCCTACACAGTCTCTGTCTGCTGCAGTATACGAGTACAGAGCACTGTAAAGGAGGTAGGGGGAGCCAAAGGCAGAGCTTTGCTAGGCACTGGGCTCATAGTCAGAAACTTGGTCCAGATGCACTGTGCTCTGTGGCAACAGGAGATCCTTGGATATGGAAGTCTGTATAGACAGTATTGCCATATCCCTATAGGAAAACATTTATTTAAAAGTAAAACAGCACAGATTGCTGATCCTGTGGCCGCTAGCCTGTAATAGCAAGAAGGCAGGGCATGGCTGGCTTGTTTAGGTGGGGGCAGTCCCAGCACCAAACAATTCTGCACCGGGGGGGGTGTAATGACCTCTGGCAGGGTCCAACCTGGTGTAAGGTCTGCACTATGTAGCAACCAACAGTCACATGGATATGGCCTGCAAAACACAACAGATCAACACTGCATCTGAGACTCTTCCCTCTAAACTGAGCTGGCTACCCTTAAAAGGTTTGCAAATGTTACTGGGGTCTCCCTAGCAGTGTCGTAATTACACTTTATGTGCTTTGGGAGCTATGGGATCCATGAAGGTCCTATTTGTAACTTGATCCCCCTTTCCATTATGCCACTGGCAGTGATGCATTAACTTCTAAGGTTTACTGCAGAGTTATGGGGTCTGAGCTCTAACATGACCACTATAAATCCAACACTGCTCCATTCCTCCCCCCAGTTATGTGACAGCAGATTATCAAGGGGCTTACACATGAGCCAGCTTGGTGGCAAGGAGGGCTAAAGCATTGAACAGCTCACCTCCAGCCATGCCAGTGACCTGTGTTCAGGAACAAGCACAGGTTGCTGAGAGAGGATTAAGCATCCCAAGAAGAGCTCTCCTCTCCCAGGCAGGGATGGTCAGCCATCTTGACCTCTGACTGCCACCAGGTAGAGCCCCAGTGGTATTGCAATTCAGTGAATGGCTCAAAGGGAGGGGCCACGGTTCTGCAGTGCATGCGTGCCTCCGCACATTTGTCCTGATGTGTCATGATGGCAGGGGAAAGGAGACCTGAAAATGGAAAATGTGGACAGGTGGGCTACATGAAGTCCTGCCCACATTCTCTTGGCCTGCGCCACCACCTGACTATCAGGGATATCTGGATTTAAGCATGTGAGGGGAGACCTCCCCCTCCTGGCCCAGCTAAAGGGGACATTTGTGGGGAATTTGACCCCTAGTGGTTTAAGTGAGGTAAATGCTAGTCAGTAGGGGCAGAGACAGGGCTAGGAGCCTGCCTGTCTACCCCCCAAGGTGTAATGCTTTCTGGGAAAAAAGTGGTTTACATGACACATGTAAGCCATGCATAGATTCTGAGAATTTAATAGGGCCTAAGTGAGATAGTACATTGTTCACTGAAATTGATAGCTAAACTTTATTATTTTTAAAGAATGCTAATGTAAAATAGCCAGAACTGAGGTACAGTACGTAAGAAAGTGTGTCACCATACCTCTCAACTGTCCCTGATTTTCAGGGACGTCCCTGATTTTGCCTCAAAATTTTACTCTGTCTCTCCTAAAATTTGTGTTTCCATGGCTAAACAGTGGGGATTGTAAGCACAAAATAATGTGAAGCATTAAAGTTACAGACTTGTTCTTCTTTAGAAAATGCATTTTGTACTAAGCCCCATATTCTACCAGCTTTCTGGGTGGATATCTCTAATTTTGAAGATGTGTCCCTAATTTTAGTCCTCTGTCACTGATTTTTTTAAGCAGTGTCCCTGATTTATGCAGCAGGAGGTTGAGAGGTATGTGTGTCACATGTAGGAAAAGTGTGAGCTGACAAGTGTGCATTGGCACAGTTCTTCACCTGACCACCGCCCTCATCCCTACTTCACTTTGAAAAGTCAGAGCATGTTCAAATTCATCAGGTGTGTAAGTTTTATTTTTATTTTGAAAGTCGTGTTTTTGCAAAAACTGTTTTTTCTCTGAAAGAAGCATTTTTGTCTCTCAGTGGGACATTATCAACATGAGAAAGGGAAATCTATTGTCTTCCCTCAAAGAGAATAAGTGAAATGCTGCTAATGTCTTTCTGCAGCTTTCACTCATCTCTGTTCTCTTTCAAAACAAGAAAAAAATAACAAGCTAAAACCTTCCTGCCCCAGGGGCTGTCATCTCTCCCTTCATGCTGCCGTATCGACCCCTGGTTACCCAGAATTCCCTTGAAGGTCTCCAAGTGTGATCTGTGTGGCTTTTCATGGCCGCAGCAGCTTGATCCTATTGACAGGTTTCCTCCCCTACTTAAATTTCAAAAGGGATTTGATTTCTCACTCCGGAACAGTTGAAGATCTAGGGAAGATTTGACAAGGTCGCTTACGAGAGCCGGAGTCCAATTATAAACCTTTAAGGATGTCTTTCCTTGAGCGGGGTGTTAACAAGCTGTTTCGCTGGCAGTTACAGCATAGAAGGAGATGAGCTTCATAATTAATGAATGCTCTTATTGATCGCCAAACTAAATAAGGGCAAACCCCTACCCACAGAAAGCATGAAGCATGGACCAGCAGAATTTGTGAACTTTTTTTAACTAGCAGAGCTGGAATCTGGCTTTCTTGGACTACTTTACTGTCAGCATGGAGTATATAAAATATAGCACAGGAATTTTAGCTGGTACATTAAATTGCAGTTCTATGTCAGTTACAGTGACGTGGTAAAATCATAATGCTTCCTTACTGAGTTGGACTAAGCATAAAGAGAAACTAATGAACCTATGTAAATGCAGTTACATGGACCACAGCAGATGTACCAAAACATGAGACGGCTCACACTGTATCTCTCAACTGTCCCTAATTTTCAGAGATATTCTACCCTGATTCTGCTTCAAAATGACCCTTTGTACTAAGGATGGAGAACCACAAAAAGTTCTGAGGTTCTGAAAGGTTTTGATAAGCCATGAAAAGTTCTGAGCCACATCAGAACTTTCAGAATCTTTCAGTTTTCAAGTGTGCGAAGATGGTTTTAACCATCATTTTCCACCCATAAGCTGTTGCCAGTAAATGGAAAGGAATCTGAAAACAACTTGGAGTGGTAATGCAGTAAATATGTTAGTGTCGTATACAGTAACTGGTTAATTTCCCCTGTGTAACAGCTAAAGATGCAATGAAATTAAATTCCGATGGCGAAGTGACACTTCACGTTACCATAACGCTACGCCAAGTGGCCATTGGAAAGTCCTCACTTCTCTTTGTTATTATGACTTCGCATTGTTATTCCACCTTAATGCAAAGTAAGGAGGAATGACAACAATATAGGCAGCTCCCCCACACATCACATGGCTTACAGTACTGTAAGTCACATGCTTTAGCCAGGCAGAAAGGAAGTGAGTCATACAAGCAGATACTTTCGCTTTCTCCTTTGCGTAGGAGAGGAGAGTTCATGTTAACAACAAGTTTCTTGAGCAAATTCCAAAAACCCAAAAGCTTTGTTAAAACCTAATCCTTTAGTATTTTTTTTTTGTAATGTTCTGTCAGTTCATTTTGGTGACTGATTTTGTGTGTGTGTGTGTGTGTGTGTGTGTGTGTCAGTATAGCGCGGTGGGTCTAAGGCTCTGAACAGCAAATCTGAAGACCTGGGTTTGAATCCCACAGGCCCCACTCGCATACTGTGTGACCTTAAGGAAGTCGTTTAATTTCCCTGTGCTCCCAGGTAGCACTTGTAAACAAGGTTTCAGTTTAGTGTGCTACTCCTGGTTAAACAATTGGGGAAAAAAAAAAAGTCACTTGTTGCGTCAGAGAGGGAAGGAGTGTTTTTTTGTGTGATGGACCAGGGACAGTATGTGGCCCATGGCCGGAGGGGAGTGCATGTGCGTGGGGGTCATAGCCAGGTGGTGTTGGACCACTCCAGGCTCTTTGGTCCTGCCTCAACCCCTCTGGAAGCAGCAGCACCACCAGTGCCTCCACCAAGTCCACCACCACCACCACCACCAGTAGCAGCTGAGGAGCTCCAGCAGCGCCAATTCCACAGCAGCAGGTGGAGCCCCAGATGCATGACCATGCTGCTGGCACTGCATCTGCCCCTCCTGTGCCTTGTCCCCCCTGCAGCTCCCCAGTTTGGCAGTTTTTCAACTGTTTCAGGGGAACAGCAGCCTTGTGGTGTGTCTGCTTTGTGGTGTGCAAGTGCGCCGTGGCTCCCGGACAACACATCTGGGGACTGGGAGCCAGTGCACACATATGTTGAACACCACAAGGTGGAGTGGCAGGTTGCCACCGAATGGGCCAGGCTTCCACCTGCTGGCCCTTCTGTGGCAGCGGCAGAGGGTGCTGCTGTTGTGTGTCACCACAGCAGGAGGAGCTTGGCCACAGCAGCTGCTGCTCCACCACTACCCCACCACTGCCACCAGCATCACCCTCACCACCATCACTACCTGGTCCCCCCCCCCCACCAGTGGACCACACAATGTCTGTAACTCAGGCAGACATAGCACTTTTGTGGGCCACAGTGGAAGAAAATAACGAGAGGGTGGGTGTTGTCCTGCAGCAGGTGGAGCAGATAGAGCAACACCAGTTACAGATTGTGTCGATGCTCCATCTGCTGCTGGAACATCAGGGGATCCCCCATTAGCTTTTTTTTCAGCACACCTTCCCCCTACTGCTGTAGTGTTTTGTCTTTTGTTTATGTTTAATAACAGACAGAGGGAAGACCACAGTGTTACTTTAAAGGGAAGCAGTCAGCAACAGGAGGTCTTGCCCCCTGCAAGGCTTACCCTCCGGTTAAGCCTTTTAAGTATGTTACAGCATTTTTCTCACGGCGCAACATACTTTATTTTAATAAAGTCATTTTAACATGACTTCACGTTTAAATTCAAAGATCTTACTAGATTACATGTTGTCAAAGAAGGTCATAAACTCAATGCAGATCATCCAGGGGACATAGAAAGATGGATTGCCCGACTATGGCCAGGCCTTCAGTGTCCTACTACAAATCCCAGGAAGCTTGGGGAGTCTCCTCCAGCACTACTTCTGGGTAGGAACCTTTTTTCCACATATGGTTCCCCTGTACCCTATTTGCAGACTGGACAGGTCCCACACCAAAAGGGTCCTCCAGCGAAGACTGCCTCTCAGGCGACTGGCTCCAATGCCAATTCATTGTCACTGGAGCTGCAGGCATCCAATTTGCAGCACTCCCTTCCTCAGCAAGGACTAATTCCATCATCTAAGCCAAGACAGAGACCTAGGAGTGGCCCACAATATTCACCTTCCAAATCCATGGCAGCTCCACCGTCAAAGATCCCCAGGGATGAACCCCCTTCTATGCTGAACCAGGCAGCGAATGGAATCCAGGATATGGACGCCAAGCAAGTGGCAGACTGGGTGGATCTCCCTGAAACATCCTTAGTGGGACTGGTAGACACTCTTTCACCAGTTCGACCTGGTCTCATCAGCTACGCGGCCGCAGTGGTGCAGACACCTTTAGATCCTGAAGGTACTCCTCTGGGCTGCCCTGAGATTGCCAAAGGCTAATTTATTGGACTTCCTGGAATTGGACAGTCTATCTGTCTTTTTTTTTTTTGTACATAAAAGGGGCAGTAGGGTTGGGGTGCGAGTTTATATTCCACAGTTTCCTTTCTCCCCCCATGATGTCTCCCCCCCCGACTATTCCATGGTCCTAGTATGGCTATGTGGATTTTGCTATATCCTTTACTTCCCACACACTGGGCTAGATAGATGCTTTAATGTGGCCCTTTTGACTAATTGGTATTCCCAGTTATGAAGGCAAGTGGAAGCAGCCCTCTCCCTCCCTCCCTCCCATGTATCATATGAGCAGCGGTTAGCTTCCAGGCCTGGGACACTCCCACCTTATATAGGGTGGTCTCTCTTTTATTTATGCAAGCAACCAGCAGGTGGGTAAGCCCACCTCCTTCTCCTTCCCCCCCTCCATGTGGTTCAGGTCATCCGACCAAGGGTCAGGGCAGGTCTAGGATAAGTCGGCTCTCTGTATCAGCCACACAAGACCCTCCTAAGTTGAGCATTAGAGATAGCTTAGCTGCAGGGTACATATTTATATTACCCTAGTTTGCACTGACCCCCAGTCTCACACTACTGCTCTTGTTGTGTCTCTCCTTGACACTATTCTGTTCACTACTGGGTCAGTTGCCCACTTTGATATTGAATTACTGTGTCTAACTACTAATTAGCTCTGTTTATTGTTTCTAGGATCGCAGTTACAGACCTATCTACATCTTAGAAATGCAGTCCGGATGTTACAGGTGATGCTTATATCCTTTACAATGATAGTACATGTATTGATAATTCTACCCTCCCTCAGGTATTTGGTGGCTCCGCAACTTGGTAACTTCTCTGTCTCTCATTCAACTGGAAGCTCTGTAAGTACCTCTTCATGTCTATTGTGTGGTAAAATGTCTATTACTCCTGGGGCCCAACACAGATATCACTGGATATCCTGGAATGTGAAAGGGTTAAACCATCCTGTTAAACGTACCAAAGTCTTACAACACCTGAAATACCTGGGGGCAGACATTGCCCTCCTTCAAGAAACTCACCTGTCATCTAAATTTTCCAATTGGCTAAAAAAACTCTGGGTAGGAGACGTGCTGGCCAGCTCCTCTAACTCTAAATCTAAGGGAGTAGCCATTCTCATTCACCGTGCTTCCCCCTGGGTGGTGAAAGAAGTCAGAAAAGACACTGAAGGCCACTGGCTAGCAGCAAAGCTATTTTCTCCTGCAGGCGTTATCCTACTGGGCAACTTGTGTGCTCTCAGTGCTGAGCATGTGTAATTTTTCCCCGCAATCATCCAGCACATATCGGAGCTACAGTCAGAGGGATTGCCGCTCCCTGTAATTCTGAGTGAGGACTTTAATATGGTAGGAGATACATTTCTGGACAAATCCCATCCCACCCCTCATGCTAACCCCAAAGCCAGGCAATCCCTCCAATGTATGTTGGAGGAATGGGCCTTCACAGATGTCTAGTGTAGGGACCACTCCACGGGTAGGGATTTGTCCTTTTACTCTGTGCCTCATAAGTCCCACAGTTATATAGACTTCTGGCTTGCTAATGAATTAGCAGCCAGATGCCTTTCTGACTCTAACATCGGCTTTATTCTAATATCAGATCATGTTCCTGTCTCAGTGAGATTTACCCCTCCCCAGGGCATCGCTCTACTGGAACTCGCTGGCACTGTAACCCACTGCTGCTCCAGGACCCAGACTTTTGCCCATACCTCGTACAGGCCACAAAAGACTATTTTTCTCTAAATGCAGATTGTGGGGTTTCCCCATGCACTGCCTGGGAAGCGTTTAAAGTGGTATTAAGGGTCACATCATCGGCTTTTCAGCAGCACATGATCAGAAACATAGAGAAACTTTAGCCCAGCTCCAAGCAAACTTAGTTGCCTTAAAACATCACTTTAAAACTATCTCATGAACTACCCCAGATAATACCCTATATAAGCAGATTGTTGGCCCTAAATATCAAATTAACACAATCTTACATCAAAAAGGCGAATGGCACCTCTTGAGAGCAAAGTAGGTCTACTGGGCTGGCGGTGAGCGTGCAGGGAAGCTACTTGCCTTTTGCTTACAGAAACAGCAGGCAGCTACATGAATACATGCCCTCCACACCTCTGCGGGCTCCATAGCAACCAATCCCAAACACATCAACGCTACTATACAGCAGTTTTATCAATCTCGGTCCCCCATTACTGTTCCAGAGTTACAGGAACGTTTTGCCAAGTTCTGTCGACAAACCCCTTTACAGACTCTCATTCCTGAGCAGGTGGCCCTTCTGGAATCACCCATCTCTTGTACAGAGCTCCAACTGACATTATCACAAATGGCATGGGGGAAAGCCCTGGGACCAGATGGTATGTCTGTGGAGTTATACCAGGCCCTTGGACCAGATATTCTCCAACCATTGCAGCATGCCTTACACTTTGCCCATACCTCCGGATCTATTTCTCCCACTATGAAGGAGGCAATAATTTCCCTTCTCCCGGAAAAATCATCTGATCCTATGGACTGTGCCAACTTTCAGCCAATACCCCTTCTGTCAGTTGACACAAAGATAGTAGCAAAAGTATTGGCATCTAGGCTGATGTCTATTCTCCCATCGATTATACACCCTTCCCAAACGTGGTTCATGTGGGTAAAATCAGGGATGGATAATACCAGACTCCTTCTAAACCTGAAGTGGTATGCCTCCAAATCCCCCCTCACTCTAGCAGCTTTGGTGGTTGAGTTCTCCAAAGCGTTTGACTCTATCAAATGGCAATATCCCTATCAAGTCCTGCTCAGGTATGGCTTTGGTACTTCATTTATGCAGTGGATACATACTCTTTACTGTTCCCCCACAGCCCGTATCCTCACCAATAATGAGACCTTCCCGCCTTTGAGCTACATAGATGCACCAGACAAGGCTGCCCTTTATCCCCCTTACTATTCCTGGTGGCTCTGGATCCACTGATCAGAACATTTATTGCCTCCCCACAAATTCAAGGCATTGTCATTGCCAATCAACCCTACATGGTAGCGGCCTATGTGGATGATCTCCTGCTAACCCTCTCTAACCCCAAAAAACCCTGCCGAAAGTGCTTCAGATGTTAGATGAATTTAGAGCGATTTCTGGTCTTTGTATTAATAAATAGAATTAATAAATAGAATAGAAGAAGCCAGAAGGGGGAAGGAAGGAAACATATTCAATTCAGTGCTTTAGAGTAACTGGTAATTGCTATTTTTCTTTTAAACTTAGATTGTGGGCTTTTAGTGACACTATACTTTCTTTGTTGTCTTTACTTATAATTGTTTTTGGGCTGTTGAAAATTTAAAACATAGTGGTGGTGTAATTCTGTGCTGTCTTTAATTGCTGCAAATTTTTGCCCCCCTCCCCTCCCCTTCACCCAACTCTTTAATTATATGCCCTGTTAAATCTGATTGACAGGAACTAAACACAGGGTATAGTAAGGGGTGTGAAGTAGGAGGGGCATAAGGGGGAAGAAGCCCACCCTCAGCACGACAAAGTGTTTTGACTCATTTATTTATTTATTGGTTTCTTTTTTTTTTTTAAAGAAAATTATCTGAGGATCAGTGGCAGGATTTTTAGGACAGTAAATGAATAAAAAGGGAACTAGGAGAGCTTCAGTAGCAGACAAGTAGTGGAATTGCAGTATAATGTGGGGAGTGGTGCAATGCAGTGGCTGTGGGGCAGCCATATTCAGGCAGACCTTCTGGACACTGAGGTGCTGCCCTATCTGCATGCATCTCTCTGGACTGCGGGATGAGATAGCCAGACTCAGAGTGGAAGTAAACTGGGTCAGGAGTACCATCACCCCTATCCAGAGACCACCCAGTCCAATGCAACTGCCTCAAAGGATGCCGAGAATGAGGAGCACTTGGATGACAGTGGGCTCAGGGAGGGTTAAAGCGGTCAGGCAGAGGCACATCCCAGATCCTATTCCACTCAAGAACTCATATGCCACACTGACAAATGAGGACAACCAAATAGAGGTACCCAGAGAAGTGGAAGGAAAGGATGTGGAGGTTAGCCAAGGAGGTGACCTCAGCGGGGAAAGCAGTGGACCCCAGAGGAGGAGGAGGAGGAAGTGAATCCTGGTGGGGGACTCCATCATAAGAGGGATCCAGCTAGGAACACAGATGGGGGAGGACAGGGAGGTGAGGTGCCTACCAGGTGCCACAGCATGGAGGGATGGAAGGAAGATCCTGGGGATCACTGGGAAGGCAAGACGGGAGGGTGAGCTGGATGTCATTATCCACCTAGGTACTAATGACCTGGCAAATGGGGAGCCAAAGGAAGTTCAAGAAGAGTTTAGGAAACTGGGGAGGGGTCTCAAGCAAGTAGCTACTTTTGTCACTTTCTCAAGTACTACCTGTGAGAGGAAAGGAGAGCATAGGAGTGCATGCACCAGGAACTTTAACTCATGGTTGAAGAACTGGTGCTGTGAGAAAGAGTTTGGATTCATTGGTGACTGGGGACCCACCTGGAGGATGGAGGTTTGTTCAAGCCTGGCCGGCCTGCATCCATCCTGGAGAGAATCCAAGCACTCAATGATAAGTTTATGCTACATTGACAAGAATTTAAACTAGCAAAGGGGGTGGCAGGCCAGCAAGAAGGGTACCTACTTCTCACCCCCACAGCTAACAGTGGAATCAGTGAACCAGAGAGTGGCTATCTCTGCAAAGCAGTGTGCAAAAGATGGAGATTAGTGCCCAAGAGGTGGATAAGCAGAAAGGGCAAAATTCAGCAGAAGGGCAGACAACAAGGAGAACCAGGGATAAAGAACAACCAAGGAAGGGCTGAGTAGAACAGGGAAACAGTCTAGGGAGGTCAAATCATGGAAAGCCATGTGTGCAAATGCCAGGAGCCTTAGCAACAAGATGGAAGATCTGGAGGATGTCATGGTGCAGTCAGACCTGGACATTGGCCATCACTGAAATCTGGTGTAATGATAACACGACTGGGAGATGGCCATACCAGCTTCTAACATATTCAGAAGAGACAGAGCAGGCAGGAAGGAGGAGGGTGGCACTGTATGTGAAAAATGACATAAGGGCCAAGAGATCCAGGAGGAACAAAATGGGGAGATATACTGTGGGTTAGCTGGAAAGGAAAATGGAACAACCATCAGCACAGGTGTGGTCTATAGACCACCAGCCCAGGAGGAAGAAACAGATAGGGAGCTGATGCTAGCCATCCAAAGGATGGCAGACAAGGGTGAGGTAGTACTGGTTGGAGACTTCAATATTCCAGACATGGACTGGAGCATCCCAGCAGCAGCATCAACTAGGAGCGGATTTATCCTGGACTCCCTCCAGGTTGCCTTCCTCAAGCAACTGGTCATGGAACCAACTCGGCAGAAGGCAATACTGGACCTTGTGCTCACAAACAGGGACAGTGTGATGGGAGTAACAGTGGGGGAGCACCTGGGGAATAGTGACCACCAGTCATTGTGGTTTGAAATCACAGAAAGAGCAGAACCAAACCACACAAAAACACGTATCCTGGATTTTAGGGGGGCAGATTTTGGGAAAATGGGGAGATACTTGAAAGAGGCATTAAGGGGAATGGGACAGGAATCAGGGGTTGAGGAACAGTGGGCAGTATTTAAAATGGGGATTGCAAGAAAATCAGAATTATACATTAACTAGGTTAGCAAAGGAAAGGAAGGAGACCATTATGGTTTTCCAAAGAGGTATAAAGAAAGTGAAAGCCAAAAGATTGCATTCAGGCAATACAAAAGACACAGGCAGAGGATAGGGAGAAGTACCAGGAGAAACAAGGGAGGCGGGAGGTCAGTAAGGAGAAGCCAAAGCTCAGGCAGAAGAACACATTGCAAAATCAGTGGGTAGGGACAAAACCTTTTACAGATACATAAGTGAAAAAAAAAGACAAAGGAGGATAGTGAGGCTGAAGGGGAGGATGGAGGCCGTGGAGGATGACAACAGTAAAGCTGACATATTGAACAAGTATTTCTGCTCAGTCTTTACTGAGGAAGAGGAGAGTAATGGGTCTTAAGGGTACAAGGGGTGAGAATGGTGCAGAAATGGACACAAGTCCTTTACGAGAAAGGGTCCTGAAGGAACTGGAAGTAATGAGTTGATAAAGCAATGGGGCCAGATGGGTGCACCCAGGGTCCTTAAGAACTAAGAGGTGGTGGCTGAACCTCTGGCTATCCTGTTTAGCCGATCACTGGAAACAGGGGAGGTACCCAAAGACTGGAGGACAGCAGATGTAGTCCCCTTATACAAAAGCGGGAACAAAGAGGAAGCAGGGAACTACAGACCAGTCAGGTAGTGGGGAAGATCATGGAAGCACTGCTGAAGGAGAGATTGGTGGAACATCTGGTTGTCAATGGACTACAGGACCCAAGGCAGCATGGTTTCACCAGGGGGCGGTCATGTCAGACCAACCTCGTTGAATTTTTGACTGGGTGACTAGGAGGTGGATCAGGAGGGCAGTGGACATGGCCTATCTGGACTTCAGCAAGGCCTTTGACACTGTGCCACATAGAAGACTATTACACAAACTGGGGAATATGGATGTGGGCAGGACAGTAGTGTGGTGGATAGGTAACTGGCTGGGTGGCAGGACACAGAGGGTGGTGGTAAATGGCTGTCACTCCACAGAGGGAAGAGTGACCAGTGGGGTACCACAGGGATCAGTGCTGGGACCGGTCCTATTCAACATCTTCATCAGTGACATTGCACAGGACCTAGAAGGCAGAATTTCTCTGTTCGCTGATGACACAAAGCTCTGGAACAGAGTAGACACACCAGAGGGTGTAGACAGAATGAGAAGGGACCTGCAGAAACTTGAAGAATGGTCAGGGGTTTGGCAGTTGAAATTCAATGCAAAGAAGTGCAAGATAATGCATATGGGGCACAAAAACCCTGGCACAATATATCAGTTGGGGGGTGAGGATATAGCATGCACCAAGCAGGAAAGGGATCTTGGGGTTATCATCTCTGATGACCTCAAGGTAGGAAACAGTGTGACAAGGCAGCAGGTAAAGCAAATAGGATGCTTCGGATGTATAGGCAGGGCATCACCAGCAGGAAAAGGAGGTCATAATTCCGCTATACAAGACACTAGTGAGGCCCCACCTGGGTACAGTGTACAGTTCTGGAGATCTTACCTACGTAAGGACATAGACAGGGTGAGAAGGTTCAGAGGAGGCAACAAAGATGGTGCATGGATTGCATCACAAGTCCTATGAAGACAGGTTGAAGGAACTGAACATGTACTCCCTGGAGGAGAGGAGGAGAGGGGATATGATAGAGACATACAAAGTATCTCACAGGGAGGAACAGGGTGCAGGAATACACTATTTTAAGCGAAAAAAGATGTTCCAGGACTAGGGCATGGGATGAAGTTGGAGGAGGACGATTCAGAGGAAACATGAGGAAGAATTTCTTCACAGAACGGGTGGTGGACAAGTGGAACACCTGCCAGAGGAAGTGGTGAGGGCTGAAACAATCACGGGATTTAAAAATGCATGGGATAGACATAAAGGAATTCTGAAGGTCGGGGTAAGGGGCAACAGACTTCTAGAAAAACATAAACTGAACTTACAAGTTCAAATGGGCAGACTGGGTGGGCCATAGGCCCTTATCTGCCGACACTGTCTATGTATCTATGTAAAAAAAAAAAATACCTTCGCCCTCTTAAATAACCACTGTACTAAGACCTGCATTCAAGGAACTAAGTTGTCCTGGGTGAGCACCGGGTTTACCTATTTGGGTATTTGTATACCAATGGCCTGGCAGGTGCTTGAGTCTGTCAATGTTTCCCCTTTGCTGGCACAGCTAATGGTAGAAGTACAGAGATAGTGTAAGCTGCAACTTTCTTTACCTGACAGGATAGCAACTCTCCGCATGCTCTTGCTACTGTGCGTCATGTGTAACCCCCCCCCCCGCAAATGGGGGTTCCCAAAAAGTCTTCCAGGAGCTTGCTTGAATGCTACAAGCCTGAATGGTGTTTGGCGTTTAAGCCGTTCATCTGTGAGTGCTTTTAGAGCCTCTGGTACTGTCTCTTTAAGAGCTGTCTGCCTGCAGACATAATTAATTTGGATGGGGGTCTGTGTGTTTCCCTGCTCGAGCTACTGCCAAATCTCTCCGTTTCTGCCATCGCTAAGTGGGCAGAAGGAGCACTCTTCAAAGATGTAATTGTTTGCTTGTAACCTGTTAGAGTAATAATGAAAATGCAGTTTGTTTTAACCTGCTTTCTTGTAGCAAGGACAGTGCAGAGTAGCTCTCTCATGTTGGTTCTGAACTGCTGAATTGGGCCAGTCGTGGTGGGGATCCTTTAAAATGGAGCCTGCTCTGGGCAAATCAGATCCTGGACTCTCCTCTGGAGCCTGCTGCAAAGGTATTGTAAGGGCAGTGACTCTGGCAAATGTAGTTTTGACCTTGGCACCTTTTTCCACCAACAGGGGGAGTTTACTGTGAGTGACAGCCAGACCAGCCAACAGAATAGTGTGGAGCTAAAGGAAATGCACTGCTCTGGGACTGGAGGAGTTAGATCAGTTTTGGCAGTGAAGAGACAAGGAGCTCTGTGCTTCTTCTGTGTATGGTTTTAGCGCGGGAAGTGCGTGTAAGGCCCTGAATTTTTGGTCTGCAGCCTGTGCAAGCACCCGTTCAGACTGAATCTGACCTGTAGGAGAAGAAGGGAGATCTGAAGAGTAGAAACCAGGCTCACCCTGTAGAAGACTGGAGAAATTGTTGAATCGCACTCGGTCTGTCAGGAACTGAAGCTGCTGTGTGTTCTCCCGGGTATCGTACAATAATTGCGGTCGGGATTGAGAAGCAGCCTGCCTGGTATAGTACTTTTCTTTTACTTATAAATGTGTGTAGTGCTTGTGGGGAATCGCGTTTCCAATCCCCTGTACAGTAAATAGAATGCATGAAGCTGGAAGTAAACCCCAGTTTAATCCAGACTACATCTAGTTGCTCTAAACTGCAGTGGGGTCCAGTCACAAGGACCTTGTCCACATGGTCTACTCCTCCTGGCAATCCAGGACAATCTACCTTCCATCCAGTTCCCAGCATTGTGTTTGTGAGTACAAAGCAGGGTAGCTCCCTGCCATCTGTTTATCGAATTGCAAGCGTGTTATCTAATTGTTGCTTTTTTCATTTCTTCACTAACAGAGCCCTCCGGCTCTGGATTAAATTGGATATTGTGCAAGTGTTTTTCCATCACAGGACCCCAACCAGCTGCATCGATCCTGGCTAGCCCCTCCCCCCATCCTGATACCCAGTGAAAGTGACAATTTGGGACTCTGAATATGCGCACAGTACTGTGATTATTAATGTGTTTAACCTAATTACAGTGATTTCCCCCT
The DNA here is from genome assembly GCA_016271365.2 of Neoceratodus forsteri. NCBI lineage: Eukaryota > Metazoa > Chordata > Ceratodontiformes > Ceratodontidae > Neoceratodus > Neoceratodus forsteri. Next base: position 302,941,716 of record CM057455.1, on the reverse strand, counting down.
TCCTTGTTACAGCTCCTTAAATAAATCAGATCTGTTGGTTTCAGCAAAGTTACACTGGCTGAGGTATTCGTTTATGTTACAGTATTGTACTGTGGGTTTTTTGCACTGTATCATCTTGTTTTATAGGGGGTCCCCAGAGTCCAGTCGACAGAGTCAGTCCTGGGGGTAAGTGAACATTGTGAAGATATTCCTAATGCATTGTTTGGGTCACTAGTAGGAAGAAAGGGGGGTTACAGTGTCCCAGAGGGCTGTGACCAAGTTAGTTTAACTACTGTAAACCCTGACCTCTGGATGGAGGCACCCACCATTGGACCTAGGCCCCTCAACCTGTTAGTAGTTAAGCAGGCGGGGGTAGTAGCTCTTGGGATAGCGCCACCTAAGGGTTACATCTTGGAGGCATCTCGTCAATTTCCCCACTTCCATGGTCAAGACATCGAGTTTTGAGCTGTCGTCAGAAGGAGATGCCTGGGTGGGTACCCCCAACCCCATAGCAGATGCAGTCGGATATAGGTGGAGACCTGAACTTGCAGATGTAGCCTTCATAAAGAGACTGTTTTTGAACTCTCTGATCTCTCTCAGCAGTTCACCCCATGGTGGCACACCCTCATTGGTCCCCACTTCACAAGGACCTTCTGATGCTGTGATCGCTTGGGCTGCGCTCACCCCAACATTAGAATACCCCTCCTCATCTTCAACCTCCCAAAGTTCTTTCATTAAGTCACAATAGTCCAGTGGGTTACCCCTTCTGTCAGGGAGCCTTAAGTGAAGAAGCTGCAATTTAGAATGCTTTGCATGCTGTAGTAGGTGCTCCAACCTTACACGGTTTAAGTCGCTAGAGGCTACCCCACCTTTTCGGTAAGCCTTCTGCAGAGCTCTCTCCAGACGAGTAACATATGCAGAGAAACTTTCCCCTGGCCACTGTTTTGTACCTTGAAATTTCCACATGAAGCTCTCTCCTGACTCAATGCTTCCAAAATTGCCTTCAAGCACAGATAGGTACTTCTGGGCAGATGCATCAGGATTTGTGGACCTCAAAAATTTAATGGCCTCTAGGGCAGGACCCCTCAGACTTTCTATGATTCTTTTTCATTTCTCAGCCTCTACACACTGCCATTCCGGTATCAGGGGGGTGGCACAATCTATCCAGGTGTCCCAATCATCCTCCCCCGGGGGGTGGGGAGGGTGCCAGAGAAGATCCTCAACCTTCGGTAAGAGTCGTGACTAATGGCAGATGCAGAAATAGGAGCCTGAATTGGTTCAGCCACCATAACGGGTACTGGAGTGGGAGAGGGTGTTGGGGGAGGAACACCCCCAGGTGTCAAGAATAGTTTCTTCAAGTCCTCCACAGTTTTCCCTTCCCCCAGCAACCATTTAGCAAATTTCTCCTCAAAAGTTTCAGATAGTGGGGGGGGGCTCATTCCCCCCTGGGTCTTTACTGTCCTTAGTTATCACTCTCTAGGCAGTGAGGGCTCCCTCTGGGGTAATTGTCTGTGGCACTTTGGAGCTATCTATGGGATCCTTATACTCTACTAGGGCCAGGAAAGTGTGGATGAGCAGATTAGCATGTCAACCCACCACCACAGGGCTTTGTAAACCCTCCACCTTGGAAAGTACTCCCTGTACAGTGTCCATATTGATACCCAGGGGGATGTCCAGGATAAGCATAGCATTTTGGGGGTCGATCTCCTCCCCAGTGCACCACTCCACCAACCTGTGCACAGCCACTTCTTTCGGGGTACCCATTTATTTTTACCAGTGATTCGTTAATGTGGCCACTAGGGGATGCTAATCCCAGCGGTGCCTCCAAGATGTAACCCCTAGGTGGTGCTATCCCAAGGGCTGCTACCCCTGCCTGCTTAACTACTAACAGGTTGAGGGGCCTAAGTCCAATGGCGTGTGCCTCCACCCAGAGGTCAGGGTTTGCAGTAGTTAAACTAACTTGGTCACAGCCCTCTGGGACACTGTAACCCCCCCCTTTCTTCCCACTAGTGACCCACACAATGCATTAGGAATATCTTCACCCACCACATTTTAAATAAATAAATGCTAGGGAAACCAAATTTTAGGGGTTTCTGATGACTGCAAGGGACATTATAAGAGTTGCAATGAAATCAAAAGCATCCCACCCCGCAATCCCTGTCTACCCCTAAATGACACCCCTAATAGTGCTGCACTGTTGAGGTGCCATCCTTCAGAATAAGCATTGAAACCAAGGTCCCTTCTTCCCATCTGTGGTCACTGTCTGTGTGGAAGTAAAATATCCCATTGCACTTATCGATGAAGAACAGAGGTGTTCCCCTGATGCCATGGCCAACATTCCCCCCATTAAATAAAAAACAGGTCCATGCATGCAACCCACTCCACTGGATGCACCTGTAAACAAGCAGTTACAACTAAAATGTGTCTTTCCTGGTCAAAAATTACAGATCCTGTAAATTAATATACACATCCAGCCTGTTTCACTTTAGTGCACTAAAATTTAAATTTTTTACTGGACTCTTCAGCTAGAACTTTGTGGCAGCTTTGTACCTATGTGTACTATGTAGATATTTTTATGGCATAAAACAACATGAATGTTCATTAGGGTAGCCACCACACAAAATGGAAACTGAACGAAGGTTGGAAATAAGCTATTAGGGTTGCAAACAAAATGCCCAGACAGTTTAAAAATGTGCTATTAGGGTTCTTACAGTATTTCTAACTCCCACCGATCCAATACATCCTCTGCCCTCATGACCCATGGACAGCGTACAGGGCCATACATCAGTGGTATGGTACCTCATACAGGGCCAGCCTATTCAAATTGTTATATAACAACCCCAAACACCACCCCCTCCCCAACTCCCCTACCCTCATGCCTAGTTGGCAAAGTACATGTACGCAATCATACCACAGAGGTCTGGTGTTTCTTATGCAGCGCAGCTCTATAATTAGAATAATTTGGGGTGCATACAGTACAAAGTACATGTATGCAATCATGCCACAGAGGTCTGGTGTTTCTTATGCATCGCAGCTCTATAATTAGAATACTTTGAAGTCCCTACAGTACAAAGTACAAGTACACAATCATGCCACAGAGGTCTGGTGTTTTGTATGGATTGTAGATCTGTAATTAGAATACTTTGGGGTGCATAAAGTACAAAGTACATGTACGCAATCACGCCACGGAGGTCTGGTGTTTCATATACATTGTAGCTCTGTAATTAGAATACTATGAAGTGCCGACAGTACAAAGTACATTATGCAATCATGCCACAGAGCTCTGGTGTTTTGTGTGCATTGTAGCTCTATAATTAGAATACTGTGAGGTGCATATAATACAAAGTACATGTATGCAATCATGCCCCAGAGGTCTGGTGTTTTGTATGCATTGTAGTTCTGAAATTAGAATACTTTGGGGTGCATGCAGTATCAATTACATGTACACAGTCATGCCACAGAGGTCTTGTGTTTCATATGCATTGTAGCTCTGTAATTAGAACACTTTGGGGTGCATACAGTACAAAGTACTTGTACGTAATCATGCCACATAAGTCTGGTGTTTTGTATGCAATGTAGCTCTGTAATTAGAATACTTTGGGGTGCATACAGTACAAAGTACATGTATGCAATCTTGCCACAGAGGTCTGGTGTTTTGTATGCATTTAGCTCTATAATTAGAATATCTTGGGGTGCATACAGTACAAAGCACATGTACACAATCATGCTACAGAAGTCTGGTGTTTTGTATGCATTGTAGCTCTATAATTTGAATACTTTGGGGGTGCATACAGTACAAAGTACATGTACGCAATCATGCCACAGCTGTATGGTCTTCTGAATGTATTGTAGCTGTGTAATTAGAATACTTTGGGGTGCATACAGTACACCATACATGTATACAATCATGCCACAGAGGTTTGGTGTTTCGTATGTATTGTAGCTCTGTAATTAGAATACTTTGAAGTGCCTACAGTAAAAAGTACACATATGCAATCATGCCACAGAGGTCTGGTGTTTCACGTGCATTCTAGCTCTGTAATTAGAATACTTTGGGGGTGCCTACAGTACAAAGTACATGTATGCAATCATGCCACAAATGTCCGATGTTTCATATGCATTGTACCTCTGTAATTAGAATACTTTGGGGTGCTTACAGTACAAATTACACATACACAGTCATGCCAGAGAGGTCTGGTGTTTCATATGCATTGTAGCTCTGTAATTGGAATACTTTGGAGTGCATACAGTACAAATCACATGTACACAGTCATGCCACAGAGGTCTGGTGTTTTGTATGCATTGTAGCTCTATAATAAGAATACTTTGGGGTGCATACAGTACAAAGTACATATATGTAATCATGCCAAAGAGGTCTGGTGCTTTGTATGCATTGTAGCTCTGTAATTAGAAGACTTTGGGGGTGCATACAGTAGAATGTACATGTACACAATCATGCCACAGAGGCCTGGTGTTTTGTATGCATTGTAGCCCTATAATTAGAGTACTTTGGGGTGCTTACAATACAAAGTACTGTACATGTACACAATCATGCCATAGAGGTCTGGTGTTTTGTATGCATTTAGATCTATAAATAGAATACTTTGGGGGTTCATACAGTACAAAGCACAAGGACACAATCATGCCACTGAGGTCTGGTGTTTGTAAGCATTGTAGCTCTTTAATTAGAATACTTTAGGGGTGCATACAGTACAAATTCCATGTACACAGTCATGCCACAGAGGTTTGGTGGTTTGCATGCATTGTAGCTCTGTAATTAGAATACTTTGGGGTGCATACAGTACAAACTACATGTACCCAATCATGCCACAGAGGTCTTTTTTTTTGTATGCATTGTAGCTCTATAATTAGAATACTTTGGGGTGCATACAATACAAAGTACATGTATGCAATCTTGCCACAGAGGCCTGGTGTTTTGTATGCCTTCTAGCTCTATAATTATTATACTTTGGGGTGCCTACAGTACAAAGTACATGTACTCAATCATGCCACAGAGGTCTGGTGTTTTATATGCATTGTAGATCTGTAATTAGAATACTTTGGAGTGCATACAGTACAAATTACATGTACACAGTCATGCCTTAGAGGTCTGGTGTTTCGTATGCATTGTAGCTCTGTAATTAGAATACTTTGGAGTGCATACAGTACAAATTACATGTACACAGTCATGCCACAGAGGTCTGTTGTTTTGTATGCATTGTAGCTCTATAATTAGAATATTTTGGGGGTGCATACAGTACAAAGTACACGTATGCAATCATGCCACCGAGGCCTGGTGTTTTTTATGTCTTGTAGCTCTATAATTATTATACTTTGGGGTGCCTACAGTACAAATTACATGTATGCAATCATGCCACAGAGATCTGATGTTTCACATGCAGTGTAGCTGTGTAGTTAGACTACTTAGGGGTGCATACAGTACAAAGTACATGTATGCAATCATGCCACGGAGGTCTGGTGTTTCATATGTATTGTAGCTCTGTAATTATAATACTTTGGGGTCCCTACAGTACAAAGTACATGTACGCCTTCATGTCACAGAGGTCTGGTGTTTCTTATGCATTGTAGCTCTGTAATTATAATACTTTGGGGTGCATACAGTACAAAGTACATGAACGCAATCATGCTACAGATGTCCGGTGTTTCATATGCATTGTAGCTCTGTAATTAGAATACTTTGGAATTGCATACAGTTCAAATTACATGTACACAGTCATGCCTTAGAGGTCTTGTGTTTCGTATGCATTGTAGCTCTGTAATTAGAATACTTTGGAGTGCTTTCAGTACAAATTATATGTACACAGTCATGCCACAGAGGTCTGTTGTTTTGTATGCATTGTAGCTCTATAATTAGAATACTTTGAGGGTGCATACTTTACAAAGTACATGTACGCAATCATGCCACAGAGGTCTGTGTGTTTTGTATGCATTGTAGCTCTATTATTAGAATACTTTGGCAGTGCATACAGTACAAAGTACATGTACACAATCATGCCACAGAGGTCTTGTGTTTTGTATGCACTGTAGCTCTTTAATTAGATTACTTTGGGGGGCATACAGTACAAATTCCATGTACACAGTCATGCCATAGAGGTCTGGTGTTTTGTATGCATTGTAGCTCTATAATTAAAATACTTTGGGGTTCTTACAATACAATGTAATGTTCATGTACACAATCATGCCACAGTGGTCTGGTGTTTTGTATGCATTTAGCTCTATAATTAGAATATTTTGGGGTGCTTAATGTACAAAGCACAAGTACACAATCATGCCACAGAGGTCAGTTGTTTGTATGCATTGTAGCTGTATAATTAGAATTCTTTGGGTTGCCTACAGTACAAAGTACATGTACGCAATCATGCCACAGGGGTCTGGTGTTTTGTATGCATTGTAGCTCTATAATTAGAATACTTTGGGGGTACATACAGTACAAGGTACATGTACACAATCCTGCCACAGAGGTCTGGTGGTTTGTATGCATTTAGCTCTATAATTGGAATACTTTGGGGTGCTTACAATACAATGTACTGTACATGTTCACAATCATACGACAGAGGTCTGGTGTTTCATATGCATTGTAGCTCTGTAGTTAGAATAATTTGGGGTGCATACAGTACAAATTACATGGACACAGTCATGCCACAGAGGTCTGGTGTTTCATATGCATTGTAGTTCTGTAATTAGAATACTTTGGGGTGCATACAGTACAAAGTACATTTATGCAATCATGCCACAATGGTCTGGTGTTTTGTATGCATCGTAGCTCCATAATTAAAATACTTTGGGGGTGCATACAGTACAAAGTACATGTATAAAATCATGCCACAGAGGTGTGCTGTTTCATATGCATACTAATTTTATAATTAGAATACTTTGGGGTGCATACAGTACAATGTACATATACGCAATCATGCCTCAGAGGTCTGGTGTGTTGTATGCATTGTAACTCTGTAATTAGAATACTTTGGGGTGCATACGGTACAAAGTACATTTATGCAATTATGCCACAGAGGTCTGGTATTTCATATGCATTGTAGCTCTGTAATTAAAATACTTTGTGGTAGGGTTGTCAGAACCCTCTTAAGTTCTGGGTTCTAGTTCTAGTCTAGAACTTTTGAAAAAGTTCTAGGGTTCTAATCTTTTTTAGAACTTTTTAGAACTCGAACCCTATTTTTTAATTGTGCTGCCAGTAATGAAGATAGTAATGAAACGCATATAAAGGAAAAACTGTTCAATATAAGGGGAGAGAAATGATTATGTGTGACACTGATAGGAATACAACTAGGTTTAGCTATGGTTTCTTCTGTTTGCTAAAGCCAGCAACTTAATACGTAACACCCACCCACCCATATGTTAAAGGTTTTCCTGCTGCAGCTTCATCATAGTTCCTTAGTGAAAGAAAGAGGCATGTTAGCCTTTTATGTACTCAGTTATATATACTCATCGTCATGAATTATTAGAAAAAAGAACTGATATTACCTAATTTCAGCTATTTGCTGCTTTGTGTTTTAAATGAGTAAATCAAAAGTTGCTGTGTTTAAAAGAAAGCTTTTATAACAAAGTCAAACCAAGGTATTGCAGCCGCAGCACATGGAACTGTTGCAAAACATATTATGTCATAACGTAGTCGGTCAAGACATTTGAATAAAAAAAATATGCCAATCATTATTGCTGGCAAAAAATGCATGCAATTTTCTAAGATAATGCATACATATACCAACATTCTTGTTGGCAAATTGAAGTAATACATACAACTTTCTAAGATGATGCATTTTTGCAGCTGATATGTCGATAAAATCTGTATTTCAGTCACATAGATAAAAAAAGTGGTTTCCTCACCACATACTAACTTAAGGAACATTTAATGTAGCTGCAGCAGTTGGCATGTGATGTTTAAGGGACAGTGTCTGTCAACCCCATTATGTATCAAATTATCACTACTTGTAAAGCAAAACACTTTATGATAGGTCACATTCCGTGAAAACTGCTGATGCAGATTTTCTTTTATTTCTGATTCCTTTATTCTTTTTTTAAAGGGACAGGACAATTGTACTAGGTGGCAGCAGTTTGCAATGTATTTAATAAGAAAAAAAAAATATATATATTATGGGCTGGATATTCAAAGGGTTGCGCCTCGCAGGTCCGAATTCGCGCTTATTCTGCATATTCAGCAGGAGGCAGTTGCGCCTAAAGTCATGTTGAGCAACAGCGCAATGCTAATGAAGGCATGCTCAACCGGAGGAGGGAACCATACATAAACTGCACAGCCTGATATTCAGCGGGCTGTGCAGAGTTGTGCAGGCGCAGCTAACCTGCTGCACACCCATTGGCTCTTGTCTGAACCAATGGGCGTGCAGCCCTCACCGAGCAGCTTTCAGTCGGCAGGCGGCGGGGTGGCAGGCGGTGGGGTGTTGCCGCCCGGGCGCTGACAGGGGGAGCGGGTGGTGGGCTCTGTGGGTGAGGTGGGGCCACTAAATCACCAGGCTACTTGGACCTGGGGGTGGACTCTAATGCCCAAGATTGGGCCCGCGGTACACTGGACCACCAGGGATATTGTTCTTGGGGGTGTTGAACTCTGTTTTGCCCTTGATCGGGCTAGTGGGGAGGGGGTTATATGGTTTGCCTCGATCGGGCCAGTCGGGGAGGGATTTCAACAGTTATGCCTGACGATCGGGCTGCAGGGCATCGGTCCCCGATGGCTGCTGCCTGGCAGGGTGCCAGGCACAAGTCGTCGGGGATCGGCGCACCTGCATGCTAATGGCATGCAAATGGGGCCATAAGTAGATGCAAATGGCCCCTCCCTACGCCTTGCATGAATTATGGCCCCATTTGCATGTCACCTTTTGAATATCGGAAATTTGCGCATGGCGCAATGGAACTTGCGCCACCACATCTTGAATGCTCCACTCTGACCACTTGCGGTGGCGCAAGTTCCATTGCACCATGCACAGTGGTTGTGGCCGGGGGGGTGATATTCAAAGGAGTTGCTCAATAGCGCAACTCCGTTGAATATCACCCTGGCCACACCCCAGCGCAACTATTTTGAACAGTGCAAGGGCTTGCGCCACAGAATGAAGCAGTTTGAATATCCAGCCCTATATCTATAGTAGGTTCCACAGTGGGCAATCGGTACAGCCCTCCCATACCATCTGTCTGTCATCATCTTTTTCCTCACAATCCCCAGCTGATCATGAATCTGTAAATGAAAGGACTAAAACAACACCCACCTTTCACCCCATCACCCATTCCACTTTTCTTCCACCACCCTCATCTATGCAGTAACACCCATACCACCCTTACACCCATGTTAAAACCAACCCACAACCCTCACCCCCCTCAAGCATATATTCCACCCTCCTCCCTCACCCAAATGTTTGAACTACCCCCACACTTAGTCATGAACTACCATTCATGTCACCCTTCTCCGTCCCTCACCCATGTTAAAACCCAGTCCCCCAACCATCACCCATGTACTAGCATCCATGCCATCTTTCTCCCTCTTACATCCAAGTTAAACCAATCTGCAGCCCTTTCCCACCCTCCAGCACCCATTCTACCCTCCTCCCCCTCTCAAATGCTAAAACTACCACATGCAAAATGAAAGTCTTGCCTCCAAATGAGCCATACTTAACTGTTCCTTAATAAACAACACTTATGTGAAAAACTGTCTTTTCAATTGCTTTCTTCTTATGGACTACATTCTGTACAGTTCTCTTCATGGTACCAGTAATTTGAGAGTTGTTGCTATTATGCCATGATCTGTGTACAACAGAATGTTAAACACGAGCTATTGTGGTATGAGACCTATGCTTACAGAATATGTGCTCAACCATGACATAGGTAAAACCCCAGATGACTCTGTTTCCCGGAAGAGACTTGTAACAGGATGCTGCCCACTGAAACATAACAATACAAAATACAGTTTTTCCCATAATTTTTTATTCAGTAAGATAAGTTACATATGGATTATTTTGGTTTATGGCTAACATTTCTGTAATTGAAAAAATAATAAACAGCTACCAATTAGAACTCATTGTTGTGTCCTCTTTAAAATTGAAAAATAGACCGCACCCAGTCCCAGCCCATACTGATGCACCACAAAGTCACAGAAGGTAAATCCAAAAATATATGTTTGCACTTTAACTATAAATAATATGATACAGAAATGATTGACATGACAGTGTTCCTTTTATGCCAAATTTGGGCCTGTTCCCACTGATGTTAAAATTGCCCTGTATATAAAACTTGTTGACTTTAGACCCTAGCTACAAAGCAGTTTGCCATGAAATGGTGAAAGTTTTGGGGGGTATATAGTCCAAGGTAGTAGATCGAGAAAAGAGAGAGACAACCAAAGTCATCACAGTCTGTAAAAGTTTCCTTTTTGGTGCAGAGAGACTCTGTCCCACACAATATTTACAAGCCACCACCATATGAGTTGTCATCACCATCAACATCCACAACATCAGTCACTTCAGGATCAGTTTGTATACTCTTGTAGGGATACGAAAATCTTGACTTATTAACCTTAATAAAAGTTAACGTGCGTACATTTCCTGGCAGCAACCTATTTCTGGTGTCTGTCACAATATTGCCAGCTGTACTAAACATGCGTTCTGAAAAGACACTTGTTGCAGGACAACCAAGATATTTACAGGCTTCATCATACAGCTCTGTCCAAATCGACTTTTTTGATCTCCAGTATTCAAAAGGGCATGCATCAATAGGAATAGGCAGTTCTTGCATGATGGACAGAGACCGCTCAGAAGAGGAATCAGCATAAGCTGGTATGGCAGCAATTTGGGAAAGGTTTTGCCACAGATTTAGTTTGCTACTAAGGGTTGAAGAAGTGGCAGTTGTGGAACAACTACTGTTATTGATTGGTGACTTTTCCAGTTCTGTATCCCTTTGTGAAGATGAACCTGCATGTTGTGGTGATGACAACCTGAGGGTACTGTGCGTGTCTGTGTTTGACTCCTGTGAGTGCTGCAGCTCATCTAGCAACAGACATTTGTACTGCTCTTTATCATCTGTTTTTGGAAGTTATATAGCCTTGAACCTGGGATCTAAGAGAGTTGCAAGGATGTAGAGTTTTGATTTCGTCATTGCAGCTAATTTGTCATTGGTTTTGAAACGCTCGCTTATCCTCTTTACGAGATTCCCATGATACAGGCGACATGTTGTCTGAGCTTCAGATCTGTCTTTTTCTATTTGTAGATTTAGAACACTAAGATGATGTGAAATCAGCATTATGAATGGGATAACCTGACTCACAGATGCGCCTTCAGAAGACATGTCCCTTGTAGCTGTCTCAAAAGGAGCTAGGATGCAGCACACTGTCTCCATTAATTTCCACTGCAGCACAGACAGCATAATGCCATCTCCAATAATGTAACTGGAGCAATACTCATGTACAGCTTGCTTTTGGTCCAAGAGGCGCTGCAGCGTATAAAGCATTGAGTTCCAACGAGTGGAAACATTTTGAATCAGCTTTTGCTGGGGCAGCTTGTGTTTTTTTTGCAGTTCAGACAATGTCCGTATAGCCTTGGTTGAATGTGAAAAGTGAGTCACAATTTTTTTGCAAACAGCAATCATACCATCCACTTGTGTTTCATTGCTGAGAAATCCCGTGACAATTAAATGTAAGCAATGTGCAAAGCAAGAAGCATGCATAAGTCCTCCTTCCTGTACTGCTTTCAAGATGTTGGCTCCATTGTCACTTACTATGAAGCCACATTTTAGACCTTGAGAATAAACCCATTCGTCAAGGAGGTCATTTAGTTCCTGCAAGATGTTTACAGCTGTATGACTTTGCCCAAATTTCTTTATATGCAGCAGCCCATCTTCTGGGGTGTCTTTGTTTTTGAAGAAGCACAAGAAAACGACCCAATGAGTTGTATGACATGTAATCTATGTTTTGAGTGCTGGTCCATATCTGTTGTGACATGAATAACCCACCCTCTGCAGTTTAAGTGCAAGCATCACTGTCGCTTTTAAAGCCTAATAAATGCTTGGTATTTCAACATAGGAAGAAATATCTCGATGAGGAACTCCGTAACAAGGCTCTGCTAGTTTCAAGAGCTCCCTAAAATCCTCATGATCTACCAAAGAGTATGGGAGAAGGGCTCCAGCTAACAGTTCACCAATTCTGTGATTAAAATGAAGGGTCTTTGGATGATTTCTAGTAAAGGTATTCTTCCTTTCAAATGCTTGAGACCGTGTTAGCTGTTTACAACATGTCCCTGCTGGTTTATTATACACCGTGCTTCGATGGGCAGATGGACGCTGGGATGGTGGACTAGGACTTATACATTCAGTGCCATCATGGGATGTGCAACTGGTACTAATGGTGCTGGCATTGGTGGTAACAATGATCCTAGGGCTGGCAGTTGTTCTGTCTGCATCAAGTTCAGACAGTTCAGTATCCATTTCAGATTCCTCCTGACCCTTCTCATATGCGGTCTGGAAGATGGAGGACATGGGTTTTGGATGATCAAGCAAAACTGAATGCTTTTTCAGATGGCGTTTAAGAGCTGTAGTGCAAGGCATGACACAACTTTACCACGGCTTACACTCTGTTTACACAGGGAACAAATTGCTCTGCATGGAGCAGTTTTACTGACAGAGAAATAATTCCCACCTCAGATGTGACAGATTTTGTTTGAGTGCTAGGAAGATAGCTAAAGACTGTTTGCGTCTTTTCACCTGTCCTAACAGAACCGGACATGCTCCTTGGTGCTAGAAGAGTGGGCAGAACACTCTGATGGATTTTCATTGCTGGCCAACACAGAAGTGGTGGATTCAATGGATATATCCTTTTCATTGCCAACAGTGCTGGATGTATTTGCAAGTGCACTACCTGATTCATTGTCAGCAGACTTGCTCATTTCGCTTTGTTGAGGAAGTAATGATACGTCGCAAGACACAACAGTGTCAGACTGAGACAAGAACTACTGTCTGAGTTAGAGAGGGACTCACTGTCACTTGCATTATTGCTGCTAGTCACAGGGATCTTAACAGCATGAATGGCATACCTTATGGTGCCTCTCCATGTGACCCCAGCAGCTGTATAGGTTTTCTTAAAAGGTCCCCCTTTACCACACTTCACTTTTGCTCTTTTGCTGTTTCTTGAATTTTTATCACATGAAACATTTTGGTTATTTCTGCTAGCACCAGGATTACCACTACCACCAACACCTGCTCCAGCACCAGCACCAGATGCTTCATCTATGTTGGTGTTAGCCATAACAGTACCAGTATCGCAGTGAACACACCACACCTCACAGTTCCTGTGTAAGAAAGCAATGTGATCTGTGATCGCTACAACTCCAAAATGTTATTTTGGTTGTGTGACACTGTGATGCAGTAGACTGAAAGTAATTAAAGAATATGAAGGTTTGCAACTAAAGGATCCCAGGTTCAAGGCTTACAGAATGATTGGGCTGCTGGGCATAGGCATACACATAGCAGTCAAGGGGCGCACATCAGCAGGGTGATGAGCTGACCACAAGAGACAGAGTTACACACACAAACCAAGGAAAAAGATTTTTCTGTCTCTCCTCCCAACAGGGAAATATATTTTTAGGCTTCTGTCATGTATTTAAGGTTAATGCCACCACACGACTGGCCACTGGGCTTCATACGGTAACACACACTGGGTAAGGTACAGTGCAGTCAAGGGGCGCACAGCAGCAGGGTGATGGGCTGATCACAGGAGATGGAGTCACATACACAACTCAGGGAATGAGAATTATATTTCTATGCTTCTGTCATATAAAGGTATACCAACACACAACTGGCCACTGGGCTTCTCTCTGTAACACACTGGGTAGGGTACAGTGCAGTCAAGGAGGCACAGCAGCAGGGTGATGGGCTGACCACAGGAGACGGAGTCACATACACAACTCAGGGAATGAGAATTATATTTCTATGCTTCTGTCATGTAAGGGTAATATCAACACACAACTGGCCACTGGGCTTCTCTCTGTAACACACACTGGGTAGGGTACAGTGCAGTCAAGAGGCACACAGCAGCAGGGTGATGGGCTGACCACAGGAGATGGAGTCACATACACAACCCAGGGAATGAGAATTATATTTCTAAGCTTCTGTCATGTGAGGGTAATACCAACACACAACTGGCCACTGGGCTTCTCTCTGTAACACACACTGGGTAGGGTACAGTGCAGTCAAGGGGCACACAGCAGCAGGGTGATGGGCTGACCACAGGAGACGGAGTCACATACACAACTCAGGGAAAGAGAATTATATTTCTATGCTTCTGTCATGTAAGGGTAATACCAACACACAACTGGCCACTGGGCTTCTCTCTGTAACACACACTGGGTAGGGTACAGTGCAGTCAAGGGGCACACAGCAGCAGGGTGATGGGCTGACCACAGGAGACGGAGTCACATACACAACTCAGGGAATGAGAATTACATTTCTAAGCTTCTGTCGTGTAAGGGTCATAACAGCACACAACTCGGGAGATGGGAGCAGGGAGTCACATACACAACACAGGGACTCGGGAGTGGAGAAGAAGAAGTCTCACACACACACAGAGGAGTAGTGTCCAAAAAAATTAACTGCCTGCCTTCAGTCAGTGCCTTACTGCCGGTGCCTTGTGCTGGTGTATAAGGACTAATAAGGACTGGAATTTTTGATGGTGAAAGTCAAGAGGAGGATCCCCCTTAGCAGCACAGCACAATGAGCTTGAGCACAGTCCTTACACTCTGTCCTGACAAATTTATTTGCCTTTTTTTTCCCCTTGTTATATGCTTGTTGCTAGCAGCTGCTGAGTGTACACTGTGCAGTGCTTAAGTTACTACGATTTCACAATCCAATTCACAAAGGTTCTTCTTTCTGTCTATTTTTTTTATTCTCTCTCCTGATATTGATCGATCCCTTCCCTTCCCAATTCCTGATTAGTCCCTCCACCTGAACCTCCCCTAGTCCCACACCCGACCGTTAATTTATCGAGCCTTTTCAGCCTTTCTCGTTCTCTCGGGCCTGGGCCCTGCCCCCCTTCCCCTTCTCCTCCCCCTCAAACTTTTCAACGTTTGCTTAGCCTTTTTCGCAGGAAAATGGATGATGGACTGGGAATTTTTTAAATAATTCAGGTAAGCACTGCAGCAACTAGCAAGTGCTGCAGTCCGATTGCGGCCACACCGACCTGCACCCTGGCCTATCGAGCAAGAATGCTGGCTGCGGTACACTACGGTATTGCTCAGGCTGCTGCTGCCTCCTGAAATCCTCAGGATCCAAATCGCACCTCCGCGTTAAATACCACTCCACATGATCCCGTGGCTCGCGCAGCTTACTCGACCCCCACCTGACCACATAGTAAATGGTCAGGTGGTGAGGATGACTTCACTTGAGCGTAAGTACGCCAGCGCAAAGTCTGAGAGAACTCGTGGTGGATTCTGGCAGCCCCAACAACACTGCTGCTGCACCCCCCATCACCACCACATCTGGGCTGCCTGCTGGGACGTGCCTCCTCCTCCCCACATATACCCCCTCACCCCCCCCACATCGGGGCTGCCTGCTGGGATGTGCCTCCTCCCCACACACAGACACATCAGCTAGCTGGGGCCAGGAAAAGACATCACGGGAGTTGGGAGGACTCAGATTTGAACCCTTTTGCGAACCTTTTAGTGTTCAAGTTCTAAGTTAGAACTCGAACACCAGAGTTCGAGGAGCGTTCGAATCTTTGATGAACTAGTTCTGACAACACTACTTTGGGGTGCATACAATACAAAGTTCATCTACGTAATCATGTCACAGAGGTCTGGTGTTTTGTATGTAATTAGCTCTATAATTAGAATACTTTGGGGTGCATACAGTACTAAGCACATGTACACAATCATGCCACACAGGTCTGCTGCTCCATATGCATTGTAGCTCTATAATTAGAACACTTTGGGGGTGCATACAGTACAAAGTACATGTATACAATCATGCCACAGAGGTCTAGTGTTTCATATGCATTGTAGCTCTATAATTAGAATACTTTGGGGGTGCATACAGTACAAATTCCATGTACACAGTCATGCCACAGAAGTTTGGTGTTTTGTATGCATTGTAGCTCTGTAATTAGAATACTTTGGGGGTGCATACAGTACAAACTACATGTACACAATCATGCCACAGAGGTCTGGTGTTTTGGATGCATTGCAGCTCTATAATTAGAATACTTTGGGGTTCTTACTGTACAAAGTACTGTACATGTACACAATCATGCCACAGTGGTCTGGGGTTCTGTATGCATTTAGCTCTATAATTAGAATACTTTGGGGTGCATGCAGTACAAAACACAAGTACACAATCATGTCACAGAAGTCTGGTGTTTTGTATGCATTGTAGCTTATAATTAGAATTCTTTGTGGTGCATAGAGTACAAAGTACATGTACGCAATCATGCCACAGAGGTCTGGTGTTTTGTATGCATTGCAGCTCTGTAATTAGAATACTTTGGGGGTGCATACAGTACAAAGTACATGTATGCAATCATACCACAGAGGTCTGGTGTTTTGTATGCATTGTAGCTCTATAATTAGAATACTTTCGCATGCTTACAATACAAAGTACTGCACTAGTACACAATCATGCTACAGAGATCTGGTGTTTCATATGCATTGTAGCTCTGTAGTTAGAATACTTTGAGGTGCATAGAGTACAAATTACATTTATGCAATCATGCCACAGAGGTTTGGTGTTTTTTATGCATTGTAGCTCCATAATTAGAATACTTTGGGGGTGCATACAGTACAAAGTACATTTATGCAATCATGCCACAGAGGTATGGTGTTTTGTATGCATTATAGCTCTATAATTAGAATACTTTGGGGTTGCATACAGTACAAAGTACATGTATGCAATCATGCCACAGAGGTCTGGTGTTTTCTATGCATTGTAGCTCTATAATTAGAATACTTTGGGGGTGCATACAGTACAAAGTACATTTATGCAATCATGCCACAGAGGTATGGTGTTTTGTATGCATTATAGCTCTATAATTAGAATACTTTGGGGCTGCATACAGTACAAAGCACATCTATGCAATCATGCCACTGAGGTCTGGTTTTTCATATGCATTGTAGCTCTGTAATTAGAATACTTTGGGGGTGCATACAGTACAAATTAGATGTACACAGTCATGCCACAGAGGTCTGGTGTTTCATATGCATTGTAGCTGTATAATTAGAATACTTTGGGGGTGCATACAGTACAAAGTACATGTATGCAATCATGCCACAGAGGTCTAGTGTTTCATATGCATCGTAGCACTATAATTGGAATACTTTGGGGGTGCATACTGTACAAAGTACATGTACGCAATCATGCCACAGAGGTCTGGTGTTTTGTATGCATGTTAGCTCTGTAATTAGAATACTTTGGGGGCGCATACAGTACAAATTAGATGTACACAGTCATGCCACAGAGGTCCGGTGTTTCATATGCATTGTAGCTGTATAATTAGAATACTTTGGCGTGCATACAGTACAAAGCACCTGTACACAATCATGCCACAGAGGTCTGGTGTTTCATATGCATTGTAGGTCTATAATTAGAATACTTTTGGAGTGCATACAGTACAAAGTACATGTATGCAATCATGCCACAGAAGTCTAGTGTTTCATATGCATTGTAGCACTATAATTGGAATACTTTGGGGATGCATACTGTACAAAGTACATGTACGCAATCATGCCACAGAGGTCTGGTGTTTTGTATGCATGTTAGCTCTGTAATTAGAATACTTTGGGGGCGCATACAGTACAAATTAGATGTACACAGTCATGCCACAGAGGTCCGGTGTTTCATATGCATTGTAGCTGTATAATTAGAATACTTTGGCGTGCATACAGTACAAAGCACCTGTACACAATCATGCCACAGAGGTCTGGTGTTTCATATGCATTGTAGGTCTATAATTAGAATACTTTGGAAGTGCATACAGTACAAAGTACATGTATGCAATCATGCCACAGAAGTCTAGTGTTTCATATGCATTGTAGCACAATAATTGGAATACTTTGGGGGTGCATACTGTACAAAGTACATGTATGCAATCATGCCACAGATGTCTGGTGTTTCATATGCATTGTAGCTCTGTAATTAGAATAATGCGGGGTGCATGCAGTACAAAGTACATGTACACAATCATGCCACAGAGGTCTGGTGTTTTGTATGCATTGTAGCTCTATAATTAGAATAGTTTAGGGGTGCTTAGAATACAAAGTACTGGACATGTACACAATGATTCCACAGAGGTCTGGTGTTTTGTATGCATTTAGCTCTATAATTAGAATACTGTGGGGTGCTTACAATACAAAGTACTGTACATGTATACAATCATGCCACAGAGGTCTGGTGTTTCATATGCATTGTAGCTCTGTAGTTAGAATACTTTGGGGTGCACAGAGTACAAATTACATGTATGCAATCATGCCACAGAGGTCTGGTGTTTTGTATGCATTGTAGCTCCATAATTAGAATACTTTGGGGGTGCATGTAGTAGAAAGTACATGTACGCAATCATGCCACAGAGGTCTGATGTTTTGTATGCATTGTAGCTCTGTAATTAGAATTCTTTGGGGTGCATACAGTACAAAGTACATGTATGCAATCATGCCACAGAGGTCTGGTATTTCATATATATTGTAGCTCTGTAATTAGAATACTTTGGGGTGCATACAATTCAAAGTACATGTACACAATCATGCCACACATGGCTGCTGTTTCATATGCATTGTAGCTCTGTAATTAGAATACTTTGGGGGTGCATACAGTACAAAGTACATGTACGCAATCATGCCACAGAGGTCTGATGTTTTGTATGCATTTTATCTCTGTAATTAGAATACTTTGGGGGTGCATACAGTACAAAGTATATTTATGCAATCATGCCACAGAGGTCTGTTGTTTTGTATGCATTGTAGCTCTATAATTAGAATACTTTGGGGGTGCATACAGTACCAAGTACATGTATGCAATCATGCCGCAGAGGTCTGGTTTTTCATATGCATTGTAGCTCTGTAATTAGAATACTTTGGGGTGCATACATTGCAAAGTACATATACGCAATCGTCACAGAGGTCTGGTGTTTTGTATGCAATTAGCTCTGTAATTAGAATACTTTAGGGGTGCATACAGTACAAATTAGATGTACACAGTCATGCCACAGAGGTCTGGTGTTTCATATGCATTGTAGCTCTATAATTAGAATACTTTGGGGTGCGAACAGTACAAAGTACATGTATGCAATCATGCATACATGTATGCAATCATGCCCCAGAGGTCTGATGTTTCATATGCAGTGTAGCTCTATAATTAGAATACTTTGGGGGTGCATACAGTACACAGTACATATATACAATCATGCCACAGAAGTCTGGTGCTTTGTATGCTTTGTAGCTCTGTAATTAGAATACTTTGGGGTGCATACAATACAAAGTACATGTACGCCATCATGCCACAGAGGTCTGGTGTTTTGTATGCATTGTAGTTCTGTAATTAGAATACTGTTGGGTGCATACAGTACAAAGTACATGTGCACAATCTTACCACAGAGGTCTGCTGTTTTGTATGCATTGTAGCTCTGTAATTACAATACTTTGAAGTCGCTACAGTACAAAGTACATGTATGCAATCATGCCACAGAGGCCTGGTGTTTTGCATGCCTTGTAGCTCTATAATTAGAATACTTTGGGGTGCCTACAGTACAACGTACATGTACGCAATCATGCCACAGAGGTCTGGTGTTTCGCATGCATTGGAGTTCTGTAATTAGAATACTTTGAGGGGCATACAGTACAAAGTACATGTATGTAATCATGCCACAGTGGTCTGGTGTTTTGTATGCATTGTAGCTCTGTAATTAGAATACTTTGGGGTGCCTACAGTGCAAAGTACATGTACGCCCTCATGTCACAGAGGTCTGGTGTTTCATAAGCTTTGTACCTCTGTAATTAGAATACTTTGGGGAGCATACAGTACAAAGTACATGTACGCAATCATGCCACAGATGTCTGATGTTTCATATGCATTGTAGCTCTGTAATTAGAATACTTTGGAGTGCATACTGTACAAATTACTTATACACAGTCGTGCCACAGAGGTCTGTTGTTTTGTATGCATTGTAGCTCTATAATTAAAATACTTTGGGGGTGCATACAGTACAAAGCACATGTACACAATCATGCCACAGAGGTCTGGTTTTTATATGCATTGTAGCTCTATAATTAGAATACTTTGGGGTGCATACAGTACAAAGTACATGTACACAATCATGCCACAGAGGTCTGGTGTTTTTTATGTGTTGTAGCTCTATAATTAAAATTCTTTTGGGTGCATACAGTACAAAGCACATGTACACATTCGTGCCAAAGAGGTCTGGTGTTTTGTATGCATTGTAGCCCTATAATGAGAATGCTTTGTGGTGCATACAGTACAAAGTACATGTATGCAATCATGCCATAGAGGTCTGGTGTTTTGTATGCATTGTAGCTCTATAATTAAAATCCTTTGGGGTGCATACAGTACAAAGCACATGTACGCAATCATGCCAAAGAGGTCTGGTATTTAATATGCATTGTAGCTCTATAATTAAAATACTTTGTGGTGCATACAGTACAAAGTACAAGTACGCAATCATGCCTCAGAAGTCTGGTATTTTGTATGCATTGTGGCTCTGTAATTAGAATTCTTTGGGGTGCATACACTACAAAGTACATGTACACAATCATGCCACAGAGGTCTGGTGGTTTGCATACATTGCAGCTCTGTAATTAGAATACCGTGGGGTGCATACAGTACCTGTGAAAGTTTACATCTATTATAACCTGTGCCTTTATTGGCACACAATATTGTAGACGATTTACAAAGCAGCAGAATTGTTACAGATTTCAGTCTACTATGCGCATTACATAGTTGTGAATTGCTTTCTTTAAGATACATGCTGTATTTGGAAACAGAGCAAGTTATATGTTTGAGGAATGTATACTATTTTATGCATGTTCTTATTTCAGTTGAATAAACGTACCCCCATCAGAGACTTGTAGGATGATACTGTACCTGTTGCTTGGCCCTGTATCAGCACCTGGTGGGAGAAAGCAGTTTGTGAGCTGGTGGTCTGTTCAGCTAGTAGGTTTCAAAATGTGTTGGTAAATTCAATATTTTTAATGGCCATCAATTTCCAGGGCTCAGAAATTACTTCATGGTCAGAAACATAGACACATAGACACTGACAGCAGATAAGGACTCCTTGGTCCACCTAGTCTGCCCATTTCCCTAGCTATTGGATAAGCTGCAGATCCTAGTTAACCAACAGCCTACTTCCTCCTACCCACTACTATAATTGCCTTATGTCTGTCCCATGCATTCATGAATTTCCCCATGGTTTTTGACCCCATGACCTCCTCAGTAAGGCCATTCCATGCATCCACAACCCTCTACATAAAAAAATACTTCCTCACATTTCCCTTGAGCCGTCCCCCCCTCTATCTCCAAATTGTGCCCCCTTGTTCTTGCACATCTCTTTTTCTGAAAGATGCTATCCTCCTGGACATTGTTGATTCCCTTGAGGTACTTGAAAGTTACTATCATGCCCCCCCTCTTTCCTCAAGGGTATACATGTTAAGCTCTTTTAGTCTCTCTTTGTATGGCTTCTGGTGTAGACCCTGAACCCTTTTAGCTGCCCTCCTCTGGACTGCCTCCATCCTGTCTATGTGTTTGTGGAGATGGGGTCTCCAGAACTGCATGCAGTACTCCAGATGGGATCTCACCAACTGCGTGTACAGAGGGATAACTTCCTGTTTTCTACTGGTGATGCCTCTCCCTATGCATCCCAGTATCCTCCCAGCCCTCCTTACTGCCTTCTCACATTGCTTGCCTACCTTAAGGTTGTCTGATAAGACTGACCCAGGTCCTTTTCCATTTTTGTTGATGTTAGTACCTCACACCCCATTGTGTACTCTTCCCCTGTTTTTTTTTGTTTCCCAGATGCATTACTTTGCACTTCTTTGCATTGAATCTAAACTGCCATACTTTTGCCCATTCCTCCAAGCTTGCCAAGTCCCTTCTCATCCTTTCCATCCTCTTGGTACCCAGTTGGCAAGAAAGTAGCAAAATGTAGTAACAAAGCCAACTGTTGTACTAGCCAGTGGCCACCTGGCTAACAGATTTGTCCTACCCTCATCACGAGGAGAGGTGGTGGGAGTTAGAGTTGCTATATACAGTATCATTTTTAATATATTGACCCTGTATGAGGTAATATATTGTCCCTGTAGTTGGTCCCTTACCATTGCATGACACTGTATCTGTAGACTGTTCTTGGATCATGAGTGTTGAGGATATGGTAAGGTGGGTGGGAGTTAATCATAAGAACCTCAATAGGCAAGGCAAGGCAAACTTTGCTTATAGAGTGCCCAATCCTGGAGGCTCTGAACGCTTTACAGAGGATAGTA
Source organism: Neoceratodus forsteri (assembly GCA_016271365.2). Classification (NCBI taxonomy): domain Eukaryota; kingdom Metazoa; phylum Chordata; order Ceratodontiformes; family Ceratodontidae; genus Neoceratodus; species Neoceratodus forsteri. The sequence continues at coordinate 302,919,250 of CM057455.1, read as the reverse complement.
ACAGAGGTAGCATAAAATCTAGTCATACATAAAAACAAATAAATCATAACCAACAATAAATAAATTTAAGTAGTCAGGTAAATAAATTTCCAAAATTAAAAATTACTTCTGATACGTCAACTGATATCGCTTGGGAAGGCCAGGGCAAAAAGATGAATCTTAAGCCACTTTTAAGTACCTTGACTGATGGGGCCTCCCTGAGGAATGGTGGTAAAGCATTCCACAGGACCAGGCCGGCGACACTAAAAGCCCTATCACCAGAGGTTTTCAACCTGGTCCTGGGAACCTCATGGAAGCCCCCGGTCAAGGAGTGGAGGGAGTGCATCGAGAAGCAGGGTGTTAGGAGTTCAGCCAGGTACCCAAGGCCTAGCCCATGTAGGGTCTTGCAGGTGAGAAGATTCACTTTGAAGATAACCATCCACCTGATGGGCAACCAGTGCAATGACCGGAGCACAGGAGTAATATGGCTGGACCTGAAAAAGACAAGTCAATAACCTGGCAGCGGCATTTTGAACTAGCTGCAGTCGGTGGAGGGTACCTCCAGTTACCCCGAGGTAGAGAGCATCACAATAGTCTAGTCTAGAGGTCACAAAGGCATGTACCAGGGTGGGCAGTTCACCAGATGGAATCAGAGGCTTGATCCTGGCAATGTTCCTAAGATGGTAAAAACTATTTAATTCCAAAGGCCATCTTTGCTCCAAAGGTTTGAAATTCCCTCTGTCCTTACCTTCAGGTCTCTCCGTCCCACCCTAATTTCAAAAAAAGAATTTCACAAATTCTTAAGTTCCACAGATGAATGTTATTGTACTTGATACTCTGCTTCTGTAGTGACATTCTTGCATTGTAATGATCCCAGCTTGTGTGTTTTGTTTGTTTCTTGTCATATTGTTGTATTTATTACCCTTTCCCATTTTGTGTAATGTTTTTGAGCTGCATTATGTACTCATTGCTGCTTCATTTCTGCGTGTTTGATCTTTACCTGCTCATTGTTGACACTGTTACTAGAACACATTTTGTGTCTCATTGTTATAGAAACTGAGAAACATGCAATTTAACGGCACATAAGGACCGCTTGGCCCTTCCAGTCAGCCCTTTCCTCCTCACCTGCACTATTACCGCACACCATGCCTGATTAACAGCTCTTTCTCCCTCACCCTTTCCTTTCCAGTGTGATTTCCTTGTGCTTAACCCATGCATTCTTGAACCCCACTACTGATTTTGCCCCACCACCACTGCTGGAAGGCAGTTCTAGGAATCCACCACTCTTTTTTTTTTTTTTTTTTAGTTTTCCATTCTTTATTTAATTTCAACAGGAAGTAGTAAATACATAATTAAAAAAAATTGAATAATTAAAATGCATAAATAAAGAATTAACACAAAGCATGATATATAATCCCAGAAGAAGTAAAACAAAAAAGATAATGGACAATTATATAATACCATACATTAATCACAAACTCAACCATCCCCCCCCCCAGTTGAAGCAGGCCACATTTTAATAAATAAAAGAGCATTCAACCTGTGCCCTACTGAAAAAAGGGTGAAATATAACCAGAATTAACATATCCATGTAATATATCACATTACATTTATGAATCTATAACTTGATGATGGAATACATCTCGAAAAGAAGACTAGGAGAGAAAAAAATGACAAGATCATCTAATTAATGTAAACTGAATAGTTATCAAGTAAGTTAATACCATGACAAATAGATGAGTATTTTGAAGAGCAAGATTCCATCTTTCTAAATTAACACATATACAAGAAAAGACCATGAATTGTAAATGAATGAGCTCGCTTTTAGAATTTATATTCATAATATTCAATAATGTTTTCCAAGAGATTTTGATAATTATGTAAGTTGTTATTGAAACTGGTGATTAGTTTACAGAGTTGTAGATTGAGTAAGATGTTTGCGGGCCATTGTTTAAAGGTAGGAATATCCCTATCCAACCAATGCTTCAAAATGGTTTGTTCAGTAGATATTGCAATTAAAGCCATCATAGCTTTCTCTGATCTATTGGGTAAGATGTTGTCATTCCCGATAATGCAACCCTCCATGTTAAATGCACTCTAAGTTTAATTTGTTTATTACTTTTCCCTCCATAAGGGTTGAGCCCTCAAACAATTCCTTAAAATATGGCTTAGTGTTCCAGTATCCAAACTGCATTGGAAACACTTATCACAAGCAAACAAACCAGTCCTGAATAGTTTACAGGGTGTCATGTATGCCTTATGTAAAATTTTAAATTGCAACAGTCTCAAGTTGTCTAATAGGATGTATTTATAAATATTATTTCAGATGTTTATCCAGTCTTGACAACTGTTAAACAGTTTCTGTAGCCAGTATGTTGGTTGCATTGGATTTTCTGAAAATTTTAAAGAAGGAAAAATTTTGCAAATATTCGCAATAGGATGTGGATTATTACTTGTATTTTTAAGTCTAAGTAGAACATTGTGGTGGTCCTAGTTATTCCAGGGGAATGGACTGATGTGTGAGACAAGGGCAATCTTTAACACAAAAAGATTTACAATATGCTTTTTGCTCATGTTCAATTTTACCAGTATTTCACTGAATGGTAGAAGAAACCTGCTTTTTAATATAGAAGCCACAGTAAAGTTATTAGCTTCCGGAAACCATGAACTTGTCAAAACTTTCCAATTAGGCTTGAAATTATGATTGTTTATAAGAAGTTGATTTTTGTCATTAAAGAAATATAACTCAAAAAATTACATATTTAGCTATGAACTTTAGAGGAGATTGCTATAGCTGAATTTTTAAGTACAGATGGTAAATTGGATGTTTTCATATATAACATAGCCCAAGGGGATAACTTAGCTTATTTAGAAAGAAAAAGTTCTAAATCTAACCAAATAAGTTTACAGTTAGTTTGACTTAAGTCATAAGAAACCAATTTCAGGTATTTATTGATATGAGAGGACATATAGTAGAGAAGAAAGTTAGGTATTTTAATGCCCCCTTGAGATTTGGGTAACACGAGTTTATTTAAGACAATTCTGACTGCTCCCCCCCATAAAAACTCATTTATTAACCCTTGTAAAGGGACAAACCATTTTAGTGGGAGAAATATATTTAACATATTTAAGGGGTGGGGGAGAGACTACCTGTGGTATTAAGACCAAGAGTATACCTGGCTTGACGGTACACCAGGCCAAACATCTGGTCTATGCTCTGGTGAGAGAGTGCAGTGGGACCCCTGATATATTAGCGCACCTAGGTACAAACGAAATAGAGGGGAACAGTGTGCTGGAGATTCAGGCTAGGTTTAGGGAGTTAGCCAGGGTTTGTTAGGATGTGGGGTGCTCGGTCTCCTTCACAGAGATACTACCAGTGCCTAGGGCTAGTGTGGAGAATAAGCAAAACATTAGGGAGGTAAATGTATGGCTTGGTGAATGGTGCAAGGCCAGGAGTATGGTTGGATGGGGTACTGGGGTGCAACCTGGGTGGACAAGGAGCTGTACGAAAAGGACAGACTCCACCTTAGCTCAGAGGGGAAAGAGTTCTTGCAACTTAGACTGGAAGAATTCATCCACTCCAGGTGGGTTTTAAACTTGTGAGGAAGGGAGCGAGGGAGGGAGATGACTACCTGGCAGGACAAGCCAGGATGGCTATGGCCTTCTCCCACTGGGGGGGGTGCAGGCCAGGAGCACCTGATGGTACACAAGGGGGTCCTTGGAGGCAGAGACCAGGAAGCCCCTAGAGCAGAGTATGGGAGTAAGGGGGCATGTTGGAGGGTGGTCCTGATTAATGCAAGAAGCATGGGGAGCAAGATGCTAGAGCTTCAGGAACTGTTAGTGGAGGGTGGAGTGGATGTAGTGGCTGTCACTGAGACTTGGGCCACTTCCAGACATGACTGGGACCTAAGCCTACCAGGATACACCACGTGCAGAAGGGATAGGGCAGAAGAAAGGGGAGGGGGTAGCACTTATCATTAGGGAAGGCATAGGGATAAGCAAGGCTGAGGAAGTGGGGGATCAGGTGAAGGCTTTATGGGTCACCCTATAGGCTCCAAGGGCAAGTGGATGAAAATGGGGGTAGTATATAGACCCCCCAGGGCAGGGGGAGGTACAGGAGGAAGCCCTGGTGGGAAACCTTATGGATCACTGTGGTAGGGGAGAGGGCAAAACTGTGGTGCTGGGGGACCGGAATATGCCAGGAGAAGATTGGAGAACTATGGCATCCTCATCGGGCAGGGAGCAGCACCTGCTGGATGTCTTCCAGGATGCATTTCTTGTCTAGCTGGTGACTGATCCAGTGAGGGAGGGGCACGTCCTGGATGTGTTTCTATCAGATGGTGAGCTCATCAGGGGCCTAGTTGTTCGGACCCACTGGCTGGAAGTGATCACACCACAGTCTGGTCCTCCCTTGATCTGAGGGGGTAGATCACATAAAAATGTCAGTGGTTGATTTTAGAGGTGCGGACTTCGGCAGGAAGGAGCGGATCCTTAGAGGTTACCTGAGATCAGGCCAGCTATGGGCACTGATGCCTGGTGGGAAATTATTAAAAAGGGGCTCCTGAAGACTATCAAGGCCTGCATGAGGGAGAGACACAAGTGGGAAAAAGCTAAGAGGCTCAGCTGGTGGACAAGAGAGGTCCAAGATGCAGTGAGGGACAAGAAATCTGCTTATAGCTGATACAAATATTCTCAGTGGGCTATATCCAAGGGGAAGTATGATATGATAGCCAGGAGGGTCACCAGGGAGGTGAGGTTGGCCAAGGTGGGGGCAGAGCGAAGATTGGCACAGGGGATTAGAAGGGTTCTTCAGGTATATCAGAGAAAGAAGAAAAGGGAAGTGGCAGATTAGTAGGTTGAGGACAGGGAGTGGGTGGGTGGAGGAGGCGGGGGAGTAGGCAGAGATATTAAATGACTTTTTTCCCTCGGTCTTCACCAAGGAGGATGGGGAGCAGCATGGCAAGGGGGGGAGGGGGACTGGCAGATGAAGTGAGGACAATGGATGTTGAAATCCCTATTGGGACAGTGTGGGAAGCCCTCAAGGCCCTAAGAGCAGAAAAAGCACCAGGCTCAGACGGGATCCATCCAAAGGTGCTTAAGGAACTGGCTGATACCCTGGCCAAACCCCTGGTGTATGTTTTTAACTCCTCTCTTCTGACAGGGTGGGTGCCTCAAGACTGGAGGATGGCCCATATCGTGCCAATACACGAGGATGGCTCGCGAGAGGAGCCTGGAAACTACAGGCCAGTTAGCCTGACATCAGGAGTGGGTAAGGTAATGGAGGTCATTTTGAAAAAGAGGCTGGAGGGAGTTCTGAAGGCACAGGGCCACCCAGATGACCACCATCATGGCTTTGTTAAAGGCAGAGCATGTCACACCAACCTGGTAGAGTTCTATGAAGGGGAGACAAGAGTGCTGGAGCAAGGCAGGCCAGTGGATGTCCTCTTTCTAGACTTTAGCAGGGTGTTTGACTCTGTGCCACATCCTGGGCTGCTGGAGAAGCTGGGGAATATGGGTTGGGGGGACAGTTTATCAGGTTGATAGGAAACTGGCTAGCGGGGCATGTACAGAAGGTGATGGTTTTGGGGGAGGTCTCATCCCCCAGGAGAGTGATTAGCGGGGTCCCATAAGGATCGGTACTGGGCCCACTCCTGTTTAACGTCTATATCTCAGACATTAGAAGCAGTATCAGCAGCAGATGAGCCTCTTTGCAGATCACTCGAAGCTGTGGGCAGTGGTGGATGGGGAGGAGGGAAAGTTGGCTCTCCAGGAGGATCTAGAGACTCTGGAGAGGTGGTCACACACCTGGAAACTTAAGTTTAACACTGGGAAATGCAGGGTTCTGCACCTGGGGCAAAAACCCGGCTCATGTATACACCTTGGGGAGGGGGGCATTGCAGGCTTCTGGGGGGAGAAGAACCTCGGGGGGGTGGTGGTGGATGCCAGAATGAATAACTCAGAGCAGTGTAGAAGGGCTGTGGCCCAAGCAAATAAAATGCTGGGGTGCTTAGCCAGGGGGATAACCTTAAGGAGCTGAGATGTGCTCCTTCCACTGTATAGGATTAAGGATGCAATACTTGAAGCAACGTCCCATTGTGTTAGAGAGAAAAGGAAGTGCAAAAGAAGAAGGTAACCACTTTGGTTCTCAAAAACAGTAGCAGAAAAGGTCAGAGCCAAAAGGCTGGCCTTCAGGAAATATAAGGGAACACAACGGGATGAAGATAGGGAGGCATACCAAACTTCCCTGAGGGAAGCAGGGAAGGCAGTAAGGCTGGCAGAGGCCCAAACCAAGGAAACACTAGCACAAACAGTAAGAGAAGGTGACAAGACTTTCTATAGATACATTAGTGAAAGGAGAAAGTCCAGAGGGGGTATTGCTAAGATCAAAGAAGATAAGGGGGCATGTGAGGAGGAGGACCATGTAAAAGCACCTATCCTAAATAGATACTTCTGTTCAGTATTTACTGAAGAGAAGGTAGGGCAGGGCCCACAGCTCAGCACCATGGACACGGGGGGGAGGTGAGCACTAGTCCCTTCACAAAAGAAAAGGTCCTACAAGAGCTCAATAGGCTCAGGGTGGACAAGGCAATGGGACCTGATGGCATACATCCCAGGGTACTAAAGGAGCTAAGGGTGGAACTAGCAGGACCACTATCAGAACTGTTTAGTGAGTCTCTGAGCACAGGAGAGGTCCCAGAAGACTGGAGAAGGGCTCATGTGATACTGCTCCATAAAAGTGGTAGCAGGGAGGAGGCAGTGAACTACAGACCAGTCAGTCTTACCTCAGTAGTGGGCAAGATTATGGAGGCACTCCTTAAGGAAAGGATCGTGCAACACCTGGAATCCATAGGAGCACAGGATCCAAGACAGCATGGGTTTACAACAGGAAGGTCCTGTCAAACTAATCTCATAGATTTCTTTGACTGGGTAACCAGAGTGCTGGACCAAGGGAGCAGTTGATGTCACCTACCTTGAATTCAGGAAAGCTTTCAATACTGTTTCACATAGAAGATTGATTAATAAGATGGGTAAGCTCAGGGTGGGTCAGAAGTTGGTCAACTGGGTGGCAAACTGGTTGACAGACAGAAAACAGAGAGTGGTGGTAAACTATATACAGTCAGAAGAGATGCAAGTCACAAGTGGGGTACCTCAGGGATCAGTCCTGGGGCCAGTCCTCTTCAATATTTTCATCAGTGGCATAGCAGATGGACTGGAGGGTAAGGTTTGTCTGTCTGCAGTTGACACCAAGATCTGCAACAGAGTAGATGATCCAGATGAGGTGGGCAGAATGAGAAGAGATCTGGAGAAACTAGCAAAATGGTCAGAAGAATGGCCACTGGGGTTTAATGCAAAGAAGTGCAAGATCATGCACATAGGAAAGAGAAACACTGATGCCACCTATAGGCTGGAAGGGGAGTTGCTGGCAGTCACAAGGGAAGAAAGAGACTTGGGCATCATCATCACCGATGACCTGAAATCATCCAAGCAGACCTCTAAAGCAGTAGGTAAGGCTAGGGGGGTGTTAGATTGTATTAGTAGGGGTATCACAAGTCGGAAGAGGGAGGTAATAATCCCTCTTTACAAGACACTGATTAGGCCCCATCTGAAGTACTGCATGCAGTCTTGGAGGCCACACCTTCACAAGGACATTAACCAAATTGAGGCAGTCCAGAGAAGGGCAACCAAAATGGTGCAGGGACTGCATTAGAAAACATATGAGGATAGATTAACAGAGCTCAATATGTATACCCTAGAGAAAAGGAGGGAGCTTCTATGTTTCTATGTTTCTATAATTGCCTGATTAGACTGCAACTTGAATACTGCGTGCAGTTTTGGCATCCTTACTTAAAGAGGGATATTGCTCTTCTGGAGAGGGTCCAGAGGTGGGTGACCAGGATGATATTTTGTCTAGGGGAAAAGCCCTATGGGGAGAGACTGAAGAAGCTCAACCTGTACTCATTGGAGGAGAGGAGGAACAGAGGGGATATGATTGAGATCTTCAAATATCTCAAGGGAATGAATAGGGTAAACCCAGAGGGGGTGCTTCAGCTGAGGGGGTAAGGGACCACAAGGGGACACTCATTGAGGCTGGTTGGGGGGAGGCTAAGGGGGGAAACAAGGAGATGCTGCTTCACTGAGAGGGTGGTGGAGCCCTGGAATGTGCTGCCTGAGGATCTGGTGGCTGTTACAACTGTGGAGGGGTTCAAGAAGGGCTGGGATAGGCTGGCCTGGTGGCACTGAGGGTTGAGATGCCGGACACCACACCTCATGCCATGCTGGACACCCAGGTTTGGGAGTGCGCTCGGGCCACCAGGGGTTGGCAGGGGAGGGATAGGATTGGGCATCTGGAGGACTGCTCTCCTATCCCTGGGGAGGGACTGGGGTTATCACCACTCTGTAGTGGCCCCCGATGGAGATTGGGTGCGACGCAAAGAGTAGTGCATTAGAGGGTGGAGTGCGGTAGATGTCTGCATGTTGTGCCCTGATGTCATTGCACATCTGCACTCCAGGGGAAAAGAAAGAGGAAATAGCTGGGCATGACCATGCAGCTTAATGATCATGTTCCACGACGCCTGGAGGACTGTTGTGGAATCGCACTGGGGGTCTGGTCCTGGCCCAGCTTAGGGAGGCATGGGGTGGCCCCCAGCAGGTTGGGGCATGTCTGCACTGGACCCCCAATCATGTGAGTAAGCCTGCTGCTCTCTGGGTAGATGGAGCCAGTGGCTGGATGCCCCTGCCAGTGGTGCCACAGCAAAGTAGCAAAAATAAAGTAGTGATTAAAAAAAGAAGGGCTGGGATAGGTATGGGGGAGAGTTCATCCCAGAGCCCCACTGGGGGGTTGGGGTAGGGTATCTTGTAGAAAGGGTGGAGAGGGCTATAATGGTGCCCAGGATAGGCACTGATCCCCGAGCAGACTCAATAGACCATAGTGCCTAATCTGCTGGCTAATTAATATCTTAGTATGTATTATTTAAGGGTATTATTATTATTTTCTCTTTATTTAATTTACAGTTAGAAAATTTACTGAATTCCTGAATCATTTCCAAAATAGCCAGTACTGAGTCTTTAGGGTTAAAAACATGTAAAAGCACATTGTCTTCATATGCGGAAAATTTTTGATGGAAAGGGCTGATTTTAATACCTTTAATACAGGAAGTGGTGTTCAAAAAATATAAAAGGTGTTCCAGATAGAAGTTAAATAGAATAGGAGGTAATGGACACCCTTGACGTGTTCCACAGAACATCCAAAATAGGGAAGAAAATAAACCATTACAAAATATTTTTGCAGTATGATGGGAATATGGAATTTGCATCCAGTCAGTAAACAAACTTGGAAAGCCACATTTTTTAAGGGTAGCCATAAGAAAATCCAAGTTAACCATATCAAAAGCTTTCTCCACATCCAGGGACTCAAGAGCCATAGGAGATCAGGAATCCCTGGAGGCAAAGAAAACATAAGTTAATTTTCTAATATGGAATAATGGAAACAATATGTTTAGAGGTATGCAGTTGTTTAGGCTTATTAGCAAGATGTTTACTAGGTGTTTTGCCCAAATCAGTATATTTTGCTTTTATTCCCATTATAAGGAATTCCTCCTTCTCTCTAGTTAAAGTTTCCTATTCATCTCTACAGTCTTTTAATTCTTGGGATAAATGTTTAGAAGGACAATTTGTAAACTGATTTTCTATGTGTTCTATTCTAGTGAGTAAATAGGTTAATTTGGCATGTTTTTGTTTTTTCTGTTTGGTTGAAATTCTAATAAATTCTCCTCTAACATATCATTTGCATGCCGACCAGATAATTTCCATTTTTTTCTGTAGATTTCATATTAATTTCCATGAACTTATTAATTAATTGGGTGATATGTTTTATAATAAAGTCTTCACTGAGTAGTTGCTTATTTAACATCCATATAGATTGTTTGGTGTAAGGGAACCAAATTATGTTTTAACTAGGTCAGAGAGTGATCAGAAATAGTCCTTGCCATAATCTGGATATTGGTAATATCTGGTATAAGAGATCTGCTAATTAAAAAGTAATTGATTCTTGAAAAAAAATTGCATACTGTTGAGTAAAAAGAACCTTTCCTAAGATTTGGATACATTGTTCTCCATGGCTCTACTATGTCATATAGTTCCAAAAATTCCTTTAAAGCTCTATTGTCTGAACTAAACCTCAGACCTGTTAGATTAGATTTATCAAGACAGAGATCTAAAGGAATAATCATATCCCCTCTCCCATCCTAAAACTATTTCATGTGAAGAAAATGGTATCATAGCCTTTGTCAAAGTCATTAAAAGGGCTGTAGATTCTGAATTGGGGCCACAAATGGAGCCCAGAAGTATATTCATATTATAATAAGACCCAACCACCAAAATATATCTACCTTCAGGATCTCTTATTGTTTGATTAAGATTGAAATTGAACTTTTTATTTATCAAAATGTCTACTCCCTTATTTGTGGGAGAGTTGCCAGCCTCCAAAACTATATAATAATCCAGTTTCTCTAAAAGGTTAATCTCTGCAGAAATAAGATGTTGCAATCTAAAGATGAAGCATGCTTTATAATGTGTAGCCTTTTTACCTTAGAGGGAGTCCCTCTTACATTCCAAGAGGCATATTTTAAAAAATATTGCTCATCTTGTACAATAATTTTATCTATAATAAACATCATATCACCCTTAAGAATATGTCATTTTAAAACTATGATATTGAAGTAAGGTCTGGAGATTAGGCCTGCAAAACCCCAAAATCTTATTTTGTTAACAAAAACCCTAATGTAAACCAGCTATGTCCTAGCCTATTCGAAAGGTAAAGAGTATCAAACATTATATGAAAAATGAAAATAATAACAAGAGCTATCAATACTTCATCCCCCAGTCCTAAAGACCAAACTACACTAACTATTTTGAGCAAGATGAGACTCTCTTGATTATCTCACTATCCCCCCACCTTGTAAACTGTCACCTGTCAATCAAGAAAGGTGACTATGTTAAACTTCCACCTTATGAAATAATTATGCAAAATTACTACTTATGAATGAGTTAGAGATAAACTGGTATATTAAACAAACATAAAACCAATAACTTTTGAAGGGTAAGGGTATTACTTCAGAGTGGCTCTAGATTGCGGCAGTTAACTTTAAAAGCAAAACAATCCGATGAAAAGGTTTGTTGTGGGGGTATAATTTTGATTTATGATCATACAGAGTCAAAAGTAATAAAATATGTTTTGATGAATCTTTTCAGTTTAAAAAAATTAAAAGATAGAGAAAGGTATCTGATAGGCTTTTTGTTATTTCAGTATTCAAATAAAGCCAGTAAAGTCTAAAAAAATACTGAAACCTTGTTTGGGATCACGAACACCGTAACTTCATTAAAAAAAAAGGAAACAAGTTCAAGGAGTGAATTAATTCTAATTGTAGCAATCACACAGGAGTGTGGTGTGCATATTTTATAAAACACATGCAAACATAGGTGAGAAAGAATAAGTGTCTCAGCTAGGACTTGAACCCAGGCTGCCCAGAATACCGTTCCAATTGCACTAACCAGCTGCGCCACTGAGACAACTGGAATCTGGGTTGTCCCTGAGCACACTACTCTTTCTCAAATGCACAACCCAATGGCAACACAAATATTTACTTGTAATAATCACACAGGAATGTGGTGTGCATATTTTATGGAACACATACAAACAGAGGTGAGAAAGAATAAGTGCCTCTGCTGGGACTTGAACCCAGGCCACACAGAATACCATTCCGATTGCACTAACCAGCTGTGCCACTGAAACAACTGGAACCTGGTCCATCCCCAAGCACATTACTCTTTCTCAAATGCACAACCCAATGACAACACAAATATTTACTTGTAACAATCACACAGGAGTGTGATGTGCATATGTTATGGAACATATATAAACCGAGGTGAGAAAGAATAAGTGCCTCAGCTGAGACTTGAACCCAGACTGCCCAGAATACCATTCTAAATGCGCTAGCCAGCTGCGCCACTGAGACAACTGGAACCTGGGCCGTCCCCGAGCACATTACTCTTTCTCAAATGCACAACCCAATGGCAACACAAATATTTACTTGTAATAATCACACAGGAATGTGGTGTGCATATTTTATGGAACACATACAAACAGAGGTGAGAAAGAATAAGTGCCTCAGCTGAGACTTGAACCCATGCTGCCTGGAATACCATTCCGATTGCACTAACCAGCTTCGCCACTGAGACAACTGGAACCTGGGCCATCTCCCTCTTAGTACAAGACCTGAGAAGACCTAAACATATTCAGAGGTCTGTTTCCAAAGCTATACACAAATTGCAGCCCTCCACAATCGAACCTAAAATGAGTCAAACCCAAACCAGCCCTCACCCAGCACATCTCAATTTATTAGCAGAACATTCCAATAAGATATATGAGCTAATTTATAAATCTTAATTGTTCAACTTACCCCCATCATGAGCTCATACACATGTTCTGTCTACTAGATGACCTCCCCCTCCCTTAGTTAAGACATGTGACAGCTTGGGTATCATTGTAATATTCAAAACTGAAGAGTCATACCTTAGGTCTACAGTACATGCTTCACAAAAATGAGCATATATTGAAACAAATAAAATAGAAAAAGAAGAAAGGGAGGAAGACAGTCTGCTTCCCTGCAACCAAGGAGTTGAAAGTAGACCAGGCATTGCATTCTACTGGTCCTCATGTCACAAATTTAGCCTAAATAAAGTTGGAAAGCTCAGAATATGTAATACAGATCTGATAGCAGGTATCTGCACAAACTACACATGTCCAAAAGTTCCTGTTCAGATTAATAATCTGTAAATTGTAAAGCATTTCTCAATGAACTAAGCTTATACACAAAACAAAATATTAACATCATAGCAGTATAGAAGTTGTCAGTTGTAAAGAGTCCTGGATTAGATAGCTTTATCATAGTGTGGACCCATTTAGTGAATTTTAAGTCTGATGTAGAAAAGTGGTCATGTATAGATGAAATGAGCCAAGGCAAACTTTCCCATCAAATAAAAGGACCTTTCTAATAAACTATAATGTGGCACACAGTTCAACCCGATTTAAATAGATCATGAAAAAGATCCATAAGTGGTTTTCTGGCTTGTTCCAGGGACTCAAAAGAGAAGGGTTTGTTATCCTTGTATACAGTTAACTTAGCAAGATATAACATTTTGAATTTTATCCCTGCACCAATGAGTTTAGCCACAATAAGAGCGAACTCTTTTCTGCGGATCCTTATAGCCTGGGGAAAATCCTGTGCAATTCATATCTTGTTTCTGTCCCAACTCAAGTGTTGCACCATTTTAGTTCTGCTCAAAACATGTTGTCTGTCTAAATAATTCAAGAAGTTTATAATGAAGCGTCTTGGCTGTTCTCCTTGCTTCGGGGTAGGCCTTAAAGCTCAATGAGCACACTCAATCACATATATTTGGCCATTAGGGGATGTACCAGCTATGTTTTCACATAACGTTTGAGCTAAGTGAATGGGGCTGGAGCCTTCTGAAGTTTCAGGCAGACCGAATACAATTAAATTATTAAGCCCTCTTCTACCCTCTAAGTCTTCCAATTTTAATTCGAGCCTGGCCAGTTTTTGTCTCAGTGCAGGAAGTTTAGGTTCAGTCCTATCCTGCAAGTCTTCCATTGATAAAATTCTTGCTTCGGTGTCACCGATGCTCCTGCTCGATTCTTCAGATTTTACTCAAATCAGTTTAGTGTCTTCCACGAGCATGAGTAATGCTTCTTTTATTGGATTCAGTTCCTGGAGAAATTTTTCTTCACTTAAAGTCTCAGAAGTAGAGTTGGATGCAGATTGCTTCAATAGGGTCTGCTTCATTTGGATCTGCCTGCTCTGCCGGAGTTGGTGGAGGAATATGTTTTGCCAGTGGATTTTTCATTTCCACTTCCATTTTTCGAAAACAACAATGTTCCAAAGTTCTGCAATACATGAGTATTCACTGAAATAGCTTTTCTCTCCAAACAATAGTCACCTTTGCAAGGAATTATTTAAATTAAAAGCTGTAGAGGACAGAGCTCAGCAAGAACACATCCACTCTGATTGAGTCATCACATGCCCCCTATCCACCACTCTTTCTTTGAAGAAGCACTTCTTCACAGTTCTCTGAATCTACCCCTCTCCAGCTTCATACCATGTCCCCTTGTTCTTGAGCACCTTTTCTTCTGAAACATGCTCCCTTCATGTACCTTATTTACTCCCATGAGGTATTTAAAGGTATCTATCATATCCCCACCATCCCCCCTCTGTTCCAGGGTATATATATATTGAGTTCCTTTAGTATCTCCTTGAAGGGCTTTTGATGCAGACTCGGCACCATTTTAGTTGCCCTCCTTTGGACCACCTCCATTTGGTCTATATCCTTCAGGAGATGTGGTCTCCAGAACTGGGCACAATACTCTAGGTGGAGTCTTACCAGCGATCTATACAGAGGCAACACTGCCTCCTTCTTTCTGCTGGTGTTATGCCTCCCTATGTATCTCAGCATCCCACTTGTCTTCCCTACTGCATTGTCGCACTGCTGGGCCACCTTTAGGATGTCCAGGTTTTTTTTTCTGCCTGGTGATCATTAATACCACTCCACCCATTTTGTACTCCATCCTGGGTTTTGGTGCACTAAGTGCATTATTTTTCACTTGTTTGCATTGAAACACAGCTGCCATGCCCTTGACCACTCCTCTAGTTTTCTCAGGTCTCTGCTCATCCTTTCCATCCCCCCCCCAGAATGTCCACCCTATTACAGATTGCAGTGTCACCCACAAAGAGGCAGATGTCTCTTCCAGTTCCTTATAAATGCATTAAAGAGGACCGGTCCCATCACTGACTCCTGAGGCACCCTGCTGGTCACCTTCCCTTCCTTGGAGTGAACTCTGTTTACCACCACCCTCTGTCGCTGATTCCCAAAGCAATTTCTTATCCAGTTTACCACCTTTGGACCCACTCCTAAGCTACCTACAGTAGCTTGCTTACTAGTCTCCTATGTGGAAAGGGGTTGAACACCTTATTAAAATCTAGGTAGGCTACATCCACAACTCCACCCTGACCTAGTTCCTTTGCGCCCAGTCAAAGAAATCTATCAGATTCATTTGACATGACCTTCCACCTGTGAAACTATGCTGCCTCAGGTCTTGGAACTCACTAGATTCAAGATATTCCACACTCCTTTCCTTCAGCAGTGACTACATTAACATTCCCACCACTGATGTCAGGATGACTGACCGATAATTTGCAGCCTCCTCCCTGCAGCCACTTTTGTGTAGTGGGACTATAGTCAATCTCATCCAGTCCTCCAGAACCATTGCTGTTTCCAGTAAGCTATAAAATAGAATTGTCAGAGGTGCAGTGTAACAGGGTTGAATAAGGCCCCGGCCCATTTGTTATGCAGAAAGAGTTTAAACACAAGGGTCTGTTCTATCCTCTCCTTTTCTGTCTCTTGTCTGTCTGGTTGCACAACCAAATTTTCTTACGAGATCTAGGAACTGACCACTCCAGTGGTTTCGCAGTTCTCCACCTCTCGCGATCTCTTTGCCTTCCCTTGCTGTTCTGTCTTTTCTTCCCACTTGTATATCTGTGGGTATAAAAAATATATGTGAATCTTTATGTGGAAATGTCACTGGTACTGGGATCCCTTCGTTTAAAACTGAATATAGTTATACTGTTGAAATGATTGCAAGAGTATTTGAAACTCAATGGATTAACCTGAGATGCAGTTTTTAAGCCTTTTGCAGAATGTTGAGAATCTGGCGTGAAAATATTGCGAATTCGCTAACTTATGATCGTGCGTAGAAACTGTGCAATGCACACTCGTAAAACAGTAATTTTGAGGATTTTTCCCACCAAATTTGCAACATAGGCTCTTTGAGAGCCCTCCTCATGAACAGTGGCAGTAGCACTGTCATTTCGTTACTCAGTACCGGAAGGTGATTCCACGCAGTGACTGCAAAATCACCTTTCGGGACTGAATAATGCCATGACAGTGCAAGAATTCATGAGGAGGGGTCCCAAAAACCCCATGTTGAAAATTTGGGGCCAATATTCCCAAAAATGCCTGAGATGTGCAGCAAAGTTAAAAAGAACCCTATTTATTCCATTATACAGTTTACGGCATTTCCTGAGTTCAGTCAGCTTTGAAGAGTGCAGACGTGTTCCCGGTCCACGAAGATCATTGCGCGGACTCCGAGGTAAGTATGGGGTGGGGGGTGGGGGAGGCAGAGTGTGCAGAGGGTGGGTGAGGTGGGGGCAGGGAGACATGAGGACTGTTTTCATTTACAGGTGACAAAAAAACAAAACATCACGGGACAGTTTTTGTTTTAGGAGATTTGGCAAGCTGGGTGTGGCTCCCAGCGTACCACCTAAATGCTTAGGGTGTTCCTTATGCTGACGGGAGTGGGCCTCCCATCGCACACAAAGAAAAGCCGGGGCCGAGCCGGGGATTGGGCACTCCGGCATTTAACAATGGGGGGTTCTTTATGCTGATGGGGAGGGGCTACCTGCAAGGCACACAAAGAAAGTGGGAGGCTGAGCCAGGGGATTGGGCACCCCTCAGCATCTAACAATGGGGGTGATTTATGCCGATGGGGAGTGGGCTTCCCCGTCGGCACATACAGAGGGGCAGGGTTAACCGACAGGGGGATTGGGCACCCCTGAAGTCGGCAGTTTGGCTCATAATGTCTGTGAGCACGTCCAGAGAAGGTCCGCTGCATCTGACGAGTTTTGCTTGGATTGCAGCGGACCTTTTCTTAGATGTGCTCACCACATTATGTATGCATGGTGTGGCGCCAGCATGCAGGCTGATTGGGGAATGAGGGACGTACCTACTGATGCATGCCCTGCATTCGCCCAACAGTGACCATGCCTCCAAAGCTGCACTACCACAAGATGTTGGCTGCGCAAGCGAGCCAACATAAAAACACAAGGTGCTTCTGGTGCCCCTACCTTTGATAGATGTGCCTTTTGAGAGAATTGCAATGGATGTGGTTGGCCCCTTAGACAAAAGTAAAAAGGGTAATCAATTCATTTTGGTAGTATGTGACTATGCTACTTGATACCCAGAGGCAGTTCCAATGCATACTGTCACAGCCCCAAAAGTGGAAGCAGAGCTTTCCAAAATTTTCAGAAGGGTGGGCAAAGAGATAATTACTGATCAGGGTAGTAATTTTGGTGCTGCATTACTGAAGGAGCTGTACTGACTACTAGGTATCACTGCCATAAGAACCTCCCCTTAACACTCTCAGACAGATGAACTTGTTGAGCGTTTTGTTATTGTTGAAATGTTATTATTAATTTTCAAACTTATACACAATACAAAAAATTACTTACATCGTGTAATGTGATCCAGTACAAGCATTGAAAACCAGGGAGGGAAGAAAGAAGGAGGGGGGAAGGGAAGGGGAGGGACAGAGAGATAAAACAAGGAATAGCATAACTACTATGGCAAGTCAACTGTTAAGTAACTATAGTATAATATAGGATACAGAGTGCTTGAGAGTCAGAACTACCAAAAAAAGTTAAGCATTGTACACTGATAGGGGAATCAGTCAAAACCTAAGGGAAGTGACTGACAGCACCTAACTTACACCCCAGTACTTCCTGCCCTCATTGACAGTCCCTGTGGACTAATAACAATGGGAGGTAAAGGTTATTCAGGTTCGGAGGTAACAAAGAGGTACTCATGGTGCAAAGGCTGAATGGATCACACCTGCAACAGTGCGATGTCCCCTTTTTAGCTGAGTGTTTGTCAACTTTGCAAGGAACCTCGGCAAAACCCAGATAGAAGCGTCTTCAGTTCCTATGGTCCAGGCAGCCTCCAGCTTCTGAAAAATAGAAAGCAAGTCCACAAAGGAAAAAGGTTCAGTAGGGATAACAATTAATGCATTCATCCATTAACAGGCACAGACCCCATGTGTAGTAGTGGGCGAAGTGGCCTCAATTCACTCCACAGAGCGATTCGTGGAGTGCTCTGCAGTGCAAAGCGGAGTACTTCATGCCATAGGAGTGTAACCCCCCTGCAAATGGGGGTTCCCGAAAGACTTCCAGGAGCTTGCTTGAATGCTCCAAGCCTGAATGGTGTTTGGCATTTAAGCCATTTATCAGTGAGTGTTTTTAGAACCTCTGGTACTGTCTCTTTAAGAGCTGTCTGCTTGCAGACATAATTAGTTGTATGGGGACTGTGTGTTTCTTTGATTGAGTACCACTCAAGCTGCTGCCAATTCACTTCATTTTGCAGTCACTAGGAGTGCAAAGGAACCTATCTGAAAGATGTAACTGTTTGCCGAAATTATTTAGAGTAATAATGAAATTACAGTTTGTCTAACCTGCTTTCTTTGCAGTCAGAACTGTGTCTGCTAGTTCCCATTCTAGTTTTGAACTGCTGAACTGGACCAATCAGTGTGGGGTAAGCTAGCTCTAAAATGGTGCCTTGGACGAATCAGAACTTGGACTCATAATCTGAGCCAGCCACAAGAGGATTGTAGGGCAGTGACTCTGGGAGATGTAGTTTAGACTTCAGTGCCTTTTGGACCAACAGCAGCAGTCTATTGTGGTGACAGCCAATCCAGTCAAGAACTGGGAGGAACTCAAAGGAAGTGCCGGTTTTGTCGGTTGGAGTTTCAGTTGAGCTTTGGCAGTGAAGAAGGAAGGGCCCTGTGCTTTTCAGTGTGCAGTTTAGTCAAAAAAGCGTGTGTAAGGCCCAGAGTTCCGTCTGCAGCTTGTGTAACAGCTTGTTAGGACTGAATCTGTCCTGTAGAAAAGAATCAAAGGACCTCTGAAGAGTAGAAACCAGGCTCACCCTGTAGAAGACTGGAGGAATTGCTGAAAATTGCACTCGGTCTGTCAGGAACTGAATCTGCTGTGTGTTCTCCCGGTATTGTGCAGTAATTGCGATCGGGATACAGATGCAGCCTGCCTGGTATAGTGCTTTCTTTTATATGGATGTGTGAAGAGGTTTGTGTACCTCAAGTGAGCCCTGCTGACATTGAAGGACCCTATCTTATTTGGAGGTCGTGAGTACTAATTCAGGTCGCTCCCAGTTGAATTGCCACATTAAATCCAAATGGAATTACTGTACTGCTGACTGTTTAATTCTCCTTTCTCTGTGTGAAAGGGCCCTACCAGCTCCACGTTTGGACTAGCCACTAGGGCTTGGGTACCCAGGGACAGTAACTGATAGGGATAGGCCTGTGCACAGAGCCATAGGTAGATTATTAGAGTGATAAGCTAATTAACCTGATTTCCCCTGTCCTTGTTATATCCCCCTAAATAAATCAGAGCTGCTTGTTTCAGCAAAGTTATACTGCCTGAGGTATTTGTCTATGTTAAAGTACTGTACTGTGATTGTTGCACTGTATCTCATTTCACAGGAGGTCCCAGTGCTGGAACCAGACCTGGGGGTAAGTGTATACTGTGAAGGTAATTCTGATATATTGTGTGGGCCACTAGTGGGAAGAAAGGGGGGTTGCAGTGTCCCAGAGGGCTGTGACCAAGTTAGTTTAACTATTGCAAACCCTGACCTCTGGGTGGAGGCACCCGCCATTGGATCCAGGCCCCTCAACCTGTTAGTGGCAAATCAGGCAGGGTCGTAGCCCTGGGATAGCGCCATCTAGGGGTTACATCTTGGAGGCTCACCGCTGGGATTGTGTGTCCTCTAGTGGCCATATTTATGAACCACTGTTAAGAAAAAATGGGTACCCGACAGAAGTGGCTGTGCACCGGCTGGTGGAGTGGTGTACTGGGAGGAGATCGACCCCAAAATGCTATGCTTATCCTGGACATCCCCTGGTATCAATACGGACACTGTGCAGGGAGTACTTTCCAAGGTGGAAGGTTTACAAAACCCTGTGGTGGTGGGTCGGCATGCTAATCTGCTCACCCACACTTTCCTGGCCCTAGTAGAGTTTAAGGATCCCATAGATAGCTCCAAAGTGCCACAGACCATTACCCCAGAGGGAGCCCTCACTGCTTGGAGAGTGATAACTAAGGACAGTAAAGACCCAGGGGAGTGAGCCCCCACCACTATCTGTAACTTTTGAGGAGAAATTTGCTAAATGGTTGCTGGGGGAAGGGAAAACTGTGGAGGACTTGAAGAAACTATTCTTGCCACCTGGGGGTGTTCCTCCCCCAACACCCTCTCCCACTCCAGTACCCGTAATGGTGGCTGAACCAATGCAGACTCCTATTTCTGCACCTGCCATTAGTCACGACTCTTACCGAGGTTGAGGATCTTCTCTAGCACCTCCCCACCCCCAAAGGGAGGATGACTGGGAGACCTGGATAGACTATGTTGCCCCCAAGTGCTAGAATGGCAATGCTCGGAGCCAAAAGCGTAAAGAGGGTTAGTGAGCCTCGAGGTCCTGCCCTGGCTACCATTCATGCTAAACGGGCCAGTAACCCTGAAGTGACTGCACAGGCTCATCTTGAGGCCCTGGAGAATGTGTATGGGAGCCCAGATTCTGATGAGGACCTATGGTGGAGAGTAAGAGATGCACAACAGTACCAAGGGGAGTTGTTGTCTGTGTATGTATCTCGGCTGGAAAAATTGTTGCAAGAATGCCTCAGAAAAGGTAGTTTGCCAGCGATTGAACTGGACCGAACCAGGCTGGACAGGATCCTTAAGTCTGCCCCCTTCTCAGAACTGCTGTTGCTTCAGTTACGCCTGGTAGATCGACTGGAATCCCCACCCTCCTATGATGAGTTAATGAGACAAATTCGAGGAGTTGAGAAAGGCGACCTCGGAGGTACCTGCACCAACAGCTGTGGCTACGACCAGTGACTGAGGTGACCCATCAAGTGAAGTTCAGGGCAGAGGTTGACAGTCAATGAGTGCTCTGACAAGGAAAAAGATATGCCACAATGGGGCGAACTGTTGAGAGAGATCCGAGATTCAAAACAGTCCCTTTATGAAGGCCACGCCTGCAAGTACAGGCCCTGACCTATATCCGACTGCATCTGCTATGGGGGTGGGGTACCCACCATGTATCTCCTGCTGATAACAGCTCAAACTCAATTCCTTGACCATGGAAGTGGAGAAACTGACGATGTCTCAAGCGCTTATCACGCGCAGACAGAGATGGCACCAGGTTTCCAGTTAGTAATACCCCTGCCTGGCTCCCAGTGTGCGCCTCGGCCAGCTCAAACTCCAGAAAGTATGTTTTGCTATAATTGTGGGAAGATGGGCACATGAAAGGAATGCCAGTCCCAAAAGACACTGACAAAGTTGCATATAGGCTACAAGGAGAGCTTGGAGAAGAAATCAGTGGTTAAGAGGTGCAGGACATGATCCCAGTGAGGGCACCAAAATGCTAATTCACGCCTTTTGTGGCAAGATCAGTTGCCCAGGCCCCCACTACGCCTCTCCAGACTGGTCCAGAATAGTGGGTCCCTCCATGGAGACCACTGTAAAGGTGAATGGAGTGTCTACAAGAGCTGTATTAGACAGTGGCTCCCAAGTGACAATTATGTTCCAGGATTGGTATCAGAAGCATTTGTCAGACATACCCTTACAACCATTAGAAGGACTGCATGTATGGGGTTAAATGAAAGGCCTACCCCTATTCGGGTATATCCGAATTTGGCTGTCTTTCCCCACCTCCTGGCTGGAGTGGCGAACAAGTAGAGACCCTAGCCTTAGTGTGTCCCCCACTGGACTGTATGATGGTGTCCCTTTGTTGATTGGAACAAATGCTCATATGTTCGGAGGCTGGCACAGTTGTGTTATGAAAAACAGGGTCAAAGACTAGTAGAGCTTTAAGAGTTCGGCTTTAATTAAGAAGGCCTATGAGGCACAGAGATGCTGAAAAAACAGAACCAGAGAACCGGTCGAATTGTATGGAAGAAGGATCCTGAGTCTCTGATCCTGGCGCCAAATGCCAGTGTACCTTACAGGGAGAGGTCCGTATCAGAAAGGATGTTAAGAATAAAATATTAATGTTGGATGCACCAGGCGATGGAAAATTGCCAGAGGGACTGCTGGTCAAGCTAGTATTTTGCCGCTAGAGCCCATGCTTATGCCAGAAGGTAATGGTCCAAGTTCATAATGTGTCTGAAAGAGACATTCAGGTAAACAGAGGTTGCATCCTGGCTAATGTGCATTGTGCAGACACTGCAGTGCTACCCAGCAGCAAGAGTTCAAGGAAGAATGACAGTAACTCTGACTTGTTTGATTTCAGCGACTCCCTGCTGCCAGCTGAATGGAAAGTGAGGATCAGTGAGAAGCTTGCCCAGAGAGACCAGGTGTTTTCTTTAAAGGAATGGGATGTAGGATGCGTGCAGGGCTGAGCACAATATCCGGCTGCATGACGAAGACCATTTAGGTGAGAGGTCTCGACGCACTGCACCTGCTGACATAGATGATGTGAGACGGCATCTGCAAGATGTTAGCTGCTGGTGTAATACAAGAACAGAAGCCCTTATGCTTCCCCATTGTGGTAGTGAGGAAAAGAATGGAACAGAGGATGTGTGTGGATTATCGCACCTTAAAGCGGCGGACTATGCCTGATCAGTACACAATGCCCGCATTCAGGATGCTTTGGACTGCCTAAACGGGACAAGTGGTTCTCTGTGCTGGATCTCCGCAGTGGGTACTACCAGATCGATGGCCCCAGAGGACCGTGAGAAGACGGCCTTTATCTGTCCGCTTACTTTAGAATTCATGAGGATGCCTCAAGGATTTCAGGTGCCCAGCCACTTTTCAGCGATTGATGGAGCGTGCAGTGGGGACATGAACTTACTAGAGTGCCTGGTATACCTAGATGATGTTATTGTGTTTGGCAGCTCACTGGAGGAACATGAGAGCAGATTATTTAAGGTATTGGACCGACTGGAGGACTTTGGCCTTAAACTGTCCATTGATAAGTGTCAATTCTTCAAACATCAGTAAAGTATGTGGGACACATAGTATCCACGAGGAATAGAGACCGACCCAAGTAAAGTTGAGGCCTTGACCACCTGGCCACAGCCCAAAATCTAAAAGAACTGCAAAGATTCTGGGATTCTGTGGTTATTATCGCGCTTCATCAAGGACTATTCAAGAGTGATCCGCCTTTACTTAACCTTACTCAAGGGTATCCCCAACCCACAAAAATACCAAAGTCAGCGTCCCTCAAGACTGAAAGAGTGTATTTTCATCCGAGTGAAATATTTGGGGCCGCTGGACTCCTGATTAATGAGACTGCTTTTCATGAGATCATATATCAACTTACCCATGCTCCAGTGCTGGCCTATGCCGATCCAAGAAAACTTTCGTCCTGCACACTGATGCTAGCTTACAAGGGTTGGGGGCTGTGTTGTACCAAGAGCACGAGAATGGCCTGAGACCAGTGGCCTTTGCCAGTAGAAGCCTGACCCCATCCGAAAAGAACTATCCTGTACATAAGTTAGAGTTCCTTGCTTTGAAGTGGGCTATTGTTGACCAATTCCATGAGTACTTATGGGGCTAAAATACTAGTAAAACTGACAATAATCCTTTGACCTATGTGCAGACCTCAGCTAAGTTGGATGCCACTGGCCATAGGTAGCTTTCTGCAGTATCTACATATGACTATACTCTCGAATACGAGCAGAGTCTGAACCACATAGATGCTGATGTCTCTCCGGAGCCTGTTCCCCAGAATGATTGGGTCCGATTGGCAGAACCTGACATTCGGGCACTCTGCGGAAGTTTGACAGGGAGGAACAAATGTCCACGGATGCAGTGGACTGCATGGTGGATTGCTTGGGAGCCTCTGAGAATTGCATGCTCGCTTATTGCCACTTTTCTGCAATAGACATTGGTGCACTGCCTCAGCTGGACAATGACAGTATTCGCGGCTCAATCCCGATCCCATGATCAAAGCAGCTTTAGAAGCCCTCTATGCAGGAAAAGATGTGCCCAAATTACGCTCCACTGATTTGAGAACTGCACTGTTATACAAAGAAGGTCCTAAGTTGAAACTGATCAATAAACTGTTATACAGAGAAACAGTAGACAGAGGGGGACAAGTAGACAAACAACAACTAGTGCTGCCCACTGCCTTTCGAGACTCAGTACTGAGGTCCTTGCACAACCACATGGGGCACCTTGGTATAGACAGAACACTTGACTTGGTGAGATCCAGATTCTATTGGCCTAAGATGGGGCTGATGTGGAGCAATACATTCGAACTTGTAGTCGCTGCTTACAGAGAAAGCTTTGCCCAGAGAGCTTCCCCTTGTTAACATCACCACCAGTGCACCCATGGAGCTGGTCTGTATTGATTTTCTGAGTTTGGAGTCAGATCAAAGAAATATCAGTAATGTGCTGGTGGTCACTGACCATTTCACGAGATATGCCCAAGCTTTCCCACCAAGACACAGAAAGCATCCACTGTGGCCAAAGTACTTGTAGAAAACTTTTTGTTCACTATGGGGCTCCACAAAGAATCCATTCTGATCAAGGAGAGACTTTGAGAGTCGTCTGATCAAAGAGATGCTTTCTCTGTGGGGAGTGCGAAAGTCAGAACCACTCCTTACCACCCCAGGGGACCCACAGCCTGAACGTTTCAACCGCACTTTGCTAGATATGCTAGGCACCCTGCCCCAAAGGACAAGCCTAGATGGAGCCAACAAATTAGCACCCTGGTACATGCTTATAACTGCACCAAAGTGATGCCACTGGATTCTCCCCTACGCCTGATGTTTGGAAGAGAGGCTCGACTACCAGTAGATGTGTGTTTTGGGGTCTCTCTGATGGGGTTCAAGCTGACAACTATTTACAGTATGTGCAAAGTTAAAGGCCCAGCTAACTCATGCGTACCAACTGGCTCAAACCATGGCTGCCAAAGAAATCTGGCCAACAAAGAAAGTTATGATAAAAGGTGAAAGCACAGGAACTCCAGGAGGAGATCGGTATTGCTAAGAAATCTGGGACTGCATGGCAAGCACAAGATTGCTGACAGATGGCACCATCTCCCTCACATTGTAGTGGGCAAACTAGATGATCTGCCAGTGTACAAAGTAAGGCCTGAGAATAATTCAAAGATGTAAAACAATGCATAGAAATCATTTACTGCCCATTGGACAAATCTTAATTGAGTCTGAGCCCTAGAAGATGCCCCTCTGGACCAGTGACTAGAGCTGCTGCTAAGAAAAGATCAAGAAAGTCTGCACCTACAGAAGCAAAGTTAAAGTGTTCCCTCCACAAGTCCCAGTTGAGCATGACTGTCAGTCCATATCGGAAGAAAGTGAGTGACTTTGAATACTATCCTTCTTACGAACTGAGTCAATTGTTTGGGGCAATCCCTAGTCAATACTGGAGATGAAGCTGGGCCTTCTGGACTGTCGAGGCCCCAGCTTCATCCCTGAGCCAATGCTCCCAGAAAGTGAAGTGCAAAGCATCAGATCAGATGAAATGGAATCATTGTGCATGGTTGAACTGTTTGAGCTTTCGGGGAGGAAAATGATAGATTGGGGCAGACTGGTGATACACCAGAACAAGAAGAGTATTTGAGTGCCCTGACAGTCCACTGCCAGTGTCAAGCTCTCCATGCGAGCCAAATGTTGTGGACTCAGAAACTGTAACTCCTGGAGCTGAAAGTGCCCCAAGTTCTAGCCTCTCTACCCCCATGGAGACCTGACAAGTGAGGACAATGCTGAAAATGAGGCTCAGAGTGCAGAGACTATAACAGTTCCCCTAGAAAGACTGGTCGAGCTGTAAAGCCTGTGGTGCACCTCAGTTATGATTCACTTGGGAGGCCTGTGGACTTGCTTCTCAATGTTGTCCATAAAGGTGTATGTGTCCCAGGCTCATTGCCCAAACTGAGCATCAGTGCTAACCAGTTACTTGTGTTGCCCTCTAAGTATGGTGCCCTTGCCCCATCCAGCCCCAAGGTAACTGATAGGGAAGGGCCCCTCTCTTCAGGTTTCATGTACAAGAGGTAATAACTTGAGTTATGGTACAATGTATGTAATACTGTGTAAAGAGGACGTACTGCAATGTTTCAGAAATGTGTTCTTGGTAAAATGATATATTGACTGATGATTACATGTGAGCCTAATGCAAATGTATATGGTTGCAGTTGAAACTTGTAGGGTACTTGCTTGCCGGACGTCAAGCTTTCCCAAACCAGAGGGGTGTAACCCCCTGCAAATGGGGTTCCAAAGACTTCAGGAGCTTGCTTGAATGCTCCAAGCCTGAATGGTGTTTGGCATTTAAGCCATTTATCAGTGAGTGTTTTAGAACCTCTGGTACTGTCTCTTTAAGAGCTGTCTGCTTGCAGACATAATTAGTTTGTATGGGGGCTATGTGTTTCTTTGATTGAGTACCACTCAAGCTGCTGCCAATTCACTTCATTTTGCAGTCACTAGGAGTGCAAAGGAACCTATCTGAAAGATGTAACTGTTTGCCGAAATTATTTAGAGTAATAATGAAATTACAGTTTGTCTAACCTGCTTTCTTTGCAGTCAGAACTGTGTCTGCTAGTTCCCCATTCTAGTTTTGAACTGCTGAACTGGACCAATCAGTGTGGGGTAAGCTAGCTCTAAAATGGTGCCTTGAGACGAATCAGAACTTGGACTCATAATCTGAGCCAGCCACAAGAGGATTGTGGGCAGTGACTCTGGGAGATGTAGTTTAGACTTCAGTGCCTTTTGGACCAACAGCAGCAGTCTATTGTGAGTGACAGCCAATCCAGTCAAGAACTGGGAGGAACTCAAAGGAAGTGCCCGTTTTGTTGGTTGGAGTTTCAGTTGAGCTTTGGCAGTGAAGAAGGAAGGGCCCTGTGCTTTTTCAGTGTGCAGTTTTAGTCAAAAAGCGTGTAAGGCCCAGAGTTCGGTCTGCAGCGTGTAACAGCTTGTTAGGACTGAATCCGTCCTGTGAAAAGAATCAAAGGATCTCTGAAGAGTAGAAACCAGGCTCACCCTGTAGAAGACTGGAGGAATTGCTGAAATTGCACTCGGTCTGTCAGGAACTGAATCTGCTGTGTGTTCTCCGGGTATTGTGCAGTAATTGTGATCGGGATACAGATGCAGCCTGCCTGGTATAGTGCTTTCTTTATATGGATGTGTGAAGAGGTTTGTGTACCTCAAGTGAGCCCTGCTGACACTGAAGGACCCTATCTTATTTGGAGGTCGTGAGTACTAATTCAGGGTCGCTCCCTGTTGAATTGCCACATTAAATCCAAATGGAATTACTGTACTGCTGACTGTTTAATTCTCCTTTTCTCTGTGTGAAAGGGCCCCTACCAGCTGCCACGGTTTGGACTAGCCACTAGGGCTTGGGTACCCAGGGACAGTAACTGATAGGGATAGGCCTGTGCACAGAGCCATAGGTAGATTATTAGAGTGATAAGCTAATTAACCTGATTTCTCCTGTCCTTGTTATATCCCCCTAAATAAATCAGAGCTGCTTGTTTCAGCAAAGTTATACTGCCTGAGGTATTTGTCTATGTTAAAGTACTGTACTGTGATTGTTGCACTGTATCTCATTTCACAGGAGGTCCCAGTGCCGGAACCAGACCTGGGGGTAAATGTATACTGTGAAGGTAATTCTGATATATTGTGTGGGCCACTAGTGGGAAGAAAGGGGGGTTGCAGTGTCCCAGAGGGCTGTGACCAAGTTAGTTTAACTATTGCAAACCCTGACCTCTGGGTGGAGGCACCCGCCATTGGATCCAGGCCCCTCAACCTGTTAGTGGCAAATCAGGCAGGGGTCGTAGCCCCTGGGATAGCGCCATCTAGGGGTTACAGGAGGTAACGCGAAATCCCTTGAAAACAATGACTTCACGTTATTCCGCCTTCCCCAAACCACTACTGCACAAAAATGAAGGCGAAGTACATTAAAAACAGTGTACTTCGGCTCACTTCGCCTTGTTTTAAGCTCCAATGGTGGATTTTGCAGTGATTTATGGGATTTCAGGTTACATGGGCACTAGATTTTTCTGCACAGCTTCAGTCCGGGGTAGTGCGTGTAGGAAGCTGTTGGACACAGTCTGTGGTGAAAGCTCTCTGCAATTCAAACCTTCTAAAAGCTGTTAAAAAAGCCTTTTTGAGTTTTTTTTTTTTTTGCTCAAACTTTAGTTCATCGATTGTAGGAATCCCTCCTGTGCTCATATCATCGAGTGTTTATTGTCTGTGTGTGGATTTTGAATGTAAATGTACAACATTCAGTCTGTGTACTGACAGACACTGGATGTGTGCTTTGGGGAGGGGCGTATCTGTGGTGTAGGTAGATTAACTTGGAGAAAAAGACAGTTCTTTCTGTTTTGGTGATATTTTTCTTGTATAACTGTGTTAATGTACACACAGTAATATTTTCAAGAATTCTTGACATTTTTTGTTGATTGTTGTGGTGCAGCAGTGCATAATTTTAGTTTGTTTAAAATACGCGGTTATATTACTGAAGTTTTCAATTTGCTGTGCATTACTTAGTGTGTGTGAGTGTGTGTGTGACGCATGTCATCAAATCAGACACCTTTTATTGTGCCACATAGTAAATGCAGCAATGTGAACCTGCTATCCACTGCAGCTGCGTGATTTTTGTACTTCTTTGTGGTATCTTTACTGGTACTAGTACTACAGTGACTGTTACTGCAGTACACTGCCACCCCCCCCACGCCCCAACCGGCAAAGGTATTCTTTTTCAGATTTGAATTTCTGATGGTTAGCGCTGGTTAGGTGTTGTGCCTTTGCATCTGCATCTCTTCAGTGCGCAATGCAATCTTAATCTGTCTGTGCATTTGTATCTCTTTAGGGCCCAATCTCCATCTGTAACTTAAGTCACAGTTGTTCAGAGTACTGGACTGGTATGGTGCATATCTCTGCATGAACATTGTTGCATTAATATGCATTTTTAAGTCAGGGCCATCATCATGAGTCACTCATGATACAAATCACGCTCTTCATCATCACGGTCACAAATGCAGTCACGATTCACGATCACGTCACGAATCACAAAATTAATTTTTTTACTAGTTACTTGGACGTATTGTAATCCTGTTTTGTAGTATCTCTCCAGGCTTCACCACCCCACTACTGTACTCATTAATAAGAGTTTTTAAATTGGGGAGTTTTGTGCTACAGCTCATTGGGGAAGTATAGCTGTAGGCATTCGCGTTCCCATACAGTTTCATATTGGTTATCTCATACCGAATCACGTTCTTCATCACCACGGTCACAAATGTAGTCACAAATCATGATTCACGATCACATCACAAATCACAAAATTAATTTCTTTGCCAGTTACTTGCACGTATTATAAGCCTATTTTGTAGTATCTCTCCAGGCTTCACCCAGTCACCACCACTGTACTCATTAATAAGAGTTTTTAAATTGGAGAGTTTTATGATACAGGATCAGCTCATCGGTGAAGTGCGGCCATAGGCATTCATGTTCCTTCCTGTACAGCACGTGAGTTACAGTACTGTAAGTAGTGGTGGGCAAAGTGGCCTCAATTCGCTCCACGAAGTGATTCGCAGAGTAATGCGGAATCCGCGGAGTACTTCGCATCATAATGAGGAACACGAAGTCCCTTTAAAGCAATGACTTTGTGTTATTCTGCCTTCCCCAAGCCACTTCTCCACCAATTTTAAGGCGAAGTATATTGAAATCAATGTACTTCACCTCACTCCGCCTTGTAATTGATCTCCAAATGAAGTTCTGCAGTGATTCATGGGATTGCAGGTCACATGGGCTCTAGATTGTTCTGTGCAGCCTCAGTTCTGGCCTGGGTAGTGTGTGTGTAGTGGTAGCTGGAGACAGTTTGCTCTCAGAGCTCTGCGATTCAAAACCTCTAAAAGCTGTTAAAAATATATTTTTGAGTCATTTTATTTTGCTCAAAATTTAGTACATCGATTGTAGGAAACTCTTCTGTGCTCATATCATCGAGTGTTTATTGTTTGTGTGTGGATTTTGAATGTTAATTTAGAACAGTCAGTATGTATACTGTGAAGTGTGCTTTGGGGGAGGGGCATATTTGTGGTGTAGGTAGATTAACTGGGAGAAAAAGGCAGTCTTTCTATTTTGGTTACAGTTTTCTTGTATAACTGTGTTAATGTACACAGTAATATTTTCAGTATTTCTTGACATTTGTTTGCTGATTGTTGTGGTGCAGCAGTGTATAATTTGTTTAAAACATTTGGTTATATTTCTAAAGGTTTTCAATTTGCTACACATTACTTGTAGTGTGTGTGTGAGTGTGTGAGATGCGTGCACTTAAATCAGACCCCTCTTATTGTGCCACTGAGTAATTGCAGCAGTGTGAACCTGCTATCCACTGCACCTGCATGAATTTTTTGTACTGCTTTGTGGTATCTTTACTGGTAGTAGATTGTTACTGCCCTGCAGCAATCCCCCAACTGGCAAAAGGGATTCCTTTCCAGATTTGGATTTGTGACTTGTTGTGAGCACTGGTTAGGTGTTGTTGTGCCTTTTCGTATGCATCTCTTGAGTGCGCAGCGCAATCTTAATCTGTGCGTTTGCAGTGCACCATTAATTCTGGGAGACTTTGCATTTCTTGTTACACTCTCATTTCACTTCATTAGCACTGAGGAAATTTCTGGACACAAGACAGTAGCATTTTGTGGACGCACATTAATTTTGGTGAATTTGTGTGACCACTGTGCGCATGATTGAATGCGCCATTAATTCCAGGAGACTGCATTTCTTGTTATGCTTTCATTTCACTTCATCAGCACTGGGGAATTTTCTGGACACAAGACAGTAGCATTTTGGGGATGCACATTAATTCTGGTGACTGTGTGTGACCGCTGTGCGCATGACTGAGTGCGCCATTAATTCTAGGAGACTTTGCATTTCTTATTACACTCTCATTTCACTTCATCAGCACTGGGGAATTTTCTGGACACAAGACAGTAGCATTTTGGGGATGCACATTAATTCTGTTGACTGTGTGTGACCACTGCGCGCATGACTGAGTGTGTCATTAATTCTGGGAAACTTTGCATTTCTTGTTACGCTCTCATTTCACTTCATCAGCACTGGGAAGTTTTCTGGACACAAGACAGTAGCATTTCATTAGCACTGAGAAATTTTCTGGACACAAGACAGTAGCATTTTGGGGATGCACATTAATTCTGTTGACTGTGTGTGACCACTGCACGCATGACTGAGTGTGCCATTAATTCTGGGAGACTTTGCATTTCTTGTTGTGCTCTCATTTCACTTCATCAGCACTGGGGAGTTTTCTGGACACAAGACAGTAGCACTTTGGGGATGCACATTAATTCTGGTGACAGTGTGTGTGTGGGGCTGCCAATATTGTTGTCACTTCACCTTAATTCGCTTTAAGGTGGAATGACAACGCAAAGTAATAATTGTCATCGAGGCACAGGTCAGAAGTATAGAGAAAACCCAGGAGCAGTTGTAAAATTCCACAAAACTGTTTATTTATAGTTACAGTAACATAAAATAAAATAAATCTGTTCAGAATAGCTATATACAGAAGCAAAATAAAATCTCCTGTAAAAAATCTCCCTTGCAGCTCAGCTTAGCTGTTTTTATAACTCTTCTCAACCCCCATCCTTTGCAAGCATTCTGTCCTTTGTACATTTCTGGAGCTGCTACAACATTGAGAACTTCCTGAGGTCCCCACAGCAACTGCAAAAGGCTCAGGCATTTGCACCCAAGTAACCTCTAGCTTTTTACAGTTATCTCACATTATAAATATATACATTTCAACAGTAACACAATTTTCTAAACAAAAGTGATCCCAATATCAGCTACATTTCCAAACATTGATTCTCATATATTTTATATTAGCAGATATAAATATGCAAAGAAGAAAGACAGCAAGAGAAACCTGAGAGACAGTGAGAGGCAAAGGATTGCGAGACTGTTCGGGTTGATCAAGTCTGAAGTCTCACAGGAAAATTTGGCAGCACAACCAGACAGAGGAGAGAGAAAAGAAAAGAATATGGATCCTTGCATTTAAACACTTTCTCCAAAACAAATGGGACAGGGTCCTATTCTACCCTGTTGCAATAATCACAAGGCAAAGTGAGCCTTTTATATGGGTCACTCTGTGTAACGAAGTGACAACACGAAGTGCCCACTTCATGGGCACTTTGCCAGCAGAATTTAAATTCGCTGCATCTCTACCTATGTGACAAATACTGGTATGTACGTCTGGACCCCCTTATAATAACTTGGTGGGCCTGTATTACATATTTGTATCCCAAGACCCTCTCACTAGTACAAGTACAAGGACACCCTCTCCAGAGAGCAAGTGCACCTGAACCATCTATACCAACCCATGCATTCTACTTTATTTATTTATTTATTTAAACAGCAGTTTGGAAAGCCTTTGAGCCATAGGCTCATTTACAAAGGTACCTTGTCACAGTAAGACAAACGAAAATACACAGTATAACAGTACAACACAGTATAACAGTAACTTAAGACATAGATACAAACAAGCTGGTACAGGTAGGATTGATGCAAACAATACCAGAGTTATGTTGTCCTTAGCAGCTTAGTAGTAAGCTTTGTCATAAGTATTAATCTGACTTTGACTAGTGGCAATTACAGCTTCGGTGTTAATAAGGTGGTTACGTAAGGAAGTTTTGAAGCACGATATAGTTGGAGCTTCGGAGATGGAGGGAGGCAGTGTGTTGAACCAGGAGGGGGCCCTAAAGCTGAAGGCTCTTTGGCCGTGAGAGGTCCTAGCTCTAGGGATAACAAGAGAGGTTGAATATACCTTTGTAATCTCCCCGGTTGCACCTGAAAATAGGCACTTGGTTGTCTAGTGTGCATACAAAAGCAAATAAATAAATAAAATAAATACTGGGTAGAACCTAAAGAAGAGGGGACAGCCATCAGGTAGCATTTGTAGCTCAGTCAACCCCAGTAGGGGCTGACATAATGAATATATGGGCCCCAGTATTTCTGGAACTTGGCCATCTGATAGTTCTTGAGGTGGGAAATTTTATCCAAGGCTGCTAAGTTTGAGAGGGAGACTAGTATCTCGCCACTGGTGGGAGGGACAGTAGTACATCATCTACAGACCAGAGCCCTCTTAGTCTGGATAGCTAAGAGGGCAAGCCACTGGTGTTCATGGTGGGTGAGGAGTGGGAGATCTCTCTTGAGACCCAAGAGAAAGAAGGCAGGGAACTGTGGGATGGGTTTCTGTAAAACTGAGGAGGCTAGTCAGCATACCTGCTGCCACATACCCTAGATCTTAGGGCAGGACCAGAGAACATGCAACAGATCAGCCCCTGGGCTGAGGCACTAGCAACATTCATCTGAGGAAAGGAGTTTGGCAAAAGTCCCATCAGGTCTTTCTCTATCTTTACCCATTGTGGGCCCTCCCCCCTGGGCTGTCTGAACCAGTGGGTAGTCTGGGCAGATTGAAAGGCCTATTTGTATCCCTCCAGCCAGGGTAGGCTCCAGTCCCCCTGAGACCAGTGAGCCAGGAACTTGTTACAGCTAAATTGAGGTTTCAAGCCCTCTCACAGTAGGTTCCCAATCGCTTTGTCAGTAGGCTGGGTCCACTGTTTGGGCAGCATGACTGGAAGGTGGGAAAGGAGGTAGAAGAATCTGGGGGCCATCACCATCTTTATGGCCACTATCTTCCCTGCTAGAGTGAGCCAGAGTAGTTTCCACCTCTCGAACTCCAGTTTGGTGCTGGTCAGTAGCAGGAGTATATTAGTCCAGATACATGATCCCAGATGGGGACCATAGTAAACCAGTCTCCAGTGCAGTTTGTTGGGTACAGTGCTTATTCAGGGGCGTCATTTCTGTTTTGACCTGGTTCAGCTTGAGTCTGGAAATCTTGGCAGAGGAATCCAGGAAGGCCAAGAGAGGGGGTATCGAGAGGGGAGCATCGACCAGGGGGAAGAGCAGGTCATCAGAGTACAAAAGGGTTGGGTAGTTTCTTAGATCAACAGTTATTCATCAGATGACATGGTGATGTCTAATAGCTGTGGCCAGGTGTTCAACCACCAGCACAAATAGCAGAGGGGACAGAGGGCAGCTTTGCCATGTTCTCCTCTCCTAGGGAAATGGGAGAGATCATCCGATTAGTGGTGACCTTAACTTCTGGCAGGTTGTAAATGGCCCTGACCTTCTCCCTGAAGCCTTCCCATACTCCCATATTACAGGGCTTAACCCCTCGTAGGGGTCTTAGATGGATATGTAGTGCAGCTACAGCCCCTTTGGGCGCCCCCTAGGGATTGAGAGAGGCAGGGACCTGATCTTAAGACTACTTTCTAACAAGGCTAGTTAACAGTACTATAAAAGTCTGACTCTCAGCAAAACCTACAGCAAGACTGCAATATATATATATATATATATATATATATATATATATATATATACAGATAAACATACAACACCGTTTTGTTTTGTGATAAAAAAAAGAAAATCTTAGGGTCTCGGACTGGACTATAGCCAGCTGTGCCAACAGCCAATGGCTGGTCCAGCCTACCCCAAAAAGTGGCTCAGCCCGAGAGGGGAGCGAAGTATTAGCCCCACAGGGTGGGGCACCTTGGGGCTGAAGCAGCAAACCCCAGGCAACCATTAGCCCTAACAATGGGTATTCGGACTGTCCTCCACTCTGTCTAAACACCGACTCCAATAGGAAGAGCCACCTACCAGAGCAATAGGGCTCTCACTAATCCTGTAGGCCAACTAGAAACACAGAAACATAGAATCTGTCAACAGATAAGGACCATACTGCCCACCTAGTCTGCCCATTCCAGCTAAACAATTAAACAAGGCCTAACATTGAGGACTAAAATGTGCTGGGTAGGGGTACCACTCATGCGTTGCAGTCCTGGAGCACAAGATATAGACCCCACCAAGCAGGTTAGGAAAGAGGGGTAGTACTCCCAAGTTGGAGTTCTGCCTATCCCCCCCTTCTCTTTGGGAGAGAGGAGTCACATGTGATTCAGGTCGGGTACAACAAATGGGCTCACTGGGGCATGCATCCCAGTAAGCAACTGATTCCCTGTCGCCCCTTGTACACAAGTATAAAATCGTCCATTAACTGCAACACACTGCTCTCCTGGTATTCATGGTCAGGCACAGCTGCTGAGGAAAGACGCCAGAGGGCAACAAGTGGCAGGCCTGGTGGGAAACATGCATGGCAGGGAGTTGGTGAAGGGCTATGGTGGATAGGCAGCTGGGTGCTACATCACGATCTCGAGCAACAACCTGGGCAGAGGGCACTTTGGAAATCAATGCAGCACCAGACATGGTGTTATACATTGCAAAGCCTCTCTCCACCACCCACCCATCCCAAGACATTAGCAGCATAGTACAATAGTCCTGCCAGGTGACAGTTACAGAGGAGGGGGCAGAAGTGAATGCATACCTGCCCATCGCTCAAATCCACCCAGCAAAAAGGAGCAGGGAGTCAGGAGCAAGTACATACAACAGTTATTGATCGAGGTATTTGTACTACTCACCCCTGCTTCCTTCCCATCAATTTACCACTGCACCCCCCATTGTTCTCCTCTTATATGCCACCCCACAAAAATGTTGCACTTATCTGGAGGCTCCTAGTCACGGAGCGCCGGTATAGGAGGTGTACACACATCTTCAGTTTTCGGGCAGGAGGTCTTCCATGCGGTCTGCACTCCAGGGCTACAGCAGTCCTTTGATTCTCTGGAGCTAGAAATGGTGTAGAAGAGTCCGAGGTATCTGCCCAGTCTTGTGCATGGAGATCAAGGTCATCCAGGGCTTCCTCCAGGGTCCCAGTGTCCATGACCTGGCAATCGGCAGTCTTGTTTGGAGGGGTGACCAGCGCAAGTGGGGATAACCTGATCTTCATGCAGTATGGGCTGGGCACCTCAGGGCCCACCATTTCCTTGCAGTGGCTGGTTAGGGACTGCCGCGCACTTTCCTCCGTACAGTCTTGCAAGTGATTTCTGTTGCTGTGCACCTCCTGCTGCGGCTGCTTTTTCAGGTTTTGTGGCAGCAGCTCCCACAGTGTGCATTGAGGATGGGGCCCGGATGAGGGGGCCTGCTGGTCCTGCTTGAATGGGGATCACCCATCCACATAGTCACTGGAGCGAGTTACAGGAGGGCTAGTCCTCCGGTTGTTGACAGGGCTGGGGAAGATCTTCTCAAGGGAGTTGGCCATAGCCTCCAGCATGGAAAAACTGCAGGGAGGTGCCATTATGGGTGAATTTCAGGATCACCAGGTATTTCAGTGAGAAGGGAATGCCCAAGTCATGAATGTTTTCCTGGCCTCCGTGAAGCCCTTCCATCAGGCCATCAGGTCTTTGGAGTAGTCCTGAAAAAGCATGATGCAGTTACCTTGCCAGTCCAGAGCTACCAGCTTCCTTGCCCTGAACTGGATGGCCTCCTTCTCTGGAAAGTTCAGCAGGTGTGCCAGGATAGGTCGGAGTCTCTCCCCTGCTGCAGGCCTCGGTTGAAGAGCTCAATAAGCATCCTCAGTAGTGATCCTGGTACAGGGGGCAGTTTAAGTATTTCAGGAAGTACGTGTTGAAGAAATTGAGTAGCTCATCCCTTCTCACAACCCTCCAGGAATCCGAGGAGCTGCAGGTTGTTTTTGCGGCTCCTATTTTCCAGGTTGTCCAGCTTGTCCTGCATCCCCTGGATTTGGGCTGCCTGCTCTCACAGTGTGGAACAATGGCCTTGGAGAATTTCCTCTTGTCTAGTTGATTTTTGTTCCACTAGGCCCAGTGTGGAATCAAAGTTAGGGCCCTAGCAGTACTGTTGCTGGCGGCTGTAAGCTCCTCCATCCTGCACATAATTGAGGTGAACATTTCTCGAACAGAAGGCTCGTGGCCTTCTTTGCTGCTGCGTACTATGCAGTGGATCGAGCAGTTTGGATTATGTTTGCTGGCGGGAAGAAAACGGGAGCAAATTGCCCGAAACTCACTTGAGGCAAGTAGGCAGTATTCTTACATTCCGCGATCACTTTTAAAGGGAACAAGCCTACAGGATACACGGATATAGGATGGATCAGACACTCCTTTTGGCAGCTGCTGAAGATTCAAGTGAAAATCTTACTTGACGGCCAAGCCACCCTTGTTGAGCATTTTAATCAAACCCTAAAATGCATGTAAAAAAGGCTTGTAAAAGGGGAAGGATAAGACTGGAACTGGGACCAATACTTACCTTACCTGCTTTTTGCTTACAGAGGCCTCAATAGGCACAGGCATGATTAGGTGTTTCACCATTTGAAATGCTGTATGATAAACAACCTAGAGGGCCATTAGATGTAATAAGAGAAACATGGGAAGATAACCCCCATCAGAAACAATCTATTACATCTTATATACATGCTCTGAGAAAGAAGCTGGCAAAATATGTTGAAATCACCCATAGTAATCAGGAAGTGGCCCAAAACCAGCAGAAGGTGTATTATGACCATGGGGTAAAAGAAAGCATTTTTGAGCCAGGTGAAAAGGTCTTGCTACTGTTACCCACTACAGAAAATAAACTGTTAATGAAGTGGCAAGGGCCTTATAAAGTTCTTAGACGTACTGGCACAATTAACTATGAGACTGAGACCTCTGATACGAAAAATCCTACTAAGATATATCATGCTAACCTCCTCAAGAAATGGGTTAAAAAAACACCAAAAGCTGTTTTGCTGGTTTTACCAGAAACTGATAAAGAAGATATTAATGTAGCTTATGATAGACTGGAACAAACTGTAACTGCTGATGCTGTAAAGGTAAATGTTTCCTTAACCTCTGAACAAACCGCAGAAATCTGTAACTTGCTAAAGACATTTAACAGTACTTTTACCACAGTACTAGGCTGAGCAAATGGGGTTGAGCATGTAATAGTGATAAGGAATGCTCGCCCTTTTAGAAAAAAGATATACAGATTACCAGAGCGATTAAGAGCTGATGTGGTTAAGGAAATACAAAAAATGAAAGAATTGGTATCATAGAAGAATCGAGAAGTGCTTGGTCATCACCAATGGTGATTGTACACAAAAAAGAAAGGGGTGTAAGAGTCTGCCTTGATTTTAGGAAACAATCAACTGTCAGAATCTGACAGTTATCCTATGCCCAGGATAGATGATTTGGTGGACAGACTGAGGAGTGTCAAGTATATCAGTACCCTCACTCTTGCCAAGGGTTACTGACAAATCCCCCTAGCTAAAGAATACAGAGACAAAACTGCATTTGCCTATAGGATTCTATCAGTTCACTACCATGCCATTTGGTTTAAATGGTGCACTCGCTACATTCCAGTGGTACATGGACATAATTTTATCCCCCCACATTGGTTATTGTGCTGCATACCTGGATGATGTCACGGTGTACAGTCCAGACTGGAAAAGCCACGTAGAACACCTATAAGCAGTTATCCAATTGATCAAAAAAGGCAGGTTTAACAATTAATCCTACCAAGTGTGCATTGGACATGCAGGAAACCAGATATTTGGGCTACGTTTTGCGAAATGGAGAAGTCAAGCCAAAGGTTTCCAAGATAGAAGGTGTAGCTAACAACCCCGGCTCTAAAACCAAGAAACATGTCAGGTCATTTTTAGGACTGGCTGGTTATTATTGGAGATTTGCTCCCAGCTTTGCTGAGTTAGCTACTCCCCTCACTGAACTCACAAAGAAACATTTCCTGAATAATGTGAAATGGACCCCAGAGTGTGATGAGGCTTTTCGGCCCATTAAGGCTGCATTATGTTCAGCCCCTGTTTTAAGAAGCCCAGACTTTGAGAAACAGTTTTTGTTACAGACAGATGCTTTAGAGGTAGGCCTAGGTGCAGTCTTGAGTGAGCATATAGATGGGAAAGATCATGCTATTCTATATATCAGTAGGAAATTGCATGATAGAGAGAAGTTACTCCACCACTGAAAAAAGGAATGCCTTGCATGAAAGTGTGCCATGGAGTCTCTTATGTTTTATTTACTAGGAGCTGACTTTGTACTTGTAACAGATCACAATCCTCCCTGTTGGCTTAACCAAATGAAGGATAAAAATTCTAGAATCACACGGTGGTACCTGGCAGTACAGTCATTTAAATTTAAAGTGATGCACAAATCTGGGCAAGAGAATATCAATGCTAATTTTCTGTCAAGATATAGATCAGGAATTGAGAATTCCAAAGGTTGAAAACTTGTGAGTTGCAACTTCTGTGTTTGCTGTGCTGCATATGCACTGAACTGTACAGGTTATAATCTAATATTAGACAGGAATTTATTAGAACTTTTTGGAAACATGTTTTTGTAAACCAGGTTCCCTCTAAAAGAGGGGGGTATGTGTTAGGGTTGAATAAGGCCCTGCCCCATTTGTTATGCAGAAAGAGTTTAAATTCAAGGGTTTGCTCTATCCTGTCCTTTTCTGTCTCTTGTCTCTCTGATTGCACAACCAAATTTTCTTATGAGACCTAGGAACTGATAACTCTGGCGGTTTCGTAGTTCTCCGCGTCTTGCGATCTCTCTGCCTTCCCTTGCTGTTCTTTCTTTTCTTCCCTTCCCCCTTGCATATCTGCGGGTATAAAAACATATGTGAATCTTTATGTAGAAATGTCACTGGTACTGGGATCCGTTTGTTTTAAACTGTATATAGTTATACTGTTGAAATGATTGCAAAGTTATTTGGAACTCAAGGGGTGAACCTGAGATGCATTATTTAAGCCTTTTGCAGAGCTATAAACAAGAGGTCAGTTCTGGGTCGCAATGCACTGTTTTGCTGCACCTGCAAGGAACAAAACTGAAAAGAACATTCTGTAAACTTATAAGAACATTCTGTGAGAAGCAGGCTCTCTTAACGAGTTCCCAGTGAAAGACATAAAAAGAGCAGCAGTGCTTTTGCTAGAGAGACAAGGAGAGTAAGAGACTAAGAGACTGAAACTTGGAATTAAGAGATACCCTCAGAAGAAGGACTTAGTTTTCTCTATTTGTACTGCCTTTGTAAATAGTTATGCTGAATAATTTATATTTTGCTGATACTAAAAACAAAAATATTGCTGCAATTTGAAACTGCTCCTGGTTTTCTATACTTCTGATCTGCCATAAACAACATACCTTAGTATCTCCCTAGAGCTCCTCCAATACCCTTGGATTTTATTTATTTATTAGAATATTGGAATTACAATCCTTTGAGTCATAGACTCATTTCCAAAGGCTCCTCATCGGATGATAAATACAGACATGACAGTAGTACAGCAAAGACAACGTTACATAACTGGTTGGATGGTAGATGTACAAACATTATTAAACAGTATAATACTTTGATGCGTACCTATACAGAGTGTTAGCTAAGCAGTTAGATAAGTCCTTTGCAGTGCTAAGCAGTTACAAACATCCTTTGCAGTGGAGTAGTGCAGGCATTACAATTCATTGGTGCATAAGTATACAGAGTATTACTTTTATTGTTTACATACATTCTTTGCAAAGCAGTGATGTAGGCTTAGACACAGTGATAGCTAAGCAGAACAGCAAGAGAGCAGAGACATGATAGTGGGCCCTGGTGGGGTTAAGTGGAGCAGTCTTGGGTTAGACCTTGTCTTGGAGTGGGTCCACTTTAGTAGCAAATGGGCTGTGGTTTGAAATTGGCAGTAGGACTAGTGTGGGCAGGTGCAGGTACATTTGGCATAGAGATGATTTTTGAGGGCCACTTTGAAAGGGACAAGCTTGGTGTGGGTAGTGACCGAGGATGGTAGGACATTATACCAGGCAGGGGCTGTGACTGGGAACGATCTCTGGGCAAACATAGTCCTGACCCTGGGGATGACCAGTGTTATTGTGTCTGTTCTGCAATGTATGGACTTTGGGGGTGGCTAGGGGCAAGGAGGCTGACACTCCTGGGGCTTGGTACTGGAGCCTTTCATCAAGGTTGAGGATCTGGGCATGATCATACAGGGTGCAGGTGTGGGTTATGCAATCAGCCCCTGACAGGAGCCTGCAGTCTTTGTTGATGGCTACTTTAATCTTGTTGAGAGCAGTGATGTCAGTGGCGGTGTAGACCAGTAGGCCATAGTCGACCAGTGACATAACGGATGAGGTGATGGCTAGATGCAGGGCTTCAGGGGGTAGACAGTCCCTGTGTTGGTAGAGAAGGCTGATTCGGGCATTCACCATGGTTGCAAGTGTGCTGATGTGGCCGTGAAAAGTGAGAGCAGGGTCGAGCATGATCCCAAGGTATTTATAAGATGAGATCTGTTCTAGGGGGTGGTGCGAGCTGGACAGGATTCTCAGTTGGACATTTTTTAGTTTGCTTTGATGGTGCACAAACAGCATGATTTTAGTTTTTTTCTGGTTTAGTACTAGCTTGTGCTTAGCAAACCATTGCTCGGCTTGGCTGAATGAGTGCTGCAGCAAGGCCTGCAGGTTGGCAGGGTTTGCATGGGAGGCCAAGAGGACAGTGTCGTCTGCATGTAGAACTAACTTGCCAGAGCACGAGGTGGGAAATGTATTCAGAAGCAGGCTAAAAAGTAATGGCCCTAGGATGGAGCCCTGTGGGACTCCAGAGCGGGTGGGGCAGGTGCTGGATACGGTATTATTTATCCTGACACATTGTGTCCTGGAGGTCAAATAGCTGGCAAACCAGTTTAGAGGACCTTGAGAGAGGCCCGTGTGCATCAGGGTGTTCAGCAGGAGGGGGTGGTTAACCGTGTCAAAGGCCTTGGACAGGTCAATGAACATGGCCCCTGCCAGCCGTCCCTTGTCTAGGGCACAGTGAATGTAGTTTGAGAATTCAATGAGAGCAATTGTAGTGCTGTGTCCGGCTCAGAACCCATGCTGCTCCACACACAGCAGGTTATGGGTTTCAAGGTAATTGGTCAGTTGGTCTGCCACTACCTTTTCCAGGGCCTTGGACAGTGGGGGGAGAATGGAGATTGGGTGGTAGTTCCCTGGGAGTAGTGGATCCCCACCTTTGTGGATGGGCATTACAACTGCATTTTTCCATTTGCTGGGGAACTGTCCAAGGCAGAGAGAGCAGTTTAGTAGGGCAGTTAGTGGGAGAAGCAGTGTGTTCAGGACCAGACGGAGGAGCTTGATGTCTAGAGGGTCATTAAGGGGGATGGTTCCATTCAGGGCCTTGATCAGGTAGGGTTCGGCTACCCGGGGGGAGATGGTCCGGAGAAGAAAGGGGGCATGGGGGAGGAGGGGTCTTGGCTGGGTGTGGGGTCAAAGAAATTGGGAGGAGCACAGATCCTAGGTCTGTAAAGTTGGAGTTGAGAGTAGCGGCAATTTGTTTTGGGTCCATGGTGACTGAGCCATTTGTGGAGATTTGGAGGGGGGATGGGGCTGCGACTTCCCATTTAGTGTTATTACATTGTCCCAAAATTTGCGTGATGAGCCCCAGATGGCAGTCAGCATGGCTCTGTAATGCTTGACTTTTGCTTTGCAGATAACCCAAGTGCATTTATTCCATTCTGCACGGTAGGCTTGTCTGTCTGCGGGTTTGCCCGATTCATTTGCCTTATACCAAAGGTTGTCATGGTTCTTGAGCTGCTGTAGGAGGGGGAGGGAAGGGGTAATCCAGGGGGCATTTTGCCTCTTGAGGTGGGTCTTTTTTAGAGGGGTGAAGGTGTCACAGGCTAGGGTGAAGGTGTTGTTGAAGTATTCTAGCACTGCGTCCACAGAGGTAGCCCGGTACATAGGTGACCAGTTGCAGTGAGCTAGGTGATGCTTGAGGTTTGTACGACTGCTGGGGTGGATGCGGCATTGGAGCATGGTGGTGGAAGGGGCAGGTTGCTTGGCCGTCCATATGGAGATTACTGTGGAGTGGTCATGGTAGCACGTGAGGTGGGCGCCTGAATCATGGTGCCATCTGAAATGGCGATGCGATATGAGCAAAAGCCTAAAAGGCAAGGGGGCAGGGAGGGCGACCAGATGTGGTGGGGTGGGAAACCCTAGCGACAGGAGTCGCTCATGTACATGCTTAGCGGGAGCAAGCACAGTGAGACTGGCCGGGAGGGGCAGAAGGGATGTAGGGGCTCTGCAGTTGGCTGCTGAGCTGCGCCGTGTGTCCGAGGGTTGGCCTCCGCTTGCAGTGCTAGGGTTCTGGGTTTGGGTCTGGGTCTCGTGCTACTGGCCTTTCTTGCACCCAAAATCTTATTTTTACTACCCATGATGAGCCCCCTGGAGTTGAGAATCCTTAAGTAGAGATGCGAAGTAGCTCCTACATGGGGGTGTGTGGGAGCACAGCCCACAGAAAGCAAGTATGTTTAGTCCCTGGTGCCGCTTTTTCCGCAGACTGAGGTTGTCAGGGTGGTGAAATTATTTTCGCCACCCTGACGTCGCTCTTCTGCGGGTCGCCCTGCCATGGTCACCCACATCACATAAAACCATGGTCGCTGAGGGAGTTAGGGTGGACCATATCACCCTCGATTTTATGTGGGCGGTTAGTTAGTACAATGTCCAGCAAGGTTTGCGTCTCTGTGGCTGAGTTGTACCTTGTGGGTTGGGTCAACATCTGGTGGAGGTCAAGGGCTGAGAGGGCATCTTTGGAGATGGTTGTGGATGCAGCCAGTCAGTTTAGGTTGAGATCACCCAGAAAGATGTGTTCTGACTTGTGGTGGAGGCTTGCAGTGTATTCCGTCAGGGAGAGAAGAGCATGAGTTTGCTTGAGGGGTGGTATATAGGCCACAGTGATTATGATAGGGGCCTTGGAGGGGTCAGGTGAGACCTTCACGGACATGGCTTGGGCACCATGATCTAGTGTAGGCGGGGGGATGGCTTGTGCTAGTAGGGAGTCCCACAGGTACAGTATATTGCACATCCTCCGCCCCTCTTGCCCACTCTGTCTAGTCTGAAGAGTGAGTAGCCTGGAAGGGAGACAAGGGAGTCAGGGGGGTTTCTTTGAGAGCCATATCTCAACCATTGTGAGGATGTCAGGTTGGTACTTGGTGACCCAGCATTGCAGTGCATCTGTTTTGTTAAATATGCTGCATATGGTCATGGACCCTATGCGGAGGCCCGTGGTTGGCTGTGGGCACATCGGCTGCGGGTACATCGGCATGTGGAAGCCTGGGCCAGGGTTGGGGTGGATGTTTCCAGATAGTAAAAGGAGGAGGGAAATAATTTTAAATAGGGGCAGTCACCTATCCGTGCGGCAGTGTGTTAGGCTTTTAGTGCCATGCAAGGGGGTGATGCTGGGAATAGCGATCAAGTAGATGGTGGGGATCGCAGGGAAAATTGGTGGCCATGGTAAGCAGTGATAAGATTGTTGGAGAGATGTGTGTGTTGGTAGGGGGTGGGGTGTGTGGCATGGGTGGGCAGCGTGGGGGAGCAGGGGCAGCACTGAGTGGTGGGGAGAGGTTGTGGCACTAAGTGGTGGGGAGATGGTGTGGTCATGCCTAGCGACATTACTACAAGGAGAGTGGCGGTCTGATAGGCACCTGCAGCATTGTGGTGGTGGTAATGGATCAATGTATAAGAGGTCCCTGTTGATGTACTGAAATGTGGCAACCACTATGGAGTAGTGGTAGTGTCCTGGACTTTGATGCAAGATTCAAGCCCCAGGTTCGGCAACTTGGTGGGTACCAATGTACATAGGGTGGAAATGTACATCCAAAATATGTGGCAAGGGAGCCATACAGAAAGGGCCAGCAGTGACTCCTAGAGGGCACTTTGGGTACTGCAAGCAGGGCTATGGAATTTGGGCTTGTAGGATGTGGAGGAGGAGTAGAGAAAGTCAGCATTAGAGAAGACTAGGGAAGCTGTTGGCAGTGACTCAGCTCAGCCACCTGGTGGCAGTAAAGTATAACCTGCTAATGGGAAAGTGGGGACTTAGGAAATAATGGAACAGGAAGTCATGTGACCAGGGTGGTCCTTAAATTGAGGATTGGGCTTGGTTGAA
This sequence comes from Neoceratodus forsteri, assembly GCA_016271365.2. Lineage (NCBI taxonomy): Eukaryota > Metazoa > Chordata > Ceratodontiformes > Ceratodontidae > Neoceratodus > Neoceratodus forsteri. The sequence goes on along the minus strand of CM057455.1, from coordinate 302,874,515 downwards.
GCAGTTGATGTGAAGCATCAATGGGCTAACACCCCTCACAGAGTTCAGCTGGAGGAGGAGAGTAGTTACCTTTAGGGCTATGGAGAACCTCGCTGTCTCTGCTGTGTGCAGGCTTCTCTGGCTGTGAGCTGGACTGGATGCACCTCATCTGGTCCCATTGCTTTGTTTACCTTCAGATTAGTGAGTCTCTACAGGAATCTCACCTTTAAAAAAGGACTAGTATCTCCCTCCAGTTTTTGTTACTTTTTTGTGGCCCCCTCCTCTTCTCCTTCCTCTGTGAACACTGAACAAAAATATTTGTTCAGGATGTCTGCCTGTTCCTGGTCCCCTCTGCAAAGTCCCCCCCTTTCCTTTTTAACCTTACTATTCCACCCTTGATCTTCCTCTTCATTTACATACATAAAAATATCTTGTCCCCTTTCATTACCTCCTGGGCTGTTCTCTCTTCTTGTATCTTTGAGCTCCTTACCGCTTTCACTGCTTTCCTCTGTTTCTGTTGATTAGAGGTGGGTGAAAGTTGTGAATTCTACTTTCGAGGAACTTCTGCAAAATTTGGAAATTTCGTGGAGTTTTCTGAAATTCTGCCATTGGCAAGACTGAAAGCTTCCGAATGCGTTTGGCAGCTTTTCATCGTGTTCCGTGGAATTTTTTGACTGAACTGCGGAAAACTGCACATGAACTGTGGAATAACAGTTCTGAGGAATTTTTTTCCGCAGTTTGATGAATTATTCCGCAATACATGTAATTATTCTGCAGTTTAGTGATCAGTTTTGCAGACTTTTTTCTATGCAGTTTAATAAAATAATCAGCAATTTAAAAATGTTTTCTGCAGTTCTAAGTCGTAATTTCTGCGAAAGCTGCTAATTTGATTTCAGCAGTTAGGCGGAAGCGAAAATCTGACTTTTGTGGAAATTCCGGCAGCGGAAGTTTTTTGCGCACGCCTCTACCCTTGATATACCTCCCTATCCTCCTCTGCATTTCCTTATACCCACTGAATGCTACCCTTTTAGCTTTTATTATGTTTGCTTGCATGCATGTGCAAGAAACATAGTGCCATCATTTGAGTTTTCTGAGGTGTGGCAGCCTGTCTTCCAATTCAGTCAGTGTGTTTGCAGGCGTGGCCACAGTTCGCCAATGAATGCTGCACCTGTCTATAACAGCAGTTGAAAATGCAGTGCCGTACAGGTCAAAGGGAAAGCTACGCTTCAGTGAGCAGCGATAAGATATCACATGTATGTGCTTCTCCCGCTTATACGCATATTAGTGCTCTTGCTCCCCATGCACACACTGTATGGCCAACGGGTGCCCAATCCCCGCCGGCTCTGAACCTGTGCCCCCCAACAGAGTTCCAGATGCCATGCTGGGAGCCCACCCCAGCGTGGCAACAGTCCGTATGGCCGGCGAGGTGCCCAATCCCCGTCGGCTCCTATCCCCCAAACAGCCTTCCAGCTGCCATGCAGGAGCCCACCCCAGCGTGGCACAAGTCCCGCATCATATAGAAACAAAAAAAACCTGAAAGAAAAACCTTCCCTCGCTGACTGTCCTGCCCCCTCCCCCACCCTGGCCCACCCTCTGCGCACCCTGCCTCCCACCCCCACCTCACCCCATACTTACCTCTAGAGTCTGGTGCAATGATCTTTGTTGGACCGGGAACACGTCTGCACTTTTCAAAGCCGACCGCGAACTGAAGAAATGCCGGTTAGCTGTATAATGGAATAAATAGGGTTTTTTCAACTTTGATGCATATCTCAGGCATTTGGGGAATTGTTTCACCAAATTTTCAACATGGGGTTTTTGGGACCCTACCTCATGAATTCTGTCACTGTCATTTTGTTAATTGGGCCTGAAAGGTGATTTTGCGGTCACAGCACGGAACCACCTTTTGGGACTGATTTATGAAACAACAGTGTCACAGTTCTTGAGGTAGGCCCCCCAAAACCCTATGTTGAAAATTTGGTGAAAAAATTCCCAAAAATGACTGTTTTACAAGCATGCGTTGCGCTGTTCCTACGCACTCTCGTAAGTTTGCAAATTTTCAATATTTTCACTCCAGATTTTCAACATTGCCATTTTACCACACCTCCTTATGAGCAGTACAGCTGTCATTTTTCACATCTCACCCAAAACATGTTTCCTCCCATGTAGCGCACAATGGCACAGTCGGTGTGCGAAATCAATGTTCGGGACACATTAAGAAAATCACAGTGACACTGTTCATGAGCAGAGGTGTTAAAATGGCTATGTTAAAAATTTGGTGAAAAAAGTCCATAAAATGACTGTGTTACGAGTGACCATTGCGCAGTTTCCACACACCCTCATAAATTCATGGATTTCTAATATTTTCAGTCCAGATTTTCACCACTGGCATTTTTTCACACTTCCTTATGAACAGTACAGCTGTCATTTTTCACACCATGGCCGAAATGTGTTTTCGCACTTCCAGCACAGAAATGCGTGGTCGCTGTGGGAAATCACTGTTCGGGACAGATTAAGAAAATCACAGTGACACTGTTCATGAGCGGAGGTTCCAAAATCCCTATGTTGACAATCTGCTGTAAAAAATCCCCAAACTAATTGCATTACGGGTGTGCATTGCGTATTTTCTACGCACGCTCGTGACTTCACCAGTTTTTTTAATATTTTCACCGCAGATTTTCAACATTGCCATCTTTTGCACCTCCCCATGAACAGTACAGCTGTCATTTTTCACATCCTGTTCAAAATGTCTTTTCGCACCTGTGGTGCCAAATGGCGTAGTTGCTGTGCAAAATCAGCTTTAGCTAACTAACTGATATTGCCGCTGTTCATAAGGTGGGGTCACAAAAACCCATGTTGAAAATTTGGAGTGAATACCAACAAACATACAAGTTAAGCGTTTCTGACCATGGCCCCCCACCCTGTAGAGATTGACAGTCGTCAGGGGTGTGACTTGGGATTCTCGCCTGTAATGCTCATACCATTCCACCCTGCAGCCAGTGAGCAGTCGAGGTGTGCCTTGGACTCTTCATCCCCAAAGTTCACCCCATTCTCCTATACAGGACCCATATCACCATATTTCCTGATGGAATGGGGTGAGCATAAGGGCCAAAGACCCCAAGGCACAACATGACACTTGTCAGTGTCTGCAGGATAGGGTGTGGTGAAATGGCATGGCCGTTATGTGTGACAAACCAAAGGCACACCCCAATGCCTGTCAGCCTCTGCAGGGTGGTGGTGGGGTTGGCTTCAGTTCAATACTTCACTGCCATTCCTACTATGCAACTCTCTAACTCCTACACTACCAATGCCAATGCCAGCAAGCAAACGTTTGGCATTGACAAATGCTTGTTTTTTCAGCCACCTCTTTCGAGAACCATAGCAGTCTCTTCTTCCTCTTGCTTTTGCTCACTTGTTCGACATAGAGGTTTGTTGCCTTTACTATGTTCATTTTTAACTTTGCCCACTGTTCCTCTACCCCACCCAGGTCATCCCTCCTGCAAGGTCACCCCTGAGGCATTCACCTATCTTTTTAAAATCTGCCCTCCTGAAGTTCAAGACACTCGCTCTTATGTGGTTCAGTTCCACAGCCATCCTTATATTGAACCACGCCATATGGTCATCACTGGTCCCCAAGTGGTCTCCCACATTGACGTCTGCAACACTGTCCCTATTAGTGAGTATCAGATCCAGTATTGCCCATCACAAGTCAGTTTGCTGACTAATTGCCTGAGGAATGCCCCATGCAGAGGGTCCAGGATGCCCCTGCTTCTAGATAAAGCCACTGCTAGGAGGCTCCAGTCTACATCTGGCAGGTTGAAGCTCCCACCAGCAGCACCTCCCCCTTTTCTGCCATCTTGCCAGTGGCTTCCACCAGTACCTTAGGCAATTACTCCCCTTGTGCTGGAGGTCTGTAGACCACTCCAGTGCAAATAGTGACTCCATTCTCCATCTCCAGGGTGACCCACAATACCTCTGCCTCCTTCTGTATTCCCTGTATCTCTGTTGCTTTTATGCTTTCCCTCACATAAAGTGACACACCCCCTCCTTTCCTTCCACCCTTCCTGTCCCAGTCATGGTTTTCAATGCACCACAACTTGGTAATGGCGACAATATCCTGGTCGGCCTCTGCCATGATGGTCTCTAGGTCTGGAAGCTTATTTGCTAGACTTCTAGCATTCACACACATGGCCTTCCAGATTTTGTTTCAACTCTGCTTGTTGCCCCCTTTTTTCCTTTTTGCCCTCCCTCCTTTCTGTCTCTATTTTTAATACTCTTGTTCATTTCCTCCATTATCTCGATCACCCTTCTTCCTTTATTAATTTGCACCCTTGGGGATTCCTCTCTTGGTTTCTCCTTACTGTGTACTTCAGCCTATAGGGGGCAGTTTCTGACTGCCTTATTCCTTCCACCACCCCCTTGGCTAGCTTAAATATTCATCGAAGTAACATTTAAACCATCCACTGAGGACTGCAGTTCCACTCCCATGTGAATGCAGGCCATCACCCCTGTATAGGCCCTTATTCTCTCAGGTGGTTCTCCAGTCCCCAATGTAGCCAAATCCTTCCTCTCAGAACCATTTCCTCAGCCAGGAGTTGAAGCTCTTGGTGTAGTGTTCCCTCTCCTGTACCCTGTTACAGACAGGCAGCACCTCAGTGAATGCCACTGAGTGAGCTACCTGTCTAATACCCTTCCTAGCTCCATAAAACTCCCCCTGCACAATCCCAGCCCTGCCCTAGCAAGGTCAATAGTCCTCTAGTTCTCCCTGCTGTCCTGCTGTCCTGTTGCCCTAGCGATCATGAGGATCCACTTCCCATCCTTTCGGGCTGTGGCAGTGGGTGGGCACCTAACCTGCCTCTCCTCCTTCCCCATTTCCAAATCAATCCCGCTCACAATCAAGTCTCACACTGGATGTTGCTTCCTCCTCCTCCTCTTTGGTCCTCTACCACCCTCCTTTAGCTCTCCACTATGGAGCGTCCCCACATCCTCCATGGTCAATACCACAGGTGCCTTCTCCTGGCAGTCCCACCCCACCAGAGCAGCATAGGAATTACATTATTGTACCAGCTGAAGAATGTGCCTCTATCCCACCACCCCTATGCTTGGAGAGCCCACCATTGTCCAGCCGTTCCTCCTGCTTGGCATCATCTGAGGTAATGGTGGCAGACTTGGCGGCCCCAGGGTGGGGGGAAGAGGTCCCCCCAATCCTAGCCAACTTGGCCTAGAGTCTAGCAACTTCCTCCCTCAACCCAGAGAGGTGCCTGCAGATGGCGCAGCACCACAGTCTCCAGAAGGTCTCTCTCTCAAAACTGCCACCCCACAACCACTGCACTGCCCTGTTATTCTTCTGCACTTTTTGTTATATTGTTGCCTTTGCTGTTTTATGTAGTTTCAACTGTCTTTTGTAACCTTCTGGGTTGTGCCTGAAAAAAGGCATTTCTTGTCTAGTGTACCTACCTGGTTACCAAAAAGTAATTAACTAACTAACTAGATCAATAATAGTACAATTCTAAACTTTGTGGATATTGTGTTTAAAATCCTAATAGTTTATTTCCAACCTTTGTGCAGTTTTTGATTTGTGCAGTATTTATTTTATTTTATTTAGACAGCAGTTTGGAAAACCTTTGAGCCGTACTTAGCATTAACATGGCATAGGTTTTTTTTGCCATAAATGTCCTTACTTTTAAGAAATTTGTGCCCTAAGTCTATTTACTCATGGCCTTTAAACCCTATGTAAAGCAGGAGGTAACTCGTAGCATGCTTTTCACTTAACCCTTTCTGGTCTGTGAAAAGCCAAAATGGCTTCTACCGAGGGGAAAGCAGTTCTTCCATGGAGTGTTGTGTACCATAATCTTCTGCGTCTGCAGGCCATGACAGCATCTGGCTGAACTGAAAAGATGATAGTCCAGCTGGGATTGGGCCCCATAGCTGGCACTGCATGTTGTGCAGAAGTAGAGAAGCACTCATCAGTTCAACCGCAGATAATGAATTCTAGTCCTGCATGTCCAGCTGGCAGCAGTTACGTTGCAGAACTTTGTTGTGTTAATACAACCCTTTGTGGCACATACAGAAACTAGTGATGCATGGGGACCATTGCAACTACATGTAAACCTCTCCATTACAAAGTGTGACATATCATCCTCAACATTCGTGCACTATAAATACCATGGAAAAGCACAAACAGCACTGTGAATTGTGAATACTGTAATAATATAAAACCGTCACAAAGTGCAAGAAGTGTCATGAAATAAGAACATTTTAGAAACTCAATACCTTTGCAAAACAAGAAAACCATCAGAAAATATGACTATTTTAAGAAATAATTCATAAATTCAGGAGAACTTTGTACTTCACACAGATTTTTCAGGAAAATAATTTGTGAAGGATTCCTTTGTGAAAATTGTCGTAATCAAACATAAGTAATTACCATTAATTAATGTTTTACAGACAAATATATTGTGTCAGCCATATTAATTCTCCCTCACACACACACACATACACTAAACTGTCACTCTTAACTTTTAACAGATTTTACCAAATTAAGAAGTTATCTGACCCTAAAGTTTTTGTTTGTGTTGAACTTTAATATGAAAGTTGACATATAGTTCCAACCATCACAAAACATAAAAACTACTGTGAAACACAAATATTTTAAGAAATAATTCCTAACCTCATTGTACAGCATGAGTATTTTCAAAACATATATAAAATATTAATACTTCACAAAGATTTTACAGAGAAAAATAATATGTGAAGGATTCCTTCATTAACATTTTCATTTTTAATGAAATGTAACTAATTATGATTAATTAATTTAAAAAAGCATACAGTATATTGTGTAACTTGTACTAACCCTCCCTCACACACACTGACCTCTCACCCTTAACTTTTGACCAATTAAAAAGTTATCTAACCTTGAAGTTTTTTTTGGTGTGGAACTTTAACATGAAAAAAGTTGTGTAGTTTTAGTTATTTTCCTCTGTGATTTTTTTTAAATGTGCATACGTGACCAGTTAATCACAGTTTACTTAAAAATGAATATATTTTTTAACAACCCCCTGAAAGGACCTATTACCATATGATACATACAAAACCTGTAAATTTCATTACTCAGTCCATAGCTGATTTTTAGCTATCAGAGGGCAAAAATATAGGTAGTAAATCTGGCCAAAAATACATAATGGCAACCCTTAATATCTCCAAAGTTATAAAAGAAATCCTCATGAAATTAAGGTGGGGGGGGGGCTAAGTGAACCTAGGACTGAGAAACTCTATGTAGAATTTTGCAGTCCTAGAGTTTAATATGGCCGAGATATAAACCTCTGGAAATGGTAATTTTTAATGAAAACCCAAGGCAACCCTAATATAGGTGTTACCATTCCTGTTAGGGTTGAGCAGGCTGTTTAATGTTAACCCCACATTTTTGCACCCTAACAACCTTGGTGCCATTTGATGAAATTGTGCCACATTTTGCATGCATGATTTGGAGTGAGCATGTTCTGAAAACTTTGAAAGTTTCATGATGGACGCTCATCCTGATTCTGAGATGCAGAACATTAAAAAGCCTTTAAAAAATGCACTTTTTGGCAGGTTTTTTTTGTTCACCTGTGACACAAAGACAATTTGGAATTTTGTTTTGAAACTTTCAGGATGCTAGGTGCTTGTTTAAAGGGTGTGCTTTTCGAAGGCTTTGTGAAAACATATTAATTGATTCTTGAGTTATAAGATTTTGAAATTTGGCTTCTGAGCATGCTCAGTAGGGTTTTTGTGATGACAATCTAATATGAAAGAAGATTTTTGTAACTTTCTGAGCCCTTTTACTTTTGCAAGAAAATGTGTTTTACTTTAGTGGAAAAGACTTTTACCATCATAATCACCCCATCTTGTTGTTTGTTTTGGTGAAACAAAATATTTAGAGGTACATAAAAATGATGCATTTTCCAAAACCAAATACCTGAATCTTGGTAAACAGGGTCTCATTAGCTAGGCTCTGGGATCTGATGAAAAATGAGGCCCAAGACACATTTTCTGTCCACTCCAAAATTCTTTGATTGACAGCTTAGCAAGGTGTGTGATTTTATTGTCATGGGCCAACAATTCTTTGTTCACACATGGAGTGCGAACAAAACATTTTATGCTCACACATAAAAAAAATAGGTTTTACTGCCATATACTATTTTTTAAGTTTGAACACAAAATCTTTTGTCACCAATATAGTGTGAACAGAGAATTTTATGTTGGCACAAAAAAGTTGTTTTTAGTGCTGGATAATGACTTTTATATGCAAATAAAGTATTCTTTGGTCGCGACTAAGTGTGACCAAAGAATATTGGCTTGCGACAACAAAACTGGTATGTAAGCAAAAAGCCACAATGGGGTGTGCATTATAGTGTGATAACTGCACTCCTAGTGGCGTAGTTAGGGACAAGGCTGAAGGCCAAGTGCCGGTCTCCCATAGGAGTGTGGTTATCATACCATAATGCACAACCCTGTAGAGTCTTATTGTGGTTATAAAGTGGTCCTTAATTTTTAGAAGCAGTTTTTTTTAATTTGGAAACACATTTTTAAATAAGTAAAAATGTAAATGAAAGTGTTTTTTAACATAAAATATCCTTCTGCCTATTGGTGCAAGATTAAAGTAGTGATTAAATTACTAATTGTAATGATAGTAATAACAATAATTATAGCAATACTGATTAGATTTACTGTGATTCAGTAGTTGTGGTTTTATTATACTTAGTTTTATACAGTGTTTGCCTCTCTGCCCACTCTAGCAACTTGCTAATGTCCTACTACTGTTCCATCAAATGTCCAGCCAGCAGTACGTTTGAAGCACACTTGTTGGCACACTGCTATTGCCTTTAATGTACAAGGGGTGGGATATTCAGAACTGCACCAGGCAGGGGCGCAAGCCAGGCGCAGCACAACTCAGATCGCCAGGGCGTGGTCTGGGCGATATTCAACAGTGCTGCACCATGGCTCTGCACCAATGAATATGGCACCATGGCCACCCATTGTACATGATGCAGTGGCACTGCACCAGTGCAAATGGCCAGAGAGGAGCAGGGGGATGCACTAGCGCAAGTGCCATTGAGCAACCATGATATTCAGCAGTGGACATGCAAATGGGGCCATAATGTATGCAAGGCACAAATGGGGCCATTTACATGTCATTATGGCCCCATTTGCATGCAGGTGCACCGATCCCCTGCAACTTGCACCTGGCGCCCTGCCAGGCTGCAGCCGTCGGGAACCGATGCCCCCTGCCCCTCACCGGCAATGCACCCCCATTGCCTGATTGTGGGCTGTAACGTTAATTTAACTCCCTGGTGGTCCAGTGGACCTAACGCCTTGCCCACTCACGGGCTGTAACATTAATATAACTCCCTGGTGGTCCAGTGGACCTAACGCCTTGCCCAATCGTGGGCTGTAATATTTTCGTAACTCCCTGGTGGTCTAGTGGTACCCATACCCTCCCCAACCCGCCCACTCATTCCCCGCCCACCCCACTCCTCCCAGTCAACGCGGCGGTGGCAGCACCCACCTCAAGAAACCGCCGGCTGCCCGCCGATGATAGCATACAGTACGTAGTTGCACGCCCATTGGTCCACAGCTGGCCAATGGGCTGCAAACCGTACTGTACTACACAGTCCCAATATGTGAATGGATCCAGATATCCCACCCAATATGTACAATGCAAACAGGACAGTGTCCCCAGAAACTTTGTGACTCTGTGCAGAGCAAGCTGTCCAAAAACATCAGCCAGACAGAATCCCTTCTTATATGCCAATTTGATATTATCATTGCTTGGTAATAGTCTACGGCAGCTGTGGCACTTTGCTGCAGGCAGTTGTCATTAGGCATACCTTCATCTGTGGGACTCAGAGTGACTAACAGACTCACTCACTGATTACCATGGACAAGCTCCTCAATGCAGCTCACAGACTACAGGCAGCCCCTTGGACAACACTTCCTACTGCCGTGAGGATGAGCGCATGAAGTTCTGTGGACAAGCTGGAGTTTTCAGGGAAGATGCCATAGAAGGATAAAAAGTGACGGGGAAGTGATAAGGAAGAGCATGCATGAACCAGGAAGATATTATAGTGGGAGCAATAATGAAGAGTGGTTGCCACCATAGAGCACAAGGTAGCTATTTGAAAACTGCTCTTTATCGTGGCTGCTAAGGGACACACTTGCTCCAAGAGTAGCAGGCTGCTGGCTGCAACTTAGGTAAAAAAAGCAAAAAAAAGTTTTGTTTTTCGTGCTGCTTCTCTGTGTTGAGGGGGTCACTATTACAAAAATGGGAAGGGTAGAGTACTGTTGCGTGCCTGCCTGAATGCCATAGTAATACATTAAACTATTTTAGATGATATTTTAATGGGGAAAACAATGGCTGTGGCAAACTTCTGAAACATTCTGAATAGAATCTTTAAAATGAATTAATGAGCCATCAGGTTCTGTTTACAGGCTGTTTTACTGGGACTAGTTATTTATAGTGCAATATAGTTCCATATTACACTATAAATAACCAATCAGATTAATCCATTGGTCTCTGCCATTTTATAATGTCTTGTTTTGAATTTACATTTTATAATTTGAAAATAATCCAACACAAGATTACAACCCATCAAGGCAGTACATAATATACAGAATAAAATATGGGGTGGTGTGTGTAATAAGAAGTTTACACCCCCTTCCCCGAGGTGTTAGATGCTACATAAACTCCAAGAGCGAAGCTCGAGGGGTTTATTCAAGGATCTAACACCAAGGGTGTGCTTCTACAGATAAAAACATAGAAACATAGACCCTTGGCCACTCCTTGAATTTTCTCAGGTGTCTGCTCATTATTTCCAACTCCCCGGAGTGTCAACCCTATTGTCGATTCTGATGCCATCCACAAAGAGGCAGACCTTCTCTTTCAGCTCCTCAGCAATGTCACTTATAAGACATTAAAGAGGACAGGTTCCAATACTGATCCATGAGGCACCCTGCTGGTCACCCTTCCTTCCTCTGAGTGAACTCTGTTTACCACCACCCTCTGTCGCCTATCCCATAACCAGTTTCTTACCAAGTTTATCACATTTGGACCCACTCCTAAGCTACCTAGCTTGCTTACTAGCCTTCTATGTGGAACAGTGTCAAAAGCCGTACTAAAATCCAGGTAGGCCATGCTCACTTCTCCATCCTGATCTAATTCCTTGGTCACCCAGTCAAAGAAATCTATCAGATTCATTTGACATGACCCCCCCCTCCCCCCGTGAATCCATGCTGCATTGGGTGTTGTAACTCACTGTATTCAAGATATTTCACAATCCTTTCCTTCAGCAGCAACTCCATTAACTTTCCTACTGCCAAAGTCAGGCTGATTGGCCTATAATTGCCAGCCTCTTCCCTGTTGCCTCTTTTGTGAAGTGGGACAACATCTGCCCTCCTCCAATCCTCCAGAACATAGAAACATAGAAACATAGAAACATAGACTTTGACGGCAGATAAGGACCGCTAGGCCCATCTAGTCTGCCCATTTCCCTACCTACAGGATAGGCCGCAGATCCTAGTTAACCAACAGCCTATATCTTCCTGCCCCCCACAAGAATTGCCTTATGTCTGTCCCATGCATTCTTGAATTCTCCCACAGTTTTAGACCCCACAACTTCCTCAGGAAGGCTGTTCCATGCATCCACTACCTCTCTGTGAAATAATACTCTCACATTGCCCCTGAACTGCCCTCCTTCTATCTTTAAATTGTGTCCCTTGTTCTTGCAAGTCTCTTTTCTGAAAGATGCTACCCTCTTGGACTTTGTTGATTCCTTGAGGTACTTGAAAGTTTCTATCATGTCCCCCTCTCCTTCTTTCCTCAAGGGTATACATATTAAGCTCCTTTAGTCTCTCCTCATACGGCTTCTCTTGCAGACCCTGCACCATTTTAGTTGCCCTCCTCTGGACTGCCTCTATCCTGTCTATGTCCTTGCAGAGATGGGGTCTCCAGAACTGGACACAGTATTCCAGATGGGGTCTCACCATCTGTCTGTACAGAGGGATAACAACTTCCTGTTTTCTGCTGCTGATGCCTCTCCCTATACATCCCAGTATACCCCTGGCCCTCTCTACTGCCTTCTCACATTGCTTGCTAACCTTAAGGTCATCTGATATGATTACCCCCAGGTCCCTTTCTTGTCTTGTTGTTGTTACTACCTCCCCACCTATTGTGTATTCTTCCCCTGGGTTCTTGTTTCCCAGGTGCATTATTTTGCACTTTTTTGCATTGAATCCTAGCTGCCATACGTCTGACCATTCCTCCAATCTTGCCAAGTCCCTTTTCATCCTTTCTACGCCTCCTTGTGTATCGACCCTGTTGCAGATCTTTGTGTCATCTGCAAAAAGATATACTTTTCCTTCCAGTCCTCTGCAATGTCACTGATGAAGACATTAAAAAGGACTGGACCCAATACTGAACCCTGCAGTACCCACTAGTAACTGCCCTTTCTTCAGAGTGGACTCCATTTACAATTACCTTCTGTGTCCTGTTGTCCAGCCAATGTTTTACCCAGGCTACACCTTGGGACCACTCCCAGGCTGGTTAATTTGACTAATAATCTTTGTGTGGGACTGTGTCAAATGCTTTGCTAAAGTCTAGGTAGGCCATGTCCACAGCCCCTCCCTGGTCTACTACTTTGGTCACCCAGTCAAAGAAATCTATTAGATCTGCCTGACATGACCTTCCCACAGAACCCATGCTGTCTTGGATCCTGTGCTCCACTGACCTCTAGGTACTCAACTATTCTTTCCTTCGAAGTGACTCCATCACTTTCCCTACAGAGGTCAGACTGACAGGTCTGTAGTTTCCTGCCTCTGTCTTGGTCCCACTTTTGTGAAGGGAATCACATCCGCCTTCCTCCAGTCCTCGGGTACCACACCATCCTCCCATGATTTATTAAAAGAGTAGCCAGTGGTTTCACTAGTTCCTTCCTTAATTCTTTCAGAATTCTGGGGTGAATTCCATCAGGACCCATTGCTTTGTCCACCTTCAGTTTTAGGAGTTCTTGCAGAACCCTTCTTCTTCTGAAAGGACTGGGATCAACCCCTATCAAGAGTGCTTCTGTTAATTGGATTAGGCACTTCCCCTCCTCTTTTGTGAATACTGAGCAGAAATATTCATTCAGTATTCCTGCTTTTTCACTGTCCCCCTCTGCCCACCCACCGTTCATTCTATTCAGCCTCACTATCCCTCCTTTTGTCTTTCTACACTCGCTGATGTACCTATAAAAGGTTTTATCCCCCTTCTTAACTGAGTTGGCTATCTTTTCCTCAGTTTGGGCCTTTGCTATTCTGACTTCCCTCCCTGCTCCTTTCTGCCTTAACTGGTACAGCTCTCTGTCCTGCTCCTTCTGTGTTTCCTTATACTTCCGGAATGCTATCTTTTTCTTCCTGACTTTCACAGCCACCTCTCTTGAGAACCATAGTGGCTTTTTCTTTCATTTTGATTTGTTTATTTGCTTCACACAAAGGCTTGTTGCCTCTGTGATGACAGTTTTGATAATTCCCCATTGTTGCTCCACACCTCCTTCTAGCCTGTTTGCTAGTGCTTTTCTGAGGCACTCTCCCATCTTGCCAAAGTCAGCCCTCCTAAAGTCCAGTACCCTCACTTTTGTATGGCTTGACTCTGTAGCTGAGTTTAACGTGAACCACACTGTTTGATGGTCACTTGTCCCCAGATGGCAACCCACTTCTAGATCTGAAATCCTCTCACTGCCCCCATTTGAGAGTATGAGGTCTAAGATTGCTCCCTCACGAGTGGGTTCCAAAACTAGCTGTCTAATGCCTGCCACCTGTAGGGCATCAAGAATGGCCCTGCTCTTGGATGTGGCTGCAGCAAATGTGCTCCAGTTAACATCTGGCATATTCAGGTCTCCCATCAACAGTATCTCCCCTTTCTCTACCATTCTAAGAATGCCTTCCATTATAACCTTGTCCATTCCTTCCCCCTGACATGGGGGTCTGTACACAACCCCTGTGCAGATTGTGGTGCCCTTTCCAGTCTCCAAGGTGACCCACAGTGCCTCTCTCCTCCCTGTTTACTCTTTTGTTCAGTTGCTTTTATCCCTTCCTTTACATAGAGAGCTACTCCTCCCCCTCTTCTCCCCTGCCTGTCTGTCCTGTAGGTTATGTACCCTGGTATGTTAACATCCCAGTCATGGTTCTCTGTGTACCATGTTTCTGTGACTGCTATGATATCCAGGCATCCCTCTTCCATTAAGGCCACCAGCTCAGGGAGCTTGTTGCCCAGACTACGGGCATTGGTACTCATTACCCTCCATTTCCTGATGGCCTTACCCCTTTTGCCCCATCCCTGTCCTTCTTGCCTTTGTCACTTTCTCCATTTACCCTGCCCTTCTCCCTATCGACACCTCCATGTTGGTGTTTGCCACACTTACTACTGTGATTGTTTGGGGGGGGGCTAGGATTTTCCTGCTCCTTTCCAGTGCCTCCCCCCTTGGCTAGTTTAAAAGCTTGCCAATGAAGCATTTAAACCTATCACCTAGGATCCTGGTTCCCCTCCCGGACAGATGCAGCCCATCATGCCAGTATAGGCTTTCATCACTCCAGGTGGACCCCCAGTCCCCAATGAAGCCATTCTTCTAACTGCTTCTGATAAGCTGTTAAACAGGACTGTCAGAGGTGCAGCCAGTACCTCCCTGAGCTCTCTCAATACATTTGAATGCACCCCATCTGGTCTGACTGCTGTGTTCACCTTCAGATTAGTGAGTCCCTTCAGGACGCTCTCCTTTGAAAACAGACTAGTGTCCACCTCCCTCCGGTACTCATGTTACTTTTTTGTGGCCCCCTCTCCTTCTCCTTCCTCTATGAACACTGAACAAAGGTATTTGTTTGGGATGTCTGCCTTTTCCTGGCCCCTCTCTACCCAGTTCCTCTTTCATTTTTAATTTTATGATCCCATCCCTGGTCTTATTTCTTTTTGCTTACATACCTAAAAAAATGTCTTGTCTCCCTTCGCCACTACCTGGGCTATTCTCTCTTCAGTTTGCACCTTCACTCTCCTTACTGCTCTCCCTGCTTCCCTCTGTCTCCCCCGATACACGTTGCTACCCTCCTCCCTCTGCATCTCCTTATACCTTCTGAATGCTACCCTTCGAGCCTTTACCTTTTCTGTTACCTCTTTTGAGAACCATAGAAGTCTCTTTTTCCTCTTACTTTTGCTCACTTCCTTGATGCAGAGGTTTGTTTCCTTCCCTATGGCCCTTTTTAGATTCACCCACTGTTCCTCCACCCAACCCAGGTCATCCCTGTGACATTCACCCGTCTTTTTAAAATCTGCCTGTCCTGAAGTCAAAAAATGGAGGGTAATGAATACCAATGCCCCTAGTCTAGGTAACAAGCTCCCTGAACTGGTGGCCTTGATGGAAAAGGGACACCTAGATATTGTGGCAGTCACAGAAACATGGTACACAGAGAACCATGACTGGGATGTCAACATACCAGGGTACACAATCTACAGGAGGGATAGAGAGGGTAGAAGAGGAGGAGGAGTAGCTCTCTATGTAAGGGAAGGGATCCAAGCAACAGAACTAAAGGGTAAACAGGGAGGAGAGGAGGCACTGTGGATCACCCTTGAGACCAGAAATGGCACCACAATCCACATGGGGATTGTATACAGACCCCCATCTCAGGGGGAGGAAATGGACAAGGAAATGATAGAAGGTATCCCTAGGATGGCAGAGAAAGGGGAGATATTGTTGATGGGGGATATGAATATGCCAGATGTTAACTGGAGCACCTTTGCTTCAGCCACATCCAAGAGCAGGGTCATTCTCGATGCCCTACAGGGGGCATGCCTCAGACAGCTAATGTAGGAACCCACTCGGGAAGGAGCAATCTTAGATCTGGTACTCTCAAATGGAGACAGAGAGAGGTTCTCAGATCTAGAAAGTGGGTAGTCATTTGGAAACAAGCGACCACAAACAGTGTGGGTCATGATAAACACAGCCACAGAGTCAAGTCATACAAAATTGAGGGTACTGGACTTTAGGAGGGCTGACTTTGTAAAAAAATGGTTGATACCAGTCCTTTCACAGAAGAATGGGTTCTGAAAGAATTCCTAAGACTGAAGGTGGACAAAGCAGTGGGGCCTGATGGGATTCACCCCAGAATTCTAAAAGAACTAAGGGGAGAACTAGTGACACCACTGACTACCCTTTTTAACAAATCAAGGGAGGATGGTGTGGTACCTAAAGGCTAGGGGAGGGCAGATGTGATTCCCTTTCACAAAAGTGGGAGCAAAGCAGAGGCAGAAAACTACAGACCTGTTAGCTTGACCTCAATGGTTGGGAAAATGATGGAATCACTTCTGAAAGAAAGAATTGTTGAGTACCTAGAGGTCAGCGGGGCACAGGACCCAAGACAGCATGGATTCACAGCGGGAAGGTCATGTCAGATGAATCTAATATATTTCTTTGACTGGGTGACCAAAGTAGTAGACCAGGGAGGGACTGTGGACATGGCCTACCTAGACATTAGCAAGGCGTTTGACACAGACCCACACAAAAGATTAATAAACAAATTTTATTTATTTAGTTTTTGTTGACCGGGTAAGTGCAGTAGACAATTCCTGCCTATTTTTAGGCACGACCTCGGGGAGGGGGATGCAGATGAATGCCAACTGAGTTTGAACCAGATTAAGCTGTTGGTGGTATTTTTAGTGAATGAGGGAAATTTGGCCAGGACACCAGGGGAAATTCCCCTACTCTTTTTTCGATAAGTGCCATGGGATCTTTAACATCCACCTGAACTACCACCAATCCAGGCAGATGGGACCTCGGTTTAACATCTCATCTGAAAGATGGCACCTCAGAAGTGCATCACCCCTCTCATGCTGCACTATGGTGTCAGTACTGGGATATTAACCCAAGTGCCAGATGTGGGAACTGAACCCACAGCTCTCTAATCTCCCAGCCTCAGAGGCGAGTGTGCTACCTACTGAGCCACTGACACTGCATTAGCCAGCCTGGGAGTGGGTCCCAAGGTGGTAGCCTGGGTAAAACATTGGCTGGACAACAGGACACAGAGGATAATAGTAAATGGAGATCACTCTGAAACATAGAAACATAGACTTTGACAGCAGATAAGGACCGCTTGGCCCACCTAGTCTGCCCATTTCCCAAGCTACTGGATAAGCTGCAGATCCTAGTTAACAAACAGCCTATTTCTTCCTAACCCCCACAAGAATTGCCTTATGTCTGTCCCATGCATTCTTGAATTCCCAAATTGTTTTTGACCCCACAACCTAATCAGGAAGGCTGCTCCATGCATCCACCACCCTCTCTGTGAAAAAGTACTTCTTCACATTACCCCTGAGAAGAAAGGGGGGTTACTAGTGGGGTACCGCAGGGTTCAGTACTGGGTCCAGTCCTTTTTAATGTCTTTATAAGTGACATTTCAGATGGACTGGAAGGAAAAGTATGCCTCTTTGCAGACGACACAAAGACCTGCAACAGGCTTGATACACAAAGGGGGGCATGGAAAGGATGAGGGGGGACTTGGCAAGGTTGGAGGAATGGTCAAAAGTATGGCAGCTTGGATTCAATGCAAATAAGTGCAAAGTAATGCACCCGGGAAACAAAAAACTTTGGGGAAGAGTACACAATGGGGGGGGGAGGAATTAACAACAACACAAATGGAAAAGGACCTGAGGTTAGTCATATCAGATGACCTAAAGGTAAGCAAACAATTTGAGAAGGTAGTAAAGAGGGCTGGGCTGATACTGAGATGTATAGGGAAAGGTATCACCAGTAGAAAACATGAAGTTATTATTCCTTTGTACAGACAGTTGGTGAGACCCCATCTGGAGTACTGCATGCAGTTCTGGAGACCCCATCTCCACAAGGACATAGACAGGATGGAGACAATCCAGAGGAGATCAATTAAAAAGGTGGAGGGTCTGCAACAGAAGCCATACAAAAAGAGAGTAAAGGAGCTTAATATGTATACCCTTGAGGAAAGGAGGGAGAGGGGACATGATAGAAACTTTCAAGTACCTCAAGAGAATCAGCAAAGTCCAAGTGAGTAGCATCTTTCAGAAAAAGAGATGTGCAAGAACAAGGGGACACAATTTGAAGATGGGGGGGTGGCTCAGGGGCAATGTGAGGAAGTATTTTTTTCACAGAGAGGGTGGTGGACACATTGAATGGCCTTCCTGAGGAGGTTGTGGGGTCAAAAACAGTGGGGGAATTCATGAATGCATTGGACAGACATAAGGCAATTCTGGTGGGGGGTAGGAAAAAATAGGCTTTTGGTTAACTAGGATCTGCAGCTTATCCACTAGGTAGGGAAATGGGCAGACTAGGTGGGCCAAGCAGTCCTTATCTGCCATCAATGTCTATGTTTCTATGACTCTTGCCCTTGTGTGGTTTAGTTCCACAGCTGTCCTTGTACTGAACCACACTGTATGGTGATTACTGTTCCCCTGTTAACCTCCTATTTGATGTTTGCAACACTGCCCCTGTTAGTGAGTACTTGGTCCAGTATTGTTCCATTACAAATGTGTTCACTCACCAGCTGCATGAGGAACACCCCTTACAGGGAGTCCAGGATGTCCCTGCTTCTAGCAGCAGCTGCAACTGGGAGGTTCCAATCTACATCAAGCAGATTCAAGTCCCCCACCAACAGCACCTCCACCTTTTATACCATCTTGCCAATAGCTTCCACCAGTACTTTATCTAACTCCTCTCCCTGTGAAATAGTGTTGTGATTTGAGTATTATGGGTTTCTATCTGCATCCAGAAGCGGGTCTGTATGTCTTGCACTATACATGGGTATCTGCGGCTGCAGAAGCCCTGAAACCACAGTGGCATCTGCTTCGCAGATAGATGCAGTGTTGTGATTTGAGTATTATGCATTTCTATCTGCAGCCAGAAGAGGGTGTATATGTCTTCCAATATGCATGGGTATTTGTGGCTGCAGAAGCACTGGCCCAGCAAGAGCATGCACTTCTGCACACAGAAGTAGTGTTGTGATTTGAGTATCATGGACTTCATTCTGCTGCCAGCAGTGGGTGTGTTTGTCTTGCTCCTTCAGAGTTCTTTTACTTGCGCACCAGGGATTTCAAGTGGGATGCACTGTAAAGGGTTGCTAATCCTCACTTAATCCACAGTCCCACAACACAGCACCACTCCAATCCAGGTATTCAAAGACGCTGCGTGGCCACTATTTTCAACAATCTTTTAGTTTTATTTAAAATTATAAAACATGCAGTGGTTACAGCAATATTATCCACCTCTGCTCACACTAGCCCCAGCACTTCAGCCTAAGCCTTCCTCAGGGGGTGTGGCTTTTGGATGTAACATCATTCAATTTATTGGTTGATGCTGATGACATCATGAATTTCATAGTGTTACTCATACATCCTCAATTTCAAGATTTTGAAAGGAACAATACACTTATACTGAATCCATTCATGATCCTCTATTACTTACTATTGTTCTTACTTCCTAACACAGTGATGTATATCAAATTAACCTAATAAAACAAACACAAAAAATTTGAATACCTGGATTGGAGTGGTGCTGTGTTGTGGGACTGTGCTGTGTTTGCCTTGCAGTGTGCATGTGTATCTGTGGCTGCAGAAGTGCTGGACCCTGATGATGGATGCCGTAGGTGTCATCTAGAAGCATTTGTATGTTGATTGTCTTACCTGATGATGGCAGTCTGTAGTTGCTTATGTGATCTTGTCCTTTTGCTGGAGTGGGGCAGGGTTGGGAACCCTAACATCTCATTTGCCTCTATATATCAAAAAAAGCTACACCAGTTTACTAGGTAGTTTTTTTTTTAATTAAAGCATCACAAGTACGGAAATGCAACATTAGTGTTTTTTCAGTACCAGCTCCACCTATCCAGTTTACACAGTGTTGCAGAAAGCAGCAATGTAGTATTTTTCTGGTCATCAATACAGCAGTGCTGCTGGGTAGGAATGGTATAGGTTTGTACATACACAAGCTGGTGAGAATGTCGGCTATTTTCTATCAGTGCCTCTGTTTACTGGCCCTAAGAATGTCAGAGACCAAGACTGTCTGTTTTCTGTAATAAGCATTTATACTGGGCCATACATACTATTGTACTTTTGAGCTAAGAGCTTCATTTGCTAACCAAAGGACTAAAGGACCTTGACCTAGCAGTTTTCTTTGCTTTTGTCAATCATCAGTGGCAGTACTATTATTTTAGTGCAACCAATAAGCACAGTAAAAAATTAAAATGTCTTTTAATTGGGTGGGCCCAGAACTGCCATTCATTCTTTTTATACCTATGTCTGAATTTGTTGATCAGGAGTATTTTTCTTGCAGTAAACCAGCTGTTGAGAAGATACATAAAAGCAAAATATGTATTAGGGATGGGTGCAAGATGACTGAATGAAATGTGTATGTGCATTTAATCATAGGATACAGTAAGATGTACAGTATATTTAAAACTGACAAAAGTTATCCATGTAACCTGCCTATTAGCATAAGCGTCACTAGTTTAATCCTTTCTTTAGCAATGTGCACTGGTTTTGCATTGAACAGTTAATGTTCTAGCCTGTTTTCATAAATGTAAAGAATGTGACTCCCATTTTACTTTTCTGCCTAGTGACAAGTTGTTTCCCCCGTGCTAGCACGGCCTGTACTAATTGGTGTAACCTTTACCAGGTACTTTGCCTCTCCCAGGCTTACAAAAGGGACCATAGTTCAAGCAAAAAAAGCAGTTCCTGAGCTCTTAAGTTGCACTTTCAGAACTATAGCCTTCAGGGCTTGGGTACATAAGGGTGCATTTTCCCCAACTGTTTCTGGTCAGAGGGGGCTTGCAGGCCCAGGATGGTAACAGGGTTCAGGGTCTGGGTGGAACTGGCTCCCTCTGATATGGATCTCAGGAGGCCTTGATCCCTCCCAAGGTCAAGGGATTGGGTCAGCATGGTAAACCAGGAAGTCAGATTTGTGCTTGTAACAGGTGTAGCGTTCAGGTGCAGTCTAGAGACTGCTAGCAAATTAATCAACAGAACACAACAAAGATTCAACATATTCAGGAGGTGTTTAAAAGCTTCCACTGTGTAGGAAATAACACAGTCCAAACACTTTGGCAAAGTGTAGATTAGAGCAAAATTTATTACAAAGAAGCACAGTAGTACATGACTCACTGTTTAAGTGCCCCAGCACCTTGGTCTATCGATCTTCATTGGGGGTTGGCTCTAGAGCTGAAAGCCCCACCTCAAATACACTGTCACAGGCACTGATCAAACCTGATTGGTAAGCCAGCCAGGTGGCACTGAGGGTTGAGGTGCTGGACGCCACACCTCACATCACGCTGGCGACCCGTGTTCGGATACGAGCCCAGGCCGCCAGAGGTTGGCAGGGGAGGGATAGGATCGAGCATCTAGTGGACTGCTTTCCTATCCCAGGGAGGGATCCAGGGAACCACCACTCTGTAGTGGCCTCCGGTGACAACCGGGGGCAATATCAGAGTGATGGCAGCAAGGGGGCAGAGTGGGCAGATGTCGGCACGTTGTGCCTCAAGACGTCATTGCACGTCCACTCTGCAAGGGGTGAAAAATAGATGGAAACATGGTGGAGTGATGATCTCGGTGGCTGATGGCCATGACCGGCGCCCCCCTGTTCCTGAGAGGATCCTGCCACAGAGTGCATGAGCGACTATGGCCAGCTCAGTGGGGGTGCCAGACTGGGCTTGGGGGGGTGCGGATGCTGGCGGCCGGAGATCTCGGGGATCCACGCCGCTAAGGAGGAGTATAAAGAAAAATACAATAAAATAAAAAAGCCCGATTGGCAGTATCAGCTAACAAATGAGTGCACTGTGGCCAGTGGCTTATGTAGGTTCCAAACCCATTCCACCTGAAATTAGAACATGCTGACAAAAATCACAAAGTGTGTAACATTGATGTATAAAGACGTGACGTTACAAAGGTAAAACAAGTACAAAATAAGTTTTGTTGGAGAAAAGTTGAAATTGTTTAACCAGGAAAGGTACACTAAGCTGAAGCTTGTTTCCAAGTGCAATCTGGGAGCATAAAAAAGTTAAGTGACTTGCTTAGGGTCACACAGTATACAAATGGAGACTGTGGGATTCAAACCCAGGTCTCCAAGTTTCAAGCTCAGAGCCCTAAACCACTATGCTATACTGCTTACAGGGATATTAAAGAACAATTATCATCAGATGCTAAGGTCTCCAAATATAAAGGATACAGATTGCAAGATCCAGGATGTGGTTTGCAGGTGAGTCCATACCCTACTTTTCTATCTGCTATTCAAGTTTTTAGGGGATCAGCTGCCAAATGCTGGTGTGCTGTTCCACCATACCTAGATAAAGGATAATAAAACAAATGGTAAAGTTATCCCTCTCATTTTGTGATAACATCTCATTTCTGACATTTTTATTAATACATTTGATTGAAAATATTTTATGAAGAAAAATAACTGGCTAGTGGCTACCATGTATATAAACAATTATCTCAACATTTTAAAAGAAAAAGAGAAACTTTTTAGTAATAAAAGCAAATAAGGGACTATAGCACAAAAATTAAAATACATTACTTATGCTTTTTACACTTCTGTACATATATTAATGGACTGATTATTGATTTCATAAAAAAAAAAATCACAATGTGTGAATAGGACCCATAACATTGGTTTCGTGTTTCCCGTTAAATTTTCATAAAGATGGTTTGAAGTCACAGTCTTCATTTAGACCTTTTGGCTTCAAGCTTTCAGGTGTAAAAATCCTGAAGGTCTCATACTGCAACAACTTTTTCAATCTATCCAGGCAGAGGAACTCAGAAATAGGTTCCTACATAGGGGATACAATAGAGATCAAGAATACAGAATACAAGGGTACAGTCCTGCTGGCAGCAACTGTCGGAGGTCTGTGACTTTTGCTTTGTGTAATTCTTTGTATTTTAGTACTTTTTCTCCTTGTATACCCCAGTGTTTCTTTGATGTTGCCTCACTATGTTATTTGCTGCTGACTATGTATGCGTATGTGTGATATACATCTGTAGAAAGAAAATATATTTTCTACATTTGGGTCAGCCTAAATGATGTTAACTGGGATTTACTCCACAAACCTCTGAGTGCACACTGGTGATTTTGGTATTGGTGTTTAGCTATTCACATGGTCTAGCCAACTTGTTGGTGTGCACCGACCCTGATCTGATGCGCTAACTCATATTTATTCCTTTGCAATTTTGTTGGTGGCTCACCCTGAAAGAGGTCTACCAGATTGTGTCTGCACCACTGTCCAATTCACCAGCAAAGAAGAAAGCATGACGCTACATGGCAGAAGAACCAAGGCCAAAAGAACAGTTCAAGAGCAAGGGCTTGAGGAATATCAGTGCAGGATGTAGTGCCATGCCATTTGTACTCGAGGGAAAAGGGAAAGGATGCAGTGAGCCATGGCAAGCCTCATAATGTGAGTAGATGCAGCTGTGACTCTGAACCCATAGGAAAGGAACTAGGTGCAGTGGCCGAATGTTCCTACTATAGTACTGAAAAGTCCTGTCTGGGCACCATGACCCATCACAAGAGGGTATACCCCTCCTGTGGTAACCTCCACTAAAGGCAATCAGTAAAATGTGTGCCTTTAAGAGGAACTAGCCCAGTCCTTTTGACTTTCATGCATAAATTACCCCTTCTTGCATTAATTCTGGAATTGTATTTTATTACTATCCGCTGCAATTAGTTTTTGCATTCTGAGCTGCTAAAGACTGCAGGGTGTACCAGAGCTTCTATAGCAAGCCTGGTGTTGCTGTGGGCCCATGGTTGTACTGCTGACTTCACTGTAGGACAGAGTCAATTTCACAAAAAAAAAACACTGACAAGGCATTTGGATTTTGGCATAATGCAATGCTAACAGGGTGTCTTGGGGAAGAGGAAACACAGTATGTACACTGAATACTGGTAGGTTTCCCTTGCAGCATTGTAATAACTGCATGGTACTGCACAGTGTGAGTCACTCCTCTATCCTACAGTGATGCCGTCAGAAGCTAGCAGCTCAGCAGCTGAACAGCAAAGGCAAGTGCAGCAGGGCTCAAAAACAAATTCAAAGGGGGCATGGCCTGGCTGTTCTGAAGATGGCTGCCTGATTCTACATCTCCCTGGGTCTACCAACTATCATCATCCATCCAACAGCTCCCAGACAATCTACCTTCGCCAACACCTGAGATCTTACTCTACGCACATCACAGATCAGTTCTGGTACAGTATCTTTACTGCCTCACAATTATAGAACTTGCTAGCAACAGCTACTCAGCTTCTCTATTAAGGCCTGCAATCATGGCAGACCAATCTCTACATAACAGTTCTCTTAACAGAGTGGAGTCAATGTTCCAGCAGCTAATAAGTGAGATCAACGATTTAAAAATTACCTCAAAACAAAATGTCACTAATATGCAGGTACTTGATCAAAAAATCAATGCTACTGATGTAAAAGCTACTCAAAATGAAAATTCCATCAACGTATTGCAGGCTACCATTAGGGAACAGGACAGAGTTATCAGGAGCCTTCAGGACAAAATAGATGATACTGAAAACAGAAATAGACGTAACAATCTCAGATTTCTGGGTTTTCCTGAAGGTGTTGAACTCGGAGATACCAGTGCTCTTCTAACACATGTACTTCCATCCTTGCTTAAATTACCATCCGCCAACACCTCACTATCGAGAGATCTCACCACACCTTAAACCCAAGGCCTGGACCCGACCAGAAACCCAGGCCCATCATCGCCAGATTTCTAAACCACGCACACACTGAACTGATTCTTTAAAAAGCTAGAAAACTAGGTGCATTTACTTGGCAGGAACACAGAATCCTAATTTTGGAGACTATTCTAAAGAATTATCTACCAAACAAATAGCTTATAACCCCATTAAGATGATCCTTCATCAGCGTGGCATTAAGTTCACACTGTGTTAACCTGCGACAATGCGTTTATTTTTGGAAGACTCAATCAGAGATTTCAGCACCCCAGAAGCTCTGTCAGAGTTCCTAAATGTGCTACAGCCTACACTTACATCATCCTGTGATGGTATTGCAGCTCGCTCCTGCTCCAGCCCAAATACTCTACAATCAGAAAGTCTTACCCCTCCTGCTGAAATTAGTCTCCGGGTCCCAGAGAAACCTGCAACTACCATGTCTGCCACCGCAGCTCCTGCACAAATCTCTGCACGCTTACAGGGAAAAATGTCATCAAACTCTCTGCATGCTAAAAATACATGCTGTTCAAGCAACATCTCTCCTATGCCTCCTCCTCAAGTGGAACATCACATTAGCTTCTCCACTCCTCTTACCCCTTTAAACAAATTTTCCCCGCTTCAAGAAGATCTGCACTCATTTCTGGAGAATCTGCGCGAGACTGAATCGGATTCATTAACTAAAGACCCAAAGAATCTCCCAACGGATAACAACTCTCCCGATTCTTCTTGGGCCGAACTTGTGACCAGATCCCCCTTTAATTGTACCAAACCACCCAAAAAGAAAAGGAGAGGAAAATTGAAGAACAACGCAACCAAGGCTGTTTCTAAAGCCCAAAATCGTAACAAACATTAAATATCTCATAAATGGATGAGGCACATTATATTCTTCCCGGAATCCCTCTTTCAGCTCAACAACTTACTTGAACCCTCCAGTGTTTCAGCTGCATAGTGTAATCCCTATCGCACCCAACCAGTTTGGAATACTCAGTGCGGTAAACTGCGATTGCTACTGAGGGGTTGTTTTTGCTATTGTCTGTGTGAGGTGATTAAGTCCTTACTGCATTGACTTACTCTATGTGGAAACCAACTCTTATGCAGTAAATAATTACAAATTTTAAACGTTTCTCCCCAGGTAACTCTGTGTTGTGCCAGATGTTAGTTTGTTAAATGCTGTACATATATTATTTTCTAAAGCCTTGGCACCACTGTGTGGTCAGGCGCTATTTATACATACTGTCAGTGTTTTTTTTTTCCTCTCTCTCCCTATACTATATTTAGTGTGCCCTTTGCCCCAATTATTAAGGTATTTTGTCACATAAATGCTGACATTTTAAATGCAGAGGATGTTTAAACAAATACTTTACCATCATTTACTTATTTATCCATCACTTATTATTCGCATCAGTGTAGGTATATAGAGCATCAGGAGTATTCTTAGTATATATTATAGACTTTGCATCAAGAAACTCCCCAATTATTTCTATGCAATGATCTTCCCCCTTTCATATTATTTTTCACCCCACTTTACCTTACTTCTTCTTCTACTTTCCTGATATACCAGTACCTTAAAAGCACTTATTTATGCATTACTTGGTCCCTTATATCGTTCCCAAATTTTTGTTGCAGGCTATATTCAAAGCTACTGTACTTCATTACTTTAATTACAATGCCATAATCAATATCATAGCACAGTTATTCTCGAAGTCTTCACTCCTTGCATATAATGATACTTCTGAATACCCTCATAGTTGAGGATCACCAGACCTTTTAGTAGACCTGGTAACCCCACTATATGAAACTACTTCCTCTCTCTTTTTAGGCAATGTTCGAGTTATGTGCTATCATCAGTGTCAAACTTATGCATAACACATACAGAACCTTGAAGCCTGAAATATTCTGAACCTTCACAGTTACAATTATTGCTAGTAATGACTAGTCATTCGGATCCATAAAGTTAATTCTCTCAATCTCCACATTATTTGAATTTATCAAATTGATCCTATAATACGCTGATGCCTTATAGATCTATATTATATGCTCCATTTTACAGTCTCTTTTGATTCCTCACATTTGTTTGATCTGCCTCCACACAACATTTAAATATCTCGGTATGAATATAGTTTATGTGGACTAATGCACATCGGGCAACCTCCAGTCTGGCTCACACTGTTTTAACATCATGCTTCATCATGTTGGCATACTTTCTTTATTATTGAACTTATTTATCATGGTTCAAGCTAATTTACTATGTTTGGAGCTTAATACTAATTAGTAATTATCCTTTATACTTTGGAAGGATGATGTTTTGGTTCGTCCCAGGGCAATGCTCTAATTACCTTAGTACAAGTCTCAATTACAATTTTTAGAATACTGTCGTACACAGTTTAGTATCTTAAGATCACAGTGTGATACTTCGTCTTGAGGTTTACTAACTACTTTACATGCCTAGCAGTGTAGGGTGAGAGTCTTGGTGTATACACCGACTCTTATCGCTCTGCACTTCATAAAGTTTTCAAATTAATACTCTCTTTACTGAATTATATTAACGTTTTCTGGTTCTAATGTTTATCTACTCAATATCCTTTTCTCTATACTCTCTCTCTGCAAGACACAATGAATATAAATATTCAAATCTCCTGAATCCATACAATTTAATAGCCCTGTATACATTTGTTTACTATATCTATTTCCCTTTTGAATCTGCGACATCCTCCAACTTATTTGTTTTGAGTTCCTCATTCCTATTTGTAACTAACTACTTTATCTCTCAGAACCATGAGTGATCTAATCTTACATTCATGGAATGTCAAGGGACTCAATTTGTCTTGTAAGTGCAAGCAAGTACTTACTTATCTTAAGAAATATAAAACACATATTGCTTTCTTACAAGAAACTAAACTTTTACAAGAAGATGTTGACAGACTTAAAAAGGACTGGGTCAGTCACGTATATGCGTCCTCGTCTTCATCAAAAAAAAGGTGGGGTTGCTATCTTAATATATAAATCTCTTAATTGGTCCCCCATAAAAATTATCATGGACTCAGATGGTAGGTGGATTATAGCTCTATTAAACTCCACCGCAGGTCTACTTATGTTAGTTAATGTCTATGCACCCAACTCTGACTCGCCTGTTTTTTTCCATAACCTGTCTCAACAAATTATGATCAATAATAACAACAATTCACCTATCCTTATTGGTGGAGACTTTAATTTAGCACTAGAGGCATATTTAGACAGAAGTAATTCATCATATGATGCCCAGCCCCAAAGTATTAATGCTCTATCAATGCTTATGAAGGATTTGGGTCTCTCTGACATTTGGAGACTACATCATCCTAGACAACGAGGTTATATTTTTTATTCCTCTTTACATAGATCTTATAGTTGAATTGATTACTGGTTCTCTTCTCCCCTTATTACTGAAAAAACTATTGATACAGCAATTCTTCCTATTGTTATATCAGATCATTCCCCTATAAGTTTACATCTACTCTGGGGCCCACCCTCTTCTAAATCCCCATCTTGGCATCTAGACCCTCTTTTACTGACAGACCCAGAATTCATCCCTTGGATTAAAACCCAGATTCAAGATTTCCTTTCTGTTAATGGCGCTCCTGACATATCTCAAGGTACTATCTGGGAAGCATTAAAAGCCACTATCAGAGGCAAGATTATTAGTTATGCAGTGCATAGAAAGAAATTAAGAGAACAACAATTAGCCAATCTAGAAAAATCCCTTAATGACAAACAAACCCAATATTAGAAATTAAAAAAACCCAACCATAACTCAGAACTTCATCTGGAGATTCTGCAATTAAGAATTAAAATTAACAAATTGATATCCAGGAAAGCTGAACTTGCCCTTTTAAGGCTCAAACACCACTATTGAGAACAAGGGGATAAATGTGGGAAGTTACTCTTATATCAGCTTAAAACTCAACAGATGCAGAGACATATCGCAGGCCTAAGGGATCCATCAGGTCAGACCCACACAGACAATCCTTCAGTCAATCGCATTATGCAATCTTTTTATCATCAACTATACTCGCATCAAAACACCACGAATCCCAACCTAATACAACACTTCTTGGAAAAATTGCATCTACCCCACCTTTCCCCTCAGGACATGGCTATGCTCGATAAACCATTTACTCTACAAGAGATCCAAACAGCACTATCTTCCTTAAAAAAATGGTCAATCACCCGGTAGTGACGGTTTCCCTGTTGATTTCTATAAAACCTTATCCGACACTCTTTGTCCAGTATTATTTAATGTCTTCCTGGAAGCAATCTCTAAAAATAAACTCCCCTACACAATGATTGAAGCCATTATAACAGTCTTGCCAAAAAAAGACAAGGATCCCTTTCTCCCTTCAAACTACAGAACGATATCGCTAATTAACACAGACGGCAAAATCTTCGCCAAATTATTAACTCTCAGTTTAGAATCTTTAATGACTTAACTCATCCATACCTCCCAATCCAGATTTATCAAGAATAGAAATAGTTCTAATCATCTTCGCTCACTATTTAACTTAATCCACAAAGCAAAAACTCTTAAAACACCCCTGCAGCTGCAATCGCCATTGACTTTGAGAAAGCATTTGACTCTCTCAATTGGGAATATTTATACCAGGTCTTATCTCATTTTGGTATTACTAATAATTTTTGTGCATGGATTCAATTGCTGTACACTTCCCCTTCAGCTCGAGTTCTCACCAATTCCACTCTGTCCCCCTCCTTTTACTTAGCAAGAGGCAACAGACAAGGATGCCCCTTATCACCTTCCTTGTTTATACTAGCCATGGAACCCCCCCCTCTGCATCCCTACGTCAATTATGTACAATCAAAGGCATCCCTATTGGTAACTCTCACTACACCTCACTCTAGCATGCAGATGATCTCCTCATTTTACTAGAAAATCTCGAAAACTCCAGGCAACCTCTAGTTAAACTACTGAACAAATTCACCTCCGTCTCTGGACTAGCTCTAAATCTTAACAAATCTGAAACGCTACCATTGAATGCCCTTTGCAGACCCTTCATGAACAACTCACTGGGCTTTTGCTGTGCTCCCCAAGGTATATCTTATCTAGGTATTCGGATCACCCCAACATTAGATAAATTATGGGATGCTAGTCTTTCTCCTCTGTTAATCAGCATCAAATCAACACTTGACAGATGTAAGCTGCTTAAACTCTCTTTTAACAGGAAAATTTCCACTATTAAAATGTTAATAGCTACTAAAATACTATACCTTTTTCCCAATATCCCTTTGTATTTCCTTCTAGTTTCCTTACCAAAATAGATAAAATAGTTGGCAACTTTATTTGGGAAGGCAAAATCCCTAGGTTTAGCCGCAACCAACTTCGTTCCCATTGGTCAAAAGGCTGTTTTGGTCTTCTTTGGTTTCAAGCCTACTTATGGGCCTTTCGTACATCTCAAACTATCAAATGGTTTAATAAACCCAATATCCAATCACCTTTATGGGTCACTATGGAAGCATCTTTATGTTCTGGAAATGTGGCTACTTCCTTCCTTTATAATCCCCTTTCCCTTCCCTCTACTTTAAAGTCTCACCCCACCATAGCTGCATCTATACTCTACTGGAAAATAATTCACAAGCACCTTAAATCAAACCCCAAACCCTTAGCTTATACACCCATCTGGGGTAACCACCATATATTTCTCGATAATCACCCAATTTTCTGTCATACCTGGAAAAACAGGGGTGTTTTCTTCTTGCAAGATATACTTGAACCTCAGATGTTAAAATTAAAATCTTATACTGACCTATGTGTCTTATGGAATCTTCCCCGTCAGGATTTTTGGAAATATCTATAGCTCTGTATGGCATGCAACTCTTACCTCACACCTTTTTCTACTAATTCTCTGTATGATAAGTACATTTCTAAATGGGTAAAAACAGCATCCAATTTGAATAGCACTATTTACAAAGATATTAGAGATACACTTCCTGACTATTCCATTAATGCAAAAAACAAATGGAGTATTTTGCTACAATGTAATATAACCAATGCACAATGGTACAGGTATTGGCTTTCCTGTCACAAATCTTTCAGTGATAAATGTAGCTTTCTTATTCAAACCAAAATCCTGCACTTGTGGTACAGAACCCCTGCTGTATTACAAAAAATGGGCTTAATGAACAATAACAATTACTGGCGCTGCAACTCCCCCAGTGGAGATTTATTGCATATTTTATGGTATTGTCCCCTCATACAAAAGCTTTGGCACCATACTCACAGATTTGCAATGAAAGTGATTGGTCAACCTTTTGCATTGGACCCTAAACATTGCATTCTTGGCATTTTTAATTACCACTCCTGCAAAATCTCCTATTCATAGAACAGATGGTTAAACATACTTTTCCTTCAGGTTAAACGCATAATACTTATGCATTGGAGATCTAACATAATCCCTACTCTTCCCGATATCCTCAAACAATTATCTCAATATGCCTCCCTTGACTGTATGACATATATTTCTTCTGACTGACTCATGATATATAATAATTGTTGGCAGGGCTTTTTTAATTTTCTGGAATCATCTAAATCTTCCAACACCAATCTATGGACTTAATATATACTGCTTTTTTCTCCTTCTACTAACCCCCCACAGATATCTCATTGTAGTCTCACTTTCCTGTCCCCTTTTTCTATTGCTCCCTCCTTTTTATGTTGATTGTGCGCATACACAAGAAACATGTTGCGTCAGCTTTCTCCAGAAGCAGGTTGTGGAGGCGTGGCACTGTTGTGCCCAATGCCCCCACAGCCTGCAAAGGCTTGCCCTCTTCTTATCATGTTGTGGCATGCTGACACTAGTTCAGCCAGCATGCCACAACTTTCTTAAAATCAGCCACTGTAATCAGCCGTCATTGCAGCGCTGGCCATCCGCTGCAATGAGGGAGCGACTCATCATTGCAGGGCGGGATGTAGGATCTCTGATATTGTTTGTGAACATGGCGGTGGCTTGCTGCCATATTCACAAACAATATCTAACCCCCCCATGTTTATTTGCCAATGGGGGAGCACACTCCCCGTCGGCATAATGTAACACCTCCCCCCCATTTAATTGTGTGCTGACGGGTGCCCAATCCCATCGGCAGAAAGGAATTCCCCATCTCCTTTTGTTGTTTGCCGACGGGGTGCCCAATCCCCATCGGCAGAAATAAATCCTCCCTTTGTTGTTTGCTGACAGGTGCCCAACTTCGCCGGCTACAGCTATCCCAGACTCCAGTGGCACACTGGGAGCCCACCCCAGCATGCCACATGCCCTGTAATGTTGAAAGTGGTCCCGAACGCTTTCTTTGTTTTGTTGTACCTGAAAGGAAACGGTCCTCAGTACCCCCGCCCCCTCCCACAACCCGCACTTCCACCCACTGCGCACTCCAGCCTCCCACACCCCCATGTTTACCTCCGAGCTCACGTGATGATCTTCGCTGGACCGGGAACACGTCTGCACTCTTCAAAGCCGACCGCGAACTGAGGAAATGCCGGTAAGCTGTATAATGTAATGAATAGGGTTTTTTCAACTTTAGTGCATATCTCTGGCATATTTGGGAATTTTTTCACCAAATTTTCAACATGGGGTTTTTGGGACCCCTCCTCATGAATTCTTGAACTGTCATGGCATTAATCAGCGCTGAAAGGTGGTTTCGCGGTCACTGCATGGAATCACCCTTCAGGGCCAATTAATGAAACGACAGTGCCAGTGTTCATGAGGTGTGCTCTCAAAAAGCCAATGTTGCAAATTTGGTGGGAAAAATCCAAAAAACGACTGTTTTATGAGCGTGCGTTGTGCAGTTGCTACGCATGCTCGTAACTTCATGAATTTGCAATATTTTCAGGCCAGATTTTCAGCATTGGCATTTTGTCACACCTCCTTGTGAGCAGTACAGCTGTCATTGTTCACATCCTGGCCGAAATGTGTTTTCGCACTTCCTTCACAGAATAGCGTGGTCGCTGTGGGAAATCAGTGTTCGGGACAGATTAAGAAAATGACAATGATACTGTTCATGAGCAGAGGTCCTAAAATGCCTATGTTGAAAACTTGGTAATGCTACTCCATAAATGATCTGTAGCATGAGCGGCATGCTGTATTAAGTTGGCACGCATGCTCAGAATTTCAATGAATTTATAATATTACTCCAGATTTTCAACATTGCCATTTTCCCAGATTCCATTTATGAACAGTATAGCTGTCATTTTTCCCATCCTGGCCAAAATGTGTTTTCGCAGTTCCGGCACAGAATAGAGCGGTCGCTGTGGGAAATCACTGTTCGGGACAGATTAAGAAAATGACAATGATACTGTTCATGAGCAGAGGTCCTAAAATGCCTATGTTGAAAATTTGGTGATGATAGCCCATCAATTGACAGTGTTACAAGTGTGCGTTGCGCACTTTCCACGCACCCTTGTAACTTCGCTGATTTGTAATATTGTCACACCAGATTTTCAACAGTGGCATTTTTTCACACCTCCTCATAAGCAGTACAGCTGTCATTTTTCACATCCTGACTGAAATGTGTTTTCACAGTTCCGGCACAGAATAACATGGTCACTGTGGGAAACCAGTGTTCGGGACAGATTAAGAAAATGACAGTGGCACTGTTCATGAGCAGAGGTCTTAAAATCCCTATGTTGAAAATTTGGTGACGAAACTCCATAACATGACTGTGTTACAAGCGTGCATTGAACTGTTTCCATGCACCCTTGTAACTTCGCAAATTTGTAATATTGTCATGCCACATTTTCAACAGTGGCATTTTTTCACACCTCCTTATGAACACTACAGCTGTCATTTTTCACATCCTGGCTAAAATATGTTTTTGCACTCCTGCCGGAGAATAACACGGTCACTCTAGGAAATCAGTGTTTGGGACAGATTAAGATCGACGAGTGAAAGGGGCGAGTGACCGAGCTCAACTGAGCTCTGTTGGAACTGCTGCGGATTTGTTTGTGGGCTGACAAAGGCCCCAACACAAGAGCCCAGTACAAAAGGGCAGCCTGCAGCACTGGGAGAAACACAGCAAGAGAGCGACTGAAGGAGGGGGAGTGAGCGAACTCACCAAAGTGCTGTCAGGACTGCTGCAGATTTCTTTGTGGGCAGAAAAAGGTGTCAATGCAGGCAGGGGCCCAATACAAAAGGCTAGCCTGCAGTGGTCGGAGAAACTGGTACGAGTGAGTGAGACAGGGGGACTTAGTGAGCTCAATGGAGCTCTATCAGGACTGCTGCGGATTTCTTTGTGGGCAGAAAAAGGCGCCAATGCAGGCAGGAGTACCGTACAAAAGGGCAGCTTGCAGCGCCAGGACAAACAGAATGAGCGCATGACAGAGAGGGAAGGAGACTGAGCAGCCTCAACGGAGCTCTGTCGGGACAGCTGTGGATTTCTTTGTGGACAGACAAAGGTGCCAATGCAGCCAGGAGCCCCATACAAAAGCGTAGTCTGCAACGCCAAGAGAAACAGAATGAGCGAGTGACAGAGCGGTAGTGAGCGAGCTCAACGGAGCTCTGTTGTGACTGCTGGGTGGATTTTTGTGGGCAGAAAATGCAACAACGCAGGCAGAAGCCCAGTACAAAAGGCCAGCTTGCAGCGCCAGCAGAAACGGAATGCGTGAGTGACAGAGAGGGAGTGAACGAGCTCAATGGAGCTGTGTCAGGACTCCTTCAGATCTCTTTCTGGCCAGAAAAAGCCGCCAATGCAGGCAGAAGCCCAGTACAAAAGGGCAGCCTGCAGTGCCAGGAGACACAAAACGAGCGAGTGAGGGAGGGGGAGTCAGTGAGCTCAACGGAGGTCTGTTGGGACTGCTGCAGATTTGTTTGTGGGCAGAAAAAGGCAGTAATGCTCGCAGGTGCACAGTACAAAAAGGCACCCTGCAGTGGCAGGAAAACCAGAATGAGCAAGTGAGTGAGCTCAGCGGAGCTGTATTGTAACTGCTGCATGTTTCTTTGTGGGCATAAGAAGGCAGCAACACAGGCAGAAGCCCAGTAGACAAGGGCAGCCTGCAGCACCAGCAGAAATGGAATGAGTGAGTGAGAGAATGGGAGTGAGCGAGCTCAATGGAGTTTTGTCGGGACTGCTGCAGATTTCTTTGTGGGCAGAAAAAGGCGCCAACAGAGGCAGCAGTCTAGTACAAAAGGGCAGCCTGCAGCACTAGGAGAACCAGAAGGAGTGAGTGAGACAGGGGAGTGAGCAACCTCGACGGAGCTGTGTCAGGACAGCTGTGGATTTCTTTGTGGGAAGAAAAAGCCACCAACAGGCAGGAGTCCAGTACAAAAGGGCAGCCTGCAGTGCCAGGAGAAACAGAATGAGCGAGTGAGAGAGGGGGAGTGAGCCATCTCAATGGAGCTCTGTCGGGACAGCTGCAGATTTCTTCCTTGGCAGAACAAGGTGCCAATGCAGGCAGCAGCCCCGTACAAAAGAGCAGCCTGCAGCACCGGGACAAACAGACTGAGCCAGTGACAGAGGTCCACTGAGCGAGCTCAGCAGACCAACGCAATCAACATTCGGCATTGACAAATGCTTGTTTTTCTTCCCACTTCTCTCATACATCCCTCTTTTCTTGTATACTGTCTTTAGATGTTTCGTAGCTATTCCACAATCCTCCTACGTATGTTTTTGCAACATCATATGTGATTATATAACATCATAATGTAAACCATGTATATTCATACTGCCTGTCTCAGGGCTACAACAACATCAAGCCTACCTTAATCACGTGACTTGCATTGTTTGCTCTAATTTTGAATTACAAGCTCTTTATATTAATATTGAGTAGTGTACCAATTATATGCTGCCTTAACTTTTCTATAAAATCTCACAGTGTATTGTATTGTAAGACGTTTGTCAGTACATCTTATGAAAACCTTAATAAAAAGTTTAACTACAAAAAAAAAAAAAATTCAAATTATGGAAGGCAGAGTAAACCTTGGCCAAAAATAACAAATGCACACACCTTTTCAGGTCTAGTACTGCATATGATGACTACAGACTATAACTTTTTGGACCATCATGAAAGTTCCTCTTTAATGGGCACGGGTATATTCCATGGA
The DNA here is from genome assembly GCA_016271365.2 of Neoceratodus forsteri. NCBI lineage: Eukaryota > Metazoa > Chordata > Ceratodontiformes > Ceratodontidae > Neoceratodus > Neoceratodus forsteri. The sequence goes on along the minus strand of CM057455.1, from coordinate 302,838,721 downwards.
TACATCCCATGGCCTGCCCCTCCATGACTGCGAGTGCCATTCATAAATTGATGACTTGTGTTACTGAGTTTTGTGTGTAAATATGTGTTTTTGATTCTAAATTATAGCTGTGGCTTTGTAGTCCAGGACTTGTGCACATGCAGAATATTGATGATTAATAATGCTGATGAGAACTGAGCCATTGGTGGTGTATCTGTTAGTGCTTCAGAGATGTAACCCCGACACACACACACACACCAATCTGGCATCTGCATAGGCTGTGTAAGTAAAGTTCTGGTGTTTTGCAAGTAAGTTTGAAGTCTCACATGGCATGCCTTATGTCCCTTTTTTTATACTGAAAATGGAATAGAGTTGAACTGCTTAAAGTACCTGAATGCAAATTGCAAATGAAGTTCAAGATTTTATGTTAGAGTAAATTATCCCGTTTCAAGTTGCCTTGTTAGGATCAGATTGTACAGTGTGAAGCAATAATTAATTAAATTTTTTTGACCAACCAAGGGTGGCTCCATTTGGCCCAAGAGCAAGGGTGAGAAGAAGAGGTCAAGAGTTTCTGGCCAACCTTGGGGGGCGGGGGCTGAACCTATCGAACGCGTCTTGACTGGCACTGTACAAGGGCATTTGAAAAAGAAGATGGCAAGTGGTTTCACTGAAAGGTTATAGTGTATTGTGGACAGAGCAGTTTCCCTAGTGTGGTTTAGAGACATTTATAGCTAGTGCCCAGTGAGCCACTAAGTTGTGGAGAAAAGCCAGTTCTGGGAAAACAGTATCAGAGTGGTGGCTCCTTTCATTGCGTAAAATTTGCAAAAACTTTGCTTATGCCAGGCATTCACCTTGAATGATGAGTAATTTTTTTTAACAATTAATCACCAGTGATGGTGCCACACTGTGTTTCATACATACTAAGGAGTCCATCCACAATTGGTTCCAGGTCCCACTACACATGTGGAGGGCTGGAAAAAGCTGTGGAGTTGTCCCCTTCCTGGAGGATGCACACTAACAGGGCACTCCATGGCATCTACAAAGCTGCATGTGTGCCCACTCCACACCCAATTCCAAGAAGCTCACTTGGCTATGCAGGAGGTTGGGATGGGGGCAAGACAGGGAGGGCAGATATGCAAAAAAATCCAGTGCACACATCGAGAGGTCACAGTAAAAACATGCTTTATTAGAGTCAAACTAGCGTGTTTTTACCATGACCTCTTGTTGTGTGTGCTGGATTATTCTGTAATTCCTTTAGGCTTGTACAAGGATCTGGCAGCACTGTTACGAGCATTTTTCAGTGCACCAGTGTTTTTTATTTATTTTTTTGCCAAGGCTGATATGCACCCCATTCCTGAACTGGGATCCACTGAGCGATCAGCCAATGGATGGGGTGGAGGCTACCCAGCCCTAAAGACTGCAGTAGTGACTATGTGTACTCCTTCACTCGGTCACTACTTTGTTTCCTGGGCCCAATCCCCCCCCCCTGCCCTGACCCCCAGCCCTGAGAGCCTCTATGGTGGGCTGGGGCAGTACCCACACCGGCTGGAAACTGTTGGAGTAATTCTGAATTTCTGATGGGGATACAGCAGCCTTGAAGAGCTGCCATAGCCTATCTTTCCCTGCCTCCTAAGTAGGCATGGATCCACTTGTGGACTGACCCAGGCATTGTCTTGGACCAGCACTCCTCTTGCCATCCCCTGATGCCATGCACAGCTCTGCACTGATGGAGCATTGCAAGTTGGGATTGAGGATGCTATCCTGTGTGGATGGACATCAGCAGACACTGAGACACGGCCGGAATACACTTAATGTGAGGGTATCCTGGCCACCTATGTGGATCGGGCCTTAAGTTACTTTGCAATGTGCTTCTGTTCCATGAAGTCTTACTGCATGAAGCTGGGCTGCCTTCATGAACTGTGTATTCTTTGCACATCACTACTGCTAATAAATGTTTCTGCTACTTTCTTTGTATCTGTGTCTCAATCTCCATCTTCTTCCTCATCCCCCTTCTCCTCCTTCTCCTCTCTGTTCAACTCCTGCTCTACATTGTGTGCTGCCAGTTGAACAGTGGTGGAACATGTGGTAACCCTATGAGTTCCACAATGGGTTATTTTTGTTACGTGGTTAATCTGTGCAGTGTTCCGATGAGAGGCATACTGTATTTTCCATTTGAGCAGCACTAATACAGGTAGCGGTTGAGGTACACTTTGACTTTTTTTTTTTTGTGGAGCTTGGAGTAGGCACATGGGCATGTAACCTACTTACTTCATCCTCCAGTTGTTCCATTTCCTAAACAAATTATTTTTATAATTTCTGTTTGTAACTGGCACTGATACCCACCCATACAGACAAGCTCTGGCCAGATCTGATAGGGCTGTGACGAGCTGCCAAGTGACCAATGTTACACGTGAGCGTAGAAATTATTGAATGCCCAGGTGTAACTTGGCCATTTTTTGGAGGTGTTGCACCAGATTTTCAACATGGCCTTTTTGGGACCCCTCCTCATGAATAGTGCCAGTGCCATTTTGTTCATGTGTTCTGAAAGGTGATTTCGTGGAGTGACCGTGCCATTCTGTGCCACAGGTGTGAAAACACATTTTGGGCAGGATGTGAAAAATGACAGCTGTACTGTTAAAAGGAGGTGTGCAAAAATGGCAATGTAGAAAATCTGGAGTGAAAGTATTAAAAATTGGCAAAGCTAGGGCATGTGTAGAAACTTCATGACGCCGTTACAGTGATGGTTTTTTGGATTTTTTTCACCAAATTTACAACATGGTTTTTTTGGGACCCCACCTCATGAACAGTGGCACAATTGTTTTGTTAATCAGTCCTGAAAGGTGATTCCTTGCAGTGACCGTGAAATCACCTTTTGGGACCGAATAATGAAGTGACAGTGACACTGTTCATGAGATGGGGTCCCAAGAACCCCATGTTGAAAATTTGGGGCCAAAATTCCAAAAAATGGCTGATTTATCAACTTAAGTTGAAAATCCTACTGAATGCCATTATAGCACGCTTACCTTTGATTCTTCAGTTTGCGGTTTGGCTTTGAAGAGTGCGGTCATGTCCTGGTCCAGACAAGATGAGAGCACCGACCTCCAGAGGTAAATATGGGATAAGGGGGTTTCAGGGAGTTGGATACTCAGTGGGAGGGTGGGGATGGGGAGGAGGAACTGGGCGACGATGAGGACCATTTCTTTTTACAGGTAAAAAAAAACACACCGGGGAAGGTTTTCTTTATTTACAGGAAAATAAAATAAATAAACAAACATACATTTGGGCACACTGGGGTGGGCTCCCAGTGTGCCACATGAGTTGGGAGGGTACATGAGCCAACATAGGGACTGGGCACCCCAATGTCGGAAGGGGGGGGAAGGAAAAACAAACATCTGGGCACACTGGGGTGGGCTCCCAGTGTGCCACATGAGTTGGGGGCACATAATGCCAACACAGGATTGGGCACCCCGATGTCGGTGCGGGGCAAATATATAGATAGATACAGTTGGAAAAACTGCGGTGGGCTCCCAGTGTGCCACATGAGTTGGGGGGCTACATAATGCTGACACAGGAATTGGGGACCCTGATTTTGGTGTGGGGACAGAGAGCGAGGAGGACAGCAGCAGTGGAAGGGTTTTCTTTCTTTCCTGCCAGTGCTGGTGGTGGTGGTGATGTGACTGTGTATGCATGGCACTCACGCATGCATAGTTGCAGTGAATGCCATTTTGCCATTCACAACATGGTGGCGCCAGCAGATGTATGCATGTGCATGAGTCGTGCATGCATAGTTCTTGCCCCAGAATGTGGAAGTAACAGCTGAAATAGTGCATCTGTTATTCCGTAGCGGCCGATCGTGGAGGAGTGTTTCAAGCTCCATTGGACTTTCAGAAGGATACTTCCAAGAGTCCAATGGAAGGTTCCACGATCAGCCATTTTTAGAGCTACGATCAATCCCAAAACTGCTGTAGGCTCCACCCACAGCCCTAAAAAATGGCTAGTAAAATTATTTTATATGCTGTGCAAAGAGCTGTCAATGCCCTACTAACACTGTCATCAGAAAAGCATAAAATATGCCGAAATTTTGTTTACTGATTTTATTGAAACATATTTTCCCAGGTAAATAAGCAGAGACCAAGGAGGGTTCATTTCCAGTTGGGACCTAGAAAGGGATTAAAAGGAATTTGCAGAAGACTATGACAGAATTGTAACAAAACTGTAAGATACCAAACTACAAGAGTTACATTAGGAAAAAGGTAGCACAGACGGTGGTATAAAATATTGTGCAAGTGTGGCAGTATCCATATAGGCAAAAGAACTTACATTAGCACAGCAGACAATTCAGAGTGGCCAGTGACAATCACAGGAAAAGGGCAAGTAACAAAACATCATGTGGCAACTCCTTAATCCATTCCTTAGCATCCAAGTAGCTTAGAGTAGCACTTAGGAGGATATTAGGTTGACACATCCAGAGGTGAAAGAGTCTATAGTGAACGGAGGCTTGACCAGCACTGCACTTTCAGAATGAGGTTTGTAATCTATTGCCTGTTTCAGTTCTGAGGATATGGGATGTGTTGGAAACAGGGCAAGTTATCAGTTTAGGTGTCCTTGGTGTTTACCTGCCCAGAAATTGGCACCCAGAATAACAACATGGAGTAAGCACCTCACCTCAAGAGGAGACCCAGACCAGCTGTTTGTACATTTTATAGTGCAGGGTGCGGGGGGCAGGTCAAGGCAAAATGGCAAAGGGTGTTAAAGAAGGTAGTGTGTGTTTGGAGATGGCAGAATTGGAGGCTGCAGAATAAAACATATTGCCATAATCGAGAGTATGGAAAATCATTAGTTCAACTGCACACGTTCTGCTGCTGAGGGAGAGGCAACTATTCACACTGTACAATTAACCTAGTGTTGCAAAACAGTTGGAAACAGTCCTGGTAAAATGGACACAGTTGTCCAGATACTGTTGAAAATCAAACCAAGATATTTATAGCATGTTATGTTTTCTAGACAGTTGCCTGGTGGTGAGTTGACATTTCTAGGGTCTGGGAAGGGGGACTGGTTTACCATTGTTTGGTACCAAACAAACAACACAGAGACAGTTTTATTTTGATTTACAACTAGCTAGTTTGTGTGCAACCAGTTTTGGAGATTAATGTAATCATGCTGTAGGTTCCATTCAGTAACTACGCCATGATTATAACTCTCTTTTAATTTTCAGGAAAGTACAACATGTCTCTTTAAACTCCAATAGTTAACTTGTGCTCTGATATTTGGATCTAGACCAAGGAAGTTCAGCTATATACCAGCCTTGTACAAACACCATTATCTTGATTCATAGCATCACTGAATCTGGGGAATTCTGTGCTATTCCAAAATGCAAATTGCATCATTAATTTCGACTAAGTCCATCAAATGTTAATGGCCAGTCAGGCCAGTTACCATATACCAAACCCAAGTACAGACTGGTATCTATTAAATTTAGCACCAGTGTCAGACACCTGAGCTAAACAGATCCCACTGTCTGTTTTTTTTTTCTGTGACTATGTGAGCTCTGTGGTTTTGTCTGTGCAGGGTTCTGGGCCCAGTACCTTAGGAAGGAATGACAGAGGGTGGAATCTGTACAGAGAAGGATGACCACAATGATCTAGGGGATGGGGGAAAACACATACGAAGAGAAACTGCAGGACTTCAGCATGTACACCGTAGAAACTAGAAAGAAGTGGGCAATACATAGAAACATAGAAACATTGAATGTGTTGGCAGGTTAGGACTAGGGTTGTCAGAACCCTCTGAAGTTCTGGGTTCTAGTTCTAGTCTAGAACTGTTGAAAAAGTTCTAGGGTTCTAATCTTTTTGTAGAACTCAAACCCTATTTTTATGTTTGCTTGCACACAAGTGCAAGAAACATTATGTGGCAGCTTAGGAGAGAAGCAGGTTGTGGAGGTGCGGCACTGTGGCAGCCAACAGCAGCACTGCATTTGGGAGCTTGGCACTGGTGGACCAATGCAGGCACACTGTGCTGATGACACTGGTTTCCAAAAGTGCCACCAAGTTGAAATGATTTGGTCACTGCAATGAGAGGCCACCTCATCATTGCAACGTCAGCCAATCGGCTGCAATGAGGGAGTGACCTGTCATTGCAGGGCGGTACCTTGCCTAGTGTAACATTTTTTGTAAACATGGTGGCACCTTGCCACTGCCTCACAGGCCCATGAAAGCTGATGGGGGCAATCCCTATCGGCATGCCCCGACATCTAGTTCATTTGCCGACGGGGAGCCCACTCCACCAGCATAACAACCACCTCCCATTTGTTGTGTGCCGGAGGGGTGCCCAATCACCCTCAGCATCATGCCCCAAACGTTATTCTTTGCTGATCGAAATTGCAATCCTGTAGCTTCGTCCCCACCCCAAAAAGGCAGGTGGCACACTGGGAGCCCACCCTGTGTGCTGAAAGCAAGCCTGAAAAAGAAAACCTTCCCATGACATCTTTTGTTTTTTTTCCCTGAAAGAAAGGAAACTGTCCCAACCCGGTCGCCATCCCTCCCCACCCCGCACCCACCCACTGCACACCCTACCTCCCCACACCCCCTACCACATACTTACCTCCGGAGCCTGGTGCGATGATCTTCGGTGGACCGGGAACACGTCTGCACTCTTCAAAGCCAACCGCAAACTGAAGAAATGCCGGTAAACTATATAATGACATAAATAGGGGGGGTTTCAACTTTGGTGCATAGCTCAGGCATTTTTGAGAATTTTGGCACCAAATTTTCAAGATGGGATTATTGGGACCCCTCCTCATGAATTCAGCCACTTTCCTGGTGTTATTCAGTCCCGAAAGGTGATTTCATGGTCACTGCAAGGAATCACCTTTCGTGACCGATTAACAAAACGACAGTGCCAGTGTTCATGAGGTGGCCTCTCAAAAAGCCTATGTTGCAAATTTGGTGAAAAAAATCCAAAAAATGACTGTTTTATGAGTGTGTGTTGAGCAGTTTCCACGCTCGTAACTTTGTGAATTTTTCCACACCTAATTATGAACAGTACAGCTGTCATTTTTCATATCCTGACCAAAATGTGTTTTCGCACTTCTGGCGCAGAATAGCATGGTCGCTGTGGGAAATCAGTATTTGGGACACTTTAAGAAAATTACAGTGAAACTGTTCATGAGCAGAGGTCCTAAAATGCCTATGTTAAAAATCTGGTGACGAAAGTCCATAAAATAACTGTGTTACAAGCATGTGTTGCTCAGTTTCCATGCACACTCATAACTTCGCGAATTTGTAATATTTTCACTGCAGATTTTCAACATTGGCATTTTTCCACACCTTCTTATGAACAGTACAGCTGTCATTTTTATGTTTGCTTGTGTGCATGCGCAAGAAATATTATGTGGCAGCTTAGGAGAGAACCGGGTTGTGGGGGTGCGGCACTGTGGCAGCCAATGTAGGCACTGCAACTGGGGGCTTGGCACTGGTGGACCAATGCAGGCACACTGTGCTGATGACATTGGTTTCCAAAAGTGCTACCAAGTTGAAACATTTTTGCCACTGCAATGAGGGGATGCCTTGTCATTGCAGTGTCAGCCATTCCGCTGCAATGAGGGAGTGACTCATCATTGCAGGGCGGCACCTTGCCTAGTGTAACAATTTATAGAAACATGACAGCAGCTTTCTGCCACCTCTCAGCCCCATGAAACCTGAACGGGGGTGGCCAGTCCCCCAATCAGCTGCCTCCGACCCAGGTCATTTGCTGATGGGGGAGCCCACTCCCCGTTGGCATGATGTAACCCCCTTCCCCATTTGTTGTGTGCCGAGGGGGTGCCCAATCCCCCTCAGCATTATGCCCCCCAAACAGTCATTCTTTGCTGACAGGGGGCCCAATCCCCCATCAGCTTAAGTACCCCCACTGCAAAAAAGGCAGGTGGGAGCCCACCCCAGTGTGCTGAAAGCAAGGCTGGAAAAAAAACCTTCCTGCGATGTCTTTTTCTTTTTTCTTTCTCCCTGAAACAAAGGAAACATTCCCACGCCGGTCACCGTCTCCTTACCCAACCCACACCCACTCATTGCACACCCTACCTCCCCAAACCCTCTCTCGCCCCATACTTACCTCCAGAAGCCTGACGCGATGATCTTCGGTGGACCGGGAACACACCTGCACTATTCAAAGCCGACCACGAACTGAAGAAATACTGATAAGCTGTATAATGGCATAAATAGGGTTTTTTCAACTTTGGTGCATATCTCAGGCATTTTTAGGAATTTTGGCACCATATTTTCAACATGGGGTTATTGGGACCCCTTTTCATGAATTCAGCCACTGTCATGACATTATTTGGTCCTGAAAGGTGATTTCGCTGTCGCTGTGTGGAATTACCTTCTGGGACCAATTAGCGAAATGACAGTGCCAATGTTCATGAGGTGGGCTCTCAAAAAGCCTATGTTGCAAATCTGGTGAAAAAATCCAAAAAATTACTGTTTTACGAGCGTGTGTTGCGCTGTTTCCATGCATGCTGGTAACTTCGCGAATTTGTAATATTTTCATTCCAGATTTTCAACATTGACATTTTCCACACCTCCCTATGAACAGTACAGCTGTCATTTTTCACATCCTGACCAAAATGTGTTTTCGCACTTCCGGCGCAGAATAGCGCAGTCGCTGTGGGAAATCATTGTTCGGGACACATTAAGAAAATCACAGTGACACTGTTCATGAGCAGAGGCCCTAAAATGCCTATGTTGAAAATTTGGTGATGAAAGTCCATAAAATGACTGTGATGTGAGCATGTGTTGCGCAGTTTCCACACACACACGCATAACTTCTCGATTTTGTAATATTTTCACTCCAGATTTTCAACATTGGCATTTTTCCATGCCTCCTTATGAACAGTACAGCTGTCATTTTTCACATCCTGGCCAAAATGTGTTTTTGCGTTTCCAGCAAGAATAGCGTGGTTGCTGAGGGAAGTCAGTGTTTGGGACAGATTAAAAACAAATCACAGTGACACTGTTCATGAGCAGAGGTGCTAAAATACCTATGTTGAAAATTTAGTGACAAAAGTCCATGAAATGACTGTGTTAAGAGTGTATGTTACGCAGTTTCCATGCACCCTTGTAATTACATGCATTTGTAATATTTTCACTTCAGATTTTCAACACTGGCATTTTTTCATACCTCCTTATCAACAGTACAGCTGTCATTTTTCATATCCTGCCTGAAATATGCATTTAACGCGGTTGCTGTGGGAAATCAATGCTCGGGACAGATTATGAAAATCATAGTGACACTGTTCATGAGCAGAGGTCACAAAATTCATATGTTGAAAATTTGATGAACAAATTCCACTAAATGACTGTGTTACGTGCATGCATTGCACAGTTTCCATGTAAGCCAGAAGTTTGAGTATTTTTAATATTTTCACTACAGATTTTCAACATTGCCACCTCTTCACACCTCCCTATGAATGGTACAGCTGCCATTCTTCACATCCTGCCCAATCTGTGTTTTCGTACAGCTGGCACAGAATGGCACTGTCGCTGTAGGAACTCAAAGTTCAGGACACATTAACAAAATCACAATGCCACTGTTCAGAAGAAGAGGTCCCAAATGCTTTCATGAGGTGGGGGTCACAAAAAGGCCATGTTGAAAATTTGTAGTGCAAATACCAACAAACGCCAGGGGCATTAGGGTGTCTAACCATAACGTCCCACCCTGTACAGACTGACAGGCATCAGGGGTGTGCCTTTGGATTGCCGACTGTAATGCCCACCCCCACCCCACCACCCTGCAGCCAGTGTCAGGCATCGAGGTGTGCCTTGAACTCTTTGGCCCCAAAGTTCACCCTGTTCTCCTATACTGCACCCGTTTCAGTGTATGTCCTTATGGAATGAGGTGACTGTACAGCCAAACACCCCAAGGCACACCTCAACATGCGTCGGTGTCTGAAGGATAGGGTGAAGTGAAATGGCATGAACATTATGGGCGATGACCCAAACGCATACCCCAATGCCTGTCCATCTCTGCAGGGTGCAGTTGGGGTTGGCATGAAGTTCAATACTTCACTGCCATTCCTATTCTGCATCTCTCTAACTCCTGCATTTCCAATGCTAATACCAGCAAGCAAACATTCGGCATTGACAAATGCTTGTTTTAATTGAGCTGCCAATAATGACGATAATAACAAAATACATGTGAAATTGATTACAATCTGCCAATAATGAAGATAATAGTGAAATACATGTGAAATTGAGGGCAAAAAGAAATACAATTTGTTCAATATAAGGGGAGGACAGAAATAATCATGCGTGAATTTGATCTGACTATAGCTAGGTTTATCTATGGTTTCTTCTGTTTGCTAAAGCCAGTAACTTACAGGGCTGACTGCTAACAGGCCCACCCACCCATCCATATGTTAGATGTTTTCCTGCTGCATTACAGTTCCTGAGTGAAAAAAGTGGTGCATCAACCATTTATGTGCTCAGTTATATATTTTCATCATTATGAAGTATGAAAAAAACTAACTGATATTACCAAAGCTCAGCTATTTGCTATGTGCTGCTGTCTCTTTTAAATAAGTAAATTGAAAGTTGCTATGTTTAAAAGAAAGTTTGTATAGCCAGCCCAGTGGCACTGAGGGTTGAGGTGCTGGACACCACACCTCATGCCACGCTGGCGACCTGGGTTCAGATGTGAGCCCAGGCTGCTAGGGGTTGGCTGGGGAAGGATAGGATGGAGCATCTGGAGGACTGCTCTCTGATCCTGGGGAGGGATCCAGGGTCACACCGCTCTGTAGCAGCCCCTGGTGATGACCCGGGGCACTACTAGAGCGGTGTAGCAAGGGGGCGGAGTGCAGCAGATGTTGGGTACATGCCTAGATGTCATTGCACACCAGCACTCTGCAAGGAGGAAAATTGGAAAATGGGGCTTTGGTCGGGCAGCATGAGCTTCCGACCCCCGCTGCCCGACCCGAATGGTTCTCCTCGTCTGGATCCTGCTCTGGTGGGTTGAGCTGGGTAGCTCCTCACCACCCTGCCATGGGGGGTAATCCGTGGGGGTAATGAGGAGGTCAGCCTGATGTCGGGTGTTAGGGCTAGGGGGTCGGTTGGGATGTCCATGCCGACCGAGCCCCAGGGGAGAAAATATCCATAAAAAAAAAAAAAAGAAAGTTTGTATAACAAAGTCAAGGCGCCGCAGCAGGTGGAACTGGTGCACGACATATTATGCCATAATGTAGTCAGTCAAAGACTTTTGAATAAAAAAACATAACAATCATTCTTGTTAACAAATAATACAAACAATTTTCTAAGATTTATGCATACATATACCAACATTTTTGTTGGAAAATTGAAATAATACATACAACTTTCTAGGATAATGCATTGGCTGGCCAGCTGATATGTAAGTAAAATGTGAATTTCAGTCTCATAAATGAAAAAAGTTGTTTTCTCATCACACAATATCTTAAGGAACATTTAATGTAGCTGTAATAATTGGCATGTGATGTTCAAGGAACTGTCAGTCCCCTTATGCATCAAATTATCCCTATTTGTAATACAAACACACTTTATGATTGGTCACATTCTGTAAAAACTGCTGATGTAGCTGGTTGTTTAAGTTCTGATTCCTTTTTTCCTTTTTAAAGGGGACAGGAAATTTGTGCTAAGTGGCAACGGTTCGTAATGTCCTTAACAGGAGAAATAAAAGTCTTGCCTCCAAATGAGTCATAATTAACTGTTCCTTAATAAACACTTACGTAAAAAATGTATTTTCAATTGTTTTCTTCATATGGACAACATTCTGTACAGCTCTCTTCATGGTACCAGTAATTTAAGAGTTTTTACTATTTCACAGTTTGTGTACACAGAATGCTAAACATGAGTTTTTGTACTACGAGACCTATGCTTACAGTCACTGTATGTGCTCAAACCATGACATAGGTAAAACTCCAGATCACTGGTTCCCTGAAGAGACCTGTAACAGAATGCTGCCCACAAAAACAAAACAATACAAAATACAGTTTTTCCAATCACTTTTTATTCAGTAAAGTTATATATGGATCATTTTAATTTATGGCTAAAATTTCTGTAATTGAGAAAATAATAAACAGGTACTAATTAGAAATCATTTTCTGTCCCCTTTAAAGCTGAAAAATAGACCGCTCCCAGTCCCAGCCCATACTGATGCACCACAAAGTCACAGATTAAGTTTGGTTGCAGTAATGTACTGTTGCAGTCCTTGATCAGCTTCAACTGCATCTTTCCTGACTTGGAAATAATGCCATCATACAGTCTAGCCAATCATGATGCAGTGGGAGAAGAGAGAGGAGACATAGCACCATGAGTGGCTTTTGGAGGTGTCTTTGCATCGTTCAGGAGGTTGGAATTGGAATTAGATGTGATCAAGGTAAGATTTGCCAGGCATGTTAATGTTTTTCATTGCACTGCTGCCGTAAGTAAGTGGCACTTACTACTAAACAGGAAGCAAATAAAACACAACCAGCAAAATCAATCAGTTTTATAGAAGGTAAATCCAAATATATGGGTTTTCATTTCAACTAGAAAAATTATGATACAGAAAAGGTTGACAGTGTTCCTTTAATGCCAGATTTGGGCCTGTTCCCACTGATGTTAAACTTTTCCTGTAAAAACTTGCTGACTTTAGACCCTAGCTACAAAGCAGTTTGCCATGGAAATGGTGAAAGTGTTTTGGGTATATGGTCCATGGTAGTAGATCGAGAGAGGAAAGAGACAACCTATTTCATCACAGTCTCTACAGTTTCATTTTTTGTCCAGAGAGACTGTGTCCCACACAGTATTTACCAGCCACCAGCATCTGAGTTGTCATCACCATCAGCATCCACAATGTAAGTCCCTTCAGGATCAGCTTGTACACTCTTGTAGGGATATGAACATCTTGCTTTATTAACTTTAATAAACGTTAACGTGTGTACATTTTCTGGCAGCAACCTATTTCTGGTGTCTGTCACAATATTGCCAGCTGTACTAAATATGCATTCTGAAGAGGCACTTGTTGCAGGACAACTAAGATATTTACAGGATTCATCATATTAACTTTTTTGATCTCCACTATTCAAAAGGGCATGCATCAACAGGAATAAGCGGTTCTTGCAGGTAACTGTCCACCATGATGGACAAAGAACGTTCAGAAGAGGAATCAGTGTAAGCTGGTATGGCAGCAGTTTGGGAAAGGTTTTGACACAGATTTAGCTTGCTACTAAGGGTGGAAGTGGGAGTTGTGGAACAACTACTGCTCACTTTAGGTAACTTTACCAGTTCTTTATCTCTTCATGAAAATGGACCTGCTCGTTGTGGAGATGACAACCTGAAGCTACTGAGTGTGTCTCTGTTTGACTCCTGTGAGTGCTGCAACTCATCTAGCAACCGTAATTTGTAGTGCTCTGCATCATCTGTTTTTGGAAAATGTATTGTCTTGAACCTGGAGTCTAAGAGAGTTGCAAGTATGTGGTGTTTTGAGTCTCATAATTGCAATTAATTAGTCATTATTTTGGAAGTGCTCGCACATTCTCTTTACATGATTTCTGTGATACTGCTGACATGTTGTCTGAGCTTCACATCTGTCTTTTTCTATCTGTAGAGTCAAAAAATTCAGATGATATGAAATCAGCATTATGAGTAGGATAACCTGACTCAGAGATGCACCTTCTGAAGATGTGTCCCTTGTAGCTGTCTCAAGAGGAGCTAGGATGCAGCACACGGTCTCCATTAATTTCCACTGCATCACAGAAAGCATAATACCATCACCAATAATGTAACTGGAGCAATATTCATGTACAGCTTGCTTTTGTTCCAAGAAGCGCTGCAGCATCTAAATCCCTAAAATCCTCATAATCTACTAAAGAGTATAGCAGAAGGGCTCCAGCTAACAGTTCATCAATTCTATGGTTAAGATGAAGACTCTTTGGATGATTTTTGGTAAAAGTATTCTTCCTCTCAAATGTTTGAGACAGTGTTAACTGCTTACAACATGTCCTTGCTGGTTTATTAGACACTGTGCTTCAATGGCCAGATGGACGTTGGGACTGTGGACTTGGAATTATACATTCAGTGTCATCGCTGGATGTGCAACTGGTGCTAATAGTATTGCTGTTGGTGGTAATGGTGGTCCTAGGGCTGGCAGTGGTTCTGTTCACATCAAGTGCAGACAATTCAGTATGCTTTTCAGATTCCTGACCCTTCTCACCTGTGGTCCGGAAGATGAAGGACATGGGTTTTGGATGATCAAGCAGTACTGAATGTTTCTTCAGATAGAATTTAAGAGCTGTAGTGCTGAGGCGTGGCACAACATTACCACGGCTTACACTTTGTTTACATAGGGAACAAATTGCTCTGCAGGGATCTCTTACTGACAGAGAACTAATTCCACACTTCAGATGTGACAGACTTTGTTCGAGTGCTAGGAAGATAACTAAAAACTGTTTGTATTTTTCACTTGTCTGGGCAGAACCCAGGACATCCTCCTTGGTGCCAGAAGAATGGGCAGGGGCCCTTAAAGTGTTTTTATTGTTAGCCGATATAGAAGTGATGGATTCACTGGATACATCCTTTTCATTGCTGATATCAGTGGATTTCTTTGCACGTGCACTACCTGATTCTTTGTTGGCAGACATGCTTTTTTCACTTTGTTGAGGAACTGTTGCTACATCACCAGATATAACAGTGTCAGACTGAGACAAAGAGCTACTGTTTGAGTCAGAGAGGGAGTCATTGTCACTTGCACTGTTACTCCTAGTCACAGGGATTCTAACAACATGAACGACATACTTTATAGTGCCTCTCCATGTGACACCAGCTCTTACACAAGTTTTCTTAAAAGGTCCCCCTTTACCATACTTCGTTGCTGTTCTTTTGCTGTTTGTTGAATTTTTGTCACGTGAAACATTTTGGTTATTTTTGCCAGCACCAGGATTACCACTACCACCAACACCTGCTCCACCACCTGCACCAGATGCTTCATCTATGTTGGTGTCAGCCATAATAGCAGCAGTATACTACACACACACATGCACATACACACATATTCCTGCATTAGAAACAATGTGGCCTGTGATCAGTGATTGCTGGCTGCAACGGTTTGCAACTAAAGGATCCCAGGTTCAAGGCTTACAGAATGGTATGGTTGGGCAGCTTGGCATAGGCATACACAAAGCAGGCCAGGCAAGGTGAAAGATCAGGAATTGTAATTCTGAATCTGAGTAAAAAATTATTGTTTCATTATTATTTCATGAAATTGTACCACACAATTGGTCACTGGGCTTCTAACAGTAACACATACTGGGTAGGGTACAGTGGAGTCAAAGGGCACACAGCAGCAGGGTGATGGACTGGCCACAGGAGACAGAGTCACACACAGAACACAGCGAAAAAGATTTTTCTGTCTCTACTCCCAACAGGGAAATACATCTCTGGCATGTATTCCAGGATACTTCCACCACCACACAACTGCCTACTGGGCTGCACACGGTCACACACACACACACACACTGGGTACTAGGGTACAGTGCAGTCAAAGGGCACACAGCAGCAGGGTGATTGGCTGGCCATGAAACAGGAGATGGACTTGAGTCTCACACACACACACACACACACACACACACACACATACACACACAACAACAACAACACAGGAATACTGTGTCAAAAAAAACAGACTGCTTTGTGTTGTTCTTGTAACAGGAGGTTTTTTAGGGTGAAAGAGGAGGACCCCACTAAGCACAGCACAGTTCAGAGACTACTGTCCTCCTGACATTGTTATAGCTGTGGGCAGAGCCTACAACCATTTCGCTATCTGCATCTTGAAAATGGAGTGTCGTGGAACACGTTTTGGACTTTTCAATGTATCCTTCCATGCCAGCTGAAATAAAATATTCCCTTCTTTCTGTTAAGAATGCTGGAGACATAATTCCAAGCTGCTTATCAGATGCCATTAGGAAACTGAAACAGTTTGTTAAATATTTGTTAAATAATGGTTGCCTATGAAACTGGAGATTTGCACATTGAAATACTTAGGGGGAGATATTCAGACTGCACCAGGCAATGGTGCAAGAGGGGGCACAGCACAGCTGAGATGTGCCAGGGCCAAGACAGGGAGATATTCAAAGGTGATGTGCCATGGTGCATCACCTTTGAATATGGCACAGAATGTGCATGGCGCAATGACAATTCCCCGGCGCATTCCCGGACAAGGAGGACCAGAAATGCTCCAGCGCAGCTGTAGTTGCGCTGGAATTTCTTCTCGATATTCAGACTTGGGCATTCAAATGGGGCCATAATGTATGCAAGGCACACATGGACCCATTGCATGCTATTATGTATTGCATGCATTGCACAGGGCAACCCGGCAAACTGCACCTGGTACCCTGCACAGACAGTTGTGTGGACTGAGGGGGTCTGGGGGCAGACCCGCCCTGTAACCGCGATTACAGTAAACATGAATTGCACACAAGCTCTGGTAATCCAGTGGTACCCCCTCCCACCTGTAGCCACGATCACCGGTAGGTCCAAAGACAGGAAAAAGCTCTGTCAGTCTAGTGGAAACCCACCCTCACTACCATACCAGATCGTGGGTAATAGTGAAGGATATCTATGTCCTAGCGGTCCAGTGGTATCCCCCACCCCCCACCCAAACAGGTCACCCAGCCCACAGCAACCCCCATCATTGACGGGCAGCTACAACCTGCCCACATACCATCCAGCTGCCAACGACTGACAGTATATGTTGTAAGCCTATTGGTCCATGGTGTGGACCAATGGGCTTGCAGGGCATACTGCACTGTATAGTTGGGAATATGTGAATGAACCCATTTAGAGTAGATTTCCTTTAAATATTTGTTATCTTATATTTTGTACATACACGCACACACACACATATTACACTACACTACACACCATCCTTATGGCCACAGTACTGCCAGGCAGCCTGGGTTCAAGTCCCAGTTGAGCCACTTATTCTTTCTCACCTGTTTGTATGTGTTCCATAAAATATGCACACCACACTCCTGTGTGATTGTTACAAGTAAATATTTGTGTTGCCATTGAGTTGTGCATTTGAGAAAGAGTAATGTGCTCGAAGATGGCCCAGGTTCCAGTTGTCTCAGTGGCACAGCTGGTTAGCACAATCAGAACAGTATTCTGGGCAGCCTGGGTTCAAGTCCCAGCTGAGGCACTTATTCTTTCTCACCTCTCTTTGTATGTGTTCCATAAGATATGCACAACACACTTCTGTATGATTGCTTCAAATAAATATTTGTGTTGCCATTGAGTTGTGCATTTGAGAAACAGTAATGTGCTTGGGGATGGCCCAGGTTCCAGTTGTCTCAGTGGCGCAGTTGGTTAGTGCAATCAGAACAGTATTTTGGGCAGCCTGGGTTCAAGTCCCAGCTGAGGCACTTATTTTTTCTCACCTCTCTTTGTATGTGTCTCAAAAAATATGCACACCACACACCTGTGTGACTGTTACAATAAAGAAACTGTTTATGTCAGTGACCACAGTGAAGTTCAGTTTAGAGTAGATTTCCTTTAAATATTTCTTACCCTATATTTTGTATCCTGGATAGCACAGGGGAGATGCTACATTTCATTGTCATAGGGATCTTCATTTACACATTTTTGCACTGTATTTACTCAGGCTGTCCCAGATTAGATGCAATATCTTGTTTTCAGTTGGGTCATGATTTTCCCATTTTGATCATGTATTTCTTCAGGGTAGCCTATTCCAGGGCTACCATACTCAAAGAAGATGTGCGGCGCATCCCGGTGGAAATGGCAGATGTGCCATGCAACTCCAACAATGTGGCAGAGCATGATATTCGAATGTGCAGGATGCACCTGCTGCAAGGGGAATGTGCCAGCATGCACACAAATAGTATGCCATGCAAGTCGAGGGTGTGTTCCCATGTATATGCCATGCTGTGGCACACTCAGTAGGAAATTCATCCCTTGCAGCCCAGAGCAGCATGGCCCACAGCTAGGCCATGAATAGCTGGCCTAAGCCAGCCAGCCACCCACAGGCAGGCTGCAGAACTGCACCCAGGTGCACAGCAGCCTGGCAGCCCAGATGGACTAAAGGTACCCCCCCTCCCATCCCCAATCAATTCAACTCCATCCCTGAAGAGCTCCATAGTGTAGGGTCCCCCTGGGCCCAATCGTACCAGAGGAAACCATGGTCCATATCCATAGCATAGAGGACTCCCACCCACTGCCTTGGTACATAGACAACTCCGCTTCCCCCATGCCCGAGCTGTTGCGGAGACTGGCACTGTCCTCCATGCCCTGCCACAGCCAGCCATCAACTGCACTGGACCCAGGCTGGGGACCTTCACTCTATAATGACCCAAGTGGCTATACCATACATTGGGGCACTACACAAGCTGCGGACCCGCCAGTGTAAGCAGCTGTGTGTATGTCCCTGGCAAACTGTAAAAGGGAATTGACATACCTCCAATGCATGCCTTGTCAATGTTGTATCTTCCTGCTGTCATACACTCTTCTCCATTCTCCTGTGTAACATGCCACCCTCTGGACTGCTGAGGTATCCTGGGTGCCATGGGGTGCGGTATCCTGCAATGACATTTGTAGTGTATGCTCCAGGCTAAGGACTGTGTGTTTGTGGTTCCCAGGCTGTGCAAACAAATGGGAGGTTGGCTGTAACATGCCTGTTCCGGGAACTGTGTGAGTGAGTTCAGCATCAGCTTTCACCCACACTGAGTAGTGCAATGGCACCGTGACAACGGATGCACATGCGAGTGCCTGAGGTGTATGGCCACTGGGTGTTATCGCCTGCACACATCTTGTACTTATGTATGACACATTCCGGCGTCCTACTACTAGTGCTTCACCACCCAAAAATAAGATGCCATTTCTTCTGTGAACTATCCAGGCTAAATATATAGCAATCAGGAGGCATATTCTAGGAAAATACATTGTAAAAATGTATAAAAGGATGACCACATTGAAACTGCCTCTCAGCAGATCTACATTGTGCAAATTCATTAGAAATAATGGGTAAAAGCATCCCAAAAGCTCTCCACAACCATATCTGCTCTGACCAGAACGTGTTTTACTTTGTTGTGGGACTAGGGATTAATTCTTTCCCTGTTTGTTTTTTAAGCATCAAATTCAAAAAAATCTTTGCACACTCCATAAAGTTCTTTTTTAACTTCTATTTTTTCTCTCACACAAGGGAAGATCTGATTTCTTTATTTTCTTCATCCCTCCCCCATTCAGAGTGATCTACCTCCCAAGAGTGCCACAAGTCCCACAAGACGAGAGACTAATTGTTTTAAATAGATCAGAAATGGATACAGGCAGCAAGTTAGAAGTTAATCGTTTTTTTTCCTCCTGAGTTAATCCTCACACAGGCAGGCAGCAAGTTAGACATTTATCCTTTTTTCCTCCCTCCCAAGTCCCAACTATTCCTTCCCTTCCTGTCCTTTCTTTCCTTGGTCCCCCATTCTTTTCCTCCTACCCGCCCTTTAATTTTTTTTTTTAACTTCAGTTACTTAACTATGAGGCAAGTCAGTCTACTATTCTATTTTTAAAAAAAAGGGCACGAGTTGAAACACACACAACTCTTAGAACTCAGAAATCAATCACAAATTCAGTAGCAGCAGATAGAGTGTACTAGCACAGACTGTAGCT
The DNA here is from genome assembly GCA_016271365.2 of Neoceratodus forsteri. Taxonomy (NCBI): domain Eukaryota; kingdom Metazoa; phylum Chordata; order Ceratodontiformes; family Ceratodontidae; genus Neoceratodus; species Neoceratodus forsteri. The sequence goes on along the minus strand of CM057455.1, from coordinate 302,819,069 downwards.
TTTTCTACTCTATGGGACTGAATGAATGAAGCCACAGCCACGCAGTCGTACTTGAACTTCATTGTTACCGCAAGACTTACTAACTCTATTTGACCACCACCTGACTGCATAGCAGATGGTCAGGCGGAAACAGTGACTCACCAACAATGGCTCCCCCTGCCAACAACCACAACAACACTCATGATGGGATGTTTGAGTACCCCCCCTTCAAACAACTGACTTCTCAAACTGGGGCTGGGATGGGAACGGGACTCGGGAGCTGACAGTTTTTGGATGCTGAAAAGTGAGACTTTTTTTTTTTACAATGATTCGAACCCCTTTGAGAACTCTCTAGTGTTGGAGTTCTAAATTAGAACTCCAACACCAGGGTTCAAGGAGGGTTCGAATCTTACTCAAACTAGTTCTGACAGCCTTAATTAGGACCACTTGGCCCACCCAGTCTTCCTATTTTACCTACCTATAGTATCATTGTAGATCCAAATCAAACTCTGGCTCATTCTGCCTCCCCTTATTCCTTTCCACTAAAAATCCCTTATGCCTATCCTATGCATTCTTGAACCCCACTGCTGTTTTTTTCCCCCAGCACTTTGGCTGGTAGGCTGTTCCAGGTATCAGACAAATATCTCCTTAATAAATAGGGTGCCATGCAACAAACTGTTTCTCTTAAGTATGAACACAGGCACATGGGGGAATTCCCTTAAAATGAACAGGGGAAATTCAAGGAAGTCTGCCAACACTATTTCACATAAGGATGGTGGACAAGTGGAACAGATTGTCAGAAGAAGTGGCATTGGCCAAAACATTGGGGGATTCAAAGGTGCAACAGGCACAAGGCCACTGTAAGAGAGTTGAAGGCAAAGGCTAAGGGAGAGGGACAGCCACTAGGTCCAGCTTGGGAGAAGGGGGACGGACAGACTAGATGGAATGCTGGGCCTTTTTCTGTTGTCAAATTTTGTGTTCTATGGGACTATCTTTGCACCTTCTCCCTTCCCCACCCCAACTCCTCTTCTGGGCAGTCAGCCTTCTCTTATCACCTTCCCTCCCTCTGGAACCAGCTTCCCTACTCTCTCTCCATCTCTCACCCTCTGCTGTTTCATTTAGGCACCAGCTAAAGCTCCTCCTATCCCCCTCCTACTCCTGTCATCCCCCCTAGCTGACTCTTCCCTGGTGCCCTTTCCACCCCTGCCATGGTCCCCCTGGGGTCGGTTCATGCCACCGCAACTACTGCACTTATTTGTATCAACCTGCTTTTGCCACTTTAATTGGTTTTGGTGGTGCTCATGGAACCAACTTCTGTTCACTGTTTATTGCTATTTGTACTTGCATCTTGTTGAATTGTTCCCTGTTTGTACTTTGTCTTTGGAATGCTTCTCTATTGCTGTCTTTATTTATTGTATCCCAGTTCCCTTTTCCCTGGTTCACACCTGGAAATGAGCCTTGGCTCTGTGTGCTTTTCCCAGTTACCAGTTTTCAAATAAATACATACATGATTTATCCCAGATAAAGATTATTAGCTAATGAATTCTTCACTAGTGTCAGACAGATAAACGACTCATGTAGTATGTTCAGGTTTTTCCTACAACAGTCCATGATAATTGGCATGAGGAAAGAATTTGAAGGACCAATGGTCTTCTTTCTTGAGTTCATATGTTAAAAGACATTTGTAATCCCAGATGAATTTTAACTGCAACACATAATAATATTTATTGTTTTGTTTTAGCTGTTTCTTATCATACACATCATTGTGACCTTTATTCTCAGTTAGGTTGGATGTCTTTTTCTTCTAGGACTTAATGTTTTTTTGGATGTTTGATTTTTAAATCTGTTTCTTTAAGTACATTGTTTTCTTTATCTGAATTGAATGTTCAGTACCATCCATGCTGAGGTCTACTAATGGACTGTTGCTTGAAGTATTTATGTGTAAGCTTATACATGGGTCCTGTGCCTTTTCTATTGCAGCACCACATTGTTGGAATTCTCTTTCAGTGGCTATTTGTACGGCAAATTCTATAGGGTGTTTTAAGACTCTGTTTAAACAATTTTTATTGATGAAATCAATTTGTAAATGTAATTAAGCAATTGTGTCAATTGTCTGATGTTATGTAATTGTACTGTATTTACCCAGGTTGGACATGAAAAAGGGCTTTTGTCCAGTGTCCCCACCCGGTTAACAAATGATAAAATAAAAAAATTAAACAAAAATTCTGTTATTGAATTCTGCACTTGTGTAAGACAATCAGAGGGCTCCCTCAGTCTTTTCAGATATGTCCTATGAGTATCCTAAGTGAGAATAATTAATTATCTAATAAATGTTGCTCTAATGCCAACATGAACACAACACCCTCCATCTATTCAGGATCATTTTGTGAAATTCGAAGGATAATTAATTAGTTGATGAAGTTTGCACGAGTAGCAGACAGGAAGAGGGCTACATCAGTTTTTAGTTACACCTGGGGCAGTATAATAGAGTTGGCATTTACATATACCACAATCAAGACACTTTTAATTTGGGGGGGGGGGGCATGTCAAGCAAAGTAGGCTTTAAGTGAAGAAACAACACCATTACAGCTCATGTAAATAATATACTAACATACTTAAATGCCAGCAGAATAGGCCTAACGGTCTTTCGTGTCTGCTCGTTTGGTCAGCCCCCACCCTGGGTGCTGACCTTGCTGACCCCCTCGCCTTCTCTGGCTTCTCCCTTCCCAGTTCCCGAATATTCTTGCTGCATTGGATTTTGCTTCAGAACCCTGTACCTGTCCCACCGCCTCTTGAACCCCTCCACTGTCTCTGCCTCCACCAGCCCCTAGGCAGCGCATTCCATGGCTCCACCACCTCTCTCAGTGAAGTAGCACCTCCTCCTTTCTCCCTAGATCTTCCCCTCAGCTTCCACCATGACCTCTAGTAGCCCCCTCCTCCTTCCTTCAAGCACCCTGACTGTTCCTCCCCTATTTACCCTCTTCACGTGCCTAAGGCCTCTATCATATCCCCGGTCCCTTCTCTCTCCAATGTGTACATATTTAGCTCTTTGAGCCTCTCCTCATAGGTCCTGTCCCCAAGCCCCAAATCATTTTGGTTGCCTCCTCTGGACCCTCTCAGGAGGTTAATGTTCCTCTTTAAGTGTGGCCTCCAAAACTTCACGCAGTACTCAGGTGCTGGCCCTCACCAAACAGTTATACAGAGGATGTCACTTCCCTCCTTCTGGAGGTGATCCCCCTAGCGATGCATCCCAGCATCCTGTTGGCCTTGGCTGCTGCCCTCCTACAAGTCTCAGAGTTGTTCATCTTGACATCCACCACCACCCCCAGGTCCCTCTCAGCCATCGAGACTTGTAGCATTTCCCACCGGGTGTACACTTGGCCCGGGTTTCTGGCCCCCAGGTGGAGTACCTTGCATTTCCCTGCATTGAACCTCAGCTTCCACTTTCTAGACCATCTTTCTAGAGCCTCCAGGTCCCCCTGTAGGGCCACCCTCCCTCCTCCCCATCCACCACCGCCCCCAGTTTCAGTCATCATAAAGAGACTCATTTCACTCCCTGATTCCTGTCCTTATATGTCAGAAGCGTGGCGTTGAACAGAAGGGCCCAGGACTGATCCCTGTGGGACCCACTAATGACCCTCCTGGGGATAGACTATCCCGCCAACTTCTGACCCTCTGGGTCCAGTCCTGGAAGCCAATTGTCTATCCATCTGATCATCTGGTTCCCCACCCCCATTTCTCCCAGCTTATCCAACAGGCCCACGTGAGGAACAGAGTCAATGCCTTGCTGAAGTCTAGAAAGGGACGTCCACTGGTCTACACAGGTCCAAGGCACTCATCATCCAGTCATAGAACTCCACAAGGTTTGTCTGACATATCAGATTTCCCGGGATGAATCCATGCTGTCTATCGTCCAGGCACCCTGACTTATCCAGGTCCCCCAGCCTCTCCTTGACAATGCCCTCCATCACCTTGCCCACCACTGATGTCAGGCTGACAGGCTGTAGTTCCCTGCCACCTCCCTTGATCCCCCTTGTGGATGGGCACTATATGTGCCACCTTCCAGTCCTGAGGGCACCCACCTGTCCTCAGAGATGGTGAAAGCTCCGTCAGGGGTTTCTGAGGACATCCACAAGTTCCTTCAGCACTCTGGGATGTAATTTATCCACCGGTGCTTTCTCCGTCTTAAGGGAGCTGAGGGCTTCCCTCACTCTCTCTGCTGTGATTTCCACTTCCGGCACCTCTTCTCCCTGCTTAGCCCTCCCCTCTCCTGCCAGTGATGCCTCCCCTCTCCCCAGACCCGCCAATCGGTAAGGGTCCCCCCTCCTCAGTATCTCTGTCTCCTCCCATGTATGATGCAGCACCCCCATGTTCCTTGGTGAAAACTGAGGTGAAGTACTCATTTAGTACCTCAGCCTGCTCCCCCGGGTCTTGTCCCCATCTCTCCCCTGATTTAATCCTGCTAATCTGCCCCTTCACCCTTCGTTTTTCCCCAATGTATCTAAAGAACCCCTTGTTCCCTCTCCTAATTTCCCTGGCCAGGTTCTGCTCCTTCCTTGCCTTGCGCCCTCCACCACCCTAGTGGCCCTTCTAGCCATCCAGCTCGTGCTCCCTCGATCCTTTCACGCCTTGAGCACTTGAATTGCTTATAGGCTGCCTTCTTTCCCACACCACCTCCTGACCTCCTGGTCCACCAGCAGGGTTTTTGGGCCCTACTGCATTTTCGTCTTATTCTTGCACAGGAGCTGGTAGCATCCTACACCCCTCTCCTGATGATTTCCCACCTACTATCAGCGTCCATGTCTGACCCAATCCCATCCAAATGCTCCTTAAGGAGCCTTCCCATTTCCTTAAATCCGCCCCGAGAGTCGGGTTACTTCTGTCTTTGTGCAGCATTCTACCCCTCCTAGATCCAGGCAGAACCGGACCTGGCATGGTCACTCCCGCCAATGGGTCCCTTACCTCCAGGCCCCAATCTGGTCACTGTCTGCCAGGACCACATCAAGTACCCGCACCTCCCTGGTCGGTTCCCTCACCTGCTGAGTTAGGAACGCGTCTTGAAAGACATCCAACAACCTCTGTTCCCTGGTCACAGAGGATGTCATAGTCTCCCAGTCTGTTCCTGGCATGTTTAAGTCCCCCAACACCACCACCGTTCCTCTGCCCAATCTGCAGTGTCTCCCAACATCTGCCACCAGACTCTCCTCCAGCTTCTCCACCAGGGCAGGGGGTCTATACACCACTCCTATCTAACTCACATCTACCCTGTCCATCAGGCATCCACTACTTTTCATATTTGCCATTCAACAAATACTGTACATACAGAAACATCTTCATATGGTAAGAACCAAGATGTTTTAGTCATTTCTATATAATAGGGTAAGAATCTCTGGAGTCTCCCATACCACTTTCTGTACTTTTTAGGTACCAGCAAGCTGTAGCTTGTGAGTAACTCTTATACTCATGTGTGTTCTCTTCTGTATTTAGTAAAGTTTAATGTTACAATCACTCTGAGTGATTCGACAGCATGATGTCATTGATGATGTCGGTGATAAGGCTTTTAGAGCTTGGCATACAGTTTCAAACCTGTACAAGCCAGGTTCTATTCCACATTTGGCACATTTTTTTTTCTTTCTCCCTACAATTTATATTGCATGAGAAAATGGTTAGATGTCATTACTGATGCCATTAAAGGGTATCAGCAGGGCTTGAAGTAGGGTTTCAGAACATTAAACTGTTAGTTTTATAATGCAGTTGATTTCATTTGTTATGGCTGAGGCTTTCAGGATTGTGTCGGTTTGAATGCAGCTTGATGGCCAGCATTTCTTCTAGTTAGCAGAAGATTCATTACTTGACTCAACTGTAGATTTGAATGGGTGGAGAGGACTTGCACTCAAGTGCAGCATATGCTTTCCCATAGCTTGCCTTTCTGTCTAGAAACCTTATGCCCCACCACATGGAATGGCAGTAAACTGGTAGAGTACCATAAAAGTGGTTGGGAGGGACCTGGGTTCAATTCCCAGTGGAGCACATTTTTTCTTTCTCACTACAATTAATGTTTATGATAGAAATTGGTAGATATCATTGCTGATATCAGTGATATGGCTTTCAGGGCTTGGAGTAGGGTTTCAGACCAAACCATGGAACTGTTAGTGATGTAGGAACCAAGAACATGGAAAACCAAGTTGCCCTACTCCATCGAGATCAATGCACAAGATGGAGTAGTGGAGGCTCATCAATCACAGCTCATAAGATCTTTTTTTTTGTTTTGTTTTTGTTTCATAAAATATCATGCTGACTCCAGAGGCCCTAGTGCAGGAACAATCAGGTTGAAAGTTCAGAGTCTGTGTATTGTGACGGGTATGCTTGTTTATTCTGTGAGGGGTATGTGTGTGCTTACATGCATGTATGTGTCTGTATTGTGTGCACGTACATTATTTAGAATATAAATATGTTCTTTACTATACAAAAATGGCACATCCATACCCTGGCACTGCTCATTACTATTGGTACATTAAATATTCCATGTTTCCTACCCAGGGTGCTGCTGGAAATGAGCTTCTGGTCAGTGTACCTTTTTCAGTCAATGATTTCTAAATAAATACATTAGTAATGGACGTATTCAAAGTTTCCCAAGCCATCCATATTTGTAGATACGGATTTTATGGAATGGAAGTAGACCAGAGGTCCATCAAGTCTACCCCTTGTTATCCTATCAGTTGTATTCTCTCATCCAGATTCTAGAAGCACCCATTCAAATGTGATACAATTGCTTCCTGTGCTAATTTACCCTACCAACAGCCATACTGCTCTCTGAAAGAAGTTTGCCTCCTTAAGTTTTTTTACTTTTCCCTCACTGAGCTTAAGCCTGTGTCACCTTGCTCTCTTTTTTGTGGCTTAAAGCACACAGCATACAGTGCTGTCTTGATTATCTGCCACCCTCACTTATCATTGGCTGATTCTTTCGTACCAGTTGCTCGCTATGTCATTTCCCCAACTATTAACCACCCATGATAAGCAATCTACTGTAATTTTGTCTTGCACATTTTGTCTTGTGCAGTATACTTGAGTCTACGTTTTCAACACCTTTCATTATCTAAAACACCTGAAATCATATCCCCCTCATCCAAAACTTCTACAGAGAAAGTACATTAATCTTTTGCAATTGCTGGTCATATTTCATCTCTCCAGTGTCCCAAAAAATGACTATCATTCTCTTCTGGACCTTTTTCCAATTTCAAAATAGAACAGAGTGTGGTTTACTTCACATCTTTTCTTCCTGTGGCATCCCAAAACACTTTACAAAGCTATAAATAAGTGAGATACGGGTATTGCTGGGGCAGTATGCAGTACACATACAGCAGTCCTTAAGCACACTAAACCATACAGAGTATGTATCCTTACTACATGAGATACTGTTTAACTGAGAGACTGAGTTTTTGCCAGGGCCTTAAGGAATATTCCTCTCTACTCTTTTGAAAAGAGTTATGGAATCTTTAAATTTCCACTTGGACTACCACCAGAGATTGTCAGAAGAGACCTCAGTTCAATTACTCAACTTGACATACATTACAATGCCATTTTGTAGTACAGCACCCAGAACTATGTACAGTACACTAAATAAAGCTTCACCAATGTCTTGTATACAGACAATATTACTTTTCTTGATTTGTTCTTTTATCCCCTCACTTAATGCACCAAACATATTGTTGGCCTTCTTAACTGCTACTGTGCTCTGCTGCACCTGTCTCTGATGACCCCCTAGATCTCTTTGCTCTTCTCTTACCATACAGTAGATTGAAGCCTCTTTATTATGTCTGTTATGGACTATTTTTGACACAATTTTGTATAATACTGCATTAGTCCATGAACTGCAGCTGCTACTATATACCCACCCAGTCCTCAAGTCTCTCCAAGCCCCTCTGTAGCTCACCAACACCTTCCATTTTAGTGTTGATTGGGCTAGTTGTGGATTATATCATCTGCAAATTTAGTAATCTGTCATACCACTCTGTTTTTGAATTGGAAGTTTTTATTTCATTATACAATAACACATGTAAACAAACACATACAGCAACATATGCCAATTACGTTCGGAGGGAATTATCCATTACCATTTCCTTGTAGCTTACAATTTATAATACTATTGATTCTGAGAAAGCATATGTCCCCCAGATTAGCTCAAAACAGAAAGAGCAAGTACATGTGGCTGAGCTGGTGGTCTTGCTGTCCCAAAAGCCCTAGAGAGCTAGGCTGACCATCCCATGTTTTTTGTATCGGGGGATATATGGCTGTTTATGTATATGGAGTACAAGTATAAAGTTTGTTGCTCAGGGCAGGCACCAATTTGGTAGAACCCCTAAGTTTTAGTTGACAAATAGACTCCTGAGAAATGTAGCAAAGAAAGTAGCTGTGGCTAATTAGGGATGTGTAAGACAATCGGGACATGATTCACTTTGGTGCTCTTAAAGTCTAGTTTGCTTAACCAGAGCAGTGCAAACACAATTGCAGTACATACAGTTTTGCCATTGTCATAGAAGCCTACATGCAAAGTTCACCAGAGCAACATACACCTCACTGGTATTGAATCCATTTTAGAGGGTACCTGGAGACAGGCATCTTTTGACACACTATTGTAAAATTATAAGCTGAGCTTCCTGTCTTCTGTGGACCCACAACAAAATTGTTGGGAAAAAGTGCTGACATTTACTACACAGGAGGTAGACGGGGAAACTGTCAGGGACTACTTGGCCGAAGTATCCACAGAAGCAAAGGCCAAGCAAGTTCAGTTTAACTTTTTGCATAAATGGTACTTCACCTCTGGAAGGTTGCATGAAATGGGCCCCTGAGACATGTACTTCTGCTGGAACTGTAAAGATCAGGTAGGCACATTACTGCATATGTTCTTAACATGTCTGAAATCGCAAGCCTTTTGGGGGGACATTATAAGTACAATATCCAGGTGGTAGGTGCCGAGCCACCCAAGACACCCCAGATATGCATACTGAAGGACAGTAACTCGGTGGTCGAGTTAAATGATTGTAACATTAATTGGCATCTTCTAGCTCTCATTACTGCCAAGAGGATGATATCTCAGGCATGGCAAGATCAATCGGGTCTCACAAGAAACTGGCTTAGTAGATTAAAAGGACAGTTTGTGTTTTAGTGTGTGTGTGTGTGTGTGTGTGTGTGTGTGTGTGTGTGTGTGTGTGACTGTGCGCATTTCTATTTGTGTATATATGTATGTAGTGGAAAATAACCTGGCATTGATTACTTTGATACACTGTTGGTGTTGTGGAGATAACAGTCTCCGATTCAGTGTTACTGATACTAGTGCTGTGTGGAATTCACCATTCTGATAGTCAAATACCTTCTGAAATGCATTTTGTATTTTTCTAGGTAATTTCTCAGAATTCCAGAAACAGAAAAGTGATAGCAGAAAGTTGTCTCCTACCAATGCTGGACTAAGGGAATCTTGTACAGGGAAATGCTTTTGCTAAAATCCTTAATAAATGAACAAGCTATAATTTGATTTGTGGGATTGCTTTATGTGCCAAAAATTTGGACCACCATTATATGGGAAACTAAATTAGTTGCCATTGGAAGAGAGGGATACTTATAGTATCAGTATGTTTCTCTGCATAATAATACACAATGCTGTGGGTGGGGGAAGGGGGACATACTTTAAATGCTGTTAATGTTAAACTGACCAACCTTAATTTGAGATCAGTGATACTATTGCTTTGTCTGTTCTAAAACTTAGGTCCAGTGTTGGTCAAAGATCAATAGCACATACTATACCAAAAACTTGCAAGGAGTTGCCTATAGGCATACTATTAGGAAGATGAAGGCACATTGTTTTATTTAAATCCAGATTTAAGCATTACTTATCCAGTATTACAGATTGTAAATGTTCTGTGTAGACTGCACTTGCCAGGCCACCAAATCTCAAACAATACAATGCTGTGTTTAGTTTGTGTACTTTTTATAATACTATGTTATCATTTTATTACTGCACAGTATGTGTTTTATTTATCTTGTGTTATTTAATTGATATGTCATATTTGTTTATGATAAGTATTTTTATTTTGTACAATACATATTATTGCATTTAACATCTAGTCCAGGTCATACCTGTGGAAAGGCCATTTTGTCCAGTGTGTCTACCTGGTAACCACTTTTCAATACATCAATCAATACATTAATTAATTCTTTCATTCATTCATTCCATGCAGCCATTACTAAAATTGCAGATTGCAATTCCACATGCAGTCTATGTGAACCATGGAATATGATTTGATCAGTGGAATCACATTGTGCAGTTTCATCACATGTGGCCATGGCAAATAGTATCCAGGATGTGGCACAACATGGTTTCATGGCAGGGAGGTCTCGTCAGACCACCTTTATTGACTTCTTTGACTGGGTGATGAAGGCATTGGACAAAGGGCAGACAGTAGGTATACTTTACTTGTTTTTAAGCAAAGCAAGGCAAGTCAAGGTGAGGCAAAGTTTACTTATAAAGCAATCAATCCCAAAAAGTCTCCGAGTGCTGTACAGAATAGACATAAAATCAAACATCAAAATAAAGAACGCTTTAAAATAAGTAAAAGCAAAACAATCAGGGAACGCTTTGTTTATTTAAGTCTCAGTATTAAACACCTCTGAATCAGGAACTCATTTACAAAGGCTCCATGTCAAGTGAACAGGATTAGAGAAAATACAAGGAACAAATATACAGTGCAAGATACAGTGAGGAAAACAACAACTGATTTACAGTAATGTGAATAACACCTAACAGGAATGGACATTTGCAGTATAAATGCAGATTACACACAATGTACATCATGTAGCAGCCAAAGTTGACATTGTCATCAGGGGCCAAACAGTGCATACAGTAAAGTGGATAACAAACAAAACAGAAATGAAATATGCACAATAAATGCAGTTACACACATCATAAGTCATGTGGCAGTCAAAGTTCACATTGTCATCAGTGGCAAATAGAGCTGACATTACTGGCAAACAGGGCAGGAGATGGGGGGCAGGAATAATACATAACTCTTCAAAGAGGCTTTGAAGGCCTCCACCATGTTGGCAATATGGATGTTCAGTGGGAGTGCATTCCAAAAGCAGTGGAGCAAAACTACAAAAGCTCTGTTCCCAGATAGCTTCCGTCTCGATGGAGGGACAATGAGCAGGCCCGGATCAGTGGAGCAGAGGGGACCAATTGGGTGGCAGGGAAACTTTAGCTCTTTTAAGTAGTCAGGACCCAAACCACGTAGGGCCTTGTAAGTTAACAAGCAAATCCTGAAGGTGATGCACCACCACACAGGCAGTCAGTGCAGCACACGAAGGACCGGCATAATATGCTCAGTCTGTGTATCAGTTGCCAAGAGAGATCACATCACCTAGGAATCCCCCGCCCAGCACCAAGTTCACAAAAGAGCTGCAATCACTGACACTGCTCCAGAGCATGGAGTAGAGCACAGGAACTCCATTAAGGGCTTGACCAAGCAGCCAATCAGGTGCAACGCCATGCCCTAGCCCTTGCAAAAGGGTCAATTAAAAGTGCCCTGAATGCCCTTTGTCCTCTAGGGCTTTTGGGGCTTCCAGCACCCAGCAACTCATCCCAGAAGCAGGACTAGACAAGGAGGAGAGCAGGGGAAGGCAGGATTCAGCACATCAGGTAGGAAACACCCCCCCCCAAGCGCCGACACCACTCCATAGCAAGGAGAGGAGGTTGAGAGCTCCATTAAGGGCTTGACCAAGCAGCCAGTCAGGTGCGAGGCCATCCTCCCAGCCCTCGCAAGATGGCCAATCAGAACGTGCCCCTGTAAGCCCTCTTCCTGTTGTTCTCCTATTTATCTCCACACCCACAAAGCAGCCTCCCGTGCTGCAGACCCTTGCAATAAGAACAAACACCACAAGGACAGCACAGTGGAGTTTGCCCACCGGAATCAGCCCAACGAGGCAGCCAGCAGCTGGAAACTGCATTTCAACAGTGGGTAAGTGAAGGAGGAGAACGGGTATCTGGAAGCAGCAGGCATGAACAGGAAGAAGCAGAGGACTAGGAGTTTCTAAGCACACCCACTGCAAGGAAGTGAGGAGAGTCGGGGTTCACAGAAATTTGGGAGTAGCGAAACACCCTATATAGGGTAAGGGAACTAAAAGGTTTCAAAAGAAAAAACTGGCAGAGTAGAAGGTAAGTATGATGGGAGTGGTGCAGTGCAGTGGCTGAGGGGAGACAGTTTTCAGGGGGACCTTCTGGAGACTGCAGTGCTAACCCATCTGCGTGCACCACTCTGGGCTGAGGAGGGAAGTTGCTAGACTCCTGGCTGAGCTGGTTAGGAGCCAGGGAATTCTTTCCCCACCCAGGGACCATCAAGTTTGCTGCCACTAATTCAAAGGATGCCTAGGAGGAGGAGTGACTTGACTACAGTGGGCTCAGATGGGGAAGCACAGTGAGACAGAGGCACATCCCAGACCTGGTAACACTACACAACTCCTACACTGCTCTGGCAGTGCAGGACCGTGCCATGGAGACACTTGAGGTAGTGGCCAGGGAGGATGTGGAGGTCCTTCATAGTGGAGACCCCAAGGGGGGGGTGACAGTGGACCCCAAAGGAGAAGGAAGTAACTCCTGGTGGTGGATCCATTGTGAGAGGGATAGATCTGGGGACAGGAAGGTAGGGGGAGAGAGACAGGTAAGGTGCCTACCCGATGCCACAATTTGGAGGGATGGAAAGCAGATACTGAGGATTGCTAGGCAGCGGGATGGGAGGGAGAGCTGGGTGTCATTGTCCACCTGGGAACAAATGACCTGTCTAGGGACATGGAGGGGATAGTACGGGAGGAGATCAGGGAGTGGAGGAGGGTCTTAGGCAGGTAGCACATTCAGTGACCTTTCCTAAGGTGCTGCCTGTCTATGACAGGTGAGAAGGATAGGGTACTCTGCACCAAGAGCTTAAAACAGTGATTGAGGGAATGGTGCAGAAAAGAGGGATTTGGCTATATTGGGGACTGGGATCATACCTGGAGGAATAAAAGCCTGTACAGGGGAGGTGGCCTGCATCCGTTTAGGAGGAGGACCACAGTATTCAGTGAATGGTTTAAATGTTACATTGGAGAGCATTTTATTCCCACATGCAGTCTATGTGAACCATGGAATGTGATTTAATCAGTGGAATCAAATTATGCAGTTTCAGCACGTGGCCATGGCAGATAGTATCCAGGATGTGACACGACATGGGTTCATGTCAGGGAGGTCTCTTCAGACCACCACTTCACAAAAGTGGGAGTAGGGAGGAGGCTGGCAACTACAGGCTAGTCATCCTGACTTCGGTGGTGGGGAAATTATTGGAATCACTACTGAAAGAAAGGATAGTGGAATTTATTTATCGTTTACAGACCTTTGAGTCAAAGACTCATTTACAAAGGCACCTTGAATCCAGTGGCTTATAGGATCCAAGGCAGCATGGCTTCACAGGGGGAGGTCTTGTCCAGTGTGGTGGAGGCGGAAGGAAACAGGGAGACATAAACTGCCCCCCCACCCAAAAAAACTGAAGGAGTCAGCAGGGAGAACCCTAAGGGAGAAAAATTCCCAAGGGTATCTAACAGAAAGAAAAACAAGTTAGTAGTAAAGAAGAGAGATGGGATTGAGAATAGAGGCAGTAAAAAGGGAGGGCAAAAGGGAATATGGGAAGCTGACGAGCAGGGTGGCACTAGCAGTTGGAAAGCCATGTGTGTCAATGCTTGAAGACTGGGAAATAAAAATTTGGACTTACGAACGTACAAAATTTTCCAGCAGATAAAGGCTTAGTGGTCTATCAAGTCTGCTCGAATATGCAGCTAGCACCCCTTATTTTGCAGCTGCCCTCCCTCCCACCCTTCCCTTCCTTGACCCTCCCTTACCCTGTTCCAGCCCTTTGAAGCAGTCCACTGTTCTACTGGATACCACTTCTGCCAGTAACACATTCCACCCAGCTACCACCCTCTCCATAAAAAAGTGTCTCCTCATCTCTCGCCTGAACCTTCTTCCCTCCAGTCTCATATCATGGCCCCGGGTGTCCCTCCCCTCCCTTACTTAGAGTAGCCCCTCCATACCTGTCCTGTTTATTCCTTTCATGTACTTGAAGGTTACAGTCATATCCCCCCGTCCCTCCTCTCCTCCAGTGAGAACATGTTCAACTTGCTTAGTCTCCTCTCATATGGTAAGTTCCCCAGCTCCTTGATCATCTTTGTCGCCCTGCGCTGTACCCCCTCCAGTAACTTAATGTCCCTCTTCAGATACAGGCACCAGTACTGCACACAATACTCCAGATGTGGTCTAACTAATGATCTATACAGTGGCAGAATAACCTCCCCTCTCCTTGATGATATACCTCTTGCAAATTCAACCCAGCATTTTGTTGGCCTTTGCAGCAGCCTTTCTACATTGTGCTGAGTTTTTCATTGACCCCGTAATGAGCACCCCCAGATCCTTCTCTTCCTCTGCCTCGGCTAGCTGCACTCCCCCCAGCTGGTAACTCCCCCTTGAGTTTTTTCACCCCAAAATGCAGCACCTTTCATTTTTTGGCATTGAACCCCAGTTGCCAGGTGTCTGACCAGTTTCCAGCTTTGCCAGATCATCCTGCAACCCCTGCCACCCCCCAAGTCATCCACCACTGCTCCCATCTTCGTCTCATCAGCAAACAGAGTGATCTTGCTCTTTATGTCCAACGATATATCTGCAATGAATATCCCAAACAATACTGGTCCCAGCACCGAGCCCTGTGGAACACCACTCGTCACTACCCTTGGGGATGAGAGCTCCCCACCCACCACCACCCTCTGTTGCCTTACCTGAAGCCAGTTCCCTACCCATCTCACCAGCTTTGCACCCACCCCTGTGCTTTCTAACTTACTTCCCAGCCTCCCATGTGGCACTGAGTCGAATGCCTTACTGAAGTCCAGGTACAGGACATCCACTGCATGGCCCCCATCCAATTACCTAGTTAACCTGTCATAGAACTCCACCAGGTTGGTTTGGCAGGATCTGCCACTTACAAAGCCATGCTGCCTGCTGTCCTGTAGTCCTTTAGCCTCCAGGAGGGCCACCAGCCCCTCCTTCAGGATAATCTCCATCAGCTTACCCACGATGGATGTGAGGATCACCTGTCTGTAATTCCCCGGTTCATCCTTTGGGCTGTTCTTGTGGAGGGGCACCACATCCATGCTACAATCCTGAAGTACACACCCTGAGTGTAGTGCGGCATTAAATAGATCTGCCAAAGGTCCTGCCAAGACCTCTGTCAACTCTTTCAGTACCCTGGGATGGATGCCATCTGGGCCTGGTGCCTTGTCCACCCTCAGTGCCCTCAAACCCTCCAGAATCCTGTCCTCCATGATTTCCCCATCAGTCACCCCCTCCTCCTTGGTTTCTGCCCTCCCTCCCCCTTTGGATATCACCCCCCCTTCTCCTTAGTAAATATCGAGCAGAAGTAATCATTTAGTGCATCTGCCTTATCACCCTCTGCTTCCACCCAATCCCCATCTCCTTTCTAATCCTTACTATATGGTCCTTACAGTTTCTTTTCTCCCTGATGTACCTGAAGAAGTCCTTCTCCCCCTTCTTAATGCCCTGCACCAGCCTGAGCTCCATAGACGCCTTGGCTGCACTTACTGCCCTTGTTACCTCCTTCGATTCCTTCAGGTACTCCTCCCGGTCCTCCTCCCTCCCAGTTTTTTTGTACCTCTTAAAGGCAGCTCCTTTCCTCCTTACCTTTTCTACTACCTCCTTGCTCATCCAGCTAGGTTTCTTTGCCCTAGCCTTCTTGCTCTAGGCCTTGTTGCAGGTTCTGGTTGACTCTATTGTGCCCAGCTTTATGAGCTCCTACCTCTGGTTAGTGCCTATACTAGGTTGAATTCTGGCCAGGTACCCTTTTGCCACTTGCCCCATCCTCCCAAAGTCAGCCCCCTTGAAGTTCAGCACCCTTGTGCCGGATTTCACTCCTTTCTTACCCATCTCCAACGTGAACCATACTGAGTGGTGGTAACTCCCCGCCAGTGGTTCTTCCACCTTAAGTTCCCTCACAAACTCCTCATTTACCAGCACAAGGTCAAGGGTATTCCCTAACTTGGTTGGTTCACTGACCATTTGCATCAGGAAGCTGTCCTGGAAGTCATCCAGCAGTACCTGCTCCCTCCTATTCCTGGTTGTTGGGGTACTCCAATCCACTCCTGGCATGTTGAAGTCCCTCACAATCACCACACTACCCTTCTCACAGGTCCTCCTGATCTAGTTCCCTGTATAACTCTTCTGTCTGAGAGGATGGCCTGTATACCACTCCCATCCTGAGAGTCCTATTCTTCGAATCCTGGATTTGCATCTATAGTGACTACCTTCCTCCCCTTCCTTTCGTACACACTTCAGTCCTTCCCTCACATATAGTGCTGCCCCCACCTCCTTTCCCAATCACTCTATCCCTACAAAATATCCTGTAATATCCTGTACCCTGGTATCAATAGATCCCAGTCATTGTATTAGGTGGCCCATGTTTTGGTGATGGCTGCAATGTCCACCTCCCCCTCTGCCATGAGAGTCTGTAGCTCTGCAGTTTTCTTCCCAAGGCTCCTAGCATTCAGGGTGACCACCTTCTACCCCTCCCCCTTCTGCCCTCCTTTACTAGCACCAACACTAGTATTTGCCTTTTGTCTTTTGTCACTGTTATGGGGGGGTTAGCTCATATGGCTTCCCTACCTGTGGTCTTTGCATGTCCCTTGCCCACTTGCCACCCCCCACTCCTAGTTTAAATTCCCAAATTCCTTTATGTACTCCTACATCCTCTGTTTCAACACTTTCTTTCCCTCCTCACTCACGTGTAGTCTGTCCTTGGCATAGAGACTACTGTCCTCCCAGGTCCCTCCCCACCCCCAACAGCCCATACCCTTTAGCATGACACCAGGTTCTTAGCCATTCATTAAATTCCTTTATTCTCAGCTTTCTTGCTGTGCTTGCCCTGGGCACTGAAAGTATTTCTGAGAAAGTTACTGATCTTCCTGGCCCCTCACATAATTGTCCTAGTTCCTCAAACCTGCTCTGGACTATACCTACCATCCTGTCAGCAAGGTCATTCATCCCCAAATGTATAATTAAATGAGACTTCTCCCTTCCCCTTCTAGCATATTTTAGAACAGATTGTCCCACCCATTCTCCATTTTTCTACCCCACCTGACTCCTCTTAGTATTGAGTCCCACAGCACTAAGATTCCACCCCCTCTTACTAAGTGATTGTTTCCCTTCCTCCCCACCTCTCACTCCTTGCTCCTCCTCATCCTCCTGCACAGTAGTTCCCCCTTCTGCTTCTATTGTAATTCCCCCAGCAGAACTCCCCCCCACTCCAGTTTAATCCTGACTTCTATCAGTTACTCCTCAGTTACTTAGAGTCCATCATGGCAGAGGCTGACATGGACATACAGTAGTCACCATTACAGAATCATGGTACACTGAGAACCATGACTGGGATATAGCCATACCAGGCTATACTCTGTTCAGGAAGGACAGGCTGGGAAACAAATGGGGAAGAGTTGCTCTTATGTGAGCAATAACATAAAAGCAACAGAGGTACAGGGAATACAGAGAGGGGCGGAGGTACTGTGGTTCACCCTAGAGATAGGGGAATGAAGCCACAGTTCATACTGGTGTGATCTACAGACCTCAGGCACTGGGTGGATAGTTGAATAAGGTTCTGGGGGAATCCATCTAAAAGATGGCAAATAAGGGGGAAGTACCGCTAGTGGGGACTTCAATCTGCTTGATGTAGATTGGAGCATCCCATCTGCAGCCTCAGCTAGAAGTAGGGACAGCCGTGACACCCTGCAGGGTCATTCCTCAGGCAACTAGGTAAGGATCCCACACGTGAGTGGGCAATACTGTACCTTGTACTAACTAATGGGGATAGTGTTGCAGACATCATGGTGGGTGGCCACTTGGGGACCAGTGATCACCGTACTGTGTGGTTCAATATAAGGACTGAGGCAGTATTGAACCACAGAAGGATGAGTGTCCTGGACTTTAGGAGGACCGATTTAAAAAACATGGAGGAATGCCTCAGGGATGCCTTGTTGGGGGGTGGGGTACTTTGGTGGAGTGGAGGAATTTTAGGAAAAACCAAAAGGGGGCATAGTGAAGGCAATAAACCTCTGTGTCAGGCTAATAAGCAAGGCAAGAGGAAAAAGAAACTGCTATGGTTCTCTAAGGAGGTGGCTGGGAGGGTAAGGGCAAAAAAGTTAAAATTCAGGAGGTATAAGAAGACACAAAAAGAAGAGAATAGGGAGCTGTATCTGGAGAAACAGAGGTCAGCAGGGAAATCAGTTAGGAGGGCAAAGTTGCAAAGAGAGGAGAAAATAACCCAGGGAGTAAAGAAGGGAGACAAGACATTTTTTAGGTATGTAGGCGAAAAGAGAAAGACCAGGGGAGTGATTGAAAGATTAAGAAGGGAAGGGGGGGGGAATGTATGGAGGGGGACCAAGAAAAAGGAGACATCTTGAAGAAATACTTTTGTTCTGTGTTCACAAAAGAAAGGGAAGGAGAGGGGACACAGAAAAGTGACAGGTGCATCGAAGAAACGGAGGTGGACGCTAGTCCTTTTACAGAAGAAAAAGTCCTGCAGGAACTCACAAATCTAAAAGTGGCTAAGGCAATGGGACCAGATGGGATTCATCCAAGGATACTGAAGGAGCTCAGAGAGGTGCTGACTGTATCTCTGACAGTCCTGAAGCGATATGAAAAAGTTGGAAGAGTGGTCAAGGATATGGCAACTAGGCTTTAATGCAAAAAAGTGCAACATCCTGCACTTGGGACACAGAAACCCTTGGGCAGAGTACAAATTGGGAGGAGAGGTAATGACAACCACCAAGCAGGAAAGAGTCCTGGGGTTATCATATCTGTTAGCATAAAGGTGGCTATTCAGTGTGACATGGCAGTTGGGTGAACTAGCGGGATGCTGGGAGCATAGGGAGGGGTATCACCAGCAGAAAGAGGGAGGAGGTGTCACCCTGTATAGATCACTGGTGAGACCTCACCTGGAGTACTGTGTCCAGTTCTGGAGACCTCATTTCTGGAAGGACGTAGAAAGAGTGGAAGCGGTACAGAGGAGGGCAACCAAAATGGTGCAGGGTAAGTAAGATCAAAGAGGGAAGCATTATCAGAAAAAAAGATGCTGAAGGACAAGGTGTCATGCTATGAAACTGGAGGGGGGTAGACTCAGGGGACATGTGAGGAAGTACTTCTTCACAGAGAGAGAGTGGTGAATGCCTGTAACAGTCTCCCAGCAGAGGTGGGAGGGGCCCAAAAACTGTAATGGGGTTCAAGACAGCATGGGATAGGCATAAGGGAACCTTAGTGATAAGACAGTGGGGGGGGGGATAAAATGGAGATCAAGCAGGGTCTGTGATGATACAGTACGTAGGAAAAAATGGGCAGAATAGGTGGGCCAAGTGGTTCATATCTGCTGTCAAATTCTATGTTTCTAGATCGGTTGCCCAACATTGGGAGAGCCATAACATCCCCAGCAGCCATGCTCAAACAGGCCAGCTTAATCGCCACAACCTCTGTCTTTCCTGGGTTGAGACACAACCAGTTCAGAGTCATCCAGTCATTGATCTTAGCCTAACACTGACTCAGCACTGAAGCCACAGCATCAGCACCAGGGGAACAAGACAGGTACAGCTGAGTATCATCTGCATAACAGTGATACCCAACTCCACGCCATCTAATGATCTCCCCCAGTGGCAGTATGTACACAGAAAACAAAATGGGGGCAAGGATCGAGCCTTGTGGGTCTCCACAGGACAGCATATAGGCCCCTGAGGCAAAATTCCCCAGGGCTACCTGCTGTGTTCTTCCAGGACAATTCCATAAAATGGGGGTACCAATGTGCCAAATACTTTGTGTGCTGATTTAAAAAAAAATTAAAAACAGCCACTGCAGTCATGATAAGTGAATTTAAAAGCTAGCCACAAGTACAGTACAGATACATTTCATAGTTTGAGAAAACCAGGTGCACCTATTTTATTTTTACTCAATGTCCAGCTCCAAAATGTCACAGATTTTTCCTAGCAAAATGTGACATGCAGTTTTATACAGACTTTATTTTAGTTGCACTTCAGTAAACTTATGTTGAGAACTGCCTTTGGTGTTGTCTTTTGTAATTCATTGGGTCCAGTAGACGCCATATGGTGTCGGAACCATCCAGTACAGAACCTAACATTTTCACCCTAGTTTTTCAATGCATATAAAATTTCTAGTTCACTCAAAGTTTTGCGTGGCACATGCAACTGGGGTATCCAAGCAAATTGCATTTTTTACATGTTCCCCAAAATTTCAGCAAAAGCATCCAGCTTTTTTTGAGTGGGTGATTTTCTTTTGGGATGGCGTCTTAAAAGTACTGCAGGGGTTTGGTGAAAGAGGGGTGCAGGCAATGCTTCTTTAACTTACATAGTTGTGTGGTGTCCACTGTTGCACATGCAATGTTTGGTGTCCACCATTACACACGCAACACTGAAGGTGCTTTTTTCTCAAGTCTGATATGGAGTTATCCCACAACATAGTCCCTTTTTCACTCTTGGATCATAGTGTCTTGAAATGCTTAGTAAAAATAAAGAAAAGTAACATTTTTTTCAAATTAAACACTGTTGTGTCCACTGTTGCACGTACAATGTTTGGTGTCCACTGTTACACGTGCAACACTAAAGGTGATTTTTCTCAAATCTCTGCTAGGGAGTTATCTCCCATTCTGGTTCCTTTTTCACTCTTGGGTCACAGTGTCTTGGCAAGCTTATTAAAATTGATCTATCATGGATTTCAAAAATTGACCCTCATGTCACACTTTGGTAACCCCTTTTTGTGCGCATACCCCCCAGTTACGTAGACTCAAATCAGCACAGGACTGCGATGGAGAGTCCCACATAGTCATTCAGGTTATCCAGAAGCACCCCATGGTCAACTGTGTAGAATGCTGATGAAAGGTCCAACAGCACAATAATAGAAAGTTGCCCTCGGCCCTCGCTAGGAGGAGGTCATGAGTTACTCTGACAAGAGCAGTCTAAGTGCTGTGCCAGGGCCAAAAATCTGACTGCAGAGGTTCATAGATGGAAAAGGATTCCATGGGAGGTTTATGTTCTGTAACTGTTGTTGTTGTTGTGCTTTAATGGTTGTTTGTTTCCATTTTTCTTGAAAAATTCAATAAAGTATGTTAAATTTGAAAAAAAAAAAAGGAAAAGGATTCCAGATGGATTGTCAGCTGCTCTGCCACCACCTTCTCAGTAATCTTCCCCAAAAAGGGAAGATTAGAGACAGGTCTGTAATTCGCAAGAGCATTAGGGTCCAAAGATGGTTTCTTCATGAGAGGTCTAGCCATGGCCTTTTTTTAGGGCTGCAGTGAAAACAACCTCCCTATGGGACCCATAAATGATCTAATGAATACTGGTCCCAAGGACTCACCACAGTCGAGAATCAGTCATGTAGGTCCCGGGTCCAGTATACAGTTGGTAGGGTGCAAAATACAGACTACTCACCTGTAACAGGAGTTCTAGGAATGGTATATGTTTATCCACACTTCTTGGCAGGTTCCTTGCCGCTTTAAATCTTGCCGGAAGGTCTTCAAGCTGGCTCCTCCCACCCACCTGGGTGGTAAAACTCTCGGCTCCGCCCCATGACACCAGATCTAGCCCGCTGGAAGCCAGGTTGTGCGTCGAAGCCGGGGAGGCCGGGTGGGTTGTGTGGATGAACAACATATACCATTCCTAGAACTCCTGTTACAGGTGAGTAACCTGTATTTCTAGGGACATGGATATGTTGTTCAATCCACACTTCTTGGCAGACTCCTAGCAGTTCTCCGGGAGGAGGGAGGCAAGGCGCACACCCACGATACTTACTTGGGAAATAAGGACTGAAGAACCGAGGCCCCAAAACCAAAATCCTGGCGTGACTCAAGGTCAATGTGGTAGTGGATGATGAAGGTGTGTGCTGACTTCCAGGTAGCAGCCCTGCAGATTTCCTGGATAGGGACGTCCCTGGAAGCAGCCACCGATGCAGCGGTATGGCAGGTAGAATGAGCTCTTATCCCTCTGGGAGGCTCCATGCCTGCCAACCTATAGCAGAGATCTATGCAGAAGGTGACCCACCTGCCTATCGTCTGCTTGGCTGCAGGTCTGCCAGGTATGGCTTCAGTGTAGGTGACAAACAGCTGGCGAACCTCTCCCCAAACTTCAGCCGTCCGCTCCTTGTAATAAGCGAGCACTCTTCTAGGGTCCAAAGGATGGAGCCTATATTCGTCCTCCAAGGTGTGATTGGGGTAGAACACCGGCAGAGTCAACACCTGGTTAAGGTGAAACTCTGACACCACCTTCGGAAGGAATTTCGGGTGGGGGCGCAGGACAACCTTGTCCCTGTGGAAGACCAGATAAGGAGACTCAATGGAAAGCGCCTGGAGCTCTCTCATCCTTCTGGCTGACGTGATAGCCACCAAGAAGGTGGTCTTCCATGACAGGTGAGAAATGTCACACCTGTGCATCGGTTCGAATGGCTTGCCCATGAGCTTAGCCAATACCAGCAGTAGATCCCATGGAGGTGAAGGTTCTCACACCGGAGGGGATATGTGATCAAGGCCTTTGAAAAAGCGCCCGACCACCATCTCCTGCACCACCGACTGCTTCCCGGCCTGCGCCCGGTAAGCAAAGATGGCTGCCAGGTGCACCTTAAGGGTCGACGACCGAAGCCTTTGCTGAGAAAGGGACCACAGGTAATCCAGGATGCTTGCCAAGGAACAGGAGGAAGGGTTCAGGCCCTTGCCCTGACACCAAATGGAGAATCTCTTCCATTTGAAGGCATAGCATTTTCTGGTCGATTCCTTACGGGACGCCTCAACCACGTTGAGGACCTTGTCGGAAAGACCCATGGCCTGGAACTCTAGCCGCTCAGGAACCAGGCCGTCAGGTGCAGGGATTGAAGGTCCGGATGGAATACTTTCCCCTGATTGACTGACATCAGGTCCGGGTGGGCTGGAAGCCACCTCGGGAGCCTGGAGCTGAGACTGAGGAGATCTGGATACCAGAACTGGTGGGGCCAGTCTGGGGCTACCAGAATCACCTGCGCCTTGTCCCTCCTCGCCTTGAGAAGCACCTTGTGGATCAAGGGAAATGGGGGAAAGGCGTAGAAGAGGCCTGGGGTCCACGGCCTCGAGAAGGCATCTCCCTGCAGCGAGCCCTGCTGAGGGGGGCGGGCATGTAGCAGTCTCAGCTTCACATTCTCCCTGGAGGCAAACAGGTCCACCTGAGGCATGCCCCAGTGGGAGAACAGATCTTGTACTACCTCCGACAGGAGAGACCACTCGTGGGACGCAGCCCCTATCCGGCTTAGGGCATCGGCCGGGTATTGGAGGCTCCTGCCACATGGATGGCAAGGAGATCCGCCTCCAGGCTGTGCACAAGTGACCAAATTCAGAGAGCTTCCCTGCACAAAGGCCGGGAGCGCGTCCCGCCCTGGCGGTTTAGGTAGTACATGGTCGTGGTATTGTCCATCTGGACCTGAACCACTTGACCGTGTAGAAACGGAACGAAGGCAGTGAGGGCTAGATGAACCGCTCGAAGCTCCAGCAGGTTGATGTGGCATCGGGACTCCCGAGAGGACCAGAGGCCGTGCGCTCTGTGCTCCCCCAGATGGGCACCCCAACCCATCAGAGAGGCATCGGTTGATAGAGGGACCGTTGGCTTGGGGCGGACAAATGGGATGCCCTCCTGCAGATGTGCTGGAATGGTCCACCACTGGAGAGTGTTCCACCTCCCCTGGGTCACTGTCACTAGCTGATCCAGAGGATTGAAGTGCTGAGACCATTGGCTGGCCAGCCCCCATTGAAGGGGACGCATGTACCAACGGGCCCAACGGACCACGCTGATGCAGGCTGCCATGAGGCCCAGGAGGCACAGGAAGTCTCAGGCAGGGTGCAATTGCCCAACCTGAAATGATTGGGCAAAGAGGAAAGAACCTTGGCCCTGTCCACCGGGAGCCGTGCTCTGGCTCGTAGAGAGTCGAGCTCTGCCCCGATGAATTGGATCACCTGCTTTGGCAAGAGTTCCAACTTGGCCTCATTGATGAGGAGGCCTACCTGAGAGCAAACCTGGAGGGCCAGATCTCTGGACTGCTCCACCTCCGTTCTGGAGGGGGCTGCAATCAGCCAGTCATCCAGGTAGGGGTACACCCGGATCCTTCAGCGCCACAGGAATGCTGTCACCACTGCCATGCATTTGGTGAAGACCCTGGGAGCTAGGGGAAGGCTGAAGGGCATGGCCCAGAACTCGTAGAGGGATCCCTCTGCCCTGAAGTGGAGGAATCTCTGGTGGGATGGACGGATTGGGACGTGAAAGAACGCGTCCTGAAGGTCCAGAGAACAGAACCACATGCCTCGTTCCAAGGATGGGATTATCTGAGCCAGAGTGACCATCCTGAAGGTCTGAGACCTTAGGAACCTGTTCAGGTCATGCAGGTCGAGAATGGGGTGCCAGCCCCCCGTCCTTTTTGGGACCAGGAAGTACCTGGACACAAACCCCGGGTCTGGAGGAGGATCCGCCACCTTCCTGATCACCTCTTTTTCCAGGAGCAGGGTGATATCGGCTCAGCGAGCCGACAAGGAGGCTGCAGACCCCATAGCCCCCCCCGAGGGGGCCACGGCTCGGAAGGCCAGGGCCTGCACAAACTCCAGTGGCAGACCCTTTCCTACCACCTCCAACACCCAACGGTCCGTGGTGATAATGGACCAGGCGGAAAGGAAGTGGCGGAGCCATCCCCCCAAGGGGGGAACCCAGGAGGGAGTGACAAGGCTAGGGGTGACACCCCTCAACTCATCACTGGGCAGGCTTAGAGGAGGGACTGGCCGAGGGACGTTCTGGGCCTTTACCTCCCTGCTTCCTATTGGAGGAAGTCGCAGGCTTGGGTTTGGGATGTCAAGCACGAGCCTGCTGTCCCTGATGCTGGTGCTGTTGGGCCGGACGTGCTGCAGGCACAGAAGGATGAAAGGACTCATGCTGCTGCTGTCGGCGGCCCTTGTCCTTCTGGGTGGAGGTGACCGAGTCCAGAGTAGCATTGGACTTTTCGATCAGCTGGAGGTGACCTTCCACTCCAGGGCCGAAGAGGTCAGTCCCCAGGAAGGGGACATCCACCAGTTTGTGCTGGGTATCCGCCGTAAAGGTGGATATCCTCAGCCATGCTCTGCGGCGCATGGCCACTGCAGCCGCAACTGATCTGGCACAGGAGTCTCCAATGTCCAGAGCTGTTTGGAGCTGCTGTTTAGCCACCACCCTTCCCTGGTCCCGTACCTGCTGCACCATGGTCTGCAGGTCGGCCGGGAGATGAGGGATAACCTCTTCCAGGAAGCCCATGAGGGCGTGGGAGAAGTGTGCCATCAGCATGGCCGAGCTGGCCTGGTGGAGGCCAAGGGAGGATGCAGCATACCCCTTGCACCTGGCATAGTCCAGCTTTTTGGACTCCTTGTCATGGGGGCTTGTCCACATCCCTAGCATTCCCAGAATGCCAGAAAACACTGTCAGTGACCAACCCCTCGGCGGGGGGGGGTTCCAAAAAACTGGGCAAAGAGCCGGTAGGGACCGCATACTTCCTGGCCATCCTGGCCTAAGGCACAGGACAGGAAGCAGGCCACTGCCAGAGCTCCAAGGGTGGGCCAATGATGGCTTCAGCCACCGGAAAGGCCTCAGTGGGTGAATCCCCTCGGTCCAGTATCTCCATGAGGGGATACTTGGCCCGCTTGGATACGGGCTTGAGCTGCATCCCGGTGGACTCTGAGATGAGCCAAAGCAGACCCATGAAGGACGATGGGCTTTCATCCATCGACTGGCCCCCAGAGGACTCCAGGTCAATGGGCCTGGAGAACAGGGAGGAGTCATCGTCGGACTCCGAGGAGTCCACAAAGAGCTGCCTGGGGCCTGAGCCACCCTCCACCTGCCGAGGACGGTCGGGAGTGAGGGTGACCGACAACCTGTGGAGCAGGCCCTGACCCGACCGAGAGTCTTTGGTCGGCGCCCCTGATTTCGGTTGTGGAGGCGGAGGTTCCACCACAATTGGTGGGGCAGCTGGTTTCGGCCTAACAATTGGCCCAGGCTTGGGCACCTCGGCTCCAGCGAGGGGTTGTTTCGGCCGCTCGAGTGACAGCCACTTGATGGCCAGGGAAGGCGACGGTGTCGGCTTGTTCCCAGACAGAAGTAACTACTGCCACATCAGGTCCTCGTAGCGTCGACGCAATTTGCACCAAAGCCTCTCCTCTTCTGAGGAGGAAGACAAGAACGAGCGGTGGCGCCGCTTACTTCAGTGCCGAGACCGAGATCGCCGATATCGGTGGAATCGGCTGGACCGAGAGGATGTCTGAGACCAAAACCGAGAACCTCGGTGTTTCTGAGGACGGGTCTGGGAAGGGGCCGGGGACACCCGCTCTTCCCTTGGCTCGGAAGCCTTGACCAGAGACTGCGGCACCGGAGGTGCAGGCAGGTCCTCGGTCTCTACCGGGGGAACCGATGAGGAAGGGTTGTCGGCTTCACCAGTCGACAGCCCATCTGATGGGTCGAGAAAAATTTCGACTGCATCGACGGGTGTCTCGGCCGGCTGACCTGACGGGGACACCATGAAGCCAGCAGCCTTAGCTGCAACCTCGACCGAAGTAGAGTATCGACTGTCCGGGGAAGGGGACCTCTCCCACTCCCACGAATGCTGATGGTGGGACCTACCTTTTGAGTCCTTCTTTTTGGACCAAGAGGAATGTCCCAATGGACCCTCTCCCTTCATGGAAAGGGATTGGCAAAGCTCCTTGAAAGAAGCTGAATATGAGGTACCCAGAGAAAGCGGAATAAATGTCAGCGAGATCGATGGAGATCTTCTCGGCGATCATCTGCTCGAGTTGCTCAGCCAAGCCAGCCGCCATGGTAACTGCCCAACGGGCCTCCTTCAACTTCACCGGCCGGTAGCGCTTCTCGGGGCATCCAAGCTGTAACCGGGCAGCGCGGTCTTCCAGGACGTTGGCTGAAAACGAACGGCATAACTCGCAGGCCTGCGGATCATGGTCTAGGCTGAGGCAGTAGATGCACGTGGAGTGCAGATCCATCCTGGACATTTTCTGCCCACAAGGGCACTGCTGAAATCCAGGAGTTGATTTGTCCATCGCCTCCGCGAGGGAGAAACTTGACCGAAGTCTTGAAAATTTTAAAATAAGTTTCGGGCGAACCGAAGAATTAGGATTCAGTCTAAACGCAGAGCGTTAAGGAGAGAACCTGAGCTTCCAAGTGGTAAGGAAGATCTGGAGTCATGGGGCTGAGTCGAGAGTTCTACCACCCGGGTGGGTGGGAGGAGCCAGCTTGAAGATCTTCCGGCAAGATTTAAAGCGGCAAGGAACCTGCCAAGAAGTGTGGATTGAACAACATATCCATGTCCCTAGAACTGAAGACCACCCAAAGCACCTCAGCCTCTGAAACAGGTTGAAACTCATCCCAGGTAGCCAGATTTACATCACGCAAGGCACAACCACTGCTGTCCCAGTTCACCCATGCCGCAGCAACAGTCAAACTGCTGACTTAAATCACAGGGCCAGCAATCGGCCAACAGCAGCTACGGCGCTATGACAGTTTTCCATCCGGTAGTATGTGCAACCTATACCGAGGGGGGCTCAGCCATCCAAACTGGACTCAGCCCTCCAAATCCCCTCACGCGAAAGACTTCACCCCCTGCACCCCCCATGTATTAATATAATCAGCTCCAGGTCCTGCCATATATGGAGAAGGTGTTATCTGTGAGGTAACACCATAACACAACTCGTCAAAAAATCAAGCTCGTGAAGGAAGCCTGCAGCAGCATTCCTTCGATAACATCATGGCAACTATACTGAGTCACCCTACTAATGGACTACATGGCCCTGGCTCGGCCACCTGAGAAGACACTTGATCTAATAGCAGACACTTTTTGTCAGTGAAAAATTGACCAAACTGCTTGCACTTTTCTGAAGAAAATGTTATAACAGACTGCAGGCAGGAATGATTCAGCATCCTGTCTACAGTGCAAAAGAGCTAAGCTGGGTGCTTCTTCCCTGCAGCAATGGATCTTGACAGAAATGGCTCCCTCAAGTCTCGTCGACAGCGAAATTGTTGACAGACTTTGCAGCAACACTAATTTGCCAATGGTGATCACATTGCCAGGCAAATGTGTTGACCAACCGCCATGGCTCAGGGCACATTTAGACTGTTTGCAGGGGGCTTTGGCCCCTGTACCCCCTGGACTTAAAGATAATCAACTATATGAAGGGGCCAGATCAATGAGGAGGCGGCCAACACGGGAGTCACTGTATCCAGATAGCTATGACAACTCCTTCAACACTGTGGATGTCGAATGGGTTGTGTCGCTGTTACGGATTTGCTGTGGGGGTGTCACTCAAACAATGGTATACAGACATGAACTCTGCCTCTTTCAAAACAATTGCCCATTGATATTCAGCATACTGAATTTTCAGCACCAGTTTGTCCTCTGTGGACCTTGACCTCCTCCAGAAATGCTCCAAGCACTGTCCATTAGTCTTCAACTGTTGTAATTCAGCAAAATACCAATGTGAGCTATGACGGGAGGTCAAGGGACGAATGCAGAAAGGTGCAATAGAGTCCAGGGCAGTTGTAAGTGCCAGGTTATAGTGCTCCACAGTCACCTCCAGACCCAGTGCACAAGCCAAAAACATACCTGAGACATTCAGCGCCTCCTGGAGTTTGCGAGACTCTAAATTATGTTTAGGAAAACACCAGATATTCTCCACAGAGAGGGTACTTAAATGAGGGACCCAACAATGGAATAACACTGCATGATGATCTAACCAGGAGACCAGATCAACCTTGACTGCACAAACATCAAGTCCCGATGAGAAGATCAGGTCCAGAATGTGACCATGCTGATGAGTAACAGAGGCAACAGCCTGTGTCAGTCCCACTGAAAACATCAATTGAAGGAGCTCCTAAGCAAACTGTGAAGATTTGTTATTGATCCATGCATTGCAATCCCCCAGAACTAACAGTCTGGGGGCATCCAACATCTGTTCGGCAATAAAGTTCAACCATTCCTGCAAAAACTCACTCCCACCCCTGGGGACAGCAGGTGAGAGTGATTCTGTCACTGACAGTTGAACTGCATCTGGCCATCACACATATAAAGGACCTGAAAGTTCTCATGTGGAGTGCAGTGAAACCCAGGGTAGATCTAAAACAGATGCCCCCACCCCCATGGCCCCTCCTTGGGCAATGTATCACAGAAAAACCAGGTGGGATAGATGCCCCCAAAACAGATCCAGAGTCATCACCCAGCCTGTTTCTGTGATACAAACAAGGTCAGCTGAGGTATCAGCTGAAGCCCTCAATCACTGCTGTTTTCTTCCTCAGTAACCTCATGTTACAAAGAACAGCCCAAAGGGGAGGAATACAGCTGGCCGATCAGGCTACTGCCTGGTCACTGACATTTGGCAGGGCCCTGGGGTGGGGAACCAGGTATGGTGGTCCCCTGTCCTGATTTTGTGCCCTCCCTGGGTGTTTCCTCAACCCCACCACACCAATCCTGCACCCCACATTATCATATCCAAGATCTCCTCTGCTGCATTTTCCCTGCCCTCGCATGATTCTCAGTTCCCTACAGTGGCTGAGACCTCTGCAGGGAGAATTATTTGGGACTCTTGTGAATGGATGACGCAGCTGCAGGTGATCTCTGGTGAAAGTATAACTACTGACAGTGATGCCGCTGCACGTCCTATACTAAATACCAGGAGGTAAATCTAAAAACTCTTAAATTCACAAATTCTACATAGAACTAATACCTTTCCTCCCTTCTCATACTCACCATCCCTACTATAAAGACCTTGATTCCAGCAAGCCGCAGCAACAGGAATTTTGTCGATCGGCATTACAGTGATGGCACAGTGCCAACAGTCGGCATCGTGCCATCGGGGGAAGCAAGTGTTTTTTGCAAAGGGCTTTGCTCCCCGCAACCCCACATTATAGATTATCAACTCAGAGTTGGAGTTGTTTTGGGGAGGGGGCGAAATCCATGGAGAAAGCAATGTCGGCAATACTTTAGACCATTGCAGCGAACTGCCGATTTTGTCACTGTAATGGTCTTCGAGGTATTTCCGTCACTGTACAAAAAATAAGGCATCGTCAAGAATTTAACCATTAATAAAAAGAGAAAAAACAATCCCTCCTCTAGTTGTCCTACTAGTAAACATAGAGACCTGTTATCCAAGCTTGTAACCCTCCCGGGTTGCACCTGAAAATAGGCACTTGGCTGTCTAGTGTGACTTACCCGGTCAACAAAAGCAAATAAATAAATGGTATATGAAAGACCTTTGACTCAGTTCCATCACAGGAGGTTGAGCAAGGTGTTGGAGGCTCTAGGGGTGGGAAACAATTTGATCCAGTGGGTGGGAAATTGGCTCAGTGGTAGGTCCCAAAGGGTGGTAGTGGGGGAGAGTTCTCAGATATGAAGGAGGTTACCAGTGGGTCCCACAAGGCTCGATGCTTGGACCAATACAAACATATGAACATACACATCTGTCAGCAGAAACAGGCCTCATGGTCTATCAAGTCTGCTCGAATGTGCAGCTAGCACCTTTACATTGCAGCTGCCCCCTCCCCTTCCCTTTCACAGTTATCCTCCCTCTCACTCTTTCCTATCCCCTTTTAAAACTGCCCACCATCTTACAGGATACCACCTCCTCGGGCAGAGTGTTCCACTTAGCTACAACCCTCTCCATGAAAAAATGTCTCCTCATCTTTCTTCTATGTCATCCCCCCTCCAGTCTGAGACCATGCTCTCTTGTGTCCCTCCCCCTCCTCAACTTAAAGACCCCTTCTGTACTTGCCTTGTTTATCCCCTTCAAGTATTTAAAGGTCTCGATTATATCCCGCCAATCCCTCCTCTCCTCCACAGTGTACATATTTAACTCACTCAGCCTGTCCTCATAGGATTTATCCTCCAATCCCTGGATCATCCTAGATGCCCTGTGCTGTACCCCCTCCAATAATCTGATATCCCTCTTCAGGAACAGATGCCAGTACTGCACGAAGTACTCCAAGTGTGGCCTGACTAGTGACCTGTTCAGAGGCAGGATCACCTCCCTTCTTCTGGATGAGATTCCTCCCGCAATACACCCCAGCATCTTGTTGGCTTTAGCAGTGCCGTAGGAAGGCATTTTGGTGCCCTGTGCAAGAGACAAATTTTGCCCCCCGCCCCCCAGAAAATAGCCAGGGGGCTGGGGTCTGCAAGGCCCCCAGAAGCTCTGAAGTGTTTACATTCTCTGTGGTGAGTTTTGGGGCTTTTCTTGAAGAAAAAAAACATACTTCTGCTACATGTTCCCTACCACTGATTTTAGGGAATATTTTGCTCCCATGGAATATGAGATGTGGGAGAAACTGGCTGGCTGGCATCAGAATATGCAACCACATTGTTGTGGACAAGTGGCTGACCAACAAGGATCATGTTAGTCAAGCAGTGCCTTTCATTATTGTGTTACTGGCAATTCTTGATGTTAAAAATGAATGAAAACTCTAGCCCCATTCATTTCAATTGGGCGCACCCACATGCTATCCCTGGCCACACGTCATTACGTGCTTGAGTGAGGGGGGGCAGGGGAATGGGGCTCTGAAAATGTATCTGGCAGCCAATGGTTTATGAGCAAAATATCTGGATTATTAGCTGCACACATTATTTCTAACCTGGCTAGAACGACTGCCTCGGAGGGCAGCTACCACACCGTGCGAGTGGTAGCTGCTATAGGGTAAGTCGAAAATTCACTTTAAGGGATAAAGATCTAGGGTTCTTGTAGATTTCTGCAGATACACGCAATACACATAATGAATTATGTCTAAAATCTAAATATCATGTTATGTTTTTGAAAGTTTTCTCTGAGGCATCAGTAGCTCTATAGACAAAAAAAAAACACATTATGGCTGGCCCCTTGGCACAACAGTAGTGCTACCTGTTGCGATGTTGGTGACCTGAGTTTGGGAGCTAACCTGGGTTGCTGTGGGAGTGAGGAGGAGGAGGAGGATCGAGTGTCCATGGGGAAACCCTCCTCTTCCTCTTCCAGGGAGTGTAAGGCCGTCAGTGCTGGTGCAATACTGCCACATGACACATGAGACACAACAGGTTGCAATGCACAAGTAGGAGTAAGGGGTATATGGGGAAGGGAACAGCAACAGTGTTGCAGTCTGTATGCTTGTGTGCATCACAGTTTGCACACTTAGTGCTGGCATTCCACCCAGGGTGATTGGGTGCACAAGGTAAATCATTGATCACCCAGGCAAGATAATGAGCTGAGTCCAGGCAATCCCTCACAGTCAGAGAGCGAGAGCAGAGCAAACACAGACAAGTCAGGCGGGCTGGTCACCTGGCTGCCAGCAGGTCAAGTTCCACTTCCAACATAGTACTAACAGTCAACTAACTTCAACTAAACTTGACTTCCCTTGGCTGCAGCTGCTTCCCCACAAGAAAACAAACAGTACATACAGTACTTTTGTTTAAATAGAATGTAAGGGCGATTGCCCTCAGAGTGGGCGAATGCCATCGCATTCTATTTATATACAAAACACAAAAGTACTGTATGTACTGTTTGTTTTCTTGTGGGGAAGCAGCTGCAACCAAGGCCACATTCTATTATTTAAATAAGACTAAGGAGGAGTGGTGGACAGACCGCCCCGGATGGGCCAAGTGGTCCTTATCTGCTCTCAAATCTAAGTTTCTATGTTTCAGAGGAGACACTGGCATAAAAGGAATGAGACAATGCTGTAACTGAAATACTGAGAGGTGTAACTGGGAAGAGACACTGGTATAACAGGAAGCTGATACTGGCATAACTGTAACTGGAGTGGGAAGAGAAACTGCTGTAATAACCAAGACACTATTTAACTCTAATTAGGAGGAACTGCAGTCTTTGACTGGGTAACCAATGTAATAGACAAGGGAACGGCAGTGGATATGGCCTACCTAGACTTTAGCAAGGCATTTGACACAGTCCCACACAAAATATTAACAAACAAGTTAGCCAGCCTGGGAGTGGGCCCCAGGGTAGTAGCCTGGGTGACAAGCTGGCTGGACAACAGGTCCCAGAGAGTAATAGTAAACCAAACGGAGTACATTCTGAAGAAAGGGAGGGTACTAGTGGGGTACCACAGGGTTCAATATTGGGACCAGTCCTCTAATGTCTTTATAGATGACATTGCAGAGGGGCTGGAAGGAAAAGTATGCCTCTTTGCAGATGACACAAAGATCTGCAATAGGGTTGATACACAAGAAGGGGTGCAAAGGATGAGAAGGGACTTGGCAAGATTGGAGGAATGGTCAAAACTATGGTAGCTTAGATTCAATGCAAAAAAGTGCAAAGTAATGCTCCTGGGAAACAAAAACCCAGGGGAAGAGTACACAATGGTGGGGGGGGTATAAACAACACAAATAGAAAGGGACGTGGTGGTAGTCATATCAGATAGAAACATAGAAATATAGACTTTGACGGCAGATAAGGACCGCTTGGCCCATCTAGTCTTTCCATTTCCCTACCTACAGGATAGGCCACAGATCCTAGTTAACCAACAGCCTATTTCTTCTTACCCCCTACAAGAATTGCCTTATGTCTGTCCCATGCATTTTTAAATTCTCCCACAGTTTTAGACCCCACAACCTCCTCAGGAAGGCTGTTCCATGCATCCGCTACCCTCTCTGTGAAATAATACTTCCTCACATTGCCCCTGAACCTCCCCCCCCCGTATCTTTAAATTGTGTCCCCTTATTCTTGCACTGCCTTTTTCTGAAAGATGCTACCCTCTTGGACTTTGTTGATTCCACTGAGGTACTTAAAAGTTTCTATCAAGTCCCCTCTCCTTCTTTCCTCAAGGGTATACATATTAAGCTCCTTTAGTCTCTCCTCAGACGGCTTCTCTTGCAGACCCTGCACCATTTTAGTTGCCCTCCTGACTGCCTCTATCCTGTCTATGTCCTTGCAGAGTTGGGTCTCAGAACTGGACGTAGTACTCCAGATGGGGTCTTACCAACTGTCTGTACAGAAGGATAACAACTTCCTGTTTTCTGCTGGTGATGCCTCTCTACTGCATCCCAGTATACCCCCAGCCCTCCCTACTGCCTTCTCACATTGCTTGCTAACCTTAAGGTCATCTGATATGATTACCCCCAGGTCCCTTTCCTTTTTTGTTGTTGTTACTACCTCCACCCCCCCATTGTGTACTCTTCCCCTGGGTTCTTGTTTCCCAGGTGCAGTATTTTGCACTTCTTTGCATTGAATCCAAGCTGCTATACTTCTGACCATTTTTCCAACCTTGCCAAGTTCCTTCTCATCCTTTCCACACCTCCTTGTGTATCAACCCTGATGCAGATCTTTGTGTCATCTGCAAAGAGGCATACTTTTCCTTCCAGTCCCTCTGCAATGTCACTTATGAAGACATTAAAAAGGACTGGACCCAGTACTGAACCCTGCAGTACCCCACTAGTAAACCGTCTTTCTTCAGAGTGGACTCCATTTACAATTACCTTCTGTGTCCTGTTGTCCAGCCAGTGTTTTACCCAGGCTACCACCTTGGGACCCACTCCCAGGCTGGTTAATTTGACTATTAATCTTTTGTGTGGGACTGTGTCAAATGCCTTGCTAAAGTCTAAGTAGGCCACAGATGACAGTCAACTTAAGGTAGGTAAGCAATGTGAGAAGGCAGTAAGAAGGGCTGCGGGGATACTGGGATGTATAGGGAGAGGCATCACCAGTAGAAAACAAGAAGTTATCCATCTGAACAGACAGTTGGAGAGACCCCATCTGGAGTACTGCGTCCAGTTCTGGAAACCCCATCTCCACAAAGACGTAGACAGGATGGAGACAGTCCAGAGGAGGGCAACTAAAATGGTGCAGGGTCTGCAACAGAAGCCATACGAGGAGAGACTAAATGAGCTTAATATGTATGCCCTTGAGGAAAGGAGGGAGAGGGGGACATGACAGAAACTTTTAAGTACCTCAAGGAATCAACAAAGTCCAAGAGGGTAGCATCTTTCATAAAAAGAGATGCAAGAACAAGGAGACACAATTTGAAGATAGAGGGGGCGTCCAGGTGTAATGTGAGGAAGCATTTTTCACAGAGGGGTGGTGGATGCATGGAATGACCTTCCTGAGGAGGTTGTGGGTCAAAACCAGTGGGGGAATTCAAGAATGCATGGGACAGACAGGAGGCAATTCTTGTGGGGGGGGGGTAGGAAGACCTAGGCTGTTGGTTAACTAGGATCTGCAGCTTATCCAGTAGGTAGGGAAATGGGCAGACTACTGTAGGTGGACCAAGTGGTCCTTATCTGCCATCAAAGTCTATGTTTCTATGTGTAATGGGACACTGCCACACTGGCATAAATGTGAACAAAGACTGATATAACAGAGCAGACATTGCTGTAACTGGTATACTGACTTACTGTATCTGTTAGGCTAACAGATGCAGTAAGTCAGTATACCAGTTATAGCAATGCTTAGGTGACTGATACACGTGGTAGGGTACACACTGGTATTGCTGGCAGATGTCTAGTAGCTACAGATGAGTAAGCAGTTAATTTAAATAGGGCAAACATTAAACAAATACAGAACTTCAACAAAGTAAGAAAAAAAATTACAAATAATAACACAAAACAGCAACTACAGTGGCGTGAAAAAGTATTTGCCCCCTTCCTGATTTTCTCTATTATTGCATATTTGTCACACTGGATGTTTTCAGGTCTTTAGAGAAAATGTAATATTAGATAAAGGGAACCGGAGTGAACAAATAACACTTGTTTTTTTTTTAATTTCACTTATTTAATGAAAAAAAGTTAACCAACACCAACTGGCACTGTGTGAAAAGTAATTGCCCTTTACACTTAATAACTGGTTACGCCACATTTAGCTGCAATGACTGCAACCAAACACCTCCTATAACTCAATATCAGTCTTTCACATCGCTGTGGAGGAATTTTAACCCACTCTTCCTCGCAGAACTGCTTTAATTCAGTAACATTTGGTAGGTTTTCGAGCATGAACTGCTCTGTTTCAGGTCCCGCCACAGCATCTCTATTGGGTTTAAGTCTGACTTTGACTAGGCTACTCAAAACTTTAATTTTACTTCTTTTTAGCCATTCTGATGTGGACTTGCTTTGTGTTTTGGATCATTGTCTTGCTGCATGACCCAACTACGCTTCAGCTTCAGCTGACGGAAGGATGACCGGACATTCTCCTTAAGAATTTTCTGGTACAGAGCAGAATTCATGGTTCCTTTAATTATGGCAAGTCATCCAGGTCCTTAGGCAGCAAAGCATCCCACACCATCACACTACCACCACCATGTTTGACTGTTGGTATGGTGTTCTTACTGTGGAATGCTGTGTTTGCTTTACTGAGACATTATGGATCCATGTCGTCCAAAAGTTCCACTTTGGACTCATCTGTCCATAGAGCATTTTCCCAAAAGGCTTGTGGATCATCCAGGTGCTTCTTGGCAAATGAGAGACGAGCGTTTATGTTCTTCTTGGTTAGCAGTGGTTTCGCCTTGCTACTCTCACATGAAGCCCATTTTTGCCCAGTCTCTTTCTGATTGTGAGTCATGAACACTGACCTTAGCTGAGGCAAGAGAAGCCTGCAGTTCTTTAGATGTTGTTTTAGGATCCTTTGAGACTTCCTGGATTAGTTTACGCTCGCGCCTTGGAGTAATTTTGGCAGGCCGCCTACCCTGGGAAGATTCACTACTGTTCCAAGTGTTCTCCATTTGGAGACTATGGCTCTCACTGTGGTTTGATGGAGTCCCAGAGCCTTAGAAATAGCTTTGTAACCTTTCCAGACTGATAGAGGGCAACACATTTTTTCTGATCTTTCAGGAACTTCCTTTGATCATGGCATAATGTGCTTGTTGAATCTTTGTGCTGGCAACGTGACTCTGATGGTAAGGTCAAAATAAGTGAGGTTTATATTGAGCAGAGCTGGCTGTAATCAAGCCTGGGTGTGTTCAATCAGCTGACTCTAATTATCCCTTTAATTGGGTTGATTTAACTAGGGGCAATTACTTTTTCACACAGTGCCAGTTGGTGTTGGTTAAGTTTTTTCATTAAATAAATGAAATAAGTAAAAAAAAAAAGTGTTATTTGTTCACTCAGGTTCCCTTTATCTAATATTATATTTTGTCTAAAGACCTGAAAACATCCAGTGCGACAAATATGCAATAATAGAGAAAATCAGGAAGGAGGCAAATACTTTTTCACGCCACTGTATATGCTTATTTGCAATTAAATTTGAATTCCTGGCTAGACACTTTTGGTTCATACTGTCTTTCTCTGTGCTGGACCAGCACACTCACACAGAGAAAGAGTATGAACCAGAAGAGCCTTCTAGCCAGGAGGTTGGCAGTTTTTTTGTAATGATGACTACTACTCTTGTCTCTCCTGCTGCTCTGCTGGAGCCTGTCTCTCCCCCTCCCCCCCCAAGTAAAGTCAGACAGCAAGTCAAACACTGTACGCACCAGAAATTCATTCATTTAATTTTATTTTTTTCAATCGGATGCCCACCCCGGTCAAAGATCCGAAGAAAAGATCGAACTAAGGCAGCGGTGATGATCAATTCACCAAAAAAAAATCCAGGCACGCACAGGGGGACACACACACACAAGTAAATCAAAGTTTTAACTCATTTTGTTCATCAGGCTCAGCAAGACGACAGTTGAAAAACTTGAAAGCAAGTCTAGTCATCATAGACTAACTCAGTCTCAGTGCCCTTTCACAATTTGCACAATGTATTTATTCACTCGAACTTCACTTGGGACTCAGGAAAATGGATTTTAGACCTGTCCTGACCTCCAGCATTGACAGTACCCAAGAAAGAAAGGATGGAACGAAACTATGAAAGCAGCAAGCAGGGGCAGGCCTCCTTACCTCAGGAGTCGGCAAGACGGAGGGCCGGGATCAAGGATCAGGTGGGCGGAGTCAGGGTGCAGGGGAGAATGCAGCTGTGCCAGGCAGCCCAAGGTCCAAACAATTGAAACAAACACACTGTAGTCAAATAATCCTATCCTAATCTCTTTGCCTTCTTAAATAGATTGGTAGTTTTTTTACTATTTTTTCAAACCCACTCCACAGATCACTAATATAATTTATTAAACAGACATGCTCATTGAAAATCCTGCAGCACAACACTGTCTCTACTCTCACTACTATTTCTCATCTCAAATAGTTCTAGACTGCAGCACGCACATTGCTCTCACCTTATTTACTTGCTGCCGGCCAGACCACATGGCTGTCTGAAACTGTACACACATGATTCTTATTGCTGCGGCTGCAGTGCACCAGTGACCCACCCCCCCAACTTGTTGGTCCTTGATGCTCCCACTACTGGCAGCAAGTAGTAATTACTGTTAAAGTAATTAAAAAATTAAATTTAAAGCGGCAGTACTCACTTTTGAACTTATAGTACTGTAAGCTTCTGACTGAAACTGCACCCCTAGGAGGCTTGCGCCTGGGGCAGCTGCCCCATCTGCCCCACCCTTCCTACGGTACTGGGCTTTAGATGGCGCCTTCCTGCACTGAGCAGAGGTGTTCATATTCCCCATTACAACCACCCCTAGATCTTTTTCCTCCTCGGTGGTACCTAGCTGAACCCCTCCCAACTGGTAGCTCATCCCCAGGTTCCTTGCTTTGAAGTGCAGAACCTTGCACTTTGCATTGAATTTGAAACCCAACTGCCACATTTCTGACCACTCCTCTAGTTTAGTCAGGTTGTCCTGTAGCCCTTGTCACCCTACTATGTCATCCACCACCACCCCCATCTTGGTATCATCAGCAAACAGACTGATCTTACTCCTGATGCCATGTGAGATATCTGCTATGAATATCCCAAACAACACCGGGCCCAGTACTGAGCCCTGTAGAACCCCTCTCGTCACAGCCCTTGGGGATGACAGTCCCCATCAACACCACCACCCGTTGCTGCCTGCCCTTCAGCCAGCTCATGATCCAGTTTACCGTCTTTGTCCCCACCCCCACATATTCCAACTTTCCCCTCAACTGCCCATGAAGCACAGAATTAAAGCCCTTGCTGAAGCCCAAATATAAGACATCCACTGCATGGCCCTTATCCAGTTCCCTTGTCACCCAGTCATAATACTCAACTAGGTTGGTCTGGCAGGATCATCCTGAGATGAACCCATGTTGCTGACTGTCGTGGAGTCCATTGTTTTCCAAAAAAGTCACTAGCCTCTCTTTCAGGATTCTCTCCATTAGTTTTCCTGCAATAGATGTGAGGCTTACTGGTCTGTAATTGCCTTGGTCATCCTTTGGGTCACTTTTGTGAATTGGCACCATGTGACCCATCCTCCAATCTTGTGGTACACATCGTGTGTCCAGGGAAGTATTGAAGAAGTCTGCGAGCAGCCCCGACAAGACCTCTGCCAGCTCTTTCAGCACCTTGGGGTAAATGCAGACTAGTCCTGGTGCCTCATCCACCCTTAGTGCCTTCAGAGCCTCCAACACCCTGCCCTCTATAATTACCTCATCTGTCACCCCTCCCCCCTTTGCCCACCTTCCCCATCCCCTGAGGTAGCTGCCCGCCATTCTTCTTCATGAACACAGAACAGAAGTACTCATTTAGTGCTTCTGCCTGCTCCGCCCCTTTCTCCACCCATCCCCTGTCCTTCCTAATCCTCACTATCTGATCCTTGCAGCTCCTTCTCTCCCTTATGTACCTGAAGAAGTCATTTTCCCTGTCCTTGATGCCCTGTGCCAGACTCAGCTCTCTGGAAGCCTTGGCCACCCTGATTAGTCTGGTTACCTCTTTGGACTTCTTCAAATATATTTCCCTGTCCTCCCCACTCCCAGATTTCTTGAACCTCCTAAATACTGCTTTTTTTTGGCCTCTCCCCTTCCAAGACCTCCCAATTCAACCAGCTTGGCTTCTTAGCTCTTCCCTTCTTGCTCTGTGTCCTGGTGTATGACCCCATAGCCTCCATCAGCCCTTATCTGATAATTTCCCATTTTTGGCTTGCAACCAAGTGTGGATTCATTCATGCCAGGTGTCTTTCCAAAATGTCCCCCATCTTGTCAAAGTCAACATGTCTCAAGTCAACCACCCTGGTTCTTGTACTTACAGCTTCCTTGCCCATGCTGAATGTGATCCACACTGAGTGGTGGTCACTCCCAGCCCGTGTGTCCTCCACCCCCAGCTCCCTTACAGTCTCCCCATTAGTACTAGTTCCAGAGTTTTAGCCAACCGAGTCTGCTCGATAACCATCTGTATCAGGTAGCTATCCTGGAATGCTTCCAGGAGCACTTGCTCCCTTGCACTCTAGGTGGCTGGGGTGCTCTAATCCACTCCTGGTAGATTGAAGTCCCCCACGGTCATGGTGTTTACCTTCTCACAGGCCCTCCTAATCTACTCCACTAACTCCCTAGCCAAGTCATCTGCTTGAGCTGGTGGCCTGTACACCACTCCTCAGTGTCCTACTTTTTGAATCCTGGAATTGCAACCATAATGCCTCTGTTCTACCTTCCTCCCCGTCTTCCCTTGCACACCTTATCCCCACCCCTCCCTTATGTAAATCGCCACCCCTCCCCCCTTACCCTTGCCTGTATCCTTTCTGTATATCCTACATCCCTGGATCATCAAATTCCAGTCTTGGTATTGGGTGGCCTAAATCTCTGTGATGACTGCAATGTCAACCATCCCCACTGCCAAGAGAGCCTGTAACTCAGCTTTTGTTCCCCAGGCTTCTTTCATTTAGGGAGACAACCCTCCAACTAGTTCCTTTTCCTTTCTTAACCCATTTCTCCCCATTCTTAACTACCCCCCCCCCGTGAATCTACCCTGGTACCATCCCTGCTAGCTTGGGGGGTAAACTTGTTTGGTTCCCCTCTCTGGTGGCCTTGCATACCTGCTGCACATGTGCCTCCCCCCACACCTAGTTTAGATCCACCTTAGTAGCTATGTAGTCACCCAGCCTCTGTTTCAAAACCCCCTGTTCCACCTTACTCAAATGTAATCTGTCCTCTGCGAATAGGTCACTGTTGTCCCAGATGTTACCCCAGCCTCCCACTAGCCCATACCCTTTGGTTCTACACCATGCTCCCAGCCAAGAGTTGAACTCCTCTATCCTTCCTTTCTTCACTGTGCTTGCCATGGGTACTGGGAGCACTTCCGCGAAGGCCACTGAACTCCCTGCCTCCTCACACAACTTTCCCAGTTCCTCGAATCTCTTCTTACCAACTTGACCATATTACCTCCCAAGTCATTTGTACCAAAGTGCACCACTACATGCAGTTTCTCCTTTCCTCTCCTTGCACACTTGAGAATAGTCTGTCCCGCCTTACCCACTGTCAATCCAGGTACTGATTCCACCCATATTCTACTATACCACTCCCCTTTACATCCCCATCTGAGCCCTTTAAGGATTGAGTACCCCAGCACTAGGACTCCACCCCCCTTCTCGCATGCCATTCCCCCCACCCCTGCTTGCAGAACTATCCTTTCTGCTATGCCCCCAGCCGCTACCCTAATCCCACCCCTT
Source organism: Neoceratodus forsteri (assembly GCA_016271365.2). Taxonomy (NCBI): domain Eukaryota; kingdom Metazoa; phylum Chordata; order Ceratodontiformes; family Ceratodontidae; genus Neoceratodus; species Neoceratodus forsteri. The sequence goes on along the minus strand of CM057455.1, from coordinate 302,777,477 downwards.
CCCTGTTTCCCCACCCCTAATCCTCTCCCAGCATTGTCACCCTCCTTCCCTTCCTTGCTGGGCCCATTCTTCCCTCCTGCCTCCACTGCCTTACCCCCCTTGCCCTCCCTTTACCCCTATCCCTTTTCCTTCCCCTACCACTGTCCCCTCTTCTACCTGACTGTTGCCCCCTGGGCTTTCATTACTCCCTTCTCCTCCTGCCCCCTCCTGGAGAGCCCCTTCCTCATCATTTACCATTGAAGCCAGCACCACGAACCTATTACCTGACCCTAGTCTTATACTGTTTGCTTCTCCCCGGTGCTATCACGAAGTTCCCCCTTACTGTTTCTAAAATGTTTTACTCTGTTCCCTATGCCCTTCCTTTCCACTGGTTCTGTACCCCTGGATCCCCGAGGAGGTGGCCCTCCTGTTCCATTGATCACAGCCACTCTCCCAATCCTCGTTAACTCTCTTCCTAGCCACTGTACCTCTGCCTCCAGTTTCTTCCACCTGTGACAAATGAGACACTCCCTAGCTTCCATAATATGCCCATCCAGATTGCAGTCCCACAACCTCCTGTGCATCCCCGACTCACCATTCCCCCAGCTCTGAACCCCCCGAGTTGGGACAGCCAACTCCTGACCGGCACTCTATCTGTAATCTAGAGTGCGGTCAGAGTGTAAGGAAGAACCAGAGACCGGCTAGGTAGGTCCAGTGTGTGCATGTTGGGTCCTCCGTTGTTCCTGTAATTGCCTTCCTGGGTGCCAGGGGATTTCCATTTTCTTGGTCCTGGAGGCATAGATGTGCAATGACGTCCAGGGCATGACAAGCACACTCTCGCACTCCCCCACAGGACATCCACCATCACATCCCTACCACTCAGTAGGTCTCTGCAAGCTGTGATGCCTCCAGTATTCACTGGGGGCTGCAAGAGCGGCAGATGACATGACCCTCCCTCCCCAGGAGAGGAGAGCAGTCCTATGGAAGCTCAATCTTCTTCTTCCCCTGCCGACCCCGACAACCTGCTCTCATTCCTAAACCCAGGACGCGGCGTGGTGCGAGGTATGCTGTATTGCTTCTTTCAGCACCCCTTTCTACAATCCCACACAAAAACCCTCCCCTATTATGTACTAAGTTCTACTTTCCCCTTCTGATCACATAATACAGTCTATCTTGTAATTGCTTAAAGAAACAGTAGAACTATAAAATCACTTGATTATAAGATGAGCAATAGACCATAAAAAGTCTATCTTGCTATTGCCTAAGGAAACAGTAGAACTATAAAATCACTTAGTCATAAGATAAACAATAGACCATAAAAGTCACCTCACCCAGCCCCCACACAATCCCCTCCCTTTTTATGTACCAAGTTCTACTCCCCCCTTCTGATCACATAATACGGCCTATCTTGTAATTCCCTTAAAAAACTATAGACTATAAAATCACTTTTTTATAAGATAAACAATAGAATATAAAAATTTACCTCAAAAGGCAAAATTTATTTTCCCGCAATACTCCCCTCCTGTACCCAAAATAAATTCCATCCAATTGTCTCTATAAAGCCACTTGGTTATAAGGTAAAAGAAAATTCACATCAAAGGGTCAATTTTTTTCTCTGTTTCTCGCCCTCCTGTGTCTGATGTAAATTCCTCCAAGTGGTCAATCCCCTTTCTGTAAGAAACTCTTCCTCCTCTGGTGTTGGTAACCTCCTCTGGGAGGAGCCCGGTGAGCCTATTTAATTAATGGAGGAGGTGGAGGGCGGGAGCCCACTCTGTTTAAATCCTCCCTCCTTCTGGCAGTTTCCAGCAGCCCTCTGTTTAAATCCTCCCTCCTTCTGGCCATGTTGTTCAATGTGTTCATTAGCGACATTAGGGATGGCATTAAAGGAAATATTTGCCACTGTGGATGACACCAACCTCTGTGGGAGGGTGGACTCAAATGAAGGGGTACAGAACTTGCAAGAGAAAACTGCAAAGCTAGAGAGGTGGTCTGGCATCTGGCAACTGGGGTTCAATGCTGGACGGTGCAAGGTCATGCCTCCACAGATTTATGTGGAGGTCAATAGGGCTAGTGGTGTATGGTGCCCTCCCCACCCCGAATTGCAATTAAGATTTATCTGGAGGTCGAGAGGGCTAGTGGTGTCGGTGCCCTCCCACCCCCGTTGCAATTAAGATTTATCTGGAGGTCGAGAGGGCTAGTGGTGTCGGCACCCTCCCCACCCCCGAATCACAATTAAGATTTGTCTGGAGGTCGAGGCCTAGTGGTGTCGGCGTCCTCCCCACCCCCCGAATCACAATTAGGATTTATCTGGAGGTCGAGAGGGCTAGTGTGAGCGGCACCTCCCGGAATCACAATTAAGATTTATCTGGAGTTGAGAGGGCTAGTGGTGTACGGTGCCCTCCCCACCCCCCGAATCGCAATTAAGATTTATCTGGAGATCGAGAGGGCTAGTGGTGTATAGCGCCCTCCCCACCCCGAATCGCAATTAAGATGTATCTGGAGGTCGAGAGGAGCTAGTGGTGTCAGGCGCCCTCCCACCCCGAATCGCAATTAAGGTACGTTGGAGTGGAGTGCACTGAGCTACCGAGCAACGGTGAAGGAGTCTGCTGCTTGCATTTTGAATCTTGGCGCCATTTTGCTGTCGGCGTTTGTGTGGAGATAGTCTCCTGCTTTGGGATACCATAGGAAGATTTTCAGTGTTATCGTTGCCAATAGACTGGTGCCTTAAGAACTGTACCTAGCTTTATTTAAGGGCTTTAGTAGTTAAATTTCCCTCGGTGCAAAAGACTGGTGCCTAAGAACTGTACCCAACTTTATTTAAGGGCTTTAATAGTTAAATTTCCCTCGGTGCATACCTGCAGTGTAACTGATTTAGTATTTAACCAGCCCTCAAGTGAACTTAACTACATAGATAAGAATAAAGGTTGAGCAGCCAAACGAGCGTTTACTCTGCTCTGTGAGTTACTCCGATTTCAGGTGCTCACTCGCTTCTAAATCCCCTCCCCCTGTTCTCCCACCCCGACTACTTAAATCCCTTACCTCTCCTTTACTTTCTCCACAGATTTATCTGGAGGTTGAGAGGGCTAGTGGTGTATGGTGCCCTCCCCCCCCCCCTAAATTGCAATTAAGGTACGTCGGAGTGGAGTGCACTGAACTACCGAGCAATGGTGAAGGAGTCTGCTGCTTGAATTTTGGCCCCACCGATGCAGAGCGTTGGCTCTCCACCACCCCCGCCACCACCCTTGGTGAGCACTCCCTTTTATGGGCAGCATTAACCAATCAGCCTAGATCTCCATTAGCAGCTTATACTGTTCAACTACTAGAGGCTGCTGTACTGCTAGCTACCCTGTGTCACTGTTCTCCCTTGAGCTTTACACTCTTAGTGTTAGGATGCTTCCTATAATTCTGCTGCTTTGCCATTTGTTTCCCTCTGCTCAGTCCCCCTCCCTGTCGTACCTCAATGCACCCCCCCTCTGCAATTGGCCTCAGCCTGGACTCATGGCAGCTGGTGAACATATAGGTAGCGTCTCTCCCCCCCATGACCCCGTTAAGGGGACTGGGCATACAGCATACACTCCTGTCACTCTCTATGAATGCCTGCCTAGGCGTACAACTCTGACTTCACTCCTTGAAGCTGTCCAGACCCAGATACTGCAGCATACGACACTGTCGTACACCCCAGACTTTCATCACCTCCTTCAGGCATACCTCAATGCTCAGGCACTACCCATTCCTACCGTCTCCTCCACTATGTCACCTACCCAACTCTCCCACTATAATAAGAGGAAGCACTCCTGGAACCCCACCTTAAGGTTCCTTCTTCTCCTCCTCCTCCTCATGTCAGGGAATATCCATCCTTATCCTGGACCACCAATAGTCATGATGCCTCCACAACGTACCCCTGGTGTGCTGCACATTGCCTCTCTCTCAGCATTTGTAGCATCCTAAAAAAGTGGGACTCCTTCCAGGGCTGGGTACTACAGCATCAACTGGATGTCATAGCAGTGTGTGAAACCTGGTTCACCCCTCGGACCCCCAATTCTTCGCAATCCCTGCCCAGGTTTACCCTCTACCATGCTGATCGACAGGGTAAGCGTGGGGGTGGCTGTGCCCTCTACACTAAGGACATTTTGCAAGGTCACCTACTCCACTCCCCTCAACTGGGGGCTGGCCCACAGGCCCTCACTGTCAAACTGTCATTGGGACAAGCCTAAAACCATTTATATATCACAATGGTATACATTCCCCCTAGGGATCAAAAAACAGCCTTCCGAGCCTATATTGTCATATCTGGACACACTACCATCACATTCGAAATTAATGGTACTTGGAGATTTTAATATCAATTGGCTAAGTAAGGACACCATCCCTCTCATTGATATGGCCACAGCCCAAGACCTAACTCAATTGGTCACTTCCCCTACCCGTTTTGACCTGCAGGCTAGATCTTCCTCCCTACTGGACCTCATCTTCTCCAATCACCCACACAAGATCATTAATGTCTCCGTCCTACCAAATGCCCTCAGTGACCACTCACCAGTTCTCTGCTCCTGGTCCTGTAAAACTCCAAGATTCCCTCCCAAATTAATTGAGCAATGTAAACTTGGCCCTGGTAAACTGGCACAATTAAAAGCTCACCTTAGGGCCTTGGATTGGTCCTTCATTTCAAACTCCGTAAACCTCAACAGTGCTTTGGACCTATTCACCCTGTCCTTCAATAATATATGCGACCTCTTTGCACCATTCACTAAAAGAATGATTAAAGGCAATCATGTACCTTGGTTCACTGAACGGCTTAAGGCCTTAATGCAAACTAGAGACTCACTGTGGCAGCTCTCCAATGAGTCCAGCCTCCCCCATGATAGGCATATGTATAGAATGGCTCGGAACAAGTGCACTTGGGCCATTCGCAAAGCCAAAGCAGAATACTATAAATCCGCCTTAACCTCATCCTGGGGCTCTGGCCACAAGTTCTGGAACAACATTAAGGAAATATGCGGTAAGGACTGTAACCTAGTTCCCACTCAAGTCATGGCTAACGGGTCCTTGACCACAGACCCCACTCACATTGCTGCAGTTTTCAGCAATGCCTTCTCCAACCTTAGCCATGTTCTCCCCCCGAATTTCTACAATCCTCCAGCTCCTAGCGCACCTTCTCCCCACTCCGGTGCTCCCCTCTTTCATCTGCGCTGAATCTCCCCTAAGTCAGCAGAACCATACCTTAATACTGCCCTTAGCCACGCCTCCTCCAGCTCCGACTCCCTTGATCTCAGAATTCTTCGGCTCACCCTTAAGGAAGTCCTTGTTCCTCTCACCCACATTTTAAACCTCTCTCTTTCTCTAGGTAAATTCCCTTCCAAGTGGAAATCCGCATCTATCACACCCATATTTAAAGGTGGGGACCGCTCCTCTGCTAACAATTACTGTCCAATCTCCATACGTTCTCCCCTCTCCAAGGCCTTAGAGAAGATTGTCTTTGATCAGCTCACTGGGCACCTCAGTAAATATAACCTTCTCTGCAAACAACAGCATGGTTTCCACAAAGGGCACAGCACGACTACTGCCCTGCTTGAACTTACATCACACATCCATACTGTGCTTGATAAAGGCCACATCATGGATGCGATCTTCATAGACCTCACAAAGGCCTTTGATACCGTTCACCATTCTCTTCTCCAAACCTCTTTGATCAACCTGGGTCTCTCTCAGGAAGCCGTGGGATGGTTCTCTGACTACCTCGCGGACCGGACCCTTCATGTCAAAATTGGCAATGCCCTATCCATCAAATTTCCTATCCTTTCAGGTGTCCCACAAGTGTCCATTTTGGGTCCCCTTTTATTCAGCCTCTTCCTAAACTCCCTCCCTGCATCCTGCCCCTCCAACCTATTACTATATGCAGATGATGCAGTCATCTTCTTCTCCAGCTTAGACCCCCTTCAACTCCACCAGTCCCTCCAGTCCTCCTTCCACTCTGTCGAAAGCTGGTTCTCCTCACAATGCCTTATTATTAACTGTAAAAAAACAAAGTTATGCTATTCACACATCTACAGAATGCCAGGATGGGGCTTTTCCCTCAAATACTAACAGCAACCCAGACTCCCTTGGAACTTGTGGATTCCTTCAAATATCTGGGCATCACCTTGGACACTGGCCTTACCTATCACGAGCATATTCACCAACTATCTAAGGCCGTAAATATTAGGCTTGGGCTTTTGCATTTTTTCAAACATTGCCTTACCCACGATGCCCTTAGGCTTGCTGTCTCCTCCTCGGTACTCTCTCTGCTCGACTATGGCTTGCTGATTTTTGGAGGGGCAAGCACCTCAGCCTTTGGTAGACTTTGACTTGTCCTAAACAAGGCCTGTCATCTGGTATTGGGGTGTGATAGACTCACCCATACCTATTCGCTATATAAGGACACCAATTGGCTTAACCTTGACAACAGAATCAGATTCCACACCTGTATTCTGGCAAAAAAATTGCCTTAGGCCTCTCCCCCTCGGTCCTCGCCCCTTTAATCACCCCGGACTCCAAAGTTAAACACACCCGTAGCTCAGACACCCATCTCTTCTCTATTCCTTCATGTCGTACCACTCAATTCCAAAGATCCTTCTGCTATAGGGCCCCCTTGTGGATGAACAACCTACCCTCCTCCTTGGCTTATGAACAAAGAATTAGTCAATTTAAAACTTACCTTAGGGCCCACCTCCTGTCCACAAGCTGCATCATGAGCCAGTAGCCCAACCTGCCCTCCCTTCAATTTTTACCACTGACAGTGGCCTCCAGCCTGCCTCCTGCTCATAGCTCTTAGTTCTAGTCTCCTGGGATTGTTATGCATCCTGTTTTTAACCGTCTTAAACTGCTCTAGTTCCCGAATGTTAGCCTAACTGTTCCTGTAACAAACTGAACTTTTACTCTGTAACAATTATTGTAATGTTTGTCTGTAACTAATCTATGTGATGTGGAACCTTTGTAAAGGAGTCTTTGACTCAAAGGTATTTTTCCAAATTCTGAAATAAACAAATAAACATTAGTGACAAGAACCAGAGTGACAAATACAGACTGGGGGGGGGGTCAAGGTCATTGTATCTGAGGAGGAAAAAGATTTGGGGATAGCCATTATCCACAGCCTAAACTGCAGTCTATACAGTGCAAAAAGGCAGCAGCCAAGGCTAACAGGATGCAGTGGTGTATAGTTAGAGGGTTCATGAGCAGAAGGGAGAAGGCTATCCTGCTGCTGTGTGCAGACCGCACCTGTATTACTGTGTGCAGTATTGGAGTCCCAACCTAAGGAAGGATGTCAACCAACTTGAGGCAGAGCAGTGAAGAGTGATAAAGATGATTTAGGGCCAGTATGAGTACAGACTGAGAGACTTCAATATGTATTCTCTTGAGGAGAGGAAGGAGAGGGGGGACCTGATTGTAACCTTCAAGGACCTTAAGGGTATCAATAAGGTAGCTAGTGGGAACCTCTTTTATCTGAGAGGAAACAGGAACACAGGGGAGCACTGTTACAAGCTAGTGGGGGGAAGGTTCAAGAAGGAGGTCAGGAGACACTTTTTTTTGGAGCGAGTGGTGTCAGGGTAGAATAAACTCCCAACTGTTGTCGTCAGCCAGAAAACAGTGGTTGGGTTCAAGATGGGATGGTACTGGGTGAAGGGAAAGGACAGAGTTGTTAGGGAGTGGAGTGGAGGCCCAATGTAAACGACATAAATGGGGCTTTGCATCAGGCAGACTCGATAAACCTCATGGCCTTCTTCTGCTGGCTAATTCGTATGTTCATATGTTTAGTTTCGCTTCTGAGAGTCAAGAGAGGGATAGAGTGTGAGATGTATAAGGCTAGTTTAATTAAGAAATTTGAGAGTTTTTGTTAGGTTTTAGCTTTATTGGGAAAATGGAAACTACCAAGAAAAGTGGCTGAAGTTCATACAAAATAGAACAGAAATACAGGCACTTAAAACTGATTATTAAAAAAAAAGTAAACACATACATTTTCCACTAACACAATTTTTACTGGGAAAATTTGGGCATCAGAACCAAAAAAAAAACCAGTAAGTCATACATTTTTGATTGACACAACAATTTCAATGGGAACATTTGGGCATCAGTACAAAGTCTCTGTTAGTATAAGTCCCCCTCCCCATTCATGTCCAACATTGTTAAAAAAAATGGTGTTTCAAAACAGTTTGGCGCTCACCTGCCAATAAAAAGACTCTGAGGTTCATTTATAAACAAAGAAAAATGTCTTTAATGCAGACAAGCAGCCTGTGTTATGTTCTGTCTGCATTAAAGACATTTTTATTTATAAAAGAAGCTTGGAGTCTTTTTATTGGAGGGTGAGTGCCCAACTGTTCTGAAATACTGATTGCACTTGGTTGTGGAGCACCATCATCCCTGTATGAACTTGTGTACCAGGATCTTTAAAAAAAATGGTACATGACACCTCATAAGGCTGACAGTTTTTGTTTCAGGGAGGCTGTCTTCACACAGGATCACGAGTCCCATCTCTAGAAGTCAAGAGGGATAGCTGGTCATAGACAAACTGGGCTGTCTCTATTGTAGCACCAAAAGCTGGAGAACACCATCGCCAGCTCAAACCTGGCAACTGCCTATCAAAACACAAATAAGAAAATGGTGACCAATCCAAAAGTTACCACTGAAAATACAAGCAACGACCAGTACCTTTGCAAAATTCCAGACTCCCTTCAACGGAAAGACTGTTGCTAGGGATACCCTGCTCCAGATTGAAAGCTTCTCACCCAGCTGGAGAACTGCTGCAGAGGGGACCCATTGTTCCTGGCCCACCTCTGTAACCGAGGTACCACCTCCCACACCCATCAGTCCTGGTGCTCCCATACTGGTACAATGACAATCACAATCAATATAAAAAAATGCTATATTTCTTCAAAGGAAATATTTACTATAGAAAATCAGAATGCAAACAACTACACAAACATGTAAATATTTACAAAAAGCAAACATTTACAAGAACAGAAATAAAAGGAACAATTTACAAACCAGGATAGTGCTACATTGAGGCATTACTCTGCTGAGGTGATGAAGTGGATGCTGCTGGCCCACGCTGGCTGCCCAGTTCTTGAAGGTGCCTCTCAATTATTTTTGGCCCCTCTTAAGCCTTTTTTGGCTCCTCCGAAATCTTGTTGGACCCTGCAGCGTTCTTTTTTTTTGGGCGGGGGCAGCATTATAACCTTCACCAGATATTCCATTTTGTGCAGGTACCAGTTCATAGCCATTTTATTTGTGGCACCAGCTTCAGTGGGCTGTGGGGGAAGGGGTGCCAGGGAATAGCCTTTTAACCCCTGAGGCCTATTATCCTGCCTCTTCTCCTCAGTAATCCTGGCATCAAAAGCCTTCTATACTTGCTTTAGCCACTTGACTGCTCAGCTACTGAGCTGCTTTGAGTTTGGTCTCTGTAAAAAAAAAAAAAAAAAAAAAGAGAAAAACATTCTACTCGACTGAAAACTTTGACATGTTTTTATTCACTCAGGTGTCTATACATCCATTGCCCCCTCCCCAACAGTAGGTATGCCAAATCAACAACATTGTTGTTGAAGTTTGGCATAACAAGATCCACAATGTCGACAGGCGAAATTTCACTTGTCAGATATTGTGTTCTTCACCACTGAGGGGCTGTGCCTCTCGAATCCCCATGAGGGTGGCTGCACCCCCACTATGCACCTCCTTCTACAAATATCTAACTCCAAGTTGGAGCTGATTCGAAGGGGGGTGCAAAACATGGCAAAATGGTAAAATTTCACCCTCCAGTCCCTCACAGAGACAATCTCGAAACCTGTTGAAATTGTCGCTGTGAGGGATTTCACCATGCGAGTGTCAATGTGCGGTCAGCACACCACCCCAACCTTAGGATGATGTTTTAGGGGGTCTTTTTCCAGCAACATCTCATCAGTGATTCACATTGGAATGGCAAAGTGACCAAGGCACATTTCCAGTGTCAATGTGGGGGAAGGGGTACATGGAAAGGGTTACCAGACAAGCAACACAAACATTCAGTCTAGAGCAACTGGTACAGTTCAGTGCATGTAGCAACATAGTAGAACTGGACAAAAAGAAAAGAGTGAGCTCAGGCTACCCTGGGTAAAACAACAACCCCCTACTCTTGGGTGTCTGATTCAAAAGCCATGGTTTTATTAATTAAAAAGGTGCTGCACCACCGCCAAATCAGCAGAGGTTTTTGAACACCTCCCTTGCACTCTTTCTCAAGGCATAAATTGGTATGGGCAGGTGGCCTCTTAAGAAACAGTTCCTCGAGATCACGTCATGCAGAGTGCTGAGTAGCAGCTCCCTCAAGAAGCTCCTGCCTCCCGTTTATTATTTTATCTCGTTCTGGCATCCTAATTCACTGTTTTCTCTTGTTTTTGAGATTCAACGTTGTGTAACAGCTGTTGCACTCTAGTTTGGCTATATCTCGGGCGGATGGAGGCTTACATGAAAAAAGCCCTGCAGAAGCATACTCCTCCAGCAACTCCTGAGAAGGCCCCCAAGAAATCCAGGGTCTCGAGTGGTTCTGGGCCTGATCCACTGAGCCAAATTGGTGAGCAGGAGCCGTTAACGCTTTCCAAGTTTCTTGAGGAGTTTAAACCCTTTCGAGAGGAAATGAAGGATATGGCAATGGATTTGAAATCGCTATCTAGAAAGCTGGATGAACTCTCGCTATCTGTGTCTGATAATACAGCCCGAATTGCTTCCACTGAGAAAAGGTTTAGTAGCCTCGACCCTGACCTGGTCTCGATGCACCAGAAATTATCTCGTTTTGAAGCTAAGCTCGAGGATCTAGAGGGTCGGAGCCGAAGAAATAATGTAGTGGTCCTTGGATTACCGAAGGGAGAAGAAGGCCAATTTGTTGTGGCATTTGTTCAGAAGCTGGTTGAGCGAGTGGCTGGCCCATCTCCATTCGGCCCTGGCTACATTATTGAGCATGCCCACAGGGCTTTACGGCCTAAACCATCCCCGGAGGATCCCCCTCGCCCTATTGTGTGCCAGTTTTTGAACTATTTGGAGAGACAACACTTTCTGCAAAAAGTGCGAGCTTTGCAAGAGGTTCGCTGTGAAAATACAAAGTTGAGAATCTCACAAGCTCTACCCATCTCGGTTCGCTTGAAATGTAAAGCGTTCCATTCTATTGTTTCTAAGTTAATCGCAGCAGGTTTGAAGTTCAGGATGGGTTACCCGGCCAGACTGCAGATCTCAATTAATGGATCCTGGAAAAGCTATGAAGACACTGAAGAGGCTTTGAAGAGCCTTAAATCCACATTGCCAGATCTCTTTAAGGACTCTTGAATGGATGTGGTGCAGTATGGAGCACTACACGGAGTCGAGAGTTTGAACTTTCATTTTTTCCCTTTTGGGAATTCTTCTAAGTGTGTAGACCTGGGGAACTCACGCCTACAGTTTTGGACTGGGGGGATCATTGCAGGCCGCCCCGAATTTTCTTTTCTTTCTGCTTCACAGTGGGCCCATGCTGGTTTGAAGCAGTGGACATTCGGGTTTGGGGCCTTCTTAGGGGGGGAATTGCAAGCCAAGTCTTGGCAGTTCTTTTGTTGGGGGCAGAAAGAGTGTAGTTTGATTGACTATGGACCAGTTTTTCATTTTCTTTTGCTTGGATTGGTACTAGGATGGTCCTAGGCTTTCTCCATTCCTGACTCTCATTTAGTTAGGTCAGGGACCCGGCCACTAGAGGGAGCTCCAACCTTTGGTGACTCGTGAGAAAGCACTACTCGAAAAGGATTTAGCAGTGCTTTGCCACTCAATTGGAGCGCAGTACTCTCAACTTTGCAGGGAGGACCTGTGCACTGGATGACGGGTTATTATGGGTAGAGGCATTTGTTATGCCTTCCCCTCCAGTGGGGTGTTCCCTTTTTCTCTTATCTCTATTCTAGCTCTCAACATGTGCTGAGTTATCTCTCCCTTTAGGGGTTTCTGGTCTGGTTTTGGTTATAGCTGGCTCACTCTGTGTTTCTCCTCGTCTCTATCTTGGTTACCACTAGCTTTTGGGTGGTATATGGGTCTCCCAGTGGTCCTTCTAAAACAAACTCCCTTATGTCTATGTTCTGGTGGGATCAAGGTGAAAGTCCAGGACCGTTCTCTTTCATTTGGGGTATAACTGGCAGTGTTTGGTTTTTACGGATTGCGATCAGAGTGCAACAGTGCTAACTGTCTGGGTTCATTATCAGGGGGAGGGAGTAGAGGATTAGAACCAGTACTGTGCTGAACGTTCCTTGTGACAGTTTGGTGGGGGTTTGGGTGGGTTTTGGGGTAAGGTTGAGGGTGGGGGATAGAGGGATGGGTGGATTCTATTTTTGGGGGTTAGGGAGGAGGGTGGGGTTACTGCAGTAACCCTGGGGACATGCTTACAGGGGATATACATCCTGTGTGCTAAGTGTAGTTGTTTTAATCTAATTATTTTTCAAGATGGCTAATGAGATAACATTTGTGACTTGGAATGTTAAGGGGATCAGAAAGAAACACAAGCAATACCAGGTTCTCAAACATTTAAGTTTGTTCAGTTCACAGATAACCTTTTTGCAAGAAACCCATTTATTAGAAGCGGAAGCTTTGCAATTAAGGAGGCAACAGGTGGGATCGATTTATAGTGCCCAGGGCACCACAAATAGTTGTGGGGTCATGCTCATGATTAACAGGAGTATTCCATTTGTTTCCACACAGGTTATCAATGATACCGAGGGAAGGTTTATCCTGGTTAAAGGTACCCTCTGGTCTGTCCCATTATTATTGGGCTGTATCTATGGCCCTAATCTGGACGATCCAGGATTCTTTATGAGGTTTATATCTATCATTCTCCCAATGCTTCCATTTAGAATTATTTTAGGGGAGATTTCAATCAAGTACTTGACCCTTACTTAGACAGACTGGGTAGTAGCCCGGGAGGGGTCACCCCCGGACAGAAGGCATTTAAGGATTTATTAGATCAATGTGGGCTCTGCGACGCCTGGCGTGTTTTACACCCGGACTCTAGATAGTTTACCTTTAGGTCTATGGCACTTGGCTCGCAGTCCCGTATTGACTACCTACTCATTTCTCAGTCCCTCCTGCCTGGGATGAAGACCTCCTCGATTCAACCCGGCCCAATCTCCGATCACTCACTAGTAGAATGTAATTTGGTACTCCTTAACTTACCCAATAGGGAAACTAGATGGAAACTCAATGACCAGCTCCTTAAAGATGTTAAATGTTGCAAACTTATAAAGGAACAAATAGAATCCTTTTTTTCATTAAACTCTTTAGATAGTGCAAAGCCTGATATCCTGTGGGGGGCCTTTAAAGCCTTCATGAAAGGGATACTTATTAGTATGGCAGTTGGTAGGAAAAGAGTGCGGGAGAAGGAACTAAAATTCTTATTAACCCAAATTAGATCCCTGGAAGTTAACCTCCCGGCTAACCCGCTAGATGAGGATACACGGAAACTCTTGGAGTTAAAGGATAAATACCTAGAACTACTTAGAGAGAAAGCGGAACTAGCCATTATTCGCACCAGGGCTAGCTATACTGATCGGGGGGGAAAAAGCGGGACGTTTATTGGCATTGCGTATTAAACAACAGGAATCATTGAGATTTATCCCTCCCATCAGGTCAATGGCAGATGGATCTCTTAAGGTGTCTCCCACTGAGATAGCTCAAGAATTTGCTGTTTATTATACAAATTTGTATAGCGACATGGAGCACCCCCCTTGTCCCGAAGACAAAGAGGGTTATTTAAGGGACTCCCACTTGCCCCCTCTCACCGGTTGGTGTAGAGATGCTCTGGTTGTGCCTATTTCCCAGGAGGAAATTGCTAGGGTTATTAGTGAACTGCCAGCTGACAAGGTCCCTGGTCCAGATGGATTTTCTGCTTTATTTTATAAGGTCTTTCGAGACCTTCTCTTACCAATACTTGGTTGTTTATTTCAGCAAATCCTTTCTGGGGCGGAGACAGATCCACATCTCTATGAGGCCTTGATTGTCCTGCTTCCTAAACCTGATAAAGATCTCGAAATGGTTCAAAGTTACAGATCTATCTCACTTTTAAATCAAGGTATTAAAATCCTCTCTAAAATTCTGGCTAACAGGCTGGCACTAGTTCTTCCTGGGTTAATAGGTAAAAATCAGGTTGGATTTATGAAAGGGCACTCATCTTCCGATCGTTTATGCATTTTGTTGCATGTCTTCTCAGCTACCAGGGATGCAGAGTTCCCTGCAGGCTTGGTTTCCCTGGATGCCGAGAAGGCTTTCGACTGGGTGAACTGGAATTTCTTGTTCCGCACTCTGGAGGCCTCCACTTCCCCTCTCAGTTTATTTCCTGGATCGCCGCCCTTTATAAAAATTCCTCGGCAAGAATTTCCACGAATGGGGCCTTTTCCCATCCTTTCTTGCTCCACTCAGGTACGAGGCAGGGGTGCCCCCTTTCTCCTCTATTATTTAATTTATATCTGGAACCCCTTATTCTAAATATTCTCAAAAATGATTCCATACAAGGGGTGAGAACTGGGTGGCACCAAATTAAAGTCACTGCATATGCAGATGACCTGTTAATACATCTGTCCCACCCGGTATCCTCCATCTCGGCCTTACTACAGGAAGTAGCAAGGTTTAGCGCTCTGTCCAATTACAAATTGAATGCCAGTAAGTCCCTATTTTTCCCATTAAATCACAAAGTCTTCAAAAGTGATATCAGCCCTTTGGGTTTATCTTGAAACCCTAGGTCATTCAAATATCTGGGTATCAAACTTTCATGCAACCCCCTAGCATGGTTTAAGGAGAATTTGGATTCCGTATTGCAGGGGATTACGCACGACCTTGAGAGGTGGTCTAAACTTCCTATTTCCCTTTGGGGGAGGATCAATATAATTAAGATGAATATATTTCCTAGGATCTTCTACCCATTGTCCCTTTTCAACACCTTCATTCCTTTACTCTGGTTCAAAAAGGTATATGGTGTCTTCACTAGATTCATCTGGGCTGATAGGTATCCCCGCTTGACTTATCATAAGTTGGCAGCCCCAAAACTGGAGGTGGGGTTGTGAATCCCCCATCTGGCTATATATCACTGGGTTAGTCATCTGGTGAAATGCTCGAGATGAGTATCTCCCAGCCCAGAAGAAGTGCAACCTACTTGGCTCAAAATAGAGTTGGATGCAATTAAGGACAAAAATCTGGACCCTCTCGCATTATTTTTTCTCAGGTTATCCCAAGTAAGGGTGGCTGTACAGTGTCCCACCATAAGGACCTCCTTAAAGGTATACTCACAGATATGTTCCTTTTTACAGTACCCCCCCCCCCATCTGCACCTGGCCCAGTCTATCTGGAACTCTCCATCATTTACTATTAATAAGAGTCAAATTTCCCGTCTTTGGTTGCCTCAACTGGGAGAGGGGAAGCTTCTGGCCATTACTGATGGTGGGGGGCAATGGTTATCAGTGGAAGAGATGGCTAGGAAATTTCTCATCCCATCTTCTTCCTATTTCAAAGTCCTGCAGTTGAAACACCTACTTGTAATTACCCTGGGTAGCAGTCCTCCTTCCCAGAATATCTCTTCTCTGATACCTGAGGTATCCCCACTTTCTGGCTCTCCTGGTGCAATTTCTAAACTATATCAGGTTTTGTTTCATAAAAAGTTTGAGTGTCCAGTTGGGCCATCAAGATTCTGGAGTAACTTATTCCCTCACCTTCAGTTGGATTGGCACTCTCTCTGGAAGTCATGTCACAAATTCATTTCTCAAGATAGACTGAGCCTCATGCAATACCATGTATTGCATAACTTATACTATTCCCCGGCCAAACTTCACAAGTGGGGCTATCTAGACTCAAACAAATGTAATAAATGTTCACAGGAAGAGGGCACACTCCTTCACATGCTTTGGTCTTGTCCAAAAATTTCCCCTTTATGGGTTTCAATCCAGACTTCCTTAGATCCCCTGTTGGGCCTCCAAGAATATTTTACTCCTGAGAGATGTGTGTTAGGGGACCTGTCTTCTATTGGAGTTAGGGTACATAAATTTCATATTTCTATGGTAGCCCTATCGGCTAAGAAAATAATTCTTCATCACTGGAAAGACAGGTCCTCACCTTCTCTCCAGGAATGGGTAAGAGAAGTATTATTTAACCTGCGTACGGAAAAAGCAATAGCCAGTCTTCACAATAGTTTGGCAGTTTATGCTAGCATCTGGGATCCCCTTCACTCATTAATTTCTCTGGTTCCAAATTAAACCTATATTAGGGTTTTTACTCCAGCATGGTTTTTGGTTAGATGCCCAGCATCCACGGGTATTGAGATGGGTTACTGCAGTAAGGGGAGGTTAGTGGGGGTGGGCAGCATCTTTTCACTATGTACCAATGTGTCTCTGTCAGTTTCTCTGTATGCTGCCTTTTATGGTGGAAAATGATGAATAAACTTTGAATTATAAAAAAAAAAAAAACCAGCTCCTCAAAGGGACCATACTGAAAAATGATCGTTACAACATATGTACACACGTACAAACACAGATACGCCTGAATCCATCCAAATAATGAACACACAAATAAAAAGGTATAAAAGTACATCCTTAAAATAAAACATATAGTTGGTCACAGTATTATACAAAAAAGATGTGCAAATATATTTTCAAGTTGATCATGACCTCCCAGGTGTGGAAGGTCAAACACATGAATGTCCGTTAAAACTATTCTATACAAGAACAAAAAGAATGGGGGGCAGGGAACTGGGAAAAAGAAAACTGGTATAGGAAGGGAAGTGGGAAGGGGGAGAGGTGGAGATAGGAAAAGGAAGGAGAAGACACTGGAGAGAAGGGGGAGGGAAGGAAACAGTGATGCCATAAATAGTAAGACATTTAATCAGCTTTGGGACAACACACAAACATTGTAAAGCTAGTGTAAATACCTTAATAATGCTTATCAGCTCATGTGCACAAAACTGAACTGTCTGCTTCACTAATTATTTACAATATAAATATATACAATTTGCACACACTTTAGATATACATGAAGTGGCATGTTGTAATCATTCTCTGTTCCTATCTATAGTTCTTCTTTTCCAAAATGTTTTAAGATTTTTTTTTTAAAGAAGGTGCCCACTGATATTTTTTTATTTAAACCTTTTGAGTTACCATGGAGTGCCCCAGAGTATACTTCCAAAAGCTCTCTTGATTCAATAACATACTGTCCACACTCCCACCCCTCTTTGGCATGTTAATCTTTTCAATGCCTTGAAACTTAAACTGGTGCTGAGGTCCCTTTCTCATACCATGGACAGCTGATGCATTTTTTCATCTTTTTTCTCAATTGCTATCTCACTGCATTG
Organism: Neoceratodus forsteri; assembly: GCA_016271365.2. Lineage (NCBI taxonomy): Eukaryota > Metazoa > Chordata > Ceratodontiformes > Ceratodontidae > Neoceratodus > Neoceratodus forsteri. Next base: position 302,760,166 of record CM057455.1, on the reverse strand, counting down.
GCGCTGTCCAGATTGAAAAATGGCTGCTGACAAGCAACAAACAAAACAAAAAAAAGAAAATGATAACCTCAACAAGACAGTGAGAATGACTATTTCTCAACACAACAACATTTATACAAACATAAAGGAATTTTTTAGACTCGGTCGGTTCTGAGTCAGTTACCTGGGCTGTCTGAAGAAAGCTGAGTGGTACCTGCAACTGACACAGGGCAGACCTAAAAGGCAGGTAGAGATGGTGCCAGTTTCCAGGGCCAAAGCAACACATGCTGGCTAGGGAGGTATATCCTCCACAGGTTTTCTTTCTATGTATGTGGTCCACTGTGGCCACTAACAGGTGTTATGTGGCAATAGGTGGGAGCAAAACTGATTTAAAAACATCAGAGTAGCCTTCATATAGGTCTTTCACTGTGATCAGGGCAACCACTGTATGGATGGATGTTAATGTTAGTGGTGATTAGGATGGGGGAGTACATAGAGTCAGGCTGGTGGACAGAGTGGACGGTGCAGTAGCTGTCTGGATTGTAAAAGAGACTGTGAGCTCAGAATATAGAAACAGAAGAAGCCAGAAGCCAAGCTCAACCACATGCCCCCCGAGCCCACTAGAGGTGGTGCCATGGCACACAAGGTGGTGTCCCTCTAGACTGTCATGACACAAACAGATGAAATGGCAACTGAAGATCAGAACAGGGACCACAATCATTATCCTCATAGAGAAAAAGTGATTAATAGACGTTAAGGCAGCAATGGAATATTGCCAACCAGCTGCCTGCAATTACAACACAGCTAGCCACAATACTTCAGCACCACCACCCCACCACCTCCCATTCATTAGTGCATCTGGGGGCAATTGTGATAGGACTGAGGGGTTTTGTAGTGTGCTTTGATCAAGGTCATAGCCAACTGGAAGTTGAGTGTGGTAGAGAACTTGATGGGGAGGTTATTTTAGATGTTAGGGAGTATGTATCTAAGTTGTGCCTGCAACATGGGATGTGGAGTTGGCCTCCTTCCTCAGACCAAAGTGCATAAGATGAGCAAGAGAAGGGAGAGACAGGATCTGTGAGTTATGAACATACAAATATAAGAAATTGCCAACAAAATGTTGGAGAAAAACTTGGTAGCTAACTGAATAATGGCTGGGTTCAGCCTGATCAGGTTATATCCCTGTGAACAGGCTATATTCTTGATGGATAAGTTGAACGACAGGAGAAAAACCAATATGGGGGAAAAACATAGAAACAAATATAGAATTTGACGGCTCATAAGAACTGCTTGGCTCATCTAATCTGCCCATTTCTCCCTACCTCCATTAATACCACAAACTGTGCCCAATCTTCAGTCCATTTCCAGCCTACTATTAGAGTGTCCACAAGTTAAAATTTGTATGGAAACACAGAACATAGAAACACAGAAACATAGGACATAGTGACATAGAAAAGAAACAGACTTTGGGAGATGTCAGGGACTGAACCTAGAGCCTCATACATGCAAAGCATGCGCTCTACCCTTCTCCATTAAAGAGAGGTTGCATATGGCAACTCTCTAATCTCATGCTCAAATGATGGCCAAGTTATAAGCCACCAAAGATTCCAACGTAACATCAAAATGTTTAATGCTGTATTGGTCCTAGTAAGAACAAATCCAGAACAAATGGTCTGATACCTTTTATTGGACCAAAAAGGATGTTACAAAAAGAACAAAGAGCTTTAGCTTTCAGACCAACAAGTCCTTCTTCAGAAGCCTAATGAGAGTTATTTAGAAAATCCCATATTATTAACACTTAGAACATGCAGAAAAAAACAGAAATACTTCTCATTGGTTGAAAACAGGCCTTCAGAAATAATTAAAGTGACATTGGAGAGCTTGAACATCTAAAGTGCGACTTCAGCTGAACCAAACTTAAAGGTCAAAGGTTGTCCAGAGATAACAGCAGGTATAGAGTTCAACACACATATATTATTCACGTATGAGACACATACTTCACGAGTGAGGTAACAAAATGTAACATATAACCAAATATAATTGTTTTACTTGGTTATATGTTACATTTTGTCATGCAGTTGTTTTCTCTAGGATCATTTTATTATAGGCTCTATTCACAAACAGAGTTCTGAGCAAAGTTGAAGCTGGAGTTTAGTGATGAAATGTTATCTCACTCATGAAGTATGTGTCTTCAGGAGGTTTCTTCACTTGGCATGTGATTTAGTGAGCAGAGAATCTGAAGGTTTTTTTTATACATTAGACTGATACATGGTATAATATATGTGTGTTGAACTCTGTGCCTGCTGTTATCTCTGGACAACATTTGATCTTTAAGTTTGGTTCAGCTGATTATGGAATAACCTGGGATATTAATGGTGAGATCAGGTATTTTCGCATTTAACCAAGTTTCCATTAAAATTAGTATACCAGGTGTGAGAGAGATTACCATAAGACGAAAAAGGTCAATTTTTGACACGAGACTACAGATGTTTAAGTGAGGGATTTTCAGGCCCTTGGGGAGGGCAGAGGGAGTGGGGGATGTTAGTATGTTAGTGGAAGGATTGCAAGTGGCAGAGATGTGTGTAGTAGGACCAGGACTGGGATGAACATTTCCTGATGCGAGTAAGAGGAGTGCAATTATGAATGAATGGAGTTTAGGGCATTTGTGACGGGCTGAGGATTTGGGAGGGGTGGGTGCTAGGCGAGGTGAAAATAAGGCAGTGAAGGAAAGCTAGGTGGCTAGGGGCTGAGAATAGAGTAGCAAGGGGAAGGTGAAGGAAATGAGACCAGAGTACTTTAGGGGGTGTAGGAGTTATGGCAAGGATAATGGTAGGGAATAGGCGAGCAGAGAGGAAAGGTTAGAAAGGTTTACTGGACTGAGGAGAGTGTGGAGCTGAGGTAGATAAAATTGATAGAAGAATTAGAAGGAGGAGAAGTGGTGAAAGAAGCGTAGACATATTGTACGGATCGGTGGAGCAAGAATAGAACAGGGTATACTAATCAGCAGTAGGGAGTAGATAAGGGGCAGTGACAGAGGTAAACTAACTAGGAGAAGAGGTGGACAGTGATAGTTGCCAACAGCAGCAAGTTAATTGAGTTGTTGCCCTCTAGTGGCTTTGCAGTATAATTTGCAAATGGAAAAAACAAACAAAAACAAACCTCTAAACAGATGATAAAGCAGGCTGTCATGTAGATATGTTTCAAAATAATTAAACCAGGTAAATCAGATAGAAAACAGGCTGAAGCAGTTCAAAAGTTACCAAGTTTAGAATGGGCTGAAATAAAAGAGGGCTGTAGGGTCTAGTGCAGTCTGGGAGATCCGGGGTCAGTGTACCTTCGTTTGTGAGTAGAAAAGATGACAAGAGTTCCAGGCAGCACAGGGTGTGTTTCCAATGCTTTGTTTGTGAGTGGAGAAGATGACAGGAGTTCCAGGTGGCACAGGATGTGGTTCCAATGCTTTTTTTGTTAGTGGAGAAGATTATAGGAGTTCCAGTTGTCACAGGGTGTGGTTCTAATGCTTCATTGGTGACTGGAGAAGATGACAGGAGTTCCAAGTGGCACAGAGTGTGGTTACAATGCTTTCTTTGTGAGTGGAGAAGATGAAAGGAGTCCCAGGCAGCACAGGGTGTGGTTTCAATGCTTCGTTTGTGAGTGAAGAAGATGACAGGAGTTCCAGGCGGCACAGGGTGTGGTTCCAATGTTTTATTTGTGAGTGGAGAAGATGACAGGAGTTCCAGGCGGCACAGGGTGTGGTTCCAATGCTTCATTTGTGAGTGGAGAAGATGACAGGAGTTCCAGGCAGCACAGGTTGTGGTTCCATTGCTTCATTTGTGAGTGGAGAAGATGACAGGAGTTTCAGGTGGCACAGGGTGAGGTTCCAATGCTGCATTTTCACACAATTTAACAAACAATTACACTGTGAATTTTTAAACTCCTGCAGTTTACAATTTATGTAACCAATTATCTCTCCATTTAGCAGTTTCTATGACTCTTCTGTGAAAGTATGCATACACATTTCCAGTTATCTAGCTCCAAAGTTCGCTAAGTTGTAAGAATAGAAATATTTTCAGAAATATTCACATGAATAATAGATTGCCAGATGTTGAGCCCCCATAACTTCTCAGCCCCACATGAAACTTGATACCTCTTTAGGGCATCTGCTAAACAATCTTTTCACCAAATTGCAGATATCTAGCAATAACACTGACCGATTTATGACCAATTAAATAATTTTGGAAAACTCCACAAAATGTCATGAGATTTTGCAGAATTTGATGAAAATGTCACAAAATCAGAATTTGTTAATTTCGCCCAGCCCTACTTTATAATCTTATTATGAATACTTCAAGTCTAATGCGAGTGATTTATAAGTTTAGTCTTTTTATTTTATTTTGCTGTGCTGTGCTCCCCTCCCAGCACTGAAGTGGAGTTCTCCCCCATTATGCTCCTGCAGAAGAGTACACTGTACACTAAGTAAGAGGTAAGTAGATCTGCGTGCTGATTGGCTGAAATCACATTTATGGTTTATAATCTGGCTGAAAGGCACCCATCTGGTGCCACTTATTTTTCCTGGAAACCATGAGACTGAAGTTACCTTTTGAAAATATGTCTAATAATGAAGCAGGATTTGGGGAAGCCTATATTCATTAGTTCTTGCTCTGTTTTGTTCTAAAGCAAAATGTTTTTGTGTTAACTTAGAATCCTGTTAACACAAATCGATGGACAGCATAGATAAGTCACTGAGAAGCAGAAAAATACCAAAAAAAGGCACAAATTACAAGTTACCTGATGGCCAACATATTGGGAAAAGGTAACTCCAGCAGAGTCCACTGGGTTGGTTTTGGTCCTGGGACGGGAGATACCCTACACCCACAGCAGGATCTCGAACAAGGAACTAAAAAGTTAAGACCAAATTCTTTATGTAACCTGGTATGAGGCTTTCAATGTGACACTACAACAGCTAAAAAGGGAAATTAAGCAGGCTATCCAGGTTATTTCTGAATGATCTGAAAATATAGCCAAAGCAACAAAACACAGAAGAATGCTTAGCAACTTTGGAAAAGGCGCTAAATAGCATTAACAGTGATTGCTTGTATCAGAAATACAGAATCACAGACAATATCAGCAGAAAAAGACCATTGGTCCATGCAGTCTACCCAGTTTTGTCCTACTGTACCCCATGAACTTTTGTCTAGATGTGATTTTCACCTTTGCCTCCCCCACCTCGCTCCTTGTGTTAATGTTACTCCATTGAATAACTATTAAGCCCTTTACTCTATCTTAACCATGCTTGTACCAGTGCTTGGTTTTGCTGCCCTCCACCTCTGCCAGTAGTCTGTTTCATGGCTCAATCACTCTCTCCATGAAGTAAAACTTCCTCACATCCTCATGAGCCCCTCCCCCCCCACCAACTTTCACTCAGATTCCCTTGTTTTCAAACAGGCAGCAGACAAGGCACTTCTGCATAATCAGATTACATTGATTTATCAAACTGAGGGATTAGAAAAATGCCTCAGAGTTAAACATTTACAATTGATTATTTATTTATTTATTTAAATTTTGGTAACCAGGTGGGCCCACTGAGACCTTGACGGTCCCTTTTTCAGGGGCAACCTGGGATTAGTTACAAGTACCTAGACGGGAATGAAAAACCAATGCATTGATACAGTATGTACAATCTAGCAAGGTTTACAGAGAGTATAGGAACATACATCATACCATGTAGTGCATCACAAAATATTACAACAACAGTGCAGACATTTTGTTATTAGTTAGAAACCAACAGTTGGTACGTGTCAACCTCGATAAGTGCAAGGACCAGTGCTGCTTTTCTGCTTTCTATCCCTGTCTCCTTATTAAGTGTGTTCTTGCCTGGATGTCACCTTTTTTTAGGTCTCATTAGAAGACCTCAGCTGAGGCAATGGAACTGGGTCCCAGCGCCAAGGTGGGATTTTAGGACTTTCTTAAAGCCCCCGATAGAGGTGCTATCCTGTAACTCTCTCGGTAAATTGTTTGAAAGTTTGGGTTGGGCCACCCTGGCCGACCTCTGACATAGGGATGATTTGGTTCTAGGTATTTCAAGTAGTTTCCGATTGGTGGACCTGAGCTCTCTCCGGTTAGTCTTGGGGGCAAGTAGGTCTTATAGACCTGGGGGGGCCCAGGTTGCTGTAACTTGAAGGCCAGGCACAGGGAGGGATATGCTAATCTAGCTTTGAGGGATGGCCATTCTAGGGCCTGGAGCACCTTGCAGTGAACCAGCTGACCCTATGATAGAGGGTGCTTTCCGTTGGCCTCAGAATCTGGAGCATGGACACTCCATAGAAGAGAGTGGGTAGTATTGTCTCATTACCAACTGCTATTCTAGTTTCTTTGATTAGAAAGACCCTGTTGGATGGTAATGACCCCACAAAATATATGAAACAATGGCTGGTTGCTATTTTCTCTTTGGATTCCATCTTTACTATGGAGTTTGCCTACCAAGTGATCCCATGTAAGCCAAACCCACCAGAGGACTTTCCCACAGTATTTTAGTTTTTGTTTTTTGTATAAAATGCTGTTAATTGAGAAAGAACCCAAGAGCAGCAACTTTCTGTTTTCAAGGGCAACCTGAACATTCATACAGCACAGACTGGAGGCAGTATAGCACAGTGGTTTAAGGCTCTGAGCTGCAAATCTGGAGACCTGGATTTGAATCCCACAGCCCCCACTTGCATACTGTGTGACCCTAAGCAAGTCGCTTAACTTCCCTGTGCTCCCGGGTCACACCTGTTAACAAGCTTTAAGCTTAGTGTGCCACTCCTGGTTAAACAATTGAAAAAAAAAATAAACATAACAGTTCAGGCTATGCAAAACAAATACTTGGAACAAAACATAACAATTTGGGCTGTGCAAAACAAATACTATTTGGGACAAATACACACAAATATTGCACATTTTACAAATATAAATATCAGTCTGAAATACTTGTGTTTGTGTTAGGCCATATAAAGTAGTATTAGACCTTGGTTGACATGACACATGTGACTACTACTCTGCATAACACAAATGTATATTTTATTGATAACTCTGCATATTTTATTAAAACCTGTTATACCCTTGGTCTTGTATCATCATTACCAACAGAAAAAAGTCTGAAATATAACTAACATATATTTTCTAAACACTAATAGCAAACAAGCAAATACAAACACCAGAGACACAAATAGTGATATCAACAATGAATCCCTTGCACAGCCCTAATAATTACATTTAGCTGGATTATGTCAAATACATTTATGCAATTTAAAAACATGTAATTTATTATCTGAGCTATTTCCTACTAAATGGATCCCATTTATTGAAACAGGATTTCACTTCAGTTTTCATAACTTTGCATTACAGAGTGCCAGGAGAAGAAAGCCAATTTACTCAGAAGCTAATAGTATCCGCCTACTGTACATCCAGATATCTGCCTGGTCATACAGATGCACCCTCAGAACGCCTGTTTACATGACTCCCTCTGCATGATCCTCTGATTCCGTGTAAGTGTTGGTGTCTGGACAGGTATAGGAGTGCTGTAGAGCCCCTCTGATGTGAAGGCCATGAATCACTAATGGGAGGGAGCTGTAATGTTGCAGGCATTGCAGAGCCTGGTGTGGACGGCCCCCACCAATGACAGCACTGAACATTACTCCTCTCCAGGAAAGCCCCTGCAGGTCTCCAGGAATCCCATGCTGTCTCCTGTCTGTTCAAACAGGAAATGTCTAATAGGCAACGTTTAGGAAGACAGTGTGGCAAAAGAAAGGCAACAAAGACCAGGAAGAAAATGCACTCCAGTTAGGAGGACCAGGTAGGACCATGTAGAAAAAATAAAATCCAAATCATGAGTGAGTAGTCAAAGATTTGTTGCTAGCAGAGTTGCTTGCATTACCAAGGTCTTCCAAATGAGACAGTTACAGACCAGGTATGACCTTACCCAGCAGCCTCAGTGCTTCACTTGTATGAGCTTCGTCAGGAGGCAAAAGAAAACCTCCTCAGTTGCACGAGTCTACTGTTAGACAAAGTAAATGCAGATCTGCCAGGAGGCATTGTCTTTTCCATACTTTACAATACAGCTTTTGGACAAATCAAAGACATTATTCACAAAAACTGGCATATTTTGAAAACCACAGGTAAAGTGCACACATGTTTTCAACCCTGCCTTTGACTGTGGCAAAACGAAGTGATATACTCAAAGACAGACTAGTATATTCAGACTTCAAGTCTGAAACTGAAACTGAAACCCAACAGGTTTCACCTTTGGGCCTCCACCAGTGAGTAACTGCCCATGTGGGCATTGTGCCCAGTGTAGTAACACACATCATGTCACTGAGATGCAAAATCTAACCAAAGCCTAAAAGGTTAAAATTATTGAGTCCTTACATGTGGGATTACACTTGTAGTGCACCTGATTAAATGGGAGTGTGATATGTTTTACATTGTTCAGACCAAACATGAATTATGGATCAGAATTTCTGAGCACAAGTTGATGACCTGTCAAAGAGACAATGCCTCCAGTTTGGCAATGCATTTTATGAATGAAAATCACCAAATGTCATCTTTACAATTTTTTTGGATAGATAGGGTCAAGAAACCCAACAGAGGTGGTGTCTTGAACCATAAACACTTACTTCGTGAGGTTTATTGAATCACCAGATTCAGAACCTTGAATAGTACTTTGGGATTAAATGAAGAAATAGACCAGATTCTGCTGCTTTTTAATCTCTGTTAGTTGTAATGTTTCATAGAAAAGTAATGTGTATATTATGACTGTTCAAGTCAATGGAGTCACAGTTGCTGTTTTGCCCCATATCTGAGCTGAGACTTAGACAGGTTTGACCTCTCCTGCAGCTGGTTCCAGAACTATCTGCATGGGCAGAAGTAGAGTGTCAAATGAGAGGGTAAGATCTCACCTCCAAGATTAATCACTGATGGGATACCCCAATGATCAATACTCGGGCCACTCCTCTTCTCACTATATATCAATGAATTACCCCAGAACTGCAGGGGAGCATTAGTGCAACAATACGCTGATGATGCCATACTCTATAGGTCATCCCCAAACCTAACCCTGATTAATACTGAACTAGTTGACGATTTCAAATCACTGAAAAATGTGCTCCTGGCCAATAAACTCATTTTCAATGCCAAAAAAACAAAAGCCATGCTTTTCGGTCACAAAAATCTTGACATAGATAGACAGCATCCCCTTAAACTTACTATTCACACCAGAGACATACTGGAGGTGGTCCAGACCTTTTGGTACCTAGGTATGGTCTTGGACCAAACTATATCCTTTCAGCCACATGTGGATGCACTGACTAAAACTATAAACCTAAAACTTGGGATACTCTATAGACTCTCTCCCTACCTTATGAGAGAGGCACACTACACCATTGCTAGCAGAACCCTTCTCCCCCTCATATTTTATGGTGCCCCAATACTTCAAGTCTGTCCAAGAAGCCACCCACTCCAGGCTTAAAACACTTTATCAGAGGATTATGCATTTTGCTAGTTGCACACACCCCAGAACTCACCACTGCACAGTGCTAACCACCTTGGGGTGACCCTCCTTTGAATCTAGACTGCGTTACCCCATCCTTTGCCTTATCTTCAAGCTCCTGCAATCCCTCTCCCACCTAGTCTCCATGGCATTATACAATGCAAGAAGTTTGCCAGACCTCTTAGAACTGCTGCCCCCCCCCACTGCTGGAAGTTCCTAAACTGCATTACGAAATAGGAAGAAGGTCTTTCTCATTCTCTGCCCCTTACCAGTGGAACTCCCCAGGATCCTGCCCTGCCCTACTGTAGCACTGTTTAAAAGAAATTAAAATCCCCATCTGGGACTGCAGCTCCCTGTAACTGCTATCTTTGAAGTCCTCTGCCCCCTTCCCCCACCTTACTGTTTTATGAATACACAGTCTTACTGAAGAGACGAGAAGAGCAGGCAGGCTTCCCTGTTTGCAAACAATCAGTGTCAATGTACAAGAACTGTTTGTAAGAATTTACATTTTGTGAAAGTATATATATGTTTGTTATGCTAGGTAACTAATTTAAATATGTACTTATCTGTAAATATTATCTTGTATGATACTGTATAATTGGCTTTTACTGTAGTGTAAACCTAAGTTTTTCACTTTATGTAACTAATTTCTGGTCACCCCTGAAAAAAGTGACTTCTAGTCTGAGTGTAGGCCGACCCAGTCACCAAAATTCAAATAAATATATAAATAAATAAACTGCATGGAATCTAGATAAACTAGCCTGTTATACAGGCAACAAATTCTAGAGTAATGAACATAAGCACGTTTGTGGTTATTAATAATGGTTTATTTATTAGCACATTTAGGGGTTATTAATAATGATTTATTATTTTTGTGACTTTTTTGTCTAATTGTAAGATCTGCTTCTGAATGAATGGATTGATAGAGCAATAATGTTGTTTAGCATTTGCTTAACAAGAGGAAATCCATATACTGATTATATATAGTTATTTGTTCATTTCTAAAGTTTCTCCAGGAAAGACATACTGAGCTGCTAAGAGCTCGTTTTCGGGTGCGTCCTGTGGTGAGGGGAAATGGAGGAGGACAAACAGCAATAACAATGTTATAAATGCAAAACTAGGAGATATATACAGTAATACAGTATTCCAAAGAAGCATAATCATAAATATTAAAGCCAATCAGTAAACAGATGCATGCAGTAAATAAAACACAGATCATATTAGAATGGGGAACTACTCTTATTGTTCTAAAAGGGCAATGAGGGGAACATCATGGCCAGGGCAAATTAATGTAGGGAAGAAAGACAAGAGGAAAAGGGTCATGGACATTTGCAGGTAGGAAAAGAAAAGCCATGAAGAAGAGACTTTAGGGAAGAAGCAGAAGAGGCAGAATCAATAGACAGGGGAAGGGAGCATTAAAGTTTAGGAAAGCAATATGAGAAAGCAGATTGTCAAACAGTAGATTTTCTAGAATGAGTAGTGAAGAAATGAAAAGTATTGCTATGGACAGGGTAGGAGGAAGAAGAGGGAAAGGACAGAAGGGATGTATGCGGAGCTAATGCTCTCCCGGCCCTTGAACAGAGGCTTAGACTGGTCAAACATTTTTTTAATTGTTTTACAGTGAGATAGTATAAGAATCCTTAGTTTAATGACTATAAGTCTTAAAAGAACTCAACCTATAATGGATTAGGCCTATGAAATATAAAGTCTCCTTAGAGAATGGGAGTTTGCAGTCTTTATGACTGTCCCCTGTTATTAGCCCTCTGAGGAGTCTGGTCCACAGAATGACATCACAAGGCATGGTGACATCCATATTTCTGTGGAGACTGTGGCAGACTTAAAAGTGAAGGGAAGCAGAATGCCAATAGAATTGCACCTAACTGCAGCTTCTTGCTTGAGCAACCATAGAAACATAGAACATGGAAACATAGACTTTGACGGCAGATAAGGACCGCTTGGCTCACCTAGTCTGCCCATTTCCCTACCTAGAGGATAAGCTACAGATCCTATTTAACCAACAGCCTATTTCTTCCTTCCCCCCACAAAAATTGCCTTATGTCTGTCCCATGCATTCTTGAGTTCTTCCACAGTTTTAGACCCCACAACCTCCTCAGGAAGGCTGTTCCATGCATCCACCACCCTCTCTGTGAAAAAATACTTCCTCACATTGCTCCTTAGCCGTTTCCCCCTCTGTCTTCAAATTGTGTTCCCTTGTTCTTGCACATCTCTTTTTCTGAAAGATGCTACCCTCTTGGACTTTGTTGATTCCACTGAGGTACTTAAACTTTTCTATCATGCCCCCCCTCTCCCTCCTTTCCTCAAGGGTATACATATTAAGCTCCTTTAGTCTCTCCTCATATGGCTTCTCTTGCAGACCCTGCACCATTTTAGTTGTCCTCCTCTGAACTGCCTCCATCCTGCCTATGTCCTTGCAGAGATGGGGTCTCCAGAACTGGACGCAGTACTCTAGATGGGGTCTCACCAACTGTCTGTACAGAGGGATAACAACTTCCTGTTTTCTTTGGTGATGCCTCTCCCCTATACATCCCAGTATCCTCCCAGCCCTCCTTACCGCCTTCTCACATTGCTTAACCTTAAGGTCATCTGATATGATTACCCCCAGGTCCCTTCCCATTTTTGTTGTTGTTACTATCTCTCCCCCCCCCCTTGTGTAATCTTCCCCAGGGTTTTTGTTTCTCAAGTGCATTATTTTGCACTTCTTTGCATTGAATCCAAGCTGCCATACTTCTGACCATTCCTCCAACCTTGCCAAGTCCCTTCTCATCCTTTCTACACCTCCTTGTGTATCAACCCTGTTGCAGATCTTTGTGTCATCTGCAAAGATGCATACTTTTTCTTCCAGTCCCTCTGCAATGTCACTAATAAAGACATTAAAAAGGACTGGACCCAGTACTGAACCCTGCAGTACCCCCACTAGTAACTCCTCTTTCTTCAGAGTGCACTCTATTTACAATTACCTTCTGTGTCCTGTTGTCCAGCCAATGTTTTACCCAGGCTACCACCCTGGGACAACACTCCCAGGCAGGTTAATTTGACTATTAATCTTTTGTGTGGGACTGTGTCAAATGCCTTTCTAAAGTCTAGGTAGGCCATGTCCGCAGCCCCTCCCTGGTCTACTACTTTGGTCACCCAGTCAAAGAAATCAATTAGATTCATCTGACAAGACCTTCCTGCTGTGAACCCATGCAGCCTTGGGTCCTGTGCCCCACTGGCCTCTAGGTACTCAACAATTCTTTTCTTCAGAAGTGATTCCATCACTTTCCCTACCACAGAGGTCAAACCGACAGGTCTGTAGTTTCCTGCCTCTGTCTTGGTCCCACTTTTGTGAAGAAGAACCACATCTGCCTTCCTCCAGTCCTCAGGTACCACACCGTCCTCCCATGATTTGTTAAAAAGGGTAGTCAGTGTTGTCACTAGTTCTCTGCTTAATTCTTTTAGAATTCTGGGGTGAATAACATCTGGCCCCATTGCTTTGTCCACCTTCAGTTTCAGGAGTTCTTTCAGAACCCTTTCTTCTGTGAAAGGACTGGGATCGACCCCCCTATCCAGAGTGCTTCTGATAATTGGATTAGGCACCTCCCCCACCTCCTCTTTTGTGAATACTGAATAGAAATATTCATTCAGTATCCTTGATCTTTCACTGTCCCTCTCTGCCCACCCACCGTCCATTCTATTCAGCCTCACAATCCCTCCCTTTGTCTTTCTACACTCCCTGCTATACCTATAAAAGGTTTTATCCCCCTTCTTAACCGAGTTGGCTATCTTTTCCTCAGTTTGTGCCTTTGCTATTCTGACTACCCTCCCTGCTTCCTTTTGCCTTAACTGGTACAGTTCTCTGTCCTGCTCCTTCTTTGTTTCCTTATACTTCCTAAATGCTATCTTTTTCTCCCTAACCTTCACCGACACCTCTTTTGAGAACCATAGTGGCTTTTTCTTTCATTTTGATTTGTTTATTTGCTTCACACAAGGCTTGTTGCCTCTGTGATGGGCAGTTTTGATAGTTCCCCATTGTTGCTTGACCCCTCCTTCTAGCCTGTTTGCTATTGCTTTTCTAAGGCACTCTCCCATCTTGCCAAAGTCAGCCCACCTGAAGTCCAGAACCCTCACTTTTGTATGGCTTGACTCTGTAGCTGAGTTTATCGTGAACCATACTGTTTGGTGGTCACTTGTTCCCAAATGGCTACCCACTTCTAGATCTGAGATCCTCTCACTGTCCCCATTTGAGAGTATGAGGTCCAAGATTGCTCCCTCATGAGTAGGTTCCAAAACTAGCTGTCTGAGGCATGCCACCTGTAGGGCATCGAGAATGGCCCTGCTTTTGGATGGGGCTACAGCACCATGGCTGTCTGTTACTCCACTGGTACTGAATTTTGGCTATAACCATTTTGATTTGGTAACTAACAGCATTGCCCAAAAATATTTTTACTACGTTATGTAAAATTTATATAAAATGGGTAAGGGGACTGTTTTGGGTGCACCAATCTTTTTCACACTGAATATCATTTAAAATACATATATCTCTTGTTTGAATTATAGGACACTTCCTTTGAAAAAGCAGGCGGTGAGCTTGCGAATGTTGGCAGTACAGTATGAATGTCCAAAGGATGAAACAAATAAAGAAAATTAAGTTGTAATAACAGTGAACTTGTAGTGACGGCTGGTTGATTCATTTATCTTCTTTGCCCATGTGACTGTCATTTGAATGAATCTCGGTGTCCTTTGAACTTGATTCAGGTGAGATTGTAGCAGGAACTCCCACTTGGCTTGTGCTGAGATTCAGTGCAAAGAAGTTCAGGTGAAGGCGATGCACTTAGCGAAAAGAAACCCACATATGGAGTATTGGATAGGGGGTTAAGCTGGCCACTACAGTTGAGGCAAGGGATCTAGAAGCCATCATTGCGGGCTCCCTCAAGCAAACCAGACAGTGCAATAAGGCCTATAGTAAGGCATTAAGGAGTCTGGGGTCTATTAGGAAGGGTTTGGTAGTAGCATAAGATAAACATACTGCCCCAGTATAGATACTGTGCCCAGTTCTGGAATCCTTACCTGAAAAATTACATAAGATGGGTTGGTATCATTACAGCGAAGGGTAAACAAAATGATTCAGGGCCAGTAAGGTAGATCCCATAAGGAACGTCTGGAAGCCTTGAACATATTGTCACTGGAGGTCAAAAAGGAGATGGGGCACGTGAAAGAGACCTACAAGTTCCTAAGGAGTATAAATAGAGTCATAAGGTAAAACCTGTTTGTTAAAAATAGGGTTGCAGTCATGAGTGGGCTCAGCAGGAGATTAGTGTAGGGGGGTAAATTCAGAAGGAATGTGAAACAGTTCTTCAGTGAGAGCATGATAGAGCCATAGGAACAGGTTGCTGGTGGCAGTGGTGGGAACAAGTACCCTCAGTGAGTTCCAACATGGCTGGGAGCAAAGAGACTCATAGTCTCACTTGGAATATTGAAGGTGAGGCAGAGGAGAATAACGGCCCTAGACACTAGGCCGGAGGGTAAGGTAGTAATACAATGGGCATATTCAATGGGCCATCAGTCTCTTTCAGCATCAGAGTCTGATTCTAAGTAAACAAAGAGAGTCTTCTCTCCCTTCTTCATACCCTCCGCTGTCTTCAACTCTGCATCAGACTTGGCCTTCCTTATAACCCTGCTGGCCTCTTTCCTCTTGTTTGAAAACTTTACCATATTCCCCTCCACATGATGAAGGAGAAAGATGTGATGTCTATGAGCAAGAAAAAGATGGACTGAGCTTTATGTAACTGACTGAAAATAGCAAATTATTCCTTTTCATTGGCTTCCTATTTAACTCTAGTGGGTATGTAGTTTAAATCTTACAGGAAAATACTATTTCTTGTTTTTTTTTGGGAAGACTGTTTTCCATGATTCCCACTCTGGATTCTTTTATGTTTCAATTTGGGCAGATAAATGAACTGAAATGACAGAATTTTGAATGTAATACATACAGGGTGGGATATTCAGAAATGCACCAGGCAGAGGTGCAACCCTGGGCGCAGCTCAACTGGGATGCGCCAGGGAGTGTGCTGGGTGATATTCAATGGTGCTGTGCCATGACCCAGCACTGTTGAATATGGCAACATGGCCGCCCGCATTGCGCATGGCGCAGTGGCACTGTGCCAGTGCAAGTGGCAAAAGAGGAGCAGGGGGATGTGCCAGCACAAGTGCGGTTGTGCTAGGTGCAGGAACCATGATATTCAGTTGTGGCTATGCAAGTGGGGCCATAATGCATGCAAGGTGCAACTGGGGCCATTAGCATGTCATTATGACCCCATTTGCATGCAGGTACACTGATCCCCAATGACTTGCGCCTGGCGCCCTGCCAGGCTGCAGCTGTCAGGGACCAACACCCCTGTCCCTCGGCGGGCAACACACCCCAACACCTGATCATGGGCTAAAATAACATAAAGCAATCCCTGGTGTTCCAGTGGACCTGTGCCCCAGCCCGATCGCAGGCTTTACAAATAATAAGAAACCCTGGTGGTCCAGTGGACCTGCTCCCCCAACCGAACACGGGCATATATAAATATAACTATTCCATGGAGGTCCAGTGGACCTGCCCGCAAGCCCAATCATGGGGATAATTAAATAAAGCTAATGCCTGGTGGTCCAGTGGAGCAAATCCCTGCCCGACCGCAGGCTCCCTATATGAAGGTATATCCCTGGTGGTCGAGTGGGTACCTTCCTCCCAACCCACTCAGACCACACCCGCTACCCCGGTCAGCAGCAAGCGGCAGCTCCCCACACACCAGCCACCTGCTTGCCCACTGACTGACTGCATACAAGTATGGCTGTAAGCCCATTGGTCCACTGTGTGGGCCAATGGGCATACAATTTCATACTGTACTACCTATCCTGAAATGTGAATAGTTTCATTCACATTTCGGGTTGTGTAATACATACAATCTGCACACCCATTGACCCACAGTGGACCAATGGACATACAGCCATACTGTATGCTGTCAGTCAGCGGGCAGCAGGTGGCTGGCGGATGAGGGAGCTACCTGCCTGACCAGGGAGCGGGTGGTGGGTCTGTGGGGAGGGTGGGGAGGGTACCACTGGACTACCAAGATACACCCTTGTAGGAGCCCACAATCGGGCAGGGACCGGTCCCCACTGACCACCAGGGATTCCATTTATTTACTAAGCCCGCGAATTGCGTGGGGGTACCATGCCCGGCCTGTGACTTGGAAGGTCGGGTGGCCACCCACAAAAGGCGGCTGCCGTGTTGCACTCAGCAGTATGGCCACCAGCCTGTGGGTGGCCAGTCCTTGCCCCTATTTCTTTGAGGCACATCTTTGCACCCCCCTGTGCGGCGCAAGGTGGGTGTGTGCCTGTATATGCGCCGCACATCCCGGGCTGAATATCGGGATGTGCTGAATATGTATGGGCACGCCCTCTGCACTTGCGCTGCATACATTACTGGTGCACCCCAGCGCATCTGGATTTGTGCGGCACAAATGCCCCTTTTGAATATTGCGCTGGGGCACATTAGTGGGTTGAGCAACCCCTTTGAATATCCCACCCACAGTATATTAATATTTAACTGTGACATAATAATTTTTCTGTAGCTAGTATACCTCCTGAAATAACTTATTTCTAAAGTACTTGAACGTTTAGATAGGTATATTAGATGTGTTTCTTTTGCTGTAATCATTCAATAAAATGCACAACTTTAAAATAATGAATGGATATCAGCCATGCAAGCTGTTCACTATGGTAAGGTGATGTGGTGTAAAAACAATTAGATGGGACGAAGGTCAAACTTGATTGGCAGGCTTGTATGGACCTAGCAGTATCTGCATGTTTCCCAAACTCATATGTTTTTAATCAAAACTGGGGGTGTGGGGTTGAATCCTTAATTAAGACGCACACACACTCACCAAACCAGACTCTGTAGCAGGGAAAAGAGGACACCCTGCTGATTAATCACTATATGTGCTGCTTAAGGTTTATGCTAATACAGGCTTTAAATTAAATTTAGTAGTTAATTGGGCATTGAAACATTAAAAATCTAAAAGCACTTCCAATAAATGTGTCACAGCTGTGCTCATTAAGCTTTGGTACAGTACACTGGTGTCTGCTACATTGTTAACCTGGAAGACTACTGCATCTCTTGTTTACTGGATTTACCAGAGTGCTTATCTGGCTAAAAGTAAGAAGGTTAAATCAACACAATTCACCATATAAATGTGTTCTGTTAGCAAAGTAGGCTTTTTTATGATGGGCTGACCACCATGTCTTTGTTAGCCTCCCAGATCACATTGCAAATTGCTACCGATTAGACTAGATAGAACTATGCAGCCAGGTTTTGGTTCAGAAATAGCCAGCTAGGCCACAGGACCATATTCTTAAATTTAATTATTTAATTATAATTTGTGACCAGGAAAGATGCACTAAGTTTTTAGCAGACATTTCTTTATTTTAGTTAAACTTTATTAAAAATGTATATTATGCATGACAATTCCAAACTCAAACATTTGAGAAAGTCTGGACAGGAAGAGATAGATGTTATAAGTAGTTAGCAGACACTTCCAGGAGCATCTTGAAGGAAGGGGATAGGGAATGATGAGAGTCATAAACAAGAGAAATGCACTGCAATGCAATAATCACTTCCAGTGTTGTGCAATGGCAAAAGAATAGAATAACTACTGAATAATGGTAGCTTGTATCAGTGGTAGGTGAAGTTAGAAACATTTGCTTTGCGGAGAATTTTGGGGATTTTTCAAAATCTTACTGCACACGGCAAATTTCTACTTTGCATTAAAGTAGGAATTCACAAATCGTGAAAAATGTCAACTTCGCCTATGAATTATGGTTCTAAGGAAAAGTTAGCAAGGATTCATGGAATAGGAGGACACATTGGGCTGTTTTTCCATGCAGAGGCTGAATTCAGTGCAGTGTGAAGCAGAGACAGTTGGAGTTAGTTGTTCTCTGGAGCTGTGTGCCAAAAATCCTTCCAAAAGAATATGGTTTTCTGCCCCAAATCACTCTAGTAATAGTGCACTGTGCCTTGTGCCTGTGGCTCACCAACTAGTTATTAATTTTTTTAGTGTGATTTACCTAGTGTAAACTAATGGTTTCAGTTTCTGTATTCCAGACAGTGTAGTGTACTTTCAGGGAAGGGAGTTTATCTGTAGCTCCAGCAACAAAAATTATTTATCAATGCTGAACGTTTGATGCTTGTCAAACAATTTTTGTTTAAAATTTTGACCACAACTTTTGAAGATACTTGTTTTAGGATTCATCTTATAGACATGACATTTACCATTTATAGTATATTGGCCAGAATGTAATTTCGCACCAGAGGTGCAAAAAACACATCTCATCCATGATTTTAAAATGACACATCACGTTTATGAGGTAGTGTGGAAAAATGGTCATATTGAAAGTTTGGAGTCAAAGTATTGAAAACTAGCAAAGTTATGAGTGAATGCTGAAATAGTGCAATGTTCCATCATAACCTAAGCATTTTACTGTATCTGTACACAAAATGTTCAGCATAGACTTCTTATTATCCCACCTAAAGAAGCCGGCAAGTGACAACTTTCAAATCCCCGCCAAAACATCATTCCGTGCCATTGAAACATCAAAAGGCCCCTGTTAGTCGACCAGTGGCCTTGATTAATCTCCAAATGGCCGTTATTATTTATTAAAAAATGCTCTTAAAATGGCCCCCATAGACTTTAATGGAGCACATCCCTGTGCTGTCCCTGGGCACATGTCATTACATGCCTGAGCACGGGGGGGGGGGCAGTTCAAGGGCAGATCTATCGACCAGGAAGTGTAAGGGATCAGCTGGCTACCTCGAGGGGGCCAAGATATGATCCCTTCTACTTCCAAAATAATGGCACTCAATATTATGAAATACAGAGGAATGGACTTTCACCGATAAAAGGTACAAAACTATATAGTATACCCCTTAATCTTGGAAAATCGCTTTAACCTCTGTTATCTATATTTGTGGTATTTCAGTGCCCCTGTTGTCTAAATGGTGGGTGGCCAGTTACACTAATAAATCTGTCACTGAGCAGTATGCAGTTAAGGTCACCCACTGGTGGTAACAGTAAAGTTCACCACTGGTCAGTGTACAAAGTACACCTCCACTACTGGAGACAGTTCTCTTTAGTTCTTTTTTAAGCTTGTAGGCATATTTAATTGTTTCTCCCCACACTATTGCCTCAAACCAATCCCAAGTCATGGAGATGGAGGCACCTGAGTTTTGTTTTTCATTCCAACAGACCAATGTGACCTCTTTCATATGGTCTTTATAACCCTGGCCATTAAGTAAACTAAGGTTCAGCAGCCAAGCAGGGTTTTGGATTCTTGGAATCATGTCCAACTCCAGTACCTGCATGATCTGATAAACTGAAATTCCCTATCTTGCAGGCCATTATTGCTTGTACCCAGTTAGCAGAAATGAAGGTATGGTCAGTTCTTGAGTATGACTAAAGGGGGTTGCCAATCCAAGGTGACCCAGATTGTCTGGGGTATCTTGACCTGGAAATACTGGTGGGGTTATGGAGAGAGAGAGAGAGAGGGAGGGAGAGAGCTAACGTAGGTGAGGTAGAGCAAGGGAAGGGCGGGGTTTAGCAGTCTATCAAGACAGTGGGTGCTCAGCGATTGGCTATGGGGAAGCAGGGAGTGGCCACTGGGGAGAAAAGTGTGGCTGTCGCCAGTGGCCTGCCACTTGTCTGCTGACATTTTTGAGATTGGATCAATTCCCAAGAGTAACAGCACATTGACTGGCAGGGCTTTTTGGTTAAGCAGGACTGGTAAAGTACAAGCAGATAGAGATAAGGTAGTTAAGTAGGGTAAGGAGCAGGTACTCACCTCAGGGGTAGGTGGCGAGCATGGTAAGGTAACCCGAGGGACATTGTTAGATAGGGCAGGCCTGGTCAGATCATAGTGCTTAGAACCAACATGTGTAATGTTTACCTTCAGGATGGTCATTTTTGTCATGTAATCAGTTTATAGGGTACAGCTCACTCCGGGGATCCACAGGTAATTAATTAATTAGGTTCTCACCTGTAGCTAGCGAGTGCATTAGATTACTGCCAGTATTGCTGCCATCTGGTGTTCTGTCTTGGGGCTGGGCAGCATGAATTAATTGAGTAGACTGTTCACCTGTAGGTAATGAGTGCATTGATTACTGCACAACATTAGACAGTAGTGGCTTGGGCTGGAGCAGGTTGCAAGGGCAGGCGAGCCCCATCGGTCAGCTCCCTTGGTCAGATGGGTACAGGGAGGAGATGGCAGGGAACGGTTACAGGGAGATGGGCCCCTCTGCAGAATGGGATGTGGGTGTGGAGTTCTGGGGAGCCGGCCTGTGCCAAACCGTGAGGTGGGGTAGCCCCGCTAGAAGTACGCAGAGGTAGGCAGCTAGGAGTGGTGCTCCAGGGACCAGGCAGCTACAAGAGAACAGCTAAGGGGTCATGCGATAGAGAGGTATCCCTGTCATCTCTCACAGATTTAAAACATAATGTCAAAAAGGAAATCCAATTAATGTAAAATGCATGCATTCTTGAGACAGATGATGGCAACCCTTCATCGGAATGCACACTAATTGTATAGCATTTTTGTCTGACAAGCATGGAAACTGGACAGCAAGAGCACAGTGAAGAAAATACAGAACCAGCACTCAGAATTATGCATTTTACATTCATCAGATTTCTTTGTGATACAATGCAATTCTACAATACATAATTTTAACAGACACTGTAATAGATTGGACTGGGAGGCCAAATGAATGACAATGTTACCTTACTTTCTGTATTGCTGATTATTTTCTTTTTCTGTGAATCTGGTGGCTTATTTGTATTTTTTTTTAGTTGTTTAACCAGGAGTAGCACACTAAGCTAAAAACCTTTTTACAGGAGTGACCTGGGAGCACAGGAAAGTTAAGTGACTTGCTTAGGGTCACACAGTATGCAAGTGGAAGCTTTGGGATTCAAACCCAGGTCTGATTTGGGAGGTGTTATCAGATTTGCTGCTCAGAGCCTTAAACCACTGCGCTATACTGCCTCCCCATTTTGCTAGTATTTTGGTGACTTTTTGCAACAAACATTTAAAGTTTTCACCGGTGCGTTCTTTCAGTTGAATTGTGCCCTCACCAAAGTGGAATACTAAATTTAGTCTTAAAGTAGTAATTAATTACTATTTTAATACTAAGTTTAGTCATTTTTTATCTTTGGTAATCATCAGAAAAAGATTACTGCCTGTAGGAATACTTAATTCAAAGAAGTATTCAACTGTAATTGTTGTTTAAGAGTGACTCATTACTAAATAAATATTATACACAGATTTTAGAAATACAAATTGTTGTATACTTTCTAATGATAAATGAATACTTTTCAATTCTTCTGTTTTATTTTATATGCAAGGGTTAATTTTCATTCTGATCAATTCTTTTACAACTTTTGCTCTATCAAGAATGTTAAGAAAGGGGCCAGTCCAGTGGCGTTGAGGGTTGAGGTGCTGGGCGCCACATCTCACAACACACCGGGGACTCTCCCAGAGGACAAAATTCTACGCACCCTTTGACTAGCCAAGGCTTATCTAAGAGTTCTTAGAATATCACCTTCTGGGAGGGTTTGACCACTTCCATCACTCTTAGAGCTCTCCTTCAACATATGCCCCCATCTTGACCCATCCCCTTTAAGTAATATTAATGATGGCTCTGGTTGTCTAGTGCCTCCCAGCCTGGATGTGATCATAAATTAAAAAACAAGGTGAGGATATCTGGAGCATAGTGGACAGCAATTACCTGGAGGGAGTCAAGTTTATGGACTAGGCGTCTTATATTTAGGTGCAGGAGGCTCAGGCCAAGTGGGAGAGGGTCTCCAGGGAGAAGTGAGGAAGTGTCCGATGTAGGAGGGGGGTTTGCAGTGATTGAGAGGGTGTGTGTGGTTTGGGGGCTGGGGTTTGGGTGGATGTCACCTGCGGCAAGGAGCAGGAGCACAAGAGTTAGGTAGTGGGCGAATAGCTGTATGTGACTAACGGTGAGCGGATGTCTCTTAGTTAGAAGGCTTGGGTGATTATTTGGAGCTGGGCAAGGGGGGAGTAGTTGAAAAGTAAACCAGGAGAGTGATGGGATGAAGAGAAAAGGGCTGGGACGTGTGGCTGAGTGAGTCCAGGCTTGGGTGAAAGGGAGAGTGGACGCCGGAATGGAGGAGTGGGGAAGCCCAGTGATGCTGGGCAGGAAAGGGGGAGGAATGGGAGAGGTTGGTGGCATGTTGGAGAGGAGGGGAGGGAGGGAGAAGAGAAGAGAAGAGAACATGGATTAGCAGTGGCAGGAAGCCTAGTAGTTGGGCCATGGCATGGATCTAGCATTAGAAAACCCCTAACTGTTGTGGCAGCTTAGAGGGAATAGGCATAGAGGGCCAGGGAAATGAGTGGTTCCTGTGGGAGGATGGAGGACCAGTGAAAATTAAGGCCTAGATAACCAATGAGGTGTGGCTGGCAATAGCCAGTAGGAGTGAGCTAGAAAGCCGGGCGGAGTTTATGTGTATTTAATCAGGACCGGGCGGGTGGGCGAAAAAATTGGCAGCTAGGGCTCCCTTCCTGGAGGTAATCAGTCCCTGAGGGCAAGTCCGTACCTGCGCTTCTGTGAGGGGCTGGTGGCTTCACACCTGGACTGCGGGTGGCAGTCTGGCAGGTCAGGTTCATCAGAGAACCACGGCTGTGGCTCTCAGACTACCTGCGCTTCTGTGAGGGGCTGGTGGCTTCACACCTGGACTGCGGGTGGCAGTCTGGCAGGTCAGGTTCGTCAGAGAACCACAGCTGTGGCTCTCAGACTACCATATGAAATTTTACTTCCACCTGACTGGAGACCAGAGATGGGCAAAAGGGACCTTGGTTTAACCTCTCATCTGAAAGATGGCATCTCAGCAACCACTGAATCTGCATCCCCCGATCTACCTCCCCCGCATGACCATCCTTCATGAACCAGGACCACTATCAGCCCCATGACCAGCCTCCCCAGCTGAGTAATGTCCCAGGAAATCCCCCCGCCCATCTGGGGTATGTGCAAGTCACAGGTGGAGGAAGAAAGTGCAAGAATTCAGAGTGTCTGTGTCCCTCATTCCAGTGGCAAAAAGTTGAGAAGTATGGTCCACCACTACCATGGGTTATTGTCGTGAATGGCAATTACATAAATACATACTACTCAGCTCATTGTGTGAAAAACTGATTGTGTTGCATGTATTTCTGTAATCACAGTAATCATTGTTGGTTAAAGGCCCACATAAACAGCATCCAGCTGAAGAAGTGGGTTGGAGGGCTTTATTAGTTGCTTTTGGTAGAGTGACAGAGCAGGGGTATGAGGAACACCTGGAAAGCAAAGACTGCTTTTTATGTTGTCTTGCGCCTGTACGAGAAACATGTTGCCGTAACTTTGGAATAGCAGGTTTTGGAGGCATGGTCATGCTGTGGCCAGTGGCACTACTGTTTTTTCAGGCTGGGCTCCATGGCATGAAGTAGATCGCATGCTGTCTATGACAGCAGTGCAAAAGCATGCCACCACCTTCAAACGTTTTAGCCGCTGTAATGAGGGAGCTCCACCTCATTGCAGGGCGTGCCTTGTGCAGTGTAACATTTCACTAAATATGGTGTTCGGCGGCTCGCCGCCTGCTGTCACAGTCCCTATGCAGCCAACTTCGGGGGGGGCAATCCCCTGTTGGCATATGTGCCCCCTTTCCTGCATTGATGTGCCGAGGGGGTGCCCAATCCCCCTCGGCATCATGCCTCCAAATACAGACATCCTTGCCGACAGGGGTGCCCAATCCCCCTGTAGGCATGTTAATCCCCCTGCCATTTTCCTGGTGCTGCCCCTGATTGTGTGCCATGCCAACACTGGGAGCCCACCCCAGTGAGGCCACAACCTGTAAAAAAAACCGAAAACGGTCCACGGTGATTTTTGTTTTGTACCTGAAACAAAGGAAATGGTCCCTCGCTTGCTGTTGGCAGCCCCCACCCCCAACCCGCAACCACACACTGTGCACCCCACCTTCCCACACCCCCCTCACCCCATACTTACCTCTGGAGCCTGGCGTGACAATCTTCGGTGGGCCAGGAACACATCTGCACTTTCCAAAGCCGACTGAACTGAAGAAATGCTGGTAAGCTGTATAATGGCATAAATAGGGGTTTTTCAACTTTGGTGCATATCTCTGGCATTTTGGGGAATTTTAGCACCAAATTTTCAACATGGAGTTATTGGGACCCCTCCTCATGAATTCAGGCACTGTCATGGCGTTAGTCGGTCCCAAAAGTGATTTCACGGTCACTGCGTAAAATCACCTTTCGGGACAGAGTAACGAAACAACAGTACCACTGTTCATGGGTGGGCTCCCAAAAAGCCTATGTTGCAAATTGGTGAAAGAAGTCAAAAAATGACATGTTCTGGCGAGCATTGACAGTTCCCACGCACGCTTGTAACTCAGAAATTTTATATTTTTTGCTCCAGATTTTCAACATTGCCATTTTTCATACTCCTATATGAACAGTGCAGCTGTCATTTCCAACATCATGCCCAAAATGTGTTTTCGCACATCTGGCACACAGTGGCGCAGTCACTGTAGGAAAACAATGTTTGGGACAGAGTAAGAAAATCACAATAACACTGTTCATGAGCAGAGGTCCCAAAATGCCTATGTTGAAAATTTGGTGAAACAATTCCAAAAAATGACTGTGTAATGAGCATGTGTTGTGCAGTGTCCACGCACACTTGTAACTTTGAGAATGTTTAATATTTTTACTCCAGATTTTCAACATTGCCAATTTCACACCTCCTTATGAACAGTACAGCTTCATTTTTAACATCCTGCCCGAAATGTGTTTTAGCACATCCAGCGCACAGTGACGCACTCGCTGTAGGAAAACAATGTTTGGGACACAGTAAGAAAATTACAGTAACACTGTTCATGAGCAGAGGTCCTAAAATGCCTATGTTAAACAGCTGGTCAAAAAATTCCACAAAATGACTATGTTACAAGTGTACATTGCGCAGTGTCCACGCACTGTCATAAGTTCGAAAATGTTTAATATTTTTACTCCAGATGTTCAACATTGCCTTTTTTGCACACCTTCTTATGAACAGTACAGCTGTCATTTTTCACATCCTGCCCAAAATGTGGTTTTGCACATCTGGCGCACAATGGCACGGTCGCTGTGGGAAAACAATGTTGGGGACAAATTAAGAAAATCATACTGCCACTGTTCATGAGCAAAGATCCCAAAATGCCTATGTTAAAAATTTGGTGAAAGAATTCCAAAAAACAAACTGTTACGAGTGTTGGTTGCCTAGTTTTCATGCACACTAGAAACGTCAAGCATTTTTAATATTTTCACTCCAGATTGTCAACATTGCCATCTCTTCACACCTCCTTATGAATGGTGCAGCTGATATTTTTATGTGGTGCAGAATGGTGCAGTCACTGTGGGAAATCAAAGTTCGGGACACATTAACAAAATCACAGGGACACTGTTCATAAGCAAAGGTCTCACATGCTTTCATGAGGTGGGATCAGAAAAAGGGCATGTTGAAAATTTGGAGTGCGAATACCAACAAACGCCCAGAGCGTTAGGGTTTCTAACCATCACATCCCACCCTGTACAGGCTAACAGGTATCAGGGTGTACCTTTGGATTGTCAGCTGTAATGCTCACTCCATTGCACTCCCCCACCCTGCAGCCACTGACGGGTATCCAGGTGTGCCTTGGACTCTTCGGCTCCAAAGTTCACCCCATTCTCCTATGTTGCACCCATCTCAGCATACTTCCTTATGAAATGGGGTGAGCGTAAGGCCTGATGACCCCAAGGCACAATGCAACACTTGTCAGAGTCTGCAGCGTAGGGTGAAGTGAAATTTATTTATTTATTTATTTATTTATTTATTTTATTTATTTATTTAAACATCAGTTTAACAACCTTTGAGCCAGAGGCTCATTTACAAAGGTACCTCATCACATAGAGGACAAACAGACATTAGAGCAATAAACAACAGTTAATACAGAAATAAGGCAAGTTCAAGATACATATGTTTTAAGGTGAGGACCGTAGGGTAAGGTTAGATGGAGAGGGATGGGGAGGAAAGACGAGAGGTAGGGTGGAAGTTCAGGGGAGAAAGAGAGGCAGGGGCAAGGGGGGGTGGGAGTGCTGCTCAGCGAGCATTGTCAAGTGTATAAAAATTTTTTTTTTTGAAATGGCATTAACGTTATGGCCAATGACCTAAAGGCACACCTCAATGCATGTCCCTCTCTGCGGAGTGGGTTGGAGTTCACGTTGGTTCTATTCTTCACTGCCATTCTTATTATGTGTCTCTCTAACTCTTGCACTACCAATGCCAATGCCAGCAAGACAACATTTGGCATTGACAAATGCTTATTTAATATGTGATAGAGAGAGTGAGGAGGTGCCACTGGATACCAATGACTTAATTTACATGGAATGAGAGGAGAGAGGTGTTACCCAATAGATGCTAGGGACTGCTAGTTCACTGCCCCCTAATCCTTGACATAAACTCCATTTACTCCCCACCAAACCCCCTCTGTGGAAAGTGAGGGGTTCAAGATGTGGGATGGAGGCACACAGCCAGTATGTTCTTCAGTGGGTCCAACTTCTAGGTCTGGCTGGTCTGTATGAAGGGGGTTCCAGCTGTGGGGGTAGACTGGTCAATTATCCCCAACACTTTTTGTCCCCTCTCTTTACAGATCACTAAATCCTCACTCATGCCATTTGCACTCCTTTCACAGCCCCAGGTACTCCCCCCCCAGCCCCTCTTCTAACCAGTAACACCTGTCAGCCACTGCAACCTTAACATTCCTGTCCCTCTCTGGTCAGTTGAGAGCCCCTCATACCCTTGACCCATTGCCTTCCTGTATGACCCCCCACTGACACCTCCCAGACCAATTAAACACCACCCACCCCATACAGACTGTCAAGATACTCTTCCTCCACAGACCTGCACAGCCCCAGAAACTAGTCCCCTTCCCTTTGTTGCCTGACACTAACTAAATCTTCTTACACAGCCCTAGATACTAGCCTCACCTCCTTCCATGGCTGCCAACACTGCCTGCCCTTCCTCCACATCCCCGCACAGCTCCCTCCACAGTAATCATTCCATCCACAACCCAACTCTGAGCCCCTTCCCATCTCCTTCCTCCAGGTCCCGTCACCCAGTAGTTCCTCCAACACCCTTGCTGTCTCCACAGTCTCCCACCCCCTCTACCACCAGCCCACGCTTAGCCACCAGTGATACTGACTGAAAGAGGTCTAGGCAGGGAGTCTGGTCAGGGATCTGGAAGGGGAATGCAGTGATGTGGAGGGCAGCCAGCCAGGGGGAAGGGTTCCCACTACAGAGAAAGTGGTCAGCTGGGGGGATGGTGAACTTGGGGCAGGTTTAGTTGCAGGGATTTTTTTGGGGTAGAGGGTGGTTGAAGTATTGGGTGTTGATTCAGCTACAGGGAGGGTGATTAAAATGCTACTCCAGGTGATGATAGTTGGCTATGACAGGGAGGGAAGTGTTGTGGGAGGTAGAGCATGCAGAGTGAAAAATAACTCACTAAAACTCATTGGTTGTTGCCATGACAACCATCATGGAAACAACGTTGTCGTCATTCCTGTGCTCTGCTCTTGACCCAAATCTCCCTTCTGTGATGGCATGTTTATTCAGTCAGTGTTTGCCATGGTAGCAGTGTGATTTTTTTTTTTGTTTTGTTTTACAACTCAAGATTGGCATCTAAGCCATTAACCTCACATGTTCATACTAAACTGACATTTTTTTTTTATTTTCCTAGTCATACAAACTTGCTGGCTAGCCAATATTGACATCAGCATGATTTCAGAATCTGACATGCTGTTTTGCAACTGTGCAGATGTTCTTGATGTGCTCTACAGCTCTGCAGAAGCACATAAGTCTTTGAACATCTGAAAACCTGAGTTTGAATCCCACAGCCACGTAGGTGCATACTGTGTGATCCTGAGCAAGTCATTTAACTTCCTTGTGTTCCCAGATCACATCTGGAAACAAGCTTCGGCTTAGTGTGCTACTCTTGGTTAAACAATGTTCCCATCTGCAAGCTGAACTGGAACATAAACTGACTGGATGGACTGATGACAAGATGGTGGAAGGACTGTTTAAATATAACATCAGGTACAATTAACAAAAAAAATGTAAACCACTGGTTTGAAGAGTTTTTTTATTCACATTGCTAAAAAAACAATAAGGTACTCACAGGGTTGTAGATATGTTAATCACACCCTTGAGGCATGGAACTTGGCTTCGCTTTATGCCCCATTACCTCACAAGGATGTGAGTTATGTATGGTTAATGCAACCCTTGGTTATTCCATATTGCTTAAATATTTCAGGCCTGCCACAGTAGCTTCTTGATCCGCTGTGACCATATTCGATCTTGCAAGCCTCTATTCAATTATGAAAACTTGTGCAGAAAAAGTAGGACTTCACTGAAAAAGAGATCCTTCATTTTTGACAACCCTAGGTAAGTAAATGGGTAAATAAAGCCAGTCCTCTAAGATACACCCATGTGTAATTGTCCTTATGACCCTCATTTTTTGTATAAGTAATTTGGAACATCCTTAGATTTCCGGTATTAAGGCAAGTTAGCTGTACAACTGCGGCCGGACTGGGAACAGAGTGAAAGAGACGGGCTGTTGTGAACTGTATATGAGAGAGAGAGAGAAAGAAGATTGAGGTGCAGGTGAGTAACAGAGTGGTCTCTCACAAAAGGACAGCTGGTGGGGGAAGAGAGGAGGTAACTGATAGAGTAGAGGGGATAACTAACATGAGAGTGGGTAACTGATGAGTAAGGTGGTAACTGACGTGAGAAAGGGTCACCGGTCTAGGAGAGGGGCATCTGACATGGACTCGCTAACTGATGAAGGAGAGAGGCAGCTGACGTGGGAGGAGAATGGATGGTAAGGTGGCAGCTGGGATGGGAGGGTAACTGATGGAAGAAATGGGGTAACTGACATGGTAGTTGGTAACTGGTGGAAGAAATGGGGCAACTGACATGGTAGTTGGTAACTGATAGAGGAGAGGAGTAACTGACATGGGAAGGAAATTGGTGGATAAGTTGGCATGGGAGAGGGTCTGACACAGTCGTTGGTAGCTCATAAAGTAAAGGGGACATCTACTCTGGGAAGGGTAACTGATGGGTGAGGTGGCAGCTGAACTGGGAGAGGGTAACTGATGGGGGAGAGAGCGTAATTGACATGGGCGAGGGTAATTGATGGGAAGAGAGGAACAACTGATGGCGAGGTGGCAATTGACCTGGGAGGGATAAGTGATAGAGAGGAGGGGGTCAACTGATGGTAGTTGAGTGGCCAGCTGACATGAGACAGTGTAACTGAGTGAGTAGAGGGGGCAGATGACATGGGAGGGGATAACTTGATGGAAAGAAAGGGGCAGCTGGCATTAGAGTCAGTAACTGATGGAGGGGCAGCTGACATGGGAGAGAGTAACTGAGGTATAACGAGGAACTGACCTGAGGGATAAATGATAGAGTGGATTACTGGAGAAAATGGGCATCTGACAATGGCAAGGGTGACTAATGGAAAAGTACTGATTGTTAACTGATGGAGGCCAGAGGAAGTGATACAGGGGAGTGGTACCTGACAGGGATGATGGGGCAACTGTTGGGGAGAGGGCAACTGATGAGGAAGAGCCCATCTGGAGTACTGTGTGCAGTTCTGGAGACCCAATCTCCGCAAAGACATAGACAGGATGGAAGCTGTCCAGAGGAGGGCAACTAAAATGGTGCAGGGTCTGCACCGGAAGACATATGAAGAGAGACGAAAGGAGCTTAATATGTATAGCCTCGAGGAAAGGAGGGAGAGGGGGGACATGATAGAAATGTTCAAGTACCTCAAGGGAATCAACAAAGTCCAAGAGGGTAGCAGGGTTTTATTTAACTCCAGAAATTGATTAGCCTTTTGCTCATAAAAGTTCTAAAACATTTTGAAAATGCATAACACTTGCCTCACTGTGTTTAACAAACACAACACTTCTAGAAAACCTATATAAATACTTTCTGTACCGTTAGTATTGTCCCAAGAAAAAAAACTGCTAATCAGTTATTTAAAACCCTGGGGTAGCATCTTTCAAAAAAAGAGGTGTGCAAGAACAAGAGGGCACAATTTGAAGATAGAGGGGGGGCGGCTCAGAGGTAATTTAAGGAGGTATTTTTTCACAGAGAGGGTTGTGGATGCATGGAACGGCCTTCCGGAGGAGGTTGTGGAGTCAAAATCAGTGGTGGAATTCAAGCATGCATGGGACAGTCATAAGGCCATTCTAGGGGGTTGGGGTAGGAAGAAGTAGGCTGCTGGTTAACTAGGATCTGCAGATATCCAGTAGGTAAGGAAATGGGCAGACTGGGTGGGCCAAGCGGTCCTTATCTGCCGTCAAATTCTATGTTTCTATGTTTCTGCAAAACTGACAGATTGCACTTGCATGTTGCTTTAAAAATCTACCCAGCGAAGACTTCATTTCCTATGATTCTTTTGCTTTTTGGCAGGATGTGATACTGCCAGAGGGAGGTACTTCCTAGTTTGAACACAGTCTTGGCAGTTGCAGCTTCTTTGTGAGACCAGAGAGAAAAGATATGCAGAGACTTTTCAGGTATTTGTTTCCTACAGTTTTGTAAAAAGTTTAACTCAGAAAGGTGTTTTTTTAATCTAGAATAGTTCTAGAGAGTCTCTTAGCTTAAATATAGTGCAGTTTTGCAAAGTTTCTATCTGCTGTGTCAGATTGCAATTGAAATTATTGACTTGCTGCATATGTTTAATTACATGCTGCATATGTTAAATTAGTGCTTTCTTTGTTTTTACTGCATTTTTAAAGTTTTGTCATAAAGAAACTGGATTTTTAGACTAAGTTTATTTGCAATTATTAGAATGTATACCAGCATGTGTTTGTGTGTGGTAGGAGAACAGACTTTCTCCTCCAGGCAGGCTTTGAATTCAAATCTAGTATTTGTAATGCTGTTGTGTTTATATACTGTAGTATGTTGCAAGCCAGGGAATGTTACTAGGTAATTTACTTCTCAACCCTGTGCCATTTAAGCTGAATAAATATATATTTTTTTATTGGAACAAGGGGTCAAAATCCAGAACAGCTGGCTTAACAAGATATTTAATGTTAGCTGAAGAAATTGTTGTGGTATAGTATTTTGTGAAAGAAAACTAGACTAGGCCACTAATATCTGACATGGATTCTCTGTTTATATATATTGTGAATTTTAGTGTTCTTGGAGCGACTACAGTTTGTGACCCAGGTATCACAGCAGACAGGAATAGTATGGGGAATGGGAATACCATGAATGCCATGACTCTGCCGCATTTTTTTCCAAAGTGAATTGCTGCGGGCGGGGGGGCTTTGTATTGCATTCATAGGGTGCACCGTACAGTATGAGTGCCAGGAGAACTCAGTCTATGGCTGGCTTTAGAGTTGATCAGAAGGCTGTGCCAGTCATTGGCTTTCAGTATTGGGTTGAGGGGGCCAGTGGGGTGATAAGGCATTACCTGCTAGAGTGGGGGTCCACCAGACCACCAGGGACATGGTTTGTCTGCTACAGGCAGGTAGGGTTTAGGGAGGGGGAACCACTGGACCACCAAGGAATTATTTAATTTTCCAAACAAGGATGGGATCAGGGCTGGTGAAAGACTGCTGGACCACCAGGGAGTGTACTGTTTTAAACAAGGATGGGAATCTGGGCATGGGAAGGAGGACATAGTCCAGCACACTCTGCCACTGTGGCAGCATGTAGAGGAGTCCAATGGGCATGCAAATGACCTTGTAGTGCATTGGGTTCGTCTGCATCTTTGTTTGAATATTCACCCATAGGGGTGCAGAACTAACCAGTGTGTGCTGAATATTACCCCTCTGGGTGGTCTTCAGCCCATACCCTTGTAGCGCAGCACAAAGCATGGTGACCACTCGCTGGGTGCCATGCTACATGGGCTGATATTCAAATGGATAGTGCAGTCAGTTCAGATCATACTATTCATTTGAATATGGTGCTGAAGCTGGTTGTCCCCATTTTTATGTTGTCTTGTGTGTGCGCAAGCAACATTTTGTGGCAGTTGGAGATGGTAGTAGGAGAAATGCAGAGGTGTGTCAGTTTTGGGGAATGCAGGGTACGCTTTAGAAGGTGTGTCCCTCATTCCCCAATTAGCGAGCATTCTAGGGGTGACACAATTTTTATGCAAAGTGCCACCAACTTGAAACGAATGTGCAGCTGCAATCGGAGACAAGCTTGTCATGCAGCGGCAGGGATGACATGCCTCCACATGTGCCTTGCCTGGTGAAACATTTCAGTCAACATGGCTGTGGCAGTGGTGGCAGGAGAGCAAACCTTGTAACCTCTCTACCTCACCACCCCACTGGTCCCTGCCTGAATGGTGGGAGGAGGCGCTTTCCTTGCCTGCCTCCTGCACATCTCGCTGTCTTCCATTCTGAAGTTTCTCCCAGCTGTGCGGAGCAGGCCACAGCCTAAGCTCCACATGGACTGGAAGTATTGAGTGCCCAAAGGCATTTGTTCTGTAAGAGCAAACCCAATCGCACTGGTGGACCCCCCCACATGATAACATCGGGGTGCTTAATCCCCCCAAACATCCTTTAATGTGGCACACTGAGATCCCACTCCAGTGTGCCAAACTGTGCTGTAGTGTTTCCGACACTGGGATTCTCACTCTCAGTATCAGATGCACCCCCTCCATATCTTCTGACCTCGGGGTGCCCAATCCCTGGGTCGGCATTGATACCCCCTGTGTACTGACATCCAGATTTCCCTACTAAAAAAAAAAAAAAAAGACCCACGGCGTCTTTAGTTTTTAACCTGAAAAACAAGAAAACGGTCCTCATCGTTGCCACAGGTCCCCCTCTCCCAATGTCCCTCTGCACACTCCACCTCACCCATACTTACCTGCAGAAGTTGGGAGCAGCGCTCTTCAGTGGACCGGGAACACATCTGCACTCTTCAAGTGCCGACCGCAAACTGAAGAAATGACGGTAAGTCCTATAATGGCAATCAATGGGGGGGGGTTCAATTTAGGTGGATATCTCAGCAGTTTTTTGGGAGTTTTGGTCCCAGATTTTCAACATAGCGTTCTTGGGACCCCACCTCATGAACACAGTCACTGTCATTTCGTTATTCAGTCCAGAACAGTCATTTCATGGTCACTGCACAGAATCACCTTTTGGGACCGATTAACAAAGTAACAGTGCCACTGTTCATGAGGTGGGCTCCCAAAAAGCCTATGTTGCAAATTTGGTGAAAATGTCCAAAAAAAATGACTGTTACGAGCATGCATTGCGCAGTTTCCACGCACGCTCATAACTTTGGAAACGTTTAATATTTTCACTCCAGATTTTCAACATTGCCATTTTTTCACATTTCCTTATGAATGGTACAGCTGCCATTTTTCACATTCTGCCCAAAATGTGTTTTCTCACATGTGGCACACAATGGCACGGTCGCTGTGGAAAATTAACGTTCGTGACAGAGTAACAAAATCACAGTGACACTGTTCACGAGTGGAGGTCTTGAAATGCCTGTGTTGAGAATTTAGTTAAAAAAAATCTCTAAAATAATTGTGTCATGGGTGTGCGTTGAGCAGTTTCTACGCACGCTCGTGACTTCACTAATTTTTCATATTTTCACTCCAAACTTTTTAACAGTCCCATTTTTTTACACCTCCTCATGAACAGTACAGTTGTAATTTTTCACATCTTGCCTGAAATGTGTTTTTGCACCTGTGGTGCCAAATGGCGCAGTCGCTGTGCAGAATCACCTTTCGGTTAATGAACTGATAGTGCCAGTGTTCATGAGGTGGGGTCACAAAAAGCCCATATTGAAAATTTGGAGTGCAAATACAAACAAACAGGTGGGGCAATAGGGTTTCCAACTGTAACGCCCCACCCTGTAGAGACTGACAGACGTCAGGGGTGTGACTTGGGATTGTCGGCTGTATGCTTATGCCATTCCACCCCCACCCTGCAGCCAGTGATAGGCATCAAGGTGTGCCTTGGGCTTTTCAGCCCCAAAGTGCACCCCATACTCCTATATAGCACCCATTTCAGTGTATTTCCTTATGGAATGGGGTGAGCGTAAGGCCCAATAACCTCAAGGCACACCATGACACTTGTTGGTGTCTGCAGGGTAGGGTGAGGTGAAATGGCATGAGCATTATGGTCAATGACCCAAAGGCACACCTCAATGCCTGTCAGTCTCTGCAGGGTGGGGGTGCAGTTGGCGTCAGTTCCATACTTCACTGCCATTCCTATTTTGTATATCTCTAACTCCTGCACTACCAGTGCCAATGCCAGCAAGACAACATTCGGCATTGACAAATGCTTGCTTCATGTGGCACCCCCATGTATGTGCGCAGCTGGCTGACTCTGAATATGGGGCCCATACTGCCTTGTCTATTAGATAAGTACAGTTTGATTTGGATGTATTGGGTTATGTGGGTATAATTACATAATAACACTAATTTAAGGTTGGAAGGAACTCTCGGTTTTGAAAGACTTAGTGAAATAAGTGTTGCATTACTTACAATATTTAGTAGACCAACAGCATGGGAAAGTAAAAAAAATAAATAAAAAAATAACTAGAAACAATAAAGTTAAAATACAATTGGTGACAATCTAGTGTTTTTTAACTCTTATAATACAGTAGTTTCTCTTTAACTCTGTCTTTTCCACTAAAACTCTGCTTTCTTTACTCCTATGTTGTATTACCATTTGTATCTCTCTGCTGCTCTCTATCTCTACTCAAGCTACTACACGTTCCTCATTTTTGCCTTTATTTTAACAGATCTGGCCAGATGTTGACTGTCTACCTTTCAGATAAGTATCTTACCTTGTTTAATTCTGACCCCTTACAGTATCTGTCCTCTAGAACCTCTGACACTTTTGTTTCCACTTCCTTTTCTGTGCTTTCCTTTTAGATACTACCAGAATACCCAAAACCCAAGCCAATCTAACCCTGGACACTGTGACTCGAACAGAACAGGTAAGTCATATTTAATTTAGGGGTCAAAATTAAGTTTTGCAGCCACTAGCCAGCAGGGCTAGTGACTGGGAAAATTGATTTTCTTGTTTGGTAACCAGGTAAAAATCCCACAGACTTCTCCACTGACCCTGTTTATGTACTTACTGAAGTGTTACCTTCTCCAGCACAAGTCCACAGGGCTAGTTAAAGGAAAATATTACTAGCTAAATAAAAAATCTGCTACATTTAGCTAGTGGAACAGTGCCAATTTTGATACCAGTGAAGGAAGTGTGGCTACTGTCAGGGGCTGGGGGGGTAGTGTCTGGAGAAGTGAGATGCTAGTGTCTGGGGCTTTGGAAGATGGGTCAGCTAGGGTCTGGGGTTGTGGAGGAAGGGGGCTAGTTTCAGAGCCTGTGGAGGGGGTGGGTAGTGGAGGGTGTATGTGTGCCTCAAGTGTCTGAGGAGGTGGTGTCCAGGGGGGGCCTTGCAGGGCAGGTGGGTAACAAGTGCATGGATGAGTAGGAGGAAGGGGTATGGCTTCTGGGAGTCAGGGGGGCCCAGGAGGGAGGGAGATGATATCCATGGGTTTAGAGAAGTGGGATGCCTAGAGAGGGAAGGATGTTCAGAGAGACTGTGGTGAAAGAGAAGGAGGGGGTTGTGTGGGGACTATCGGGAAATAGAGGGAGAGGGTTGGTGTCTGGGGTGATGGAGGGAGCCAGGGTAGTGTTTGGGGCTGTGGAAGGTGTACAGTCAAGGGGGCTACTATCATGGGGGGCTGTAAGGAAAACATGCTAGTGTCAGGCGCTGTGGAGGGAGGGGGCTAGTGTCAAGATAGGCCTGCTGAGGGGGGGCTAGTATCTGAGTTCAAGGAAGGAGGTGTGGCTAATGTCTGCGCTGCAGGCTAGTTAAATGGGGGTTACACAAAGTCTCATTTATTGTTATAAAAAAATTGGTTTTATTGGCAAAACACTTGAAGCGTCTTCCAAGCTTTTTTTGTTTGTTAGTTATTGAAGTGTATTTGTTTAACAGGATTTCATACAACAAACTGTTCAGTGACATGGGGTTACATCAGTTGCACCTGGAAATGTGTCACTAATTGCTCAATGAAGCTCTTTACTTAGCCATTGGGTCACTCTGTGTAGAAATGCCAGTGGCCTGATGGTCACCTGGCTCCATTCAGGTCAGTTAACACAATTTATAAACTTGTTAGTGGGTTTAATGCTGCCTTACAGTGGGTAGAGTTCAGAGATACTTACACTCTTACTCTGATATGGGGTGTGTGTGTGTGTGTGTGTGTGTGTGTGTGTGTGTGTGTGTGTGGAGGTCTGACAAGACTACTCATTGTGTTGGAAGAGGTGGACAGGCATGAAAATGGGGAAAAACTGCAACTGCCAGCGTGAAGCCCCAGTTGCTGTAGGCCCTGCATCACAGAGAAGTGCCATATTGCCACCAGCCACCTAGCAACATCACCCACAATCCCAGGGACTAAACATGGGCCTTCAGTATAGCCACAAATTCCCTCCATGGAGGGGAGGCAAGAGGGGAAGGGTCATTATCCCCATCCCCTTCCCAGTCCAGAGACTCTCATTTGCCATGATTAATCCCCCGTCCTCGACTCTCTACCAGTTTGATGGTCTGCAGCCCTGTTGATGGTGCTGGGAGCATAGCAGTTGGTGTCTTCATCCTGCCCTGTGTTGGTCAATAGGTGGAGCAACATTGCCTCCCACCCCCAAGATAGATCAGTCCTAGTGACACTGAATCCTGCCCCCCCCCCCTCCACCCAAGACAGCCCTCAGTGACTGAGTCCATTTTAAAACCAAGGTCGATGGTTTGCTGCTGGTTCAGTATTACCCCCGTGCGCTCACACACATATTCAGAGCACTTTACAGACACAACACAGATACATGTGCGCGCACACACACACACACACACACACACACACACACACACACACACACACCACTTCACATAGACATGTACACATCATTATTTGGTACCATAGTCTCATGACTAGAATAGTGGGGTCACATACACAGAGACACACAGACACACCCCAGTCTACGTAAATACGTACACATATAAAAATTATGTATGTATATTACCTTTACATGCTGCCAAAGTCTCCAAATGGGAGTCTTAGACTTCACCACTTGCAAAAGGAAAATTCTGCCATGATCACTCTACCCAAACAGCAGCAATGATACTGCAGGGTGGAGCAAAAAGAACTGTGGCACACTTGGAATTCAGTGGTGACCAGGGTCTGAGACAACATGGATTCACAGCAGGAAGGCTGTGTCAGACAAATCTGATTGACTGTTTTTTTGACTGGGTGACAAGGGAGGTAAATCAGGGAAGGGCGATAGACATTGCCTGCCTCGATTTCAGCAAAGCCTTTGACACCGACCCACATAAAAGACTGCTCAACAAAATGAGTAGTCTGGGCATGGAGCACAAGGTGCTAAACTGGATTAGGAACTGACTAAAGGACAGAAAGTAGAGGGTGGTGGTAAATGGGATCCAATCTGGGCAGAAGGGGGTTACAAGTGGGGTGCCACAGGGATCAGTCCTTGGGCCAGTCCTGTTTAATGTCTTCATTAGTGACATTGCAGTAGGACTGCCTATTTGCAGATGATGCCAAGATCTGCAACAGGGTGGATACTCCAGATGGGGTAGAGAAAGAGAGAATGAGGAGGGACCTGAAAAATCTTGAAAAATGGTCTGAGGTGTATCAACTGAGGTTCGATGGCAAGAAGTGCAAAATAATGTACCTGGAAAGAGGGAACCTTGGGGAGAGATGCAGGATGGGGGAAGGGGAAGTTGCTGATGAACACCAAGGAAGAAACGGACCTGGGAGTTACCATTCCTGATGACCTGAAGGTGTCTAAGCAGAGTACAATGGCTGCAGCGAGGACCAGTTGCATGCTGGGGTGCTTATGCAGAGGTATCACCAGCAGAAGGTGGGAGGTAGTGACACCATTGTACAAAATGCTAGTGAGGCCTCACCTAGAGTACTCTGTGCAGTTCTGGAGGCCGCACCTTTATAAGGACATTGACAGGGTAGAGGCCTTTCAGAAAGGGCTGATTATGGTACAGGGCTTGCACCACAACACACATGAGGGGAGGTTAAAGGACAATATGTACTCACTGTAGGTGGTCAAAATTAAGTATTGCAGCCACTAGCCAGCAGTGTTAGTGACTGGGAAGATCCTTTGGCCCCGCAAACATTTACACTGGCCCAGCTCATGTACATAATAAAGTTTTTTTTTTTTTTTTCCCAGTACAAACCCACAGAGCTTGTTAAATTAAAATCTTACTAGCCCGATACAAAATTTACCAGCAGTTGGCTTGGAGGCCGGTGCCAATTTCAACCCTTGCAGTGGAGGAGAGGAGGGATCGGGGGGACATGATAGAAACATTCATGTACCTTAAGAGCATAAACAAGGTGCAGAGGGAGGACATCTTCCAATATAAGAGATATACAAGAACAAGGGGCATGATATGAAATTCGGAGGTGGCAGGCTGAGGGGGAATGTGAAGAAGTTTTTTTTTTTTTCACAGAGAGGGTGACGGACGTATGGAATAGACTGCTACAGGAAGTGGTGGGGGTAAGCACAGTGGAGGGTTTTAATCATGCATGAGACAGGCATATGGGTACCTTAGAGGTGGGAAGGTGGGGTGAAAAGCTATTAATCGGTTAGGGTCAGAGGCTAAGAACTAGAGTAAGGCTTTTGGGCAGAATGGATGGGCCTGGCGGTCCTTATCTGCCCACAATTTCTATGTTTCAGTAGTTCCTAGGAGAAAGAGGTGGTACAGCTGGACTCCAGAAGACTACAGGTTTGAGAGAGTGAGGACGTATTGATAGTTACCAGTCGGAGAGCGGTACCGCTCAACACCAGGGACTGCTTGGAATGGGTCAGGGAGGGTGGACTGGTGGACACCAATATCTGCTCGTTGTCAGTCAGGGAGAGTGAGTGGGGATACTCTTGGGCACCAGGGACTGCACAAATCAAACTGGGGAAAGGGTCAGAGTTTCCACTGGATACACTAGACTGAATTGTACAAGGCTTGGGCTTTCAGGAGGCAGGTGGGAAATGCTGCAGTGGGAAGAAGTTGTGTGATCAAATAGGGGCTTAGTCGGGTGGCTGTAATATGTGGAGTGACACAAATCCTGAATGGGCAGCATAAGCCTTAGAGGAGGGTGTCACTGTCTGAGGACCAAGAAATGACTATTACAAAAAAAAAATACTACCAATGGCCCTTATGCACCAATGGGGCATACGTACTAATGAGATGCGTGTACCCTGCCTGTGACCCTGTGCCCTGTGGAGAGTTGCACCCATACCGGCATTCACCAATGCCGGCCACCTGTCTGTGGCTCCTCCTGCCACCATGCAGGACTCAGCAAGATGGCCAGGGAAGGAGTTGTCATCCTGGGTGGGCATCTAGTGGGATGTCCCCTGGGACCCAGAGTGGATCCCTCATGTAAGTGGGTCCGGAGCTGTGTATGCCGATTGCAGGCACCCAGACCCAAGTGGCACCTTCCAGTCCCGGTGATGGCGCTCAAGAAATTTCCTGCCAGTCTCCTGTACAGCCATCCCTGCTGCCTGCTGCTGCCAGCAGTCAAAGGCAGTACAGTGTGCCCTGTCCCGGTCCCCCGACGACTCCAGGCCTGTGCCCGTGGGGGTGCACAGTGGGTTAAGACAGGATCTCCCATGTGTACCCTGCACCACCCTCCGCACCCATGCAGACAGCACTACGCGGGTTAGTGAATACTGTGTAGTGTTGACAAGCCCCCGGAACGCCTCCAGTGCAGAGCTGTCCATGGACATGGAGGATCGGGTGCAGTGGGTTTGCACACACCCCCTTCATGCATGCCGTGTGGGGGGTGCAGTGGATGAGGGGTGGCTACGCATCCCAGATACACGCACATAGCCACCCCGCACCAGTAGTGCATAGGGCCCAGTGAGAGGGTCTGTGGTGTGCCATCATCTTAACTTTACTCTTTATCGACTTTGCTGGTTCCTTGGAGTGGTTAACCTTATTGTCCTCTGCATTAATCTTGTTAGTCTGTGTGAAGGCCTGTGTGGGTTAAACATCTAATTTTTTTGTTTGTTTTGCAGTGTTGTCTCTGTCTAGATACTGCTGGTGGAGTTTGCTGGTTTCTAGTGCAGGTGCAGTGTGTTCACAGTAAGTATGTCTGCATCTTTTTTTTTTTTTTATTAAAGTGCAGCTGACGCCTTTGGGAAAACTTGCCATGGGAGCTGAGGGGGGCTAGGTAAGTCCAGGGCAGGGAACAGAGAGAGCCAGGGTGGCCCAATCAGCCCAGTCCTGAGGCAGGGCTGTGGGAGCTAGGGAGAATAGTAGGCCAGGGAAGCCCGATACAGTGTGAGCTGGGGTGGACTAGGGATATAATCAGGGCAGATGGTGACTGGTGCAAGGTGGAAAGCAGTGGTCTTGGGGCAAGGCCATGAAAATTCAGGGACAGCAAAGACCTGAACAGCCTAAGGATGGTGCAGGACAGAACAGGGATAGGTAGGGGTCATGGCAAAGGGAGGGATGGTGGTGCCTCGGGCATGGCAGAGGAGCTGAGGTGATCCCCAGGCAGGGAGAAGGGAACCAGTGTGGCCCAGAGGGACAGCATGGACCAGGACAGACTGGTACTGATGCTGCACAGGGACAGGGCCATGTGAGCCTGGAGGACAGGGGTAAGCCTGGGATAAGTGGAGCTATTGTGGTCCAGACACAGGTCCATGGGAACTGATAGAGCCAAGGTGGGCTATATAGCCTAGGACTAAGGCAGGGGGGAGCTTGGGTTGCCCTGAGGCAGGGCTATTGGAGCTGAGGGAGCGGTAGGTTGGTCTGGGTAGCCTGTAGCAGGGGGAGCTGATACCTTTGGCAAGGATTGGAGGTGGGTGGAGGGGGCAGGGGCCACTATCCACCCCTGTTGTGGTTGTATTATTTACAGATGCTTTTTGTGGTGATGGGGGGCACTTACACTACCACTTAGTCAACGTCACCCTTACTTTCCGTGTTTCTGAGAAATTTAAGGTGCACATTGGTAATTTTCTTTGTTGTAAAGTCTGATTTTTAGCAAAGGAATTTCAAATATATGCAGCAACAACTTGTTACTGACCAGTAACTGTAGTGGGTGGCGAGCATCATAACTGCTGGCTTTAAGGTGTAAGTGCAGACATTTAGCATTAAGTGTTAAATGTACTTGAGTATTGTGAGGCCTATAAGCATAATTTAGACTGAATTTAGGAAAAAATTTAAATTTATTGCATTTTTTCTAATGAACATAAAAAGACGTAGTATAGAAATGAATATTATATACCTACTGTAATTCTTGATCTTCCTGTGTATCTTCACCATTCATCACTGTTGGGTGTCTGCCAGAGACAGGCACCAAGCTGGAGACTTTT
Organism: Neoceratodus forsteri; assembly: GCA_016271365.2. Classification (NCBI taxonomy): domain Eukaryota; kingdom Metazoa; phylum Chordata; order Ceratodontiformes; family Ceratodontidae; genus Neoceratodus; species Neoceratodus forsteri. Next base: position 302,718,189 of record CM057455.1, on the reverse strand, counting down.
TTTTGGAGGAGGGGCCAGTGCCATTGGCGCTGCCTATGAGGCCGATGTATTACGTGGTGACCATCGGTTGGCCAGTAGTGGCCGTTGGGTCCTCCTCCCCCTCAGTTCTTTACATTAGAGAGACAGAAGAAATAAGTAAAGAGAAAGGAGTGTGGGGCAAGGGAGCCCAGGGGACAGTAAAAGAAAAGGAAGAAACTGAAAAAGAGTTCTCCAAGAGGACAGGTAAAGAGAAAAATGGGGCCTGAGGGTTGTGGGCCAGGAGACCCCAGAGAGAGAGAGAGAGAGAGAGACGAAGAGAGAGAGAGAGAGAGAGACAGAGATGGAGAGAGAGAGACAGAGAGAAACTCTAGGTATGGGATGGAGGGTGTGTTGGCTTGGCCCCAATCGGGCAAGGAAGCGTCTCTAATATGGTAAACCAGGGCACAAACCATGTACAGAAGTGCAGAACCCTAGAGGGTTCAAGCACCAAAAAGTTAGCAAGGAATGCAGCAAAATATTGCAGGAAGTTCTGCAGATTGTGCCCCAGTGACCAAGGCAGTGCCAACACTGCCTAGAGGTTGAGAGAATGACAATAAAACCAAGAATTGGTTGCACCACCAGAATTTGGAGGGAGGCCATCCCCCCAGCCTCAATACCATTATTTTTAGGAAGTGTCACAGTTCTCACTCTCCGAAAACTCCAACAGGGTTTGAGGAGAAAGAGGGGAGGAAGAAAAGTGACACTCCAGAGCATATCCTCCTCAAGGGAAGGAAGAAAGGGCAAAGGTGTCCCCTGAAGCCCGAGGCGCCACTCCCGGATTGGAGAAAACCCTTCTGAGCAGATCATACAAGGAAGTCCAGAAAAGGAGGGCCACCCCCCTCCCAGAGATCCTAAGGAATAAACCCTGAAGGGATTGAGATTCGCTCGAACCCAACCCTACCCCACCAATCCCCTCTGCCCAACAACCATCGGGAGTGGAGAAAACTCCGGGGGGGGGCAAGAGGGAGGCAGCATATCTCAGGGACCGAGGCCTCGAGAGGGGAAGGTGGGAGGGATTCAGTGACGAATGGTGAAGATACACAGGAAGATCAAGAATTACAGTAGGTACGTAATTTTCATATCTTACCTGTGTCAGTCTTAACCATTCATCACTGTTGAGTGAGTACCGAGCACCCCCAAAGGGGGCCCAATAACCTTGAGGGAAACAGCCCTCAGTTCCACTGGGGGAGATCGGGGGGAGGGGGACCCTCCACTAGCCGGTTTAAGGCTGGGACTTGTCATAGTGAGATGGGGTTCCCTGGACCTTGGGGGAAGGAAGTTACCCCTGAAGCTCCCGTCTCACCCTGTGGGAAAAGAGATGGGTCACCTGGAAGGAGGAGGCCAGTAACCAGTGCTGGGCCAAAGGTGATAACCTCAACAGGTGAAGCCATGCCTTGTGCCTAATGCAGATCTCTGTCCCTGCAAGCCGTGAAGTGACCTCATTGGTGTCATATGATGCCCTTGATGGGTGCGTCGTCAACTCTAGGCCTATACTGGATAGGGTTATGGCTTGCCGGTAGCCTTCGAATCAGGAAGCCATGCTAATGCTTGACCTAGCATTGCAGACAGGTGCCTTTTGTAGGCAGTGTGGTGCACCTGATGTGATATGATCACCAACAGGCTCCACGCTGAAGAGAAAACTTTTTGCCCCAGCCGATCCAACTCTCGAAAGTCCATCTCGGTGGGGGGGGCATGTCGCGGACTGGGCGTCGAAGCCCAAAAGGGGTGTCCAGCCTTGTCAGTCCAGAAGGTGGATGAGGCAAGGCACCTGGAGACCCATGGGTTGCGCAATACCACCTGTGACAGTCCATATGGGCTGGCTCTAGGGAATGTGGATGTTGCAAGGCACTGTATGATGCTTGCCAGAAGGGAACAGGCCAGGAAGGGACCGCCAAATGGTGTGCCCCGTATTCACCTAGGAAGGTCTGCGTTGCACACTCAGTATTGTCCCTTGTGTAACAGGAGATGTGCAAGTCCCTAACCTACCTCGACAGGAAGTGCTGATACTGGGCCTGATCAGTGTCTGAGGACAGGTGGACAGAAGGCTCCTCTTCCCCAGTGGAGGAAGATGAGGAGGTTGAGGAACTTGTCAGACTCTGGCTCTAGTGGGGGAACTGGTTAGAAGACCTGCTCGTCCATGGCCCTAACGTATTGAAAGAAAGCCACAGCTTGAGACCTGAACTGATCCCAGGTCAAAGGCCCCAGAGGACCAATGTGAAATGGGAGAAGGAGAGCTGGGCGCAGAGGCACGGGCGAGCTTCTCACCTGATGTGATGTGCCTCTGCGAGGGCTAGCAGAATCCACAGTACAGCCTAGCATAAGAGGAAAACCACAGGTCTGTAGCTTCACCGTCCTATCCTGAAAATCAAAACTGTGTGGGCTTAACCCTGTAGGGTGAGCTACCCTATGAGGGGACCAGGGCCGCATGGATCCAGAAGGGCGGACCTCAGCCTCACCCAGAGAGGTCTCCTTGGGAGACACCAAGGAGAGAACAAAGGGCTCTGCACTATGGTTCCTTCCCTGACCCCAGGGGTCATGAAAGTGTGCCGCAGTCGCTTGCCCCTTATCCTCAACCCTGAGGACTCAGAGGAAGCTCTCTTCCTCAACCCATGTGCCAAAGGCTCCCTCGACTCCAAGGGTCCCCTGGGGAGGGCCGCAGAAGGAGTGGGTTCGATCTTAATCTTGAGAGGAGGAGTGGCACCAGGAATGGCAGCCACTCCCTCACTCAGGAACTCGATCGCCACCCCAGCAGCAGAGGGACTGCCAGGCAGCAGCTGGCCCCCTGAGCCCCCACTGGCTGGGGGTCAGCATGAGCTGCAGTCACCTGAGCTGCTGGAGGGGGCACCTGGGGAGGCGTAAGGGTGCTAGGCCATGGGGACCCCTCTGATTCAGAAGAATTAGGCAGCCAGTCTGGATCCACATCAGAATCATCCATCTCTGAGGAGGAGACAGTTATGAGGGACTCCGACTCTGCTGCCCTGAGGGATCTCCCAGTCACGGCACCGCAAATGGTGCCATAACCTGGCCCCGCACCCCCCACAGCACCGCCCTGATCTCTGGTGCCAAGTGTGGCTCCAGGATCTGGGGTGGCACTGAGGAATGCCCTGTGCTGGGGCCCGCAGCCATGGGCCCTGACAATGGGGGAGCCAGCACCTCCAAGGAGGGACTGCCAAGGCAGTGTTCCGGACTGGCCCCGAACGGAGCCAGACCAGCCTTCTGGCACTGCGGTAGGGACCTTCTCTACCAGCAAGGCTAGAAGAAGAGGAGGCCCCCTCTTCACCGGACCATATAGGCCCAGGAAGGGACCCAGAGGTAGGGCAGAGAGTCCTGAGCTTTGACCAGCGCGAGCGACGACTCCCCCCAAAAGTTGGCGGGGCCCTGCTGACTTTTAATGTGTGGTGCTCTAAAACTCAACTGTCCATCGGGAAGTAGACATTGCTGGAATCCATATTATGCTGGGGTCCAAGACAGGAAAGGCACATGTTATGTCAGTCAGTCATGGAAATCTGTCGGCCACAGGGACACTGATGCATAGGGGGCTGACCCGTTTTTTGTCCTGATGACCAGACATGACGGAACGGTAACAAAATCCCAAAACAAGCAAAGACTCGATACCACACACAAATGAAAAGATCTTACTGGTCTGGAGTGGCGTCGAGTAGCAGAACTGAGGTGGAGTTGAAGATTGAACAGCGTCAAACTGTGGCATCATTAAAACTAGGCCACGATGGAGTCACGTGATGGCAGCCCTGAGCGATGTGCTTACCGCCGAGACTCTGCTATCGCCTCCAGATTTCCTCGTTTTGGTTGTTTACCCGCGGTTAACACACTGACACCTACGGTGAGGCCATGGAGGACGAATCTGCCGTTTTTGCCGGTGACGATGAATTCTTTCATGAAAAAACCGAGAGTGAAACACTTGCCCCCCCGAACACCGGAAAAGCAACAGGCTGCAAAACGGGCCAAGCAGCAGGCCGCAAGCCTCACGCAGCTACATGTCTTAGATACCCCACTAACAGAGGTGAAATTCCTCATTATGCAGCCATTACAGACATCTATTAAAACAGTGGCAGAGGATATGCAGGAGATTAAGAAGTCAGTTGATTCCCTGGAAAGAAGGATGGGGGACACAGAGGCTAAAGTTATCTCATTGGAGTCAAAACAAGCAGGATCAGATACCGAACTAATACTGGCCAAAAGGAGAATTAAGAAGCTGGAAGAAAAAATGGAGGACTTGGAGGGGCGCAGCAGAAGGAATAATTTAGTGATTATTGGTATTCCAGAGAAAGAGGAAGGGGCCACACCAATTGTTTTTATGCAAAAATTATGCCACAAAGTTGCTGGTTCTCCTCCCGGGAGAGTATATCATCGAAAGAGCACACCGAGCCTTACGCCCTCCTCCTTCAAGGGCAGCCCCCCAGGCCTTTAATCCTGAGGTTCCTTAATTTTCTGGACAAACAACATGTGCTGGAAAAGGCCAGAGAGATGAAAGAGCTTTCATGGGAAGGTAAAATTCGGATCATACAGGATCTCCCCCACTCTGTCAGGGTTAGAAGGCAAGAGTTACATCCCATTGTCTCCAAACTCATCGCGCCTAAGCCCTATAAAGTGAAATACCCTCGTGTGTTAATGGTCTCTCATGGTGGTAAATGGCTGTCCTTCGACTCATATCAGCAGGCGTTAAAGGAGTTACAGCAACTATTTCCTGATCTCTTTAAGTGAAAGTGCAGAAGTTTCAGTGGTATTTCCGGATTCCTTCAAACAAAGGATGGTCTTACTGACTGAGTAACCTGGATGTTAATATTTTGAACTTTTCGGACTTAATCCTTTTTGGGACACTGACGACGTGACTTTTTTTTTTTTTTTTTCTCTCCTTAGGTTACATGGATACTTATGGAGAAGACACGGAGGGACTTCTGAAGATACTCCGGGCATGGGCCAAGTGGTTCCTTATGAAGACTAGTCATTGGTTACTTAAGCCAAGAGTACCAGAGAGAAAAAGGGGAACTTCCCCTTCCTTTTTTTTTTTTTTTTTTTCAGTAAAGAATGATTAATTGAGTTTGGGAAATGCTTATGATAGGAGTCGATGCATATTAGAAAGGGAAAAAGAATGAAAAAAGGTGTTTGGGGGACGGGTGGGGAGCTCGGTCGGTGTTCTGATGATGGTAGGGTTGGGCTGTTTGGAAGTATATCATGTGGCAAATTCATTATGGGAGTGCAGTTCTGGGGAACTGGGATGTTGTTAGCATTGGAGGGAAGGAAGACTATTTAAAGGTTTGGTTTAAGTGTGGGGAGGGGGGCGGTTTTATTGGGTGGAAGATAGTTTGGGGATGGGTGGGGAGAGGCTTACAAATTCCTAGGTTTAGAAAGAGGTGTGCTTTACTCAGTCTTCTGGGTGCGTATAAGTACCAAATGAGAACATATACTGGTTTGACCCCAATAATGGTTTATACTAATCTCAAACACAGTTTCAGAGGGCATTATGTGCTCACCAGACAAGGTAGTTAGCTGGAATATCAAAGGAGCCAAGGATAGGGTCAAAAGGCAGGTGGTACTAAACACCTCTCCCATTTAGGAGCACAAATTGCTTTTCTCCAGGAGACCCATCTGAAAAAGCAGATCTTCACTATTTTAGAAGAACGTGGGTAGCTCATGTTTTTGGAGCTGGATCTTCAACCAAAAAAGCTGGGGTTGCTATTTTAGTGGCCAAAGGAATTACCTTTAAATTAGTGCATGAAAATTGGGATCCGGAAGGTCGTTATGTTTTTGTACATGCTATTTTAGCCTCCCAGCCGGTGACTCTGGGTTCAATTTATGGTCCCAATCATGATTCTCCTTCCTTTTTTATGAACCTTTTTGATAAAATAGACCAAGATAGCAATAGGATCACCATTCTTGGAGGAGACTGGAACCTGGTACTCCAAAATGATCTAGATAGATCGTATTATAGACGTAGGGGCCTATCTGCGGCACAAAGAGCACTTAAGGACCTTATTTATAAATCAGCTCTGGTTGACATATGGCGCATATTCAATCCAGACAAAATACAATATTCCTTTTACTCCCCAGTGCATAAGTCATATTCAAGAATTGATTACATATTAGTCAACTCCTCGGTGGTTTCTAATATACTCATGGTGGATATTTCTGCAAGAGTTATCTCGGATCATGCTCCAGTCAGTATGATCTATAGGCCTTACCCAGAAATTTGCAGGTCATCTCAATGGAGGTTAAATTTGCAATTACTAAAAGAATCAATGTCATTAAGGGCAATGAAAGATTTTATAGGTAATTTTCTGGTAGAGAATAAGGGCTCTGTGGGTCACATGGATATGATATGGGCAGCTCTTAAATGTTCACTTAGAGGTGAATTAATTACAGTGGCCTCGAGGAGGAAGCGAGAGCGGACAGAGCAGTTGGGTTCACTTTTATCCTCAATCAAGGGGTTAGAACATAGTTTATCCCGGAGATCGTCTGATGCTGAGTGGGCTGAGTTACACAAATTACAAGCACAGTATATGGGGATGGTCTTTCAGCAAGCAGAATTAGCCCTTTCTCGAACGAAACTTCAATACTTAGACTTAGGAGAAAAGGCCAGTAAACTCCTTTCTGTGCGGGTAAAACAAACAGAGTCATCTCAACACATTATAGGGGTCCGGGTTAGTAAGGAGAGCCAGTTATGTACAGACCCGAGAGAAATACCAAAGATTTTTGGTGAGTATTTCCAAAAATTGTACACCCAGGAGCCAGACTCCAGGCCTTCAGACTCAGAAATTACAGCCTTTCTGAGGGCGATTAATTTACCAAGGTTGTCAGAAGTTGAAGCTGAAGGCCTGAATCTCCCAATAACAATTTCGGAAATTCATCAAGTGATTCAGCAATTACCTCTTGATAAATCTCCGGGTCCTGATGGGTTCACAAGTAATTTTTACAAAACTTTCATTTCCGATATCTCGCCAATTCTGCTAGATACTTTCATATACTGGTTCAATCATGGCATATCTGACCCAACCTTCCTAGAAGCCACAATATCCCTAATTGTAAAGCCTGGCAAAGGTCCCACTTTGTTAGATAGTTATCGACTAATATCTCTCCTTAACACTGATATTAAAATTCTGGCAAAAATTTTGGCTAATAGATTATCAAAAGTGATGGGTCGATTGATAAGTAGGGAACAGATAGGATTTATGAAAGGGAGGCTCTCTCATGACCATATAAGAAAATTAATGCATCTCATCGATAGAGCCAAAGAACTGAAAATTCCGGCAGCTCTCCTATCACTCGACGCTGAAAAAGCGTTTGATCGGGTGTCTTGGCCTTTTCTATTTGCTACTCTCTCGAATTTTGGCTTACCCCATAATTTCATTGCTTGGATAAAAATCTTGTATTCCTCCCCCTCGGCGAGGGTGAAATGCAACGGGATGTTATCACCGGCTTTTAGTTTGGAGAGAGGCATCAGACAGGGTTGCCCGTTGTCCCCTTTATTATTTAATTTGTATCTTGAGCCTCTACTCCGTAGGTTAACTAATAACTCGCTTATTAAAGGCATACAAATTGGCGACTCTAGCTATGTATGTTCGGCATATGCCGATGATGTTCTACTGCATGTTGTAAACCCAGCTACTGTGCTTCCACACATTTTAGAAGAAATCAATAGTTTCTCTAAAGTATCCTCCTACAAATTGAACTACGCAAAAACAAAAGTTTTTCCCTTAAATCATTTTACTAGGAAAACAGATATACAGGGTTTAGATTTGGGCTGGGAAGCTAAATATATTACGTATTTAGGCATAAATATTAGTACAAACTTTACTTCTATGATTAAAGAGAATTTAACAGTTCTAATTCAAGAGATTACAAATGATCTTAAGAAGTGGAGTTCAATCTCTCTTTCCTTATGGGCAGACTAAATCTCCTAAAATGGTTGTTCTTCCAAAGATACTCTATCCGTTAGATATGTTAGGATTTCACCTTTCAAAGGATTGGTTTATGAAAGTACAGAAGATCTTCAATTCATTCCTGTGGCAGGGTAAAACAGCTCGTAGATCATATCTGAATTTGTCAGCTCCTAAACATAGGGCGGTTTAGCTGCTCCTTCCCTTTTTAAATACTACCTTGCTCAACATATGTGTAAGCTGGCCCTATGGTCCAAGGAATGGGGACAGGACGAATACTTGCCCCTCTGGTTAGATATTGAACGGAGTCTGGTGAAGACAGTTAAATGCTCTTTATATGCACTATTGTTTACCCCTTGGGCTGCTTTACCCAAATTCCTCAAAAACAAGCCTTTAGGCTGGTCAATCAGAGCTTATTATCAACTCCAACGCTTTCTAGGTGTCCGTTGGTGGCTCTCGGGCGCCCAACCTATCATGGATAATCCCCAAATTAAAATTGCGGGCTCTCCCATACCTGTTGCGTTCTGGCCCCAATTAAGTAGGATGACAGTTTCTGATTTACGCGATCAGGTTGGCCCACGTTCTTTCGAGGCTCTCAAAATAAGCTTGGGTCTCAAGGATGTTGACTATTTCAAGTGGTTACAGCTTAATAAAGCTCTAAAACAGATATTTGAAGTGACCTCTGTGTTGGATAGGGGGAAAGTTAGTATGGATTCCGTTTGGGATCTAGCGAAGCAACCACATGCTGTTTCTAAGGTTCACGGTCTCCTCCAGGAATGGGATCTCAGGCTCCCATCAGGTGCAGCTTTCTATTGGGTGAGAGTTCTAAGTATAAACGACTCCTCGGAGTTTTGGAAAACTCTTTGGTTGAACGCATACAGATATATTAAACAAGATAGGCTGGAAAATGAAGGGTGTATGCAACAGTATTTCTGCATTGCTTCACATTGTCAGTGTGCAAATGGGTACATATTGAGCAACAGATGGGTATCGTTATAGCCCAGAGCTATCACTCAACATGAAACCCCGGCCACATGAGGATTACAAGAGCAGCATACACACTGTGTGCCACAGAGGGATAGAGTTACAGTCACAACTGCAGTGTTCACAAACACATCCTGTCAATTTGTTTCTTTTACATTAGGGAGGGATGGAGATAAGAGGATTGGGATACCCTCAAGCCATGATGGGATATCCTGTACTTTGAGGGGCACATACAACAGGATGCCTGCAGGCACATGGTACTCGGGCAGCATGCATTTTCCTACAGAGCCACACTATGGCTCAACCAGGTCCCTGAAGTCATTCATAATTCCACCAGCCTTATCAGTTTCAAATCAGACCTCAACCACTACCTTATTTCCAGCATTGTGTGTGACCGGTTCCCCAAAGTCTGACTTGCCACCCTCTGGTTGCCCTTGGCCAAGCACTGCTGCCCGCTACTATAAATTATCTCAGGGCTGTGCCTCAGTCCCCATTACTCAGCCATGACTTCCTACCCTCCATAACCCCTCCTCTGCTCTTCCACACCTCCCCCCAGCCCTCCTGTTCCACTCCTCCACCACACCCTCCTCTGCTGTCCTCCACCTACACCAGCCCATTTGTCCTCCTCTTCCAGCTCCCCTCCTGCAGACCATCCACCCCCAGTGTGAACTGCCTGCGCTCCTAGCCCCCTCCCACCCTGCAGTATCTCGACAAAGCCTCTAGCTGGAGACTAACTGCCATCCCTCATCCCCCCCACCCTTAGGAGGTGTTGCCATCAGCCCTCCGCTACCACTCCCATTCCTCTTCCTCCTCACTTTCTGTTCACCCGGCCCCCCTCTCACACCTATGTGCCACGACAATGCCTCTTGATCAATGCCAGAGGCTGCTTGCTGTCCCCCCTTCCTCCTCTTCCTCCCCAGGAGGAGATATCACCTAGGCCTGATCACTGCTGTTGCCTCTGTGCCCGCATCTCTCAGGGAGCTCCTTTCCGCACCCCCCTAACCCTGGCCTGCCAAGCCTTCTGTTGGGCCTCTACAACTGTTTCATTATCCAACAGTATTTTTAACACATCCAGATTGTAACAATGTCTATTATATTCCTATGTCCAGTACCCTGTACCTTTACTGATTGTATGTCTGTGATCTGTCCCTTGACATGGAACCTTTGTAAAAGAGCCTTGACTCTAAGATTATTTCTGAATCTTAAATAAATGAATATAGGACATGTGCTGTACTCCAGCTATACTTGCCAGCTAACCCAGCTGTAGGTGTGACTCACAGGAGCAGGTTTTGAGTAGGCACCAGCATGCATATGAACTTGTTCCCATGAGCAGCACCTACAGCTGGGCTAGCTGCAAGCACAACAAGAGCACAGCACGTGGCCTATGCTCTGCAAATTGCATGTATGGCGCTATATAATTACTGAGTACTGCAGTACTACTACATTACCACTATTGAGAAGTATTCATCTAGTCTTCATCAGTCTTCATTGATATTCACTTATATGTAACCCCCAAGGGGCGCTATCCTAAGGGCTACTACCCCTGCCTGCCCTAACTGTAACAGGGTGAGGGGCCTAGATCCGTTGGAGGGTGCCTCCATCCAGAGGTCGGGGTTAGAATGGTCGAGGATGACTTGGTCACAGCCCTCTAGGTTGCTGCAACCCCCCTTTCTTCCCACTAGTGGCCCACACAATTCAATTACAGTGTCCTTACCCTATACACTTACCCCCTGGCTCAAACCAATCAGCTTGCTCCAGGGACCCCCTGAAAAGTAAGGTGCAGTTACACAATATTCACTGTGCAGTAATTCACCATTAACACACAAACTAGCCAGTGTACCTTTGCAAAACAAGCAATCTGATTTATTTAAGGGGAGATAACAAAGACCGGGGGGAATCAGGTTGATTAGCTTATCACTACAATATATGAGTATCTACCTAGGGCTCTGTGCACAGGCCTAACCTTTAAGTTGCTGTCTATGGGTACCCAAGCCCTAAAGGCTAGTTCCTCGATGCAGCTGGTTGGGGCCCTGACACAAACGAGCATTTAATTCCTACAAAGATTAACAGGAGCCAGCAGGCCCAGATAGTGTCACCAGTACAGAACCCAAACCATCCTGCCCTCACTAGAACCATTGGCCAGGGAGCTACCTTGATTTGGTACTCACGACTCCAGCAGACAGAGCGCTCTTTCACCTCTCTCAGGACCGAGTCTGTACTTCAAGCACTTCTCCACACATTTATATGCAAGGCAGAGGGGTACCATACCAGGCAGCTGCTGTCCTTTTCAATCACCTGCCCTCCATACACTGGGCCCAACCGATGCAGCTTCACTGTTCCTGACAGACTGAGCGCGATTCAAGCAGATTCTCCAGTCTTCTACAAGGTGAGCCTGGTAGGTAGCCGTGCTCCTGCAGGGCCTCCTCTGACCACTTCCCAGTGGATTTAGTCCGAAAATTACTAGCGTTTACAAATGCCCGACGCTGGCCTTACATGCGCTTCCCGCGCAACCGCTCAAACTGCACCAGAGCCCTGAGCTCTTTACTTGCTCACAGCCACAACGTCTCTGCCCCTTGGACAGTATGGGGCAAGCCTCTCCATTTGGGTGCCTCCCAATCTCATTGGTGGGCTGCTGAAGCCAGCCACTAAGTGCGCCCCTCATTGGTGCAAAAAAGGCACCACGGTCCAGAACTTCACTTACCAGAACCTCCAGCTGTATCCTCACTGGTCAGCAGGCTCATTTGAGAGTCCTGATCCTGGTTGATCGCCAGTTAGTCCATTTTAGATACCCTTTTTACCCCTATTGGACCCTTCAGACAGTCCCGGTCCAAAATGGAGGGACACAGCACACAAAGTCCAGCTGCAAGAAAGGCAGGTTAAACAGTTCATTCCCACGAACACATCTAAATGATACGGGGCAAATAATTACACTCTCAGGAAAGTGCTTACTCTACCCCTTCGGTGATGGCCAAAACTGGAGCAATTAACCAGCGGCTCGAGTGGGACTCGAGCAGGAGAACACACAGCCCCCTGTATAAGCAATGAAATTGCCTGCAAGCAGGTAGCTCTGAAAGAGAGAGTATGTGGAGGCTCCACAAGCACTCACACAGCCATTGAAACTGCTGTAAGCACCAAAAGCTGACCACCAGGTGGACACTTAGACAGCACCTAGACGGCTGTTAGAAACCCCCATTTGCAGGGGGGTTACATATACAATTCAGAAATACTCATTTAAGCAATCATCTAATCTTCACAGCACTGCATTAATTTGCATATAAGACTACCTAACTACTAACTGAATACCTACTTATTACTCAGTTAGTCTTCAGATACATAGCTCATTTACATTTTTCATCTCATGAGCAGACTACAGTACTTTACTACTACTGCATATTAGCCAAAAAGTATTGTAAAATTACTTTTGCAATACTAGCAAAGAAGACAAAACGAAGACAAAAATTAGTATTCAGACTTTGGTGAGGTGTATTAGAGCCAGACAAAGCCTCAGGAGGTTCAACAGGATTGCTCTGATTGTTCTCACACCACAAAACAGGTAGATTGCTCAAACCCCACCCTCCCCCAGCTAGCCTAGCTTTATGGGATATTGGGATTAGGCAGGAAGGTATGACAACTTTCTGCTCAGGCGCAAAACAGGGTGGGGTGTGCCACAGAAGGCAGCCAGGCTGTGTTGCATAAGTTGGGACGATATCTTCTTGTGATTGCTATTGTAAGAAAAAAATAAAACTTGGGGACTCCTAGTACGTAGTCCCTAGGAAAAGGGTTACACTGCTAAGGGGACGTGAGGTGCCCTAATAGTACACTATTGTGACATTCTGGAGGCTGTGATGCTGCCCTATTTGCAGACAACTCTGCTCCGAGAGAGGAGGTTGCCCGTCTCCAGGCCAACCTGGCAAGGAGTAGGGAAACCTCCTCCTCCACCCAGGACCTGCCAGAGGATTGGGAAATGTCCTCCTCCACCCAGGGACCACCAGGGCCAATGCCACTGCCTCAGAGGTTGTCAAGAATAAGGAGTGGTTGAACTACAGTGGGCTTAGGGAGGATAAGGTTGGTGGAACAGAGGTGCATTCCTCCAGCTGTACCCCTCCACAATTCATATGTCTTTCTGGCAGAGCATTGTTCCTCTATGGAGGCACCCACAGTGGAGACTATAGAGGATACTGGGAACCTCCACAAAGAAAGACCCACAGAAGGGTGGCATAGGATCCCACGGGGGAAAGAAACAACTCCTGGTGGGGAATGCAATCATTAGGGGGTAGACCTGGGGGAGGAAGAAGATAGGGAGGTAAGGTACCTGCTTGGCATCATGGCATGGAAGGACAGGATGCTTTTTTGTTGCTGTTTCCTGGTATGGGATGAAATTGGGTGTCTGTTGGACACCACGGAATGCTTCAATGGTGCTGTTTCTGGGTATGCAGACCAAGATGGCCAAGGGACCGAGATACAAGATGGGGTGGTAAATGCCTTGTGCTGTATCCCAGAATGGTAGGCACAAGGAGGAGTATTTAGAGACTCAACTGACACTTCTGAGTGATCAGTGACACAACTGACACCAGATCAGTTGGTAATTTCCTGCGCTGTTCCATGGTATGGGAAAACATGGGGTGTCCATTGGACACTGCTTTTTTTGTTGCTGTTTTCCAGCATGGGACGACATGAGGTGTCCGTTGAACACCATGGAATGCTTCAGTGGCGCTGTTTCCGGGTATGGGAGGCCGAGATGGCCAAGGGATCAAGATACTAGATGGTTGGGAAATGCCTTGTGCTGCATCGCAGAATGGTAGGCACAAGGCAGAGTAGTTAGAGACTCAACTGACACTTCTGGGTGATCAGTGACACAACTGACACAAGATCAGTTGGTAAGTTCCAGCGCTGTTCCATAGTATAGGACAACATGGGGTGTCCATTGGACACCGCTTTTTTTGTTGCCGTTTCCCGATATGGGACAAAATTGGGTGTCTGTTGGAGAGGCTAAGCTAGTTTGTCCTCATCCACCCATGTCTTCAGCCAGCAAAGCTCCAACTTCTGACCACTGAACTTCGTCAACTTGAGATCTGAAGAAAAAGTGGTTGATGGCAGAGAAAGTAGTGACGGTCAAGTGAGGGGGTGGTGAATGATGTAGTCACTGTGTGGATAAACAGAATATGATGTAACCACTATGGTAATAACGCTAAGTTATTCCCATAGTGATTACAACATACTCAGTTATCCACACAATGACTCGTGTAATAAATGGAGTAATGTGAAGGTTTTTATCCTGATGCCTGTTGCATAAATTCGGCTAGGTTATATTGTGTCCCTACAGCTACGTTTAGCTATGTTGTTTTGTGTATTGTTTTTAGCATTCATCAGTAGCAGAACTAGAGCCCTGTAGCTACATTCAGATCTGGTCTACCTTGTTTTGGGGCATTTCATGCCACAACAGCAGCACCCAAGCACAGCAGCTACATTAGACTTTGGTCTGTGTGGTTTGTGACCTGACTTGCCAAAGTACCAGCACCCTAACCATGTAGCTACATTCAGCTCTTGTCAATGTGGGAAGTGGCCTGGCATGCCACAGTAGCAGCACTATGGCCCTGCTGTACATTGAGCTCTTGTCGATAGGTTATACAGCCTGGCATGCCCCTGTAGTAGCACCATAGCCCTGCATTTTATATTGCCTGTAATAGCCACTAGCTATGTTCTACTTCCTGCAACACTCACGAGCAGGGTTCTACTGATTGCTATAATACATTTGTTTTTCTTACAGATATGTAGTCTACTATGAAGAACATTTGAATCTGCGGGCACTCCTTTGTACATTGGGCAGAGCATCAGGAGTGGGCTCAATCTGGTGGACCAGTCCTGACTTTCAACAATGCTCCTGCATATGTGCATTGGATAGGACACAGGGGCATCCATTGAGGTCATTTGGTACCAGTGTTGCTTGAGGAGTGCCGGAAAGAGTCTGACCCAGACATCATCGTGATTCACTTGGGAGGAAATGACTTGGGAGTGGATACTTCAGTGATGCTTATGTGCAAGATGAAGGAAGACATCATTGTGATCAAGCATCGTATGCCAAGGACAACAATCATCTGGTCACACATCATACAGCGAAGGCAGTGGTGGAGTGTTGAGAATTTGAAGGCAATGGACAAGACAAGGAGGAAGATCAACATGGAGATGGCGACATTTATGAGAAGATTGCCTGGCGGCGTGGTCAAGCACAATGACATCATGACTTGCTACCCAGAACGGTATCTGCGTGATGGAGTCCACCTGATGGATCGGGGATGTAACATATTCACCAATGACATAAAGATGGCTATAGCTCCGTTCCTGTAGGGGTATGCCAACTATATCAATACAAATACTTTTTGTGCCCTCCTTGATAGTCATCATTTTGAATCTGACTTTGTAAATCTACAGGATTGAAGCAGAATCAAATGCAGGTGGATGAGGGCACCAGCACACAGCATGGTATAGTATGCATGGAATGATTAGTAAGTATAAATCATCATCATGCAGTGCGAATGCTTCAAGTGTGGGAGCGAAGAAAAATGGATCCGATATGGTGAGTAATACTTTTTTTATGTGTAATGTAATAAAATAATGCATTGTAAGTGTTTTTAAATGCTATTTTTAAGCTATAAGGTACACCAGGTTGTTATGTTAATTGCCAGTTAATTACACTGTGGAAGATGTGACCCCCCCCCCATGGTGTGGTTAACTGATAAGTAACATAACACTAAGATATGCCTATATCTAGGTTTTCTTCCATCCAGCAGTAAGGACATCTGGAGTACCAAGATTCAACACATTTGCCAAGGATTTCAATTTGTGTCATGAATTAGTCAGTGCCTGGTGTGTGTGTGTGTGTGTGTAGGATGGTGTCCGATCTTTCGTCCTACACACGGTTATTAGCAGTGATCGATAATCATGAAATTACGCCGCTGGCTTTGGGTGGAGATCGATCAAGATTTTCTTCTGTCTGGCACGATGAATGTTGGGAGGATAAACAATATTGTTAAGGATTTAGGTTCAGGTCGTGAATTATTTGGGGCCCTCTGTGTGTGTGTGTGTGTGTGTGTGTGTGTGTGTGTGTGTGTAGGACAGCTTCTGATCTTTCATCCTACACACAGTTATTAGTGGTGATCGATAATCGTGAAATTCCGGCGATGGCTTTGGGTGGAGATAGATCAATATTTTCTTCCGTCCAGCAGGATGAACATCAGGACAAAACAATTTCGCCAAGGATTTCAATTCATGTAGTGAATTAGTCAGGGCCCGGCATGAGTGTAGGATGGTGTCCAATCTTTCATCATACACATGGTTATTAGCGGTGATCGATAATCATGAAATTATGCCGCCTGCTATGGGTGGTCATCGATCAATATTTTCTTCCGTCTGGCAGGATGAATGTCAGG
This sequence comes from Neoceratodus forsteri, assembly GCA_016271365.2. NCBI lineage: Eukaryota > Metazoa > Chordata > Ceratodontiformes > Ceratodontidae > Neoceratodus > Neoceratodus forsteri. The sequence continues at coordinate 302,701,865 of CM057455.1, read as the reverse complement.
AGGATAAACAACTTTGTCAAGGATTCATGATGTGAATTAGTCAGGGCCCAGTGTGTGTGTAGGACAGCTTCCAATCTTTCATCCAACACACAGTTATTAGCGGTGCTCGATAATCATGAAATTCCACCGCCAGTTTCGGGTGGAGATAGATCAATATTTTCTTCCTTCCGGCAGGATATACATCAGGAGGATAAACAATTTCAGCAAGGATTTCAATTCATGTCATGAATTAGTCAGGGCCCCGTGTGTGTGCATGTGTAGGATGGCGTCTGAGCTTTCATCCTACACACGGTTATTAACGGTGGTCGATAACTGTGAAATTATGCAGCCGGCTTTGGGTGGAGATTGATCAAGATTTTCTTTCACCCAGCAGGATGAATATCAGGAGGATAAATAATTTTGTCAAGGATTTCGATTCATGTTGTGAATTAGTCAGGACTCTGTGTGTGTGTGTGTGTGTGTGTGTGTGTGTGTGTGTGTGTGTGTGTAGGACGGCGTCCGATCTTTCGTCCTACATGCCGTTATTAGCAGTGATCGATAATCATGAAATTATGCCGCTGGCTTGGTGGGGAGATATAGATTTTCATATGTCCAGCAGGAAGACCTATTGGATGAGGAGCCAAGTGCAGCAAAAGGAATAAGGTTAGTATTGATTGTCTATGTCAGTTTTGGTCATCTAAGTCGCAGTGAATGTAAAAATATTCAACCACAGATAGATGGGAATTTTTAAGCATCTTTGCTAAATGAAAAGACAAAACACTGAGCTAAAAAATGTGCAGTGAGTGGAATAAATATAACTAATGGACAAGCAAAAATAAGGGGAGACACTTGATGGGAGACAAGTGACAGAGGTTAAAATGGGTTGAAATGACAAGCGGGTTACAGTTAGTTGGCAGCACATACACAGGACACAAATTGTGGCAACACATGAGGAGTAAGAAGGATCGTTAGTATTAGCCTTATTTCACGCAACACACCAAGTGGGTCAAAAGGAAAGAGTTACTGGAAGCATGTCACTTAGTACATTTTTCTGACAGCCAGCACGTTATATCTGAGGTAGTTTCGTGACAGTTTTTGTCAATTTGACAATTTACTAGTACTTGACATTATGCATTTTGGGGCCTATTCACTAACACTATGTGGCAGTATGCACACTGCATATACCACGCACACCGGCAGAGATGCACGGAACGTGCGTAGGCCACCACCACGTGGTATACACCAACTGCACAAAGAGCTGCACGCAGAGCAACAACGCAAACCTGCGTGGCAAAGGGGATACACAGTAATGGATGGGAAGACCCACGGAAGCTGTACGCACGGGACGGCCGACCCACATGCTCAATGCAGGATATGTTGGACAGGCATGTGGCTGCCCTGCGAACACACTACACATCCATAAATCAGACATAAACAGCCTATGCAGTGCACACACAGGTGGAAAACAGGGTGCCAGGCACAGGCAGCCATACACACCAGCCATGTATGCACCACGACTGCACCATCCTACGTGATGGGTACATGCCACATACAGGTGTCGCACATGTGACAACCAGGCCAAAATGGCCACAACAGCACAGCGTGCTGCACACAGGCACGCAGCACAGAAATGGGCATAGCAGAAGGAAGTGCCACGGAGCTGTAGTGCACAAAACAGCACACACACACAGACACACACACACACCACTGCCTGCGCACACCATGCCAGAGCGAGAAACCAGACACCTGAGACGGGGTTGGAAACACAATGCTTTACTGGGACACACAGCACAGTACACAAGGGTGCAACAGATGCCCAAGACCAACTGTCCCAGAGGGATGGATGAGCGCCCCCTCAGTCAGAGTCCTCGGACGAGGGCAGGTCAGGTCTGGTAGATGGTGTCAGCTCTGGGGGGTGGTGTCTGTGAAGGCCCTCTCCTCCAGTACCAGCCATCTGATAGGGCCATGATAATGCTGAAATGAGAAGAGCAGACAGAGGGAACTGACATCAGTGCCACAGCAACATGTAACTGCCCGACCATGGCTATGCCAGACTCCCACCCACCACACACACACCCACACACACAGCCACAGGCCACCTACCTTTTAGGGGGCATGGATGGCCCACAGGTCCCCCTCATCATCCCAATATACACAGTCCTCTGTGCTAATCCACAGATCAAGGTGCCATGGCAGGTCCTGCACCAGCTGCCGCCGTGGGATCACCACACGGGCCGGGCCTGGCCTGCCTACCTCAAGGTGCTCCAGGACCAGCACTGCCTTCCGACGCTGGATCCCCTGCAGAACAGATGCATGGACAGTGGTTACTGTACAAGCCAAGGCACAGAGCCCCCCCCCGCAGACCACACAGGCCACACGCCACACAACCAGTGCTGGAGGTACCCACCTGATGCCACTCCATGACCTCCCAGATCTCACTGACCGGGATCCCATCCTGATACATGGCATCTGCCCCCTGGTACAGCTGCCATGGCAGGGCAAGTCTGCCATGGACAACACTCTCCACCATGGGTGGAACTGCCACTACCATCATCAGCACTGTATAAATGGTGCACCGCGGTGTGCATGCCCACACCATGTGTGTGTGTGCAACACCCATAAGGGCACGTGCGACATTCCACATGCCAAGCATGATACACACATGTGGATGTGCAATGCCACAGAGTGAATGCAGGATGTGGAACATGACGGAGGTGTATGATGTACTCAGGGGCACTACTACATGTGGTCCTCCTCGAGGAGGTGGATGCTGAATGGCATGGCAGAGCATGGCCATGGCCATGGGTATTCCAGCCACATCTCACCGCCTGGTCGCTGCACCCCACTGAGCTCCTACGGCACTACTGGGTCAACCACAGCACCCTACAGTACCTCATTGGGCTGCTGGAGGATGAGATGGGGCTGGTCACACGTTGCTCCAGGGCCATGTCCGTGGAGACCAAGGTGCTGTGTGCCCTGCAGTACTATGCTATGGGCACATTCCAATGTGTGATCTGAAACATGACAGGGGTGAGCCGGGTGTCCGTGTCATGGGGATATCGTTTACTTCAATGCAATGAATAAAATAAATAAAAAACAAAAGAATAGTTGCTAGATTAAGGTTAAATATATTTAATGTCATTTTCTGAATAGAGAAACTAAAGTGGGAAAGCTTCTGTGGCAGTCTGCCTAAATTCAGTTCTGTCCCGAAGTTAATGGTTATGTTGTTTAAAAATACTTAGTTCTAGCTTCCGTTATGTCCTTTTTCCAAAGGTACCTGAAAATATGTTTTCCGATACAAAAGTGCTTTATAGCTTCGGCAACAGTATTTAAGTGAGCGGTTGTTCCTGCTCGATCAAAGCGCATAATCGGTGAAGACATTTAGTATTTCTGTACTGGCTGTATTTTACAAATCCCTTTAAAAATTAATAGCATTAGCTCAGCATGCCCTACGAAGTTGAAGTGAGCTACTTTTGAGCTGTTTGTGAGACTTTTACAAAATGAGAGATATTTGGGTGTTCACGGACATTTTTAGAACACCGAGAGAGTCAGTTACAATGGCTGTGGCTCGCTATTAGGAGGCGACTGGCCACAATCTTTATTTTTATTCCGTTGCTGAAAGTGGCAAGAGACTTCTGAAGAAGGGGCTCCTGTATTTATATATGCCCTTCTCTCATTTTGAATCACTATTGGAGCCGTTTTGTTCATTCGGGTGAGCGTTCCCGTTTGTGCTGAATTTATGTAGTAGCGTTTTTTACTTCAGTTTGGATAAAGTGGAACAAGTTAATGGTTCTGTTTAAAAGTGATATATTTTAGCCCTAGGCCATTACCAAATTGAATGTCCATAAAATTGTGTTCTAAAGACACCCTGTGTAAAATGGCTTTTTGTAGCTGCTGTTAAGCTTCCTCTCGATGGTAAGATCTTTCGCATTGTCGCAAAGATATTTACTATCAAAACATTCTCTAAAACGGAGTATATTGGCAAAGTATGATTAATTTGAATTTGTCTAACCTTCTGGAGATAGAGTGTGGAGATTTAGGGTCTTTTCTGGGCGAAGGTGTTTTGCGGTGTTAGTAGCGTTCTGGGTTCGGATCCTAGTAGCGTTTTTTCTCCTAGGAGCCGTCCGGCTTAATTTCCTTTTTCTTTCTTAGGTATAGGAAGGAGGTGCTCTGAATGATAAAAATTATCTTTAACAAGGGTTTAAAATGTTTATAAAGGAGAAAAGTTTACTTATGACCATTCAAATGGGTAATGTGTTTATAAATAAAATAAACATTTGGTAAATAAAGATTTAAAGTATCAAATAAGATACTGGGGTGGAGTTAAATGGTCACATGATTTGTTTTGGGTATATATGCAGTCTCGTTGAGATAAAGAGTTAGATTGGGATTAGATGTGAGTCTAAGATGTGAGAGTCAGACCATTCTGCTCAGAGCCTGAGAGCGCCAGATCAGTCTGTATATGGTGGAAAGTGCTCTATGGAGTTATAATGAACTGTGATATTGAAGTGTTCCATGGAGTTATGATGAACTGTGCTATGTTCGGTTCCAAATGGAAGATTTTAAATACCAGAGAATTTGTCTGCTGTGAAGGTATTCAGTTCTGTGCTAAAACAGAGAAGATATTATTGAACTGATGCACTATAACGAGAATTGGGAATAAAACTGGGACTTTGAAAAATGTACTACATGAGTCCTGTTCCTGATTAGCCCACATATACCCACGCCCTACCACATGGGTGTGGGGCATTGTGGAGCGCACAACAGGGATGCTGAAGATGTGCTTCCAATGCCTGGACCACACGGGTAGCACGATGATGCTTGAACCAGGCATGGCGTGCAGAGTGTTCACTGCCTGTGCCATGCTGCACAACATATGCATGTGCTGCAGGGTGCCTGTGCCACAGGATGGAGACCCGGAGGAGGGCCAGGACCCACCACAGCCATCCCATGGACCAGTACAGCCTGTGGTGGGTGCCAGAGCACCGCCTATGGAAAACCATGCAGTGGGATGCATTGCAGCAAGTGTTGTGTGCCATCGCGTGGCCCATGGCACATTCAGGTGGTGAATATGAACACACTCTGGCAATGATCATGGCACCTGGCTGAGCTGGCAAGTGTGTGGGACATGTGCCATGTCGTGGATGTGGCCACTGCACTCCACAGATGTGTACACCACAGCTGCGGTCTGCACTGTGCTGCACTCCCTGTATCCAGTGCCAGGGCCATGCCATGGCATAACAGCCTCTGGCGTTGTCACCTGCAGGTTGCGTGCAGCATAGCAGTGCTGTGTGGGGGTGCATTCCAGTGCACCTGGCGCCCTCCCCTGATGGTGACGGTCCATGGGGTGTGGTTACAGGATGTGGTTACTTGATTACTTGGTTTAGTAGACAAAAGAAGGCGATTGCCCATCGAGACTGACCTCCACACAAGAGGAACATTAGCCCAATATTAGTTAAAAAGCCATTTGTCAAGTTTGTTTTTAAAGGTTATAATATTTAATGAGTCAGCTACATCTTGTGGTAATGTATTCCACAGCCTGGGTGCTCTAATTATAAAGAAATTCTGCCTTTTATTGTTATTGGCTCGATTAACTTTGAGTGGTGTGTGGGGTTGGGTGTGTGTGTGGTGTGCCGTCAGCCTGTACCGCCCATGCTTGCTGTCCAGGCTAGAGTGACACTGTGCCGCAGGCCGCTCCTGTCATGCTCCGCGGCTCACCCCCGTCCACTCACTGCCATGTGCACTACAGGGTCTGCAGGCCCTGTGCTACCCTGTGCTGCCTGTACGCAGCACGATCACCAGGCTGTGGTGCTCGCCCCAGCTCCCATGCCAGTCTGTGCCACTGGTGCAGCTCCATTGCCATGCCCCCCAACGCAGTGTCCACTGCCATGGGTGATACCCTGGTGTCAGCGGTGGGCTGTGCCTTTTGGGCTGCAAGGTGTGTGGCAATGGCCAGGAGGACATCATCCATCCACTTCTGTGCCCTGGTACCCATGGCCATCCCATCAGCCAGGTATTCCTGTGCCTGTGCACCTGCGGCCATCACCTCAGGTATTCGCTCCTGCATCCTCATGCCTGAAGTGATGCCCTTGGCCATCCACTCCTGCACCTGCACAGATGCCGCCATGATCTCCGTGAGGTAGTGCACTGCCTCCATGCACTCCTGTGTGGCCTGCAGGTGGTCATACTCCAGCCCACGGAGGTTGGGGTAGTAGCTGGTGAGGAGATACCCACCAGCACCCAGTTGGCAGTGCCTCAGCAGTGGGCCATCGGTGACCCTGTTGTCCCATTCCTGTGTTCCTGGCAGGTTGGGTGGCACCTCAGGTGTGTCGTCTGTTGCATCCATCCTCTGGGGATCCTGTGTCACCTGTACCACTGGCCATACTCCCTGGTGCTGTCAGTCTGGCAGGGGTGCTGTTGACCCACAAAGGTGCCGTCTATCCAGTGGGTGTGCTGCGCTCCTGCCCGTCCGCATCACCAGCTGCCTCTGAGACTCTGCCTGTGCCTGGTCCGGTGTACTTCTCGCGGTGCTGCCACTTCTGGGTCCATTCTCTGTCAGTGCCATGGGTATCCTGTGGCAGCGCAGTCTGCTGGCTGTTGTTCCCCTGCCTGCATGGTGTTCCATGCTGCTGTGAACCTGTGTGTGAGAAGGGTGACACCGGTTACTGTGTCTGTGTGTCCAGCATCTGTGTCTGTATGTTCTACAGTGCGGCCTGTACCCACCATCATCACTAGCCCTCTGCGGTCCACTATCTCTGTCAGCTCCCATGCCAGATGGTCCCTCACTGGTTCCGTTGGCATCGGGCACTGTGGGGGTGGAAAGGACAGGCTGTTGCTGACTGTTGTAGGTGCATGGTTCACTGGCTGTGGCTGTGCCCTGTGCACACATGTGTTCCATGTACCTGGCATGCTGTCCAGCCCATCGGGCTCCCCATCTGTGAGGATGTCACTGATGGTGTCTGTGACCTGCTGCTCAATGGGCGTCAAGGGTGGTTCTGGGGGTGGCGGTCCACTGCCTGTGATGACCTGCGCCTGGCATGCCTGGCTCAGCCGCCACTTCACCTGGGACCGGAGGTCACACCACTTGTGCTTAACAGCCACAAGTGTGCGTGCCTCTGGTCCTGCAACATTGATGGCCGCCTACAGGTCCAGCCATATTCTGGCCTTGGTCTCTAGTGGGGTGCTCAATGCCTGCCACCTGCAGAGCACCTCTTAGTGCTGCCTGACCTCAGTGATGAGGATGGCCACTTGTTGCCTCATGATGTTCAGGGACTGCTGGCACCTCCCACCACCTCCTCTGCCTATGCCGCGTCCACCATCGTTGTAGGTTGTGCACGTTGTGGACTGCCCTGACAGTTCCCCTGTGTGCTGCTTGCACTGTCCATGGGCATGCCTCTTCTGCTCTGTGTGTTTCACTGGAATGTTTCATGTCCACAGTGCCTTTCATGGTGGGGTCAAGGGATGTTCCCACTGTCCTGCACTGGCTCAGGCTTGCCCCTGCACATAGCTGCACCCCTCCTCAGTCTCCACCCTGGCCTCCTTGGGTGTGTCATGCTGTGTCGTGCATGCAGCATTGTTCTGCACCATTGCACGGTACCCAGCTGCGCACCTGCATGTACGTCCATTCTGCGCATACTGCTCCCCCTTAGTGAATAGGCCCCAATATGCAGAAAATATCTCAGCCTGGCATCTGACATATAAATCTGTAATTTTCACCAATACAGATCCATAGAGGACTGTGTATGAGCAGTCCTACACAAAAATGCTATTATTCCATCGAGGCATGACTGGGCAAAACAAGAGACATCGAGAACCAGAGATCACAGTTCAATAGAACTGTGGTGAGCATGGAAATGTCAAGATTGAGAAAATAGTGTGGTTTCTTTAAGATTGCACATAGACAATCTTTTATAGTGCACTAGACATCAGTCACCTCCTGAATACCAAAAAAAAAGCTGACATACTTTTACAGCAGTCTGTTGTGGTTCTCTATAGATGCGCTGTTTTCCTGGACATGCTCTCACCACAGCAGAACTGTCATCATGCATGCATGACAATGTTCAATGATCTTGTGCTGCGCTATTGATGCACTTGGGGGAGAGCTTAGCCATGACTTGACAAGTGAACAGAACTGCATCTCTTTGTAGTAAAGTAAGACTGCCTCTTTACAGTGGAAGATTTTTTATTTTGGGTAGGGGTGTCAGATGTTGCTTATGTATGGATTTCCATATTCGAACGGTAAATTTGTTTATGCGCTTCATAAACTGACAATGTTTACATTTTTTCATCGCACTGCTAAGTACTGAACATCCACATAGTAATATTACGTTGCTGTGAATGATTGCTCATATACAATCCCTTATATGTTAACTGGTGTGAAGATCAGTGTTGCATCACAGTAATATCACAGTAGCAGAATAAGATACAACGAATGAGACATATACTCCAGAAATAAAAATGAGTGTTATTTTACAGTCAGCGTACTAGTCATGTTTCCACTGGCTCTTTCACTTTGTATGGGACAGGAGGTTTTAGCTCATTTCTGTTTTTTCATTTGGCTGAAACTTTGGGCCTGATTTTCACATGTTTGGGAATGACACAGGGGACTTGCATCAAAAGCGTCTGACGCACGTTGTGACTGGTGTCACTACTTATGTCAAATGCAGTCTTCCAGAGCAGCATGCATAAGCACCAGAAACTGCAATGCCAAGCACCTCTTGCTCAAGGACTGCTACAAATAACCCGATGCCCACATGACGCAAAGGGGCTTGCACTGTGGAGGGCTCACAACATTACTTTTTTAGGGGGTGAATTGCAAAGCACAGCCATGTACGCAATCAGTGCGACAACTTAGACCAGTCAATAGTGGCAGTGTGGATGTCAGGAAAATACTGAATACTGTATTTGATATGTGCACCCATCGGGGTGCCTGTGCCATGTAGGATACACCACTGTAGAAGTTCTGAACAATGCGCAACACACATTCCGCAAGTCACCCAGTATAAAACATACCCACCATCCCTGAAGTTCTACAGATACCCAGTTACACAGATGAAGGTACAACAACCCTCACCTGGGTTACTGCCAATAGCCATCCTTCTGGGTTGCTGCCGACTGCCATCCTTCACCCTCAATCTCCTCTGTATACAACCTGTACACTAATTAATTATTTCTGTGGCAGAAGAAAAATTTATGACTATGTATCACTGGTGGGCCACTACGCCCCCCCCCAACAACGACAGGTATCATCACACCACTGCAGCCAAACCATCCCAATCCCAAACATGCTGTCAGCCAGCACAGCACTCCTCTCACCACTACTGTATGCGTATTGCATGCAGTATGCATTCATTCCGAGTCAAGTCGGCAGCAAGCCATGGTGAGAGGAGGGCGGTGCTGGTTGCCAACTTGATTTTACGGGGCGATGTTGGGACGGTGCACAATGGGGGAGGGGAGTCCACTGAAACACCAGGGATACATATCAATACATTTTTCTTCTGTTGAACAAATAGAGTACATGTTTATACAGGGATGATTGCGACGAAGGAGGACTGTAGGCAGCAAAACAAGGGAGGGTTTTGGTACCTACATGGGTGGGACCAGGGATATGAATACCTGCGAAGACTGGGTAGTATTTCTACATTGGGTAAGATCAAGGGAGGGGGCATTGCACAGTGCTTTTAGAATGTTCCATCCTATACCGCACAAACACCCAGACAGGTGCTTGCGTACCATTCATTATTCAATATCTCCCCAACATCCACACTACCACATGCTCGGCCCCTGCTACACCCTTCTGACATCCTGTTTTTTCCAATCCTCCCCCACCATCATGGCCCATCTAGTGTTTTTTTGAATGGGGGGGCACATTCCTGCGCCGAATCCTGTATTTGTGATCAAGACTTTGCCACATCTTGTGGTCAGTGGCATACCCAGGTGTTTGATGTAAGGACATTACACATAGTAAAATCAGACCAAAGATACTTGGTGCCATTGGGCTTTGCTGCAACCCTTAGATGGACACAAGTTGCATCTCTGTAAGTGGGCTTTGAAAATCGGGCCCATTGTCTTTTCCACAGCTGTGATTATTTTATTTTCTATACAGTAAAGTTACTTGACAAATGTATGACAAAGACACCACAGTTTGTGTTTTTTTTCCTTATTATTATTTTACTGTTTTTATTCACTCATTCACATATGTGAGTGGGTAGTGGAGTGTTGCAGGTTCTTCATCTATCCACATAGGTTACTTCCATCACTATTGCTGCATGACCACAATTTCAGCACCTGAAACGGTAGGAGAAACTGTCAACTTTTGTCTTCTCTAAAAGTCTAGTATGTATGTGTACTAAAGCTTGCAGTGATATGTTATAAACTTATCACAGAAAGGTTTACACTGATTTTTTTTTTTTTTTGGCTTACATGTCACAAAAAGGTTTATATTGATTTTTTTGCATACCCCCCAAAAAATCTAATTTGGGGGTATTTCGGCAATAAAACAAAAAGGAAAGTACTTGTCATTCATTGTTTAGCACAGTTAGAAAGATGATTCCATGCTAGACAACTTTGTCACTCATACTATGTTTGTAACATGTATGGTGCAGGAACTATTCGCATTTGTTTATAGCGTGGAATGTGTTTTTAACACTTTTTCCCATCTGGTCTCGAGACATATAAAAACAGTAAAAAAAATATAATTTTGGATTTAAAAAGAAGTTACTTTTGGGTACAAGTACATTACCACAATCCTGGTATATAGTTGTGCTAAATCTGGCATTTATATGATACAAATTTGTCACAAAAATAAGGTTTACATTGAATGTTTTGCATACACAAAAAATCAAATTGTGTAGTATTTTGGCAATAAAAAAAAAGGTAAAGCACTTGTCAATGATTCCTTAGAAAGATAATGTCACGCTGAACAACTTTGCAGCTCGTACTATGTGTGTAACATTTACGGTTCAGGAGATATTAGCATTTGTTTATGGTGTGGTGTGTTTTTTATACACTTTTTCCTGTCTAGCATCGGGGCAGCAAATTGAATATAAATTATAAAAAATATATTTTGGGATTTAAAAAGTTGTTCTTTTTGTGCATAAATACTTTACCACAAGCCTGGTATGTATTTGTGCTAAAACTGGCATTGATATGATACAAATATATCACAAAAATAAGGTTTACATAACATTTTTAAAATAAAAAAAATCTAATTTTGCAGTATTTCAGCAATAAAAAAATAAAGCTCTTGTCATTGATTGCTTAGCACCATTAGAAGGAAAATTTTGTGCTGAACAACTTTGATGCTCATACTGTGTGTGTAACTTTTACGGTTCAGGAGATATTCACATTTGTTTATGGTGTGGTGCATATTTTACACTTTTCCCCATCTAGCCTCATTGCAGCAAGTTGAATAAAAACAATGAAAAGTATATTTGTTGATTTAGAAAAGTTGTTCTTTTTGTGCATTAATACTTTACCACAAGCCTATTAGTGAGCACCGAGTGACCAGCCTGTTGCAGATTTTGATATCCTCCACAAAGAGGCAGACCCTCCTTTCCAGCTCCTCTGCAAAGTCTCTGCATTCCCACTTCAGGGGATCATATTTGGGCGATGATGACGCAGAGTAACCAAGTGAATTCAGTTATTTTCAGGGTAATGCCTGCAACAGACTTTTCTGGTTTATACATTTCTTGGATATGTCTTCCAGTCTTGTTATGGCGGTTCCTTGTTTAACCATTTTCTTGAAATGGCTTTATGATCACCAGTAGCCTCATTCCCAGGTGCTGTTGTGCAAGTTTCCCCTTAAAGTGGGTGGGGAGGTGCAGGAGTAGTGCTAGTTGCAAAGTTGGGGGACCAAGGGTTGGAAGGTGGCTTTGGAGGGAATTGCTTATTTGAGTGCTAAAAAGGCTGGATTTTGGGACAGTCCCAAAAGAGAGGGGTGGGTGTGTGTGTGTGTGTGTGTGCGCGTGTTTTGAGTTCTGGTGACCAGTGTCTCCAGCATTTCGACCACCTTTGTAGTTCATACTCCCTGTTTTGTGGGGCATGCAGAAGTACCTAATGATGGTCTTCCATGTATACTTCTTCTGCCAAGCACAGGAAGATGTTGGTTTGTGTTGCTGGAAGCAAATTGTCTCCCATTAAGGCTCCATGATTGTCTAGCCCAGTTTGGTCTGCCATTTCTGGTAGGTCTGAGTTGTGTCCCCCCCCCCGCACTCCAAGACAATGTCAGTTGACAGGTGGTTGGCCTCTCTATCATACTTCAGGCCCTAACTGGCCCCCAGGTAGTGTTGCACCTATAGGTACCTAAAATGATCCATGGGTCTGAGGGAGTATTGTTGTAGCTGCTGAAAGCTTGTGAAATTACCGCAGCCCACTTCTTTTCCATTGTTGGACTGTATGATCTAAACTGGAAGGGCCAAAATGTGGGGTTGCGAGACATTTCTAGGAACTGAGCTTCTGGTCTTGCCAAGGAGTCATGAGAAAGCTATCCCCAGTTACTTACAGTAGAGGCTATGAACCCACAGGAGGGTCATCGTGTCTCCCCCTGTCTGTGTTTCAGATAGCATGTCCGTGATTGGATGTAGAGCAATGTGGAATTCTGTCTTTTTCCAGTGGCGATCAAAGGCAGGATTTAAACATCTGGGTGCATGATGGAAATCAGTATAGATGGAGGTGTGGGAGCAACAAACCATCCTGAGTTTTAATTTGCTATAGTCCACTCGGGGCCTTTGTCCAGATCATAAAAACCTTGAAAGTTGCCTGTTCCATTTGGTAAATGATTCTTTAGATGGGGTGGTTGAGAGGGTCTGGTTAAGGTAGAGTACTCTTGGAAGGATATTCATCCAAACTTTTTCTGCTGTAGTACTGGGGGTCCATCGCTGAAGGTCTTTTGTGAGTTTGCTGTAATAAGGGTGTGTAATTTAACTGATGGAGCTGTGTGAGATCTGTGGGTTTCAGTACCCCATAGAAAGCGAATGGCAGCCCTGTTCCATTTTAAAGGGGAAGCATTTTCTGGGTGTTTATAGCCCAATTGTAAAACTTCATTTTTTTCTGTGTTTAACTTGTACCCAGCTAGTTATTCTATTGCCTCTAGTTCTGGGAATAATGCCTGGAGAAACGTTTCAGGTGCTGTTTAGGGGGCTCACTACTTTTCCCCTAAGGTCTGGCTAGAACTGTTGGAGAGATCACCTACGCCTGTGTGGCACAGGAGCCCTCGCTTGGCCCTGACCAGTCTCTGGTCTCACCAGACCTATGATCAGCTCCTGTCCTCGGGTGTTTTCCCCTATGCAGAGGGCTCAAGGTGTCACAAACGCACTCAGCCGGTCAGGCCCTCTGCTCCCATAGTGCCAACCTCCGAGCGCCATATTGTGAACAGGTAATGGATAGGGTAACCTTTCTGCCTGCTTGTGGGTCCGAATCACCTTTGGACTCAAGTTCTGGGGGATTCAAACTGTGACCCTTATGCTAGCGTACCCAAATGTACAGGCTTAGGTAATCTGCTCTTTGGGGGATGCCAGATATCTTTCGCCTAAGGGCACCTTACCAGGTATCCAAAATGAACCCTTAAAACTCTGTAAAAGACCTTGGGTATATTCTTACCTTTTCCTGGATTAGTAACACTATCAAGCTTATGAACAGTTTTTTTTTTTTTGTCAGTCTTAACCTCTATAATGCTTACATGCAAAAGAACTTTGAAGACACACCCAGGCAGTCTTTCAAAATAATATTTTACTAAAATGGATAAAAATTTAAATGTAGAACACTATCACAAAGCATACAATCACATAAAGAAAAACAAGGAAAACTATAGAAACTCCTACCAAAGTACATTTAGATCTTTTCTATCTGATGTATTACCTCTAAGTGCCTAGGTTAGAGATCTTGTTAAGAGTCCAAAAAGATGTCACTCAGTTCAAACACAGAATACAGTTTATAATTTCATTTTTATTGCGTTTTCAACATACATACATAGTCGACACTTTCACTGCTTACAATATTCAGGTGTTTCGCACAAACTCTGAAATCTTTCAAAAAAACTCTTTTTATACAATGTAGTTAATAGTAGTGTAATAGGGGATCATGATGATTCAATTTCATAAGTTTGAAAAATGGGTCTAGATGGAACATATACATTGAGTCAGATTTATTCGGAATCATAATTGCCCCAATAAGCTGGACATTAGGTCTCACTCTTGCAGAGGTTACAGATTAATTTAGGGTTAGACTTCCCATCCCAATTAGATAGAGTTGTCTAGGTTCCCTGGTATTTTCCTTACCCTAGGAGGAGGGCTTGAAAGAAAGGATGAGAAAGTAGTTGGAGGAGGGGTTCCCAGCAGCACCGCAACCCAGTCCAGTACCAAGGGGATGTAGGGGTGTATAGGGAAGGGTGTTTATTAAAGGCGGTGAGTGGACATAGTGAGGTTCTAAGGGACAAAGGAGCTATCTTGCAACATGTAATACAACTGCCACCTGGTCCATCAGGCGTTCAATTTATCTCCTTGGTCATTAAGGTTATGGGTTATCTGTTCCATATAGTATATCCGCTTAGTAACATGCCACCAGTCTTGGATAGTTGGACGTTTTGTGGTCAGCCACACCTTGGTTATTGTCTTCTTGGCTGCTGTAAGAAGGAGATGGAGAAGATATCTAGTGGTGGGCTTTCTGAATTCTCTAGGGAGTAGTAACAAAAGGAACATTTTCACTCGTTAGTTGTAGCTGGGGACCAAAGAGTTCTTGTATGTGAGTTTGAAGTGCTATTATAAAGGGTTGAAGCTTGGGACAGGCCCACATGATATGCATGTGGGTGGCTCTGATCTCTCCAGAGTGACACCAGCATGCAGCTGTCTTGTTGGGGGTATAATGACTAGTGATTATAGGAGTTCTGAAATATCTAATAAGGTTTTTCTATGCATAATCATGCCATTGATGAGAGATGGTTACCCTGGAAATATATTGGCATGCTTTATGCCATTTCTCTAAGGTGATAGGGAGGTTAAGCTCCTCCTGCCACTGAAGTCTTATATTGTCTGTAAGGGATGTTTGCTGAGCTTTCTGGGCCTGATAGTACATTGACAGTAAGTGTCTCTGCTCGTGGGAGGTGTTCAGGCATATTTGGAGATTGATCAGGGGGGGAATTGTGTAGGTGTTCAAGCTGGGGCAGGTAGGTTTTCATAGTAGTGACGTAGCTGTAAATATCTGTAAAAATTCCTACGGAGTATGTTGTATTTAGTTTGAATTTCCACAAAGGTCCAAAGGTTCCCCTGCGATAATACCTGTGGAAGGTATCATAGGCCTAATCTTTCCCATATTAAGAAACCATGGTCCATCCTGTTGGGGAGGAACCGACACAGGTTAATTATAGGGCATATAAGGGGGAGATGAGGCTCTAGGTGCTGTGAGCTCCTAATAGCACTCCAGGCATTCAAACAGCGAATTAACCAGGGGTCTGTAAGATGGGGAGGGTGGGGTTCATTGTGTTGTCCGTATATTTCTCCCGAAATAATCCCTGTTATCAATAAGGGACCTCTCTATTTCCACCCACTGTGGGTTAGTTATAGCATTCTGCCCTGCCATCAGATGTGTAAGAACGGCTGCGTTGTAATAAAGTGTCGGTGGCAGTAGCAGTGTCAGTGGCTCAGTAGGTAGCACACTCGCCTCTGAGGCAGGGAGATCAGAGGGCTGTGGGTTCAGTTCCCACATCTGGCACTTGGGTTAATATCCCAGTACTGACACTGTAGTGCAGCATGAGAGGAGTGCTGCACTTCTGAGGTGCCGTCTTTCGGATGAGACGTTAAACCGAGTTCCCATCTGCCTGGATTGGTGGTAGTTTAGGTGGATGTTAAAGATCCCATGGCACTTATCGAACAGAGTAGGAGAATTTCCCTGGTGTCCTGGCCAAATTTCCCTCATTCACTAAAAATACCACCAACAGCTTAATCTGGTTCAAGGTCAGTTGGTATTCATCTGTATCCCCCTTCCCCGGGTCATGCCTGAAAATAGGCAGGATTTGTCTAGTGCACTTACCCGGTCAACAAAAACTAAAATAAAAAAAAAATATGCGGAGATTGGAAACTGAGAGGCCCCCCTTCTGCTTTAGGGAGAGTGAGTACCTTCAGGCGGACCCTAGGTCTCTGCCCTGACCAAATGAATCTAGAGATGGAGCGGTTCCATGCCTGAAATGTTTTCTCAGCTAAGGGAATGGGGACATTCTGAAATGGGTAAAGGGCTCTGGGGAGAATAACCATTCTGACTAGCTCTGTTCGCCTGGAGAGACTTAGTGGAAGGGTGTTCCATGAGGCCAGATCAGTTAAGTTGAGAGGAAAATGGGATATAGTTATTTTTATTATAATCTGTTGGAGATTGGGAAAGTTGAATACCCTGGTATCTCGGCTTAGTCAGAGACCAGTTGCAGGGGAATAGATTTTGTATGTTGGGGGAAGGGGAATAGTGATATGTGAGGGTTTGTCTTGGATAGGTTAAGTTTGTATCCAGATGCCTGTCCAAACTTATCCAGGAGTTGTCTTACTACTGGTAATGACTTTTTGGGGTCCTGGAGGTAAAGTAGCACATCATCTACATACAATGCAATTCGGTGTTCCGTACCTCCCAGGGAGACCCTTGTAATGTTCTATGCATCGCGTATACATTGTACGAGAGGCTCAATGAATATTGCAAATAGGAGTGGGGAGATGGGACAGCCCTGTCTGGTCCCTCGAGCCAACCGTATATATTTGCAGTGGTACCCATCTATCTTCACACACACACACACACACACACACACACCCCTTGGGAGCTGAATATATGTCCTGGATGACCCTAACCAGCATCTGTGGGATCCCTATTTTATATCGAACCTGGTACAAAAATGGCCCGGCCACCATACCAAACGTCCGCGTCGAGACTCACTAGGACTGAGGGAGAGTAGTGGAGTACATCTGATGGGATATGTGGAGGGTACATCTGATATCTGTGGATCGGGTTCTCACGAAACCTGTTTGGTCTCTGTCTGTGAGTTGGGGGAGGTATGTATCCAGGCGATGGGCTAGAATATTCATAAATAGTTTATAATCCGTATTAAGGACTGAAATTGGTCTGTAGAAACTACAGAATTGGGGATTTTCCCGGGTTTAGGGATTACTGAAATGGTCGCATAGGACCATGGGGTGGGGGTTCTCCTAGGATCGACTTGAAAAGCTGAAGAAGTTTATTAAAAGTCTGGGGTCTAGTTACTTTATAAAAATTCTACTCCGTATCCGTCAGGACCTGGGGACATGAGGGTTTTTGCTCTAGCTAAGGATGAGGCCAGTTCAGTTTCTGTCATCAGGGTGGTTAGTTTCCTTTGGGTTCTGGTTAGTTTAGGCATATTAATTGGGTGAAGGTAGTTGGCTATCTGTTGGGAAGTGGGAGGTTGCTCCGGGGTGTACAGGTTGGAATAGTAGGTGGTAAAGGCCTCCATAATTTTGTGTAGTTTGATTAAGGGGTGGGCATGCGTGGAATGATTGACAGTGGTTATAACTGCAGACTTCCTTTTTCTGATCTGATAGGCTAATAGCCTTGTTGCTCTGGGCCTCACCTCATAATATCTTTCTTAGAAATGTTAAAGCTATCTCTGTTTGTTGTAAGGCTAAGCGATCAAGGTCTGACATGGTTTGTTGTAGTTTGGGGGGGGCACGGAGGTGTCCCCCTGCTTATGGGCCATTTGCAAGAAATGCAAAGTGTCTTCTAGTTTGGCCTTCCGTGTCCTTCGCTGCTTGTTTAATTCCACTGTATGCTGAATTATGTGTCCACGGAGGACTGATTTCACTGTGTCCCAGTGTATCGCAGGGGATGTTTTTTCTGGAGGGTTATTTCCTGTAATTTCTATAATTTTATCTACGAGTTATTCTTGGAATTGTTTGGAGCCGAGGTAATATGGGTTGAGTTTCCAGTGGATGTTTTTGGGTTGCAGTCCCATGTCCCAGAGAGTGATGGGGGGGGATGGTCTGAGAGGGCTATATCACCTATCCGGGCATCTTGTAGTATATTTAGGTTCTCAGGTTAGGTATAGGTTTGGTCTATGCGCGAGTAAGTGCGGTGCACTGCGGAATAATGAGAATTTTGTGCTTGGGGGTGTGTGTGATGCCAAACATCGCACCAGCCCACCTCCTGCATGAATTTCTTGAAGAATTTGTGACTTGCTGTTTGTCTAGAGGGGTGTGGGTTGGAGGTGTCCAGCCTGTTGTCTGGAAGGAGATTAAAGTTTCCTGCCAGTAGAGTCCCGATGGTCATCTGCACTGTTCTGTCTAGGAGTGTTTTAAAGGAGAAGACTTTGTATATGTATGATTTGGATATATCTAATATATTTATTATACATTACATCAAGTACTGTACATATGTCAATAAGAGATCAGCCATTTCTTCTGTTACAACACATATCTAGAGTTTGAGGCTCTGACACAAGGTAGTAAAATGTCAAGCAAGCCTCCATTTACATGCAAATGAGTCACTTGTAATACAGCCCCTCCCATTCCTTGATGTCACTGCAGCAACAGTGCAGAACAAAACATAAGGGTATCAATGCTGTCTAGCCTGATTTTAGTTTAAGTTTGCAATGGCTTAAGGCAGTTCTGCCATGCAACTCACACAGGGAGTAGTACTTTTAGCCTTAATACTGTATGTGTAGAGCAAATAATACATCCAATAGTATTTCATTCACAGGAAACAAAAGCTGTTTCTCTGTACTGCTCATTTCTCTCTGTGAGACAGTTGTTACATGTTGTGGAAAGCAGTAGACTGAATCAGTCAATCAGTCACTCTGTATTGAACCAGGTGAGCACCCTTGAGAAGATTCGTTACAAGATGAGCCTGGTCAGTTTACCAAAGGATCACACAAGACTGACTTATACACATCCCCTTTCAGCAGCCTGAAAGTGGAGAGCTAGATAATTTACTTTATAAAGTGTATTATTTTACATTTCAAATGCTCCTTAAATCTGAGTTTCTGACTGGAAATACCAAGACACAGAATGCATATGACATGGGAGGAGTGAGCTAAGCAAATACAGAGCACTACAAACAGAGACTGATTAGTTTCTTTACCTGCAACAGCTGAGGTGTAGCATCTGATTTGTGAGGGACATCCTACTTCAAATGCTGGCATTACAAAGCGGGGGCTGCCACAGCTTATCCTTAGTAGCTTGAAGTGAAGTGCTGTAGCACTCACATCACTGCTAATGATTTATAATGGGAATTGGGGCACTTTTAAAGTCATGGACCTAAGGGTCCATCGCAGTTTCTAAGGAGGTTAGGGGAACTTCTTAAGGGCTACAGAGTAATGGACTCTAGTAGGATTTGAACCAGAATCCCCCCCAGTGCTTGTGCCTGTGCTTTCCTGGTAACTTATTCCTTGTCATAGCTGAATTCTTTCTTGCCTTACAGCAGCCATCCAATCACTGACTGCCTAGTTACAAAGGGAAAGGGGCCTATTTGGAAGATTGTTTCTCACTGCTGGTGTCAATCAAAACAGAGAATGTTAACACACACACACACACACACACACACCATAAAACAACAGCTGCATAACACCACTTAAAACTCTTGTTGTACCCAGAGTCATTTATTGGGTAAACTGTTTTTTGCTAACAGAAACAGTAACACAACACATACAGGCACTTCCTTATATGAATACTGTATATACCTCAAATCAGTGCTGCATCACACTTACATGGTCCTAGTCCCTATTAGACCTGCACTTCAGGATGTGCACAACACTTAAAGGGTTCCTCCATTATTCAAGTGGGGAACCAAACATTGTGGGTTTGGTCTACTGGTGGAACTGCATTTAGTGCAGCACCATTATCTGTTGCTCTGATGACATCATCTTCCAGCAACATTGATGGTAAAATGGAGGACAAACACATTGATAACTTCTGGGGGGCTGTATATTTTTATTTATAATCTAAATTTGGACAGCAATAGGACTGCTGGCAACTGGAGGAGGCACACAATAGTTACACATAAGGAGTTGGGAAAATATGGGTGTGGAACTATGGGAGACTTCCCCTTTAAGCTGAGGGACAGGGAGTCCTGGGGGAATATATACATTCGCCAGGGTAACTTGTCTGGCACCAGTTGTACCTTACGCAACGATCAGTCTACCTTCAGGGTCAGCCCAGCTCAGTCCAGGGGAGATGGGAGTATGAAAATGGTATTATAATTGCCACTCCTCTACGTCTACCGCTATTGCTGGAGGAGTAAACAACCTCACCTTCAATCAACCAAGCTAGTTTAGCATGCTCTACAGAGTTTAAATGGGTTTCTTGTAGGTAAAGTCTAATTTACTTTTCCTCAGGTGTGCTAAAACTCAATCTTTTAATTGGGGAGGTCAGGCCATTTATATTTTGGGATAGAAGTTTAAGATGTGGAGAAGTCATAGGCTTAACAGGGGTAAAGTGCTGCTAGGGGACCCCACCCCGTCCGTTGGTTTCCTACTAACATCTTTACACACAGTTTTCCAGTTTGTTTGCTGTATCGCTGTTGACTTGTATGTTAAGAGAATGAGAAAACGGACATAAGTACAAACATATCACAACATGTAGTTTTAATATACAATTAACTCCAGAAGGTGGTCTGCTGTGGGCCAACTGGGCGCCACCAGCAGAGAAAATGTAACTAGTAAGCTGAAGAGCAGGGTCATTGCTCGACCCTGGAGTAAGGATAAATCCTTACTGGGAGGTAACTTCCTAAGTGGGAGGGACCTCAAGACACGTAGTGTCCAAGTGGGAATAATGGGGGAAGAAGTGAAGTGTAGGACGTCTAGCTGAGAAGCCGAGATCCACAGTGCGAGAGCTGTAATGTGAGGGGATGGATTTAGTTGAGGAGTGCTGATGAGGGCTCCAGCAGAGTATAGGTGGGGAGGGAGAGCAGGACGCCACCCAGCAACCACAGGGATAGAGGGCGGGTGGAGGAGGACCCACCCCGTGCCAGTCTCTGGTAGTATTAGTAGTTCAACAGTGCCATATTTCCTACAAGTACTGTCCAGCAGCACAATGGGGTGCAGGTCGGCAGTCCCCAGGTCATCGGTAGCATGAGGAGAAAGGGGAGGAGAAAACAAGGGTCTGGAGATGGCTTACTGCAACTCCCCAGCCCACCTCCCCCACATCCAGTGTCCAGACCTCTGTAGGTCTATTTTAATGCATGACTGACAGTTATACGTGGATCTTTTCCAAACATTGTTATTCAGGCAAGCATCTATCTACGCTTGTCGGTAAGCACAGGCATTTTACAAGGAATCATCCCTCGGGAAGGTCCAAATAAATTGTCCTGTTGCTTGGTCAGTGCATTAAATCACCCTTCTCTCCCCCCACCCACCCACCAACAGCTCCCAACCCAGTCAGGCCACCATCTGAGTTAATATTAACCGCTAAGTTCTTGCGTGGGGTACAGTGTTCCGATCCCAGGTAGCGAAAGGGGAAAGTCACTGATGCTCACGGCGTGTTAGCAGCCCACACCATCCCTGCCCTGGGCCCCGGGGACAGGACCTGACCCCAAGTCCCATTGTTACCAGAGAGGAGGGTGATGGGCAGTGAGACTGAGACAACTCTACCTTAATCATCTGTCTCCGAACAGCTCTCCCAAATGGGGTTTGAGAGCAAAGTGGGTGATGGTCGAGGTGACATCGCAGCATCTCCACCCATCCTCCCCCGTGGCAAGGCCGCATCGAGCACCCCCTTCCACCCCCGAGCCCCCATGTACCCTCGTAACGGATGCATCACTTCCAATATTACAAACCCCCCTGAAACTGAGGAGTGATAGCGTGTAGTGTGAGGCTCCTATGTCGAGGGAGGGATTCGCTCGGAGCTCAGGGTGTTCAAACTTTCCTCCAAATGGTTCCAACTCCCACATGTAGGCCAAATTAAGGCAGTGATTTCCTCCCCCCCAAGGCCTCAACCCCTGTTTAGAGCAGTGGTCCTTGTGATTCCCCCTTCACAAAAGTGGGAGCAGGGCAGATGTGGGAAACTACAGACCAGTTAGTTTAACCTCAGTGATGGGGAAAATGATGGAATCACTTCTGAAGGAAAGAATTGTTGAGTACCTAGAGGCCAGAGGGGCACAGGACCCAAGGCAGTGTGGATTCACAGCAGGAATGTCATGCCAGATGAATCTAATAGATTTCTTTGACTGGGTGACCAAAGTAGTAGATCAGGGATGGGCTGTGGACATGGCCTACCTAGACTTTAGCAAGGCATCTGACTCAGTCCCACACAAAAGATTAATATACAGGTTAGCAAGCCTGGGAGTGGGTCCCAAGATGATAGCCTGGGTAAAGAATTGGCTGGAGAATAGGACACAGAGGGTAATAGTAAATGGAGTCCACTCTGAAGAAAGGGGGGTTATTAGTGGGGTGCTGCAGGGTTCAGTATTAGGACCAGTCCTCTTCAATGTCTTTGTAAGCGACATTGCAGAGAGACTGGAAGGAAAAGTATGTCTCTCTGCAGATGACACAAAGATCTGCAACAGAGTTGAAGCACAAGGTGGGGTGGAAAGGATGAGAAGGGACTTTGCAAGGTTAGAGGAATGGCCAAATGTATGGCAGCTTAGATTTAATGCTAAGAAGTGCAAGGTAATGCACCTGGGAAACAAAAACCCAGGGAAGAGTACACAACGGGGGTGAGATACTAACAACAAAAATGGAAAGGGACCTGGGGGTAGTCATATCAGATGACTTAAAGGTGGGCAAGCAATGTGAGAGGGCAGTAAGGAGGACTGAGGGATACTGGGATGCATAGGGAGAGGCATCACCAGTAGAAAACGGGAAGTTGTTATCCCTCTTTACAGCTGGTGAGACCCCATCTGGAGTACTGCGTGCAGTTCTGGAGACCCAGTCTCCACAAGGACATAGACAAGATGGAAGCTGTCCATAGGAGGGCAACTAAAATGGTGTAGGGTCTGCACCAGAAGACATATGAAGAGAGACTAAAGGAGCTTAATATGTATAGCCTAGAGGAAAGGAGGAAGAGGGGGGACATGATAGAAACGTTCAAGTACCTCAAGGGAATCAACAAAGTCCAAGAGGGTAGCACCTTTCAAAAAAAGAGGTGTACAAGAACAAGGGGGCAAAATTTGAAGATAGAGGGGGCGGCTCAGAGGTAATGTAAGGAAGTATTTTTTCACAGAGGGGGTTGTGGATGCTTGGAACGGCCTTCTGGAGGAGGTTGTGGAGTCAAAAACAGTGGTTGAATTCAAGCATGCATGGGACAGTCATAAGGCAATTCTAGGGGGTTGGGGTAGAAAGAAGTAGGCTGCCGGTTAACTAGGATCTGCAGCTTATCCGGTAGGTAGGGAAATGGGCAGACTGGGTGGACCAAGTGGTCCTTATCTGCCATCAAATTCTATGTTTCTATGTTTCTATTATGTATTTGTAGTAAATCTGGCATTGACATGACACAAATGTACCACTAAATGAAGGTTTACATTGAATTTTTTAAAAATAAAAGAAAATTCAGATTTTGTAGTATTTCAACAATAAAACAAAAAGTAAAGCACTTGTCTACAGTTGCTTAGCTCAGTTATAATGATAATTTAGTGCTGAACAACTTTGCCGCTTGTACTATATGTGTAACATGGTTCAGGAGATATTCACATTTGTTTATGATGTGGTATGTATTGTATCCTTTTTTCGTCTAGCCACGCAAAAGTAAGTTGAATAAAAACACTTAAAAATTTATTTTTTTATGGAGAAAGTTACGTTTTTTTCTCAAATACTTAACCACAGTCATGGTATGTATGTGTACTGAATTTGGCATTGATGTGATAAACATTTATAATAACAATATAGGTTACATTGAATTTTTTAATGAAAAAATTAGATTTTGAGGTATTTTGGCTATTATAAAAAAATAACTAAAATACTTGTAATTACTTGCATTGCACAGTTAGAAAGATAATTTTGTTCTGAACAACTTTGGCACTCGCACTGTGTGTGTGTGTAGACCTTACGGTTAAGAATATATTAGCGTTTGTTCATTGGATGGTGCATATGGTGAGAATTTTGCTTGGAATGTCCAGGATGCACTGTTATGAGTACGTAGGACACAAGGGGTAGAATACTCTGAGAGCTGCTTAGGAGCCAGTGAGTTAAAAGGGAAAGGGACCCAGGGTCAAGTGATGGGGTATCATGGAGTGATGGGAATGGGGCACAGGCGGGCGGCTTCCCTGGGATGACATTGGGCAACCACGTGCCACAGGCAATAAAAGAAAAGATATGGAAGAGGGAGTATGTCGACATGTTTACACTGGTGGATAAGGAGGCCGTGAAGAAATATGCGATAAGGGAGTTGGTAGGGAGGTCTGAGATGGTGGTGGTGGTGCTAGCTCTGGTAGGTAAGACTACAGAGGACTGAGGATTCAGGGGCAAGACGTTTGACAATTGGTTGGCAGGGTTTACAAATTTCAGCGCCATCTTCTTGCAAAATGCAACCAGAGTTGGCGATCCCGTTGCTGACCTACTCGGCCACTATCAGGGATGCTTACAAAGCAAAAGAGGGCTACGGGTGGTTAGTGTATGACGAGTGGTTTTGTCAGCACATGATGGAGCATGGGGACATACACTGGGATACCACGCATGCAGACCTGTGGATACGTACGCTCATGGGTCAGGGTTCAGGGTCATTCAAAGGGGTGAAAGGGGCTAGTGGCACTGCGGCAAAGACATGTTGTGGCTACAGCAAGGTGACTTATAGTTGGGCTAACTGCAAATTTAAACACATTTGTTCAAAATGCACAGGTCTGCACCCAGTTTCCAGGTGTAGGAGTATGGGGGACAGGACAGGACAGGCTTTCAGCGATACACATGGCAGCCATTTCATGGGAATTCATGGGGGGGTGAGGGGAGAAGTGGGCACAAGGTGAGAGGAGAGGATATGGAGCAGGAGGCTTTCAGGACCAGCACAAGCAACTAAGGAAGGGGGGTTGGGGCAAGAGGGGAGGGCTGGGGATTCCAGCGATCACACATGCCTATTAGGGTTGAAATCCTCTGAGAATGGACAGAGGGTTACCCAGATTTTGTGGTAAGGAGGAAGCTTAGATAGGGTTTCACATCAAGTTTCAATCTGCATTATGTGGAGCCGAGGTTGGCCATGCAGGTGAAGAATTTGGTGTCCACAAAGGGGAAGAAGGGATTGGTAAAAAAGAAGCTAGACAAGGAGCTAGCAGCAGGGAGAGTGGAGGGTCCTTTTGCAACACTGCCATGGGAGGAATTGGGATGTCTCCTTTGGGCCTAGTGCCCAAGAAGAAACCCAGATAGTTCAGGCTTATACACAATGTATCCTACCCCAACAGGGTTCAGTGAATGATGGCATTCCTGAAGAGGACAGGGTGATGTCTTACACCATGCTTAACCAAACCATTGAGCTGATCAGGGCAATGGATAAGGCCTGGTTAGCAATAATGGATATTAAGTCTGCCTTTTGTTTGCTACCAGTGAGGGGGGGGCAGACTGTGACCTATTAGGTTTTCAATTTGAAGGGAAGTATTATTTTGCTTAAGCTACGTCCATGGGCTGCTCAGCGGCATGCGCAGCCATTGAGGTATTCAGCACTTGGCTGCACTGGGTATTCCGGAACAGGTGGGGGTATAAGAGAGTAGTACATTATTTGGATGATTTTTTGTTTTGTTTGTTTTCACTTTATCTTTTTATTGAAATTCAAGTATATGAGAAAGCACACACCTTATACAATAGAAGAGTATCCTCCATGTAAGATATAAAATATCACTTAACAAAACACAGTATTTAGGGTAAACATATTGGAGATGCCTTATATACATGTATTGATAATAAAACACAAACCTAGACAGGATGTAAGTGGAGAGCAGAAGGGTTACAATCAGTAGGGTATTATAGGATCAGAAATAGCAACCATGCAGAAATACATGTTAGGCAGGTATGAAGGCATTCAGTAAATTGCAAAAAGTGATAAATGTGGTAATATGAACAATGTTCAGTAATGGAGAGGTGAAGATAAGAGAAAAGTGTGTAAGGAAAGAAAGAAGAGAGAAAAAAGCAAGGAAAAAGGGAAGGAGAGGGGGAGAAAACAGGGAAGAAGGGGAAAAAAGAGGAGAAATCTGTGCACAAAAGTTTCAAGAAAACCTAATCTGAGAGCAAAATAAGAAGGAGGGCTAAATATCCCTAAGAATTAGGGTCTAGAGAATTAGGTTCATGTACTTGAAGTAATCCTGCCAACATCTGTGATATACAGTGAGTCGGTTATGAGTAACATGAGATAATTGGTCTAGAGAGGCATACTGAGAGAGGTTTTGAATAACATCTGTAAGAGAAGGCACCAGAGTTGATTTCCATTTCATAAGAATCAGACGTTTGACCAGAAGAGAAAGTATGTTTAGCCATCTAAAATGTGCATGTGAGAGGAGAGAGCTATTGGGGATAAGGATGCCTACCAGGAATAGCTTGGGGTCAAAAGGTAGTTTTTGTCCTGTTAATCTGGAGGCAAGTAAACAGACTTTGTGTCAAAGCTTATTAATGGGAGCGCAAGACCACAAGCTATGAAGTAGATCCCTGTTGACCAAATTGCAGCGCCAGCAATTATTATTATTTGATAGGCCTATTCCTTGAAGCACAGAGGGGGTTCTATACCAAAGATGTAGGATTTTAGTTTGTATTAAAGAACTACGGGCATCTTTAAAGGTATTAGGTGCAATACGCCATTAATTACTCCATTGTGCATCTGAAATATTGTAGTTAAGAGGAGTACTCTATTTATTTTTGGCCTATATAGATTGATCAGGTAGATTATCAATAATGTCTTTGTAAATGGAGCTATTTAATTTTTCTGATAAATTAGTACAGTGCGAGATGTATGAGTTTAGAAAAGTATGCCTATACACTAAATTAGAGAGAGAGTTATAAGCTGCCTGAATTTGTAAAAACTTCCAGAAGTCCTGTTTAGGAAGTTTCCATGTGACCTGCAAGTCTGAGAATGATCTAAGAGTGAATGAATTCTAGTCCAAGATATCTCCGAGAAATAAACCGCCTTTGGTTCTCCATGTACGACAGAAAATTGGGTGATCTTCTACAGTGAGCAGTGGATTGCCCCATAAGGGGGCATAAAACCAGGGTGTTGGATTGGATTTCAGGAATTTGTGGGTTAGTTTCCAGTAAAGAACAGAGGATGATATAGTTGGGTGAGATTTTAGTTTAGAGGAAATGGGATTAAAAATGAAGGAAGTGGGAACTCCTCCCAGGCACAATGCGAATTACATTGCAACCCATAGTGGTGAGTGAGGGGAAGGTTTCTGAAGCCATTTAATGGTTTGGGCCATTCGGAAAGCCCAGAGGTAGCCTTTGAACCAGGGGAGTCCGAAATCCCCTTTTTTCCGATGTGATCAAAGTTTGTTGTGGTTAAATCTTGGTGGTTTCCCATCCCAGATTAAGTTACCTATTAATTTATCAATTTTAGCAAAAAAGGAGGATGAAGACTAAAGGAATATTGGCAAAGAGGTAAAGAATCTTGGGAGAAATGGACATCTTAATGGCTGCAATTTCCCCCATCAAAGAGAGATTAAGAAGCTTCCATCTGTCCAGAATTGTTTTGATGTTCTCAAATAAGGGGTTAAAGTTAATGTCCCATATCTGCCCTAAGTTACTAGTAATTTTGATTCCTAGATATGTTATATCCTATGGTGACCAGCGGAATCCAAGAGGTATGTTCATAAAGGCTTTACAGTGGTCGTTAAGGGGCATAGTTTGTGATTTGCCATAATTCAAAGCAAGGCCAGAAATTTTAGTAAAATTATTAAGTAAATCAAGCAACATGGGCCCAGCCTCATTCAGGTTTTTGAGTAAGATTAAGAGGTCATCCACGTAGGAGAGAGAGAAACATATCTTGAATTGCTCACAGGTATGCCCATAATGCCAGAAGATTGACGTAAACAAGCAGTCAGGGGTTCCATGGCTAAAATAAACAGGGAAGGTGACGGGACAGCCTTGTCTAATTCCCCTTGCTAGATGAAAGTAAGAGGAAAGGGCGGAATTAGTAAGTACTTTAGCAACAGGGGAGTTGTATAATAGCTTGATCCAGGAGCAAAAGGTATGAGGAAGACCAAAATAAGAAAAAACTTGATGAAGGTAGTCCCAGTTTAAGGAATCAAAGGCCTTCTCGAAATCAATAGCTATGGCTGCCGCTGGTGTCTTGAGGGGTCTGGCTTTGTGAATTAAATTAAATAAGGAACGTAGGTGATCAGAACCAGATCTATGTTTAATAAAACCAGCTTGCGAACAGTGAGTTAGCTTGGGAATCAAGAATTCAAGTCAAGAAGTTAGTAGTTTAGCAAATATCTTCCCATCTGTGTTTAATAAAGAGATGGGTCTGTAACTTGCGGGTTGAGTAGGGTCTTTTTCTTTCTTAGAGATTAAGGTTATTATTGCTTCGGTGCAAGATGGGGGAAGCTTGCCAGTATTGGAAGCTTCTTGATAAACATTAAGAAGAAGGGGACATAAGGTGTCAGAAAACATTTTATAGAAATCGGCAAGGAATCCGTCACCTCCAAGGGATTTGCTGGATTTCAAAGAAGACAAAGCTTTCTGGATTTCCTGAAGTGAGAAGGGTTCATCTAAAGAATTTATTTCAAGAGTAGAAAGATGAGGAAGATGTAACAATTTAAGGAAATGTTGAATTTGTAAAGTAGATGGAGGATTTGTGTTAGAGTATAGTTTTTGATAAAAGGTTTTCATGATACGGTTTATAGAGGGGTTGTTGGAGTGAATCGTACCCTGTTCATCTTCTAGGCTTGAGATGTGTCTGTCGTTCCATTTGTTGTGCTTTGAGCTGGTAAGATAGGAGTTTCCCATTTTTATCGCCATGTTCCCAAAACTTATATTTAAGTTTAAACAAGGTCAGTTCGGTTTTATGAGAAATTAATTCATTAATTTTAACTCTAAGTTGAAGAACTTCAAGATGAAGTTGAGAATCAGGACGGTGTTTATTAGAAGAAAAGTATAAATTCTCTTTAGCCTTAAGAGATTTTTCCAAGTCAGCCAGCTGTTGACCCCTTACTCTTTTCCTATGTGCAGCATAACTGATAATTGTCCCCTGAATTGTAGCTTTAAGAGCTTCCCATATAAAGGACATTGAAGATTCGGTTGGGTTATTATGAAAGAGGAAGTCCTGAATTTGTGCTTTGATCATGGGTAAGAAATTGGGATCCTTGAGAAAGAGCGGGTCTAGCCGCCAGTAAGAAGATTTAGGTGCTAATGGTCCCCACAAAAGTTGCAATTTGACAGGTAAATGGTCCGAGATTATGCTGGGAGAGATGGATGAATCAATAGTTTTTTCCATTATAACAGGAGAGGCTAACCAGTAGTCAATTCTGCTGTATGTCTTATGTAGAGAGGAGTAAAAAGTAAATTCTCGATCACGGGGGTTTAGGAGGTGTCATACATCAGCTAATCCAACATTTTCATTAGTAACGAGAGGGCTGTAATACTTCTAGGGTGGGCCTCTGTAGTGGGGCTACTTCTGTCAATGCTGGCTTCTAAAGCTAAGTTAAGATCCCCTCCAACAATTACTGGTGTATTATTAGTGTTAAAGGATAGAATCTGTTGAGCTAAATTATTTAAAAACTCCAGGGTAATTGGAGTTGGGTGCATAAACATTAACAAGCAGAAGAGGACCAGAGTTGGTATTCAGTTTGACCATCACCCATCTGCCATCAGTATCAGAAACAGAGTTTAGAAGGGACCATTTGAGACTCTTATGAATAAGAATAGCAACTCCTCTCTTTTTTGAGGTATAGGATGATTCGTAGATGTGACAGACCCAATCTTTAAGTCTATGAACATCCTCTGCTAATAATTTGGTTTCTTGAACGAAAGCAATTTGTGTTTTATGTTTTTTGAGATGTGAAAGAATTTGCTTCGACTTACAAGGAGAATTAAGTCACTTTACATTCCATGTATATAAAAGTATGTCACTCATATTGTTAGTGTTAAAGAAAGGGAATAATCGCTGGAGTGTGAAGGGACAAATAAATGAGGCAGAGGATGATTAGAATACAATATAGAGAGCTTGCGTGTATGCAGAGAGTGGCAGGAACTTTCAAGCCAAAAAAAGTGAGATTTATGATACATGAGTAGCACAGATATCTTATTAAAGTTAGAATAGAGATGGGGAAGGAGAAAAGTCATTAACAACAACAATACTAGCAAGCTAAATAACAAAGAAAACGTTTTATGATTGTGAGGAGATATGAGTCAGCCAACTGGCTAAGAGACTCTCTCACCACACTCTGGGGCGTAGATGTAGGGAGGAGTCTAGGGAGGACCGGTTATAAATATTGGCCCAAACCTAAGTCTGATCCCAGTAATATAATAAAGTAAGTATTCCTGATAAGCTAAACTGAAAGGGAATAATACCAAGAAAGGCAGGGGAGTGTAATAACCTCAGCTTAATTCTAAGCTAACAGGACAAGGTATAAGGATAAAGCTAAACACCAGAACTTATTTATAAACATTAGTAGTAACAGTACAAGATATACCAACTCGAAATAACAGTAAATTAAAGAACTCTATATGAGATGCCAGTACAGCCTAGACATAGAGTAAGGAATTCAGGGAGCCAGGTGGAATGCAAATGAACAAATATAAAAGGAAAAGTAGATCATTACCACATTAGAGTGACTCTGAGTATACTTTGCAGTGCAACAGAGTAAGTACATAATAAATACAATATTGAGGTGGAAAGAAGAAAGGGGAGGTCAATTTAAGTCCTTACGCCCTGGGCCAAATGCAAATCGGGATTATGTGGAGAGGTATAGGCTTCGGTGATAACTGTAGATAGAAGAGATAGTCATAGTAAAGATCAGCTCTGATTACTCGAAAATTGCCTAAATAGGTGTTATATGGGGTGACTAGGTCTAGAAGACTAGGCCCAGTGAGCCCCAAAACAGGAGGGACCACATAGCAGTGGATTTCTATAATATCTGTAGGCTTCGAGTAAAATAAGGAGCATAAGGAAGATGTAGATTGACAATCCTTTGCAACAGTGCACCAAACATAGCCCGCCTCTTTGAGTGCTAATGATAGTTCCATATTGTAAACAGGAGGTAGTAAGAATAATGGAGTGTAGGGAAGGCAAAAGATTAAATGTAGTTGCCAATAATACTTAAGAACCTGTATTCAGGAGAGGGAAGGGGTAAGTTGCCTTGTAATATATAATAATTCACATATGAAAAAAGAAAAGGCAATAATCAGGATGCATACCGATTGAAGATATGCAACTGAACAGCCAAAAGACTATAAACCTGATGCACTGCTAAGCTGGAGAGTAAAAGGGTAGATACAGAAAGCCTGTTTAGTGAGGTAATGTATAAGATCCAACACTAAAATAATGGGTTAGAAAAGTATTGCTGATATACCAAAGTTCCCTTGAAGACTTTTTAAGCTGCTTGTTTAAATGCTGCAACAAAAAGTAAATTAATTGTGCCGTGATGTACAGCCTTTGCTTTCTGCACCCGCTGGGAGCGAAAGCAACCAGGTAGCATAGACTGTAGAATGGGCAGCTAGGCAGAAAAAGTGTACTGGCACTCTCTTTAAGTATCCTGGAAGCAAAACCTACCAAGATATAGCAACTGTGACCATATTACTGACCATATAAGCGCATGACACCTTAGATTTATTAGCAGAATTGTGACTATTAATGTTCTTGCTTTTGGTCTTTGCCCTATGTTTCTTTTTGGGCAGCTCTAAAGATTTGAGGGGGGAACTTGCAACAACTTCTGCCCATGAAGTATTGGCAGAAATACATCCCTGAGGCACAGGGCCCAAATTAGAGGGATGTTCATCTGAAATTTGCTGGGAAAGATCCTCCTGAGAGGAGTGCATGTCATCTTCCAAGAGAGCAAACTTATTGCTCAAGGGAATAGAGGGGTTGATTTGAAGGTGAGAGACTGCAGCTTGGGGTGTTTGGGGTGAAACCTCGCTAGAACAGCATGAAAGTCATGAAGAATAATGCCCCGACAGAAGCTTCTCTTGCAGCCATGTTGATTGCCTTGGAGTCAAATCTGTTGCGGCGTTGCTGCTTGGGGCTGTGAGTTCTGCAACGCTTTCCCCATGTTCCTGTACCTCGTTGTCCACCCTCCGTGTGGATACCAAAGCTGTGTTCGGGTTACCAGTTGCTGCTGAACCTCCCAGGGTAAGATTGCAGAGAGAGACCTCCAGGTAGTTGGCTAAGGCATCAGGGGTTTCAAAATCCTTGAAGGAAGAGCCTGAGAAAAGGCATAGTGTTGCGGGGTAATGTAGAGCAAATGTAATGCTTCTTTGGTGGAGGATTTGTTTACGTGGATTGTAGGCCTTCCTTCTGATGGTTAAATCTTTTGAAAAGTCTCTGTAGATGGAAATATTAAACTCTTGCCACTGAAGTTTCCCCATTTTTCTGACTCATTTCAGTATTAATTCTGTGTGGGAATAGTTCAAGAAGCGAGCAATGATAGGCCTTGGTCGCTGGTCTGATGTTGGCCTGGGACCCAGAGTGAGGTGAGACCGCTCAATGATTAACGTTAGGTCAGGAGGCAGTTTAAGCATTGCAGGCAGCACATGTAATAAAAGTGCAGGAGTGTCTCCTAATTCTACACCTTCAGGGAAGCCAAAAAATCGTAAATTGTTGCAACGATTGCAATTTTCAATATCGACAATTTTGGCTTGTAGGGATTTAATAGTTCGATATTGATTGTGGACAGTAGCCTGGAGGTCATGAATAGTAGTGGTGTTACAGGCCGTTGCTTTCTCATTAAATGCAATTTTCTGGCTAAAAGTTTCAAGAGTGGTCACATTCTGTTGGGTGGAGATTTTTAGATCATTAATCTCAGCCATCAGTTTAGAAAGCATTACTTCCACTCTAGCAAGTGAGCTTTGCTGTACTTGGAGATCTGCCATAATGCTGAAGGATGAGGCCTAGTATGCTGCAGTACAGTGTAGAATAATTGAATATAAGTAGACGATGGATCAAAAATGACTTACAAACTGTGTCAGGCAGTAAGATTACAGGATGGTCACAGGAGTTGGTACCAAAGAAAGGTCTGATGAAGGCTGGATGAGGTTATATTGCAGTCATTCCTGCAGAGATTCTGAACTATGCTGCCATCTTCTGCCTGGTCAGGCCACAACCCCTAGATGATTTTTTTACTGGTGGGTGAGGGGGAAGCTGGGACAGGAAGAATGTTCAGGGAGTTCTAAAGTATGTGCCAGACCCTAGGGATGCCGTTAGTAAGGGACAAGAAGGAGGGGCCAGTGAGGAAACTCGAGTGTTTGGGAATAGAGGTAGATGCAGAGATAGGGGTTTTATGACTCCCAATGGACAAGATCAACAGGCTGAGGGAGTTATTAGGGTTTATAAAGATGAGGAGGAAGGTGCAGCTATCAGTGGTGCAGCAACTGCTCGGACATCTGAATTTTGCATGCAGAACAATGGCCCCAGGTATGGTTTTCACATACAGGCTGGCCAGGGTTACAGGCCAGGCCAGGATCCCTCACCACAGGGTAGATATAACAAAAGGGGTGAGATGGGATCTGCAGGTGTGGGAGCAGTTTTTGGTGGAGTACAATATGGTCACGTTCTGGCAGGAGGAGTGGATGTATAACATTGACCTGGAGCTGTACACTGATGCAGCAGGGGCCCTAGGGATGGGGGCATACTTCAAAGGGGAATGGATAGCCGAAGCATGGCTGAGCAGATGGGGAGCAGGAAGGGATGCTGAAGGACATCACGTTTTTGGAGTTATTTCCAATTTGGGTGGCAGTGATGGTGTGGGGGGAGCAGTTTTGGAATAGGAAAATTACCTTTTGGTGTGATAATGTGGGGGTACTGGAGATCTTGAACTGCCAGTGGGGCTCCACTGATAGGGTGACCAGAGTAGTGCAGCAGCTAATATTGGCAGGGTTATGACTAAATCTGTCTTTTAAAGCCAAACACATTTAGGGCATTTGTAATGAGGTAGTTGACAGCCTCTCCTGCCTTCAGTTACACAGGTTCAGGGAGGTGGCACCTACTGCTGTAACACTGAGGACATTGGTCCAACCAATTTATGGGAAATTGGATGGAGACAGCCAGCATGCTATACTGCAGCTCCTGATCAAGGAACACATTAAGGGCATTCGAGGGAGGGTGGAAAGCATTTCAGGAGTTCCGATGGTGGCCGGGGTTAGATGTAGGTGGTTGGGTCAAAGAACACCAGGTGATAAGGTTCACGGTACTGAAGTGGGAAGAGGGGTTAGCCCACTCCACAATGGGCACTTATTTGGTGGGCACAGGGGTAGTCTGTGAAACCAAAGGATGGGTGCCCCCTCCAGGACACTGGCAGTTAGAGGGATGATGCAGGGGTGGCTAAGAGTAAGAGAGAAGCCCTTGGACAGCAGGCGCCCGATTGAGGGTTGGTTATTGAGGAGGTTATTGGACAGTCTGGGGTGCATTTGCAGCTCAGCATATGAGAAGAGGTTATTCGGGGCATTATTCCTGGTTATGCAGCAAGGGACATTCAGGGTTAATGAGGTGATAACAGGCAGCCAGAGGGATAAGCAGGGGGGGTTGCATTGTGATGAGATACAGTGGAATAAGCTGGGGGCATAATTAATTTGAGAAGGTCAAAAATGGACTGAACATGGTAGGGGCCAAGGTCAGGTTACTCAGCAGTGCCAATAGGGATACATGTGTGGTAGGGGCCTTGGCTGAATATTGGGAGATCAGACCAGCATCAGAGGGCCACTTCTTTGTGCAATGGAATGGAGTGGTAGTGTCGGCATACCAGGTTTCGACAGTGATTAAAAATGGCATGGCATTCATAGGGGAAGATGCCAGGAGATTTTCCTCACACTCATTCAGAATCAAGGCTGCATCAGAGGCAGCCATACTTGATGTCCCAGAGGAGGGCATCAAAGAAATGGGGAGATGGAAGTCAGCCTGTTATAAAAAATATATAAGGGAATAGGTGGCTTATTGTGCTCTGTTCTTTTGTTCTAGGTACAGAGCGCAGAAGGATGGTCTGGATTATAGGGCATTCTTTCATTTTCTGGGCCTAGAGGAGAACAGCAGGTATTCTATGTGGCAGACAGCTACAGAGAACATCGGATTCCACCCAGCTGCATTGGAAAGGTATACGGGGCATGTGATGAGGTCAGCTATTACCACTCTAGGAGGAACAAAAGATCAGAGTCCAAAAACCAGAGTTGTTGATTATACATTTAGGGGGTAATGACTTGGGGAAACAGCCATGAGTTGATTTACTTTTGGAAATACAGAGGGACATAGGGATTGTAAAAACAAGATGGCAAGGGATCACTGTGGCCTGGTCGGAGATTTTCGACAGATGGGTGTGGAAGCAGGCGAGGGAGGCCAAGGGGATTGAATGAGCAAGGAAGAGGCTGAACAGAAGGATGGCAGCATTCATTAAAGCTAGTGGAGGAATGTATATAGTGCATAGTTCCCCTATGGATGCACCCACAGAGGAGACTAAGGAGGCTGAGGACAACTGTCACAAGGGAGGCCCACAGGAAGGAGGCAGAGGACACTACAGGGAAAGGAAGCAGCTCCTTGTGGGGGACTCGATTATTAGGGGGATAGAACTGAGGGGAGCAGGGAAAACTGAAGTAAGGTGCCTGCCTGGTGCCATGGCTTGGAGGGACAGGAAGTGCATCCTCAGGATCACAAGAACAGCAGCACGGGAGTCTGAGCTGGACATCATTGTCCACCTAGGGACAAATTACTTGGCTCATCTTGAGATCAGAGCAGTGCAGGAGGACTTTGTAGAGTTGGGGAGGGCCTAAGACAAGTAGCACACACAGTATCCTTCTCAGAGGTGCTGCCTGTCAATGGCATGGGTGAGGCGAGGGTACTTTGCACCATGCAGTTTAATGAATGGTTGAAAAAATGGCGTGGAGCACAGGGGTTTTGCTTTATTGGGGACTGGGGTTCCACCTGGAGGGACACCAGCCTATACTAGCAGGATGGTCTGCATCTGTCCAGGAAGGAACAAGTCTTTTGAGCAATCGGTTTAAATGCTTAATTGGCAAGCTTTTAAACTAGTCAGGGGAGGCATTGATAAGCAGCAGGAAAATCCCAGCCTCTCCCTACAAAACAGGGTACTAAATGAGAAAAAGACCGGGTAGAAAGGTCAATGGGGATGCTACAACAGAAGGTAAAAGCCATCAAAAATGGAGACAATGAGTACCAATGCCCGTAGTCTGGTAACAAGCTTCCTGAATTAGTGGCCTTGATGGAGGAGGAACATCTGGATATCTGGCAGTCACAGAAACATGGTACACAATAAACCATGACTGGGATGTAAACATACCAGGATACACTATCAACAGGAGGGACAGGGAGGGTAAAAGAGGAGGAGGAATAGCTCTTTACATAAGGGAAGGAATCAAAGCAACAGAACAAAAGGGTAAACAGGGAGGAGAAGAAGCACTGTGGGTCAGTTTGGAGACAGAAAATGGCACCGCAATCCTCACAGGGGTTGTATGCACAGGGGGAGGAAATGGACAAGGAAATGATGGAAAGTATACTTAGAATGGCAGAAAAAGGGGAGATATTGCTGATGGGTGATCTGAATATGCCAGATGTTAACTGGAGTGCAGTAGCAGCAGCCACTTCGAAGAGTGGGGTTGTTTTAGATGCCCTACAGGGGCATGCCTAGACAACTAGTATTGGAACCCACTGAGAGGGAGCAATCTTAGACCTGGTTCTCTCAAATGGAGATGGAGAGAGGATCACAGATGTAGAAGTGGGTAGCCATCTGGGAACTAGACCATCGAACAGTATGGTTCACAATAAACACAGCAATAGAGTCAAGCCATACAGAGGCAAAAGTACTGGACTTTAAGAGGCTGACTTTGCCAAAATGGGTGAGTGCCTAAGGAATGCACTAGCAAATGGGCAGGAAGGAGGGGTGGAAGAACAATAGGGAATAATAAAAACTGCCATCACAGAGGTAACAAGCCTTTGTGTGAAGCAAATAAAACAAAACGATGTAAGAAACCACTATGGTTCTCAAAGGAAGTGGCAGTGAATGTTCAAGAAAAAAAGAAAGCATTCAGGAAGTACAAGGAATCACAGAAGAAGGACAGAGAACTGTATCAGTTAAAGCAAAAGGAAGCTGGGGAGGCAGTCAGAACAGCAATGGCCCAAACCAAGGAAAAGATAGCCAACTCAGTTAAGAAGGGGGGGATAAACCTTTTATAGGTACATCAGGGAGCGAAAGAAGACCAAGGGAAGGATAGTGAGGCTTAATAAAGGGGAGAGGGCATGGGCAGAGGGTGACTGTGAAAAGGCAGAGATACTAAACAAATATTTTTTCTCAGTATTTACAAATGAAGATGGGGAGGTACCTAAAACAAACAATAGAAACACTCTGGATACAGGAGTTTATACCAGCCCATTTACAGAAGAAAGGATTCTGAAAGAACTCTTAAAACTGAAGGTGGACAAAGCAATGGGGCCTGATGGGATTCATCCCAGAATTCTAAAAGAATTAAGGGTAGAACTAGTGACACCACTGACTACCCTCTTTAACAAATCATGGGAGAATGGGGTGGTACCTGAGGACTGGAGGAGGGCAGATGTGATTCCCCTTCACAAAAGTGGGAGCAAGGCAGAAGCAGTAAACTACAAACCTGTTAGTTTAACCTCAGTGATAGGGAAAATGATGGAATCGCTTCTGAAGGAAAGAATTGTCGAGTATCTAGAGGCCAGAGGGGCACAGGACCCAAGGCAGCATGGATAAACAGCGGAAAGGTCGTGCCAGACGAATCTGATAGATTTTCTTTGACTGGGTGACCAAAGTAGTAGATCAGGGAGGGGCTGTGGACATGGCCTACCTAGACTTTAGCAAGGCATTTGACACAGTCCCACACAAAAGATTAATATACAAATTAGCCAGCCTGGGAGTGGGTCCCAAGATGACAGCCTGGGTAAAGAATTGGCTGGAGAATAGGACACAGAGAGTAATAGTAAATGGAGTCCACTCTGAAGAAAGTGGGGTTACTAGTGGGGTACCGCAGGGTTCAGTATTAAGACTGGTCCATTTCAATGTCTTTATAAGCGACATTGCAGAGGGACTGGAAGGAAAAGTATGTCTCTTTGCAGATGACACAAAGACCTGCAACAGAGTTGATGCACAAGATGGGGTGGAAAGGATGAGAAGGGACTTGGCAAGGTTACAGGAATGGTCAAATGTATGGCAGCTTAGATTCAATGCTAAGAAGTGCAAGGTAATGCACCTGGGAAACAAAAACCCAGGGGAAGAGTACACAATGGGGGGCGAGATACTAACAACAACAGAAATGGAAAGGGACCTGGTGATAGTCATATCAAATGACCTAAAGGTGGGAAAGCAATGTGAGAGGGCAGCAAGGAGGGCTGGGGGGATACTGGGATGCATAGGGAGAGGCATCACCAGTAGAAAATAGGAAGTTATTATTCCTCTGTACAGACAGCTGGTGAGACCCCATCTGGAGTACTGCGTGCAGTTCTGGAGACCCAATCTCCGCAAAGACATAGACACGGTGGAATCTGTCCAGAGGAGGGCAACTAAAATGGTGCAGGGTCTGCACCGGAAGACATATGAAGAGAGACTTAAGGAGCTTAATATGTATAGCCTAAAGGAAAGGAGGGAGGGGGGGACATGATAGAAACTTTCAAGTACCTCAAGGGAATCAACAAAGTCCAAGAGGTAGCATCTTTCAAAAAAAGGTGTGCAAGAACAAGGGACACAATTTGAAGATGGGGGGCGGCTCAGAGGTAATTTAGGAAGTATTTTTCACAGAGAGGGTTGTGGATGCATGGAACGGCCTTCCAGAGGAGGTTGTGGAGTCAAAAACAGTGGTGGAATTCAAGCATGCATTGGACAGTCATAAGGCAATTCTAGGGGGTGGGGGTAGGAAGAAGTAGGCTGCTGGTTAACTTGGATCTACAGCTTATCCATTAGGTAGGGACATGGGCAGACTGGGTGGGCCAAGTAGTCCTTATCTGCCATCAAATTCTATGTTTTTATGCCATTGCTTATGACAGCCCAGGGGATTACAGGGAGGATGGGGTACACCTTTCGAAGGTGGGTATTGCCTTGTTTACGAACAGGTTTGAGGAGGCTACTGAGGAATGGGAAGTGACAAGTTGAGGTTTGGGAGGAAGCACACCTTCCTTCACAGAGCTGGAGGTGTGCTAGTGGAAGTAAGGGGAAAGGAGGGGCACACGGATGGGGTGGGCCTAGCGGAAGGCCCAGACTGGGTCAGCACCCAGCTGGGTTGGGCATCTCCTGAAGATATTCCAGCAGGGCGTAGAGGAACAGAGGTGAACATTGGGTGTGACACTCGAGCCCACTACAAGAACAAAGGCTGATGGATCTTGGAAGGCGTTAGGGAGGGCATCAGGTTACACACCCGGGCCCGAGAAGACAACATCAGAGGAAAGGATGTTTGACTGGAGGGGGAAAGTTGGGTTTACAGATGTTATAACATAAATATGTTGGTATATGGTTGTGTAAAGTGAAAACCAATTTTTGGATGTAATGGGTTAGGATTTAGCAGTCTGTCAAGACAGTGGGTGTTCGGCGATTGGCAGGGAAGGAAGCATGGATTGACCACTGGGGGGAAAAGTGGGGCTGCAGCCAATGCCCTTTCACTTGTCTGCTGACATTCTTGAGAATCCCACCTTCCCTCCCTCCCATGTGGGGGGCAGGGGGACTGGGAGGACAGGAAGTGGAGAGGAGTCTGTGGCCAGAATTGGGCAGGGTTGCCAAATGAGGGCAACAGCCTCTGTACAAGCCAGTTGGGCTTTGGGTTGCTGGAAGAGGGAACATTAAATGTGGTGGACATGGTTTGCCAGCAGAGGGCAACTGCATTGGATAAAGTGGGATTGGTTGGGGGGGGAGTAAGAGGGAAAGGGAGAGGCACAAATGATAGGGGGGCCACTAGCAGCAGGCCAGGACTGGGCACCTCCTGAAGATATTCCAGCAGGATGGAGAGGAACAGAGGTAGGCATCGGGTGCGACACTGGACTGACTGGAGGGGTAAAGTTCGGTTTACAGATGTTATAATGTAAATATGTTGGTATATGGTTGCGTAAGGTGAAAACCAGTTTTTGGATGTGATGGATTAGATGCAAAATAAAATTTGCCAGTTGAGCACCCAAATATACAGTGTTTGAGATTCATTCCAGGGTTAGATATCCCATTGACAAGGGGTGTATCTGAAATATCTGAAACAAAGAAAACCATCCCTCTATGTTTTATTTTTTTGTAACCTGCAAAAAGAAAACCATCCCTCACTGATCTGCCCCACCGAACTCCCACTCAGCACTCACCACCCCACACCCCCACACACACACCCTTATTCACCTGAACAGGTCTCAGGGCAAAGATCCACTCTCCGATCGAAGACATGTGTAACACCCCCTTCAGTAGGGTCTTACTAGAATTGCCTCCCGCCAGACCTGGGTCCCTGTGTACCCCGAAGAAGCTCCTGCTAGCCCTTTTTATGCTTGCCAGTTATGGGTGTGGAGGAGTTATGTGAATGTTTGAAGTTGCACCACCCAGTGGTACAGCACAGCCTGCGCAGAGAGAGAGAGCTGTACGAACATACGAACATACGAAATTTGCCAGCAGAATACGGCCTAGAGGTCTATCAAGTCTGCTCGAATGTGAAGCTAGCATCTCTTATTCTGCAGCTGCCCCTTCCTTCCACCCTTCCCCTTCATTAACCCTCCCCCTTGTC
This sequence comes from Neoceratodus forsteri, assembly GCA_016271365.2. Classification (NCBI taxonomy): domain Eukaryota; kingdom Metazoa; phylum Chordata; order Ceratodontiformes; family Ceratodontidae; genus Neoceratodus; species Neoceratodus forsteri. The sequence continues at coordinate 302,661,133 of CM057455.1, read as the reverse complement.
CTGTTCCATCCTCGTTTGAAGCAGTCCACTGTTCTACTGCATACCACTTCTGCAGGTAACACATTCCACCCAGCCACCACCCTCTCTGTAAAAAAGTGTCTCCTCATCTTCCTCCTGAGCCTTCCACTCTCCAGTCTCATATCATGGCCCCTGGTGGCCCTCCCCTCCCTTACTTTGAACAGCCCCTCTGTACCCATCTTGTTTATTCCTTTCATGTATTTAAAGGTTTGTCATGTCACCCCTGTCTTTCCTCTCCTCCAGTGAGTACATGTTCAACTCCTTCAACCTCCTCTCGTATGATAAGTCCCCCAGCCCCTTGATCATCTTTGTCACCCTGTGCTGCACTCCCTCCAGTAACTTAATGTCCCTCTTCAGATATGGACGCCAGTACTGCACGCAGTACTCCAGGTGTGGTCTAACTAATGACCTATACAGTGGCAGAATCACCTCCTCCCTCCTCGAGGACATACCCCTTGCAATACAACCCAGCATTTAGTTGGCCTTTGCAGTTGCCTTCCTACATTGTGCTGAGTTGTTCATTGACCCTGTAATGAGCACACCCAGATCCTTCTCCTCCTCTGTCTGGGCTAGCTGCACTCCCCCTAGCTGGTAACTCCTCCTTGGATTCTTCATCCCAAAATGCAGCACCTTGCACTTTTTGGCATTAAAGCCCAGTTGCCAGGTGTCTGACCAGGTTTCAAGCTTTTCCAGATCATCCTGCAACCCCTGCTGTGAATAGAGGTACAGCTCAGTGTGCGAAAGGTTGAGCTGAGTTCTGCTTGAATGTGCAAGCTGGTGTTCCGCTTGCTTAGCCAGGTGAGTGCTGCGATATCCACCTATCTTTGCATTTGCAGCTGGTACAAGTGCCTTTGTGTGCCGACTCCTGGGATCCCAGAACCACGCATGGGGATTGGACACACACACTCTCAGTGAAAGATAAATGTTCATGTTACCACTGTTGCTTTAAGACTGTACAGTGAATGTGTTTCTCCCTGCTGTAGAAGGACTTAGTGCTACGGCTCTAGCGACAGGCAGACCAGGACTTTCACAAAGCCCATTCAGTAATCGGATAACAATATAAAGGAGCAGCTTTTGAACTGTGGGACAGTGTTTGTCAAAACTGCATAGTTTGCCTGCAGTAAGACTTCCAACCTGTAAATAAGAATAAAGTGTTTACAATGGATGGTATCTTTGCAATCCCTAACCCTGTTTCGCCCAATCAGGAACAGAGGAGCTCCATAGACTGCAGCTATGGCTCCTGGGTAGGGTAACTCAACAGTGTTCTTGGCACCTTCACTGTTAACTAACTGAATGTCAAATGGGCCTAATGTATATTATAACATGGGTTCCTAAAATACTGCCTTCTGATTGGTCCACACAGGTCACCTGACCGTGGATTAATGTCTGATATACCCACAGTTGCATGGTCACGTGGCTTTATTTCACTGTTTTTTTAGGTAAAACTTAAACAGAACATTGCCCATGTTATAAGAGGATTAACCCACTCCAGGGTATGGGTTTATTGAGCATTAATCCACGCCTCAGTGGTTGAAATCACTCGGTGAGCCCCCCCCCCCCGGCATGGATTAATGCTCAATAAACCCATACCCTGTCGTGGGTTAACCCCTCTTTAATTTTCCTGATGGAGAGTCATGATGAAAAATGGAAGCTGCGGCTGTACTCACAAACAATAAAGTACAACAAAGATGATATGTGGAATGAAGGGGAGAGACTATGAGAGCAGGCTGAGAGACCTGAATATGTACACTCTGGAGGATAGAAGGGATGGGGGGACATGATAGAGACATTCAAGTATCTGAGGGGAATCAATAAGGATGGGGCAGATGGGGTCTTTAAACTAAGGAGGGGGAGGGACACCTAGGGGCACGGGCTAAGAATAGAGGGGGGAAGATTTAGGAGGGAAATGAGGAGACAAGACACTATTTCACAGAGAGGGTGGTAGCAAAATGGAATGCACTACCAGAATGGGTGTTATCATGTAAATCTGTGAACATCTTCAGAAGGGCATGTGACAGGGAACAGGGGAGTGTGAGGGTGGGGAAGGTGGGGGTGGCAGTGAGATGACAAAAGGGAGGGGGGTGGGGCAGCTGCAAACTAGGGGTGCTAGCTGCACACTCGAGCAGACTTAGATAGACCAGATGGCCTGTTTCTGCTGGCACATTTGTATGCTCATATGTTCGTATGTTCATAAACACTGAGAGAGAATGCAACTTGCTGGGCAGTTCTGGCTGAGGCTCTTTGAGTGAGGAGGGGAGTGCTGGAGAGTGAGAAAAATAGTTTGGAAGTGGCCTAAGGCTTTCATAGCCACCTGTGGGGACTTGCCTGTTTTCCCTTCAGTGAGAGAACTGCATTTCAAGTGTGCAGAATGTTGAGTGAGAGAGTTACTGTGGCACCTGAGAAATTTCCTTCAGAAGTTCTGTTGACTGTTCCATTAGCTAACAAGAGACTGACTGTTGCGTGAGCCCTGAATCTGGATCGGGAGAAGCCAGTTGAGTTCTCATTGCCTGGGGAGCCAGAGTGTGTCAAGACTTGAAGTCAGGAAGTGAAAAAGTATCCAAGAGACTGTTTACCCCATCAGTCTGGGGGTGATCCAGGGCTGCTGCCAAGGTGCCTGAGTCTGCTGCCAGTGAAAAGTGAGAACCAGTGCAAATCTGAGGCCTAGAAGATTTTCATATCAGTAAGGATGGTCTGGGGAGTCAGCCAGGTAGTGCTAATGCTGACCATTACCCATTGCCTCTCCCTGAGGCATGTGGCCCTGGTCTCTATACTGGCCTGATCCAGTGTCCTTCCATCCACCCTGAAGGTGACAAGCTACTAGAGCCTACGCCATCTGTGAAGGTGACAAGCTGCCAGATATCTTCTACTGCAAGGAAGCTGCCATCAGTGGTACAGCCAGGATCCCAGTCTATCAATTGCACCTGCTACTGTTTTCAGACCCTGTGAACCTGAACTTCAGAACCGTAAACACAGGGCCTGCCCTGTCTGCAGAATGTGTACAAAGTTTGTCAGCCAGTTCCGTAAACCTCAAAAAAGTGCACCAATGCCAGCTAACCTGTGGAAATGTACAGGCCTGCAAATTTTCCTGGGTACCCAGTCAGAAAATCAGGGACTCTGGTACCAGTAGGGAGGTGGGCCCATTTAATGTGGTGTTACTTTTGGAGGGTGGGCACTGCATTTATGTTGTTGTTATACTGCAGCCTGTTCCATCAAATATTTTAAATTGCCTTTTATTTTCTTGCATCCCAGTTCCCCCTTTCCCTATTAATAAATCTGTTACCGTTGTTGAAAACCGTCCATGAGTGTATTATAAGTGATGGTCATTATTTGCATGCATAGCAAAGTATTGCAACAATTTGTGGTATTTCATGTGTGGGGTGACTGGAAGGGGAGGTGGGTAGGTACAGCATCCCATGGGGTTGTACAGTATCACTCAAACATCTGGCCCACTATAATTTACTCTGGGTGGAGGCACCACATTATTTATCTTATATCTGGGAAAGAACCCCCCTTTTCCACCAAAAACAAAGCCCAGGCTTCCTAGTCTTAGTGAGCCCACAAGGCAGGAGTAGTAGCCCGCAGCTACATAGCACCTGGGTTACACAAGTCTTGCTGCTGGAACCGCCGACTGCAATATGAGAAAAGTAAGTGTGGTTCAATGTATTTCAATGGGGTAACATAGACACATAGAATTTGATGGCAGATAAGGACCGCTTGGCCCACCTAGTCTTCCCATTTTCCTACCTAATGGATAAGCCGCAGATCCTGGTAAACCAACAGCCAACTTCCTCCTACCCCCCACTAGAATTGCCTTATGTCTGTCCCATGCATTCTTGAATTCCCCCACTGTTTTTGACTCCACAGCCTCCTCAGGAAGGCTATTCCATGCATCCACAACCCTTTCCATGAAAAAATACTTCCTCACATTACCTCTGAGCTGTCCCCCCTCTATCTTCAAATTGTGTCCCCTTGTTCTTGCACATCTCTTTTTCTGAAAGATGCTACCCTCTTGGACTTTGTTGATTTCCTTGAGGTACTTGAAAATTTCTATCATGTCCCCCCTCTCCCTCCTTTCCCTCAAGGGTATACATATTAAGCTCCTTTAGTCTCTCTTCATACGTCTTCTGGTGCAGACCCTGCACCATTTTGGTTACCCTCCTCTGGACAGTCTCTACCCTGTCTATGTCTTTGCGGAGATGGGGTCTCCACAACTGCAAGCAGTACTCCAGATGGGGTCTCACTAACTGTCTGTACAGAAGAATAACAACTTCCTGTTTTCTACTGGTGATGCCTCTCCCTATGCATCCCAATATCCCCCAGCGCTCCTTACTGCCTTCTTACATTTCTTGCCCACCTTTAGGTCATCTGATATAACTACCCCCAGGTCCCTTTCCATTTTTGTTGTTGTCAGTATCTCACCCCAATTGTGTACTCTTCCCCTGGGTTTTTGTTTCCCATGTGCATTACTTTGCACTTCTTTGAGTTGAATCTAAGCTGCCATACATTTGACCATTCCTCCAACCTTGTCAAGTCCCTTCTCATCCTTTCCACCCCACCTTGTGTATCATCCCTATTGCAGATCTTTGTGTCGTCTGCAGAGACATACTTTTCCTTCCAGTCCCTCTGCAATGTCACTTATAAAGACATTAAAAAGGACCAGACCCAGTACTGAACCCTGCGGTACCCCACTAGTAACCCCCACTTTCTTCACTGTGGACTCAGTTTACTATTATCCTCTGCGTCCTGTTGTCCAGGGGTTTTGAACTTTGATGTATAAGTTTGTCATTTTTGCATATTTTGGCCCCAGATTTTCTATGTGGCCTTTTTGGGACCACAACTCATGCCCAGTGATGGTGGAATTATGCAAATCAGGCCAAAAAGTAGATTTTGTGATCACATTGCAGAATCACCTTTAGAGCGGGATTTGAACATTTTGACCACCCTTGTTCGTGAGGTATGGTCATGAAGGCTGTGTTGAAAATTTAGGGCCAAAATGTGTAAAAATGGCAAAGTTATGTGTATACATTGAAATTTTTCTGCACTCGCTTGCAACTTTGGTAATTAAATATTTTGACCCTAAATTTTCAACATAGACATTTTTTCACACCACTTTATGAACATGACAGCTGTCATTGTTCAAATCCTTGCCAAAATTTGTTTTTGTACCTGTGGTGCAGAATGAGGTTTCGGTGGCATGGAATAACGATAAGAGAACTGGCAAAAATTGAAGTTCATATAAAGGCAAGAAAAAGATTGACCACAAGACATCCAAAATCAGTGAGTGCAAGTGCATTGGCTATGCTTCAATATGTGGGTCTTTAGCTCCTTCTAAAAGCCTTCAAGGGAGGAACAGTTTTGAAACTCCAGTGGGAGGGGGTTCCACAGTGATAGGGCAGAAGTGCCAAAGGACCTCTAATCTGAACCTGATTTAAGCCTGGGCATAATTAGTGGAGTGCGAGTCATGGACTTTAACACCCACCTAAGGGGTTTAGGCACAAGAACTCCTATAGATTTTGACCATATTGAAAATAAGTCTGGTTTTGAACCAAATGGCACAGTTTCAGACAGTTATGATCTGAGATATGTTCCCCCAACCACTAGCCTACTGCAGACCAGCTTCGCCCAAGGGCTGCTTAGATATATATAGAAGCCTACACTCCCTGGTGGGTTTCACAACTGAAGAAGGTGGCAGTATGACACAAAGTGTTTTGCTAACGGTGGGGAGGCTCCCAACAAGTATATCATCTTCCAAACCCCTAGACACAGGAGTCACCCATAGGTCATGGCCCAACAGTTCCAAGCCCCATCAGAAGCACAGAGGCAGATCTGATCTGCAGGTCGAAGTGGGATGGCAAATCTATGGAATGACCTGTTACCAGCCTTGTCCTTGTCAGACTACTAGGTGCAGAAGCATATCAGCAAGTGACACAGTTGGTTCAGAGGACAGACACAGAACCTGATCCCCCAGAAAAATTCCAGCATTGCCAGTCCCTAGTTTTGAGACATGAGCCACATAAAAAATTCTCCATGGTCTCAGACTAAATGTACATGTATGCAGTTTGTGTGTTAAAGCTCATGGTGGATTTCTATTCAGAGGAGGAAGAAAATAACATTACTATAAAAAACATTCTCATTTTTAAGTTTGTGCGTTTGCGTCAAGCTTCTTGCAATGAGTGACTTTTAAGGGGTGTGACACTGTCTATCCAATGGGGTGCTCTGCAAGGGGCTCGACAGTATCACACCAATCATCAGCCAGGCTGATCGTAACACTGTTTTGCCTGAAGTGGTCTGCACTTGAAAAGAAAAAGCTGCACCAATCATGTGGCAGCTTTTTCTTTTCATCTACAGGTCACTGTGCAGCAAACAGCTGTTTGCATCCCGATCAGCCTGGCTGGCGTCTCCCTCGCCACCTCTTGCGTCCCTCTCCAGCCCTTGCCCTGGCTGACATATTAAGCCCTGTAGGGCATAAATAAATTTACAATAGTGCTGCCGGAGCGGTGATTCTGGAAGGTGAGAGGAGGCGCTTTCCTCCCCTGCCTCCTCCACTTCCCGCTGATTTCTTTTGTTCCTCTTCTCCCACCCATGTGGAGTAGGCCACAGCCTAAGCTCCATACGGGCTGGGAGTTTACAGTGCCTGAAGGCACTTTCACTAAAGCATGATCGCGCTAGCTGATTCCCCCACCTGCTGACATCAGGGTGCTCAATCCCAGTGTCAGCATGTATCCCCCCCATTAATGTGACACACTGGGAGCCCACCCCAGTGTGCCAAAAAACTACCTCTTTGATGTTCCGACACCAGGATGCCCACTCCCAGTGTTGGATGCACCATCCCCCTCCCTACATGCCCCTATGTTCTCAGCCGACCTCGGGGTGTCCAGTTCCCAGGTCAGCATTGATCCTCCCCCCAGTAGTCTGGCACACTGGAAGCCCACCCCAGTGTGCTGAAATCTGTTTTATTAATATTTCACCTGTAAAAAAGAAAACAGTCCCACAAGGTCTTTTTTTTTTAAACCTAAAAAAAGAAGAAAATGATCCCTTGTCATTCCCAACCCGCAACCTCCCTCTGCGCACCTCACCTCCCCCCCCATCACCCATACTTACCTCCAGAGGTCAGGAGCAGCGATCTTCTGTGGACCAGGAGCATGTCTACACTCTTCAAAGACCCATTGGGAACTGATGAAATGACTGTAAGCCCTATAATGGCAGTCAATTGGAGGGGGGGGGGGTCCAACTTAGGTTGATATCTCAGTCAATTCTTTGAATTTTGGTCCCAAATTTTCAACATGGGGTTCTTGGGACCCCACCTCATAAACACTGTCACTGTCATTTCATTTCTCCATCCTAAAAGGTGATTTTGCTGTCACTGTACGGAATCAGCTTTTGGGACCAAATAACGAAATGACAGTGCCACTGTTCATGAGGTGGGGTCCCAAAAAGCCCTTGTTACAAATCTGGTGAAAAAAATCTGAACAATGACTATGTTACGAGCATCTGTAATGCAGTTTCTATGCACGCTCGTAACTTCATCAATTTTTAATATTTTCACTCCACATTTCCAACATTGCCATTTTGTCACACCCCCTTATGAGCAGTAGAGCTGTAATTTTTTTGCATCCTTCCCAAAATGTGTTTTTGCATCTGTGGTGCAGAATGGCATGGTCGCTGTGTGAAATCAACTTTCAGGACAGATTAATGAAATCCCAGTGCCACTGTTCATGAGGGAAGGTCCCAAAAAGGCCATGTTGAAAATTTCTTGGAAACATTCCAAAAAATGACTGTGTTATGAGCATGTGTTGCATAGTTTCTACGCACACTCGTAACCGCCACTTTTTCATATTTTCACTCCAGATTTTCAACATTGCCATTTCTTTACACCTCCTCATGAACAGTACAGCTGCCATTTTTCACATCCTGCCAAAAATGTGTTTTCACACCTGTGGCACTGAATGGCACACTCGCTGTGCAAAATCACCTTTAAGGATTGAGTAACGAAATGATACTGCCACTGTTCATGAGGTGGGGTCCCATAAAGCTCATGCTGAAAATTTGGAGGAAAAATACCAACAAACCCTTGGGGTGTTAGGGGTTTCCAACCATAATGCCCATCCTGTACAGACTGACAGGCATCGTGGGTATCACTTGGGGTCATCATCCATAATGTTCACCCCATTCCACCCCCACCCTCACCCCTACCCTGCAGCCACTGACAGGCATCGAGGTATGCCTTGGGGTCTTCGGCCCTAATAATCAACCCATTCTCCTATACTGCACCCATCTCAGCTTATTTCCTTATGGAACGGGGTGAGCGTAAGGGCAGAAGACCTCAAGGCACACTGCGACACCTGTCGGTGTCTGCAGGGTGGGGTGAGGTGGAATGGCATAAGTGTTATGGCTGACAACCCAAAGGCATAGCCCCAACACCTGTCAGTTTCTGCAGGGTTGGGGTGGCATTACTTCAAACTTCACTGCCATTCGTATTATGTATCTCTCTAACTCTGGCAGTACCAATGCCAATACCAGCAAGCAAACATTCGGCATTGACAAATGCTTGTTTTTCTAATAAAGTGAACCAGTGCTGGAAGAGCATAAGAAATGCAAGGCAGAGAAATATACACAGAACAATATGGGAGGCATACAACAGCAATATCAACAGTAAACATTCAGCAATGACAAATGCTTGTTTAACATAAGCAAAACTGACAACAGCACTGACTTTGGACACCAAACTACATTGTTAGTAATTGTTGCACCAACTTTTAAACAAAGTCTTTACTGCCTGGATGGAACACCCCAAACTGGCGAACAAGCTGCAGTCTCCTCATCAGATTTACAGCACCCAAAGCAAGTTTTCTAACTCTACTCCCTCTCACAGAGCTTCATCCTTCTTACTTTTGGAAATTCAGGGACCTTCAGATCCTTCTCCCTGCCATTCACCTTCTTCAGGTACTGACAGATGATGCCTGCCTCCTCCTCAGAGCTGAGAGCATCCAGCAGGGTGGACTCGAGTTGGGTTTAAACTGGCACCAGGGTCGAAAGACTGCACGCCATTGCCATGTTCACCATTCAACGACTGGGACAAGCGGCGGTTGTTTAGTGGCAGCCACATCCATGTGATCAGATTCATCACCGTGTTCGTCACAACAAAGACAGCCCCGGAGACTGAGATTAAAAGCAACTAGGCAAAATATTTGTATTATTCGATTCATTTAAAAGCAACCCACATGTATTTGAATATGCTTTCATCAAACAGCGCTGTGTTTTATGCCACAGTTCATTAATTCACAGGAAGAGCAGATTCAACAGGGAGATGGGTGCCCATTGAGAGCACCCCCTTCCATCATTTAAAAATATTTTACAAATAGTTTTTTTTTTTTTTTTTAAATATATGAGGGGATTGGGTGTTGTAAAATACTGTGCAAATCAGTCTTCTTAATTCAGCACATAGTACGCACTTTGTCAGCCTCATACAATTTACGACTTAAACATTTGTACTTCTGTTATGTTTTTGGCTTTCATTAAAAAGAAAAAGAATAAACAGAAACATCTTCTGGTTCGGTATTTGTTTTAAATTCTGATGCTTTTATCATTGTGAAGCATTGATCTTTTTCAATAAGAGTTATGGATTTATCCTTGTTTTTATTCAGTCAGGAGACAAACACAGGCTCCCAACATCGAAAACCGCTCAGCTGTTTGCTGACTGGCTTCATGCAAACCAAAGGACTGAAGCCTTGTCTGATTGGAGCAGCTGGGTCCTTTGAAGTACAAGACGTTTCTGCCTACCAAACAGCAAGTGGTGTCACAACCACAGTGTGTGGTCATTGCTCTAGACTGCCAAGCCCCTACTATTTTGAACTGCAATTGGCTTGGCAGTGACACCCCCACCTCCGAAATCCCCTTTCAGTGAAAGCAAAATGTTTGGTGTGCAGGTGCAGCAGTCATAAAAAAAGGCAGGCTTGCCTTATAGCCTAGGCAGTGTGTAATGTTTCTCTTCTTAGTGTTTTTTTTCTGTTTTTCTGTGGTTTGCTACTTTACTTCTTTAGAACAGTGAGGTTGGTGTTACTGAATTATTTTTGTCACTATAGTCTATATTGATTTCGTTTCTGTTGTATGACAGAAGTTAGCTTTAGTTTGTGTACCTATAGCATCTTACATGTGTCCCCAAGTCCGACCCTTAGTCCGAAATCCCTGTTATGAACTGTTTTTCTTAAAGTAGCAGTATTTGTTAGTCACCATATACTCTTTTCTTAGCAGTAACATTTTTCTGGCAAAAATATCCAGATACCCATTTTCTTTTTGTTTTCTTTTATTCCAGAACCAAGATACAGGATTTTCAACTTTTTAAAATTTCTTACTTCTGTGCCATGGCTGCCATGAAAAAATGTAAACGTCTCGGTACTGTGATGTGCTGCTTGCCATCCACAACATGTGGCAGCAGCATCCTAATGCGGCCACATTGCATGACTCTAGCATGTACATCCAACGGGTAACCTCAGCGGGAGATAAAAATGGTGAGTGGTGGCCATCTTTAATGAGGTAAGTCATTAATTACAAGCTTAGCTAGAAAAGCAGTTATAAAAATATCTGCGAAAACTAAAAATATATGGAGGATAAATCTAAGGATGTCAGAAATGAAACATTTTTGCCAAAAACTATATTATTAAATTTTTTGCCGACTAACAAATACTGCTTCTTTTAAAAAAAAAAAAAAAAAAAAGAAAAAAGAAAAACAGTATTTCTGGTGTTATTGTTTTTGTGTACATACTGTCTGTGCAAAGTGTTGTGTAGTCTTGCGAGGGTCCCCCTTGTCCCTTAAATAGTTCCTGTTGTGCATTTGTGACAGGGTTGAATAAGACCCTGTCTCAGTTGTTATAGAGAGTTTGAATGCAGAGATATGTTCTGGTCTTTCCTTTCCTGTCTCTTGTCTGTCTGTTTGCACAACCAAATTTTCCTGTGAGACCTAGGATTTGATCACCCCGACAGTCTAGCAATTCTTTGCCTCTCACTGTCTCTCAACCTTCCCTTGCTGTTTGTCTTTTCCTCCCTTGCATATCTGCTGGTATAAAAATATATTCAAATCATTATGTGGAAATGTAACTGATATTGGGATCCCTTTGTTTAGAAATTATGTAGTGTTACTGTTGAAATGTGTATAATTATAGTTTAAGATGATTGCAAAAAGCTTTTGGAAACTTAAGAGGTTAACCTGAAATGCAATTTTTAGCATTTTGCAGAAGATGTGGAAAAGGGGCCTTAGTTCTGGGACATTGTGTTCCTGCCTGCACCTGCCTGACATACAGTATACAAGAACATTTTAGAAAAAAACGGGATGCTTGTTAGAAAGGGGTGTTGCATAGATTTATAAGACAGAGCTGCACTTGCTTGCAAGGGAGACACAGAGACTGAAGAAAAACTCTGATGGATCTTCTCTATTTATTCTGCCTTTGTAAATAGTTATACGGAACAAGTTTTTTTTTATGTTACTGCTAGTACAAATAAATACTTTTTGCGAATTCTACAACTGCTCCTGGTTTTCCTATGCTTCCTGACCTGTGCCTTGATGACAGATGGTGTCAGCCTAAGTGGGATTTACACCGTGCATACTCTAAGCCAGGAGTTTTGTGCGTGGGTACTGGACCTAGTACCAGGGAAGCACAGAGAAAGGTAAGGATTCTCAGCAGCAAGTCCAGGAGTGGCTACCAGGAGAATGGCAGCCAAACTAGCAGAGACAGCAATCCAAGATGAGATTGTACAGCTGGCACAAGTTATGGAAAAAGAACAGTCAGTGACAGAACCTGAAAGCCTGATGAACTTTTTCAAATGGTGGGCTGTACAACAAAAAGAGACAGAGAAGCAGAAAGAAAAAGAAATTCAACATTTAGAAGCACAGAGGAGAGAAGAGATGCAGCAACAGGAGTAGCAAAGGAGAGAAGAGAAGCAGCAGATGAGAGAAGAGATGTAGCAACAGGAGCAATGATGGCTGGATGCCTTGCAGGCTATCAAAGGCAGGGGATCTGGCACAGATCCAGATGAGCAACAAAACACAAGCAACATGAAAGCCATTAAATTTACAAAGCTGTGTCCCTCAGATGATATCGAGGCATACCTGACAACTTTTGAAAGAGTTGCTACAGCCTGCCAATGGCCAAAGCAGCAATGGACAATCAGACTGGTACCCTACCTGACAGGGAAAGCCCAACTTGCCTACAGCAATATGGACTCTGCACAGTCAGAAAATCATGACCTGGTGAAAAGCAAAATCCTGAAAAGGTATGACATCTCAAGAAAGACCTACAGGCAGAGATTTCAATCTTTGAAGTACAGTTCAGTTGACAATCCTTGGGAAGCCTTCACCCTACTCAGAGAACTCCTGATAAAATGGCTCCAACCAGAGGGCAAAACAGTCCCACAGATCATTGACACATTTACAATGGAGCAATTCATCAACATCCTGCCTACAGATGTGCAGCTTTGGGTAAAGGAACACCGACCAGAAAGTGGGGAAAAGGCTTTTTCTTTGGCCGAGGACTACCTAATGGCCAGACACCACAGCAATGAGGTAACTACCAAGCACCGGTAAGACAGTCTTTTTTCCCATTTAAACTCCAAGTCTGATAAGAACTCTGGTGGGGTAACAAATCTGTGCCAAAAGATGTTATTTGCTATTACTGTAATAAGTCAGGTCATATTGCAAGAAATTGTCATAAGAAGAATGGCATTGGAGCAGATTTGTCCTTGGCAAACTGGGGCATGTACTTAACAAATGTGAAGGTGGGGGATAAGACTGTAAAGGGACTCATTGATTCGGGAAGCAGACAGACCCTAGTGCATGTTGAAGTGCTGGGAAAACACTGTGCAAAAGGACCAGGTACTGGTGTCATCTGCATCCACGGGGACACTCGGTACTATCCCACCACTCAAGTGACTCTGACCATTAAGGGTGTGTCGCACCAAATGAAAGCGGGGATAGTACCAAAGTTACCTGTACCCGTGATTATTGGAAATGGCTGTCCAGGATTTATTGAGTTAATCTCAGAGGAACTGAACCCTTCAGTTTCAGCAGCAGTGGTAACAAGAGCTCAGGCAAAGAAAATCTCAAATGGTGGGGACACTTTTCCTTTTGTTGATTTTGATTTGGACTTGTTTGAGCACAGCTCCAAGATCTGTAAATCCAGGAAAGAAAGACTTTGCTTGAAGAAACTGTGGCAACAAATGTCTGATGGACATAAGGGGTTAACATATGAAAATGTTGAAACTAAAATGATCACTGATTGTGATTTTCTTTCAGAACAAACTAACAATGTTTCTCTCCAAGGTTATTTTAAGCAGCAGGGGGTGAAACCCAAACAGGGTGGACCAATGTTTAAAAAAATTAATGGGTTACTGTACAGAGTTTGGGTTAAACCTCAGACACAGGAACAGATAGAACAATTGGTTATACCACAGAAGTATAGAACTGATTTGTTACAGATAGCACATGATAGTCCTATGGCTGGTCACTCGAGGAGGGATCACACTCTTGCCAGATTGCTGTATAGATTTTACTGGCCTGGAATTCATGAAGATGCTGCTGCCTATTGTAATTCCTGTGCTGAGTGTCAGAAAGTAGCCCCAGTCACTAGAAAAGACAAGGTGCCTCTGGTGCTCCTACCCTTGATATATGTGCCTTTTGAGAGAATTGCAATGGATGTGGTTGGTCCTTTAGACAAAAGTAAAAAGGGTAATAGATTTATCCTGGTAGTATGCGACTATGCTACTCAATACCCAGAAGCAGTTCCAATGCATACTGTCACAGCTTCATAAGCGGCAGCACAGCTTGCAAAAATTTTCAGCAGAGTGGGCATACATTACAGGGACTGTATCAGAAAAAATATGAAGACAGATTAACAGAGCTCAATATGTATACCCTAGTGCAAAGGAGGGAGAGAGGTGATATGATCGAAACATTCAAACATCTTAAAGGCATTAACAAGGTGAAAGAGTCTTACATGTTTCAATATAAGAAAAATAGCAGGACAAGAGGACACAGCATGAGATTAGAGGGAGGCCGATTAAGGGATAATGTGAGGAAGTTCTTTTTCACAAAAAGGATGGTGGTTGCATGGAATGGCCTACCTCAGGAAGTGGTGGATATTAATACAGTGCAAGGCTTCAAACTGGCATGGGATAGGCATAAGGGAGCAATATAGATGAGTATAAATAGATAGGCGATTGACAGAGTAAAGACCTATGGCACATTCATAAGGTAGAAGAAAATGGACAGACTGGATGAGTCTTGCGGTCCTTATTTGTTGTCAGTTTCTATGTTTCTATGTTATCTAAAGAAATTATTACTGATCAGGGTAGTAATTTTGGTGCTGCATTACTTAAGGAGCTGTACAGACTACTAGGTATCACTGCCATAAGAACCTCCCCCTATCACCCTCAGACGGTCTTGTTGAGAGTTTTAACTGAACCCTAAAACGTGTATTAAAAAGGTTTGTAAAAGGGGAAGGGAAAGATTAGGACCAATACTTGCCTTACCTACTTTTTGCTTACAGAGTAGTGCCACAGGCATCAGCAGGGCTTTCACCATTTGAAATGCTGTATGGTAGGCAGCCAAAAGGGCCACTGGATGTAATAAAAGAAACGTGGGAAGATAATCCCACTCAGAAACAATTTATAATGTGTTATATGTGTGCCCTAAGAAAGAAGCTGGCAAAATACGTTGAAATTGCCCATAGTAATCAGGAAGAGGCCCAAAACCAGCAGAAGGTATATTATGACCATGGGGTAAAAGAGAAAGTTTTTTAGCCAGGTGAAAAGGTTTTGCTACTGTTGCCCACAACAGAAAATAAACTGCTAATGAAGTAGCAAGGGCCTTATAGAGTGCTTAGACACACTGACACCATTAACTATGAGACTGAGACCCCTGACAGGAAAAATCCTACTAAGATCTACCATGCTAACCTCCTCAAGAAATGGGTTGAAAAAATGCCAAAAGCTGCTTTGCTAGTTTTACCTGAAACTGATAAAGAAGATATTGATGTAGCTTGTGATAGATTGGAACAAACTATAACTGCTGATGCTGTAAAGGTGAATGTTTCCTTAACCTCAGGACAAACTGCAGAAATTCGTAACATGCTAAAGACATTTAACAGTACTTTTACTACAGTACCAGACCGAGCAAAAGGGGTCAAGGACATAATAGTGACAAGGAATGCTCTTCCTATTAGGCAAAAGACATTCAGGTTACCAGAGCGGTTAAGAGCTAACGTGGTTAAGGAAATACAAAAAATGAAAGAATTGGTTACCATAGAAGAGTTGAGGAATGCTTGGTCATCTTCAATGGTAATTGTAAACAAAAAAGAAGGGGTGTTAGAATCTGCCTTGATTTTAGGAAACTTAATCGAGTGTCAGAATTTGACAGCTATCCTATGCCCAGAATAGATGATGTGGTGGACAGATTGGGGGGTGCAAAGTATATCAGTACCCTCGATCTCACCAAGGGTTACTGGCAAATCACTTTGGCTAAAGAATCCAGAGACAATTTGCCACTCCTGTTGGATTCTGTCAGTTCACCACCATGCCATTTAGTTTACATGGTGTGCCAGCTACATTCCAGTGGTACATGGGTGTAATATTATCACCTCACACTGGCTATTGTGGTGCATACCTGGATGATGTTGTGGTGTACAGTCCAGACTGGAAAAGCCTCCTGGAACAGCTATAAGCAGTTATCCAAGCAATCAAAAATGCAGGTCTGACTATTAATCCTACCAAATGTGCATTGTGCATGCAGGAAACCAGATATTTGGGCTATGTGTTGGGAAATGGAGAAGTTAAGCCAGAAATTGTTAAAATAGAAGCTGTAGCTAACAGCCCTGTCCCTAAAACAAAGAAACATGTCCGGTCATTTTTAGGGCTGGCTGGTTAGTATCAGAGATTTGTTCCCAACTTTGCTGAGTTAGCTACTCCCCTCATTGAACTCACAAAAAAACGGTACCCAAATAATGCGAAATGCATGCCAAAGTGTGATGAAGCTTTTCAAGCCATTACAGCTGCATTATGTCCAGCCCCTGTTTTAAGAAGCCCAGACTTTGAGAGACCATTTTTGTTACAAACAGATGCATCAGAAGTAGGCCTAGGTGCAGTCCTGAGTCAAAATATAGATGGGACAGAACATCCTAGTCTGTACATAAGTAGGAAGTTGCATGACAGAGAGAAAAGGTACTCCACCATTGAAAAGGAATGTTTAGCAGCAAAGTGGGCCATGGAGTCCCTTACGTTTTATTTGCTATGAACTGACTTTGTACTTATAACCGATCACAATCTTCTCTGTTGGCTTAACCAAATGAAAGATAAAAATTCCAGAATCACAAGGTGGTATCTGGCACTGCAGCCATTTAAATTCAAGGTGATACACACATCTGGCAAAGAGAACAGCAATGCTGATTTTCTGTCAAGATATGGATCAAGAATTGAGGGTCCTGAAGGTTGAAAAACAAATGTATGAGTTAAAATGTTACTGTTTGCTGTACTGTTACAGAAAAAAGGATACTACATATGTGTCTAATTTCTGAAGGTTAGAAGTTAAAGCTAGTACTGACTTAATAGAAAGTTTTGGAAACCTGTTTGAAAAAGCAAGTTCCCTCTTAAGGAGGGAGGTGTATGTGACAGGGTTGAATAGGATCCTGTCCCAGTTGTTATGGAGAGTTTGTATGCAGGGATATGTTCTGTTGTTTCCTTTCCTGTTTCTTGTGTGTCTGGCTACACAACCAAATTTTCCTGTGAGACCTAGGGGTTGATCGCCATGACAATCTCGCAGTTCTTGCCTCTCACTGTCTCTCTACCTTCCCTTGCTGTTTCTGTCTTTTCCTCCCTTGCTTATCTGCTGGTATAAAAATTTATGCAAATCATTATGTGGAAATGTAACTGATATTTGGATCCCTTTGTTTAGAAATTATATAGTGTTACTGTTGAAATGTATATAATTATAGTTTAAGATGATTGCAAAAAGCTATTGGAAACTCAAGGGGTTAACCTGAAATGCAATTTTTAAGCATTTTTGCAGAAGCTGTGGAAAAGGGGCCTCAGTTCTGGGACATTGTGTTCCTGCCTGAAATATACAAGAACGTTTTAGAAAAAAACAGGATGCTTGTTGGAAAGGGGGGTTGCAGAGACTTATAAGACAGAGCTGAAATCACTTGCAAGGGAGACACAGAGACTGAAGGAAAACTCTGATGGATCTTCTCTATTTATTTTGCCTTTGTACATAGTTATATGGAACAATTTTTTTTTATGTTACTGCTAGTACAAATAAATACCTTTTGCGAATTCTACAACTGCTTCTGGTTTTCCTATGCTTCCTGACCTGTGCCTCAATGACAGCATTGTTTAGCAACAAAAAAAAAAAAGGAAAACAATTGTTGTTGTAGTTGTTTCTGTGTAAAGTCTTGTAAAATGTTGTGTGGTATTGCATGTCTCCCCCTAGTCCCCTAATCCTGTGTTCCGAAACCTACACATGTAGGAAAATGCCTGTAAAGAGATGCTCTGCTAAAGGAGTTTCTGGTGCTACTCCCAAGAAGAACTTAGCTTCTGTGATTCTGAAGGGTACCATAACCACTCCCAGTTGGGATGACGTAGGCTCATCAGGGGCTGGTACTATGGTAGTACTAACTGACAAGGAGCAGTTACTGCAAGTGAAAGCATTAGTGTGGCTATATTTTTCTCTGCCAGATCTGTACCACAGAAAAGTTTTCCTCTGAGAAAGTGGTTGAGCCCAAGGACTCTGAGGTGGTTGATGTAATGATGTCCCCAAAAGTGTTGAAGAAGAGCCTGAGTCTGAGTTGCAGTGTGATGTTGCAAATCTGAGTGTTAGGGAATCAGATGTTGCTAAGAGGGAAATTAAAGGGTGATGAAAGAAAAGATGATGAGGAGGAGGGTGAGGAGGACCTATCTCAGGAGGTTACCATCACAGGTGGGGATGGGAATGATGATATGGACCCTCTATGGGAACCAGAGAAAAAGAAAAGTAAGGGCCAAGGACAAGGCACCAGTAAAGTCTTCCTCCCCTTCCCAGTTCTCCAGCTGTTGGGTCTGTTGAGCCAGTAATAGTAATAACAGAGGGTTAGTCAACAATTGCAGCAGAGCAGAAATCATGGCCCAGAACATCCATTTCTAGTCCTCCAATAAGGTCTCAGTACCCAGTCCACCACCATCATGTGAAAGCAAGGGGTACAAAATCCCTGCATACTATTGAAATATTGAAATTTTGACATCAAAATCCATTACAGCAGCCAGCCCGGTGGCACTGAGGGTTGAGGCACTGGATGCCACACCTCATGCCATGCCGGCGACCCTGGGTTTGGGAGTGAGCTCAGGCCTCCAGTAACCTAATGTCCTTCTTCAGGTACGATCACCAGAACTGCATGCAGTACTCCAGAAATCAAGGCAAGGTTGACACCTCATCTGTGCCCCCTTTGCTCATTCTGAAAAGGCTCGTGACCACCTTTGGCAACTGCAGATCCAAAACAAGCTGTCTCAACACCATCTCAAGCTGGAAGTTGTCACAAGACGGAACTCAACACTGTACATGATCGAGTGTTTGTACGATAGTACAAAGCAATCTCGGGAATACCCTGCTGCTGCACACAAGCTGTGACAGTTCAGGAGCACCTATATCTCTGACAACCGAGCAATGGCAATTAATAGATTGTCTGATAAATTCAAGAACAAATTCTCTATGACCAGTTGTACTCATTCCTTGAACAAACAAACATCTGCACAGACTTTCAGCATGGTTTCCATAAACACCATGGAACCGACTCTGCCCTCCCTCGCATCACCTCTGACTTGTTCAATAACATGGATCTGGGACAAACCACCAGTGCAGTCTTTGTAGACCTAACTAAGGCCTTTGAACTTGTTAATCACCCCCTGCTCATAGCTAAACGTCACCACATCAGACTGGATAATAACTCCCTTGTGTGGTTTTCAAATTACCTAGCAAATCATTCTCAATGTGTCAAATGGGCAAACACACTATCCTCTCTAGCACCAATCACTGATGGGGTACCGCAAGGGTCCATACTTGGTCCCCTACTATTTTCCACATTCATCAATGACCTGCCTCTTAACTATGGTGGTACATCAGTACAACGCTATGCGGATGATGCAATACTCTACAGATTTTCCAAGGATATCCGCACCCTGACCACGAATCTTGAGCTAGACTTCCATGCCCTAGAATCGTGGTTCTTAAATAACCAACTGGTTCTCAAGGAGAAAAAAAAAAAACTATGCTTTTTCATCACACCTCCTTCAAAACCCCATATGACACACCCTTCCTCTTAAAAACCTCTTCAGGTACTCTACTAGAAAATGTCTCATCATTCAAATACCTGGGACTCACACTTGATGAGAACCTAGTGCTTGAAGCATACATAAACAACACCATCAAAACCACTAATCAAAAACTTGGGCTGCTCTACCGCTCAACACCCTACCTCACAAAGCCTTCTAGAGTGACCACTGCCTCTGCCACCCTACTCCCTGGTCTATTCAGTGGGGCACCTGTCATCCACTTGGTTAAGGCTCCGTTACTGAACAAACTAAAAAAGACATACCATAGGATAGCTCGCTTTGCCACCTCAGCCCCCACCCATACTCACCACTGCCTTGTACTCAACAAAGTTGTCCAACCTTTGATACGAAATTTGACTTCCCCGTGCACTGTGCCACCTTTAAGTTTATTCATCAGCCCCCCCCCCAGTCTGATGGGCCTGCTATCCCTAAAATCTACCCCTCATGTACTAAGATCTTCTAGCCTAGAAGGCCAGGCTAAAGATAGGCCAAAGATCCTATGCTGTCACTGTCCCCAGAGTTGGAAACAATTTGCCCCACCCTCTGCTTTCCTGCAAAACCATTACCCAGTTCAAAAAACCCTACAAGGATGAGTTCTTCAGACCCCCCCCAATGCAGAGGTAACTGTTATTAACAAGTAAGGCCACATGTGACTAATGTCCGCAATCTTTGAAATGGTCACAAACAGCCTCCCTTCTCTTCTCTCTCAAAGACGAGCTGTTCTCCCCACTCCTCTTCTGCCTAGATTTACATCTGCCTGTAACCTGAACCCCACATCTCTAACCAATCGCAGTTGAGTCTGGCTAGTCTTAGTTATCTTGCTGTTTAAATTGTTGACATCTGGTATGTGAGTGGCATAAATGTCC
The DNA here is from genome assembly GCA_016271365.2 of Neoceratodus forsteri. NCBI lineage: Eukaryota > Metazoa > Chordata > Ceratodontiformes > Ceratodontidae > Neoceratodus > Neoceratodus forsteri. The sequence goes on along the minus strand of CM057455.1, from coordinate 302,640,908 downwards.
CTGCACATGATATAAAATGTTAATCTGCCTCCTGCCTCCCCTGGCTACCTGCAAACTGCCTGTAATCCTGAATCTTTTGGTTAGTGCCTACTGAGGTACTGCTGTTATTTACCTATGGTTTAACTGTATATTGTGACTCACTGTACTGTTCTATGTGTATTATTGTATTATGTTTTGTTCTTGGAATGCCTTATTCCTCAGGTCATCACTGAAAAAGGGACTTTGTCTCAGTTGACCTACCCGGTCATCAAAATTCAAATAAATAAAATAAATAAATTCAGTAGTTCTCTTTGTGTGTGTGAGAGTGCCCTAGTGAGCCTCCACGCCTGTCACTTTAAGAAAATGGCTAATCTGCGTTAGTAATTAGTCTAGGCTGGGTCTGAGTGATTTAGGGCTTCTAACCAGCCAGACAGTGTGTTATTCTGCTCCATTCTTCAGTCGCTAATTGCGCAAAGGGAGCTTTCATAGGAACTGTGATTGTTTACTGTTTATTCGCTGTTTTAGTAAAGATAGAAAAGTTTGTCTAACCTGCTTTTATTGCAGCTTGAACATTTGAATGGGAGCCACCATGTTGGGTCCTGGACTTCCAGTAATTGGACCAATCGAACCACTGGGGACCTAAAATGGAGACTGCCCCAGGGGTCTTGTGGGAAGGAATTCTGTAGTTTTTTGTAGTTTTAAGTGTTGGCACCTAAATGGACCTGAAGGGGGAACCCTTACTGTGACTTACAGTTCTTTCAGCCAACCGAACCTTTTGGATTACAAGGAATATGCCCAGAACTGCCTGAAGAAGTGGATCAGTTAGAATTGGAGGTTGAAGAGTGAACAGCTCAAGCTTTCGAGCAGTTGTTCTCAGATGGAGTGTGGGGGAATCAGCGGGAAGAGGCTCTGCTGGCCTTTCTGCCATGCTTCTCCTGCATCTGGACTGCCTATTGCAGAAGTCAGACCTGATCCAATTTCCAGCCTTGGAACTGTGGCAGCAGAATAGAAGTGGTAGTGCAACTAGTGATTTGGACCGAAGACTTGCTCCAGAAGTGATCGGCCAGCTGTGAGAGTATTAAACTCAGATCTGAAGGTCTGCGCAGTAAAGCTGTCAATTGGCAACTGGACTATATCAGAACTGTTTCAAGAAACATTAGTGATTTCAATGTGCTGAATGGGTTTCGTATGTCACGATTTAGTTACCCACCATCAGATTTGTTATGCCAGCTGGAGGCTTCACCAGCAGAAGATCAGACTTTTCCCGAACTGATTATCCTGCCTGAGCCCTGCCATCTTGGCCTAGACCACTACTCCTGCACCAGAGACCATCTCGGTGAAAGACCAGCTTGGGGATTCGGCTTCCTGCTCCACATCATCATGCAGGTAGCGACCACCCGGAGGTGAGTCATGTTGGCACTGCTTCCCCAGGCTTCCCTGATCATCACCATGAGGTCTACATCTCACCTGCACTGCATCCAGGTCCTGGTAGCATTAGTGCAAATCAGGGCAGCTCCCTGCAAAGAAAGCAAAAATCATTGTGGTACCATCTAATTGTTTTCTTTACTGGGTTAATGCAACAGACTGAGCCATCTGGCTTGGATTACAAATAATTGGGTTGTGTGCATGTTTAGCTGTTTTTCCTTTCTTAAGGGCCCCAACAACAGCTGCAATGCCGGCCACCACCGGACAATGCTTGAGGCTAGCCTGCTGAATGACATACTGGGTACACAGGGTTGTTGAACTGTCTAATTGAGACTTACAGTACATGCTGAACAATCCTGATTTGAATCGAAGTGCTAATCATTCTGCTAGATTCATGCCCCTCCCTTGTTCAATGCCCCTAAATAAATTTGATTGTCTTTTTTCATGTTTAACCTGGCTAGTGTGCATATTATTTGTTGGGTTACAGTGGTAAGATCGTATTGCTGATCTTATTTTCCAGGGGGTCTCCAGGGCAGCGGCCACATATCCAGCCCTGGTGGTAAGTGAAATGGGTGTGAGCACAATATTATTACTATCTACTGATTGTGAGTACATCATTGTGTTAATTCTTAGGCCACTAGAAGGGTTGTAGGGGGTTATAGCATCTCGGAGGACTATACCAGAGCAAGTCAGCTACCCCAGAGAGGAGGCACCCGATCACAGAACTCAGGCCCCTCAACCTGTGTTTTGCCATACAGGCAGGGGTAGTAGCCCATGGAATAGCACTGCCTAGGGGTTACATCTTGGAGGCACAGCTGGGATTAGCAGCCCCCCATGGCCAAAAGTTGAAATTTCAACTAAGTGTGACATTAAAACAGGATTTGAAATGGAAGCAATCTCTATGCCCAAATGGAAGATCTCCCCTCACAAGCTGGTCATGCACCGCATGATGGGGTTGAGTGAGGCCAAAGGGATTGATCCCCACCATGCCATACTACTACTTGATATCCCTGTGGGGACCACTAATGAAACTATTGAAGAAACAGTGAGAAGGCTTAAGTGCCTCGGAAAGGTTGAAGTATAGTGACAGGACTCTATTTGCTCAGACCCTGGTGGCCCTCCTTTCATGCAGCTTCCCCATAGACCCTGAGACCGTACCCCCGTCATTATGCCAGAGGGATCCCAGAAGGGGTGGAGAGTTATCCACTTGCATAGTGACCTGCCTTCCCCTGGGGAGTCCCTGAAGCTAGAGGGGGATTAAGGACAAGTTATTGCGACTCCTAGCTGCTGAAGGGCAGAAAGGTAAGGATTTGCGAAAGGCTTTGGTGGATTTGGGAGGAGACCATTGCACTACAATCTCCTCCGGACTCTCCATCCACACCTAAGGCATCCCCTACTGTAGCATCCCCCATTGTGATACCCCTCTGTCCACCTGGATTCCTATCACAGACTCAGATTGTTCTCTAGGGAAGTTCCTGTGCCAGTGGGGGGGACGACTTGGAAACATGGATGAACTATGCTACTCCCTTGGGGCAAGAGTGGCAGTGCTCTGAGGGGGAGAAGCAAAAGTGACTTATGGAAAATTTGAGGGGCCCTGCACTGGAAGCTGTTTGGCTCCTTTGGTCCTCAAATCTGGAGGCCACTGCAGCGGAGTACCTATCCGCTCTAGAAGGGGTGTTCAGCAGCACTGAGTCTGGGAAGGATTTAATGTGGAAGTTCAAGTCTGCTAAATAGTGGAAAAAAGAGAAGTTGTCTGCTTTTGTCACCTGAATTTAATGGGCCCGGCGGAGAACACATCAAAGAGGAGGTGTTTCAGCTAGTGAACTGAATCGTGTTAGGCTGGAGCACATTCTCAGATCTGCCCATTATTCAAGTGTGCTTATGTTAAAGTTAAAGTTTCAGGACAGAAAAGCCAACCCTCCTGAATATTGCTGGCTGATGAAGGAGATCCAAGAGGCTGAGAACAATGAGAATGGTTGGGAACACTATGCCAGGGTTGCAAGCACTGCTCTGACCCCAGACAGGTCTGTTGAGAAAGAGGAAGCCCCTGTGACACAGCAGGTCCAAGAACTGCTGAGAGAGCTAAAAGAGATGTGAGCCAGCCAACAAACTGCAGCTGAGGTAGCCAGAAACACTGTGGTTTGCCCTCCTAAGACTGAGCCTGGTAGTAAGGCGCCCCACTCGTGGGTGTGGAGGCCCATGCACTGGCCACCGAACCTCGAGCTGATTCCAAATTGGTGGAAGAGATGAGAGAACTGTGAACTTTAGTGGGAGACCTCATACATGCCACCCAAACCTCTGCCCCCTGTCGGAACTGTGGGGAAAGGGAGTCTGAGCCCAAACCAAAATAGGACAGTAGAACTCCCACCTCTGACCATTATAAATTTCATGAAAAACCAAACTGCCCTAGTGGTCACAGAGAAAAGATGTTCTGCTATAGGTGTGGAAAAGACATGCATACCCAACGAAGCTGCAATTCCCCTGAGGACCTTCGGTAAGTCACTACCAAACTGCTCCATCTGGTTCGACAGAGCAATATAAAACCTCAGCCAGGCCCGCTGCAAAAATCTTTTTCCTTCAAAACTGCTGTGGGCCAGTATGCAAAACAGACTTCCCCGGATTGATCCAAGATGGTGGGTCCCTCCATGGAGACTACAGTAACAGTTAATGGCATCTCCACTCGAGCTGTGCTAGACAGTGGCTCACAGGTCACCATTATATTTAAAGATTGGTACAACCAGCACTTATCTGACCTTCCACTTCTAACCCTAGAAGGACTGCATGTGTGGGGGTTAAGTGAAACATCCTATCCTTACTAGGGGTTTGTATGAATTTGGTTATCTTTCCCTACTGCTATCGCTGGCACGGATGAACAAGTGGAGACCCTGGCCCTGGTGTGCCTGCCGACTGGAATGTATGATGATAATAATAATAATAGTACTTTTATTTATAAGGCACCTTTCCATTTCCAAGGTACCTAACAATTTAAGAACAATAAATATAAAATCCAATAACAAAACAGTACAACTGAAAATCACAAACAATCACTAATAAATGCTTCAGTTATCCAAAAAAGCTTTTTGCCACAGAAAGGTTTTTAAGCCCTTCTTAAATTCCTCCACAGCTGTGCACTCCTGTAACTGATGGGGTAGAGAATTCCAAAGGGTGGGAGCTGTGTAGACAAAAGCTCTTGAACCAGATGACTTCAGATTCACCCTTGGAATCTCTAACAACCCCTTGTCAGCTGAGCGGAGTGATCGACCAGGGCAGTATGGAACCAGATGCTCTTTCAGATATGATGGTATCCCTTTGTTGATTGGCACCAGTGCTCATATGTTCAACCAGCTAGCCCAGCTCTGTGAAGAGAAGCAAGCCAAGCGGCTGGAAAGGCCCTACACATTCCAGACATGGTCCACTGAGCCTATGACTTACAGATGCAAACCAAAGAGATTGAGAAAGATGAACCCGTGGGGGTAGTATTCAAAAACGATCCTGCCTCCAAATGCTCAGTGTACTATTAGTGGTGAAGTGTGCATAAAAGAGGATGTCAAAAACAAGATTCTTATGCTGGATGTCCCAGAAGAGGGGAACTGCCTGAGGACTACTGGTTAAGCCTAGCATTCTACCTGCCTGGGCTCATGCCTACGCTCAGCGGGTAGTCGGGCAAGTCCAAAACATGTTGGACTAAGGCTTCTTACATGGACCAAGGTGAAAAGGCAGGGAAACTACTTGCCCTTAGTACTAAGGCTTCTTACATGGACCAAGGTGAAAAGGCTGGGAAACTACTTGCCCTTAGTATTAAACAGCAGGAGTCGGCGAGGTTTATTCCCCCATTAGAACCTTAAAGGATGGCTTATTGAAGAAATCGCCCGAAGAAATTGTAAGTGAATTTACCCAGTACTTCAAGCAATTGTATAGTAAAATGAGTAATCCCCCCTCAGAGGCTTCCCTGGATGCTTATTTAAGACAAACTTTCTTGCCCTCCCTTTCCGATTCCTACAAATTGATCTTGTTGGCACCTATCTCTAGTTTAGAAATAGTGGAAGTAATACAAGAACTCCCCCTAGATAAGGCCCCAGGTCCGGACGGCTTTAATTCTTTTTTCTTTAAGCAATTTAAAGAGCTAGTTACTCCCTTTCTCTGGTCACTATACCACCACATCTTATCAGGGGCATATACTAACCCCACCCTATTTGAAGCTCTAATCATCCTTATTCCCAAAGTAGATAAAGATCCTGAGCTAGTTCAGAGTTACAGACCTGTTTCTCTGTTGAATCAAGATATTAAAATCTTAACAAAAATTTCAGCAGACAGGTTAAGCTTAATACTGCCGGATCTAATCGGAATGCATCAGGTGGGCTTCATAGAGGGAAGATCTTTGGTGGACCACCTACGTACTCTGGCTCATGTCTTCTTGGCATCCAGGGACACACCATACCCTGTGGTCTTGGTGTCCCTCGATGCCGAGAAGGCCTTCGATCGAGTTGATTGAAACTTTTTGTCCTAGACTTTAAAAACCTTTGGCTTCCTGGCCCAATTTCAGTACTGGGTAAAAGCCCTTTACCAGGCCCCATCAGCCAGAATCATGGGAAATGGAGTTATAGCTGAACCTTTCTTGTTAAGCTCCGGTACCAGGCAGGGGTGTCCTCTTTCTCCTCTCTTATTTAATATATACCTTGAACCACTCATCCGGAACTAGTTAACCTGTACCGGAATACAAGGTATTAAAGTGCAAGGAAATGAAGTCAGAGTTTCCGCATATGCTGACGATCTTCTCCTCCAGATTTCTTACCCAGATACTTCTATCCCCGAAGTGCTCGAGATCATTGAGGAATACAGTTGTCCCTCTAATTACAAACTTAACCTCAGTAAATCGACTGTTTTCCCTTTGAATCATAAGGTATTTAAACAGTTGATCATAGCTTTCAGTCTTAATTGGACCTCTGACTCTCTCAAATATCTCGGTATTGTACTCGCCAGGAACCCCCTCTCAACCATCAAGAAAAATTTCGACCCTCTTATACAACATATCAGTCAGGACCTTGATAGATGGGCAAAACTACCTATATCCTTGTGGAGCCGGATCAATCTTATCAAAATGAATATATTTCCATGCCTTCTATACCCTCTCAATCTTCTTAATGTTTGGTTACCCGGGGCCTGGTTTAAAAAACTGCATCAACTTCTCACAAAATTTGTATGGGTCAACAAACAGCCTAGACTAGCCTACAACAAACCGAAGGAACTAGAAGGGGGACAGGATCAGATCTACAGTACAGTAGCTTCTTGTTTTTACATTGTTTCTTGTGGATTCTACTTGGTAGAAGGTTATTTCTTTTCTTTCTTACTACTAAGGGGCTAGCAGGGTATTGTTTGGGGCTGTTGGAATTTTGAAACCTGTTTTGGTAGCTATAAGTGGGCTCATTTGTTTGATTCACTGTGTGGCAGGCTGCATTTGTACAGGCCTATTTCTTCTGTTTTAAAACGTAATTGGTGGGATTTAACTGGGTCTGTTTCTTTGAATTGGAGACCTATATCTTCTAATTCCAAGCCTATTTTGATGTGTTGTTGGTGAAGCTGTTTGAATTGGAGTCCTGTTTCGTTGGGTAGCAAACCTATTTTGGGGGCTTTGAGTAGAATTGTGTTTCATTGTTGCTGGCTTCATTAGCTGCAAAGTTTTAGTGCAGAGTGGGGGAAGGGTGCTAATGGTCTGACCAGAGGCCTCAGCTACCTGATTGTTTCTGGAAGACTTGGGCTGGTCCCACCCCCCCAAACACCTCACCCCACCCACCCCTGGTCCATTATTTCCTTTATACCAGGGGTTCTGACATCACTTCCTCAAACGGGCAAAGGATATGCACCTGTCATAGCAGAAGCAGACATCCAGGAAAGGAACAGCAGCAAGTGAAGAGATGACTGCTATCTCAGTGGAAGGGAAGTAAATGCAACTCTAGGAGCTTTCATTATTACTTCTTCGCATTGATATTGCATTGGAGAGAGGAGGAGTAGGAGTTTGAAGAAGGTTGTGCAATGGCTGCTTAAAGTGTCTTTTTGAGTGTGGATAGGAAGGATAGGAATATAAAAAGCAGTTGCTCAATATATCTAAATGTGTGCAACAAAGGAGGAAGGAAATAAAATGTTTTGCACTGATGGGGGGAGGGGAGACTTAGGGGAGTGTTTGGTATCCTGCATCTGGAAGGGTGGGGGGTCGCTGGTGGGCAATGACAGCAATGGGTAGGGTGGTAGGCTGCAACAACTGCGGTGCACCAGTCTTTCTAAAAATTGCCTGGAGTGTGGGAGGATGTTTAGTGTGCAACCACATAGAAAAACTTAGTTCCTCCTGCAGACCCTCAATCTCCTTTCTAAGACAGGCAAGGCAGATTGGGGGTGGGTTTAGCCCAATACTGGAGGGAGGAAGAAGGGGAGATGAGGGAGGGTGATTTAAGCCAACAGTGGTGAGGAGAGGGTCAGAAGAAGGGAAGCAGAGACAAAGGGGCCCAGGCCAGGAAGAACGATTGCTGGGAAACCAGGTCAGGAGACAAAAGACAAATGGAAGGAGGAGATAGGGACTTGTGAGGGGAGGCGAAGAAGTGGCAAAAGTCATGGAGTGGAAAGGAAGAACAGGTTACTATGAAGAGAGAGGAGGCGGGCATTTGTGAAGGGTCTTCAGAAAATAGTTGTGCACTGCTACAGAGGAAGAAGGTGGAGGAGGGAAATGATGAAATTAGAGGAGTAATTGATAAATGCCTGGACCAAACTGGAGCGGGGGGGGGGTTCTGCTGGTAGAATTGCAACAGGGGTAAAAGGGGGAAATAATGTGCAGGAGGAAGAAGAGCTGGAAATGAGAGAGGGAGATGAATGGAAGCATGCAGGGAGTAAGAGGGGTGGAATCTTAGTGCTGGGGGACTCAATACTAAGAGGAGTTAGGTGGTGTAGCAAGGGGGAGAGGCATAGTTGCATTTGGGTGGAGGCCATGCCAGGAATGACAGTGGAAAGGGTGGGACAATCTGTTCTGAAATATGCTAGAAGGGGTAGGGACAAGCCTCATTTAATTATACATCTTGGGACAAACGACCTGGCTGACAAGACAGTAGATATAGTCAGAGGAGGTTTAGGAACTAGCACAATTATGTGAGGGGCAGGAAGATCAGTAACTTTTTCAGAGATACTTGATGATGCCAAAGGCAAGCACAAGAAAGCTGAGAATAGAGGAATTTAATGGATGGCTAAGAACCTGGTGTTGTGCTAAAGGGTATGGGCTGTTGGGGGGGGTGGGGAGGGACCTGGGAGGACAGTAGTCTCTATGCCAAGGACAGACTACACTTGAGTGAGGAGGGAAAGAAAGTGTTGAAACAGAGGATGGAGGAGTACATAGAGGAAGTTGGGAATTTAAACTAGGAGTGGGGGGTTGCAGTTGGGGAAGAGATATGCAGAGACCACAGGTTGGGAAACCATATGAGCTTACCCCCCATAACAGTGACAAAGGACAAATGGCAAGTACTATTGGTGATGCTAGGAAAGGAGGGCAGGATGGGAGAGGGAAAGGGTGGAAGGTGGTTACACTTAATGCTAGGAGCCTTGGGAGGAAAACTGCAGAGTTACAGGTTCTCATGGCAGAGGGAGAGGTGGACATTGCGGCCATCACAGAAACATGGGCCACCCAATACAATGACTGGGACCTGTCTGTACCGGGGTACAGGTTATTTCGTAGGGACAGGATGATTGAGAAAGGAGGGGGGGTGGCACTATATGTGAAGGAAGGACTGAAGTGTGTAAGGGAGGAGGGTAGTACGGAGTCACTTTGGATGCAAATCCAGGATTCCAAGAATAGGATTCTTAGAATGGGAATGGTGTACAGGCCACCATCTCAGATGGAGGAGTTAGACAGGGAACTAGCGGGACAGATCAGAAGGACCTGCAAGAAGGATAGTGTGGTGATTGTGGGGGACTTCAACATGCCAGGAGTGGACTGAAGCACCCCAACAACCAGGAACAGAAGGGAGCAGGTACTGCTGGATGCCTTCCAGGACAGCTTCCTGCTGCAAATGGTCAGTGAACCAACTAGGTTAGGAATACCCTTGACCTTGTGCTGGCAAATAGGGACTTTGTGAGAGAACTTACAGTGGAGGAACCACTGTCAGGGGTGACCACCACTCAGTATGGCTCATTGGATTTGGGCAAGAAAGGGTGGAATCTGGCACAAGAGTGCTGGACTTCAGGAGGGCGACTTTGGGAGGATGGGGAAGTGGTAAAGAGTACCTGGCCAGAATTAATCTAGTATGGACACTAACCAGAGGTAGGAGCTCATAAAGCTGGGGATAGTGGAGGCCACCAAAACCTGCTGCAAAGCCCACAGCAAGAAGACTAGGGCTAAGAAACCGAGCTGGTTGAGCAAGGAGGTCAGGGAAAAGGTAAGGAGGAAAAGAGCTGCCTTTAGGAAGTAGAAAACAGGGAGGGGGGGAGGACAGGGAGGAGTACTTGACAGAATCGAAGGGGATGACAAGGGCAGCAAGGGGAGCCAAAGCATCTATGGAACTCAGGCTGGTGCAAGGCATTAAGAAGGGGGAGAAGGACTTCTTTAAATACATTAGGGAGAAAAGGAGCCGTAAGGACCACATAGTAAGGATTAGGAAGGAGGGGGGTTGGGTGGAAGCAGGGTGCGATAAGGCAGAAGCACTAAATGAGTACGTCTGCTCAGTATTTACTAAAGAGAAGAGGGGGTGACATCCAAGGTGGTAGAAATGGCAGAAGCAGGGGGGGAAGTGGTGACAGATGGAGAAATCATGGAGGGCAGAGTTCGAGAGGGTTTGAAGGCACTGAGGGTGGACAAGGTGCCAGGCCCAGATGGCATCCACCCCAGGGTACTGAAGGAGCTGGCAGAGGTCCTTGCAGGACCTTTGGCAGACCTATTTAATGCCTCACTACATTTGGGGTGTGTACTTCAGGACTGGAGGATGGCTCATGTGGTACCCCTCCACAAGAATGGCCCCAAGGATGAACTGGGAAACTACAGACCAGTGAGCCTCACACCCATCGTGGGTAAGCTAATGGAGACTATCCTGAAGGAGAGGCTGGTGGCCCTCCTAGAGGCCAAAGGACTACAGGACAGCAGACAGCATGGCTACATAGGTGGCAGATCCTGCCAAACCAACCTGGTCGAGTTCTATGACTGGGTAACTAGGCAACTGGACAGGGGCCATGCAGTGGATGTCCTGTATCTGGACTTCAGTAAGGCATTTGATTCGGTACCGCATGGAAGGCTGGGAAGGAAGTTAGTAGGCACAGGGGCAGGTGCAAAGCTGGTGAGATGGGTAGGAAACTGGCTCAGGAAGGCAACAAAGGTGGCGGTGGTGGAGCTCTCACACCCAAGAGCAGTGATGAGCGGTGTTCCAAGGGCTCGGTGTTGGGACCAGTGTTGTTTGGGATATTCATTGCAGACATATGGGACATCAAGAGCAAGATCAGTCTGTTTGCTGATGATACCAAGGTAGGCGTGGTGGTGGAAGACCTAGGGGGATGGCAGGGGTTGCAGGATGATCTGGAAAAGCTTGAAACCTGGTCAGACACCTGGCAACTGGGGTTTAATGCCAAAAAGTGCAAGGTGCTGCATTTTGGGATGAAGAACCCAAGGAGGAGTTACCAGCTAGGGGGAGTGCAGCTAGCCCAGACAGAGGAGGAGGAGGAGAAGGATCTGGGTGTGCTCATTACAGGGTCAATGAACAACTCGGCACAATGTAGGAAGGCAGCTGCAAAGGCCAACAAAATGCTGGGTTGTATTGCAAGGGGTATATCCTTGAGGAAGGAGGAGGTGATTCTGCCACTGTATAGGTCATTAGTTAGACCACACCTGGAGTACTGCGTGCAGTACTGGTGCCTGTATCTGAAGAGGGACATTAAGTTACTGGAGGGGGTGCAGCGCAGGGCAACAAAGATGATCAAGGGGCTGGAGGACTTATCATACGAGAGGAGGTTGAAGGAGTTGAACAAGTACTCACTGGAGGAGAGGAGGGACGTTGTGACATGATTGAAACCTTTAAATACATGAAAGAAATAAACAAGATGGGTACAGAGGGGCTGTTCAAAGTAAGGGAGGGGAGGGCCACCAGGGGCCATGATATGAGACTGGAGAGAGGAAGGTTCAGGAGGGAGATGAGGAGACACTTTTTTACAGAGAGGGTGGTGGCTGGGTGGAATGCGTTACCTGCAGAAGTGATATGCAGTAGAACAGAGGACTGCTTCAAAAGGGGATGGGACAGGACAAGGGGGAGGGTTAATGAAGAAGAAGGGTGGTAGGGAGGGGCAGCTGCAGAATAAGGGGTGCTAGCTGCACATTCGAGCAGACTTGATAGCCATCTAGGCCTTTATCTGCTGGCAAATTTTGTATGTTTGTAAATTAGCTGCCCCTAAAAGTAAAGGAGGACTAAGGCCCCCCCATTTACACTTTTATTACTGGGCTTGCCATGCTTCTAAATACATCAGATGGTTAGATCCTGCCCCCTCTGTCTCTCTCTCCCTCTGTGGCTCAAAATAGAACTGGACTTGATCTGATCCACTGGGATCGAACCATCCATCTTACTCAAGTTAAAACCAAACTTAGTACCCCCTCAAGCTTAAATCTACTATCGTTGAGACATCTTTGCAGGTCCATGCTCAACTGTGCACCTCTTTAAGGTATAAACCTCATCATGACCTTTCCCAATCAATGTGGAACTCACCCCTTTTTTTAATTGACAACAAACCTATTCCTCCCACATGGTTACCCCAGTTAGGGAATGGATTTCTGTCTCTGTTCCTGAAAGATGAAAACTCTTGGCTTTCCATCCCCGGTATTATGTCTAAATTCAAAATCCCCATTTCTGGTTGCTTCAATGTTTGCCAACTCAAACACCTCCTTATTAAAGTTTTGGGTCAATCCCCTCCTGCGCCAAATACATTATCCTTACCTGTGGAACTTCTAGCCTTAAGTCACCCCCCTAAGGCAATCTCTAAGATATATGCAGCTTATATGATTGGTGCTTCCACCAATGCCTAGGCCCTATTAAATATTGGACCTCTCTGTTTCCCCATTTGACTTTAGAATGGTACTCCTTGTGGCTCAATTGCCATCACTTTATAACACAGGACAGACTTCATCTCACACAATTTCACATTCTCCATAATCTTTATTACTCTCCTCAGAAATTGGCCAGGTGGGGTTTGATTGATTTCAATCTCTGTACTCGCTGTTCCCAGGAAGAAGCTTCACTTCTTCACATTTTTGGGGATTGCCCAAAAGTAGCTCCCCTTTGGAAAACAATCCAAACAAAGGTGGACCCCTTGTTTGGACTCTCTGAATGTTTTACCCCCAAAATTTGCTTATTAGGTGACTACTCCACCATAAGAGTAACAAATCGTAAATATTATATATCAATCATTGCAATTTATGTTAAAAAACGTAACCTCAGGCACTGGAAAAATTTGGAAGTATTGTCCTATAATGAGTGGCTCAATGAACTTTTGGGGAATCTAAGGACGGAGAAAGCTATTGCTAGTCTCCACAACAGTTTGCCCAAATACAGGAAGATCTGGGATCCCTTCTATATGTTGTATTCCATTTAACTTGTTTAGAACATGGTTTGCTTTGACAGATAACTATTGCCGGTGTTTTGTATATTGTGGTATGAATGGGGTGGGTGTAGGGCCATAAATAGGGAGGAGGAGGGTGGTAGGTAGGGTGGTGAGATAGAGCAATTGTTACATTATGTTTGTACAATATGTTATGCTGTCCTGTTCTGTCTCACCTTGTATGGAAAATTCTAATAAACTTTAAATTGAAAAAAGGAATATGTTGGCCACATAGTGTCAGCTACAGGGATTCAAACAGACCCAAGCAAAGTGGAGTCTTTGATCACCTGGCCCCAGCCTAACGATCTGAAAGAACTGCAAAGATTCTTGGGGTTCTGGGGATATTATTGCCGGTTCATAAAAGATTACACCAAAGTTATCTGCCCTTTGCTCAACTTAACTCAAGGTTACCTACCTACAAACAGGAACTATAAGAGAAGTGCAGTTAAAGAGGAGGAAAAGGTTTGCTTTCAGACAAATGAACCTTTTGGAGCCAGGTGGATTCCTGAGTGTGAGGTGGCCTTGTATGATATCATTCACCAACTCATCCATGCCCCTGTGCTTGTATACACCAACCCCGCCAGACCCTATGTGTTGCACACTGATGCCAGCTTGAAGGGACTTGGCGCTGTTCTATATCAAGAATGTGAGGAAGGCTTATGCCCAGTGACATTTGCTAGTCATAGCCTAACACCGTCTGAAAAGAACTACCCTGTACACAAACTTGAATTTCTTGCATTGAAGTGGGCCATTTTATTTATTTGCTTTTGGTAACCGGGTAAGTGCACTAGGCATAAGAATGCCTATTTTCAGGCACGACCCGGGAGAAAACACCTAAATACATACAAATAAACATGTGACGCAGCACATGAAAGCAGCACAGTTCGGAGGGAAACAAAACTTAGGGTATGGAGAGACAATAACTTCAACAAGCCAAGTGAAAAAAAAATGTAAATGTTACGGTATTATGCAGTTACAGTACAGATTGGACAAGTAAACACAGGAATCGAAACAGAGTGGGAAAACAGACATTGCAAGAGAGAGCATACAAAACTATACAATAAGTGCCAAACTGAGTAGTTAATGAGCAGGGGAGAGGAAGGGAGAGTGGTAGGAAGGAGAGAAAGAGAGGGTGGGGATGAGAGAGTGGACATGAAAGAGGGTATAAGAAAGGTGGAGGAAGAGGTGTCAGAGAAGTGGATTACCTAGAGAAAAATAGAGGGCAAGGAGAAATGGTCTAAGGGGGATTAAAGCAAGTGCAGGGGTTAGCATTGCGCAGATGCTCACCATGGCCATGGTCAACCAATTCCATGAATTTCTTTATGGTGCAAAGATCCTAGTAAAAGCTGATAATCCCTTCACCCATGTCCAGACTTCAGCTAAGTTGGAGGCTACTGGGCATCGCTGATTATCTGCACTTTCCACTTATGATTATTCAGTAGAGTATCGACTGGGCTTGAACCACATCGATGCTGATGCCCTTCCAGAAGATCTAACTCTAACACAAAATGGGTGAGAATGTCTGAGCAATCTGTCAAAGCCCTTTGTCAAACATTCGATAAAGATGAGCACCCCTCTCCTGAAACAGTTGACTGCCTGGTGGACTGCTTGGGCCCTACTGCCGTCTTGCAGCCTTGGATCTCAGCCCCAGCTTACCCCTGATAATATGCAGTGGGTTCAGGCTCAAGAACCCATGATTAAGCCCTTGCTGGATGCTATTCATGCAGGAAAAAATGTGTCCAAACTTTGTTCTTCAGATCCCCAACTGCCTTGTTGTTTAGAGGGGGCCCAGATTAAAGTTGTGCAACCAACTACTTTACAGAGAAACCACAAATCAACAAGCTCAAATTACTAAACAACAACTAGTGTTAACTACAACTTTCAAATGTGTGGTTCTTCAGGCCCTTCATGACCATATGGGATACTTAGGCTGTGACCAAATTACTGACTTGGCCTGTGCTCGGTTCTACTGGCCAAAAGTGGGGGCTTACATTGAGACTCACATCAGAACTTGCAGTCATTGTCTCCAGAGGAAGGCTCAGCCCCCCAGAGGGCTGCACCCTTAGTTAATATCTCTACCAGTGAGCTCTTGGAGCTTGTGTATATTGACTTCTTGTGTTTTGAACCAGATCAAAAGAATATTGGCAATGTGTTAGTGGTGACTGATCATTTTACTCATTATACCCAGGCATATCCAATCAAAGACCAGAAAACAGCCACAGTGGCAAAGGTCCTGATTGAAAAGTTATTTGTCCATTATGGTACCCCCCAGAGAATTCACTCTGATCAAGGGAGAGACTTTGAAAGCTGCTTGATCAAGGAAATGCTCTCACTCTGGGGAGTGTGAAAATCCCCAAGGGGATCCACAGCCCAAAAGCTGGACCTTCAGGACTGTCTACCCCTCCAGGCTTCTCCACAGCCCCTGTGCCCCTGAAAGTGAGGTGCAAAGTGTGACTTCTGATGTAGCTGACTCTCTGTGTCTGGTGGAACTAGCTGAGCTCCAAGAAGGAGAACCAGAAACAGAAAGCACCCCTGGTGACATACCAGAAAGTACAGAACTGTTTGCAACCAATGATTCTGGCTATGTTATGGAAAATGATGTTGATAAAGATGATGATTCTGAAAGTATCAGTAATGTATTACAAGATTTAAATTCCATGGAATTTCCTCTAGATGATGAACCTGGAATTTCAGAACCAAGTAATGAAAGTAATCTTGTTGAACCAGAATTGATAGAGCAAGAAGCTAAAAGTGCTTCTAGCCCAGAACAGACAACCAGGGCAGAGGTACCACTTTCTTCAGAAGCAGACTTGCTGACAAGCAATGAGCCAGGACTGAGCAACCCAAATGCAAATGTTGAAAGAACTGAGCCTGTGCCTGTCCCTTCCAGAAAGTCTGGAAGAGCCACAAAGCCAGTGATACGGCTCAGTTATGACTCCCCTGGAAGGTCTGTAGATCTCCCATTACATGTAGTCCACAAAGGGGTGTATATTTCTGAAAACTCTCTTCCAAAGCTGGGTTATTCTGCCACATCTAAGCTAATAGTAAAACCCTCCAATCAGTGTACTGACACCCTTGCCCATTGCAGCCCTACAGTAGCTGATAGGGATATGCCCCAAGCCATGTGGGTTAGCATGCATGAGATAATACATTCCAGAGTTGTAAGAGTAATGAGTTTAACTGTTTGAATCTGCTAACATGTTTATGAAAATGTATGAAAATGGGCCGGCCCGGTGGCACTGAGGGTTGAGGCGCTGGTCACCACACCTCGCGCCACGCCCGGCGACCGTGTTCGAGGCGGGCATGGGTTGCCGTGGAGTCGTGGGGAGGAGATGGATTGAGCATGCAAGGACTGCTCTCCATCTCCGGGAGAAGATTGGGTGGCAGGCTTGCCTGACCCTAAGCGGAGGCTGGGGGTTGACAGCATGTAGCTGCAAGCTTGGGGGCGGGTCGTGGCAGGCGGCAGTTGGGGCATGCACAGGAGGCGTCGTGCACCGAGTCGCTGAGCGTCATTGCGCCATGACCCGCCGGGAGGAAAACAGCGAAAAAGCGAGCCCGGCAGCATGAAGTTGTTCCCCCGCGGTGCCATTCCTGGAAGGGCACCTCCCTGGCATGGATCCATTGGAGTGGGTTGAGTCGCTCCCCACCACCCTGCTGCGAAGGGTAAGTCGCGGGGTGCATAAGGGAGGGGGTTTGATGTCTGGGGATGGCGCTGGGGGGAACAACGGAGGGCGGGGGTCGTAGCCGGAGCTCTGGAGGAGAGAAAATAATACCAAAAAAAAAAACCAAAAAACAAATGTATGAAAATGTGTTACTATAGGAATTTCATTGCTAAAAGTGAAAAGTGTAACAGTACTATTGTCATGACCAGTTTACCTTACTGATGCATAAGCTTTTGTTTTTTATGGTATACCAAATGAAACATGCATGTACTTCACATATAGTGTTTTCTTATAGGAGTTTCTAGTATGTGTAGACTTGACACAGACACAACATTTTTCTAGGCAGGGAAGAGTGTAAACCCCTTACAAATTGGCTGAAGAGACTGAAGAGTGAACACCTTAAGCTTTCGAGCAGCTGCTCCCAGAAGGAGCATAGGGAACTTGGCGGGAAGAGGCTCTGCTGGACAACCTGCCACACTTCTCCTGCATCTGAACTGCCTATTGCAGAAATCGGACCTGTTCTGATTTCCAGCCTTGGAACTGCAGCAGAAGAATAGAAGACGTGTTAGTGCGACTAGTGATTTTGACCAAAGACTTGCTCCAGAAGAGATCAGCCCAGCTGTGATAGAATTAAACTCGGATCAGAAGGTTTGCTCAGTAAAGCTGTCAACTGGCAACCAGACTATATCCAAACTGTTGTTTCAAGAAAAGTTAGTGATCTCAATGTCCTGAATGTGTTTCGTGGCTTGCGATTTGGTTCCCCATGGTTAAATCTGTTACTTCAGCTGAAGGCTTCACCAGCAGAAGATCACAGACTTTTCCTGAACTGTTTATCCTGCCTGGGCCCTGCCATCTCGGCCTAGGCCACTACTCCTGCACCAGAGACCATCTTGGCAAAAGACTGGCTTGGGGATTCTGCCCCCTGCTCCACATCATCATGCAGGTAGCGATCACCTGGAGGTGAGTCATGTGGGCTCTGCTTCCCCTGGCCTCGCTGATCATCACCATAAGGTCTACATCTCACCTGCACTGCATCCAGGTCCTGGTAGTGTGAGTACAAATCAGGGTAGCTCCCTACAAAGAAAGTAAAAATCATTGTGGTGCTATCTAATTGTTTTCTTTACTGGGTTAATGCAATGGACTGAGCCATCCATCTTGTATTACAAATAATTGGGTTGTCTGCATGTTTAACTGTTTTGCCTTTCTTTAGGGTCCCAACACCAGCTGCAATGCCGGCCACCACCGGACAATGCTTCAGGCTAGCCTGCATGACATATTGCATACCCATGGTTGTTGAACTCTCTAATTGGGACTTACAGTGCATGCTGAACAATCCTGACTTAAATCAGAGCGCTAATCATTCTGCTAGATTCATGTCCCTCCCTTGTTCACTGACCCTAAATAATTCTGATTGTCTTTTTTCGTGTTTATCCTGGCTAGTGTGCATATTATTAATTGGGTTACAGTGGTAAGATAGTATTGCTGATCTTATTTTCCAGGCATCTCCAGGGCAACGGCCGCTGATCCAACCCTGGTGGTAAGTGAAAAGGGTGTGAGCACATTATTATTACTGTCTCCTGATTGTGAGTGCATCATTGTGTTAATTCTTAGGACACTAGAATGGTTGGTGGGGGGGGTTACAGCATTCTAGAGGGCTATACCAGAGCAGATCAGCTACCCCAATGCCATTCCTCTGGGTGGAGGCACCTGATCACAGAATTCAGGCCCCTCAACCTGTGTATTGCCATATAGGCAGGGGTAGTAGTCCTTAGAATAGTGCCTCCTAGGGGTTACACTTGCTATTACACCAAGTAGGCAAACAAAATAATTACAAATAATAATAAAAAAAAATCTCAAGTCAAAAGGGCGGGAGGGATGGCTGAGGCCCCATCAGATAGCCTGTTCATGCTGCCTGTCTCCCACCAAAAAGCATGCCAGACTCAATGAAGGTCTGTCTGCACGCTCTCTCTCTTTTTCTGATTAATGTCTGACACACTGCCTTCTTTCACTGCAAAGCCCCAAATTACCTGCATATACTGGGCTGCATTCACAAATATTTTTGGGACTGAGTCTCCCACTGGCCTTAACATTTTTCTGCAGCTATGGGCATTTCCACGGCAATACCACCTACAAGCTGCCATAAATTGTGGAGGTGGTCATAAACCGGCTTCTTTTTTTGAGAATACTGTAGCTGCAGGATAAAGTGCAGTTCTGCATGTGGCAACCCACTTGCGCTGAGTTTTTCCTACAGCTGTGGGATTTTCAAGTGTTTTGTGAATCCAACCCACTGTTTCCTACAAATGTCATGTGGTGGCTGACACACAGGATTGGCAAGAATAACAGTCAATTTATTTTATTGCTATTGGTTGCTTGCTGTCCTTGAAAAACGACACAAAACTACAGACACAATTTTTTTTTTAAATGGTTAAATTTTTTTTTAACAGAAGAATCTAAAAGAATAATACTGATGCATTTCTCATACTCAGGTATACTAAAATATGTCTACAATTCACCAGAGTAATCAGAGTAAATCAGAACCTTTTGGAAAAAATCAGAGTCAGAATCAGAACCGTGTCACAGCCGACCTGCCCATCCCTATCTAGATATCCTGGGTAGTAGATGGAGTTTTGTGTACCTAAATACCTTGGTTAGTAGTTAAGAGTATTGTGTACCTAAATATCCTGAGTAGTACATAGGATGTTGTGTACCTTCACCTTGATATCCTGGGTAGTAGATGGGAGTGTTGTGTGCCTAGATACACTAGATAGTAAATGGTAGTGTTGTTCACCTGCATACCCTGGGTAGTAAATGGGAGTGTTGTGTACCTAAATATCCTGGGTAGTAAATGTCAGTGCTGTGTACCTACATACCCTTGGTAGTAGGTAGGAGTGTTGCACTGTTGTGTACCTATATACTCTGAGTAGTAGGTGGGGGGGTGAAGTTAAAATTCACTTGCAAATTGTTGGCAGAGTGCCAAACTTAGCACTATGTGAACGCAGCACCAATTTGACACTTCATCTGAAATTTGCTGGGCAAAGTATAAGTACAAAAAAAATTGTTTCTCACCTACCCTCCCTCTGTAGTATAGCAAAGTGCATGGAAAAATCCACCTGCCTCCCACCTTCTACACCTTACAGCAGGAGGTAATGGGGAGGTGAAGTGAACCATTTATTACAACAGGGGAAAGAGTAGGCTGCTAGACTACCAGGGAAAAGTAAAAAACAAAAATACAAAAATTTACGTAATTAAAAGACTAAGTTCTTGGTAATGTGGGCTTGTGCCACATTTTTGTTCTATTGCTTGTTGCTACATTTTTTTATTTATTATGTTCTCAGATTAAGACTTTTGAGGACAAGCTCATTAATTGAAAGGCTTGCCTGTAATTCAGTGGCCAAGCAGCCAGCCACTCCCACTTCTTGAGTTATATAAGCAGTTCCTCTCAGCCTCACTGTGAAGCATTTTGTCTTTGCAACCCGGAGGCTCTGTTGGTTTGTCCTCTGAGCTGGCTGGGGCCTACCCCGCCCCCCCAACACCCCAAGCCTGCTGTTTCTGTGCGTCTCTGCTGGACTTCAGTGTTTGTTTTTCCTGCTTCTGGTTTGTATCTTCCCTTCCATCTGTGTGCTTCCCTGTGTTTTGTTTCTTGTTTTTTTGGGCCTTTCCCTGTTATCTGTTTTGCTGTGTTTTGGTTTCCTCTTTTGGGGGGGCTTTTATTTTTAAAACTCCTAGCATACTGCTACTGCAGAGCTCATTCTGCTTGCTTTCAGTTACAACTCTCAATTTATTGCACTGCAACTGCAAACCTACTCAGAGCTCATGCTACTGCTTTCAGTTACCTACAACTTCAGCCACTGCTGCTGACTGTTTACTTTAATTACTATTGTACCCAGTGCCTGTGTTTTAACACTATACTCATTTAACTACTGCTGTACAGGCCCACTTGCTTCCTGCTGCTGCATTGTTTACACCCATTCCTATTCTACCTTGTTTACTCTGAGGTTAGCTGAAGCTCCTGCTGAATGACTATGAATGCTTTTATATCTGCATGTGGTTCTCAGCCTTTCATTGCTTCCTTGTTTGTCCTACGGCGGGGACTGGGAGGTGTTTGGGGGGTCATAGCCTATGTGGTTAATTAATTTTGTTCTAAATCCTGTCTTCGACACCGAAAATCCTGTTTGTCACCTTGATTTGGCTATTCATGTCTGGCTGGCTTGCTCCTAACTCAGTGCTGTTTACTTGCTATACAGTTGTTATGCAGGTCCACCTATTACTACTTCTGCTTACTGACCTATCAGGTCCACACTCGCTTATGCAATCGTTGCTCCTTGCTTACGCAAATCATTGCTTCATGCCTAGTGCCATCCCCTCGGCTTCGGTCTGGGATTCTCCTGCTCTCAATCTGCATTTGACCTTGCAAGGTCTCAGCACGCAATGCTCATTATGATCTCAGCATGCTGTGCTTATTCAGCACACCAGCTTTGCAGTTCTCAATTAATTCTGGAGCATGCCAGCCATTCTAATCTGGCACAGGTTCCTGCAGCCAACGGTCTCGCTCTGCATTTAGTCTGCATCATCGAGCGTGTCCAACTTGGGGCAGGATCCTTCTCACCTGGCCCATAGCTGGGAATGTCTTGGCCCGTGCCTTGGCTTTAGCTGCCTGCTATGTGACAGCAGCTCCTGGTGTAGAATTTAAGACTAGCGGTGAAGGGTGCTTACGACGATCTCCTTTGGCTCTAGTGTTCCGCTATAATGGTTGTTCATTGACTTTAGTGGTTTCCCTAGCAAGGCACCTTCACCGCATTCTCCCCATGACTGCCTCTGGTTCACCTGGTTTGATTTAGGGTGGTTAAGCCAGGTGAGTGCCTCAGCAGTTGTTGCTCTCCTCCTGCGCCTTGGATGCTCGTATTGTTGCAGAGTTTTCTCGCAACCTTCCATGACGTTCCTGCTAGAGGGTTTGAGTGAGAGCCTTCCTCCAAATTAGAATATTTTCCACCTCCCTTTAATTGGGTTTTCCAAATTGCAGCTGCAGAGCCGTCACTAAATACATTTTCCTAAGCCTGGAGGGAAGGTGACCTAGGCCTTGGATCCCCAGAGATTTCCTCCTCATAGGGTTTTTTTTCTCTCCTCCGTTGCCTCAGATCATAACACTTAGTTAGGATAGTTGTTTCCCCTAGTTTTCTTGGGTAGGTTCCGTTGTTGGATGGAGATGGAGGATGTCCTGCTGTTCCCTCTCTCCTTAGGGGATCCCCTTCTTTCAATGCACGTCATCACTATTCTTCTCTACTACTATGTTCCAGTTACTGCTTTTACGTCACTGTTACTGCTTGCTCATACGCATCATGTTGCCTCCTTTGGGGATGATACTACATTTCTTTTGGGGATTCCTAAGGTACCTTTAGCCACGGGAACCGTCCCGTGGCACCTATAGAGGCAGAACCCTCTCCGAGAGTTCCTTGCTTCATACCCCTACAGGGTGGTAATTCCTTTGGAATAGAGAGTGTGAATGGCCACAACCAAAACTAACACAGTTACACAAGCATAACACTATACTGGCTGCGTAGGTCAGTGAATTAGGTTCCACATCAGTAAAGTGAGACATATAGACAATTACAACAAATAACATCGGTTCCATTAGTTAATATCATGTACATACAGTTGGGAATACAGGTAATAGGAAGTACTTGAATATTTGCACTGTGCAGAACAATATTGCCTTCAACATTAACTTATTTATGGTCCATAATGGCAAGTAGGTACCAGTGTAGCAGGTTTGAGGAGGGGACAAGGGAAGTATTGTATGGAGGGCAGGAGTAGTGAAAATTGTATGCAGGTAGAGAGCTGACAATTAGGACCCAGATAAAGATCTTAAAAGGTGAGGGGTTTAGTAGAGGGAGGGTTACGAGAGAAGGAGGGAGATAAATTCAGTCCAGGGGACCTCGTTAGTAGACTGGGGCAGGACCCTAAGGGCAGGTGGAGGGAGAGCCAGGAATGGTGAGAGGTTGCATAGGCATATAATGGAGCTGTTAGAGGGGTTAAGGTGAGCAGTCACAGGAGGCCAGAGAAACCAGGTGCTTTTTAGTTTTTGTTTGAAAGTGCCTAGAGTTGTGAAAGTGATGTCATGTGGCAGGGCATTAAGTCACATAGGTGCGTGGTAGGTAAAGGCCCTTTGTCCTGGTGAGGTGCGATGGTGTGGGGCTCTGAACTCCGTATTGTCCGCGCTTCTGGTGATGCGACGGGGTTCAGGTGGGGTAAGGAGTTTCATCACCCCCGTAGGAGCCAAACCTTGCCTTATCTTTTGGCCAGCACATATGTTTGGTACCTGAGTCTGGCATCAAACTGGAGCCAGTTAGCTTGTTCATACACATTGCAGGTGTGTGTATTAGCCTAGGGGTATTGTTAGCCAGTCGGCAGGCTTTGTTTAGTGCTACTATAATATGGTGGAGAGCCGTGGTTGTGGCTGAGCTGTAATTTACAAGTCCATAATCAATAAGCGAGATCACAGAGCTGTGGATGGCAAATGCTGATGGCCTCCCACGTTAAGACTTTTCTTATGCCTGTGTAGGATGCCAATACATCTGTTTACTGCCTTGGTGGTGGTATCTATGTGAAGAGAGTAGAACATGTTACAGTCCAAGGTTATCCCCAGATATTTAAAGTGTTGGACTAGTTCCAGGGGGGGTTCTGGCAATATTGAAGATGCTGAAGGGGTATGTGCAATGCCTGTTTTGCATGTTGGAGAACATTAGTTTCATTTTTTTGTAATTGAGGATTAACTTTTGCCATGTAAACCAATGTTCTGCATCTGAGAAATTATCTTGAAGCTTCCTCTCAAGTAGTTCTGGGTCAGGGTCCCTAGTAAACAGTACTGCATCATCAGCATAAAGAAGAATTTGACCGTGGCAGGCTGATGGGAGTTGAATTATAAAATTGCTAAATAGAAGTGGACCCAGAATTGAGCTTTGGGAACACCAGAGCTCATTGGTCTGTAGTCAGAGAGGGTGTTGCCAATCTTGACCTGTTGAGAGCAGTTAGAAAGAGAGCTCTTGAACCATGCCACTGAATCATCAGTGAGGCCAATGGAGGAGAGCTGTTTGATGAGAAGGGTGTGATTCACAGTGTTGAATGCTTTCGTAAAGGTTAATGAAAGCAGCTCCGACAAGATCACCCTGGTCCAGTGCATTGTGGATATAACTGGTGAACTCCAGAAGAGCAGTGGTGGTGCTGTGCCTTTGCAGGAGTCATGCTGCTGCGGGCATTGAATTTGGTATTTATCCAAGTACTCCACCAGCTGGTCGGCAACAATTCTTTTAGGTGCCTTTGATAGTGGCGGGAGTATAGAGATGGGTCTGTAGTTTCCTAGCTCTGACAGATCCCCGCTCTTAAAGATAGGTGTAACTAATGTTGACTTCCACTTCTGTGGGAATTGGGACAAATGTAGCAAGGAGTTGATGATGTAAGTAAGAGGGGGCAATTGTATCATCCAAGGTGAGCGCTATGAGACTTAGGTCGAGGGAGTCACTACTATTTTTGGACTTCCCTAGGATTTTCAGAAAGTAGTTTCTGGCTTCACTTTTAGTGATGACTCTAAAGCGGAAGGGAGGGTAGGTTGCAGTGGGGTTCTTCCGGTTGATGTTGCGCCCTGGGTGGTTATGGATGAAGTCAGGGGGGAGGACACCACTCAGGTCTGAGAAAGCACTGTTGAAGGCATTAGCTATGTTAATTGGGTCCAGGGTGTGATCACCAATGATGTTGAGCATTGTGTCTGTAGTCTTGATCTCTTTACCTATTATTTCCTTCATGTTGGACCAGAAATTTCTACCATTGCTCCAGGATCTTGTGAGGGCGTCTTTATAATACTGGTCTTTGGCAGCATGAATTGCCCTAGTGCAGACATTTCTAGTGGCTTTATATGTCTGGAGGTCGACTTGCTTACCTGATGCTCTGTCACAGTGCCAGAGGTGGTCTCTCGACTTCAATTGGTCTAGGAGTTCAGGGGAGAACCACGGGTTGCAGTAACCCTTAACCTTACGCTTTTGAATTGGGGTGTGCCTGTCACAGGCCGAGTTGAATTGCTCAATGAATTGTTCGAGGGCAGCATCTATTGTGCATGAGGAATAGAGCAAGGACCAGTCATTGCATCAGAGATCCTCTTTCAGTATGTCCAGGTGGCCTTGTTTTAGGACCCTGTTGGAGATCGTTCTAGCAGGGGGTTTCATGTAGTTGTTGGACCACTTGAAGAGGACCGGAGAGTGGTCACTACAAGCATCCGGGAGAACAGTGACTTTGGATGTGTACTCTCGGTGATTAGACAGCATCCAATCTAGAAGGGAAGACATGCCTGTCTTTTAGTTCATCCTGGTGGGTATGTCCACTAGCTGGGAAAGGTGGACTGCTGATATGGCATCCTTGTAGGGGCTCACAGCAGGGGCCAGCCAGTTGATGTTAAAGTCCCCTAACAGGATAGTTTCAGAGTGGATGTTTAGGCTTCCCAGGCACTCCATGAGGGATTCCAGACCTGCATTTTTTCCCCAAGTGAAATGTATATTGTGAGTATAGTGAGGGTTTTGCTACAAGCTCCGAGGAGTACTTTTACTGCAAGGGCTGACATTCTAGCCCCTGTGTATGGCAGGAGTTGCAATAGGCTCTGAAAGCTATCCCTGATATAGAGAGCACAGCCGCCCCTTCATTTGGATAGGCGGTCCTGTCTATAGATGCTATAACTTGGTATTGAGATTTCAAAGTCTAAGACCTTGGGTGAGAGCCATATCTCCACTATTGACAAGATATCTGGGTTGTGCTGCAGGACCCAGGCTTTCAGGTGGTCCAGTTTGGGAAGCAGATTGCAGATGTTGATTGAGGTGATGGACAGGTGACCAGTCATTCTCTGTTGTCTGTAGGGTGCTAGTGGAGGGCCTGGATTAGGGTGTACATTTCCTGAGATGAGTAGTAGTAGTAGTAGTAGCACTAGTCGATACGTATACACTGACAGATGTTTGCTGTTAAGTTTTTTTTTTTGCCTCGTACGGTCAAGACAGATAGAGTACTTGCCCTTGATGCTAAAGATGCCAGGTGCATAGGCTAGTTTGGGCAGCCAGACTGCATGGTGTCCTGAGAGTCCTAGCCAGTTAAAGTCCTCCCCCACATAGGGAGGGACATTGCAGTTTCATCTATAACTTAGGGTGCCAGTGTTATAAGCATTCCAAGTTATCGTGGACTTCATAACACCTGCACCAAAGCTTTAAGACTTGCAAAGTCAAAGTACTTCTCATTCACACTCCAGAACAATATTCCCCTCTGATCCAGTCTTCCTCTCCTGTTCTCAGGATTAACGACTCCCTCATCTCTGACCCCTCTATTGTTGCCGCTTCCTTCAACTCCTATTTTATTACTTGTGCCCTTTCTCTCATCTCTTCTTCCTCCTCCCCTTCCTTTCCTCCGGTTACCTTCTTCTGTTAATCTCTCTTTTTCCTTCTCTGCTACCACTGCCATGGCTACCCATCAGTCATTGCTTGCTATTAATCCTCACAAATGTGGTAGCCCTGGTGGCCTTGATCCCAAATTTCTACTTTTCTCTGCCCTTGCCATTGCACTGCCAAGTACCCTACTTCCCAACCTTTCTTTTTCTTCTGCAACTGTTCCTGATGCCTGGAAACAGGCTGCTCACATTCCTATCCCTAAAGGTGGTGATCCCTCCTCTCCTGGTAACTACCATCCTATCTCTCTCCTTCCTACCCTAGCTAAGTTACAGGAACACCTTGTACTATCACAACTCTTTACCTTCCTTGACTCCTCCTCTTTCTTCATCCTCTTTCAGTCTGGTTTTATAAAATCTCACTCCACCTCCACTTCCCTCCTGTGGCTCACTGACTCCATCCTCACCGGGATGGATCAGGGTCTGATCATGTCTGCCATTTTTATTGATCTTGCTAAAGCTTTTGACACAGTGTCACATCCCCTCCTACCTGACAAGCTAAAATCAACAGGTCTTCCTGACCCTGTAGTTAACTGGCTTAGCTTTTACCTGGAGGGTAGGTCTCAAGCTGTCTGGATAGGTTGCTCCACTTCATCACCACTCCTGATCTTTTCAGGTATCCCTCAAGGGTCTGTCCTGGATCCCATTCTTTTTTCTGTATTCTTGAATGACCTATCTTCTGTCTGTTCCTCTGTGTCCATTTATATGTATGCTGATGATACAGTTCTTTTTGAAGGAAGCACCAAGGGAGGTCGACAGTGAAAATGCCGACCTCCCGCATAGCGACAGCACAATACCGACGCAGGTATTGTGCCACCCAATGCCTGAGTGTTTTCTGTGGGGGGCTCTGCTCCCCACACCCCCTGAACTTTAGGATTATCAACTCCAGGTTGGAGTTGGTCCAGGGAGGGCAGAACACTGGGGGAAAGTGAATCACGAAAAAGGACCATTACAGCGACTATCACTATAATGGTCTTTTTTCGTGGTTCGCTGTCGGGGTGTCGAGCTGAAGGAGGGCACCATTTTTGAATCTGGCTCCTCATCTCATTATTTATTTATTTATTTATTTTATTTATTTATTTAGAGATTCGGAAACAACCTTTGAGCATACACTCTTTTACAAAGGTTCCACATCATATAACAGTTAACAGACACAATACAATACAGATATACAGTACTACATAAAAGAGTAGGTTTAAAAATTAAAAACATAATTTAAACAGTTGACCTCCTACGGGTGTTGGGGGGGTGCAAAAAAAACAGTGCAGAGTTCAAAAAGAGCCACCCTCTGGGAGGGGGAAAAGTTCAGAAATAGCCTCCGCCCTGGAGGAGGAGGGAGGGGGGGAGGCTGGGGGGTTGGAGCAGTCTCGTGCCAGGAGGCTTTGTTGACAGCACATTAGGTGGGGAGGTGCTAGGAGGGCAAGGCACGTATCAGGAGGGGCAGGTGGGCCGCAGGAGCAGGGGAGATAGGGCAGATAAGGGTGAGTGAGAACAGAGATGATGGGTGGGATGACAGGGAAGAGAGACAGGGTAAGGTAAACGAGAACTATACACAGCCCAGGGCATGTTGGGGCAATTCAGGGGCAACCATGGGGTGAAAGTGTCATCTCATGATCTTACCTCACGGCTTCAGCTGGACTTTGAAAATATTCAGCACTGGTTCAAGTCTTACCAACTATCCCACAATGCAAAAAAAAAAACATTCTTCTTGACTTTAGCACCCATCAGAGGCTTTCTAGACTTGCCTCTCTCCCTTTTTTTCACACCCTTGATGGTGCTATTAATGAGAATGTATCCTCTTTTAAGTACCTCGGGTTCCAGCTTGACTATCAGCTTGATTTCTCAGTTCATATTGATGCCATTCACCAAAACTTCACCCCAAGCTTGGTGCACTCTACAGGAACAAAGCGAGTATCCCGCTT
This sequence comes from Neoceratodus forsteri, assembly GCA_016271365.2. Lineage (NCBI taxonomy): Eukaryota > Metazoa > Chordata > Ceratodontiformes > Ceratodontidae > Neoceratodus > Neoceratodus forsteri. The sequence goes on along the minus strand of CM057455.1, from coordinate 302,612,847 downwards.
CCTGTCTGCCATGAGATCGTTTTAAAGATGGTCCTCCCTGTTTTTGATTATGGTGACATAGTCTACAGCAGAGCTCCCAAATCTTCTCTTGCCAGACTGGACCCACTTTTCAACCCTTTTTGCTGTTTTTAGACTGTTCCCCATGCACTCACCACTGCTCCCTTTACTCTGCTCTTTCACGCCCCTCTTTTGATGCCAGGTGCCTATCCCACTGTGCCTCCTTTATATCTAAATTCTGGTTTGGTTCCCCCTCCATCCTACCTTAGCTACCTCAGCTTTCTGCTATCCTTTATGTAATATTGCTTCCCATTCCCTCACTATTCCTTCTAAGAAATCTAGAGCTGGTCAATCTACTTTCTCATATTGCTTTCCTAAACTTTGGTCCACCCTTACCTTGTCTATTCACTCTGCCTCCTTGGCTTTGACTTTTTTCTCCCTTCTGCAGTTGTCTGTAAACTTGTTCCTTCCCCTTCACTAGTTTTTTTTTTTTATTATTTATATGTTTTTCACTATCCTTCTGAACTGGCAGGTGGTTCCAGCCCCTCTCAGAGGGCTCATCCTCAGAGTCCAGTTGCCCCCAATCCAGCTCTTTCCTGGTGGTTCCACCATGGATTAACCCCCATGGTGGGGCCAGAGGGAGGAGTGCCATCTCTCCCCGAGTACAATCTAGATGTCGGGTTGAGCTAGGATTGGGGATGTGCCAGGCTACCACAGAGCTTGTCAGTTCCATTTTCTGGTTTTCTTCCCATCCACCCCCCTTGCAGTGTGAGCGTGCTTATGTGGAAGCATGTGCATGGCACAAATCCACACTCCAGTGCCTCCCTAACTCTGACACTGCCCTCTGGCCTCCACTAGGGGGCAGCCAAGGAACCGGATGACAACCCTCCCGGAGAGGAATGCTGTCTGTCAGACGCTCAATCCTCTCCTCCTCCCTCCTTGCGCCGAACTCGCAACCCGAGGTTGCTCCCAACCCCGGGTCACCGGCGTGGCACAAGATGTGGTGTCTAGCACCTCAACCCTCAGCAAAACTGGGCCAGCTCCCTTCACTAGTTTTGCCCCAGAAGTCTGTTTCCTTCATTCCTGTGCACATATTAATCTGATTGTATTTAAAGTTTGATTATTTTCAGTTTAAATTATATTCTATATTTCTCCATATATATTGTAATTACTGTACATGATGTCCCTCATCCTCTACCCCAGGACACATCTGGAAACAAACTGTTACCAGCTCAGTATGTCTTTCCTGGTCACATTTTTGAAATAAATTAATTAATTAATGTTCGTGCTAGACAAAGACCCAATGTCCCATCGAGTCTGTCCGATTCCTGCCAGAATTGGGCCCCTAGCCTAATGCTAGGGAGGAGCTAGTTTAAATAAAAAGTGCAAAATCATGCACATAAGGCATGGAACCCTGGTGCGGAGTATAGGATGAGGGGGGAGGTACTGACAGTCACAAGACGGGAAGGGAACCTTGGGATATTATATCAGAGGACATCAAGGTGGCAGTGTAGTGTGACAAGACCATGGATAGGGATAGTGGGATGCTGGGGTAAATTGGGAGGGTTTCTCCAGTAAGAGGAGGAAGGTAGTGGTGCCATTGTATCAGTCCTTGGTATTCCCCCACTTGAAGTACTGTGTCCAGTTTTGGAGACCACATCTCAGAAAGGACATAGACAGGGTGGAGGCAGTCCAGAGAGGGTAACTAAAATGATGCAGAGTTTGCAAAGGAAGCCTTATGAGGAAAGACTGAGGAATCTCGGTATGTACACCCTTGAAGAGAAGTGAGAGAGGGAAAGAGAGGTGACATGATCAAGGCCTACAAGTACCTCATGGGGTGAACAGGGTGCAGGAAAGAGGCCTCTTCCATATAAGGATGCGTACCAGGACCGGGGGCATGTGATGATGCTGAGGAGGGGGAGTTCAAGGGAGATATGAGAAAATACCTATTCACTGAAACGGTGGTAGATACCTGTAACAGACTGCCAGATGAAGTGGTAAAGGGGAGGATTCAAGGATGCATGGGACAGACATGGGGTATATTAGAGCAGAGACATGGAGAGTTGCCAGAGACAAGGTAGGGTCTGCAGACATATAATCAGAAGGGTACAATTGGGCAGACTGGGTAGGCCAAGTGGTCCTTTTCTGCTGACATATTCTATGTTTCCATTAGCAGAAATCTATGTTTATAATTTCTGGTGTATTTATTTTCAGATGACACCAAGATCTGCAACATAGTGGAAACTTTGGTGGGGGGGGGGCAAAGGATGGAAAGAGACTGGAGGAGTGGTCAGAAGTTTGGCAGCTAAGGTTTAATGTGCCTGTGTTGGAGTGTCCTGTTTGGAGAGCTTGTGTGGAGCTTGAATGGAGCTTGGGGAGCCCGTGGAGTCTGAAAGAATGAAAGGAGCTGCTAATAGAGGGAGCCTGAAAGACTGGAACTAGTTGTCGACAGAAGGAGCCTGGAGGATTGGAAAGAGCCACTTGAGGAGGCAGTGTGCCTGGAAGTTCTGTTCTGGACTGCTGATTGCCTTACAGGGGCTTGCTGCCCAATGAATTGCAGGATTTTAGCCAGGGAATGCTGAGAGTACTGGGGGACAGTTCATTCACTTTGGGGTGGATGCCCTGTCTCAGTTCTCCTGTGGGGGTGTCTGCTGATGTCTGCTGGAGGGTAGACGTCATCCTCATTGCCTTAGGGCTATCTGGGGGTGTCTGCTGGAGGGCGGATGCTATCTCAGGACTATAGCACAGGAGTTTCAGGGTCAGGGCGGTCACCTTCAGAGCAAGTGTTCAGAGGTCCTCATTTGATTTTTGCCTGCGACCTGCATGGTGCCTCAGTGTCCTTCATGGTGGTGGAGGTCACCAGGGAGGACTTCGCAGGGCGATGGGTGAAATCCTGGTGATTTCTGGTGGTGTCCTGGAGAAGGAAGAAGAAGGTTCCCAGTGAAGAGGTGGTAGGAGATCAGCTCTTTCCATTGAGTGCAAGAAAGGATATTATCTTAACTGGACTTCAACTCAGGCAGAGTTTGGGCTTGATTGAGTGGAGCTATAAAGCAGTGAGAGTGCCTAGCCTCTGTCTACATTTTTTCTTTAAAATCTGTACAGCACTAAACTTTGAGGAAGTGGGAGTTCTCAAATTTAGTGCATTTTTAGGACTTAGGGTGGTGGAGGCGAGAGCTTCACCAGACTGTAATTTTACACTTCTGAAACTTGGCGAACCTCAGTAATCTGTGGAAAGCACCGGCATATTTCTGAAAGTGAACTGTTAAAGGATTGTTTAGAATTGTATTACCAATTTTTTCTTTTCTCTTGTTTTATTTGTTTTATAGTTATTTGGTGTAAGGTTGGGTTTATAGTTGTTGAAGTGGTGAAGTAGGTTTAGGAAATTTGCATGTTGTGTGTATTAGTGTGTTTGGTATATTTAAGAGTGTGACTGTTGGTGTGTGATTGATTTTTGTGTGTTTTGTCGGTTTTGGTTTGTTTGTCTGGTGACTGCTGCTGCTGTTTGTGATGTGCTGGGAAGGTATAAAAATGGTCAGGCATTATTCCCCTACCAGACTCAGGGACCTCCGCCCTTTTGATTGTCCCCCTTTATCATTGGAGGCCTATAGGAATTGCCGGGCCTCGGGGATAGTAAGAAGAAGGAAAAAGTTGGGGAGAACTGGGCCTGATGGGAGAGGGGTGATCAGATAGAGGTAGTGGGGACAAGGAGATGCCCTGGGATGAAATGGGACCAGAATAGGGGCCTCCCTGTCTGGTTTCCATACCCAAGGGCTCTGCTGTGTGCAGGCAGGTTGCGTGGTCTCTCTCAATGGTTCATCCTACTTGGGCGGTGTTATGCAATGCCAGGTCTATTAATAACAAGACTGCTATAATAGCAGATCTTGTTGGGACATCTGACCTGGCGTGCATCACCAAGACCTGGCTGAATGAGAATGCTGGTCCTATACTGGCCAGCTGTTCCAGACGGGTACTCTGCGATACACCACCCAAGGGTGGATCATAGGGGTGGGGGTGTAGCCATTTGTTTTATAACCAAACTGGGCCTTATGGATGTGCCAGTGGGATCCACTAGATCCTTTGACTGTATTGTGGGTGCGGGTGTGGGGTGTAGGATTCTGCTCCTCTACCGTCTACCCGGAGATGGGAGAGAATTCCTACAGGAGATTGCAGACTTCATTGTCGACACGGTGTTGGGATCCCCCAGATGGTTAATTCTGGGGGATTTCAAAGCCTGGGTCGACAATGAGTTCTCACGTTTTGGTCAAGATCTCCTCCAGCTAAAGACTATGCTGGGCCTCACACAGGTTATTTACTCCACAACTCACATTGGTGGACATTCATTGGAGTTAGTGTTCCTCCTGGGGATGGAGATTTCTGATTTGGTGGCGGAACCATTCAGTTGGTCTGACCATCACACCATAAGGCTCAGATTCAGGGCTCCCCCTAATCGGCCTGCCCCTACGGAGATGGTCCTGTACCACCCTTAAAGTAGGGGGGGGGGGCAATCCTTAAAAGCCTGATAATGGTGCTAGACCTATTGGGCTTATTGGGTGGATGCATTGATCCAGCAGATCTTGTACTCACCTATAAGAGGGTGGTAACAGATGCCCTGGATTCTATTGCTCCTGTTCATGTTCGACCACTCGCACTTCTCCCAAGGTCCCCATGGTTTGATGGGGCCTTGAAGGAGCTGAGGAGAGTGGGTCAAAGGTTAGAGAGGACTTGGCGGAAGTCCAGCCTGGAGGCTGACAGGCTTAGATTGATGGATCATTACGTTGTCTATCAATCGACAGTCACCTGTAAGAAGGCATAATTCCTGTCCAGGGAGATTGCCACTGCGCAGAATCAACCAGCTCAACTCTTCCAGACTGTAGACAGATTGTGCAATCCAATCTGTCTGCAGTCTGGTGAAGCATTGTCACAAGAGAGATGTGATGGGTTTGCTCGATTTTTTGCAGATGAGGTTCTCACCATCAGGTCTGGTATCCATCCAGCCCCCTCTATGTGGTGTGGCAGAGGTCAGTGGGAGGCTTCGAGTACCCAGCTTGCCTGGTCTGACTTCAGCTGACCAGACATCATGAGGATTGCTCAGACTCTGCAGCCAGCCAGCTGTAGTTTGGACCCTGGCCCAACATGTCTCCTTGTGGGATGAGTTGAGGAAATCATCCCGGTCCTGGCTGAGATAGTCTGGCAATCACCGGAGAGGGGGATCTTTCCAGATCCCCTAAAGGAGGTTTATTGTACGACAGCTCCTGAAAAAAAACCTCCCTTGATCCAGATACTCTCACTAACTACAGAAGGTCTCTAACCCGCCCTTTGTGGGTAAGGTTATTGAGAAGGTGGTTGTGCTGCAGTTGGATGATCATTTGTCTATCCAAAATATCTATGACTCTCTTCAGTTTGGATTTAGGAAGAGGCAGAGCACTGAGATGGCCCTTGTTCAGGTGCTTAATGATCTCCTAATAGCGAGAGATTGGAGGACCATTCCATCTTGGTCCTCCTTGATCTCTCAGCAGCGTTTGACACTGTGGACCATGGTGTGCTATTGAAGCACCTACAGTTCATCTGTGGACTGTCTGGTACCATCCTCAGGTGGTTTCAATCTTACCTCGAGGGTAGAACACAGAGACTGGTCTCTGGAATTTATTCCTCTGATCCTCTCTCCCTATCCTGCTGGGTGCTGTAGGGCTCCATTTTGGCACTCATGTTGTTCGCTGTGTATATGCTGCCATTGGGGGACATTATTAGGTGGTACAACTTGAGTTCTCACTGCTATGCAGATGATACTCAGCTGTACATATCCTTTGTAGCCGAACAGGGAGATGTTCTCTCAGTGTTTAACAACTGCCTATATAAGGTCCAAGACTGGTTGAGTGCTAGTTGGCTGAGGTTGAACCCAGATAAGACTGAGGTGTTGGTGGTGGACCCTGATCGTCGGAAGGCAGGTGTGTTGGCAGGACAATCCTCTGGTCTTCGGCTCGGTTTTTGACAATGGTCTGACCCTAAAGTCACAGATGTCAGCCCTTGTGAAGACCTCTTTTTACCATCTGAGGAATATTGCCATGGTAAAACACTTGGTTCCTTCTGACGATCTTCCTACCTTGGTCCATGCCTTCATGACCACTCACCTTGACTACTGCAATGCCCTATACCTAAGGCTACTGGGGGGTTGATATCTGTCACCTGAAGCTGGTGCAGAATGTGGTGGCCAGGCTTTTGACTGGTATATCTAGGACCAGTCATATAATGCCTGTGCTCCTTGGACTGCACTGGCTGCCAGTGTGATGGCGTATCACCTTCAAGGTCAGTTTGCTGACCTTTAAAGCCCTACGTGATCAGGGACCCCATTACCTGCAAGATCTCCTTACTCCCTATTGCCCCTTCTGACCACTCCAATCCACCAATGAGGGATTGCTAGAGATCCCCAGGGTGCGACTTCAAACATCTGGGGCCCGCTCTTCTTTTTTATTTATGGCCCCGACCCTGTGGAATTCTCTACCTCATCGATAAGGGATTGCCTGACTGTCCGAAGTTTTAAGAAGGAATTTAAGTCATACCTATTTAGCCTGGCATTTTTAGAAGTATAATTTTAGTGGGGACTGTCAACTGTATTTATATTTAATTGATACCTGGAATATTTTAAATTGTTGTGGTTTTTGCATGTTAATGTTTGTTGGATTATGGTTTTGTACAGGCACCTTGATCATTGGAAAGGCACCTTTTAAACAAAGATTGATTTGATTTGAAAAAAGTACAAAATAATGCACTTGGGTCACAGAAACACTGAGGTGCAGTACAAAATGGGGGGAGAGATTCTAGCAATGACCAAACAGGAAAGGGACCTGGAGGTAATTGTATCAGATGACCTGAAGGTGGGCAGACAAATTAACAAAGTGATTGAGAGGGCTATTGGGATGCTGGCTTGTAAAGGTAGGGGTCTTACCAGCAGGAATAGGGAAGTGGTGCTACTATATAGGTCTTTGGTAAGACCCCACCTGGAGTAGTGTCCAGTTTTGGAGACCATATTTTAAGAAAGACATAGACAGAGTGAAGGCCATCCCAAGAATGGCTAACAAGATGGCATAGAGTCTACATCAAAAGTCCTACGAGGAGAGGCTAAAGGAACTAAACATGTACATCTTGGAGGAGAGGAGGGGGGTGATATTTATTTATTTATTAGCTTTTGGTAACCAGGTAAGTGCGCTAGGCAACAATCCTGCCTATTTTCAGGCACGACCCAGGAAAGCACAGGACATTGGTACACATATTACAGTAGTACAACTTAAAATCAAAGAAAACATAAGGTAACAATAACAATTTAACATCATACACAGTGGATAGAACAACAAATCTGGTACAAAGGATACAATACACATTAAAAGCCATATTGTAGCAAGAAATGGGAGTAGGCCCGTGCCACAGGCCAGCGGTCAGGTGTAGTTATGTTATGAGCATTTGCAGTGACCAAGGGTGATTGAGACCTTTAAATACCTAATTGGGTGAATAAGATACAACTGGGAAATATTTTTCAGAGAAAAGTGTGCTCTAGAGCAAAGAGTCATGATATGAAGCGGGGGGAGTAGGTTCAAAAGAGATGTAACAAAATAATTCTTCACAGAAATGGTGGTGGATGCTTGGAACAGTCTTCCAGTGGAGATAGTGGGGGCAAAAACAGTGGTAGGATTCAAAAAAGCCAGGGATATGTACAAGGGAATCATACAGGATATGTAAGGGGTGGAAGAGAAACTGCCATAGACCTGGAAGGGTCTACAGCATAAGCAACACAACAAAACAGGGCAGACTAGATGAGCGAAGCAACCCTTATCTACTGTCAGTTTCTATGTTTCTATTATTTGGTGTAGTTTTCAATTGGACTCAACAGTGCCATCCATTTTTGTCAGACACAGTGTAACTAAGGACAGTCTAATTAAACCCATGTGGGTCTGGTGATTTATCCACCTTCAGGGTCCCAAGCTCCTTGAAATAACTCTTCAGTGTCACCCCCTCCACCCCATCTTAATCCATGCACATTAACACCTCTGGAAAGCTAATTGTTTTTGAGAACAAACTATGGCCTATAGTCATGTACTGTACATTACCTCCAGCATTACCACCACTTTACTTAGTTTTTCCTACCTTGATGCAGCAATGTACCATTGCAATCTCCATGGCAAAAACCCAGCACAGTAACACAGGAAAGCCCTCGATCAGGCATGAGCAGGACCAGCGGCCGTGGCATGGAGCTCCTCCGACTGGCCACCCTACCACTCCCTCCTGCCAGAAACGCAGCACAGCAACACAGGAATGTCCTTGATCAGGCATCAGCATGACCAGCAGCCATGGTACGGAGCTCCTCTGGCTGGCCACCATACCACTCCCGCCCACCAGAAACCCAGCACAGCAACACAAGAACACCCTTGATCGGGCATCAGTAGGACCAGCGGCTGTGTCACAGAGTTCCTCTGGCTGGCCACACTACCACTCCTGCCCACTTGAACCCCAGCATAGCAACACAGGTAAGGAACACTAGGATTGCAGACCATGATTGCTATTTGACAGAGCAGTCTTAGACCTGCCTGCCTGCCATAGGCTGTTTTCCTCCTCTCCTTACCTCTTATTGGCACAAGCTGCAGCTCACTTCCATACAGTGTTTTCTGCCTTGCTGCCTGGGGAATTTTTGAAACTGCTTTAGCGCAAACTTCTTGTACAATATCTGTACTGGTATTTTGTCCCGCCCTCCTCCCTCCCTCCCCTCTCCTCCTTTATAAAATACTTTCCTCCCCAATGGCACTGCCCCCAGCCAATCTACCACCTCCCCTCTCCTTTCCAATATTGAAACTCTCCATTAAAGAAACAATTTTATCTAAAACATTAAGTACCTCTTAGGGCCAATCTCTTACACCGCCACTGAATCTCTCTATCTGACCAAAAATTAACACTGCATTTCTCTGCAGCTGCCGTCTTGCTGGACCCTAAGGAAGAGATAAAAAGTCCTCTTATCTCTGATAAATATTAACCCATATATAAAAATGTACTCCTTTGTGCTCCCTGTTACTTTATGCACCATGACAGGCCTGCTACTAGTGACTGACCTCTGTGCCAACATCCTCGCTGCTGACCAAGCTTACTTACATTCCTTCACTGAATCACCTACACTCAGTTACCCCCACACAGAGCTGTAGCCTACCAATTATCCCTTATGAACTCTGCCATACTGGCCCTCCTGACCAACCATGACCAGCGCTTTCTTCATCTGTTTCTCCACTCCCTCAATATCCAGTTCCCACATTGGCAGCTCCCTACCCACCACCTACTCTCAGTCTCACTTCTTCTCGCTTGTGATGTGGAAGCCAACCCTGGACCTTCAAATGTGCACATCGACCACATTAATGTTATCTGGGCAGGATGCTGCTGTCTTAGAGTTGTACACACCTGAATGTATGCAGCTTTCCAGCTAAGTTCTCTGAACTTGAAGCCTGGGTGTCCCTCTACAAGCCACATGTCCTGGGTCTATCTGAAACATGGCTTAAGCCTTACCACGTGATGCCTCATACCACCTCCCTGGCTACTTACTACTGTGCCTTGACAGGCCTGGCAGAAAGAGGGGTGGCGGCATTGCATTATACGTTCAAGACCATATTAGTGCCACCATTATTGCTTGCTCCACCCTCTCCTCGGTATGTGGATGGCTTGTTGCTGAAATTGTCCTGGGTGCATCGAAAAAACTTTACCTAGGTTGTTGCTATAATCCTTCATCAGGAGGTATGCAAGGTCTATCTAACTTCCTGGATGGACTTGCAGCTGCCCCTTCCTCCAGGGACACCATCATACTTGGTGATTTCAACCTCCACTGGACGGAAACCCCAGTACCGGATTATGCACACCTACTAAAGACACTCCACCTAAAACAAGTCATCTCCTCCCCTACTAGATATAACCCCCCCTCATCCAACCACTCCACCCTTGACTGGATTTCCATTAACTGTATGGCTCTAGTCCTCCAAGCAGGCATCATGTCTGACTCTATCAGTGACCATACCCATACATTTATTTATTTATTTATTTAGTTTTTGTTAACCGGGTAGGTGCACTAGCCATAAAATGACTATTTTCAGGCATGACCCGGGAGAGTACAACAAAAGGAGAACAGTTGAACAACAGCAACATGGGTACAATAATACAAATAGAGGAACAGTACAGCAGTGCTACAAAAATACAATGGGTAGAAACAACAAAAAATAATGGCAAGCATCATACAGATAATGGCAGTAATATATATATATAATAAGTGCAGAAACCATTGACCTGACCTGTGGAGTGAAAGGGTTAATAAGATAGTAAGGTTATATAGAGAGAAATGTGAGGAATGTTCAAACATAACAAGAAAGACTGAACAGAAGGAAGGTCATGTGTGGTAACTGGCAAAACAACAGTGGATAGTCAGCAACAACATTCGAGAAGGAAGACAGCTAGTAGTCAAGAAGTTATTTACAAAGAGAAGGAAAAATATGGGGAAGGGAAGAGGAGACAGTCTTGGAGCTGGATTAGAGCAGGGGTGACATTACTGGTAAGTCTCAGGAGCTTCAGGTTGGGTCAAAGCATGTACAAGCATCAGCTGAGGATAGATAACGATCATATTCACTTTTAAATCTAAAGTGAGACTGAGACAGCCAGAGGTTGAGTGGAAGAGCATTCCATAGACTGGGAGCAGAGAATTGGAAGGCCCCTGTGCCTTTAGTCGTCTGACATCTCGGAACATAGAGCAAGGATTTGTCAGCTGATCGTAGACCATGGGAAGATGGTTGAGGGACCAGCAACGCTGCCAGCTGGGATGGGTTTTTTTCCCAGATGATCGAGTCCATTAGTGATCCAAGGTAGTATTGTCTACTGGCAGAGGGTGACAGCCAATTCAGATCCTTATAAAGAAGGCAGTGATGTTTGAGTCGAGGTGACGAAGAGGCAAATCGGCATATATTGTTATAAGTTACGTCCCATTTTAGTAGGGAGGTTTTATGGGCAGAGGTAAGAATAGAGACACCATAAGTAAGGGTTGGGAGCAGAATACCTCGGGCAATTGCTAATTTGGCTGAGGGTGTAAGCATGTAGCTCGTTTTGTAAGCTACTCCTAGTTTTGAGTTTACAGCTTTGCACGAGGACTGAATGTGAAGATTAAAATCCAGGGACTGGTCCAGCAGGATCCCAAGGTACTTGAAGGAAGTAACATTTTCAAGTGGAAATCCTCCTGGGTGAAAAATCTCCAGCAAACCAGAACAGGTCTTAATCTTTGGTGCAGAACCTAGGAGCATGGCTTTTGTTTTCTTTTCATTTAGTACAAGCTTACGGTCTAGTAGCCAGTCTAAGACCTTATTGAAGTCTGAAGTAAGTGATGTGTTTATGCAGGCAATACTAGAAGAACTAGTGTAGATGATCAGGTCATCAGCGTAGAGAATAGCTGAGCAGGATTCCAGGACCTCAGCTGCATTGTTGATAAAAATTGAGAACAGAAGGGGCCCAAAGATAGAGCCCTGGGGGATCCCAAGGTTGATAGTAGACGTGTTGGACAGGGAGGAGTTAAATTTGACAGCTTGCAACCTGTTTGACAGGTAGCTACAGAACCAGTCCACAACAGGGGTAGAGTAATAACATTTATGGAGAGTGGAGAGAAGCAGGGGATGGTCTACAAGGTCGAAAGCCTTAGTGAGGTCAATGAAGATGGCACCTGTGAGTTTTGCACAATCCATGTTGGACAGAATATCAGTAGTTAGTTGAAGAAGAGCCATGGTGGTGCTATGACCTTTTCTGAAACCATGCTGGGTGTCTGAGAGGAGATTGTAACGTGTAGTCAATGGTCTGTGATACAACTATTTTCTCTAGGATCTTGTTAAGGACAGAGAGAATTGCTATAGGTCTGTAATTGGCCATGTCCTTTGGGTAATCTTTTTTAAAGACAGGCGTTACTCTTGCAGATTAACATAGGTCTGGCACGGTGCTATGGATAAGGGACAAAGTGTAGATTCTGGCAATCTGAGAGGCAATGAGTGGAGCAGCCAGCTTAAGAAGACGAGGTTTCAATGAGTCAGAACCAGAGCTGGTACTGGCAGATATGGATCTCAGTAATTTCAGAACTTCCGCTCTTGATATAGCTTTGAAATAGAATGGTGGCGCTGGAGGAGCATCATGCGATAGGGCAGTATGGTTGTCTGATGGTAGTGTGGTAGGGAGATTGGAGTGCGATCCACTAGGTTGTAAAGCCAAGGTATAGTATGACAGATCAGAGAAAAGATTGTTAAAACTGTTTGAGATGGTCCTAGGGTCATTACAATGTGCCCCATTTATGATCATTTCATCAGGAGTGACCGACTGCGAGGTACCAATAAATGTTTTGACACTGGCCCAGAATTTCCTCGGGTCACAGGCTGAGCTTTGTAGAAGGTCCTTGCAGTATTTGCTTTTAGCAGCTCTAACTTGTCTCTTACATCTGTTCCTTAGTTCATGATAGACAATAAGATCTGACTGTAGGCCAGTTTGTTTGTAGCAAATCCAAAGCTTGTCCCTCTGGCGCAGATTAGCAAGGAGGTCTTTATGCAGCCACCTCGTCTGTTTTCCTCTGACCCTCCTAGTAATCTTGGGAGTATGTTTATATTGAATGGTAAGAAATTCATTTATGAATATCTGCAGAGCAACCTCCACATCCTTTGTTTGATAGATACCTGCCCAGTCGATATTGGAGACATCATAGAGAAATGCATCCTGGTCAGTATGAGCTAGATTTGTAAACGTGATTAGTCTTGATGGAGGAGATGGAGGTACAACCATAGATAGGATGCAAAAAGTGGGTGAGTGGTCTGTTAGTGCATCTGCAAGGATTCCTGTTTTTGACACATGTTCCATACGGTTAACCACTACTAAAAATACCACCAACAGCTTAATCTGGTTCAAAGTCAGTTGGCATTCATCTGTATCCCCCTCCCCCGGGTCGTGCCTGAAAATAGGCAGGATTTGTCTAGTGCACTTACCCGGTCAACAAAAACTAAATAAATAAAATAAATAAACCATCGCCCAGTCTAGGAGTGTAACCGTTTGATGGGATGATGTGGCTTTAGTTGCTTCAGAGATCAACTGGTGAAAATTAGAACTAAGCATGAGTGATTGCAAGGATATTTGAGCTGACCCTAACCAATTGAGGTTAAGATCACCTAGGATGACAGCCTCATTATGATTTACAGTCTGGGAGGTGATGTCAAGGAGTTCTTGAAGACCTACTATTCCCCCAGCAGGGGGATTATAGGCACAGATAATATGAAGCTTCTTTTCCCCCAATACAATAGTTGCCTGTATGAATTCACACACTGCGGGAGAGGCAGATGTTGGGACAATAGAGATGTTGAGGTGGTTTTTGAAGAATAGGGCAACTCCACCTCCACGCTTGGATGAGGATCTATCCTGCTGGAACAGGGAATAGTTAGGCAAGGAGCATACATCATCAGGTATTCTGGGTTTTAGCCAAGTTTCTGTGAGACAGAGTACATCAGGATTGTATAATTTCACCCAGACCTCGAGTTCCGCATGGTGACAGGTAGGACTTCTGATACTGATATGGGCAATTAATAATCCTTTCTTGGACATGCCAGGTAACTCATTTGGGGAAAAGAAACAGGTAGGTGGACCTGGATTTAGTTTGACGTCCCCAGATAGCAGAATAATGATCATGGCTAGGAACCAAAGCCTTGCACAGTGGCAGGTTAGAGTGAAAGCACATCTCCATGGCAGCTTCCTCCTGGCATGTAGAGGGTAATTGATGTTGCCTCTAACAAGGAGGATAGGGTTAGGTTGCAGATCAGGCTTTGTCTCTGCAATCAAGTTAGAGAAACTATAGTTGCGGTAAGCCTCTGAGGAGTCTTTTGACATTTGGTTACATGGGAGAGCCCATGTGGCAGTGTACAGGCTGAGTAAAAGGACAAATGACAAGAGTGCCCATAGCAGACTATATTTCACCATAGTGTTACTATTTGACTTGGGTAGGAAGGCTAGTGGTATAATGAGACAGAGGATTAGCTCTTAGGGAAATAGAGATAGTGTGTGTAAAATTAAGACTGCCAAGGGTGACCATGTTCCACTGTTTTAATCCTTGGCAGAAATTAGAGATAGAGCAAAAACAACGAAGTGTTTCCTGCTAGCGTAGCAATTATTTAGAAGAAGTGCATCAGAGAAGCAGAAAGTAAAGGCCCACAAAGGTTAAGTAGGAAAGCAGACCAGCCAGAGGCTCTACTCGTGGTAAAGATTACAGTGAGGAAATGAAGACCTATTCGAGATGTGTTAGACGGCACCCCTAGTGGCGGAATTTTATAAGGAACCAATGGGAGACTAGACAGATAGCAGTAGTGTTCAGCAAAAGTCAATGCAAAGCAGAGGGTGCCAAAGCCCAGAGACTGATAATCCAACAGAGAAAAGGCAGGGCCAAACAGTGGCTGAGCAGAGAGAAGCAGTCCAATTAGAGGAGAGTGGCAGCAGGTGGCCACCTATCAAACCCGCACAGTGCTAGCCCGGACACTTAACCGGATTTGAAGGTGTCCTGTTCGTCAGGAGGATGGAGGTATGGGCAGCTGGCAGGATTAGCCACGCTGCTCACTGGGAGCACAATCAGGCACAGTGAATCTATTTTAAGATATAAAATGTAGGTTAAGATAGGATGTTATTAGCTAGGGCAGGGGGTACCAAGGCAACTTGAAAATTACTCAGGGTAGCAAGAGAGGAAGCCCAGGTATGGAACTGCACAGTAGATAGCAGAGCAGGCACTAAGCAAAGCTGATAGGCAAGCAGATGGTGAAAATAGGAAGATGTCTTTAAAGGGAAGACAGGACACGTGTTAGGCCTAATAGCTGCACTCTGTATCTGTAAGAGGAGTTGCAATATTAGTGAGAGGGGAGGATGAACATTGCTAGGGGTGGTGCCGGGGGGAAGGGGGGAGTATTTAATAAAGGCTGGAGGTGGGGGATAGGGGGAGTATTTAATAAAGGCTGGAGGTGGGGGATGGGGGGCGAATTCAATTAGCAAGGAGACAGAAGGACAGAAAGTGAAAGAGAAATTGAATTATTCTCAGGGCAAAGCTTACAACTGTGACCCAAATGGAATCTGGTCTAAACAGAAAAAACTGTATCACTTTAAACTTAGTTTCTGATCCAGGAGAGCTTACCACTGGACCTTAAAACAAAGAGAGCTGTAATATTTTACAATCTACAAACCTGCAACCTAAATGAACTTGCACTTCAAACTACCCTTGGAGTGCAAAATTGCTGTAAACAGGCTTAGGTTCGCGTTTAAGTTAGGATTTACAAGACAATTTGGAGAGACTTAACAAGTACCACAATCTGAATATAACATTAGCTTAAGGTCCAGAGGAAACAGTAGTAGCAAAGACTAAAGAACTGCAGCAGCCCGTCAGCAGGCAGAGTTGATGGTTCTGGACAGTCCAGTTTCTGCAGCGTACCTTTGGTTTGGTGATCGGCAGGCAGTACAGCGAGGAAGGCAGCCGGCGGACAGAAGGAGTCCGCCCAGCTGCTTGAAGCAGCAGAGGCACCCGTGTCAAGGGTGAAGCTTCGGTTTGGTGATCGGCGGGCAGTACAGTGAGGAAGGCAGCCGGCGGACAGAAGGAGTCCGCCCAGCTGCTTGAAGCAACAGAGGCACCCTTATCAGGGGTAAAGCTTCGGTTTGGTGATCGGCGGGCAGAACAGTGAGGAAGGCAGCCAGTGGACAGAAGGGGGCCACCCGGCTGCTTGAAGCAGCAGAGGCACCTGTGTACATTGCTCTAGCCACCAAATCAATATGTCCTCCCCACAAATTGCTATCCTTTAGGAATTTCAATTGCTAAAGGATGCCTGGGCCATAAACTGGTCCACACTGTACCAGCTCAAAGATGTCTCCAAGGTGGTGACTCTTCACAGAAGCCCTTCACAACCTTCAGGACAAATATTTCCTCATTACCACCAGGAGGGTTAAAGGTGGCAGCACCCATTGGCTATCAAATGACCTTCTGGCCCAAATGAAAATAAGGGACAAAACCTGGCAAGCCTACAAGGCATCCCCTCCCCCCAACTGTGGAATGCCTACAGGCAACTTCGGAACTCCTGCAAGCAGGCTGTGAAGTCACTAAAGTGTAACTACTAAGCCAACCTCCAAAATGAATCTCTTGGAAAGTCTCACACTTTCTGGGCCTCAGTTGGTGCCCCCCCTCAGCCCTAAATCCCATAAACAAATAACAGAACTTACCTCACTCTCCGGTCATATCACCAACCCAGGAAAGATCGCTGACACCTTTAATAGAATGTTCACCAACCTTACCGCCAACACCTGCAAACTCCCACCGTAAATTCCCTTTAACATAAACAACCAGCTACATTGCACCCAGGCACCAAGCCCTGCCTTTTATTTCAGATCCATTGACCACAGTATCACTGCCATGCTCCTTTGGTCACTAACTGCCAGGGGCAGCCCAGGCAGTGACGATCTGTATCCATCCTTTCTGAAAATCCTCTCCCCTGTCATTGTAAAGCCACTGACCCATATATTTAACCTTGCCCTCTCATCTTCTACTATGCTGGACTCATGGAAGCATGCGCACGTAGTGCCAATTTTAAAATCCGGCAATCCCGTTGCCCCAGAAAACTATGGTCCCATCTCCCCCCTCCCACATCTAAGTAAGCTATTAGAAAAAATCATCCACCACCAGTTATCAGAGCATCTAGATAACCACAACCTGCTGAGCCTCCTCCAACATGGTTTCTGCAAACACTGTAGCACCTCTTCAGCCTTGGTCCTCTTCTCTAGCCATTTTCTTAGAAACATGGACATGGGTAGGGCCACTGGTGCAGTGTTTGTGGACCTCTCAAAGGCCTTTGACCTTGTTGATCACCACCTTCTCTTCTTCACCCTGCTAAACCTAAGCTGCTCCCCAGACACCACCATTTGGTTCTGCAGCTACACCTCTAACAGATTCCAGCCTGTTCAGATTGGCCAAGCTACCTCTGCCACACTACCTGTCCATACTGGCGTTCCCCAGGGCTCCATACTGGGGCCATTACTGTTCTCACTGTTCATAAATGTTCTCCCAGCTAAAAGTATAAACTGTCATGCGCTCCTCTATGCAGATGACCTCGTTATCTACCATAGTGCTATGTCCTTGCATCTACAGTATACCTTCCACCCTCACATCAAACTATGGAGCTGCACAGAATTGGTTCCTCTCCAAAAAACTTCTTGTGAATGAGAAGAAAAAAAAAGGCCATGCTCTTTGGCTCTAAGACATACCTTGCGAAAGCTGCCAAATCACAAACCTCCTTGCACATAGTCACCCCTGCAGGCCCTCCACTCGACACATATCCTCTTTCAAATATCTGGATGTGACTCTTGATCCCTCCCTTACCTTTGGTGACCATATTGCCAATACTGTGAAGAAAATCCACCAGAAGCTAGGGGCAATCTGCCGTGTCAACCATCTCCTGACCTCAGAGGCTCACCTTGTCATTTCCCAGGGAAACCTACTGCCTCTACTTGACTATTGCTCCCCAGTGTTCTCCACTATGTCCTCCTCACTACTGTCTCATCTAAATACCACATACAACTCTATCTGTCAGTTTGCCCTTCAGGTCCCTTCCTCCACTCACCACTGCTCTCTATATCACTCCCTAGGCTGTCTCCCTCTGCAGGGTCATTTTGAATATGCCATGGACTATCTAGTGGACATCTCTCTCAGGAACTCCCAAAAGTCCCCCTTACTCCTCGTGTCTTACCGGCACAGTGGTAAATCGGTGCCTCAGGGTCTCATCTGTTCTCCCACTGGTTGTCCCCCGTGTGTCTACTGTAATGGGGAGCAAGGCTTTCTCTGTCTCTGCCCTCTCCCTTTGGAACAGACTACCACTGGGTATCCAAAGTCCCCCTCTCATCAGTACTTCAAATTGAACCTAAGGGCTTGGCTTATGAGTCACCCAGGCCACCTGTAACTGCTTCCAGGAAACACCCTATTCATTAACCCGCCTTTGGGGCTCAGTGTACCACCCACCTGCACTGCTTCCCAGGTACCGGCTGCTAAATAAAAAAGCAAATATTGTTTCTAGACTCATTTTGCGAAAATGTGTTGCTGTAGTGTAATACCTTTCTGCACTGTATTGTGAATCCTTGACTGCTTGACCAATTCTTGATTCCTGTAAGTGTATGTTCTGGGTCTCTCTGCAGTGCATAGATGCATTATCAATTTGTTTATGAACCTGTTTCCTTTTACTTCCTTAACCCTTACTTATGCTTGATGTTATGTATCACAGTTTCTGCTACCACTGTACTCACTGTATTATATATGCTCACTGTATTATAGCTTGTGCTTATTGTTTATGCCACTGTATAGCCTGGGTCGCAACTGAAAATGGTCCTTTGGATCAGTTTGCTTACCTGGTTACCAAAAACATAAATAAATAAAAACAGCTCCACTGAACAGAGGTGCGGTAAAAAGCTTCAAGTAGATTGCAACTGTAAACCGCACTCACCACTGCTTGGTCAAAGCTTTAATAATTAATTGTTTTTAAAAGTTCCGCCAAATATCTAAGCACCAGCTGAAAAAATTCCCGACCGGATTCGTGCCCTATCATATCATCAGGGGGAGGTACAGACACACATTCATCATGTCCTTAAATAGTACAGATTCTTAAAGGTACAGTATTCATTCAACAATAAGTGTATAGAAAACAAAGTGCTCAGTGCATTCTCATTAAATAAATGTCTAACCATGAAAAACATATGACATATCTACTACCATACTGAAATATCTATGAACGAGTTATCGTACATCTAATTTTAAAATTTTATCACTGTGCTAGGGATACCAAGATAACCTTGATTTCCTTAAGTAATAACCATTTTCAGAATTTTCAAGGTGAGGCCGCCCTGGGCAATTCCTTTAATAGCCTGAAAGAGATATCAAGAAAAAGGACAATTAGTACTGCTTGCCATGTAAATGTAATTGACACACTTACACACACCTCAATATTCAATCAATAATCTATAAATACTTCATGCTCTCCGCATTTTTAACTCACATTCTATTTTCAAATTATAAAAGTCTATTGCCTTATACAAGAGCAATATCTGGTTGCATTTTGTTACTCCTAATCTCCTGGGTTTCATGCATGGAATTAGGTAAATTTTATCATTAAGGCCCAGTGTCTGTAGAGCACCCAGAGTAAAAATCCAGTAGGGTTCCCTTTCTGCCCTGGAGGGCATTATTGCACTTAAGAAATGGCCACTGTAAGAAAACACAAGTTCAATAACAAATTATTAATAAAGAATTAGTTTAAATAAGTTTTGTAATAAACTAATTTGTCTGCCTGCATTGCAATGATGTGGTTTAGAGCTGGTTGTCATGTCAGTAAAATAGGTACACTCCCTCCCACACACCCACACACAAACTCGCCTTGCAAAACTGTAAAATAAATATATCAGTTGTGATTGAGTCAGGACTGCAGCATTCTGCAATGTGAAAGGGGACGGGAACTTACTGTTGGAGCAGGAACTGAGCATGCTTGAAGCTGTGGCCCGAGTATTGTTTTCTGTTTGTGGTTTGTTGTAGTGGTGACAGAGACTGCAGCATCGTCTGGGACACTGAGCGGGTGGTTAGTTGAAGGATTCCTGTAATGAGGTAGTTTTATTTTTTTTTTCTCCCCCCATAAAAAAAAGATAGGATTCCTTGTTTTGTTTGTGCCAAAGAACAGGGCTGTAGGCAAGACGAGCAGGGTATCTCAGAGTTGCAATGAGCACGCAACATGCTACTGCTAGTATTGGAATCTTGTCTTTGTTTTTTAAGGGACTTCAACATTAAGCATTGTGTGGCACTTTAGTTATGAAAACATTTGGGTGGCAGTTTTTTTTTAAGTTTAAGGAGCAGCACTCTTGCAGTTTTACACTTGGGGCAGTAATTAACATTTGACAGGAGGCAGTTCATTGTTATCCATGGTCCAGCAACCCTAATGGTGCCCCCACCTCACAGGCAGCAACTTATGTAGGTATGTGTACTAACCTTAGGGCGAAGACACTTATCATATAAACATAAGTGTCAGAATCTGTATTCTATTATTCTTCATTATGTTTTACTGATATATATTAGCCATGAGAAATGCTTTTTGCTCTATTCTTATTGTATTTTCATATGTAAGGCAACAATGCCATCTTTAGTAATTGTGTATCATTACAACTGACCTAGGATTATAGTGGTCTCATTGTATTGTTATCAACTGCCAACTATGCAACTTTTTACACTAGTTAGGACAGTTGCTCAGACCATCTATTTTTGTCCAATTATATACATTTTATGTATCTTTCTTAGCTGTTGCTATAGTAATTATCAGGGTACAAGATCCTGTGTAACATGTAGCTTCTCAGAGAAGAACGAAACTGTCTGCATTGCCTAGGTAAGGAAAACCGGCGCTCTCCCAGTGTTCACACTGTATCGGTAGTAAGCCTGTAGTACCACTTGTCTGTTGTCTCTTCCTTTTGTACAGTTCCACCAAGAACCTGATAGGGTGATTTATTACCCAGTGACATTTGGCAACCGCATGTGGGTGGAATGTACAAAGGAAGATACACATTCAATTTATTTTGAATGTCGAGTAGTGTAGTGCAACTGTCACCTACTTGGACCTACTTGTGCTTACAGTGGTAGCAGGCATGGCAGACCCACACTGGACCCCCTTACACTTCCTTTGCGAGTAACAGTGTACCCTCTTGGCATGACCATTCACCCACCAGGGTCCATAAAGCAGTTGGTGATGGTGCCAGGGTATTTTTACCAATTTTCCAACTGCTTATTTGTTTGTCTACCCCTTACTTGTCATGTCTGATATGTGCACAGAACTGAGACTCGATGTCTCAAACTACCTCACATCCTATGGCGGATGGACAAAATTCACACTGGAAGCAAAATTTGCAGAAAAATCATTGTTGCTAATATCTGACCATTACTTAGAGTCCAAACAACCAACCAAAAAATACAACCTTAAAGGTCTTTTCATTGCAGTTCTACATACCGCTGTTGAGAGTCTCACAATGAGGTGTGCCTACCTTCAACTGCACAATGCGTCTCTAAAAAAAGAGATGGGCATGCAGGCATCGCAGTTACGGAGAAAGGAAACTAGTGAAGGAGACACAGTCACTCCATGACGCTAATTCCAGACTGATGCACTCTACTGCTCAAGACACTGAGTGAGAGTTATGTTTGTTAAGAGACGATTGTGACAGCTTGAAATGTGATAAGAAACAGTTAGCACATTTGAATGATATTTTGAGTGATACGAATGAGACTTTGAGAGATGAGAATGCTGAGTTAAAAGAAGATTACAAGCATGTGAGTTGTGTGTCGGATAAAGAGCTTAGGGAAAATATCAAATTGGGCTCCACATATAGAGTGTTGCAGAGAGAGGTATTGAGCAGGGCACTGCAAAAGTCTGTCACAAGAAATGTAGACAAAAGATGGAGAAGTTGCGCCATCAACAGCAGGGTTCTTGTTGGCCATGTTAAGGCCATGAATGGGTTTCAGAATACACCCATTAAGATTACGTCATCCAGTGATGATGACTCTGATGATGAGGCATGCCACATCATAATCAAGTCTAGCCCCCATGGCGTAGCAACTTCTGCTTGCCATTCACAAGATGGCGCTGATGTCAGCACGCACACTGCGTCGCCATGTCCACACAAACATGGCTGATCCCACATACAATGCCAAGATGGTAGCCCCCATGACACAGGTGGAGGGCCTGTATTCTGTGATGCACCTCCACTCGCTCCTCTTACTAGGGGCAATGAGTCTGAGAATCGCAGCATGATTAGTGATACAATCAGTAGGATCACTCTCCCGGAGGATCAAAAGAAGGTCATCTAGGACCAAATTGACAAAATGCTGAAAGATTCTGTACTCAGAATCAAACATACAAGGCGATCCCTGATGCGACAGTGGAGGCTGCGCTTCATGGGACCATGCTAAGTACTGGACTGGGTGAGAATATGCATACTTCCAACCCCTGCAAGTCACTCATTCTGTCCAGCAAATTGCACAGAGTATCAGACAGATGGGCCCAACTGACAGTTTCAGTTGCCACTTGGAGAAGGTGTGCTCCCGTTGTGAGAAGCTGTCTCTCCAACCCCAGTACCAGGTTCAAGTCTTGTGGCAAACAGTTGAACCAACCCTCTGGGCTAAGCTCTCAGAGACAGCACAAAGTGCTGAAAACTTCACCTTTGATGAAATTGCGGCTGCACTCATGTGTGTAAATTCCCCAGGAATTGTGAGAATGTGCTTGGCCTACAAAATCAGGCAAGGCACAAAGAAAAGCCCAGCTGCCTACCACCAAAGGTTATGGCTTGTGTACAAAACTGGCAAAGCCCTAGCAGATGAACAATTTAACGTAAATCAAATTGAGTACAAGGATTTGTATATCCAGAACATGTGCCCGGCCTTGAGGGAAAAAGTTGAGTTCAATATTGTTCTGGACGCTGACAAGTCTGAGGATATCCTCACTAAGACGGAACGGGCCTATCAGATCTACCTCCGCACCCTTTCTTCTGGCAAATCCAACAAGGTAGCTGCAGTACAGCCTACCCCTGATGCCCCCACCTACTATACAGTGGAGGGAAACAACCAGAAAAATTATACCCCTTCTGATGAAAAACAGTCTCACAAGGGGGAAGGGGAACCAGAACTACAAGAACAACCAGAACTATAGGGACAATAGAAGCAGTTGAAAAAATCCAAATGCCCAACAAAATAGCCAGAACCAATATCAAACTGGTCCTAGCCATAGACAAATAAGAAGAAAATGAAGCCCACTGCAAACTGTTGGAGGAAATTCGTGCTAAGAGGGGAGCTACAGTTACACGAACTATAGCTGCACTAGACCCTGCTGTCGAGTCATCAAACAGCTGCAGGGAGGCTGAATCCATTACTAGCCAGGCTGACACAACATCTAAGGCAGAACCACCCATGCAGGCCATCACTGCACCTGTGACGTCACAAGTACACTTGTACCCATTGCAAGACATACAGGAGGCCTTGAAAGATCCAGCAGGCCTTCAATTTCAGGAACAAGAAGACAATGCTAATTCTGAATGCACAGATTGACAATTATAGACCCCAGTCCGGATTGTGAGTAACCTGATTGTTGACATAAACAGACGGCCTTTTGTAAAGGCCTTGGTCGGGGGCCACCAACTTTCCATGCTTCTGGACACCAGAGCAGCCATGCCAGTCTTCATGACTAGGACCCAGCCTCATCTGACTGGTCTACTGACTGGAAGACCAGTGCACAGGGTGTAGATGGTACCCTGCTGCACACCTACCTATCTATTCCTCTACCTGTGGTGGTAGGTCACCTCAGGACTGATTTTGCTTTTGATCTCATGGTTCTACGTCATCACCTCAGCATTCTGGTAATTGATTTCTTAGCATTACATGGCTGTGTAGTGGATCTAGCCAAAAGGCTACTCATTCAGACCAAAGGTCACTGTCATGCTATCACCATCCACCCAGATTCACACATGGTGGCAGCTATATCCCATAACAACAAGGAATATGACATCATGGCTTTGTTCAAGAGTCATGACCTGTTTTCAGAGCTTGCACCTTTGCTGCAAAAACACCTTGACATGTCTGTCACCAACAAACACGACTATGGTAGAATGCACACTACCACTGAAATCACAGGGCTTGAACCTGTGAGGCAGAAGCAGTATCCATTTCCTGATGAAGCCTTGACATCACTTAGGGAAACCATCCAATCACTGCTTCAACAAGGAGTGATTAGGACCTGTGTCTCCACTGTTAATTCACCTATTTGGCCCATTAAGAAACCAAATGGGGCCTGGAGACTCGCAATTGATTACAGGAAACTTAATCAGGTTACTCCTAGCTGTGCACCAACAGCAGCATCAGCACCTGAGGTACTCAAGCTGTTGACACCTGACAAAAAGTGGTTCACAGCTCTTGACATCTCTAATGGGTTCTGGTCACTGTCATTAGCACAGAAAAGACAATACAAATTTGCTTTCACCTTTGATGGATGTCAATACACTTGGACGTTCCTCTCCCAGGGGTTTCACAACAGCCCCTCCTTCTTCCATCTCCACATGCTGGATGCTCTGCAGGGGTTCTCCTCACCCCAGTATCTCCTGCAGTATGTGGATGACTTGCTTCTAGCAACCACCATGAAAGAAAATCATTTGGCCCTTCTAGACACATTTCTGTCTCTCCTCAAGACAGCAGGCCTCAAGTGCAATCCCTCCAAGGCACAATTGTGTGAGAAGGAGGTCATCTTCCTTGGCTTATGTATTACAGACCAAGGTAGAAGCCCGGCTGTCAAGAAGATCCAGGGCTTGCAGGATTTATCACTTCCTACTAGCGTGGCAACACTCAGATGCTTCCTAGGAATGGTAAACTACTCCAGGGATTTTATCCCTAACTTTGCCTTGAAGGCCGATCCCTTGTATGAACCTCTTTAATACACACTGATGCTGTAACACAGCTCAAATAGGCCTTAGCCTCAGCCCCAGAAATGATCAATTCTCACCCAGCTCTTCCATTCCATTGGAAACTGCCACATCTGATGTGGCCATGTCTGGAGTGCTGGCACAAAAGTACAATGGGTGCTTCAGGCCCATTGCCTATGCGTCTCGGATGCTGTCCCCAGTAGAGAAATAGTATAGTTTCTGTGAAAGAACATTATTGGCAACCTACTGGGCTGTCAAACATTTCATGTACATCATTGGGTATGCACCTATCATCTTGCATACCTGTCACACCCCAACCAACTCCTTTCTTTCAGGCAAAGAGAAAGATGGTTCAGTTTCTAATACCAGACTCACCCACTGGTCTTTGCTTTTGCAGGACAGGGACATCAAAGTACTACCTGCAAAAATGCCATCCATCCTGGCTCATGGCCTACTCTATACAGGTAAGCCCCATGACTGTGCACTTCAACCGCCTGACATACCTGAGCCAGGACCATTCTTACCGGCTACACCAGATACTTTAGAGGATACCAGCATGTATCGCATCTTCACAGATGGCACTACCTCCTATGTGGAGGGGGAACAGGTAACAGGATTTGTTGTGTTCATAGTATATCCAGATGGCAATTTCATGTGCATTGCTAGGAAATGTACAGTCATTTCCTCACAGTATGCCAAATTGGTAGCTGTGGCCTGTGCTCTACAGGTCATGCCCCAATGGTGCTAAGGATACTATCATCTTTGCAGACTCCAATTGGGTCTGCTCCTCCCTTACTGAGTTTCTGCCATTCTAGGAGAAAAACAATTTTATATCATCTGATGGCACACCTGTCAAATACAGGAATTTGTTTGTGTATGTATACTCACACACTGACACAACAGTTTACTCATAAACTGTACATTCACAAGGTAAAGGCTCACAGGAAAATTGACCCTTACCATGAATTTAATGATCAAGTGGACTTGCTTGCCAAAGCAGGCACTTGAGGTGGGGAAACATGGTCAATGACTCACCCAGTAGCTGTGGCAGCCATTTTCTTAGCTGCCAAAACCAGGCAGAAACTGCTACCAGAATCTACACTGGGCCTTTCTGCTGCACAAAAATCTGACCCAGAGCTAAAAGATGTGTTCAAATACTTGGACAAAGGAATTGAACAGGAACTACCTACTGGTAGTCCATACAAAAGACGTTCTGACAACATACACCTATCTCATGATCAAAAGTTGATCTGGTATAGGAAGGACGATACAAGTCACAAACTGTGGGTTATACCACAATCCTTATGAACCGAGTTCATCCATATGGTTCATGACACCCCCACTGGTGAACACCAGGGGGCAGATAACATCATCCAGAGACTTAACACCATTATCTGGTGGCTCGGTATGACCAAGGATGTGGAGCACTATGTGGACAACTGTATAGTGTGTACCCAGAACAATCCAATTTTGGTGAAAAGAAATGCCAAACTACTGCCACAAAGGCAATCTGGACCATGGAATGTGATACAAATTGATTTCATTGGCCCACTGACTAACTCCAGCAAGAACAACAAGTATGCACTTGTTGTCACGGATTTGTTTTCCAAGTGGGTTGAGGCATTCCCTACTCAGAATAACACGGCAAAGACAACTGCCAAGATCCTGGTGGATCAGTTGTACTCCAGGTGGGGCCTACCCCTTAAGGTAGGCTCAGACCAGGGAACCAGTTTTAAAGCTGAGCTGATGAAGGAGACACTCCAAATGCTTGGAGTAGATCAGAAATTTCATATCCCATACCATCCTCAATCCTCAGGCCAAGTAGAAAGAGCAAATAGAAGAATCAAACAGATGTTATGCAGATTTATCAATGACATTCCCAAGGATTGGGATTCCCTCTTGCCATTACTGCTGATGGCAATCAGGGGCACCCCAACGGCAACTACTCAGTGCACACCATACGAGGTTATGACTGGTAGAACCATGAGATTATCTGAGCACCTGTTGATTGACCTCCACACTCCTACAGCAGATAAGGTATCTGTGGACACATACGTTGAAAACCTTCGGGATGACATCATGAAAACACATTTGTTCGCTGCAAATCAGATGGGTAAAGCTCACCAGTAAGCAAAAGCTCATTTTGATAAGCTTGCCAAAGAAGTTGATTGGCAAGTTGGAGATCAAGTCATGCTTCTCCAATACAGACCACCGGCTCACTCATTTACCAGCAAATGAGAAGGCCCATATCCCATTGTCAATAAACTCAGCCCTGCTGTTTATCAGGTGAGAGAGTTCAGCATCAGAAACAGACCACCGACAAGTGATTCCATGCTGATCAGCTCAAGTTGTATAAAGGTGACTAATTGCTTTTCTCAATCCTCTTAGGGCGGAATAGTACCCCTTGCTTAATAATCTTTTTCTGTTTCTTTCAGATAAACTGGCAAGATGGCTATCTTGCACCTCCTCATCCTGGTGGACTACTTTCTTTGACTTACTCTCAAGACAAACCCCTTTCAGCTGATCACAGATGACATATACATAGATACATAGATACATAGACAGTGTCGGCAGATAAGGGCCTATGGCCCACCTAGTCTGCCCATTTGAGCTTGTAAGTTCAGTTTGTTTTCCTAGAAGTCTATTTCCCCTTACCCCTGACCTCTAGAATTCTTTTATGTCTATCCCATGCATTCTTAAATCCCGTGATTGTTTCAGCCCCCCACCACTTCCTCTGGCAGGGTGTTCCACTTGTCCACCACCCATTCTGTGAAGAAATTCTTTCTCATGTTTCCTCTGAATCGTCCTCCCTCCAACTTCATCCCATGCCCTCTAGTCCTGAAACATCTTTTTTGCTTAAAAATAGTGTTTTCCTGCACCCTGTTCCTCCCTGTAAGATACTTGTATGTCTCTATCATATCCCCTCTCTCCCTCCTCTCCTCCAGGGAGTACATGTTCAGTTCCTTCAACCTGTCTTCATAGGACTTGTGATGCAACCCATGCACCATCTTTGTTGCCCTCCTCTGAATATAGCACATTTGCTTGACAAACTTGAACATACAGCTAGAGATGCACCCATCTCCAGCCCCCGGGCAGTACATATTGACATCCCCAAGAAAATTATTACTGTTAAGGAAGGCTCAGATGCCTATCTCAATGCCATGGTTGTATCTCCAGAAAAATCCAAATTGTAGATACAATGGGAAACTGATTATAATGGTTACACATTTCCTGTAGCATGTTTATCTAAAGGAACTTTTCATGGATGGCCCAACACAAGGATTGCACCAAACGGTACACTCTCTATTCGACAAGCTACTGCTAGACACACTGGTCTTTACAACTTAACTGCCTTAATAGATCCTACCTTTTGTGACCATCTCACCTCCGAGGAGTCGCAAGCTTTCTGTCATCACAACTATATGGCTACTGCAGCTATGTTCCTTTCTGGGGTCCCACCCACTAAAGAAGAGCTGACTGAATGTCCTCCTCAGGATTCTGGTCCTCCTAGTAGTCTGACCACCACTTCCCTTCCAGAAGCTTTGATTAACAATGTACAATTTATGTATGTTCCAGGTATTTTTAATCTGACACATTGGAAGATGGCCGAGTTTGGTCTCTGTCACACAACCAACACTTCTAAATTTTTCAGTATTATGCTTCTAGACATTGTAGCTTCTTACTAAACTCACACAAATGATTCCATTAGTGGACCTCATGCCACTGAACACTTAGGAGTTTTTAGACCCACACCTAATGCTAAGAGTAAACTACGCACTAGGCGTGACACTGCAGATGTTACCAGTGCAGCAGGCACTGTCTCTGGCCTCTTTGGTTCAGGAATGTCTATCTGGAATAGAGCAAATGTAGCTGCTAATAAAGCACAAACACTTAACTTTCAACAAGCTATTAAAAATGATGTGTTACCACCACTGTTACATGGTGTAGATGGTTTACTACAAGTAAGGAAGAGAGCTTTACTGTATACAACGTAGGAAATCGCTTAAGGGTTCAACGACACTAGAAACAAAATTAATGAATTGATTTTTCAAAATAACAAGGATGTAGACAAGCAATATATTGCCAGAGAACATTTATGCTCCACTTATGGTTCTTATGTAATTGCCACTGTTAACAATCTCTTCAGGGACTTGGAAACAGGATGCATGCCAGATATTATTCATGATAGGAGAATGTCTAAATGGTATTGTCCTCACTGCAAATCTACTGCATGCATTACATTGTGTATGCCAAATATTTCCATGTCTACTGCTAGAAATCTCGGGCATGTTTCACATTATCCAAACCAAGCACCATGCTACTTTACTAAACATTGCACAATTCATGACAACATGTTCATTACTTTCACTGTGTCACTACCTCGCTTTGATCCACAAACTTCTGTCTTTGACAAACTAGCTGCAATTAATTCCATTGAACATCTTGATGACAACATTTACCGTGAATGAAATGACTTGCCTTCATTGCTTGTTTACCATACTGTTTTACAAGCTTGGGTCGCAACGCATACCAACTGCTGTGCCAAGAAGGGATATTATTACCTGTGCCACTGTGACGTATTTGACATTGTTAATCCTGTATGCCGCTACTCTCTGGAACACTTGGACTGGTCCTTTACCTTGGGTGAGGATCCGCCATCTAACCTAACTGAACAATCTTCACAAGCTGCATCTTCAGCGCCCATCGCCGAAACAGCTGCATCCCGAAGCTACCTGAGGAGGTACATCGCTTCACATCAAGGCTCACCAATCAGTCATTCACTTGTCCTATACGTCTACAACAATGGAGAGTTCCAACTGTAAGAGTTACCTATAAATCGATGGGCAGTATTGTGTAGTGACAAATCATGATTCCATTGCTTATGGTACCAAAACTTGTGCTATTAATTTTCATAACTTCTGTTTTACTCCACAGCAGAAAACTGTCATTGGTCACATTGTGATTACTCCTGTTCCTCTCCCTGAACCAGATGTTGTTGATACTGATCCGCAATACTTGCTTGCCGTGTCTCAATATTTGCCTGTATTTAATGTACATATTGATCCTTTGACACTTTCCTTGAAGTCACTTTTAGCTATAAAGGATTCACATCTTATCTATATTAGCAACAATATTTCTAAAGCTGATGATGCTCTTAATACTCTTATTCATGATGGTGATTTATCACTGCTCTTTCCAATATTTGGTTGGAATTAACTTTTAAGGCTTTTGTTATTATCAAAGCATTTTTGATTTTTTTTCTGATACTAACCCTTTGCGGTCTGCAATGTGCTCTTAGGCAACATCGTGAACAACTTGAATGCCTTTACAAGGCTCGTGCCTTGTGCTTGTAAATGATGGCTTCTGTAGCTCCATCCCACTACTTTCCTGTGGTTGTTGCCTTTTCTTTTGAAGGTAACAAGGGGGCCGTGTTATCTATTGTCCAGCACTCCTGATGGTGCCCTCACCTCACGGGCAGCAACTTATGTAGGTATATGTACTAACCTTAGGGTGATGACACTTACCACATAAGCATAAGTGTCAGGATCTGTGTTCTATTATGCCCCATTATGTTTTACTGATATATATATATATTAGCCATGAGAAATGCTTTTTGCTCTGTTCTTACTGTATTTTCATATGTAAGGCAACAGTGTCATCTTTAGTAATTGTACATCATTACAACTGACCTAGGATTGTAGTGGTCTCATTGTATTGTTATCAATTGCCAGCTATGCAACTTTTTACACTAGTTAGGACAGTTGCTCAGACCACCTGTTTTTGTCCAATTATATACATTTTATATATCGTCCTTAGTCGTTGCTATTGTAGTTATTGGGGTATAAGACCCTTTGTAACATGTAACTTTTCTGAGAAGAGAGAACCTGTCTGCATTGCCTAGGTAAGGAAAACTGGTGTTCTCCCAGTGTTCATACTGTATTGGCAGTAAGCCTGAATTACTTTTCTGTAATAAATTTCATTTATTACAGGAGTACCACTTCTCTGTTGTCTCTTCCTTTTGAACCATTCCACCAAGAACCTGGTAGAGTGATTTATTACCCAGTGATGCCATTTGCCTTAGTACTTCCATGTATTTTAAGGTGGAGCAGCACTGGGGTTGTGTGTGACTGAAATAGAGCTGCGATCTTGAAAAGATGAACATTTGCAATAGTAGACAATGTTTTATGTAAGCAATAATACCAAACAGGATGGGCTTTATTGGGAAATATCGGACCACCCAGGGGCATAATGAGGCCAAACACTGCAGGTGGTGGGCCTTGTAGCCCCTGGAAGGTCTGGTATTTCCCAATAAAGCCCACCCTGGAGGGTATTATTGCACTTAGAAAATGGGCAACTGTATTTTCTATATTTGAAAAAAAAATGGTTCTTTGTGTGTTTAAACTCATGGGTGTTTAATACCTTTTGAAACAACATAGTTCCTCCACCTGTATTTCAAACTAGGGAGTGTTGACCTAGTGGAGATTCTGCAGTTGATTCTTTTGAGCTGGTAGTCAAGCTGCCCCCGGCCCATGAGAGAGACAAGTCTTAAAATTAAACAGCTGTTTGTTTGTTTGTTTTTTAAATCATTCATTCATTATTTTTGATGTACTCATTTACTGTACATTTGAATTAATTACTTTGTTTATCTGGAGATGTGAGTGAGGAGTGATGGTGGCTACCAGCAGAGTTAAGAAGATCAGAAAACTAAGCATGCTGCATAGAGGTACATTTTGCACTTGGTTTTGGTGTTTGCTCCATTTTGAGAAGGACTTAAGTGTCTGAAAAAAGATCATCAGGAGATTGTCATCGAGAGCAGAGCAATGGGGGGGCGGGTAGCCGCACTGTAAAACAGCGGAATGCAGATGGAAGCTCTGTAGGTTTAAGTGACACTGCATAAAATGTGAAGATTTCTTAGATCTTACTTCAAGATACAGCTGTTGCAGTAGGTTACACCATTAGGACTGAAGCCGTCAGGCACCAGGACCCCACGGAAATTTTCTAGCTAGCAGTCTTCAGCGGGGACTGCCTCCGACCTCGGTCCCACCCCCGACGTCAGGCGTAGTACATAAGGAGGTGGTCCCCCCACAATCCTCAGTTCTTTTCCTGCTGTTGACATCGCAAGCACCAGCATCTCGGTCACTTTCTAGCATCCGCAACTTAGAACTACAACGTTCTCTCTTTTCTTATACGGATTTGGATTCATCTGATGTCCTCTTCAAACACCTCTCTGGAAGGTCACCAATCGAAGTGTGCCTGCGGCAAACATATCCCCTTCAAGGATCCTCACTCAGCCTGCGTGCATTGTCTAGGCCCGGAGCATGACACCAAGGCCTGCTCCTTCTGCCAGGGCTTCAACAGTCGCACCAGGATCTGCCGCCAGAAGGCCCTTCAAGCATTTCTCTTGGAGGAGAAACTAAAGACCATGGATAGGGAACCTTCCTCCAGGGGGGAGTCATCAGGGAAGACCCACAAACACCGGGAGAAACACCGGGAGAAGGAAAGGCCCAGGTCCCCAGCGAGGGCCTCGGTCTCCCAAAGCTCCGGCTTGTGGTCAGACCACTCTCCTTCCAAGGCTCAATCTCAACCTCCCCCGGTCCAAGTCAGATCCTCCAGCGGTTCCTCCTCTCTGCAGCCTCTCAAAACT
Organism: Neoceratodus forsteri; assembly: GCA_016271365.2. NCBI lineage: Eukaryota > Metazoa > Chordata > Ceratodontiformes > Ceratodontidae > Neoceratodus > Neoceratodus forsteri. The sequence continues at coordinate 302,580,689 of CM057455.1, read as the reverse complement.
TCCAGGCCGTCGGCTTCATCCACTCCTTCTAAGGCCTCATCTAAGTCTGGGGAGCACCACAAATCCTCCTCCCGCTGTTGGGACTCTGACGCCAGGTTGGTTTCCCAGCCTCCGCGTGGGTCAGACCCGGTCCCTCGTAAGACTAAGGACCTGATGTCCCTAAAACGGATGACAGACCCGACGTCGGCTTACCCGATGTTGGCCAAGCAGCACCAGCACTCCCAGGAGCCGGCGACAGCAAGACACCCGTCGCCGGCCAGGCGTCACCTCCCAGGGCGTCAGCCAGTGGACCGACGTCGGCTACCCCAGAGAGGAGGACTGCACACCATCTCCGGCTGATGTAGGTCGGAAGGAATCATCAAAGGAGGATACCACTCAGCCCGAGGACCAGGCAGGCTACACTGGATTCATTGGGCTCCCATGGGAACCTTCCCCGGAGCGGGAGACCCCCGGGACCCAACGCCCGACCCTGGCAACAGGCCATCGGTGCCCCGCCCATCATTGGGCTTGAATTTGACAGAGGTAAAGGAGCTCTTTACCTTCTGGTGGGACACCATCAGGAAGGGTGTGGTCACCACGCACCCTCCTCCTACTCTGGCTCTGCCTCCACCCACTCCTTCTCCACCTATGCCCTCTCCTCTGCCCAAGGTGCCAGTAGGATGGTCACCAACCCCCAAGGAGCCAACACCTCCTCCTAGGGGCAGATCCTCAGATAGGAGAAGACCTCCCTCAAGATCCACGTCAGGGTCACCTAGCTCTAAGAGACCCAGACGATGCCGGTACACCACGTCTGTGGAGGATTCTAGATCTGACACCTCAGGGTGCTCCAGATTTCCTTCTCCCATCAGCATTCCTTTTCCAGACCCACATGACCTATCCAGGTCTCCTCTGGATGATCCCTCTTTTGCAGAGATCATGAGGCACATTCAGGAGAATATGGGATGGGATGCTGAAGAGCTCGACCCCGAGAGACAGTGCCTTGCCACTACCTTCGGCAGAAAGACCCAAAGCCTGTGGTAGTGCCACCCTTGGTGGACACCTTTGCGGACATCCACAAGGCTGTGTGGAAATGTCCGCATTCTACTCCGGCAGTGCCGAAGAAGGCTGACCACCTATACAAGGCCCCTAGGGAGGACCAGTATCTGGTGAACCATCCTCTGGCTGACTGCCTGGTCATCACTGCCTCGCATGACCAGTCTCAGAGACCTCAGCATTTGAGCACACAGCCACCGGACCCAGAATCCAAGCAATTGGATGTCCTGGGTAGGCGCATGTACGCGGCTGCGACTTGCACCATCAGGTCTCTGAATTACCTCACCCACATGGTTCAATTTCAGAATGCACTGTGGCAACAGGGACAGGACCTGGTTGAGAAGATGCCCGATAGTGGTCAAAAGGAGGAGCTTTTGAACCTCCTCCGTACGGGTTCGGATGTGGGGACCCAGGTGCTCAGAGCTGCATATGACTCTGCAGACTCTTCGGCCAGAGCTGCAGCCTCAGGCGTGTGTCTCCGGAGACACTCTTGGCTCCATGTCTCTGGTTTTACCCCGGACATCCATAAGAACATCTTAGACATCCCTTACAACGGTGAGGTCCTTTTTGGTGAAGCCTCCAAGAAGGTGATCACCAGACTTCAGGATGCAGGGAAGGCAGTCAGATCTGTCCAGGCCATGTACAGGTCATGGCCCAGTTCCTTTTGTAGGAACCAGAGTCGCTTTCATGGACAGATACAAAGGCAACAACCACATCCCAGCCAACAGCAGAGGGGCACTTTTACCTGAAAAGCCCAGGCCAAGTCATCCCCAGGCAGAGGCCAACAAACCGCAAAGTTGGCCCAGCCTGTGGGATCGAATGCTGACACAGCATGACTCCTTCCCGGCCCCCGCCCCTCCTCAGGATCAACGGGAAATGAAGGTGGTGGTCGATAACCACCGACAGGTGGGTGCTGCAACTGGTCAAAAAAGGCCACTATATAGAATTTGTAGGCAGCCCACCTACAAGACCTCCCCTGCTTTCCCGCTACTCGGGTCAGCACGCCCTGCTCATATAGCAGGAGGTGCTCACGCTTCTGGAGAAAGAAGCCTTAGAGCACGTCCCAGAGAACCAGAGAGGGCTAGGGTATTATTCTCACTTCTTTCTGGTTCCAAAGAAAACGGGGAACCTCCGTCCAATTCTGGACCTCAGCGACCTCAACCTGTCGGTCGTTTACAAACGCTTCCACATGGTGACCCTTCCGGGCCTAATCCCCATGCTGAAGCAGGATGCCTTTCTGGCATCTTTGGACATGCAGGACACCTACCTGCACATTCCAATTGCTCAAGCGCACAGGAGGTTCCTGTGTTTCGAGTTTCAGAGCCGCCATTATCAGTTCCAAGCTCTTCCTTTCGGGCTGTCATCGGCACCTCGCATTTTTATGAAGTGCATGGTGGTTGTAGTGGCATCTCTGAGGAGACAAGGCCACTACATGTTCCCATACCTGGATGACTGGCTTCTCACGGCACCCTCCAGGGAGGCACTGATGATGGCCATTCACCGCACCCAGTCCCTTTTTCAATCACTGGGTATCCTCATCAACTACGAGAAGTCTCTCCTGGTGCCATCCCAGAAAACTGCAGTTTATAGTAGCAGTTCTTGACACCGTCATAGGGAAAGCCTTTCTTCCCTCAGACAGAGTGGAACACATCAGATCCCTCATCAGGGACCTGTCGGTGAAGAAGACCATCCCGGCCAGACTGGTCCTTCACCTGCTTGGACATATGGCTGCGGCCATTGCAACAGTCCCGATGGCATGGCTCCACATGCGGGTAACCCAGTGGATGCTAAGGGTGCAATGGGACCAAAGGCAAGACCATCTGCAGCAGCCAATTCGAATCACGAATGCCGCGATTCGGGATTGGCAGTGGTGGCTAGATCCGGGGAATCTCTCCGTGGGGGTTCCCTTCACAGCACTGTCTCCGACTGTGACTCTCTCCACAGATGCCTCAGGTCTTGGGTGGGGGGCACACCTAGACGGTGTGCGGTCTACGGCCATTTGGACAGCCCAGGAATCTCATCTCCACATCAACATTTTGGAAATGAGGGCAGTACTTTACGCTCTGCAGGCTTTCCAGTCGGAGATTCCACAGGGTACACTCCTGTTACAAACAGACAATACCGTGGTGATGTATTACCTCAACAAACAAGGAGGCACTCACTCCTACCTGCTTTGCATGGAGGCCATGAGAGTGTGGGAGTGGATAGTGCTACACGGCGCAAACCTTATTGCAGTACACATCCCGGGAGTGGACAACACCGTCGCAGACAGTCTGAGTCGCTCTCAGGCCAGAGTCCACGAGTGAGAACTTCTACAGGAGGTGGCAGAGGATCTGTTTCACAGATGGGGCACTCCAGAGTTAGACCTTTTCACGTCCCCATCCAACTCAAAACTGCCCAATTTTTGCTCACTAGATCCAGGGCCTGGTGTTTTCTGGTTAGACGCGTTGTCCCTCTCCTGGGCTGGCAGATTCCTCTATGCTTTTCCTCCTTTCCCGTTGATCCAGAGAGTTCTCTTAAAACTTCGCAAGGAGCAGGCGATGCTCATTTTGATCGCGCCTTTCTGGCACAGACAAATTTGGTTCCCTCTTCTGCATCAGCTATCCCAGGAACCTCCAGTTCCTTTGCCAATCAGCTCCCATCTGTTGTCTCAGGAGGAGGGTTCATTAGTCCATCCAGACTTACGTTCATTGAACCTGCACGCTTGGCTCTTAGAGACATAGCCATGTTGCAATACGGGGTTTCGCAAGAAGTGGCAGATGTACTCTGCCACCAGAAAACTGGCAACCCATGCAACGTACGCCATGAAATGGTGTAGATTTTGTTTGTGGGCTCAAGAGCTCGGTTTCTCGCCATTAGAATGCCCTGAAAAGCTGGTTTTGGATTACCTGCTTTCCCTGTTTCATTCTGGACTGACTTACTCCTCGATTAAGGTGCACCTTTGTGCAATTTCTGCTTACCATGCCCCCATAGGCCATCGGACGGTGGCCCAGTTGGACACTACTCGTACCTTTTTAAGGGGAGTCCTCCACCTTAGGCCGCCCATCAAGGATCTGATTCCTCCTTGGGACTTACCCTTCGTCCTGGAGCAGCTTATGCTGCCACCTTTTGAACCAGCCGTAGATTGCAAGCTACATTTTCTGTCATGGAAAACGTTATTTTTAGTTGTGGTTACTTCAGCAAGAAGGATCTCCGAATTGCATGCACTAATGTGCAAAGAGCCTTATTTAGTTTTTCCATCAGGACAGGATATCCCTGATGACAAACCCAAAGTTTCTGCCTAAGGTGGTTTCAGCCCTCACCCTTAATCAGGATATTGACTTACCAGTGTATTTCCCAAGGTACACCAACCAAGGAGAAGCCCTTCTGCACACCCTCAACGTGCATCAGTGCCTGAGATATTATCTGACCAGAACCAAACAGTTTTGAAAGGCGGATCAACTGTTTGTCTCCTTTGCTTTCAGAATGAAAGGAGCTCCTGTTTCTAAACAATCTCTTTCGAGGTGGCTCATCCAGTGCATCACTTTCTGTTATGATAAGCGCAATAAACCCTTACCGGGCGTGGTCAAGGGTTATTCCATGAGAGAGGTGGCCACTTCCTGCAGCGTTAAAGAACGTCTCCACCTCAGCTATTTGCACTTCAGCCACTTGGAACTCTGTGCATACCTTTATCAGGCATTACAGCCTGGACATTGCATCGAGGCGAAGAGCAGGGTTCGGCCTAGCCGTCCTTCAGGATCTTCTGTCCTAGGCTCGAGTTGTATTGAGACTTCTACCTTTCCTCCTCCCTGTGGCATAAGATTGCCATTATTGTTTGGAAATCAGTCCTAAAGGTGTAACCTGCTGCAAGAGCTGTATCTCGAAGTAAGATAGTACAGTTACGTAAGAACTTACCGTAACAGTAGATCTTCGAGAACAGCTCTTGCAGCAGGTACCTTCCCGCCCACCATCCCCCTTCTTTTGGAGGTAGGTCATAGCCAAACATCCATCTTACAAGATGAGACATTCTGTTTTTAGTCTTGGCCATCTGGTGGTGGATCCTCGGTCTCCTCTTCTGATGTCATCCAGCAGCCGGGAGTCTCCAGCGGGAGAACTGAGGATTGTGGGGGGACCGCCTCCTTATGTACTACGCCTGACGTCGGGGGCGGGACCGACGTCGGAGGCGGTTCCCGCTGAAGACTGCTAGCTAGAAAATTTCCGTGGGGTCCTGGCGCCTGACGGCTTCAGTCCTAATGGTGTAACCTGCTGCAAGAGCTATTCTCAAAGATCTACTGTTACGGTAAGTTATTACGTAACTGTACTTTTTACGTGTTGTGCAGTGAAAATCAGCCAGAGGAACTGGGGCACAGAGAGGGTGCAGGACATGACTATTAATATGGTACTGTTTGATTCTTTGAGTTGCCCAGTGTTTTAAAAGTAGCTTGTAATTGTTACGTGGAAAGTCGCGTGGTGTGGTTTTTAAATTGCGTTGTGACCATCGATATGGGAAGCTCATTAATCACATTGATAACTTCCTCTTACTTTTCAAATGTTAGGCTAAATGTTGTGCAGGACAATTGTTTGATTCTGTGAAGTGCCCAAAATCGGTATGTAATTGTTACATGGAGCGGCGCGCGGTGTGATTTTTTAAATGTGCTGGTGACCACGGTTATAGGAAGCTCATCAATCTCATTGACAACTTGCTCTGACTTCTCAAATGTGTGGCTAAATATTATTCCTTTTTGGTGTACACTGTAATTCACTGATCCATTGACAAGTTAGCCCAGAGTAGGTTGGTGTGTGGTTGTTTGTGCCTTCTGACAATGAATTGCGGTGTTTTGGTAGGGCAGTATCTCTCACTAAGTGAGAAAAAAAAATGGCAGCATTTTCAAGTTGAATGGGGTGCTTTCAGCCAATGGGCAAGTAGGGCAGGCACAAAGATACTTGAATGGGTGAAGGGGCACTTATGCTGGCACTTTTTATTTGCTGGGCATCTATTGAAAGTTAATGTACCCCCCGGCAGGGGTACTAGCCAATCAGAACCCAGCAAATAAAAAAAACATTTTCTAAAATATTCCTTTATGGACAACAGTCGCAGTTCTCCTCACAGAACCAGGAATTTGGAGTTTTCACCATGATACATATTGTGACCAGAATGTTAAACACTAGCTGTTGATGTGTTGGAACAGTGCTCAGAGTTCTGTGCACAAACCATGATGAAGTCAAAACACTAAATTGCTGGTTGCATGAATATACAGTAAGTGTGCAGAATGTTGCTCACAAAACAAAACAACACAGAATATAAAAGTCAAAGACTCTCTGCACTAACACAGTGAAGCAAGGGTTACCTGGAAAGGCATTGGCAGTAAAGCCAGGTTTCATAGAAATGTAAAATTATATATTTCCTCATAATGCATTATGGGGAAATGTGTAATATTTTTTAATTTCAACAATACAAAATATAGTTTTCAAATACTATATACTGTCATTCAAGTATAGTTAAATATGAATTACTTGGGTATGAATATTATTTCTGACAATAGGAACTTTACAGACAGCTCTCAGTTAGAAACAATTTATTGCCCTCTTTAAGACCCTGCAAACTGCAGGATAGGAGAATGCCATTACATTCATATTAATACCCAGTGCCTTGCATATAAACAAATATGCTAAACTGCATATAATATAAGAGAAATGAAATTACAAAAAAAAAAAATTACAGGAAAGATAAAACATGGGATCCTAGGTTCAAATCCCACCACAGCCACTTCCTTACTCACTATATGGCCCTGTGCAAGTTCCAGTATGTGACCTCTCTGTCTTTTACTCTCAGCTGTAATTACTGGGTAAAAGAAGAACCCCACTGAAAACAAGATACTGTATCTTCATGCAGCAATCCAAGGTGAATAAATGTTAAAAATAAACTCTACAGTAGACAAAAGTCTGACGAGGAACTACACACCCATGGAATGGCGGATTTGCCCCATCTCTGCTTTGGAGCTGCAGAAATTAACAAGTAATGCTGAGAAGCTGTTGTTTGAGGGTGTTCTCTGACTTGTCCTCAAAACTCAGAGAGTGTGTCTCACCTGTCACATCACATTTTCTTTATCAATTATTTACGTGAAAAAGAGAAACCATCTGTTTCAGACCACTGGCATTTGGAAGACAAATCCCTACCACTGCTCTCATGCTCTTGTATATGTCACAGGAGGAATTCATCTCATTGGAATTAATGTGGCAAACAGCAACATGAGGGCTTAAAGAAGACTAAATGTAGGCATTAGCAAGCTGTGTTGCATTTAAAAACATGAACAACAGAAAGTTACTTTACTTACTGTACTTTAAGGAAATTTAAATATTTAGGTTTTTTGTGAAGATGGTGCTTGTCAAAGGTGAGGAGTAATCACATTTAAGTATTCAATGTACAGAATGGGAGTTGCAATGATATGTCACAAGAATCAAGACAGAGTGTAGAATCAAGATACAGTGATATGTTACAAATAACGGGAGGATCAAGACATTGTAAAGAGTGGAGCTGCAGTGATGTAAAGATTGAGGCACAGTATAGACTGGAGGTGCAGTGATATGTCATAAAGACTTAGGCACAGTATAAAGTGTAGCTGTAATAATATGTAACATGGATCAAGGTACAGTATAGAGTGGAGGTGTAGTGATATGTTACAAGGATTGAGGTACACTATAGAGTGGAAGTGCAGTGATATGCTACAAGGATTGAGGCACAGTATAGAGTGGAGGTGCAGTGCTATGTTATAAGGACTTAGGCACAGTATAACATGTAGGTGTAGTGATATGTAACATGGATCAAGGCACAGTATAGAGTGGAGGTGTAGTGATATGTTACAAGGATTGAGGTACACTATAGAGTGGAAGTGCAGTAATATGTTACAAGGATTGAGGCACAGTATAGAGTGGAGGTGCAGTGCTATGTTATAAGGACTTAGGCACAGTATAACATGTAGGTATAGTGATATGTAACATGGATCAAGGTACACTATAGATTGGAGGTGCAGTGATATGTAACAAGGATTGAGGTACAGTATGGAGTGGAGGTATAGTGATATGTAACAAGGATCGAGGTACACTACAGAGTGGAGGTGCAGTGATATGTTATAAGGATTGAGGTACAGTATAGAGTGAAGGTGTAGTGATATGTAACAAGGATTGAGGTACACTACAGAATGGTGGTGTCGTGATATGTTACAAGGATTGAGGCACAGTACAGAGTGGAGGTAGATAGATAGATAGATAAAGTAGATAGATAGATAGATAGATATTTTATTTATAAACCGCCCATTTCCATAGACTCTGGGCGCTGTACAAACACTTCATAACATAATACATATAGGCAGCAGCTCAACACAATCCTAAAAGTCTAGCCATCCCATTAAAACCAAAATCAGTTGTTAAAAGCCTGCTGGAACAGATATGTTTTTAATGCTTTCTTAAAGGCTTCTACCGAGAGAGCCTCCCTTAGATAACCAGGAAAGGAGTTCCACAGAGTGGGCGTGGTCACTGAAAATGCCCTATCCCCAGAATGCTGTAGCCTTACTCTGGGAACTCCAAGGAGGCCTCCCCCGGCAGAACGGAGTGCCCAGGGAGGACGGTAGGGGGCAAGAAGATCTTGATGATAGACAGGTTCCCTTTTGTTTAGGGATTTATAGGTCAGGAGCCCTACCTTGAAGACAGTCCTCCACCTGACTGGCAGCCAGTGCAGTCTGTGGAGGACCGGGGTGATATGATCACTCCGTCTCGCCCCAGTCAATAATCTTGCCACCATATTCTGCACCAGCTGCAACCTGCAGAGGTTGCCCCCAGATAACCCTAGGTACAGGGCATTACAATAGTCCAGCCTGGAAGTGACTAAAGCATGTACAAGCATGGTCAGAACCTCTGGCGGGATCAGGGCTTGGATTCATGCAATGTTCCTTAGATAATAAAATCCACTCCTGATGATGGCCAACACCTGAGCATCAACCGTCAAACCATCATCCAGGATCATGCACAAATCCTTCACCTGTCTAGATGGAGTAAGGGGAACACCCTCCAACACAAGGTTGGGGGTAACCCCTTACAGCGCCCTCTGCCCCAATGAACTGGATCCACAACAAGTACCTCTGTCTTGTCTGGGTTGTGCCTAACCCAGTTTTGAGTCATCCAAGCCTGGATCTCATCGAGACAGCTGTTAAATACAGAGTCTGACACCCAGGTATTGGGCGCACAGGACAGGTACAGCTGGGTATCATCTGTATAGCAGTGAAAACCCAGCCTGTACTGCTTGATAATGTCACCCAGTGGCAGCATGTACACCGTGAACAACAAGGGTGACAATATTGAACCATGCGGTACCCCACAGCACAGAGGCTTTGGGTTAGATGAGGCTAGCCCCACTGTCACCTTTTGCACTCTGCCTGTCCAGTATGACCTGAACCAATTGATGACATTACCAGACAAGCCACACCAAAACCGCAGGTGGTCAAGTAAGACCTCATGGTCCATGGTGTCAAACGCTGCAGAGAGGTCCAGGAGGACCAAGATGGTCCGGTCTCTCCTGTCCCTTGCTATCAGGAGATCATTAAACACCCTCACCAGGGTGTTTTCTGTATTATGCCCTGCATGAAACCCAGACTGGTAAGGCTGATAGGTGGAGGAAGAGGCAAGATGTCTCAAGCTGCATGGCCACCACTTTTTCAATAACCTTCCCTAAAAATGGGAGGTTTGAGACCGGGATGTAATTGCTGAGGCAGTCCGGGTCCAAGGAGAGTTTTTTAAAAGTGGTCTAACCAAGGCCTCTTTCAAGGCCATTGGGAAGACCCCACCCCTCAAGGAGCTCCAGAAAACCCCAGCAATCACAGGCCCAACCAGGTCCAAACTTCCAACCAACAGTCTGGTCGGACCTGGGTCCAGTTCACACTGGGATGGCCGCAGCTTCAAGATTATTTTCACCACCTCCTCCACCCCAACCAGCTCAAACTTATCCCAGGCAGGAGGAGTGTTTTGACACTCTGCAGACCGGTCCAGCATCCCCTTCGAGAGATGCTCGAGAGACCTCAGCCCTGATAGAGGACATCATGTCGGCAAAGAATACAGATAGCTCCTTGCACCTAGTGCTTGAACCTGCTCCCCCAACACAGAGAAAAGCAGGATGAAATAGCCCATCCACTGTGTGGAAAAGCTGAGCTGGTCTGTTCCCAGCTGCAGCAATCTCTTTAGACAGATATTCCGCCTTCTTACAGGAGATTGTAGTGATAGTAACAAGGATAGAGGTACATTATAGAGTGGAGGTGCAGTGATATATAGCAAGGACTGAGGTACGGTGTAGAGTGGAAGTGTAGTGATATGTAACAAGGACTGAGGCACAGTATAGAGTGGAGGTGAAGTGATATGTAACAAGGATTGGGTACACTATAGAGTGGAGGTGCAGTGATATGCTACAAGGATTGAGGCACAGTATGGAGTGGAGGTGTAGTGATACGTCACAAGGATTGAGTAACAGTAGAGAGTGGAGGTATAGTGAAATGTAACAAGGATTGAGGCATAGTATAGAGTGGAGGTGCAGTGATATGTAACAAGGATTGAGACACAGTATAGAGTGGAGGTGCAGTGATATGTAACAAGGATTGAGTCACAGTAGAGAGTGGAGGTGTAGTGATATGTAACAAGGATCGAAGCACAGTACAGAGTGGAGGTGTAGTGATATGTAACAAGGATCGAAACACAGTAGAGAGTGGAGGTGTAGTGATATGTAACAAGGATCGAAGCACAGTATAGAGTGGAGGTGTAGTGATATGTAACAAGGATCGAAACACAGTATAGAGTGGAGGTGTAGTGATATGTAACAAGGATCGAGGTACACTACAGAGTGGAGAAATAAATGTAAGAAGGCCACCAAACATGCTAAAAGGGAGTACGTCACACACTTCCAGAAGACCAACCTGGTCCCACATCAGCGAACTGATCAAGGGCAAAAGCAAGTTTCAACCTGGCCCCATTGAGGTCAATGGACAACTGCTGAGCAAGGACCTCCAAATCACCTCATCTCTCAACTGCTACTTCACCAACCTGGACGCATATAAGACTGGACTACACCCCTAAATACGGAGCCCAGTACACTGGCGTCTCCCTGCCTTAGCCGACATGCATTCCACCTGAGGTTGGTTAAGGCAAAAGAGGTTCTCATCCTTCTGAAGTCCCTGAAACCAACGGGATCAGGAGGACCTGACAGGATACACCCTAGGCTGCTTAAGGGCAGAACCCCAGCCCTCTCCAGACCCTTGACCTGGCTCATAAACTGATCCCTTCAGGAGGGTGTTGTCCCAGACCTGTGTAAGCAGGCTCACATAATTCCTATTCACACAGGTGTCCCTTGAGAACCAACTGGCAACTACAGGCCTATCTCCCTGCTCTGTATCCTGGCAAAAATCCAAGAAAGGCTAGTCTATGGGAAAATCCTGGACTATCTCGAGACACATCATCTTCTTGCTTCAGAACAAACCATGGCACAGACATAGCCCTGACAAAATTCTCAGCTGATGTCCTCTGCACCATGGATCAAGGGGTTCCAACGGGAGCATTCTTCATCGACCTCTCCAAGGCCTTCGAAATAGTCGACCACAAACTCCTGCTACAGTATATTGAGGTACAGCGTAGGGTGGAGGTGTAGTGATGTGTCACAAGGATTGAGGCACAGTATAGAGTGGTGGTGCAGTGATATGTAACAAGGATTGAGGTACAGTGTAGAGTGGAGGTACGGCGACATGTAACAAGGATTGAGGTACAGTGTAGAGTGGAGGTGTAGCAATATGTAACAAGGATTGAGGTATACTATAGAGTGGAGGTACAGTAATATGTAACAAGGATTGAGGAACAGTGTAGAGTGGAGGTGTAGTGATATGTAACAAGGATTAAGGTACACTATGGAGTGGAGGTGCAGTGATATGTAACAAGGATTGAAGTACAGTGTAGAGTGGAGGTGTAGTGATATGTAACCAGGCTTGACGTTTACTACAGAGTGGAGGTGCAGTGATATGTTACAAGGATTGAGGTACAGTATAGAGTGGAGATGTAGTGATATGTAACAAGGATTGAGGTACAGTATAGAGTGGAGGTGCAGTGATATGTCACAAGGATTGAGGTACAGTATAGAGTGGACGTGTAGTGATATGTAACAAGGATTGAGGCACAGTAAAGTGTGGAGGTGTAGTGATATGTAACAAGAATTGAGGCATAGCATAGAGTGGAGGTGTAGTGATATGTAACAAGGATTGAGGCATAGTATAGAGTGGAGGTGTAGTGATACGTAACAAGGATTGAGTCACAGTATAGAGTGGAGGTGTAGTGGTATATAACAAGGATTGAGGCATAGTATAGAGTGGAGGTGTAGTGATACGTAACAAGGATTGAGTCACAGTATAGAGTGGAGGTGTATTGGTATGTAACAAGGACTGAGGCATAGTATAGAGTGGAGGTGTAGTGGCATGTAACAAGGATTGAGGCATAGTATAGAGTGAATGTATACTGATATGTAACAAGGATTGAGGCATAGTATAGAGTGGAGGTGGGGTGATATGTAACAAGAATTGAGGCATAGTATAGAGTGAAGGTGTAGTGATATGTAACAAGGATTGTGGCATAGTATAGAGTGGAGGTGTAGTGATATGTTAAAAGGATTGTGGCATACTGTTGATAGGGGACCTGAATATGCTAGATGTTTACTGGAGCACCTTTGCTGCAGCCACATCCAAATGCAGGGTCATTCTCAATGCCCTACAGTTGACATGCCTCAGACAGTTAGATTTGGAACCCACTCATGAGGGAGCAATCTTAGACCTCATACTCTCAAATGGGGACAGTGAGAGGATCTCAGGTCTAGAAGTGGGTAGCCATCTGGGAACAAGTGACCACCAAACAGTGTGGTTCACAATAAAATCAGCTACAGAGTCAAGCCAAACAAAAGTGAGTTTACTGGACTTCAGGAGGGCTGACTTTGGCAAGATGGGAGAGTGCCTTAGAAAAGCACTATCAAACAGGCTAGAAGGAGGGGTGGAGCAACAATGAGGAAACATCAAAACTGCCATCCCAGAGGCAACAACCCTTTGTGTGAAGCAAATAAACATATCAAAATGAAAGAAAAATCCACTATGGTTCTCAAAAGAGGTGGCGGGGAAGGTTAGGGAGAAAACGATAGCATTTAGGAAGTATAAGGAAACACAGAAGGAGCAGGACAGAGAATTGTACCAGTTAAGGCATAAGGAAGCAGGGAGGGAAGTCAGAATAGCAAAGGTCCAAACTGAGGAGAAGATAGCCAACTCAATTAAGAAGGGGGATAAAACCTTTTATAGGTACATCAGGGAGCGTAGAAAGACAAAGGGAGGGATAGTGAGGTTGAATAGAATGGACGGTGGGTGGGCAGAGAGGGACAGTGAAAAAGCGGGGATACTGAATGAATACTTGCTCAGTATTCACAAAAGAGGAGGAGGGAGGTGCCTAATCCAATTAACAGAAGCACTCTGGGGGGGGTCAATCCCAGTCCTTTCACAGAACAAAGGGTTCTGAAAGAACTTCTAAAACTGAAGGTGGACAAAGCAATGGGGCCTGATGGAATTCACCCCAGAATTCTAAAAGAATTAAGGGGAGAGCTAGTGACACCACTGACAACCCTTTTTAACAAATCATGGGAGGATGGTGTGGTACCTGAGGACTGGATGAAGGCAGATGTGATTCCCCTTCACAAAAGTGGGAGCAAGCCAGAGGCAGGAAACTACAGACCTGTCAGTTTGACCTCTGTGGTAGGGAAAGTGATGGAATTACTTCTGAAGGAAAGAATTGCTTAGTACCTAGAGGCCAATGGGGCACAGGACCCAAGGCAGCATGGGTTCACAGCGGAAAGGTCATATCAGACTAATCTAATTGATTTTTTTGACTGGGTGACCACAGTAGTAGCCCAGGGAGGGGCTGTGGACATGGCCTACTTAGACTTTATAAAAGCATTTGACACAGTCCCACACAAAAGATTAGTAATCAAATTAACCAGCATGGGAGTGAGTCCCAGGGTGGTAGCCTGGGTAAAACATTGGCTGGACAACAGGACACAGAAGGTAAATGTAAATGGAGTCCACTCTGAAGGAAGAGAGGTTACTAGTGGGGTACCACAGGGTTCAGTTCTGGGTCCAGTCCTTTTTAATGTCTTTATAAGTGACATTGCAGAGGGACTGGAAGGAAAAGTATGCCTCTTTGCAGATGACACAAAGATCTGCAACAGGGTTGATACACAAGGAGGCATAGAAAGGATGAGAAGGGACTTGGCAAGGTTGGAGGAATGGTCAGAAGTATGGCAGCTTGGGTTCAATGCAAAGAAGTGCAAAGTAATCCACCTGGGAAACAAAAACCCAGGGGAAGATTAAACAATGGGGGGGTAGTAACAACAACAACAAAAATGGAAAGGGACCTGGGGGTAATCATATCAGATGACCTTAAGGTTAGCAAGCAATGTGAGAAGGCAGAAAGGATGGCTGGGGAGATACTGGGATGTATAGGAAGAGGCATCACCAGAAGAAAACAGGAAGTTGTTATCCCTCTGTACAGACAGTTGGTGAAAACCCACCTGGAGTACTGCATCCAGTTCTGGAGACCCCATCTCCGCAAGGACATAGACAGAATGGAGGCAGTCCAGAGGAGGGCAACTAAAATGGTGCAGGGTCTGCAAGAGAAGCCATATGAGGAGAGACTAAAGTTGCTTAATATGTATACCCTTGAGGAAGGGAAGGAGAGGGGGACATGATAGAAACTTTTAAGTACCTCAATAGAATCAACAAAGTCCAAGAGGGTAGTATCTTTCAGAAAAAGAGATGTGTAAGAACAAGGGGACACAATTTGAAGATAGAGAGGGGATGGCTCAAGGGCAATGTGAGGAAGTATTTTTTCACACAGAGCATGGTGGACACATGGAACCACCTTCCTGAGGAGGCTGTGGGGTCTAAAACTGTGGGACAAATCAAGAATGCATGGGACAGACATAAGGCAGTTTTTGTGGGGGGTATAAAGAAATAGCCTGTTGGTTAACTAGGATCTGCAGCTTATCCAGTAAGTAGGGAAATGGGCAGACTAGGTGGGCCAAGCAGACCTTATCTGCTGTCAAAGTCTATGTTTCTATACTCTGAGCCCTGAGTGCATATTAACCCAGCATGGCTTGACTCCTCTATAGCTTGTACATTTCTCTGATTGCCTTGACCAATCAAATCTAAGCTATGGTATGACCAGTCTCATGCAAGCCAATTGGCTCAAATTCATATTATCTTCCTAGGAAGACAGCATTGAGATGTGTACCCACCAACACCATTCTGTGCCTTGACCTGCTGGAAGAACTTCAGTCTCTATTGTGCCCACTTGGAGAGTACCAGTTGTAGCTAAACAGAGGTTTCCCTGATCATATTTGTTCAGTCACTTAATTTACCCAATCAGTGCAACAAATATTTAGGGAATTAATCTGGGTACCACTTGCACGTAGTGCCCCAGATCACATTGCTGCCACATCAAGCTATGCTCATTATGGGTCTCACCCCTTTGCAAATGCTCACCAATTTCTCTATGAGCAGCCCATAAAGTAGGTGGGGTTTGTCACTCTTAAAAATGTAATGATCCCTGCAAGCCCTATCACAGTCTCTTGAGCCACCTACAGCTATAACAGATGGACATTTATGGAAGGCATAGTGCTGGGACCAGGCACAGTGGACCAGCAGTATGGATCAGTTCCAGGAGCGGATAACCACTGAACCATGACATGCATGCCAATGCTGGGACTAGAGAGGGGGAATGTCCAGGACCAACAGCATTAGTGCTGTCTTTGCGGGTAGATGGGGTCCACTGGACCACCACATGGGTAGCCATTGGGTTACCATAGGGGAAAAGGTCCACTACACCCCTTTACTCCTGGGCTAAGGTAGGACACTTCTGGGGGAAAACAGTGTTCCCACTGACTGGAGAGGGGTTCATGTGATCCCGCTCCACAAGAGGGGTAGCAAGGAGGAGGCAGGGAACTACAGACCAGTCAGTCTTACCACAGTAGTGGGCAAGATTATGGAGGCACTGCTTAAGGAAAGGATAATGCAACACCTGGAATCCATAGGAGCACAGGATCCAAGACAGCATGGGTTTCCAACAGGAAGGTCCTGTCAAAATAATCTCATAGATTTCTTTTACTGCATAACCAGAGTGGTTGGCCAAGGGGAGCAGTTGATGTCACCTACCTTGACTTCAGCAAAGCTTTCGATACTGTTCCACACAGAGGATTGATTAATAAGCTGGGTAGGCTCAGGGTGGGTCAGAAGTTAGTCAACTGGGTGGCAAAATGGTTGACAGGTAGGAAACAGAGAGTGGTGGTAAATGGTATACAGTCAGAAGAGATGCAAGTCACAAATGGGGTACCTCAGGGATCGGTCCTGGGGCCAGTCCTCTTTAATAGCTTCATCAGTGACATTGCAGATGGGCTTGAGGATAAGGTTTGTCTGTTTGCAGATGACACCAAGATCTGCAACAGAGTAGATGATCCAGATGGGGTGGGCAGAATGAGAAGAGATCTGGATAAACTGGCAAAATGGTCGGAAGAGTGGCAACTGGGATTTAATGCAAAGAGGTGCAAGATCATGCACATAGGGAAGAGAAACCCTGAAGCCACCTATAGGCTGGGAGGGGAGTTGCTGGCAGTCACAAGGGAAGAAAGACACTTGGGCATCATCATCACAGATGACCTGAAATCATCCAAGCAGACCACTAAAGCAGTAGAAGTGAGCTGAGGGATGTTGGGGTGTGATTAATAGAGGTATCACAAGTCATAAGAGGGAGGTAATAATCCCTCTTTACAAGACACTAGTTAGGCCTCATCTGGAGTACTGCACGCAGTACTGGAGGCCCCACCTTCACAAGGACATTAACCAAATTGAGGCAGTCCAGAGAAGGGTACAATTAAATGGTGCAGGGACTGCATCAGAAAACATATGAGGACAGATTAACAGAGTTCAATATGTATACCCTAGAGCAAAGGAGGGAGAGAGGTGACATGATCAAAACATTCAAACACCTTAGGGCATTAACAAGGTGAAATAGTCTAACATTTCAATATAAGAAAAATAGCAGGACAAGAGGACACAGCATGAGATTAGAGGGAGGCCGATTAAGAGGTAATGTGAGGAAGTTATTTTTCCCAGAAAGGGTGGTGGATGCAAGGAAAGGCCTACCTCAGGAAGTGGTGGATATGAATACAGAGCAGGGCTTCAAACAGGCATAGGATGGGTATAAGGGAGCAATACAGATGAGTATGAACAGATAGATCATTGACAGAGCAAAGGCCGTTGGCACATTTGTAAGGTAGAAAAAGAAATTGGCAGACTGGATGGGCCTTGCGGTCCTTATCTGCCATCAACTTCTATGTTTCTATGTACAGAAATTGAGCCACACATTGGCATCATGCCCTGCACCTGGCACAATTCCAATGCCAGACTGTGTCAGGAAGTGCTTACATCACAGCTACTTAACAGCCAATAGCTCTGGAAGAATCTTACAGACCTTGATAAAAGTACTAATTTTAGCAGGCTCATCAGATAACCTCATAGTCTTCAGGTGAAGCTACCTCTGGCTGCAAGCTGCAACACTGGATTTAAGATTTGCAAGAAAGTGAGTAGTGCTCACAACAAAGGGAGGTGAACTTTACAATTTACAATTGTGTTTGGTTTGAAGCAGATTCCTTAGGAAAGTTAATATTCTTCAGGTGGAGAATACTTCTAACTGAAGAGTTGAAATAAGCAACTTAGAATTATCAGAAAGGCAGTCTTTCAATCAACAGAGGAGGTGGAGTTTGCTTTACTTGTGTTACAAGTGTTAAGGTTTTCAGTGCAGGAAGAGTTTAAACCACATAGGCTAAATACTGTTTTCTGTGTCTGCCCTTCTGCACAGCTGGACGTGTTTTGGGGCTGACTGTTTTCAGAGCACAAGTCACCAGGCTCTTTTGGGCTGGGGAGGTTTACCTGTGTCTGACTTGATGTTTGGATTTTTCTCGTTTGATTAGCAGGGTATTTTCTCGTCAAATTGGTTTGAAGCAGTATTACAAATTGTCATGTATGGCATCTTGCTGACAGGAAGGCACTCATCGATGTAGGTCAGGCGTTTAGCTGATTGTTTAGTGAGGGCACAGTTTAGGCCCAACCCTTCCCACCCCTCACCCACCCACCCTGGAAATAGTTCATTTATACCTGGGGTTCTGACATCATTTCCTCAAGAGGAAAGGTACACATCACTGTCATATCCTGTCTAGCACACTTCACTGACAATATAAGCATACACATTATATAAATACATATATTTTATATAACGCACCAATCACACACACACAAAAAAAAATTAAAAAAAATTTAAACAAGGTAGACAGTTATGTGGGGAGTAGTACAATGTAATGGCTGTGGGGCAGCAGTCTTCCGGGAGTCTTTCTGGAGGCTGAGATGCTGCCCTGTTTGCAGACAACTATCTGCCCTGAGGGAGGAAGTTGCCCATCTTCAGGCCGCACTGGACAGTGGCAAGGGAACCTCCCCCATCCAGGGAGCACCACAGCCACCACCACTACCTCAGAGGTTCAAAGAAAGCACAGCAGTTGGACCACAGTGGGCTCAGGGAGGGTAAGGGTGGTGGAACAGAGGCACACCCAGTCAGTTGTTACACTCCACAATCCATACACCATTCTGGGGAGCATATTCCCTATGGATGCACCAGCAGAGGAGACTAAGGAGGGTGCAGACAACTGTCACAAGGGAGGCCTCAGGAAGGAGGCAGAGGGCACCACAGGAAAGAAAGCAGCTCCTGGTGGGGACTCAATTATTAGGGATAGAACTGGGGGAGCAGGGAAACTGAAGTAAGGTGCCTGCCTGGTGACATGGCTTGAGAGACAGGAAGCGATCCTTAGGATCGCGAGAACAGTTGCATCGGAGTTCGAGCTGGACATCATTGTCCACCTAGGGACAAATGACTTGGCTCATCATGAGATTAGAGCAGTGCAAAAGGACTTTGTAGAGTTGGGGAGGGGCTTAAGACAAGTAGCACACACAGTATCCTTCTCAGAGGTGCTGCCTGTTAGTGGCATGAGTGAGGCGGGTACTTTGCACCATGCAGTTTAACAAATGATTAAAAATGGTGTGAAGCACAGGGTTTGGCTTCTATGGGGACTGGGGTTCCACCTGGAGGGACACCAGCCTATACACTAACAGGATGGTCTGCATCTGTCCAGGAAGGAACAAGTCTTTTGGGCAATCGGTTTAAATGCTTCATTGGCAAGCCTTTAAACTAGTCAAGGGGAGGCACTGATAAGCAGAAGGAAAATCCCAGCCTCCCCTACAAAACAGGGTACTAAATGAGAAAAGACCAAGGTAGAAAGGTCAGTGGGGATTGTCGCTACAGAAGGTAAAGCTAACAAAATGGAGAGCAATGAGTACCAATGCCCGTAGTCTGGGTAACAAGCTTCCTGAATTAGTGGCCTTGATGGAGGAGGAAGATCTGGATATTGTGGCAGTCACAGAAACATGGTACACACAGAACCATGACTGGGACGTAAACATACCAGGATACACTATCTACAGGAGGGACAGGGAGGGTAAAAGAGGAGGAGGAGTAGCTCTCTACATAAGAGAAGAAATCAAAGCAACAGAACAAAAGGGTAAACAGGGAGGAGAAGAAGCACTGTGGTCAATTTGGAGGCAGGCAATGGCACCACAATCCGCACAGGGGTTGTATACAGACCCCCTCTCAGGGGAGGAAATGGACAAGGAAATGATAGAAAGTATACTTAGAATGGCAGATAAAGGGGAGATATTGCTGATGGGTGATCTGAATATGCCAGATGTTAACTGGAGTGCAGTTGCAGCAGCCACTTCTAAGAGTGGGGTTATTCTGGATGCCCTACAGGGGGCATGCCTTAGACAACTAGTATTGGAGCCCACTCGAGAGGGAGCAATCTTAGACCTGGTTCTCTCAAACGGAGATGAAGAGAGGATCACAGATGTAGAAGTGGGTAGCCATCTGGGAACTAGTGACCATCGAACAGTATGGTTCACAATAAACACAGCAATAGAGTCAAGCCATACAAAGACAAAGGTACTGGATTTTAGGAGGGCTGACTTTGCCAAAATGGGTGAGTGCCTAAGGAATGCACTAGCAAATGGGCAGGAAGGAGGGGTGGAAGAACAATGGGGAATAATAAAAACTGCCATCACAGAGGTAACAAGCCTTTGTGTAAAGCAAATAAAACGAAACGAGGTAAGAAACCGCTATGGTTCTCAAAGAAAGTGGCAGTGAAGGTTCAAGAGAAAAAAAAATCATTCAGGAAGTACAAGGAATCACAGAAGGAACAGGACAGAGAACTGTATCAGTTAAAGCAAAGGGAAGCTGGAAAGG
Source organism: Neoceratodus forsteri (assembly GCA_016271365.2). Lineage (NCBI taxonomy): Eukaryota > Metazoa > Chordata > Ceratodontiformes > Ceratodontidae > Neoceratodus > Neoceratodus forsteri. The sequence continues at coordinate 302,560,229 of CM057455.1, read as the reverse complement.
CAGTCAGAACAGCAAAGGCCCAAACCAAGGAAAAGATAGCCAACTCAGTTAAGAAGGGGATGCAACCTTTATAGGTACATCAGGGAGCAAAGAAGACCAAGGGAGGGATAGTGAGGCTTAATAAAGGGAGGAGGAGGGTGGGCAGAGGGTGACTGTGAAAAGGCAGAGATACTAAACAAATATTTTTGCTCAGTATTTACAAAGGAAGAGGGGAGGTACCTAAAACAAAAGTAGAAACACCTGGATACAGAAGTTGATACCAGCTCATTTACAGAAGAAAGAGTTCTGAAAGAGCTCTTAAAACTGAAGGTGGACAAAGCAATGGGGCCTGATGGAATTCATCCCAGAATTCTAAAAGAACTTAGGATAGAACTAGTGACACCACTGACTACCCTCTTTAACAAATCATGGGAGGATGGGGTGGTACCTGAGGACTGGAGGAGGGCAGATGTGATTCCCCTTCACAAAAGTGGGAGCAAGGCAGAAGCAGGAAACTACAGACCTGTTAGTTTAACCTCAGTGGTAGGGAAAATGATGGAATCACTTCTGAAGGAAAGAATTGTTGCGTATCTAGAGGCCAGAGGGGCACAGGACCCAAGGCAGCATGGATTCACAGCGGAAGGTCATGCCAGACAAATCTGATAGATTTCTTTGACTGGGTGACCAAAGTAGTAGATCAGGAGGGCTGTGGACATGGCCTACCTAGACTTTAGCAAGGCATTTGACACAGTCCCACACAAAAGATTACTATAGAAGTTAGCCAGCCTGGGAGTGGGTCTCAAGATGACAGCTGGGTAAAGAATTGGCTGGAGAATAGGACACAGAGAGTAATAGTAAATGGGTCCACTCTGAAAAGGGGGGTTAGCAGTGGGACCACAGGGTTCAGTATTAGATCGGTCCTCTCAATGTCTTTATAGCGTACATTGCAGAGGGACTGAAGGAAAAGTATGTCTCTTTGCAGATGACACAAAGATCTGCAACAGAGTTGATGCACAAGGTGGGTGGAAAGGATGAGAAGGGACTTGGCAAGGTTAGAGGAATGGTCAAATGTATGGCAGCTTAGATTCAATGCTAAGAAGTGCAGGTAATGCACCTGGGAAACAAAACCCAGGGAAGAGTACACAATAGGGGTGAGATACTAACAACAACAAAATGGAAAGAGACCTGGGGTAGTCATATCAGATGACCTAAAGGTGGGCAAGCAATGTGAGAGGGCAGCAAGGAGGGCTGGGGGGATACTGGGATGCATAGGGAGAGGCATCACCAGCAGAAAACAAGAAGTTATTATCCCTCTGTACAGACAGCTGGTGAGACCAAATCTGGAGTACTGCGTGCAGTTCTGGAGACCCAATCTCCGCAAAGACATAGACAGGATGGAAGCTGTCCAGAGGAGGGCACTAAAATGGTGCAGGGTCTGCACGGAAGACATATAGAAGTGAGACTTAAGGAGCTTAATATGTATAGCCTCGAGGAAAGGAGGGAGAGGGGGACATGATAGAAACTTTCAAGTACCTCAAGGGAATCAACAAAGTCCAAGAGGGTAGCATCTTTCAAAAAAAAGAGGTGCAAGAACAAGGGGGCACAATTTGAAGATAGAAGGGGGCGGCTCAGAGGTAATTTAAGGAAGTATTTTTTCACAGAGAGGGTTGTGGATGCATGGAACAGCCTTCCAGAGGAGGTTGTGGAGTCAAAAACAGTGGTGGAATTCAAGCATGCATGGGACAGTCATAAGGCAATTCTGGGGGGTGAGGGTAGGAAGAAGTAGGCTGCTGGTTAACTAGGATCTGCAGCTTATCCATCAGGTAGGGAAATGGGCAGACTGGGTGGGCCAAGTGGTCCTTATCTGCCGTCAAATTCTATGTTTCTATGTTATGACCTGGTTGCAGGTACTATCCAGTTTATTAAAAGTCTAAAAAAAACATTTTTTTCTGCTAACAGCTGCATATATATATGCATTTATTTTCTTTCTTTGGAGGTGTCCTTCCCCCAGGCAGCATACACAGATGTTTGTGCACAGCTCTGTTGTGTGGCAGTGCAACTGTGTGACTACAGTCCACCCATGTTGCTTCATTGATGATAATGACTGAGGCTGGGTCCCCTTAACTGCTCTGGAAGCAGATAAAATTCTAATCCCTGTGCTATCACAGTTTGTCTCTGTGGGAATGATTGTGATATCACACACAGAGGAGTATGTCCCCAGGAAGAGAATAAGCAGGATCAGGAGCTTAGAGACATAGAAAACATGATGGCAGATAAAGACTCAACGTCCATTCAGTCATCCCAAGATCTCTGACTATACCCGACTGGCCTATGACCACACTGAGTAGTTACCCCATGTTCCTCTCCCCTTGAAAGGCTTATTTATTTATTTATTGATGAGGTTAAAGAGCAGATTAACCCTGATGGACTAACATTCTGTTTTGTATGTTAATACAGACCCAGAGACCACTCGTATGGTTGCAAGTGTGGTCTCATGTGCATTATTAGGCTATGAGAACCGCACACTACAGGACAGCAGTTCTGATACCCTAACAATGAAAGTGACACCACTCTTACAACTGTAAGAGTGGTCTCCATAGCAGTCTTAATGCTGCTGGAGGGGTAGCCGAGAAGGGCTACAAAAATGATACGGGGCAACTAGGGCATCTTATGATGAGCACTTGGTGGATCTCAATACAGTATGTATAAGCAGGCAGACAGGAAGAAGCGGGGAGACGTGACTGGTATTCAAGTGCCTTCACAAGATAAACAAGGATGATAGCCATGAGTCATTCACAATGAGTGGCAAAATGGACACCAGGGGAAACTCCATGAAACTGGTGGGGGAAGGATCACAAAGGATGTCAGGAAGTGCTTTTTTTGAGGAAAAAGCAGTGGCAGACTAGAACAAACTTCAGGAAGAGGTCATCTGCACTGAGACAGTAGAGAGGTGCAAAACGGTGGGGCAGACACACAGGAAAAGTACATATGGGGGGAGGAGGGGAGGAAATGAAGACTGATGGACACAGTCTCAACTTGGCAGGCTTGGGCAGACTAGAAGGGCTGATAGTCCTTTATCTAACAACAATTTATATGTTTATGTAATTTTATTGATCAAAATCAGTCAGTAATATATTACAAATAAAACAAAAAACTCCACCAAATATGCTTGTTTCCAGGGCACCTGTTTGTGAGACATTGTTAACAGAATATGAGTGTATCCTGCACAGGGGAGAAAGGAGCACTTTAATTGGTCATATGCACTCCCTCGATCTATAATCATCCAAATGGAATGACTTGAAATTCAAAACATTTGGGGGAAACTGTTCTGTTATTAAATTCAACTGATTATTTATTTGCGGGTACTTAGAGCCCAATTTTTAACTAACATATGTAACAGGGTCAGAGATGTCTGCAGCCAGTCACCTAAACTAACAGCTCCAGTAGTTTGTAATTCCCATTATACATGGGCTTGTGCAGATAGAGTGCTGCATGTTTTTGTATAGCATGGATTATTTGAGCAATAATGCATGACAGGGTATAGGTTATGCTGGGATTTACCCACGCCTTGTGGGGTGTGTCACGAGGCTGCAGGCCAAATGGCTTGTCTTTTTTCTTTTTTTTTTTTTTCATTTACAGTTTTTTCACTCCTTGCAGCCACTGACCTGCCTTCTTCCAGCCATCGCTCCAACTCCACCTCTGACCCCGAAGCTGCACGTCCAGCTGGCATATGCAGCTATACCTTCGAAAGGGGCACCCCTCTATTGCCCCCACACCACGCAAGGATCCAATACTGGCACACGCCATCCAGGCATCGTTGGTTGATGGAGTAGCAGCCATCAAGCTGCCACAGTCTGTGCTGCCACTTTTTCCAGTTTTCTTCCCCTGGGAGTGCGAGCATGCAATGACGTCATGGCACATGTGCCGACAACTGCTGCATTCCATACTACTGCCACCACTCTAGCAGTGCCCCCGGCCATCAGCAGGGGCCGCTGCAGAGCGGTGGTACCCTGGATCCCTCTCCAGAGATAGGAGAGCAGTCCTCCGGATGCTCAATCCTATCTCCCCCCACAGACCCCCGACAGCCCAGGCTTGCATCCGAACCCGGGTCGCCAGCGTGGTGCGAGGTGTGGCGTCCAGTGCCTCAACCCTCAGCACCACTGGGCCGGCCAAGTGGCTTGTCTTTAACTACATGAGAAGTGGGTAAATCCCATCATAACCCACACTATGCAATGCACTATTGTGATTATACAATGTGAAAATTACTAAAATAAAGACTTTTTAAAATAATGCATTTACTTTTCTAAATATTTTTGTAGAAATATTCTTCTTCCCTTCATTTAATAGTGCTTTGTTCCTAGGTAGAGTATGGTTGAATAAGCCTCCGGTGGTCTTTATTTCCTTTAATGTGCTTTCCCATGAGGTTTTATTTTATGTTTAACATTGGTATGGCAACAGTAGGGGTTGGGGAGAGAGAGCACTATGAGACCCACTGGCAGAGAGAGTGTGGTGTGAGTTGTTGGAAGAGAGAGCATGGTTAAACAAAATGTGTAGGGATTTTTAGCCTTGTAGATTGGTTGACTGGCACTTTATGCATGGGTTATGCTGGGATTTACCATCAACAAAAGTTGCCAGTCAACCAGTTAGGAGGATACAGGATTTTTAGTGCCCACTTTATATTGTGGATAATCCAAGGTCTGAAATGATATCTAGATTATCACTTCAACTAGTGAATAGTAATAACACACACATACACACACCCACACACCTCAGAAAACGTAAAGGCCATAACAAAATGACAGTGCATGTTCCATATTCTAGGAGTCAAATAAAATGCTGGCCACATGATACATTTAGTGGCCATACATTGATTAGATGCCAGGCCATTTTCTATTAAGAATCTCAGATTGTGACGCACTCCACCCTCATCAATCTAGGACCAGCAGTTAGGTTAATAAAACCTCAATTTAATAAACCCACACCATGCAGTCTTAGTCCTTCATGAAAAAAGAAATACCTACAGATCCTGAATTTCTGCCAAGTTCCTATCTGTTGTGGAAATAGCGGCAGTGATAGCTAATCTATGTGACTGATTGATATCCTCTGAAGATTCCCAGGTGGCCATCCATTCATCAGGTCTGACAGAGAAAGAGCATCACGAATCCATTCCTGTAATGTGGGAGCTCACCAAAGCTCTGCCTTTTTTAATTTCAGCATAACCATATTTTATACATAAGACACACATATTATTCATAATGCCAGCTGCTTATATTATCCAATCCTCCTGTATTACATTGCAGTCTCTGATGTTTCAACCCCTGCTATGGTACATCTGCCATGTTAATCCTGTTATACCGGGGGCTCTAGTATTCTATACCCCCCACATCCAAGATGTCTGTCAACCTTTCAAGTACTGTATTGCAGTCTTAGATATTTAAATGATTACACAGGTCTCAAAGACAGGGTAACCAACTGGGTAGCATACAAAGTTATAAATTCAGCCACCACAGTTTAGTCACATTATGCCCTTTAAGTCACTTTAGTTCTCCATGTTCATCTGCCTCCCTAAATTTCATTTGTTCTTTCTCTGCACCTAAAGAGCAACTAGCAGACAATGTTATTAATTTTTAAAAGTAGTTGGTTGTTACTTTTTAGTCATGAAGTATTTTTGGTTTTCCATCTACTCATCAGAATGTTTTCTACCTCATAGCATTAGGTATGCAGTACAGAGCAGCACTTTAGCTGGATGCTGACATCTCTACTGTAGCTCAAGTTCTGTCTCTACATCATCAGCATTTTGACCTCACATACTGTGACATCATAAGAGACTGATCTTACATAGAGATGTGCGAAGTTGGCAAACTTCCCTCTGGGAAAAAAATGTTTTGATGTTTGCCACATTCGCAAAGTGTGAAGTGCTGACTTTGCATTTTTGGCAGGCAAAGTGGCACTTTTTCAGGTGACGTTAAGGTGACTTTAAGGCAAAGCTGCAACTTCACCATAACTTCACCTCAAAAATGCAATTTCCCCAGGAAAACTCAATGAAAAGTGGCAAAGAGTTGAAGTGGGCAATTCACAAAGTTATTCGCGAAGGCACATTTCGCAACTTCGCCAGAACTTCACCAGTGAAGTAAAACTTCAAATCTCTCTCTAATCTTGAAGCAGCTGTTTGGCTCTTCCTGGCCAGTCATGATGTCACAGGCAGTGAGGCTACAGTAACATCTACAGTACAGAAAGGTATTATTGCTGACAAACTGCTAATTGTCTAACTGAACCTTGCTTGACTTTGATGCTCTGAAACCGACTCTGCTGTTTCGTAATGTTTTGTGACTTAATCTCTTGGAAATTTGCTTCTTGTCTCACTTTAGTGTTGTATTATATTGTACTTGCCTTCAGTTAATTGCTCTGCAATTGTGCGAATGCTACTGTAACTGTCTTATACTGCAAGTTTGCCACTGATGTGCAACCTTTGTAAATGAGCACCTGTGCTCAAAGGTAGCCTCTGAAATAAGGAATGAATAAATAAATAAAATTACAGGAACTCTTTTTTTCTGTCTGTGAATTTAGTGCTTGTGAAATGTGCTAGACTGACAGCACTGGAACCAGAAGTCCTCAGCAACTTTTGAAATCAGTTTGATTAAAAGAGGTGTTTTGAGTGACAGGGATCAGCTCATAGCATTAGGTATGCAGTAAAGAGCAACACTTTAGCTGGATGCTGACATGTCTACTGTAGCTCAAGTTCTGTCTCTACATCATCAGCATTTTGACTTCACATACTGTGACATCATAAGAGACTGATCTTACATAGAGATGTGCCAGGTATGAGTCCAGGACAGGGACAGGGGTGCAATTTTGGCAGCTCCGATACTAAGTGACATGACACAATGATAAGATCCCCCAACCAGCTCTGTTCTTAAACAGATTCAGTGGAAGTGTACTGAAGGCCCAGTTAGGATCTGAATGAGGACCTGTTGTGTTAAAGGCTCAAAGAGGTGTCGAGCTTGCAGGGAGTCCTGAAGGCCCCAATGGGAGCAGTTAGCTAGTAGAGCTGAGAGAATGTATTACTGGTATCATTCGGAGTAAAAACCTGGCAAATAAGAAAGAGAGGCCCCATTCAGGAGCATAAAATAATAAGGGAGTGAGGTACCAATGACCTGTGAGAGTCTGAGGAACTGCAGAACAGTTGCACCAAATGCCTCATCAAAGAACCATTATACAAGATGGTAAAACTACACTCACTGGATACGAACATACGAAGAAGCCAGCAGAAGAAGGCCATTTGATCTATCAAGTCTGCTGGTATTGCATGGTCCACAGCTTGAGCTAATGTCCCTGCCCTCCCTCCCCACTCCTCCCATCCTCCCTACCCATGTTCCTTACTTTCCCCCTATGCCTATCCCATCCTCTCTTAAAGCTGCCCACTGTTTTCAATGAAATTACCTCTTCTGGCAGTGCATTCCAAGTGTCCACCACCCTTTCTGTGAAGAAGTGCTTCCTGACCTCCCTCCTAAACCTCCTACCCTCCAACTTAAGACTATGCCCCCTAGTGTTATGGTTGCCGCTCAGCTTAAAGAAACTCTCCTTATCAACCTTATTTATCCCTTTGAAGTACTTGAAGGTCCCAATCATGTCCCCTCTCTCTCTGTCTCCTGTCTTCCAGGGAGTACATGTTCAGTGCCCTCAACCTCTCCTCATATGCCTTACCCTGCTGACCCACTATCATCTTTGCAACCCTCCTCTGGACCTTCTCCAGAAAGTTAATGTCCTTTTTGAGGTGCAAGTACCAGTACTGAATTTCATACTCTAGATGCGGCCTTTCCAGTGACCAGTACAAGGGCAGTATAACCTCCTCTCTCCTACTAGTGATCCCCCTAGATATGCATTCCAGCATCTTGTTAGCCTTTGCTGCTGCTTTCTTGCACTGCGTGAAGTGCTTCAGGTCACTAGTGATCATCACTCCCAGATCCTTCTCCTCCTCTGATGCAGATACTCTGACTCCACCCAGTTAGTACTCTGTCCTAGGTGTCTTGGCTCCAATATGCATAACTTTTCATTTTTTGGCACTGAAGCCAAGCTGCCAGATCCTGGACCACCTCCCCAGCTTTTCCAGATCTTCCTGTAGGTCTTGTATCCCTTCAGCTGTGTCCACTCCCCTGCAGAGCTTGGTGTCATCCATGAATAGGCACATTTTGCCCTTAATGCCATTCCCAATGTCACTGATGAAGACATTGAACAACACTGGCCCCATCACAAAGCCCTGCAGGACCCCACTGGTTACCTCTCTGGTACCAGATAACTCTCCCTCCCCCCCACAATCACCCTCTGAGTTCTCTCCCTCAGCCAGTTTTCCACCTATCTGGTCATCTTTTCTCCAACCCCAAGATCCACCAACTTCCTGATCAACCTTTTGTGGGGCACAGAGTCAAAGGCCTTGCTGAATTCAAGATAGAGGATGCCTGCCACTTGGCCCCTCTCTACTGTCTTAGTGACAGTCAAAGAAGTCAATCAGATTCGTTTGACATGATCTTCCCCCATGATCCCATGCTGCCTTACATCCTTTAGACCATACTCCTCCAGATATTCCACTAACCTTTCCTTTAGTGTGGTCTCCATGAGCTTGCCCACAATGGAGGTCAGACTGATTGGTCTGTAATTCCCTGGGTCATCCTTAGAACTGCTTTTGTGGATGACATGACATCTTTTATTTGACAAACATATATAGTGTGCAAAAGATGTTATAGTACACAGGGATGTGGGGTCGTACAGGTCCTTTCATCTGGTGCACGGAGGCAGTTTAAATAGTGCTGATATGCTTCAATGATAGACTTCTGGTGGTACAGCATGGCATCAGTGGTGGTACCTACCATTAGTCAGGCCAAGGTGGAATCCCAAACCCTGCATCAGCAAGTAGTGAATGATGTTGACAGCCCAACATCTGTCCACATGTAGAATCTAAGCCCTTTTATGAGCCAGTGGTACATGTCACCATTGAAAAGTTGCCAACCACACATCACAGGAGCTGCGGTTAGCACCTGCAGCTGTCATCAAACATGCACAGCACTAGCACCATGTGGGGAAGCAGTGCCACATGTAGCAGCCATGCTGCAGAAAGGGGCAGAGTGTGCATTGTCCATCCACAGCGGTCCATGATGGGATCCAAACCAGACACATGTACTGGGTATGTGTTGCAGGGCTTGTTATAGGATGTTGCACAGTGGACCCTTGTACCACATGGAAGGCTACGGGAAGATGCTTTGGATGGATCTCCATCTACCTGACCTGTCACCCACATCAGTATGTATGTGCAGGGTTCTGGCTGTCATCTGTCCAACAGATAGTCCTGAAAGATGTTGCACCCTTCTCCACTCTCAGTATGTGTCTGTACCAAGAAGGTTCTGTGGAGGCACAGGGACAATCTTCCCAGAAGGTATATGGTGGCCCAGGGTACAGCAACAATAGAAGAGAGACACTGTGGAGAAGAGAGGTAATGTAGCTTGTCCAGGGCTGTAGAGCCAGTACCATAAATAAACGCATGACAGTAGCCCGCCAGATAATGAATCGCGACACACAGTTCTCCTCTCTGCAACAGAACAAGATGCTTTGCGCAAAATGGACACCCACCCAGAGGAGCACATGGGACATGAATGACTCATCAGATGAGTATAAGTGGCACTTGTGGGATCCAGATTCAGGTCACCAAACTCACATATGTGCCCTCTAACCACTAAACCACACATACTCCCTTCAGTTCTTAAGGGCTCTGTGTCACACCCTTGTGTGTACCAGTGGTTACCAAACCATAAAGTTTCCAAAGATTTACACACCAAAGTCCAGGGACCACATGTTGACATCTGGGAAAGCATTTTACTGTAACCCCCTTCCTGATATCCAGTTGTGGAGCTTTACTGTATGTGCTGCATGGCTTAGGCTGATACTGTAGACCTATCTATTGTGGATATGAACACTCTCCACACCCTACTGTATGAGGGAGCTGGGAACCAACTGTGCAGGTAGTAGTAGTGGCCCCTGTAGCACCATCACTTCTGTGGGCAAGGCAATGGGTCATGTGCACACTGACATTTTGTTGTGCAATGCTGCTGTTTTTGTAGCATTCAGCTTCCCTGTTGGAGTGGTGGCTGCTAGTGGCCATATGTGCTTAGCACATGCAAATGACCATGCAGAGACATATAGTTCAATTGGGTGTTGGCAGGGCAGTGTTACCAGGAAGCAGGTAGGCTGACAACACTGCACAGGTGGTGGTGGTCCCTGATGTTATGTGTCAGGCCCATGCAAACTGTCCCAGTGTTAGGCTTGAGTACGTCTGACAAAGACTGTGCAAAATTCTGCTGGAAGGAGGCAGACTACCATATGCAGTGGTGGGTGTTTAAGGGGACTTTGTGAGTGAAATAACAGCTATTGCTAAAGCAAGCTTTGTACAATACACTTAAAATTATGAATTGTAACATAATTCTTAGCCAGTCAGGATTGTTTGTTTGTAAACATTCCAGGTACTCGTATAGCCATTAGAGGGTGTCTCATGCTAACAGTTCAGAAATCCTGAAGCTCCAAGTTCAGTTGCCATAATTTATTTCTGCTTTTCTTGAATGTTCTACAAAGTGAAACATTCTGATTTCAAATTCAAGTTCCATTTATAAAAGAAACAAATATTTAACATGATTTATAACATTAATATATGGACATTTCCTGTGTATTTTATGGCTCCAATAGCTTTCTTCTCAAGCCCTTTATTTGCCAGAATTGCTCAGCTTTGCTTCACAGTTCTCTCACCCAGAGATCTCCAAAATGCACTCTCATAACCATACATATAGAAATGTAGAAAATGACAGCAAGAAACATATACATTTTCTCTAAGATATTGTTCAAATTGAGACTGCCATATCCAGTGTAGGACAGCAGGCCTGTTTCATTACCAGTACACTAGGTTTCGTCAACACAGATTTTTTGTGTCTGTGTAAGTTATCCAATTTCTGATTTGCTTTATACACTATGAGATATACTGTTAATGTGCCTTCATTGACAGGTTGAGTTTTGGTGGTTACACCACAACATTTTAATGTTCTGCAATATTTGCATGGGGTTGTTATTTTGACCGATTATAAATAGCTGAGGATTTTGTTTTGCAAGTCTTTCTGCAGAATCAATCAATCAATCTTTATTTTACCAGGCAAAACACAATTGAATGATACTCATTTATAAGGTGGACCTGGATAGGTTTCAAGACATTACAAGGGAAACAAGGAATTCATAAGGTAGTACAGGAAGTATTACGGCAGTAAATAAATGAATCACGGTAGAACTCAAAATATGTACAGTATAATAATATGCAGCATACAGTAACAAACTGTGTACACTTAAACTTGATATGTACACACTGGTGCAACTTGTGAAAGGTAAAATGAGAGAAGATCACAGAAATAAGGCAGAAGGAACATTTTAGTAAAGAGAGGGATTCCAGAGACAGAGGAAGGGCATAAGTCAATGATGAAAGCAGTTGCAAGACTCAATGAAGGAACATGCCAGCAATGATTTAAAGGTGGCCAGTTTGATATGGATAGTTATTTTCAGTGTCTTTTGGATGCTGTTCCAGAGAGCAGGCAGGGCATGACTTATAGAGGCCTCACCAAAGCGGGTTCTAACCCTGGGGATGACTAAAGTGATATAGGAGAAGCTCCTAAGGGGGTAGTTCCTTGCAGAACAGATAGGCAGACAGTTTGAGATATACTGGGGCAGCCTGTTAATTATAGCTTGGTAAGTGAAGGTAACTGTGTTTCTCTTCCGTTTAAGACTGAGGGATGGCCATCCAATTTTTGACTATGACAAGCAGTAATGGGTGGAATAAGGGGCACCAGTAATAAATCTTATTGCACTGTGGTAGAGAGTGCCATGTTTTGTTAAGGTGGTACTAGATCCTTGCCCATAGATGAAGTCTGCATAATCAAGGAGTGGAAGAAATGTGGACTGGACCAGATGAATTTTCACTTCGTGTGTGTGAAGGTGCCTGATACGAAAGAACAGACCAAACCTTTGCTTTAGCTTTTTCACTAGTTCTTCAATATGATCAATGAAGGACAACTTATGGTCGACCCAGAATCCCAGATACTTGAATTTGGATGCAGACTCCAGATTTTCCCCCAGTAAGGTGGTAATTTGCATTCCAGGGCAGCGGCCAAATGTTTTAACTGAAGGCGAAAGAAGCATTGCCTTGGTTTTTTGGTGTTTATTAAGAGCTTTAGATAAAGGAGATTTTGCTGTAGGAAGTTGAAGTCTAGCTGTAAATCTCTGCAGGCAAGCTCTGGGGTGGGCTTGTCAATGTAAAGAATAGTATCATCTGCAAACAGATGAATGTTAGAGGCCTTTATACCAGAATTAATGTTATTGATATAGATGGCAAATAGTAAAGGGCATAAATGGACTCTTTGGGCACACCTCTCATAAGAGGTTTTAGTGAGTAGAGGTCACCATCTGCTTTAATCTGCTGTGGACAACCAGTTAGATAGCTAGAAATCCCAGTTCAGCGCTTGGGTGTCCAGACCAATGTTTTGTAATGACAGCAGGAACAGGTCATGATCCACAGTATCAAAGGCCTTGCTAAGGTCAAGAAATAAAGCACATACATGGTTTTGGCCATCCAAGAATTTTAACCAGTCGTTGGAGACCTTAGCAAGGGCTGAGACTCATAACTTTTGTTTTCTTTTAGCAAAAGGCTGTGTTCAGCAAGCCAGTCATAAGCAATATTCACAATTAGGTCTATGCATGAAGCCTACATGCCACATATACATAGTGTGTAGGCTACCCTAAGTCTCACTGCTGCCCATTGGGGTCCTGAAGACCCTTGTACCATTCTTGGAAGGGGGGTGCAAACACCCCTTCCACACCTGATTCCTATCCATCCATGGATCTGGATGCACAGATGGACCAGGGATTGTCTGGGGGGAGTGAATTACACCATGTGCCATGCACTAAGATGTAGAATGCTGGTACAGGGGGCACTTGCTACATGGGCAGGGACCCTGACATAGCCTCTGCATGCCCTCTCTGTCACACATCCACCATCCACAGTGAGAAAAATGACCACTCCCTACAATGCTGCCCCCGACCTCCAGACATGCAGATACATAGATACATAGACAGTGTTGGCAGTTAAGGGCCTATGGCTTACCCAGTCTGCCCATTTGAGCTCGTAAGTTCAGTTTATGTTTTCCTAGAAGTCTGTTGCCCCTTACCCCTGACCTCCAGAATTCCTTTATGTCTATCCCATGCATTCTTAAATCCTATGATTGTTTCAGCCCCCACCACTTCCTCTGGCAGGGTGTTCCACTTGTCCACCACCAGTTCTGTGAAGAAAATCTTCCTCATGTTTCCTCTGAATCGTCCTCCCTCCAACTTCATCCCATGCCCTGTAGACCTGGAACATCTTTTTCACTTAAAAATAGTGTATTCCTGCTCCCTGTTCCTCCCTGTAAGATACTTGTATGTCTCTATCATATCCCCTCTCTCCCTCCTGTCCTCCAGGGAGTACATGTTCAGTTCCTTCAACCTGTCTTCATAGGACTTGTGATGCAATCCATGCACCATCTTTGTTGCCCTCCTCTGAACCTTCTCTACACTGTCTATGTCCTTACGTAGGTATGGTCTCCAGAACTGTACACTGTACTCCAGGTGGGGCCTCACTAGTATCTTGTATAGCGGAATTATGACCTCCCTTTTCCTGCTGTTGATGCCCCTGCCTATACATCCCAGCATCCTATTTGCTTTACCTGCTGCCTCATCACACTGTTTCCCTACCTTGAGGTCATCAGAGATGATAACCCCAAGATCCCTTTCCTGCTTGGTACATGCTATATCCTCACCCCCCCCAAACTGATATATTGTGCCAGGGTTTTTGTGCCCCATATGCCTTATCTTGCACTTCTTGCATTGAATTTCAACTGCCAAACCCCTGACCATTCTTCAAGTTTCTGCAGGTCCCTTCTCATTCTGTCTACACCCTCTGGTGTGTCTACTGTTACAGAGCTTTGTGTCTCAGCTAACAGTGAAATTCTGCCTTCTAGGTCCATGCAATGTCACTGATGAAGATGTTGAATAGAACCGTCCCAGCACTGATCTCTGTGGTACCCCACTGGTCACTCTTCCCTCTGTGGAGTGACAGCATATTACCACCATCCTCTGTGTCCTGCCACCCAGCCAGTAACCTACCCACCACACTACTGTCCTGCCCACACCCATATTCCCCAGTTTGTGTAATAGTCTTCTACGTGGCACAGTGTCAAAGGCCTTGCTGAAGTCCAGATAGGCCATGTCCACTGCCCTCCCTGATCCACCTCCCTAGTCACCCAGTCAAAAAATTCAACGAGGTTGGTCTGACATGACCTCCCCCTGGTGAAACCATGCTGCCTTGGGTCCTGTAGTCCATTGACAACCAGATGTTCCACCAATCTCTCCTTCAGTAGTGCTTCCATGATCTTCCCCACTACTGAGGTGAGGCTGACTGGTCTGTAGTTCCCTGCTTTCTGTTTGTTCCCACTTTTGTATAAGGGGACTACATCTGCTGTCCTCCAGTCTTTGGGTACCTCCCCTGTTTCCAGTGATCGGCTAAACAGGATAGCCAGAGGTTCAGCCACCACCTCTCTTAGTTCTTTAAGGACCCTGGGGTGCACCCCATCTGGCCCCATTGCTTTATCAACTCTTATTACTTCCAGTTCCTTCAGGACCCTTTCTCGTGTAAAGGGACTTGTGTCCATTTCTGCACCATTCTCACCCCTTGTACCCTTCAGACCCATTACCCTCTTCCTCAGTAAAGACTGAGCAGAAATACCTGTTCAATATGTCAGCTTTACTGTTGTCATCCTCCACGCTGCTCCCATCCTCCCCTTCAGTCTCACTATCCCTCCCTTTGTCTTTCTTTTTCACTTATGTACCTGTAAAAGGTTTTGTCCCTCTACCCACTGATTTTGCAATGTGTTCTTCTGTCTGAGCTTTGGCTTCCTTACTGACCTCCTGCCTCCCTTTGCTTCTCCTGGTACTTCTCCCTATCCCTTCTGCCTGTGTCTTTTGTATTGCCTGAATGCACTCTTTTGGCTTTCACTTTTGCTACCTCTTTGGAAAACCATAATGGTTTCCTCTTCCTTTTCCTCTTGCTAACCTGCTTAATGCATAATTCTGTTGTTCTTGTAATCCCCATTTTAAATACTGCCCACTGTTCCTCAACCCCTGATTCCTGTCCCATTCCCCTTAATGCCTCTTTCAAGTATCTCTCATTTTCCCAAAGTCTGCCCCCCTAAAATCCAGGATACGTGTTTTTGTGTGGTTTGGTTCTGCTCTTTCTGTGATTTCAAACCACAATGACTGGTGGTCACTGTTTCCCAGGTGCTCCCCACTGTTACTCCCATCACACTGTCCCTGTTTGTGAGCACAAGGTCCAGTATTGCCTTCTGCCGAGTTGGTTCCATGACCAGTTGCTTGAGGAAGGCACCCTGAAGGGAGTCCAGGATAAATCTGCTCCTAGTTGATGCTGCTGCTGGGATGCTTCAGTCCACGTCTGGAATATTGAAGTCTCCAACCAGTACTACCTCACCCTTGTCTGCCATCCTTTGGATGGCTAGCATCAGCTCCCTATCTGTTTCTTCCTCCTGGGCTGGTGGTCTATCGACCACACCTGTGCGGATGGCTGTCCCCATTTTCCTTTCCAGCTTAACCCACAGTATCTCTCCCCCATTTTGTTCCTCCTGGATCTCTGTGGCCCTTATGTCATTTTTCACATACAGTGCCACTCCTCCTCCCTTCCTGCCTGCTCTGTCTCTTCTGAATATGTTGTAGCCAGGTATGGCCATCTCCCAGTCGTGGTTATCATTACACCAGGTTTCAGTGATGGCCACAATGTCCAGGTCTGACTGCACCATGACAGCCTCCAGATCTTCCATCTTGTTGCTAAGGCTCCTGGCATTTGCACACATGGCTTTCCATGATTTGACCTCCTAGACTGTTTCGCTGTTCTACTCCAGCCCTTCCTTGGTTGTCCTTTATCCCTGGTTCTCCTTGCTGTCTGCCCTTCTGCTGAATTTTGCCCCTTTCTGCCTATCCACCTCTTGGGCACTAATCTCCATCTTTGCACACTGCTTTGCAGATAGCCACCCTCTGGTTCACTGGTTCCACTGCTAGCTGTGGGGTGAGCAAGTAGGTACCCTCCTTGCTGGCCTGCCACCCCCTTTGCTAGTTTAAATGCTTGTCAATGTAGCATTTACACTTATCATTCAGTGCTTGATTCCCCTCCAGGATGGATGCAGGCCGTCAGGCTTGAACAAACCTCTATCCCTCCAGGTGGGTCCCCAGTCACCCATGAACCCAAACCCTTCCTCACAGCACCAGTTCTTCAACCATGAGTTAAAGTTCCTGGTGCATGCACTCCTATGCTCTCCCTTGCCTCTCACAGGAAGTACTTCTGAGAAAGTGACAGAAGTAGCTACTTACTTGAGACCCCTCCCCAATTTCCTAAACTCTTCCTGAACTTCCTTTGGCTCCCCATTGGCCAGGTCATTAGTACCTAAGTGAATAATGACATCCAGCTCACCCTCCCGTTTTGCCTTCCCAGTGATCCCCAGGATCTTCCTTCCATCCCGCCAGAGAGAGCTAGGAGCTGCTGTTTGGGCATTATTGATGTACCAGGACCTGTTGTGTGCCACAATCTCTTGCTTTGTGCAAAGCAGGGGATCCAGTTCACCCCCATGGTGGGCATCTTATTGGATAACTGCCTGCATCTGTGGGTCTGCCCCACCACACACCAGAGTGCCGAAAAGGCAGGGCAAACGACAGGCAGCTAGCTTTCATGACCTGTTTGCAGGTGTGGATGGGAATGAGCTGGGTATGTGTCTGCTGCATAGTATACCATTGAAACAACACATTTTTTACAGTGAAAATCATTACAGCAACAATTTCAAGATTGTTACTGCAATGGTCCCGCTGTACATTGGCATCGGTTTTGCTAATGTTTCGCTCCCTCCTGAATCAACTCCGACATGGAGTTGATTACTATAAAATCGAGGGGTGTGGGGGTGCTGGCCTCCACAAAAAAAATAAAACAGTAATTTCATGACTGGTGAAATTTTGACAGTTGAAATTTTTACCATCGTTGTAGTGGATTTCGACAACTCTGTTGTTGAAACACCTTGGTGGAATCCTGTTGCGCGTACGCACCCTGTAGTAGTGCATGCGGGCCAATATTAGTATTGTGTTTACCCCAGTTCCAGTTACTAAACTTTACACTGAATATACTGTTGCCTTGTCAGTTTCTCAACATCATCAAAGTGCTGTTTCAGGGCAGAGCTACAGATTGAGGCTCCAAAGTTTACTTAATAGAAGCTGACCCTACAAAGGCTGGCTTCTGCTTATTTAAAGCAGATGGCTAAGGCTGGTGGTCCCCTTGTGTGACATGCCTGCCCAGATCATATCAGCTACTCTTTAAATCAGTGTTGGGTTGTCAATGTTTTTGAAGCATCTGAACTCTTTGTGTTGCCTCATTGACTTTGTTTGCCATGCTTGGGAGCTGCATCTGGGGTGGGGTGCAGAACCTAAGTGGCCAGCTCTCCAGAGCCCATAGAAACATGGAAACACAGAATTTCTTGGTAGAAAAGGACCACTTGGCTCACCCTGTCTGCCCAGATGGTCCCTGCCTAATCTGTCTCCACAGACCCTAACTGGTCTCCAGTGACCCTCTCTCCTCCCTGCCTATTTCCTAATATTTCCCTATGTCTAGCTCTTGCATGCTTGAAGCCCCCGAGTGTTTTTGCCTCCATCACTTCTGCTGGCAGTCTGTTCTAGTCATCCACCACTCTTTCAGTGAAGTAGTACTTACTCACATCCCTCTTAAACTACCTAGTGAACTTGTCAACTGTCCTACCATGTCTATGTTTAAAGTTAATTTAAAATATAGCTATTTCAATGTAATGTTTGCACATATTTTAATAACCTAGCATTATTTGATAGTTTATGTAATTTTACATCATTTTAATTGTTTGTGTTATCTGGTATTTGTGTATGTAAGAACTTCTTACTGATGAAAACAAGCAGTAATGCTCATCAGCCTACAAGTAAAAAAATAAAAATTAAATAAAATTAAACTTCCCCCATCTCCAGCTTCATCACATGCTTTCTGGTCCTGGTGTTCTTCCTCGTGTGTTTTTCCTTATTTGAAAGAGGCCCCCACTCCTGCACCCTGTTCATCCCTGTAAGGTACTTGTTGGCCTCTATCAAGTCCCCTCTAGCTCTTCTCTTCTCCAGGATGTCCATGTTAAGATCCCTCAGTCTCTCCTTATAGGGCTTTTGGTGCAATTCTTGCACCATTTTAGTTGCCCTCCTCTGAACAGCCTCCACCCTGTCTATGTTCTTTTTGAGGTGTGGTCTCCAGAACTGGACACAATACTCCTGGTGAAGTCTCACCAATGGCAAAACCACCTCCCTCTTACTGATTGCAACCCAGGGCTGCTCTACCGCAACAAACATTGCCTAACCAACGCCGCCCTTAAAATTGCTGTTACAAGCTCAGTGCTGTCTACCATTGATTATGGCTTAGTGGTATATGGTACTGCCACCCCTATGGCCCTGAAGCATATCAAGTCAACTCTCAACAAAGCTTGCAGACTCATGCTGGATGCTGACTGTATGATGCACACATGTGAACTATACACCCAGACTGGTTGGCTAAACCTAGACAATAGAATATGTTCTCAGATCTACCTTCTGGCAAAGAAAGCAACCCTAGGCCTCACTCCCTCTGGGATAGGAAACCTCATCCATGTACATAACTCCACCAGAAGTACTAGGGGCCTGAACAACCACTCTCTAAAAATCCCCTTTCGTTGGACCTCACAAGGACAGCGATCCTTTGAATACTGCTCCCCTCTCTGGCTTAACTCTCTTGTGTTAGATCTTCAGCATGAACGAAAGCTTGGACCTTTCAAAGTGAAACTTAGGGCTCTGCTAACTTTAAATGGAGGCTGTGAGTATGGGAACTGATACCTTGCTCTACTCCCCCCCAGATGCACTTCCAACTCTTTGCTATCTACCCCTGGTCTCCTCCCTCTCTCCCTCCTACTGTCCCCTGCCTTCCGATTCCCACTACTATTCTACCCCTATCTGCCCTCTCTCCCTTTCCCCTTTAATACATGTGCTCCTATGTGCTCCGCTCTATTGCAGTAAGGCTGCAACCTTCCATTCTTTCCCTCTCTGCACTTTGACAGTAGTTACTATTTACTTTTTTCTGACAGGGTAATTAACTTGTAACCAACTGTATTGATATACATATTATCTGAATGTTCTGTTTTGTTTTATCCTCAATATATGTAAGTGTTTTGTATATATCGTTTATTTATGCCTGTTTCAATTGACGTGGAACCTCTGAAAAAGAAGCCCGTAGCTCAAAGGTCTTTTCGAAAATCTAAATAAATAAAAAATAAATAAAAGATAACTGTCCTTACGCATGTTGGCATTCCACTATCCCAACCACTGCTTTGTCACACTTCCTTGTCACTTTGAGGTCATCAGAGAGGAAAACCCCAAGATCTCTTTCTTGCTTAGTAACTGGCAATACCTCCTCCTCCCCATCCTGTACTTGGCCTCTGAGTTCCTATGTCCTAGGTGCATGATTTTGCACTTTTTGGTATTGAACCCCAATTGCAAATTTTCTTGACCACACCTCAAGTTTCCAAAAGTCTCTACTCATTCTTTCCACTCCCTCCTGAGTATCCACCCTATTACAGATTTTTGTCATCTGGAAAAAGGCAGACATTCCCTTCCAGTTCTTCTGCACTGTAACTTTTGAAGACATTGAAGAGGACCGGTCCCAGTACCGAGCCCCCCTTTGATTTCCTGTTCTCACTCATGTACCTGAATAAAATCTTATACCCATTTGCTATCCCTTTTGCTATCCTTTCCTCTGTGTGTGCCTTTGCTCCCCTCACTGCCCTTTACACCTCCCTCTGTTTTACTTGGTATACCTCCCTGTCTCCCTTCCTCTGTGTTTCCAAATATCTCCTGAATGCCACTCTTTTTTCCTCGCCACCTTGGCTACTTCCCTAGAGAACCATAATGGTCTCTTTTCCGTTTTTACTTTTTCTCACTTCCTTCATGTAGAGGATAGGATAGGATAGAATAGGATCTTTATTTTTATAGCGCTCCTTCCTGGAAGCTTGGAGCACTTTACAGTAATACAAAACAGACATATTCAAAAATAACATAACATATGAAGCAGAGACTGAGTTCTATCTATCCCACACTTAACGATTTAAAATAATAAAACCAAAAATGCAAGGAAAGGAAAGGAAGTGCAGGGATAACATAGTGAGGATAAAGAGGAGTGGCGAGTGGGTAGAAAAGGGAGAGGAACAAGCGGAAGCACTAAATGAATACTTTTGCTCAGTGTTCACACAGGAGAAGGGGGGACCACTACTGCCTTGGACTGGGAGAGTGGGATGGGGGAAGAGGTGATGGATGGAATGAATGAGGGAAGTAGAGTATTAGAGGGACTGAGGGTGCTAAGAGTGGACAAGGCACCAGGGCCGGATGGTATCCACCCCGGGGTGCTGAGGGAGATGGCGGAGGTGCTGGTGGAACCACTGGTGGATTTGCTCAGCACCTCCCTTGATATGGGATGTGTGCCTCAGGACTGAAGGATGGTCCATGTGGTGCCAATACACAAGAGCAACCCAAGGGATGAACCGGGCAATTATCAGCCAGTCAGTCTCACTTCCATAGTGGGCAAGCTTATGGAGATGATACTGAAGGAGAGGAGGGTGTCATTTCTAGAGGACAATTACCACCAGGATGTGAAGCAGCATGGGTTCATATCGGGGAAGTCCTGTCAGACTAACGTAATACAATATTATGACTGGGTAACAAGAGAGCTGGATAGGAGCCATGCAGTGGATGTCCTCTACTTCGCTTTCAGCAAGGCCTTCGATTCAGTACCTCATGGGTGGCTTGGGGGGAAGCTAACTGGCATGGGAGTGGGGCAAAGATGGCAAACTGGATTACAAACTGGCTGTGTGGGAGACGACAATGGGTGGTGGTGGCGGGGGGAATTTTCAACACCTAGACCAGTGATGAGCGGGGTGCCACAGGGCTCGGTGCTGGGCCTGGTGCTATTTGGGCTCCTCATCTCAGACATTACACATGGTGAGCAGGGTAAGTCTGTTCACAGATGATACCAAAATGGGTGCAGTAGTGGACGAGGAGGAGGGATGGAAGCAACTGCAGGGGGACTTAACCAAACTGGAGGAGTGGTCGGAGAGGTGGCAGCTGGGGATCAGTGCAAAGAAGTGTAAGGTTATGCACTTCGGGGCAAAGAACCCAAGAAGAGAATACTGGTTGGAGGGGTGAAGCTGGGGATCACTGAGGAGGAGAAGGACCTAGGAGTGATGGTAACAGGGAGCATGAACAATTCTGCCCAATGCAGGAAAGTGGCAGCAAAGGCGAACAAGATGCCGGGGTGTATAACGAGGAGATTCTCATCCAGGCGGAAGGAAGTGATCTTGCCCCTCTATGGGTCACTGGTCAGGCCACGCTTGGAGTACTGTGTGCAGTTCTGGAGGTCATACCTGAGGTGGGATTTCAAGCTACTGGAGGGAGTGCAGTGGAGGGCAATGAGGATGATGCAGGGAATGGAGGGGAGAGACTACGAAAACAGGCTGGGGGGAACTGAATATGTACACCTTGGAGGAGTGGAGGGATGGGGGGACATGATCGTAACTTTCAAATATCTGAGGGGAATCAACAAGGACAGAGCTGATGGGGTTTTTAAAATGAGGAAGGGAAGGGACACTAGATGGCACGGGCTAAGAATAGAAGAGGGAAGATTTAGGAGGGAGATAAGGAGGCATTACTTCACAGAGAGAGTGGTGACGAAGTAGAATGCCCTACCAGAGAGGGTGATCTCATGCAAAACTGTGGGTAACTTTAAAAGGGCATGGGACAGAGAACAAGGGAGAGTACGGGTGGATGAGGCTGAGAACAGCTGAGAGCAGATAAAAGGGGAGGGGGTGGGGCAGCTGCAACTGAGAGGCGCTAGATTCACACTCGAGCAGATGTTAATAGACCAGGAGGTCTGTTTCTGCTGGCACATTCATATGTTCATAAAATTGAAATACAAAATACCAATCAGCAGTGCAATAAATTTATGAGTCAGCAGGCGATGGTAATTATTATTAAACCAGATTATACGCCCGGTCAAAGAGCAACGTTTTTAGGCCCCTTTTAAAGGCTTCCACCAAGGGTGCCTCTATCAGATCTTGGGGAAAAGAGTTGCACAGGGTTGGCATGACAACCAAGAACGCCTGGTCCCCCGACTGCTGCAGCCTAGCCCTGGTTACCACCAGGAGGCAACCCTTGGAGGAACAGAGAGCCCAAGGCGGGCGGTGAGGAGTCAGGTCTTGCAGGTTGGCTACCTACCTAGAGGTTAGTTACTTTAATTATGCTCTCCCTTATTTTTCCTTACTGTGCCTCTACCCCTCCCAGGCAATCCACCCAATGAGGCAGTTTTCTAAGGCAATCTTCCATTTCTTTAAAATCCATCCTCCTAAAGCCCAGGACCCTAGTCCTTGAATGATATGTCTCTGTTCCTGTGTCAACTCTCCGGTACAGCCCCTATGTCTCCTCTGGTTAATATGATGTTCCTGTTAAACTCAAGCAATGACAAGACTAGCCCCTACCCACCCGTGCCTCTAATACCTAGTTTACCTAAATTTAAAAACTTCAAACATCACCTCCTCAGGGTAAAAACACTGGCACATTAACATCAATTAAAAAAAGGTAACCCTAATTTCGTTGCTGCTCTCCAGTAATGTTCATTCTAATTCCATTCCCCTTAGTGCCAATGCTAACCCATGTCACAAGAATGGCTGCCTTAAGATGGCATCCCTAAACATTGGCAACCTCCTGCCAAAATTTGCCCAATTCCAAGCTTGGATTCATCAACAAAGGCCTGATATCATCTGCCTTACTGAAACCTGGCTAATGCACAAAGTAAAGGATACTGCTGTAACATTAGTGGGGTACACAATACTCAGGTTGGACAGGAATACAAAAAGGGGGGGGTGCCATATATACATCAAGGACTTTCTACAGGGGTATGACCTCCCCTTAAGTGGTAACTCCAGTGAACATGAATTCCTAGCCATAAAAATCCTTCGTGAGGCACAAAACAAACCTCTCATAATTGCCTTTGTTTACCTACCCCCAGGAAGGGCTAAAGTGGGCCTGGATAATGTTCTAGAAAACATTAAGCAGATCAAAAAAAAAACAATGAGCTCATTGTGCCAGGGGACTTCAACCTAAACTGGTTCAATAAAGACTCAAATCCTCAGAAGGATTTCATTGCAGGAGTCCACCTTACACAAATGGTTGGTGAACCCACCTGCTTTAACCATAAAAATGGGACCGGCACCCTTATAGACTGGATCCTGGCTAGCTGCCCATCTAGGTTAACAGGAGTCACAGTAAATTTGGACTCCTTAAGCGACCACTTAACTATAACATGCTGCTGGACAAATAAGTTACAAAAAGCAGCACCCACAGTCATTGAAAGCAGGGTCCTAAAAAGGGGCCTACTTAAATCCTTAAAAGCGATTCTTGCCCTAATAGACTGGCCCCCTCTGAACATCATTCAGGATGTGGACCAGGCCCAGAAATACTTCTCCAAGACATTCACTGCTGTCTGTGACATATTTGCACCCATTTGCAAAAGGAAAATTCGAGGCACACACAATGGATGGATCATGTGGGGCTTGTTGGAGTAAATGAGGGAAAAGGACAATCATTGGCATAAAGCCAAAGCCACTGGCACTGCCCATGATCATCAGATTTACCGGGCTGCAAGAAATAAATGTATGTATGACATAAGGTTGGCCAAAGCTAATTATCATAGAGACCAACTAGAGAAAACCTGGAGAGAAAATAGAAAGTTCTGGAGCAATATAAATGACCTCTTAGGAAAAGATGACAAGAAACAGCCCACTCTGCTCAACATAAAAGGAAGCATCACACAGGACCCCCTACTGATTGCTGACTCCTTCAACATTGCATTCACTGACCTGAGCTCCATCCTCCCTCCTGACTATCTCTCAGCACCCAGTCAAACTCTCGATACCCCCAGTGGTGACAACACCTACTCTCCATTCTACTTCAAATGTATCTCAGTCCACGTGGCCAAGAAATATATAAAGAAAGTACCTGGCAAAACCAGGCAAGGAAGTAATCATTTAGATATGAAACTGAACTGATTGCCCTAACCCTAGACGAGGTAATAGTGCCCATCACAAAAAATTTTTATGAATCCCTCTCCCTGGCCAAATTCTACAACCTGTGGAAGCAGGCACTTGTCACCCCAGTTTAAAAAAGTGGGGATCAGACAAGTACAGCAAACTATAGGCCAGCCACTATCCTATCCCCCCTCTCCAAGGCCCTGGAGAGGATAATCTCTGACCAGCTCACAAACTACCTACAAAAGTGTAACGTACTGTACAATGCCCACAGCAGCATGGTTTTTGAAAAAACTACAGTACCTCGACCACCTTAGTGGAATTCACTGATTTCATCCACCAGGCCCTTGATGCAGGCTGGTTCATGGGGTCAGTTTTTATTGACCTCGCAAGGGCCTTTGACACTGTTAACCATCGACTGATGCGGCAGCTTCTGCAGCTAGACTTCTCCACATCCACGGTTGAATGGTTCATGGACTTCCTCTAATGCAGGTTGCAATCTGTTAAAATTGGTATGGCAATATCGGTAGCATGAGAGGTTTCACTGGGAGTCCCCCAAGGGTCTATTCTGGGACCCTTACTGTTTAGCCCCTAAATGGCCTACCGACAGCCTGCCCCAGTAAGATCATTCTATATGCTGCTGATGGGGTTCTCCTGAACTGCAACTCCAAACCAGAACAGCTCACTAAAGATCTTCAGTTTACCTTCAACAAGCTAGAGGATTGGTTCAGCGAGCAGAAACTACTGCTCAGCTATAAAAAAAATGAAGACCATGCTCTTTGCCAGCCACCAACATAAGAAAACAACAACTCCTTCTTATCATCATAAACAATAAGGCAGAGCACTTAGAACAGGTTCAGGTGTTCAAATACCTGGGAGTCTTAATTGATGATACCCTTTCATACACTCACCACATTGACCATGTGGTTAGATCAGTCAATACCAGGCTATGGGCCCTGTATGGGCACAGAAATTACCTCATGCCAGTGGCACTACGGCTCTCAGTAACCAGCTCTGTACTGTCAGTCATTGACTATGGTCTGGTGGTATATAGCACAGCAACTGACACAGCTCTTAAAAGAGTATACACCGCCCTCAATAAGGCATACAGACTGATCCTAGGGGCTGACAAGCTAATACATACTTGTAAACTCTTATAAGTCAATTGGCTCAATCTGAATGTGAGGACCAAATTCAAGTACTACTTGTCGGGTAAAAAGGCACTACTGGGTCTCTCCACACCGTGCAGCCTCCATATATTTAACCCAATCCATTCTCAACACTTTACCAGAGGCTCTGTCTGTGGCTGTCTTTCTGTCCCCTAAAGGAGAACTTTGCTTGGACAAAGATCTTTTGCCTATAGGGACCCACTTTGGATGAATGAGCTCCCAGCATCCATAACTCATGCTGTGACTCTGCCAGCCTTCAAGTACAAGCTTAGACAGCACCTTGAAGATGACAGTACCTGTGAGTTCCCCTCTAGGAATCTAACCTCCTCTTCAGGTCCCACCCCCTCACTCATCAGTGTCCACGAAGGCCTACCCTATTTTTGACTACCTTTCCTGGGGAATGTACTAGCCCCACCTAAGCACTTTTCTCTCCGCAACTGTGGTCCTCCTCATATCTCCCAATCCTTAATACTGGCAGGCCAGCCCTCCTAATCCTTTTCTGGATACCACCTCTCCATCTCCCTTCCCTCCTCTCTCCCCACTACGCCTCCACCCTCCCCTCTTCACTCATATCCTTTCCCCCCCTCACGTTCCTCTCTCTGCTAACTTTCTCCCCACCTCCTCCTCTTCTTTACAACCCTCCCTGCTTACTCCTATTACTGCAACTCAAGTGACAAAGTTGTCTCCTGGCTGCTCCTGATGCACTAAAATGACTTATTCAACCATTTTACTCTCTGTGGGATTGCTTTGTTACCTCGAATTGTTTGCTGTTTTCTGCCATTTTAACCATGTTAACCTGCACTCCGTACTTTGATTTTTGTGTGTTGTTCTTATGTTCATGTACTGTGTTTGACGTTGAACCTTTGTAAATGAGCTTTCAGATCAAAGGTACTTTCCAAAATAAAATATCAAATAAAATAATGTTAAACCACACTGTATGGTAATCACTGGTACCTAAGGGACTGCTCACTGCAATGTCTACAATGCCATCCCTATTTGTAAACCCCAGGCCCAACACTGCCGCACCCCAGTGGGTTCCTTGGCTAGCTGCCCTGAGAAAAGCCCCTTGTAAGGAGTCAAGGATAGCTCTGCTCCTTGCTGAAGGGGCATTTGGAAGGCTCTGATCCACATCTGGCAGATTAAAGTGTCCAGTTAACAGCACCTTCCCCTTATTTGACATCCTGATGATGGTTTCCCCAAGTGCCTTATTTAATTCCTCTCCCTGTGGTAGGGGTCTGTATACCACCCCTGTACAGGTAGTGGCCCTAGTACCTGTCTCCAGGATGACCCTTAGTACCTCCAGCCCTTCTTTTTCCTCTATTTGTCCCTGTACATCCATGGCCTTGATTCCCTCCCACACATAGTACAAGTACAACCCCTCCTCTCCTCCTCCATTGCCTGTCTCTCCAGAACAGAGTGTGGCCCAGTATGACCATTTCCCAGTTGTGGCTGTCTGTGCACCATGACTCAGTTATGGCCACCAAATCAAGGACAGCCTCCACCATGATGGGCTCCAGGTCTGGAATTTTATATCCCAGACTCCTTGCATTGGCATACATGGCTATCCATACCTAATTTCCCTCCCTTCCTGCTTCCCTGTTACTCCTGCCTCCTGCTTATCCATGCAGGCCCTACTCCTGCACTTCCTTTTGATAAATGAATACCAAGTATTGTATGTACTGTATTGTTCCACGGCAGTCCTAAACTATGCATAGTACACATAACCCTGTCAACCTTCGCTGACTATGACATTATTCAGACATAACCCTTCCGACACATTTCTGCCAACACCCTGTTATGAAGGCATGTTTACAGTTCAACAGGCTGCCTGTTCCATATTTGAATATCTGCACCATCATACCGTTCAACCTGTCAGCAAAAATGCCTAGCACTGGCCTTTAAAATTCCAGTGCAAAGGCCAGAATGTGTAGCACTTCTTATTTTAAAGAATAATGTGTCTATGAATAATGGGCCCCATATGTTTAGTGTTAAGAAATGTTTCTATCAGGTTACTTCAATGTTTTAATAGTTTGAGTTTCCAAAAATGGCTCTAACCAATGAGGAGCATCGGTTAACCTTAGCAGAGCAAATGTAAATTTGAGGGTAAAAATCATAGCACTATGCGAAAATTATAGGCGTTGAGAGGTGTAGGCACCACCTAGAGGTGCAAACTACAATAGCAGAACAAAATGGTAATATTCAATGCACACTGAAAATGAAAAATAGAGGTAGCTTCAATGTTACGACCATAGGTCTTCATCAGGAATAATTTAAAAGAAGAAAAAAATCAAAGTTAGTGGAGAGCTAAGGGAAAATAAGGGATATATGTGAGGAAAGAAAATAGTGAGAGGTTCTAGGAGAAAAAAGTCATAATAGGCAAGGTAAGAAAAGAATCTGGAAAACAAAAAGGTGATGATGGGCATGAAAAGGCAGAATAGGAGTGAGCTGAGGAGTCCACAAGTGGAGACTAATTAACAGGGCCTAGTAAGAGGACTGAAAGGTGACAAATGTGGGGGAAGGAGACAGAGATAGACATCTGTAGAAAATGAATCTAGATCTGCACACATAGCTGGAATTCCCATGTGAGTATGCCCCCCCCCCCATACACACACTGGGTGGAAGTGTGTGCAGGCATACCCACATGTGCAAACATACCATGTACACAAGTAAGCAAAGATGTGTCAGAGGAGGACATAAAAAAGACAGACTATGGTGGTAAACCATAAGGTGGTTGAAAGATGTTAGCAAACTTATTTTCTGCTATTTGCCATTTTGTTTTGTTTTCAGACCACACACTGACACAGCACCTTGTTTTTTGTTTGCCTTCACATGCACAAGAAATGTTTTGTTACACTAAATGGCATTTTGCAGGTGTGGCACTGCTGAGTCCATTGCAGCTAAAGCTGGAAGGTGCTTGGCAGTCCAGTCCAATGACCACGCACTATGGTTGTGACACTACTTGCTGGTTGTTGGGTGGAAACCTTGTGTAGTTGAAGGGACTAAAGTTGCTCCTATCAGAAGGGGCATAGGTCCTTTCATTTGCATCAAGGCGGTCAACAAGCAGCTGCTCAGCTTTCAACATTTGGAATGTTGCTGCTGCCGCCTTGGATTGCAATCTCCCCACTAGCTCCGGAATGGCTCGCTGTACCCCTTTCTTTTTCTTTCTTTCTTTCTTTCTTTCTTTCTTTCTTTCTTTCTTTCTTTCTTTCCTTCCTTCCTTCCTTCC
Organism: Neoceratodus forsteri; assembly: GCA_016271365.2. NCBI lineage: Eukaryota > Metazoa > Chordata > Ceratodontiformes > Ceratodontidae > Neoceratodus > Neoceratodus forsteri. Next base: position 302,531,589 of record CM057455.1, on the reverse strand, counting down.
TCTGTATCTATCTAGCAGACTTGGGTGCCCACCCCCAGTACCACTTCTTTCTGCCCCTCACCTCCAGAACGGCTGAAATAAAGAAAAACATCCCTTGATTTTTTTTAACCTGTAAAACAGAAAATAGTCCCTCACTGATCTGCCCCCACAAACACCCCTACCCACTCTACCCAGACCTTTCACTCAGTACCCACCACTCGACACACCCCAACACCCCCATGCACCCTTACGCACCGGAATATGTCATAGAACGAAGGCCCACTCTCTGACTGAAAACACATTTTGCTGCTGGGTCCGGCGACTGCAATATGAGAAACTAGGGTAAGTGCAGTTCAAAGTATTTCAATGGGGTTTTGATGTTTGATGCACAACGATGTTATTTTTGCATATTTTGGCCCAAAACTTTCAACATGGTCTTTTTGGGATCCTCCCCCATGACCAATGATTGTGGAATTATGCTAATCAGGCCCAAAAGGTGATTTCTCGGTCATGTTGTGAAATCCACTTTTGGGTTGGGATTTGAAAATTTTCACTGCCCTTGTTCATGAGATGGGGTCATAAGAAGGCTATGTTGAAAATCTGGGGTCAAAATATATAACAAGCATTTGTCAATGCCGAATGTTTGCTTGCTGATATTAGCACTGGATGTTCAGGAGTCAGACAGATGCAGAATAGGACTGGCAGTGAAGAACTGAACTCATGCCAGCCCCACCTCCACCCTGCAGAGATGGACAAGCATTGGGGTGTGCCTTTGGGTCATCACCCATAATGCTCACAGCATTTCACCTCACCCTATCCTGCAGACTCCAACAAGTGTTGCGGTGTGCCTTGGGGTGTTCGGCTTTACAGTCACCCCATTTCATAAGGACATACGCTGAAATGGGTGCAGCATAGGAGAATGAGGTGAACTCTGGGGCTGAAGAGTCGAAGGCACACCTCGATGCCTGTCACTGGCTTCGGGGTGGGGGTGGGGGTGGAATGGAGTGAGCATTACAGCTGGCAATCCAAAGGCACACCCCTGATGCTGTCAGTCTGTACAGGGTGGGACGTTATAGTTAGAAACCCTAATACCACGGGTGTTTGTTGGTATTTGCATTACAAATTTTCAACTTGGCCTTTTTGTGACCTCCACCTTATGAAAGCATTTGGGACCCCTGCTCATGAACAGTGGCACTATGATTTTGTTAATCTGCCCTGAACATTGATTTCTCACAGAGACTGTGTCATTCTGCACCAGAAGTGTGAAAACACAGTTCGGGCAGGATGTGAAATATGACAGCTGTACCATTCATAGGGAGGTGTGAAGAGATGACAGTGTTGAAAATTTGGAGTGAAAATATTAAAAATGCTTGAACTTATGAGCGTATGTGGAAACTACACAACACTCGCTCATAACACAGTCATTTACTGGAATTATTTCACCAAATTTTCAACACAGGCATTTTGTGACCTCTGCTCATGAACACTGTCATATGATTTCCTTAATCTGTCCCGAACGTTGATTTCCCACAGTGATCATGCCATTGTGCGCCAGAGGGTGGGTGTGGGTTGGGGAGGGTGTACAGACAGCAAGGGACCGCTTTTTGTTTCAGGTTTGAAAAGAAAAAAAAAACTACCGCGGACCACTTTTCCTTTTCCACACACACTGGGGTGGGCTCCCAGTCTGTCCTATCATTTGGAGGGTCATGTTAGCCACACTGGGGTGGGCTCCCAGTGTAGCACACAATGGCAGCAGGAAAATGCCAATGTGATGGGGGGGTGTTAAAAATGCCGACAGGAGAGGGGGCACCCCATCGGCAAGTGTGTCTGGGGGCTGATGCTGAGGGGGATTGGACACCCCCCTTGGCACACAAACACAGGAATGGGGCTTATGCCAAGGGGGATTGGGATCCCCATCAGCAAATGAAGTGGGAATGGGGCATACCAACAAGGGGATTGGCCACCACCGAAGTTGTCTTGCTGGGGACATCGAGAGGCGGACAGCGATAGCCACCATGTTTATTGAAATGGGACACCAGACAAGGCAAACTGTGATTCACCACTGGAATCAGGGACCACCCCAGCAGTAAAAACAGCTGATTGTTAATGACAGGGTGCTCCCTGATTGCAGCGGCTAGTTTCTTTCAAGTTGGTGGCACACTACAATACTGCTGTCATAAATTCCTCACATCTGTCACTGCACAGAACTGCAGGGCCTTGAACTGAGTCTTCCCTTAGTGCAGGGCAGCTGCATCTGTGCACTATCAGTACAAAACACCTGCACAACACATATATACAAGCAAACATTAGGCATTGATATATGCTTGTTCTTACATTTTGTGTGCTACAATAACAGAGTCCTATGTACAGTGATGGTACCATGTGCGTCGTCTAGTGGATTGAGGCTGATACAGTACTGGGATGATATGAGGAGGGATAGCTGGACTGGGAGAAGGAAAATAGTAAATCAAAAACCAAATAGAAGTAGGAAGGTCAGGCTGAGAGACCTTAACAGCCTGTGACAAACAGAATAGCCTAACATCCTCCTATGGTAACCTCATTGGCCAGCTGTCAGCCAACCTGAAACAGGCCACCCAGATGTACTTCTGGGGTGGTGGGGGAATGGTGGATTTTCTGAACACAGTAGACAATCCAGTGGTCACTGAGGATATCTGGCAGGGTGCCACAGTACAGATCCAGTGTGGGTGGGAGGAGAGGGTCCCCATTAATGTGGGAGTGGTTTGCAGCAGTGGATTCAGCTCTGTGGGCTCAGAGAAGAGCTGCATGAGATCATGGGACACTACTTCATAGGTTACAGTTCTGGATACAAAGAAGATCCGAATGATGTTGAGGTCCCCCAGAAACAGGAGCAGTTTAAAGGAGGAGATGTCTAAAGGGAGGAGAGCATGTCAGGGAGGGAGTTGGGTTTACCATGTGCACTGGAGGAACAGAAGCCACAAATGACAATAGGGAGAGGAAGGGATAGTGAGTTTACACAGAAGCAGTTATGCGAGAGGGGACATGTTCTGGATATAACATCAAGGTTTAGACAGAGATGAGTGTAGAGCTCTATGCTCCCCGGCCCTTCCCATCATCCTGTCAGTGGACTATGCAGACAGGAATCACAAAGCCTGGAATGGCCAGCAACAGCCAGGAATATTGGCGGGGAGTTACCACTAGTGGTGTATTCCTTGATTTTTGTGTGGAACTTGCAGAAGACACCCAGGCAAATGAGCTGCTTGCTTCCTCATCTGGATGCTCCATTTTTATGTTTGCTTGCACGCATGTGCAAGCAAACATAGTGCCACCATACGAGTTTTCATAGGTGTGCCTCCCCCACTTCCAATGCCCTGGTCCCTTTTGCAGGTGCTGCTGCACCACACCAATGAATGTCCGAGCTGTCTATGACAGCCATTCAGATGCAGTGGCGTACAGTTCTGATGAAAACACCGCCACAATCAGTGGTGGTAACATGTAGACAATTTGCATACTGCCGTTGGCAGTATGCAAATTGCCTACACGTACGTCTTCACTGCATCTGAACTGTCAGATAGTTCATCGCCCCCCCCCACGAACACTTACGTAGCATGCTGGGAGCCCACTCCAGCATGCTCATGCGCTCCCCTCCACCCGTGTACACTGTATGACCGACGGGGGTGCCCAATCCCCTGTCGGCTCCACTGCCCCCCCAAAACAGACTTCTAGGTGCCACTCTGGGAGCCCACCCCAGAGTGGCAAAAGTCGGATGGCAGACGGGGTGCCCAATCCCCCATCGGCTCCACTGCTGCCCCCCCAAAAAAATAACCTTCCAGCTGCCACGCTAGGAGCTCATCCCAGCATGGCAAAAGTCCTGCGTCATCTTCCTGAACAAGATGCCATGCTGGGAGCCCTCCCAGCGCGTGACAAAAGTCAGTATGGCTGATCAAGCTCAACCCCTGTCAGATCCACTGCCACTCCCCAAAAACAATAACCTTCCAGCTGCCATGCTAGGAGCTCACCCCAGCATGGCAAAAGTCCTGCGTCATCTTCCTGAACAAGATGCCATGCTGGGAGCCCTCCCCAGCGTGACAAAAGTCAGTATGGCTTACGGGGGTGCCCAATCCCCTGTCAGATCCACTGCCACCCCCCAAAAACAATAACCTTCCGGCTGCCATGCTGGGAGCCCACCCCACTGTGGCAAAAGTCCTGTGTCATCTTCCTGAAGAAGAAGGAAAACCTGTAAAAAAAAAAAAAGGTCCCTTGTTGACTGTCTTGCTCCCCTTCCCCAACCCGCGCCCACCCTCTGTGCACCCACCTCCCCACACCCCCGACCCCATACTTATCTCCGGAGCCCAGCACAATGATTTTCGTGAACTAGGAACATGTCTGCACTTCAAAGTCGATCATAACTGAAGAATTGCCGTAAGCTGTATAATGGCATAAATGTTTTTTCAACTTTGGTGCATATCTTGGCCATTTCTGGAATTTTTCACCAAATTTTCAACATGGGGTTCAGGCCCCACCATGAACTCAGCCACTGTCATTTTGTTATTCAGTCCCGAAAGGTGATTTCATGGTCACTGCGTGGAACCACCTTTCAGGACCGAGTAACAAAATGACAGTGGCACAGTTCATGAGGTGGGCCCCAAAACCTAAGTTGAAAATTTGGTGAAAAATTCCCAAAATGACTGTGTTACGAGCGTGCATTGTACAGTTCCTATGCACGATGTCAAACTTCGTAAATTTTTTTTATTTTCACTCCAGATTTTCAACATTGCCATTTTACCACACCTCCTTATGAGCAGTACAGCTGTCATTTTTCCCATCTTGCCCAAAATGTGTTTCTGTGCATGTAGCGCACAATGGCGCAGTCAGTGTGCGAAATCAATGTTCGGGACAGATTAAGAAAATCACAGTGACACTGTTCATGAGCAGAGGTCTTAAAATGGCTATGTTAAAAATATGGCGTCAAAAGTCCATAAAATGACTGTTACGAGTGTGCATTACGCAGTTTCCACGCACCCTCGTAAGTTCACAGATTTGTAATATTTTCAGTCCAGATTTTCAACACTGGCATTTTTCCACACCTCCTTATGAACAGTACAGCTGTCATTTTTCACACCCTGGCTGAAATGTGTTTTCGCACTTCCGGTGCAGAAATGCTTGGTCGCTGTGGGAAACAGTGTTCAGGACAGATTAAGACACTGTTCATGAGCGGAGGTCCCAAAATGCCTGTGTTGACAATCTGCTGTAAAAAATCCCCAAACTAATTACGTTATGGGTGTGCATTGCGCAGTTTCTATGCACACTCGTGTCTTCACCAGTGTTTTTTATATTTTCACTACAGATTTTCAACATTGCCATTTTTTACACCTCCCTATGAACAGTACAGCTGTCATTTTTCACATCCTGTTCGAAATGTGTTTTCGCACCAGTGGTGCCAAATGGCGTAGTCGCTGTGCAAAATCAGCTTTCGGCTAATGAACTGATATTGCCACTGTTCATAAGGTGGGGTCACAAAAAACCCATGTTGAAAATTTGGAGTGAAAATACCAACAAACACCTGAGGTGTTAGGGTTTCCGACCATAACACCCCACCCTGTAGAGACTGACAGACATCAGGGGTGTGACTTGGGATTTTCACCTGTAATGCTCATGCCATTCCACCCCCATCCACACCCTGCAGCCAGTGACAGGCAACGAGGTGTGCCTCAGACTCTTCGGGCCCAAACTTCACCCCATTCTCCTATACCACACCCATCTCACCGTATTTCCTGATGGAATGGGGTGCGCATAAGGGCCAAAGACCCCAAGGCACACTGTGACACTTGTCAGTGTCTGCAGGGTGGGTGTGGTGAAATGGCATGGCCGTTATGCCTGATGACCCAAAGGCACACCTCAATGCCTGTCACCTCTGCAGGGTGGTGGTGGGGTTAGCTTCAGTTCAATACTTCACTGCCATTCCTATTACGCAGCTCTGTAACGCCTACACTACCAATGCCAATGCCAGCAAGCAAACATTCGGCATTGACAAATGCTTGTCTTTGTCAATTACAGTATGTGTTATTTTTTTTTATGTATTTTTATTATTATTATTATTAAGGTGTGCTGGACACAAAATTTAACTAAGGGAATTTGTGTGGAATGCCATTCCGACTTCTGAAATGCTTTCGGAACTTCTTTTTGAGTTCTGGAGACTTCCAAAAAGCATTTCTATGTAAAATCATGGAATAACTTACCGCCAATCATGAAAACCACAGAATTATTTTCCATGGACAGTGGAAAAGGAATCAGGGTTTATGTGAACTGCAGATTACTAATCTGCAAAAAAACAGTCTGCTTTTGAAATTATGGAATTTCACTACTGATGCAGTTCTGGAGAATTAGGCAGAATTGTCCAAAATTCAGCAGAACTACGTTTCATTGGCGTTTGAAAATTCTGCACAGTACTAATTATACAGTATCAAGTATTATTTATATGATTTATTTTTCTGTCATGACTTGGGTTTGGAAATCCCCCACTAACAGAGGCACCAGCATCTGGCAGGGGACCCCACCTAATCAAATCAAAATGTTTAAATACAGTACTTTTGGTGATGGGCTGAGAAGTCCCAAACGGGCAGATTCCTGGCCAGTGGCAGACCTCATCCCCCCAAATTCCAACTGAAGTCATCAAAGAAAGAAAACACAATAAACTGTAACTCTTTTCATCTCAGGCCCAAACCGACAGCCTAGTTACTGCACAAAAATGGAGATACGCTACCTGTCCAGGTAATGGTTACACCTACTGTCACTAGCACTGCTTCCACTAGATGGCCGAATTCCAAAGTGGACCTAACTTAGGTTTCATCCCACAGTGACCACACTGACTGGGCTGAGCACAACAGAATTAAAAAAGCTACTTGTCCTGTCCTGCTCAGCCCCCCCCCACCCCACTGTTAAATAATAGATTGTTGTCACTGGCACATTGGACCAGTGGCAGGACTGTCATTTATGATGCTGTCAAACTGGGTTTAAGAATAGACTCCGATAGCCACAGGGCTATTGTGGGGAGGAGGCGTGAGCATCACAGAGGACATTAGTCTCTGCTGGGTGATAGGGAGTCCAAGACCTGCTACCCAAGCACAGCCTGGGGTCTCCCAGGTGGAACACCAAGTCTGGTTCGGCAGTGCTATAAGGGACATGTGTGCATGCTGCTGCACATGCCCATTGCATGTGTCTTTCGATGCATGTTGCAATGCCAGCCTTGGAGGGGAGAGAACATGGAAGAAAATATTTGCTGCTTCAGGATAAAGTCAGCCCCTTGCAGGCCCCCCACTGCCAATCTCAAGCACACTACTCTATGTTGGAGTTGGTCACCAGAGGGGTTTGGATAACCCAGACCACCTCTCCATGGGAGATTTACTGGAGTAGGGGTAGGTGCTGGAGACTAGCGGTGACGGGGCTGGGGAGACTGACAGATAGGGGAACACTAGCAGACAGCATAACAAGAAAATTAAAAAGCAGATCAAATTGTTGTCAAAAAATGGGCTATTTCACATTTTTGTTTTACTAAACTAACCCTCTTCATCTATTTATGGGATGTGTATGTTTTTTGAAGTGTACAATTCTTTTCTTGTGTTTTGTTTGACAAAATAGGGATACCATTATAAGTGAGCCTCAGCACAATGGAATAGTTCTTGAAACAACTATGAAATAAAATGCTAACTAACTAGCTAGCTAACTAGCTAAATAGTTAACTAACTAACTAAAGAAGGTTAAGGAACAGCCCTGCCTGTCACTTTCAGGCTGTACTCTCTCATGTCCTATGTACAACGTGAATGACTGCTGGTTCATTAACTTGATTTATTTTTATGCATTATTTATTTACTTATTTGTTTGTTTATTTATTTTTTTCATTTGGCAACTGTCTAGACTCTCATCTCACTGTAAGTTAGAAAACTGCATATTTGCAAGAGTGACAGGGAAATAAAGCAGTGCTGAAGGTGGTGCTTTGCGAATCGAACCATGGTTTGAATTTCTGTTCACATTATCACACTGATTCACCATTCACAGACTGCAAACCAAAGTATACAATTTCAGCTGAAAGTTTCATTTGTTGTGTGACAGTCTGGATGGGCGCTGTTACCCTTTTCTATTCATGAACTAAACCTGCAATTCTAGTTAAAATGGCACTAAGAGAGAGCTCACTGTCTTAGTAATGGGTAGGATATTTCCACTCCCTATATGATGCTGCCAGACCCACAACTGTGATGTGTATGGCCTGCCCAAGCAAGCAACTCACGAATGTTCCCCCTTTCTTCCAGAGATGGCCAACCAATTGTCTGGGGAATGGGACTGCATGAGCAAAACCCTCATGTGCAATCTCACTCTGTGTCAGGGAAATACTCCTGAATCTGTTCCCAAACTTCCAGGTAGCTGCACACAGCATGGTCTCTGCAGTATTGTGCCAACCTGGAAATGAAAAGGCTTAACAGCAAAATAAGCAAGCTCCATGTAGCAGAAGGGTTCTCAGAATCTCCTCCAGTGGCACTTAGGGCCTGATCCACCGTCATGCTAGCATACCTGCTATCCACACGTAGCCAGTCGGTGCACCTCCACACCTAGATGCCAGTCTGCTATCTCTGGTTGCTTGTCCATAAGCACGGAAGTTTTAACTGGCGGGGGGGGGGGGTAGTCTGGAGGTGAGCTGCACCAGACATGAGCTTCAGTCCAGGTTGGCACTCAAGTGCAGCCCCTGCTCCATGGGAACAAGACACCCTGGCATATGGCAGTCTACCTCGATCACCATGTCCCTTTTTCAGCAATTTATATTTTTCTTTAAAAGGGAAAGACCTAGCCAGCCCACTGGCGTTGCGGTAGTGGTACCACTTGCAGTGCTGGTGACCCTTGGTAATGAGTTCAGATCATCAGAGGACAGCCAGGAGGAGGAGGATTGAACAGCCCAAGGACTGCTCTCTTCAGCTGGGGGGAGGAGAATTGAACAGCCCAAGGACTGCTCTCTTCAGCTGGGGGGAGGGTTTGCAGAACCCAGTGCATGCCTGGCCTCTAGTGGATTGCTGGGGACAGGCACTTGGGATTGCCTCCAAGGCAGGAGGGGCAGGCAGACACTGACATGGCATGTCATGGCGTCTTTGCATGCCCGCTGCTCAGGGGAGGAAAAAAAGGAAAACAGATGCCAGTGGCAGGATGGCACTGGGACACCTACAGGCTCTGTACCTGACTAGTTGGGCTCGCTGCTCCAACTACTGGATCCAGTTCATGGCGGTAATGGGGGACATGACAACCATGCAAGCCCTTGGAGTAATGGCCAGTGGTATGTCCCGGTGCATGATGGGATGATGGGGCTGGGGTGTCCTGGCTGAATGGGGGCCACTGGTGGGGAGGAAAAATAGTCAATAGAAAGGAAGACACTGCAGCCACGCCTCACAGCCCACCCGGCTGTAACAGAGGGCTAGGAGCAGCATCAGCACCGCAGATAGTCCAGAATGACTGGCACAGGAGGTCTGGAGGCATTATTTGTGCTACATTTCACAAATAACTTATTACTGGCCAGTACTGCATGTAAAACTATACTTATGCTGATAATCTTATTATATAGAAACACTCAAGTAACTTATTACAATTTAACCAAGACTTGAATCTAGATATTCTCTGTTACATTAGAATGCTCCCATTACAAAATCACAGAGATGGAACACCATTTATGGTAATAGTTGCTGATTTTCCTCTAACTCTGATTGCTATAAGCATCATTGTAATTTTTATCATGGCTTGTCTTGGTTTTCCCATGTTGCAAAATTATCTCATGATCCGGGATATTTACTTTTTAACATCAGATTCATCTATAATCAAGTATCGAAGTGCTTGTCTATCTTTCTTCAACCTGTTCCATTTTTATGTTTGCTTGCACGCATGTGCAAGAAACATAGTGCCTTCATCGGAGATTTCGGAGGTGTGTCACCTCCTCCTCCAATTCAGTCAGTGGGCTGGCAGGCGCAGCCCCTGTCAGCCAATGCATTTTGGAGCTGTGTATGACACGCCCAAATGCAGTGGCATACAGTTGAAAGGGGAGCTAGCTGGAGTGAGCACCGATAAGATATCGGCTGCTCAGCGCACTCCTCCCCACGCACAGACAGACGTCGCGCCCAGACTGCTATAGACGGGTGCCTCAACTCGCCGGCTGAGCTGGCGCCCTCCACCCTCCCCAGTTGTAGGTGCCACGCTGGGAGCTCACCCCAGCGTGGCAAGCACTGTGCTCCTTGGCTGGCGGGGTGCCCAATCTCCCGCCAGCTGAATGCCTCCCAGTCGCAGGCACGCTGGAGCCAACCCCAGCGTGGCAAATGTCCCACGACGCTTTTTTGTTTTTCCTGTAAAATAAAACTGTCCGCTGGGCATCTCCCAACCCTCCCACAACCCGCACCCACCCACTGCGTACTCCAGCCTCCCCACCCCATACTTTCTCCGACTTGGCTGACGATCTTCGGTGGACCGGGAACACGCCTGCACTCTTCAAAGCTGACCGCAACTGAGGAAATGCCGTAAGCTGTATAATGGGTTACATAGGGGTTTCAACTTTATTGCATATCTCGGGCATTTTTGGAATTTATCAAATTTCACATGAGTTTTAAATTATGATTGAGGTTATTGTCACGTCAGGCGTTATTCGGCCGAAGGGTGATTTCGAGTAGTGACTGCGCAGTGACTGCTAAATCACCCTTCAGACCTGAATACCGCCATGACAGTGACATCATTCATGAGAAGGGGTCCCAAAAACCCCATGTTGAAAATTTGGTGCCAAAATTCCAAAAAATGACTGTTTTACGAGGGTGCGTTGCGCAGTTCCTATGCAGGCTCGTAAGTTCGCGAAATTTCAATATTTTCACTCCAGATTTTCAACATTGCCATTTTACCACACCTTCTTATGAGTAGTACAGCTGTCATTTTTCACATCTCACCCAAAATGTGTTTCCGCCCATGTAGCGCAGAATGGCGCAGTCGGTGTGCGAAATCAATGTACGGGACAAATTAAGAAAATCACAGTGACACTGTTCATGAGCAGAGGTCTTAAAATGGCTATGTTGAAAATTTGGTGACAAAAGTCCATAAAAATGACTGTGTTACGAGTGAGCAATGCGCAGTTTCCATGCACCCTCGTAAGTTCATGACTTTGTAATATTTTCAGTCCAGATTTTCACCAGTGGCATTTTTTCACACTTCCTTATGAACAGTACAGCTGTCATTTTTCACAACATGGCTGAAGTGTGTTTTCACACTTTCAGCGCTGAGATGCATGGTCGCTGTGGGAAATCATTGTTCGGCACAGATAGAGAAAATCACAGTGACACTGTTCATGATCGGAGGCACCAAAATGCCTGAGTTGACAATCTGCTGTAAAATATCCCCAACCTAATTATATTACGGGTGTGCGTTGCACAGTTTCTATGTCGCTCATGACTGCACCATTTTTTTAAATATTTTTACTGCAGATTTGCAACATTGCCATTTTTTACACCTCCCCATGAACAGTACAGCTGTCATTTTTTACATCCTGTTCGGAATGTTTTTGCACCTGTGGTGCTAAATGCCGTACTCGCTGTGCATAAGCAGCTGCCAACAAACTGATATTCCCTCTTCATGAGGTGGGGTCACAAAAAACATGTTGAAAATTTGGAGTGAAAATACCAACTAATGCCTGAGGTATTAGGGTTTCCAACCATAACGCCCAACACTGTAGAGAATGACAGGCATCAGGGTGTGACTTGGGATTCCTGCCTGTAATGCTCATACCATTCACACCCTGCAGTCAGTGAGAGGCATCGAGGTATGCCTTGGACTCTTCAGCCCCAAAGTTCACCCCATTCTCCTATATGCACCATCTCACCGCATTTCCCAATGAAATGGGTGCTGATAAGGGCCAAAGACCCTAGGAACACCGTGACACTTGTCAGTGTCTGCAGGGTGGGTGTGGTGAAATGGCGAGGCCGTTATGCCTGATGACCCAAATGCACACCCTAATGCCTGTCACTCTCTGCAGGGTGGTGGTGGGGTTGGCTTCAGTTCAGTACTTCACTGCCATTCCTATTACGCAGCTCTGTAACTTCTACATTACCACTGCCAATGCCAGCAAGCAAACATTCGGCATTGACAAATGCTTGTTGTATTTACTGCTCTCCACTGTCAAGACATTACTCAGTAAAGCCTTTTTGTAGGAAAAATGGAACAAATGTTTGTCTCTTATTTAGCTCCCCCCTCACTTCTGGAATATTTTATCTAGTGATGTGAGACTGTCTGAAACTGGGTATAGTTTCAGGACCAAACTAAAGAAGTCAAATTCAAATTTATTGGAAGGCAATAGAGTAAACTCTCATTTTCAGTTGCGTCCATGAATAAATAACAAACAAACATAGCACAGACAAGTACACAACGTCATCAATTTGTGAAACATACAAGTTTCAGTTAATCATCCATAACAGTCACAGCTATGTAATAAAATATTTCTTATACCTAATTGCTCTGACTATATGTACTGTGACTGTGGCTGACATTATTGGATTATTTTTAGATACATATTTTTTTTATTTTCTATGATTGTATTATACACTATCATTGTTTTATTCTAGCATAATGATGGCTTAATAGCCTGCTTGTACTATTAGTTTGGGTCATGCCTGAAAGTAGACCTTTGGCCTACAGTACTTACCAAGTTATCAAAAATGGAATAAATAAAGTATTACTTAATACAGGGGTTAGCCTGGTGTAGTCTACATGCCCTTTCGTAGTCCTCCATGGTGTGCATGTCACACTGTGGGTCATGCTGATCGCAGCCCCCCTCCCTCCCTGCCTGCCCCTCGACCTGACTCCCCACACAGCAGCACAGGTAGCGTGAGATCGGGTCAGGGGGCACTACCCAACAATTGTGTGGTGTTCCTAGATGAGTGGACTGCTCCACATGTGGTGAGGGGGCCACAGCAGGCTGTCTACATGTGCAAAGGACTTTGTGGACCGGAGTCTGAAACTCATGCTTTTTACAGTCTATGGCCTCTGTTTAGCTGCTTACCCCAGTAAACATGTACAAGAGCTTCATGTTCTCTCTCCCTGTCCTTTGGACTTGCCAATTAAAGAACGCCACTTAAGGGTGTCATAAGCCCTTTGCCACTAGGCAGGCCTTTTAAAGTGTAAAGTGAAAATGCTGCACAAAGTAAAGAATCAAAAAGCCATTTGATGCATAATTGATTGCTTTTGTGTGGATCATGAGCTGTCAGGTTACCTTGATACCCTCAGTAAAGAGTGAATTTGATTATGCAGAGACATTGTGGCCAGGGCCTGGGGGCGGTAGAACACATGCAGAAAGCAGATCAGAACAAAGAGTGGGAAACAACAAAAAAAATGAAAATTAATGATCCTCAGGAGAAAAAGGATTTCAGAAGCAACACAAGCAGAGAAGAAAACAATAAATTAAAATGCAACAACAAAAAACAAAACTTCCTTTCAAAAGCGCTGAGTGGGCAATGAATTAATTCAGAGCCTCTGTGTCTTTTTTCAGGCCTGCTTCAGCCTGTGTTCGTGAAATGAAGAACTTTACCACTTAGAAGAAGAAGAAGAAGATGGAAACTGCTGCAAAAGTTAAACCAAAAATCTATTTATTGTGGAATAACTCACACAGAAAAAAATATGTATTTTCATGTTTGGCCAAAATGAATTTTAAATGTATAGTTGGTTAGTTCTTTTTTTTGGTGTATTTAAAATACATAACATGGGAGAACACATATGATTTCTACCTAACACATTCTACAATAATATATGGGCTTTATATAAAACATGCACAAAACTCTTTTTATATTGATGATGCCATTTCCATCTATTGCTCTATGTATTGTATGTACATCAATAGATTTTCTTAGTATTTTATATATTTTTAGAAAAACCTGGACTGTTTGTACAGTATATTTAAAATACATTTGTGGTCAGATATGGAAAATATGAGCCCCATTCCCAATCACATTTTTTAAGCCAGGAAATGGAATAAATGTGCTCTCTGTTCCACCAAAGTAAATTTGCTACACTGAAGAGCAAGTATCTGCACTGGGGTGGGGGGTGATTAGACCTACTGTGGGTGTTTGAATTGATGGCAGGCTGGCCTTTTTGCACTTTAAATTGCAGTATATGGCAGTTTTGTAGGATGCATTCACAGTAAAGCAATTGGAAATACTTGAAAGTGTCAATTGCCTTTTTCTGCCTTGTTAGAGCACAGCAGGTTTCCATCTGCTTAGTCTTGTGGAATTCCCCTTCCTAGCCCTGGCCATCAGCACACTCTCGTCTTTTGTCTGTCCATCTCCAAATGTGGCCCCTGGATGCCCTGGATACCGATCGTAGCTGTCCAATGTCCCCTTAGCACCTTTAGACCCTGGCAGTAGTAAACGACTGTCACAAAAGGGCAACCAGTTGGTGCGGGGTCTCCATGCCATATGAGTATGGCATTGCATGTTGTTGGTACGGCAGTCATGCCTCGTTCCTTTCACCAGCACACTGGGATTTGCACTGGTGTAAAAGCCGCAGTCTGCAACCCCCTTTAAGCATAACTCAGGGAGCTGTTAGCAAGGGGCCACCTCAAACCTACGCTCGCGACATGTTGGCATTGATCTCTTGGGACTGAGAATTAGACCCCAGATCTTTCAGGAGTATGGGAAAAATATCAATTCACCCCCTCCCCACACCCTGACTATACAAGTTAAATGTTAACTAGTCATCCCAGTCAAAGAAAACAATACAAAAGTCAAAATGAAGTGAGTAAAAAAGTTATAGAATGTGTTAAAGCATTCCTGTCCTGTTTGGCCGAAACATGTATAGTGGGCTACCAGATTCAAGTGAAGATGATTTCGGGACCTGGATTTGATTTGTGGTTTGCATGCCTATAAATGTTAGCCTTCTTCTTTGTGCAGATGTGAATTTTTCTGTAGTTTTCAACATGGAAAAATGTGCCCCTAAAAATAAGTATGTGTATTTTATTTAAGTCAAGTGTATAATACTAGGATAACACTGCTTAGATGCCACACCTAAACTCTCACCTCCCAATCTACCCTCTCATCTTGTCTGATTACCCCCTGCCCCAATCCCCTAACTCGCTCTGCTGCCCATAATCCCCCCCCCTCACCTTTCTATTCTGAAGGCAAGGCCTAAGTAATTGAGGCTGTTCTCTCGTGCTTACCCTTTCCTCTCCTGCCCTGCCATGCTGCTATCCTGGAGCACAACTGGAATATTGTTCCTTTCCTCGACCTGTTGCCATGATCGCCTTAATCTGGTCAACCAAGGGTAGCTTAGCTGTTACAATACACCTATTACTGCAGATCCCTGTAAATAATGAAGTCTAATATACCTTACATTGTGCGTGATTTTAATACTTTGTGTTAGCTTAATGTTCTGTGCATTACATTGTGCTGATGATGTGAAACCCTTGTAAATGAGCTCTGGCTCAAAGGTTGATTCCAAATAATAAATAAGAAAAAAAAAATAGTTTTCAAGTGGGTAGTGGGGGTGAGTAGTTTTCAGACTAATTGCCTTTTTCAGCACTCTCAGATCAACAGCCAGACTCATGTCCAAATGCAGTACCTGTCTCTCCTCTCATCCTACACCTGTCCTTATTTTGTGCTTCTTTTCTTATTATTGCTGTTTGATCTTCTGTTACCCATTTTCACTTGTCCCATGTCTTTAAACCTGTAATTAAAGAACAGATGTTTGTCACATTCTTACCTTCGCCCCCCTGCTGCAGAGAGCACACCTTCTTGGATGTGGCAGCCCTAAAGCATTCTGTCACTCTCTCACCAACTCCCATGACAGGTGAGGTGCCACTAAGTGCAAAAGAGAGAAAAAATATGACGACCTGTTATGACTGTGGGCACCGTGAGTGCAGTTTCTAGTGCCCAGGTAGAGCATCGTTAGGCATCATGAGATGTGAGAAGCGTCCCACATGACTCCCACTTCAACTCAGGTAACAGCTGACAATGGCTACAGGCCTACCATGTCACTTCTCTATGTTTGTGAAAGTGAGTGGCAGGCACAGGTAGTGTTAAGCAATCAACTTTCCTGCCATCTGCTAGGCAGTGCAGTGTTTTGTTGACATGAGATGAGATCAGAAATCCATGCTTGACAGAACTTTATCTTTTAAAGAAAATTGACTTGAGCTTGGACCAGGCTTGCAGCTGCAGAATCCTTTCTTCTGTTTGGGCCTTTGACACCAGCATTCTGGTACTGTATTTTTTTGTTTGTTTAGTGTTTGAGGGATGAATTTAGTGCTCATGGATTTGGCCAACCAGCTGGAACTTATTTTCAGACAATATATAAAAAAAATATCCAGAAATATCAGGCACGTCAAGAAGGCCTCGTTCAGACTTCTCTGAACAGCGTGCTCATGTCATTAACCACTTGACCTAACATCTCCAACCCCCTTCCTATATTGTCTTCTTTCCTTTACCCCCCCCCCGCACCACTATGCACCAGTATGCAAAGCTTAGCTAAACAGGTGAAGCTTTAATTTTATTGTAAGTGTATCCCAAGCATGTTGCTGCTGTGAACGTATTATATAGTGCAGCTAATATGCTTATAGTGTATAGTGGAGTGTTGTTCTGAATAGAATTCCATCCCTTTCAAAATGCTGTTCTACCACAGTTCCAATGTCATGGAATGCTGTTCTACCCTACTGCAGTAGAACAGCATTCTAGAACCTCTAGAGAGTGCATGAGTCAGTTTCATTTTGAAAGCAAAAGAACTCACAAAACACATTTTTCACATGGTACTATACACAATAAAAAATACAGGATGAGCAACTTTATGCACAACCAGTGTGTTTTGCCACCTCAGGATTCTAATTCCAATGGACCTCTCGAGCTTTGCTCTCGAGGTCAGAGGGAGTCAGAATCCCTCTGTGGCAGAACACACTGGTTCTGCATAATTGCCCATCCAGTATTCTCTATATTGTTGAATGAAATGTTTTATTTTTTAATCTGGAGCCTAAAAGCTTTATATCTTTAAATTATGTAACAATTCAACTTTGCTGCTGTATGTCCCCCCGAACTCTCCTGAAAATGAGATGTATCATCTAAACAGGGCTATCCCAGTGTGTGCAAGTCCCAAATAAAAAGAAACCCTTGTTGCTATAAAACTGAAGTTCTCTGTTCCACAAGCAGGTACAGTACCATGGTGGGCAGGTGGCCACAACTCTGCCAGTAACCTTCAGAATGAGGAGTCCAAACACATAACAGCACCACACTCACCGCTCTCTGTAACAACACAGATCCAGTCCAGCTGCCAGTGCACTTAATCTATGCCTCAGAAAACACAGCTATAAGTAAGCAAGTGTATAACAGGGTGTTTTTGTGCACCTTTGGCTGTGTTTGCACACTTATATATGTTTTCTTATGCATAAAGTAATGGCACCACCAGTTGCACTGGACCTGCATTATTACAGAAAGTGGTGAGTGCACTGCAGTTTTGTGTTTGGACTTGGCAGCTGTATTTCCGCACCAGCACCGGAGCTCTGGAGCACCTTTATTTGTCTGCCCAACCCTCAGTATCACTTATACAGAGGGTAATCTGGATGCATCTCAGGATGGCCACATGTGGCAAGCCAACAAACTACTTACTACACCTCCCAATCTAACAGCTGGCGGTTTCTGAAAATGTTATATACAGGAATATTGCCAGTGGCCTGGATTCAAGAATGAGCTTAGATCATCGGGGGCCAGGCGGGAGGGGGAGTCGAGTATCCTAACATTTGCTCCTTTCATTCAGGTGGATGGGTTACTGATACCCACTGCCATACTGCTCCCAGGGTGATCACAGTGGGGAGTATAGTGGGGACTGGTTGGGAGGAGGGGACATCACCACCGATGTCATACACATGATTATGCATGTAGCACTTGACGCCCTAGCATGAGTTGCTCTCAAGGGAGAAACAAGGAAGAAAACCCACCACCACTAAGCCTGACTGCCTCCTGCCTCACCCACAGACTTCACACTTGCCAACCTGGGCACTCTCCCCCCCCCAAGACCAGATTAGTGTTACCAGATTGGGATCAGCCTGGGGGCCCCCATCATGGTGGAGGAGCAAGCCACAGGGTTAGATGCAGAGCAAGGTAAGTTCCAGGAGAAGGCAAGCTGATAGGGTTAGGGTGCAGTGGTGGCCTGGAGAGGGGGCCATTGGCTAACAGACAACAAGGAGAGAAGCAGAAAGTTAAAAAAAATGTAGTCAACAGAATTTTTATTAAAATTTTAAGCTGGACAAACTGGTCTTCCATTGAACTGATCCCTGACATAAACTGTGCTCTGTAATTCTTCACCAGATATTTCTTTGAGATTTGTAACAAACATGCACCATTTGTTAAGTGTAGAATTAGAGGGAACACAGCTAGCTGGTTAGCTCCAGTACAGCAGAGTCAGGCACCAAACCTAACCCTAGCTTTTTTTAACTGTTGGGCTCAGGAACTGGGGAAGGAAGTCCCTCTATAAGGACTGACAGTGGAAGCTGCAAGTGAGTGGGGAGGAAAGACCTCTGCAGGGGTCACCCACATTGTGGATGTGGCTAGTCTTGGATTGCAGGCTGGTCCTTGGGGTCCCATATCAATAGGGCCTGTCTCCTTATAAAACTCACACAATGCTGTGAGGTGGGTGCATAGCCCAGTAGGTGTGTAAGGGTTCACTGTACTCTGGCTGGTGCCTTGCATTCCTGAGCCTGGAGGATGTATGGGATCTGCCAGGGATAGATGGATGGGAGATCTTGGTAGAGAAAGCTTTTCCCCGTTTGGGCAGCTGCAAGTATATTACCCCAAGGATAATTTTCCCCATCAGCTTTCTGCGCCAGGAAGAGGACAACAGAGGCAATGTATGGGGGAGTAGGACCCTTGTTGTCAGTGGTATGTCGATGTGTGTTTGCTTCATATTTTGTGGTTTTGGTCCAACCCCAATTATCTTTCTCATTGGAAAGACATAGAATTTGCGTTAAATGATCTTTATGATCTGGAAAAAGAAATATATTCCTCACCTCCCAATTATTAGCCTTTTACTAAATACAATTGCTATACCAGTTTAGTTCTCTAGTTCTGGCACAAATACACAAACAAGATATCTCTGTCCTCCTGAATGCACTTAGTGGCTGTGGCGCAGGACCGGGCCAACCCTCTTTCTAAGATAGATACTTTCCTTCGGACCTGGTCAAGGATGGGCCTAACTTTTTACTACCAACTATTCAATGTCCATGGGTTTTGCCCTTTTTCTCTTTTACAGATAAGATATGGACTTCCCCAAATGGATTATTACTGGTACTAGCAACTGTATTCTTATCTTCGCACTCTTCCTATTAACAAGTTTATTCTGTCCCAATATACTTCTCCTGTCACTGCTTAGGTCTTATGTGCATTATGGGGGGGGGGAGCGATGTTGAGCATGTTATAGGCCAGCTCTATGCTGATATTTGCTGTTTTTCAACAGACTTGACCCGATCTATTCTCGGTAAGCGGGAGGAGGAGTTGGCAGTGGTTGGTAACTTTGTGGAATGGGAAAAGTTTACCTTACTTACATATACACTTGCAGTTACCCTGTATATCAAAGAGTTTGCTTGGAAGTGTAGGTCCAGATTTTTCAGAACTCCAGCACAGGTGGCATGTTTTATGGGGCTGCAGGTGGGGAAATGTTGGCGCAATTGTCAGGAAGCTCTCATGTATCAGATTCAGGTTTTTTGGGCTTGTCCCATTATACAACAATTTTGGTTGGATATTGCCCTGGCACTGGCATGGTTTTTTGATTGTGCTTTTGACTTATCTCCTACCCTGGTGCTATTACACATCCCTCAAGATGAACTGGACCTTCGTCCAGGCCAAGTGCGGCTGTTGGTCCTTCTGGTGGTCTGTACTAAGAAAACCCTCACAAAACTCTGACTCACAGTTCGTTGCCCGACCTTGCCTCATTAGACTGAAATGGAACATTTTGAGTATGGTTTGGAAAAATCAGCTTCGCAGCAGTTAAACAGAACTAGACATTTTGATGAGATGTTGGGTTCATGGGTTCATTACTAGCTGTTGGAAAACCCTGCTTTTGTTCCTTAATATGGGCTTTTCGGATGGAGGCAATGTCTACTGGTATACAGGGGAGGATGTGGAATACTCTTGTTTGAGCAGGGATGCCTTGACCTATCCATTTCATTTTATTCATTTTTGCCCTTTTTCCTTCACCACCTGTTTTACTGATTTATGACAATTGTTCCTGGCAGAAATAGTTGGATGCCCTTTTGCTTGGTTCAACTCCCTCCCACCCTGCATCACAGACCCCCTGCTTGGTTCAACATCCTCCCACCCTGCATCACAGACATTGCCAAAATTGGTCCCTTCAAAATTGCCCTCCGGAACCATCTCTTCGATGCTCATTGCTGTAGATGCACCTAATTAATCCCACTGTGGGATCCTCCTGTCAGGCCTCCCTGACTTGACAACATCCTCTGGACTGCCTATCCTCTCCCCTCCTCCCACCCTCTCCCAATCCCTACCTCTACCCTCTACAGGTATTATCTAGGTGTGTCCAGTTCTATACCCCAATGTAATCCTTGGGTACCTTGTATAGCACTGTAACCTATTATAAGTAACATTATTATGTAACCTATGTGTACTCTATGTTTAATGTTCTGCACCTGTACTGTTCTCACTGTTGTAACCACGCTATGTAACTCTGTATACCCCCCTGCAACAAGGTGCCTTTGTAAATGAGTCCATGACTCAAAGGCTGTAAATCCAACTTTTCTAATAAATAAATAAATGTATACCTAATAGTGTGTATTTTTCTTGTTGTCTACTGGAACTGTAAGAATGTTTTTTGGCTTGACTATAATGTGAACTCTATGCTATGTGTTGCTCTCCTTGTGATTGTGTATCATTATGCTGTAAGATTTTTTAATTGTATGTTTAAGTTATTGACTGTAAGCTGTTATCTATATGTCTGTTTTTGGTTATGTAAAAACTTAATAAAAATTAATTATAAAAAAAGAGGCAATGTACATTTGAAAGCAGTAGGTAGTGATACATAAAGAAAATTATGGGAGTGGTGAAGTGCAATGGATGTGGAGCTGCAATCTTCTAGGAGATGTATTGGAGACTGAGGTGCTGCCGAATCTACATACACCTCTCTGGGTTGAGGGAGATCACTGGTCTCCGGGTAGAGCTTTCAAGGATCCAGAGGACCTCTCACCCCACCCAGAGGCCACCAAGTCTACCACCATTGCCCTGCAGGTTGCCTAGGAAAAGGAAGGCTGGCTGGACCATGGTGGGCTCAGCGAGGGTGGGAGTGGCAGGTAAAGGGCACGTTCCTCAGCCTGTGCCACAATGAAATTCCTTCATCGTTCTGACAGAATGGGTCTGCTGAAAGGAGGCAAGGGAGGATTTGGGGTCCACTGATGGAGATGCCCCAACATGAGAGTTAGAGGACCCCAGCACAGAGAAGAAAACAGCTTTTGGTGGGGAACTCAATAACTGGGGGGGTAGAATTGGGACCAGGAAGGGGAAGAGAGGGAGATTAGATGCCTACAAACTGCCACAGCTCAGAGGGATGTGCAGCAGACCCTAAGGATTGCTATAGCAGCAGGGCATGGGGGAAGCTGGATGTCATTGTCCACCCAGGGACTAATGACCTAGCAAGGGACAGGGCTGGGACTGTGCAGGGAAAATTCAAGGAATTGCACAGGGGCCTAAGGCAAGTTGTGCACATGGCATCATTTGTCAAGGTGCTGCTTCTCTATGGCCTAAGGGAGGATAGGGTACTTGGCACCAAGAGCTTCAACTCATGGTTGAAGGAATGGTGCAGAGAAGAGGGGGTTGGCTTCATTGGGAACTGGGGAATCGTACCGGGTCATAATGTCATATGCTTAATAGTGTACGGCATTACAGCTATCCTGAAATAGTGCTGTCTAAGACAGTGAATGGTGCAATACCGCGTATATTGTTGTATGAGGTATTGCACCATTCACACACTCCTAGGCAGAGGATAAGACCTCTGCTGGGATGCGGTTCCACCAAGTAGCTGCTGTGGCTCACTGAACAGAGCCACAGCAGCAGGAACCCAGGCACTGCGTCTTTGACCGAGCTTGATTCCCAGTCCCAGAAATTTTATTTTTTTAAACACTTTGTGCACTCCCCGAGTTGGACCCTCCCCCGGAGTTGAGAATCTTTAGTGGGTGGGGGTCCTGGGGTGCAGCCCACTGCAACGGGGGTTTGGGGGACAGAGCCCCCCACAGAAAAAAGAGTTATGCCACATGGCATAAATTGCACTGTACTGGCAGCGCGATTTAGCCATGCAGCATATTGTCTTGTGACATTATGACCCCGTACCCTGGGGGACCAACCTGGAGGTATATGGGCCTATATGAGGTGATGTCCTGCATCCATCTGGGAATGGAAGCAGTCCTCAGTGGACAGTTTAAATATTTCTTTAATGAACATTTAAACTAGCTGGGGTGGTGGCAGAAAGACAAAGAGAGGCATGAACTGCACCCTTCACAGACTGAAGCAGTAGGAAGGGAAGACCAGCGGGGAAGAAACTCTCGCAAGTAGCAGGTTAATAGAAGCAGCAGAGCAGTAGAGGACAAAAGGATGAGAAGAAAAGTTGTTAAAAGAGGGGAGAATGAGGCAGAGCAGAAGGGGAAGAAGGGGTGTTGCAGGCAGAGTAGGAGCAAGGTGTGAAGGGCCATGTATGCAAATGCAAGGAGTCTTGAAAATAAAATCTCAGACCTACAGGCTGTCATGGCGGAGGTAGACCTGGATATTCTGGCCATCCCTGAGTCATGGTGCACAGGACAGGGAGTCACAACTGGGACATGTACCAACAGGCTACACTCAGTTCAGGAAGGATAGGTAGGGGAGGAAGGGAGCAGTGTTTGTGCTGTTTGTATGGGAGGGTATCAAGGTGATGGAAATGCAAGGCAACCAGGGATAAAGGGGGGCTGGTGGTACTGTGTGTCACCTTGCAGACAGGACCTGGAGACACTGTTCATAATGAGGTGATATACAGACCTCCAACAAAGGATGAAGAACTGGATAAGGCACTGGGAGAAGCCATCAGCATGATGGCAGAAAAAGGAGTGGTGTTGCTGGTGGGGGACCTCAAACTGCCAGATGTAGATTGGAGCCTCCCAGCCTTGGCCTCAACTAGCAGCAGGGACATCCTAGATTCCCTGTAGTGGGCATTTCTCAGGCAGCTGGTCAGGGAGCTCACCCATGATGGAGCAATACTAGACCTGGTGCTCACAAACATGGACAGTATTGCAAACATCAAGGTGGGATGCCACCTGGGGACTAGTGATCACCGTACAGTGTGGTTTAACATATGGATGGCGGCACAGGCAAACCATACATGGATGAGGGTCCTGGACATCATGATGGCAGATTTAAATAAAAAAACAAATGAGTGAATGCCTCAGCAATGACCTGGGGATGGAATTGCCAGGGTGGGTTGGAGGAGCAGTGGGACAAATTAAGGGATAGCATAGTGAAGGCAACAAACCTCTGTTCAGAAGAAGTGAGCAAAAACAGGAAGGAAAAGAGACTACTATGGTTCTCAAGGGAAGTGAATGCAAGGGTAAAAACTAAAAGGGTAGCATTCAAGAGGTACAACAAGATTTAGAGGGAATGGGATAAGGATGTGTACATAGAAAAGCAGAGCGAAGCAGGGAAGGCAGTGAGGAGCACAATGGTACAAACTGAGGAAAGTATAGCCAGTGGAGTAACTAAGGGAGACAAGACCGTTTTTAGGTACAGAAGTGAAAAGAAGACAAGGGGTGGGATTGTGAGGATGAGAAAGGTGGGGGCAGATTGTGCAGACAAAGATCAGGAAAAAGCACATATCCTGAACAGATACTTCTGTTTAGTCTTCACAGTGGGGGGAGATGGGGATGGACCACATAAAAGCAGCAGGAACACTGGGAGGTAGACACAAGTCCATTTACAAATAAAAGACATGTGAGAGGCTTGTGACTTTGATAATGGATACGGCTATGGGGCTGGACAGGGTACACCCAAAGGTGCCGAGGGAGCTCAGGGAGGCAGTGGCTGCACCTCTGACAGACCTAGTCAACAACCCACTGGAAACGGAAGTGGTTACAGAAGACTGAAGGAGGGCAGATGTAGTCACACTTCATAAAAGCGGCAGCAGGGAGGAGGCTGGCAACTATAGGTCAGCCAGACTGATGTCAGTGGTGGGGAAGTTAATGGGGGCACTTTTCAAAGAATTTAAAGTGGAGCATCTTACAAGACCCAAGACAGACAGATTCATGGGGGAGTGGGGGGTCATGTCAGATAAACCTGATTGATTTCTTTGATTGGATGACCAGGAATATAGATGAGGGTGGGACAGTGGACATGGCCTACTTAGACTTCAGCAAGGCCTTGAACACCATGCCACATACGAGGCTTATAAGGAAACTGGGTACTTTAGGGGTGGGATCCAATGTGATAAGCTGGGTATATAGCCGGTAATGGATAGGCACCAGAGGATGGTGGTAAATGGCACTCACTTGAGGGACAGAAAAGTGACCAGTTGGGCACCTCAGGGCTCAGTACTGGGACCAGTCCTCTTTAATGTCTTTATAATTGACATTGCAGAAGAGCTGGAATGGAAGGTATGCCTCTTTGTAGATGACATCAAAATCTGCAATAGGGTAAACACTCCAGAAGGGGTGGAGAGATGAGTAGAGACCTGAGATAACTAGAAGAGTGGTCAATGGTATAGCAGCTGGGTTTCAATGCAAAAAAGTGCAGAAGCATGCACCTAGAAACCCAGAAGCGGTATGCAAAATTGGTGAAGAGGTATTGATGATCACTAAATGGGAAAGGGACTTTGAGGTAATTATATCTGATGACCTCAAGGTTGCTAGTCAGTGTGACAAGATAGTAGACAAGGCCAGTCGGATGCTGGGGTGTATAGAGAGTGGTATAAGCAGCAGAAGGAGCAAGGTGGTGTTATCACTGTATCAGTCATTGGTGAGACTACACCTGGAGTACAGTTGTCCAGTTCTGGGGATCATATCTCATGAAAGACATAGACAAGGTAGAGGCTTTCCAAAGGAGAGCAACTAAAATGGTGCAGGGGCTGCATCATAAACCCTATGAGGACAGACTGAGGGATCTCAATGTTTACATCCTGATAGAGAGGAGGGAGGGCATGACAGAGACCTTTAAATATCTCATAGGGGTGAATAAGGTATAGAAGGGGAGTATTTTTCAGAAGAGAGGGTTCAGGAGAACAAGGAAATATGCAATGAAGCTGAAAGGGGGAAATTTAGAGCAATGCGAGGGTGTACTTCTTCAATGAGAGAGTGGTGGTCACCTGGAACTGTCTTCCAGCAGAGGTAGTGTGGGTGAAAACAGTGGCAGTCTTTAAGAATGCGTGAGACAGGCTTAAAGAAATCTTGGTAATAAAGAGGGGGGGAGTAGCCAGTAATCAGGTAGGGTTTGTGGTGACAATATAACCAGAAAAAAGTGGGCAAACTGGGAGGGCCAAGTGATTCTTATCTCCTGCAAATTCTATGTTTTTATGTAGGCTGTCCCAATGAGCTTACCCTGTTACCACCTCTGTATACTTTGTGTTGTGTGTGTGTGTGTGTGTGTGTGTGTGTGTGTGTGTGTGTATGCATACGTGTGTGACCCCTGAACGTATATGTTTTTTATGTTTTGTATAAAACAGATTGTAGTCATTTTGGTCCTTTGAAAATAGGAGTCACTGGATAGTGTGATACTGTTTATTGGATGAACATATGTCATGAAGAAAGATAATATAGTACACAAGCTTTTTTGAGACATACAGGTTCCTTAATCAGTTGCAATAGCATTCTGAACTGAAGAAGCTGAATTTATACTTAGTTACATTATTTTAGGCATGTTCAGGTAAGGTGAGAAGTGTCAGTAGTGATGCTTGGAAAGCAACAGAGGAACCTCATCAGCAGTAAGGAGATGCCTTTAAAGGAAGTGTTAAGACATTTGCATTAGGCTAAGTAAGACTTTAGGTGCATTAAAGTGTTATTAAAATGAATTGGAAAGGTTTTATGATGGGAACTCAAGAAGGGGTAATGACAGTAAACCAGTACACCAAAGTACACATAAGACAGGGGAGGCAGAAAAGAAAAAAAACACAAAATAAACTGGAAATGAGAACTATGAAGACGGTATATGTCTCATTTAGTAATACAGTTGTTAAGAGTTCTCCATAGTGTGTCACAAATCCAAAGTCCCAAGTGAGCCCATTATTTTTAGAGTTCAGTTGTTTGATGTATTTCTTTTCCCATGTCCCTCTTTACTGTATGTTTGAAGTTCTCTCTTTTATTTATTTTATTTATTCAGTCTCAGATTACAAAATACCTATGAGTGCCAGGCAGCTCATTTACAAAAGTTCCATGCCAGTGGGGAGGATTACAAACAGACATAGGAGGAACTAACAAATTGAGTTACTAACGTACAGCGTCATATCATAATACATCAAAGATAAACAGCAATATTCAAAGGAGAGAAAGGAGTTAAATTAAGATAGAGAGGAAGAGAGGAAGGTAGTAGAGTTTTAAGACCAAGGGGGAAATAGGTAGCAGCCTGCAGCTTTGTCAAAGTTGCAATTGGGGTAGGCAGGAGGTAGGGAAGGATAATAGGAGGAGGGGAGGGAGGAGAGAGGAGCAAGGACAGGGGAAAAGGGGTAGCGGCCAAAGGCCTTGTCAGTGCTAACGTGTAGTGAAATCAAGGTGAAAAATGAGCACAGTGGAGGGTAGAGAGAACGTGGAAAGAGGTACCTTGGATTAAGTAGTATAATCACAGACGCTTTCAGTTATGAGATGCTGCAGGAGTATATGCTTAAACTGGCCAAGTTTAAGTAGGTTAGACAATTCACTACGCAGGCCACTGAACCAAGGTGGGGCTCTATATAGAAAGGATCATTGGCATTGAGCCGTCCGGCACGTTGGGATAAGAAGAAGTTTGGTTGTTGAAGTGCGAGAGTGTTGGGTCTTGAGAGGTTTGTTCAGCAGGCAACCCACACCCGGTGGCAAAAGCCCAAGGAGCACCTTTTTAGTAAGAAGACAAGTTTGGTATTTGATCCTACCACTTAGCTGAAGCCATCCAGACTGAGCATAGAGCTCACAGGTGTGGGTGAGATGAGCAGCACCCGTGATTAGTCTACAGACCTTGTTCAGAGTGACAGTTAGTCTTTTGAGTGACGTATTGGAAACAGCTCCATATATGACGAAGCCATAATCGATAATCGACAGAACTGATTTGTAGATTGTGAGTTTGAGAGCTTCAGGAGTCAGACTCCATCTGTATCTAGAGAGGAGCCCGATCCTAATATTAATGGCTTTAGCAACAGTCTCAATGTGAGGCACATAGGTGAGGTGACTATCCAAGGTTACACCTAGGTACTTAAAGTGCTAGATTTGTTCTAGGGGTGCTCCTTGGTTATTTCTACTGGTAAGAGCATGAGCCTTGTACTTATTGCAAGAGGATGAGAACAACAAAACTTTAGTTTTCTTGTAGTTTAGCACCAGTTTGTGCTTATTAAACCATTGCTCAACTTCAATGAATCCGAGTTGTAGATTGCTTTCAAGCAAGTTAGGATCAGAGTGGCTTGCAAAGATGACAGCATCATCCCCATAGAGGAGAGTCCAATGGTGACATGCAGATGGCAAGTTGTTCAAGAAGATACTGAAAAGGAGTGGACCCAGGATCATCCCTTGTGGTACTCCAGATCGGACGGCCCGCTGTTCAGAGACGACATTAGATATCTTCACCCACTGAGATCTATCTCCAAGATAGCTTCTGAACCATTGTAGCGTATTAAGTAAAAGACCAATATTAGTGAGTTGTCCGAGGAGAAGTGGGTGGTTAACAGTGTTGAATGCCTTCATAAAATATATAAAGGCTGCTCCTACAAGGTTGCATTGGTCAAATGATTGCTGAATGAAGCTGGTAAATTCTAGCAGTGCTGTGGTGGTGCTATGCCCTTTTCTAAATCCATGCGGTTGCAGGCATTGGATGGAGTATTTTTCGAGGTAAACCACAAGCTGGTTGGCAACAATTCATTCCAGTGCTTTGGATAGAGGAGGGAGGATTGATATTGGCCTGTAGTTGTTATGTAGAGAACGATCACCAGAATAATGTACTGGGGAAAACAGGGCTGTTTTCCATACCTGTGAGAACTGTGACAGGGTTAGCGAAAGGTTAAGTATCTTAGTTATGGGTAGAAGTACTTCCTCTAAGGTGAGTGCAATAAGTTTGAGGTCTAGAGGGTCGCCACCATGTCTGGATTTTCCCAAAACATTAACCAGGAGATTTCTAACCTGGGTGACTGAGACCTTCTTAAAATAGAAGGGGGAGGGGGTTCTCAGGGATCTTGTCCTCATAGTGACTAGTTGTCTTTGCAGAGGTATCGTCAAAGACATCTTGTGGAAGGTCACTGCTCAGGTTGGTGAATGCATCATTTAAAGTATGTGCACTTCTTTTTTAAATGATGTCATATAAGTTTTAATTAGAATGCTGAATATTTATAATGTTTAAAGTTTGATGTTTTTATTGTATGGTGCCCAGAGCCTGTGGGATTGGGTGCCTGAAAAATAAAAGTTGCCTTGCCTTGCCTTCTAAGCGGATCAAGGGTGGGGGTACCATCAAGGTTTAACATTGTGGGTGACACCTTTGGGTCTTTATCAGTGATAGCATTGATATTCGACCAAAATTTTCTGCTGTCCTCCTACTTGTTGGAGAACTGCTTCCTATGGTGTTTACTTTTCGCCTGATGAATAGCCTGTTGGTATTAGTACAGACATGTCAGAGAGAGAGAGAGAGATTGTTCTGGTTGGGAGAAGTACTGTCATGCTGGTGTTCGGCTTCCCTGGTTTATTATTGTGCTCCAGTGAAACATAGAAACTTAAAGGCAGAAAAAGTTGTGTGGTCCATCCAGTCTGCCCAAGCAGCCTAGCTAACTGGAATAAGAGCTTACATATATTAAACTCCTGGTGAAGTTCTTTATTTTTCAGGTAGAGGGAGCTCTATACATAGATACATAGACAGTGTCGGCAGATAAGGGCCTATGGCCCACCCAGTCTGCCCATTTGAGCTTGTAAGTTCAGTTTGTTTTCCTAGAAGTCTGTTGCCCCTTACCCCTGACCTCCAGAATTCCTTTATGTCTATCCCATGCATTCTTAAATCCCATGATTGTTTCAGCCCCCACCACTTCCTCTGGCAGGGTGTTCCACTTGTCCACCACCCGTTCTGTGAAGAAATTCTTTCTCATGTTTCCTCTGAATCATCCTCCCTCCAACTTCATCCCATGCCCTCTAGTCCTGGAACATCTTTTCGCTTAAAACAGTGTTTTCCTGCACCCTGTTCCTCCCTGTAAGATACTTGTATGTTTCTATCATATCCCTCTCTCCTCCTCTCCTCCAGGGAGTACATGTTCAGTTCCTTCAACCTGTCTTCATAGGACTTGTGATGCAATCCATGCACCATCTTTGTTGCCCTCCTCTGAACCTTCTACCCTGTCTATGTCCTTACGTGGGTATGGTCTCCAGAACTGTACACTGTACTCCAGGTGGGGCCCCTCACTAGTGTCTTGTATAGCGGAATTATGACCTCCCTTTTCCTGCTGGTGATGCCCCTGCCTATACATCCCAGCATCCTATTTGCTTTACCTGCTGCCTTGTCACACTGTTTCCCTACCTTGAGGTCATCAGAGATGATAACCCCAGATCCCTTTCCTGCTTGGTGCATGCTATATCCTCACCCCCAACTGATATATTGTGCCAGGGTTTTTGTGCCCCATATGCATTATCTTGCACTTCTTTGCATTGAATTTCAACTGCCAAACCCTGACCATTCTTCAAGTTTCTGCAGGTCCCTTCTCATTCTGTCTACACCTCTGGTGTTCTACTCTGTTACAGAGCTTTGTGTCATCAGCAACAGTGAAATTCTGCCTTCTAGGTCCCATGCCATGTCACTGATGAAGATGTTGAATAGGACCGGTCCCAGCACTGATCCCTGTGGTGCCCCACTGGTCACTCTTCCCTCTGTGGAGTGACAGCCATTTACCACCACCCTCTGTGTCCTGCCACCCAGCCAGTTACCTACCACCACACTACTGTCCTGCCCACCCTTATTCCCCAGTTTGTGTAATAGTCTTCTATGTGGCAGGCGTCAAAGGCCTTGCTGAAGTCCAGATAGGCCATGTCCACTGCCCTCCCTGATCCACCCCTAGTCACCCTGTCAAAAATTCAGCGAGGTTGGTCTGGCATGACCTCCCCTGATGAAACCATGCTGCCTTGGGTCCTGTAGTCCATTGACAACCAGATGTTCCACCAATCTCTCTCCTTCAGTAGTGCTTCCATGATCTTCCCCACTACTGAGGTGAGGGCTGACTGGTCTGTAGTTCCCTGCTTCCTCTTTGTTCCAACTTTTGTATAAAGGGACTACATCTGCTGTCCTCAGTCTTTGGGTACCTCCCTGTTTCCAGTGATCGGCTAAACAGGATAGCCAGAGGTTCAGCCACCACCTCTCTTAGTTCTTTAAGGACCCTGGGTGCACCCCATCTGGCCCATTGCTTTATCAACTCTTATTACTTCCAGTTCCTTCAGGACCCTTTCTGGTGTAAAGGGACTTGTGTCCATTTCTGCACCATTCTCACCTTGTCTCCCTTCAGACCCATTACCCTCCTCTTCCTCAGTAAAGACTGAGCAGAAATACCTGTTCAATATGTCAGCTTTACTGTTGTCATCCTCCATGCGGCCCCCATCCTCCCTCTTCAGTCTCACTATCCCTCTGTCTTTCTTTTTTCACTTATGTACCTGTAAAAGGTTTTGTCCCCTCTACCCACTGATTTTGCAATGTGTTCTTCTGTCTGAGCTTTGACTTCCCTTTCTGACCTCCCTGCCTCCCTTTGCTTCTCCTGGTACTTCTCCCTGTCCCCTTCTGCCTGTGTCTTTTTGTATTGCCTGAATGCAATCTTTTTGGCTTTCACTTTCTTTGCTACCTCTTTGGAAAACCACAATGGTCTCCTCTTCCTTTTCCTCTTGCTAACCTACTTAATACATAATTCTGTTGTTCTTGTAATCCCCATTTTAAATACTGCCCACTGTTCCTCAACCCCTGATTCCTGTCCCATTCCCCTTAATGCCTCTTCTTTCAAGTATCTCCCCATTTTCCCAAAGTTTGCCCCTAAAATCCAGGATACGTGTTTTGTGTGGTTTGGTTCTGCTCTTTCTGTGATTTCAAACCACAATGACTGGTGGTCACTGTTTCCCAGGTGCTCCCCACTGTTACCCCCATCACTGTCCCTGTTTGTGAGCACAAGGTCCAGTATTGCCTTCTGCTGAGTTGGTTCCATGACCAGTTGCTTGAGAAGACACCCTGAAGAGTCCAGGATAAATCTGCTCCTAGTTGATGCTGCTGCTGGGATGCTCAGTCCACGTCTGGAATATTGAAGTCTCCAACCAGTACTACCTCACCCTTGTCTGCCATCTTTGATGGCTAGCATCAGCTCCCTATCTGTTTCTTCCTCCTGGGCTGGTGGTCTATAGACCACACCTGTGCGGATGGCTGTGCCCATTTTCCTTCCAGCTTAACCCACAGTATCTCTCCCCATTTGTTCCTCCTGGATCTCTGTGGCCCTTATGTCATTTTTCACATAGAGTGCCACTCCTCCTCCCTTCCTGCCTGCTCTGTCTCTTCTGAATATGTCAGTAGCCAGGTATGGCCATCTCCCAGTCATGGTTATCATTACACCAGGTTTCAGTGATGGCCACAATGTCCAGGTCTGACTGCACCATGACAGCCTCCAGATCTTCCATCGTGTTGCTAAGGCTCCTGGCATTTTCACACATGGCTTTCCATGATTTGACCTCCATAGACTGTTTCACTGTTCTACTCCAGCCCCTTCCTTGGTTGTCATTTATCCCTGGTTCTCCTTGCTGTCTGCCCTTCTGCTGAATTTGCCCCTTCTGCTTATCCACCTCTTGGGCACTAATCTCCATCTTTGCACACTGCTTTGCAGAGATAGCCACTCCTCTGGTTCACTGGTTCCACTGCTAGCTGTGGGGGTGAGCAAGTAGGTACCCTCCTGCTGGCCTGCCACCCCCTTTGCTAGTTTAAATGCTTGTCAATGTAGCATTTAAACTTATCATTGAGTGCTTTGATTCTCCAGGATGGATGCAGGCCGGGCCAGGCTTGAACAAACCTCCATCCCTCCAGGTGGGTCCCCAGTCACCAATGAATCCAAACCCTTCCTCACAGCACCAGTTCTTCAACCATGAGTTAAAGTTCCTGGTGCATGCACTCCTATACTCTCTTGCCTCTCACAGGTAGTATCTGAGAAAGTGACAGAAGTAGCTACTTGCTTGAGCCCCTCCCCAGTTTCCTAAACTCTTCCTGAACTTCCCTTTGGCTCCCCATTTGCCAGGTCATTAGTACCTAGGTGGATAATGACATCCAGCTCACCCTCCGTCTTGCCTTCCCAGTGATCCCCAGGATCTTCCTTCCATCCCTCCATGCCGTGGCACCTGGTAGGCACCTCACCTCCCTGTCCTCCCCTCCTGTGTTCTTAGCTGGATCCCTCTTAGATGGAGTCCCCACCAGGATTCACTTCCTCCTCCTCTGGGGTCCACTGCTTTCCCCGCTGAGGTCACCTCCTTGGCTAACCTCCACATCCTTTCCTTCCACTTCTCTGGGTACCTCTATTTGGTTGTCCTCGTTTGCCAGTGTGGCATATGAGTTCTTGAGTGGAATAGGATCTGGGATGTGCCTCTGCCTGACCACTCTAACCCTCCCTGAGCCCACTGTCATCCAAATGCTCCTCGTTCTTGGCATCCTTTGAGGCAGTTGCATTGGACTGGGTGGTCCCTGGATAGGGGTGATGGTACTCCTGACCCAGTTTACTTCCGTTCTGAGTCTGGCTACCTCATCCCGCAGTCCAGAGAGATGCATGCAGATAGGGCAGCACCTCAGTGTCCAGAAGGTCTGCCTGAATATGGCTGCCCCACAACCACTGCATTGCACCACTCCCCACATTGTACTGCAATTCCACTACTTGTCTGCTAC
The DNA here is from genome assembly GCA_016271365.2 of Neoceratodus forsteri. Classification (NCBI taxonomy): domain Eukaryota; kingdom Metazoa; phylum Chordata; order Ceratodontiformes; family Ceratodontidae; genus Neoceratodus; species Neoceratodus forsteri. The sequence continues at coordinate 302,498,542 of CM057455.1, read as the reverse complement.
TGAAGCTCTCCTAGTTCCCTTTTTATTAATTTACTGTCCTAAAAATCCTGCCACTGATCCTCAGATAATTTTCTTTAAAAAAAAAAAAAGGAAACCAAGAAACCAATAAATAAATAAATGAGTCAAAACACTTGTCCTGCTGAGGGTGGGCCTCTTCCCCCTTATGCCCCTCCTACTTCACTACTCTGTCTGCACATTTCTTGTGCTTAGGACAGAGTACTGCTAATGTGCCATTGAGCCACGCACCATTGTGGTGTGAGCGGCCTGCGTGATGTCACGCATCTCAGTGCGTCGAATGTCATCACATATGATACCAGCAGGCATCGGCATAGCCTCATCCATCTTAGCTATAAAAGCTTTTTAATAACAAGAAGGGACCTCTTCACAGTGTCCTGAATAATGACAAAATATTGAGGCAGAAAGAAACAGGTCAGTGTGATTTTAATTCAGGCAGTACTTTTCTGAAACTTTGAAAAGGCTATAAAAAAAAAAAAAGAGTACTTACGCAACTCAATTTTTCTTAACCGAGCTTTGAGGCTTCAAGCTGTGCCTGTGTTCATGAAAAGCTGCACAAAAAATTGATCATTGAAGCCGAACATATAAAAAGATGTGTACCTTGTATAGTATTTGATTATTTTATTTATACTTTGAAATCAGACAACTGAGCACTTTAATGTTACCTTCTAGATTTTTCAAATGCTATGGTTCAATATACAGTAACTGAGAAACTGTTTATATCTACCAGCTCAGAGTTTACAAGCTAACAGCCATTTCTGGTCAGAAATCCCACTCAAGGTAAAGCACACGATAAGAGGGTTTGTACCACTGATGGCAAACTGATATAATTCCATTTCTAATGTGAACGACTAATATAAATAGGTAATTTAATTATTCATTACTATTTTTCAGTTCCTAAAACCTAGGATTCCAATATAAAATAGAGGCAACATATAGTTTTACAAGTTCTGTCAAAAAAACAAACAAGCACGAGGTAATCAGAAATTATAAATATGTCCCTCTGTGGTCATTTTATTTCTGTCAATAGTGGGTACCCAGATAGATTAGCACTACCAGAATAACACCAGTTAATTGAGCACTAGTCTGGATAGTGTTACCACAGACAGCGAGCAGGGTTGTAGAGTGCTTGCAATATGCACTCCCCTAGTCACTCTCTATGGTGCTGCCACAGGACAAGGGCGCAAAATTCTAGGGGTTGGCTGAGTTGCTCCTGTGGTGTGGAGGGCTAGGGCATGGAGTGGCAGGGCCAGGAGGTAGTGGAGACCAGGGTTCTAATACTGCACTTTAACCATTTTATACAAATTGGGACTGTTTTATTTTAAAGGGGCCGTGGAAACAGTATTCTTCGACCCCACAAATTTAACTTGCCCTGTGATCTGCTATCCCTTGGAGTGGGAATCCTTAAGTCTGGAGGGTGCGAGTGGCAGAGCTCCCTGCAAAAACAAAATCAACAGCATTTTTGCTGCATTGTGGTCAGCTGCATTCTGACCCACTGCCCAAAAGTGTCATGGAGATGATAGCTGCTGCTCAGCAAAGTGATATTTCTGTCTGTTGGATTCCTAAACAAGTCGGGAAACCATCCCGTTACCACCATATTTTATCATCTATAGATGCAAAATTTCAGTTTTATGCTTACTATATTATCATAGTGAATTTGAGTTTGGGGTTGCTGTTGTGAGGACTCTACAAATTCTAAAAGTTCAGGGGCCAGATATTCAAAACTTTGAGCCGGGCGCAAACCGTTTGCACTGGGTTTGTGCTAGGTTTGCATGGGTCCCCTATATTTAAAAGACCAAACAGTGCAGGCAAACTGTATTAGTACTGGTAAAAATTATAATGTATGCACTGTGCAAAGAGAAGGGGTGTGTACATGAATACAGGCGATATGCTTTATTCAGTGTGTTAGTGCCGCATAATGTGTATTAGTGTAACTTTGCACATTTTGCATGGTGCAAATTATCACCCAGAAAAAAGTAGTCTTAACTCTGGGCAAAACATGGATAGGGGGTGTGAACACAGAAGCAACAGGCAACATGGCCATAAGCAACAACAGCATCACGGTGTACCTGATGACTACAGCCAGTGAGGAGGCAGAGAAGGCAGACGGCCACCCTGGGCCACTCCATATGCTGTGGAAGAGACATGTTGCCCACACATCCAGTCCCTACATAGGAGTACACCACCACAATCCAACATACACATGCAGCACTGGGGGAATGGAGGGTACTGAGGGGAGGGTGTACAGGTGGCCAGGCTGCACTACATAGTAGGTGCTGCCACACAGCTGGGGGCATCCGCACAGTGCACAGTGCACATGTGCCAGTGACAGAAATGCTTCTCACATCAGTGTGCCTGTATGATGGTATGTGTCTTCCCCCCACCCCCCGGGGCACATACTACACACCTGTCCAGGCTCCCCATCACACATGGCCAGCTATGTGTATGTTAGTGTGGGAATCCCATGCCACTAGCGCAGCGTATGTGGGTCACAGGGACAATATGACTGTGGTGTCCACTGTCAGGGCACACCTGCTACCTGTGCATGTCACTGTGTGGATAGCAGCAGTCATTGTCGCCTGACACACCATAGGCATTGCTGTGTCTCTCACAACACCAGCTACTATGGTAGTGTACCATCTGATACACACTGTAACAGGAATAACAACATGTCTATGGCATGCAGCACAACCACCTGTTCCCGTGGTGCTAGTCCTCTGGGCCACAATAGTCTGTGCTTCTGTGTCCAAACCTATCCTGCAGCTAGTAAACTGTTTATCATGTCTGACATACAGGTGGAGCTGTGAGCGCACCCAGCCTGCAGCTACTGACCTGAAGTTCCAGTTTGACATACAGGTGGAGCTGTGTGCACAATGCAATAGCGGCAGAAAATCTACATGGTAATCAATGCAAAGCAGGCCATAATGAGAGGCTAATGTGGCTATTTGCCCATGAATTGCCTAAATAGTCTCATTTGCATAGGAGCTTTGAATGTTGCAAAATTTAGTGCTGCTCTACTGTGTTAGCGCTGGGCAAATGAGTTAGCCCAGAGCAAACCTGTAAAACCCATAGCACGGTTCTGCTGTGTTTGGCCTGCAATGTTGTTTGCAGTTGTTGCGCACCACTTCGTTGCTATCACCCACATTGGTCACCTGCTGCAACTCTGCTTTACTCCATCTCTGTGTGCACTGGGCTGCTGTTGCAGTTTACACTGCTCAGTTGCTTTATTCAGAACTGTCTTACTTGCTGGGCTATTTTTGCACTGCACTGTCAGCACTGTTTCCACGGCTTCCTTTGCACACTGTGTTCAACTGATTTAGCCCCAAGGCTATTCCTGTGAATGTAGCGTAAAAATGGTTCTGGGCTAATTCTTTGCCCCAGGGCTAAATTTTGAATATCTGCCCCAGATATATGACTTTGTCACGCGATCAACATGTATTCAATAAACATGTCCACATGTCTCTCCACGAGTGACTCTGTACTAGATATACATTTCTGGCCTCACACTATCCCACATCTCACTCCCATGTGCCCAAAAATAAGTTTGCAAAATTGGGGGCAAATGTTGCCCCGATAGCCATCCCTTTATCTGTAGAAAATGTCATCATAGAAAGGGAAAAGTGTTGTATTTCAATCTTCAGTGTACCAGCATACAGTAAGTAGAAACTTTTTGGGAGAGGAATCTAGTTCTCTGGTTCCCAAGTAGATTGTTAGGACACCCAACCCCTCCTTATTAGGTATATGATGCATCTGCATCAACAGGTACCAATAGCCACTCATTTGCAACATGACGTTCCCCAAGGTACACAATATGTCTCCTCCAGTATCCCTAACAAAAGATGGCAACAGCTTAATGAATGCCTAAAGAAAAGAGTCCACATATTAGCATGGCACAATCACCAGGGGGATGAGGGGGTTCAGTCCCCTCAACTTTTATACCCTACAAAATGGCCAATGACATTGGCATTAGCGTGAAAAGCTCAGTAGATCCATGTCCCACGAACCTTTTAGCTGCAGTTGCACCCATGCATGTTGGGATAAAGGCTTAGTGAGTGAATTCATCCCCAAAATTCACTGGTTCCATGAGTGACTGAGTATTGTGCTTGTGCAACACAGTACTGTAACAGGCTGTCAAGTATTGCTGGTCTTGTCACTGTTAGCACAGTGGTAGCAGCTGATGCAAGTTATTTTCCAAAGTATCCAGAGATCTCTGAGGAGATTTTAGTGAAATGTCCCGCAACACTGGCAGCAAAAAGCGTCCAAGAGATTTTTTTTTCTCTAGATAACTCCACAGAATCTCAAGTGATAATATGCTGAATCGACTGCTACCACTTTTGTACGCTTATGTAATGTACAAGTGGCCTTTCACACTCTTTGTCCCCAGCTGGAACTGTCACCCTTGCTGTGTACCTTGAAGCATTGAAACCAGTGGTGGAAATGGGGAGGGACCAGGAAGAACTCAGTTGCAGGAGTGGAATCAAAAGTCTGACTCAGTCCCAGGAGCAACATGGGGAAGGACAGCTCCTGTGTAAAACATACCCCCTAAAGGTTTCAGACTGAGTAAATATTGTGTAAAAATGCAACCTGTATTGAGATAACATGTCCCAGGCATCTGTCAGGTAAGTTTAGTCTTACATCAGAGATGGTGGGCTCCCCCACTGATTCTTTTCCATTTCCAACAGTGATACTCTTGAGGAGGGCTCTGTCCCTAGAGGGGCATCATTAATGCAGATCCTTGAAGGTAAAGGTCTGTTATGGAAGATACCCGTAAGGAAAGAGACGTGCTGCAGAAGGTTGGCTGGTGGAGCTATGAAACAAGTATCTAAGGGATGCTCGAGACAGGGTACTTTTATGCTGCACTTGGTGGGGACCTGGTGTCAATCACCTGCTGTCCCCCACTGAACCACAGACTAAAGCCTTATGATACAGTGATTCGGTAAGCTATGAAGTATTGTGTTTGTGCAGCACAGAGTACTGTAGCAGGCTGCCAGGTATTGCTGGTAGTCTTGTCACGCTACGTAGTTTTTTGCTTATTAAACATACATGAAGCCTTTCATGCTTACTATACTCCACAAGGATTGCCAGCCATTCAGGGTACCTTGAAGCACAGGTGCCCACTTGATGAGGGCCCAACCTAGTGTTGCTTGGAACTGGATTAATGGAATTACATTTGTTGCATTTTGATCAATTTTTAGGACTTTGGATTTTTGGAATTGCAGGTGGAAAATCCTAAATATGGTTAAATCTGACTTTGAATTGGAATCTAATTCTGAAATCACATTCCAGAATCTGAAATCAAATTTTTATTGCATACAAGAAGTGCAGACCTGTAGTTCTTATAGGATAAGATTTTTGGGATTTCAGATTCTAACTTTGAATCTGGATTACAGATCTCTCTGAGCCCTGACCGGGTACTTCATCTACGTGGGTGAGGCGACAGTTGTTTCATTGCTGCCGCCTGCTCCCCTGAGACCTCTGTCAGCTCCCTGCTACAGATCTCTCTGCGCCCTGACCGGGTGCTTCTTCTACGGTGGTGAGGCGACTGTTTCATCGCTGCCGCCCACTCCCCTGGAACCTCTGCTGGCTCCCTGCTACAGGTACAGACCTCCTAACTCAACAGATGATACAGTTTTGGCACCAAATACTCCACTGATCTGATTGGCTGGTTGCCCCAGCTGCATCAATCTGATTGGTTGTTCCTATTCTAGGGACAATGCTGAGCTCCCCAGCCGGGTTTCAGTTGCCGGAGCTAGTATTTCAATTATTATCTTTTACTTCCCTGTAATTTTTAAAATATTGCTGCCTCTCTCTCTCTCTCTCTCTCTCTCTCTCTCTCTGTCTCTCTCTCCTTACTACTGCTTATGCTAGTAATTTAATCTTAGCGTGCTAAATCTGCATTTCTTTTTTCAGCCCAGCTTAAGTTGTATTTCGAGCTATATATATTTTTTTTGACTCGCTAGGAATTTAATGATTATTTTACCTGCCTTAGACTGCTGATAAGAATTTTACTGCTGTTTTGCCCTCACCTATTTGATTTGCCTACCTCTGTCTCTTCTCCCCCCCCCACCCACCTGTATTGTAGCAGGCAACCCTTGCCCTGTCCCCCGCCTTTCTCCTAAAATCTTTCTTTTGTCTTGAATTTGGTGCCTGATTTGCCCTGCCCCTGTGTTCTTCATTTTACTCTGCTATCTGTACCCACCCCAGTTAGGCTAATTCCCTCTGCCATCTCTGGCCCCCTGCTATTCTTTGTCTACTAAGTCTTCCCCCCCACCCCCAGCTCTGCTTTCACTACCTTTAAATTTGAATCCCCTTGCTCTTTCAATCCCACAGCTCTCTCCGAGCCCCGACTGGGTGCTTCTTCTATGGTGCTGGGGCGACTGTTTCATCGCTGCTGCCCGCTTGCCCGCTCCCCTTAGACCTCTGCTGGCTTTCTGCTACAGGTATGGACCTTGTAACTCAATGGACTTTAACATTTTGGTGCCGAGGACTTTGTTGATGCTGACTGGCTGGTTGTCCCAACTGCCTCACTCCAATTGGCTTCTCCTATTCTAGGGACACTGCCGAGCTCCCCAGCCGGGTCTCAGTTGCTGGAGCTAATATTTCAATTATTATCTCTTACTTCCCTGTAATTTGTCCTGCCCCTGCTCCCCTGCCCCTGGCGCTGTTTAAATCCACTACCTTTGCCTTTGGCCCCTCCTCGTAGTGTTCCCCTGGCCAATTGCTGTTCGGTCATATACCGCTGGCTGCCTAAATTTTATTTCACCACTGATCCCTCCTTCACGGTGCCTACCTGCTCTCTACACTGATCTAATTTTTGTCAGAGCATTAAGTTACCCCCCCCCCCTTCTCCTGCTTGACAATATCTTCACACTGATCTAATTTTGCCAGAGCATTATGTTACCCCCTCTCCACTGGCCTGCTGGACACTGCCAGCAGTTCTTTGACACATCTTATCTCCTCCATTACTACGTTTTAGTCCCTCTATTATCTACCTCACACTACGTGCATTTCTCACCACTAGTTCTGCTACATCACCTGATCCACTTTTTACCTTATATATACCCTGCTTCCCTTCCGGCTTCCTTAATGTCCCTAGGCTCTTGTTTGACTGTCTCTTTCGACATGCCTCTTACCACCACTCAGCTTCTCCTCACTGTCTTCCTTTTTCTCTGCCTTCCCCCCTTACCCTCACCCCGAGTCCTACACCACTCCTATCAGTCCCCCACACCTCTACCTTATACCACTCTCCAACCATCTATTCTGTAGCTACTTACTCATTGGCTGCCATTAGCTGGACGCATTTGCCCTGGTGCTTCACTCCCACCACTGCCTACCTATTGCACCTTGTTATGTCTACTAAACTTCCAACCTCCCCACTCCCCATACTCCTCATCTATTTCCCTCCGTGGTTGCTCAATACCCTGGTACAACAGAGCAAAAATACATTTCTTGATCATTGCTGTACTGCTCCCATCCTCTGGTGACATCAGCCCGAACCCTGAACCTGGCCCCTTGATCACCACAGAAGCTGGTTCAACTTCTGTTGACTCATCCCTGAGCAGCCCTGACTCCGTCCTTTCAGGGATGGATAGTGGTCAAATCACATCAGCCATTTTTATCTACCTAGCTAAGGCTTTCAACACAGTCTCCCATACACTACTTGTGAACACCCTGTCCAAAACCAGCCTATCTGACTCTGCCACGAATTGGTTTAGAGCCTACCAAGTAAGCAGGACCCAGTCTGTCAGAACTGTCGACTCCATATCCCCTTCCCTCCCCATCAACACTGATGTCCCACAGGGATCTGTGCTGGGCCTGATCCTCTTCTCCACTTTTCTGAATGACCTCCCCTCTGCCTGCTCATCTGCATCAGTCCACATGTACACGGATAAACACAGTCCTTTTCACCTCAGGTCATTTCCCAGATGACGTGGCTACCAGACTACGGTATGACTTCAATCAAGTTCAGCTCTGGTTTAGCTCCCATCAACTATCCCTCAATGCAAAGAAGACTGTCTCTATGACCTTTGGCACTAGGCAAAGACTCTCTAGGCTCCCCACACTACCCTCCTTCCACACCCTTGATGGGACAATACTCGAGGACACATCCTCTTTTAGGTACCCTGGGGCGTGGCTTGACCGACACCTCAACTTCTTAGGCCTTGTTGATGCCATTCTCAAAAAGTTGTGCCCCAAGCTTAGCACACTATATAGGAATCATAGCTGCCTCCCACTACCGGCAAGGCGTGAACTAGTCCAGAAGATGATACTACCTATTTTTGACTACTGTGATGTAGTCTACAGTGCTGCTCCCAAGTCTACCCTAACCAGACTGAACACTCTTTTTAATTCCTTCTGTCATTTCACTCTGCATGCTCCTTCTCTCACTCATCACTGTAACCTCTTCCACTCCGTCACTTTCTTTTCTCTAGAAAACCGACACCACCTCCTTTGTGCTAAATTGATGTCCAAGCTTTGGCTCAGATCTTTGCCTCCTTATCTAGCCTCATTGAACCCCTCCCCCCCTAGCCTGCATTCTCCCTTTGATCCTATAACTCTCGACAAATGACAGTCCCCCTTCGGTCCACCACTGTTGGTCAGTCAGCTTTCTTTCATCATTTTCCCAAATTATGGAATGCTCTCCCACACCAGATCTGCCACTCATCCTCTCCTCATTCCATCTGCTCAGCACATCACAGCTTCCTCTCAGTAAACTGCAACTGTGGCTAAACCTCCGCCCCCCCTTTCCACTCTCCTTCCTAGTTTTTACCCCTTCCCTCTTTCGCTTTTCTTCCTGCCTTTCCCACATGCCCCTTCCCCCCACTCCCTCCCCTTCTTCTAACTTACTTTCTTAATCCACTCCCCCATGATTATTTACCTTTACCTTTCTTTTCTTAACCAATCGCCCATGTTTCTACCAACAAATGTGCTTGTATCACCTTGGTGTATTGACTTGCAAGCTTTCTAGCACTTAATAGCACTCTAGTCTCACAAGGTACACAAACTCAAATGCCTATTTTATTGTTGTGTAGCATTGTATGTCAGTCTTGCTGTAAACTCCAGTACTACTGCCTGTCAAGTTTATTGTTTCCTGTACTGTCTTGTTGTATAGCATTTAAATTCCCCTCATCCCTTCCCCCCAGAACTCACCATGAGTCGAGCAACATGTTGTTCAGTGTGCCTTTCCTGGTGAAACGTTCAATAAATAAAATAAATAAATTTTCCAAAATTCCAACTAGTCCTATCACAACAGATTTCAGCAAGTCTATTTCCACCCTCTAGAGGTGGCACAGGAATCTAGGTCTGTGAGGCTAAATGTACCTTAGGGAAGATGCCTAAATACTCAGAGCTGGAGGTGATGAAAAGAATGGTCGGAACACAATCTTGCCATGAAAATAGAGGGAAAGCAATTGGGAGCTGCACGTTTGAAAAAGCTGAATGTTTGACAAGCAAAGTAGGATACGTAAGAGGTCAAATGCATACTGACACAGTGTGCCCGATTTTCAAAGCGTCTGAGAGGGACACAGGGGACTTGTGACTGGGATGGGATGCAAGTTGCAACTTGCATCCAACAAGGGGTTCAGTGCAATTTTCAAACTGCAGCACAGCAACCCCCTGGAAGCAAGTCCCCTGCATCCCAACAGGACACTTGTATCCTGGCATAGAGGGGGTACTGGTGAGCCCTGTTGCTTTCCGTGATGTCGCCCGGCACACCTTCCTATAGCAATGATGTGCCAGGCAGACCCTTCTGTGTGATTGTGCATCTCTTCCGCCACTGTGGGGGACCTGGTTCCCATTACACCAAGTCCCCCATGGCATATCCTTGTGGCACGGCAACTGGGTATGCACCACAACTTCCGGTACTAGCTGCTGTAAAATGAGAGATGTGTCATGATTTGCATCCCTCTTCTAAAATCAGGACCAAATTGCAGTGCACCCTTGGATGGAGCTGCAGCATTACTTGCAGGGACGCAGGGCATGGCCGCAAGCCTTGTGTTCCGCTTCTAATATCGGACTCAGTAAGTCTCAGAATTGTAAAGAACCAGGCATTCAAGTAAAACTGTAAGAACTTCATGAAATCTGGAACTCAGTTCTGCAGCTGTGCTTCTGTATACTGATGCAGCGTATCCTTGATGACTCTAGGAAAATATAGAATCATGCGATGGAGTGGCTCGAAAAAAAATAAATTTATTCTACTGAATTTGAGGAATACAAAGACTGGCTACTGTCTCTAAGTTTGACACACAGATCCAGAACTTCAAGAAAACTGAATGAGATTGTATTTACTACTAGCTGGTTAAGGTTTTTAGTTGGAGAAAAGAGCAACAAAAATACAAATTGAAGAATTCCTCTGCTCCAAAATACATCTTAAAAAAATTAGGTGATGCAAGGGTTAATTATAGTACAGCTGGAAGCATGTCTAAGCAGGAGGGTTTAAAATCAACTGTATTTTTAGAGGACTCACCCTTGCCACAGCCTTCCTCCTGACCCTGCACTGGAGCTACAGTGCTACACCTTGGTTCAGAAAAATTGAATAGATCGGGGGCCTAAGGAGGAGTAGGTTGCTCTCTTACTCACTGCCTACCTGGACTCCAATCATGCTCGCCTCCTTTCTCCTCTCCTTTCCTGTAGTACTTGCAGGAATAGTTTATTTTCAGAACAGAAGCTCCTCTATCCTAGATTACTCTGTAAATCTGCTCCATGCTACTGTTGCTCCCAGTAAGTCCTTGCATCAGCTTTTCTTGACACAGCCACTTACGGACTAGAATCCTCAGGGGGCGGGCTGAGAGGTCTGCCTGCCTCCTTGATTGCTCAACAACTATGGGCTTTCTTTTCTCACCCTTGATCCCTTGCCAGTTCACATGGATTTGTTTACTTACATTCAGGCTGCTGTGGCAGCAGGTCCTGATGCAGTAATGGGCACCAAATCCAAGTGTCACTCAATCGACAAAGAAAACACTAGTGCCTTCCTTTTTTGCACTCCTGGTTCACCTTTCTGGTTCCATAGGGCCAGGCAAAGAGTGCAGCACTTTGGGTAGTCGTACTCCCATTATTTTCAGGTTGGGGTCTGTGGCTGCCATGATTAGAGCTCAAGGTAAGAGCCCCCAGCCTGTTGGGATTCCACACCTATGTACTTTTGTAACTTTTAGATTGCTTAACATGCTGTAGAAAAATGGCTGAAGTCATCAGCTACTCAAATTTCCTAGGACTTGGCATTCCAGCATGCCAGGGTAGCAACATTAAATGCATTTCCACTGGGTGATTGTTGGTTATAACACTGGAGCACTAGAAGCTGTTCTCTATGTAGCAGCTCACCATAGTGGGGCCCTTGTGGTTCACCTCTCCACCCACCAAAGGAGGCTGGTCTGGGTTACCTGAGGATGCCCTACATTGGCCTAATGTGGCATGGTGCCTTAACCTGGGGTGACAATACAGGGTACCAGGATGCTGAAACTCAAGGCTACCACAGTCAGGAAACGAGTCTATGACTCAAAGGGTTGTAATTCCAATTTCCTAAATAAATAAAAATAAAATAAACGCATAAACTGCAAACACTGTCCCACAACCAAAACAAATGATATAGAAAGCAATGACAATTCCCAAACCATGAAATGCAATACAAACAAATAATTTATTTAAAAGGGAGAGTACAGAAAGTACAAGGGGCAGCAAGGTAAAATGGGATTAATGGGGATATAAGTAAGTCTATACTCTAAGTAAAATACTATTACAGAATGCAGGCAATAACACAGTCAGCACTTTGCTCTACACAATCTCCCCCCCCAAAGAAGTCCTCAGACCCCAATGTGGGTGCACCCAGCTTAATTCCCCTCAAAGGCCATGGGTGAGAGCTATTTTTCAAAGTTGCAGTGGGTACCACACTGGGGATTCTGATGTGGCTAGCAGGGTGGAGCTTAGTGGTATGCTTAAGGTGCCAAGTAAAATACTTTTTGAAACACAACTGACACAGAACTCATGGTCCCTATTTGTAATCCACTAGGATGTGTAGTTGGCTGGTCTACACGGGTCTTCTGCCCCAGCCTATCACACTGGCACAGTCCCGCCCAGAACTTCCCTCAATCCTGGTAGAGTAACTTTCTCCCTAGTTGCAGGCTTGAACCCTGGAGTTTACTCATGGTTTTGATGTCTCAAGCGATACCTCCGGTTCAGGTGGCTAGGACATGATGACTAGATACGGTTGCTCTCGGCTGGGAAAGAAGCTTCCCCAGGCTTGCTAGTGGCTTCTTCTCTGCTTCACTTCTTTCTCACTTTTGTTATCTCACTGAGGCTCAGGACCTGGAACAAGGCAGGTGCTTTCTTGGTTGGAGATGCTGTAGGAGCTGCTCCTCCAGAGGGGAAATGTCTGTGGTGGGTTCACTTTTTAACCCCAGTTTCAACTTGCCTCTAAATTTGTAGCTTTGTTGAACACTTACTCTGTTCATCACACAGACACTTTAAACTGGGATCCCAAACACTTTCAATCTGCCAGATCTGCAGTGCGTGGACAGACAGTGGCACATCAACCCACAGCCTGACACACAGTCACTCTCTTGATCTAACTGAGCTCACCATGATCTCTGAAAACAGACCTTTTTATGTTGATTTCGCGCATGCGCAAGAAACATATTGTGGCAGCTTTCTCCAGAAGCAGGTTGTGGAGGTGCAGCTCTGTTGTGGCCAATGCCCCAACAGCCTTTAAAAGCTTGGTCTGCTTCTCCCAATGTTGTGGCATGCTGATGCTGACACTAGTTCAGCCAGCATGCCACCAACTTGTAAAAGTTTAGCTGCAGCAATCAGGGGCCACCTCGTCATTGCAGCATCAGCCATTTGCTGCAATGAGGGAGTGACCCATCATTGCAGGATGGGATCTTGAAACACTGATATTGTTTGTGAACATAGTGGTAGCTTGCCACCATGTTCACAAACAACATTAACCCCCCCCCACCGAGGGGGTGCCCAATCCTCCTAGGCAGCATGTGCCCCCCCATCATATTTATTTGCTGACGGGGGCCCCAATCCCCATTGGCTTCAGTGGTGCAAGATTTATGTTGCTGACGGGGGAGCCCACTCCCCGTCGGCATTATGTAACCCCCCCACCCTTTTGTTGTTTGCCGACGGGATGCCTAATCCCCGTCGGCATAATGTCATCCCTCCCTCTTGTTGTGTGTTGACTGCTACAGATTCCCCCCCAAAAGAAAGTTTCCATTGGCATGCTGGGAGCACACCCCAGCGTGCCACATGCCCCTGTAAAATAAAAAACTGTCTCACAATGTCTTTTTTTAACCTGTAAAACAGGAAACGGTCCCTCGGCGGTCTCCATGCCCCCCTCCCACAACCCGCGGCCACCCACTGTACACCGTGCTCCCACACACCCCTACCCCATACTTACCTCTGGAGTCTGGCGAGACGATTTTCGTGGACGGGAACTTGTCTGCACTCTTCAAAGCTGACCGTGAACTGAGGAAATGCCGGTAAGTTGTATAATGGAATAAATAGGGTTTTTCAATTTTGATGCATATCTCGGGCATTTTTTGGAATTTTGGCAACAAATTTTCAACATTGGGTTTTTGGCACCCCTCCTCATGAGTTCTTGCACTGTCATGTCATTATTCAGCCCCAAAAGGTGATTTCGCAATCACTGCACGGAATCCGCTTTCGGAACTGATTAACAAAACGACAGTGCCAGTGTTCATGAGGTGGGCTCTCAAAAAGCCTATACTGCAAATTTTGTGGGAGAAATCCCCAAAATGACTGTTTTATGAGCATGCATTGTGCAGTTGTTATGCACGCTCGTAACTATGCGAATTTGCAATATTTTCATGCCAGATTTTCAATCATTTTCCACATCCTGGCCGAACTGTGTTTTCTCACTTCCCGCGCAGAATAGCATGGTCACTGTGGGAAATAAGTGTTCAGGACAGACTAAGAAAATGACAGTGGCACTGTTCATGAGCAGAGGTCCTAGAATGCCTATGTTGAAAATTTGGTGATGATACTCCATACAATAAATGGCTGTGTTACATGCGTGCATTGCGCAGTTTGCACGCATGCTTGTAACTTCACAAATTAATAATATTTTCACTCCAGATTTTCAACATTGCCATTGCTCTGCACCTCCATATGAACAGTACAGCTGTCATTTTTCACATCCTGGCCGAAATGTGTTTTTGCAGTTCCAGCGCAGAATTGCGTGGTCGCTGTGGGAAATCAGTGTCCGAGACACATTATGAAAATGACAGTGACACTGTTCATTAGCAGAGGTCCTAAAATGCCTATATTGAAACTTTGGTGGTGAAAGTCCATAACATGAGTGTGTTACGAATGTGTATTGCGCAGTTTCTACGCATGCTTGTACATTCGCAACTTTGCAATACTTTCACTCCAGATTTTCAGCATTGCCATTTTGCCACACCTCCTTGTAGACAGTGCTGCTGTCATTTTTCACATCCTGGCCGAAATGTTTTTTCCCTCTTCCAGCACACAGTAGCACAGTCACTGTGGGAAATCAGTGTTCGGGACATTAAGAAAATCACACAGACACTGTTCATGAGCAGAGGTCCTAAAATGCCTATGTTGAAAATTTTGTGATGAAACTCCATAAAATGACTGTGTTACAAGCATGTGCTGTGCAGGTTCCATGCACCCTTGTAAGTTTGCAAATTAGTAATATTTTCATGCCAGATTTTCAACACTGGCATTTGTTCATACCTCCTTATGAACAGTACAGCTGTCATATTTTACATCCTGGCCAAAATGTGTTTCTGCGCTTCCAGCGCACAGTACCACAGTTGATGTCGGAAATCAGTGTTTGGGACAGATTAGAATAGAGTGACTGGGAGTGACAGAGCTCAATTGAGCTCTGTCGGGACTGCTGCGGATTTCTATGCGGGCAGGAAAAGGTGACAATGCAGGCAGGAGCCCAGTACAAAAGGGCACCCTGCAGTGCCAGGATATACAGAACAAGCGAATGTGGGAGAGGAAGTGAGTGAGCTCAATGGAGCTTTGTTGGGACTGCTGCAGATTTCTTTGTGGGCAGAAAAAGGCAGCAATGCATGCAGGGGCTGAGTACAAAAGGGCAGCCTGCAGCAGTGGGAGAAACAGAATGAGCGAGTGAGAGGGGGGGAGTGAGCGAGCTCAACGGAGCCCTATCATGACTGCTGTGGATTTCTTTGTGGGCAGAAAAGTGTGGCAATGCAGGCAGGAGCCCAGTACAGAAGGGCAGCCTGCAACACCAGCAGAAACGGAACGAGCAAGTGAGACAGGGGGAGTGAATGAGGCCAACAGAGCTTTGTCGGGACTGCTGCAAATTTTTTTTTGTGGGCAGAAAAAGATGTCGACAGAGGCAGGAGCCCAGTACAAAAGGGCAGCCTGCAGTGCCAGGAGAAGCAGAATGAGTGAATGAGACGAGGGAGTGAATGATCTCAACGGAGCTCTGTCGGACAGCTGCAGATTTCTCTGTGGTCAGGAAAAGGTGCCAATGCAGACAGGATCCCAGTACAAAAGGGCAGCCTGCAGTGCCGGGAGAAACAGAATGAGCGAGTGAGAGCAGGGAGTGAGCGAGCTCAACGGAGGTGTATCATGACTGCTGCTTATTTCTTTGTGGCCAGGAAAAGGTGGCAATACAGGCAAAAGCCCAGTACAAAAGGCCAGCCTGCAGCGCTGGCAGAAATGGAATGAGTGAGTGAGAGAAGGGGAGTGAGCAACCTCAACGGAGCTGTGTTGAGACTGCTGCACATGTCTTTGTGGGCAGACAAAGCTGGCAACGCAAGCAGGAACCCGGTACAAAAGGGCAGCCTGCAGCAGCAGGAGACACAGAATGAGCAAGTGAAGGAGGGGGAGTGAGTGAGCTCAACGGAGCTCTGTTGGGACTGCTGCAGATTTCTTTGTGGGGAGAAAAAGGCAGTAATGCGCGCAGGGACCCAGTACAAAAGGGCAGCCTGCAGCGGTGGGAGAAACAGAATGAACAAGTGAGAGAGGGGGAGTGAGTGAGTGAGCTCAATGGAGCTCTATATCGTGACTGCTACAGATTTCTTTGTGGCCAGAAGAAGGCGGCAACGCAGGCAGGAGCCCTGTACAAAAGGGCAGCCTGCAGTGCCGACAGAAATGGAACGAGCGAGTGAGAGAGGGGTAGTGAGCGAGCTCAGTGGAGCTCTGTCAGGACTGCTGCAGATTTGTTTGTGGGCAGAAAAAGGCACCAGCAGAGGCAGGAGACCACTACAAAATGGCAGCCTGCAGTGCCAGGAGAAACAGAATGAGCGAGTGAGACAGGTGGAGTGAGCAACCTCAACAGAGCTCTGTCAGGACAGCTGCAGATTTCTTTGTGGGCAGAAAAAGATGCCAACGCAGGCAGAAGCCCAGTACAAAAGGGCAGCCTGCAGCGCTGGGAGAAACACAACAAGTGAGTGAGAAAGGGGGAGTGAGCGAGCTTAGCTGAGCTCTATCATGACTGCTGTGGATTTCTTTGTGGGCAAAAAAAGGTGGCAACGCAAGCAGGAGCCCAGTACAAAATGCCAGCTTGTAGCACCGGCAGAAACGGAATGAGTGAGTGAGAGAGGGGGAGTGAGCTACCTCAACGGGCCTGTGTCAGGTCTGCTGCAGATTTCCTTGTGGGCAGAAAAAGCCACCAACAGAGGCAGGAGCTCAGTACAAAAGGGCAGCCTGCAGCACCAGCAGAAACAGAATGAGTGAGTGAGACAGCGGAGTGACCCACCTCAAGGGAACTCTGTCGGGACAGCTGCAGATTTCTTTGTGGGCAGCAAAATGTGCTAACGCAGGCAGAAGCCCAGTACAAAAGAGCAGCCTGCAGCACCAGCAGAAACAGAACTAGTGAGTGATGGAGGGGGAGTGAACGAGCTCAACGGAGCTGTGTCAGGACTGCTGCAGATGTCTTTGTGGGCAGAAAAAGTCACCAACACAGGCAGGAACCCAGTACAAAAGGGAAGCCTGCAGCGCTGGCAGAAACAGAATGAGTGAGTGAGACAGGGGGAATGAGTGAGGCCAATGGAGCTCTGTTGGGACTGCTGCAGATTTCTTTTTGGGCAGAAAAAGATGCAAACAGAGGCAGAAGCCCAGTACAAAAGGGCAGCCTGCAGCACCAGGAGAAACAGAATGAGCGAGTGAGACAGGGGGAGTGAGCGACCTCAACGGAGCTCTGTCGGGACAGCTGCGGATTTCTTTGTGGGCAGCAAAAGGTGCCAACACAGGCAGGAGCCCAGTACAAAAGAGCAGCCTGCAGCGCTGGCAGAAACAGAATGAGTGAGTGAGAGAAGGGGAGTGAGTGACCTCAACAGAGCTGTGTTGGGAATGCTGCACATGTCTTTGTGGGCAGACAAAGCTGGCAACGCAAGCAGGAACCCGGTACAAAAGGGCAGCCTGCAGCAGCAGGAGACACAGAATGAGCAAGTGAAGGAGGGGGAGTGAGTGAGCTCAACAGAGCTCTGTTGGGACTGCTGCAGATTTCTTTGTGGGCAGAAAAAGGCAGCAATGCACGCAGGGACCCAGTACAAAAGGGCAACCTGCAGCAGTGGGAGAAACAGAATGAACAAGTGAGAGAGGGGGAGTGAGTGAGTGAGCTCAACAGAACTCGATCACAACAGCTGCAGATTTCTTTGTGGCCAGAAGAAGGCGGCAATGCAGGCAGGAGCCCTGTACAAAAGGGCAGCCTGCAGTGCTGAAAGAAATGGAATGAGTGAGTGAGAGAGGGGAGTGAGTGAGCTCAACAGAGCTCTGTCGGGACTGCTGCAGATTTGTTTGTGGGCAGAAAAAGGCACCAACAGAGGCAGGAAACCATTACAAAATGGCAGTCTGCAGTGCCAGGAGAAACAGAATGAGCGAGTGAGACAGGCGGAGTGAGCGACCTCAACAGAGCTCTGTCAGGACACCTGCGGATTTCTTTGAGGGCGGAAAGAGGTGCCTATGCAGGCATTAGCCCAGTACAAAAGGGCAGCCTGCAGCACCGGGAGAAACACAATGAGTGAGTGAGAGAGGGGGAATGAGCGAGCTCAACAGAGCTCTATCATCACTGCTGCGGATTTCTTTGTGGGCAGAAAAACGTGGCCGCGCAGGCAGGAGCCCAGTACAAAAGGCCAGCCTGCAGCGCCAGCAGAAACAGAATGAGTGAGTGAGAGAGGAAGAGTGACCTAGCTCAACGGACCTGTGTCAGGACTGCTGCAGATTTCTTTGTGGGCAGAAAAAGTTGCCAACAGAGGTGGGAGCCTTGTACAAAAGGGCAGCCTGCAGCACCAGCAGAAACAGAATGAGTGAGTGACAGAGGGGGAGTGACCCACCTCAACATCAACAGAGCTCTGTCAGGACACCTGCAGATTACTTTATGGGCAGAAAAACGTGCCAACATAGGCAGGAGCCCAGAACAAAATGGCAGCCTGCAGCACTGGGAGAAACAGAACGTGTGAGTGACACAGGGGCAGTGAGCGAGATCAACGGACCAATGCAATCAACATTCGGCATTGACAAATGCTTGTTTTATCAGGTACGAAACTCGTTGCTTGACTGGTTATGCTTATTCCCAGGCAAACTGTCTGTGGCATGTGCTCGCTCTTGATTGACTGCAATTCATGGGCAAACTTGGTCCAGACATATGACCCCTTCCCATGATGCTCTGCAGGCTCTGTAGACATGGGAGTCACCATCTTTGTTTATTATTAATGTCCCAACTTTGGCAGTCCCTGCAGCTTCACAAGAAGTCCCAAACTGCTGCCTTTAGCATGTTCTGGCCCTGCTGACTGTTAAGGGGCCAGGGATGTGCTTATTGCTTTGGGCACTAGTCCTGTTGCAGAGTCAAAGCCCTCCGAGTGGAAGGCAGATGTCTATACCACTCTCCCTACAGGTGCACATACACACATGGTTCCCATTTTCTTCTTGGACCTACTGCCTACCCTGGGGCTGAGAAACACATTTCCTCTGCACTCGTTGCATTTTAGCTTTGATCCCAGCTCTGCTTCCTGCACTGGAGCTGGGATCCTCACTGGGAGCATATGCATGGCTCAATAGCTGAAACAGAGCTAATACTGACTAAAGGGGAAAGGATCACAGATCTCCAGGTAGAAGGTCACCTGGGGGACAGTGACCATCACATGGTATGGTTCAATTTGGCCACTAGAACTAAATCATCCCAATCCAAGGCAAAAATATGGGACTTCAGAGGAGCTGACTTTGCTAAGATGGCCAACAGAGTTAAGCTAGCCCTGGCAAGAAGAAATACAGATGATGGGGTACAGGTAAAGTGGGCAAGCATTAAGGGTGCAATACTTGAAGCAACATCCCATTGTGTTAGAGAGAAAAGCAAGAGCAAAAGAAGGAGGAAACCACTTTGGTTCTCAAAAACAGTAGCAGGAAAGGTCAGAGCCAAAAGGCTGGCCTTCAGGAAATATAAGGGAACACAGTGGGAAAAAGATAGGGAGGCATACCAAACTTCCTTTAGGGAAGCAGGGAAGGCAGTAAGGCAGGCAAAAGCCCAAACCGAGGAAATATTAGCACAAACAGCAAAAGAAGGGGACAAAACTTTCTATAGATACATTAGTGAAAGGAGAAAGTCCAGAGGGGGTATTGCTAAGATCAAAGGAGATATGGGGGAGTGTATGGAGGAGGACCAAGGAAAAGCATCTATCCTAAATAGATACTTCTGCTCAGTATTTACTGAGGAGAAGGCAGGGCAGAGCCCATAGCTCAGCACCATGGACACAGGGGGGATGGAGGTGTGCACTAGTCCCTTCACAAAATAAAGGGTCCTACAAGAGTTCACTAAGCTCAGGATGGACAAGGTAATGGGACCTGATGGCATATATCCCAGGGTACTAAAGGAGCTAAGGGTGGAACTAGCAGAGCCATTATCAGAACCGTTTAGTGAGTCACTGAGCACAGGAGAGGTCCTAAAAGACTGGAGAAGGGCTCATGTGATCCCGCTCCACAAGAGTGGTAGCAGAGAGGAGGCAGGGAACTACAGACCAGTCAATCTTACCTCAGTAGTGGGCAAGATTATGGAGGCACTCCTTAAGGAAAGGATAGTGCAACACCTGGAATCTATAGGAGCACAGAATCCAAGACAGCATGGGTTTACAACAGGAAGGTCCTGTCAAACTAATCTCATGGATTTCTTTGACTGGATAACCAGAGTGGTGGACCAAGGGGCTGCAGTTGATGTCGTCTACCTTGTCTTCAGCAAAGCTTTTGATACTATTCCACATAGAAGATTGATTAATAAGCTGGGCTTGGGGTGGGTCAGAGGTTGGTCAACTGGGTGGCAAACTGGTTGGTGGACAGAAAACAGAGAGTGGTGGTAAACGGTATATAGTCAGAAGAGAAGCAAGTCAGAAGTGGGGTACCTCAGGGATCAGTCCTGGGGCCAGTCCTCTTCCATATCTTCATCAGTGACATTGCAGATGGACTGGAGGGTAAGGTTTGTCTGTTTGCAGATGACACCAAGATCTGCAACAGAGTAGATGATCCAGATGGGGAGGGCAGAATGAGAAGAGATCTGAATAAACTGGCAAAATGGTCAGAAGAGTGGCAACTGGGGTTTAACGCAAAGAAGTGCAAGATCATGCACATAGGGAAGAGAAACCCTGAAGCCACCTATAGGTTGGGAGGGGAGTTGCTGGCAATCACAAGGGAAGAAAGAGACTTGGGCACCATCATCACAGATGACCTGAAATCACCTAAGCAGACCATTAAAGCAGTAGGTAAGGCTAGAGGGATGTTGGGGTGCATTAGTAGGGGTATCAGAAGTCATAAGAACGAGGTAATAATCCCTCTTTACAAGACACTGGTTAGGCCCCATCTGGAGTACTGCATGCAGTACTGGAGGCCGCATCTGCACAAGGACATTAACAAAATGGAGGAAGTCTAGAGAAGGGCAACCAAAATGGTGCAGGGACTGCATCAGAAAACATATGAAGACAGATTAATTGAGCTCAATATGTATACCCTAGAGCAAAGGAGGGAGAGAGGTGATTTGATTGAAACATTCAATCATATTAAGGGCATTAACAAGGTGAAAGAGTCAAACATGTTTCAATATAAGAAAAATAGCAGGACAAGAGGACACAGCATGAGATTAGAGGGAGGCCGATTAAGGGGTAATGCGAGGAAGTTCTTTTTCACAGAAAAGGTGGTAGGTGCATGGAACGGCCTCCCTCAGGAAGTGGTGAATATGAATACAGTGCAGGGCTTCAAACGGGCATGGGATAGGCATAAGGGAGCAATACAGATGAGTATGAATAGATAAGCCATTGACAGAGTAAAGGCCTATGGCACATTCATAAGGTAGAAAAAATGGGCAAACTGGATGGGCTTTGCGGTCCTTATCTGCCGTCAACTTCTATGTTTCTATGTTTCTCTCTTTCTAATGCTCTGAGGTGCACAGTTGCATATGTGTGGCAGCCCAGTATGACTGCTGCGCTCCTACTGTCCATGTTCCCTGGCCCACAAACTCTTCTGGGCTCGGGGAACTCATTTCTGTCATCTGCCTCCGTCCCAGTTGCAAACCAGAGGGTCTGAGTGCAGGGGGCTATGCGGTGACAGACGCGGAAATCATGATGTGGAGTCCTGGTTTACATCCCACTAGGGCTCCTGGATATTGACACAAGTACTCTGCTGGTCCCCCACCTCAGCAGTCCTGGGGGGGCTAGAGGGTGAAAACACAATGACTGGTGTTGGTGGAGGCAGTCAAGGTAAGCCCTGGATTAGGGGGGCTTACACCTAGAACATTCCATGGGGGTGCAGTGAGACATTGCAGCAGTAGAAGAGGAAGACTTCCCTCCTGACATGGACTACTAAACTACCAGAGCAGCACATCCATGTGCTTCACCTTTGCAGCATGCATTTTGCCATAATTTCTGCTCAGCCTTCAATATTTAGTATGTAGCATTTTGCTGTTTAGTGTTTCTCACAGTCTCTATTACTTTATTATGATTTTGAGAAACAACACAACTATGTGATTAAGTGCTAAAAAGGGCTGACACTGATAGTAGAAATGTTCAGGGCAGTCAGGGAAGCCATAATCGCTAGAGATTTGTTGGCAATGCAAAGAGCTCCTCAGATCATAAAAATATATGGGTTGGAACTTCCATTACTTTTACAACAAAAAATATAAAAAAAAAAGTAATTTTGATTAAATGGGCATGGTCCAGTCCAGCTTGTAACTGAATATACAGCACTTTAATTAATTGTCATTTCCACTGTTTGATGAGGGTGCTAAGTTGAAGCAATGCCTTGGTGCTTTGCTGATAAGACATAATTATGCACTAACATGTCCAGACGGTAATAGGGCATCTGAAATTTGATGTAAGCCCTAACACCACTAGCACTATATTAGTGAATGGCAGAATTTGAAGCAATGTAGAATACGCTGCCACACTTTTTTTAAGATTTTGTTTTTCTGTGTGCAAATATTTTGTGCTCATGAAAGGTGATGGATAAGTAGCACTGGAAACTAAAGTTCTCTGCTTAGTCACATGACAGGTGTGGCACAGGTGATCACAGTGCAAGCATCCCCACACTGCCCCGCCAATGTGCCTCAACCCTGCCATGAAGGGACCACCAGATAAGTGAGAGGGTAGTCCAGACTCCATGCCCATTCAATCCTTGTCCACTTATGTGGAACTGCCAAAAAGGTTACCAATTAGTGCCAGTTGTGTTGGTGGTTTTGTGATGTGGACACCTGCCCACTGGGAACTGGACTGAGACCATCACAACTTATTTCACATAGACCACTGAACAGTCCTCAGGTGATAAGGGCTGTCAGCCACTACCAACCTGTACTAGATTTGAACCAATTGAGCTAGAGGTGAAAGGCCCCGTAACTGCTGTCAGTCCACTGAGCCATCCAGTTCCCCAATGCTGCCACAATTCTTGACAGTTTTATCTACTGTAACTACCAATGTTCTGGCACTGGGCATGAGATTCCTATTTCTGTGACCCTGTCTCCATCCTCCCACATCTTTCACTATGTGTCCAATTGTTTGCTACTGCATATGAAAAGGGAATAGTCAGCATTAAGAGTCCCATACCAAAGTGTGAGACTGACCCCAACTGTGCCTAGGGACCGATTTTCAATGCCTGACACAGGACTTGCCTCAAGCCCTGCATCAGCCACGATGTTTGACACAACTGCACCAAACTTCTTTGATGCAACTTTGCTCAATTTAAGTGCATTTGGTGCAGCGGTGACATTTTCTTCAATTTACAGCAGCTTGCACCAAAGCAGGGCTGCAACAAAATCAATAGCCTGCAGTGCATGTTACAGTTTTTATAGGCTGTGATCATTTGTTTGCTTGTCCTGCTGTCCTCCCTGGGCTAAGTAGTCACAGAGGACTGTACTTACCTGTAGCCCTGCGAGAACATCAGGACTGGCAAACATGTGATCAGAGCTTATAAAAGCTGTAAGATGATCTGCAGGCAGTTAAGTCTTCCACTGCTTCAGCCCTGCTGTGATGTCAGCTGCAGGGGATGATGGGATTTCTGGTTACAGCAAATGCCAGCTTAGAAGTCAGCAGAATCAACCTGATATACTCTACTATACTGCAGTAAACAGTAAGTTAAAAAAAATAAGTTTTTGCACGCAGAGTGAAAATTGGGACCTGTCCCACATATGGGTGTGGGGCACTCAGTGGTGACTGTTCCCCTTTAATGGAACTTATTTCTGTCTAGTGCTCTCGGCATCACTCTGGTCACCTCAGCATTTTCCCATTCTTCACCTAGTCCCACCACTTCCCTCCTGCTTTCTCATCCTAGGTTCTGTTTCTGGTGTTTTCTCAGCCTACTTTTGCTTCCCATCTTCCCGCCACCCATTTTACATCCTATTTATGCATCTCAAAACCATATTTCTGCCTGCCCTAGCGCTACCTCTCCCCATCATTTTCTCAGCCTAGTTCCACTACTCTCCCTACCCCTTTGTCAGCCTAATTTTATGTACAGTAGGATGTAAAGTAAGTAAGTAAAATTCATTTTTCTACAAGACCAATTAGGACAAGCCCCTTTTAATGTTGCCCTGCTACCCATAATGTACAAATATCAAAAGATATCAGTTTGCAAGCATCAGAGAGACAAACCTACACACCTTCTCTTAGCCAAGTTCTGTTTCTTTCTACTCATTCTTGCTTTGCTTCTCCTGCCCATTTTATTTATTTATTTAAATTTTGATGACCGAGTGGGCCCTCTGAGACAGTCAAAGCCCTTTTTCAGGGGTGACCCGGGGAACCAAATGTTCCAAGCATACGAAAACAGTACAGATACAGATAATAGTGTACAAATATCATTGGACAGTTACATACATTCATGGACTAAAATAATTTATCACTTATCAGTCTATTTGCACCTCTTCTCATCCCCCTTTCAGTCTAGTTCCATATTCCAAGAGCCATTTGTTCCAAAAAGGATTTCAAGCACCAAGGGATCCAGATCAAAATATTCTCAGGTGTTGCTTGGGAAACACAATGACAAAAATCCATTTTTCATGCGTAAAAGCTTCAAAGTGTTATTTACAGACTTACTGTAGGTGCAGAACCTTAGTTGTGTGCCCACCATGGCTCTAGGTTGTACTGCATGAACAAACCTGTAGCTTTTAGGGTTCCAGATCAGTCTAAATGTATTTACTGCACTTATTCCACATCTGAATATCCATAATATGTATTCTGGGTACTGTGTCTACCCGAGCAGTCGGGATAGTGAGAGTCGGGCAGAGCGAGTACAGGAAGTTGGATGGATACCTACCGATATGCGAGTTATGCTATGGTGGCCATAGCAATAGTGGAAGCAGTGGGAGTGGTGTAGGAGCAAAGCAACTGTTCACATTTGCAAGTTTAGTATTTTTAAACAGTTTATATTTAGGGGCTGCACCCCTTGTACCCCTGTTTCTTTTTAAACAATAAAAAAAGTAGGTTTGCAAGTCCTGCTCCACTTGTGCACTATTTGTAGTCAACCCATGCTATACTAACTTGAGCTCTGCCCACTCCTATGTGAACCTATGAGGAGGGTCCTTAGTCCATGGGGGTGTGGGCTCAGAGTCCCCAACAGGAAATTATGGTGACACTGGGAGGGTGTCATCACTACATGCAGTAGGCATTATGGGGGGGAGGCGCTACTCAATTCCCTGTCGTGAATATTGGTCACTCTCTTTTGCCTGCACTCCTGTTTTCTGTGCAACGTTTGTTTTTGTCCTAAATTGGGTGAACTGATGGAGACACGGAACTAGCCCTTTTATCCTGAAGGATGCTCAATAAGAAGAGGTTAGAAACCCATGTGAACCATGAGGGGCCTAGGAAACCAGCTCTATAAAACAATTTAAGTTTGACACTGATCTCTAGGAGTATGCAGGAATACCTCTTACTTGGTGGGATACAGTATAAGCCTGAATTTCTTATAATCAGAAAATGGCAATCATAGAACGGGTCTTTCCACTTCCTGCAAATACTAAGCCTAGTACTAGAGTCGGACTGGCCCACCAGGATACGTAAAATTTCCAGGGATCTCTCCCCGTCGTTGGGTACTGCCCACCCACTAAACTCCGAAAACCTTTGTATTTATCATCTATTTTCTAATTAAATGGGATATTTTGGACACTGCAAGCAAATGTAAGATGTAAACATAGAGCTAGTGCATTAAAACTGAAATGTAACATTGATATGATTTTGTCACCTGGGTCCATCAGTACTGATTTTCTAGGTGGGCCCCCTGTTCCCCAGTCCGACCCTGCCTAGTATAGCCTTTGGAGTCAGGCATATACTCACTCTGAAGGCCATAATTAGTTCTCATACTTGTACCGCAACTCCTGGTTATCCACAATGCTCATAGTCCTTGTGCACTGACTTTTCAACAAAACACATAATGCTTCTAGTACTTGTACCTCCCCTGGAGCTAGTCATTGTGCTCATAGCACCAGTGATTTGACATCCATGCTACTATAAATACTGCTCATGAAATTCATTCCTCAGCTCCTGGATACTCGTAGTGCTTCTAGCACCTATGCATTGACTTTCCTGCTGCTGTAAAATGTTTTCATAGCACTTATACACCTTTTCCAGCTATTTACTGTGTTCATAGCACTCATACATCGACCTTTCTGCTACTACAAAAAGTAGCACTCACGTATCATCTGCTGATTAGTCATAGTGCTCATAGCACATATCTCTCACCTCCTGGTTGGTTGTAATAGTCACAGCTTCAGGGCATGAACTATCTCACCATATTTATATAGTGTTAGGACTCTCATCTCACCTCTTGGCATCTCATAGAACTTCGCAGTCATACTCAGACCTTTGTACATTATGTGCTCCTAGTACCAGTTATTGACTTCATGCTGGTCAGGGTACTCATAGCATCTTATATCATCTTCCCTACTGGCTTGGATTTTAGAGTTGTTCTGTTTATATCTCTAACTGTACTTCTTGATTATTGTTGTTGTAAGAGTTATGTATTTTTCAGTTGGTATATGTATGGGACGTGCCCTGAGTCTTTGGAATAAACTGCTCAACAAATAAAATTGCCTTTGCCTTGCCATGCCTACTGGGCATGAAGGATTTTAGCATCAATACATCTACAGCTCGAAACTTATAGATACAGAGAAAGTTGTGAACTGATAAATATTTTTGACCATCTAGTCTGTACTGTACTGCATATCTACATGGTCAGTCACACTCTCTGACTAAATTTCAGCACACCAGGTATTGCCTTTGTTTCTGCTGATCTCTCAGTACCTACCCTATTTGTTCTTGAAACTTGAGATGGTGTCCACATTCAGTACTTTCTTCAGCAGACACCTAGTCACTACGATATAACACCCACTCAGTATATTTCAGTATCTTATTTGCCTCCCCAAAAACTTTTCCACACTGACTAGATGGTTTTAGGCTGCTGTGTATTATGACACTCAAGTCTCTTTTCCTTGTAGTGGCTTCCAGCTTAAACCCATCAATACGGTGTCTGTTGTTTTTTTGGACTAGTTACATGGTTGTGAACAAGTACTTCTGTTTGGTGTTTACAAAGGAGAAGGAGGATTCACTACTTGAGGGGAAAGTTTGAACCAGATTGGGGGAGCAAAACAGAGGACAGAACCAAGAGCTGCTGAAAGTGTACTCAAGGGGTTTGAAACCCTGAAAGTCAATATATTTCTCTGGCCAGATGGGCTGCACCCCAGGATGCTGAGGGAGATGGTACTGCTCCTTTGAATCTAGAGATGTGACTACAGACTGCAGAATAGCAGACACTGTACATTTGCACAAAAGTGGAGAAAAGTGTGAGCCAAGGAACTACAGACTGGTTTCTTTGACCTCAGTAGTTGGCAAACTGCTGGAAAATATTGTCAAACAGTGGCTGATGGAGTTTCTGGTGACAGGTGGGCTTCAGATTGGAAGGCAGGATGGGTCTGTGGCAATGAGATCTGGTCAAACAAACATGATTGACTCATTTGATTGAGCAACAAAGGCTGTTAAAAAAAGGACTGACAGTTGACATACTGCAGACTTTAGCAAGGCAATGGACTTGGTTCGATATAGGCAGCTGGTCAAGAAACTAGGGGACCCAGGGGTGGAGATAATAATATAAGATGAGTGGGAAACTGGCTAGGGAGAGGACTCATTTTACTATATCCCTTGCTCCACCCAGAACCTGCATATTCTTCAGCAATATTCTAAGAAGCACCAAGTTGAAAGCCTTGCTGAAGTCAAAATAGAGTAAATCCACAGGGTGACCTGTATCCAATACCCTTGTCACCCAGTCAAAGAAAATTATTAGGTTGGTCTGACAAGGCCTCCCTCCCATAAACACATGCTGTTTACTATCCCTGAAACCGTTGCTCTCCAGGCAGTCCAAGAGGTCTTCTTTGACCATTGACTATGTCAATTTACCCACAACTGAGGAAAGAATGACATGTCTGTAGTTCCCTGCTTGCTTCTTGTCTACCCGTTATGGACTGGAACTACATCTGCTACCCTTCATTCTTTCAGAACTATTCCCAACTGTAATAAACTATTGAATAGTCATATTAGGGATTCAGACAGTTCTGTTGCCAGTTCCTTGAATACCCTTGGATGCATCCCATCAGGCTCTGAGACCTTATCTATCTTTAGGGTTGCTATCCTTTTCCAGACCCTTTTGCTGGAAAATGCTAGCTGCCTCATCTCCGGAACCTCCTTTATGGCCACCTTGATGCCATTATTTGGCAGAGGCCCACTGCCCTCCCTTGTGAGGACAGAGCAAATGTAATCATTAAGGGCAGCAGACTTTTGCATATCCTCCTCTGTTACTTTACCGTCCTCAGATAGCCTACCAATTCCCCAGCCTTTCATTCTTTTTTCTGCAATATATCTGAAGAACTGCTTTTCCCTACCCTTGCCCCTCTCCACAATACACAGCTCAGTGTTTGCTTTTGTCTCCCTATGTGCCCGCTTTGCTTTCTTGGTTCTCAGTTCGTATTCTCCCTGTTCTTCCTTCACATGCATTTACTTGTACCTGGTGAAGGCCTTTTGGCCTTCATTGCATCCCTGACCCTTTTCAAGAACCATTATGGTCTATTGTACCTGTTTCTTTTGGTTACCGTTCTCATGCATAACTTAGATGCCTCAGGAATGGCCCCTTTAACTGCCTCCCATCTCTCCCCCCACAACTCCGATGTTGTCTACCACAACTACCAGGTCCTGGACCAACTCCCTTATCCTGTTGAAATCCAACCTTCTGAAATCAAGGACCTCAGACATTGAGTAGGGCTCTCTGGTCCCAACACCCAGCTTGAACCAAATAGCGTTATGGTTTCTGGACCCTAGTAGCTCCTGTACTACCACACATCCTACCACCTCCCAGTGAGCATCACATTGAGAATGGCAGCCTGCCTGGTGGGTTCCTTAACCAGCTACACCAGTAGACTGACCTGGAATGTATCCAGCAGGGTCTGACTTCTGGTGCTCTTGGCTGCTGGAATGTCACAATCAATATCAGGCAGGTTCAGATCACCCACCGCCACCTCCCCCTTTGCCACTTCCCTTCATATTTTTTTTCTAAGCTCCCTATCCCTCTCAACCCTTGTCCTAGCAGTCTATATATCATCCTCAATCATAGTTTCTTGCCTGAGGCTGGCATGAGCTGTACCCATGGAAACACTGTCACCTTATTACATCCTCTGATGTATCCATCTTCCACAGCCTTGATGCCTTCCTTGACATACTGTATGTGCTAGGTCTGCTTCTTCCCTTTACCTTTTTCTCTGTTCCTTCTAAACATGGTGTAACCAGGTACTGTCAGGTCCCACTCATTATTTTCTGAGGCCCAAGTTTCTGTAATGGCTACAAGGTCCACCTCGGTGTCTGCCATCATTGCCTGGGGCTCACTTGTTTTATTACTCAGTATCCTGGTGTTAAGGCAGTCCCCCTTCCATCTAACTCCAGATCCCCTTTTGCTTTTTATTTGATTTTCTCCCTTATTCTTTCTAGTTTATTTAACTTCTTGCTGTTCCTGTTGATTGAAGGCTTTGTAAGCCTTCCCTCTTTGGTGCCTTCCCCTAGCCCAGTCTGAACCTCAACCTTATTTTGCCTGCTGTGCTGCTACAAACCCTCAGATTGGGGGATAACTAGCTAGTTTCCCTTTCCTCTCTCCTATTGCCATGGTTCCATAGTCTCAGGGGAAATAAATATTTAGATCAACCATCACTCACTTTGTGTCTTTTAACAGTGATGATATACAAACCATAACAGCCTGTAACAATCACACAGGAATGTGGTGTGCAATATTTATGGAACACATACAAACAAAGGTGAGAAAGAAGTAAGTACCTCAGCTGGCATACCACACTCCTGTGTGATTGTTACAAGTAAATATTTGTTTTGCCATTGGGTTGTGCATTTGAGAAAGAGTAATATGCTTGGGGACAGCCCAGGTTCCATTTGTCTCAGTGGCGCAGCTGGGTAGACCATAAAAGTGATAACTTCCTATAACAGGGTGACTCCTGTCATAGTGGACACCCATGGGATAAATAAAAACCCCTTCCCCAAGCAGTTTATATGTTTTGTGTAATGTTCAACATGCTGGTTGACTGGTTATAAATTAAGAACTGAAGTGCTTATAAAGATTTCTGTGCATATTAACCTAAAAACAAAACTAAGAGGGCAATTTTAATAGAAGAATAACAAAAGTTTGTGTGCACTTTTTCTAGATGTTAGCAGCCCTCTGCTAAGATATATTTTATAGCAGACTGCATGAGGTAATATGGCCCTGCAGGAGAGTTTAGGAGAGCATAGAATGTTCTGACCTTGGGTCTGACCTTTTCCAATCTTGTAAACAAGTTATGTTTGTTCTCCAGGTGGCTGCCAAATAACTGTTCTCTATGAAGCAACAGTGGTCCCTAGTGGCCAGTTTTATGTTATGTCTGCTATTAATCAAAATGCAGTGGAAATTGTTTTTCCAGCTTCTAGTGGGCTTATAAAAAGCCCTACCTTGGTGCTAAGAGAGGATAGATAGGGAGGTCAGTTGAATACTGACTGAAGAAGGTGAGAGACCTCCTGGTAGTGTGTGTTTTCACACTATTAGGCTGAAGAAAAGCCTTAGAAACTGTTGAAGCTAAGTAGTTGTCTGACTTACCATTTTGCTTTCTGTATATATTACTTGATGAAAATAAAATGATAAACGCAACCATGCATTTTTTATGCACCTGATTTATGATCTGCCTGAAATTGTGTTATCCAATACCCACCAGGGCTGTGTGAATACCTTTTCCCAAATATTCAGCCGAATATTCAGTATTCAGGTCCCAGGTATTCGATATTTGGTATTTATCCAGACAAGGTGTTTTTTTAAAGATAGATTAACAAAAGCACTTCAATTTGTGATTGTTACAGATTGCGCAGGACCTAGAAGGCAGAATTTCACTGTTCGCTGATGACATAAAGCTCTGTAACAGAGTAGACACACCAGAGGATGTAGACAGAATGAGAAGGGACCTGCAGAAACTTGAAGAATGGTCAGGGGTTTGGCAGTTGAAATTCAATGCAAGGAAGTGCAAGATAATGCATATGGGGCACAAAAACCCTGGCACAATATATCAGTTGGGGGTGAGGATATAGCATGCACCAAGCAGGAAAGGGATCTTGGAGTTATCATCTCTGATGACCTCAAGGCAGGGAAACAGTGTGACAAGGCAGCAGGTAAAGCAAATAGGATGCTGGGATGCATAGGCAGGGGCATCACCAGCAGGAAAAGGAGGTCATAATTCCACTATACAAGACACTAGTGAGGCCGCACCTGGAGTACACTGTGCAGTTCTGGAGACCTTACCTATGTAAGGACATAGACAGGGTAGAGAAGGTTCAGAGGAGGGCAACAAAGATGGTGCATGGATTGCATCACAAGTCCTATGAGGACAGGTTGAAGGCACTGAACATGTACTCCCTGGAGGAGAGAGGAGAGAGGGATATGATAGAGACATACAAGTATCTTACAGGGAGGAACAGGGTGCAGGAATGCACTATTTTTAAGCGAAAAAGATGTTCCAGGACTAGAGGGCATGGGATGAAGTTGAGGAGGGACGATTCAGAGGAAACGTGAGGAAGAATTTCTTCACAGAACGGGTGGTGGACAAGTGGAACACCCTGCCAGAGGAAGTGGTGGGGGCTGAAACAATCACGGGATTTAAGAATGCATGGGATAGACATAAAGGAATTCTGGAGGTCAGGGGTAAGGGGCAACAGACTTCCTGGAAAACATAAACTGAACTTACAAACTTAAATGGGCAGACTGGGTGGGCCATAGGCCCTTATCTGCCGACACTGTCTATGTATTTATGTATCTATGTAACACCATTAACCAACCATTAAACCTGGTTTATCATATTCACCTCAATGACACTTCAACCACCAACACAGAGCTCTCACTAATGCAACACAAGCTACATGTGGCACACTCAATTCGACACAACACACACATAGCACTCTGAAAATGATATCAAGCATTGCATTAGGTCAGCACTGGAGGATGTTCATGGTCACAGTCATGAGGTAGAAGGTGCTTTGGCCATGAGCTTAGAAATAGTGGTAACAGTGGCTGTCATAGTGGTGAAAGCTGAAAGGGTGGCTGCTGCATGAATGGCACCAGTGGTGGTGGGAAGCACACTGACTGTAGATGAAGCAGCCATAGTGGTAGCAGTGGGAACACTGGTGCTGGTGTCTGCTGTTTCCTGCACAAAATATGTATGCTCTAATGCCCTCCTACTACTGCACAAAAGGATGTGACAGTGAACATACAGATGGACAGGTGGTGACACTAGTAATAGTATTACTGGTGGTATTAGTAGTAGTAGTACTCTTCCCGATGCTACAAGAACTAAAAGGCTTGCTTGGGGAGAAAAATATTTGAGCCTGTCGAATACAGAGAGACACCCAACTGTCATTGTCTATGTAGTTTATCTCACTACCTTATTTGGAATTGTGTTATGTATCAATAATATACAGTGGAACAAGACAAGATGCAATTCAGTATTTTGTAGTAAATGACACTGCAAAATACTGGATGACTAGAGGGCTTATTTGCCATTGAATTACACTGCTTATTGCAGCATACTGCAGCATTTTGCAATAATTTTGCAAGATACTGCATTGCATACCATCTGGCGCCGCTCTACGAACTATGTTTTATAATCTTGATACAGTGTTTCATCCTTGGGTATGTTAGCTTTGGATTGTTTTGTTACAAGAGAATCTCAGTCTCATTTATTATAACTTCACTTATTTATGGTGTGTTTGTTTAAGAGTGGTATATTCATAGTGTGTGTGCCTGTTGCCGACACGGTCCCTGACAAAGACCAGGTTACAGTCAAAGTATCAGGGCTTTATTGGCATCCTCCAGCTTTAGCATAAATAAATGTATTGGCAACTTTATGCCGCACTGCTCTTAACTGTATTTTGTTACTGCACCGCCCCCTGAGTTCTTTGTTCTGTTCTGCATTGATTGTTTGGGGGTTTGGCAGCCCAGGGACAACACCGGCACTAATTGCTTAGATGTGCTGTACATTTGTGGGTCTATCATCCTGTTCCTCACTACTTGGGGACAGTGGTGAAGATGCTTTTCTGGGACTGGACCAAGCATGTTTGCAAGGTTGCTAAAGGCATGATGGATCAAGTCACTAGTGGTTACTGTGTAAAACACAAACAGTTACCAGGTAGTGCCTATGTGTGGGTCCTATGGTGGTAGCCCGGGTAACAAACTGGCTGTACAACAGGACACAGAGGGTAGCAATAATAAATGGAGTGCACTCTGAAAAAAGGGTGGTTACCTGTGGGGTACCACTTGGTTCAGTACTGGCACCGGTCCTCTTTAATGTCTTTAAAGGAGACATTGCAGAGGTGCTGAAAGGAAAAGTATGCATCTTTGCAGATGACACAAGATCTGCAACAGGGTTGATGCACAAGGTGGGGTGGAAAGGATGAGAAGGGACTTGGCAAGGTTGGAGGAATGGTCAAAAGTATGGCAGCTTAGATTCAATGCAAAGAAGTGCAAAGTAATGCACCTGGGAAACCAAAACACAGGTGAACAGTACACAATGGGTGAGAGGGAGGTACTAACAACAACAAAAATGGAAAGGGGCCAGGGTGTAGTCATATCAGATAACCTTAAGGTTGGCAAGCAATGTGAAAAGGCAGTAAGGAGAGCTGGGGGGATACTGGGATGCATAGGGATAGGCATCACCAGTTAAAAACAAGAAGTTGTTATCCCTCTGTACAGACAGTTGGTGAGACCCCATCTGAAGTACTGCATGTAGTTCTGGAGATCCCATCTCTGCAAGGACATAGACAGGATGGAGACAGTCCAGAGGAGGACAACTAAAATGGTGCAGGGTCTGCAAAATGAAGACAGACTAAAAGAGCTTAATATGTATACCTTTGAGGAAAGGAGGGAGAGGTGGGCATGATAGAAATGTTCAAGTACCTCCTGGGAATCAACAAAGTCCAAGACATTAGCATCTTTCAGAAAAAGAGATGTGCAAGAACAAGGGACTCAATTTGAAGATAGAGGGGGTACGGCTCAGGGGCAATATGAGGAAATATTTTTTTCACAGAGAGAGTGGTGGACACAGAGAACTGCCTTCCTGAGGAGGTTGTGGGGTCAAAAACAGTGGGGGAATTTAAGAATGCATGGGACAGTCATAAGGCAATTCTAGTGGTGGGGTAGGAGAAGGTAGGTTGTTGGTTAACTAGGATCTGCAGCTTATCCAATAGGTAGGGAAATGGGCAGACTGGGTGGGCCAAGCGGTCCTTATCTGCCGTCGAAGTCAAAGTTTATGTGTGTGATTCTTTACTTAGTACTTGTGGAACTATAGTAATACTGATGCCAACCTCAGCAGTTATACTGTATCACAAAAAAGCAGCAGCAAATAAAAAACACTGCTACTAAGAAAAGGGAAGAAGAGGGCAACCTTTTAAGTCAAACATGGAACCAAGCAAGGAACTGACAGATGACATACAGTCAACTCAATGAGACAAGCCTGCCCCACTAAGTGCAATAGTTCAATTAACAAAACAACAACAATGGAAGACTTTAGCCTGTTGTTCAATGGGGGGAAATAGCTCCTCCCCCAGTCCCTACTTAAACAGTAGGCCACCTCCTGCTCTACTTCGAGTGTTTCGGTGGTGCTCCGGTGCTGCGTGGCTGGCGGGATTGGGTTCTCCCTCTGCTTCCTTCTCTGCCTCCTCTCATCCACTTTTTCTCCTTGTGTCTCCCCTTGTTTTTCCCTTGTCTGCTCCCCCTTCTTTTCATTTCTCTAGTCTGTGTCCATTCTCCCCCCCCCCGTTTCCACCTGTACCATGATTTTGTTTTCTTTTGTGTCCTTTTTTCCTTTTGGTGGGTCTCTTTTCCTCACCGGCCTCCGCATGCATCGTTTGCTAGTACTCAGACCAAAGCTTTCTCTCGGAATGTGCATTTTTGCTTCTGGACTGTGTCCTTTCTCAGTTCCTGCTTCCACCGTCAGCATTCTTCCGTATTCCTGCAGCGCTGTCTCGCACCCTCTTGCACCACCTCATGGCGGCTTGCGAGCAGCCTACCTCTTGTTCAATCAGCTAGCTTCTGCACTGTTGCCAGGGCTAGGAATGTGCTGGGACCTTCTGCTGATCTGCTCCCCTCGACAAGCGACCTGCACGTCGCCACCATTCTGTGCTTCCCCGCTCCCTCCATCGGAGCCATCAGGTGGTGAACCCTCCGGTATCCTTAGTGTTTCTTGATGCCCGATGCATCTGTTGACACCACGGCTGCACTCTTACTTTCTGACCTGGCTCTCTAGCCCATCGGACATCGGTAGGGGCTGGGGATTCCTGCTGCATCCTGTACCTCCCTATGCCTTGCTGCGTCATACCATTCTCAGTGGAACCATATGCCACATCGAACTTTATATAATGTTATTTATAAAAGTGTATTGCTGTACAAGGATGTCTATCAGTGCATAGAACTTGCATCGAAAGGACTTTTCCATGTTGACCTGACTTAAGCTTTCATTTTCATAAATCCCCATGACTGACATTTCTAAAATTAGTCCATTCTGCAGCCATTTTTTTTTTTTATAATTTAAAGTTTTATTGAAAGTTTCACTATACAGAAAGGACAGGGTCCGTACATCCATAGAGTAATCTTTGGGACAAAACAGTTCAATTGACCCCACCCCTCCCCCAAACACCCCCTGAAACCACCCCTGACACAGTTCCTAAGGTTTAAGAGCCCATGACATCAAACAAATTAGAGAAAAAATGCTAAAAAAGAAGAAAGGAATTAGATAGTATACAATGTATGAAGCGAGGCCCAGATCCATTCATATCTGGAATTATTGTTATTAATACTCGAGATAGTCTTCTCCAATCAGAGATTAAATAATAACTCATTTAGCCATTCAGAATAAGAGATAACCTCAGAACTCCTCCAATACTTAAGTACTAATTTTTTAACAGACATAGAAATCAAAGCAATATGGTACTTACGCTTATTAACTGAAATCTGTGAGTAATCCCCGAAAATACAGACCTCTGGGATGAACAGGTCTCTCAGCCCAAGGAGTGGATCAGCTTTATCCCTTAAAGCCTCCCAAACGGGTAATATCTTAGGACATTCCCAGAAAATGTGAAGCAGAGAGCCCTCTGCCTGAGCACACCTAGTACATAGACTAGAGGAGGTTAAACCCCATTTAGCCAGCTTCTGAGGATAATGGTAGAGATTATGGAGTATACTAAATTGCATCAATCGTAGCCTATCTTGTGTTACAAAATGATGGCAATTATTCCATATAGTTGTCCAGTCCTTATCCCAGTTTGGGAAAGAGGCCGACCAGAACTCTGTAGGGCCAAATGGTGTGGGGAAACATCAGCCATACAAAATATTGTATAATTTGGAAATATTTCGGGGAGAATTAACCAAAGGGGCTAGTTCTGTAAGGAAAGCAAAATCATAAAATATAGGGAAGCCCTCCCCAAATTTTTTGGTAAGATGGTGTCTAAGTTGATGTACCTTGAAATAATCACTTCCCTTGAGCCTAAATTTCACCACAATATCCTCAGCTGATAATCAAGTGCCATCCTCCTTGAGAAATGAGTGGACCTTCCCTTCACCTAAACTAGGTAACCATCTGGGGGATAACATTCTGTTTTCTAATTTAAAAGCAGGAGAGTTCCAAATCGACTGCTCCACATCCAACCAATTTTTATATTTTAGGAATCTACACAGCTGTAAATGAATCCTCAGGGAAATTCCGATTGTGGTACCTTTTAGCTCCTTAGGTATCGAGACTGTATTGAGGAAAAATAAGGTGAAAGGAGCAATATTACTCAACCGGATCTTTTCCCTCTCTATTTTAAGCCAGGCAGTCAAGTAACCCAAGGAATAGGAGACCATCCACTTTAAGTATTTGGCTGCACAACAGGCCCAGAAGTACAACCATATGTGTGGGAGACGTAGACCACCCTTGGACTTAGGCACCACAAGTTTATAAAAAGCTAACCTAGGCTTCTTTTTGGACCAGATAAAATCTCCAATCAAGCTTTGAGCCTTTTTGAACCAGCTGCTTGACACACAGATGTCAAGCAGCTGGAGAGGGTATAAAATACGTGGGAGAATATTCATCTTAACCAGACTGACTCTCCTCCAAAAAGAGATAGGTAGAACCAACCATCTAACCAAATCCAGAGCCAGCGTGGACAGTATGGCCTCCAAGTTATATTTAAAGGAGCTCTGCGTATTCCTAGTTAACACAATACCCAAATACCGCAACAAGTCCTTGGACCAGGCCAGGCCCAGGGAAATAATGTAATTCTTAAAAACTTTGTGATTTAGGAGGAACACAGTCGACTTCCCTACATTTAGTTTATAATTAGACAATTTACTATAATGTTCAATTATATCCAACATGGCAGGAATAGAGATCTATGGGTGGGAAAGGTATAAAAGCAGGTCATTCGCATAAGCAGCAGCTTTCAACTCAGTATCGAGAATGGTAATCCCCTGGACCTTCGGACAAGAGATTAATCTACGAATTAAGGGCTCTAAGTAAAGATTGAAAAGCAAGAGAGAAAGGGGATGTCCCTGCCTAGTTCCAGAATGCAAGATGAAGGTCCTAGAGAACACTCCATTCCTGATATCTTAGCCGTCGGCTGCAGGAATAGGGCCCTTATCCACAATTGAAATTGTTGAGGAAATCCAAAGGAGTTTAATGTTTGAAGTAAGAAACTCCAATTAACTCTGTCAAAAGCCTTCTCGGTGTCCAGAGAGACCAATGCCATTGGTAAAGCATCTCTGGACTCGAGGAACTATGTGAAAGAGTCACGGAGGTGGTCTCTGAGAATCTGCCTTCCATAAATCCTACTTGGTGTGAGCCAATTAAATCGGGAAGAACCAAGCTAAGTCTGTCTGCCAAGATCTTTGTTAGAATTTTGATGTCTTGGTTCAACAAAGATATGGGTCTATAACTCTCAACATACTCTAAATATTTCCCTGGTTTTGGAAGGAGCACGATGAGGGCTTCAAATAAGGAGGAGTCGACATTAACCCCTGATAATATATGATGGAAAAGAGACAAAAGATGGGGAGTAATTTGTTCCTTAAAACACTTATAGAAATTTGCTGAAAAACCATCTAATCCAGGTGATTTATCTGAAGGTAGGCCCTTTATCGCCTCCAATATCTCAGACTCTGTAATAGGGGTTATCAGCCTCCTACCCTGAGACTCCGAGAGGCGAGGCAAATGGATCTCCGCCAGGTAGGAGGAGAGAGTGAAGGCTGAGGGGGGATCAGGCATTTCACTGGATAGATGTTCGTAGTAGGTTACAAACTCCGAGAAAATTTCCTGAGGATTAGATTTGAGAGTTCCATCAGATTTGGAGTGAATCAGGGGGATAAACCGATTGGACTCCAGCTGTTTAATTCTCTGGGCCAGTAGCTTGCCTGCTTTTTCCCCGTGTTCTATATAAGAGGCTTTGGTATATAAAATAGCAAACTCTGCTTTCTCATTAAGCATAGCTGCGTAGGAGTCCCTCAATTTCGCCAACTCCTGACCCAAATCATCCGATGGAGTTAAGTGTAGGCTAATCTCTAACGTTTTTATCCGGGCTAGTACTTCCCTCAGCCTGTCCTCTCGCCTTCTTTTCCTCATCGCAGCCAACCCGATAAGGATGCCTCGGAGATATGCCTTAAAGGCTCACCAGAGCATATCTGGCCTAGTGTCTTGAGTAGCATTCAGATCAAAAAATTGTGCAATATGTTCTTTGATTTGGTCACTACATTTAGAATCCTTAAGCAGTTGAGCATTCAATTTCCACCTGGTTTGCCGTTTAGGCAGAAAATTGAGGGCCAGCTTACAAAGCACTAACCAGTGATCGGAGGGTGGACCTGATAGGATATTAGAACCTGTCACCCCCCCCGGTAACAAAACGTGAAACACTAGTAAATAATCAATGCGGGAAAAAGACCTGTGAATAGGGGACACAAAAGTGTATTCCCTGCCCTCAGGGTGTAGAACACTCCAAATATCACACAGGCCCAATTTATCTATTAGTTCCTGCAGTACACATTGTGCAGGGGAAGGAGAGTCATTTGAGAACCAGTACAGTCCTTACCTGAGTCTACCACTAGGTTCCAGTCCCCCCCTAGAATAATGTTAGAGGCAACAGTGGAAGAATATTATTAAATAATCTCATGAAAAACAAAGGGTCATCTTTGTTAGGGCCATAAATACTGCCTAACACAAGATCTAA
Source organism: Neoceratodus forsteri (assembly GCA_016271365.2). Lineage (NCBI taxonomy): Eukaryota > Metazoa > Chordata > Ceratodontiformes > Ceratodontidae > Neoceratodus > Neoceratodus forsteri. Next base: position 302,459,309 of record CM057455.1, on the reverse strand, counting down.
AGAAAACAAAGTGCCCTTAACCAGAACAAATCTGCCCTGGGGGTCTTTAATTTCCTCGGTGACCTGAAAAGGAATGCCTTTATTAATAAGAATTAGAACCCCACAGCTGTTTGAAGTTCCTTCAGCTGAGAAGACCTGTCCAACCTGCATCAGTCTCATCTGAATGGCTTCCGAATCAAGTAAATAAGATTCCTGGATAAAAGCAACATTAACACCTAAAATATCTAAGTGCTTCAATATCTTATATTGCTTAGTTTTTTTCCAGACCCCATTAACATTCCAAGTTGAGAAACAAAGCTCTCTAGCCACTGTACCAGTGTAATATGACAGTGCCATAAATAATGCCACAGACTTCATTGAGCAGAACCCTCACCCAACTTGTAATGGACTGTGACCCCCGAACGACACCTCACCACCCCCAGACCTCCCCCCCACCCTAATGACCCCATCCCCAAACTATCCCACCATAACACAAACCCCAATAACATACCCATCGACTCCCCTGCCCACCCATCCCACCCCAAATCTCCTGTGCATCGCTAAGCAGCACTCCTACAAAAACAGCCACTCCCATCCTCCTGCCCACCCCCGTACAGAAAGTCAGCATAATAACTGATCAATACAATACTGAGAAATAATACCAGCTCACTTCGCATATGGAACCCACAGACACCTAGACTGTATATGAGACCCACAGTGAAAAAACAGAATATTAATAATATTAACCAAACTTGAGAGCCCTATCTAAACTTCAAACTCCATACCAAAATGGGTACCGCCCCTGATACAGGACAACCCAGAACAGTGTATCTCCCAACCCCTGGCTCGCCTCGGGGCAAGAAAACATGAAGGGGGTAAAATCACCACCTGTAGGCCCAAATGAGGAGAAAGCACCCCCCTATAATCAATCTGCACCGCAACTGAGAGTGAGAAACAAAAAAGAGACAAAATGTCATTTAGCAACACAGACCAGAATCCCAGACTAGGGGAGCTCCCCCTGAGATAACAAAAATGAGAAACTCAAAATGAGTTTAATCCCAGCTCCGTCCCAGAACAATACGGATGATGCAGTGCCCAGCCTGTATCCTAATTATCACCGCTTCTGCCTTTCCACATCCTCAATATTATAAGGAACACACTAAAAGGCTAGGAAATACTCCCCTCTAGTGGTTACCAAACAAAACTGCATAGAGACCGTCTGCCCCATAGACAATCCCTTCGTCCCTTCATGTAGCAGCGGTAGGCAACACAAACCTGAAAGGGCCTCCACCTCGCCGGCCTGCCGCAAAATTTGACATGCCCTGCAAAGCCAGCCCTCAACCCGCCATAAGAGTTCTCCACCCGGAGGTCACCTCCTGCACCCCAGCCCAGGAGAAAATGAGGGGAGAGACAGGCCTGGCTCTGCACCACTCATAAACAGGGTGTAAATGCCACCCCAACCTAAAAGCTCTTCCCAGGAGCCCAAATCACCACTCTGCATGGCCCCGCAAGAAACTACCCCCTTTACACCCCGAGCACCTTAGCGGCCCCCCCAAAGTGATATCCTATACATAAGTGGGCATTATCTTCCCTTGAATTTTGTCAGGGATAACGCCACTATTCGCCTTGCCCTCTTCCCAGCCAAACTAAAGTGCACCTGCTTAATCAGAGAGTATAAAGATATGGCAAATCTTCATTTTTTAAACCCCAAATAGATAAACAGTCGGGAATGAATAGCAATAAACCAGAAAATCAAACACTAGACATTTCCAGAAATTCTGTTACATCTCACACTGACAAAACAGTCCTCCCTAATAGCTCCCTAGCTATTAAGAGTCCTTAAAGAGGTCAGGCATAGCTTTTCTCAATCCATCCACAGCAGAATCAGAGTCCTCATATGAATGCCACTGTCAGATATCTGAACTTGTAATGTGAGGATATCGCATTCTGAATTTAAGCTAGCACTTGAAGCTTCTTCACTATTGGGTGGAAAGGCAGCTCTGCATTGCCCCACAGAGAGCGGTAGATCCTGGGTAACTCTAATTTTTGTTCCTTCCCATTGTAATTCTTGCATGGTCTTTAACTTCAAAAAAAATGCTGTTTCTTCAGAAAATTAAGAAAGCGGAAGATTAACAGTCTGAGAGGTGCCCCCATCAGAGGCTTAGAACGTAGAGCTCTAGGGCCCTTTCTATAATGTAATGGGGGCCATAGGGAGAGGGTCCAATAATTCTCTCAATAAACGTCTGCACAAACAGAATCGCATCTTGCCCTTCTTCCATCTCAGGTAGGCCAATGATGACTGCATTATTCCTGCGGCTATGACCCTCGAGGTCTTCAAGCTTTTGCTCCATCTTTGTGATTTTTTGCTGGAGCGTAACTACCTCAGGACATTGTTTATCCACGTTCTTTCCTAATGAAATAAGATGAGTCTCGACATCCGAAGTTCTCAATACTATCTCCTCGATGGCCTGAGACAGAGACTTGAATTCCGAAACTAGATTTCTTAGCACTTCTTTAAATGGCCTAAATTCAGCCAAAAATCCTGGAAGGGTTAAGGGCTCTTGCTCAGAGCTTGAAGGAGCCATTGCCAGCATTGATCCTGCCGTTCCAGCCCAAGGCTTCTTAAGGGCCTTCTCTGGAGTGACCGGGGGTGTGTGCTTAGGAGGAGATTTCTTCATTTCGGCTTCCATTCTTCACCGAACTCCCGAATTTCACTCTTAACGGCTTCCCCCACCAAAGTGCTACATAAATCAGGCTCTCAATTTAGTTAAACTCGTTAAAAGTGTATAAAGTTAATGGTGGTGGCCAGGAGAAAATGGGAAAGTGTCTTCTCAGGCCTGCTGCATCACATGATCCCCCTCTGCAGGCATTTTTATTGTCACAGTCCACTATGTTCCAGACTTGCTCTGTTTCTATGGAAACTTTTACTGCAGGTTCTATTCTGAGAGGTCCAGTGTTTCACAATTAGGTATCACAGATAACAGGAACATAGCTCAGCCTCAGGAAGCTTTATTGTAAGCACTTAACTGGCCATCTATGCTTTCGTCACTCTCGTGTAAATTGGGATCATAAACTTTCTGAGTCAAGGAAAATATAACAATCCGAAGTCGATATTCTGGTGAACTCTGTTGCTATTCATCAGCCTACCATTATGGCCCTAATGTGTAATCAATTAAATGAGCAGTTAGGAAGCATCTCCACTTGAGACCCACTCCAGTAATCGTACCTATGTGTTTATTCTTATGGAAGATTACAATGGTGTAACAAGCTATTCTTTCTATGGGACTGTAATACACACCTGCAGCAAACTACCTAAGACATTGTTTAGACAAGGTGTTGTACTGTTGCAACTGTTTTATCCTGTCCTGTGACTTCCACGCAATCATTTAACTACCTCTGCGTCCCAGGTCGAACTCGCAATTCTTCCCCCCATATTGCTAGCAACTAAGTAACCAATATTGCACGATGGCAGACCGCGTGGGGTCCCACCATCCTTATCATGCTCTATTCCTCATCATGGCAATGGCCGCCTTCCCATTTACGCTCTTTTCCATGGGATAATGGGTTCTGCTTTCTGTATTCGTCACAACTCCCACTTCGGCAATGATGGGCCATATAGCGTCCCACCATTCCACTCAGTGACTATTCAAAGGGATTCAAGTCATGCTCCATCAAGCCCCCTTTACTCCAGATTTGCTTACTTTGGGTCTCATCCTCCTTACTTGGAATTGTGCTACTTCTGTGACACCAGGCTGCGGAGTTATTCTGCAGTGATGGGGACCACATTGGGTTATAAATTAAGTGCTGAAGTGCTTATAAAGCTTTCTGTTCACATTAACCTAAAAAAAAACCTAAGAGGGCAGTTTTAATTGAAAAATAATAAAAGTTTGTGTCTGTTTTTTCTAGATGTCAGCAGCCCTCTTCTAAGATATATTTTACAGCAAACAGCATGAGGTAATATGACCCTGCAGGAGAGTTTAGGAGAGCATAGAATGTTCTGACTTTGGGTCTGACCTTTTCCAATGTTGTAAACAAGTTATGTTTATGCTCCAGGTGGCTGCCAAATAACTGTTCACCATGGAGCAACAGTGGCCCCTAGTGGCTAATTTTATTTTATATCAGCTGTTAATCAACAGGCAGTGGAATCTGTTTTTCCAGCTTCTAGTGAGCTTATAAAAAGCCTTACCTCAGTGCTGAGAGAGAATAGATAGGGAGGTCAGTTGGATACTGACTGAGGAAGATGAAAGACCTCCTGGTAGTGTGTGCTTTCACACTGTTAGGCTGAAGAAAAGCCTTATAAACTGTTGAAGCTAAGCAGTTGTCTGACTTATCATTTTGCTTTCTGTATATTTTACTTGATGAAAATAAAATGAACTCAACCATGCATTTTTTATGTATCTGATTTGTGATCTGCCTGAAATTGTGTTATCCTATACCCACACCTGGTGACACTTCCTTCACAGACTCCTCAGAGTTCATAAAGTCTAACAACTTAAATGCTTTTCACTGATTTCAGTAATATGGCATTTGGTTCTCAAATCCTCATCTAAATTGTTGCTTTATACTGGAATGCTCAGGTGACTATTTGGTGACAAACATAACTAAAAAAAACTAGTAAAACTATTTTGCATGGCTAAAATGTACAGTAACCATAGCTATATGTATTACTATTGTAACGATTCTATTGTATTGTGTACTGTATGTTATATGTGTCTTGTCTTGGTACAATGTAAGTTATATACCAATAAACTGAAACTGATATACGTTATGCTGCACTTCTCTTTTTCCATTATTTGTTTATCTGCCTACACCCAGACAGTCCCCTTCCAGTACCTTGCCCCCAGTCCCATCATCCACCCACCCCAGGACTCACCTTCCACCTCTCGTACCTCCATGGGTGGGTGGGTGCCTAGGTGGGTGGGTGGGTGGTACAAAGCCTGTGGAGTACACTCCATCATCCTGCTCATGCTGGTAGTTTTTCCCTGAGAGTGTTTCTTCTCCCTGGGTCAGTGTGCGTACTATGGTGCACACACATTGTGTGAAGATGCAGTACACCTCAATGAACTGCATTCAGCTAACCAAGAGCAACTACTGTGACACCACCCAGCTTTCACTAGGTAGTGATCAAGCAGCTGGTCATGCTTTCCCTATTCCCCAAAGGAAGAATGCTGTCGTGGGATGCTCAGTCCTTCTTTTCCTCCCTGGCCTTTGATAGCCCCAGTTAGTTCCTGAACCCAGGTCACTGGTGTGACTGGCTGCAAGGCCATGCCTCAGATCGCCACACCACTCAGCTGGCTTGTACGTTGTACTTCCTGACATTGAGTTTCAGTTGCCAGGTGTCCAGCCACTGTTTGAACCTTTCTAAATCCCTCCTTGTGCTTTTTATTTCCTCTATGGAGCCCATCTTACCACACAGTTTGTGTCAGTGAATGGGCTATCTTGCACGCCTAGTTTTTGAGCATTGTTTTACCAGTTTGTTACACACTGTAGCATTCGAGTATTTAACTCATTTACATTCCCTAGTCCCGAATCAATCAGTTTAATCTTCCAGCAACAACTTTCAGCCAAACTTAAGTGCTGTGCAACAATTTCCACACCCTTTGTCTTAGCAACATGGATTCCTTTTGTTGTTCATAGCCCTAACCAAATACAGTAGCTTAAAAAGGGGCTGTCCAGTCACCACTCCGATACTGAAGTGCTTATATTCCCTATTCATTCAATTGTTTTTCTCCTGAAGCATCAACATTCAACATAATCAAGGACTCTATAGCCTGTATCATTATTCTGCACAACAGCTACACATGGTTCAAGCCTTTCATTGTTCTTGGGTCTTTCATAAACAAGATTACAAGTTTTATAAGCTTAAATGACTACTGTAAACCACCACAACAGCTTAACTGTAGTCATACTAGAATACTCAAAAGGCTTCATTATAACCTTGTTGCTGAAGCTGTCAAACTCTGTTATACACACCTGTGTATAATGGGGTGTATATTATGGAGTATGTAGAAAGAAGTTTAGAAATGAACAATTTTTTTCCTTGGTGCATATTGTTTTCAACAGCATTCTCAGCTGCCTGTGGTCACAAACTACTCATGCTATGGACAGCTAAGCAGGAAACATCTTATCTGGAGAGCTGGCCAACAGCCCTTGAAAACCACATGCAATCAGTCAGAATCTGTTGTGTGGACAAAGAACACATTTTCCTCTTTGGAGCCAACTAAACTAGATCAAAGAAGAAAAAAAAAGAAAATGTGTCAGTGTTTTACAATCTCAAATGAAAGTGTCAGTTTTGGATGTGGAGTCTGAATTGTGAGTTGTGCAATTTTGGTGGTAAATGGGGGGGTACCCTTTTAAACTGCATGGGTGATTATGACTGAGGGGTTGGGGAATAAGTACAAATCAGCTTTGATTCATTGTTATCTATTTATGTTTCCTGAAAGTAATACATGTTATGCAGTTAACTGTATATCTATGTTACAGCCTAGTTTTTCCCAGTTATTATAAAATATAAAACACAAGGAGGTGTGGTAACTTGATTTTTATGTGTCACTCTCATAATTTTGGGGCATACCACACCTCAGGTGAATGCATAAAAACTGTTACACTCTCCTTCCCATACATTAGTCCATATGTAGCCGACAGCACTGTTCAGTTTAGAATCCTCCATAGATTGTAGGGTGTAGTGTTCTAGCTTCTGATGAAGTCAAGCATTAACAATGCCCTCTACTTTAATCTTCCCAGTTGAAGCCTGCAAAAGCAAAATGGATACAGATATGTCCATGAAAAAGAGTAAATTAGTAGCAACATGAGGGTCCATTTTTAAAAATACACAGTAGATCAATTTCAAATACAGTGACCCAACAGTTAACAAGCATTTGTCAATGCCGAATGCTGCTTGCTTATATGTGCTGTTTAGGTATTTGGAAGTGATAGTACCATGCCTAAGAACTGTCATGTGCCCCCACCAAGACATCCACTGTGTCTTTCTGTTCAGTATTCACAGAAGAGAGGGAGGGGCAAGGGTCACAGCAGTACAGCTGTTACATAGGCGTGAAGAGGTGGACAATAGTCCATTCATAGTCAGAAGAATCCTGCAGGAGATGACTAAATTGAAGGTGAACAAAGTGATGGGACCAGATGGCATGTACCCAGGGATATTAAGAGAACTGTGAAGGGTGATAGTAGTACCTCTGGCAGCCATGTTCACTGAGTCATTCAACACAGGGGTGGTACCAGAGAGTTGGAGGAGGGCACATGTAGTCCCGCTATACAAATCCAGCAGTAGGGAGGAGGCAGGGAACTATAGGTCAGTCAGCCTCACCTCAGTAGTGGGGAATATCATTGAGACATTGCTTAAAGAAAGGATAGTGGGGCATCTAGAAGCCATCAGAGCCCAGGACCATAGGCAACATGGATTCACAGTGGGGAGGTCATATCAGACAAATCTGGTTGATCTCTTTGACCGGGTGACAAAGGAAGTAAATCAGGGTGGGGCAGTGGACAATGCTTACCTTGATTTAAGCAATGCCTTGGACACCGTCCCACATAGGAGGCTGATAAACTAGCTGAGTAGGCTGGGCATGAGGGAAAGGGTGGTAAACTGGGTAAGAAACTGGCTAACAGACAGGAGGCAGAGAGTGGTGGTAAATGGGGTACAGTCTGGGGAGAGGGGATGACCAGTGGGGTACTGCAGAGATCGGTCCTGGGGCTAGTCCTGTTCAATGTCTTCATTAGTGGCATTGCAGAAGGGCTGAAGTGAAAGGTTTGCCTGATTGCAGATGACACCAAGATCTGTAAGGTGGTGGATACCCCAGAGGGGGTTAAGAAAATGAGGAGGAACCTGGGGAAGCTTGAAAAATGATCTGAGGACTGGCAACTGAAGTTTAATTCAAAAAAGTGCAAAATTATGCATCTGGAACACAGAAACCATGGGGAAAGCTACAGGATGGGGGGTGCTGACAGTCACAAAGAAGGAAAGGGACCTGGGGGTTCTTATTTCAGATTACCTGAAAATGTCAAAGTGGTAAGGCAGCTGGGAGGGCCAGTGACATGCTGGGGTGCATAAGCAGGAGTATCACCAGCATAAGGAGGGAGGTAGTGATGCCATTATATAAAACCATGGTCAGGCCTCACATGGAGTGCTGTGTGCAGTTCTGGAGGTCGCACCTTCGTAAGGATATTAACAGGATGGAGATGGTGCAGAGAAGGGCGAATGAGGGAGCATGCAACACAAGACTTATGAGGAGAAATTAAGGGACCTCAATATGTACTCATTGGAAGAGAGGAAGGAAAGAGGGGATATGATAGAAACATTCAAGTACCTCAGGGGTATAACTACTGAGAAGCAGGAGACAGCTGCTATAGATACATGTGCCAGCTTCTGTGTGATATTCTTTTGTTCTCATAAATCTGTAATCTCCAGTATTTCAGTAACCACATGACCATACTGCCTTCTTTAGGCAATTTTATGCTGGTTGATGCCTGGTGTCAGACAGCAGACAGAGGGCTCACCAGATTGTGTTGACATTTGAAAAACGTCATAGAGTGTTCTTTTACTGGTAAGCATTTTGGAAAGCTGGTGAAGGTCTCACAATTTTTATTATGATTTTATCTCCTTATGTCTGTCCTCTTTGGTCCCTCTATCCCCACACTCCAACAGTCATCAGTGGCTGCGCTGCAGCTTTTTCTTGCTAAGATGGTGGTGCAGTTGCCTTCACAGTTTGAAGTCTGATGTCTTTCAGTGCCGCTACTAATCATCTTCCAACACAGGTGTTGTTGCCGGTCTAAAACAACTCCGTGACAAGCAGCTCAAGTGGGAAGAAATGGAGTGTGCAAGAATCAAGTACTCATTCAGATGCAGCATCAATTTTAAGATCAGCGTACTGGTGTGGACTCTGAAAATAGAACCCCAGCTCTTAAAGAAGCACTGGGGTTCTGTTTCTTGTACTGTAAGTGAGCTGCATCTAATTTGGTAATTTACTGTACCTTACATCTGGATGTATGGTAGGCCCAACTTTAAATAAACACTGTACCTGAATGAACACATGATGCCATAGAAACACAAAATTTGTCTACAGAAGAGGACCGCTCAGCCCACCCAGTCTGCCCAAGTGTTCTCTACCTACTTGTAACTCCTGCCCATGTACATGTTACTGCATGTCTTATTCTGCCTACGTCCATCAGGACCTCCTTGTGAATGAGCTTGCTCAATGGAATTTTCCTGCAATGAACTTGAACCTACTCCACTTCCATAGCCCTATTGATCCCCCTCCTTCCCCTTTTTCCAATATAGCCCTATGTTTATTCCATGCATGCTTCATGCCCCCTACCATTTTGGCTTCCACCACTTCTCCTGGCAGTCTGTTCAAGGCGTCTACCACCCTTTCAGTAAATAAATATTTCTTCACATTTATCCTGAACTCCCCCCCCCCCCAGCTTCATTATATGTCCCTTAGTTTGGGTGCTCATCCTCATTGGAAGGAAACTCTCCAACTGCACCCTGTTTACCGCTGTGAGATACTTTGCAGGTCTTTATCATATCACCTCTCGCCTGCCTGTCTTCCAGAGTGTTCATGTTGAGATTCTTCAGCCTTTCCTTGTAGGGATTCCTATGAAAATCCTGAACCATTTAGTTGCTCCTCCTGGAAACCTCCACCTTATGTCCTTTCTGAAGTGGACTCTAAAACTGGACACATTACTCCAGCTGGGGGTATACCGAGAGTGAAACAATGTCAACACAACATCCCTCCTCCTCCTACTGAAGATGCCACTCCTTGTACCCAAGTCAAGTTGCCTTGCCCATAGCCTTGTCACACTGACTGCCACCTTGAGGTCCTCTGATATAATAACCTCAAGGACCCTTTGTTCTGGTGAGTATCATGCCTCCCCATCCTATACCCAGCATCGGGGTTCCTATGCCCTAGGTACATGATTTTACACTTGTTGGCATTGAACCCCAACTAACTAAGAAAATGGAATGAATTGCAGGCTTTTAAGCAGCTTTTCAAGGAGTGTGCATGTGTGTGTGTGTGTGTGGGGGGCTCTGCTACTATAACTATTTGCTTTTGATTTTGGCTCAAATCAGGTGCACTCTTGTAAACAGATAAAACATGTTCAAGAAAGACTCTTAAGAAATGTGATAAAGTCTTTGTACATTAGCCTGGGCTGAGCTTGCAGACAGGAGAGACAGAAATATAGAAACATAGACTTTGACAGCAGATAAGGACCGTTTGGACCACCTAGTCTGCTCATTTCCCTACCTACAGGTTAAGCTGCAGATCCTAATTAACCAACAGCCTATTTCTTCCTACCTCAACGAGAATGCCTTATGTCTGTCCATGCATTCTTGAATTCTCCCATGGTTTAGAACCCCACAACCTCCTCAGGAAGGCTGTTCCATGCATCCACCACCCTGTCTGTGAAAAAATACTTCCTCACATTGCCCTGAGTGTCCCCCTCTATCTTCAAATTGTGTCCTCTTGTTCTTGCATCTCTTTTTCTGAAGATGCTACCCTCTTGGACTTTGTTGATTCCACTGAGGTGCTTAAAGTTTCTATCATGTCTCCCCTCTCCCTCCTTTCCCTCAAGGGTATACATATATAAGCTCCTTTAGTCTCTCCTTGTATGGCTTCTCTTGCAGACCCTGCACCATTTGTGCCCTCCTCTGGACTGCATCCATCCTGTCTATGTCCTTGGAGATTGGGTCTCAGAACTGGATGCAGTACTTCAGATGGTTTCCTCACCAACTATCTGTACAGAGGGATAACAATTTCCTGTTTTCTGCTGGTGATGCCTCTCCCTACACATCCCAGTATCTCCCCAGCCCTCCCTACTGCCTTCTCACATTGCTTTCTAACCTTAAGGTCATCTGAATGATTACCCCCAGGGCCCTTTCCATTTTTATGGTTGTTACTACCTCCCCATCCCCCCATCGTGTAATATTCCACTGGGTTTTTCTTTCCCAGGTGCATTATTTTGCACTTCTTTGCATTGAATCCAAGCTGCCATACTTCTGACCATTCATCCAAGCTTGCCAAGTCCCTTCTCATCCTTTCCACGCCTCCTTGTGTATCAACCCTGCTGCAGATCTTTGTGTCATCTGCAAAGAGGCATACTTTTCCTTCAATCCCTCTGCAATGTCACTTATAAAGACATTAAAAAGGAGATGCAGTCTGTTCCTAATTAATGAGCTTCCCACTGGTCACCTGCATGAGCCTCTTGTGGGCCAGAGCTTACTACACAAGCATTTGTCAATGCCAAATGGTTGCTTGCTGGCATTAGCGGTGGAAGTGCAGGAGTTAGACAGATGGGGCCCGATTCTCAAAGCCCTGCATCAGATGCATGGTGCCTGTGGTGAACAGATATGGTGCAAGGTGCAGCTTACATTCATGACTGCCCTCCATGTGATTCACAAAGGTAGCCTGCGTTGACCACAGTCCACTTGCCCCAAACAGGGCTTGCACCTGCAGTGCACTGTGGCACGGTGGTAGGGGGACTGCAGCCATCACAAGCTGCATCCTGCGATTCACAGACATCACCTGGCAGGAGAAATTCTAAGTGCCCTTAGACCAGCCTGGGCAGGCATAAAGGGACTTAAACATTCTCCCCTGGGTGACATGCCTGTGTGCGATACACCATGGGTGACAGTACACCCACCATACACCCCAAGTGTGGCCCCATATGTGTGGCCCCCATCCTAGTGGTCCAATGGCACTCCTCACAGCTCCCCGATGCCACCTATATACCATGTTGGTACCCCCATCCTGATGCTGCTCATACTGGCAGCAGCTCCCCGATCCCCAGTGCCTGCCCCATCGGTGCTACTGCAGCACCAACTTATGGTGGTACAGTGCCCACCCATGCCCCAGCAGGTGGTGCCCAAACCCCCCCATATCCCAGTCACGACAGCTTCCTAGCACCCAGCACATCCCACCACTCATCTCTGTGGCCAGGTGCCAATTGCACCAAACATGGCGGGAGGACAGCGGCCCACCAGGTTGGGTCCACATGCCCAATACCTAGTGGGACAGGGGTCCTGTGTTAGTGTCTGGTGGCCTGCAGTGGACCTGTGCGGTGTGCTAGCAGTTTGCCACAGGGTTCCAGTCAGCACAAGCATGGGGACTTAGCCACTGGGACCCCCCCCATACCTGAATCAGGTGCAGGGTCCCTGGCACACTAGGCATTGGTGCAAGCTGCTGTTTGCTGCAGCTTGTGCCAGACACAGGCCCCTATGAGAATCGGGCCCATGCAGTATAGGAATGGCAGTGAAGTACTGAACTGACGCCACCCCCACCCCCCCCTTCAGACCTGGGCAGGCATTGGGGTGTGCCTTTGGGTCATCGCCCATAACAGTCATGACATTTCACCTCACCCTACCCTGCAGACACTGAAAAGTGTTGAGGTGTGCCTTGAGTGTTCGGTCTTTACTCATCTCATTCCATAAGGAAATATGCTGAAATGGGTGCAGTATAAAAGAAAAGGATGAACTCTGGGGTGATAGAGTCCAAGGCGTACCTCGATGCCTGTCACTGGCTGCAGGGTGTGGGTGGGGGTGGAATGGTATGAGCATTACTGCCGACAGTCCCAAGTCACATCCCTGATGCCTGTCAGTCCCTACAGGGTATGGGGTTATGGTCGAAAACCCTAACACCCTGGGCATTTCTTGGTATTTTTACTCCAAGTTTTCATCATGGGTATTTTGTGATCCCACCGCATAAACAGAGGCACTATCAGTTTGTTAGCCGGAAGGTGATTTTTCACAGTGACTGTGCCATTTTGCGCCACAGGTGTGAAGACACATTTCAAACAGGATGTGAAAAATGACAGCTATACTGTTCATGAGGAGCTGTAAAAAATGGCAATGTTAAAAATCTGCAGTGAAAATATAAAAAAACTGGTGAAGTCAAGAGTGTGTGTAGAAACTGCGCAACGCACACCCGTAATGTAATTCATTTGGGGAGTTTTTTACAGCAGATTTTCAACACAGGCATTTTGGGACCTCCGCTCATGAACAGTGTCACTGTGATTTTCTTAATCTATCCTGAACACTGATTTCCCACAGCGACTGTGCTATTCTATGCTGAAAGTGTGAAAACACATTTCAGCCAGGGTGTGAAAAATGACAGCTGTACTGTTCATAACGAGGTGTGGAAAAATGCCAATGTTGAAAATCCGGACTGAAAAGATTACGAATTTGTGAACTTACCAGGGTGCATGGATATTGCACAATGAACACTCGTAACACAGTCATTTTATGGACTTTTGTCACCAAATTTTCAACATAGCCAGTTTAAGACCTCTGCTCATGAACAGTGTCACTGTGATTTTCTTAATCTGTCCCGAACATTGATTTCGCGCACCGACCATGCCACTGTGCGCTACATGTATAAAAACACATTTCAGGTTATATGTGAAAAATGACAGTTATACTGTTCATAAGGAGGTGTGGTAAAATGGTAATGCTGAAAATATGGAGTGAAAATATAAAAAATACTTGAAGTTACGAGCATGCCTAGGAACTGCGCAATGCACGCTCGTAAAACAGTCATTTTGGGGAATTTTCTCACCAAATTTTCAACATAGGGTTTTTGGGGGGCCTATCTCATGAACAGTGTCACTGCGATAGTCTTAATCTGTACTGAACATTGATTTCGCACACCAACTGTGCCATTGTGTGCTACATGTGTGAAAACACATTTCAGGCCAGATGTGAAAAATGACAGCTGTACTGTTCATAAGAAGGTGTGGTAAAATGGCAATGTTGAAAATCTGGAGTGAAAATATTAAAAATGCTTGAACTTATGAGCGTGTGTAGGAACTACGTGATGCATGTTCGTAAAACAGTCATTTTTTGGGGAATTTTTTCACCAAATTTTCAAGATAGGGTTTTTGAGGGCCTACCTCATGAACTGTGACACTGTCGTTTCGCTAATCAGTCCCAAAAGGTGGTTCTGTGAAGTGACAGCAAGATCACCTTTCGGGACTGAATAACAAAATGACAGTGACTGAATTCATGAGGAGCTGTCCCAAGAACCCCATGTTGAAAATTTGGTGAAAAAATTCCCAAAAATGGCCGAGATATGCACCAAAGTTGAAAAAAAAAATACATGCCATTATGCAGCTTACCAGCATTTCTTCAGTTCGCTGTTGGCTTTGAAGAGTGCAGACATGTTCCCGGTCCACTGAAGATCGTCGTGCCGGGCTCCGGAGGTAAGTATGGGATGGGATGTGGGGAGGTGGAGTACGCAGAGGGTGGGAGAGGGTTGTGGAAGGGATAGCCAGAATCGACGAGGGACCATTTTCTAATTTACAGGTTTATTTAAAACAAAACAAAAAATGTCGCAAGAAGGTTTGATTTTTTACAGGGACATTTCATTTTGGCACGCTGGGGTGGGCACCAAGCATTCCACCTGAGTGTTTGGGGGGGCTGTAGCCAACAGGGGATTGAGCACTCCCATCATCACATATTGAGTGCTGGGGGGGGCAAGAGCTGAGGGGGATTGGGCACCCCCCATAGCACACAAGAAATTGGGGGAGGTATTATGCAGATAGGGAGTGGGCTCCTCCATCAGCAAAATGACGAGGAAGGGGGCATGCTGACAGGGGGATTGGGCACACCTGTTGGCATATATAGGTACAGGGGGTGACAAGAGCTGAGGGGGATTGGGCACCCCTCTCGGCACATAAGATATTGGGGGGAGAGCAGTTTGCTGATAGGGAGCGGGCTACCCCATCAGCTTTTTTTTTATTGAAATGTTTCCCCAGGATGGCACACTGAATGGCGGGTGGTGGCTTTCTGTCAGCTTTGTGAGGACTGTGAGAGGCTGATGGAGAAGCCGTCACCTGTCACCATGGGAACACAGCTCCATGGAGCTGTGTAATTGGCTGCTGCAGTCAGGGAGGCCCCGCCATATGAACAGCTGATTGTGTAGTGATGGGGCGCTCCCTGATTGCAGCGGCTCAGTTACTTTGATGTAGTGGCCTGTTCATTAACTGCCGGTGACGACAGCATGCTACTGTATTGACTGAGGCGGAGACCAGCCCCTGAATGGGCTGCTGCCATTCGGCACAACACTGCCGCACCTCCACAACCTGCTTGTGAAGATAATGTGATGCAATGCGTTTCCTGCACATGCGTGCAAGCAACACAAAAAGGGACCACATTGTTAGACAATTCCCTTACAGAGACCCGAGGAAAGTACCTTCAACATTGCAGGTATAACAGTGGATGACGCACAACTGTTTAGATTTAAACATTACTAATCATGATCTATTGTATAGCATGCTAATAAAAACATTAAAACAGTAATGTATTTACAGGTTATTACATGGCAATTGAGATATGTTTTGCAACTGTGCAATCAGCAAAGATAATCTAAAATTACTGATATTGTACTATAATTGAACATATTTTACACATGCAGGGTTAAAAGAATTTGACATTGTCACTGCAGCTGCTTGTTTTTAGCACGTGTGTAAATCAATTAGCAGTGTGGTGTGTAACACTGAACAGTTCTATTGTTGTGAATGTACCGAGGACACCATGGTGATTTTATTCGAACTGCCTCAACAGTATTACTGAATATTAGGTGAAGATTATTTGAATTTTTTTGTGATGAAGTTGCAATACTTTGCAAATGGGCTAAGTTCACCATTACGTATACAGAAGCATAAATTGTTAGTTATTTTATTTTATTGACATCTAGGATTACAAATATCTTTGAGCAGGAACTGCTCGTTTACAAAGGTTTCATGTCGAAGGAATGGGGGGTATACATACATACAAAGGTCAACATAATAATACATAGTTACACAATAAAAAGAAGTAAAAGACTGAGGCTTAGGAAATTCCAGTAATTCAAAATGTACCAAATGTTAGGTAGCATGACATACCAGTCAAGGGCAATCTTAGAAATAAACACTGCAGATGAGAGGGAAGGGGGTATGCAGGCAGGAAGACCATTGTCAGAGGGTAGAGGGTGAGGGTAAGAGCTCTAAAAGGGAGGGAGGGGAGGGATAAAAGTCAGGAAATGCCTGGGGGGGGAGGAAAGGGAGAGGGGGCAGGGGGTAGGCAATCATAACATGCATCTTCTGACCCAGTGATTGAAGAGGCTGTGCCTAGGTTTAGTGAGGAAATGGATCCCAGCTCCACCCTCCAAACTGCTTGCCAAACCTCAGGGCTTGAGTGCAGCTGCACAACTTCCCTTTCCCTTTTAGTTATTTGTTGCACTTCTCTGGGGTCGGGGGCTATAGCTACTGCTCTAATATATCAGCTTCCTTTAGCTAGAGGACAGAGTTCCTCTGTCATCTTATAGGCTGGAAGTAGAAAGGCTTTTTTTCCCAAAACTAATGAGTCATGGCAAAAGTTATAGTATGTACACTGAAGCACTTACGTAACATACAGTGGTAGCCACAAAAAAGTTCCCCATTGCTGTGGAAGTCCACAGCAAGTGTGGTACCACATAATGGAGCAACCCATTGATTCTAATGGGACATTAATCCAATTACAGTGGTAGCCATTGCCACGTGCAATTGCGGCATGACTTCTGGCATGCCACAGCCTGATACTGGCTGGAAATCCACATTTATCCATGGAGAGAGACGGTTGCTGCCTTCACTGCAATAGTGCCACTTTTTTTAATTTTTTTTATTTTATTTAAACAGCAGTTTGGAAAACCTTTGAGCCATAGGCTCATTTACAAAGGTACCTTGTCACAGTAAGACAAACGAAAATACACAGTATAGCAGTACAACACATAAGTATAACAGTAACTTAAGACATAGATACAAACAAGCTGGTACAGGTAGGATTGATGCAAACAATACCAGAGTTATGTTGTCCTTAGCAGCTTAGTAGTAAGCTTTGTCATAACAAACTTGGGTGAGCACAGCTGGCAGTGCAGTGACTGCATGGCAGAGGGGGAGGAGGATGTTGGTTGGAATTTCCACAGACATGCTAAGTGCACATGTACCTAGACTTCCTAGCATACCAACATCCTCAGGGGCTGGGGAGCAATGGCCCTTCCCAAGCATGAAGCAGGATGACGGTAAACTCAGACCCTGGTCTGGACAGCCAGCCACCCAGCCGTGGAGGTCCTCAGATGGCAGGGCTAACAACTAATTTACAGTAGGATGAGCCCTGCCTCAGGGAGGAGGTATAAGAAAGGGGTGAAAGTGGTAAATGCTGGGGATGGCCAGGTATGAGGCTGGTTGGTAGCCATCAGTGGGAGGGATAGCACCAGAGAAGGAAGAAAAACAAGATAAGAATTATCATTTATATAGCTCATTTCTTACACATTTTCATTTTGTTAGTTGTTTAACCAGGACTAGCACACGAAGCTGAAAGCTTTTTTACAGGTGCAATCTGGGAGCACAGGGCAGTTAAGTGACCTGCTCAGGTCACACATCCTGCAAGTGGAAGCTGTGGGATTCAAACCCAGGCCTGGTTTGTTAGATGTCACCAGATCTGCAGCTCAGAGCCTTAAACCACTGCACTACACTGCCTCCCTAAATTATACATTCTAAGTGAGTTACAAGTTTCTATGCTTTTACAAGCAATAAGAGACTGAAATGTGCAGTGATGGACATATTGCACCTCATCACCCACACACAGCCTTGAACAATTGCATGAACCAGTTTTATGGGAAGGGAAGTGTTGGCCAGGACAAGGGGGAATAATCCCACTACTCATATGAAAAGTGCCTTGGGTTCCTTTACTTTCACCTGGACTCCACCAAGACAGTGCCAGAGATGACCAGATGGGATCTTGGTTTAATATCTCATCCAAAGGATTTCATACCCCAGTAGTACATCACTCACTCCAGTACTGTACTTGGGTGCCACTGTTTATGGTTTGTGCCCAGTCACAGTGTGGGACTAGAACCCATGACCATCTAGCCCAGAACTGGATGTGCTACCAACTGAACAATGCTGACACCCTTAAGCTGAACCCTGCACAAAACAGGAGCAGAGTCTTAACCTGCTTCATATATGAGTCCTAACTCATAGGCATGAAAGGGGCATAAAATGTAAATTAAAAGGCCCCATGGCACTGAGTGATGGGAGATTGCTTGGTATGCTGGCAACCTAGGTTCACAACCGCACTCAGGATGACAGGAGTGGTGGTTGGCAGGGAGGGTTAGGAGCATTAGGAGCATCCGCTGCATGTTCTCCTCTCTGGGGGGAGGGTTTGAGGCTGCACTGCTCTTTGAGTGGCTCCTGGTGGCCCATGGTGGCAGCGCATTTGTGGCATGGGTGACCATGCACCACTAGTGCATCTCCCAGGATACTGCGAGTGTGTGGCCGCATTGTGGGAGGGATGGGGAGTATTCAGGGAAAATCTGCTCACCAGTTGTCAGATGATGGGGACCCTGTCTCCCGGTTCTGCAGTTGCCCTGCCATAGACTGCACTGAGCCTCACCATCCCACTCCCTGGTTAGTTGCTCTCATGTCTCACCTCCTCGGTGTCCCTGGGGAGGGGGCCCCACCAGAAGGGATAGACCAGGTGTGCCAGGGGCTGAGGGTTCTGATGGGGGCTGGCTTAATGGAGAATCAGGGTGGCTGCAGGGAGAACGCTGTGGCAGCCCAAAGGAGTGGGGACTGGCTGAGCAAAGGCATAAAAAGTTAATACTAAAAAAACAAACTTTTTTTCTAGACAAATGGCTATGCAGCATCTCGGGATATCACCAGAATTTATCATTCTTCTTTTGCAGTTAATTATTTTTAATGATTTTTCTTTAGAAGACAGTATATGACAACAATAACTATAATGATGGTGCCCCTAAATGTTGGAGGCATGAATTGTTCTGCCAAAAAAGTGTTTAGAAATGTGCAGGAGCAACCCAACTGCATGTATACATTTATTTATTTTGGATTAGGTACTTTGGGATCTCATCATTTAAGTGATGCATCTTGTTTCCTAGATGGTCCTGGGAGGGAAAGTGTTTTGGGGAGGCAGTATAATGCAGTGGTTTAAGGTTCTAAGCTGCTAACCTGGAGTCCTGGGTTTGAATCCCACAGCCCCCACGTGACACTGTGTGACCCTGAGCAAGTCAATTAACTTCCTTGTGTTTCCAGGTCACACCTGGAAACAAGCTTTGGATTAGTGTGCCTCTCCTGGTAAAGAAAAATAATAATTTATAGTAGCAGAGTTTTGGGACAGAGATCATACAGCTGACTAACATTTCTACTTTCAAAATGCAACAGTTATAGACAAAGAAGAAAAGAAATAATAAGCTTCACACATACTTGTATATAATAAACATTCAAAAGATTCTGCACTGCAGTGGAGTAAGGGCTGAGGAGGAGAAAGTGGTGAGAAGAGGGTGCGTGAAGTTTGGAGGATGGGTGAGAGTTGAATTAATTGACAAGAGCAAAGAGTAGGAAGATGATGAAGCATGGCAGTTCTGAAAGGCAGAACATGTCCAAATGTTTTGAATATCTGACTCCTGGGGATGGATTTTCCAAGCCCTGTACCAACCTTTTTCCCAAGACCTATTTGAGGGGGTTGCTTCTGCCCCATTGTGCCTGAAAGCACAGCCCAATTGGTGGGCAGAGAGTGCCTAAGACTAAATGCCATTGTCCATTACTGTATGCAGCAGCCCAGAGACTACATTTGGCTAGACCAATCTTTTATGACCTACCCCCTACCTAGTCCCAGAATGGTATGGGTGCCGGAAGATAGGGAAAGGGGGTTGGGGTGCTGAAGTCCAAAAGGTCACAGGGTAAAAAAGGTTGTTTTTTCAAGCAAAGGGGCACTTTGAATGCGGCTTTATGTGATGACAGCAATCACTGAACGGCAACCACTGTTAGGGCGAGTGTACATCACCGAAAATGAAAATAGCGATGTACACGCATGGTGAAAACAAAGGTGCCAACACCATTCTACTTGGTATGTGGGGGGCTGTGGCCCCTCCCTCTCAACTAAAGAGTTTCAGCTCCAGGGGATGCATGTTGGGGGACTTGTAAAACATTTTTTTAAAACAACGTGACGCAAAACACTATCATGCTCCCCAGAGACAAACCTTGCACCTTCCCCACCCTCACTGCCACGCCACACAGCCAGCTCAGCAGCCTTCCACTGCACTGCCTCCCACATACCTTCCCTCCCCCACGGTGTGGTTCTGATTGCCTTCCTGCTCACTGATCGCTACCCTTTCAGGGCAGCCCAAAATGCAGGCCCTGAAATTGAATCACCATTATTGCAGTTGCTCAGTCTCAGGTGCCCTGCTCACTGGATACCTTTGAATGCTCATGGACAAAAGACGGAGGACTACAACAGTCCCTCTGTGCCCATAGGTTCTGGCATCTAGGCAGAAAGCAGATACATTCAATAGTGGATGCATGCTACTGGAAACCATGCCTGATTCACAATGATCAAAAATAGTCCCCCCACTCCCACATCCCAATAGTAAATGAATGTAATGTAGGGCTGGTAGATGATCCTGCATCTGGTCCTTTGAATATCCAGCCCCTTTGTCTTTAAATACTTCTCACTAAGTAGCCACCCCCCTCATTCCACCATTATAGATGCTCTAGCCAATGATATCATTGGTTTTAGTCAGTCAGTGGCCCCTCATGGACTACTACATCAAGGAAAATGAAACAACTCCTCAATGTGCTCATTCATTAATCAAAATGATAAAAAAATAGATAAGAGAAACCAAGACCGCTGATTGGTCAGATGCAGTCATATGCCATGCATTATTCCAACACAACAACACAGGTCAAAAATATGTAATTCTTTGAATCTCGTTACTTAAATTAAAACCAGAGGTACCATTTTACAATCACAATAAGGCACTCCAGAGTGTGTGTGTAATTATAGGATAATGGTATGTCCTGGGTCCATAAGGCACTCCACATAGCCTTGTGCCTCACTTCCTCAAGGTGTGCTGTTGTCCCACAATAATAGGGCTGGCAGTATAGCCTAGAGGTTAGAGTAACGTGCTGTAAATGAACTTGGTACATCCAGCAGACCTGTCCTCGGTTTGATTCTCACAACCTCTACTTACATACTGTGGACTCTGAGCAATTCACTTAACTGCCCAGTGCTCCCAGATAGCCCCTGAAAACAGGAACTTGTTCCTAGTGGATTTTACCCGGTTAACAAAGACTAAAATAAAAATGCACACCCTATAATGCTTCATTGTTTAAATAGCCACTTTTGCAAGCAGCAGGAGTCACAGACTGACTGCAACCAATGATGCTGCTGGCTGGAACATTTATAACAGGGGATGGTGGGGGGATACAGAGTTGATTTTAAAGACCAAGGAGACATAAAACCAAAAAAAGAGAAAGATGTACAGAAAGTCTAAAGGTGGCATAGTATGTACACGAGTTGGGAATATTGTAATGCTTTCCTTCTGTACTTTAAAGAAAAGTAACAGCCTGAATAACCCTTTAGTCTGCTTAGGCAGAAAGAGAAAGGCCTTCATATCATTTGATTTCCATTAAAGATAGCGGCAATAAAAGAGCCCCGGCAATAGAGTGAAATTAAAGCCAAATTGACTATGTGGCAACACAAACTATAAATTATGGTTATTGTGGCCACTATTCAGGCATTATCAGTCCATCTATTAATCTCCTGCCTCTGATTAAAACATCCCTGCTAATTCCATTTTCAAAGCCGGGGTGTATTTATGCATAATCAAATTAATTACGTTCCAAAAGATCTTTAGCTCGTTAATCCATCGCTGTGGGTTGTACATAAATGCATCAGAGGCATTTTACAAAGACACTTTGCTGTTATGTGATAGGGCAAGCACAGTAAATTAACCTACCCATGTTTGGAATCTGCTCATATTTTCCCTCTTACAGTTTTATCACCTGAATATCCCCCAGATTACTTGAATCAGCACTCCAGCCAGGATATGCTGATGGTGGAGATGTACTGGGTGCTGCTCCATAGCCAGCCTCCCAGCCTTGGGACAAGTGTCTGGATTTAATACTGAATCAAAGGGTCCTGTTCTCATTACTTCTGAGTGCATGATTTACAACAGACTCAGCAAGTATATTAGTGTACCCCGTGTTCTCTGCACATGGCTTTCTTTTTTGCTCCCTGGTCCACTGATGCTCAGTCCTTGAGGTATTCACATCACTTTCTGTCTTTTGGAACTATACCCATATGGGCAATGCTTACCACCATCTACCCGTGTACCCATGATCTCAGGTTCCAGAGCTACCTCTCACCAGGTGTTCCCTTGGCTTTGTAGCCAGTGGAATGGAAAAAGAAGCACCCAGTCTTCTTTGGGGGTTGAGGCTGGAAGACAAGTGCATCACCGTGGAGGGTGAGGTGGCATGTGCGTGTCCACTAATAGAGACCATCACCTATAGCCTTACCGCAGGGTCAACTTATCTTTCCACTTTTCTGGCCCCCTTTTCCCCCTAACTTCCATGTGAGTGTACAAATTACACATAATTGACATCATAGGGGTGGTGTTAGTTGCCATATAATCACCCATTGACCTCTAGGGTACCACACCACTACCAGGATCTGCTCTCCCAGCAGTTGCTGCTCCACCCTCTTCCACAAGGAAACAGTCCTCATCAATATTCTGTCACCTTCCCTTACAGCCTCTACTCTCTCTCTACCCTCACCTGCAAGTAGAACGTCATCATGGACACTCTGTCACCCTCCCTGCCAAGCTCTACTTTCCACCCTCACCTGCAAGGAGACAAGTCTCATGGATGTTTCATCACCTTCCCAGCCATTCTCTGCTTTCCAACATCACTTTTAAGGAGGACAGTCCACTGCCCTTACTGCCAACTTCTGCTCTCCACCCTCACCCACAAGGAAATAAACCTCATAAATACTCTGTTGCCCTTTCTGCCAATCTGCAAGAGACTGTCCTCATGGATAATCTATCATTCTCCCTGACAGCCTCTGCTCTCTCCACCCTGACTTTCAAGGAGATAATCCTTATGGATGCTCTGCCCCCCACCCCCCACCCAGCCTCTGCTTTGCACCCTCACCCACAAGGAGAAAGTCCAGATTGAATCTCTGTGACCCTCCCTGCCAGCCTCTCTTCTTCGCCCTCACCCATAAGAGGAAAAATACTCTGTCACCCTCCCTGCCAGCTTCAAGAATGTGCTGTTACCCTCCCTGCCTGCTTCTGCTGTCCACCCTCATCCACATGGGAACAAGCCAAATCTAAGCTCTGTCACCCTTCCTGCTAACCTCTACTCTCCACCCTACCACACAAGGAGACTGACTTCATGGGTGCTCTATCGGCCTCCCTCTCAACCTCTGCTCTTCACCCTGACCTACAAGGAGATAATCCTCATGGATACTCTGTCACCCTCCCTTCTAGCCTCTGTTCTCCACCCTCACATGCAAGGAGAACGTCCTCATGGATGTTGTGTCACCCTCCCTGCCAGACTCTATTCTCCACCCTCATGTGCAAGGGGATAATCCTCATGGATGCTCTGTCACCCTCCCAGCCTCTGCTCTTCATCCTCACCTGCAAGGTGAAAGTCCTCATGAATGTTGTGTTACCCTCCCTGCCAGCCTTTGCTCTCCACCCTCACCCACAAGATGACTGTTCTCATGGATACTGTGTCACCCTCTCTGCCAGCCTCTGCTCCTCACCCCTCACCTGCAAGGAAACTATCATCATGGATTTTCTGTCACCCTCCCTGCCTGCTTCTGCTCCTGACATCAGGTGCTCAGAGCACAAACCTTGGTTTCCAGCATGCCAGATGGATGCCCCACCATCAATATGGCATTTTGTTGTCTTCTGTCTCACCGGTCTTTTAGCACACTTATGTATGTAGACCATAACTGAATTATTATTTGTGCTCACACCACTGTGACATCATCGGTAACAGTCATGACCTTTGGCTTAGTACCACTTTAATACTTGCATGGGCTGCTAAGTTGAAAAAATTGGAGCAGCTGCTCAATGAGCTCACAATTCATGGTGGATATCTCTTGTTATCAAAGGTACACTCACAGTGGGGGTGGGGTGGATCTACACAAAGAGCTTGAAGACGTGGGAAACAAAAACAAATAAATGAGAGGATGGTGTACAAAAGAGAACAGGGGAAAGCTGATATGAATTGGAGATTTTATAGCTACAAGACTTCCTATCCCACTAAGATTTGCAGCCAACTGCAATGAGAGAATATTGTTTAATGCACTGTATAGTGTCTCAGCAGGTTAGGAGGCTAAAGCGTTCAAAGACAATTAAGAGACCCTGGTTTAATTTCAGTCAGTGTCTCTCCAAGCTAGGAGGCTAACTGAGACTAATGGCTGGTTCATAGCACAGTGCACCACAAGCTGGAAGGTTTAAGTTTCATAACCAGTTGCAAAGAGCAGGTTTCTATGTTTGCCTGTGCGCATCTGTAAAGTGAGCATATTGGTACTGTAGTGCAGGGGGCTGTGTAGGTGGGGATGGTATGAGCCAATGGATGTAGAAATGCAGGAGGCTTTCCTCTCACAAGCCAGTGCTGAAAAGACTGCCGATAACAGTGTTCAGCTGGTTTATGGGCATCTTGTAGTTCAATAGATAAAATCCCACCATCTGCCCATTAGCAAGCTAGCAAACAGCATCAGACTTTGAAGACAAACATCAAGCTTCACACTGTGTGTGTGTGTGTGTGTGTGTGTTTGCGTGAGTGTGCGTTTCCCCTAGCTACAGACAAGAAGCATGTTAATAATGAACAGAAACCACCAATAATAGTTGATTTAAAGAGCTAGTGGAGCCAAAACAGGCAGAAGGGAGCATAATACAAATTTTAAGAAGAAGTCAGTTGTAACTGTTTAATTCTGAAGTATTTTTCCTTTTCCTTTTTCTTATCGAAAGGTAATCTATATAACAATATTGTACTGGATGTGTGGAATAGATCTTAGTCTGGCTGCTGACATATCAATTTCTATACCTCCCCCCTATTACATCATCAGTCACACACAGTTGACTGACCTGGCAACCACTGAGTGGCTGTTCCTAAGCAGCAGGGTTGTCACAGTCACAGTCAGTGAGGTCACAATGCTGATGATGTAGTGAGGAGCAATAGAGATATGTCAGCTGCCAGGCAGAGCGTTGATCCACAGATCACACCTAACATCAGATAAACAATATTTTAATTAAACATAGGGAATAGAAAAAGTACCTCAGATATAAAAGATAATGGTTGGCTGCCATTAAAATCTAATCTGTTTTAGACAGTACACTAGCTCTTTAAATTTCATATTGTTTATGTTCCCTTTAAGATCCCCTGATACCAGCTAGATAACTTTGAAAAATGCGAGTTTGACACAAATCAGTTCACAGTTGATATCATTTTGCAGTCCTTTTTCTTTCATATGGATTTTATACTTCTGTTCTTCCCCATCAGCCTCCTTCTGCTGTCAACCCCCAGCCCCTTTACCCCATCTCTAGGACTTATCCCATCTACTTCTTACCTCGTTGTGTGAGTGGGTGTCCTGGATGGTGGTGGTAGTGTGCCTACAGGATTGCAGCATCATTCTGAAGACATGAGTTCTTTTCCGCCTGTTATTCCCCTTGAATCAGAGCTGGTCGTGTGCAGTGGTGCACACATTGACCATGAAGACAGTACATGCTTTCAACACTTGCCTCTGACTTTCAGTTCTGGTGACTGTTGCTGTGCCAGCTACCCTCCACTAAGTGGCAGCCAAGCAACAGTGCACACTGTCCCCGTACCCTGAAAGAGGAGATCTAAAAGAAGATGCTGAACCTTCCTTACCCCACCAGCCCCCGAGCAACCGTGGTCCATTCCCAAATCCAGATCACCGGTGTGGTTAGAGGTGAGTCATCTAGTGGCTCAGCTCTCTACAATACTGGCTCAGCTACAAGTTTACTGTAGCTCAAATGTCCTTATATAATACTGTTTGTGGGGGCAAACCTGCTACCCAATGTTTCATAGTTCTGTGCTTTTAACCATCTGTATCATTCAGCCAGAAAAATATAGTATGCAGTTCTTTCCACTTTTCTTTATTTTCAGAGGAAGTGACATAAAAAGATCACTGCCCCTTGGACCTTATTTGCTTTGGCTGCTTGTCTACACACATCACATCCCTGTTTGTGATATCACAATCATCTCCACAGCAACAGACATTTACGCAATAAACAGAATTGTGACTGCAGGAGTAAGCAAGCAGACAAAGCAAATACTCAAAAATTATATTTCAATGTAAATGCCCTTAGTAATAAAGAAGTAAGCAGGGATACAAGGGTGACAATTACAAAACAAGCATTTGTCAATGCAGAATGTTGTCTCGCTGGCATTGGCATTGGTAGTGCCAGAGTTAGAGATGCATAATAGGAATGGCAGTGAAGTATTGAAGTGACGCCAACCCCACCCCCACCCTGTAGGCAGCGACAGGCATTGGGGTGTGCCTTTGGGTCATCAGCTATAACGCTGTTGCCATTGTACTTCACCCTACCCTGTAGACACTGACAAGTGTCGTGGTGTGCTTCGGGGTCTTTGAATATTATACTTACCCCCATTCCATAATGAAATACCACTGGAAGTGTACAAAGCACTTTCATCCCTCAGCATGACCAAATCCAGCCCCGACGGTATTCACCCCAAACTACTTTGAATCTCTGCCTCCACTATTGTGGCCCCTTTGACTCACATACTAAATCTCTCTTTATACACAGCCACTGTCCCAAAAGCCTGGAAACTGGCCAAAATTATCTCTTTGTATAAAAGTGGAGATTCCTCCCTTCCGGGTAATTACTGGCCTACTTCTCTCCTCCCCACCCTTGCCAAAATTCAGGAATCACTCATATTGTCCAAAATGTCAGTCTTTCTCTCCTCCAACAGCTCTCTCTCCCCCGGTACAGTCAGGGTTCAGAAAACACCACTCCACCATCACCTCCCTTCTATGCATAACCAACTCCATCATCTCTGCCATGGACAACAGCCTAGTCACCACTGCCATATTCACTGACCTGGCCAAAGCCTTCAACTCTGTCTCCCACCCGTTGCTACTCTACAAACTTAGTTCTTTTGGCATCGCCCAACCAGCCATTGCCTGGTTCCACTCGTATCTCTATAACAGACAACATTCTGTTCAAATAGGAAATGCTATCTCCACTTCTCTCCCCATCTTATCAGGTGTCCCCCAAGGCTTTATACTTGGTTCCATCCTCTTCTCTCTCTTCATTAATGACAATCCCGACACCTGCCTCTCCTCCAATGTACATCTATATGCAGATGATTCTATCATCTTTGCTTCAGGCCCTTCCTTCAACTGCGTCCTCCCAAACCTCCAAAAAGACTTCAATAAAGTCCAGTCTTGGTTTCTTGACAACCTGCTTACACTCAATGCAAATAAAACTATCACCATGGTACTTGGATCCAGGCAAAAGCTTGCAACCCTTCCCGCCCCCCCCCAAGTGATCACCACCCTGGATGGCTCTCCTCTGGAGCTAGTCCCTACTTTCAAGTACCTGGGTGTGTGGCTGGACAACCACCTTAACTTCTCCACCCATGTTGACGCCATTTGCTCCAAAATCCTGCCAAAGCTCGCCATCCTCTTTTGCCATAAAGCCATCCTGCCTGTCCCCACCTGTTGTGAGCTCGTACGTAAAACAATCTTACCTGTCGTAGAATATGCCTACAATGTCTACGGAATGGCCCCAGCATCCTCTTTCTCCAGATTAGATATCCTTCTCAACTCCTTCTGCCACTTCGCTACTGCCTCCCCCCCCCACTCACCACTGCCTACTCTACACTGCACTCACCCTTGCTCTGCTCTCCCACAGGAGAGTCATCCACAGTGCCTCCTTCATAGCTAAATTTTTGTTTGATTCCCTTCCCCCCACCTCACTTCCATCCTCACATCAGCCACCCCCTAACCTACCCACTTCACCACAGAGACACTCGCACTTTTCACCTGCCCCGACCACGCATTCTCAATGGCCTAGCTGCCTTTTCCTACCACCTCCCCCATCTCTGGAACAACCTTCCCCCCGAACTCCGACAGGCCCCTTCTCGACCCGCCTTCTCTCAACTCCGCAAACTCCTACCCTCTCCTCCCTGCCCTAAATACACCAATGGTCTCAGCTCACTCCCGAGGCCACCTACAGTCATTACTCACTTACCCTAGCCCCCCCGACTGCAATCCCTGCCCCATCTCACTCAGTTACTCTGTATGCTTACAGTTTTGTTTATTATGTATATGTATCTTATTTCATTGTAAATACTGACTGTACAGACTGATTTGTATTCTTTACCATATGATACTCTCTTTTCTCTTTACTGTACACTCTGTACCGGGGTCACACCTGGAAACGAGCCTTGGCTCAGTGTGCCTTTCCCGTCATCAAAATATTAAATTAAATTAAAATAATACGCTGACATGGGTGCAGTATAGGATAATGGGGTCAATTTTGTGGCCGAACAGTGCAAGGCACACCACGATGCCTGTCAGTGGCTGCAGGATGGGGGTGGGGGTGGAATGGTGTGAGCATTACACCTGTTGATCCCAAGTCACACCCCTGGCACCTATCAATCTGCAGTGGGTGGGGTGCTACAGTTGGAAACCCTAACACCGTAGGCGTGCGGTAGTATTTTCACTCCAAATTTTAACATGGGCTGTTTGTGAGCCCACCTCATGAAAAGCGGCACAATCAGCTGGTTAGCTGAAAGGTGGTTTTGCATAGCAGCTATGCCATTTGGCGACACAGGGACGAAAACACATTTTGGGCAGGATGTGGAGAATGACAACTGTATTGTTCATGAGAAGGCGTAAAAAATGGCAACGTTGAAAATCTGGAGTGAAAATAAGGAAAATTGGTGAAGTCATGAGCATGCATAGAAACTGCGTAACACATGTCCGTAACCCGATTATATTTGGGAGTTTGTCACCCACATTTTTAACATAGGCATTTTGGGACCTCCCCTCATGAACAGTGGCACTGTGATTTTGTTAATCTGTCCCAAAAGTTGATTTCCCACAGCGACCAAGCCATTGTGTGCCACAGGTGCAGAAACACATTTTGGGCAGGATGTGAAAAATGACAGCCGTACTGTTCATGAGGAAGTGTGAAAAAATGTCAGTGTTGAAAATCTGGCATGCAAATATTGCAAAGTTGCAAAGTTACAAGGGTGCATGGAAATTGCACAACACATGCTTGTAACACAGTCACTTTATGGATGTTCGGCACCAAATTTTCAACATAGGCATTTTAGGACCTCTGCTCATGTACAGTGTCATTTCCTCAAACTGTCCCGAAAAGTGATTTTGCATAGCGGCCATGCTATTCTGCGCTGGATGTGCAAAAACACATTTCGGCCAGGATATATAAAATGACAGCTGTACTGTTTGTAAGGAGGTGTGGAAAATACCAATTTTGAAAATCTGGAGTGAAAATATTACAAATTCACGAAGGTATGAACGTGCGTATGAACTGCGTAATACTGCGGCTCATAAAACCACTCATTTATGGACTTTCATCACAAATTTTCAACATAGGCATTTTAGGACCTCTGCTTTGAACAGTGTCACTGTCATTTCATAATCTGTCCCAAAACACTGATTTTCACAGCGACACAGCTATTCGCGCCAAGTGAAAACATTTTGGCCAGGATATGAAAAATGACAACTATACTATTCACGAGGGGTGTGGAAAATGCCAATGTTGAAAATCTAACGTAAAATATTGCAAAGTGTAAAGTTATGGCGTGTGTAGCAACTAGCAGCGCTTGCTCATAAAACAGTCATTTTTGTGATTTCCACCAAATGTACACATAGGTTTTTGAGAGCCCACCTCATGAACACTGGCACAGTCATTTTGTTAATTGGTCCCAAAAGGTGATTCTGCGCAGTGACTGCAAAATCATCTTTCAGGGCCAAATAACGTCATGAAAGTGGCAGAACTCATGAGGAGGGGTCCCAAAAACCCTATGTTGAAAATTTGGTGCCAAAATTCCCCAAAATGCCTGAGATATGCATCAAAGTTGAAAAGACCCTATTTATGCCATTATACAGCTTACCGGCATTTCCTCAGTTCGTGGTCGGCTTTGAAGACTGCAGACGTGTTCCTGATTCACCGAAGATTGTCATGTTGAACTACGGAGGTAAGTATGGGGTGAGGGGGGTGTGGGGAGGCACAATGTGCAAAGGGTGGGCACAGGTAGCGTGACGGGGCAGGGAGATGGTGAGGGACTTTTTTTTCACAGCTTAAAAATAAACATTGCGGGCCTTTTTTTTTATTTTGCAGGGCACCTCTATTGCACATACTGAGGGGGACATGAGTCATGGGGATGGCACCGGCAAGCAACAATGAGGGGATCATTATGCTGATGGGAAGGAGGCTCCCCATCGGCCAAAAATTCAAGGGATGGGGATAAACACAGATGAGGATTAGGCCCCCCCATAGGCAAAAAGAAAAACTGTTGGGGGCATGATGCTAAGGTGGATTGACACCTCGGCATACATTCTAAATGGGAGGCACTGTATGCTGACAGGAGTGGAGCTCCCGTCGGCATGTGACAGAGCGGCAACGATCACTGCCTCCATGTTGCCCGCATGGGGAGGTGTGTTGTGGTCACGCTGCATGAGAGCTTCACTCTCATCGCATCGGACCTTTTCTTTGTTCTGGTGACCACATTAGGGATGCATGAGGTCACCGCCTGCTGCTGGCTGATTGGGGAATGAGGGACGCACCTTCTGATGCATGCCTTGCATTTGCCCAACAGTGACCGCACCTCCAAATGTGCCACTACTGCAAGATGTTGGCTGGCACGCAAGTGTGTGAGCCAACATAAAAAGGGTGAAATGTAAGCCAAACTGTGTCAAGATATTCTATTTTTCAGAGTTGTCTCAACTGCATAAGGGCTCTTTAAAGCCTTGTTACAGTGCATGCAAACATTTGGCATTGACTGCCACTTGTTTGAATTTGCAGCTTAGAGCACTGACATACACTACAGGTTGAACTGCAGCATTGTGCCAATATGATAGAAGTCTAGCTTCACAGTTTATGGCACTGAGATTATCGGTTGACTCTCCATACAGGTGCAGTAGAGTGCCTGTCTAAATGCTGGGAAACCACTGAACAATGTTCATTATTATTAGAGTGGCACACTGTTGCAGCAAGTTCACTGCATTATGCTTACTACTGGGTACAGAGCCACAACACACCACTGACCCACTGCATACCACTGAATGAAGTACGCACTACTAGACCTAAAACATACCAAGCCACCGACCAGTATTAACTGAACAATACTAAGTCACTGCACACCACTTAACCATAACACACCACTAAACACCAGAACACTATTGAATTACTGTACACCACTGACCCACAACACACACACCTGAACATATTTACAGCACTGAACCTCTGCACACTACTAGTACTGACCCTATAAACACCAGTTTACCATTATGCACCACTGAACTACTGCACACCAAGAACCCTTGATATACCACTGAACCACTACACACCACTGAACCACAGCACAGAACTGAAGATCTCTACAGTACTGAACCTCTGCACAGTAATCACCCACTGTATACCACTTTATCATTATGTACCACTGCACACTGTGCACCATGAAACCTCTGGACATCACTGAATCACTGCACACCACTGAACCCCTGCACATAACTGAACCATGACATGCTGCAAAACCTCACCACTGACTCATGGCACATCCCTGAACCATAAAGCATTACAGAAACTCTGTACTCAATTGACCCTCTGAATATGCCCTAACCATTGTATACCGCTGAACATCCACATGCCACTGAGCCTCTACACATCACTGCCCCTCTCCATACACTACTGGCCCTCCACATACCATTAAACCTCTGCAGACAAATGAACCACTGAACACCAATGAACCCCTGCAAGCCATTGACCATCTGAACATCAGTGGCAGCCTGAACATCACTGACCCTCAGCATATCACTGAATTAGAAACTCTGTACACCACTGGACCTCTGCATACCACTTAACCACTGCAGACCACTAAAACACTGCAAACTAGACCACTACACACCAGTAAACAATTTCACATATTGGGCATCTGTATACCAATGAACCACTGCACACCACTGAACCTGTGAACACCACTGAAATGCTAAAGGCTACTGCAGACTGCTAAACCACTGCATACCATCCAAGCCCTCCAGACTACTACACCCGCTGCCTATTACTAAATCACTGCACCCCACAGGCCCTCTGCTCAACACATAAGCCTTGCACACCACTGAACCACTGCAAGCCACCCAACCTCTGCACACCACTGAACCACTCCAAGACACTGACTCTTAACATTACTGATTGAATGCAAATGATTAACTCTCAGCACATGACTGAACCACTGCAGAAAATTGAAATTCAGTACACCATTGCACATTTACATAGCACTCAACATCTTCACACCAATTAACCGCTGCAGACCACCACAGCACTGCAAACAACTGAACCACTGCACATCACTGAATAACTTCCCACATTGAGCATCTGCACACTGCTGAACCACTGCACATCACTGAACATCTGCACACCACTGAAGCACTGCAGACCATTGCGCACCACTAAACCACTGCACATTGCCAAAATCCTGTAAACTACTAAACCTCTGCACACCACTACACTTTTGCACACCATTAACCCTCTGCACCCCACTTACCATCTGCAAACCACAGACCCTTTGCACCTGACTGAACCACTGCATATTACAGAACCTTAGGATACCACTGAGCCTATGCACACCAGCGAACAATAACATACAACTAAACTTCTGCAGACCACTAAAGCACTAAACCAGTGCACATCTCAGAACCAGTGCACAACAGTTTACCATTACACACCACTGAACAGCTGCACACTGTTACACATGCACAGCACTGACCCACTGTTAACTACTTAACCTCTGCACACCACTGAAATGGTGCAGACAACTGAACACTATTTAACCACTACACCCCACTGAGCTTCTGTAAACCACTGAACATTTGCACACAATTAAATCACTGCATTCCTCTCTACCTCCACATACCACTGACCTTCTGTGTCCCACAAAACCCTGTGAGTCTGCAGACAAATGTACCGCTGCAAAACACTGACTCTCTTCACATTACTGACCACCTGCATACAACTGACCTTCTGCACTGGACCACTGCACTGCCCTGAATCTGTGCATACCACTGGAATGCTGCAGATCATTGCAGACTACTGCTAAGCAAAATGTTTAGATTCAGATGGAACAGAATTCCATGTAATTTCATAAAATTCTGCCTAACTCTGCAGAAATCTGTCAGTAGCATAATTCTAACATTTCGAAAGTGAAATTTCATAGATAAGTAAATCAACATTTTTTTTAACAAACCACAGATTCCTTTTCCACAATCTGCAGAAAATTTATTCTGCAGTTTTCCTAATCCACGAAAAATGATTCCATGGCTGACACAGGAATGCTTTTTGAAATTCTGCAGAATTCATAAAGAAATTCTGGAAAGCAAGTCAGAAGCAGAACTGCCATTCCGAATGAATTCCACCTGCAGAATTTTGCATTCCATACAGCTCTACAACAGATCACAAACCCGATGCACATTGCTGAAATCTGAAAACCACATAACCATTGCACACCACTGAACCGCTACATGCCACTGACCTCTGTGCACCCCCAAACTGTCGAAAGAATGAGAACAGACCTGAGAAAACTTGAGGAGTGGTCAAAGGTATGGCAGCTGGGTTTCAATGCAACAAAATGCAAAATCATGCACCTAGGGCACAGAAACCCAGGGTGTTGTATAAATGGAAGAAGAAATATTGACAGTAACTAAACAAGAAAGGAACCCTGGGTTTACCATATCCCAGGGGTGTTGTATAAATGGGAAGAGAAGTATTGGTAGTAACTAAACAAGAAAGGAACCCTGGGTTTATCATATCCCTGGGGTGTTGTATAAATGGAAGAAGAAGTATTGGCAGTAACTAAACAAGAAAGGAACCCTGGGTTTATCATATCTGATGACCTTAAGGTGGCAGCACAGTGCCACAAGGAAGTAGGAAGAGCCAGCAGGGTGCTGGGGTGCATAGGGAGGGGAATTGTCAGTCGAAGAAAAGAGGTGATGTTACCACTGTATGGACTGTTTGGTGAGACCTCACCTGGAGTTCTGCAGTCTACATCTCAGAAAGGACATAGATAGGGTAGAGGCTCTCCAAAGGAGGGCAGCTAAAATGGTGCAGGGGCTGCATCATAAGCCCTATGAGAAGAGATTGAGGAATCTCAATATGTACAGCATGGAAGAGTGGAGGGAGAGGGGGACATGATAGAGACTTATAAGTACCTTGCAGACATGAATAAAGTACAAGAGAGAAGTATTTTTCAAAAGAGAAGATGCACAAGAACTAGGGAGCATGCGATGAAGCTGGGAGGGGGATTTAGATGGGATGTGAGGAAGTGCTCCTTCACTAAAAGAGTGGTGGACACCTGGAACAGTCTTCAGTGGAGGTGGTTGAGGTGAAAACAGTTGTGAACTTCAAGCAAGCAAGGGATTAGCACAAAAGAATTTTGGTAGGAATGTGGTGGGGGGAGTGGGGGAGTAGCCAGAGATTAGATTCACCTATAATATTGAAAAAACAAACACACCATGGTTGATAACCATGCAGGACAAATGCTTTCTGTGAAAGCCACTTCTGCCAAACACCATTCCTCTCAAATACAAATAAGAAAAACAGCATGGCAGCTCAAGAACAACTCGCGGGGAGGAGAGGTGCAACTTGGGGGGGTGGATTATACTATTACAATCCTGTGGCATGACGGGGGATGCAATTTACTGTTACAATCTCAGGGGTGACAGCTGAGGGGCACAATTTACTAATACAACCCCAAGGGGGGGTGATAGTTGGGGAGGGGGGCAGGATTTACTATTACAACTTAAGGTGGATGCAACTCAGGGGAGTGGGCGCACGATGGCAAAAAAAAAGCAGATATTGTCAGAATCAAACCCAGATCTGCTGGATTCAACAAGCGTAGTCATGCTTCTGACACTAACCTCTACGCTATGCTGCCAACATGATTAGGCAGCATACACTCATGGACTTAAGCTGGGGATCACTAAGGAGGAGAAGGACCTGGGGTAATGATAACAGGGACCATGAACAACTCTGCCCAGTGCAGGAGAACAGCTGCAAAAGCGAACAAAATGCTGGGGTGATTAGCGAGGGTTTTTTCGTCCAAGCAAAGAGAGGTGATCTTGCCCCTCTACAGGTCACTGGTAAGGCCGCACTTAGAGTATTGTGTGCAGTTTTGGAGGCCGTACCTAAAGCATGATATCATGCTACTGGAGGGGGTGCAGAGAAGGGCAACAAAGATGATATGTGGAATGGAGGGGAAAGACTATGAGAGCAGGCTTGGAGACCTGAATATGTATACCCTGGAGGATAGAAGGGATGGGGGGGCATGATAGAGACATTCAAGTATCTGAGGGGAATCAATAAGGATGGGACAGATGGGGTCTTTAAGTTAAGGAGGGAGAGGGTCACCAGGGGCACAGGCTAAGAATAGAGAGGGGAAGATTTAGGAAGGAATTGAGGAGACACTATTTCACAGTGAGGGCGGTAGCAAAATGGAACGCCCTACCAGAATGGGTGGCATCATGTAAATCTGTGAACAGCTTCAAAAGGGCATGGGACAGGGAACAGGGGAGAGTGAGGGTGGGGGAGGTGGGCGTGGCAGTGGGATGACAAAGGGGAGGGGGTGGGGCACCTGCAAACTAGGGGTGTTGGCTGCACACTCGAGCAGTCTTAGATAGACAGGGTGATCTGTTTCTGCTGGCATATTCATATGTTCGTATCAATCAATCAATCAATCAATCAATCAAAATTTTATTTATAAAAAGGTGCCTTTCTAAAACCAAGGCACCTGTACATCACATAATAAAACAATATTACTAAAAACAATAAAAATTATCCAAACTTAATAACATTTAAAAATCATTATACACATGTTTAAAAAGATATGTTTTAAGTGCTCCCTTAAAAGTTTGGATGGTCGGGCAGTCTCGTACCTGACGAGGCAGAGAATTCCACAGGGATGGGGCCATACAACTAAAAGATCTGGCCCCAGAAGTCTTCAAGCGAACCCTGGGGATCTCTAGCAATCCCTCGTCAGTGGATCGGAGAGAGTGAAGGAGACGAAGGAGATCTTCCAGGTTTGTACGTACGTACTCTGCATGACTGAAGACAGCTACAGTATATGGACAGCGCTATTCTACTCCAAGCTGTTATGTCCATCTTGCTGTTTTAACGCACACATTGATTTTCTCAGCATGCATTTCCCCACACTGACATTCCGTCGCGATCTTGAAGGTATACCACAGATCAGGTAGGGTCTGCTGTGACAGTATGGGCAGGGACAAAATGAGCAGACTGGCTGGGCCAAGCAGTGCTTCTTTTTCTATGAACCACTGCATACCACTAAGCTTTTGCACACCCTTTGACCACTGTATGCTACTGACCCTTTGCACATCACTGAACCTCTGTGCAGCACAGAGCAAGTACCCACCACTGAACCACTGTATACCACTGCTTCTCTGCACGCTCCTAAACCACTGCACATAACCAACCATCTGTATGCTGCTGAACCTCAGAACAACCCTGAACTACTGAGCAACACCAAAACTCTGCACACAATTGTCCCTTTGCATACAACTTAGAAACCTTCATTAGAACTATAGGAACACAGAAACATAATTTGATGGCAGATAAGGACCACTTGGCCCATCCAATCTGCTAATTTCTCCCTACCTACACTATTACCACAGACCGTGTCTGATCTACATCTCTTTCAGTTCCATGTGATAACAGTAAGAGCCACAATATTGAAAATGACTGGTTGGAGAAAATGAAAAAAAAAAAAAAGAAAACATAATAGGACCAAGTTTGTGACTTGTCTCAGCTCAGTCCACAAAATACCTGTGAGCAAGCCACAATCTCGGTATACCTATATCAGCTTCCTAATCATGGAATTTTTTTTTTGCACATAGGGGTCTCCACAGAGAAGATGGCATGATTGTGCCTTAAATATACACAGACTGGAAAGTACCCATAATCACAAATTTTGTCTTGTACCTCGAGGTGAAGGCTGACCAGTGTGTGTATTGTGTATTAGGGATTCAAGCATAGTCTGTACAGAAGCATATAGTTTTTTCATATTAATCTTTTTTTTAATAAATTTTTATTTTACCTGGTTGGTGGACAAGCAAAACTCTTTTTAGCCATGCCTGCTTATGATAACACACTGAGGAGGGATGAGACTGACAAACTGAATTTTGATGTATTTTGTAATTCAACCGTTATTGCCTCAAAATGCACAAAACTGCACCATTTAACTCCTACATTTTCAAAATTTTCCAGGGAAGCATGCCCCCCCCAGATCCCTCTAGAAGTATTTTGGAACCCCCCTCACCAAATCCTGGCTACGCCCCTGGTAAGCACAGGCCCCTGTGCAGGATATAGCCAATGTCCCAGCTCAAAGAAGGACTAGAAGGTTAGGCATGGCAGACTGAAAGAAACATCAGTCTAGCCCACTGAGTTGAATCTTCAATTGTAGATGAATGCAGAAGACCAAAAATGCAGTTGAGCTGTAGAGCAGAGGAAATCCTAGGACTTGCCACAAGCCAGACAATGACAATGGACATAGAGGGAATGATGTCACACCAGAAGCACTGGCTAGGTGATGAAATAATGTCCAGGGAATGAGTGTGGGCCATAGAGTTCATTAGTTCTGCATACAGCATCAATGTGGCCACTGAAGGAAATTTGCGGTGGACAATGGAAACAACATCCCGTGGTGGAAGGGTTGAGGAGCCATGCAAAAAGCGAGCATGGCTGCACTGTCATCAAGTGAAAGAGACCACAGATCTCCCTGCCCAGTGAGCTGCTGAAACTGGCATGGTATGGAAGGCATGGTGGCAGCACGCCAGCTGCAAATCATTGAGGCGCTGAGCCTGAAATGCTTCCCGATCCTGGAGAAGCATTGTAGGAGTGGACCGAGGGAGCTAGGGTAGCAGCTGCGAGCCATGAGGTAGAGAAAGCATTGCAGGATGCTGCTGGCAGACTGAGTGTCACAGGTTTGCTGGCCAGAAGAGCTGGCACAAGCCACTAGGAAGAGAAGGCAGGAGCAGGATGCGAGGATACAGCCCAACAGCATGGACTGGTGATGCTGCGGTATATCGCTGGGGTTGGAGAAATGGTGAGGAGAACCCCAAAGAAAGGAGAGAGAGAGAGAGAGAGAAAGAGGAAGAACAAAGGTACAGAATGGGAAGGGGGAGAAACAAACAAGGAGGGAGGACATGGAAGCCAAAGGCAGAGGAAGGTATGGGGGGACAGAAGAAGCACAGAAGGGAGAAGGAAGCCAGCCCCAGCACGCAGCCCAGACCAAGAGCAGCGAGTGTGACTCACTCTAAGCAGAAGGGCAAGTGAGCGGGAAGTTTAAGTAGAGAATGGGGGAGGAGCTATGTCCCCCTCACTGAACTTCAGGCTGCAGCGTTCCAATAAGCAATAATACATAACAGGGTATATGATTATGGGTCAATAGTCACGTGCCTTTTGAGTGTGTTGTTAGCTTGTGTCAAGTGCCTTTAAACCTCTGAGAGAGAAGTGTGACTCTTGATCATAATCACACATCCCTCGAGTGTACTGCTGCACTTATAACATGTGTAAGAAAAATCACAGCAAATAATTTTGCTTAAAAATGTTATAATGTGAAAAGTCACCTGGTTGAGGAACTGTGAGTAAAGCAAAAAAAAAAAAAAAATAAGTTCCCTGCACTCAGAAGTGTATTGATCTTTTATTCATAGCTACAAAGGCTGCCAGCTTGAAAAAAGTGCAACTGTGTAATTATGGGCAGATAGTTACAAGGCTGTACTGGTGTTTTGACCAATCAGAACACTTGATTTTTATGTTTGCTTGCACGCATGTGCAAGAAACATAGTGCCATCATCCGAGATTCCAGATGCAGTGGCATACAGTTGAAAGGAGAGCTCCGCTTCAGTGAGCAGAGCTCTCCCCTACCGCCAGGCACACAAGCACTGCATTTTGCAGCTTGTGCTCGTGCCTCCCCTAGCACACACTGTATGGCCCGACAGGGTGCCCAATCTCGTCGGCTCAGGTCCCCCAAAAAACAAGCTTCCCGGTGCCACGCTGGGGGCAAACAATGTAATGGCTGATGGGGGTGCCAAATCCCCCGTTGGATCCACATCTCCAGGCCCCCCCAAAACTTTTCCAGGTGCCATGCTGGGAGCCCACCCCAGCATGGCAGAAACTGTTATGGCTGATGGGGGTGCCCAATCCCCCATGGGCTCCAGTCTCCCCACAAGCAGCCTTCCTGATGCCACACTAGGAGCCCACCCCAGCGTGGCAAACGTCCCTCTTCATCCTCCTTTAAAAAAAAGTCCCTGAAAGGAAAAAAAAGTCCCTTGCGGTCTCGTTGGCCCCCTCCTACACCCGCGCCCACCCACTGCACACTCTGCCTCCCCACACACCCCCTCACCCAATACTTACCTCCGGACTCTGATGCGACGATCTTCGGTGGACCGGGAACACGTCTACACTCTTCAAAGCTGACTGTGAACTGAGGAAATGCTGGTAAGCTGTATAATGTAATAGATAGGGGTTTTTTTTCAATTTTGAAGCATATCTCAGGCATTTTTTGGAATTTTGGCACCAAATTTTCAACATGGGGTTTTTGGGACCCCTTTTCATGAATTCTGTCACTGTCATGGTGTTAATCGGGCCCAAAGGGTGATTTCGCAGTCACTGTGTGGAATCACCTTTTGGGACCGATTAATGGAACAACAGTGCCAGTGTTCATGAGGTGGGCTCTCAAAAAGCCTATGTTGAAAATTTGGTGAAAAAATTCCTTAAAATGACTGTTTTACAAGTGTGCATTGTGCAGTTCTTACACACACTTGTAAGTTCGTGAATTTTTAATATTCGCACTCTGGATTTTCAACATTACCATTTCAACACATCTCGCCCAAAATGTGTTTCCGTGCATGTAATGCACAATGGTGCAGTCGGTGTGTGAAATCAATATATGGGACACATTACGAAAATCACAGTGACAGTGTTCATGAGCAGAGATCTTAAAATTGCTATGTTGAAAATTTGGTGAAAAAAATTCCTAAAAATGACTGTTTTACGAGTGTGCGTTGCACACTTCCTCCCCACGCTTGTAAATTCACGGATTTTTAATATTTGCTCTCCAGATTTTCTACATTGCCATTTTACCACACCTCCTTATGAGCAGTACAGCTGTCATTTTTCACATCGCCCAAAATGTGTTTCCATGCATGTAGCACACAATGGCACAGTCGGTGCGCGCAGTCAATGTTTGGGATAGAATAAGAAAATCACAGTGACACTGGTCATGAGCAGAGGTGTTAAAAAGGCTACATTGAAAATTTGGTGAAAAAATTCACTAAAATGACTGTGTTACAAGTGAGCATTGTGCAGTTTCCACGCATCCTCGTAAGGTCATGAATTTGTAATATTTTCAGTCCAGATTTTCACCAGTAGCATTTTTCCACACTTCCTTATGAACAGTACAGCTGTCATTTTTCACAACATGGCTGAAATGTGTTTTCACACTTTCAGCACAGAAATGCGTGGTCGCTGTGGGAAATCATTGTTTGGGACAAATAAAGAAAATCACAGTGACACTGTTCATGATTGGAGGTCTCAAAATGTCTGTGTTCACAATCTGCTGTAAAAAATCCACAAACTACAGTTTCTATGCACGCTCGTGACTTCACCAGTTTTTTTAATATTTTCAGAGCAGATTTTCAACATTGCCATTTTTTACACCTCCCCATGAACAGTACCGCTGTCATTTTTCACATCCTGTTCAGAATGTGTTTTTGTACCTGTGGTGCCAAATGCCGTAGTCGCTGTGAAAAAGCAGCTTTCGGCTAACAAACTGATATTGCCACTGTTCATGAGGTGGGGGTCACAAAAAAAACCATGTTGAAAATTTGGAGTGAAAATACCAATGAATGCCTGAGGCATTAGGGTTTCTGAGTTTCCGACCATATTGCCCTACCCTGTACAGAATGACAGGCATCAGGGCTGTGACTTGGGATTGTTGCCTGCAATGTTCATACCATTCCACCCTCACTCACACCCTGCAGCCAGTGAGAGGCATCGAGGTGTGCCTTGGACTCTTCGGCCCCAAAGTTCACCCCATTCTCCTATACCACACCCATCTCACCATATTTCCTGGTGGAATGGGGTGCGCATAAGGGTCAAAGACCCCAAGGCACACCGTGACACTTGTCGGTGTCTGCAAGGTAGGGTATGGTGAAATGGCATGGCCATTATGCCCGATGACCCAAAGGCACACCCCAATGCCTGTCACCATCTGCAGGGTGGTGAATGGCTCGGCTTCAGTTCAATACTTCACTGCCATTCCTAGTATGCAGCTCTGTAACTCCTACACTACCAATGCCAATGGCAGCAAGCAAACATTTGACATTGACAAATGCTTGTTCTAATACATATAATAAATGTAGTTACATTTGTCAGAACAAATTTAACAATGCCAACAGATATAATGTAGTAAGTAGTTGCACAATAGATTTGCTGTTACAATTTTCAATAGCTATTACACATGTTGTTACCCTTGTAAGAACAAATTCCATGGTGCCAGAAAAGGTACAGTAGTAGCCTAACAATAGATTTGCTGTTACAATGTATCTCTTTTGGCATTATGTAATGCAAGAAGAGATACAGTGTAACAGGGAAGAGATACAGTGTAACAGGGAAGAGATACAGTGGTAGTAGCAGCATAGATTTGCTGTTATATGTGTAGTTACACTTGTCCGAATAAATTGATTAGTGCCAAAAGAGAAACACTAGTAGTTGCACATGTAACTATTTATTCAGGCAATCTGTGTAACTATAGATTGCACAAAATGTTGTCCACCCATTTAAAGAGACTTGTTCAGCACGAAGAACAAAACCCTCTCCCCAAAGTCTGTGTACCAAGGCTACAGCAGACAAGGACTGGAAGTCAGTAATGCAATGCAAACCCATGTTTCACCATTATACGTATGGACATCAGTGTGTTATGAGACTTTTTTTAACCTTTCCAAGGTGTGAGATGCTACATAAAGCATGAGAGTGAAGGCTGAAGTGTATAAAAGTATCACATGCCAAGGGTTGTAAAAAAACACAAGAACACTTGCAGAGATTGTTTACCAAAAACCTCTGCCAAGAACTACCCATTTCTGGCCTCTCTCGGGGATTATTAAACATTTAGAAGAATGATCAAGATGTTGCTGCATTTGCTAAATAAAGAGAGAATGCATATCTAAAAAAATGGGAAAAAGAAAGCAGAATAAGACTGAACTAGTTATGTATTGGTTATCAGGGCTAGCTAGCATTTTAAGAATAAAACTGGTGTTGTCTGATGGATTACCAAGTTACAGGTTTTAATATTCCATTAAAAAATCTGGTATGCCATGCAGGCCTAGTGGCATGGAATGCTGAAGCTTTGAATGCCTTACCTCCTGCCATTCTGGTGACCAGTGGTTAGGAATGAGCACAGGTTGCCATGGGTAGGCGGGCTGGGAGAAGAGGGGGTTAAAAGCTGTATGGAAAATAAATCTGGTATACAAGCACATTTATTTGTATACCCCTGTTTATGTTGGTGCACTTGCGCAGCCAACATCATGGGACAGTGCAGCGTTGGAGGCGGAGCCGCTGTTGGGCGAATGCAGGGCACGCACCAGTAGGTGCATCCCGCATTCCCCAATCAGCCTGCATGCTGGTGTCACACCATGCATACATAATATGGCGAGCACATCTGAGAAAAGGTCCGCTGCAAT
The DNA here is from genome assembly GCA_016271365.2 of Neoceratodus forsteri. Classification (NCBI taxonomy): domain Eukaryota; kingdom Metazoa; phylum Chordata; order Ceratodontiformes; family Ceratodontidae; genus Neoceratodus; species Neoceratodus forsteri. Next base: position 302,416,507 of record CM057455.1, on the reverse strand, counting down.
CCGAGCAAAGCTCATCATACGCAGCGGTCCTTTTCTTGCCGTGCTCGCCGCCATTATGTGCAAGGTCAGCTAGTGGGCGGCTGCCTAACTACTGCCTACTTTGGGAGAGCCCAATCCCCCTGTCGGTTAACCTCCCCCATTTTCTTTGTGTGCCGAGACGAGATAGCCCACTCCCCATCAGCATAACCCCCCCCAACTGTTGAATGCCGGAGGTGCCCAATCCTCCTCGGCTCACTTTCCCCTTTCATTGTGTGCCGACAGAGTGCCCAATCCCGTTAACGTACTTCCCTCCCCATTGTGTGCGGCGATGGGGTGCCCAATCCCCGTCAGCTACAGACACCCCCAAACAGTTAGGTGGACGCCGGGAGCCCACCCTAGCATGCCAAATCTCTGCAAAAAAAACTGTCTCATGATGTTTTTTTTTTTTCCATTTATTTCCACTGTAAAATGAAAATGGTCCCTCATAGTCTCGATGCCCCTCCTCCCCACTGCACCACCCTGCTCACCCTGCCTCCCTCACCCCATACTTACCTGCAGAGTCTGGCGTGACGATCTTCTGTGGACCAGGAACACGTCTGCACTCTTCAAAGCCGACCACGTACTGAAGAAATGCCGGTAAGCTGTCTAATGGAATGAATAGGGTTTTTTCAACTTTAATGCATATCTCATGCCCTTTTGTGAATTTGGGCCCCAAATTTTTAACTTGGGGTTTTTGGGACCCCTTCTCATGAATTCTTGCACTGTCATAGTGTTATTCAGTCCCGAAAGGTGATTTTGCAGTCACTGCACGGAATCACCTTTCAGGACCGAGTAACAAAATGACAGTGCCACTGTTCATGAGAGGGGCTCTCAAAAAGTCTATGTTGCAAGTTTGGTGGGAAAAATCCCCAAAATGACTGTTTTACGAGTGTGCGTAGCAACTGCACAATGCACGCTCGTAAGTTAGCGCATTCACATTATTTTCATGCCCGATTCTCCACATTGGCATTTTACCATACCTTCTTGTGAACCGTACAGCTGTCATTTTTCACATCCTGCCCGAAATGTGTTTTTGCACTTGCAGAATAGCGCGATCGCTGTGAAAAATCAGTGTTTGGGACACATTAAGAAAATGACAGTGACACTGTTCATGAGCAGAGGTCCTAAAATGCCAGTGTTGAAAATTTGGTGGCAATACTCCACAAAATTACTGTTTTACGAGCATGCGTAGCAACTGCGCAACACACTCTCGTAAGTTAGTGCACTTGCAATATTTTCACATCACATTCTCAACATTGGCATTTTACCACACCTTCTTGTGAACCATATAGCTGTCATTTTTCACATCATTGCTGAAGTGTGTTTTCGCACTTCTGGTGCAGAATAGCGCGGTCACTGTGCAAAATCAGTGTTCAGGACACATTACAAAAATGACAGCGACACTGCTCATGAGCAGAGGTCCTAAAATGCCTGTGTTGAAAATTTGGTGACAATACTCCATAAAATGACTGTGTTACGAGTGTGCATTGCGCAGTTTGCACGCAGGCTCGTAAGTTCGCAAACTTGTATTTTCACTCCACATTTTCAACAGTGCCATTGTTCTACACCTCCTAATGAACAGTTCAGCAGTCATTTTTCACACCCTGACCAAAATCTGTTTTCGTAGTTCCAGTGCACAATTGCGCGGTAACTGTGGAAAGCCTGTGTTCGAGACACATTATGAAAATGGCAGTGACACTGTTTAGCAGATGTCCTAAAATGCCTATGTTGAAAATTTAGGGATGAAAGTCAATAAAATGAGTGTTTTACGAGTGCGCATTGCGCAGTTTGCACGCACGCTTGTGACTTTGTGAATTTGTAATACTTTCACTCCAGCTGTTCATCACTGCCATTTTTCCATACCTCCTTATGAACAGTACAGCTGGCTAAAATGTGTTTTCGCACATCCAGTGCAGGATTGCACGGTCACTGTGAGAAATCCCTTTTCTGGACACTTTCAGGAAATGACGGTGACACTATTGCAAGCGTGCATTGTGCAGTTTCCACGCACCCTTGTAACTTTGTCAATCTGCAATATTTTCATGCCACATTTTCACCACTGGCATTTGTGCACACCTCATTATCAACAGTCCAGCTGTCATTTTCCACAGACACGTTTCCACAGCTCTGCCGCACAGTGGCATACTCACTGTGCAAAATCACCTTTTGGGACACATTAACAAACTCACAGCGCTATGCCTTTCTACCTCCGCCACTGTCAATGCCAGCGCGACAGCATTCGGCATTGACAAATGCTTAATTACTGTAACAGTGAATGAATAAATGCATATTTAGTTGTTATAATAACTGGCCAGCAATTTTTTCAATATGCTGAGCCAGTTATAATTTGCCATTATAACCCGTGGGTTATAATGGCAAACACGCGCCACATCAGTAAATGAAGAGCAGCATTCCGATTGGCTCCATGCTTCTAATGGATGGGCTAAATACCGTCAGAAACATGGCAACTCCTTTGTCCCACTTAGCAAGGCGCCGCCACACCATGTGCATGATGCCGTGAATACTGTTTTTTTTCTGTTTTAAACTATTTGTATCTGGCTGATCCTGCCATTCACAACTTACATGGGCATTTCAGAGCCCCACTGCACAAAAGCTGCCGGGAATGCCTCGTAAGTGCTCCGCCAAGAACAGCTCCGACCTTGCCTCTTCAGGTAAGAAGATCGCGATCACGATCTCAGTACACAAATCTGTTGAAACATCCCAAACCTAAAAAAGCAAACTGTAACAATAATTAAATTAATTAAAAAAAAAAAAGGTGAACGGGGAGACAGAGTGTGTGTGTGTGTGTGTGTGTGTGTCTCAGACTCAGGGCTGGAAAAAATTGCTGGCTAGCAATTATAAATAATAAAAGATGGGGAAGTGTGCGTAAATTAGAAATTAATGGTTGCCCTTGGTGTGGGATGCTTTAATGAACCTCTCGGGCTTCACCCTCAGGGTTTATGTAGCATCCCACACCTCGGGCAACCATTAATTTCTCATTAAGCACACTTCCCCATCCATTATTGTATATGTTATAGTATTTCTGAATAAAGAAACAAAACACAGTTATATTGTCTCAGTGTATTTTCTTTCACATTCGAAAGATTTGGCAGTACACATCATTTCAGAGATGCCTGTGCACCTCGGACTCTATATTCAGAGCCGGGCAGATGCGCACGCAGAGTGGTGCATTGCGCAAATAGTGTGCACCAGCCAGCTCAGTCAAGATATTCAAATGGAATGCACAATCCGATCAGATCATGCATGCTGTTTGAATATCAGACCCTGGATGTGCGGCACAATACAAGGGGCGGCTATGTATGGCGTAGAACATCCAGGGTGCAGGGCTGAAGATTGCCCTTGGGGGAATGAATGGCACATACCTGGATGCACTGTTCCCCCATGAGTGATATTCAGCCCACACATGCAAATGAGCTCATTGGGCATACATGGCACAAAGGGAGCATATGCATGTCCATTATGTCATTATGGGCTCATTTGCATGGCTGCGCCAGGCTGGATGTGCTGGTACAGTCCCCCACCCCCAGGCCCTGAGCACCATGTGAAAACACCTGGCAAGAAAACCCATTGTCTGTAGTGCAGAGGCTCCCTTCCCAGAACCCTGATCACCCCCGTTACATCAGCAGGCAGCTGGAATTCCAGTGGATCCCATGTGTCCCCTCTTTCCATGCCTCGATTGCCCCTGTAACATGAACATGCCCACTCTCACCCCGGTAGCTCAGTGGTACTCCTGCCCCAGAGCACTGATCACCTGAAACAGTATACCTCTGTATCCATGCATGTCCAGATGTTGCTGCTGACACAAGCAATGCCACCAATAGAAATACCACCAATACTGTCTGAAGTGAGGAATATGTACTGTTCCCCAATAGCTCTATTGCCTGCTATCTCTGTACCAATGCACCCTGTAGTGCAGTCCCCTTGTTACTAGTATGTGTGCTGTACCATATTTCCGTATTAGTCGGTAGTCCGGTGTGCAGGTACAGTAATCAGTTGTTTGTTTGTGACTCCCATCTACAGCATGTATGACAGTTACATAACAATACTGTACTCTTCCTCACTGTTACAAGTAGTATGTCTAGCACCGTCTACCTATGTGCCCCATTTACATATCAAAAACATAGTTTACTGCTGACAAACATCCTGGTAGTCTAGTTTCTCCCACCCCCCACTCGGGTAGACAGAGCCCCACCACCCTGCACCCCCCATCCTGAACCCAGTCACTGACTGTCACAGCACTCCACACCCTTCTGTGGCCAGCCACTGACGGAACCAACAGGAGCACCTACTATCTATACTGTACATGCTCCCATCCTGTTCAGTCAGTGTCTGGCAGCAGAAGGGTGTGGAGGGCTGTGCCAGTTGCTGTCTGGGCTCGGCATAGGGGGTGCATGGTGGTAGGGCTCTGCCTACTGAGGTGAGGGGAACACTAGACTACCAGTGCGTTTGTCAGTGGTAAACTGTGTGTTCAATATGTATATGGGGCATATAGGTAGATAGTGCTGGATGTAATACTTGGAAACAGTGAGGGAGAGTATAGTATGTAAACAATAACCCACAACAGGGTGTGCAGTTATTAGGGATTAATCAAGACCCCAGATGTGTTGTAAGGCACAAGGCCACAGGCCGAGTGCCCTCACAGCACCGGGAGTGTTGATTAATCCCCAATAACCACACACCCTGGAGTGAGTTATTGCACTTATAACATGGGGTATGGTCAAAATGAGGAGAAAACAACATAGAGGGATTTCTCCCAATTTAAATACCAAAAAAGTGACTGTATCCTGCCACCTGAAAAAATAGTCCCCAATAAATAATGCAACTGTGAGCGCTGTCATGCACATACAAATGTCTGAAATATAGTACTGATATGTTTTCTGACATTCATTGTGCATAATTCCCTTTCTCAGACAGCGTGCTCTCTCTTTACAGCAGGGGACATTCAGGTCCTCTCCCTCTCTCTCTCTCTCTCTCTCTCTCTCTCTCTCATTCTTGCTGTGTCTCAAGCACTTGGCTGCAGGTACACAAAACATAACATCCTAAGTGGAGCATCAACTAGCCCAGTACAAGCAACCACTAGTCTGTCAGAGCAGCAGCACAGCCTGTGGCATCAGCTGGAAGTGTACGAGATGGACTGTGGTTAATCGCTTGGGACTCGGTCACTTACAGAGGTGAAGCAGTTAGTTTGATCCCGGTCTGGTCCCTGCTACGCTCATTGGGTCCTGCTCCCCATGCTGTGCATTGTGCACTGAGTGTAACAGCTGCTATCTGCGGCTGCAGTAACTGGCTTTCCCACCTGCTGGTCTGGCTACAAATATACTTTATGGTGGGGATGTTCTTGGTCAACTCAGTGAACTCACACAGGCAAAAGCATGACAGTTGCAGTTTAAGCAGCAGACTAGGCTACATACCATCGCCCGACATGACATAAGCATTAAACCACTCCAGAGCATGGTTCTACTGTGGATTTAATCCATGGCTGGGGGGCGGGGCATTAGACCGCAAGGCAAGTGCCTCCAACCACCCAACCATGGATTAACTCCACAGTAGAACCATGCTCTGGAGTGGTTTAATGCACTTGTAACATGGCAAGCATATGTAGGAGTAAGTAGATTTAAATGGTTAGGTGGTTAGTTAATTTGCAGAAAAAAACAGACACACATGATTTTCTTTATGATTAACATTGTATTAATAGTAAACATTGTGCTCAAAGGAGCTGTTCTTATATATATTGTGGCTGTATGCAGGTAATAATTAACAAGAGTCCTACATAACTGAATGGTATTCATATTCAGAAAAAAGGTTTCTGATTTCTGTTATTACTTACAGGGAACTTGCAAAGATGCTCAAAAAACTGTGTATCTCCTTCGACGGACATTGTGCTATGCACTCTGGAATTGAACACATCACCATAGCTCATTATTATGCACGCTTTGGCATATTTACATTTCTAGTATGGCATAGACCAGATCGCAGCATTATAACTCAGCTTTTCATTTTACTGAAATTTAATAATAGTATGGCATCAGCAGTTTCAACCACAACGGGAGACAGACATTTATACTATAGCATCGGCAGTAGCGGATGGGTACATCTTTGGACACAATGGTAAACGGACATTAACATTTTCAAACAGGCACCTTAACGGATGTATGACTGTGGATAAAACTTCCACACTTGTGAGACAACAATTTAAACGTCAACCAAAAAAAAACGTTCTCAATGTCATACAAGCTGCAGGTTCACACTGGGTGGGTAGCTGGGAAAAACAAACAATGCTGCCATATAGTTTATTGTGATTCATACTGTTACTACATAAGCAACCATGGTTCTACTGTGGATTTAAGCCATGGTTGCTTAGTAGTCAACTGCTGCTGTTAATCCAATCGCTTCTGCTTATTTTTACTGTTGCTCAGAGCCATGTTACAATGCAGGTTTTTCCAACTATCTGGGAGGTAGGTACTTTGGAAGTGCGGCTGGAGGGGGGAAGGTGGCATGGGGTGAGACAGTTAAACACACATGTTATGTTATAACATGGGGTACTGAAACTCAGGATTCCTCCTCATGCCTGTGTGTCGTACAAGTACACTGCTGACAACTACTCTGACACTGGACAGCAACGGGAATTGCCATGGGGCACACAGGTTAAGGGACCCTGGCACTGCTAGCAGGATGAGGTGCAGGATGGGGTGTGGTCTTGGGAGGTTCAAATGGCTGCTAAAGGAGGACACACAGTATATTGTAAAACAACAGGGTCAGCAGCAGGATGGGGGTGCACTTGTTTGGGGGAGGGCGGCGTAGACTGAAGAAGGAATGGGAATGAGAACAGATGCCTGTGTCTTGTGTTCTGAATGCCTGCTGCACAACAGTCTGGTGTTCTCTATGAGGGAATGGCCACACATCTTACTCTGTCGGTGGGTGCTGAAATATTCATGGTCTGACACACTGATACTCACTGGGGAGAGGACATTGCCGGAAGAGCTCCTTCTCTGTCTCTCTCTCTCTCTCTCTCTCGATGCATAAACAGGAGGATAGCCCATTCTCTCTGTCTCTCACCAATCAGCAGACAGCTGCATGATCAGGGGGAGAAGACCAGAGTCCCTATCAATGGGGGGCAGAGATCCTTAGGGGATGGCAGGAGGAACTATACGGTCATTCTGTACACAGAATAGCCCAATGCTTCACTGGCACTCACTTGGGTGCCTTTACAAATGGCTGCCCTGCACTTGTTTTTTTTCCAAGTAAATAACGAGTCAGATTCTGCCCACTGATCCTCTATCTTGCCCCCTCACACCAACAGTGCGTATATTGAGAATTAGTCAACGGTCAGGTGACATTGATTGCCCAGTTGCCTTCCTAGTTTCTTCTACCCCATGTTATAATGTTATGTAATTGTCATGCATGCTGTAGATGGGGGCCACGAACAAACAGTGGATTGCTGTACATGCACACCAGACTACCAACTAATATGGCAATACAGTACAGTACACATACTGGTAACAAGGGGACTGTTCTACAGATGTGTAGGTATGGCGGTAGTAGGCAACAGAGCTATGGGGGAACATTACATACTTCCCACAGCAGACAGTATTGGAGGTATTTCTATTAGAGGCATTGCTTGTGTTAGCAGCAACATCTGGGCATGCACGGATACAGAGGTATACGATACTGAGTGCTCGGTGTTCTGGGGCAGGGGTACCACTGGACTACCAAGGTGGGAGTGGGTATGTTCATGTTACAGGGGCATTCTAAGATCAGAGAGGCAGGGGGCGTGGTATTCCCACTGAATGTTCTCTTTCTGGTGGCGATCGAGGTTCAGAGTGGGGGGATATAGTGGGCTGCTGGGGGAACATGTGTTATGTTTATGTATGCTACCGATGATAGGGGGTAGGGGGGAGCCACTGTACCTCCAGAGTGTTTGGTTATGTGGCATCATTCAGTGTGATAGGGGCATGGGGCTTGTGGGAGGGGGGCCTGAGTGCACGGCCCTTAGCTATGCATGGGGCTCCAACCTGCCCCACACCTAGTTAAAGTGGGTCTCAGGGAACATATCTTTGCGCTGGCACAGATGGCTGTGTCTTCACCAGGTGGGCACTCAATATTGTAATGCGCAGTTTATGCATGTGGGGGCCCTCATTTAAAAAGGCACATCACAATATTGTGTGCAGCAGCACAGTCAGATGTGCGAGGTGCATCGGGGCCTTGCAGTATGGCCATACCCCCAGCAAGCTACAGTATGCAAGTCCTGGGATGCGAGGCTCATCTACAGATATGCCACGCATCTTGGCCGAATATGTGCCCCCTCACATATTTCTTACCTTGAAAAGTCCTTAAAAATAATTTGAATCTGGCAGTTCCCAAGATTGATTTCATTTAAAAGTAAATTTCAGTTTCTGTGGTTGGATTATCTACCTTCAATAACCGTGGCAGTTTTGGCTCACAAGATTAAAAGTCTAGAATCAGCTGCAAATCTGTGCTGCAATGACTTTATTCCTAAATATAATGACTGACAACTGTCCCAGAAATAGGTAAGAAAATGGGCAGACTGGGTAGGCCAGAAGGTCCTTATCTGTTGTCAATTTCTATGTTTCTGTCTTTAAACATAACATAGTCTACTTGCCTTAATTTTAAGATCTTTAGAACCATTCCACCTACATAACACATTTGAACACTAGGGCCCAATTTTCTAAGAGTACGTAGATCAATGCAATTTGTGTCAAAGTGGTTGACTACATCAGATGCAACTGTGTCAAATGCATTGCGCTGTATTCCAGAAAGTTTGCAAATTGTGTCAAAGTGGATTTGTTGCAATCTGCAAAATAGTAATAAAAAGAGGCGCACTGAGCAGATCTGCCATAAGTTGCAACACAGCACAGAGTGATGCACAGAATGGTGCAGAAACCAGCTAAGATACCTGAGACCTGGGGAAGCAAGCAGGCAAGGAAAAAAAAAAAGCTTTACTCAAGAGGAGACAGATGTGCTAATAGAGGAGGTGGACACTTAGGGGGACCTCCTCCTCCACAGAGGTAGTAATAAGGAAGTGAGAGACCAACAGAGACAGGCCTGGGAAGAGGTTGCTACCCATGTGAATGTCGTGGGCGCCGTGAAGAGGTCCATGCATAATCTAGAAAAATGGTACCATGACTTTGAGGCACTGTTCCAAAGAAAACAAGCATTTGTCAATGCGGAATGTTTGCTTGCTGGCATTGGCATTGGTAGTGTAGAAGTTACAGAGCTGCATAATAGGAATTGCAGTGAAGTATTGAACTGAAGCCAAACCCACCACCACCCTGCAGAGATTGACAGGCATTGGGGTGTCTTTGGGTCGTCAGGCATAATGGCAACACCATTTCACAACACCCTACCCTGCAGACACTGACAAGTGTCATGGTGTGCCTTGGGGTCTTTGGCCCTTATGCGCACCCCATTCCATCAGAAAATATGGTGAGATGGGTGTGGTATAGGAGAATGGGGTGAACTTTGAGGCCAAAGAGTCCAAGGCATACCTTGATGCCTCTTACTGGCTGCAGGGTGTGGAATGGTATGAGCATTACAGGTGAGACTCTCAAGTCACACCCCTGATGCCTGTCATTCTCTACAGGGTGGGGCATTATGATCGGAAACCCTAACGCATCAGTCATTCGTTGGTATTTTCACTCCAAATTTTCAACATGTTTTTTTTGTGACCCCCCCACCTCATGAACAGTGGCAATATCAGTTTGTTAGCCGAAAGCTGCTTTTGCACAGCGACTATGGCATTTAGCACCACAGGTGAAAAACACATTCTGAACAGGATGTGAAAATGACAGCTGTACTGTTCATGGGGAGGTTTAAAAACTGGCAAATCTGCAGTGAAAATATTAAAAAAACTGGTGAAGTCATGAGCGTGCATAGAAACTGTGCAATGCACACCTGTAATGTAATTAGTTTGGGGAATTTTTTACAGCAGATTGTCAACACAGGCATTTTGGGACCTCCAATCATGAACAGTGTCACTGTGGTTTTCTTTATCTGTCCCGAACAATGACTTCCCACAGCGACCACACATTTCTGTGCTAAAAGTGTGAAAACACATTTCGGCCATGTTGTGAAAAATGACAGCTGTACTGCTCATAAACAGGTATGGTAAAATACAATGTTGAAAATCTGGAGTGCAAATATTAAAAATTTGCGAACTTACGAGCGTGCATAGGAACAGCGCAACGCACGCTCGTAAAACAGTCATTTTTAGGAATTTTTTCACCAAATTTTCAACATAGCCATTTTAAGACCTCTGTTCATGAACAGTGTCACTGTGATTTTCTTAATGTGTCCCATACATTGATTTCGCATACTGACTGCGCCATTGTGCGCTACATGCACGGAAACACATTTTGGGCAAGATATGAAAAATGACAGCTGTACTGCTCATAAGTAGGTGTGGTAAAATGGCAATGTTGAAAATCTGGCGTGCAAATATTAAAAATTTGCAAACTTGCGAGTGTGCATAGGAACTGTGCAACATACGGTCCTCAAACAGTCATTTTTAGGAGAATTTTGTAACCAAATTTTCAACATAGCCATTTTAACACCTCTGCTCATGAACAGTGTCACTGTGATTTTCTTAATCTGTCCCAAACATTGATTGCACACACCGACTGCGCCATTGTGAGCTACATGCAGGGAAACACATTCTGGGCGACATGTGAAAAATGACAGCTGTACTGCTCATAAACAGGTATAGTAAAATACAATGTTGAAAATCCGGAATGCAAATATTAAAAATTTGCGAACTTACAAGCGTGCGTAGGAACAGCACAACGCACGCTCATAAAACAGTAATTTTTATGAATTTTTTCACCAAATTTTCAACATAGCTATTTTAAGACCTCTGTTCATGAACAGTGTCACTGTGATTTTCTTAATGTGTCCCATACATTGATTTCGCATACCGACTGCGCCATTGTGCACTACATGCACGGAAACACATTTTGGGTGAGATGTGAAAAATGACAGCTGTACTGCTCATAAGTAGGTGTGGTAAAATGGCAATGTTGAAAATCCAGAGTGCAAATATTAAAAATTTGTGAACTTACCAGCGTGCATAGGAACTGAGCAATGCACACTCATAAAACAGTCATTTTTGTGATTTTTTTCCACAAATTTGCAACATAGGCTTTTGAGAGTCCACCTTATGAACACTGGCACTGTCATTTCATTAATCAGTCCCAAAAGGTGATTTTGTGTGGTGACTGCGAAATCACCCTTTGGGCCCAATTAACACCATGACAGTTCAAGAATTCATGAGGAGGGGTCCCAAAAACCTCATGTGGAAAATTTGGTGCCAAAATTCCAAAAAATGCCTGAGATATGCAGTAAAGTTGAAAAAAAACCCTATACATTACATTATACAGCTTACTGGCATTTCCTCAGTTCGTGGTCGGCTTTGAAGTGTGCAGATGTGTTGCGGTCCACCAAAATCGGTGCGCTGAGCTCGAGGTAAGTATGGGTGAGGGGTGTGGGAGGCAGAGTGCGCGAGTGGGTGGCGCGGTGGGCTGGGAGGAGACACCAAGTGAGCGTTTTCTTGTTTACAGTTTTTTTAAGGAAGATGATGCAGGACATTTGCCACACTGGGGTGGGCTCCAGCATGGCAGCTAGAAGGCTGTTTGGGGGCTGGAGCCGGCCGGGATTAGGCACCCGTCCGGCCATATCACGGGGCGTGTGCCACGCTGGGGTGGGCTCTCAGCATGGCACCTGGAAAGCTTTGGGGGCGTGGAGCCGGCGGGATTGGGCACCCTGTCAGCCATACAGTATGTGTGGGGGCGTGTGAGCATGCAGTATGCATGCGTACATGTGGATGGGGGAGCTCTGCTCACTAAAGCGGAGCTCTCCCTTTCAACTGTATGCCACTGCATTTTTAACTGCTGTCATAGACAGCTGGAGCAGTGATTGGAGAACTGCGACCGTGCCTGCAAACACACTGACTGAACTGGAAGATGCTGACACACCTCTGAAAAACTCGGATGATGGCACTATGTTTCTTGCACATGTGTGCAAGCAAACATAAAAATGGCAAGGGACAGGAAGAGTGACATGGCCACTGGAGGAGGACCATGGGAGTTAGTCCAACTGAGCAGCCAGGAGGAGTGTGTGGCCACCCACCTCAGCACAAGGACCGTTGAGGGGGACAGAAATCTAGACACTTTCAGAATGTGGAGCACAGCAGATAAGCAGGGCACTGCACAAGTACAGTATGTGTTGTCCATACCAGAAAGGCAAATGTGATATGTTGATAATGGTGTGAACCATGCAGTGGTGTTGTAAAGTCCAGGGCTTGTGGGGTAGGAGAGTGGTGACAGGCATGGGTGGAGGGTATGTCAGGGTGATGTACATGGTACCAGGGGAGCTGCAGCAGTGATGCTGTGTCGAGTGACAGTGTTGAGAACCAGAAGGTGTGGCCCAGGTGTCAGGGACACACTGTACGGTGTGTTGGCAGAGTGCCAGGGAACTGTTGGGTACCATTGCAGGAGGCCTCGGATAGCAGGACACATGCAATACCAAAGGTCTGCAAGGCAGAGAGAAACACAGAGCAAAGGATGCAACACATAGTGGAGTGCTTTGGTGCGGATATGGGTGTGGTGTGGTATGTGAGTACCTGGCCAGGTAACCATGGAGGTAAACTTGGGTGCTGGGCCACATAGCAGCGTGGAGGTGGTGGACTGGCATTACTGACACAGATACACACATAAAGGGCCAAGGCAGAGGGTGTGGCGGTGTGATGGCCACCAGCACAAGTGCCAGATGGTAAGCAGCAGCCTGCCGCCTATGGTTGTGCATGTGGCTGCAGTCGTGTGTTGCAGATGGTCCGGATATGTCATCAGAGGCCCCATGTGTAGTGACTTGCAGAAAGAGACAGTGGTGGACTGTGGGGGGGGGTGAACATTGAGGACATTGTTGGGGAGGGATGTATGAGGCAAGTCCTGGGTCTGGTTGTGGGTCAGTGGTGATTTTGAGGTTAAGTACATGGTTATGGGCTTGTACAAGTGGCCTGGAGAGGTTCAGGAGAATGTTTCTGGTGTTGGTCTTGCATGGCAGATGTGGGGGGGGTAGTAACACAGGCACCAATGGGGTCTGTGTAGGGGGAGGATGTCACATAGCCCCACAGGTCCCATCCAGAACAAATGCTGCAGGAGGTGCCCCAGGGTAATAGGGACAGTCCCGTGAACAGTCATGTGGGAGCTTATGTAAGGAAGGGGTGGCCTCAGGAAGTTCCGTGACACAGAATGCATGTCACCAAGGGTCACAGGTATGGGGTGGTGAGTGACTGCCATTCCACATGGGAGGCACAGAGCAATGTGTTGGATTGCACTGCACAACTGGCATGTCACACTTTGGCCAGGCAAGAGGTGTGTAGCATGCAGTTGCACAGTCGGGGGGAAGAAGATGGTGGGTGAGGTACTGCTATGTACCCTGAAAGGAGCCAGTGCTTGTGTAGTTTGTAATGTTGCTGGGTGTGTTGATTGAGGCATTGCCCCAGTGTTAGCCCAAGCACACTGCAAGGGGTGTCATGCAGCATATTGAGGTAGCCAACTGGTACTGTTGGGGGCTGATGGAGGTACTACATGTATTGGCAATGGGGGAATTGAGCAACACATGTCTGTGACTCTGGTCCTGGACCATAAGAAAATGAACAAGTGCCGCTCTCATTCTAGGTAGCACCAGCATGTCGGACACAGCCACAGCAGGGCCCAGTCAGTGGATACACAGCACAGACACAAGGTGGTGTGGAAACAGATACCAAGAGTGACACCCCCACAGGGTGTAGAGGTGAGACACCCTCCACTGCAGAGACAAAACCCAGAGACAGTCCTGAGGACCAAGACCACCCTGAGTTGGCCAGAGACAGTGAGGAAAGGGCAGAGTCACCAGTGGTACAACAACTGGACCATGATGGCAGTATCACAAATCAAGCAGACACCATCCAGGACAATGTGGCATAGGACCTGCCCTCTGCAACATTTATCCAGGGGGAAGGGACAGTGACAGCGGAAGAACCTGGCTTACCCGATATAGACATGGACTTGGATGAGGTGGACTACCTCTGTCAAAATATGCTTGATACAGAGGTTGTTTTAGGCCGAGAACTAAGTGCCATCAGGGTGGCCATTGAGGGATACCACAGTACTGCATGGCAACCTCATCAGTGTGTGGACGGGGAACTCAGTGGTGTGACAAACATTATCACCCATGTCCTGCAATGTGTGGCTGCCCATGAGGTGCACCAGACAGCTGTTCTGCAGGGGATGCAAGCAATGGCTGAGTGGCAAATGGACATACTTGACTGTGTGTCGCTCATGTGTGACCATGTGGTAGCCCTGCAGGAAAACATTGGGCAACTCCTGTTGGCAGCTCTGCCTGACCTCATGCACAGCACAAGGTGATAGCATTGGAACACCATGGATGAGGACCCCCACCACACTGCCAGTAATGTGGACTCTATCTACACTGCCATGCATGGGGCGCAGCACAACACTGGCCCCAGCTCTGCCCCACATGAGACCGATGCACCGTTGGAGGGTATTCAACATACCCCCAGTGCAGTTAATGCACTGCATGCATGTAGAGAAGTCATTCACAGTGGCAGAGGGCCAGATACCCATGCCTACACTGGGCAATGCATGGTAGGCAGTATGACTGGTTGTGGGCAGGGGTATGGCATGGAAATGCCAGGGCATGCCCCTGCACTGTGGCCCAGCCAAGGACATAGCCTGGTGCACCCCAATGGTAACATCATCATAGGCAGAACAGGCAGTGACACCCACGTCTATCAAAGGGAGGGCTGGCAGTGTGAGATAATGCAATCGCAAACAACCACAACCACTGAGCCAGAGACAACCATCTCTTCATGGGCCCATGTGGCCATTTTGATGGACCCAAGAGCACCCTGTGGTACTGGGACTCAGCATGCTGCTCAGTCCCCTGGGGTAACCACTGATGGAACCATATAGTACAGGGTGATGAGTGGGCTGCCAGTGGAGGCAGTACCAATAGCAAGCCAGGACAGGGTGCAGCATCCCCACACCACATCCCCACACCGTGATGGTATGCTGTGCAGCACTGTGGACTAGGGTGTAGTTTCCATGGAGGCCACTGGCACACAGCTGTCACCAGCATGCACCACCCCTGCACCCCCTGCAGAGACACAGCAGCAGTCATCAGAGTGCTCTGCAGGAAGTGGTAGAGGTGACATGCATGTGCCTGCCCCAACTACAGTGAGTGGCACCAATGGTGTGACCACTGCTACAGCAGGTGAAAGCCTGATGGCAGTGGGCCCTGAGATGTCAACACAGAGGCCAACCAAACATAGAGGACAGAGGTTAGGGTATGTGGGGTTGGAAAAGGGTCTGATGAAGATACAATGCTGGTTGATATGCTGACCCTGTGGAGGTCAGTAAGAACTGTGGAAAGGTGGTCCATCCCCAGCACAGAGACAGTGGAACACTCAGGGCATGTGCAGCCAACAGGGACATTGATGTCAGACATACAGGCAAAGGTGGGAGGCAGAGGCAGCTCAAAAAAGGCTGTGGACATGGCCATAAGGGGTGACCTTGACAACCTGGGGGGTTGGGAAGGTACGGGGAGCTTTTGTGGGGGGGATGGCAAGGGTGCTTGTTGGGGGAAATGTTTGTGGAGTTTGTTAGGTAGAGAGGGTTAAGGTGCTTGTAGGGGGTTGAGGACAGTTGTGAAGATTGTGTGGGAGGTTGGGGGATGGTTCTGTGGCTGTTGGGGGGTTGTAAGGCTTGTTGGGGGGGCATGCCTTCAAGTATGTACCTATGACCACCTGCGTATGGGAGTGTTGACCTCAACAGCTTATCCTGGCAATAAAGTTTTTATTTATTTATTTCAGTACTCAGAAAACCATTTGAGCTCAGAGCTCTTTACACAGGTTCCATGTCAGGACATTTCAGTACAACAGATACAGTAGGTGAAAATATACAAAGGACTGCAGAATTACAAAGGTAAATAAACAGGATTCTATATCAAACACTGTACAGGTCACAGGAAAACAGACAATTTACAGTGCCCAATGGTGAAACCAGTCAGTTGTCAGCAAACAAGAGGTTGTTTGGAGTGTTGCTACGTGCTAAAGAAAAAAAAAAAAGGGAATGAAGGGGAAGAGCCCAAGTGCAGTGTGCAAAAGGAGAGCGTAATATCAGTAAAGCAGTAGGGACTGGAGGGAGGTGACTAGATTGGAGGCAGAGGGAGAGGGTGTTAGTTGTGTGGGAGGAGCAGGAGGACCTACTCAGGGGAGAGAGGGAAGGGTTGAGGGGGCAGGGGATAGAAGTAGTGATGGCGGGGTGGAAAGGTGGTACTAGCAATGGCAGGCACATCGAGATTTGCGTATCATAAGGAGATTCAAGTTCTTTTTGAAAGTACCCAGTGTGGGCAGCCACACAATGTTCTCCTGGAGGGAGCTGAACCACAGCAATGCATGGTGTGATGCTTGGCCAGCTGGTTATGATTATTGTACGATATTGGTATTATAAATAAATGGTCAGTGTATGAAATGTCAGTCTGTGAGATTTGGCCCTTTTAAATTACAAGGTGTCAGCAGCTGAAATCACAGGATATATTACACTAACCAGAAGATCTCTGTAATGTAATTAACTTCCTTGAGAAATTGCATTTTATGGCCTTTTTATGACCTCATGCTTTTGAAGTTGGAAACTAAATATACATTTTTCTACATAGGGAAAGGACGTAATTTAGCTGATTCCTGTTGGCTATCTCACACCTGGGTGATGGACTGCAGGGTTATAAACCTCAAAGGAACTGGTTGATCAAAGACTCATAATTTGAGAAATGGGTTTTTGCTGATGTCACATTATTAACATACCTCCTGGTAGGAAATCATTTTTTTTTTAATTTTATATTCTAAAAGGAGGAGCTAGATGACTCACAGAAGGAGTGTGAAAACACAGAGTTTAAACTGATACTTGTGTCTGAAATGTATTTCATATCATCTTGGGACTCTAGAGAGACACGGCTGTCTGATCTAACTTTAAAATGCACTTCCCTAGATAATACCTTAGATAGCAAAGATCTAAATGTATTGTGGTAGGAGTTTTATTTTGTAATTTTCCCTTGTTCTTTTATGTGATTGTGAGCTCTTTGATATATTGTTCTGTGTTTACATTTTTCATGTTTTTATCATCTTAAGTACCTTTTCTTTGAAAGACTGCCTGGGTGTCTGCCAGTTCTTTTTGCATGTGACGTATAGGGGGTTAAGTCTGACAAAACTATTCAACAGCTTGATGGTGTTACTAAGCTTGGAAAAAGGTAAGACTATTCCTAAGGTCTCTTATAGAGTTAAAAGGGTTCATTTTGGAAGCCTGGCTGGGTGCCCCTGGTGAAAGATTGTACCGCAATCCCCGAAGAGGGTACGTATCTGAGCCTGTTCATTGGGTATGCTAGCATAAGGTTCACAGTTTGAATACCCCCAGAACTTGAGACTAAAGGTGATTCAGACCCAAAAGCAGACAGGAAGATTACCCTGTCTGTTACCTGTTCACACTATTGCGCTCTGAGGTTGGCACTGTGGGAGCAGAGGGCCTGACCTGCGGAATGCATTTGTGACACACTGTAAGCAAAGGACCTTTGTCCTTGAGATGTTCGACATTTTGGAGTTAGGAAGGACTGGTGTTCA
Organism: Neoceratodus forsteri; assembly: GCA_016271365.2. NCBI lineage: Eukaryota > Metazoa > Chordata > Ceratodontiformes > Ceratodontidae > Neoceratodus > Neoceratodus forsteri. The sequence goes on along the minus strand of CM057455.1, from coordinate 302,398,782 downwards.
GAGTTATGGGTGTGCTATGGATTATGGCTGGGAACCAGAAGTTGTTGGATCCCTGGCACTAGCTGACCAAGGCAGACCTTTTTGGCTAGAAGGCAGGATTGATATTTTAGTCGGCCATTGAGTGTGAGCCAGTGTACCCTGGCATAGAGATCACAGGTGTGAGTCACTCAGTGCACACCTAAGGTGAGCCAGCAGGCTTTATTGAGTGCAGTTTTTATACGCTGGAGAGCAGTATCTGTGGCAGAACCATATATAGGCAGCCTGTAGTCCACCAGGTAACCCACAGAACTGTGAACAGCTATGCTGAGGGCTTCAAGGGAGAGGCTATGCTTGTGACAATAAAGTAGCTCTATGCGTGTGTTGATAGCTTTGGCCATGTTGTCAATGTGGAGACTATAGGAGAGAGTTGTCAATAGTGATACTGAGGTATTTAAAGTGTTGAACAAGTTCAAAGGAAACCCCGACACTATTGATAGTGGGTAGTTTTTGTGTTTGTTTAAAGAGCTGAAAAACAGCATGGTTTTTGTTTTCTTGTAGTTCATTATCAATTTATGATCTTTGAACCACATCTCTATACTGGTGAAATCGCTCTGTAGTTGCTGCTCAAGGGCACTGGGGTCTGAGCCACTTGAGAAGACAGCCGCATCATCTGCATAAAGGAGGATGTGGCCTTGACTGGCTTGGGGAAGGCAATTCAAGAATAAGCTGAATAGGAGGGGAACCAGTATTGACCCCTGCGGAATGCCTGAGCAGACAGGTTCGCTGTCTGAGAGGACAGTACCTATCCTGACTTGCTGGGAGCAGCAGTGCAGGTAACTGCAGAACCATGCAACTGCCTCAGGGGCAAGGCCTGCTGCAGTGAGTTGCTCAACTAGAAGGGCATGATTAACCATATTGAAGGCCTTTGTTAGAGAAATATAAATTGCCCCAGCAAGCTGTCCAAGATCGAGAGATTTATGGATGAAGCCGGTGAATTCCAGGAGGGCTGTAGTGGTACTGTGCCCTGCCCTAAAGCCATGCTTCTCAGAGCATAGGAGCTTATGTTTGTCCAGGTATTCGACAACTTGGTCCATGATGATTTGTTCCAGGGCCTTCAAGAGTGGTGGAAGTATAGAGATGGGTCTGTAGTTCTCGGCATGGCCCGAAAGTACTAATATGTTATGTGTCTTCCTTTTACTACATTACAGAAACAGTCCTATCACACTGTAGGCAAGCTACACAGACCCTCACATGTCTTGCATTGTGGCTGCCTGTCCACATGGGTAGTAACCATGTGGCTAGGCAAGGCACTGGTCCAGTCCCACTGTATGTGGCCATGATGAGGAGGCATGGCGGTCAGGGCAGGATGTGATGAAACCTACATCAGAAATGATGAGTGACACATCTATAAGTGGACAGTGATGCCTGAGGGTGGCCCTGAACCCTTGGCCTGCACTTGGCAGGATAAACCCATATGGAATGAACAATGGCAGAAGTCCTTGCATGCCCACATTGTGAGACCTTGGCAACAACCATCAGAGGAACCGCATGCGGAGGACTCACACATGGGACACTTTGTGGTGTACAGCATCTGGGTGCTGAATGAAGGACTGAGAGGCACACAGAATATGCCTTGACCACACAGTATGGGGGGGGCACCTTGGCAGATAAGGTGAGTGGACACATAGGGCCCAAGTGGTAACTCACAGAGCCATGAGCGGTGACCTGTGGAGAGCACCTTACACAACACTGGTCTGCCACGAGGGCCACATATCCATGACCCACCAGAACGGGTTTTCTGAGGGGAAGGGGCTACTGTTATAAATATACCAGAGCTGGCACAGCATACCTCCCTCGAGAGATAGGAGCTGCCATGGGGTAACATGCAGCACACACCATGATGTGCCCCAGGCCAACTAACGAACATGTCCAATGCCCACCCTCATGCATAAGACCTGTATCTAGTAAAATGAACCACACAGACCACAGATTATCAATGTGTAAATGGATTGCTTATAAACAGGAAATGAAAGTGCAACAGGGATATTAGCAGCACAACAATAACAATAAATAAGTAAATGAACTGGAGTGTGCACAACAGCAGTAACATTAGAAATCAACAGGATCTAGGTAATGGGGGGATAACATCATGGGAGTAAATGTCAAGGAATACAATTAAAAACTAGAAGGAGTACATTATAAAAACAGCAACATTGATATAAAAACTATGTACATGTGGGGCCTACACTGCAGGGGTTCTGGCCTGCAGGTCTCTTAGCCCATTATTCCTGAAACTCCCTCATGGCCCTCAGGATATTATCAATAGTACCCTGCATTCTCTGCAGGTCTGAGGACAGTTCTTGAAGTCCATCATTGATTATTGCTGCAAAGTGGTTGAGTCTGTCTTGTGGAGGTTTGACCACCTTCACTGGTAGGTCTACATGGGGGAGTCATCCTGAATGTAAGGGGCCCTTTCATTTCCCCTTACAACATCCTCTTCCTCCATCCCCATTGTTGTTGGCTCCTCCCCAGCTTGGGTCATTGAAGCTGCCACCTCCTCTGAGATGTCTCCAATCCCTGTCTACCAGTCCACCAAGGTGGGCTGCTGGGGACCGACCTGCTCCTCAGTGGTCTGAGGCTCCACTGACTGGCCTTCTGCTGACCGGTCCTCCTCCTCCTCCCCCCCCCGTTCAGAGGAGATGTCCTCTCCGGCCTCTCAATGTGCTGCGGCTGCTGTGGCTGCCTCCATTCAGCTGTGGATCCTCTCTGCATAGGTGCGTGCCTGCCTTCTTTTCAGGTGCCTTAGGGCCTGCTCGAGCACATGGTGGTGTAGGGATTGGGGGGGCCAGTCTCCTCCCACCACTCTGGACATCACCTGTAGGGAAAGAAGATGCAGGCCATTAGTGAAGTGCAGGAGTGCATCTACAGGGACGTTGCTTGTCAGTGGCAGAGTGGAATGCAAACTCACATGCAGGTCATTGGAGGTATGTTGAGAGCCCCAATTCAAACACCTGTATCACACCGTGTTATGAGGGCCAGTGTGGCCATGGCCCACAAAGGAAAGGCCCGTGGCACATCACGTGGAGCATGTGTGAACGGTGGGTGGGGGTGCGCAGCATGGCCTGACCCTCCTGACGCGTTGTCCCGTGTGTAGACATATGGCCTTAAGGTGCATTGCTTTCCTCCTGAATGCAGCATCTGCAGGGGGTGATGTGTCTTGGTGCTAATGAACTGTACTGCGGTACTGTATGTGGGCAATGCAAGGGTGCATGTGCATCTCCTGGCGATAATGTCCCACACCTGGGCATATGCACAGGTTTAGGAGTTGCCACAGTGAAAACCACGTAATCTGAGGGTGGGCCACCCCCAAAAACATATATAGCCTGTATCTGCCAGCCTGAAGAGGTGTGTCAGGTGTGGAACACATGTTGACAGGTGTAGTGTTGCTGTCCACAGCCCAGACATGTGTGCCCGGCCCAAATGCCCTGCTGTGAGTCAGACTGTTTCCAACCCCTCTGTAATACCCATATGACAGAATGTCAACCTCTAGCTTATGTTCTGCCTGGGTTGTGCAACCCTAGAACCTACCGCCACCAGAGATATGGGCACTACAAACATGATGGACTGGCCTGGGTGGACACATTTGAGGGAACAGCAGATGTGGAGGGGATAATAGGAATGTAGCATGGTTGCAGGTGAGGATGTCGTGCCTATGGCCACATCACCATTGCTGCCCTGCCAACTGGGGACACTGCATGACAGGGATCGACCCCTGTGACAGGTAAAACCACTGTTATGCCCATCCTGATGTTGCACCCCCTGGTTGCACATGTTTACCACAGAGGCACTCATACTGTAGAGGAATGCCATACTGGGAGGAGAGCATGATCTGAGCCTCAGTGGGAAGCACATCATAGAGAGGGGTGGAGAAACATGCACAGGGGATTGGCATGTGTATCTCACATAGGCGTAGCTCTAAGGCATGTGATGCAGGTCTCCATGGTTCACTATGCATGTCCTCAACTACCCACCAGCAGATGCTGGATCACATGCACCTTCGGTACTACAAGCCCCCTACATGGTGGTCCCTTTTCTCTGCCACAAATTGGCATGTGGTGCCTGTCCCTGTCAGAACCACAAGGGGCATGTGTCTGTGGACCTCACTTGGCACTGTCATCCATGTGTCTCAGCATCTATGACTTATTCCCCACTACAAGACAGCCTGTAGCAGTGGCAATACCACTCACCCCAGGTCAGCATTCAACACATGCTCACCATTTGTGGCCCTAACATGTGGTACGGCAATATCACTGCACCAGAGGGGTATCCAGCATAGTCTGCAGGGCACAACTGTGTGGCTGTACTGTGTTACTGTGGTGCAACAAACAGTAGGCTTCTCCTTTGAGTACAGTGAGCTGAGTTGTGTCAGAATTTCTTGTCCCCCCCAAAAAAAAAATAGCAGCAGACAGTGACACATACCACACAGACAAACCCTCCTGTGGGTGTCTCCCTGCCCCCCTGTGGGAATGCAAGTGAGTAGATGCACCATACAATGGCCACAGAATGCACTGTGAGCACATATGCCTCATGGCCCCTCTCACAAGGTGCAAGTGGACCCAACAGTGTGTGAATGTATGTCGCTACATACCATAAACCACAGGCTATGGGAAACACTGCAACACACGACACACTGCGTATGAACTTCAGCCTATCACTACAGTTATTATCCTGACAAACATTGTGTTCACACCAGCATAGTTGTGGCCTGTGGCAAACCAGCACATTATCAAGCCAGCTACCTGGAGGGGCGGTCCAGGCAGGTAGCAGGTTATCCGAGACTTACGCAATGGGTTACAGGCCATGCATCCTCTTTGCCCCTCATGGTCCCCTGCATCATCCCACCAGTCCCTCCTATGAACTCAGTTTTGGACATGACTGCCATATCGCTGGCCCCCCATAAAGCTAACCACTCTTTATTTCACTCACACTGATCTAGCACCTCCCTCTTGCATCTCTGCTGCACAATGGCCTCACCTTGTTGCTCCTGTGCTTCCCACGCACATGTGATGGTGCACACCTGTCAGCCCACCCCCTCTGCCTCAGTGTGCTCCAGAATATACCCCACTAGGGGTGCTCTTGGTGGACCACCAATGACAAACAGGTATCGTGGCCACCACACCCATATCCATGGTTATTGCCATACCTGGACTGCTTTCAGTGGATCTGAGTCCTCTACGTGATGAATGGGGTTCAGCACGCTTGGCACAGTTGCACCCATGTGCCACACTGTGTTCTACTTTGGCACCCACACTGGCATTGTATACCACCCACAAGACCATAGCCAACACTGTGTGCAGTGGTTGGTCACTGCTGCCGTCACCTGCATGCTGCCAACAGCCAGGGATTGCACAGTCCCTTGTGCTGTTGTGTTGGGGTCCCTTACTATGTTTCTGAGCTTGTTTTCAGGGGTGACTATGCATGACAGAATACTCATGTATGCATGGACACCTGTCCATCACAAACCATCATGTGGAATGACCTGTGTGCTGTACCTGTCGTTGCCCCCTCCCTATTCATTATGGTCCCCCATCCACCTTCACAATGCAGGAAGCATATGCTGTGTGCAACACGCATTACTGCAAGTCACACAGTGGCCATGGGTATGTTGTCCCACCCTCCTCTGACATGTCTTGGCACAGGCATCACCCCGGTCATCCAGTAGGGGCCCTGTTATGGCACCCTTCGGAAACTGGGACGGGATGTCTCAGCCCATGTGCTGCCAACCTCTGACATATCCCTAATACACCCAGAGATGGTGTGACAGACACTCCAAGGATGCCAGCATTAAGACATGGTACTGCAAGGCCCGTGAATCCTTAATCAGCTTATCTATTAAGGTGCATTGACAGCTAGGTAGGGTCCTGGGTTATCACTTTGCCAAGGATATATCTCAGCCTTTATTCAGCAACCCCAATCTAAAGGTGAATGTTTCACTAGGAATTGGCTTCCCCAGCTTGATACTGTAAGTGTGCCACCTGTTCAGCAATGGTCACTTTATGCCCCTTCGGAACATTTGTAGTACTCTCAGGCTAGGCAATAAATTTGTCTTAAATTATTTCAAATTAAACATGTGATCATGGCACATTTCTGTCCTGTGCCTTGGTGTACTAATTATAGTGAAATCTTAGGCCTGGTTGCTACAATGGCCTCTTAAAGTAAAGGTGCAAGTTTGCCATAACAAATGGGAGTTATAACCTGTAGGAGTTGTGAATCAGTCTCCTACCATTCAAATTGCCAAATAATGCTGTTTTCCTTGAAAAAAAGCATTCTATTTCACTGCTCTGCTTCATTTGCATAACCCACTCCTTTTTTTTTCAGTACCGCTACCCCAACTATGACATCATGCCAGGGAAACAAAGTTATTAAAGGGACAGTGTCACTTTTTAGTTTTAGATAGACAAATCAGCTATGCACTGTTCCCACAATGCCTCACAATGTAAATTAGTATACAGGGTATTATATTTCTGTGCTCACTGCAGAAATAGGAGATTACATCTCTCAGTATAGAAGTCTTGTAGTTATATATGGTATGCACAATGCATTGTTGTGAAAATAAACATACAAAAAGCTACTATTGTTGCCACCACCACACTAATATGGGACAGCACCTCAGAGTAAGGAAATGGTAAAACAGGTTTATATTTTGCCCACAATGCATTGGTACAGTTATTTACATATTAATGCTGATCACCAGCAACATAAGGGACTGTACATCCGAGTAAGGCACATTTAAGGCAACATTATAAATTACCCAGATTCCATGTTGCTGTATGTAAATCGTTGACACCTCCCTGACATGACATCATTTTGGGGGTGTGGTCACACACAGAAAACTGGAGAACAAAACTCTGATAAAACATTAAAAAGACTAATGATGATGGATTTGTTTACAAAACAAATTTCAGCTTCAACACCTGAAGCATGTCTGGCAATGGCATACTATGTGTAAAAAGCATCTGGGGAATCTTGAAACTTTCCTTTAAACCCATGCAACATCACAGCTGTATACCCTAATTTTTAGAGGCTTATTCCCTCATATAAATGAGGCATGCCCTTACTGGGAGAAAGTCTTCCTGGCTAAAGACTTTAATTGGACCCATATATGACAGGATATGCACACTTACATAGCCAGTGACAAACTTTGTCTTTCTCAATTTAGTATCCTGCACAATCTCAGCTACAGACCTCAAAAGTTGTTCAAGATGGGCCATATTCGTTCCCAAAGTTGTGTTAGGTGTGGCAATGCTGAGAACACACATCCTTTGTGAATGCCACCAGGTCCGCCCTATATGGGAGGCCATTAAATCGAAAACCATCCCTCTTCTGGGTATTGACCAATTATTTACTTCAGAGGTGTGTATTGTTGGGGACTATGAAGGGATCTCTGTAAAGGAATGTAAGTGTTCTATGGGCATGATCTCGATGTCTGTTAAGATGGTTGTCCTCTGGCACTGACAGGACCAGCACACTGTTTCTTACCAGGAGTGTCTGCAAGAATTCCTTTTTAATTTGCATTTGGAGAAGGTGATATCCAGCGTTCATAATAAACTCAGTTCTTATGTCACAAAATGGGGCAGGTTGCATACATTGTGTTCACTTTAGTTTCCTTGGAGTGAATCCCCCCCCCCCGCCTTTTGGGACCCTTGGACCTTTAACCCTTTTGTTTCCTTGCTTTGTGTTCATCTGAGGATACTGAAGGGGGTTTATGTCTTACCCATAATGTTTTTTTTTTGTTATTATTTGTGAAGTGCCTTTAGTGGTACTTATTCAATGGAATTTGTTCGAGGCTCTGGCCCTTATGTACTTGATGTATCTGCTGTACTCTGCTTCCTTGCATGAGGGTGGTGGTGGTGGTGACAGGGGGGTAATGTTTGTTTTGTCTGTTCTGTGCTGTTGTTCAGTTGTACTGTTATTTGTTTCTTGCTCTTATATACCATATAAAGAAAATAAAATTAAAAAAATACATGGTACTGCACGTATCGTGGCATATGGTGTTCTGCTGCCAGACACTCTGCAGCATTGCTGACCACATTGTTGCACGCTCTACATACCATCCCCTTGTCACTTGCCATTGGCCATATGCGAACATGATGGCTCACTGTTCATGGCTGGGTTTCCATGTTCCCACCCTCCCAGGCGCCCAAGGCAGGTGATTCCCTTACCCACTGCCATGTTGAGTGGTGGTGATACCAGTGTCACACCATGCTGTACAACCACCTATTGTCCAGCAGCTGCAGTGTACTGGTGCCCCTATCACAGTTCCTGGCATGGCCGTGTCCTCACATGCTAGCCCAGATATACTGCAACAACATTCACATGATGCTTTGTCACTGTCCCTAGTGTGCATGCAATAGTGCTGTCCAATGGTAATATGGCATTCATGTTACCTACCTTGCCTGCCGCTTCATCCATCATCCTGCTCCGCTGGCATTGGTGTTCAGCCAGAGACTTCCTCTTCCTGGATAGCGGGCAAAGCTGTGCGGGGGACACAAGCAGTAAAAGGACATCACTACATATTTCTTGTTTTCGTGGATGGGGGGAAGGATTGCAGGGCTTATGTGATTAACACCAGAGCCACTTACCTCATGCTGGTGTATGTCCTCCCCCCACGGTGATATCCAACTCCCAGGAGATATCCTGTAGCCTCCTCAGACAGGTTGGATTACACCTGTGCTTCAGCTGTTTTGTGATTCTCCTAACCCAGGACACCTTTCTTGGTTTGGCAGCTATGATGCGCCACACCTTTTCCCTATCAGCTGGAATGTGGTGCCTGCTTCCTAGTGGCATGATGACTCTGGTCCATTGCCCAACACAACTTATGAATAGGGCTGTCTTCTTGACTGTGGAATTGGGGGGCCCTACTGCAAACTGCAGTCATTTTTGCTAATAACAAGATTTTTTTGAAATGTTATGGAGAGGTAGTGCAGAGTGCACTGTAGGCTATCCACTGGGCCTTCACCGCATTGCCATTCTGCACCCAGAATGGCACCACATGGTGGGAATACCTACTTCCGCATTCTACATTCAACATGTGTGCATCTCACAGTTTGGGGCATTTTTCATATTGAAGCATATTGCGGCAATATTTACTGCAATAATCTCTGCATTTGCGTCAAAATGGTGTGACTATGCCACAATTGTTTCCTGTCCCTCTGAAGTGCCACATTCTGTGACAGTGACTCAGTCAGACCATTCCTGAACCCCCTTTGGTCTCACACATCCCAGGGTCCACTGGGTATCCCTCCTCTGTACCCCTCATGCACCCCACCTCCTTTACTCACCCAGCATCTCCTCCCCTTGTCCCCAACCCCAGACATCTGCAGGCTTCATATCATGGAACCAATAGCTACTTTCTAGGACCATGGATAACCACCTGCCCTTACACTTGCAGCCCCTGGCACAGGGAGACATCTGGTGACATCATGCACACGCTATCACTGTGCGTTTCCAACCACCATCTCTCCAGCAGGGCCTTCTTGCAACAAACATGTGCTGTCCAGTTATGCTATGACATTTCTATGGCCCCTGCCTCTTACAGACATTACAGCACTTGGGATGTTGCCCTTCCCATCCCGCTCAGTGTATCTTCTGTCTGAAACCCCCAGCATGCAGTTCACTGTAATCACTGGCAGTATGCCCCCAGCAGTATGGGTCAACCACACCTGACCACCACCTTATGCACAGTCTACACACACATGCAATTATTCCACCATTGCCCTCCACAGTGGTGTGCGTGCACCCTTTCCCTCCACTCCCAGGGTGCACTTGTGTTCCCCATGTACCATGGGCCTCAGTGATTGCTGACATCGGATGGCAGACCACCAACCCACCTGGCCCTACTTAGTCACTGCTGTTCTGCATGCTCTGGGTTCTGTGGACCCTTTGCCATGGCACATTCCTATGCTGCCCCTGGCCACATATGCCAACACTTCCACCATGCAGTCCTCTTCACCCTGCATAGTCACCTTCCCCCTGCCTGCCATGTTTGTGTGAGTACTCACACCTGCATCTCCATGCCTTACCTGGTCAGACTGCTACCAGCCTAGTGTCCTCAGGTTACCCACACTGGACAATAATGCTGATCCATCCCTCACCTGGAGCAACTACAATGCAGTGGGTGCACTGACATGCAATGAGCCACCACTCCCAGATGCCTGCTCCAGGTGGTGGGGTAGTTCTCTGGTAAACCGCCTGGGCACATGATATGTGCTTGATGTCATTCCTAATGCACACTCCGTGGACTGGCTGTTGTCCTGTCAGATGTAGTTGTACTCATGTGAAGTGGCTCCGAATAAGGTCCACTCTAGCACAATGACCTGCTGCTGCTGTGCTCCCTCTTCCCATCACCAGGACAGTTCTGGTGTTCTTGGGCCATTCCTCCTCCTCCTCCTCCTCCTCATGTTTGGGGTACTCCATTATGTCTGGCATAATGACATGGTGTGCCAGTCTGATGCTGTGAAGGATGCAGCAGGTGACGAATATCTGGCATGCCATCTGGGGTGTGTACTGCAATGCTCCTCCTGACCAGTCTAGGGATCTAAATCGTATTTTGAGGAGACTGAAGGTACACTTTCTGATGGACCTGGTGGTGGCATGGGCCTCGTTGTATCATAGCTCAGCCTCAGTTTCAGAGTACCTCACTGGGGTCATTAGCCACTGTTGCTGGGGGTAGCCACTATCGTCTGTGGGGATGGATTGGCATGGTAGTCACCTAGTCATGTCACTGTCCATCCTACTCCCCCTCAGCCCACATGTGAGTTCTCCATACTGCTGACCCCTCCACCCTTCCCTCCAACCCATGGATCACATCACTTGCACACATCACCCACATATGGCTCACTGACATTACAGGTGGCCAGGATGGCATTTGTGTTACATGCTAAGTTGGGCATCACTCTATCTGGATCGGGTGTGCCTTGACCACCCGTGTCCCCTGCACTGGTGTTCCAGTAGCACAAACTGCAGTTGCAAGCATGCTATTCCACTGCCCATTGCACCTCTCTTGCATCCCCGCTCATGCACTTACCTAACAGCCATTCTCCATGGATATTCCCGTGGGTGAAGGCCTCAGACAGCCCACTTTGTCTCAGGATGTATGCATCATGACAGGAGCTGGGGAAATGTGCAGCCACATCAAGGATGCAGCACTGGCTGTCGCACATGACCTTGATGTTGATCAAATGGAACCCCTTTCTGTTTACATACACATCAGAATCCATGGTCGGTGTGCGTATTGCCACGTGCGTGCAGTCCAAGGTGCCCAATACATGGTGGAACCACACAATGCCATAAAAGCCCTGCTTTACAGCAAGTTGTTCCTGTGCCTCCAGTGGGAAGGAGACGTATTTGTCTGTCCTGTGCAGCAGGGCCTCCAGGAACTGCTTCAAGCATTTGGACACTGCAGACTGCAAGATGCTCACAGTGGCACCCATCATGGTCTGCAGTGTTTCCATTGCCAGGAAGCATAGTGCTGCAGATACCTTCACTTCAGCTGGAATCAGATGACCCCTCTGGGTTCAGTTCTGCAGATACCCCCCCTGAGCTCTTCACATGGCTCCTGCATGGCTTCACAAGGTATATGGTATCATGCAAGGCACTGCTCCTCTGACAGCTCCCAGAACAAAATACGCCTCCTGTATACCCTTCCAGGGTACCTTCACCACCCTCTACCCTCCCTCCCTCTCTGCAAGGTCATTACATTCTACCCGGTGGGTCTGCCATCAGGCATGCCAACACTGCCTATGTATAGCCAGCGTCATGGCTAGTAGGACTGCTAGCCCAGGCATTCTCAGTTGTCACCTCTCTGGTGCTTGTGCTGCTGCAGTAGATCCTCAGTAGTGACTCACATTCCAACTGTCTAGCATGGCCCTATTTATATGCTGTCTGATTTAGACCAATTCCACCCTGGTCTAACGCATGCGTCAAATCATTGACGCAAGTGTGTGAGAACCATCTTCTAAAATTCCACGTAAGGGGACATGGCAGCTTTTTTAATGACAACTGCATTTACAACATGATGCACCAGGTTTTTGATGCAAAGTTTGACACAAGGGACTTTGGTGCAGCTGTGTCAAGGTTTGATGCAAACCACATTAGAAAATTGCGATTGATGCAATTTTTGACACACGTCACCCCCTTGCATCAAACTCTTTTCAAACAAGTCCCTTGCACCAATCCAAGCCCTTTGAAAACTGGGCCCAGATTATTTCACAAATATTTCATAGATCTTAAAAATAAACTTGGAGAAGATAAACTGGAGATCAAACCAACAGGCAATTTTTCACCCACCCCCCCAAAAAAAACTCTGTTTGCTTCACAGGGCTGACAGAAAAATTTTTCAAAGTCTTCTCTGTTGGTATAGTTCTTGAAATTAGAGCACCAGTTTTGGTGCAGTAATCAAGCCCCCAATAGCAGCTTACCTAAAGCAAACTTATAACAATCCACTTTGTTGATTTTTTTATTCTTATGTTTTGCAGGGGAAGGGATCATAAATTTCACTTGGCTTCCTGCTCCCTTCCCCTTCCTGTTGCTAATTGTTGAAAGCTGTGCCCCATGCCAGCCCCATGCTCCAATGATTTGTGATGTATGAGTTTGTAGAGCACGAGAATGCACTCTGTTAATAACTGCTTTCTGCATTCAATCGATGTTACTGCCCTTCTCCATGATCTTGCCCATGCAAACTGGTCCATTGTCTACTCCACCCCAGATGTGGACTCTGTTCTAACCCACTTCTTATCCACCCTCACCCAGGTCTGGGACATACATGCCCCCTTGGTAAACACCAGAGTGAGGAGACATCACCTCCCCTAGATTACATTGAACCTTATTGCCCTGTGTAAATCCCGCGACCAGGCCTGGTTGTGCTACAAATCTACAAAGTCACTACAGGATCAGCAGCAATACAAATCTCTCAGGAACACCTGTACCTAGGAAATCAGACTTGCAAAGTCTGAATACTTTAAAAGGCACTTAAATGGAAACTCCTTATCCCCTGCTTCATTCTGGAGAGTGGTCCATTCCCTTATCAACCCTCCTACCCAGTCATCTTCCCCCATGCTTAAATGGTTTGATTATTTCTGACAAATGCTCATCTGAGCTGCCTGTAACCTTACAAATGTATGTATTGACAAATGCTTATTTTTCTGCCTGCTTACAGTTGTTTTTGTTTGTGTCTACTTGGCGTGAAACCTTTGCAAATGAGCACTTAACTCTGTGTTTCTGATTTACCAAATAAATAAATAAAACCTCAGTAGCAGAGATTTTCAATAAGTTTTTACTACCTGCGCCCTCTCTGACCCCCTTCCCTCCATCCCATCTCTCCCCTCTCCCATCCTCATCTCAGGATGGTTACCATTTTTCTCCAGTCTCCCCCCAAGAGGTCTTCCACGCACTCAGCTCCCTAAACCCAAGCAAATCCAGCCCAGATAGAGTTCACCCAAGCCTCCTCCGCCTGTCAGCCCCTGTGATCACCTCTCCATTGGCACACCTACGTAATCTCTCCTTTTCCTCTAGCACTGTTCCACGGACATGGAAGGTTGCAAAAGTGTTACCCCTCCATAAAGTCGGTGATCCTTCTTGTTCAGGAAATTACAGACCAATCTCCCTTCTCCCTGCTGTTACACTGTGAAAAGATCACAGCTTAGGTTATTTGCATGGTATGCTGGACAAAGATAACAAAAAGTAGCAGTGATAAGTTTATTACATACTCACACCATAATAAGTGAAGCAAAGCAAACACAAGGGAGATGATTTCCCACCATTCCTCGAGGATGGTCTCTCTCTCTCTCTCTCTGAGGAATTGATGTGCATACAAATAAGGCATGTGAATAAGGTGGCTCTCCTGGGCAATTACATAGGAAATAAAGTTGCAAAGTAAGGAAGAATGAATCTCTGAATCTCTAAACAATGGGCATTCATAATCTGCAATCTGTTATCAGTCTCACTGGAGACAGTGAGTCTGAGAACACATGCAATGTCATCAGAAAAGCACACAATGTGTCACAATAGTGGAAAACTACAAAATATGAGTAATTATGAGTATAGCAAAATATATAGCAGAAACATAGCATATAGGTAAATGTATTTCAGACAGATATAAGCATAGCAAAAATAAATAAAGAACACTAACATAAGTAATAAAACAAGATAAACATTATAAGACTATGAAAGGCACTAATACTGTGTATAAGGTTATGGTTACATGTGGGCCACTTGGTGGTATATGACCCAGGCATAACAGTCCCCTCCTTGTTGCCTTGCTCATAGGGCAACACAACAAAAAGAAGAAGGTTAGGTGTAGTAATGGTATAACAGAATGTGTCAATAAGCCTGAGGCGCAAGCCCTGTAAAAGAACTGCAGCCATGCAAGATGCTGGATAAAAGTACGCCTCAGACTCAAAAGTGTAGTAGTGGATGAGTGAAACAAGATATAAATTACTATTGAGCTTTAAAGCATCGATTTGAACAACTGCTTTTCAAAGCACATAAAACTCTTAATGTAAATGAATTACAATTCTGTAGCACACAGACAATGCGCCTGTGAAAGTAGACCTATTCAGGAGGCAACACAGGGGTAATCACCGATGGTCAGATCATAAAATACAAAACAGAAACTAGGTATGCCAACTCCTCAGTGGATACGTGTATAGGAAAAATTGTTGATGTGTATTATCACAGAACATCGTCCATAAAAACAGTGTTAAAGTCATTGTCCATTCATAAAGAACAGTCCATATTAAGCATGTCAAAAGCCAGATAACGGCAGCGGAAGCGGCCGGCGGCGTATGTTATTGATTGATGGATCTAATAACAATGTCCTTATAGAGGAACCAGTCCATAAGGTTCGAGTTCATAATCACAAAGCAATGTAGTTATATTGGAATGTCATTCATTGAAAGTTTGTAACCCATAGGGTATACATGGCACATAGGGTTGTGCAGACGTGTACCAGCACAGTAAGAAAGGTAATGTTCATGTAGCTGGTTGCTGGTTGGTTGGATTGGCAAAGGCCTTGGCAAGGGTTGCATGAGAATGTCCATCGAATGTTTCAATGGAATAGGAATACCCACACAGGCATGCCTTTTTGTAAAAAGAGCACATTTTGCACAAATAATGACAGTTCATAAAGAACACAATTCATGAAAGAGCAACCAACAGCACAGTCCATATAAGGTGCCAGTCGAACATGGAAAATCAGCCATGAAGAAAAGATGCATGTGTTGCTTAAATATCTTACCAATACCTCTCTGTAGAAACCTAAAACTTGTACAACTTTGTAAAAAACTTAGTGTGCAAACACACACATATAGTAGTTATTAAAAGGAAAATGGTATGGTTATTAGCAATGCTTTTAGTTCTGGTGTGGTTTGACATAGACAAGTGATGGCATCGGCCATGCACTTGGAGGTGCAGGTCGAGGTCCGATAATAAGAATATATTATTTATTCATCTGTGAATACACCCTGTTTCCAAGTTTCAGAAGAGGCTGTGACAGTAGGGAAAGAAAACATAGTTTTCCTGCTTATGACTTGATGTTTGGCCTAGTTAGGCCTATCTTATGAAATGAAAGTGCAATATTATGCTTGTTATATGCACTTTGAACCTTTATCTTATGGCAGTATGCCTTTTACACCATGTACCACAGGGGTATACAATACCGCCTGTTGCGCATATGGCATTTGAAAATGTCCCTTTTGTAAGGTCTGTTGTCTAGGGTGAAATACTCCTATTGTAGGTATTCAGTAGTATGGTGTTCTGATACTGGGTCTAGAGCATGTATCAGTTCCATTCCAAAAGGGGTCTGGTAACATGATGCTATGAAACCTAGAAGTGTTTGTATTGAAGCAGAATTTATATTCTGCCATAATATGTGTGTATTACACATTATATACAAGGGTACCTAGGAGTGATGAAGCAATCAGACCACTAGTTGGTCTGAGTTTATGCTTGGAACATTGGGTAGGCTTTTGTCTCTGTTGGGGTAACAACAGTTGGAAACATGGCAGTGCTAGCGATGGAATGAGGTGTACAGTATAATGTAGTAGTAGTAGTATTATACAGAAATAGAGCACAAAATATGGATGTATGAGCACAGTACAGGTGTAGAAACCTATGTGTTGTGTTTAGGCCTGGCATACAGACAGGATGTCAATGGGTGATCATCTGGTGTAGGGCCTACCTTGGAATGTGCCATTAGCTAGGTGGGCCTTAGGGATTTCTCACTGATTGCTAGCAGTCTGCCATTTAGTCTGTAAGATTGGTTAGAGGCCACCATTATGGTGTCCAGGTGTACATGGTTATCATGTTGTAATGAGTCTGGATAGGACAGCAATGCTGATCCCTTTGGTTGGGGAGTATGAATGGTGGCACACAACCCATAAGAAAGAAATAATCATTCATGGCGGTGTTGTTGGGACATTTCAGCTTGCGAAAACAACTCATTTGTTGTGTAAGCAGTTGGTACTTGGTACACCCCCCATGTGAGTGTGACAAATGTCACCCAGATGGGCCTAATGCCCCCAAATATCCACAGATGTGGAGCAGTTTACTGAGCTTATACTTGATAAGCTGCAACATTATGTGAAAACATAATGACAATGACATAATGACAATGAAATAATAGTCATTTTAAGCACATTGCAGAAAATACATGTTAAACATTGATCAGGAATGACTGTTGAAAGAATATTGTCTTTTACGGGCGCTAAAAAAAGACAAAAAGGATATGTGAGAGAACATGGAATGCACACAGTTCTCCCCCACCCAGCTCAGCTGATTACTTGTTGAGGGCCAACACCCTTGCACCTGGCTGGTGCTGGTTGTTGGCATAAAGCCGCTTGCAAATAGATTGTTTACAGTTGTTCTAAACCACACTGTGAAGGCAGAGAGGCTGAGCTGGTTTATAATATTAGAGAACATTATATATTTTATTATTAAGTTGTAACCAACAAATGGGTTATTAGCAAACAAACATTTTCTTCTTGTGTGCTCTTATTGGAGGGACAGTGGGTTTACCTCCCCCGTTTCTGGATCTGCAAGCTGTAGCTCAGTCAGGTCCAGAAGTAATTTCATTTATTTGCAACCACTGTAGGTGCACTGTAAGGTGGCATGGTTCAAAACCCTCCTTGAGCTACCTGTATAGTACAGGAGGCTAGGCCAAAGTGCAGGAATCCTCTGTGCTCACTAGACTGTCTGATTTCCTATCATCCACCGGTTGTCTCTCCTGTTTCCAGTCTAGGTTTAGAAAACACCACTCAACCGTATCATCTTTACTTCAGGTCACTGAACATATTTTAACAGCCATGGACCAGGGGCACGTCACCACTGCAGTTTTTGTGGACCTGGCCAAAGCCTTTGATTCCATCTCCCACCTCTTCCTGCTAAACAAGCTTTACTCTATTGGGCTGGCAGATCCTGCAGTAAACTGGTTCACCTCATATCTCTTAAATAGACAGCAATCAGTGCAGTTTGGTAACTCCTCCCCTCTTGCCCTCCAAATCCAGGCTGGCATTCCTCAAAGGTCCATATTGGGCCCTATCCTCTTTTCTTTGTTCATAAATGATCTCCCCTTACTGTGCACAAATTCCATCATTCACATGTATGCTATGACTGTCCTATTCACCTCTGGTCCCTCCACAGCCTCCATCCATGCCATGCTACAACAGGATTTAAACAAGGTGCTATCGTGGTTTCAAGCTAGTCAGCTAAAGGTCAACACAAAAAAGATGGTTGTAATGCTTTTTGGTACTTGACAAAAGTTAGCCACAACCCCATCACCACCGGTATTTACCACTTTGGATGGCAGCCTCTTGATTACATGTCCAACTTCAAATACCTCCAAGTCTGACTGGACAACCATCTAGACTTCGTTGTCCACATCATTTCCTTATTCTCCAAACTCCATCCAAAACTGGAAGTACTATACCGGAACAAGGACTGCCTCCCCCTCCCTACTCATCGCGAACTCGCTTCAAAAATGATCCTACCAATATTCGGCTATGCTGATGTAGTATACCGAACTACTACAGCCTCCTCACTTTCCAAGCTTGACAAGTCCTGAACTCATTCTATCGCTTGACCATTAATGCCTCCCCCGCACCCACCACTGTAGTCTCTACTCCTCCCTCTCCTTTCACCCACTCTCCCTCAGGTGTTCTACCCATTCCCTAATTTTCATTGCTAAATTCTGGTTTGATCTACTTCCTCCCTACCTCTCCTCCAAGTTGTCACCAGCTGCCCCTCCTGCTATGTCCTCCTTCTCCCTCCCCCACCCTCACACCTCTACAGGTAAATCTGCTTTCTCTTACAGGCTCTCCTTCCTCGGGAATCATCTCCTGCTGCAACTCTGTAACTCTAAGCAACACATCCACCACCTCCAGCCTACCCCTTGCTCCTGCCCTGCTTCCTCTGCATCCCTATCTCTTCTCTCCCCTCATCCTCCACCTCTTCTATTCCCAGCCATTTTCTCATAATCTTAGTATTATGTTCTGATAAGTATTGTTTATAACCAACTGTTACACTTGTGATCCCGGGTCGCACCTGGAAACATGCCTCGGCTCAGTGTGCCTGTCTCAGTTACCAAGAGTTTAAATAAATAACAATGGGAGTATGTTTAGTGATATTTTTTATATCTAAAAGGACCACTGGGGTGAAATCAAAGACACAGCTCAAGTGGGTGGGGATTTTATGACTAGGGGGAGTTGTGTGGGTGGTGGATGGAGGAAGAGGGGTGGGGAATGGCCAGGTGTCTTCCTGGGGCATCAGCCATCTGGGACATACAAAGAATATGGAAGATAGCAGAGAGGGAGGGGGAGCTGGTGGTGCTGACACACTTGGGTACCAATGATCTGGCAAACCAGCCTGTGGAGCAAGCAAAACAGAACTTTCAGAGGCTGGGGGACAGACTGCAGGCATACTGAGCCTTCCTGCCCCTGGCACTTCCAAGGTCCTTCTTGTGTGGAGTTGGGAACAGAGGGAAGGAAACATAGACTAAAGAGGGACGAGATAGAGAAATTAAATGTGTGGTTAAAGAAATGGTATCAGTAGAAAGAGTACCATTTTGTGGGGAGTGGGGGCACTTCTAGGACAAGGGACAGGAGCTCTTCAAAGGTGATGGCCTTCACCTGACAAGAGAGGAGACCAGTGCACTGGGGCAAAAGTTTGATGTCTGCATGAGTTAAACTGACTGTGGGGGACAATGAGGCTATGGGAACCACAATAAAGGGTGTGAGAGGGGGAACCTAGCTAGTGCTCCCCCTATACTGGGGACTAATAGCAGTAAGATGGGTAAAATTAAGGCTGAGGTTCAAAAAGGAGTAGTGGAAGAGGCAAAGGAAGGAAGGCCCTCAGGATTTGCAAGCAATAGGAAAAATAAGAAGGTAAGGAGAATGGGAAGGAATGCAGATGTAGGATCACAAAACAGAAAAACAGGATCCAGAGTTAGCTGGAAAGGGGTCTGCCTTAATGCTGGGAGTCTGGGTAATAAAATCAGTGAGCTGCAGACACTGAGGCAGACCTTGTAACCATCACAGAAACTTGGTCCACCATGAATAATGACTGGGACTTGTCAGTTCCAGGTTACGCAATGTTTAAACAGGATAGTGGGAAAAGTAAAGGGGGTAGGTGTAGCCCTATTGACAGACAAAAGAGGGTCGCGAGGGCATTCTGTTTGCCCTCCATCATGCCATACATGGCCTCCCCCGGATCCAGCTACTCAGTCAGACCGCACCGCACAGACAACAGAGGGTCACAAGGGTGTTCTGTTTGTCCTCCGTCATGCCACACACAACCTCCCCTGGAGTCAGGTATTCAGTCGCAGTGCACCACACAGACAGCAGAGGGTCACGAGGGCATTCTGTATGCCCTCCCTCATGCCCACACATGGCCTCCCCTGGATTCAGCTATTCAGGTACCTGCCTGAACTATCGGAACTTGTAGCTGCGGAGTGGTGCCACACTTCACATGGCACTGCATCCTACTGCCTGCCCACCCTCTCACCCTAAGGTGGTTTACCTTTAAAGGTACTGCTGTAGGTGTCAGAAGCAATCAGCCCACTCCACCCCCCCCCATTTCTGAAGCCTATTGGTTTAGCACGTTTCCAGCCTCCCCCCCACAACGAGACTTGCTCCCTTGGTTTCTTCCTGGCTAGAGACCTACCTTTCTGCTTTTCACTCCTGCACTCCCTAGCTCCAGTGAATGCACTAAATTCTATCTCCACAGTAGCTAAATGCAAACTCCATCTTTCATTTTATTTGGGCTGGCCCTGCCTCCTCCACGCTGCTAGTCCAGTCAGAACTGCCCCCGATCATGAAGCCATTTTATTTACCTTTTTCCTTGCCCTCCTCTCCCCTTGCTCTCACCCCTTACCTACTTGTGACATGCCCACCACCCCTGCTTCTCCAACACTCCCCCCAAATCTGAGCCTACTTTCCTCATACCACTGCACTTAATCTCGCTGTCCCACACCCCTTCTCCCCCGCTATACTGCCCTGCGTCCCTTGCTCCACTCCACATTCTGACTTGCTTACCTCAAACTATTTAAGTCTAGAACTCTTTTACTGCTCTCTCTTCCCCTCTCTACCCCCATCCTGGTCCCACCCAAAGTGGCAATTACAAGCTCCTAGATCCAAGCATCTCCTGGTTCTCCCACTCCTCCTTCTCATCCTATCTGGCGATGTTCACCCCAACCCCGGCCCCTGCTCTCCACTACTCTCAGAGCTCCCTAAAGGCCTTTGAATCTTTCACTTGAACACCAGAAGCCTCCTCCCTAAAATGGACTTACTCAGGCTCTGGGTCTCACAACAGTCACCCGACCTCCTGTGCATTACTGAGACCTGGCTCTCGTCCCATACCCCTGACACCCATGTAGCCCTCCCAGGCTACTGCATGTACCAACAGGACCAAAGTGCGTGTAGTGGCGGTGCAGCCATCTATGCCCACCATAATCTGTCATGCAGCGTCTCATCCTCGGAATCACGTCACTCCTCCCATGAATACCTTTTTGTTTCCCTCAGCTACCCATCCTCCATCCCATTTCTGGTCACTGTGCTGTATGCCTCCCCCCAAATTCCCCCCCCCAACCCTGATGGAAATTATCTCCAAGGCCCTTACTTTTCTGTGGCACATTGGGACCAAGTTCTGTGGCAGATTACCATTTGCCGCAGAACTTTTGCGGCTGTGGTTTGTAATATCTGAGGAAGTTCTGCGGCACTAATGAACTACCACATCACAGTGTCAGCTTGTCATCCTGATTTCATGTCCATTGCAATGGTTATAGCAATCATGATGGGGAAAAGCAGAGTAACACTAGCTCAAAAAATAATATACTTACAGAAATAATTTTATGCCTAAAAAAGCACAAAAAAAAAATATCTATCCCTTAAGGTCCTAGGCTATTGCAAAAATGAAATATGCAGAGGGGACCTTATGTGATAAATTGGGTATTTCTATACTCATGCTGTTTATACCACTCATGAGGTCCCCACTGTGTAACACTTATATATTTATATGCAATCTGTAACATACATACAAATATGTGTTTTGTGTGTGTGTGTGTATTTTTTTGGTTTTAAGTTTAATGACATTGTATCCTCATTCATACAGGTCCCTTTGGAAATGGAATAAACAGAATAGTGGAGATATTGCAAAACTCATTTTTCATGACAATCTGCTTCCCCTGACACATACGTGACACCATCAGGCCATGACATGCATGTGAATCCATTGTGAGATAAAGCTCTCCAGCCCATCACAATGTGTCCCCCACGTGACAGAACACTGTGCCATATCTTCCCAGGCTCAGAGCAGTGATGTGTTCCCCCAATCCATGTGCTGTCCAGCCAGCTCCCAGAGTTCATCTCTGAACCTGAGCTGCTGGCATGGGAACATACTGTAACATGCTACCCTCTGGCCCAACATCTGTCCCTCCACACAACATTTCTCCATAACATTTAGGTGATTCTATCAACCAGTGACAATATGTAATCAATAACCCTGGCAAAAATGTGTACAGTGCAACTATTTATTTAACAGGTCTATTCTTTCAACAGGTCTACACATAATTATATTCCATTTTTCTGGGCATAATTACTTTATTTTTCTTAAAAGTGACAGGTTAATTCATTTTACCAGTTATTAATTTCAGATGGCATCTCGATACCTTAAAGGCAACAATACGTTTGTATAAAGTAAGGTATGGACTTAACAGGTCTATGCTATTGTCAAGGTTTTCTTTAAGTTGGCCCTAGTGTAATAACATAAGACTGAAAATTGTATTAGGCTGTAGTGCAGGTTAAGCAAATATCACCGTGCTTGATGTGCTGTGCCACTGCCACAGGCAGTGGGAGCTGTGGTAGATAAGTGGCTATTCATTTCTGTGGCAGAATGCAGCCATTTCATTAGCTAATGTAGGATGTAATAGCACTGATAACATCACATGCTGAGCATAGAGGGGTTTTGGATATAAAAAGAGAGGAAGGGAACCAGATTCTATAGATAAACAGAAATATTAATAAGGAATCACAGAGAACAGTGAATTCTGCGGCACTGCAGAAGTTCTACAGTAGATTGCTAGTTCTGCGCAAAATTCTGCAACCGCAGAATTCTAGGGGCCTTGATTATCTCCTCTCTAGTCTCTCAGGCCTCATCAAATGAACAAATTATATTAGGAGATTTTAACCTTATCTGTGCTGGCTGAGCTAAAGACAATGGCAGGAGACTCCATGAATCGCCAAGTTCTGCAATCACCTAGGACACCTGCTCAGAGTGGGGGGGGCTTCCATGGACCTCCCTAGCTGGAACCCCTTGACAGTCAGCACATAGATCCAATGTTTACTGCTACCGGTGTGGGAAGGTTGGGCATGTCCAACATCAGTGTCAGTCTGAAAGCAATTTTCAGAGGGTCACAGATCGACTAATCCAAGAGAAACTGGACACAAGCACTGCCAGACTGTTAAACTTCAGTGTGCCCCAGCAGAGGTGCACTCTGGGGCCCTGAGAACAAGTTGCTCACCAACCGCCAGTACTAAAGCTACTGTCTGTGTCAAGGTCAAAGCATAAAGCTCAAGTGTTAATGAATTGGGATGAAATTGTGGGTCCAACCGCAGATGTGGAAGCTTGAGTGGATGGACGGCCCACCCGAGTGCTACTGGATAGTGACTCCCAAGTCACTATAGTGTTCAAAGAATATTATGATAAGTATCTGCCTCATAAAAAGTTGGAGCCATTGGAAGGCTTGGATGTGTGGGATCTCAGTTAAGCTTCATACCCTCATTTAGGCCTGATTCATATCTGGATCTCCTTCCCAGTGAACACTGTTGGAACTCCTATTGTTGTGGAGATGTGGGCACACACACGAATGAAAAGATTCCAATTATTGTAGGAACCAATGCCCATATGTTCCACTGCCTAGGTCAGCTGTGCAAAGAGTCTGAGGCACAGCAAGAAAAAGCATCATTGCCCCTCCATGGGCTTGTTAGACAAGCCTACAATTGCAAAGCCACTGTCCCACCTGAGGATGAGGCTGTAGGGACTGTGTGGCATAATGATCATGCTGAAGTGGTGTTACCCCCCCTAAGTAGAGTGCACTGTCACTGGAATAGTGCAACTCAAGGGTCCTTGTCATAATCAGCTCCTGATGCTGGACAGCCTCCGGAGGAAGCTGACTTGACAGAGCAGCTCATAGTGAAACCCAGTAAACTGCCAGCTAAAGTCCATGCTTATGTCAAACAAGTAACTGTACATGTGACAAATGTACAAATATGCTAGACCTGGTACTGAAAGATGGTGAATGGGTCAGGGATGTGAGGGTGGAGGAACTTCTAGTAAGCAGTGACCACCGCACAGTGTGGTTCTCAATCAATCTGGGTAGGGAAGTAGCCACTACAAAAACTAGGGTCCTGGACTTCAAAAGGGTGGACTTTGGAAGGATAGGACACATACTGGAAAGTCATATGGCAAGCATCCACCCAGAAATGAACACGGAACAAAAATGGTCAGTCATCAAGGCAGGACTGGCAGAAGCCATTAAAACTTGTGTCAAGAGCCAGAGCAAGAAAGCCAGGACCAAGAAACCAAGTTGGATGAGTAGAGAGGCTGTGGAGAAGGTGAGGGAGAAGAGGAATGCATTTAGGATATACAAGAGATCCAACAGGGCAGAAGACAGAGAAGAATATGTGAAGAAATCCAGAGAAGTGAGCAGAGTGGTAAGGGTAGCAAAGGCGGCTAGGGAACAGAGGTTAGCGCAAGGGATCAAAGAAGGAGCAAAGGATTTCTTCAGCTATATCAGATAGAAGAGGAAGTGCAAGGATCGGAGGAGAAGTGGGTGTGTAGAAAAGGGGGCTGAGCAGGCAGAAGTACTTAATGAATACTTCTGTTCAGTCTTCACCAAGGAGAGGGATGGGCCCGTACCTGAGAAGAAGGGTGAGGTGGGAGATGGTGGGGGAGAAGCAACCACGGATGGGGAATTACAGACTGGTAAGCCTTACTGCAATTGTGGGAAAACTGATGGAGACAATCCTCAAGGAAAGACTGGTGCAATTTCTTTAGGATAACAATCTCCAGGACAGCAGGCAGCACTTGTTTGTCTCAGGCAGATCCTGCCAGACAAACTTGGTCAATTTTTATGACTGGGTTATGAGAGCACTGGACAGGGGACATGGGGTGGATGTCCTCTACCTGGATTTCAGCAAGACCTTTGACTTGGTGACACACAGTAGGCTGACCTGCAAGTTGAAGAGTCTGGGAGCAGGGAGGAAACTGGTCAGATAGGTCAAGAACTGGCTGCAGGGTAGATCGCGGAAGGTAGTAGTGGGGGGGAGCATCAGAATCCAGGGCAGTAACAAGTGGTGTACCACAGGGCTCAGTGCTGGGACCGGTTTTGTTTAACATTTTCATAGCCGACATTGCAGTGGGGATTAAGAGCAAGATCAGTCTCTTCGCAGGTGACACAAAGATTTGTGCCAAGGTAGATGGGGGGAAGGGAGCAAAAATACTTCAGAAGGATATGGTAAAACTGGAGTAATGGTCTCACACATGGCAGCTTGGTTTTAATGCCAAGAAGTGTAAAGTGATGCATTTAGGAGGCAAGAACCCAGGACACAATTACTGGCTAGAGGGTATCCCATTAAGAAAATCCAAGGAGGAGAAGGATCTGGGAGTGCTGGTAACCAGGTAAATGTACCACTCTGCTCAGTGCAGGAAGGTATCAGCGAAGGCAAACAGGATGCTAGGATGTATAGCAAGGGACATTACTTCTAGGAGTGGGGAGGTCATCTTGCCTCTGTATAGGTCCCTGGTGAGACCGCACCTAGAGTACTTTGTGCAATTCTGGTGCCCCTACTTGAAAAGGGATATCAAACTACTGGATAGGGTACAGCACAGGGCAACAAAAATGATCCTGGGGTTGGGGGACAGACCATATGAGGAGAGACTGAGAGAGCTCAGTATGTATACCCTGGAGGCAAGAAGGGAGAGAGGGGATATGATTGAGACCTTCAAGTACATGAAGGGTTTGAACAAAGTAGACACCAGATGTATGTTCAATCTGAAAAGCAGAAGGGAAACTAGGGGACACTCTATGAAGCTGGAAGGGGGCAGGTTCAAGAGGGAACTGAGGAGGCACTATTTCACAGAAAGGGTGGTGGCAGGGTGGAACGCTCTGCCAGAGGAAGTTGTATCATTGCAGAGTGTTGGGGGCTTCAAGACAGGATGGAACAGATTCAAGGGGAGGGTACAAATCGGGAAAGGGTGGGAGATGGGGGGAGGGCATATGAGGGAGGGGGGCACCTGCAGTTTAATGGACTGAAGTGCTGCACACTGGAGCAGACTAGATACACCAAATAGCCTGTATCTGCTGGCAATTTCATATGTTCATATGTAACTGATCAACCAGTGACTATCCAAAAGAGCAGATACTTGCCTGGGTCTAATGTGCTGACCTGGTGGTACATCCACACAACAGAGAGAATCCAGCTCCCAGACAACTAGATCCTTCATTGTTTGAGATTGGATATCCCTCTTTACC
This sequence comes from Neoceratodus forsteri, assembly GCA_016271365.2. NCBI lineage: Eukaryota > Metazoa > Chordata > Ceratodontiformes > Ceratodontidae > Neoceratodus > Neoceratodus forsteri. The sequence goes on along the minus strand of CM057455.1, from coordinate 302,372,723 downwards.
AGCAGAGTGGTGGAGCAGAATCCAAAAGAAGTTAGCACAGCAAGGAAATGTTTTCTCCTTGAAAGAATGGGATATGGGGTGTGCCAAGAGTGTAGAGCACCACATTTAGGTCATGGATGACAGGCCATATTGGGAAAAGTTAAGATGGATGGACCCAGCTGACATATATGATGCCCAGAAGTACTTACAGGAGATGGTGACTGCAAGCATCATTCAAGAATCTAGGATCCCCTATGCTTCACCTATTGTAGTTGTCAGAAAGAAGAGTGGGGATGTCAGGATGTGTATGGACTACTGAACGTTAAACAAAAGAACTGTACCGGACTGATGCACTATGCCACAAGTTCAAGATTTCAAGATGTTCTAGACTGTCTGAATGGAAGTCATTGGTTCAGTGTGATGGATGACATCTGGCTACTATCAGATCCCCGTGACTGAGCAAGATCATGAAAAGACTGCATTCATCTGTCCCCTGGGGTTCTATGAGTTCCTCTGAATGCCGCAAGAGATCTCATAGGCACCTGCTACCTTCCAATGGCTAATGGAGAGGGCCACTGGTGACATGAATTTATTAGAATGTCTTTTGTACTTGGATGATACTACTGTGTTTGGGAAGACCCTGGAAGAACATGAAGCCTGGTTGTTCAAGGTGCTTGATCGACTAGAGGAGTAAGGTCTCAAGCTGTCTGTTGACAAGTACCAGTTCTTCAGGATTTCAGTCAAGTACGTGGGTCACATTGTGTCTCAAGATGGCATTAGTACTAATCCTGACTATGTCCAGGCCATCACCACCTCGCTTAAATCCACCAAGCTGAGGAAACTAGAGTTTCTTGCAATTTGCCAGTTATTACTGCAGGTTTATTAAAGATTACACCAAGACTGTCAAGCCTGTGCAAGATCTAACCCAAGGGTATCATCCTGCCAATCAGAAAAACAAGTGAGCATTGCATTCTACTCCTGAAGAAGTTTACTGTAGAGTGCATGAACAATTTGGACCTAAATAGACTAGAGGTTGAGATGAGGCATTTGAAGAAATAATCAGACAGTTGACCAACACCCCCTTGATGGCCTATGCAGACCCCAGTAAGTCGTATGTGTTGCATACAGATGCCAGTCTCAGCGGGTTGGAAGCAGTGTCATATCAGGAACACCCACCAGGACTACAGCCCATAACATATGCCAGTTGCAGTTCATCACCATCAGAAAGAAATTATCTGGTCCACTAGCTAAAGTTTTTAGCACTCAAATGGGCAAGTGTTGATCAGTTCCATGAGTGCTTGTATGGGGCCTGCACCACTGTCTGCACTAATAACAACCCCTTCACATACTGTATGTGAAAATGACAGCAAAATTGGATGCTGCAGGCCATCACTGGTTGTCAGCCCTTTCAACATAGGATTACTGTGTAGAGTATCACCCAGGGAAGAGCAACATTAACACTGACATGTTATCCAGAAGGCCACACCCAGAAGTGGCATGGCAAGAATGGATCCGAATCTCAAAGACTGTCGTTCAAGCTTTGTGTAAAAGATATGACCCAGAAGAGTCACCAAACTCCAGTGCCCCACTTCGCCTGGTGGACAGCTTGGATGCCTCATCAGACTGCATGCCTGTGGCCTATTGCAATCTTGTGCCCCTCAGTAAATCCACTTTGCCACAAATAAGTCCTCAAGACTGGAAGAAAGAACAGATGGAAGGCCCTGTAATCCGAGATATTGTCAACTCTCTCCAACAAGGGGGATGCCCAGAATTTATTAAAGTAAATCATCCTGATACCTCCCTGCTACTGACAGAGTGGAATAAACTGAAAATGCAAGATGTTGTGATTTACAGAGAACCACAGGGCAATGATGAGTCGACTCTAAAACAGTTGCTACTACCAGTAAAATTCAGAAAGATTGCTCTCAAAGCCCTGCAAGATGAGATAGGACATTTGGGGGCGTACAGAACAATGGACCAAGTTAGAAGGAGGTTATATTGGCCCAGGATGAGTACAGAGGTAGAGAACTATTGCAAACAGTGTATGAGATGCATCTAGCAGAAAATGCTGCCCACCCAAGCAACCTCTTTGGTGAAAGTTACCACAAGCACCCCCAGGGAGTTAGTTTGTATTGGCTTTTTGAGTCAGAAATTGGATAAAAAGAATATTGCTAACATCCTGGTGGTGACTGATCACTACTCCCGGTATGCTCAAGCCTTTCCAGCAAAAGACCAAAGGGCCACCACCGTAGCTAAGATTCTGGCTTGAAAAATGTTTTGTTCCCCTATGGACTTCCAAAGAGAATCCATTCTGACCAGGGTTGGGATTTTAAAAACTGACTGATCAAAGAGTTGCTGTTTCTGTGGGGAATTAGAAAGTCCCAAACTACTCCATACCACCTCCAAGGTGACTCACAACCTGAAAAAGTCAATAGGACTTTGTTAGATGTGTTGGACACATTGGTCCCTCACGAAAAGCAAGCTGGAGTCAGCAAGTGAGTATGCTGATCCATGCCTACAAGTACACTCGCAATGATGCCATAGGGCAATCCCCATATCTGCTCATGTTCGGAAGGGAGGCCAGGCTTCCAGTAGACCTTGCATTTGGAGTGTCATCTGATGCTGACAATTTTGAGACTTACACCAAATATGTTAACTCTTTGCCTCCGGGAATCATCTGTAGGCAGCAGCAAAACTGCACCAGGTGTGTCCGGGAGTGAGTTGAGTCGGCAGCAGCAGTGTCCCTATGTGTCCGCGGTATGCCTGGAGACGTCAGCTCTAAAAGTTTAAATAAATTGCCAGCCAATCATTGCCACCTTTATTCAATCAAACCTAGGGGTACTATACTTTGTAACCCTTCTGTGATTGGCTGGTAAGGGTATGGGTCCCATAGAAAAAAGCATTTAAAAGTGTGTGCAAAGTTCGGCGTGCTCCTTTCTAGTTGCCTGCAGTGTGAGAGAAGGAGCTGCTTTTTGTTTTGACCAAAATTTGGCATTTTCGATTGGCTTCCAAGTCCAGTGCACTACATTTCTTGAGTACAAGGTATGTACTTTTAGTCTGCATGCCCTATTTATTTCAAATGTGGTGCTTTTTGTGTTTTCTACTGTTTTGGAGAGCCGGTCACTGAGAAGCCTCCAAACCTGGAAGTTGTGCTTCTCCGTGAACGCTGCTCTCCAAGTCGGCTGCTTTTCTTTATTTTTTGTCTCCATTTGTAACTCCTCGCATGGCATGCCTTTTGTTTTTCCATTCATTTGGTGGCGATTATGGGGCCATGGTACCAGAATGGAGACTGGAATGGAGAATGCCACACGCGCCCCCCCCCAAGTGCAATTCGTTTGCTATATCATAGCATGTTTTTTTCTTTTCCACGGAGTGCTGTGACTGGAATGGAGACCCCCCCGCCTGTTTGCTATATCGCTACATTTTTTCTGTCCCAAGAGTGGCATGGTCAGATTGTTTTTTGAAAACTCTCTTACTGGCTGATTAGGTATGTACAATTGCAAGTTTTGGGTCCTGAAATGCCTGTGATGATGTTGTAGGTCATGGATGCTAGGTTTTGTTTTTGTAAGGGTATGGGTGCATGTTTGAATGGTTTGGGATTCCAGAGGTTGGGGGGGCTAATTGTGTATTGTGTGATGTTAGTTGGTCTTGAAGTGTGGTGTTGGGGGCTACTGCATTGCATTTCATGTGATGGTGCCCCCTGTTCGGGGGTGCTTGGAGGGTGGTGCTAGTTTTTTGGGGCAAGTGTGCAAAAGAGAATACTGTTTAGTCACCATCCTGGGGTTTGGGGGATGGATGGAGTGTGGGAATGGAGAGTGTGCAAAGCGGAATGACGCTTTGTGATGCTGCCAGGGGTAGCAGGACCACTGGCCACCAGGGAATCCATTTTGTGGGATGGTTCCGTATGTTTGGAGGTGGGATGGAGGACAATGACGGCATGGCAACCATTTTGCGAGCAGGCGTCAGGTCTCGGAAGGAGAGGGGGTCACCTGGACAACAGGCAGTGCTATTTGTGGGATGGTGGTGGGTGACGCAAGGCCCGGCACCATCCAACAAATAGCAGTACCTGCTGTCTGGGTGATCCCCCTCCCCCCCAAGACCTGACGACAGCTCACAAAATGGTTGCCACGCTGCCAGGTTCCTCCATCCCTCCTCCAAACATACGGAACTATCCCACAAAATGGATTCCTTGGAGTCTCGTGGTCTCTGACCTGCAGCTAGCTGTTTACAAAAGGGATGTGAAATGTAAAATTATAAGAGTTCCATACTTTTTACAATAGCCAATCAGAATGTCAGATTCAAATTTTCTAAAAGTTGTGAATTTTCTGTTTATTTCAGGTTCCTCAATTATTTACAATTCTTTTTAAGTAAAGTCGACTGTTTTTGTCATCCCTTAAATCAACTGTTGCTACCATTATGGGTCCAAATACAACTATTATAAAGCTAGAAAAAACCACACAGTCTGAGATTCAAATTAGATTTTCGTATCTTACAAATCATGAATACTCTTTGTGTTATACCTCTGTTGTTTAACTGGAAAATAGAGAGAGAAGGATCAGGAGCTGAATCCACTGGTCCATGCCATGTAATTAGCAAGGTCGTACAGGGAAAGCAGGCAAAACTGCACTCACCTATCACCAATTGGAGAGGATACAAGAGAGAAAGGATTTTTTCACTATTATTAGTTTGATATTATCACCATCATTCAAAAAAATTTTTTTTTTTTTTTTTTTTGGTACTTATTATTAACCTTCTCATGTTAAAGTGGGGGAGGAGAGGAAAAGTTTTGGAAAAAAAGGGGGGTGAGGGGGAAAAAGGGGGCAAAGGGGAAGGGAAAGGGGAGGGGATTTAGGTCATGTTTGCTGGTGGATACCGTAGGGTGTGGAGAACACCAGGTAGAAAACTTGATTTGCTGGCCAAGGCACCTAGCTTCAACTGAGCTCTTTCCTTCTAAGATTGCTTGAAAGGACAGAGCAGAGAAACTTACCAGAGCAAGGGAAAAGGATTAAGACTTATTTTGGCTAAGCAGATTTACTGTATGTTGTTATTTTTATTTTGTACTCACAGGGATTGCTACTGTTTGTTGCTAACATTTCATTGTTTTATTTTTCTCTAATTCAAATTGTTGTTGCTGGTATACCTTCTTCTGCATTATTACAAGGTGTGCCTACAGGTGTGTGCTAACGGATTACTGCTGTAATCTTCTGATTCAAATTGTCTTTTGCAAGGTATATCTTCTGTTACTGCTCTATTTTTCTCTGTAGCAAAGTGTTTCTTACAGGGTATATCTTCTCTGAAATTATTACAGGTGGTGCTTTTACAGGTTTTACAGTTTTATCTAACATTAGGAAAAGCTTTCAGGGTTACTGCATTTGTTGTTGACTGATTGTTTCTGCTCTTACCTCCTTGTTCTTTCATCCGTGGTTCTTCTTTTGCGGCAGGGGAAGGGCCCAGCCACCCACCCCCATCCCCAACCACCCCACACTACACTCCTTTTATAGGGTACCACAGTTGTGACATTTCCTGTGGCAAAGCAAGAAGGGGTGGATCATTGGGATACCACAAGGTGAGCTCATTTACAGGGGCACTAGTAATTTAACTTGTTATAACAAGTTATACGAAAACAAAACACAGAATCAAACCATTACTTGCATTTTTTTCCTTCTAATTACTCTGACCAGGTTATAAACCCAGCAACTTATCTAGAATGGATATCATTAACTGCAGGTACCGTGGAACACTTTTCAGAAGGACAGTCTTACAGGATTTAGGACACTGTCCTACATGCTGGGCCATTGGAGATCTTAGGGCTCAGCTCTGGGCAGCATGGGCAGAGATTGCGTGCCTCAAATTTCATATTCAAGAGGAAATACATTATAAGAACAACCCGCCATTTCCCCAACATCCAACAGAAGAACCTCAACCGCAGAGGGTAGTTGGTCCAGAAGGTTGGCAGGTGGTTAGGAGGGGCAAATTGGGTGCCTCATCACTCTGTGCTCTCCAACATATCACCTCCAAAAACCATATAAACACTACAAACAGGTATCTGCCTCTATCTCCGAAATCAAACAAATGGGCAGAGGACACTGCAGCACAGGAGCTAGCACAACAAAACTCGCCCAAATCAGGAACCAAAACAAAAAAAAGCAAAAAGGAAATCCAAAAAACTTCTGATCATAGGAGACTCCATGATTCAGGGAGTTGATACCCATCTCCAGCCAGGGGTAATGGTCAGATGTCTCCCAGGTACATCAGCATGGAGAGACACTGACCGCAGTGCTAAAATTGTTCACAAAGCAGGAGAAAACATTGATGTCCTGATACACATGGGGACTAATGATCTCGCTAGCCAGTCAGTTGTGGAGACCAAGGAACACCTGACCAGGCTGGGTGACAAACTATCATCCATTTTGTCCAACATCTCCTTCTCTGAGATCCTGCCAGTTTGGGAGAGGGGGCAGATGGACGGAAGGTCAGAGAAGGGGAGATAGGGGAGCTAAACATGTGGCTCAAGGGCTGGTGCCAGGAAAAAGGACACAGATTTGTAGGGAACTGACAACAGTTCTGGGAGCGAAAGTTCTTTAAATTTGATGGACTGCATCTGACTAAGGAGGGAGTCAGTGCATTGGGCAGAAGTTTGATGTCTTTGCAGAATATTTAAACTAGCAAATGGGGAGAGGGGTGCCGCATTCCATACGTCGAATGGGAAGAACACCCCCCCCCAGCTAGTGGTCAAACAGGGATTCAGCATGTTTGCAGTTCATTTGCATCACCAGGTAAGAAAAATGGTCCATCTCCTCATACGATGCACAGGAGAAATGTCAAACCTCACCCAACAACTAACACACTGAAATCTGACCAATGGAAAATCATGTACACAAATGCTCACAGCCTGGGAAATAAGATCCCAGACCTGCAGGCAATAATGTCAGAGGCTAAACTGGACATAGTAGCAATTAGTGAGACGTGGTTTACCAGTAACCACACTTGGGAGACTTCAGTACCTGGCTATGTACTGTTCAGAAGAGACTGAGGTGCAAAAAGGGGGGGTGGAGTGGCCCTGTATGTCAATGAAAATATCAAAGCTACAGAAATTCAGAATACACATAAGGAGCCAGAGGAACTGTGGGTCACCCTGGAAACAGGAAATGGGACAGCCATAAGAACTGGGGTTGTCTACAGGCCCCCAGACCAGGGGGAGGACATAGACACATTACTGTTAGAAGATATACAAAACATGACAGCTGAAGGGGAGGTTCTGATAATGGGAGACTTCAACATGCTGGATACAGATTGGTCAATACCAGCAGGAACATCTGCCAGAACTAAACACATGGTGAATTCCCTGCAGGGGGAGGGCCTCAAACAACTGACACAACAACCCACAACAGACAGGGCTATCCTAGATCTAGTACTGGCTAACAGGGAAGGGATCACAGATCTCCAGGTAGAAGGTCACCTAGGGGCCAATGACCATCACATGGTATGGTTCAGTTTGGCCACTACATCTAAATCATCCCATTCCAAAGCAAAAATATGGGACTTCAGAGGAGCTGACTTTGATAAGATGGCCAACAGAGTTAAGCTAGCCCTGGCAAAAAGAAACACAGGGAGGGGTACAGGCAAAGTGGGCAAGCATTAAGGATGCAATACTTGAAGCAACATCCCATTGTGTTAGACAGAAAAGGAAGTGCAAAAGAAGAAGGAAACCACTTTGGTTCTCAAATACAGTAGCAGAAAAGGTCAGAGCCAAAAGGCTGGCCTTCAGGAAATATAAGGAACACAGCAGGATGAAGATAGGGAGGCATACCAAACTGCCCTAAGGGAAGCAGGGAAGGCAGTAAGGCAGGCAAAGTCCCAAACTGAGGAAACACTAGCACGAACAGTAAAAGAAGGTGACAAGACTTTCTATAGATACATTAGTGAAAGGAGAAAGTCCAGAGGGGGTATTGCTAAGCTCAAAGGAGAAAAAGGGGCATGTGAGGAGGAGGATCCAGTAAAGCATCTATCCTAAATAGATACTTTTGCTCAGTATTTACTGAAGAGAATGTGGAGGCCCACAGCTCAGCACCTTGGACACAGGGGGAGGGAGGTGAGACTACTCCCTTCACAAAAGAAAGGGTCCTACAAGAGCTTGCTAAGCTCAGGGTGGACAAGGCAATGGGACCTGATGGCATACATCCCAGGGTACTTAAGGAGCTAAGGGTGGAACTAGCAGAGCCATTAGCAGAACTGTTTAGTGAGTCTCTGAGCACAGGAGAGGGCCCAGAAGACTGGAGAAGGGCTCATGTGATCCCGCTCCACAAAAGTGGTAGCAGGACGGAGGCAGGGAACTACAGACCAGTCAGTCTTACCTCAGTAGTGGGCAATATTATGGAGGCACTCCTTAAGGAAAGGATGGTGCAACACCTGGAATCCATAGGAGCACAGGATCCAAGACAGCATGGGTTTACAAAAGGAAGGTCCTGTCAAACTAATCTCATAGATTTCTTTGACTGGGTAACCAGAGTGGTGGACCAAGGGGGAGCAGTTGATGTCACCTACCTTGACTTCAGCAAAGCTTTCGACACTGTTCCACATAGAAGATTGATAAATAAGCTGGGTAGGCTCGGAGTAGGTCAGAAGTTGGTCAACTAGAGATAGAGGGGGGACAGCTCAGAGGTAATGTGAGGAAGTATTTTTTCATTGAGAGGGTTATGGATGCATGGAACAGCTTCCCTGAGGAGGTTGTGGAGTCAAGAACAGTGGGGGAATTCAAGAATGCATGGGACAGACATAAGGCAGTCCTAGTGGGGGGTAGGAGGAAGTAAGCTGTTGGTTAACTAGGATCTGCATCTTATCTGTTAGGTAGGAAAATGGGCAGACTAGGTGGGCCAAGCGGTCCTTATCTGCCATCAAATTCTATGTTTCTATGTAACTGGGTGGCAAGCTGGCTGACTGGCAGAAAACAGAGACTGGTGGTAAATGGTATACAGTCAGAAGAGAAGCAGGTCACAAGTGGGGTACCTCATGGATCAGTCCTGGGGCCAGTCCTCTTCAATATCTTCATTAGTGACATTGCAGATGGACTAGAGGGTAAGGCTTGTCTGTTTGCAGATGACACCAAGATCTGCAACCGAGTAGATGATCCAGATGGGGTGGGCAGAATGAGAAGAGATCTGGATAAACTAGCAAAATGGTCAGAAGAATGGCAACTGGGATTTAATGCAAAGAAGTGCAAGATCATGCACATAAGGAAGAGAAGCCCTGAAGCCACCTATAGGCTGGGAGGGGAGTTGCTGACAGTCACAAAGGAAGAAAGACACTTGGGCATCATCATCACCGATGACCTGAAATCATCCAAGCAGACCTCTAAAGCAGTAGGTAAGGCTAGGGGGATGTTAAGGTGTATTAGTATGGGTATCACAAGTCATAAAAGGGAGGTAATAATCCCTCTTTACAAGACACTGGTTAGGCCCCATCTGGAGTACTGTGTGCAGTACTGGAGGCCACACCTTCACAAGGACATTAACCAAATTGAGGCAGTCCAGAGAAGTGCAACCAAAATGTTGCAGGGACTGCATCAGAAGACATATGAGGACAGATTAATGGAGCTCAATATGTATACCCTTGAGCAAAGGAGGGAGAGAGGTGATATGATCGAAACATTCAAACACCTTAACGGCATTAACAAGGTGAAAGAGTCTAACATGTTTAAATATAAGAAAAATAGCAGGACAAGAGGACACAGCATGAGACTAGAGGGAGGCCGATTAAGGGGGAATGTGAGGAAATTATTTTTCACAAAAAGGGTGGTGGATGCCTGGAACGGCCTACCTCAGGAAGTGGTGGCTATGAATACAGTGCAGGGCTTCAAACAGGCATGGGATAGGCATAAGGGACAAATACAGATGAGTATGAATAGATAGGCCACTGACAGAGCAAAGGCCGATGGCACATTTATAAGGTAGAAAAAGAAATGGGCAGACTGGATGGGCCTTGTGGTCCTTATCTACCGTCAACTTCTATGTTTCTATGTTATGTTTCTATGAATCCATTTTGTGGGATGGTTCTATATGTTTGGAGGTGGGATGGAGGACCCTGACAGCATGGCAACCATTTTGTGAGCAGGCATCAGGTCTCGGAAGGAGGGTGGGTCACCCAGACAACAGGCAGTGCTACTTGTGGGATGGTGGTGGGTGATGCAAGGCCCGGCACCATCCAACAAAGAGCAGTACCTGCTGTCTGGGTGATCCCCCTCCTTCCGAGACCTGACGCCTGCTCACAAAATGGTTGCCACGCTGCCAGGGTCCTGCATCCCACCTCCAAACATACGGAACCATCCCACAAAATGGATTCCCTGGAGTCTCGTGGTCTCTGACCTACGGCTAGCTGTTTATAAAAGAGATGTGAAATGTAAAATTATAAAATTTCCATACTTTTTACAATAGCCAATCAGAATGTCGGATTCAAATTTTCTAAAAGTTGAGAATTTTCTGTTTATTTCAGGTTCCTCAATTATTTACAATTCTTTTTAAGTAAAGTCGACTGTTTTTGTCATCCCTTAAATCAACTGTTGCTACCATTATGGGTCCAAATACAACTATTATAAAGCTAGAAAAAAACACACAGTCTGAGATTCAAATTATTGACTTAACAGAGATCCATTTTTTAGAAAATAGATTTTCGTATCTTACAAATCATGAATACTCTTTGTGTTATATCTCTGTTGTTTAACTGGAAAATAGAGAGAGAGGGATCAGGAGCTGAATCCACTGGTCCATGCCATGTAATTATTAGCAAGGTCGTACAGGGAAAGCAGGCAAAACTGCGCTCACCAATCACCAATTGGAGAGGATACAAGAGAGAAAAGATTTTTTTATTATTATTAGTTTGATATTATCACCATCATTCCAAACATTTTTTTTTTTGGTACTTATTATTAACCTCCTCATGTTAATGTGGGGGAAGAGAGGAAAAGTTTTTGAAAAAAAGGGGGGTGAGGGGGAAGGGGGGAAGGGGAAGGGGATTTAGGTGGAATTGGGGAAGGTTTTGGGGAGGAAAAAGAGAAAGAAACATTCATAAATATGGCTTAGGATTCCAATCTTTATTTAAACCATCAAGGTTTAAAGCTTTTAAAACATAAATCCAGAACATTTCTCTTTGTTCTAGTCTGTTCAGCCAGTCCCCTACTCTTACCTGCTGTCTGGGTGATCCCCCTTCCTCCGAGACCTGACGCCAGCTCACAGAATGGTTGCCACGATACCAGGGTCCTCCATCCCACCTTCAAACATATGGAACCATCCCACAAAATGGATTCCCTGGAGTCTCGTGGTCTCTGACCTGTGGCTAGCTGTTTACAAAAGAGATGTGATATAAGGAGAATGCCATTTTGTGTTGTTGCTGGCTTTGGGGGGTGGTGGGAGGGACCACTGAACACCGTGGGGAATGCTGTCATGTTTGTTGGTGGATACCATAGGGTGTGGAGAACACTGGCCACCAGGGAATCCATTTTGTGGGATGGTTCCGTATGTTTGGAGGTGGGATGGAGGACCCTGACAGCATGGCAACCATTTTGTGAGCAGGCGTCAGGTCTCGGGGGAGGGATGTCACCCGGACAACAGGCAGTGCTATTTGTGGGATGGTGGTGGGTGACGCAAGGCCTGGCACCATCCAACAAAGAGCAGTACCTGCTGTCTGGGTGATCCCCCTCCCTCTGAGACCTGATGTCAGCTCACAGAATGGTTGCCATGCTGCCAGGGTCCTCCATCCCACCTCCAAACATACGGAACCATCCCACAAAATGGATTCCCTGGAGTCTTGTGGTTTCTGACCTGCAGCTAGCTGTTTACAAAAGAGATGTGATATAAAGAGAATGCCATTTTGTGTTGTTGCTGGCTTTGGGGGTGCGGGCAGGGGCATCACAAAGCAAGATATCTGCCGTCTGACTTGCCGTGGTTGGGTGAAGTGCATTTCATGGTGATCTATGAAGAGACCCAAAGTGTTCACAAGGTGTTCCTGGAAAATGTGATCCGTGACTCCATCACCTTCACCAAGCACACCAAGAGAAAGAAAGACTGTTACAGCTATGGATGTAGTCTATGCACTCCAACGAAAAGGAGTGCATACGGCTTTGGAGAGGGACTGATTACAGATGTAAATTAAAAAAAAAATGTTTTTCGTGATGGTGCCAGCTTTATGGTGTGGGGTAGTTCTGTACATTTGTTATATTTGGCAGGCTTAGGCATATGTCGTGGTGATGTGTGTGCATACAGGTTATACTGCTTGTTTAGGTTTTGAAGGTGGTGGCCTAGGTGAGTCGTGTCTGCAGTGCAAAGAAGTTTTTTTTGGGATTGCAGATGATCAAGAGACCACCCTGAGATCGAGAGACCGCCCCAAGATCGAGAGATCGCCCCGAGATTGAGAGACTTCCCTGAGATCGAGAGACCACCCCAAGATCGAGAGACTACTTTGAGAGACTACTTCGAGATCGAGACTACTTCGACAGAGTACTCCGAGATCGAGACTACCCCGAAATCAAGAGAGAGATGGCTGTTTCCTGCAAGAGACTGCAAACCCACAGATCAATAGAAAGAAATATGGTGAATGTGTACAAAAATGACCTGCTAGACCTGTTCGATAGTGCCAGTGACAATGAGGTGGATGACTTTCAAGGTTTTGATGATTCCGACATCGAGGTGGACTTGGTGCATATGATGCCTTTGGTAATGCCAGACAGTGACAGTGATTTCAGTGACGATGATGATCTGCCCCTGGCTACACTGCGGTGGAAGAGGTACTCCACGGAGAGTGAAGAGGATGATGTGCCACTGGCCAAGCTACGTCAGCAGAGGAATGACATTGATAGTGAAGATGATCTTCCTTTGGCTACACTGCAGCGTGCGAATACCCAAATTGACGCTGATGACCATCATGAACAACATGAAGTTGATGCAGAACAACCTGAGCAACCTTTGCCATATCTGGATGCTGGTCACAATGATGGATGGACAGGTTGCTTACAGCAGGTCCATGTTGGGGATTTCAAGGAGCCTGTGGGTCCCACCACACTGATGAGTGCAGAGAAGACTCCCATGGATTTTATGAACCTGACATTCCCACCAATTCTCTATAACTTGATTGCCGAGGAGACAAACCGGTACAGTGTCTGTAAGCAGGCAGAAGTGAACAAAGTTGACCACCGATGGACTCCATTAGCTGCGTGTGACACAAAAGCTTTATTTGGAGTGCGACTATACATGTCCGTTATAAAGGCACCACACTACCGCATGTACTGGGGGAAGCACCATCTCTATGGACGTTTACCAATTTCAAAGTTAATGACCTGTGAGCATTATGAGAAGATTATGCAGTATCTGCACACCAGTGACAGCACGCTAAATCCACCAAGAGTATCGCAAGAGCATGATAAGCTACATCACATTCGACCAATTATCAACCATGTTATCAAGGCATGCAAGACGGAGTACAACCTACACCGAGAAGTGTCAATTGATGAGGCAATTGTGGGTTTTAGAGGACGACTGTCCTTCAAGCAATACATGCGATGCAAGCCACAACGGTATGGGATAAAAGTATGGGTCCTTGCAGATCCTCATAACGGTTATGTGTCTGACTTCTAAGTGTACACAGGAAAGGTTGCTGGTGCTGTGCAGAGAGGGTTGTGAAAGACTTGACTAAGGATCTTCGTGGCAAAAGGCACCATGTATATTTTGACAATTACTTTTCTTCGGTTCGCCTGGCAAAAGAACTATTGAATGTTGGCTTGTACTCATGTGGAACAATGCGGACCAACAGGATTGGATGGCCTTCGGAACTTAACAAATTATCAAATGAAAAAGAAAGCTCGTAGTTATTATGAACAATGGCAGAATGGTTCACTTGTTGCCACAGCGTGGAAAGACAACCATCCTGTTTTCTTGCTCTCAACAAACCATGACCCTACCTCACCAGCAACGTCTGTGCCCAGGAGACAAAGAGATGGCACTGTTGTATCAATTGCATGTCCGGACGTACTGCAGCAGTATAACACGCACATGAACGGTGTGGACTTCGCTGACCAACTTCAGGGGCAGTACCCATTTGCCAGAAAATCAAAGAAGTGGTGGATATACCTTTTCTGGTTTTTGTGGGACATGGCATTGGCAAATGTGTTTTACTGTGTTCCAAGAGAGTGTGAATCATGTTCAGCGATCGAAGACTGGATGAGTGACCAAGCACAGACAACTGAATTTCTGCATGCCCTCTCTGAGAATCTGTTGGAAGGATATGCACATAGAAGACATAGTGCCTCACTTCCAGTAATCGCACAGAATCCAACTTGTGATGGACTACACTACCCCATGAAAGGGAAGAAGGGGAGGTGCAGACATTGTTCGCAGAAGAAAATATGTGCCGAACCTTCATATACATGCAGCACATGTAAAGTACACCTCTGCGTTAATTGTTTTCCTGAGTATCACCAGTACAGATAGAGGCTCAAACTGGCAACACAAGATGACTTACCCCCAGTACTTCCTCTGCAGCTTCTCTAACTACATGATGGGGAGCTACATGACAAGGGAACAGACATACCAGATTGTGTGAGTTTGAGAGACCAGAGTGCTGCGAGTACAAGAGGGAGACCAGGGTGCTGCAACTGCAAGAGAGAGAGACTGGGGTGCTGCGACTGCGAGAGAGAGAGAGAGACAGACTGGAGTGCTGCGACTGTGGGGGAGAGAGAGAGAGAGACCGGAGTGCTGCAACTGTGGGAGAGAGAGAGGGACTGGAGTGCTGTGACTGTTTGGTTGAATCAGATTCCTGGAGGGGGGGCAACTTCAAGAGACCTTAGAGAGACCAGAGTGTGTGACTTGGAGTGACGAGATGCGCAGAGGTGGTAGGAGATACATTGTAGAGCAGGGCAAGGAAATGGCAGAGGAGAGCAGCAGCTGACGTGAAGAATGGTTTAATGGCAGAAGCGTGAAACTAGATGAAATGGTTTGGTGGCAGGTATGTCAGACGCAGTGTCATGGGCGTGGATCAGATTGTCTTGCATTGGTGGAATGTCTGCTTGGCCCATTGGTGTTTCGGAGGCAATGCAGTGACATGCCAGTCATTGAATGGGCTGTGCCAAATAAAAATTAAAAAAACTGAGCTAAAAGAGGTCTGGTGAGTGAAAGTAAGGGAACAAGTGGCGTAAATGTTACGTGAGAGTTCCCAGACGGTGAGATAAAGGTATGGTCCACACTACCCGGTGAAAGTCAAGAAGGGTAGGTGCAGCAATTGTGCTCTGAAGCAGAAGTGAGCAGAACCATCAGTAGCATGCATGGCTTGCAATGCACAACTCTGCATTTAGTGCTTTGCTGAGTATCACCAGTCTGACTCCGACAGCAATGAACTGATGTCTTGCTAGGAAGGAAGGAAGGCTTCATGTTAGATTGGATGACAAGGAGAAGAACGCACGCATGATTACTTTTAAGGGGTCACCAATGTTGTTTCAGGGGAATCTTGTGTCTTCTACAGCCAGGTCCCCCTGATGAAAGTACAGCACTAAGGTCACAAAGTGTGGTGGCGAAGGTGACAATAGGAAAGTTCTTTGAAGGGGGACATGTAAACGGCGCATTGACAAATGTAACTGCCCCGCAAATGAAGAACTGTCTGAAGGATCAACGAAAATGGGATACAAGGGGATGTAACACTGTGAAGACACCAAGGGTCATGTGCAGCAAGGCCTGTTGGCAGCTGTAGCATTACATGATTCGGACAAAGGATCATGCACACATGCGAAGGTTGTTTTAAGGTTGTGGAACAATGTGCGGGACTGCTTCTGGATGGATGTCAGATCATAGCTGCACTTACAGGATGTTGTCTGACTGTTCTTTGATAGCTTGTGGGCAGCTCAGGCCATCCATATGGGGTCCGGAAGAAGAGTAATGTGCAGTGATACAGATTGCATCATGTTGCGGGCCTTTTGGTGGTTGGAGGAAGGCTGATGTGCAGTGGGCATGGTTGTTCACAGCTGCAGGACGAGACTGTTTGGAACAGAGTGAGTCAGAGACTCTGGATGTCTGTTTGTGGGGCGGACAGGGTTTTGGTTGATGGATCTTGAGTGGCGGACATGTGGTTGCGTGACGCGAGTTTTGGTTGTCCTAAGAGTTGATTAGAACATCCGTGGCTAGGCAAAAGACACAGCAGCTTATGCAGTCTTTGGTGCTGTGCCAAATGAAAAAAAAAATGCAGAGCTAATGTGGACTGGTAACTGCGATAACAAGTGGTGATCCATATCTCACTCACCAGACCAATGGGGCAAGCTGACAGAGGTACTGGAGAGCACAAACTGTTCCGAGTATACCAGTTGGTGCATTGGCACGTGCGATGAACCTTGCTCCACTAACTCTTCCAGCACTGTTGTGGAGTGGCGGATTTAGCTCTGCATTTTTTATTTTCATTTGGATGCAGAGCCCCATGACACGCGTGCCGGCCAGCCAAACGGTACGAAGCTGTATTATGACTTGCCGCGCTTGTGGGCAGCTTAGGCCATCCATATGGGGTCCGGAAGAAGGGTAATGCGCAGTGACACAGATTGCATCATGCTGCAGGCCTTTTGGTGGTTAGAAGAAGGCTGATGTGCAGTGGGCATGGTTGTTCACAGCTGCAGGCTGAGATTTTTGGAACAGAGTGAGTCAGAGACTCTGGATGTCTGTTTGTGGGGCGGACAGGGTTTTGGCTAACAGATCTTGAGGGGCGGACATGTGGTTGCGTGATGCGAGTTTTGATTGTCGTAAGAGTTGATTGGAACATCCGTGGCTAGGTGAAGACACAGCAGCCTATGCAGTCTTTGGCACTGTGCCAAATGAAAAAAAAATGCAGCTCTAATGTGGACTGGTGACTGCGATAACAAGTGGTGATCCATATCTCACTCACCAGACCAATGGGGCAAGCTGACAGAGGTACTGGAGAGCACAAACTGTTCCGAATACACCAGTTGGTGCATTGGCACGTGTGACGAACCTTGCTCCACTAACTCTTCCAGCACTGTTGTGGAGTGGCGGATTTAGCTCTGCATTTTTTATTTTCATTTGGATGCAGAGCCCCACAACACGCATGTTGGCGTCATGCTGTGCAATCTGCGTTACGTAGCAGGCTTGTGCATTGCTGTGCTTGTGGGTTGCTTCCATCATATGGGCACATGCAGCTCATTCTCTGACAGCTGGACACACTCAGAATCACACTCATAAGGAACCTGACTTTTGGATTGCATGGCTACGTGAGCAGACCACAGCCACAAGCAACTTCAACACAGTCTTGCTTTCAATTAAATGGGTTGTTTGTTGTGTTATTTCTAAAATCATACTGTTTGTAACCTGCAATGTCTTGCATACAAGAAACTGACAACACAATATAGGGTGTAATGGTCTTTATTATGAAAAAAGACAACAGACACTGGAAATGGAAATTGAGTTTATTGGGATCACAATCGGAAACATAGACCAATAAGGAACCTGTGCAGTCACAAGCCTTGGGAATAGATGGCCTGGCATTTAAATAATTCCATGTTTTTGGTTTACCTCAACAGGGGGGTCAGTAGGAAGCAGTTCCCAGACACGTGTATCAACAAGTGATTTCAAATCTTGAGTACACTGAGGCAAAAAAGTCATGGGACACTGTAAGCCATGGGGTTATCAACTGCACAGAAGCCAAATCGTAGGTCAAACCCAAGTCAGGATATGGCAGCAGGCAAGCAAACACAAGGTACGTGGGGTCTACAATCCATGATAGGGGAAAAGCAGGGGTAGTGAGGGACATGGGTGGAGTGTCACAGATGGATTTATGGTAATAATATCTCACATTTGGTTGCAGGTGACAGAAGCAAGCATCTCAGCGTCTGGATATGTGGTCACTCCTTTGTTTACTGGGCCGCAGAAAGAGCACAGCTGAGCACAGGAGGGCAAAACTTGTGTTTAGGAAAAGACAGAGTGCAAGTTCATTGGATTGGAAGGCGAGAAATGTGGTGGGATGGACTGATTCTAGTGCTCCGGGAGAAACATGGTGGGCCTCATCCGAACATTCTGCTTATTCATTTGGGAGGCAACGATCTGGCAACCTGCCCGCTGTGGGAACTGAAGGGAACCATAAGGCAGATGCTGCATCAAATCAAGTGCTTTTGGCCCAGTGTCCATATTGTATGGTCCGACATTGTGCAGCGGTTGAAGTGGAGTGGAGCACGAGATGTGCGGGCCATTGAGAAAATCAGGACACTACACAATGGTTTCATGTTGTCTATGGTGAATACCATCGGCAGGTCAGTGGTCTGGCACCCTGGCCTCGGTCTTCACAGGCCTGGAGTGTACCAGCCAGATGGTGTACGCTTGATGGATGAGGGATTGGATGACTTTCTGAAGGACTTGAAGCATGGCGTGGTGGCGGCTACACGTGGATGATTGAATGTCATTTTATATTGAATAAATGCATGGGGGCCATTTACTGAAGCTCCTGGTATGTGTGTATTTAGTTTGTTCACCCGTGCGTGTGTGTGAGTGTGTGGACACAGCAGAGCAGAGGTTGGGACTACACCAGGTAAGAATGTAAGAATGTAGAAATCTCTTCAGTGCAGATCATCATGGGACTCCATCTGAAAAGGTAAGAAAAATGTGATTGTGGTGATTGTAGTAATTTTGTTGTTGACATTCTGTAGTCTATATGATGCGACTTGTGGCCACTGTGCCAAATACCATGGGTGCCGCCATGCACATATTTGTATGTGTTGTGATGTTATGCCCACAAAGTGCGTAACACTGCTCATTATTACATGTGCGTGTTGTGCAAGAGATGGTGCCACCGTGCACCTTATGATTTGTTGTGATGCTGTGTTGTTGAATGTCTTTGCATATGTTGATGGTGCATTGTGTGTGTATGGTTGGATAAAAATGATAGAAAGACTAAATATATAGATATATATGTATATGTGTATACGTGTGTGTGTCTGTATGTGTATATATAAATGTGTGTGTGTATATATGTATATATCTGAATGATTGGCAAGTGAGCTTGGGGAATATAATGAGTGGTGGAGCGTACCGTTACACTGAGTAATGGTTCCCTGCACTCACTTGACACGAGTTCAGATCTATTCTGTATCACATACCTGTCAATAACTTAGTCCTTTTGTACAATAGGACTGTTTTGTGTATTTTTTTGGTTTGGTGATGAAATCATGGTGTGATATTGGGAGTTTTCATTCTGCGCACTTTAGGAGGTATGCACACTTGTTTATGGTATGGTGTGTATGGCTGATGCTTGTCTGTCACGAGCCCAGTCACCTCAGCAGCTAGTTTTTTGTCATTTCAGCAAGTATAAAAAAAAATGTTTTGATTCTCTTTTCAGTAGTGCTATGCAATCAATTTTAGTTTACTGAACTGCTTGGCCGCTGACAGTTTGTGTATCATGTATACTTTAGGATTTAAAAATAACTGGCTTCCCCTTTTTCCCCATAGGGAAACTGTGGCATAATTTTCCATGATAAAGGAGTGTTTATAACGGCAAACACGCGCACGGTTTCCCTCGCTGTGTGCATGCGCACACAGCAGCGTGACCGCTGACCGCCTCCATGTTGCCTGAACCAGTACCACCAGAAGAACTCAGTGGTAATTTTTTATGTGTTATTTTTGCCCACTGTATAGCAGCAACTGAGGTAGAAACTGTGGAATCCAGACAGAAAAAAAAAAAGATAAACCGTTTTTAAAACACGGCGATTCAAATCTGCAAACTGAAACTAAGCCGAACTGTGGCGTCCCTGAAAGATGTTTATTTTATATAATTGTTGAGGCAAAAAGGGAAACCCAGTAATTATATAGGAAAATATATTCGCGTAATCCGACCACACACACCGGGTTAGATGCTACGCATAAACCCCTCGGGTGTGTGTAAATTCTCATTACACACCCAGACCCATACTTTATTCTCTATTTTGCAACTGTTTATGGCATGGTGTGCATGGCTGATATTTTGTCCACTAAGAACCATAAGCACTATATCTTAGCCAGTGTAAAACAAAAACCGAATTGATTACAATTGATTGCATAACACCGTTGGAAAGGTAATTTAGTGATGAACAGATTGTGCTGACATTTTGTGTGTAGCATGTATTGTTCAGGAGCTTTTTGCATTTGCTTATGGCATGGTGTGTATGGCCAACATGTTGTCCATCAAGAACCACTTAAGCACTATGAATAAAACTGAAATTCTGGGTATCTTAGCCAGCATAAAAGAAAAAACAAATTGATTACAATTGATTGCATAGCACCGTTGGAAAGGTAATTTAGTTATGAACAGATTGTGTGCTGACATTTTGTGTGTATCATGTATAGTTCAGGAGTTATTTGCATTTGTTTATGGTATGGTGTGTTATGGCTGACATTTTTTCCATCAGGAACCACCTAAGCATGTTGAATAAAACACACATTCTGGGTATCTCAGCCAGTATAAAACAAAAACCACATTGAGCACAATTGATTGCTTAGCACTGCCAGAAAGGACATTTTGTGATGAACAAGTTTGCCACTGATATGTTGTGTGTATCATGTATACTTTAGGAGTTATACACATTTGTTTATGGTATGGTGTGTGTGGTTCAGATTCATGCCTCAAACCTCACCAAAGCACCTTGACTAAAATGGTAAAAACATATATTTTATACTGTAGGAATAGCTGTCTTTTTAACAAACAAATTATTACAACTACATCTAGTTTCTGCATGCTAAATTTGGTGTTGATATGTCACATACTTTCCAACAAAAAAAGGCTTAAAGTGCATTTTTTTCTGTAAAAATATTTTTTTTTGCCGTTTCAACCAGCATAGAAAAAAAAATAAATTACGTATTATTAATTGCATACCATCATTGGAAAGGTAATTTTATGCTGAACAAGTTTACCACTCATACTTTGTGCCTAGCACACACGGTTCTTGAGCTATTAGCATTTATTTGACACATGCTGATTATGGCTTGATTTTGTTTAGAAAGCCCCAGGATTCACCGTTATTAGTATACAGGACACAAGTGCTGCAACTTCAGAGAGCTCCTGAGGAGGCAATGAGTTAGGAGACTGAAACAGGAGTTGTATAATGCTTGCCAGCTGGCTGCAGAGTTGTGTAACAAAAGAAACTTGGCAAATAAAACCCAATACAACAAACGTGTCAGAGCTCATGAGTTACTCCCTGCAGACAGGGTCTTGGTCCGAAACTAGGGGTTGCCTGGAAAGCATAAAATTGCAAATCAGTGGAGTAACATCCCTTATGTGGTTACTGAAAAACTTATGGATTTGCCAGTGTACAGAGTTTGCTCAGAAGGGGAGCCCCAGAGAAGTAAGACTTTGCACTGCAACCACTTGCTCCCCATTGGACAATTAGATGCCCAGTACTCCCTCAGAGAATGGAAACTAGGTGTTTTCGTATACACAAAAGACAGATTACTCAGCCTGACCCCAAACTATATAACTGTCCACCCAGGCCTCCCAAAATGCCCTCATCAGAACCCACACCCAATGCAATAGACTTGTCAGACAAAGAAGACGACCTTGTGAGATATTATTCTACTGCAGACATTCCCCAGCTGTTAAATGTTTCTGATGAGTAGTAGATGTCAACTACTTCACCCAAGCAGTTAAACCCAGATGCGGAGCCTTTTTAACCCTCAGATGAACTAGAGCATGTGGAGGACCCTGTCAAAACTGACCAAGAGCCAAACATTGTACTTGAACCAGCTCGGTCTGAAAAACCTCATTTGTCTTCCAGAGAGGAGGGATGTACACCCCCAGTTGCCCATGAAACAGAAGAAGTTCCATTGCAATAGTCAGAAAGGCCTATAAAATCCATTTTGAAGCTTAGTTATGATACCCCTCGTGTCCCCTCTGATCTGCTTCTTTATGTGGTGCACCATGGAATTTATGTCACTCCCCATTCCCTGCCCCACATTGTGTTCAATAGCCCTGGGGTCTAATGTAGGGATGCAAAGTACTGACAGCATGGTGATCAGACAGGAACTACTTGTCTGTGTAGCACTGCTGATGGAAATGTTGTTAATTCTGTTGTTATTGTTATGTTGCTTAAAAGTTGTAACTAGCCTAGCCAGGAATATTTGTCTAGACAGAACTGTTAGTTGTTGATTTTGCCTGATTATGTCTTTCAGATCTGCACTGGATGGAACTCTTGGAATTACCAGGATGATGATTCATAACCTGGGGGAGAGTGTAACCCCCCCCTCCGGGAGAGGGCTTACCTGGACACTGGTTGTGCCTATCCTGGATTCCTAGCTGCTGTTCTTTGCTTGCTCTGTCCTCAGAATTGCTGTCAAAAATAAAGGGATCAGAGGAGCCGCAGGATGACCACCACACAATCTCATGGGCAATGAGTGCACATTCAAACAGCTTCCTGCTAGAATGTGCAAGCTGACTCTGCTGCTCAAGAGTTTCAGCGCTGAAAGTGCCCTCACATCATGGACCTGAGGGCCTCATCAGCAGCATATCAAAGCATTTCCTTTAGTGTGCTCTGGCCCCAGGGACACCAGCGGGCATCAAGAGGCTCTGAGACACTAAATGGGGAAGAAAGAAGAAAGGCTAAACATTGTAACTTTGGTGCACTGCACCTTTAAGAAATATAGAGGCTGCTTGTTGAAAATAGACTGCCTGCATTGAAGGGTGGGGTAGGGCAGATAATAGAACTCTGACTGAAAGCCCAGAGCCCTAGCCAACTCCACATCACCAATGGTATGAAGGGAACAAGTGTGCCTACAACACCATGAGGCAGTTTAAAGGAAAAGCTTGGTGGTGCCTTATAAAATAAACTTTGAAGTGACAGCAGTTGTTTACTGTGAGTGCAACTACTATTTTTTCAACCCCTGACCTTGCTGCCAGCCAATTAGAAGTCAGGAATGTCAGTTGCTGAGCACCCTGTAGGACTGTGGGGGGGATGAGGCAATAGGATTCTCGCAAATGGACTAGCAGGCTTTTTGAGCCAGTCAGGGGTTAGGACAGGGCAGAGAGACTGATGGACAGCCCTGCCTGCCCAAAGGGATACTGTAAAGGGAAGGAGAGGTCTCTGGACCCGGGTCGAGCAAGGGGCAGTCTGATAGGGAGTCAGAAGGGTACAAACCTGCTGTTGGTGAGAGAAAGCAAGAAGCCTAGCCAGGCCAAAGGATCCTGTGAGCCCTCTCCAGAGTTCAAGCAGAAAACCCTTTGTGAACCTTTTTCTGGGTTCATCCAATCCAGATATATTTCCAGTTGCCCTGTGTGGAAGAAATTGCTTAGAGTGTGAATCAGTGGGCCACTTGCATCAAAAAGTTTCTGAGCTGATCCAAACATGAACAGAGACCTGCATCTTCCAATAACTACTCTGGAGCCAAGTAAAGGGCCAGCTAGCCCTTATCTAGTGGGGTGGATTGGGGAACAGGGAGCCATGGGCTCGTGTCTGAGTGCAGGTGTACTCTTGATCCATAAGGGAGTCAGACCATGGGGTGACCCCTGGGTCTGGGCTCCTTTGGAACCAGGAAGGCACTGTGTAGTACTCCTGGGGTTGAGAGTTGATCCAGAAGAGCTGCATCCCAGAATAAGTGCTCGTGGGCCATCAGGAAAGCCAAGGCTGACCATTACCAGGCCACCCTTACCTCCTCCTGGGGCTCGGCCTGGACTTTCTGGGATAATATTAAGCAACTAAATGGAAAAGCTCGCTCCCCTGCCCCATCCCAGCTCACTAGAAATGGCACTACCACCACCGAGCCTGCCACCATAGCTAACTGGCTCAACACCGCTTTCACTGACCTTAGCTCAGTCCTCCCTAGTAATTTCTTTGACCCTCCCCCCAACCAACCTCCCCCTGTCCTCCAGCACCCCAGCTTCCACCTGCACAAGATTTCCACCCGGGAAGCCAGACCCATCCTAATCAAAGCTTTGAATGGCAACAGTCCCGGGCAGTGACTCACTGGACCCCAGTATCCTCAGGCTGGTGCTAGATGAAGTCCTTGCCCCACTCACCAGCCTAATTAACCAGTCACTCTGCCTGGGACAATTTCCCTGCTTGAAAACAGCCATTATCACACCAATTCATAAAGGGCGACAGGTCATCGGCCAACAACTACCGGCCAATCTCCATCCTCCCCCATCTCTAAAGCCCTGGAGAAAGTGGTGGCCATTCAAATCACTGATTATCTGGCTAAGCATAACATCTTATGCCCAGAGCAACATGGCTTCTGTGCTGGTCACAGTACCAGCACTGCCCTAATTGAATTCTCCAACTTCCTACACTCCTCCTTGGATACCAGCTCCCTAGCTGGTGCAGTGTTCATCGACCTCTCAAAGGCTTTCGACACTGTCTCCCATCCACTTCTGCTGAATGCTCTCTGCCACACTGGTCTGTCAGCTGGCCCCCTAGCGTGGTGCACAAGCTATCTTGACGCTCGATCACAGTGTGTAAAAATCAATAGCACACTCTCCGATACCCGTCCCATTCACTCTGGGGTCCCCCAAGGCTCCATCTTGGGCCCCCTTCTTTTCTCGCTCTATCTGAACACCCTGCCCAGTGCATGCCCTGGCAAAATTCTACTGTATGCAGATGACGCTGTCCTTTTTGCCACCCGCCGCAATCCTGTCTCCCTCCAAGACACCCTACAGCAGTCTTTCAACAGTGCCGAAGCTTGGTTTAAGGAGCGCAGACTCGTCATCAATCTTAAAAAGACCAAAGCTATGCTCTTTTCCCACTCCCAAAACAAAGCTAGCAACTACCCACTCTATATCCTTCCAAGTACCAATCAGCCACTGGAACAAGTCTGCTCCTACAAATACCTTGGGGTTACCTTCGACTCAGCCCTCACATTTCACAGCCACATCGATGCCCTAACATCCGCCACTAACACACGGCTTGGCATCCTCTTCCGCCATAGAACCTGCCTTCCCCCAAATGCTCTCCGGCTCGCTGTTACATCATCCGTTCTGTCCCTTGTAGACTATGGTCTACCAGTCTATGGTGCTGCCGACACCACTGCACTCAAAAAAATTCACTTAACCCTGAATAAAGCCTGCAGATTGATTACTGGTACCCCAGGCTCACACACACCTGTCAGCTGTATGTTGAGGCTAAACTGCTTACCCTGGATGAACGGCTCCGATACCAAACCTGTCTCCTCACAAAAAAAACCCTACTCGGGCTCTCCCCCCCTGGGGTAATGGCATCCATCCACCAGAGCCCTCCCACTATTGCAACATGGTCATCCAACAAGACCACTCTAATGGTCCCCAGATCAAGAACCAGCCGTGGCCAGAGGTCCTTCTGCTATAGAGCCCCAACCTGGTTTAACTCTCTCCCTGCCCCCATCACCAATGCCACCACCATCTCCAAGTTCAAAACCACCCTTCGAAACCACATCATCAACACTCGTAACTGCTCCTGTCTCTGAAAGTAGCCTCCACCTCTACTTCTCATGACAACGCCCTCCAGGCGGCTGTCCACCTAGAACCTGGACAGTGCCAGCTGTTTCAGTGTTTACCTATTAGATTGCTCACTATTGATACCAACTTGTGTAACACCTGTTCTCAATTACATGTACCCTGTAACCTAAATGTATTTGTCTGACCACAATGTGACGTGGCGCCTCTGTTGAACGCCTATTGTTTTGCAAACCTATGCTATGTAACCAAAAACACTATGTATGTCTTTATGTGACGAAGTACCTTTGGAAACGAGCTTCTGGCTCAAAGGTTGTAAACTGATTTTACAAATAAAAAAATAAATAAAATCCTGAGAGGCGTGGTCCAAAAGGGCTAAGTTGTTGCCTGTTCAAAAGAATCTGAAGCTCCTGATTGCCATTTATCCTGCTCCTGTGTGCTGCCCCCTTCCTCGCCTGAACTGTTGCATAAGAGGGTCACATGAGTGCTGACATTTCTGGCTGGATTGTTGTATTTCTCCCTGTTTGGATTACAATTATTGGTTTTTGAGTCATCAATTTGGAATCAAAAGTTCTCTGAATTATGCTAGCACACTTTGGCCTGTTGGGGGGGTTAAATTTTAAGCTTGCTAACTTTCCTTAAAAGCACCGCTGAAAGAACCCAGGCAATGTAACTACCAGGTCTGCACCAGGACTCTAGTGTAAATCTTGGGTGCTCAGAGTCCATTTGGCATTTCTGTTATACTTAAATTTATAGTTCTTTTTCTGGTGCCAGTTAAAGAGTATACCACACTCTGTGTAAACTAATTATCTTGCCTGTGCCTCTTGCTTGGGCAGGTGTGTCCAAAACTGTGTGAGGTCTGAGAGGGTTTAAGGTGTATTGAATATATGGTGCGGGTGCGTACAGTGGTTTGCAATCACTTAATTTGTCCTTTTCTCCCAGCTTCCAGGTTTGTGTTACCAAATAAAAGCACTGTTAATTGTTTGTATTTTACTATTATGAGTACCTTTAGTTTGTACAATCTGGTTAAATGTCTTTATTGGTAAGATAATAACTGTTTGTGGCCCAAGGGGGTG
This sequence comes from Neoceratodus forsteri, assembly GCA_016271365.2. NCBI lineage: Eukaryota > Metazoa > Chordata > Ceratodontiformes > Ceratodontidae > Neoceratodus > Neoceratodus forsteri. The sequence goes on along the minus strand of CM057455.1, from coordinate 302,346,258 downwards.
GTCCAGCCCAATGTAGGGAGGCGGGTAGGTACTGCATCCCAGTGGGTGGTACATCTAACCCACTTATTCTCTGCGGGTGGAAGCAGTGGGCTATTTATTATCTGTTCTGAGACAAAAACTCTACTGCAGGAGAAAAAATTAACCTAAACTCCTCAACCTGGTGTACCCTGTGCTGTCACCAGGCAGGGCTATGAACCTGGTCACTGCGCCAACTGGGGGGGGGGTCACACTGAACCTACAATATGGATTGGTGTCTGATTCATTATTAGTGTGTCCTGTTAGCCTGATATTGTACATCTAGAAAAAAAAAATTTTTCACAAGTAATTTACTGACTCTGTCACTTTAATTCACTATACAGTATAAATAGAAGTCAACAGCAGATGGCAGCAACTGTTGATGAAGCGCATACACATGTGCAAAACGTTGAGTCTCTGACCCCTGGAGAAGTATTGCCTGTTGCTCTGCGATGATACAATGTACTTTTGAAGAAGCACTGAATAAATTGCTCTACACACTTGTATGTGTATGACTCTTGTGTCTGGTAAAGCCACTTTTCTCACTATGTCCAGTTGTTTGTACTGGTGATTTGGACTTTGTTTACTGCAAGAACCAGTCACCTCACAGTGCTCCCTAGCCACTTCTGCAGTCCACAAGATCATCTTAGATCAGTGACTCCATCAGTTTACCCTTGACAGAGGTAAATGTTGACAGGTCTGTAATTCCTTAGTTGCTCCTTGCCCTTCCCCTTGTGTAGCTTGACTATGTCTGCTGCCCTCCAGTCTTTCAGAACTACCCCTTTCTGAACTGCACTATTGAACAACCTTTCTACTGGTTCAGCCAGTTCAGTAGCCAATTTCTAAAGCACTCTTAGGTGCCTTCCTTTTGACCCCTGGGGCTTTTTCTACCTTTAACGCTTCAAGCCTTTTCTGGGCCCTTTCTCTGATAAATACTGGCTGCCTCATTTCAGAAATGTTCCTGACAGCCACCCTGATGCCACTTTCAGGCAGGGGCCCAAAGTCTTCCCTTGTGAAGACAGAGCAGAAGTAATCATTAAAGATGTCTGCATTTTGCTCATCTTCCTGTAGTACCCCCCCCCTTCTTGTAGCCTTACAATACCTCTTCCCTGCTTCCTTTTTCCTTAATATATATTAAAAATAGTTTTTCCCCACACTTAACCCTCTCCCCAATATGTAGCGCCGGTTCCATGTTATAATGGTGAAAAATTTATCGCAACTTGCACAACAGCTAGTACATTTTGTCGACTACATAACTGGTACTTAATCCTTCTCACCGGCTACAAACAGGGCGACAACTCAACAATACAAAAAATTTCACGGTAAAATTACCGTTTAATGTTTAATGCAGGGGGCTATGCCACCTGCATCCCCAAACTAATATAATCAACTCCAGGGGGAAAGGGCACTGGGGGGAAGAGTATTACATGGGAGGGGGGCTATCACCACTGGGACACCACAGTTGGGGGAACCAGGGGACAGCAACCACAAAACAAAACAAAAATAACACCCACCACAGACCACAAAAAATATTCCTCCAGGTGACCCCAAACCCAGAATTATCAGCGGTGGCCGTATCCACCACTCCAGGCAACCGGCTCGGTAGCAGCACACTACTTTCCCCCATTCCACCCACCTGACTATACCTCCCTTGTGATCCTCTCTTGTGATTCGCCCTCGCTGTCTTGTCATGCTCTACTCGCTATTTCCTCCCGTCGACATTCCCTACCAGTTGCCATCCCGTCTGGTGATCAAACTGAGTGGCTCTTATTTGAGGCGTACAGTTTGGTTCACTATTATAACGTGATGCCTGTAGCACCATATTTACCCTTGCCTTCCTGACCATCCTCTTTGCTTTCCTAATTTTTATTTGGTACTCTCCCCATTCCTCCTCACCCTGCTTTCCTTGTACCTAGTGAAAGCCTTTCTCTTAGCAACACTGCTTTTCTGACCCTTTCCAAGAACAATATTGGCCTCTTGTACCCATTTCGTTTATAACAGTTCTCATGCTTGACATTGTTGCCTCGAGAATGGTCCCCTTGAATGCCTACTTTTCCTCTACACCTCCGATGCTGTCCCCCCTGGTCATTTTGTCTCAGACTTGCTCCCTCATCTGGTTGAATTCTGCTCTCCTGACATGTAGGACTTCAGTTTTTGATGGGGCATTCTGGTTCCAAGGGCCAAATAGTTATCGTCCCTGGACCTCAGTAGCTCCCCTACCCTAACTCCGCTCACAATCTTCAAGTTCCTGAGCACCAATTTGAGAATGGCTGCTTGTCTAGTGGGTTTCTTAACCAGCTGCACCAGCAGGCAGTCCTGCTATCTATCCAGCAGGGCTTGAGTCTAGTGTACCTGCTCACCAGAATGTCTTAGTTGATATCCAGCAGGTTCAGATCACCCACCACCCCCACCAGTTCCCCCTTCTTCACTCTCTTTGCCAGCTCTTCCCCCAGCTCCTTATCTGTCTTGTTCCCTTTTCCTGGTAGTTTATAGATCACCTCCACCCATATTTTCTTGCTTCAGGGCACCATGAGGTGAACCCACACAGTGACTCTTTTTCCCCTTTTTTTCTCAGATGTGCCCAACCTCCACAGATTCTATGCTCTCATTTACATATAGGGCTACACCCCACCCTCTTTGCCTTTTTATCTATCCTGTCTAAACATTGTGTAACCTGGGGCGGACAAGCACCAGTCATCTTTCTGTGGTGCAAGTTTCTGTGATGGCTACGAGGTCCACCTCAGTGTCTGCCACTATTTATTTATTTATTTATTTTGCTTTTGGTAACCGGGTAAGTGCACTAGGCATAAGAATGCCTATTTTCAGGCATGACCCGGGAGAAAACAGTTTACATACATACAAGATACAGGTGATGCAGCACATGAAAGCAGCACAATTCAGAGGGAAATAATAATACTTGGGGAATGGAGAGACAATCGCATTGACAAAATGATGATGAAAGTTACAGTACTATGCAGATTATAATACAGATTGGAATAGGTAACACAGGAAAAACAAATCAAAAGGAGACAGGCGGTGCAAAACAGTAGAATAAGTGCCAAAACTGAGAGGTTAATGAGCAGGGGAGAGGAAGGGAGCGTGGTAGGGAGGGAAGAGAGGGAGGTGGTGAGAGAGTGGGCATGATAGGGTCTAAGAGAGGAGGGGAAGAGGTATCAAGGAGGTAGATTATCTAGAGATGAAGAAGAAGGCAGTGAGAAAGTAAAGGTTCAAGGTGGTTTAAAGCAAGTGCAGGGGTTAACGGTATGCAGATGTTCACGGTGAAGTTTCTTAAAACTAGCACGGGTGGTCGTTTGATGGATAGAAGTGGGTATAGAGTTCCAGTATTTAGGAGCTGTGCAAGAGAAGGCACGTGCGCCCATGTTTGATCTGCATCTTGGAATGTGCAGAAGGGCTTTGCCATTCGATCATAGCTCATAGGTGAGAGGTTGTGATTCTAGAGCGGAGGCAAGGGATAGGGGGAAGCCTGTTCTGGCAACACAGTCAATTAATGAGCCAAAGAACTGGAGACAATAGGCGGAGGGGCAAAGCCATTTTAGGTCCTTGTAGAGCTTGCAATGGTGTTTGTAACGTGATGATGCAGAGGCATAGTGGCAGATGCTATTGTAAGTGGTGTCCCATTTATGGAGGGAAGACTTTGAGGCAAATAGGTAGATTGCAGAGCCATATGCTAGGGCCGGGAGAAGGAAACCTTGTACCACAGCTAGTCCGGCTAAGGGGGTGAGGACGTAGCTAGTGCGATAGGCACTTCTTATCTTAGCATTTACAGACTTACAGATAGTGGTAATGTGGAGGACAAAGAGATTCATCAAGAGTAACACCAAGATATTTAAAGGATTTGGCAGTAGTCAGCGGGGAGCCATCCGCACACAAGATAGTAAGGGGATTGTGATTCGATTTGAGTCTAGCAGGCGAGCCAAAGAGCATGGAGTATGACTTGCTAGAGTTGAGAACTAGTTTGTTGTCAGTGAGCCAGGACTGAATATTCACGAAGTCCATGGCAATAGGGTGGTTTAGGGCAGCAGCAGTTCTAGCACTGTGGTAGATAACTAAGTCATCAGCGTAGAGCAGAGATGAGCAGTTCGGTGCAGTTAATCGGATGTTATCAATGAATACAGTGGAAAGCAAAGGGCCAAGTATGGAGCCCTGGGGTACTCCAACGTGGACCGGTGAAAGATCTGATATGGCTGAGTTGAAAACCACAGCCTGTTTTCTGTTCAACAGGTAGCTTTTGAACCAGGCAACGGTATCCGAGGAGAAACCAAAGGAGTGTAGTTTAGCAAGAAGAGAAGTGTGTGGTTGACCAGATCAAAAGCCTTAGTTAGGTCAATGAAAACCACACCTATCAAGAAGCCCAAGTCCATGGAGGTATAGATGTCACTTGTTAGTTTGAGTAGGGCTGTGGAGGTGCTGTGACCTTTACGGAAGCCGTGCTGTGAGCTAGAAAGGAGGTCATATTTCTGGAGGTATTATACTGATTGGGTGGCAACTAGTTTTTCAAGGATTTTGCTTAGTACAGAGAGTATAGCGATGGGACAGTAGTTCTTGATTTCTTTAGGATCACCTTTTTTAGGAATTGGGGTGACTTTAGCTATTTTCAAGATATTTGGAACTGTACCATAGCATAGAGACAGGTTGAAGATTTTGGTTAAAGGAGAGGCTATGAAGGGGGCAGAAGCTTTCAGGAGCCTGGGCTCAAGACCATCCAACCCCGGGCTGGTATCATCAGGAATGGAGAGTAGCAGTTTTAGCACTTCTCCTCTTGTAATGCTCCGAAACCTGAAGAGGGGGGGTGTAAGAGTGGAGGTTTGGTATCGCTAGGGGGCGGAGCAGTGTGTCCAGAAGGGGAAGAGGTCAGGTAGTTTGTTAGATCTGAGAAATGGCTATTGAAGGAGTTGACTATAGTTTCCGGGTTGTTGCAATGTATGCCGTTTAACAGCATGTCACTTGTGTGGGCCCTGAGATTAGAACCCAGGAGAGTTTTTATGGTGGACCAGAATTTCTTAGAGTCCCTGGAGGCTTTTGTTAGCAGGTCCCTGTAGAAAGAGCTTTTGGCTAAGCGGATGTTTATTTTACAAGTGTTTCTCAGAGAATGGTAGTGGCTATAGTCGGTTTGAGTCCCTGTAGATTTAAAACACCGTCAGGCTTTGTCCCTGGCCCTTATCTGGGTTAGAAGGCCTTTAGTTAGCCACTTAGTCTGGGTTCTACATAAACGCAGAGTAATACGTGGGGCATGGGTGTCTTGGAGCAGACAGAATTTGGCAAGGAAGATGTCAAGGGCCGACTGGGCATTAGTTGAGGTGTATATGGAAGCCCAATCAATCATTGAGAGGTTGTATGTAAACTGTACTGGATTGAAGTTGGCTAGATTGCGGAACGTAAATGAGTTTAGGAGGCAGAGATGGTCTACTAGTAGAGCACCAGATGCAGTAGATTGGCGCTCTACTGGAGCTCGCTGATTTTATTACCTAGACTTCTGACATTAAGGCAGACACCCTTCCAACTAGCTCAGGACAGGATCCTCTTTTGCTGTTTTGTGATCCCTATACCTGCATTCCTTCCCGTTCTCCTTACCTTATTTTTCCTGTTGCTTGAAGACCCTGAGAGCCTTCCTTCTTTGCCTCTCTTGCACTACTCCTTTTTGAACCTCAGCCTTAATTTTACCCATTTTACTACTACCTGTTGGAGTTGCTCCCTGAGAACACATTTTGGGGTGATTTACAAATAACCACTTAAAGCAGTAGTGCAGTGAAATTTGGCAAAACATGACCCCTGCCCTTTTTATGCTATAAATGATTGCAGGCAGTTGTCAATTATATTTGGTGGTTAAATTGTCTAGTTCCACTAAACTCTGAGTGTTTTATAAATGCTTTAATTTATTTATTTTTTTTAAGAAAAAAGATAGCAATCACATTAGGCTTAAGAAATAGCATTGTACACTTGCCAAGAGTTAGGATCAAAAACATAAAAAAAACACAGTGCAGAGAATATGAGGTGCCTAGTAAAGCAGATCTGAGAGGTATGCTAGTATTTTTTTAAATGCATCTGAAATTAGCTTTTGGGGAAATTATTTTTCACTGCACTGCTGCTTTAAGTGTGTGTGTGGGTGTGTGTGTGTGTGTGTGGGGGGGGTTAAATTAAACCATTACCAACATTTTAAATGGCTATAACTTGGCCAAATTAGAACATTTTTGGCCTACACTGGGTTCATGCTTTAGTTAGGACTCCCTACCCCTTTGTAAATTTCACCTGAAGTGTGTTTTTGGGTTTGTGCCGACAGGGGGTCTTGGGTAAAGTGTGTAAAAGTGTAGCAGGTTCATGAGTGGCTTACAGGGTGACTCAGAAGGTAACTACAGGCTGGAGCAATGTGTGCTGTGATGCAGGTGCATCCCAGGTAGACCACAGTGCCACTCACAATGTTTGCAACAGGGCAGGAGCAATGTGTGTGATGATGCATCTGCTTTGGGGAGGGGCCCCCAGGGCCACTTGCAAAGTCCATTACTTGTCTGAGACAACATGTAAAATGATGTAGATGTTTTGTGATTAGCCAGTAGGGCTTCTCTGGGTGTCCACTACAGGGCAGGCACAATGTATGTGCTGATGCATCAGCTTTGGGGGACCATAGGGCCAGTCACAAAGTCCATTACATGTCTGAGCCAAAGCGTGAAATGATACAGAGGCTTTGCAACTTTCAGTGTCCACTCAAAGTCTTGCACAATGTACTATATGTGATGATGCAGTTGCTGTGCAGGCCATACATTTAGCAAACTAGAGGCTCAGGGCTATGCCAGACAAAACAGACTAAACACAAAATAAAAAAGCACAAAACTGGAAACATAGGAACACAGAAATTGACAGCAGATAAGGACTGCTTGGCCCACCTAGTCTTCCCATTTTTAGGGTTGCAGGTGTGCGGAGACTGCAGCCCTCTTGCATAAGCTCTAAAAATGAGCTACCAGATTCAGACCGTGGAACACTTCCTTTGGAGTTTTTGAATGATCCTTCCACGTCTTTGCAGCTCTTCAGTTTAACCCTTCATAGTTTGATTATGAGTTCAGTAGGCATGGAATGCCTTTGGAGAACTGGCCACCTTTTATTGGTGGAATTTAAACTTTAAACCTTCCATATGTCTGTCTAGTGACCATCGTCTAGTAGCTGGGGTATGGGCAGCCCATAAAGTGCCAGCCACTGCCAAATTCTACGCCAAAAGATCAACCAGCTCCTCCGATCTGAGGGCATACATCTTTGACCTAAAAACCTCCCCACTGTGGCAGAGTTTTTACCTAGCAAAATCAGTGGAGGCAGCATACTCCACTCTTCACGAAATTATAACTTGTACCCTGAACCTTCATGCGCCTCTGACAAAAATACGTATAAAAGCTAGGAAATGCCGCTGGTTCACCAACGACCTCAAGGCTGCACTACTGTCCAAGGATAAGCTTTGGAAAATGGCCTGCAAATCCCAAAAAGAGGAAGACTGATGCCTCTTTAGAATAGCCAGGAACCACTGCACCAAGATGATTAGGGAAACCAAAGCTAGATTCTACCAAGCAGAACTAGACTCTGCATCCAATTATTCCTCCAAATTCTGGGCCACACTAAAAGAACTGTCGGGGTACACGTCACAAAACACACTTCCCACAAAAATCATCTCTGACAATGCAGAAATCAATGATAAAAAAGAGATACTGCAGGCATTCAACACACATTTCGCCACAGCAGGCCTAGCCTTTGACAACTTGCCTGCATGCAACTTGCGCACCCAGCTCGACATGACCCCTCCCAAATTCTGGTTCCACAAGCCAGCCCTTCTCTTTCACACATATTTCACTCAAGGAAGTGGAAGACCTGCTTCTCCAACTGGATTCTAAGAAAAGTGCCAACGCAGATACACTCGACCCCTACTTCCTAAAGATAGCATGTCATGTACTGGCTGCGCCTATCACCCATCTATTTAACCTGTCCCTATTACAAGTTATCCTCCCTCAAATATGGAAAATTGCACACGTTATTCCATTATTCAAATCTGGAGACCCCTGCAACCTAAATAATTACAGGCCGATCTCTCTCTCCTCCCCACACTCTCGAAACTCTTGGAAAAAATCGTGAATGGCCAATTGAGATCCTTCATTGACAGTGAAAAACTACTAAACCCCCTACAATCTGGCTTCAGAGCCAAGCATAGCACGGTCTTGGCATTAGCCAAGGTAACCAATGATTGACAACAAGAGCTGGAGATCAAAAAGTCTGTCTGTGCTGTGTTTCTTGACCTAAGCAAAGCATTTGACACAGTTGACCACAGCCTGCTTTTTGCCTCTCTGAAATCGATAGGGCTGGATTCTACCTCTCTAAACTGGTTAAGTGAATACATGACCGACAGATACCAGCAGGTAAAGGCTGATGGCAAACTTTCTGCCCCCAAACTGTTACAAAGAGGTGTTCCCCAGGGATCTATTTTGGGACCTCTCCTCTTTGCCATATACATCAACAATATAGATGTGGGAATCAAGGAGGCAAGTATTCATCTATTCGCAGATGATACAGTGCTTTACCTGAGTTGCCAAACATGTGAAGTGGCATGCGCTGATCTACAAAAAGACTTCAACCCCCTGTAACTTCAACTAATCAACAAAAAATTGTTATTAAATGCCAAGAAAACAAAAGCCATGTTATTTTCCCCTGCCATCCATCTGGCTCACCCAATTACAATCGGCTCCCCACCCCAATCACCACAATCCTGGGAGAGAACCTAGAGTATGTTTCGAAATTCAAATACCTGGGGGTTTGGATAGATGGCAAACTTTCCTTCGCTAACCACCTGGACGACCTGTTGAAAAAACTAAGACAAAGACTTGGCCTTTTCTATAGGATAAGAAGGTTCCTAACTGCAGACGCAAAGAAACAGCTAGTCCAAGCTACGTTTCTGTCCTTAATTGGCTATGCAGACTTCATATATAGTAGCTGCGCTGCCTCATACCATGGAAAACTGGATACGCTTTACCACAGAGCTATACACTTCATCACCGACCTCCACCTCTCTACCCATCATTGCTCACTTTATGCTGCCATGGGCTGGACCTCCCTTCAATATAGGTGCAACATGAAGCTGCACTCTGGACACTCAGAGCCATTAGTGGCAAACTCCCCCAATACATAGCTGACTGTCTGACTCCGACTGTGGCTAGAAACTATACCCTAAGAAGCTGCTCCCTGATCTCGCTATTCATACCTAGGGCTCACACACGCTTCTGGACAGCCACCAATGGCTTCTCACTCTCCTCACTCTGGAACAAATTCCAGAAATCCCTAAAGCTGAGGTCTCCAGTTAGTATTTGCTTGTTCAAAACTCTTTACCGTGATGGCATAATGGAACCCTGCAACTGCTTTGCTCAGCGCTAGCTAACCACCTTTCCTCCTACATGGCAGCACCCTCACTTTATTTCTACTCTCTTTTGTGCTCCTGCCTCAGGTTATTCGTATGTCCACCAATCCTCCTGCAGCTCCCACCACCAACCTCCTCTACCCCAACTGGTCACGCACAGCAACCCTGCAGCTCATACCCCCCTCTGATGCTGCAATGGGTATCAGTCAGCTGGTATTCTCTCCCCCCTGACAGTTCTTTGTTTGCCCCCTTTTTCTTTCTACCCCAACCTTCAGCCCGCCATACCCAATTCACCTTGACTACCTGCCTCTCTGATATTATACAGCACCTGCCTCTATTTATCCCGAGTGCCTACCAATTCCTTAACAAATCTTCTCATAATTATACAGTTTTGGGCACAGATCCAGCACAAGCACTATACTGATGACTGTCTTCTGAATTATGTATGATATCTATTATCTGTTTATGCTTATTATTACTGTAAAAGCCAGCATCTTTACTGCTTCATATGACTGTATCTTGTCCAACTGTATTATTGTTTGTATGACAGCAGGTCCACCTTGTAAATAAGCTTGCTCAATGGTGTCCGCCTGGATAAATAAAGTTATTGATTGATTCATTGATAGTTTATTTTTGAAAGTGTTGATTGTGTTGCTTTCAACAACTTCTTTAGGGAGTGAATTCCATACTGAAATAACTCTCTTCATATACCAGGAATTCCTTTTGTTGATTATGTTTTGACTACCAGTAAGTTTCATGTTGTGGGTTCTAATGGTTGTCTTAGTTGAGTTTTTAATTAATCCAATTGATTCAAATGTTGGATCATCATTTATTGCCTTATATGTAAGGCGAAGATCACCCCTCATTCTCCTATACTGCATAGAATATAAGCCTAGTTTTTTAGTCTGCTACAGTAATCATCATTTCTTACATGTTTGATTTTTTTGGTTACTTTGCGTTGTACTTTTTCTATTAATTTGTTTCCACTGACCAGTTGTGGAGAACAAACTGAAGAATAATATTCCAAATGAGGTCTTACAAGGCTGGAATAAAGGGGGATTATAATCGTATCTTGTCTGCCTTTGATATTTTTTAGAATACATCCCAATATTTGATTGGCTTTTTTAACAATATTTTTTGTATGAGTATCAAAGGATAAGTTGTTTGAAATAATGACCCCAAGGTCCTTTTCGTTTTCTGTAGTTAGTAAAGAAGTATAGTTCAGGAAGTAGGTGCATTAGATGCATTACTTTACATTTAAGTGCATTAAATTCTAATTTGTTTTCAGCCGCCCATTTTTCAAGATGCGATAGATTTTCCTGAAATGCCAAAGCTGAAGTAGTGTCAGTTGTAATATTTCCCAGTTTACAATCATTGGCTTACTTTCCAGTCCAACAATGTTTATTTAATGGTTGCATAGTGGATATTAATAGATTAAAGAGTACTGGACCTAAAATGGATCCCTGTGGGACACCACTGGTAACTGGGCCCCAGGGAGATAAGTGCCCTTTTAATGACACTTGCTGGGTTCCGTATGTCAGCCATGCAGCTACCCAGGATATAATCGATGGGTGAAATTGTAAATTCTTCATCCGTTTTATTATTATTTTATGTGACACTGAGTTAAAAGCCTTTGAAAAATCCAAAAATATAATATCAACTGATAGACCTTTGTCAAGGGCTTCACTAACGGGTTCAAAGAAGTTTAACAGATTTGTCTGACATGACCTGCCCTTGACAAACCTGTGCTAAGAGATGTCAATGTGCCCCAAATCTTGAAGATGATGTGTAATTCTGTGCTTTAATAGTCTCTCCAATAATTTGCAAAAAAACAGCTGTTAAACTAATTGATCTATAGTTTTCTGCTAGGTTTTTGTTCCCGTTTTTGTGAATTGGGATCACCGTGGCCTGGTTCCATATAGAGACTGTAGCCTCTGATTCTAAATAAGAATTGTAAAATATGGCTAAGAGACCAATGATCTGATATGCTATACATTTTATGAAATAGGGAGGAAATGCGTCAGGACCAGGAGAACCATCTGATTTAGTTTTATTTATAACCTCCAGTATTTATTTTTTATTAAAATGTTGACATTTAGGGGAGATGTGATATTAGGTATAGGTGTAGAGGGTTCCACTATGAAGTTACTAATAAAATAATTATTTAGTTCAGTTGCCGTCTCTTCTTCATATGTTATTATCCCTTTCACTGTTTTTAGGGGGCCTATTACTGGATTATTATTTTTTTCATAGAACCAATGTAATTAAAGAATTTCTTTTTATTATCCTTAATAAAGGTAGCCAGTTTTTGTTCAAAATATTTTTTGCTGCAGACTGAACATCTGTCTAGAGGTCAATCAAATAGATTCATTCTAGTTTTTTTTGGCAGCCTAGGAATTAAGAAACAGATGCTCTGGAGAATCACTGCTCCTCCCTTACCTTGTAGTGCTTCAGTGAGCACAAGAAACACTTGTTTTCTTTTGAATCCAACTTGGTAAAACAGCATTTTTAGAGCTAATGCAAGAGGGCTGCATACAGCCATCTTGCTCTCTGTAGCTGGAAAAATGGAGTACCATGGCACACATTTTTGGAGTTTTCAGCGTATCCTTCTCCAACTTGCCAATTAAATAACATGCTTTCTTCTCTCTGTTGAGTAGACCAATTCCAACACTATTTTCTCAGCTTTGTTTTTATTGCAATGTGACTTGCTATCTTTGGAGACTAATAATTTACTGACATGACTTTCAGCAGATAACAGCATCTAAATGCAGAGTAGTTACAAATTACATTCTTGGTCATCTCTCCCAATATGTGTGTGTGTGTGTGTGTGTGTGTGTGTGTGTGTCTAGCAATGATTTAAAGTATTTCCTCTGAAGAGCTGATTTATGTTAACCCTTTCTGGACCTAGTTAGTGGCATTGCCACTCACATGGTTTTATACTTGTATAAAGGGTAAATAAATGCTAGGCAGCTAATATTTTAGGGGTTTTCAAAGATTGCAAGGGGCATCTTAGGGAATTACAAAGAATGAGAGTGGTGTCAACTTCAGTGTTCACAGATTGAACAAAGCTTTTCCCTCTAGGGCACCCTCCTTTTCCCTGCATTTTCCATGTAAAGCAGGGACAAAACTCCTGTACATTTTCCCGTATGCTCAAATCAATACGTGTACACAACTGACTTCATTATGCCTGTCAGTAAAATCACTATAACAAATGTTAAGGCTGTTTTAATTTATTTGAAATGGTAAAACTCACCTGCAACATATCACAGAGGCTCTGGAAAAATGTTGGGATCTCTCAAGCTTTGTTCTTAATGTTCACATGTGTCCAGAACCTCTTGATGGTATTATAGCATTGTTACAATGTACTGACACAGCCAGATAGCCTGGCTGTGATGCAGTATGTTGTATTCAGTGGTGTCATACTTTTATCCATTTTGGCAATGTACTGACATAGGATAGCTTTGATGAGATGCAGGATCTCATATTCAGAGGAGTCCTGATTTTACCCACTTCTACAATGTACTGATACAGGTTAGCCTGGCTAAGATGCAGTATCTCATTTTCAGTGGGGTCATACTTTTACCGGTGCTGATTTAAACTATGCATATGTGAGTATGGCGCATATGTATTCATGTCAGTGCTGCCGTGTTACAGCTGACTATGGGGCAAACTGCACATGCGCAAGCATCATGCATGTGCAGTTCTGTAATGACAGCAGTATCAGTTACAACTGACAATGGTTCAGCGAGAGTACTGCATATTCTTTTCAACACTCTTGCCACTCCTAAAAGCTCTCTACAGCTGTAACAGCTCAGTGCTGGCAAAAGCTAAGGAATGGGCAACACTGGGGACCACACTACTGTCTTCATGTCCACAGTCTGTATTGGCAGGTCAGTTCAGAAGGCCATCACCTTCTGGGACAAAAAATGCTTCCTAATGTTACCCCTAAACTTTCCATCTGTGACCTTCAGAGCATGTCCCTGTGTTCTGCTGGAGAATGTATCCATATGTTCAATCCTGTCAACTCCCTGAGAATGGGAAGACTGAGCTTGTGTCCCATCTCAGCCTGCTGTTCCACAGGGACAAGCAAAAGGATGAGGAGTACCCACATATGCACCAGGACCACAACAATATTATTCAAAGTCCTTTATTTAACAAAAGTGCATAATGTACCCACACATAATGAGCATAAAAAGTGGTGGCTGAGCCTTTCTGCAACTAACATTTCTCCTGAACCCTGCCAGGCATCATCACAGTGATTCACTCTGATGATGCTGGCAGGGGCCAGGAGAAACATAACTTTCAGAGAGGCTCATCCATCACTTTTTTATGCTCACTATGTGTGGGTGCACTATGCACTTTAGTTAAATAAAGAACTTTAGATAATATTTTTGTGGTCCTTGTACTTTCTGCATATGTGAGTGCTCGTCATCCTTTTGCCTGTTTCAGTTTTTTCATTGCTAAGCACCATATTACTTGTCCTGCTACTCCGAATCCATTTTGCTTTGTTCCACAGCGAGAAGACAGTAACTACTATAAGTAAACATAAATGTGGATATTATCTGTTAGATCCTTCCAGGTATTCCTGTTTTGAAAAAGCAGCTTCCTCTTAACAATGGTATCTAAACAGAAAGCTCACCAGCAAATTTATTTTTATTTTTAGCACTAAACACATTCTCTTTACTGCTACAGTAAATGTGAACACTGAGAGAAATATGGAGAAACTGATAAAGGGAAGCTTACAAAGGATGTCAGTTGGCATTTTATGCGACTGTATAAATATGCAGAACTATAAAATGCTATATAAATTCACTGCCACTAAGCAAGTGGCAGATGAGGAGATTTCTCAACACAAAAGGGGGGCTTGATTTTCACTCAGAAAGGAGGGAGAAGGTCAGTTTTCCTATGTGGACAGTGACCCACAGGGTGTAAAAAATTAGGGTTATTGAAAATATTATGGATCATAATGGTCTACATAGCCCATTTTCTTAAAGCATCAGTTTTGTCATCAAAGAAGAAAAAAAGGTGGGTTGGAGTTGACAGCCATCTGACATTTTTCACAATCCCCCCTTAAAAATGAATACAGACACAATTTAACTTGCTGCACTATAAGACCGCACCAAAGAATTCAGCATCTATGCCAAGCTGGTGTTTCTCTGCTTGACATATGTGTTGCATTATTTTGGCAGGAACTTTACAGAGTATAGTACCACAACAAATTTTCTTTACCTTATCCTCACTTCCATCTGAATGCACCCTAACCCCTTTCTGCCCTGATATCATGATATTTAGGGCTTGATTAAGTAAAGCTGTATCCAGATTTCCTTCCTGTGGACCAAGTTAAACTTTTTCAATGCCAAAAAAAAAGACTAGCAATGCATTCTCTGGCTTCGAATAAATTTAATATGGGGTGGTATTATACTTTATTTATTTATTTAGTTTTTGTTGACTGGGTAAGGTGCAGTAGCCATAGCAATGACTATTTTCAGGCACGATCCAGGAGTATACAGAGACAAAACATTCATTTAACAGAGGCAGAAACAATACTATACGGTAACAGTATAGACAGTAATAATACAATGAGTACAAATTTAAAACAATAATGTATAACATAGAATGAAATAAAAGAGCAAGTACAATAAAAACCATATGGCAGTAGTTCAGGAAGAGAAAATGTGCTCTGATATTTTGAGAACAGATAACAAATATAATTGAATTAAGAGGATCAAGTAGAGTCAGGCAATGGCTAGTGTGAGGAAGCAATAAAGGGGGAGGAGGATATGATAGGAGAGAGAGAGAGAGAGAGAGAAAGAGGCAAAGGGGATGAGGACATGGTATACTGGGTTAGGAGGAAGGAGGCGACTAAAGGAAAGTACAATGCTTGCCTGTTTAGGTGAGAGGGTGCTTTCTTGTTGAGGTGAGAGGGTGCATAGATCAGGAGAGAGCTAGGGGGGTTTGAAGCAGGGGCATGAGCAGGAAACAGCAAGATGATCATGAAGCAATTTCTTGAAAGAGGCATGGGATGGTGCTAGCCTTATTGCTAATGGGAGGGAGTTCCAGTGGTGGGGGGCATGACAGGAGAAGGCACTAGCACCTTTGGCAGAGTGGTGTTGAGGGATGAGAACAGGTGCATTAGCAGTCGAGTGAAGACCGTAAATGGATGGCTGGATGAGAAAGAGTTCCACCAAGGGCTTTGGAGTTTGGTTACAGATAATGTTATCTATGACCAAGCCATACGCAAAGTCTCTTGAGGCATTTGGAGAAAGCCATCCTAGTTCAGTGTATAGGAGCAATGGTGTTTCAACCAGTGTGAGGAGGATGCATATCTACAGATATTGTGGTAAGTGACATCCCACTTACAAAGACTGGTTTTACCCACTGAGGCAAACACTACAACTCCATAGGTAAGATACCAAATGAGTATGCCACGAGCGATGGCAAGCCTAGCTGATGGCGTAAGCATATTTCTGGAACAGTAGGCCGTACCCAGTTTAGTTTTATGTTAGCCAGCTTGTAGGATTGTTGAATATGGAGATCAAAAGAAAGAGTTGGGTCAAGCATAAGATCAAGGTATTTGAAAGAAGGTACCACTTCAACTGTGGACCAACTTAAGGTAGTAACACAGAAAGTGGGTTGAGAGAAGTTTGAATTTGGCATTAGAGCCAAATAGCATGGCTTGAGTCTTAGATACATTCAAGACAAGTTTATGGCTGAAGAGGCACTGCTGAGTATGTTAAAGTCAGAGGAAAGTCATAGGCTGATTTCAGTAATGCTTTTTGCACTAGCACAGTCTTGTGTTCTGTGATTCCAGTATGTTTATCTATTAAAACAGCAGTGCAACAACATGGTGAAAATTGTTATCTATTTTTTTATGCTATTTTAGATTGCCACTTACCTTCTGACTTGTATGTTACCATTCTTTCCACAGTTTGAGTCTACTTTAGTACTTTTTTCATGTCTGAAATAATAAAAGGAGCACTTAACATAGAAACCTAGAATTTGAATGCAGATAAGGATCGCTTGGCCCACCCAGTCTGCCCATTTCCCTACCTAATGGATAAGCTGCAGATCCTAGTTAACCAGCAACCTACTTCTTCCTACCTCCACCCCCTAGAATTACCTTATGACTGTCCCATGCATGCTTGAATTCCACCACTGTTTTTGACTCCACAACCTCCTCCGAAAGGCCGTTCCATGCATCCACAACCCTCTCTGTGAAAACATTCTTCCTTAAATAACCTCTAAGCTGCCCCCCCTCTATCTTCAAATTGTGCCCCATTGTTCTTGCACACCTCTTTTTTTGAAAGATGCTACCCTCTTGGACTTTGTTGATTCCCTTGAGGTACTTGAAAGTTTCTATCATGTCCCCCCTCTCCCTCCTTTCCTCAAGGCTATACATATTAAGCTCCTTAAGTCTCTCTTCATATGTCTTCTGGTGCAGACCCTGCACCATTTTAGTTGCCCTCCTCTGGACAGCTTCCATCCCGTCTATGTCTTTGCGGAGATTGGGTCTCCAGAACTGCATGCAGTACTCCAGATGGGGTCTCACCAGCTGTCTGTACAGAGGGATAATAACTTCCTGTTTTCTACTGGTGATGCCTCTCCCTATGCATCCCAGTATCCCCCCAGCCCTCCTTGCTGCCCTCTCACATTGCTTGCCCACCTTTTGGTCATCTGATATGACTACCCAGGTCCCTTTCCATTTTTGTTGTTGTTAGTATCTCACCCCCCATTGTATACTCTTCCCCTGGGTTTTTGCTTCCTAGGTGCATTACCTTGCACTTCTTAGCTTTGAATCTAAGCTGCCATACATTTGACCATTCCTCTAACCTTGCCAAGTCCCTTCTCATCCTTTCTACCCCACCTTGTGCATCAACTCTGTTGCAGATCTTTGTGTCAATGTCACTTATAAAGACATTGAAGAGGACCGGTCCTAATACTGAACCCTGCGGTACCCCACTAGTAACCCCCCGTTCTTCAGGGTGGACTCCATTTACTATTACTTTCTGTGTCCTATTCTCCAGACAATTCTTTACCCAAGCTGTCATCTTGGGACCCACTGCCATGCTGGCTAACTTGTATATTAATCTTTTGTGTGGGACTGTGTCAAATGCCTTGCTAAAGTCTAGGTAGGCCATGTCCACAGCCCCTACCTGATCTACTACTTTGGTCACCCAGTCAAAGAAATCAATCAGATTCATCTGGCATGACTTCTTTTAATACGGTGCTGATCAGGTCTTCATCAGTATTTTCAGCTGGTTTTGTCCGTCTCTTGTTTATATATCACTTCTGTTGTGACTAAAATAAACTATTACGCAGCACCTTACATAACAATAGTTGTTCAAAAACAGCTACAAATACTGATGAAAATGTGGTCCAAGCCATATTAAAAGGAATGCTCCTTTTATTATGTCAGACATGAAAAAAGTACTCAAGCAGACTCAAATTGTGGAAAGAAGGGTGTCATACAAGTCAGGAGGTGGGTGGCAATCAAAAACAGCATAAAAAAGTATAGGTCAAAATGTTCATCGGATTGTTGCACTACTGCTTTAAATTATGAGGCAATGTTGAATTTTGCAAAAGCAGGCTCATAACTTTAATAATATTCCGTATTTTTACCACAACATTTCAGCATAGCCATTTTGGTACAGTGACTCATTAATGTGACGACTTGTCATTTTTCAACTCCTGCCCAAAATGTGTTTGTAGTCCAAAAGTTGATCTTGTGGTCCCTGCACAACATTACCTTTAGGCCAGGAGTTGATCATTTTCTCTGCCCTTCTTTATGAGGCAGGTTAATCATAAGGCTGTGTTGAAAATTAGGTGCAAAAATATTTAAAAAATAATAATTTTCAATATTTTAACTCAGATTCCTCTCCTGCAGCTCTATCAGCTCTGGCTAGAGTTTGTTCCTAAGTGCAGCAATACCACAGACCCTACTTGATCTCTGGCTTTACACTCCATTTTCTTACAACTAAGGTTCCCCTATGCCTATCCCAAGCATTTTTTAATTCCATTACTGTCTTTGCCCCCACTACCTCTGCTGGGAGGCTGTTTAATGCATCCACCATCCTTTCTGTGAAAAAAAAAACTTCCTTACATTATCCCTGATCTATCCCCCTCCAGCTTCTTATCATGATCCTTTGTTCTTAAACATCTATTTTTTTCTGAAAAAAGTGTGCAGCTATGGTCTGCAAGTGCAGCGTTATAAAGACAGGACAAGGCTAGGCAATTTCATTTGGCGTCTTTTCCAAATGGCTCAAGGCACCTTCCAACAATAAAAACAGCATTTAAACCAGTTTAAGAAAAATAATACAATGAATAACAGCTAATAAGTTACAATAGACTAAACTAGGTAGTCCTGTGTGAACAGGTATGTTTTAAATTATTTAAAGCTAAGCATAAGCAGCTATATGAACAAAGGGTGGATAACAAACTTTCAACCCCTATAAAGGAATATCAAAATCTGCAAAACATATGCAAAAGGCAATATATCTTTAGACACATAAGTCCTAAGGTCTGCCTGCATGAAATTACATAGCATGGTCCTCTATTTCAGAAAGAAATAAAATTCATTGCAAGAAAACAGCATTAATGCGTAAGGTAGGGTTTATTATTAAAGCCACAAAAATAAGGGTACTGTGTGTGACGTTACTGCTGCTGCAGTCTCCTGCATGTCTGCGTCAATGTGTGTGATGATGCAACTGCTTCAGCCTACTTGCAAAGTCCACTACAGGTCTGAAACGGATCCATGATGGGTGTTTGACAAAATGCTTATCGAATGCCCCGACAGTGAAACCGGCAGGTCAACTGCATTTTGAAGTCAGCTGCCAGTTTCCAGTGCCACTAAATGTTTTCTTCAGGGGGCTTTGACCCCTGAACCCCCCACGTCGGGTGCTGTGCTCCCGCGCCCCCCCACTTAGGATTATCAACTCCAAGTTGGAGCTGATTTGGGGGGGTGCAGGACCCCTGACAGACAGTGCCAGATTCCAGCATGTTCCCTACAGTGGCATGGCACTGTAGTCGCTGTAGGGGACTTCGCTGTCAAAAAGTCGCTGTCAGTTGGGTATACCATCTGGGACAGTGTGTGTGTATTTGTGCATGTATCAATACAGTTGCTTTGTGAAGTCCACTACAAGTCATGGGCAGTGCACAATGATGCAGCTGCTTTGTGAGTCTCTCTCTCACGCATGCATTGCACACATTGCCCTTGACCTGTAGCAGACTCTTTTAGTAGCACAAAGCAGCTGCAGAATGCACACACACACACACACACACACACACACACACGTGAGCGCACTTTGCTATTAAATTCAATCATACCTCTCAGTTGCGTTGAATTTCACATACTGTAGTGCTATGATTTTTACACTCAAATTTACCCTTGCTCTGGGAAGGTTTACTGATGTTCCTCATAATCTTAGAGCAGTATCTGACACACAAACTATTAAACATTGAACTAACTTGATAGAAACATTCCTTAACACCAAACATATGAGGCCCACTATTCTTAGATATTTTATTCTCTAAAATTAAAACGTGCTACACATTCTGGCTATTTGCTCTGAATTGTGAAAGCCAGTGCTATGAATTTTAATGCTGAGAGGTTGAGATGTATGAATTCAATGGGGTTCAAAGGGATGGTGGATGGGGGATGGGGAAGGGATGGAGGTAGGGTTTAAAAACCTTATATAATGTTTCCTTACTTTTGTGGCTTTAATAATCAGCCTGACTAATGCATTAACATTCTTTCTAACTTTTTTTTTTATTTATTTTATTTCAACTTTCCTTCACAAATATCAAGTAAAGTTGCATTACAGTGAGTTAATTGATGCATTGGATAGTTACATTAAATTGACAGCAGAATCATAGATTTCTAAGGATTTAAATGTTCTCTTATCAGTTCAGTTCTCCAGTTTATTATACATTATAGATAGTCCATCTCCATGAAATTCCCTGATTTCTGGATTTAGAAGAAAGGGGTTATCCTTTAATGTTAGGCTATATCCAATTGTCCCTCCAAAAGTGAGGGCTTTATTTATATTTATCTTCACTCTTGATAGGGGACAGAATTTTGGTCAATTTAATATTCCCCAACTCTCATCACCCCCCTGTCAACATGTAACATGTTAACTGTTGGTCTGCTAACCCACAAGAAAGGTTATGGGCAAAAGGTGGGATCTACTGATGAATGATGCAGAACCCATCTCTGCCATTTCAACATATGAGATGGACTTTTTTTTTGTATTTTAGCATTGAAACACTCTAAATAGTATGTCTCAGACATAATAGTTTTCCAATCTTGGACTGTTGGTATCTGGGTTGACATCCACTGGCTGGTTATACCTTTCTTAACAACTAGGAGACAAACTGGAAGAAGTGTCTTATGCCATGGAGGAGTGTGGTCCGGAAAGATCCCCAGCAGGATCTGCTCAGCCGTTAGCTCAACTGGCTCACTGAATAACACAGAAAGTTCCATCTGAAAGGTGAGCCAGAAAGGCATCAGGTTAGGGCAGAGCCAGAACACATGACCTAGAGAGGCCCAAGGGGACCCACAATCTCTCCAACACCTCCCAAATTTATTCGGCAGAAATTTGAGAAGAACCGCCGGTGCCCTAAAATAGCGGGAGCGGCACTTCCACACAAACTCCCTCCAAAGAGGAGATGGTGTGGACTTTATAACCTGCAAAGCAGATCCTGACCAAGCCTCGAAAGAGACTCCCAAGGACAAGTCCTTGTTCCATTCTTGTAAAACTGAGCCAGTGGACTCTGACTGTTCATTCCTCAACCCCTTACAAAGAAGTCCTATGATGTGTGTTCCTAGATTACCTCAAGTAGCTTCGATAAATAATTTCAATAGGTCTAGAGGAGTGGAAGGCATTCTAACCTGAAGGTTCCTATTTTGTAATATATTATTGCGGACCTGAAAATAGCAAAATAGGTCAGAGTTATGACGATTATACTGAGACTGTAATTTTTCAAAGGGAAGAATCATTTGAGGGGAAAGAAATTGGAAGATATGAGAGAGCCCCATTTTTCTACAAGTGGAGAAGGCAAGATCCATATGAATAGGGGCAAAAGTCTTGTTTTCAGAGATTAATTTACAGTACTCATAAATTGTATGAATTGGCTGGGACTTTCTCAAACCCCTCCATAATTTAAAAATTTGAGACGTAACATTTGTGAGGTCAGAAGCTGACACCGATCTCTCATCAGAGGAGAACAAAATTCTCTTAATATCAAAAAGATCGTTTAAATGAAATTCAATAGTTTTCCAGGGCGAGATATAGGATTCTGTCAGCCACAGCATCAAGATCCTCAGAAAAGCTGATTTACCGTATAAATGAAAATCAGGAAGGTTTAAACCCCCCCCCCAAGCCAGGGATAATTTGAAGATTGATAACCTTATTCTTGGGCATCCCCTACCCCAGACAAAACCAGATATCAATCTGTTCCATGATTTGAAGTAATAAATCAAGGGGATATAGGGGAAGTTTTGGATCAAGTACAGAAGGCGGGGAAGAATATTAGTATGAATAATCTCAATTTGCTGGTGAAAGGAGAAGAACCCTGTAGTCCACCTTTCCAGGTCTGACTGGATTTGTAAAGAAAGAGGTTCATAATTTATTGTTTCCATGACCACCGGGTCTAAAGGAACATGGAGACCCAAGTAGCCAAACGGACCCCGTGAGGGTCGAGACTGGAAGGTTGTGAGGGCTGCCACTTCCTGCCCTCCCCCAACCCCCAGAGCGAGACCCCAAGCAAGGAAAGCCAAATGGATCCTGTGAGGGTCCAGACTGGAAGGTCGTGAGGGCTGCCGCTTCCTGTCCTCCCCCACCCCCCCAGAGCGAGACCCCAAGCAAGGTAATTTACTCTCTCTGAAAGAACCTGCACCTGCCTCCAGTGATCTGTGGTTCTTGCAAAAAGACAGTTGCTAACCGGAGTTGATAATAAACTGAACAGTTTACCGTGCAATAAGCGGTCACCTGGTAGAGCCTTTCCGGGTGTCTCGGATTCCTCTGGCGTGCTCACTGCCATGCAGGGAACTCAGCCCACTTTGCCATCTGCAGGCTATATTTTTCACCACTAGAGGCCTCCTCATATTCACCTGCTTATTGAACTAGCCTGACAGCCTACAGCTTTTTTAATGAGCAGTCCTTGGGTTCCTCCCCAAGCTATAACTAGCAGTACCAAGCACCACCAAAATCTAGCTCTGTCCCCTGGTCACCGCTTTTCTGACTTATACTCTGGGCCACTGGTCACTGCGGCAACTGACCTATACTCTCCAGGGTGCTATTCTGGAAGGCTCTGATCTCTCCAACTCTGATCTGATGCTTAGGGTGGCTCCCCTTACTGCTCCCAAAAGACCATAGCATTCGTCCTCTGTGCACGGCCATCAACACCCACACCGCATATACACCTGCTAACCTAGACCATGCCACACTGTCAGAAAGGGATCCGTCCTTCGCCGGGTACCTTACGCACCCTTGCTGCCTCTTAAGGCTTGGGCCATGACTCCTCTTACGCAGGCTGGAAACTTAACCTGCTGTCAAGGTCCCTCGGCTACCCCCTACCCCTTCAAGCCCCCCCTCAGCCTGGCTATCTGCAAAAGGCCTAAAAATAGTGCACCTCAATATCCGCAGCATTCTCCAAAACCTAGCGGAACTTACAGCCTGGGCGGCCCTCTACAAGCTGGACATTATGGCCATCATGGAAACTTGGCTGAAGCCTCACATTCCTGACCCTGCATGTTCCATACCGGGCTACAGCCTCATCAGGCGGGACAGGGCAGGTAGTAAACATGGGGGGGTGTGCTACTGTACTATAGGGGGCACCTTAACATGTCTACTGTCTCTCAGTCACCCCCCGATACCACAGCCAGTGAGTTCATTCACTCCCTCCTCCTGCTTGGGAACACTAAAAAGGTGCATCTGGTCTGTGCCTACAACCCTCCGAAGTGGGGTGTTCTAGGACTTTCCTCTCTACTTGACCACCTTAAAGTTAAGGTAGGCTCAAATGAGCTGCTAATCCTGGGGGACCTCAACCTCAGCTGGCTGGGGCCTAATACCAAGCAATACGAGCCTCTTCTCTCTGGCCTCGCCCTCAGCCAGACCATCATGGGGCCAACCAGGATATCCTCCCTGGGGGACAAAGGCTCGCTAATCGACTGGATAAAATTGTCCATGCAGGAATACTCCCAGATGCCATCTCTGATCACTCTCCGACCTACTGCATTTGGGGCTACATATCACCTAAAATCCCCAGCAGAGTGATTCAGATGAGGGACTTTTCCAAACTCATCCTCAAAGACTTCCTTGAGGATCTACGATGTGCCGACTGGTCTAGGGTCCATAGCACTAATGACCCTGCTGCCACCCTGGACCACTTACTTGCCATATTCATTCCACTGCAAAACAGGCATGCACCCCTTACAAAAAGGAGGGTGAGGGGCACTGTCACAAAGTGGCTCTATGGCGGCCTATTCTCCCTAATGAAGCAGAGAGACAAATGCTGGATGAAACACAAAATCTCCTGCAGCAGTAATGACCTCCTAGTATATCAGTGGCTCAGAAACTCTTGCAAGAGAGCCATACGCACCACCAAGAGTGAGTACTGCAAATCTGCCCTGCTTAACTTAGCCTACAACCCCTGGCACTTTTGGCAAAACATTAAAAACCTGGTCGGAGGTTGCGTCAAGGAAACGCTCGCTGACATGAATGTCGGGGGGGTTAACTGCAATAACCCCCATACTATTGCCTCTGCATTTAACGGCATGTTTTCTGACCTGCCTGCTCTTCCTTCTTCCCAATCCTCTGCCCCAAAACCCCTGGGTGAGCTCTCCCCCCTCCCGCCCGCCATTCTACCTTAAATGAATCTCAGTTAAAGAGACTTAAGCACTCCTCGGCGGTCTCTCCCACCATACGGGGGTGGGTCATGACAACCTCGAGCCAAAGCTGCTTAGCTTGGGGGTGTTCCTCCTCGCCCGGCCTGTCACTCATATATTCAACTCTTCCCTTATCTCGGGAATCATACCTGATGTATGGAAAGTGACCAAGGTTGTCCCGGTATACAAACATGGCGACCCTAAAGAGATGAAAAACTATCGCCCCATAGCCATACTCTCTGCTACCTGTAAGCTCCTGGAAAAGGCAATGACTGCACAAATCTCCCTGCACAGCATGGTTTCAGGAAGGGGCACAGTGACTGCAATTGCCGTGGTCACCTCTGAGGTCAGATCCGCAATGGACCAAGGTCAACTGACTGGAGCCATCTTCATTGACCTCTCAAAGGCCTTCAATCGGGTTGACCATAATCTCCTCCACTCCACTCTACACTCAATCGGATTCTCCCCCCAAGCCCTTGTATGGTTCTCCAACTACCTTGGGGGTTGACAGCAATACACCAGCTTCAACCATGCCCTCTCAGAACTTTCCCCAGTAAGCTCTGGGGTCCCCCAAGGGTCCATCCTTGGTCCCATTCTGTTTTCCCTTTTCATAAATGAACTGCCCTCCATTGCATCCTATGGGCACACTACACTATATGCAGCTGACCCCGTAGTACTGTCTAGTTCCCAGGACATTACAACCATCAACTCCTTACTTAATTCAGACTTCATTCATATCCAGAACTGGCTCACGGGATACAAGCTCAGCGTAAACTTGGACAAGACCCAAGCCATGATCTTTGGATCAGTGGCCAAAACCACTTCCTGCCCTACTCCTTTAGCTATCCATGGAGGTAACGGCTCCCTCCTGCCGGTCATTGACTCCATCAAGTACCTAGGTGTCACCCTTGATCCTCAACTGGATCTTACCGAGCATCTTTGGAACATATGTAAAGCCACGAACATCAAGCTTGGACTGGCCTACAGAGCTAAGGATTGCCTCACTCCACCTGCTCAGCTCGCCATAGCTGGGGGATTCTCCTTCCCATGCTCTGCTATGGGCTTGTAGCCTTTGCCTCAGTTCTGAATTCCAGTCTAGCAAAATGGGATACTGCATATAACAACATATGTCACTTTGCACTCTCTGCACCTCGCCTTAAGCATCGCTGTGAGCTCTATTCTCGACTGGAGTGGCTCCCCTGAAACACCGAGCCTTTGTCCTCAGCAACTTCATAGATAATATAGTTAGAACAGCTACCCCCTCTGCTCTTCCCCTACCCCTCAAACATGGAACCCCTGCCTACCACTTAAGGTCTAGTGCTGCTCAGGTCAGCCTGGTCCCAAGGACACGCTCCCTCACTGGTGACCGGACCTTCTCCGTTTATGTACCTAGACTATGGAACTCCCTTCCCACCCTAGTCTGTGCCTCCCCCTTCCACCCCTGCTTCAAAACATCCCTATGGAATTTCCTCAAAGCGGCTTCTACTTGTCTATGTGCCACATAGAACCGGAGTAGTCTCTCCCTCACCCCGACCCCTCTCCACCCTGAGAGTTTGTGTGCTGTCTCTCCAGCCACCGTTTCTCTCTGTTGACATTCCTGCCTTAAGCACTTTCCGCCCGTCCTTGGGAGAGGCACTCCTTGACATATCAGCACCCTCTCTAGCTGCACTTTGATGCCCCCACTTTCCCATGTTATTCCCTCAGGTCATGCAATTGTATGTCTGTACTTCCTTTTTTCATGGAAGTTGACACTGCCACATTGTCTCCTGCTGTTTTCTGCCTCTCAATACTATTATGCATCTTGCTGATGTACTGCCAACTCTCTGCCTTGATGTTATCTGTTGATTTTTACCTCTCCACACTGCTAAGTACCCTGTTGATGTACTGCCTACTTTACTGTATAATTTGCTATGTGTACTGTTTGCTGTCCCACCCACTAGTACTTGGGCCTGTATGTTACCCTGACTCTGTATTTTGTTTCTCACGTACTCTGGAACCACTGGTACGTGGACCTGTATGTTACCCTGACATTGTATAATGTTTCTCATGTACTCTGTAACCTCCCGGGTCGCACCTAAAAATAGGCACTTGTTGTCTAGTGTGCTTACCTGGTTAACAAAAACAAATTAATAAATAAATAAATAAATAGTAGACTGCCATTTAAGGGGGAAGGCCTTTTTAAGATGATGGGGGGTTAGCATTAAATACTAGAATTTCTGTTTTGGCTATGTTTAGTTTGAATCCTGATATGCGTTCAAACCAAGTCAACATTTTCCATGTAGCAGGACTAGATGTATTGGGAGACACTAAAGTTAATAAAATATCATCAGCAAACATACTGATTTTATACTGTTGACCTACTGGTATACCTTCTATCAAGGACATAGTCCTCAAGACAGAGGCCAGGGGTTCAAGGTGTAATGCAAAGAGGTAAGGAGACAGGGGGCATCCCTGTCACGTTCCTCTACTAAGTTGGAATGGGGGAAACAGGGCTCTGTTGATTCATATGTAGGTCCTTGGGGACCTATAAAGGTTAGTTAAACAAGTAATAAATGAAGAAGGGAAATAGAAGGCCCCAAGGGTGTCCCAAAGAAAAGACCACGAGACATGATCAAAGGCCTTCTCGGCATCGAGGCTATTAAATGCTGATGGAATTTTTCTGGTACGGACATATTCCCGCAGGACTAATGTTCTGTGAATATTGTCCAAAGTGCTCCTGTTTTTAATAAAGCCAGATTGATCAGGTGTATAATTTGTGGGATAATGAGTTCCAATCTGGAGGCCAATATGGCCGTGTAGATTTTATAGCCTACATTTCAAATGGAAATAGGATGGTAGGATCCAGGGTCTGAAGGATCCTTGTGAGGTTTGGGTACTGGGGCAATAGTTGTGAAATCCCAAGATGCCCCCCAGACCACCCTGGGAAATTTCCGTGAATAAGAAATGTATTTTGGGGGTTAATTCCTTTATAAACATCTCATATCATTCTGATGTATACCCATCGAGGCCCTGACAGTGGCCCAAATTGAGATTTTTTATTGTCTCCATTATCTCTGACTGGGAGATTGGGGATTCTAAAGCATTAATTTGAGGAGGGGACAATACTGGAAGATTGGCCTGTTTTAGGAATTGTGAGGAATCGGACAGACTAAAAGGCACTTCCGCGGAGTATAACTTAGCATAATAATCTGAAAAGGCCTGTAAAATGTGGTTATAGGAATGATGGGATTTTCCTGTGGTTAGGTTTTTGAGTTTCAGGATAGTGGCGGAGCGTCTATGTGCTCTGAGCCTCTGGGCAAGTTTCCTAACCCTTCTGGGTCCTCCCTCATGTACTGTTTGTCGGAGGTAAAATAGGGACTGTTGTATTTTATTATCTATATTTTTCTGCAATGCAGCCTTAGTATCCCTAATTTGCTTTTGCAAATCAGTATCTCCCTCTCTATATAACAATTGGTAGTTCAATAGTTGCTCTGACAGCATCCGGTACCTATCCTCTCTTTCTTTATATTTTTTAGTGGAATAGGCTATTATTTCCCCCCTAAGTGTTGCCTTCATCGTATCCCATTGAATCACCTCAGAAATATCAGGGGACACATTCTCAGAGAGAAAAAAAGAGGGATTCTGGATTTAATTTCCTCCTGAAATCCTTTATCACCTAAAGTTAACGAGTTCAGTCTCCAGAGGGTCTGTTTCTTTTCTCTGCCCATATCTAACGTCAGGGTCAAGGGAAGATGATCAGACAGAATTCTTGGGCCTATTGAAATATCTTGGACCAATGACAAGTGTTCACAGGTTATTATAAAATAGTGCAGTCTAGAATAGGACTTGAATCTGGGTGAATAATAAGTATAGCCAGGGGTACAGGGAAATAAACACCACCACGCATCGACTAAACCTAAATGATCCATGGTATTTTTAAAGTGTTTAGTGGTGGATGAATTCCGATATCTCTGCTGGTTGGAGCAATCCATGTGAGGTGACAAAGTTAAATTGAGGTCACCTCCTAGGATTAACTGGCCATGGAGAAGGTTCACCAATGTTGAGATAAATCCCTGTAAAATGGGAAATTTTGTCTGAAGGGGAAAAAAAACACTAGCCAAAATAAACTTCTGGCCATACAAAAGGCCCTTGACTATCACATACCTATCTTGGGCATCAGTATGTGTTTGTAATATTTCTAAGGGTGTGTTACGGGGGATTAAAATAGCCACCCCTCATTTTCTACCCCTCGGGTGCGATGAGACAACAACCCTGTATCTGTTTCCCCAGGTTAGTTTAAGGTGCTCTGCCTCAGAGAAGTGAGTCTCTTGGAGGAAGATAAGATCCGAGACATGTTTGTTGAGATATTGCATGAGGCGGGCTCTTTTAATGGGGTCATGGAGACCACTGATGTTATGCGATATGATTTTTACTGTATTAACTGACATCATATAGGATTTTTAAGGTGTTAATTAGAATTTGTTTTTTCCCTAGGATAAAGGAAAAGGCATCAGTCCAGACCACACTCCCCCAAAGGCCACAGTCCAGCTGTCTGAAAGAAGTTATCTGCTGACTGCAATTTAACACAGTGAACAATAAAGCATACTTAATTAACAAGAACTCTTGAAAGTTTGTTTTCCCCCACCCCACCCCCTTACATTCTCTATTTCCAGTAGAGTTCCAGGTAGCAGTGTTGAATTTCCTTGAAATGTTCTGGAAGTAAAAAAATTATATTAGGTTATAAAATATATGAAATTGGATGTAAATAGAAATAAATACAATTGGCCCATAAGGCAGCTTGTTGAGAATCTGAGTTCCAATAGGGAGTTTTTAAAAAATCCCCTCCCCCCCAACAAAACCCTAAACTCCCTGGGTTAAATCACCCACAATTTGAACATGTGAACCATAAGTACAGGAAACCCGGATAACCATAACTAAAATTATATTCAATGTGACTCCCAAATGGGAGGTGCTCGTTCTGAGCTCCCCCTGGAACATCCTGTCCTAATTTCTTAAGGAAATAGTGGAGGGATGTGGGGCTTCGTGACCATATTCAGGGATTAAAATCCCCAGAATTAGCAATGAAGCCCCTAATGGAGTGGCATAAATACCCCTCCAAAATGGAACTGGTACAACTTGAGTCAGTTACCAAACATACCCCTGAGGAGGCTGTCCACCTATAGCCCTTATGATCAATTGGCATTATAAACTTATAAAGTTGTTATGGGGAAGGCGTGCAGTTTGGGGCCGGAAGAAAAATAAAAAAACAAGCAAACTATAGTCTGACTCTTAAGCTCAGGTCCCATAATGACCGCATCGGGTTGTTAGAAGTAATCACCACTTAACAACAGGTTTTCCCCATAACCCATCATGTGGCCCTTCCCCCCAGCTCTAACATATAGGAACCAAGCCCCTCAGTTTGTCAAGCTTCTCCAAATAGACACAGAGGACAAGTGACAGAAAGTACCCAGGATATACAAACGCTGGAGGTTTAAGAAGTTTCCCCCAGTCCAGCATAGCAATCGTTCATTGTTCAAAACAGTAGGACATCGTAGACTCATTAAACTGAGGACTTTCAAAGTAGTAGGAAAAGCAAAAAAAAAACATAGTCTTAAGGCTCTCTAGGAACTTTTTACTAACAATCCTGTGCTTGCAGCTCTTGAA
This sequence comes from Neoceratodus forsteri, assembly GCA_016271365.2. NCBI lineage: Eukaryota > Metazoa > Chordata > Ceratodontiformes > Ceratodontidae > Neoceratodus > Neoceratodus forsteri. The sequence goes on along the minus strand of CM057455.1, from coordinate 302,316,316 downwards.
TTAGGTTTGTTCTCCATAAGGGATCTCCCCCTCCGTAGCAGACCAGCCCAGCCATTGTATTCAGCTGGTTAGAAGGGCGGGCAGAGGGGCCACAGAGAGGATGAGATGCCTTCAAAAGAGGCACTGGGAAAAGGGAGCAATAGTCTCCTTATGTAAGTTCTCTAGCCTAGAGTCTACCCCACCATCAGAGAATGCAAAAAAGTCCAAATGGCAACCTGAAACTGAATTATAAGTTGAAAGTTTTATTTCTGGTAAATTGTTTGTTGCCTGGACTGTTTAGAGATGCACCCCCCACCTTGACAACATCCCATTCCATCCCCCGCCCCCCCTCACCACCCTCATTTCCACAGAGAGGAACAGTCCCCCAAACAAAAAAAATAGGCATAGCTACCAATCTTAAAGGATTGTTCATGAAGGCAGAGTAGGATTTCTATACTGTTGCAGTCTCTTCAGGATAACATCGAGTGGCATAATTGACAAATGGGGCTGTTTAGAACGCTCTGGTTGATTGAACTGTCCCTGTCATGTTTTAACAGTCTCCACTATCTTGTCTGTAATAATACCACTGGTTAGAAGGTCTGCTGTTGCTTCTGATGCCAAGCTATAAGTTTGCTGACCAGAGGGGAAAAAAACTATTAATTAGGTTGGGTAGGGAGGGCGAAAATGTATTTTTTGGGACCAAAATGTAGAGAAGAGTGGGCTGTAATCCTGATGTTGTTTCTGAGTACAGGGGGCATAGTCATTATCGAACAGTAATTGCTGTTGTCCCCACATCACTTTGCTCTTTTGCCAGGCCTTTCATAGGAAAACCTCTTTATTTTGGTAGCTAAGCATGTGTATAACGAAGGACCGTGGCCTTGCCTCGGGGTGGGAGAGTTTGGGGCCCCGGGCTCGGTGAGCCCGCTCAACATCGAGCTGGAAATCTGATTCCAAATTAAGCACCAGGTGCAGTAAATAATTGGCGAAGTCTCTAGGATCATTCCCCTCCTCATCTTCGTGGAGACCGAAAATCCCGATGTTCCTCCTTCTTTCCCGATTCCCCACATCCTCTTGTCTCATAGAAATAGTCAACTGCTCGGTCGTTAGGGTTTTAACTGTTTTCTCGAGTTCGTCCAACCTTGTTGTGTTCAGGGAAATCTGGTAGTCTGCCTCTACCATTTGGCCTTGTAGTGTGCCCAGCTCAAATCTAATGTCTTTTAGCAATTTACGGACCTTGCCTCTGAAGTCCGTGATCGCCTGCAGTATTGCTTCATTGTTGGGCTCTGAAGATTGTTTTGAGCTTTTTGATCTGGACGAGGTGGTAGATCTTTTTAATTCCAATCCTGGAGCAGGCCCAGTCTGCGAATCACCCTCGTCGGACAGATCGTCCTCAGTGTCAGTCATTTCAGCGAAGGGCTAGAACCGATTACGGTTGTTCTTTGCCATTTTTGCAAGCGGAGCACTAACTGGAACAGTTTAACCTTAAGGAATGTTTAATTCAAGTTTTTAAAACTCTTTTGGTTAGATTTAGGTGGGAGCCTCTCAATCTGCTTGCTCACCCAGGCATATCGGAACCAGAAGTCAAAATTTTTTCTAACTTGATTTCTTATTACTGCACCTGTGTTTGTGCTGTCCTCTAGTCCTTGCCTCCTACATGCACCTCACTCTGGACTCTTCCTTGTTGCTCCAGGTCACCTCCATCCCTGACCTACATGGAGCCTCAGATTTCGCACAGTTTATTCCCCATGGCCAGGCTCCTCCCTTCCTTATAGTTCGGCCATGGCCTAGTCAGACAGATAGGAAATCTGTTCTGGTGCTCCAGTGCCAGAGCTAGGCAACCTGAGTGCCTGAGTGCATGGGTAGAAACTGATTTGCTTGTTTAGCTGCACCAATCAGATCTCCAGAGGCATCTTCATGTCTCTTAACTCCCTTCACTGCATGACTTCTTGTGCATGAATGCTCAATATAGCCCCAGGCATGGTGGTGTCAGGCCATGAGTAGTCACCCACAATGTCAATGACACATAGAAAGATAGAAACATAGAATTTGACAGCAGATAAGGACCACTTGGCCCACCCAGTCTGCCCATTTCACTACCTACTGGATAAGCTGCAGATCCTAGTTCACCAGCAGCCTACTTCTTCCTACTCCCACCCCCTAGAACTGCCTTATGACTGTCCCACGCATGCTTGCATTCCACCACTGTTTTTGACTCCACAACCTCCTCCGGAAGGCCATTCCATGCATCCACAACCCTCTCTGTGAAAAAATACTTCCTTAAATTACCTCTGAGCTACACCCCCCATCTTCAAAATGTTTCCCCTTGTTCTTGCACACCTCTTTTTTTGAAAGATGCTACCCTCTTGGACTTTGTTGATTCTCTTGAGGTACTTGAAAGTTTCCATCATGTCCTCCCTCTCCCTCCTTTCCTCGAGGCTATACATATTAAGTGCCTTAAGTCTGTCTTCATATGTCTTCCGGTGCTGACCCTGCACCATTTTAGTTACCCTCCTCTAGACAGCTTCCATCCTGTCTATGTCTTTGCAGAGACTGGGTCTCCAGAACTGCCCACAGTACTCCAGATGGGGTCTCACTGGCTATCTTTACAGAGGGATAACAACTTCCTGTTTTCTACTGGTGATGCCTCTCCCTATGCATCCCAGTATCCCCCCAGCCCTCCTTGCTGCCCTCTCACATTGCTTGCCCACCTTTAGGTCATCTGATATGACTACCCCCAGGTCTCTTTCCATTTTTTTGTTATTAGTATTTCACCCCCATTGTGTACGCTTCCCCCTGGGTTTTTGTTTCCCAGATGCATTACCTTGCACTTCTTAGCATTGAATCTAAGCTGCCATACATTTGACCATTCCTCTAACCTTGCCAAGTCCCTTCTCATCCTTTCCACCCCACCTTGTGCATCAACTCTGTTGCAGATCTTTGTGTCATCTGCAAAGAGACATACTTTTCCTTCCAGTCCCTCTGCAATGTTGCTTATAACCACTGAACCACCCTTTGCCATTGCCAAGTGAGCTGCACCGAAACCCACCATTTACTGAGAGTAGAGTGTCCTCAAGGATGTTCTGACTGTTGCTTGCTGGATTCCATTCCTCATGTCCCAGGCCCAAATCATCAACATGCCAGAGCAGTTCCCCTTTGCTCACTGCCCAGAGCTAGATGTATCAACTTTTTTCAATAAATTTATGTATATGTGTAACCCCCCTCTGGGGCTTACCTATAATTGCCCCATTTGTCCTAAGTTTTGCTGGTGTTCCTGGTCTTTCCACGTCTGTTCCCCTCACCAGCAGGTTGTTTTTTGCTCCTTTGGGGCATGATCTATTGATTGCGAGCTACCAGCATGCCTACTCGGCCAGCACTCGCATATGCGCCTGGAGCACTTTTTTTTTTTTTTTTAATTCTTTATTTTCCTCCCGGGCTGCCTGCCACCTGATACTATCTGCCCAGTCATGGACCACGAGCTTCCACTTCCTCAAATCAGCCGCGAGCCCTCCGAGACCCCGTGGCTTGCCCCCCACGGCGGGGCTGCGGCACTCCCTCCATACATGCCGCAGACGTCGGGATAGGTCGGAGGGCTGTTCTGAGGAGCTAATTGAAGCCGTGGCAGGCTTCATGGAAGGCGGCAGGCAGCTGTCTTCTTTTTCCATTTTTCTGGGGAGGCGGGGTCGTGCAATGACGCCCAGCGTCTGCCCCGCCTCCTGAACGTACTCAGCGCCGGGCAGCGCGCTACCCTGCCTCGCCAGGGGTCGCCAATGCCCGGCACTTCCCTCCCCCTCGGAGAAGGAGAGCAGTTCATGGGACGCTCTATCCATCTCCCCCGGCCGGCCCTCCAGCGCCCTCAGGTCTGTTCCCGAACCCAGGTCGGTGGCGTCGCATGTGGAAATCCAACCGCTGCGCCGACAGGCCGGCATCCCCTGGAGCACTTTGATGAGCCGACCACAGTTGCGGTCTGAAGACGAGGAGTGTCTGTGGTCCTGGTGCAACTCCTAGTATGTTTGGGGACTGGAGATCTAAGGAGAATCAGGCAGAAACCTGTGGTTGCTGCACAGAGGTGGATAGCACAATCGGGCTGCTCGTGGGGGGCTTATGCACATTAATGAGCAGCTCCTTACATATTGATGAGTGCTGCCAGCCGCCTGGGGTGATAGAGTTTTGGTGGCAGCAACCACTAAATTACTGGGGCAAATTAGATGAGAGTGGACTCATTTAACAGGGAGCAGTTGGAGCTACACTCTGGTGGGGTATTGGTGCACAGAGAGGATTGTGTTAGACTGCACCAGACTTAAAAGGGGAGAAACTGTAATGAACTGAAATGGACTCCATATGAACTAATGTGAGCTGACACGTTTGTGACACTTAACCCCATTTCTTTAGCCAATCAGTGATCTAGGCACCCGAATCTTGAACAGATGGGCTCTTGGGAAAAGGAGGGGACTAATTCTGGCACCAAGATCATGCCCCAATAAACGAATAGAAAATATTGATATCACTGTGGTTATTGACTATTGAAAGGCTTCAACAGTCACTCAGAACGCTGGGTTTTCGACTGCTACAGTGTGGACTTTCTGCGATTTCTTCAGTCTGTGGTTGGACTCTGTATGAATCAGGACTGTGCTGAGACAGTGGACATTGTGCTTCAGGGGCTTCCTCAGGCCCCCATTTGGACAGCTGTGTGTCGGCAGAAGTGTATTGGAAAGGGGCAGCAGGAAGAAAGATTGTGCTGAGGTGCTAGTTCCTCTGGTACTTGCAGCTGGACTAACTGAGAAAGGGAAAGAGAGAAAGAGATCAGACTGTGATTCCCCAGGTATGGAGAAGTTGCTGGTGGTTAATGTAAGAGACTGAATGCTACAGAAACCCTGCACTGAAAAGCTGAAATGCTGAAAGGGCTGTGCGGATTGGCAGAGTGTCACAGCCAGGAATATTAAGCCATTTTGCCTGTGTTTGGGACTGCAGTTTGAATTCTGAAGGGGCAGAGCATCTCTGGTCCTCAGGGTGCTAGCAGAAGCTGTGTCTGTCCTGTGTGAACTGGTTAAAGTGGATGAGAGCTGAGTTCCAGCTGCAGCTGAAGAAAAGGTGGGCACTATTATGGAAAATCATGGACTGGTGTGCAGGGGGTTGTTATTCTTGAGCCCCTCCTGCTGAATTGCACTTGCGCTTATTGAATCTGAGGCTAGCACCCCTACTAATTGGCACTGGACTTTAGTGGAGAAAATGCGTAAGAACTTTTCTTTTCTGAGACCTCAGTGCAGTGGCTGCAGGAGGACCCCCACCATTTGGGAGTTCTCACTCAGAGCCAGGGAGGGAAATTGCTAACCCCTTCCAAGTGGGACTCACTATCTCAGGAGGTCACCAGCGCTTGCTGGGGTGCTAGCGCATCTGCAATCCATCGTGTGAGCCAGGCTTTGGAGCAACTACTGGGTCTGCGCCTTCTGGGGATGATGTTGTCCTGCCGCAGTGCTCTGCAACAGGCCAGAAGTGGCTGAAGGTGACAAGCGGCCAGAGCTACAATCAAGGTGAGCAGCTGCAAGATCCTCAAGCAAGTTCCATCCAGATGGAGGGATCCTGACTGGCCTGTTTTCTGCTTTGCTGCACTAATTCCAGGAGCTCCATTTCCCCTAATGCTGAAATTGACTAACCCTGAGTACCCAGATCTGGCTCAAGGGAGGGAAAAGGGGAATTATTTGTTATTCATTCTACAAGTTTTTCTAAAAATATTTCAGGGCCTCAACAGCTGGCCAACCTGCGGCACCAATCAGTCCTGCACCTAGTGTATGTACCGCTAGGGACAGTATAGGGACACTGGTACCAGTGGGGGAGGGCTTGGCCTGTGGGCCCACATGTTGAAATTGCTTAATTCATTAACCTTTCTTTTGCCTTCACAGCTACCTTATGTCCTGGTATCCCTTTCCCTACTCCTTACCCCCTGAATAAAGCTGTGAGTTTGTTTTTGAACTTGCTTTGTTAGTGAAATTCATTGCATTTGCTCATTACTGAGATATATAGTTTATGGTTCAACAAGGTATTGGGGGACACAGTGTGCAGAGTGGTTGGTTGGGGAGGTAGGTAGGCACAGTATCCTAGGGGGCTGTGCCAAGCAGATATCTGGCCCACTGATACTTTACTCTGGGTGGAGGTACCATGCCATTTTCAATATTTTTGGGAATGAATCCCCAATTGTCACCGTAGCAGGACCCAGGCCCCTTGCTGGTATCAGAGACAGTTGGCAAGGGTGAAGAGCTAATTGGCATATGGCACTGGGACTACATCTTGGAGGCACTGTTGGGATCTCCTGTTGATCAGCCATGTCTTCATCGGGAGATCAGAGTGTCAAGGCCTCAGAGGGGTTCTCGGGCCCCAAGTCCACTCTGCCACAGCCTAAGTTCAGACCTACTGAGGAGAATAAATTGAGGTTGATGGAATGGAATGAGGGAATGAAAATGGATCTCCAGAAGTCTTTTCTCTTGCTGGGGGTTCCCCTGAGATGGAAGAGGGGGATGTTGAAAAATGTGTATCCATCATAAAGAGGTTGGAAAAAGCCAAAATTCAAGAGAAAATGTTTGATTCAGCTAGAGGTACCTTGACTATGCTGATAGAGTACTCAACCCATAGAATCCAGTTGGATGCCTGGGATTTTGGTGGTGGAGGGATTGGCTGAAGCTCTACTGGCAGTAACCTCCTTCACTGTGTTCTTCCCGTGGGATGGAGTCAAGGAGTGGGATCCGCTCCTAAGGTTCCAAAGTTTGAGAGACCTCAGCCTGGTTCCAAGCCTGTGGCCTTCAAGTCGTACTGCAAGTTAAGAATATTTTCAAGAGTAAAACCCACCCTGAATGGTTAGGATGACATGGATACCTGGAAGGATGGTGCCACTCCGATAGTCCAAGATCGGCAGTGTTCTGAAGTCAAGAAGTGGAAACGATTATTGGAGAGTTTACGGGGTCCCACCTTAGAGGTTATACATTCTTTATGAGCTACAGATCCTGAAGCCCCAGCCTAGGTATATATCTCAGCATTGGAAAGCATATTTGGGAACTCTGAAACCTGTGAGGACCTCATGTGGAAGTTCAAAACCACTAGGCAGTGCAAGGGAGAACTGTTGTCTGCTTTCCTGGCCCATGTGGAGAGGGCCTTGCTGAAGGTGTTCCAGAAAGTGGGGATAGCGGTCCAATATCTAAATCGATCAGGTTGGAGCATATAATGAAGGCCGCTTGTTATTCCCCCTTACTAGTGTTACAGCTGCGTTTAGCAAAGAGAAAAATAATCCACCTCCATACTGGGTTATAGTACGGGAGGTCCGGGAGGCTGAAGAGGAGCAGAGTCACTGGGAGATGTATGGGGTATCCGCAGCTGTGATGCAGTTGGAACAAGAGGTGTGCCCTGGTGAGGTACCGAAATTAAAGACTTTATTAAGGGAATACAAGGATGTAGTCACTTCAGCTAAGTTAGTTGTGGGTTCGGGTTCTGCTGAAGTTCCGGGAATGAGTGGTATAGTCCCAAATGTAGGACCAACCACGTTTGGCACTGGGCCCTCTGTCCAGGCACCCCTCCTCCAACAAAGGAGTTAAGGCTCATGTGGAGGAATTGGTATAGAGGGTGGCTGAGTTAGAGAGGGTGGGGGTGATGGTTGCTGCCCAGGGAAATGAACAGGTTGTAGAATGGAATCATGCAGCTCAGAGTACCCCAACTGGAATGCCAGGGGCTTGCCTGGCACAACCAGTTTCACTTAGGCCCTGGGAACCTGTTATTTGCTATAGGTGTGGGGGGTGAGGGCCATATACAGAGGGGGTTAAGGGCACCTTTAGACCGTTTGTCTAATAGAGATAGGGCACCCCGTTAACACAGCCCGCAAGCTGGGAAACTACGGAGGGGTCCAGTAAAGGAGTGCACCGGAGCTCCGGGCCGGTCCATCTCCATGGCTCACATAAGAGTCTCATGTGGCAGAACTAACATGACAGCACCAAAAGTCAGTTTGACTGACAACTGAGACTAAGATTAACATCAACGGAGTCCCCACCCAGGCTATTCTGGATAGCCACTCCCAGGTTACCATCATCTTTAAATCCTGGTATGATCAGCATTTATCTGATGTGGAAATACAGCCACTTGAGGGACTGCACGTGTGGGGCCTCAATGAAAAGGCACACCCCTATCTCGGCTATGTCAAGGTATGGATAGCGTTCCCTGCTAAAGTGGCTGGAGTGAATGAAGCTGTAGAAACCTTAGCTTTGATTTGCCCTGAAACTAACATCTTTGATGGAGTGCCAATATTGGTGGGCACAAATGCCCATATGTTTGGACGTCTGGCCCAGCTATGTTATACTTGAGTGGCTAAGCAAAGTAGAGAGGAGTACCTGTTACACCCCCTGGTCCGGGAGGCCTACCGAAGGAAGGGGAAATCTCCTGTTGAGGAGTCTAATGATCCAGTGGGAATAGTGTGGAGAAGGGAAGAAGATGAAATTGTGCTCCCGCCAAATGTGGAAAGCAACATTACTGGTGTAGCGACTCTAAAGAAGGATGTCAGGAGCCAGATATTGATGTCGGATGCTCCTGATGAACATGGATTGCCGGTGGGACTGTTAGTCAAGCCTAGTGTTCTGCCAGCCAGAGCACATGCATATGTTCGAAGGGCGAATGTGCAAGTGAAGAATGTTATGGATAAGGAGGTGGTGGTACGGAAAGGACGGACACTGGCTCAGATATATTGAGCCGACATGGCAGTGCGTACCACTGCAGCAAGCAGAGATGTACCAATGGGACTTGATCCAGAGCTGCTTGACTTGAGTGACTCCCCCACCCCTGAGGAATGGAAAGACAGAGTGAGGGAGAAGCTGGCTGCTCGGACAAATGTTTTCTCCCTGCATGAATGGGATGTAGGGTGATTGAGTGAATAGCAACATCGGATATGACTCACTGATGACAAGCCTTTCCGAGAGAGATCAAAGTGGCTGACTCCAGCTGATATAGATGATGTCCAGTGGCATTTTCAGGATATGCTGGCTGCGGGGATTAACCAGGAATCTAGGAACCCCTATGCATCCCCTATCGTGGTGGTGAGAAAGAAGAGTGGGGCAATATGAATGTGCATGGACTACCGCACCCTGAACAAGAGGATTGTGCCAGATCATTACACTATACCCAGAGTGCAGGATGCACTGGACTGTTTAAATGGAAGCCAATAGTTCTTAATTTTGGATTTATGGAGTGGCTATTACCAGATCCCGATGGCCCCTCAGGATCGGGAGAAGACAGCTTTCATATGACCCCTTGGATTTTATGAGTTTCAGAGAATGCCCCAAGGGATCTCTGGTACCCCTGCCACCTTTCAGTGCCTGATGGAGAAGGTTGTTGGGGATATGAACTTGGCTGAGTGTTTGGTCTACCTGGATGACATCATCATTTTTAGGAAAACCCTGGAGGAGCACGACGCCCATCTGATGAATGTGTTGGACCGCCTGGAAGAGTTTGGACTGAAGCTGTCCATTGACAAATACCAGTTCTTCTGAACTTCATTCAAGTATGTGGGGCACATTGTCTCAGAGAAAGGCATACAGACTGACCCCAGCAAGGCTGAGGCCCTTACCACCTGGCTTAAGTCACACACCCTGAAGGACTTACAGTGGTTACTGGGCTTCTGCGGCTATTACAAAAGATTCACAAAGGACTACACCCGGGTGGTGCAGCCCCTTTTGAACCTGCTATGGGGTACCACCTATTAACAAAAACAAGAAAACAGCCATGCTTTGGGACTCTGCAAAACCCACTAGTTATTTCAGCCCATCTGGACCATTCGGCAAGAGGTGGAATGGGGACTGTGATAGAGCTTTTAAGGACATCATCTATTGTTTGACCCATGCCCTGGTGCTGGCTTATGTGGACCAGCTAAAACCCTACATCCTTCGTACTGATGCCAGTTTTAGTAGATTGGGGGCTGTGTTGTAACAGGAACAGCCCAAAGGTTTACATGCAGTTGCATTCACCAGTTGAATTTTAAACCCCTCAGAGCAGAGGTATCCTGTCCATAAATTGGAATTCCTGGCATTGAAGTGGGCCTTAGTTGATCAGTTCCATGACTATCTGTATGGGGCCAAGATCACTGTGAAGACAGATAATAATCCCCTTACTTACATGCAGACTACAGCTAAGCTGGATGCAGCTGGTCATAGGTGCCTGTCAGCCTTATCCACCTATGACTACTGCATGGAGTACCATCCAGGCCTGAACCATATAGAAATGGATGCTTTGTCCAGGTGACTCCAAGCCTGCAACGATGAGAGCTCAGACTGGGTATGCATCTCAGAGCAAGCTGTAAAGGCCTTGTATAAGAAGCATGATGGCAAAGAGATCTTTCCCACTGAAGACACCCATTATTTGTTAGACTGTCTGGGGGCCTCAGGGAATTGTCTCCTGCTTGCCTATTGCCGGCTGGCCACCCTAGATGTCAGATCCCTCCCACAGTTAACTACTCAAAACCTACAATGGGATCAAAGGGCCAGCCCAGTCACTGGGCAGATCATGCAAGTGTTGAGACAGCAGGGGAGACAGGAATAAGTGGACACCATTATTCTTCAGGTACGGCTACTGCTACATGAATGGCCTAAGCTACGGTTAAAGAATGGGTTTCTGTACCGAGAGACCCAGGACCAACAGGGGGCCCCAAGAGAGCAACTGTTACTCCTGGAGAAGCATGTTAAGATTGTGTTGAAGGCCCTGCATGATGATATAGGGCACTTGGGTGCTGATCACACTTTGGACCTGGTTAAGAGTCGATTTTATTGGCCAAAGATGGGGGCAGATGTAGAGGCATATTGCAAGAGCTGCATGAGATATATAAAGTGGAAGGTGATTCCTCAGAGGGCTGCTCCGTTAGTCAACAGGATAGGGTTGCAAGTCTGTTCTGGCCATGCCTCTTGGGGGAGGGACCACTCTGGACTTGAATACTGGTCCAGATGAGCTGCTTGAGTGCTACCGGAGCAGCTCTTCTGCAGATACACCCAGGGAATGGTTGCAGAGTGATTCTGAGGATCAGGGAGATGAGGGGGGAGATGTGTTCTTTGGAGGGCCCATGTCAGAACTGAACACTGATCTGACTGTGCCCTTTGAAGGAGCCCAGATTATTCCTCCCAGAGGTGTGCCTGATGTTGGTGAAGTGTTGAAGTCGTTCACCCCATTAGCTGAAGAGCAGGAGGAGGGTGAAGAGGAAGAGGAACTTGCCACTGACCCAGGGGCCAGTAGGGGTGTAGGTATGGAGAAGACCCCTCATAGGACAGGGAGGATGACAAGTCCTGTCCTCAAATTGACGTATGATGTCTCTGGGGTTCCCACAGACCTACCTTTGTTAATAGTACATAAAGGGGTGTACATTACTCCTAGGTCCTTTCAGAAGGTGGTTATGTGCCCTGTTGATGCTAAGCCCCCAAGGTCATTTATTTATTTAAGATCACATAGGAATTACAACCCTTTGAGTCATAGACTCATTTCCAAAGGCTCCATGTCAACTATAAAGTAAATACAGTATCAACAACAGGCTATTACAAGACAGTTGATTACAGGAGGATGTCATACAAATAAGTATACAGAAAACCAACAAGGATAATTGTCCTATACAGTTGGTAGCTAAGTGTAGTGATTGAAGCACATAGTTACAGTACTATAACGGGGTACTGCCTCAGGGGAGGCATTGTCAAAAAACAGTCCTAACACAGGTATGAGCTAGGAAACTACTTGGTCACATCTGGGCCGGTAGGCTTCAGAGGCGGTACAGTAGGTGCTGCCTCAGGAAAGACATTGTCAGTGGCAAGCCTGGTACAACCTCTAATGCAAAAGCAGGGCCTTGGCCTAAGCTTAGCGGGCACACTGACAGTAGCAAGAGGACAAAATATGTTTCTTTAGAGCTGCCTTAAAGGGACCTATTTTGGTCATGGAGGTGATAGCATTGGGGGAGGGCATTGTACCAAGAGGGGGCTCTGAAGGGGAAGAATCTTTGTGCTAATGTGGTCCTAACCCTGGGTACCTTCCAAATGTTCTTGATGGCAGTGCAAGTGGCAACAGAGGAGGTGGCCAAAAGAAGGGACTCGGTAACCCCAGTGGGGGTCATACCCAGGTGTATTTTTTTGGCAAGAAGGCATGACTGGTATTGCAGTCTTTCCTCTAGCATGAGAACACTGGTTAGGGAGTAGAGAGTGCAGGTATGCGTTTGTTTGTCTGCACCGGAAAGGAGCCGACATACTTTGTTAATTGCAAGTTGGATTTTGTTCAGCGCAGTGGGGTCAGAGGCTGCATATATTGTGAGCCCATAGTCCACAAGTGACAAGACTGAGGATGTGACTGCCAGATGAAGGGTTTCTGGCGGCAGGTAGTCCTTATGTCAGTATAAGAGGCTGATGCAGGCATCTGTGGAGGAGGAGAGTACGTTGATGTGTGCATGGAATGAGAGGGTGGTGTCAAAGGTGATGCCCAGGTATTTGTAGGTATGGATTTGGTCCAGAGGGAGGAGTAAGCTGGAAAAGATCTTTAGGTGGGTGTCCTTGGCCTTGTTTTGGCGATGTGCGAAGAGCATGGTCTTTGTTTTTTTGAAGTTTACAACTAGTCTGTGGTCGGTAAACCAGTTTTCAATTTGACTGAACGAGTCTTGGAGGGAGGACTGGAGTGCAGAAGGGTCAGGGTGAGAGGTGTAGAGAACTGCATCATCTGCATAAAGAAGTACACAACAGGAGCAGTAGTTGGGCAGGGCATTGAGATAAATGCTGAAGAGCAGTGGACCCAGGATGGAGCCCTGTGGTACCCCAGAGGGTACTGGCAGGGTGGTAGAGAGGGTGTTATTAATTTTAACATATTGGAATCTAGAGGTGAGATAGCTGGAGAACCAGGAGAAGGGACCTTGCAATACACCGATGTGCTGGAGTGTGTTTAAAAGGAGGGGGTGGGAGACCGTGTCGAAGGCCTTAAAGAGGTCAATGAACACGGCTCCGGCAAGGTGCCTTTTATCCAGGGCAGAGTGAAGGAAATTGGAAAATACTGTTAGGGCGGTGGTTGTGTTGTGACCAGATCAGAATCCATGTTGCTCCCTGCATAATAGGTTGTGTGTGAGCAGGTACTCAGTGAGTTGATCTGACAGGATTTTTTTAAGGGCTTTTGAAAGTGGAGGGAGGATGGAGATGGGACGATAGTTGTTAGGGGTGGAGCAGTCCCCACTTTTCAGGATTGGGGTTATGACCACTGTTTTCCAAGCAGTTGGGGACTGTCCCAGACACAGGGAGTGACTGAGGATGTCTATGAGTGGGGAGAGGACAGTGTCAAGCACCAGGCAAAGGATTCTCAGATCAAAAGAGTCTCTACAGTAATTGGAGATGCTGAGGGCTTTGGACAAGTAAGATTTAGCTTCCTGCATGGTAATGACCCTTAGATAGAAAGGAGGGCATTGGAGAGGTCAGAGAGAAAGGTGACCAGAAGAAGAAGAGGGAGGTGAACAGGGTACATAGTAGGTCTGAGGGAAAGAAGTGTACTCTGTGGGACTTTAGTACCTGATGACTGATGGGTCAATCTGATGGGGCGCCACTTTCCATGTGGTCAAAAGGTTCAACAAGGTAAAAGAATTTGCTAAGATGTATATAATGTTCTGTGTTTGACTGTTTTTGTGGTTATTACACAGTAGATAGGAGCCAGGTGTATAGTTAGAAATGTTATTCCTGTTTGACATTGTCATTGGGTATTTTCCCTTATGCTTGTCATGGAAGCCAAGCATTTCAAGGAGTGGGAGAGTGTAACCACCCTCTAGAGCTTACCTGTAATTGCCCCTATTTCTCCCCAGTTTTGCTGGCATTCCTGATCTCTCCATGTCTGTTCTCCTTCCCAGCAGGTTGTTTTTGGCCCCTTCGGGGTGTGGTCCATTAATTGTAAGCTACTAGCATGCCCAATTCAGACGGCACTCGCATATGTGCCTGGAGCGCTTTGATGAGTGGACTGCCATTGTGGTCTGAAAACGGGGAGTGTCCATGGTCTCAGTGTCCCTCCTAATATGTTTGGGGACTGGAGACCTAAGGGGAATCGTGCAGAAGCTGGTGGTTGGCGCACAGAGGGGATAACAAAATGGGGATGCTCTGGGGGAGGGGGCTTATGCATATTAATGAGTGGCCCCATACATATTGATGAGTGCTGCCAGCTGCTGGGGGGGGATACAGTTTCAGTGGCAGTGACCACTAAATTGCTGGGGCAAATTAGATGAGCATGGGCTCATTTAACGGGGCAGTTGGAGCTACACTCTGGTGATGTGTTGTTGCACAGAGAGGATTGTGTTAGACTGCAGCAGACTTAAAAGGGGAGAAACTGTGCTGAACTGAAATGGACTCCATATGAACTAATGTTAGCTGACATGTTTGTGACACTTAGCCCCATTTCTTTAGCCAATCAGTGATCTAGGTGCCCAAATCTTAAACAGAGGAACTCTTGGGAAAAGGAAGGGACTAATTATGGTGCCTAGATCATGCCTCAATAAACAAGTCAGAAATATTGATCACTATGGTTGTTGAATATTGAAAGGCTTCAGCAGCCAATCAGAATGCTGGGTTTTTAACTGATACAGTGTGCACTTTCTGGGATTTCTTCAGTCTGTGTTTGGATTCTGTATGAGTCAGGACTGTGCTGAGAGAGTGGACATTGTGCTTCAGGGGCTTCCTCAGGCCCCCCATTTGGAGAGCTGTGTGTCGGTAGAAGTGGATTAGAAAGGGGACTGTGATTCTCCAGGTATGGAGAAGTTGCTGATGGTTAATGAGAGAGACTGAATGCTGCAGAAACCTTGCACTGAAAAGTTGAAATTGCTGAAAGTGCTGAGTGGATTGGCAGAGTGTCACAGCCAGGACTGATAAGCCATTTTGCCTGTGTCTGTGACTACAATTTGAATTCTGAAAAGGCAGAGCATCTCTGGCCATCAGGGTGCTAGCAGAAGCTGTGTGTGTCCTGTGTGAACTGGTTAAAGTAGCTGAGAGCTGAGTCCCAGCTGCAGCCGAAGAAAAGGTGGGCACTGTTAAACTGGAAAAGTATGGACTGGTGTGCAGGGGGTTGTTATTCCTGAGCACCCCTGCTGAATTGCACTTGTGCTTATTGAATCTGAGGCTAGCACCCCTACTAATTGGCACTGGACTTTAGTGGAGAAACTGCTTAAGAACTTTTCTTTTCTGAGAGCTCAGAGCAGGGACTGCAGGAGGGATGACTTTGGCAAGATGGGAGAGTGCCTTAGAAAAGTACTAGCAAACAGGCTAGAAGGAGGGTGGAGCAACAATGGGGAAACATCAAAACTGCCATCACAAAGGCAAAAAACCTTTGTGTGAAGCAAATAAACAAATCAAAACAAAAGAAAAAGCCACTTTGGTTCTAAAAAGAGGTGGCGGGGAAGGTTAGGGAGAAAAATATAGCATTCAGGAAGTATAAAGAAACACACAAGGAGCAAGACAGAGAACTGTACCAGTTAAGGCAGAAGGAAGCAGGGAGGGAAGTCAGAATAGCAAAGGCCCAAACTGAGGAAAAAATAGCCAACTTGGTTAAGAACGGGGATAAAACCTTTTATAGGTACCTCAGGGAGCAGAGAAAGACAAAAGGAGGGATAGTGAGGCTGAATAGAATGGACGGTGGGTGGGTAGAGAGGGACAATGAAAAAGCAGGGATACTGAACAAATACTTCTGCACAGTATTCACAAAAGAGGAGGAGGGGAGGTGCCTAATCCAATTAAAAGAAGCACTCTGGATAGGGAGGTCAATCCCAGTCCTTTCACAGAAGAAAGAGTTCTGAAAGAACTCCTAAAACTGAAGGTGGACAAAGCAATGGGGCCTGATGGATTTCACCCCCAGAATTCTAAGAGTATTAAGGGGAGAACTAGTGACACCACTGACTAACCTTTTTAACAAATTATGGGAGGATGGTGTGGTACCTGAGGACTGGAGGAAGGCAGATGTGACTCCCCTTCACAAAAGTGGGACCAAGACAGAGGCAGGAAACTACAGACCTGTCAGTTTGACCTCTGTGGTAGGGAAAGTGATGGAATCGCTTTCTGAAGGAAAGCATTGTTGACTACCTAGAGGCCAATGGGGCACAGGACCCAAGGCAGCATGGGTTCACAGCGGGAAGGTCATGTCAGATGAATCAAATTGATTTCTTTGACTGGATGAAGAAAATAATAGACCAGGGAGGGGCTGTGGACATGGTCTACCTAGACTTTAGCAAGGCATTTGACACAGTCCCACACAAAAGATTAATAATCAAATTAACCAGCCTGGGAGTGGGTCCCAGGGTGGTATCCTGGGTAAAACATTGGCTGGACACAGGACACAGAAGGTAATTGTAAATAGAGTACACTCTGCAGAAAGAGTGGTTACTAGTGGGGTACCACATGGTTCAGTACTGGGTCCAGTCCTTTTTATTGTCTTTATAAGTGACATTGCAGAGGAACTGGAAGGAAAAGTATGCCTCTTTGCAGGTGATACAAAGATCTGCAACAGGGCTGATACACAAGGAGGCATGGGAAGGATGAGAAGGGACTTGGCAAGGTTGGAGGAATGGTCAGAAGTATGGCAGCTTGGATTCAATGCAAAGAAGTGCAAAATGATGCACCTGGGAAACAACAACCCAGGGGAAGATTACACAATGGGGGGGGAGGTAGTAACAACAACAAAATTGGAAAGGGACTTGGGGGTAAGCATATCAGATGACCTTAAGGTTGGAAAGCAATGTGAGAAGCCAGTAGGGAGGGCTGGGGAGATATTAGGATGTATAAGGAGAGGCATCACCAGCAGAAAACAAGAAGTTGTTATCCCTCTGTACAGGCATTTGGTGAGACCCCATGTGGAGTGCTGCACCTCCGCAAGAACATAGACAGGATGGAGGCAGTCCAGAGGAGGGCAACTAAAATGGTGCAGGGTCTGTACCAGAAGCCATACGAAGAGAGACTAAAAGAGCTTAATATGTATACCCTTGAGGAAAGGGGGGGGGGACATGATAGAAACTTCTAAGTACCTTAGTGGAATCAACAAAGTCCAAGAGGGTAGCATCTTTCAGAAAAAGAGATGTGCAAGAACAAGGGGACACAATTTGAAGATAGAAGGGGAATGGCTCAGGAGCAATGTGAGGAAGCATTTTTTCACAGAGAGGGTGGTGGATGCAGGGAGCAGCCTTTCTGAGGAGGTTGTGGGGTCTAAAACTATGGGAGAATTCAAGAATGCATGGGACAGACATAAGGCAATTCTTGTGGGGAGTAGGAAGAAATAGGCTGTTGGTTAACTAGGATCTGCAGCTTATCCTGTAGGTAGAGAAATGGGCAGACTAGGTAGGCCAAGTGATCCTTATCTGCCATCAAAGTCTATGTTTTTATCTTTCTATGACCCCCACCATTTGGGAGTCTTCACTCAGAACCAGGGAGGCAACTTGCTAACCCCTTCCAAGTGGGACTCACTGTATCATGAGGTCACCGGCGCTTGCTGAGGGTGCTAGGTCATCTGCAATCCATTGTCGGAGCTGGGCTGTGGAGCCACTATGGGGTCTGGGCCTTCTGGGGCTGGTGTTGTCCAGCCACAATGCTCTGCAATGGGCCAGAAGCGGTTGAAGGTGACAAGCGGCCAGAGCTACAATCAAGGTGACCAGCTGCAAGATCCTCAAGCAAGTTCCAACCAGACAGAGCGATACTGGCAGACCTGTTTTCTGTTTTGCTGCACGAATTCAAGGTGCTCCATTTCCCCTAATGCTGAGATCAACTAACCATGAGTACCTAGACCTGGCTCATATTAAGGAAAAGGGAAATTGTTTGTTATTCATTCTACAAGTTTTCTAAAAATATTTCTGGACCCCAACAGCCAGCCACTCCATGGCACCGATCAGGCCTGCACCTAGTGGGTACCCCAAGGGACAGTATAGGGACACTGGTGCCAGTGGGGGTGGGCTTGGCCTGTGGGCCCACATGCTGAAATTGCTTAATTCACTAACCTTTCTTTTGCCTTCACAGCTACCTTATGTCCCAGACTGGTATCCCTTTCCCTACTCCTTACCCCCTGAATAAAGCTGTGAGTTTGTTGTTTAAACTTGCTGTGTTTGTGAAACTCATTGCATGTGCTCATTACTGAGATATATGGTTTATGGTGGAACAAGGTATTGGGGGACACAGTGTGCAGAATGGTTGGTTGGGGAGGTGGGGAGGCACGGTATCCCAGGGGGCTGTGCCAAGCAGATATCTGGCCCACTGATACTTTACTCTGGGTGGAGACACCATGCTATTTTCAATATTTCTGGGAATGAACACCTATTTGTCACTGTAGCAGGACCGAGGCCCCTTGCCTGGTATCAGAAACAGTTGGCAAACGGGGGTAGACCACTGGCATATAGCACCGGGGCTACATATGTATATATGTATCTGTATGTATATAGATAGATAGATATTTAGATAGGTAGACAGATGAATAGCTAGATAGATAGACAGATCGATAGATAGATAGATAGATAGATAGATAGATAGATAGATAGATAGATAGATAGACAGACAGACAGACAGACAGAGGCACTAAGTGCCCTGGGTACGAAATGGAGCACATTCATACAGAAGATGATGCCAGTGTACTAAAGCAGGGGTTATACATCTGAATACAAATGCACAGAGTTTGTATTTGGTACATGGGCCAAATGGAACGGCAGGGAAAGCACAGAATCACACATGGGCCACACGAGCTAGGTGGATGAAATGGAGTGGGCTGTAAAATCACAGAGTTATGCCTTAAGGGTGAAGTGGAGGAAGGAGAGAGAATTGATTGAGTGAGGTTGTTCCAGAGATTAGGAGTCTAAGAAAAGGTGACTTTCCAGTTTATTGAAAAAATGGGGAAACAGAGGCGTCTGAAACATGAAAGTATAACTTTTTTGTACTGTTGCTGTTATTAGGTTTCTTGAAACAGAACTGAACTGTATGTTAAAAAAAACATTTCTGTATGGCTTCTGGGTGGTGACAGCTAATGCTATTATTTGGGGGCAGTGACAGCCAAACAGAATAAGCATTTGAGTAACCCACTTTGTAAGTCTGTTGAGCATATTCAGTATATAGTACATGTTTCATGTATGTATTGTAAGGAAATCCCTGTGGGCTTTAAGAAGAAGATCATCTGTCAAAAATGATGCTGATAATAACAATGATGATACTGATAATCATCATCACGTTGGCAGTGGTATTCCTTTGCTAGTCCTTCACTGTGCATTTGAATCTGTGATCTAGTATTCATCTGAATCACACTGTCTTACTGAGCAGCCATTCTTGGCACCCATTTATGTTAAATAAAACATAAGGGAAAAAAATCACTTGCTTTTCTGAAAAGTTAATGACATGACAAGACTTTCATTCATTTATTTATTAAGTTTGTAAAATGAAGAACTCCAGCTGAGACATCACAACTTACTTTCACTTCAGTGGTGCCCCAGGGCAGAAAACAGCATCAGTTAGAAAAGATAATTACAGCACCATACTAACGCAAACACTAACACAGTGATGCAAAACATAGCTCAATAAAACATTAGTAAACATTATTTAAAACACCCACATAAATACTTGTCTGTAAAATATTGAATTAAATTCTATTTACAACCAATGAATAACACATTTTGTTAAAGGTACATAAACAGTGCAATGGTTCCAGCATTCTTTCACCACTTATTTACTTAGGATGAAACGCTGCAGAAATCAGCAGAATTGAATGGTGAGAACAATATGCTGCAGCAAACAGAAGGTTCCTAGTCAACCACAATTATCAGACCTGACTCCATGAGGAAGCCAAAGCAAATCGTTTGACCATACCCGTGCTTCTGTCCTACCATGTGAAAATGAAGTGACCATAGACATTGACTCATGAGAAAACTGACGATGTCTTGTATTAAAGTCTCATCTCCGATCATCATACCTGTCCTTGCTAGTGTTTTGACACTGGGGTTCAAATGCGATTTGGTGACAACAATGGGCTCCGATCATCATACCTGTTCTTGCAGGTGTTTTGACACTGGGGTTCAAATGCGATTTGGTGACAACAATGGGCTCCGATCATCATACCTGTCCTTGCAGGTGTTTTGACACTGGGGTTCAAATGTGACTTGGTGATGACAATGGGCTCGATTCATGAATGGGCAGGACTTAGGCATGAAATGAGCATAACCTGCTTGTGGAGCTCCTCACCCTCGCACAGGCATGTGCTGGTCAGCATTCAAAGCCGCCATCTGCATGTCCATGCCCCCACTCCCCCCAGGGTACAGCTGTGTGGCTGAGGACTGTGGCAGCATAGGAGCAGAGTGTGGGCCACAGGTGGTCATCCAATAGGATGCTTGTCCTGGTTCCCCCTTGTAGATACCTCATGCGTGAGGCTGGGGAGTCTGGGATGGTGCACAGCCCACCTGGAACAGACAATAGGCATTTGCCTGAACGGTCACCCCCACCCTCCTAGGTAGCCCAGTGGGCAGTAGCAGCCATGTGCAAGGAGTGTCCCATTGCTGCCGCACCCCACCATCAACCTTTGTGGGGTGTGTAATGACTTATGGCAGGGTCCCCCCTCAGACGGAATAAACATGACAGTGCAGCACACCAAGTGGTATCGTGCATATGTGCTGCAAGGGCACACCCCACAGGCATGCCCCTGTCCTTCCCCCATTGCTGATCCACTCATTTGGCACAGGGATCCCTCGTGCAAGTGCCAGCACACCTTTAGTGAATGCTGCCAGGGGTGCACAGGGCATGCAGCATTCAGATGTAGGACTGCCTAAGCACTGCCCTTATGTGGCACTTAAGCATTTGTGAATAGAGCCAATATGTTTATCATGGAGCAAAGGCCCCCAGAACCCCCTCTCCAGTTAGCCCAAATTCCCATAACTGTTAAGGGGGCACAGTCTTATCCACCACACCATACAAACTATAACAACCCATGCAACCAAAATATGACATGCGGTTGCAGTCATCAGCCTTGCTGTGTTGCTATAGTCTTGTTGTGATGTGATACTCTCACTGTAAGATGCTATGAGTCAGTATCTAAAATCTACCCCAAATTTAACCAGGAGGACACCACTGAGATGAGATGCTGCACCTTAGATGGGACTATTCTTTGATACACAGGTTGCAAACATTTACAGTGAAGGTTATGCCCAGTGTTGTGGCTGGGAGAGTTGGGGCATAGAGATGTTATGGACCCAATCCTCAGAATGCAATTTGTTTGACTGCATAATAGGGCAAAGAGTATGACTCATGCTGACCAATAAACTGCTATTTTGAGAAGAAAGAATCTGCACCAGGGGGTGGAGAATGCCAGGCACAGATCATAATATTCAAATCACGGTGCTCAGATCTTACTGTGTGGTTAAACATGACTTGTGCACATTAACGATTACCGCCACACATATGTATGTGCATGGAAGGAAAAGTGTGCCTCTTTGCAGATGACACAAAGATCTGCAACAGAGTTGATACAAAAGATGGAGTGGAAAGGATGATAAGGGACTTGGCAAGGTTGGAGGAATGGTCAAAAGTATGGCAGCTTAGATTCAATGCAAAGAAGTGCAAAGTAATGCACCTGGGAAACAAAAACCCAGAGGAAGAGTACACAATCGGGGAGGTATTAACAACAACAACAATTAAAAGGGACCTGGGGGTATTCATATCAGATGACCTAAAGGTAAGTAAGCAATGTGAGAAGGCAGTAAAGATGGCTGGAAGGATACTGGGATGTATGGGGAGAGGCTTTACCAGTAGAAAACAGGACGCTGTTATCCCTCTGTACAGATAGCTGGTGAGACCCTATCTGGAGTACTGCATGCAGTCTAGGAGACCCCATCTCTGCAAGGACATAGACAGGATGGAGGCAGTCCAGAGGAGGGCAAGTAAAATGGTGCAGGGTCTGCAACAGAAGCCATACGAAGAGAGACTAAAGGAACTTAATATGTATACCCCTGAGGAAAGGAGGGAGAGGGGGGACATGATAGAAACTTTTAAGTACCTCAAGGGAATCAACAAAGTCCAAGAGGGTAGCATCTTTCAGAAAAGGAGATGTACAAGAACAAGGGGACACAACCTGAAGATAGAGGGGGATGGCTCAGGGGCAATCTGAGGAAGTATTTTTTCACAGAGAGGGAAGTGGACACATGGAATGGCCTTTCTGAGGAGGTAGTGGGGTCAAAAACAGTAGGGGAATTCAAGAATGCATGGGACAGACAAAAGGCAATTCTGATGGGGGTAGGAAGAAGTAGGCTATTGGTTAATTAGGATCTGCAGCTTATCCAGTAGGTAAGGAAACAGGCAGAGTAGGTTGGCCAAGCAATCCTTATCTGCCATCAAAGTCTATGTTTCTATGTTTTTATGGCCATGCATATGTGTGTGTGTGTGGTAGACTATTCAGAACTGTTCCCCACCAGTATCTTTGGGCTGCTTCAGGCCTAGCAATGACTCTGGATTCTGTGCCCCTTAACGTTCTGCCTGATTAGTCCAGTGATCCCAACCCAAAGTAAAAACCATTACAGTCCCTGATAGTCTAGTGAATCCTCCTCCATAATCTTTCTGTGTGCACATGTCCCTCAGGGAAATATATTGATACATTTAGTAGATACATTGACATTGACAGTGGAAATAAGCCTGTTGCCCCATACAGTCTGCCTACATAGAAACATAGAAACATAGAATTTGACGGCAGATGAGGACAGCTTGGCCCACCCAGTATGCCCATTTCCCTACCTATTGGATAAGCTGCAGATCCTAGTTAACCAGCAGCCTACTTCTTCCTACCCCCACCCCCTAGAATTGCCTTATGACTGTCCCATGCATGATTGAATTCCACCACTGATTTTGACTCCACAACCTCCTCCGGAAGGCCGTTCCATGCATCCACAACCCTCTCTGTGAAAAAATACTTCCTTAAATTACCTCTGAGCCACCCCCCCATCTTCAAATTGTACCCTTTTGTTCTTGCACGCCTCTTTTTTTGAAAGATGCTACCCTCTTGGACTTTGTTGATTCCCTTGAGGTACTTGAACGTTTCTAGCATTTCTAGGGTGGCCTACCCTACCTAACTACTCTGCATTGGCCCTACTGGCAATCCAGGCCCTTTTTTTCTGCCCAGACGTCTGACTAAGCCCATCTGCCTGCCCCATTCTTGCTTGAAGTTGCTTACCAGTTTGGCACTGATCACTTCTAGCAGCTTGTTTCACTTGTCTATCACATTCAGTGAAGAAGTTCTTATGGACATCTTTCTAAAATCTCCCCTCTGCTGGTTTCAGTGAGTTCCCCCTGGTCCCCGTATTTGAGCTAAAGGATAAAAGTTCCCCATCAACAACTCTGTCTCCTGTGAAGGAACAGTACTTGTGTGTTTCTATCATGTCACCCCTTCTCTTTTCTAGAGTGTACAAGTCCGAGTCCTGCACTGTCTCCTTTTAAGACTTGCCACCTAGCCCCTGCATCATCCCGGTTGCCATGTATTCTACTGTTCCTACTTTGTTGTAGTTTTTCCTCAGGTGTGGACTCGAGTATCTTGCACAGTACTCCAAATGTGGTTTCACCAATGACTTGTACGATGAGAGGATAACTTCCCTACCTCTGCTGCTTATTCTGCTCCCTATACATCCCAACATCTTGTTTGCCTTTTACCACAGCTCTGATACAATGTGTTGTGGTGCTAGGTTTTCTGATATCATAACTCCTAGGTCCTTTTCCTCTGTGGTACTTTGAGCACCACCCTCCCCCATTTCCTAATGCATTCTTGGTTCCCCTTCCCAATGTATGTCACTTTACATCTCTGTGCATTGAAGGGCAGCTGTCAGATCTTTAACCAGCAATCCAACCTGCTCAGTGCCTCCCTAAATGCCCTTATCCCATCCTCGGTGTCAAGCCTTGCACAGGGTTTTATTTAACTCTAAAAATTGATTAGCTTTTGCTCATATAAGTGCTAAAACATTGTGAAAATGCACAGCACTTGCCTCACTGTGTTTAATAAACATAACACTTTTAGAAAACCTATATAAATACTTTCTGAACAGTTAGTATTGTCCCAAGAAAAAAACTGCTAACCAATTATTTAAAACTTTGCTTGCATATATTTTGTGTCTTCTGCAGATGGTAGCCTGTGACAATGGTGACAGTGATTGAATGCTTTCAAAAAGGGTGACTCAATCATGTTGCCTGTGCACAGGGCTACTGGGCAGATAGGGTGAACAGATGGGGGGGCCATGAATATAGCAACAGGATGCAGCTATATGTACATGCTCAGGGGGGAGCAAGCATGCCATGCAATGAACAGAAGGGGAAGGAAGGTTTGTGGGGTGTAGTGTGGTGATCAACTGCCAAGCTGGCTGTGTAGCATGGTGGGTGGGTGGGTGGCAGGCTAGAGTCAGGAGGGCACCAGTTTTGGTCCTAGGCATGGTCTGTTTTTTTGTGCCATCTGGGATTTTTTGTTTTGTTTTGTACCCCTCACTCCCGACATGCACCCCCCCGGTGCTGAGAATGCTTAAGTGTGGGGGAGTGGGGGGTGCAACCCCCCCATAAATAAATAAAAAGTAAGTCTCTGGCTCCCTTTTGTTGTGCGCTGGTAGTGTACATCACTGAAATTGATTTATACACATGGAATTAATTAAAACAGGGACCAACAATGATTTGGAAAAAAGTGGTGATTTAATGTTAGAGCAATGTATAAATATCTCTACTGGTACACCAATCAGAAATAATACAGGCCACATCCAACCAAATCAAACAAATGGTAGTATTAATGACCACTCAGAGATTAAAAGACAAATTATAGTACTGGGAGATTCGATTATTAAATATACTGATGGCTATATTTGCCAAAAAAATAAAGCCAATACCACCTGTTCTAGCTTTAGAGGGACTTGGATCCAGGATATTTGAATGCATGGTCCCAGATATTATGAAAAATGCAGGTGAAAATCCACTAATAATAATACACGTTGGCACAAATGACATCTCAAAATTCACATTAGAAAATATAAAAGAGGATTATACAAAACTGGCAACAACACTAAAACAATATGGAAGTGAATACTGTTTCTCTGAAATACTACCTGTTCCAAAAGCCAGCATTGAAAAGCAGAAAAAAATAAAACAAGTCAATGTATGGTTGCAGAAATGGTGCCTTCAGGAAAAGGTCAAATGTATTGCACACTGGGAAAGATTCTCAGGGGATAAAAGCTTGTTTTGTTGGGATGGTCTCCACCTCAACAAAAGAGGTACTGCTGTACTGGGAAAATCTATCACAAAAATCATAGAGGAAAGTTTAAACTAACCAGAAAGGGGAAAACAGGGAAAGCCGCTACATATGCTATACAAGATTTTGATAATTACAAGGTCCTGGTAGCTAATGTAAGAAGCCTAAATGTGGTTAAAATTAAAGAATTAACTGCCATACTAGTAAAAAAGAAATAGATATTGCTGCACTGTGAAACATGGTGGGACGAAATAGCAAATTGGTTTAACGGTATTCCAGGGTATACTCTTTTTTTATAAAAGCAGAAACGACAAAAAAGGAGGAGGGGTCTGTATTTATGTATCAAACAAAATAGATACAAAAGAACATGCATTATCCATTAAAGAAACCAATATTGAAGGTGTTGCTATAAAAATTACACATCAGAATGGACAGCATTTTATACTAGCAAATTACTATAGACCACCATCTTCCAAACTTGAACAAGATCAGGTATTAATTTCAGATATTGAATTATTATTAGCTTCATCTGATGTAGTAATTGTAGGAGATTTCAATTTACCTGGGATAGAGTGGGGACAGCTTGTGACTAAGACATCTTTGGAAAGTCATTTTCTGGACTCTTTCATAATGGCTGGGCTGGAACAAATGCTACAAGATCCAACTAGGGGACCTAACACACTGGACCTAGTGTTAACCAATATTTTATCTGAAATAACAAACCTAAATATTAGCAACCCTATCAGGAATAGTGATTATAATATCATAATGTATGAAATTAATAAATATAAAAATACAATGGGGGGATTAACTATAATTATGACTACAAAAAAGCCAAACTACCTAAAAATGAATAAAGCACTATTGAATTATAATTGGGAAATATTATTTAAAGATCTAAACATTGACCAATGTTGGGAATTATTTAATTCTATTATAACAGAATTAGAAAACTTATATGAACCAATTAAGAAAAGCCACAATAAAAAGGGAAAAATTCCACCTTGGTTAACAAGAAAAATAATACTACAAATTAAAAATAAAGAAAAAGCATTTCAAAAAATGAAAAAATGACAGAGTCAAACAAATATTAATAGCTATGAAACAGAGCTAAAGAAAACAAAATCACTAATCAAAAGGGAAAGAAGAAAGATTGAAATAAAACTAGAATTTACCAAAAATCCAAAAGCTTTTTTTTATGTATTAATAAAAATAAAAACCAGAGTCATAGTATAACAGCACTGAATGATAATGATAATGAAATAACAAATCCACTAGAAATGGGAAATAAACTAAATACATTTTTTGGGTCAGTTTTTAATATTGTAATGATTTGTCAAAAAAATACAATACAGACATGATTCAATTACAAAAGATCACTATGGAAGAGGTAGAAACAGCCATTAAATACATTAGAGCAGATGCAGCGGTAGGGCCAGATGGCTTAAATCCATTTTTTCTAAAAAAATACATTCCATTCTATTTCAAAACCACTTCAACATATATTTAATACCTCACTAATCAAAGGTACAGTACCCCATAAATGGAAGCAAGTGGTGGTAGTTCCAATATATAAAAAGGGAAACAGAAAGGAGGTAGAGAATTATAGACCAATAAGTCTAAAGTCGGTTGTTTGTAAAACCATGGAAAGAATTTTCAAAAATAGAATGGAGATAGATATGGATTGTAAAGGGCATACGGATACTAGACAGCATGGCTTTACAAAGGGGGAATCTTGTACTGCTAACCTCATTAGTTTTTATGAGACAGTAAGTAGTTCTTTGGATAGAGGTATCCCAGTAGATGTTATTTTTTTGGATTTTAAAAAGGCCTTCAACAGAGTTAGTCATGATATATTGGGCAAAAAAATGGAGAACGTAAGATTAGACCCGTTTATAATCAGGTGGGTAGCTGACTGGTTGACTGACAGAATGCAAGTAGTCAAAGTCTTAGATACGTATTCCGATCCTATTAAAGTGACTAGTGGAGTCCCTCAAGGATTGGTTCTTGGTCCTATCCCATTTGGAATTTTTATGTTAGATTTACAAAATGATACTGTGGGTTATATAAGTAAATTTGCTGATGATACAAGACTATGTAAGGAAGTTAGTACTGCAAATATTATTAATGTACTAAAAAAAGATATTAATATCCTGGAAAACTGGGCAAATTTAAATAAAATGGCATTTAATTAAAATAAATGTGTTGTAATGCATTTTGGTCCTTGAAATCCACATGAGAAATATTACATGAATAATAAAGGACTGAGACTAGTTAAAACTGAGAAAGATCTTGAAATTGTGATAAATGATCTATTAATCCCAGGGGAACACTGTAGACATATAGCTCTCAGGACCTATCATATCCTTAGATCCATTAAAAAATCTTTTATTTGTAGGCAAGAGACGTTCATATTATCAGTGTACAACACCTATATTAGGCCTCACTTGGATTATGGGGACACTTTTTGGTCTCCTTATCTGTCCGAGGACAGAAAACATTTAGACAACATCCAAAGAAAAACTACCAAATTAATTCCTGCAATAAAACAGTTATCATATCAAGAGATGTAGAACTTTGCAATTGTACGATCTAGAAACTAGGAGACAGAGAGGAGATATTTCATTGCTGTTTAAAATCTTACAGGATAAAAATCTCATGGAGGAATGTAACATCAAGTATGCAAATAAACCTTAGATGTACTTAGATGTAATAATAAACAGTTATTTGTACAAATGGCATTTAGAAAACAAAACATTATTTTACAATTAGGGCAATCCTATTATGGAATAAACTTCCACAGAAAATAGTTGATTCAACCAAGTTTGAACAATTTAAAAATGAATTGGAAAAATACTTGATGGGGACTATATTTTATTGACCCATATTGTGTGGGGAGGTAGACTTGATGGGTCCATCAGGCTTTCTTCTGCCTTATAAAAAACTGTGTAAACTGTGTGAACCCTGCAGACAGGCAGACACTGCCCTTAACGCCTTCCCCTATGTTGCAAATGAACACATAGAAAACAAGAGGGCCCAGTACAGATCCTTGTGGTACAATGCTTGTAGCTGCCCTTGCTTCTGAGAACTCCCTATTTACAACAACCCTTTGCATCCTTCCCCTCAGCCAGGTTTCCAACCAAGCTGCCAAGCTTTCCTCCATCCCTGAGTCCCTAACCTTCTTGACCAATCTCATGTGAGGTACTGAGTCAAAGGCCTTGCTGAAATTTGAGTATACTAGAACTACTGCCAGCTTCTTATGGGCTGCCCTGGTCACTCTGTCAAAGAAGTAAACAAGATTCATCTGGCAAGACCTCCTCCTCCCAGGCTTATGCTGCCAGATGTCCTGTAGACCATTCATTCCAAGAAGTCCACTAGTTCATCCAATACTATGGACTTCATTATCTTTCCCACTATAGATGTCAGGCTCATGGATTAATAGTTCCCTTGCTCATCTTTCCTTCTGCTCTTGTGCAGCAGGACAGTGGCTTCTCTGCACCAGTCCCTAGGTACCACTCCTTTGACCAGTGACTTGTTGAATACGTATGCAAGTGACTTTGCTAACACCTCCACAGCCTCCTTGAGCATCTTAGGGTGTAAGCCATCAGGTCCCATAAATGTTATCTACTTTCAACCCTTCATCTTGTTATTATGCCCCATGCTGCTGGTGCACCTGCACCCCTCTCTTACCCTCCACACCCCACAGACTGGCAGTGGGCCATCCTTCTCACTAGTAACTACTGAAGAAAAGTATTTGAGCATCTCTGCTTTTCCTTTGACCCCCTGCTCCTATTTTTCCTCTCTCTTAAGCCTCACTATTCCCCCTTTGATCATTTGCTTCTCCCCAATGTACCTAAAGAATGTATTTTCCCCTTGCATTATCCCCGCTGCTATACAGAGTTCTGTCTCTGCCTTGGCATCCCTAACCTTCTCACTAGCTACCTTTGCAGTCCCTTGATACACTTCTTCATCCTCCTCCTGTTGGCTTTCTTTATATTTTTTGAACACCCTCCTCTTGGCTCTTACCACCTTCTTTACTTCTGTCATGAACCATGTTGATCCTCTTGTCCTTTTTGTATGTTGTCTTGTGCATGCAGCACAAGCAACATTTTGTGACAGCTTGCTGGAGTAGATGGTTGTGGAGGTGCGTCCGTGTTGTGGCCAATGGCGCCACCGCTTACATAGAAACATAGAATCAGACAGCAGATAAGGACCACTTGGCCCACCTAGTCTGCCCATTTTCCTGCCTAATGGATAAGCTGCAGATTCTAGTTAACCAACAGCTTACTTCCTCCCCCCCCCACTAGGACTGCCTTATGTCTGTCCCATGCATTCTTGAATTCTTCCACTGTTCTTGACTCCATGACCTCCTCAGGGAGGCTTTTCCATCATCCACAACCCTCTCCATGAAAAAATACTTCCTCACATTACCTCTGAGCCGTTTCCCCCTCTATCTTCTAATTGTGCCCCCTTGTTCTTGCACATCTCTTTTTCTGAAAGATGCTACCCTCTTGGACTTTGTCGATTCTCTTAACGTACTTGAAAGTTTCTATCATGTCCCCTCTCTCCCTTCTTTCTTCAAGAGTATACATATTAAGCTCCTTTAGTCTTTCTTTGTATGTCTTCTGGTGCAGACCCTGCACCATTTTGGTTGCCCTCCTCTGGACAGCCTCCACTCTGTCTATGTCTTTGTGGAGATGGGGTCTCCAGAACTGCTCACAGTACTCCAGATGGGGTCTCACCAACTGTCTATACAGAGGGTTAACAACTTCCTGTTTTCTACTATTGATGCCTCTCCCTATGCATCGCAGTGTCCCCCCCAGTCTTCTTTACTGCCTTCTCACATTGCTTGCTCACCTTTAGGTCATCTGATATAATTATCCCCCAGGTCCCTTTCCAATTTCACTGTTGTCAGTATCTCAACCACCATTGTGTATTCTTTCCTGGGTTTTTGTTTTCCAGGTGCATTACCTTGCGCCTCTGCACTGAATCTGAGCTGCCATATATTTCACCATTCCTCCAACCTTGCCAAGTCCCTTGTCATCCTTTTCACTCCATCTTGTGCATCAACCCTGTTGCAGATCTTTGTGTCGTCTGCAAAGAGACATACTTTTCCTTCTGGTTCCTCTGCAATGTCATTATAAAGACATTAAAAAGGACCCGGGCCCAGTACTGAACCCTGCAGTACCCCACTAGTAACCCTCCTTTCTTCACTGTGGACTCCGTTTACTACTACCCTTTGTGTCCTGTTGTCTATCCAATTTTCTATCCAGGGTACCACCTTGGGACCCACTCCAAGGCTGGCTAACTTGTGTATTAATCTTTTGTGTGGGACTGTATCAAATGCCTTGCTAAAATCTGGGTAGGCCAGGTCCACAGCCCCTCCCTGGTCCACTACTTTGGTCACCCAGTCAAAGAAATCTATTAGATTCGTCTGACACGACCTTCCCATTGTGAATCCATGCTGCCTTGGGTCCTGTGCCCCACTGGCCTCTTGGTACTCAACAATTCTTTCCTTCAGAAGTGATTCCATCATTTTCCCTACCACTGAGGTCAAACTAACTGGTCTGTAGTTTCCTGCCTCTGTCCAGCTCCCACTTTTGTGAAGAGGAATCACATCTGTCCTCCTCCAGTCCTCAGGTACCACTCCATCCTCCCATGATTTGTAAGTGTATGAGTAGTCAGTGGTGTCACTAGTTCTACCCTTAGTTCTTTTAGAATTCTTGGGTGAATCCCATCAGGCCCCATTGCTTTGTCCACCTTCAATTTTATTAATTCTTTCAGAACCCTTTCTTCTGTAACTGGACTGGTATCGACCCCCTTCTTCAGAGTGTTTCTCTTGTTTGGTTTAGGTACCTCCCCCTCCTCTTCTTTTATGAATACTGAGCAGAAATATTCATTCAGTATCCCTAGCTTTTTCACTGTCACCCTCTGCTCACGTTCCGTCTCCTTTATTAAGCCTCAGTATCCCTCCTTCGGTCTTTCTTCACTCCCTAATGTACCTATAAAAGGTCTTATCCCCCTTCTTAACAGAGTTGGCTATCCTTTCCTAGGTTTTGCCCTTTGCTATTCTGACTGCCTTCCCTGCCTCTTTCTGCTTAAACTGATAAAGTTCTCTGTCCTTCTCCTTCTGTGTTTTCTTATATTTCCTGAATGCTATCCTTTTCTCCTTAACCTTTCCTGCCACCTCTTTTGAGAACCATAGAGTTTTTTTCCTTCATTGTGTCTTGTTGATTTGCTTTACACAAAGGCTTGTTGCCTCTGTGATGGTGGTTTTGATTACTCCCCATTGTTCCTCCACCCCTCCTTCTTGCCTGTTTGCTAGTGCTTTTCTGAGGCACTCGCTCATTTTTCCAAAGTCAGTCCTCCTAAAGTCCAATACTCTTGCTTTTATATGGCTTGATTGTATGGCTGTGTTTATCGTGAACCACAATGTTTGGTGGTCGCTTGTTCCCAGATGGATACCCACCTCTAAATCTGAGATTCTTTCTCCGTCCCCATTTGAGAGTACCAGGTCTAAGATTGCTCCCTCCCGAGTGGGTTCCAATACTAGCTGTCTGAGACATGCCCATTGTAGGGCATCAAGAATGACCCTGCTCTTGAATGTGCCTGCAGCAAAGGTGCTCCAGTTGACATCTGGCATATTCAGGTCCCCCATCAACAATATCTCCCCTTCTAAGGATGCTTTCTATCATTTCCCTGTCCATTCCTTCCCCCCGGGGTGGGGTCTGTATACAACCCCCATGCAGATTGTGGTGCTATTTCCTGTCTCCAGGGTGACCTAGAGTGCCTCATCTGCTTCCTGTTTACTCTTTAGTTCTGTTGCTTTGATCCCTTCCTTTACATAGAGAGCTACTCCTCCTCCTCTTTTACCCTCCGTGTCCCTCCTGTAGATTGTGTATCATGGTATGTTGACATCCCAGTCATGGTTCTATGTGTACCATTTTTCTGTGACTGCCACGATATCCAGGCAACTCTCTTCCATCAAGGCCACTAGTTCAGGCAGCTTATTACACAGACTACAGGCATTGATTCTCATCACCCAACACTTTTTGATGATCTTACCCCTTTTAGCCCCATCCCTGTCCTTACTGCCTTTGCCTTTTTTTACATTTACCTCTGTTCTGCTCCCTAATGACTTCTCTACCCTGGTGTTTACCTCAAAAATTACTGTGTTTTGTGGGGGGGAGGTTGGGATTTCCCTGCTCCTTTTCAGTGCCTCCCCCCTTTGGCTAGTTTAAATGCTTGCCAATGAAGCATTTAAACCTCTCACCTAGGATCCTGGTTCTTCCCGGACAGATGCAGACCATCGTGCCAGTATAGGTCTGCATCCCTCCAGGTGGCTCGCCAGTCCCCAATGAAGTAAAAACCCTGAGCTCCACACCAGTTTTTCAACCATTCATTTAATTCCCTGCTGAGGAGCACCCTAGTATCTCTGAGAAGGTTACCGTATATGCTACTTGTCTAAGACCCCTCCCCAACTCTACAAACTCCTCTTGCACTGCTCTGATCCCATTCCTAGCCAGGTCATTTGTCCCTAGGTGGACAATGACATCCAGCTCCCTCCCTTGTGCCACTGCTCCCACGATCCTGAGGATTCGCTTCCTGTCCCTCCAAGATATGGTGCCAGGCAGGCACCTTACCTCCCTGTCCCCTTTCTCCCCCCCTAATGATTGAGTCCCTAACCAGGAGCTGTTTCCTTCCCCTGTGGGGTCCCATGCCACCCTCCTGTAGGTCTCCTTTGTGAAGGTTCCCAGCATCCTCCTTGGTCTCCACTGCAGGTGCCTCCACAGAGGAACCACTATTCACCAGAAGAGTGTATGAATTGTGGAGAGGTACAGCTAGAGGGATGCAACTCTGTTCCACCACCCTGTCCCTCCCTGAGCCCACCCTGGTCCAGCCTCTTCTCTTTCTTGGCAACCTCTGAGGAAGTGGTATTGGCTCTGGTGGTCCCTAGCTGGGGGAGGAGGTTTCACAAATCCTAGTCAGGTCAGCCTGGAGATGGGCAACCTCCTCCCTCAGTCCAGAGAGGTGCCTTCTGCAAATAAGGCAGCATCACAGCCTCCAGAATGTCTCCTGGAACACTGGCGCCCCACTGCCATTGCACTGCACCGCTCCTATCATGTTTTATTTTGTGTCCCCACTCCTGTTTCTCTGTATGCTTACTCTCTTCTCTCCTTACAACTTTAACCCTTCCTGTTCTGGGACAGCAACTTCCTATATTCTTCAGTGGCCTCCTTCTTCTTTGCTCAGTGTCAGACCACCAGCAGCTCGGGGGGAGAGCAAGCTACTTTTTTCCTTTAGGGTTGACAAAACTAATGTTTCTCTATGATCCTTCCCTTCCTACTGCCAAACAGGAAATTCCTGTTGTCAGTCAAATCCAGTGGCTATGAAAGTAGAACTGGCTTAGGGTGGGATGGAGGGCAGTTAGTAAGAAAAAAAAAGGCTAGCAACAGGAAGTTGTAATTGGAGTCTTATATTGTCTAAGCCACCCACCCAATTAAGCTATCTCTCTCTCTCTCTCTCTCTCTCCTTCTACTAATTTAGCAAAGTAAGTTGATACAGTACCCTTCCCAGCACAGAACACACACTGACATTCTTTCTTTTCTTTTTTTAACCCTAGATAAGACCCATTCTACTTCTAATAAAGTATCTGTCTGCTTAATCTCAACAGACACTGATTCCTGCTGAGATAGAAGTGTTAAATTAATAAGAAAATGGTAGCTTCTTTTAGTTAGCTGCTTTTCGCTCTACAGGCTAGCAACCTGGGCAGGTCTCTATGACACCAATGAATGAGCACACTGTCTATGATAGCAGATCAGAAGCATGCCACCAACTTGAAAGAATTTCACCCCTGCAATGAGGGAGTGGCCTGTTATTGCAGGGTGTGCCTTGCCTGCTGAAACATTGCAGTAAACATGGTACCAGCTACCTGTGTCCACCTCTCACAGTCCCCAGAAAGCCAACGCCGAGGGTGCCCAATCCCCCTGTCGGCATGCCTCCTCCTCAGTTCATTTGCCGACAGGGGAGCCCAATCCCTATCGGCATATATTCCCCCTTATTTTTATTTGTCTGCAGAGGAGGGTGCCCAATCCCCCTCAGCATCATCCCCCCCCAAACACAGAAACACTGTCTTGTCCACTGGGGGACCAATTCCCATCGGCTTCAGTCCCCTGTCCCCAATCTGCCAAGGTGGGGTGCCCAGTCCCCCTCAGCATCATTCCACCGAAACTCAGCACACTGTCTTTGCCAGCAGGGGGTCCAATCCCTGTTGACTTCAGTCCCCATTCCCAAAAAACACAGGTGGCACACTGGAAACCCACCCCATTGTGTCCAAAGCAAATCTGTAAGGGAAAACCTTCCTGCAACGTCCTTTTTTAATTTTTCACCTGTAACACAGAAAACGGTCCCTCATGATCATGATGCCCCCCTTCCCCAACCCACACCCACCCACTGGGCAACCCACCTTCCCACACCTCCCTCACCCAATACTTACCTCCAGAGCCTGGCACGACGATCTTAGTGGAGTGGGGACACGTCTGCACTCTTCAAAGCCAACTGCGAACTGAAGAAAATCACGGTAAGATGTATAATGGCATCAATGGGGGGGTTCAACTTAGGTAGATATCTCAGTAATTTTTGCAACTTTTGGCTCCAAATTTTCAACATGGGGTTCTAGGGACCTCACCTCATCACCTCATTTACTGTCATTTCATTATTCGGTCCTGAAAGGTGATTTTTGTGATCCCTCTGTACAGACAGCTGGTGAGACCCCATCTGGAGTACTGTGTGCAGTTCTGGAGACTCAGTCTCCGCAAGGACATAGACAAGATGGAAGCTGTCCAGAGGAGGGCAACTAAAATGGTGTAGGATCTGCACCAGAGGACATATGGAGAGAGACTAAAGGAGCTTAATATGTATAGCCTCGAGGAAAGGAAGGAGAGGGGGGACATGATAGAAATGTTCAAGTACCCCAAGGGAATCAACAAAGTCCAAGAGGGTAGCATCTTTCAAAAAAAGAGGTGTGCAAGAACAAGGGGGCACAATTTGAAGATAGAGGGGGCTCAGAGGTAATGTAAGGAAGTATTTTTTCACAGAGAGGGTTGTGGATGCATGGAACAGCCTTCCAGAGGAGGTTGTGGGGTCAAAAACAGTGGTTGAATTCAAGCATGCATGGGACAGTCATAAGGCAATTCTAGGGTGTGGATGTAGAAAGAAGTAGGCTGTTGGTTAACTAGAATCTGCAGCTTATCCATTAGGTAGTGAAATGGGCAGACTGGGTGGGCCAAGCTGTCCTTATCTGCCATCAAATTCTATGTTTCTATGTTTCTGCGTGGAATAACCTTTCGGGACTGATTATTGAAATGAGTGTCACTGTTCATGAGGTGGGCTCCCAAATAGCCTGAGTTGCAAATTTGGTGAAAAAATTAAAAAAAATGACTGTGTTATGAGTGTGCATTACACAGTTTCCATGCACGCTTGTAAGTTTGAGAATTTGTAATATTTTCATTCCAGATTTTCAACATTGCCATTTTTTCACACCTCCTTATGAACAGTACATCTGTCATTTTTCACATCCTGCCCAAAATGTGTTTTTGCACATCTGTACCACAATAATGCAGTCATTGTGGGAAATCAACGTTTGGAACAGATTAAGAAAATCACAGTGCCACTGTTCATGAGCGGAGGTCTCAAATACTTTCATGATGTAGGGTCACAAAAAGCCCATGCTGATTATTTGGAGTGCAAATACCAACAAACACCCGAGGCATTAGGGTTTCTAACCATAACGTCCCACCCTGTAGAGACTGACAGACATCAGGGGTGTGAGTTTGGATTGTCGGCTGTAATGCTCATGTCATTCCACCCACACCCCTACCCTGCAGCCAGCGACAGGCATCAAGGTGTGCCTTGGACTCTTTGGCCCCAAAGTTCACCCCCTTCTCCTATACTGCGTCCATCTCAACGTATTTCCTTATGGAATGGGGTGAGCGTAAGGCCCGACAACCCCAAGGCACAACACAACACTTGTCGGAGTCTGCAGGGTAGGGTGAGGTGAAATGGTATGAGCGTTATGGCCAATGACCCAAAAGCACACCCCAATGCCTGTCAGTCTCTGCAGGGTGGGGATGAGGTTGGCGTCCCTTCAACACTTCACTGCCATTCCTATTATGCATCTCTCTAACTCTTGCACTACCAAAGCCAATGCCAGCAAGCACACATTCGGCATTGACAAATGCTTGTTCCCTTTGATATCCTCCCAACATAGCTTTCTGCTCCCTCTAGTATTCCCAGTTTTACATGTTTATCATGTTTTCTTTACCCCTTTCAACTGCCATGTCCTCCCCATGCTTTTTCCCAGTCATACTATCAACCATTCAAAACACACCTTCTTGAAATTGGACCTCCATCCTCAGTGTCTTGTGGTCATTGAATCATAGCAATTCCTTGATCACCATATTTCTGATCCTCTCACGTTGGTGAGCACCAGATCCAGCAGAGCCCGTTTCCTTATTGGGCTCTGGACCAGTTATACCGGGAATGTCTCCTGGGACATATCTATATGTAACATGGCATGGGCCTAGTTAAAATATGCCAGATACTTTTGAGAAGTTGTCTGTGACCCCATGGCATCATGAGTGGTAAAGCCATGAGTGATGTCACAGTGGTCAAAGATCACAAGTAAATATCAGGCATATTTTTATTGGGCCCATGCCATATTCAGTTTATGCAATGACATGGGTTTGTATGATAAAATGGTTGGATGTGCTGCCACCTCAGTTACTGTATATATGTTGTAGGGCTAGTTTGCATTCTGTCAGCCTCCAACACTAGACGCCCCACACTAATCCATTAAACATAAAAAGTCATTACAACTGTTGAGAATACAAAAGGCACAAAAAAGTTCTAAATAAAGCAATAGCATGTTATTATTATGTTCAGTGATACTGTGACCCACCTACAGATAAGTGCCTTGTTTGGTACATTCCAGCTGCTGGAACAGTGGGTGGCATCACATGTTCTAAGCATGGACTGCATTGGTTACTGCAGTGGGGAGAAGAATAAAGTTTATTTTGTGTCTAAATACTTTTTTGGCAAAGTAAACAGAGAAGTAAGTACTATGTAAAGAGATATGTTGTGAGCTGTAGTTCTGAAACAAGCGGTGTGAGCGGATATGCTGGCAGGAGCCTTCTATGAGCCAGAGTAAGAGATAGTGTTTTGATGAATGTTTAAGTTAGGGCTCACAAGATCACAGTTGTACACCTGATAAGCGGTAAACACGTTTCGCTCTCTCGTTGGCTAATACGATTAAACAAAGCAACATAGTCATTTAATGTCTGAAGGGACACTAGATCCATCAAGTCTGCCCTTCTCCCACCCACGTCACAAGCAGGAATTAAATATACTGTGTAGACATGTATCTGTAATGATTGATTATTGGATATTCTGTACCAGATGGGGAGAGAGTGCACTTTCTTTTGGTGATATTAAAATAATTCATTCGTTACAATATAGGATGGGCCACTGCATCTGTGCAGAGACAGCCTTCAGGCACAGAACCAGGAGCAACAGCTCAATTGATATCAAGACAGTCACTCTGATTGGCAGACCACTTTGACCTCCATGGGAAAGTACTGTACATAAAACTTTGCAAGTTTCATAATATGATCACTGCACATCCGAAAGTGTGGACTAGTGTTCCCTGATGGTCAGTGTCATTTAATTATTTTCTACAGGTCATAGTGAGCTAACTGATTTTTCTACAAATCCCCTTTTTCCTGATCAGTGATTTTTGGAGTACATGTTCTCATTTGGACACTGGAGAGGATTTGGGAGGCAGACGGAAATAATTCCATATTGGGTGACCCAGGTCAAGGGGGCTCTTTTAAAGGACTGTAAAGGTCTGTGGAGTAATTTTGGCTCAGCTAATGGTTTTGTTACGCTCTGTTATAAGATTTGATGGAGGTAGGCTTGACTTTGGCAGCTCAACAGACTAAACCCTTGTGGTCAGTTGATATTGCATTTAAGGTGGAAACAGGACCTGAAATGTAGCTATTGATAGAATTCTGGGCATTCTGTACAACTCACTCTAAAGCACTTGATAGAAAGGCGGAGAAACCTGGGTCATAACCTTGAGAGCTATGCCAAGATGGCACCAGATAATTCCATTTTGGAAGCATTTGACTTCCAAAAATAAGATAAATCATTCCAGAATACAGGGGAGGAGATATCTGACTTCCAAAAGAGATAAAAGCAACACTAGGTGGCATTCAATATTGCAGATACTATATGGAAGTCAAAATGAAGTTTTCTGAAAATAAGAGGAACTTTACCAGTGATATTTTATATTAACCAACTTCCAAAAACTGGTCTCTCACAGAATACGGGCTTCTAACATTTGGGATCTAGGACGTTTTTTGACTTTAAAAACTTGGAATGACTTTTAAATTTGGACTCAACTTTTTTAATTTCTTCAGTAAAACTAACTGAACCCCTGGAACAAGTTATGTTGATATTTCCCATATGTGGGGTTTGCATTGTATCAAGAGATCCATAAGGGAAAAGGCATGTGCCAAGCATAAATATGCCTGACATAGTTTACAGCTGCTGTATGACCCATGACATCATGAGACGTGAAGCCACTAGTTATGTCACAAGGGTAACACATCATAAGTGAAATAGTAGGAATATTTTTGGGGACCATAGTTAATTTATGCAAAACCATGGGTTTGTGAGGTGAAATGGTTTGATGTGCTGCTCTTTCAAGGATGTTATAGTTAAAGTTTTGTAAATAGAATGTACCCCCTCCTCAGGAGGGAGCTTAAGTGACTACCTTCCTTCCATCATCCCGAGGCCCTGGACTGCTGCAGCAGATGGTGGCAGCTCCCTCACACCCTACCATGTGCGCGTGTGTGTGTGGTGGCAGGAGAGAGGGTGCAGCAGAACCATCATCTTCAGCACCTCCTGCACACTTTATCTTTGTAGCTGTAGCCACAGTTTCTTTTGCTCCAATCCCCTGGTTTGGCAGTGGGGACCAGAGACTTCACAGACACTCCTATTTCCTGCACCGCCTGTGCCACACATTAGACAGCCACTGCCGGCACCAGAGAGAAAGCATATGCTGCACAGGGCTCCTTCCCAGTGCTCCCTCTCTTCTTGGTTAGTGATGGCGAGACCCGCTAGCCCACCACTGAAACAAACCGAGTGGATGACAGTCCAGGAATCCTGCAATAAATCCTGGGGGCAGCGAACAAAACTGACACTCTTGATGAAGCCTAATAGAGGCACTATATAGAGGTGTATGGCCGGGAAGATTGCTACAATAAATTACTACACTTTTACCTCCAGCTATAGTGTGTACCCTACATTCTTGTTCACTACTGATTTGGCTACTAAGGTTCATGCTGGTGGTACCATTAGTGATGGTCAGCTGTGTGTGATTTTGGTCTTTTGTAAAAATTCCAGGTGACCAGCACACACAAAGTGGACAAATAGATAAACTAAGAGACCTGGGAGCACAGGGCTCCATCAGAGCATGGGGTAGTCATCTTTGTGCCTTTGAACCCCACCAGCCAACCAATCAGAGGGCTGGGATGCCCAGCAAGAAGTCAGGGCAATTGTGGGAGGATGATGCAATCAGAGACCCTCCCAAATGGACTGGAGGTTATGAGGGCTAATCAGAGGGCAGGAAAGGGCAGAAGGACTGATATAAAGCCCTGCCTGTCCAATGGGACACTGAATTGGAGAAAGACATTTTTGGCTATCAAGGAGCTCAAAGCAGTCTGAGAGAGACACTGGAGGTGTTTAGACCTGTTGCTGGTGAGACCAAGTGAGAGGTCTAGACAGCCCAACAATCCTGCAAGCCCTTCCCGGGTTCATCCTACAAGCTCACCGTAAGCCTTAATCTGCACTTACACTGTTCAAATACTGTGCCAGGGAAAGGCACCTGTGTAGTGGAAGCTGTAAAGTTGTGCCAGACAAGCACCTATTTGAAGAAACCATTGAGAGTTTAAGCCTTTGGGGCATTGCAACATACCTAAACTGCTGGACTGTACAGAGCAGACAGAGACAGAGACCTGCATCCTATCCAGGTTGCTTCAGAGCCAGGTAAGGGGCCTGCTAGCCCTTATTTATTTATTTATTTATTTATTTAAGAGATTAACCAGGCAGGCATGCTGAGTGGGGAACCACTCATTTTCAGATGCGACCTGGGGGAGATACATAGGTGGGTAATACAATACAGGTCTGCAAGATAATAACATAGGTACAGATAACAAGCATTTGTCAATGCCGAATGTTTGCTTGCTGGCATTGGCAGTGGTAATGTAGAAGTTACAGAGCTGCGTAATAGGAATGGCAGTGAAGTACTGAACTGAAGCCAACCCCACCACCACCCTGCAGAGAGTGACAGGCATTGGGGTGTGCATTTGGGTCGTCAGGCATAACAGCCTCGCCATTTCACCACACCCCACCCTGCAGACACTGACAAGTGTCACGGTGTTCCTTGGGGTCTTTGGCCCTTATGCGCACCCCATTTCATTAGGAAATCCGGTGAGATGGGTGCGATATAGGAGAATGGGGTGAACTTTGGGGCTGAAGAGTCCAAGGCATACCTCGATGCCTCTCACTGGCTGCAGGGTGTGGAATGGTATGAGCATTACAGGCAAGAATCCCAAGTCACACCCCTGATGCCTGTCATTCTCTACAGGGTTGGGCATTATGGTTGGAAACCCTAATACCTCAGGCATTCATTGGTATTTTCACTCCAAATTTTCAAGATGTTTTTTTTGTGACCCCACCTCATGAACAGGGGGAATATCAGTTTGTTAGCCGAAAGCTGCTTATGCACAGCGACTACGGCATTTAGCACCACAGGTGCAAAAACATTCCGAACAGGATGTAAAAAATGACAGCTGTACTGTTCATGGGGAGGTGAAAAAAATGGCAATGTTGCAAATCTGCAGTAAAAATATTTAAAAAATGGTGAAGTCATGAGCGTACATAGAAACTGTGCAACGCACACCCGTAATATAATTAGGTTGGGGATATTTTACAGCAGATTGTCAACTCAGGCATTTTGGTGCCTCCGATCATGAACAGTGTCACTGTGATTTTCTTTATCTGTGCCGAACAATGATTTCCCACAGCGACCATGCATCTCAGCACTGAAAGAGTGAAAACACACTTCAGCCATATTGTGAAAAATGACAGTTGTACTGTTCATAAGGAAGTGTGAAAAAATGCCACTGGTGAAAATCTGGACTGAAAATATTACAAAGTCATGAACTTACGAGGCTGCGTGGAAACTGCTCATTGCTCACTCGTAACACAGTCATTTTATGGACTTTTGTCACCAAATTTTCAACATAGCCATTTTAAGACCTCTGCTCATGAACAGTGTAACTGTGATTTTCTTAATCTGTCCTAAACATTGCTTTCGACACCAACAGCACCACTGCTGCGCCACATGCGAAAACACATTTTGGGCGACATATGAAAATGGCACTGTACTCTTCATAAGGAAGTGTAATAAATGGCAATGTTGAAAATCTGGAGTGAAAATATT
Organism: Neoceratodus forsteri; assembly: GCA_016271365.2. NCBI lineage: Eukaryota > Metazoa > Chordata > Ceratodontiformes > Ceratodontidae > Neoceratodus > Neoceratodus forsteri. The sequence goes on along the minus strand of CM057455.1, from coordinate 302,274,561 downwards.
AAATTTGCAAACTTATGAGCATGCATAGAAACTGCATAGCCGCGCTAGTAAAACAGTCAGTTTTAGGAATTTTTCACCAAATTTTCAACATAGCCATTTTAAGACCTCTGCTCATGAACAGTGTCACTGTGATTTTCTTAATGTGTCCCATACATTGATTTTGCACATACTGCGCTATTGTGCACTACATGGGTGGAAACACATTTTGGGCAAGATGTGAAAAATGACAGCTATACTGCTCATAAGGAGGTGTGGTAAAATGGCAATGTTGAAAATCTGGAGTGAAAATATTGAAAATTCGCGAACTTACGAGTGTGCGTAGGAACTGCGCAATGCACCCTCGTAAAACAGTCATTTTTAGGAATTTTTTCACCAAATTTTCAACATAGCCATTTTAAGACCTTTGCTCATGAACAGTTTCACTGTGACTTTCTTAATTTGTCCCGTACATTGATTTCGCACACCGACTGCGCCATTGTGTGCTACATGGGCAGAAACACGTTTTGGGTGACATGTGAAAAATGGCAGCTCTACTACTCATAAGAAGGTGTGATAAAATGGCAATGTTGGAAATCTGGAGTGAAAATATTGAAAATCGCGAACTTACGAGTGTGCGTAGGAACTGTACAACGCACACTCGTAAAACAGTCATTTTTTGGAATTTTTTCACCAAATTTTCAACATAGCCATTTTAACACCTGAGCTCATGAACAGTGTCACTTTGATTTTCTTAATTTGTCCCGTACATTGATCTCGCACACCGACTGCGCCATTGTGTGCTACATGGGCAGAAACACGTTTTGGGTGACATGTGAAAAATGGCAGCTGTACTACTCATAAGAAGTTGTGATAAAATGGCAATGTTGGAAATCTGGAGTGAAAATATTGAAAATTCGCGACCTTACGAGCGTGCGTAGGAACTGTACAACACACACTCGTAAAACAGTCATTTTTAGGAATTTTTTCACCAAATTTTCAACATAGCCATTTTAAGACCTCTGCTCATGAACAGTGTCACTGTGATTTTCTTAATTTGTCCCGTACATTGATTTCAACACCGACTGCGCCATTCTGCGCTACATGGGTGGAAACACATTTTGGGTGAGATGTGAAAAATGACAGCTGTACTACTCATAAGAAGGTGTGGTAAAATGGCAATGTTGAAAATCTGGAGTGAAAATATTGAAATTTCACGAACTTACGAGCCTGCATAGGAACTGCGCAACGCACCCTCGTAAAACAGTCATTTTTTGGAATTTTGGTACCAAATTTTCAACATGGGGTTTTTGGGATCCTTCTCATGAATGATGTCACTGTCATGGTGGTATTTGGGCTTGAAGGGTGATTTCACAGTCACTGCGCAGTCACTGCGCGAAATCACCCTTCGGGCCCGAATAACGCCATGACAGTGACATAATTCATGAGAAGGGGTCCCAAAAACCCCATGTTGAAAATTTGGTGCAAAAATTCCCAAAAATGCCCGAGATATGCAATAAAGTTGAAACCCCCCTATGTAACCCATTATACAGCTTACCGGCATTTCCTCAGTTCGCGGTCGGCTTTGAAGAGTGCAGACGTGTTCCCGGTCCACCGAAGATCGTCGCGCCGGAGTCCGGAGGTAAGTATGGGGTGAGGGGGGTGTTGGGAGGCTGGGTGCGCAGTGGGTGGGTGCAGGTTGTGGGAGGGGCGTTGGGAGACAACCCGCAGGACAGTTTTTATTTCACAGGTTTAAAAAAAAAAAGACATTGTGGGACGTTTGCCACGCTGGGGTGGGCTCCCAGCATGGCACAAGGACTTGGGGGCGTTCAGCCGACGGGGGATTGGGCACCCCCGCCGGCCAAAGGACTACAGTGCTTGCCACGCTGGGGTGGGCTCCCAGCGTGACACCTACAACTGGGGGGGTGGGGACGCAGGTCAGCAACTGGGGGTGCAGCTCAGCCGGCGAGATTGGGCACCCCATCGGCTATACAGTACAGGGGTACCGTCTGTCTGTGCGTGGGGGGAGCTACTTGGCGTGAGCAACCGACATCTTATCGGTGCTCACTCCAGCGTAGCTCCCTTTCAACTGTATGCCACTGCATTTTGGAGCGCGTCATAGACAGCTCCAAAATGCATTGGCTTACAGGGGCCGTGCCTGCCAGCCCACTGACTGAATTGGAGGAGGAGGTGACACACCTCCGAAATCTCCGATGAAGGCACTATGTTTCTTGCACATGCGTGCAAGCAAACATAAAAATTACAGACAATGGTTTACATTGAGGAGCTCACAGCAACAAGAGAAGGCACTCAATAGGAACAACAGAAAAGCTAGACTCAAGTTTTGGCACAAGCCTTATCTAGTTGGGTGGATTGGGAAACAGGGAGCCATTGGGCACGGGCCCTGTGTACATAGGTATCCTCAATCCGGAAGGGATTCAGACTGTGGGAGTTAGTCCCAGGATCTGGGCTCCTTTGGGAACTAGGAATTCACTGAGTAGTGCTCCTGTGACTGACAGCTAAACCAGAAGAGCTGTGTCTTGAGAAGTGTGAGCCAGAAGAACTGTAATGTAGCAGAACGTCTGAGGGAATCTGACATACTTCATCCCCAGTCCACTGGGCCCTGTTCCTGACTCCTGCCCACCCTGTTGCTGTGTGCTGTCCCCTGTCTCAACCAAACTGCTGCATCCTTGGGTCATGTGAGTGTTGGTATTGCTGGCTGGAGTGTTTGTACAGTACTTTTCCAGTTTTGGATTAGAACTGGACTACATGTTGGTTTTCAAATTGTGCTGGCACATTATAGCCTGTTGGGGGGGGGGGGGTTTACACTGCAAGTTTGCTAATTTTCATCAGATACACCACAGCAGGAACCAAGGCAATGTAGCTGACAGGCCTACAATGGGACTCTAGTGTAATTTCTCGGGACCCAAAGTCACTGGGTATTGTGTCATACTTGAAACTGTAGTTTTACTACTGGTACCAGCCGAAGAGTTTACTGTACCCTGTATAATATAACTTATTTTTTTGTGCCTCTTGTTTGGGCAGGTGCTTCATATACTGTATGGGATCTGAGAAGGTGGTAGTGGCCCACAGTACAGTGACTTCCAGGGGACATTGCTGTAGGGTGGGAGTGCTCAAGGAGTCGTGCAATTGTCTAACCCCTCTTTTCCTCCAGTTTTCAGTTCTGGGCTCTTAAATGAAAACATTGATAATTTCTTGAATTTTACTTCTGTGTTTGCCCAGTTTGTGTAACCTGATTGAAGCATTTTTTGGTGAAGGTAACAACTGTCATATTGGTCCCTCGGGGTTATCAAGTCCAGTGGGTATGCCGGTGAAACCGTGAAATTTCGACAGCGAAAGCCATTACAGCGACAATTTAAACAGACTTCGAAAAAACACCCTGAATGTCTGACAGGTGAAATTTCGCCTGTTGACATTATGCCTGTCGCTGTCAGGGATTTCAACAATGCTGTTGTTGAACTGACTTGGTGGAAACAGTCCAGTGTAGGGCAGTGGGTAGGGATTGCATCCCACGGGGTGGTACTGCACACAACATCTGGCCCACATATTCTGTCTGGGTGGAGGCACCATTCTATTTCTCATTTCTTCTGGTACGAACTCCCCTACTGCAGGAGAAAGAACGAACACAACCCCTTCAACCAGGTGGGCCCTGTACAGTCAACAGGCAGCGGTGTGAACCTGGACACAGCATCCTGGGAGCCACAAGAACTTTCTGAGTACAATCAAATCCCAGACTAAAATGATGTCAGGCTTCAATTATGAAGGACCTACAGTGAAAATATTTGCATTATATCATCCACCTAGAGTAAGAATATTATGATATTATCACTGTAGGTTCCTGATTAGCAAAACTAACATTGATATTTGTGATTTTTTTTTTATTTATACTGCTACTGCATAACTGGAAATATAAACTGCTTTTTGTTCTAGAATATGTTCATTCTTATAGTAAGTATGTAGCAACATACTGTTTTGTTTTCTTATAAAATTATGTTCAATCCTTTTTTATGTTTGCTTGCGCGCATGCGCAAGAAACATATTGTGGCAGCTTAGGAGAGAAGTGGGTTGTGGAGGTGCTGCACTGTTGCGGCCAATGCCGTGACTGCTTTTGAGGGCTCGGCTGTGTGTCACCAATGCCAGCGCACGCTGGCAGTGACACTAGTTTGCAAGCATGACACCAATTTGAAACAATTTGGCCACCGCAATCAGGGAGCACCCCGTCATCGCAGCGTCAGCTTCTCGTTCCATTCTTGTTCACATATGCAATTTGCTGAGAGAAGCTGATGCTACAACGCTGGGGTACGTGGCCCCTGATTGTTGCGGCAAATTGGCTTTTGTGGCAGTATGTTTGTCTTCTCTGTGACAGCTGCCCTGTCGTATTATAATTACGATTATCCTTATCCTACTGTGGATGTCATGTTACTGTATTCAGGATTCCTGGCCTCGCTTCTGATTTGATGCCCTGTGTGTGCAGTTCCTCCTGGTGGCCTGAAGGTGACAGTGTCGATAGCAGCACTGTTTCCCCCTTCCAGTTTGGGACCCTTTTGTTTTGGGACCCTACTGTCCTCAGCAGCCACCTGCTCATCCGTCCTCCAGGGGAGGGATTAAGACTGAGAGCCTGAGACCAGAGTAGGGATGCCTCTGTCATCTCGACTTTTGTTTCTGCTGCTTGCTGTTGCTACTAGGCGCCAGCGGCGGCCCTTAGGCAGTCAGCTGGCCCGGCTCCAGCATCGATCAGCGATTGCTGTAAGTGACTCGGCTCATCATGTGGCCTGTGACCGGTGCCTGCGACTGCTCTGCATGTCAGTGCATCTGTCCACGCTGTGTGGCTTATTTGCCGCAGCCCACCACTACACTTGCTGGTCTTGCCTTGCCCTTGCCTAATTTGCCCCTTCCTGCAAAGGTCGGGTGCCCCCAGCCCTTCCTAAGTTCATACCTAACTACTGGTACCGTAGTACTGGGTCCATGTGTGATCCAGAGGTCAGAGGAGAGAAGATGGTCACATCATGTCATGGACACAGTCGGCGGGTCATATCTCTCGCTCAAGGGAAGACCTCAAGCCAGGTCCCTGGGCTGGAAGGAAGCAGCATGGTGGTAAGGTAAGAGGACCAACAAAATCATGACTGGCCTGAGACAGCCAGCTCAATCCATAAATAATTTAAAAAACAGTCTAAAAATGAATTTTTTTTTTTTTTATGATCTGCCTGGCTGCCTACTTGCCTGCCTGGCATGCTTGCTCGTCTCTCTCTCTCTCTCTCTCTCTCACTCTCTGACCAGGATTGGGACCAGTGCTGCGCAGTGGTCATCTGGAGTGGAGGGAGGGAGGAGCCAGTGCTGGCCGCCAGCAGAACATCTTGCTTTTAGCTTGTCGGATGGGCTGCTCATGCTGCTGGCATAAAAAAAATCATTTACTGCCTGTTGTTTTTCAACTTATGCTGCTAAAGACAAGTAATGCTTAAGTTTTTCTGACTGTGTGGTCACTTAGGGTTAGGGCAGTGTTCACAGAAAAAGGGAGGGGGGACTGGGGAGGGAGGCATGCTGATGTTGACGACTCTGAGTATTATGCTATCAGAGTCACATTCCAGTCCCTGCATGCTCTGGTCACACTCCTGAGCTGCACCCAGCCTGTAGAACTTTACAAGCCATTTTACTGGGGGGCAGGGGGTGCAGGTGTGTGGCTGTCTGGGAGAGTATTGTTGAGGGACAGAGATTAGTGATGGACCTGCATGTGTTAAGGTGAAATTGTTTAACCAGGAAAGGCACACTAGTTTCCAGGTGTGATCTGGGAGCACAAGGAAGTGAAGTGACTTGCTCAGGGTCACACAGTATGAATTAGTAGTGGGGTTGAACTGGAAGGCATGGGAATGAACTAGGAAGTGGGGATGCCCTGAATGCTGGGGACTGATTCAAGCTGGGTTAAGCGAGGCACTAGACCAAAAGGAATGGTTCATGACCCACAGAAGTACTATGTACCAAGGGCACTGTGCATGGCATAGTACCAAGTGAAAGATAATATGTCATGCACAGTCCCCTTTGGCTGGTGCAGTCAGTTGCACTCAGTGGTGCAAATGATGTGTGCCACTGAACATCCGGCTGCACAACACAACACCATAGTTTCTGGGCAGTCTCTTGCCTCTACTGACTACTGCAAAATGTTCAGCTTGGCAGATGCATGTTTGCACTCTGAAACTGCACCACCATAAACTAGGACTGTGTATGGTTCCCCAGGATTTGTAGCTCACCTTGTTTGCATCCGCCATGAACTTTATACGAGCTATGCTCTGACTGAAACATATTTCTCATAGAAATGTTGCCCATATCTTATTGTGTTTACTTTTCCTGAACACCATTAAATCAGGATAATACCAGAGCAGATGTACAAATCACTAGCCTGGGGCATGGAACACTCGTCACATTGTGTTCTCTCCTCCATCATGTCACTGTGTACAGTATTAATGCTGAAGCTGTCAAGTCCAGATCCCAGACCCTGTAGTTTAACTGCTTGCTTGCCTTCAGGCTGACCTGAGAGGATGAAGCGGTGAGGTCGAGACTGGGAGGCTGTCTGAGGACGCAGTGCTGTGCTTGCAACTTGTAATCCATTCTGGGCATGGCTGAGGTTGGGGGAAGGGGGGGAAGTGTCCTCTTTTTGGTGTTTAAAAATCTGGTAACCCTAGATTCTGGATAGTGCTGAGCTGGGGGCTTGTGAGAGACTGAGAGATGGGTGAGTTTGGCCGGTAAGCTGGGGACCTGCGGTGCCGGTGAGTTCGATGAAGGAGAGGAGCAGCGCGCAGGCGGCAGTTCTTGCCCCCAACCCTCTGGTCGTGTGTGACAGCAGCAGCACTGACCTGGCTTTCCGGCACCAGCTAAAGTGCTGCAGTTAGAGGGGCACAGAGTGGGAAAAACAACCTACCTAACCATGCGGTGCTCGTTCGTCCTCCAGGGGAGGGATTGAGTCTGAGAGCCGGAGACCAGAGTAGGGACTCAGGACAGTGCTGAGCTGGAGGCTTATGAGAGACTGAGAGATGGGTGAGTTTGGCCTGTCAGCCGGGGACCTGCGGTGCCGGTGAGTCCGACGAAGTGGGAGAGGAGCAGCGCCCGAGCCCTGGCAGTTCTTGCCCCCACCCTTCCGGTTGTGTGTAGCAGCAGCAGCACTGACGTGGCTTTCCGGCACCAGCTAGAGTGCTGGGGTTAGAGGGGCAGAGAGTGGGAAAGACAACCTCCCTGACCACGGGGTTGCAGACACTGTATAAACTGACGCTAACGTTTGCAAAGTATTCCTGTTTTCAGCAAAAAAACAAAACTGTTGAAGCAGCCAAAGTGCTGCTGTTCTCCAGGTTTGGGTAAGACTTTTATCATATGGCTAGAATGTTCAGGATACAATAAGCCTAAATGTTACAGCATTTCAGTTTTCTAGCCTAAACACTAACTAAGGCAGAGACAACTGGGGAGACTCGCGGCTGCAGCAGTGGCATGCAGCAAACTTATCACTCGTACTTGGGAGGTGGTGGAGGACCTCTTCTATCCCACATTGTTCACTTAGATTAGAAATCAGAAATTCGTATGAATTGTGGGCCTCAGTCAACAGCAAAACTGTATGACCACTGTCCACAGTTATCTGGACTTATGTCTCCATGAAATGATGAGCTGTCCCACACCACATGTTACCCCCCCCCCATATTCTTAGGGACAATGAGATTTGAGGCAAGTAGGGGTTCGGAGGTATGACAGGTAGAGCTGGGATTATAGACGAGCAGGAATCACGGATAGAGTTGAGGAATACACATTTTGTCAATGATGGCCCAGGCTGAGACAGACAGACAACTGGGGTCAGAGACATAATTGCAGTGTGAGAGAGCTGTACCTTGGAGGGCAGTGTTGATAATTTATTTAGGTTTTTATTTTTTTTCCATATTTTTTTTGTGTCACTTACAAGTGCCGAACCAATCTGTGAGCTTTCCCCCTGCCTCCCCCTTAATGTCAAGCAATGCAACACAGAAGTCTGCCCTAGATGAGGCTGACTGGGCAGTGGGGTGTTTTCTTCCTATAAGACCTCCTATGGGTTTATTTGTGTGCCTTTATTAATGTTTTTCTTACTACACCCCCAGATTATTTGCAGAAAGTCTCCTCTGAACTGGGGAGGCTGTTGCTGCACATTTCTTAAGTCTGAACTCCTAACTTCACATTCTGTTTTGGGGTGGGGGTTTGTGATACCCATAGCATCCTGTTCACCACTGTATTAGGAATTGGGATTTAAAGAATTGCTGGGTAAGGGTCCAGATATTGAGCAATGCATGCAATTTTATTCTTCTTTTGATCGTGAAAGCATAGCTAAGTACAAGAAAAAGTACTGTACAAAATTGTTTGCCATCCTGATTAATCAGAGCAGTTGTTTTTTTTTGTTTTTTTTTTTAAATTATTTGACTAATTTTGATTGCAGGAATTGGCTTATCTTGCGAAGGCCAGACAAGCTGTGGGAACTGCAATTTGACCTGGCACCTGAACCTCCTCCAAGTTCAGTCTTTTATTCAATGTCCTGTGCAGCCAGCATAGTGTTATGCTTGTGCAACTGTGTTAGTTTGGTTTTGGCCATTTGCATTCTCTATTCCAGAGGAATTACCACCCTGTAGGGGTACAAAAGGCAAGGAACCCTGGGAAAGGGTTCCACCCCTAGAGGTGCCACTGGATGATTAATGTGGCTAAAGATACCTTAGGAATCCCCCTAAAGAGATAGTGCTGCCACTGGAGGAGGGGAGGATGGTGGGGCAAAGGAAAAGTGCCTCACAATGAGGCTGAGAGGAACTGCTTATATAGCTCAGGAAGTGGGAGTGGCTGGCTGCTTGGCCATCAAACTCCAGGCATAGTCTTTCCAATTCAATGTTCTGCACAGCCAGTACAGTGTTATGCTTGTGCAACTGTGTTAGTTTGGTTTTGGCCGTTTGCACTCTATTCCAGAGCAATTACCACCCTGTAGGGGTACGAAAGGCAAGGAACCCTCGGAGAGGGTTCCACCTCTGGAGGTGCCACGGGATGATTCCCATGGCTAAAGGTACCTTAGGAATGACCCAAAAAATGTAGTACAATCATATCCCAAAGAAGGAGGTGACACAAAGCTTATGAGCAAGCAGTAACAGCGACGTATGAGCAGTAACTGTAACGTAGTAGTAAAAAAGCATAGGCAGTTTGATAATGTAATGAGATGCTCAGTTTGATAACATAATGAAATGCCCATGCTTGCATAACATGACACTGATAGTTTGCATTGAGAATGAGCGGATCCTCTAAGGAAAGAGGGAACGGCAGGACATCCTCCACCTCCATCCAACAGCGGAACCTACCTAAAGAAACTAGGGGACACTTCTATGCTAACTAACAGTTATGACCGGAGGCAATGGAGGAGAGAAAAAAAACCCTATGAGGAGGAAATCTCTGGGGATCCAAGGCCTAGGTTGCCTTCCCTTCAGGCTTGGGATAGTTTATTTCATGACGGTTCTGCAGCTGCAATTAGGAAAACCCAATTAAAGGGAGGTAGAAAATATTCCAATTTGGAGGAAGGCTCTCACTCAAACCCTCTAGCAGGAACATCATGGAAGGTTGCATGAAAACTCTGCAAAAATACGTGCAACCAAAGTGGAGGAGGATAGCAATGACTGCTGAGGCACTCACCTGGCCTACCCACCCTAAACTCAAACAAGGTGAACCAGAGGTAGTCATAGGGAGAATGCAGTGAAGGTGCCTTGCTAGGGAAACCACTGAAGTCAATGGCTAACCGTTATAGTGGAACACTAGAGCCAAAGGAGATCATCGTAACCACCCTTCACCACTAATCTTAAATTCTACACCAGGAGCTGCTGTTGTGTAGCAGGCAGCTAAGCAAGCCCAGGGGGAGGACATTCCCAGCTATGGGCCAGGTGAGAAGGATTCCGCCCCAAGTTGGACACACTCAAGATGCAGACTAAATGCAGAGCGAGACCGTCTGCTGCAGGAACCCTGCACCAGAATAGAATGGCTGGCATGCCCCAGAAATTGATTGAGAGACGAAAAGCTGGAGAGCTGAATGAGCACGGCATGCTGAGATCGTAATGAGCATTGAGTGCTGAAACCTTGCAAGGTCGAATGCAGAATTGAGTGCAGCTGAAGCTGAAAGGATGGCAGTAGGCATGAAGAAATGGTTTGTGTAAGCAATGAGCAATGATTGCGTAAGCAGCAAGGGTGGACCTGTATGTAGGTCAGTAACAGACTAGTAATAAGTGGACCTGCACATAGGTCTGCATAACATAGTAGCAATGTAACAGTATTGAATAGTGGGGCAAGCCAGCCAGGCATTGCAAAGCCAAATCAAGGTGACAAACTGAGGATTTCTGGTGGCGAAGACAGGATTTAAAACAGAAATAATTAGCCACATGGGCCATGACCCCCCCCAAACACCTCCCAGTCCCTGTCATAGGACAAACAAGAAAGCAATGGAAGGGCCGAGAACCACATGCAGATAGTAAAGCTAATTTAATAGCCTCAGCAGAAGCTTTAGCTAACCTCAGAGTAGAATAGCAGTGTATAAAGGAAATAACAGGATTGAACTGCATAGCAAGGTTCAGAGTTTGAAGCAGGTGTACAAACATAGAAGCAGCATCTGTATTGAGTAGACTGAGTTGCAAACTGCAATAAACATAAAATAAAGGAGGCACAATACTCTGAAAGCAGCAGTCACAGGCAGTGCAATGAACTGCAGCAATGAGGCAAGTAGAATGAATTGAGCATGATTGAGCTGTAGCCAGGGTTCAGTGTGAGCCAGAATCAGGTGAAAGCAATTAAGTATGCAACATGGAAAGCAGCTATGGCTGAGCTGAACACACAGATAATGTTTGCAGTTGCATTGCAAGGAATTTGAGCGTTGTAACTGAAAGCAATTCAAGTTGTGAGTAACTGAAAACAAGTAGTATGAGCCCTGGAGTAGCAATATGCCAGGAGCTTAGAAACAAAGCCCCCCAAAAAAACAAAACCAAAGACACACAAACACAGAAAACAGGGAACAAAGACAGAAGAAGCATGCGCAGCCGAAGGCAAAATACAAACCAGAAGCAGGGAAAAAAAAACAAAAAAACACAGAAATCCAGCAGACAAGCAGGAGGAGCAGCAGGTGGGGGGGGGAGGTTCGGCCCCAACCAGCTCAGAGGACAAACAGACAGAGCCTTCGAATGCAAAGAAAAAGTGCTTCATAATGAGGCTGAGAGGAAGTGCTTATATAGCTCAGGAAGTGGGAGTGGCTGTCTGCTTGGCCATCGAACTCCTGGCATAGCCTTTCCAATTTTAGATTATGCGTCTGTGTGGGAAATGTGCAAGCTACCCTACTTTTGAGTTTTACTGAAATGCTGCTTTGGAGATCTGTGTTTTGCAGTGATTCAGCTTCCAGCTTACTTGGAGTTAAAGGGCTGTGGTTATCACCCTGTCTAACCAAATCTTACATTCAGTATGTATCAGTCCACTGTCAGTCCGAATCCTGCGCAGTGTTCACCTTTCAGCATGTCTGTGGGTACTGGGATTTGGAACTTGTGTCTCCTTTGAGGCACCACACATGCAGGCATGCCGGACATCCTTCTCTTCCTTTCAAGGATGCGGGGGTGCCATGTTGCTGCCCACCATTCCCCAGAGGGCTGCCTTAGCTAATGGTGAGGCATATAATGGACAGCAGGGCTTCTGTTAACCCCACAGGAAGGATCCCAGGACTCCTGATTTTTGTAGCAACACAAAGCCATGTGGAAAACAGAGTGATACCCTCAAAAACTCTTCCAACATTTCACACCAGTGCAAGGTTCCTTCTCAAGGGTACCACCACCAGTATAGTTAATTTATTTATAGTGTGTGCACTGAGGTCATGGAACTGTGAGTTTGAAATGTGCCACCATTAGAGAAAGACTGTCACATTACAACCGGTTTGTTGAAAAACACAAATTGCATTATGATGTTAGTGAGCTGATAAAATATTCTGGTAAAGATTTTATTGAGACTAATGCCTGTGCAGGTGTGTATTATGAGGATTTTTCACACAGCCTCGGTGTGTGATAATCCATAAACCCCAAGGGCGTAGCTTGAGGTGTTTGTGAGATTATCACTCACCAAGGGTGTGTGAAAATCCTCATAAAACAAACTCTGCACAGACATTATTTTTTATAATAACTGGTGCAAGGTTTCAACAGAGAGAAAAATTGTAAACTATTTGTGCAAGCGAGTGTGTCAATGAACAGCTGCCATACCTGCACAAATACAGTGACGTGAAAGCACGAGGAGGAAAATGCCATAGTTATTATGGAATTCTGAGGTGATTACGGTGTTTTCTCAGAAATTATTTTCCAGCTATTATAGGGGGTCACCAGTTATTATAAATAAGTAACTGTGAGTTCCAGCTATGTGTTACTATTTATATGATCTGTATATTCAAACTTATTTAGAACCCTAATCCGTAATGTTTTCTCTGTTATTTGTTTTTTTTACATTTTCAGTCTTGTAGTTTAAATTGATTTGCGATACTTGTATAGTGGAGTTAAATAAAAAGAGCTGGTTTTAGGACCACCTGGTGGCCCAGGGGATGTCCGTTTGTTCCCACGCAGGTGACCCGGGTTCTGCAGCGGACTCTGGTCCCTGCAGCTGGTCAGCCCGACTGGAAGGCATAGCCACAGTCTGGTACCACAGTGGCCCCTAGCAGTGGGTCAGGGAGCTAGTCCCCTCATGAGGAGTTGGTGGTTGTTTCTGCTGCTGTTGCTGCTTGCATGAGACCCCTTCAGGTTGCGTTTCACCATGGGAAGTTGGAAGGGATGCTAGGAGAGAAAGGCCAAAAATGGACCTGCCAGCAGTCAAGGATGGCAGCCCATACTCTAGGCCTCCCCCAATCCGGTCCAACATTTCTAGGGGCTTCTAGTGGATGGGGGGGGTGGGAGATTGACAGTTTAGAACAGATTGGCTATGGTTGGAGGAGGAAAAATCTGAAGTTTAAAAAAAGAAAAAAAGGTTTTGTGTTAACAGGTGCTGTATTCCTCTCCTTTGCAGCTGGAATATCCCTGGTTCTCTCTGCACTTCTGTCTCTGCTGCTCTTCACAGGAATGCAGATGTACAGCAAGCAGCTGGCCTTGACAGAGTGGTTCACCATCCTGGGTGGGTTCCTGGGATCAGGACTTTTCATCCTCTCCCTCACCGTATCCTTTCAGGAGCTTGGCTCAGGTCACTGGGTCATTCCTTAATGTGTTGTGGCAGGGTGGTATAACAGAGGTGTGGCTAAAAGCAAATCATTTTGATCCAGTCCTCCATCCTGGAAAAGTGGAAATAAATAAAAATTAAAAAAAACAGACGCTTATAGATGTAGGAACGCATATGCCATGGCTGGAGGGTGGGTTCTATCCTGGGTTCTGGCCTCGATTCTGGATACTCCCACTGCCTGATTCCCAGCCTTAGTGCTGCTGGAATATGACTGTTATGCTCTATACGAACTAAATCTGATGCTAATGCAAAACGTGAAGTCCTTCTGTCACTTTATTGGCTCTAACTGCACTGTGCAGGACAGAATTTTGTATAGCATGCATGCAGTGAGCCCTGAGGTGTGTGCAGGTTCCTCAGAGAATGTACACATGCTGACTGATTGGGCTATTTGCATATGTCTCAGAAGTTTGTTTATTCATTTGATTTGATTTTAATGAGAGCAAAACTCATTGAGATAGAAAACCCCTGTTTTATAATTGTGCCCTGGGGGCAGCACCAGCAGTACATAATTACATGGTGAGCACTGATTGATACTGGCTGGTGTAAGATGACTTAAGTTCAATCTCCTCCCAGCAGGAGTCACTGTAGGTAATGGTGTAGAAGTGCTGGCTGTGGGCGAGTTCTCAGGTATGGCAGTCCCAGCCTTTCCCAAGTAGGAATCACTGTAGAAAATGCTGTAGGAGCACTGGCTTTGAGAGAGTTCAGTGCTACTGCTGTCCTAGCCTCTCAGCAGAAAATGCACTGGCTGTGGGAAACTTCACAGCTACTGCAGTCTTAGACTCTCCCAGCAGGAGTTACTGTGGACCATGATGTAGGGGCACTGGCTGTGGGAGAGTTCACAGCTACTACAGTCCCAGCCTCTCCCAGCAGGAGTTACCATGGACCACGATGCAGGAGCACTGACTGTGTGGAAGATCACAGCTACTGCAATCCCAGACTCACCCAGCAGCAGTCCATTGTAGACAGTGGTGTAGGAGCACTGACTGTGGGGAAACGCAGTTATTCCAGTCACAGCCTGTCTAGCAGGAGTCTCTAGACAGTGATGTAGAACCACTGGCTGTTGGGGAGGTAACAGCCACTGAAGTTCCAGCATATCCCAACACCAGTCATTCAAGAAAATGGTGTAGAAACACTGGCTCTGGGGGAGCTCACAGCTACTGAAGTTCTTGCCTCTCCTAGCCAGAGCCATTGTAGACATTATGTAAAAGCACTGGCTATGGGTGATCTCACTGTTAGTCCGGTCCTAGCCTGTCCCAGCAGAAGTCACAATAGAGTATGGTGGTGGAACATAGATGGTGGAAATGTTTAATTCTAAGGAACCTATAATGTTCAGATAATTTAACCCAAGTCTCTCACTGAAGGACAATCACTGTACTAGGAATGTTACTACAGTATATCCTTGACTTTGCAAATCCAGGCCTTCAATAATCTAGAAAACTTGGTTTTTGGAGAAGGATTTCAAGCAAAAATATTTCCAGAAAGTAAGTATAAATATATATACAGTGCACAAATGCACTCACTGTAGGTTTTGTGATTATAACTTTTACTGCTTGGCTAAAACGTTGGGGTGGAGTTTTTTAAAACCAGAGGGTGAGACCTCAAACGAGTGATTTTTTTTTTTGTGCCAGCGTGGGATCATCCACCATTCCTGGGACCTACCCAGCTTTTTAGTGGCCACCATAGATGAGTGAGTACCCTTATGAGGTGTGGAGCCTGCGGGGTCACTTGGTGTCATCCCACCACTAGAGGTGCTTTTCACCCTGTTGCTCCCCCATGTCGGGATCATGCATGTGCAGCAAAGACGCTGCATGCCTCAATGCCTGCACCTGGCCTTCATGCGAGGCAATTAACTGGGTGGCAGCCAAGCAACAGTGCATGCTGCCCCCTCCCCCCCACCCCAAGGAGGAGAGTCCTTGTTGGATGCTTAGTCCTCCTTCCCTCACTCAGCCCCAAAGCGAGTATGGTCCATTCCCAAACCCAAGTCACCGACGTGACAGGCAGTGAGACTGCCAGTGCCTCAGTCCACATCACATACGAATATATGAAATCACATACAAATACATGAAATAGCCAGCAGAAGAAGGCCTTATGGTCTACTGAGTCTGCTCTGTTGCGATGCCCCTGATGCAGAGATTACCATGGCCCCCACCAACTGTGACCCTCCCTTTCATCCTACCCCTCTCCTTGAAACCCCCAATGGTCCTTCGAGTGACCACCTCAGATGGAAGTTCATCACACCCTGACACCACTCACTCTGTAAAGAAATGTCTCCTGATCTCATTCTTGAACCTTCCCCCTGTCAGCTCATAACAGTGCCCCAGAAAAGTTCCCTGCTGTCCACCTTTGTTTGTACCTTTCAGGTACTTGAAGATTTCAGTCATGTCCCTTTTTTCCCCTCTGTCTTCGAGTGAGTATATGCTGATTTCTTTCAGCCTGTCCTCCTATGCCCTGCTCTGCTGTCCCAGTACCTTCCTGTTACCCCCCCCCACAAACTGCCTCTAGCTTGTTGATATCCTTTTTATGTTTGCTTGCAGACGCAGCACACGAGATACATATTGAGGTAAGTAGAGCATTGCAGTGGTGTGGCAGTGTGTGGCCAATGCAGCCCATGCTTTCAGGGGCCCATCCCTCAGCTACCAATCAACAGAAAAACTGTCAATGACGGCAGTTCAGAGAGAGCACAGGACTTAAAAGAAATGTGCCACTCCAATCAGGGACAGTTTCATTATCCCTGATTGCAGCAGCAGCTCCCCCTCCCTCGCAACCAGACACAGAGGCAGCCAACAAGAATCTCTGCCCATGCGCATTACAGTATACAGTAATGTGCATGGGCGCAGTTGCCTTCTTGTCAGCTGCTGCCCCATGCTCCCGGCCCAAGTGTGCCTTTCCTGGTGAAACATTTAATTATTTAAATTGGCAGCTCCTGCCACTGGCCACACACTCCCGAGGAAAGCCGACATCAGGGTGCCCAATCCCGTGTCAGCATATCCTCCCCCCCATTAAGTGGCATACTGGGAGCCCACCCCAGTGTGCTGAAATATGGTGGCTCCTGCCACCTGCCACACAGTCCCCATAAGCCAGCATGGGATGCCCAATCCCCATGTCTGCATCCCCCCTTAGTGTGTCTTTCCTGGTTAAACAATTTTCCTTTTCTTTTCCGACACTGGGATGCTCACTCCCTGAGCTGGATGCATGCCCCTTCCCCAGCCTGTCAACACCTCTTGCTTACAACAGGATACCCAATCCACAAGTCGGCATCTCCCCCCCCCCACCACTATTGTGGCACACTGGGAGCCTACCCCAGTGTGCCAATTTTTTTTTTTTATCCTGTAAATGAAGAAACCATCCCTTGCTGTTTTTTTTAAACCTGAAAAAAAAAAAATACGGTCCCGAGGGGACCACGTGATGCAGGGTACTGGGCAGAAGCTCCTCTGTATAGCTCTAGCCTCCCGACTTGATTAAAGTGTTTTTTGGAGCATTTAACAAGCCTAAAACCCTATATTTCTAAGGTCTACTGCCTTCCTAGCATTGAGTGTTCCTGCTGGGGGAATCTGAGAGAGAGATTGGAGGTTTACATGAAACAGGCGCCGCAAAAACATACCCCACCAGTTTCTCCGGAAAAGGCCCCGAAGAAATCATGGGCCTTGAGTGGAACTGATAGGCCAGAGGTCGCAAATCAGGGCACGGAGTAGGAGCCGCTCACGTTAAGCAGATTCTTAGAGGAATTCAAACCCTTTCCGGAAGAAATAAAAGAAATGGCATCAGAGATGAAATCTCTATCTAGAAAGCTTGAAGAGATCTCAGTCTTAACTACGATTAATATCACAAGGATTTCCTCTTTGGAGAAACAAGCAGAGAGGTTCGAGCCTGGGATGGCTTCTATGTGGCAGAAACTTGCACGTTTTGAAGCTAAGTTGGAAGACCTTGAAGGTCGTAGTCGTAGAAATAATATTGTGATCCTGGGGCTGCCGGAGGTAGAAGAGGGTCAGAACACCATAGCATTTGTCCAGAAGTTGATGGAGAAGGTCGCTAGCCCCCTCCCTTTGGGGCTAAATACATAATCGAGAGATCCCACAGATCCCTGAGGCCGAAGCCCCCCCCAGAGCCATACCTTGCCCTATAATATGCCGATTTTTGAATTACTTGGAGAGGCAGCATTTGTTGTCCAAAGTTAGAGAAATCCAGGAAGTGAGATGGGAACAAGTCAACTCAGGCTGGCGAGACTTGCTGGGTCTGTCCATCTGAAACGCAAAGCATTCCATCCAGTCGCTCTAAAATTATTGCAGCTGGTTTGAAGTTTCATATATGCATCTGCCAGGCTACAGGTGCAAGTAGTCGGTACCTGGGTTTCACGAGGATCCTGAGGTTGAGATTTCTGGCCTAAAGCTATCCCTACCTGATCTTTTCAGGGATACTTGAGAGGCCTCTTGCCAGGTCAAGGAAAGAGTTCTGGTTTGAAGATATCTGGCTGCTACTTGGAGGATTCTTCGGGGATGAATATATATAGTTGCTGAATTTCTATCCAAGCCTGTTTAGTGGGCTTATGGGACACAATTTCTTTAATATTTTCTGGACTTTATATGGTTGCTTATGCTTTAGCTTTACCTGGGACTCTGATCTCTTTTAAAATGACTGTTTAAGATTATCTTTTCAGGCATTGGGGAGAGTAATTTTGTAATGTTTTGAGTAGTACCTCCCTTGCAAGCACGCAAGGGGGATTTGGTCCAGTTAAGGCCTTTGGTGTGTACCCCGTAGGGTTTTAATGCCCATCATTCGGTGGGTTGCCTGGAGAGGATCTCGGGGCATTCTCTCTACAGCGCCTTACTATGCGCTTTCATTCCTGTACCACCAGAGGGAGCTCAAACCTCATTGAAACAGGGTCCAATGATTTCAATGGCCCGTGATGGGGAGTTTTCCCTGTCGTAAGGGCGTTATTATGGACGGGGCGCAGCTGAACCCATTTGGTGGGGCCAAGTGTTTCCTGAGTGGGTGAGTCCCGCGTGGGAACTGGAAATATTGCCTGTGGTCTGGTCTTAATAGCACTTAACGAGGTGCGTTTCTTTCAGCAGGCAAGGCTTGAGGGTTGGTAACTCACAATCCTAGCACCCTAGTTCTATTATACAGTGTTACTCCCACGGTCATCTGGAGTGGATCACCTGAGGACCTCACATATTGTTACTGTTACTTAGGTCATTTACCTCCTGTTGTTTTCATGTAGGAGGGCTCAAAGATCTCTCTTCTTTTTTTTTTTCTTAGGGTTTAGGGGTAAATGTCAGGGGGCTGGGGGGAGAAGGAAACGGTAAGCTGTTGAACGCTGTTGGTGACAATTGGGGGCGGGAGGTGGGGCAGAAGGCAATAGTTTGGGTTTATTAACGTAGTTTGTGATTGGGTGTTACTTGAGGGGTGGAAGGGCTAGTTTGGGCAGGATGGGGGTTGGGAAGGAAGGATGGCACAGCAGTTTTAGTGGAACAGGGTACATGGATCATAATAGTAGTAGCTGTCAAAGGTTAACCTTGGGCTTGTTTTGTCAACAAAGATGGCTAGTAGTATTAACCTAGCTACGTGGAATGTGAACGGGTTAGAGAAAACCTATAATATCAGGTGTTAAACACCTGAGCTTACAAGGCATGAGATTCATTTTTACAAGAATCTCACCTGCTAGACATTGAGGCACTACAACTCAGGAGACAACAGGTGGGGCAGGTCTTTAATGCCTCAGGCTCAACCAGTAGTTGTGGTGTCATGATGCTGGTTAATAGAGACGCTCCATTTATTCCCACTCAGGTTTATAGGGATTCAGAGGAAGGTATGTTCTAGTTCAGGGTACCTTTGGGCATGCCACTTTGCTTGGCAGCATTTATGGACCAAATGCGGACAATCCCCTTTTTCGCGAAATTGACTTCCACTATTCTCCTTTACTCCCTATTCTCATTATCATGGGGGAGACTTTAATCTGGTTTTGGACCCTAACATAGACAGGTCTGGGAACGTGTCGAGGGGACTGTCCCCGGGACAAAGAGCTTTCAAGGAATTACTAGATCAATGCGGACTGTGTGACGTATGGCGAGTTTTGCATCCCAACTCCAGGGAATTTACTTTTAGTTCACCGGTACACGGCTCGCAGTCTTGCATTGATTACCTTCTGGTCTCTCATGAGCTCTTGCCGGATGTGTCATCCACCTCGATTCAACCAGGCCCTGTATCTGATCATTCTCTGGTGTTATGTAATCTGGCTTTCTCAAATATTCCCAAGAAAGAGACCCGATGGAAACTAAATGAGTGGCTATTGAAGGAGGAGAAATACTGTCGACTAGTGAAAGATCAGATTGATTTTTTTTTTCTCTACCAACCCTGTAGAAAGTGCTATGCCGGACATTGTATGAGGAGCTTTTAAAGCTTATATTAGGAGTATTCTGATTAGTTTAGCTACAAAGAGGAAGAGGGCTCAGGAAGCAGAGTTATTATCATTATTGTCTCAAATTCGGGAACTAGAATCTAGACAGCCAAACAATATTTCCAAGGAGGAGAGGCAGAAATTATTAGTAGTTAAAGACAGATATTTAGAATTATTAAGAGAGAAAGCGGAGTTGGCTATCATTCGTACCAAAGCAAGTTTCACGGATCAAGGAGAAAAAGCGGGGCACCTGTTGGCCTTATGTTTAAAACAGCAGGAGACTGCAAGGTTTATACCTCCTATTAGGGCAGAAGCAGAAGGTTCCTTGAGAGTATCCCCTTTAGAGATCGTGCAGAAATTTGCTACTTATTACGAGCAGCTATATAGGGACATGGATAGCCCTCCTTCTATAGAGGATTTGGAAGAGTACCTTAGGGACTCCAGCCTGCCTTCCTTGGCAAACTCCCCCCAAAATTTTGTATCCTCTCCCCTATCGCAGAAGGAAATTTCGGCTGTCATAATGGCCCTGCCCTCAGATAAAGCTCCAGGACTAGATGGGTTTTCCACTTTATTTTATAAAGTTTTCAGGGAGCAATTATTGCCTGTACTCCACCGGCTCTACCTTCATATTCTCTCTGAGGCTGCAGTAGATACTCACTTGTTTGAAGCCTTAATAGTCCTATTACCCAAACTGGACAAAGACCCCGAATTGGTTCAGAGTTACAGGCCAATATCCCTATTGAATCAGGATGTCAAAATTCTTTCGAAGATATTAGCGGATAGGCTAACGCTGATTCTCCCAGATCTGATTGGCATGTCTCAGGTTGGGTTTATGAGGGGACGTTCATCCTCAGACCATTTACGTACCCTCTTGCACATCTTCTTGGAGTCCAGGGACACCACCTTTCCCGTGGGTTTGGTCTCCCTGGACGCCGAGAAGGCATTTGACCGGGTAAACTGGAATTACTTATTCCAAGTTCTCAGAGCTTTTGGGTTTCCTGCCATTTTTATAGGCTGGATTAGGGCGCTATATCGGTCTCCCTCTGCAAGGATTTCAGATAGTGGGGCTTTTTCAAAATCTTTCCTGTTACATTCAGGTACGAGACAGGGTTGTCCCCTTCCCCCCTATTATTTAATCTTTATTTAGAACCCCTTATTCAAAATATTCTTAATAACACTGGAATACAAGGTATTCCAATCTGGAATAATGTGGTGAAGATAACAGCATATGCTGATGATCTCCTCCTCCTCCATTTGGCCCACCCGGTAACTTCTATCCCGAATATGCTAAGTGAAATGGTCAAATTTAGCCATTTTTATGAATTATAAGTTGAATGCAAACAAGACGTCCTTTTTTCCCCTTAATCACAAGGTTTTTAAGACAGACATTATCCCCTTGGGATTGTGTTGGTCTCCCCATGTTATCAAATACTTGGGTATCAGGTTAACATGTAACATTTCCCTATGGTTTAAAGAAAACTTAGAACCTTTTTCTCAGATGATTGTGCAGGACCTAGAGAGATGGGATAAGCTTCCGATTTCATTGTGGGGCCGCATTAATATAATAAAAATGAATGTATTTCCCCATATTTTTTTATCCCCTGTTTCATCTCAACTCGTTCGTTCCTGTATCCTGGTTTCAGAAAATGCATAAGCTTTTCACTAAGTTTATCTGGTCTAATAAACACTCCAGGCTGGCCTATCACAAATTAGCCGCTGCCAAAAACGAAAGGGGGTTACGGATTCCTCATTTGGCAATTTATTACTGGGCTAGTCATCTTGCTAAGTACCTGAAATGGGTAAGGCCGGGTCCGGAAAATTTGAGACCAGCCTGGCTTAACATAGAACTAGACTATATTCAGGCTATGAATATGGATCCCTCAACCATGCTCTTTATAAAAGTCTCCCTTTTACAGAATGTTAGCAAATGCCCCACTCTCATGACCTCATTAAAGGTTCACTCGCAGCTGTGTTCGTTTCTAAGATATAATCCTAGTACAGACCTGTCTCAGTCCATCTGAAATTCTCCGCTTGCTCATAAACAAGCAGGTACTGCACATGGTTACCTCAGTTAGGTGAAGGGATAGCCTCTTTATTGGACAGCTAGGGGCTTGATCTCGGTAACCGAGATTCTCAGAAGGTACAACATTCTACACTCTCAGTCATTTAGGGTTTGTCAATTGAAGCATTTGTTAATCACGGTGTTTGGTAAAGTCCCTCCCCGCCCAACAGTTTTTGCATTGGTACCTGAACTTTCTTCCCTTCTCGTATCCCCAGGGGTTATCTCTAAGATATATCAGGTATTGTATCTATGGCGGTTTGGGAGTGGCAACGGTCCCACTAGTTTTTGGAACCATTTTTCCCACAGTCCACTTTCAATTGGTCGGCTCTTTGGATGTTTTGTCACAAATACGTGTCCCAAGATAGATTACGCCTCATGCAATTCCATATTTTGCACAATATGTATTATACGCCAGTTAAACTGGCTAAATGGGGTCTTCTCGATATTGACAGGTACACTAGATGCTCCCAGGAAGATGGGATGCTTTTCCACATATTCTGGTCGTGCCCCAAGATAGCTTCGTTATGGGATTTAATTAAAACCCATCTGAACCCCTTATTGGGACTACAGGACTGTTTTACTCCGGATATTTGCCTTTTTGGAGATTTGTCTTCTATCAAGGTTAAGATTCGGAGATTTCACATTTCCATGATTGCACTCTCGGTTAAAAAAATTATTCTCAGGCATTGGAAAGACTGGAATTGTCCAACATATCAGGAATGGATACATGAAATCCTTGCTAATCTCCGCACAGAGAAGGCTATAGCAAGCCTTCAAAATAGGTTACATAAGTATAAGTCTATATGGGATCCCCTTCACACTTTAATTATCACCGCTAGGATTTAAAGTGTAATTGGTGCACATGCCATCATATCCAGTATGAGATCATCACAGTTAACTAGCTACTACAGTATTCGAGGAACTGCTGCGGGGAGTGGGGGTCAAGGGCAGTGTTGGATTGTACTACTAACTGGCTGTTCATACTTGTTTCACGCCTCCTGTATTGTAGAAATTTTGTGAATAAAGTGCATTGAAAAAAAAACATGGTCACTCGTTGTCTTCCCCATGCCCCCTCCCCATCCCCCTCCCTCCCACACCCCCGGTGCTGCGATCATCTGTGCAGCCAGAACACGCCTGAACTCTTCAATAGCCGACTGCAAAATTAAGAAAATCATGGTAAACTTTATAATGGCATCAATGGGAGGGTTTCAACTTAGGTTGCTATCTCAGCCATTTTTTGGAGTTTTGGCCCCAAATTTTCAACACCGAGTTCTTGGGACCCCAAATGTGAACGCTTGAATTGTCATTTCATTTCTCATCCTGAAAGGTGATTTTTGCAGTCACCGTGCGGAATCACCTTTCGGGACGTAATAATGAAATGACAGTGCCACTGTCACAAAATAGTGTCAGTGGCTCATTAGGTAGCACACTCACCTCTGAGGCCAGGAACATCAGAGGGCTGTGGGTTCAGCTCCCACATCTGGGACTTGGGTTACTATCCCAATACTGACACTGTAGTGCAGCATGAGGGAGGTGCTGCACTTCTGAGGTGCCATCTTTCGGATGAGACGTTAAACCGAGGTCCCATCTGCCTGGATTGGTGGTAGTTCAGGTGGATATTAAAGATCCCATGGCACTTATCGAAAAAAGTAGGGGAAATTTTATTGAAAAAGAAAGATATAAATACATAAATACAAAGAAGTATGTAACACACTGATACAACAAAAACTGTGAACACACATTGTGGAAAAACAAATACAATCTGAAATCTCGGGGATAAGTACAACTGCAGCAGAAACATAAAAAGAATAAAACAAATATCATCCAACTAAAACGGGAAAGCGGGAGGAAAAAAAACCCACTACTGTCGAGCACATCAAAAACATATAATGAACACAAATATCAGTCTATATACCCATCACCATTAAACTGGTACACCTCAGCACTCATACCATACTATCTAAGGGAACTCCCTTCCAACGCTTTTTCCACTGTTCCCATGTCCAAAAATGTTTATCATCCTGTGCCTGCGAAACTATTTCCTTCTCAGTCATACAAACCAGGATTTGAGGCAGTATTATCTTTTGCTGCAGAACAAATTTACAATGTACCTGCCACAAAATGAATTTAATACACGTAAAAAGCAAACAAAATGTATTAACTTCCATAGTACTCAGACTTGCAAAGGATCCCATGATCACATTCTCATATGTGACAGACACCCGTCTCACATCACCCCAACAGACTCCAATGATTTCCCACATTTCCTTCACATAGCTACAGTGTATAAAAAAATGTTCCAGTGTTTCAAGCTGTTGCTGACACTGTTCTCTTGGACATAAGCGTTTCTCTACACTTTTGTATTTCACTTTGCCCTTAACCCCCAAACGGCCACGTGCACACAGCCAAACTACAGCCCACATATGTGGGGGGGAGGTGGGTACGTTTGTCATGGAGATAGGTTTCTAATAAATAATTTTTGTTCGGGCAAATATTGGCATACACTATAGGCACTTGATAAGAGCCAGACTGTATTGAGTCATACAGTGCTTTCCTCTGAACTACTGTAATCTGAGCCTTAGTGATTTTCCAATGGCACAATTTTTCCAAAGAATACACCAAGAACTGCGACCATCTCCCCTGTCTATGCACAGCCAGGGGTCCAGTCCTCCACTGTTGTAATAATGGATCCAGCCATAAGGCAGTCACCCATTCCAGTCCGCTGCTCCTGGCATCAGATAAGCAGAAATGGTAGTAAATATAAAAATACTATGGAGGTAACTAATAGTGTTTAATAGTCTCAAACCTCCATCTTTGTAGTCCCAGTACAGGACCTCTCTTTTAATAGGGTTACGCCTGCTTCCCCACATTAACTGAAAACTCCTGGCTTAATATGGTGACATTCAGAGATCCTGGAGGTGGAAATATCGCACCCACATAGATCAACAGAGGTGAAAAGAAGGTCTTAATAATTGACACCTTTTTCTTTTTAAACTGTTGCCAATGTTTCCAAATTTGTACTTTATCATTGCTGTGATTCAAGGAAGCTTCCCAATTTTCCTTCACCATGTCAATGTCACCAAAAGTAATCCCCAGGATTTTAATAGACGTGGCTGACATACAAATATCCTGAATGTCAGTCGCCCGCTCTGTACTCTACTCAAAATATACCCTCCACACTTTTGAATATTGAGTGCCAAGCCAGTCATAGTCAAAAACTGTCTCACCACCTCCAATGCACAATCCACAGACCTTTTATTCGCTGTCAGTAGGCAGCCATCATCTGCATGAGCTAAGGCCCTCGTAATACTCCAACTCCCGGAATTTGTACACAGTCAATGCTCCCATCCAGTCAAATCAATTTCAATAATCGGTCCAAACAAAAAATGTATAATAAGGGGCTCATCGGGCATCCCTGGTGCACCCCTCGATACAGATGGATGGCCAGTCCCACATATCCATTAATAAGTGGACTCAAAGATGCAATTGTATATAGTCTCATTAACCATCCTATAAACAAACTCGGGATACCATATTTGTTCAAGACCTCTCGCAGGTAGAGATGTGAAATTCTATCATACACCTGTTCTTGATCCAAGCTCTGTAAGTACCCCTGCACGTTATCCCGTTGTCCTTGTGAGACTACTTCCCTTAACAACAGGAGGTTATCTGTTATTTTCCTCCCTTTAACAGCATAAACTTGATCAGGGTCTCTCACAACTGGGGCTACTTTTCCCAAATGGAGGGCTAAAATTTTCATCAGTATTTTAAGATCTGTATTCATGAGACTCAATGGTCTCCAATTCTGTAAAGACATTTGTCCCCCTTTTTATAAAGAAAAAGCTGTAAGGAATGACCAAACTGTGGTGCCACATCCAGATTAGCCAGAATCATGTTAAAAACAACCCTTAAAACGTCCACCAGTTCTGACTCAAAAGTTTTAAAAATTCAGTTGTGAGGCCATCAGGGCCAGGTGTAGTATTATTATTCAGGGTGAGGATTGCACCCTGAATTTCCACATCAGCAATGGGTTTTAACATATCAGGCAACAAATTCTGGGGAAACGGCGGCACTGTACAAGGCTCCAGTGAAGTCGCAACCATCTCTGTTGTCACATCAGATGCAGCATACACACTCTCCATGTGCTGAAGCACTTCACTCATAATGTCACCATTATTTGTTAAAACTAACCCCCCTGGTATACAAAGGGCATCCATGGATCCCTTGCACACTCTCGATTTACAGCTCTCATAAATATCCCCAGTTGCCTCTTTACCAGGCGTACCAATCTGGTACTCATACAAAAGAGATGAAGCCCTCTCATATTGTAAAGTCTCCATTTGTGTTTTTAAGTGTGGGAGTTGGGCCAAATATTCACTATACCCATCATTTATTAGGGGCACCACTCTCATATATTGACCTCTCAATGTGAGATATCAAACATATTTGTCCAAATTATATTTATATGACCATGTTTTCATAAAACGTCTTATATCCAATTTAGTTTGAATCCACCATCTGCTCACATTATCATCCAAACAAACAACTGACTTTCTTGCTATTAGAAGGTCTAGAATCCCCTCAGAGTGTAGTGCATTCTTGAGCACTGAATTATTTAGCTTCCATACATCCCTTCCGTGACTAACACCCTCCTCTAGGGAGAATTTAACCTTGACCATGAGATGGTCCGAAGTTTCTAAAGGGACTGTTATTGCCTGTACACAGCATAAAGTGGGGGATGCAAAAATATGGTCTATTCTTGTAGCCTGGGTCGCTCTGTAATAGGTATACCCCCACGTCTCATGTATTGATCGACATGCATCAACCACGCCCGACCGCTGCAAAACCTGTTGTAATGCATTCGTGTCACAAAATGTTTTACCTGTTTTTGCACCCCTATCATGTCCAGACAGGCCACAATTAAAGTCACCAGTCCAGATTAACAAGTGCGATGTGAACAGGAAGGGTTTTATCACAGAGTAAAGTTCTATTCATTCTTTTTTTGATTGTAGTACATAAGCAGTAATCACCTGCCATTGTCTGTGGTGCCTTGTGAAATCCACCAAAAGGCCCCTACCAGGAGAAATATCAAGTATTCTAGTGACTAAAAAATCCCATCCAGTAAACAAAATGCTCACCCTGATATCATTCTAGGATTAAGGAAAAAAAGGCTGGTCCCCAACACCATAACTTTGTAGCATAGATACATAGATACATAGACAGTGTTGGCAGATAAGGGCCTATGGCCCACCCAGTCTGCCCATTTGAGCTTGCAAGTTCAGTTTATGTTTTCCTAGAAGTCTGTTGCCCCTTACCCCTGACCTCCAGAATTCCTTTATGTCTATCCCATGCATTCTTAAATCCCGTGATTGTTTCAGCCCCCAACACTTCCTCTGGCAGGGTGTTCCACTTGTCCACCACCCGTTCTGTGAAGAAATTCTTCCTCACGCTTTCCTCTGAATCATCCTCCTCCAACTTCATCCCATGCCTCTAGTCCTGGAATATCTTTTTCACTTAAAATAGTGTATTCCTGCACCCTGTTCCTCCCTGTAAGATACTTGTATGTCTCTATCATATCCCCTCTCTCCCTCCTCTCCTCCAGGGAGTACATGTTCAGTTCCTTCAACCTGTCCTCATAGGACTTGTGATGCAATCCATGCACCATCTTTGTTGCCCTCCTCTGAACCTTCTCTACCCTGTCTATGTCCTTACGTAGGTAAGGTCTCCAGAACTGTACACTGTACTAGCAGTGTCAACATCATGCATCATATAGAATCGGAATCCTGCAAACATGCAATATCAATGTGATAGTGTTTTAGAACAGAAAAAGTGACCAGACGTCTCCAGGCATTCCTTATACTATTCACATTTATAGTGGCTACGTTATACAGGGACTGTTGAGCCATTCAAGAGGGAGAAAAAAAGGTTAACAGCTGTTTTCCCAACAAAACAAACAAACAAACATCAAGTCATAGCCTGCTTGCCCAATTGCTGGCTACGTCGGGGCATAGTCCCTGCATTTTTAGCTTTAGTTCTGGCTGCCTGCACTTTTGCAGGTGTACACTCCTCATCAGAATCTGACAAAGGCCCCCTCTGGGAAGAGAAAGTCGACGAGGATTCTGAATCTTCTCCATGATCAGACTCTTGCAGCTGTAACACCTCATATGTATTGGAAAGCAGCACTGCCACCAATACCCCTCCTAGATGTTGTACCTTAGCTTTAGGTTTTACAGTCTTCATGGTTCATTTTTTTGATGCCACAGTAGTCGTATCAGGAGGTGGCATATCCAGTACGTTAGAGTCCTTAATCAGTGGTATGGAAGTGTCTTCTGAAACCTGCAGTGAGGTAGCAACTTCTGTAACATCCATTGGGAATAGGTCCTCTGTAACCAGACTGGGATTAACATCCTGATCAACTTGGTCACCCTCCTGCACAGTACTCACAGGGGGGTTGGGTGGTCAAATGATGCTGAATCGACAATTAGCACAACAGAAAGAATATGAGTGGCCTGGGTTGGCTGACCATCCTGTGTCATAGCCCTATTCTGTTCTCTAACCGACCTCTGTGCAGCAATACTGGCTGACTGAGCTTTCTCCACCATTAGTTCTTGATTTGGATGATCAGTCCTATTGTGGGTAGCCCATTCACAAACCCGAAACACATGCCCTGGGAGGTCACAAAGATTACACATCTGTTCATTAGTGCAATCCTTACTGGAGTGGCCACACTCCATGCACAATGAGCACTTCAGCCTGTCGCATGCATTACTTAAATGCAAATGGGAGCCACAATGAAAACAAGTTTTCGTCTGACCTTGGTAAAAACAGTGTCCCTTCTCATTACCAAGGAAAAACGCACTGAGGAGGTGCTTTGGGCTCTGAGGCCCTAATCTAAGTTGCACCTTAAATCTCCATCCCACTGTCCAGATATGTTCATCATCTAGGATCAGGGAGGGATCACCCAAGACATCACACTTGTTCTGTAGCCAGTATCTAATATCATGCACTGCCACCCCCTCATTTCTAAATAAAACAGTGTTTTGTTTTATAGTGGGTTTAGTAATTGGGAGGGCCCAAAATGGAATCCATAAAGCTGAAAGTTTTTTTTTTCATATGCAGTCCAGAACTGATTAAGTCCAGCAGGGGTCTTAAAACTAATGTTATAAACTGTATCCCCCGATGCATAAATCAAAGTGTAGATTTCATTGGAAAAAAAAACGCAATATATCTTTAAGCAAAGTTTTTCCAATGTATAATCTTTCTGGCAGGAGAGGCAGACCCCCCAAATACTAGAGACAGACCGCATTTTTTTGTTGTGCAGGGTAGTTCGAAGAGAACACCGGGTCTCTTCTGCAAAACTGCTTCCATAACTGTGCAGGTTGGTCCCCAGTCATACCTCCCACTGGGACAGGTATAGCTTGGTCCACCTGATCGTCCCAAGAAGCTGAAGCTGCTTTAGGTCTATCCACATTAAGGGGTGGGTTCCCTCCTTCCAACTCCAGGGGAGGTTCTGAAAGGACAGGTATTAAGCTGACTATTGCCGGCACATTCATATCACCTCATGCACTAAGCTCCACTGCATTATGTACCGGGCCAGTATCCACAACAGCGGGAGATACAACCTCTGATGGCTCCAGAATCCAGCCCCCTTCCTCCACTTTTTTCCACCCAGCATTCAATAAGGCTAAGTCCACTGACCATCCTTCTGGTATTTCGACTGAAGAAAACTTTTAGCTCCCTCTCAGTAGTCCCACATCATCTCCCGTTCTGCCCTAACAGTTTGGTTTGCCCGTCACACAATGTAGCTTTCCAGCCTTCAAATTACAGTCAGGAGGAATCATCAAGGTAGGCAAAATGCTAGCTATAGCAGCAGTACTCACTGTGGGTGAAGACTGAATATCTGGCACCGGGAGTTCCCTCAGGGCAGAAGAAGCTGCAGTTGGAACATCACACATACTTTTAGCCACAAGCTGAGGCATTGTCTGCACCAAATCAGCACATGGAGTAAGTGCTGCGTCATGCATCACGAACACCTCGGTCGACGCAGTGGAAGCCGCCACATTTGGACCAGCCTATACACACAAAGGCTCAACAAGCATCGCACGGTTCCCCCCCCCACTTCCAGGGATCGATAAAACCATCAGCAGCCATTGTTGCTGCTCCAAACTTAAAGCCTGTACAAAATCCACCTCTTGCTGTAGTCCAATGCTTATAAATCCACAAATTCGTCCTTAGACTGCTCAGCAGTATCATAACTTCGTAAGTCGGAACATCAGACATAGCTACAGACATAATCTCCTGTTCTGGACCCACAGGGTTGGAGATTCATTCCCCTGCAGGTCTGCCAGCTATCTGAGCAGGATCCAAACTTTCCTCCATCACACACCAGAGTCCCCTACTAAAAGAGTAATGGAATGTTTTATTATAATTTCAAAATCAAATGAATACAAAACAGTGTTAACTCACACAAAAATATGCAAATCATAAGAGAAGTCAAATAAGTATTACAGTCATACCTTTTCTAGTTTACTTTCAAATAAATATTTAGGACCCAAATTAAATCATAACACTGCCCCCAGTAAAAGAGATGGGGAATTTTTTTATTTAAAAATCAGAAACCATACACATCAACAGTATGTTAACATACTACAAAAAAACTCAATGAAGTCAAGAAAGGAACAGTAAAAATAAAGTATTGCTATCATACCTTCATAAGTTTCCCCACTAAAGCAAGAATTAAATCCCAAATAATGAATGTAAGGCAAACAATATCATAAAGCAAAAGCAAAGAAAGTAAGTATTGATGCATACAGGTCCTCTAAAATTAATTTATTTTATTCTAGATAGCAACCTACCTTATGAATGGGAACAGTTTCCCTTTTGTTCCTACAACTAAGCTAAGCTAACCAGTATTAATTCACACAGAAACTTAGAAATCAAACAAAGAAAGCAAATAAGCTGGCAGTCATACCATAGCAATTGTACCTTCAAATGAATATATAGGACCCCAGTGAAACAGAACACTGTACCCCCCTCTTAATTTAAATCTAGGGCACTAAAACATAGATTTGCAATAAAACCTGTACCATTCCAGAGCTCCAAAAATAGAATCCCGCCTACTGGAGGCTCTTTTAGACTTTAGAACCAAATAAAGCACCAGAACCCCACATATACCGTAGAAGAAAATACCTTCTAACTAACTTGAAAGTTAAATCAAGTCTATATACTTCCAATACTCTTCATATATGCTTACTGCATAAAGCTTAGATTCTGACATCTTAAGGAGACGTAATTCAGAACAAACAATATGAAATAATTCTAATCCTGTTAGCAACTGCTGCTGAAGAACTAAACGACAACAACATATCCAGATCCAGTAGAGGAAATGAACAATTACCCGAAGTGTACCACTATGAAATTTTAACGATGACTGAGGGACAATACCATAAAATAATAAATCCGGATCAGGAGGGATCGGAAAGCTATACTTCCATCTGGACTTCACTATGTCACAAAACTGAATAATAAAAGGACACCAAAAATAGAAGTGATCCATCTTTTCAAGTTTCATATCACAATACTCTCTTGGACAGTATCTCTTCTCCAAAGGTTTATGCTTATGGTTACTCTTAACGTTCACCTTTCCATGAATAGCCAACCAAACGATATCCCACAATCCCTCTGGAATCCTAGGATCCCTAATATACAAAGAAATGCAATCCTGTTGCACTTTCGAAAATCCTGAAAAGGGATACTCTGCAAAGCAATCTGCTATCACATCCTTATACAACAATCGCCTGGGAAAATTCATAAAGGACTTATATCCAACATGCCATTTTTTTATATTAGAAATAACCCCAGCCAACATTGACCAGGGCTGCTACAGCTCCCTACGATCTGCCAGTACATCCTGCCGCCGATCGGAACCAAGACCCCGGACTCCAAGCCAAGCAAGCTGCTTGGCCTTGAACAGGGCTGCTACAGCTCCCCGTGATCAGCCGGTACTTCCTGCTGCCGATCGGAACCAAGACCCTGGACTCCAAGCCAAGCAAGCTGCTTGCCCTTGAACAAGGCTGCTACTACTCTCCACGATCTGTCAGTACCTCGAGCCACCGATCGGAGCCAAGACCCTGGACTCCAAGCCAAGCAAGCTGCTTGCTCTTGAACAGGGCTGCTACAGCTCCCCACGATTGGCTGGTACCTCCTGTCGCTGATCGGAACCAAGACCCCAGACTCCAAGCCAAGCAAGGTACGGCAGACAGTGCAGCCAATCAGATCACGGGCGCCTCTCGCTTCTCCGATCCGATTGGCCAGGACCCATCTCCCTTCTTTGCCGCCTGGTGCTACAAAAAAGACCGCATTTTAAAGTAATTTTGTGTCAAGATTCATAGCCCTGTTAGCTGCTGTTAGCCCTGACATGTATAACTGTGTTAATTAGAGCATTATAAGTTAAATCCACAAGTGATACAGCTCTTTTCTGTTGCTTTCCCATCTCCCCCCCCCCCCACGGAGCCATCCCCTCTGTTTTGCACCTAACCTGACTTCCCCTTTGTCTTGCTAATTTTGACCACCCCCTCCAGCTTGACTACCTACTTAAACTCTGCCTTTTCTCTACCCCTTAGCCACTTGCCCTTGAACAGAGCTGCTACAGCTCCCCGCGATCGGCCGGAACCTCCTGCCGCCAATCGGAACCAAGACCCTGGACTCCAAGCCAAGCAAGGTATGGCGGCAGCACAGCCAATCAGATCATGGGCACCTCTCACTTCTCTGATCCGACTGGCCAGGACCTATCTCCCTTCTTTGCTGCCTGGTGCTACAAAAAAGACCGCATTTTAAAGTAATTTTGTGTTAAGATTCATAGCCCTGTTAGCTGCTGTTAGCCCTGACCTGTATAACTGTGTTAAATAGAGCATTATAAGTTAAGTCCTCAAGTGATACAGCTCTTTTCTGTTGCTTTCCAGTCTGTCTCAACCCCCCCATGGAGCCATTCCCTCTGTTTTGCCCCTAACCTAAATCTCCCTTTGTCTTGCTAATTTTGACCATCCCCTCTAGCCTGACTACCTACTTAAACTCTGCTTTTTCTATACCCCTTAGCTGCTTGCTCTTGAACAGAGGTACCTCCTGCCGATGATAGGAACCAAGACCCCAGACTCCAAGCCAAGCAAGGTACAGCGGCTGCACAGCCAATCGGATCACTGGCGCCTCTCGCATTTCCGATCCGATTGGCCAGGACCTATCTCCCTTCTTTGCCACCTGGCACTACAAAAAAGACCGCATTTTAAAGTAATTTTGTGTTAGGATTCATAGTCCTGTTAGCTGCTGTTAGC
This sequence comes from Neoceratodus forsteri, assembly GCA_016271365.2. Taxonomy (NCBI): domain Eukaryota; kingdom Metazoa; phylum Chordata; order Ceratodontiformes; family Ceratodontidae; genus Neoceratodus; species Neoceratodus forsteri. The sequence goes on along the minus strand of CM057455.1, from coordinate 302,241,536 downwards.
CCTGACTTATATAACTGTGTTAATTTTCGGCCCTCCCGCCTATCCCGCCCCCCTCCCACCCCGCCCCATCCATTGATTAAATACGCTATCTTCCCGACTACTTTCTCTCCTACTTTCCTATTCGTACTAAACTGGACCCCGGACCTGCCCAAAAGCTGAACACCCAGCCAATCACCACACCCACATTCATCTTTCTCATCTCATGGATACCACACTGTAAATCGGGCTCCTCCCCCCGCTCATAGCAATGCCCCCTATGCCTGGTTACCTGCCACTACTCATCTCCCTATTCTTCTACCTCCCTTCCCTCCTCTCAACCATGCCCCCACCACCCCCTACACCTCCTCCTCTCCCTGCCTACCCCCAGTAACTATCATCACAACAACTGGCAAGTCACTGCTGTGCGGCCCTATATCTGGTCCCGTTCTGAAGTATGGCCCTGCCCCTTCCTTATCAATCCCTGTCTTTCTTGGATGATGCCTCAACTGTCCACCCCTTGCCTGGCACCTATAGATTACTTGAGCCTGTCTCCTAAATGACTCTCACTCTCCTCCATGTTCATACAGCTGTCAGCCCAATACCTAACTATCACTCTGCTACTCCTCGCTGCAGGCGAAATACACCCCAACCCTGGCCCCCCTCCCACCTTCCCCCCTTCCCATGGGCCCTCTCTGCAACCTATCCCCCTCTTCTCTGCCCAAAGGGATCCCCTTCCCCCGAGGACTGCACCTACTACATCTAAATATCAGAAGTCTTCCCCGCAAACTGGACTCACTCCAAGTTCTCGCCGCCCATTATGCCCCTGACATCATTATCCTCTCCGAAACGTGGCTTAACAAAAACATCCCTGATACCGCTGTCACAATTCCAGGTTACACCATGGCCCGCCAGGACAGGGCCACCAGGGGTGGCAGTGTCTCCATTTACATAATATCGGACATCCACTTTTTGACCATCCTAGCCAAAACCAAGCCCAAAGCCTATGAGATACTAATGCTACAACTGTCCCTCCCTTTCTCTATCCCAATCTATGTCACTGGCATCTACTGTCGCCCAGGTACACCTTTCTCTACTATCACAGATCTCCTTGCACATACCTCCTCCCTCACCCCCAGAGGTGAATCATATATCATGGGTGACCTGAATTTAAATTGGTTATCTCCAGCCCTCAATAAGGAGCAGACCGTTATAAATGGACTAAGTCTCTCCCAACTCATCATGGAGCCCACCCGCCTAAACCACAAATCTGGAAACCACATTCTACTGGACTGGGCCCTGACCTCCCACCCTCACCGAGTCATCAAGTCCGGTCTCCTTCCTGACTCCCTGAGTGACCACCATATTACAGACCTCGTCCAGAAAAGTCACCACCCCAAATCACCCCCTAATTTCTTGGTCCAACGCTCCTTCAAGTCTCTAGATATCAATCCCCTTCTAAATGACCTTGCACTAGCAAACTGGGTGCAATCTTCTTCCACCCTCTCAATTGATGCTGCACTCCAACACTTCAAAAACACTTTTCTCAGTGTCTGGGATAAACACGCCCCTATGCGTCACACAAGGGTGCGTGGCAGCCATCTTCCCTGGATCACCCCTGAACTCCTAGCATGCCAAAGCACCCATGACCAAGCTTGGAGTATCCACAAATCCTCTAATCACCCACAAGACTTCTCTAAATACCGGATGCTTAGAAACAAGTGCACTAGAGCAACCCAACTTTCCAAAGCCGAGTATTTTAACCCCACTCTCCAAACAAACCTAAATAATCCTTCTAAATTCTAGAAGGTCATCCACTCCCTCTTCCCCCCCCACCACTACCTCCACCCCACTACTAAACATAAATAACTCCCTTCTCTCTGAACCTCATGCTGTTGCTACCAAGTTCCATACGTATTTCTCCATTTGTGCAGCCTCCCTCCTCTCATCTCTGCCCACCCCTGCTCCACCTGGACCCACCGTAGATCACATGAAGCTGTATGTGCCCCACACCTTCTCATTCAAAGATATCTCAGCAGCTGATGCCCTAACAGCCTTGCTTTCACTCAGTCCTTCTAAAGGCAAATCCCCTGACGACTTGGACCCTAAGCTCCTCCACCTCGCAGCCCCTGCCGTAGCTGCCCCTATTGCCACCCTACTAAACCTGTCCTTCACAGTGGCAGCTGTCCCCCAGGCATGGAAGCATGCCATAGTCATCCCCCTGCCTAAAAGTGGCCCCCCCACTGCGAAATCAAACTACTGTCCTATCTCTCTCCTCCCAACACTTGCGAAATTGCAAGAGCACATAGTACTCTCACAGATTGCCACCTTTCTCTCCGACTCAAATTTTTACACGGACTTCCAGTCTGGATTCAGAAAGGGACATTTCACTGCCTCCTCCCTGACTAGACTCACAGATGCAATTTTCACCGGCATGAACAATGGACAGATCACCTCTGCGATCTTCGTCGACCTAGCTAAAGCATTTGACACCATCTCACATGCCCTGCTTCTCTCCAGCCTTGCTGAAGCAGGTCTCTCTGCCTCCACCACTAACTGGTTCTGCTCCTACCTCACTGGCAGAACCCAATTCGTAAGAATCTCCAACGCCATTTCATCCCCCCTGCCCATCTCTACCGGTGTCCCCCAGGGCTCTGTGCTTGGACCTATACTATTCTCCATTTTTCTGAACGATCTACCCCTAGTCTGTCAGTCATCTGCCATACACATGTACGCAGATGACACGGTCCTTTTTTCCTCAGGTACCTCCCCTGAAGCAGTAACCTCCACCCTTCAAGCTGATTTCATCAACATCCAACACTGGTTCTGCTCCCATCAGCTATCCCTAAACGCAAAAAAAAAGTCTCCATGACCTTCGGCACGAGACAACGCCTGTCCAGACTTCCATCCCTTCCCTCCTTCCTAACTCTCAATAGGCAAAAGCTTGAGGATGTCCCCTCATTCCAATACCTTGGGGTCTGGCTTGACCGTCATCTGTCCTTTAATGTTCAAATAGACACTACTACAAAAAAACTGCACCCCATGCTAGGTGCTCTGAACAGAAACTGCCATAGCCTCCCTCTTACTGTATGCCGTTAGCTAATCCAGAAGATGATTCTCCCCTCGTTTGACTACTGCGATATAGTATATAGCTTGGCCCCTAAATCCTCCCTATCCAAGCTTGACACCCTGTTCAATGCCTTCTGCCGCATTGCTCTCAATGCCCCCCCACCCATCACTGTGAACTTTACCTGCCTTGGCTTTACCACCCCTTGAAAACCAATGACTCATTCATTGCACTAAATTCACCTGTAAGTTCTGACTAGGCACCCTCCCTGACTACCTCTCCTCCTTGCTCGCCCCTCCTCCCCCACCCTCTCATGCCCTCAGATCCTCTGACTCCCACCTACTTGGTATCCCCTTGCGGAAGTCCACAGCTGGCCAAACTGCCTTCTCTCATCGTCTCCCCAAAATCTGGAATGAGCTGCCCCCTCAAATCCGCCATTCCTCCTCTGCAAACTCACTGACCTCCGTCCTCACTAACTACTTCATTGTAAACTGCATCTGCCCTAAGCCCTGATCCCCCCCCAGCTGACCAAAAGCCGAAAGCTGCAACAAGCTGTATATTCCTAGCTGAGAGCATGCACTTACCTACTAGGCACTTATTGTCCTCGAATGATGTGTGTACTGCATGCCCTTAACTGTTTTATGGTTGTGTGATAGTCATTGCCTGTACTACCAGTTTTGTGAACCGTTAATGTGTCTACTATGTTACAAATTTGTCATTGTATAACTATGCATCCTGTGTCCTCTGTTACCCCCCCCCCCCGGTCGCACCGGAAGACGAGCATCTTCTTGCTCAGTGTGCCTTTCCTGATAAAACAATTTCAATAAATAAATAAGATGGGGATTACTTTTATTTGTATGGAGAAAAATGCCCTGTTCCCACTCTATTAGTACCCCAGAATAAAACTGGAAAACCCCAATTTCCCCACAACTGAGCACTGCCCTTTATCAATGGGACCAACTTATTGTATAAAAAAATTGTGAAAAAAAAACAATACTGGATTCACCATTCCCACACCCCCTTCCTTGATCTCTTTATACAAAATATTTATTTTTATTGGATTAAGTCGTCTCCCCCCAAAACAAAGGAAAAAACAGCCCATTAGTTTAGTCTCCAACCGAGAGGGAACCGGGTATACTGCTCCAAGGAAAAGAAAAACAGGAATTAAAAATGTTTTAATCAAATAAATCCTCTTTTTTTTAAGCCTTCCAAACATTCCATCTCTGTACCTTCTCCAGTCCAATCTGCAACCTGTTTTCCCAATTAAAACCCCCTTGGTCATCCCCACCAAAATACACTCCCAACATTTTGCAAGGGGATTGCGCCACAGTTATACCCGCTACTACCTTGGTAGTTAAAGAAAACCATGTAGCTACAAACATTGGGTTTTCCCTGTATTGAGACTTGCTCCCATGATGCTACCCAGATCCATTATAAGATCCCAGGCCACCTGAATAGAATTCTCATTTTTTGCCAATAAACACAGATCATCTGTGTAGGCCAAAATTTTGAGATGTTGTCCCACCCTTTCCCCAAACCCACCACACAAGGGGAGGCCTGGAGAATCTGTAGCAATGGATCAATCAAAAATACATATAACAACGGGCTGAGAGGACAGCTCTGCCACACACACCCTTCGAATCCGACACTTCAAACCTTGTCTGCCATTCTCAAAGGGCCTTACATATGCCAAAGCATAACAAAGCTGTAACCATTGAACAAACAAATCTGGTATCCTATATGCTGTCAAACATTGCCAAAGGAAGGAATGTGACACCCCATCAAATGCTTTAGCCTGGTCTAGGCTCACTACAAACCCTTCGCCCAGCTGTCCTACACCCCCATCCCCCTCATATGCTGTTAATTCTCTCAGTAAAAGAAGATGTTCCGTTATCCTCCTTCCAAGAACAGAGCAAAATTGGCCCAGGCTTAAAGCATCACCCATAACTACTGCTAATCTATTCCCTAATAATTCGGCTAGAATTTTAAAATCCATATTTAACAGGGTTATGGGACGCCAATTATGGATGTTCGACTGGCAACCAGATTTAAACAGAAAAATCAGCAGTCCCTCATACATTTGCGTAGGGAGACAGTGTTCAGATAGAAACAAATTAAAAACTGCCACTAACTCATGCGGCATTACTGTAACTGCCATAAAACTTTATATAGCTCACCTGCTAAACCATCAGACCCAGGGGACACATCCTTATGAAGACCAATAATCATAGAAACATAGAAACATGGACTTTGATGGCAGATAAGGACCGCTTGGCCCACCTAGTCTGTCCATTTCCCTACATAGAGGATAAGCTGCAGATCCTATTTAACCAACAGCCTATTTCTTCCTACTCCCCACAAAATTGCCTTATGTCTGTCCCATGCATTCTTGAATTGTCCCACAGTTTTACACCCCACAACCTCCTCAGGAAGGCTGTTCCATGCGTCCACCACCCTCTCTGTGAAAAAATACTTTCTCACATTGCCCCTGAGCCATCCCCCCTCTATCTTTAAATTGTGTCCCCTTGTTCTTGCACATCTCTTTTTCTTAAAGATGCTACCATCTTGGACTTTATTGATTCCACTGAGGTACTTAAACGTTTCTATCATGTCCCCCCTCTCCCTTCTTTCCTTAAGGGTATACATATTAAGCTCCTTTAGTCTCTCCTCATATGGCTTCTCTTGCAGACCCTGCACCACTTTAGTTGCCCTCCTCTGAACTGCCTCCATCCTATCTATGTCCTTGTGGAGATGGAGTCTCCAGAACTGGATGCAGTACTCCAGATGGGGTCTCACCAACTGTCTGTACAGGGGGATAACAACTTCCTGTTTTCTGCTAGTGATGCCTCTCCCTATACATCCCAGTATCCCCCCAGCCCTCACTACTGCCTTCTCACATTGCTTGCCAACCTTAAGGTCATCTGATATGATTACCCCCAGGTCCCTTTCCATTTTTGTTGTTGTTACTACCTCCCCACCCATTGTGTAATCTTCCCCTGGGTTTTGTTTCCCAGGTGCATTATTTTGCACTTCTTTGCATTGAATCCAAGCTGCCATACTTCTGACCATTCCTCCAACCTTGCCAAGTCCCTTCTCATCCTTTCCACGCCTCCTTGTGTATCAACCCTGTTGCAGATCTTTGTGTCATCTGCAAAGAGGCATACTTTTCCTTCCAGTCCCTCTGCAATGTCACTTATAAAGACATTAAAAAGGACTGGACCCAGTACTGAACCCTGCGGTACCCCACTAGTAACCCCTCTTTCTTCAGAGTGGACTCCATTTACAATTACCTTCTGTGTCCTATTGTCCAGCCAATGTTTTACCCAGGCTACCACCCTGGGACCCACTCCCAGGCTGGTTAATTTGACCATTAATCTTTTGTGTGGGTCTGTGTCAAATGCCTTGCTAAAGTCTAGGTAGGCCATGTCCACTGCCTCTCCCTGGTCTACTACTTTGGTCACCCAGTCAAAGAAATCAATTAGATTCATCTGACATGACGTTCCCAATGTGAACCCATGATGCCTTGGGTCCTGTGCCCCACTGGCCTCTAGGTACTCAACAATTCTTTCCTTCAGAAGTGATTCCATCACTTGCCTTACCACAGAGGTCAAACTGACTGGTCTGTAGTTTCCTGCCTCTGTCTTGCTTCCACTTTTGTGAAGGGGAATCACATCTGCCTTCCTCCAGTCCTCAGGTACCACACCATCCCCCATGATTTGTTAAAAAGGGTAGTCAGTGGTGTTACTAGCTCTCTGCTTAATTCTTTTAGAATTCTGGGATGAATTCCATCTGGCCCCATTGCTTTGTCCACCATCAGTTTTAGGAGTTCTTTCAGAACCCTTTCTTCTGTGAAAGGACTGGGATTGACTCCCCTTTCCAGAGTGCTTCTGTTAATTGGATTAGGCACCTCCCCCACCTCCTTTTTTGTAAATATTGAACAGAAGTATTCATTCAGCATCCCTGCTTTTCCACTGTCCCTCTCTGCCCACCTAACGTCCATTCTATTCAGCCTCACTATCCCTCCCTTTGTCTTTCTATGCTCCCTGATATACCTATAAAAGGTTTTACCCCCCTTCTTAACTGAGTTGGCTATCTTTTCCTCAGTTTGGGCCTTTGCTATTTTGACTACCCTCCCTGCTTCCTTCTGACTTAACTGGTATAGTTCTCTGTCCTGCTCCTTCTGTGTTTCCTAATACTTCCTAAATGCTATCTTTTTCTCCCTAACCTTCACTACCACCTCTTTTGAGAATCTTAGTGGCTTTTTCTTTCATTTTGATTTGTTTATTTGCTTCACACAAAGGCTTGTTACCTCTGTGATGGCAGTTTTGATATTTCCCCATTGTTGCTCCACCCCTCCTTCTAGACTGTTTGCTAGTGCTTTTCTAAGGCACTCTCCCATCTTGCCAAAGTCAGCCCTCCTGAAGTCCGGTACCCTCACTTTTGTATGGCTTGACTCTGTAGCTGAGTTTATCGTGAACCACACTGTTAGGTGGTCACTTGTTCCCAAATGGCTACCCACTTCTAGATCTGAGATCCTCTCACTGTCCTGATTTGAGAGTACGAGGTCTAAGATTGCTCCCTCACAAGTAGGTTCCAAAACTCGCAGTCTGAGGCATGCCACCCGAAGGGCATCGAGAATGGCCCTGCTTTTGGATGTGGCTGCAGCAAAGGTGCTCCAGTTAACATCTGGCATATTAAGGTCCCCCATCAACAGTATCTCCCCTTTCTCTGCCATCCTAAGTATGCCTTCTATCATATCCTTGTCCATTCCCTACCCTGACATGGGGGTCTGTATACAACCCCTGTGCAGATTGTGGTGCCATTTCCAGTCTCTAAGGTGACCCACAGTGCCTCCTCTCCTCCCTGCTTACTCTTTTGTTCAGTTGCTTTTATCCCTTCCCTTACATAGAGAGCTACTCCTCTTCCTCTTCTTCCATCCCTGTCTCTCCTGTAGGTTGTGTACCCTGGTATGTTAACATCCCAGTCATGGTTCTCTGTGTACCATGTTTCTGTGACTGCTACGATATCCAGGCATCCCTCTTCCAACAAGACCACCATTTCAGGGAGCTTGTTGCCCATACAATGGGGTGTTGGTACTCATTCCCTCCATTTCTTGATGGCCTTACCCCTTTTTGCTCCATCCCTGTCCTTATTGCGTTTGTCACTTTCTCCATTTACCCCTGCGCTTCTCCCCATCGACATCTTTATGTTGGTGTCTACCTCACTTAGTACCCTGATTTTTTGGGAAGGGCTAGGATTTCCCTGCTCCTCTCCAGTGCCCCCCCTTTGGCTAGTTTAAATGCTTGCCAATGAAGCACTTAAACCTATCACCTAGGATCCTGGTTCCCCTCCTGGACAGATGCAGACCACCATGCCAGTATAGATCTGCATCCCTCCAGGTGGACCCCCCAGTCCCCAATGAAGCCAAATCCCTGAGCTCTGCACCAATTTTTCAACCACTGATTGAATCCCATGGTGTGGAGCACCCTAGCCTCACCTGTGCCATAGACAGGCAGCACCTCTGATGTTACAGTGCGTGCTATTTGTCTAAGGCCCCTCCCCATCTCCACAAATGCTTCTTGCACTGTTCTGCTCCCTTTCTTAGCCAGGTCATTTGTCCCTAGGTGGACAATGACATCAAGCTCCCTCCCCTGTGCAGCTGCTCCTGCGATCCTGAGGATTCGCTCCCTGTCCCTCCAAGCCATGGTGCCAAGCAGGCACCTTACCTCCCTCTCCCCTTCCTCCCCCAGTTCTACCTTCCTAACAATGGAGTCCTCCACCAGGAGTTGTTTCCTTCCCCTGTGGGATCCCATGCCACCCTCCTGTGGGTCTCCTTTGTGGAGGTTCCCAGCATCCTCCTTGGTCTCCACTGTGGGTGCCTCCATAGAGGTCTGTAGTTCTAATAAAGAAAAAGGGGCTATCATACTCTCTGCCTGTGCCAAACTAATCGAAGGAGGATTAGCAGCCTGTAGCAAGTGGGGTGTAAATTCTGAGTCTGGAACCAAATTGCTAAAGGTTCGAGTCACATGAAGTTCTAGTAACCTCATGAGCCCCTCATTATCTATCAGAACATCCCCTTGTAGGGACATTAAATCTACTATTTCTTTTTTCTCCCCACGATGCTGACTATCCAAAAAGGGATTGGTGTACTCAGCTTTCCCTTGTGTCCCAAAAGACTGTTCCCTCTATAAGGAGTGGAGTCTATTATACTGAAAAGAGGACATTTCTGCTTTAACTGAGTTAATGTCAGCCCCATGGTCTACTCCATCCAAACTCTGACGTGAGAGGAGAAACTGAAGCTGTTCTCTAAGTTTTAAATACCTACTATAAGAGGACAAAGCCCTAGCATTTGCTCGCAACTTGAAAAACCCCACCAAACAGACTTTCAAATCCTCCCACCATCGACCCAAATCCCCATCGTATAAAAAAAATCGTGGCACACTTATCTCTAATTATTACCCCCAATTCATTTGTTATACCAGCTTCATTCAACAAAGCAGTGTTCAATCTCCAGAAACCCGGACCAGCCACAAGAGGTGGTGGCCATAAAATGTGAATCCCTACCAAAGTGTGATCTGTGGTTTCTACTGGGACATTGAATACCTCCAAAACTGTCAATATTTTCTTCAGAAAAATAAAATCAATTCTTGAAGAGAGCTTCCCCTTATAAAATGTTGGTTGGGGTTTTTGGGGCCCATCAATATGAGCATCTGTCAATCCTGCCTGTAACAAAACCTTCTAAAGGAAAGCTTTGTCACAATATTGTTTCCCTTCCACATTTCTAATCTGAAAATTAATATTAAAATCTCCTCCCAAAAAACCTGCCTGCTGGTATGTAGGTATGGCTGTACACTGGACAATAATTCAATACGTGAAGCTTTTGACTGGGGACCATAGATGTTAATTAACCTACATGGGGTAGAATTCAACACACCATCCAGTAAAAAAGCCCTCCCTGGATCAATGTCCACCATATGGAGAACAGAAACAGAAGAAGTTGAAAAACAGATACCCACCCCACAACAGAGATCAGATCCTATAGACCAGTAGGAAGGACCCCACCCTGATTCTCTGGTGGCCTGGTGAACCTCCCTAACAGAATGCAATCTAGTATTCTGTAAAAATAAGACATCAAAACCTGACTGATGCAAAACTGAAAAAGTAGCAGTGTGCTTAAAGGTAGACTTAACACTATTAGAGTTAAGGCCCGCCAGCCTTACCCTTGATGGCTCAGGGAGGCTGCTTCAAGAGCTTAGTACTAGATTTCATTCTCCTCTTTGAAAGGACAGCGGGTGACTGTGGCACCAAAATACCAGTCTCCAGGAGCCTCTTCTGCATTCATGGGCTGATCCAAATCCAATCTATCCCCTCACAAAGAAAATGCAGAAAATCTATTTGAAAGGGGAAATGGTGAAAGAGGCAGACCAACCAAATGGGCGTTCACCAGAAAGGATACTCCAGCATCACCTCCCGGGTATGGAAGACCATTATCCAAAGATTCCATATCCACTCCAGTCGAAGCAACCTCCACAGACAAAAGGTCCTGACCTTTCTGTACCTCCTGGATCTCAAGAGTGGATCCTTGTAGACAAACCAGGTGAGAAGTCACCAAATCAGAGGTAGGGCTATGTGCCAAAACTGACTCCTATCCGCCAACTACAGGTCCATTCTGAGCTGTGGGAGGGGATACAATAGGGATGTCAGGAGATAATACAGTAAGAGGGGATCTAGGGTCAGATCTTCTGGAACTTCCTGAAGTTTCCATACTCAGACCCCTTCCTCTACCCCGGCCCCTTGGACGATGTGAGGGGGTCAGTATCAGCAGTTTGGTCAGGGAACTGTTGAAAGGGCCTTTTCGCTTGTGACAAAAGAAATGCCTGATCTGAATCCCCCTCTGAATTATGTGATTCCCATGGGCAGTCTGAAAAATCATGTTCATCATGCCCACACAAATTACAAAGCGGGGGAGCTGAACATTGGGCCGCAGTGTGGCCAGTGACCCCACAATGAAAACATCTAACCTGGTCACAATCATTGCTCAGGTGTGACAATGAGCTGTACCGGTAGCAACTCTTCAGCTACCCTGCATAAAATAATATGCCCCATCCCTACCCAGGAAAAAGGAGCTTGGAAGGTGATGTATACCCTGCTCGTCTTGCTTCAGTTGGACTCTAAATGTCCAACCCCCATTCCAAAAACCATTGTCATTCATAATAGGCTTGGGGTGACCAAATAATGTGCATCTCTTCTCCATCCAGAAAGTGATGTCCTTTATGTCTACTTCCTTATTCCTAAACAACAAGGTGACAGTTTTGATAGTGGGCTTCGTAATAGGTATGGCAATGAATTCTTTCCATACACCTGAATCCTTCACCTCATAGTAGAGATGCTAAAACTTATCCAGGAGGGGCATAGTGCACAAACTAATGTCACAACAATGGTCACCAGGAGTGTGAATAAATGCATAGACCTCTGCAGGAGTAAACCCCAAGGAGTCCTTTACCAGATGTTTCCCCATCCACAGTCTTTCAGGAGAAAGTGGTGCCAGACCTTTGTACCAGAGGCGAACCACAAATCTCCTTTTTGCTGCCTCAGCTGGTTTATGAAACAAACCAGCATAAGATCTTGGTGGGTGCCATTTAGGTTCTGCCACCCGATCCCTTCCATTGCCCAAAATGTCCTCCTGATCGTTACCTAAAAGACAGTCATCACCCAGTAAATCAGGCCCCTCCTGAACCTTCTTAGATGTCATAGGGGTCAGTACTTCAGGAAAGTTGTCATCTGAAGGTGCGCCTGGTAAGGAAACTACTCCGGTAGTGGCGTCTGGCAAAGCTACTATTTCTGGTGCCTCGGTTTCATCAGGCATTCCTGCTGAGTGCTCAGCCTGAGACAAAACCTTCCTTGAAATATCCTCAGAAATGAAATTTGTGCTATCAGTAAAATGAACCCTCTGATCCAATACCTCAATCTCCTTCAGGGAACCAGGTAAGGGGACAGAAGGGCCAGGAATCCAATGGTTGTTAGAAAACAACCAGCCTGCTTGTTGAAATGCATCCCCAGGTGTCCAGTCTGGGGAGGATGCAGCAAATGAAAAGCTAGCCTCAGAGGAATGGGAATCAGTCATTGGGGTGACAACAGTGACTTCAGACATTTGCTCAGAAACGAGTCTTACAGGCAGTCATTTGCAGATATCCAGCATGGGGTTAGCTATAGAACGCTTCTGTTTCTTTTCATTCCCTAGTTTGGATTCTTTTCTTGAAACTCTCACTCCGCTTCTGATAACAACTCTACCAATTGCTGCTTTTTTCTATCCAATTCCAACTGCAAACGAAGTTTGTCTTGTAAATCCACAGAATCCATGGACCTAAGAGTCTGATCATCTGGCGACCCAGAATCGGTGCCTTGCATAGGGTGCTCCACATTAGGGCTCAAAACCTCCAAACTATGTATCTCACCCTCTGGAGCTCCACCACTAGCAGCTTCCCCATCCATGGTCCAAGCAAGAATGAGATCCTCCGGTCATCCTGCAGTGCAACAGCTCCCTCTGCAGGCAGAGTAGAGGAATTTTTATTAGAAAATGTTGGACTTCATTATAGATTAAACAAAAAAACCCCACTAAATACATATTATACAATCAAGAAAGGAAACAAACATAAATACATCATGTAATGGGTCAATTACCCCCAATTCTCACAGTTAATCGATAGGTGTGAAATTTTAGACTTCGAATATTTAGACAAGTCATACTTTAATAAGTGGTGTACAGCTGTTCTTATATTGGTAAAAACAGTCCATTGGTGAATCCATTTTTGCTGCAAGACCCAAAGGCATCTAGCTTGCCACAAATAATATCAAATAATGCCTAAAATAATGTAAACAGTTTCAGCATTGTACTGCCCTACTAAAATAGGGTTATGCCCATATACCTCTTCTGGATATTTCAAATTCAGAAAGTATTTTTCATCCCATTCTTTTGCTAAGATCCCTTATACTACCTGAGCATATGGACATTCACAAAATAAATGTTCCTGTGTTTCAATAATTTGCCACACCCTTCTCTTGGACAGTATCTCTCAGACAACTGCTTATGTTTATTGTTTCCCTTAACACTGAGTCTTCCAAAATTCCCTAACCATAAGCAATCCCAAACATAATTGGGCACCCTAGGGTTTATTAGTTTTTTTAGAATGAATACTTTCTGGGTGTCAGTGCATAGTGGGAATTATACTTCCCCTTTCCACTCAACTGACAATAAATGCTAACATACTAACATACTAAAATGCCAGCAGAATAGGCCTAACGGTCTTTCGTGTCTGCTCGTTTGGTCAGCCTCCACCCTGGGTGCTGACCTTGCTGTCCCCCTCGCCTTCTCTGGCTTCTCCCTTCCCAGTTCCGGATATTCTTGCTGCATTGGATTTTGCTTCCAGAACCCTTCCCCTGTACCTGTCCCACCCCCTCTTGAACCCCTCCACTGTCTCTGCCTCCACCAGCCCCCTAAGTAGTGCATTCCATGGCTCCACCACCCTCTCAGTGAAGTAGCACCTCCTCCTTTCTCCCCTGAATCTTCCCCCTCCAGCTTCCACCCATGCCCTCTAGTGGCCCCTTCCTCCTTCCTTCGAAGCACCCTGACTGTTCCTCCCCTATTTACCCTCTTCATGTACCTGAAGACCTCTATCATGTCCCCCCGGTCCCTTCTCTCTTCCAATGTGTACATATTTAGCTCTTCGAGCCTCTCTTCATAGGTCCTGTCCCCCAAGCCCCAAATCATTTTGGTTGCCCTCCTCTGGACCCTCTCCAGGAGGTTAATGTCCCTCTTTAAGTGTGGCCTCCAAAACTGCACGCAGTACTCCAGGTGCGGCCTCACCAAGCAGTTATACAGAGGGAGTATCACTTCCCTCCTTCTGGAGGTGATCCCCCTAGCGATGCATCCCAGCATCCTGTTGGCCTTGGCTGCTGCCCTCCTACAAGTCTCAGAGTTGTTCATCTTGACATCCACCACCACCCCAGGTCCCTCTCAGCCATTGAGACTTGTAGTATTTCCCCCAGGGTGTACACTTGGCCTGGGTTTCTGGCCCCCAGGTGGAGTACCTTGCATTTCCCTACATTGAACCTCAGCTTCCACTTTCTAGACCATCTTTCCAGAGCCTCCAGGTCCCCCTGCAGGGCCACCCTCCCCTCCTCCCCATCCACCACCGCCCCCAGTTTTGAGTCATCCGCAAAGAGACTCATCTCACTCCTGATTCCTGTCCTTATGTCAGATACGTAGGCGTTGAACAGAAGGGGCCCAAGGACTGATCCCTGTGGGACCCCACTAATGACCCTCCTTGGGGATGAGACTATCCCACCAACTACGACCCTCTGGGTCCGGTCCTGGAGCCAATTGCCTATCCATCTGATCATCTGGTTTCCCACCCCCATTTCTCCTAGCTTATCCAACAGGCCCACGTGAGGAACAGAGTCAAATGCCTTGCTGAAGTCTAGAAAGAGGACATCCACTGGTCTACCCAGGTCCAAGGCACTTGTCACCCAGTCATAGAACTCCACCAGGTTTGTCTGACACGATTTCCCCGGGATGAATCCATGCTGTCTATCGTCCAGGCACCCTGACTTATCCAGGTCCCCCCCTAGCCTCTCCTTGACAATGCCCTCCATCACCTTGCCCACCACCGATGTCAGGCTGACAGGCCTGTGGTTCCCCTGCCACCCCCTTGATCCCCTTGTGGATAGGCACTACATCGCCACCTTCCAGTCTTGGGGCACCCACCCTGTCCTCAGAGAGATGGTGAAAAGCTCTGCCAGGGGTTTCGCCAGGACATCTGCAAGTTCCTTCAGCACTCTAGGATGTACTTTATCCGGCCCCGGTGCTTTCTCCGTCTTAAGGGAGCTGAGGGCTTCCCTCACTCTCTCTGCTGTGATTTCCACTTCTGGTACCTCTTCTCCCTGCTTAGCCCTCCCCCCAAATGCTGATAAATCTTTTTCCTATCCAAGGTAATAATCTCCTCTGAGGATAGCTGCCATTTCACCATACCCTTTAAACTACCCATACCATATATGGGCAGATAATTAATTCTACCAAACATTCTAGGTGTATGTTGTGCCCATGCCTGGAGGTTAGGTCCAATCCAATCCTCTACACAGGGTTTCCAACAAACATCACATGGCCTAAAGAATTTCCCAAAATTATAATCAATGAATACACTCCAAAAAAATAAAATGGGATTGATCATCCCCAAACCCTCTTCTGATTTAGGTTTATATGTAATTTCCCTCTTGATGGGATTTAGTCTTGAACCCCATAACCCTTGAAAAAAAGCACTCAGAAGCCTAGTCGAAAATTCCTTAAGAGAGGGAAATATGTAACTAATGTTTAAGAATATAGGAACCAACAATGTCTTAATCAGCCATACCCTTTTTAATTTCCCAATTATTTTTTGTCTCCATCCTGCAATTATTTTCTCTGCATGGGATATACTAAATTCTGAGTTTATACATTCCCATTTTGAGCTCCGAAGACCACCCCTAATATTTTCATGGGTTCGGTAGTTACTCTTATTCCCCCTATTGTACCTGAAATAGGAATAGGAGCCTCTCCTAATGGGAATCCTCTACTTTTACCAAAGTTTATTTGTGATCCTGATATTAATGAATACTTTTTAATAATGTCCACTACAGCAGACTCATTTGTTTTATGCTCTAAAGTCAATACTATGTCATCCGTGTATGACAATATTTTAACCACATAGGAAGTATTAGGGATGTGAAAACCATATACCCTTTGTTTCTGTATACACATTCTAATAAATATATCCATACAAAAGACATATAAAAGAGGGTTTAATGGACAACCCTGTCGTACCCCTCTATGAATAGCAATATTTTCCCCATACCACCCATTTACATTAGGGAGTATTGATACATTTTTATATAATACCTTAATCCAATCTATGAACAGAGGTGGCAACCCAAAAGCTTCTAGGACTGAAAATACAAACTGGTGTGCTATACGATCAAAGGCTTTCTCTTGGTCTAAACTTACTACCCAACCAGACAATTCCTCCTTCTCTCCTTTACGAAAAATTTCCCTTAGCATAATTAAATTATCATGTTGCTTCCTCCCTTGAACTGCACAAGTTTGAGCTTCATTAATGACATGCTTTGCTATTTTAGAAAGCCTACCTAATATAATCTTTGCTAAAATGTTAACATCTGTATTGAATAAACTTAAAGGTCTCCAAATGTGTACATCCGACTGAGAACCTTTTTTATGGATTAACACTAGAATAGCTTCTCTCATAGAATGAGCCAAATTCATATCTTTAAACATAGAATTGTAAATAATCATCAGGGCAGGAGTTAAGGAAACCTTAAATTGTTTATATAAACCAGCCCCTATACCATCTGCTCCTGGTACAGAGTCAGCTTTTAAGCTATCTATGACCTACACAACTTCGTGTTCACTAATATCCATAGTTAGAAGTTTAATATCTTCTGAAGCAACTTGAGGTAAATTTAAGTCCATGAAAATTTGATCTGCAGACTCCATTCTGGTGTGTACACCAAACAAATTCTGGATTTGGGTTTTAACAATATCTAAAAGACCTAAGGGAGAGGAAATAGTATCCCCAGCACAGTTGATTAGTTATTTTATTACTCTAGACTCTACTCTGTCTTTACAGTCACTAAAGGGGGTCTATACTACCTTTCCCACCTTTTACCCCAAATCTAGCCTCCTGACCTAATGGTCGAGCTCTATTATATTGCAATTTCTGAAGTTTAACTTTCAGTTCCTGTATCTGTGGCCCATAATTAAAAGATGTATTTTCTGATAATGAAATTAAATGTTGAAGCTGCTGTCTCAAGCTTAAATAATCCATGTAATTTTTATTATTTTCTCTATTTGCCCTATTTTGAAATAACTCCTGCCATGACTTTTTTGTGTCCTCCTACCATACAGTGAGATCCTCATAGCAATCTACCACTGAGAGACATGCATTCCAATTTTGCATCCAGATTTTTTGAATTTTAATATCAGACAGCAGTGCTGTATTTAGCCTCCATTTTGATTTCCAGCGTCTTGGTGAATCTTCCCATGTTACTTGTGAACATACTGCCATATGGTCTGTAAATTCATAACCATATGTTGGACTCGACAGTATTTTTAAAACCTTAGAAACAAAGATAAAATCTATTCTAGTTCGAAGCCTCCCTTTAAAGAAAGTAAACGCTCCTGACTGATGAAGGGTTCTGTAAGGATCCTTCATGTTAGCTAGGGAAACAATCTCCTTCAAGGCCGTGGAATCACAGTACATTTTCTCAGATTGTAACCCCCTATCTTGCAGCTGAAGACTACAATTGAAATCACCAGCCACAGAACCAAGTGAGAGGTGTGCAAAAAGGATTGGATTTCTCTGAATAAGGAAGCTCTAAGAGTCTTAGCCTGTGGGGCATAGGTTGCTATTAGACGAAATTGTTCCTTCTGATAGGAGAGGTCTAATAACAAGGCCCAACCTGGACAAATGTTTACTAATCTAGTAACTACCAAATCAGAATTGGCTAACAAAATCCCTACCCCATCACATGAGTCTGTATCCATGAACCAGAAAGAAGACCCTAATTGCCATGCTTGGGAAGCTCTTACAAGCTTTCTATGTGTTTTTAACCAAGTATCCAAAATAAAAGTAATGTCATAAACTGTTTCTTGTAATGTCAACATGGTACCGGCTCATTTTTTATCTCCTTTAATACTATTGACATTAATCGACCTAATAGAGAGTTGTCCAAGAATGTTAGAGTAATCCCTCATGAGTTAGTGTGTCATGGGGTTTGCGTCTTCTGCCTTTGCCTAGTTCTTTTTGCAATGGAGTCTGTGCTCCCCCCCTTCGTCTGTGTCAGTGTGTGAGAGCACCGAGGAGGAATCGGTACCTTCCCCTTCAGAATCCCCATCCTCTGACAATAATACTGCGAATTTATTACCATCTTTCCATGATCTGGGAGTATTTCCCTTCCCAGTTCCCCCAAATTTTCTGGACACTATTTTCCCCAATCTAGATTTCTTGGTTTGCGTGACAGTTTTAAAAACTTATTTTACAGAGGCGGAGGGGGAAGCATGACTAATGCAGAATTACTTTCTTTACCTGAAACTACCTATAAATCTAAGGCCTCCTGGGCTATAGGGAGCTGAAGTACTTCAACACGAGTGACTTTGGAAATGTCTGAGTCAGAGTAACAAACTGGGCCAGGAATAGTTGTTTCCGAAATTTGTGACTCCAATGTTTCTGGAGACCCTGATTGTCCCTGTAAGTCTACATTCTTGTCCCTGGGTTGTTCTGCAGCCCTTTTAGCTTGTTGCTGTTGGGCAATGTTAATCAAGCCCTCATGTTAAAGGACAATCATCGCTATTATGTGAGGCCCATGAACACCTCCCATATGACTGGCCTGTTTGCTCACAAAGATTGCATCTAAACAAATTCAAACATTTACTGGATGAGTGACCTAATTCCAAACAATGGCTACATTTTACAGTGTTACATGCTGAACTCAAAGGTGTTCTGGCACCGCATTTAAAGCACGATCTGGGCTGACCTGCATAAAAGAGAAACCCTCTGTCTCTCCCCAGATAGAAAGTACTAGGAAGGTCTACTGGCCCTGAATTAGTAGTAATATGTTTCACCCTAACCCTCCACCCCCCATTCTAAATTTGTTCACTATCCAACGTGGGGCTTGGCTTATTTAAAATCTCACATCTTTGACGTAACCAATAAATAACATCCTCTATATTGACACCTTCATTTTTAAACATAATCGTTATGTTTTTTACAGCTGGCCTAGACAGAGGAACAGCGACGAAGGGGACCCATAAAGGTGTATTTTTCAATTTACCATATTGTGCCCAAAATCTATCAAGACCAGATACATTTTTAAACTAACAGCAAAATTACTGTTCCCTAGATGAATGAGGGCAAAAATCTCATAAGAAAACAATTTTAGGGAGCCCTTCAGCAGCTGTTTTGCTATAAATAGTCTATCTGGAGGCTCCATAAGCCCACCTTTATACAGGAGCCAGACAGCATTCCGGCATGGGGCAGGTTCCCCCTTATTTTGGAAAAGGTCAGACAACTTCTTAATAGGGTTTTTATCCCCCTCCCCTCCATCTACATCCACACTTTGCTCTGGTATTCCTAATCTAATAGGCTCCTCAGAACCTGAAAGTAGATCCTGATTACTCCCCTCCTGATTATGCATTGCATTTGAACCATCAACATTATCCTCAGCCATATTCTCTCCTAAAATATCAGTCATGCCATTATCAAATTTAGTTAAATTCTCACTCCGGGGTTCGTTGGAGCTCTTTTCTTTCACTATGTTGGTGGCTACATTTGTAGAATTTGGAGATGTAGTTGCCAACATAGCAACGTATGTTGGGTCCGTTTTATCTGGAGACCAGCTCCCATCAGTCGTTTGTTCCCCCCCCCCAATTTTGCAATGCCAGTGTAGGAGACCAGTTCAAATTTTCAGGAGGTTCCATATTTAAAATACTCGCCAAAATGTCTTTTCCCTTAGCACTTGTTTTTATCTGTTCCCCAGGATTTTACTCCAACCAGAACTGGCTTTGTCTTTTGGGAAGGAAAAAACTTGTTCAGGGTGTTTTCTTAAAGACTCTTTGTTTGGTATCTGCACGGCTACAGAACCAGTACTGTGCCCTGGACCAAGTCTCTTTTGCTGAATTGTACTTGTTGCGGCAGGCTTTTGGCACGCATGTGAAATGCTACTAGAACTGCCAGCCTGCTCGTTTCCTTTCCCGTTTGAGACAGTTTTTCCATTTTGTGTAGTTGCAGGCTTTAAACACGCAGATGGAACGCTGCTCGAACTGTCAGCCTGTTCACTTCCTTGTTCTTTCTTTTTTGTGCTGACTTTTGCAGTTTGTGCAGTCACAGTTACTTTGATAGCATCTTTCAATGCAGGGCTTTCCCGTCTGGTATCATGCATTACGGCCGGTACCACTTCAGCACTCTGCTGATTCATTGCTGAACTGACAGGCTTCCCCGCACCTTTGACAAATGCCATTTCCTCCGTTTTACTTTCCAGTAACTTAGCTTCTCAACTTTTAAGCTCATTTAACATCGTTTCTTTTTTAGTTAACATCTCCTTTTGTTGAGCAGACAGAGAACCCAAAGCACACATACCCTCTGTCGTATCGTTATTCATGCTGTCCAGAACCTGAGAGGAATCCAAAGCCAACAAATGTGCTGCAGCTAAAGCAGCGTCGGTGGCCTCTTGCATTTCTGTGCAGAGAGAGGAGGCCTGCTCTTCTGTACACACCACATCCATCTCCACCGGAGGTTCGTCCAGACTGGCCATCTTGGATTGATGGCCAAGGGTTCCCCCTACAGACCAGTAGGGGAATTTTTGGGGGACAAAGGGAAAATAGAATTCAAGAACTGTCCATATCCAATTTCTACTGGAGAACATCAAAGTCAAAACTAGTCCAGTAACAGAAGTGTCTTAAAGTTTTGTCTATTCTTCATCTTTCAGTTTGAAATTCATATGGCGATATTTCGTAACTTATAATAATGAAGTACAGGCAAACCGTAACTGATCCATTTGTTTCTTAGGATACTTCATATCTAGGTCACAAACATGCCACAATGAGGTTTGTACATTAGATACGAATACTTCTGTAGTAACATGGCTTTGTTGTAACACCCATTTACATTTGGATTGCCAGATATAATATTTGATAACTGCAAAAAATCACTGGCAAAGTTTGTGAAGAACAAACATCCCAACACTGAGAATATATAGAAAAAATCAATTTTATATAGGTTAATGAAGATAACCACGTGATTTTCCAAATTTGAATGATCTCATCCCACAAATGTTGTACATAAGTACATTCTAAAAACAGATGTTCTTGAGTCTCTAATATATTTACACAGGTGTTTCGTGGCCAAAATCTTTCTTTTTTAGATTTGTGTTTATTATTATTTTTTACATTCAATCTACCATGGATAGTTAACCACAGTAGATCCCAGGCAAAATCTGGTATACTTCCATTTGTTAATTGAGAGATTGCTGTGGTTGTTCCTCTAGCAGGACACATAGGTAAAGTCACCACTTCTTGACAAACAGTTTTCATGACTGTAGGATATACTTGTTGTTTTTGGGCAGATAAAAGTTGAGTGCAGGAAACTTTCCATTTTATTAATTTCTGGAAAATAGGCTTAACAAATGTTGGCATAAGATTGACTCTGGTCAATAATCTATATTTCCCTTGTGCCCATGCATCTAAGCCAATTTTTACCCATTCTAGAATACATTCTTGCCAAATTTTAGTCATTTGACCTTGCCAACATATTATATTAACTTGTAAAAAGACTATAATAAAAAATAAAGGGGTTAATCATTCCTATTCCACCTTCCTGAATAGATCGATAAGTCACATCTCTTTTTATGGGATTTAAGCGACTTCCCCAAAATGCCCTAAAAAAATACTATATAATCTAGTCTAAAACTGCACAGGAGGAGGAAAATAGCACTAACATAAATAAAAATAAGAAGTAACACATTTTTTATCAATGGTACCCTTTTTCATTTGGAAATTTGTCGATTAACCCATGATTCAGATAAGTTATCTGCTATAATCATTTTCTTATCCCAGTTTAAACAAGCTAGATCTCCCAGGCCAAACAATACCCCTAGAATAGGGATAGGGTCTTGTGTCAATCTTATTCCTACATAAGATGTTTGTATTAAATCTGTACCTCCCAACTGTAGGCCTACACTTTTTTCCATATTGTTATGAGAACCTGAAACTTCTGAGTATTCTTTCAGGTGACGTACTATTTCCTGTTCATCAGATGATTGTTTAAGGATCAGAACAATATCATCCGCATATGCCATTATAGATACTGGGTTGGTATTTACTGTCAATTGAAATCCTATTATTTTAGTATTGTTTTGTATTGTTCTTAATAGAGGGTCAATACAGAAAACATATAGCAAGGGACTAAGGAGGCATCCCTGTCGCACCTCCCTTTTAATTTGTACTGAGGGGCTCATCCACCTATTTACCCTAGGGTTTACTTTAGCTGAATTATACATATGTATAATCCATGTCACAAAAATATCAGGTATCCCGAAAAATTTCAAAGTGTGAAACAAATAACTATGGACAATGGAATCAAAAGCCTTCTGTTGATCCAGGCTCAGCAAGAAGCCTTATATAACATTACGTTGAGTCCTCTGAAACAATTCTCACAGAATTATTAAATTATCATAAATTCCCCATTTTGCAATGGAACAAGTTTGAACTTGACTAATTAAAGTAATGGCAACTATGCCCAATCTTTTAGCCTGAATCTTCCCCAATATTTTAAAATCTATATTCAATATGCAAATGGGTCTCCAATTTGTTAAAAGTTCTTTATTACCTTTTTTATATAAAAGGATCAGTTCTGCAATAGATATACTGTCAGGAATTTGTTCAGACTATAATAATTCATTTAGTATTCCTGTTAATTCAGGGAGTAAATACTTGATGTATTTTTTATAAAACTCAGGAGTCAAACCATCCATCCCAGGGGCTGTACCATTTGACAAAGAAGAAGAAATTGCTGACTGTACCTCTAATTGAGAGATTTGGCTGTATTAAACTTTGTTTTTGTAGCTCTGATAACTGTGGAGGCTGGAATTTGAAAAAAAGAGTTTCTATAGTACTAACTATAGGGGGTGTACCCAGAGTGTCTGTTATATAATGATGTACAATATCCATAATCCTCTTTTGTGTATCACGTGTATGTCCTGAACTATCTTTCAAATGTATCATTCTCTTATTAGTAACTCTTTTTTTGTGATCTTTATGGGGTCAAAGATTTGTTTTTTACCTTCTGTACCAAATCTTAATTCATTTTGTAGAGATTTGGCTCTGTTGTATTGTAGTTTGTACATTTCTTTTTTAAGTAAAGTGATTTGTTTTGTGTAATCAATTCTTAAGGATTCTGTTCTTGAAATCAAGGAATGCAGTTTTTTTCTAAGATTTAAATAATTCAGATATTGATGCGTATTCTGTTTTTTTGTCAATTTCCGAAATAAAGTTCTAAATTCCTGTTTTGAATCTGCCCACCAGTGAGTATAAGAGTCATACAGACATAGAACAGATTTCCTTGCTACCCATAGTTGTTCCCATTTCATGTTTATGAACTCATTTTCCAACAACAAAGCATTAAGTCTCCAAGGATTTTTCCCACAAGGGGTTATGGTTGTCCAGCTAATTTCAATTTCTATAGCCCTGTGGTCTGAAAAAGAGAAATCCCACATTTGACCATTAATAACAGAAAGAAAGATACCAAAAAGAAATCAATTCTGGTCAAATGAGACCCTCTAATATAGGAAAAACCTCCTGTTTTATGAATAGCTCTAAAGGAGTCTTTAAAGTTAGAGGTAGAAATGATGTTTGCCAGGGCATTACTATCACAAAATATTTTATTTGTTTTCAATCCCCCATCTGCAATAGATAGACTACAATTGAAGTCTCCTTCCCAGATAATTATTCTGGCAGCGTGTAAATAAGGTTGCACCTTTTTAAATAAGTCAATTTAATTAGTTTTACCCTGAGGGGCATACATGTTTATTAATCTTATTCTAGTATGATGATATTGAATATCTAATAAAATGGCTGTCCCTAATTCAATCTCTACTAATCTAGAAACTTTCAGGTCTGAATTTAGAAATAAAACCCCTAAACCGTCACATGACTCTAAGCCCTGAGACCAAAAAGAAACTCCTTTGTCCCACAGCTTAGTGGCATGGGCAATCTCATATAAGGTTTTTAATCTGGTATCTTGTAAGCAGACAAGATCTACCTTGTAATGTGATAAAGTTGTCAGTACTGTCATCCTACAGTTACTATTGTTTATACTGTTAACATTTAATGTGAAAACTTTAAGGGATGTCATTTATAGGGGAAAGATAGTGGACACCATCCATATGGCCTTCTTTCCTCTTTCAGGTATGTGACCTTGTTATCCATTTTTTCTTTACAGTATCCATAGAGCCAGCATCCTCTATTTCCGATGAATGGCCTTTAGAGACAGAGGACCTAGAAAAAGAATCAGAGTCAGCATCATCCTACTCCTCAATAGATAATGCTTTGTATTGATTAACTGTGGTCCATTTTGGGTGTCCTTGAGAGGTTTTTCTTCCTTTCCCTTTTGAACCTGACTTACTATCAGTTCTGGTATGAGGCCTTTTTTAATGGGTCACAGTATGAAAGGGGGGGTTCCAAGTCCACCGGGGGGGAGGCATAGGGTCCGAAGCTGAGGAAGGTACAGGAGGCATTATAGGTTCAACATGTTCCAGAACACTTAATGCTATATCATCTTGTGGTGTGACAATTACCTGGGCTCTCAAGGGGGTGCCTTGTTCTGGACAGGAATGTAGCAAGTTGCTGTCTGATGGGACAGTCGACAAATCTTTTGAGTGATTGGGTAGGTCATCTTGGAGAGTAACCATATTGTCATGTGGTGTAGTAGCAGTACTAGCCTTAGTTTTATCCGTATCTTGTTGTTTCTGCCTATGAAGCTCCTGTAGCCTTTTCTCAGAGGCCACCGCACAACCTTTTTTTTGGGCTTGAGTGATCATGGCTTCATATGTGGTTATATCATCTCCATTATGAGAGGCCCAGGGACATTTAACATATGAGTGGCCTTTTTCTTCGCATAAATTGCACCGAAACATATTGGTGCAGGCAGCAGCAAGATGATCAAGTTCTAAACAGTGTGTGCATTTCTGAGTATCACAAGCATTGCTTAAATGGAGCCGTGAGCCACAACGATGACAGGATTTAGGTTGACCTGGATAAAACAGGAAGCCTTTATCCTTTCCCAGAAAAAAACAACTTGGAAGATGTCCTATACCTGTATTCAACATGAATAGTTTGCATTTGACCCGCCATCCCCCTGTCCAAATTTGTTCTGAATCCATTACAGGAAGGGGTTGTTCCAGAACTTCACATCTTTTTCTTAACCAGTACAGAATGTCCGAGATATTGACTCCCTTGTTTTTAAAGATAATAGTTACAGTACGTACTGCTGGTTTTGTAATAGGTATGGCTAAGAAGGGTGACCAAAGAGTGAATTCTTGTATTCATTGTGTTTTACCCAAAATCTGTCTAAGGCTTCAACTGTTTTAAAACTGATATTGTAGTTATAGTCATCAGTATGAATTAAGGCAAATATTTCAGATGCATAAAATTTCATGGAATCTTTCAATAGAGTTCTACCTATATAAACTCTGTCTGGAGGGGTTTCTAATCCACCTTTATAGAGCAATCTTAAAGCATTTCTTCATGGTGCTGGTTCCCCCTTATTTTTAAACAAATCCACCATTTTAAGCATAGGTTTAAAACATTTTCTTTTAGTAGGATCCTGTAGAGTGTGTGCCCCTAGGCCAATTGATAAGGTTTCCTCTTGTCTGATCTGCTCAAATTGAGGAATAGCACAGTCACTAACTTCATTATTTACACCCTTTGGTGGATGAGATCCTTTATCAGTTAAATTCAGTCCAATATCATCATGAAAAACTGCCTTCATGCCACCAATGTCTGGATGTATTGTATTCTGTACTGTCTGGAGATTCAATATGTAACAATCAGTAGAGTGAGATACAGCCGTTTTAGGAGAGGAAATTAGTTTTCCAGTACTGGTAATTGTAATATCCTTGTACTGAGCAACTGTAGGGTCTAAAGGATCCGGTGTCCAAGAACCGTCGTTCTCCGAGACCCAGCCTGCATTCTGGAGTGCATCTGCAGGACACCACACTATTTCTGGCTGCATTCACCGGCACTGAACACCCAGAGATTTTCTGGGAGGAATACCGTGATCCGGGAGCAGCAAAGGAGAAGCGTTACAAGAGTTCTCCGCTGCAACTGCGGGTTGAGCCTCCACATCAGCAGACTGCAGATCGCAAGCTGTGTCATTATCAGGCTGCAGGTTTAAAACGTTACTGTCACAAGAAATAAAGGGAGTTTGCTCACCCACAGAAGATACACAGTCCTTCGTTTTGGCAATTACAGGGTCCACTCGCTGTTGTTCTTGATCTGAAGAAATGAAAACCCGCGATGTGCTGTTAATGTCCTGAGCCAAATGAAAATCCTTCTCCGACTGTGTCATGTCGATTTCCAAATCCATTTGTTCCTCTGTCAAAATGATAGCATCAGATGCAGTAGCCGATACAGAACTCTCCAAAATAGCAGGAAAGTACAAAATTTCAGTTGAATCTTTGGTCTCTAAGGTATTGGAGATAGGAGAGGAGATCTGCTCCCCAGTCTCCCGCACATCCGTGCACTTCGAGGTTCGGCGTGAAGCGGCCATCTTGGCAAACAGCCAGCACTTCCCCCTATGTCAGAGTATGGGAACTTCCCCAGTGTCTGGCCAAATTTCCCCCATTCACTAAAAATACCACCAACAGCTTAACCTGGTTCAATTTCAGTTGGTTACTGTCTGCATCTCCCTTCCCCGTCACCCCTGAAAAAGGGACTTCTAGGCCCAGTGGGCTTACTGGGTCAACAAAATTCAATAAATAAATAAATAAACTATTCATGAGATGGGGTCCCAAAAAGGCCATGTTGCAAATTTGGTGAAAAACGCAAAAAATGATCATGCTATGAGCGCGCTGTGCAGTTTCTATGTATGCTCGTAACTTTGACAATTTTCAATATTTTCACTCCAAATTTTGAACATTGCCATTTTTTTTTACATTTCCTTATGAACAGCACAGCATTCTGCCCAAAATGTGTTTTCACACCTGTGGTGCAGAATGGCGCAGTCACTGTGCGAAATCAACATTTGGGACGCATTAATGAATTAATGAATGAATGAACAGTGGCAGTTCATGAGGGGAAATCCCAAAAAGACCAATTGAAAAATTGGTAAAATAATTTCACAAAATGACTGCATTATGAGCATGCATTATGCAGTTTCTATGCATGCTCGTAACGTCACCAGTTTTTCATATTTTCACTCCAGGTTTTCAACATTGCCATTTTTTCACACCTCCTCATGAATAATACAGCTGTCTTTTTTCACATCCTGCCTGAAATGTGTTTTCTCACCTGTTGTGCTGAATGGCACAGTCACTGTGTGAAATCACCTTTGGGGATTGAGTAATAAAATGATAGTGCCACTATTCATGAGGTGCGGTCCCAGAAAGCCCATGTTGAAACTTTGTAGTGAAAATGCCAACAAATGCCTGGGGCATTAGGGTTTTCAACCATAACGCTCCACCCTGTACAGACTGACAGGCGTCAGGGGTGTGACTTGGGGTTGTCAGCTGTAATGCTCATGCCATTGCACCCCCACCATGCAGCCAGTGATGGGCATCAAGGTGTGCCTTGAGGTCTTCAGCCCTAACGTTCACTCCATTCTCCTATGCTGCACCCATCTCAGTTTATTTCCTTAAGGAATGGGTGAGCGTAAGGGTCGAAGACCCCAAGGCACACTATGACACCTGTCTGTGTCTGCAGGGTGGGGTGAGGTGGAATGGCTTGAGCTTCATACCCGACGACCCAAAGCCACACCCCCAACACTTGTCAGGCTCTGCAAGGTGGTGGTGGGGGTTGGCGTTAGTTTAGTACTTCACTGACATTCCTATTATGCAGCTCTCTAACTCTTGCAGTGCCAATGTCAATACCAGCAAGCAAACATTTGGCATTGACAAATGCTTGTTGTCATAGTGCTGTATATAGCTGAAGTCTGTTATGTATGGAAATCCATACAGGCTAAAAAGTTGTTGTACCACATTTCTGACATCATTTAATTGGTGAACCATAACAGTGATGTCACTAGCATGGTATGTACAACAACTTGACAGACACCACAATATAGTGCAGACTCTTATTCCGCATGACAATTTTAAACTTTTCAGTTTTTTCCTTTCAAAATATTATTGCTGTGAGAATGGCTACTGCTTTTATTTTCAGAAATGAACTCCAGCCAGCAACACACTACCTCTGAACAAGAAAACAAGTTCTGACAAACTGGAGAAATTTGCCTAAGCTTTGCACTTTGCGATGAATTTTACTGGTGATGTAACACTTTTTCAGACAAAGTCAATGGAAGGTGGCAACTTTTCAGGTGAATTGGCATGAGTTTGCTCACAGAGTGCCACTTTCCCTGCAGAAAAATTTGCATAGTCGTCACTTCACATTTTGTGGAACTGGCAAACATTGCAGATTAATTTGCAAAGTAAAATTATCCAGCTTTGCACATCTTTAATCCCTACATCACCTGATAAACTGAGCTGAGCTGTTTGCAGTTCTGCAGTTCCTCCTTGGGTGACTATTTTGCCCCCCTCCTTTCTATCTTAGCTTAATCAGATAGACTCAGTGGAACTGTTGCCCCACCCCCATATCCTCCTTGTTCTTCCCAGTGACATACTGCCATAAAGAGCCCCTTACTCCTTTGTCTATCTCAGTGTTGGAGTTGCACTTTATGAGCTTTGGGAACTGGGGGGGGGTTCATAAGGGACCCATCTTTAAATTGAGCCCCCCTTCCCATTATAAATCAATGGCACTGATGTGTTAGCTAGTGGGATTCACTTCAGAGCTGGGTGGGTGAGCCCTGAAAGCCCCCCTGTAATTCCACGTTTGTCCCTGGTGGGGAGCTACAGTGGGGGAGGGACACCTAGTGGACCAGCCCTCAAGTAGGCCACTGCCAGCTTCCTGAAGACCCAGGCAGTGTCCAGGACTGGCTGGAGTGCAGATTTTGAGGTGCGGCTTCGTAACTGACAGGCTTGGGGAGGCAGCTAGTGCATGGGAGTCACATGTTGCAGGAATTAGATGCACGGCTTCACCAAGAAACTGGCAGCTGAGCTGGGTAGTACAAGAACAGCAGACCTTCCAGCTGAAGTAAGGATGCACAGAATGCAGGTATATAAAAATCACTCCCAATAAAATTGACTATCATAATAAATAATAATAATAAAATGTTATTTATTAAGGGCTTTTCAAGCACCAAGGCGCTGTACAGGTGAAAAATAAAATCACAGAAATAAATACATAAATAAAAATCATAATAATATGAACATCAGCCCATAAAAGCTTGTCTCCACAGATGGGTCTTAAGTTCCAGCTTAAAGCTCCCCATGGTAGTGCATTCCCGAAGCTGATGGGACAGAGAATTCCAGAGGGTTGGGGCTATAGACGTAAAAGCCTGGGCCCCAGAAGATTTTAAAATAACCCTCAGAACTTCCAGCAACCCACTCATCAGCAGAACGTAGCTGTAGTACAGGGCTGTTGGGAATCAGAAGCTCTTTCAAGTATTCTGGGCCAAGTCTGTGCAGGGCTTTGTAGGCCAAAAGACCTACTTTAAAGGTGATCCGCCACTGTATTTGGCAGCCAGTGCAGATCGCGCAATACAGGGGGAATATGTGTCCTTCTTGACACCCCTGTCAACAACCTAGCAGCAGCATTCTGTACTAGCTGCAAGCGGTGGATATCAACCCCAGGAAGCCCCAGGTACAGGGAGTTGCAATAGTCAAGGCGAGAGGTCACGAAGGCGTGGACCAACACAGGTAAATCGCTAGACAAAACAAGGTGTTTCACCCTGGCAATGTTCCTGAGATGGTAAAATGCAGACTTTATGACTGCTGACACCTGATAGCGAAGGGTCAGCCCGTCGTCAAGTATCACTCCCAGGTTACGCACCCGTTCAGAGACAGGGATGTGATTACCTCCCAGAAATAAACCAGAGGGCTGATCAGTCCTTAAGCCTTCTATCCTGTGACCCAGGTCCACCACCATAACCTCAGTCTTACCTACGTTCAACTTTAACCAGCTCAAATTCATCCAACCATGGATTTCAGCGAGGCAGCTATTAAATACTGAGAAAGCACTAGCCTGATCGGGAGCAAAAGACAGGTAGATCTGGGTATCATCAGCATAGCAGTGAAACCTCAGCTCATTCCGCCTTACAATGCTTCCAAGGGACAGCATATACACTGCAAACAACATGAGGGAAAGCACCGAGCCCTGAGGAACCCCACAAGGCAGAGAGAAAGGGTCAGAGGAAAATATTCCCGACACAACTCTCTGTGTTCTTCCGTATAGGAAAGATGTAAACCATCTGAGTACTGTACCCGACAGTCCACAGATGGACCACAGATGCTCTAGCAAAACCCCATGGTCTACAGTGTCAAAAGCTGAAGAGAGATCAAGGAGAACCAGAATAGAACGGTTTCTCCGATCTCTCGCCATCAAGAGATCACTGAGCACCCGAACCAGAGCAGTCTCAGTGCTATGCCTCTTATGAAAACCAGACTGGAGAGGGTCATAGATATTATGGATGGTCAAATGGTCCTCCAGCTGGTTTGCCACTACCTTCTCAATAACCTTCCCAATAAAGGGAAGGTTAGAGATAGGTCTATAGTTATCAAAAATATGTGGGTCCAGAGAAGCTTTCTTCAAAAGGGGAGTCACCACCGCCTCCTTCAAGGAGCTTGGGAACTCACCCAATTCTAAAGAGCACCAGATTATCTGAGCCAGAAACGGGCCCATGATCTCGACACAACCCAAAATCAGGGAGGTTGGACCCGGATCTGAACTACAGCACGTAGGGTGCATCCCCTGGACACTCCGCATAACATCCTTGAACTTCGGCAGGTCAAAGGAACTCCAGGAGACTTGTGGTACCACGATCGAATGCCGACTAACAGCATCCCCCATAGAGTGAGTCAGGCGGATCTCTGATCTGATGTTGGCTACCTTATTCGCAAAGAATTGAGCGATCTCATCACACTCTTTTTGTGAAAAAGCATGACGGAGCTGTAGACAGGCTGGGTTGCACAACCTGTCCACAGTTCTGAAAAGCTGAGCTGGTCGATTCTGAGTAACAGTGATCTCCCTGGACAGGAACTCTGCCTTCTTACAGGAGATCTCTGCTTGGTAGAGCTGATAATGCCCCTCCAAACTAAGGCAGTCAACATCTAGAGCAGATTTCCGCTAACAATGCTCTAACCATCGTCCCACATGCTGTAATTCCCTCAATGACCCATCGAACCAAGGGGGCCCATGGGCAGAGAGGGAGGGGACGAACACAGACAGGAGCAATTAAGTCTAAAGCCGAGTAAATGGCCTGATTATAAGCCAGAGCCATTGACTCCAGACTCATGCTGGCAACAGGAAACTCTGAGAGATTCATCACCACATTCAGGTCTTCAGGGCACACATCCTGTAAAGGGCGGTAACAAATCATCTCCACAGGGGCAGACCTATGAAGGGGAGCACAAAAGTTGAAGCTCAAGGTGTAATGATCAGACCAGCTGACAGGTTCCACCACCAAATCAGAGGGCTCAATCCCCAGGAGGAAAAACCAAATCCAAAGAGTGACCATGATTATGAGTAGCTGAATAAACAATCTG
Source organism: Neoceratodus forsteri (assembly GCA_016271365.2). Classification (NCBI taxonomy): domain Eukaryota; kingdom Metazoa; phylum Chordata; order Ceratodontiformes; family Ceratodontidae; genus Neoceratodus; species Neoceratodus forsteri. Next base: position 302,210,080 of record CM057455.1, on the reverse strand, counting down.
TGTAAAGCCCAGCGATATCATCAGCTGGAGGAAGTGCTGACCAAAAGAAGAGAGTTCGTCATTGACCCAAGCATTAAAGTCACCCAGAACCATCAATCTGGGTGACTCCAATGCCATATCGATGACGAAATCTGCCACTTCCTGAGGGCTGTCCGGGAACCCACACCAGCTACTACAGTACACTCAAAGGATTCAGTCTCCTCAACTGGTACACCAGTGAGCCCCAACCCGGTCTTGAAACAGACTGCTACTCCCCCCCCCCCCGCGATCCAATCTCGGGTGGTGAATTACCAAGTACCAGGCTGGAACTGCTGCCTCCAAAATGGAGCCAGCACTTTCCATCCAGCCAGGTCTCGGTGATGCAAGCCAGATCAGCTGTTACAACAAAGTCAGCAATAACAGCAGACTTGTTTTTAACAGATCATGAGACCCTGATGTACTTGTAAGCCTAAGACTTAGATGTATTCAGAATAATGTATTGGGAAAGAAAATATCTGGGGTACCAAGAAGGAGAAATTCTGTCTTTTTCAATAAGATAGGTCTGATAGACCAGTGCAGGAACCTGACTCTGTGAGCGGGGATGTCAAGTCAGTCAGTGGACCCAGGCAGAATATTGCAATGGCATCCAATACCAGGAAGGGAAACAACAGGAAGGTCAAACAAGTCTTAGTAGTAGGGGACTCCATGATTAGAGGAGTAGCATCAGAACTGGGTGTAGAAATGCAAACAGCTATGTTGGAAACCCTCCAGAACTGCCTGATGACCCAGTTGGTAAAGGAACATACCAGGCAGGGATCTATTCTGGATGAGGTTCTCACAAACTCAGAAACAGTTAGGGCAGTAATAGTAGGGGAACAACTAGCTAAAAGTGACCATAATTCTGTTTGGTTTGAGTTGTTCCTAGGAGATGAAAGAACACACTCACAGATGGAGGTCCTGATCTTTAGAGGGGCAGCATATGACAAGATGAGATTGTTGGTTGGTAACAAACTGGCAAAAGTTAGGGATAGATTGGATGTGGAAGATATGTAGGGATTTATAAAAGAGCCCATCCTGGAGGCTACAAAACTCTGTGTTAAATCAGCTGTAAAAAGAAATAAGCACAAGAGACCCATATGGTTCTCAGCAAAGGTTAGGGAAGCAGTCAGGGCCAAAAAAAGAACATTCTATAAGTTTAAAAGGAGTCAGAGGGAGGAGGAGTGGGAGGAATACATTCAAAAAACTAGGGAAGCATTAAGCAAAAAGAACAGTAAGAGAGGCAAAAGGCAGCTACGGATTGCTAAAGGGATTAAATCTGGGGAAAAACATTTCATTTGACACACCAGGTAAAAAACGAAGAAGGGAGTGGGGATCGTTAGGTTGATAGATGGTAGTAAGGTGATAGAGGATGATGGACAGAGGGCCATAGTCCTAAACAACTACTTCTGTTCTGTTTTCACCAGTAAGGGAGCAGGGTCCCCTACCTTAAAGTGGCATCAGTGCACCCACTAGGGGAATCCCAAGGATGGAAGCCCCACTATTCCACAAAGACAAGGTCAGGAAAGGGCTGGCAGACCTCAAGATAGATAAGGCACCAGGCCCAGATGGGATGCATCCCAGAGTGCTAAGGGAGTTAGCAGAAGACTGATCTCCTAGCACATCTATTCAGCTGCTCACTGCAGACAGGGGTAGTACCCGGAGACTGGAGAGTGGCTGACATGGTGCCACTCTATAAGGGGGTGAGGGGCAGGTAGGAGGCAGGAGATTACAGGCCAGTTTGTCGCACATCTGTTGTGGGGAAGCTAAAGGAAACCCTAATCAAGCAGGACCTTGTGGACTACCTGGAGAAAAATGGTCTCCAGGACATGAAGCACTATGGGTTCATGGCCAGGAGGTTGTGCTAGACCAACCTTATTGCCTTCTTCTATTGGGTGATGAGGGAGCTGGACAGGGGCCATGTGGTGGATCTCCTCTACTTTGATTTCAGTAAGGCATTCGACTCAGTGCCACATGAAGAAGTTGAAGGACCAAGGAACAGCAAAAGACATAGTCAGGTAGGTGGGAAATTGGCTTAAAGGTAGAGAACAGAAGGTTGTCTTCAACAGGGTGAGGTCAATGAAAGGGGAAGTCACGAGTTGGGTACCTCAGGGATCAGTCCTGGACCCAGTCCTTTTCAACATATTTGTTAGTGATTTGTCAAAGGAATCCAAAATTAATTTGTCCTCTTTGCTGATGACACTAAGCTTTGCAGAAGAGTGGGCAGTGTTGAGGGAGTTAGAGAGCTGCAACACGACCTCCACAGGCTAGAGAGAGAGAGAGAGAGAGAGAGAGAGAGACAGAGTCAAATGTGTGGCAGCTAAAGTTTAATGCAAAGAAGTGCAAGATTATGTACCTGGGGAAAGGCAACCAACAGATAGAGTACTGGCTAAATAGGGTTAAAATTAGTACCACTACAGATGAGAGGGACATAGGAGTCATTATTTGTGACTCCCAAAAACAGGCAAACCAGTGCAACAAAGCATACAGCAAAGAAAGCAAGATGTTGGGATGTATAGGGAGGGGAATAGATAGTCGGAGCAGGGAGGTGATCCTCCCCCTGTATCAATCCCTAGTGAGGCCACAGCTGGAAAACTGTGTCCAGTTCTGGAGCCCTCACCTAAGAAAGGACACGGATAGGGTAGAGGCCATGCAGAGATAGGCAACGAGGATGATACAGGGCCTCCAGGGGGTCTCTTATGAGGAGTGGCTGAGAGCACTAAACGTACTCACTGGAGGCCAGAAAAGAAAGTGTGGATATGATTGAACCGTTTAAGTTCCTGAAGGGCATAGAGTACCCCACACAGAGATATTCAATGGGAGCACCAGCTGGTTGACATGAGGCATGAATGGAAACTACGGGGGAGGGGGGCTTCAGGAGGGATGTGAGGAAGTACTACTTTACTAAAATAGTTGTTGAGGCAAGGAACTATCTGCCTGCTGAGGTAGTGGGCACAAAGACTGTGGAGGGTTTCAAACTTGGGTAGGACAGAGTAAGGGCACAAAAAGGGAGCTATGCTCCCAGTACAGGGTTGGGTGGGATGAGCTGAATAGGAGAAGATAGGTCCCTGAATCAACACTAGTCCTGGGAAACTTTTGGGGCAGACTTGATGGACCCTCAGTCTTTTTCTGCCGTCACATTCTATGTCTCTATGTTTCTATTATAAGATAGTGTCTCTGGTCATTTCTGCCTCTTCATTGGTCAGGACCCCATCACATGGTACTTATAGCAGATTCCACTGCTAAGGATTCGTTAATCAGCACTACAACTTTTTTTTTTTTAAACTTATTTTTCCCTCCAGTCACTGCTCCGCTGAGACTCCTTCAGGCATCCTGGCTTGTTCCTGCCCGCCTCAGATCCCCCCTTCCCGAGTCTCCCCTGCGGTACTCCGATCTCTCTCACCTACCTGGCAGCATGAATTCCCTGGCTTAACCCCCCAAGGTGGGGCCACCACTACCTTTGGGGCTCTTGAAGGCAAGTCGGCTGCAGACAAGGCAAGGGGTGGAGAGAGAGAATCAGAAGACCAGGTGGGTGGGATCCGGCGGTGGGCCTGGAGGCCAGGTGCTGTTATCTACCCAGTGGTTCAGGATTTTTCCTTGTTCGTGAACATACTCCCCCTCCCAGTGGCGCGGATGTGCAATGACGTCCAACGCTAGACGAGCATGCTCCCGCACCCGTCAGCAGGACGTCAGCCGACACCTCTTCCCATCTGAATGTGTCCCTGTGTGTGATACACCCAGCCTCTGCTAAGCGCTGCTAGCCCCAGGGGTTCACAACCATCCCTATCCCAGGAGAGGAGAGGAGAGCTGTCATCAGACGCTCAATCCTCTCCTCTCCTTTCCCTGCCTACCCCTGGCGGCCTGAGCTCATTCCCAAACCTGGGTCACCGAAGTGGTGCGAAATGTGGCATCCAGTGCCTCAACCCTCAGCGCCACTGGGCTAGCCTAATCAGCACTACAACTTGTAAGGATCAAATGGTTAATATGCAAATCATACACCCTAGCAAGATGACAAAGACATCATATAACTCAAACAACAACATTATAAATATTACCATATTTCATTCAACAATCATAAATTGCAATCCAAAACATCAAGAAATACTGCATGAAATCCATCTAACAAAATCTTACTAAAAAGTCCAAATCCAAAATGTCTCTGTGGTGATCTCTATTCAAACAGACAGAAACACAAATATTTTTATTTTTTTTTATTTTATTTAATGATATCTTGGAGAACACCTGTGAGCAGATGCGCATTTGTAGGTTCCATGTCAGTTACATAAGCAATAATACCCAACAGAGTGGGCTTTATTGGGAAATACTGGACCGCCCAGGGGTGTAATGAGGCCCGACGCTGCAGGCGGAGGGCCTTATAGCCCTGGAAGGTCCAGTATTTCCTAATAAAGCCCACCCTGAGGGTATTATTGTTCTAGAAAATGGGCATTAAAAATAATTTTAATAAAACATTTGTAATAAAATAATTAGTTTGAAATTAGTTTTTGTAATAAAATAGTTCCTCCGCCTGCTTAGGAATTATGTGTGTTTCTTTGGGAGCGAAGGACTTTTGTCCCAGTGGAGACTCGGTAGTTTACAAAAAAAGTGGTTGAATACAGTTAAAACGTGCGCGAGTACCGATGGGGGCTTGTTTACTAACAGAGCCTTGTGGCTCGGTAATTTTATTTTAAACCTGTTTGTGTCCTTCTGTGTGTGAGCAGCACTGCCTAATGGGGTTGATGCAGGAAGCATGGAGGTATGGTTGGGACCATTTGTGGGTCGCTGTCTTTCATTTTCTGTGAGAACTGCATTACCAAGAGTGGTGGACCTTGGCAGAGATGAAATAAATTAAGAACGTCCAAAACAGGTAGATGCCAGTATTTTTGATCTGTAGTGATGAAATAGGGTGCTTTAGTTGGTAACCCTACTTTTTTTGCGATTGGCTCGACTCCCGACACCGAGACCTGTTGCCAGATTGCTGGAAGTATTTCATCGGCCGGCTTTTGTGGAAGCGGGAGCCGTTGCAAGTACTTCTGTCTATATGGCGATAACAGTGTGTTGTGACACAAAAGCATACGTTTTCTTAAGAACGTATTTTTTAAAGTCATGGTTTGACTCCATGGTGTGATGTGGAGGGGAGTTCTCGGGGGGGGGAGGGGCTGCACCTATCAGTCTCCCGCTAAGCGGGAGATAAAAATGGTGATCAGATGGTTTGAAAATTCGGGATGCCCAATAATAGACTGAGTAATGCGGCACCCCGAATTGGCACTTATTATTTAGCAGGCTCTATTGAAAAAATAAATGCATGCTGAACATGGCTTTTAGCCAATCAGCATACTTTATTTTTCAAGCCCATTTTCTAAAAGAAGAAAGTGAACAGGTACATAGCATTACATACAAGGCATTACATTACAAGCAAGTACAAAATTGCATTGGTACAAAAGAATACTTTACAAGCTAGGTAGACAATAAATTGGTGTGGATTACAAAATTGGGATAGCATATAGCTTAAGGTATAACATTTAGACATTGTGTAACCCCTAGGGGGCACTACCCCAAGGGATCCTACCCCTGCCTGCATGACCAGGTGCAGGTTGAGGGGCCTGGGTACTGAAAACGGGTGCCTCCATCCAGAGGACAGGGTTTGGGGTAGCGTAGCAGACCTGGGTACAGCCCTCTAGGACACTTGTTACCCCCCTCTTTTCCCTCTAGTGGCCTAAATGGTTCACAGAATTCACAAATGCAATTTACACCTGACAACAGTTTCAACCCCATGCTTGTTGCACTTACCACCAGGGCTAGTTCTGCTGGCTCAGCCCTGGAGACCCCCTGTAAAATAAGATTTAGCACAACAACCAATAATATTTCAATGCTGTTTGTACAGAGCTACACCACAACCAGTTTCAATGCAAAAAGATTTAGATCTGATTCATTTAAGGCGCAGTAGCAAGGAAGGGGGCAAAATCTAGTGGTTGAGTCAAGATCTGAAAGATTCAGGTTATAAGGCATGCACTTAAAGGTCCCTGTAGCACAGTCACATACACTCTAGGTACCCAATTGGAACTACAAGCTAGCCTTAAGCGTTGTCCGGGGTAGGCCGGCATTGCAGCTGTTGTTGGGACCCTTAAGGAAAGAAAACACAACATGCACTTCTAACCCAAATTTGTAATCTGGAGCCGGATGGCTCAGTCTGAAGTGATTAGCAACAACAATTAAATCAGTTGACACACTTTGATTTGAGCTTTGTTTCAGGGCGCTACCTTGGTGTTTACTCATGCTACCCAGTATAGAATGCAGGACGGATGAAATGGAGACCTCAGGATGAAGAACTGGATTGCCAGGAGAAGCAGGGCCCACACGAAGCACCGTGGTGTCGATCCCATTCATTGGTGTTGAGCAGGGAGCCGAATCCCCAGGTGGGTCTCTCGTCGGTTGTCTCTCTGCAGCGTGAGTGGCTGTCTGGGCCAGGATGGCAAGGCCCAGACCAGGTGAACAGTTCGGATGCAGTCTGGTGAAGTGCTGGATGCAGATTCCAGCAAGTGTGACACATTAAACAAGGTGAGGAACCAAATCGTGACCCAAAATCCACAGTCAGCACACTTATAGTAAAGCAAGTAAATACCACAGTTCGGATGGCAGACCGGTTGCAATTCACAGTGTCTCTACGCAAACCGTAACTCTGCAGCAGTTTCAAGTCCTGACAGGCTGATCACACCAAGGCAAATCTTTGGTCCACTTCAGGAGAAATTCAATTTGTCACAAATCAGGTTCCAATTGCAAACGCTGCAATTTCGGATGAAGTCCAATCTCAGGCTCAAGGTCTCTTCACTTTGGAAGATGGTAGCAGGCAGGCCAAACACAGCCTTCCCACTGATTTCCCCCATGCACCTTGCAGGAGCAGCTGCTCGAATCTCTCGAACTATTCACTCTCTCAACTCTATCTTCACACTGACACTGTGCTGCAGGCAGCACCAGGACTTCCCTCTGAGCCAAAAGGGTTCGGTTGGTTGGTTGATCAATCTGTCTGTCAAAGCAAGGGCTCCCCTCTAGGTCCATTTAGGCGCCAAAATGCAAAAACTACAATTACTACAGAAATTCACTCCCACAAGGCCCCTGGGGACAGTCTCCATTTTAGGGTCCCCAAAGGTACTGATTGGTCCAAACTGGCATTCCAGGACCAAGATGGTGGTGATTAACAGAAAGCCTGTGCTGCAAAAGAAGGCAGGTTAGACAAACTACAATATTATTATTATTATTATTATTATTGTAGATAATCAGTAAACAGTCACCATTTCTTGCAGGTCTCCCTCTGTGCAAATAGTGATAGCAGAATGGAGCAATAATACAGCTGCCCAGGTAGGACTCGAGCCTGAAACTACTCGGCCCCTACCCAGATTAATTATACTCTATGAAATAGGCAGCTGTTAAAGAGACAGGCATGGAGGCTAACAGGGCACTCACATGCAACCACTTCTAAATGGTTAGAACACAGAACGCCAGCCTGGCAGTGGGCATTTAGGCAAACCCAAAGAAGACTTTTGGGAACCCCCATTTGTAGGGGGGTTACAATTGCTTCGGTATTGGTGAGAAGGTGCCTGCTTCAGAGAGTTAAGCCTACTTGTGGGGGGAGAAACAGAGTGGAGAACAGGCAAGCTGTAGCATAGTGAAGTGTATGCCTGCGTAAGGGGTTAAGAACAGATTTAAGGACGGTTGGAGACAGTGGAGCTAGGAGAACAGCAGACAGGGAGGCATGAAGGCGGGGACAGAGAGGGTAATGGGTGCCTAGTGGGGGGGATGGTGTAGATGGAAGGGGGGGAAAATGAAGTGCAGTAAAGGTAGGTGCCCCTAGGATTAGGTGGAACACTAAGTGCTACTGCTTTATGGTGGTCCAAATGTAGGAGAGTTGTTTTGGTCATCATGAATGGCCAACGGAGTCACAATTGTCATCTGTGGCAAGGTGCTGCCTGAGCTTTCACTTGAAAACACCAATAGTTGTGGTATCAGAGATGTCTGAAGGACGGGGATTGGTCCAGAGCAGTGCACGGTAGTAGAATGCATGTTGACCCTGTGCAGTGCGGCAGCTAGGTTCACTGAAAATTTGGCTGTAGGTGCTTCTGGTCAGCTTGGCACTTACATGGCATGTGAGCAGATTCTGGACTTCTGGTGGCATCAGATTTGGTGCGATTGTTTTGACCAGTAGACAGGTATGGTGCTTAACTCTGCTCTTTAGCTGGAGCCACCCTGCCTGTGAACAGAGCTCACAGGTGTGAGTAAGCCTTGTAACACCTGTGAGGAGTCGGCAGGCCTTATTAAGGGCCAGAGAGATGTGACGGAGGGCTGAGTCTGGTGCAGAACCATGAACTACTAGGCCATATTCAACAAGGGTAACAACTGAGCTGGTGATGGCCATGTTATGTGCTTCATATGTAAGGTTGTGCTTGTGGCGGTGGAGTATCCTGCTTCTGGAACTGATGGCCTTGGCTGTGTTGTCTGTGTGCTGTGCATAGGACAAGGTGGAGTCAACGAGGTCCAGCACATCACCACTGTTGTTCCGGATGGATAGTGGGAAGGCCTTCTGTTTGCTGTGGGTGCTGGAATTGATCATAGTCTTAGTTTTCTTGTAGTTAAGGATTAGTCTGTTTTCCTTAAACCATGTTTCGGCAGCAGTAAATCCTAGTTGGAGGTCATTTTGAAGTAGTTCGGGGTTGGGGTTGCAGGTGAAAATGACAGCATCATCAATATACTATAGCACGTGACTGGTGCAAAAACCTGGAAGTTTATTTAAGAAGATACTGAAGTGAAGGGGCCCCATATTGATCCCTGGGGGACCCCTGAGGGAACAGGTTTGCTATCCGAGGCAGTGTCCCCAATCTTGACCCACTGTGAGTGATTGCTGAGATAGCTGAATCAGAAGAGAGACCGGTGTTGGCTAGCTGTACAAGGAGGAGTGTGTGGTGAAACTAATCAAAAGCTTTCGATAGGTCGATGAAGGTAGCCCCCACTAGCTGCCCTTGATCCAGGGCTTGGTGGATATAACCAGTGAATTCCAACAGGGCTGTGATAGTGCTGTGTCCCACTCAGAACCCTTGCTGTTCTGAACAGGACACAGCACTAGCTAATTAAAATATTTCTGACATTTAAAAATATAATTCCATACAAGAGCAAACACATATGCACTATAGACAAAGCAATACTACTGCTGCCCGACATTCTACATATAGTGCTGTAAAATGTATTACAATTCCCAGTTGCCTAATTAAAGCATGAAGAGAGCCCAGTGCAGCCTTCAGTCTCCAGCATCTTTAGACTAATGTCCCTAAGCCGGCCAACTGGTGCAGTGGATGGATTACTACCTGTTATGCCCCGGGTTTGAATCCAGACTCAGGATGTCAGAGGTCCAGCTGGGACAGAGGATTGAGCATTCTACGGAGTGCTCTCATCCACTGGGGGGTGACTGGCATATGATTAATCCCTGGTGGGGGGAAGGGGAAACAGCTTCTGGCATCTGTTCTAGTTGGGAGGCATGTCAGACATTTGGCATATTGCCTTAATGTCATTGCACAGCATGCCTCCTGGGGAGAAAACCTGTGAAAATTGGAAGTTCTCCCTCTGCAGGATGATGTCCACCCCACGCAGTGGGTCTCACACTGTCACCCTGGCTCCTGCTCCTGTGCTACCTACTCGTGTCCATCAGGAGAGAGAGTGTGCCTCCCTCTCGATGGCCCCGCCACTGGAGGGTAAGCCAGTGGTGTTCAGGGGTAGGATCTGTCCCATGGCAAAGGGTGCAGGGCAGAGTGTGCAGGTGACCGATGGCTGGTGGATGCAGATCCCAGAAAAAAATCCTAATGTCCCAGCTTTTGTACAGCTCTACCCAGCAACATGATGGGCCTTCTTCTCCATGCACCCTGTCCCCAACTCCCTAGTGCGTGATGTCTTTTTACTGGTAACTACTGGTATTTTTTATGATTCCTGTCCATAACTTGTAGCATGGTATCTTTATGTACAGTACGTAATTTATTGCTTGAATGGGCCTAGTCCTTTACTCTGTGCTGTGAACTTGCACCTCATTCTTTTTTTGAACTATTGCTACCAACCAATCTTGTAATATTCTGCTATATGGCATTAACCTTGTCCGTAACCAGCATTGCTGTATGTCTCAGGTGATGCCCAATTAATACTATGTTAGACAGAGAAAAAATACACTAGGAGCGAAAGAGCATAAGCATCACAATTCAAACGGAAAAAAGAACAGGTGCAGCAACAAAACAGTTTCAAGGAATACGATAAGACAAGTGACATTGGATAACTTTTGGGGGCCTTGGGGGCTGGAAAAAGCCATGGAAAAAAAACATAGACACCCTAATTGCAAGCAACAGAAGGAGAGCAGCATGAGAGGGAGTCTTCTGACCTACCCTCTTGAATCTCTACTGAGCCTGACTGATGAAATGTATTGTGAATTGTGACAGTATAGGTCATATGTGGCAGCCAGATTGCGTGGCATGTGTGCATAGTGTCTACATTTCTGTGGGATAGTCTTTCAAGGGCTGCTAATTGCCTTACTGCAGTGAGCCATTCTGTCATAGTGAGCATAATTGTGGATCTCCATTTACATAACAGGAGTCTCTTAGCCACTCCTCCCACTGCTACCAGTCAATGAGCAGTAGGGGAATGATGAGGTATTGTATCAGCCGTTAAGCCCAAAAGCTTTGTAGGTGCATCCAAGGGGATATGCTTCCCTACAATGTTTTGAAAGATGCTAATAATGGTCTCCCAATGGCTATGAATGAGAGGACAATCCCACAGAATGTGGAGCAAAGTGGCATTTGTTTGTTGGCATCTCTGGCACCTATCCTCTGGCATAAGGCCCAATTTCTTTAGTATGGATGGGGTGCAATACCAACGTAGGATAGTTTCATTTTGAATTAGCCAACTTCTACCATCTTTACATGCTCTATGGGCCCAGAAAAGACAAGCCTCCCATGCTGAGCCAAATATTTTTGTATGAGTAGATCCTCTTCCCATGCCTTCTTAGCTGGCTAGGAGGGGTTGGACTGAGAGTCGCTCAGATGATGGTACAGAAAACTTGCTTTCCCTCCTGACAGCTTGTGGCAGGCATGTATTATGGACATGGCTGGCAATGTTGCCTCTTGTTGAAGGTGTGATATCTTGGACGTCAGGGCATTACGAAATTGTAGGTACTGTACATCAAGAAATTTTGTTTTCGAATACAAGAGACTTGTCCTGTAGCAAAGAAAAGGTCTTTATGTGTCTGTGGTCTGCCATTAGCAGATCGTTGATTTTGTGGATTCCATTTTAGTCCCACCCTTTCCATTGCGGGGGACACTCTGATTTCAAGATTGTCCCACCCCCATAGAGGTGCAAATTGGAGGGAAGTACAGTCAGTGGACATATACTTATGAAATTTCTGTCACACAGCCCTAGATGCTGATATAGTAAGGTAGCCACACAGGTGCACAGGAATTTTATTGTATATGGCAGTAACTGGCAGTGAGCAGGGAGGGTCCCCCGTTCAATAAGGAGCCAATGAGGGACATCATATATTGCAGGGAAAAACTAATGAACAGTTTGGGAAGTTATGTATGACATGTGATATCCTCATAGCCATGGCAACCCCCACCTCACTCTACTCCATTGACTCCTGAGCTTGGCTGTGCTGCTGTATATCTGGCTGGGTTTCCCTTCTCAAACACATTTATCCAGTAAGATGTCTATTTTACTGAACCATGAAGTAGGGATGTGCACAGGTAGGTAAGCTATGATGTGCATGATTTTTGGGGCCAACATCGTCTTACAAGTATCTGGTTTGCCTGGTAATGGTAGCCTTAGAAGGCTCCACCTTTCTAATTCTGTACTTATGGAGTTCAGCAGAAGAGACATGTGCCTTGTCACCATTTTCCTGAGGTTACAGTGGGTGTGTATCTCAAGGCATTTTAGTCTGTCATCTGTCCATTTGAGTCCTTTGGCCACAAACGGCGCTGAGTTCGCATGTGACTTGAGGGGAAGCACTTCTATCTTAGACTGGTTGATATGTAATCCAGAGAGTTTAATAAATTCTGCCAAAACTTGCATAACAGGGTCCAGATGGCTTCCCCATCCACCCGAACAATGAGCAAGTTGTCTACATTCATTAGAGTATGACATTCATTGTCCCGTTTTTATGCCTGTGAGAGACGGTTGATTTCTTAGCGCTACTGCTAGGGGTTCAATCCCCAGCACAAAGAGTAGGGACAATAGTGGGCACCCCTGGCTAGTGCCTTTCTGTAGCTGGAAGCTGTGTGAGCAGAAGACATTTGTGAGCACACTGTCCATTGGTGAGTTGTAAAGTGCTCTAATCCAGGTTATGAAACTAGGGCCAATACCCAAGCTTCCCATGGTGTCATGTAGGTAATCCCACTCCATGGAATCAAATGTTTTTTTGAGGTTTATTGCTAGGGCAACTGCTGGAGTGGAGACCATCTTGACTGCATGTTTTATGTTGAGAAATGTTCTTTTGTGGTCAGTGTTATGCCATCCCCTTCCAAAGCCCACTTGGCTGGTGTGGTGAAGACCTTGGAGAAGTAGTTCTAGCCTGGTGGCCAAATTTTTGCTAGGATTTTAGCATCTGTGTTAATAAGGGAACCTGGCCTGTAGCTGCCCGGGGCATGCGGATCTTTCCCTTTTTTGGGAGCACTGTGATCACAGCCTATCATAGGGTGGGGGGGGATAGAATGCCTATCCACCAGCCCTCTCGAAAGACCTTCAACAAGGCTGGGCTAACATCCTCACAGAGTAGCTGGTGAAAAATCCTCTAGGAGTCCATCTGACCCTGGTGTCTTTCTTCTATTAAGGGTCTGTATATCCTGTTAAACTTCTGCTACAGAGATGGAAAGATCTAGGGTTTGTGCTTGTGGTGGGCAACCTTGGGCATACTAAGCCCCAGAAGGGCATGCTTCATATCAGCTGGGTTCTGGGGCTTTGGTGAGGAGTGTAGAGACTGGTAGATTGCTTAATCTGATTAATTTTTTGGGGGCCGGTTTGCACTGATCCTTGCATGTGTTTGAGAGCTGGGATGTGTGTTTCTGCCTGCCATTTTTTGACTCTGTAAGCTTAAACGAGTGACCATCAAACAGTTTGGCTCATGTTAAACTCAGCTACAGAGTCAAGCCATACAAAAGTGAGGGTACTGGACTTCAGGAGGGCTGACTTTGACAAGATGGGAGGGTGCCTCAGAAAAGCACTAGCAAACAGACTAGAAGGAGGGGTGGAGCAACAATGGGGAATCATCAAAACTGCCATCACAGAGGCAACAAGCCTTTGAGTGAAGCAAATAAACAAATCAAACCAAAAAAAAAGCGACTATGGTTCTCAAAAGAGGTGGCAGGGAAAGTCAGGAAGAAAAAGATAGCATTCAGGACGTATAAGAAAACACAGAAGGAGCAGGACAGAGATCTGTACCAGTTAAGGCAGAAGAAAGCAGGGAGGGAAGTCAGAATAGCAAAGGCCCAAACTGAGGAAAGGATAGCCAACTCGGTTAAGAAGGGGGATAAAACCTTTTATAGTTACATCAGGGAGCATAGAAAGACAAAGGGAGGGATAGTGAGGCTGAATAGAATGAACGGTGGGTGGGCAGAGGGGGATAGTGAAAAAGCAGGGATACTGAACGAATATTTCTGCTCAGTATTCACAAAAGAGAAGGGGAGGTGCCTAATCCAATTAACAGAAGCACTCTGGATAGGGGGGGTCGATCCCAGTCCTTTCACAGAAGAAAGGGTTCAGAAAGAACTCCTAAAACTGAAGGTGGACAAAGCAATGGGGCCTGATGGAATTCACCAGAGAATTCTAAAAGAATTAAGGGGAGAACTAGTGAAACTACTGATTACCCTTTTTAACAAATCATGGGAGGATGGTGTTGTACCCAAGGAATGGAGGAAGGAGGATGTGATTCCCCTTCACAAAAGTGGGACCAAGACAGAGGCAGGAAACTACAGACCTGTCAGTTTGACCTCTGTGGTAGGGAAAATGATAGAATCACTTCTGAAGGAAAGAAATGTTGAGTACCTAGAGGCCAGTGGGGCACAGGACCCAAGGCAGCATGGGTTCACAGTGGGATGAATCTAATTGATTTCTTTTTGACTGGGTGACCAAAGTAGTTTACCAGGGAGGAGCTGTGGACATGGCCTACCCAGATTTAGCAAAGCATTTGACACAGTCCCACACAAAAGATTAACAGTCAAATTAACCAGCCTGGGAGTGGGTCCCAGGGTGGTAGCCTGGGTTAAACATTGGCTGGACAACAGGACACAGAAGGTAATTGTAAATGGAGTCCACTCTGAAGAAAGAGGGGTTACTAGTGGGGTTCCACAGGGTTCAGTACTGGGTCCAGTCCTTTTTAATGTCTTTATACAGTAAGTGACATTGCAGAGAGACTGGAAGGAAAAGTATGCCTCTCTGCAGATGACACAAAGATCTGCAACAGGGTTGATACACAAGGAGGCATGGAAAGGATGAGAAGGGAATTGGCAAGGTTGGAGGAATGGTCAGAAGTATGGCAGCTAGGATTCAATGCAAAGAAATGCAAAATAATGCACCTGGGAAACAAAAACCCAGGGGAAGATTACACAATGGGGGAGGTAGTAACAAAAGCAAAAAAGGAAAAGGACCTGGGGTAATCATATCAGATGACCTTAAGGTTAGCAAGCAATGTGAGAAGGCAGTAGGGAGGGCTGGGGGTATACTGGGATGTATAGGGAGAGGCATCACCAGCAGAAAACAGGAAGTTGTTATCTCTCTGTACAGACAGTTGGTGAGACCCCATCTGGAGAACTGCATCCAATTCTGGAGAATACATCTCCACAAGGACATAGACAGGATAAAGGCAGTCAGAGGAGGCCAACTAGAATGGTGCAGGGTCTTCAAGAGAAGCCATACGAGGAGAGACTAAAATAGCTTAATATGTATACCCTTGAGGAAAGGAGGGAGAGGGGGGACATGATAGAAATGTTTAAGTACCTCAGTGGAATCAACAAAGTCCAAGAGGGTAGCATCTTTCAGAAAAAGAGATGTGCAAGAACAAGGGGACACAATTTAAAGATGGGGGGGTGGTTCAGGGGCAATGTGAGGAAGTATTTTTTCACAGAGAGGGTAGTGGATGCATGGAACAGCCTTCTTGAGGAGGTTGTGGGGTCTAAAACTGTGGGAGAATTCAAGAATACATGGGACAGACATAAGGCAATTCTTGTGGGGCGGTAAAAAATATAGGCTATTGGTTAACTAGGATCTGCAGCTTATCCTGTAGGTAGAGAAATGGGCAGACTAGGAGGGTCAAGCATTCCTTATCTGCCATCAAAGTCTATGTTTCTGTTTCTATGACAAACTTTTCTAGTATCTTTGACAATATTGGTAATAAGGCTATGGGTCTATAATTGGAAACAGTTACACTGTCTCCTCCCTTAAAGATAGGTACAGTTTTGCTCATCTTCCAAACCTCTGGAACTGTTGAGCATTTTATACTCCAGTTAAAAAGATAGGTCACAACAGGAGTGATAGCTTCTGCCCCATGGACCTCTCAACAGTGAGTGCTGTCTGCACAGTCAGCTCGAGTGAGGCGGTGGCAGCCTATAATAGGGCTGCAACCTCCGCACTCAATTCTGTCATAACTATCCAAATATGACCTAAGTTTTCTCACTTGAGATCACCCTGGTTTGATGGGGAGCTCAGGAAGATGAAGACCAAAGGTCAGAGATTGGAGCGTCATTGGCATAAGTTACGATCAGAGGTGGATAAACTGGCTCTCAGAACTCATTACGATGAGTATCAGATGGCTGTCTCCCATAAGAAGACAGCTTATCTGTCCATGGAGATTACTGCAGAGAAGAGCAGGCTTGCTCAAATCTTTTGGATTGTAGACAGGCTACTTCATCCAGTCTGTCTACAGCAAGCTGGAGAGTGGCAACGTGTGAGGAGTTAACTCTATTCTTCTGTTTCCCAGGTGCATTATTTTGCACTTCTTTGCATTGAATCCAAGCTGCCATACTTCTGACCATTTCTCCAACATTGTCAAGTCCCTTCTCATCCTTTCCATGCCTTCTTGTGTATCAACCCTATTGCAGATCTTTGTGTCATCTGCAAAGAGGCATACTTTTCCTTCCAGTCCCTCTGCAATGTCACTTAATAAGACATTAAAAAGGACTGGACCCAGTACTGAACCCTGTGGTACCCCACTAGTAACCCCTCTTTCTTCAGAGTGGACTCCATTTACAATTACCTTCTGAGTCCTGTTGTCCAGCCAATGTTTTACCCAGGCTACCACCCTGGGACCCACTCCCAGGCTGGTTAATTTGACAATAAATATTTTGTGTGGGACTGTGTCAAATGTCTTGCTAAAGTCTAGGTAGACCATGTCCACAGCCCATCCCTGGTCTACTACTTTGGTCACCCAGTCAAAGAAATCAATTAAATTAATCTGACATGACCTTCCTGCTGTGACCCCATGCTGCCTTGAGCCCTGTGCCCCATTGGCCTCTAGGTACTCAACAATTATTTCCTTCAGAAGTGATTCCAACACTTTCCCTACCTCAGAGGTCAAACTGACATACTCCAGTCCTCAGGTACCACACCATCCTCCCATGATTTGTTAAGATGGGTAGTCAGTGGTTTCACTAGTTCTCCCAATAATTATTTTAGAATTCTGTGGTGAATTCCATCAGGCCCCATTGCTCTGTCCACCTTCAGTTTAAGGAGTAATTTCAGAACCCTTTCTTCTGTGAAAGGACTGGGATCGACCCCCCCTATCAAGAGTGCTTCTGTTAACTGGATTAGGCACCTCTCCCTCCTCTTTTGTGAATACTGAGCAGAAATATTCGTTCAGTATCCCTACTTTTTCACTATCCCCCTCTGCCCACCCACTGCCCATTCTATTCAGCCCCACTATCCCTCCCTCCCTCCCTTTGTCTTTCTACGCTCCCTGATGTACCTATAAAGGTTTTATCCCCCCTTCTTAACCGAGTTGGCTATCTTTTCCTCAGTTTGGACCTTTGCTATTCTGACTTCCCTCCCTACTTCCTTCTGCCTTAACTGGTACAGCTCTTTGTCCTGCGCCTTCTGTGTTTCATTATACTTCCTGAATGATATATTTTTCTCTCTGACTTTCCCGCCACCTCTTTTGCAAACCATAATGACTTTTTCTTTCATTTTGATTTGTTTATTTTCTTCACACAAAGGCCTGTTGCCTCTGTGATGGCAGTTTTGATGTTTCCCCAATTTTGCTCCACACCCTCCTTCTAGCCTGTTTGCTAGTGCTTTTCTAAGGCACTCTCCCATCTTGCTAAAGTCAGCCCTCCTGAAGTCCAGTACCATCACTTGGAAAATAATCAGTTATTGACTAAGTATCAATATGGATTCCAGAAAGGTAAGTCCACAAACACCGCCCTATTAGATTTTAATAATTTAATACAAACATCATTGAACCAAGGTAGTAGTACAGGGGCGGTATTTGTTGCTTTAAGTAAAGCGTTTGATCTTGTCCAGCATAAGGCTGGATTAGAAAGATTATGTGAATTGGGTATTCAAGATGGATCCTTGAGGTGGATGAAATCATATTTATCAGATCGGAGACAACGTGTGGTTTTGGGTGATATTTTTTCAGATCAGGGAGAAGTTTTTCGAGGGGTCCCACAAGGATCAATTTTGGGACCCCTTATGTTCAATGTATATGTGAACAATCTCCCAAATCAAATAAAACACTGTGATATTAGAATGTATGCTGATGACACGGTAATTTTGGCATCAGCAGACAATCTAGAACAATTGACTTATAAATAACAACAAGATATAGATTTAATAGAGATTTGGTTTAATAATTTAGGATTACTTTTTAATTCAAAAAAGAGACAACGTATGGTTTTCAGAGGAACTAGAACAAAAGGGGGACTAACATTACAAATAAAATTAGGTGTGAATACTTAGATTGAAACTGTTAACACTTATAGATATTTAAGCATACAAGTTGACTCTGGTTTAACTTATACAGAACATGATCTTACACAAGCTAAAAAGGTAACCCAGAGATTAGGAATGTTGAGAAGGGTGGCAGGAAGTTTATCTAGGAAAGTAAGTGAAAAAGTGGTAGGACAGTTGTTAGTCCCAGTCTTGGAATATGGATCAGTATTATATATGCATTCTAATACTACAGTGTTAAGTAAAGTAAATCAGGTTTACAACAAAATGAGTACATTTATAACTGGAAGCAAGCATAGGGTGCATCATTGCAATTTGTATAAAAAATTAGATTGGTTAAATCCTAAAGAAAAAAGGGCTTATATCTGGTTTATATACTGTTATCAAACATTAAAAGGAAAACCAAAACATTGTCTATTTAATCACATTAAAACTAAACGTGATAGTGAGTTAGCAATTCATACTAGTTATTTTGGTTATGAAATTCCAATATAACACATATGGTGATATTATGCTTCAGAATACTATTGCACACTTCTGGAATTAACTACCTCAAAAATTGAAGATTATTAACAACCTATCCACTTTTAAGTATCAAATAAGAGAATATTTGAACTCAATGTGTACCTGTTTTAAGTAATCATAACTGTGTATTGTAAATGTTTCATGTTTGTATTGTTATGTTGGCTTGCTGTGCCTGCGTGCAAGTCAACATCTTGCGGTAGTGCAGATTTGGAGGCGCGGCCACTGCTGGGTGAATGCAGGGCATGCATCAGTAGGTGTGTCCCTCATTCCTCAATCAGCCTGTATGCCGGCACCACACCATGCATGCTAATATGGTGAGCACATCTAAGGAAAGGTCCACTGCAATCCGAGCAAAGCTCGTCAGGCGCAGTGGACCCTTCCTGTGTCTTTCGCCACATTAACAACATGTGACGGCGTAGCGGCAGACTTCAGGGTGCCCAATCCCCAGCCAGCTTACTGTGGCCGCTGGAATTTGCCGATGGGGGGCCCACTCCCCGTCCGACATACAGCAGCCCCCATTTCTATATGCCGAGGGGTGCCCAATCCCCTCAGTTCTTGCCTCCCCGCTTTCATTTTGTGCCAATGGGGATCCCACTCCCCATTGGCATAAATCAACCCCATTGTCTGCTGACGAGGGTCTATAATCCCTTTTGGTTGCAGCACCCCCTAAACAGGTGGCATGCTGGGAACCCACCCCAGTGTGCCAAGTTCCTGAAAAAAAAACTATCCAGCGATCTTAGTTTTTTCTTCCTGTAACATAAAAATGGTCCCTTGTAGTCTCCTGCCCCCACCCGCACCCACCCACTGCACAAACTGCCTCCCCACATCCCCCACACACCATACTTACCTCCGGAGTCTGGCGCGACGATCTTCGGTGGACCAGGAACACTTCTGCACTCTTCAAAGCTGACCGTGAACTGAGGAAATGCCGGTAAGCTGTATAATGGAATGAATTGATTTTTTTCTACTTTGCTGCATATCTCGGGCATTTGTTGGAATTTTAGCACCAAATTTTCAACATGGGGTTTTTGAGGCCCCTCCTCATGAATTCTGTCACTGTCATGGTGTTAATCGGCCTTGAAAGGTGATTTCACAGTCACTGCACAAAATCACCTTTCAGGACCCATTAATGAAATGACAGTGCCAGTGTTCATGAGGTGGCCTCTCAAAAAGCCTGTGTTCCAAATTTGGTGGAAAAAAATTCAACAAATTCCTGTTTTACGAGCGTTCGTTGTGCAGTTGCTAAGCAGGCTTGTAACTTCGTGAATTCACAACATTTTAATGCCAGATTGTAGCATTGTCATTTTTGTGCACCTCCTTGTGAACAGTACAGCTGTGATTTTCCACATCCTGCCTGAAATGTGTTTCCACACTTCGGGCGCACAATAGTGCAGTCACTGTGGGAAATCAGTGTTTGGCCAGATTATGAAAATGACATTAACACAGTTCATGAGCAGAGGTCCTAAAATGCCTATGTTGAAAATTTGGTGATGATACTCCATAAAATGACTGTGTTATGAGCGTGCATTGGCAGATTGCATGCATGCTCGTACAGTTGTGCATTTGTGATATTTTCACTCTGGATTTTCACCGTTGCCATTTTTCCACACCTCATGATGAACAGTACAGCTGTCATTTCACATATCCTGCCCAAAATGTGTTTTCGCACTTCTGACGCAGAATAGTGTGGTCGCTGTGCGAAATCACTTCTTGGGACACTTTGAGGAAATAACAGTGACACTGTACATGAGCAGAGGTGCTAAAATGCCTATGTTGAAAATTTGGTGCTGAACACCCATAAAATGGCAGTGTTCCAAGCGTGCGTTGCATATTTCCCACGCACCCTTGTAACTTCGCAAATTTGCTGTATTTACATGCCACATTTTCAACACTGCCATTTTTTTTTACACCTCCTTATGAACTGTACAGCTGTCATTTTTCACATCCGGCCCAAAATGTTTTCCCGCACTGCACTACCAAAGCTAATGCCAGTGCGACAACATTCGGCATTGACAAATGCTTGTTTGAATTTTGGCTCCAGATTTTCAACATGGGGTTCTTGGGACCCCATCTCTTGAACACATGCACTGTCATTTCGTTACTCAGTCCCAAAAGGTGATTTTGTGGTCACTGCATGGCATCACCTTTTGGGACCAATTAACACAATGACAGTGCCATTCTTTATGAGGTGGGGTCCCAGAAAGTCTATGTGGCACATTTGGTGAAAAAATTCCAAACGATGACTGTGTTACGAGTGTGCGTTTTGCAGTTTCCACACATGCTCGTAACTTCGGCAGTTTTTAATATTTTTACTTCAGATTTTCACCATTGCCATTTTTTCACACCTCCTTATGAACAGTACAACTGTCATTTTTCACATCCTGCCCAAACTGTGTTTTCACACATCTGGCGCACAATGGCTCAGTCACTGTGGAAAATCAACTTTTGGGACAGATTAACAAAATTGCAGTGCCACTGTTTATGAGCAGAGATCCCAAAATGCCTATGCTGAAAACTTGGTTAAAAAATCCCCAAAATAATTGCATTACAGAAGTGCGTTGCCCAGTTTCTATGCACGCTCATGACTTCACCAATTTTTCGTATTTTCACTCCAGATATTCAACATTGCCATTTTTTTGTACCTCCTCATGAAAAGTACAGTTGTCATTTTTCACATCCTGTGCAAAATGTGTTTTCGCACCTGTGGCGCCAAATGGCGCAGTTGCTGTGCAAAAATCACCTTTCCGCTAACGAACTGATAGTGCCACTGTTCATGAGGTAGGGTCACAAAAAGTCCATGTTGAAATATTGAAGTGAAAATTCCTTGGGCATTAGGGTTTCCAACCATAACACCCTAACCTGTAGAGACTGACAGATGTCAGGGGTGTGACTTAGGACTGTCGGACTTAATGCTCACACCATTCCACCCCCACCCCCACCCTGCAGCCAGTGACAATCATCAAGATGTGCCTTGGATGCTTTGGCTCCAAAGTTCACCCCACTGTCCTATACTGCACCCATATCAGTGTATTTCCTTATGGAAAGGGGTGAGCATAAAGCCTGAAGACCCCAATGCGCACAGCGACACTTGTCGGTGTCTGCAGGATAAGGAGAGGTGAAATGGCATGAGCACTATGGCCAACAACCAAAGGGACACCCCAATGCCTGTCAGTCTTTGCAGGGTGGGGGTGGGTTGGCATCAGTTCAATACTTCACTGCCATTCCTATTATGCATCTCTCTAACTCCTGCACTACCAATGCCAATGCCAGCAAGACAACATTCGGCATTGACAAATGCTTGTTTTTAGTTTTGTATTAGAGGATTTTGTTGAAAATGGGACTTTTGTCCCACAAATGCATTTCCTGTATAAAAATGAATTTTATTAAATCAAAAATCAAATCATTACTGCCATTAGGCCCTCTGGGGACAATTCCTTTAAATGACAGTAATGTACTAGCTCCACTGCGGAAGGGCTCATGGGGGAGGGCCCCGAAAGAGAACTGCACTGTGCAGTGATCTGACCAAAAGATCGTATATCTTGAGATCATATATCACAAGCCCTTGTGAGACTACTAGGTCCAAGGCATGACCATGGCTGTGGGTTGCAAAGCAGTTGGAGGGTGCGGTGAGCCCACTCAATGGTTATCCTGGTGCAGGGAGATAAATGGAGGATTTCAGGAAGTGTTCATTGGAGGAACTGGGTGGTTCACCCTCCTCGCACCCCTCCAGACAGCCAAGGAGTCACAAATTCTTCCGGCGGCTCCTATTCTCTAAATCTTTGAGCTTGTCCTGCATCGCTCTGATTTGGCCAGCCTGTTTCCTCAACGTGGTGCAGTGGCACTAGATTATGTCTTCTTGGCAGGCAGCTTTTTGCTCAGAGAGCCCCATCCTTGAGTCCGGATGAATAAGGGCTCCAGCGGTGTTATTACTGGCTATAGTTACATCGTTCATTCTGATCAGGATGGACGCAAACATCTCCCGGTCAGAAGGCTCTGGGCCTCCCGTGCTGCTGTGAGCCAGGTGGTGAGATGGATGGTGCAAAGCCAGATGGCTAGAGGGCTGAATAAAGTATGGAATTCTCCAAAAGTTGTTCAGTTTAGTCAGGAGATATTTATTTTTCCTCTGGAATATTTTCTTTATAGTGGGCCTCTAGGTAGAACTAATTAATTAGATGCATAAAGCTCCATTTGGCAGCTGAGATAAGTTAAGCAGCCATCTTAGCTGATGGCCAAGCCATGCCCCATCCCATCCGAGATTTTGACACCAATGGGTGCACTAGAACTGCACCAGCATCTAAAATATTAAGCACTGCTCAGTCTCCTCTCACATCTTTAAAAAAGGGATGATAACGTTGGAGAACTTGATCAGACAGAAACGATCAGATCTGATCAGAGATGTCTGGATAACTACAGAGTCAACAAAACATATCCTGACTAACCACTTCAGGTGAAAATGGTGACATCTGATAGTATTCATTGACTGTTTGATAACATCTGCCCATCTGTGGTCTAGAACTACCCCTTCAACCACAGAGACTGGTATTCCCTCCTGGGTATTATTGACATCCAGTGGAAGACATCTGAAGGAAAAGCCTGCTTGCCAGGTTTGCAGAATAAAAGCAGGCAAAGAGCTCTTCACTTCCTGTGTCATCAAAAGGTCCTCCTTGCATTTCATCAGCACAAAACCTGACTCAGATATGAAATTAAAAAAGAGACCACTATTACAAAAACGGCTGACACAGCATGTCCAGATCGTTTTCACCATGCAGTGACCCACAAGTCTTCCTTGCCCTAAATGTTTATTAAATTATTGATGTAACCCCTAGGTGGCGCTATCCCTAAGGTTACTAACCCTGCCTATATTTAAGCACAGGTTGAGGGGCCTGGATTCTGTATTAAGGTGCCTCCACCCAAAGTAACAGTATTGGGGGTGTCTGACTAGCCTGTTTTAGACCTTTGGGAAGCTACAACCACCCACTAATCCACCTAGTGGCTTGGAATCTGTAACAGCAGTAGTTACCACACAGTCAGTAAATAGCAGGAATAATATGCACACACCCTTCACACTTACCACCAGGGTTGGACCTTCAGCAATTTCCTTGGAGACCCCCCAGTAAAATAAGGTTAGCAAGAAAACTGCACATTTTCAATATGGTAACCCAGCTAATAATAGTCACAATAGCCAGGTTAAACGTGAAACAAAAAAATTAGATTTATTCAGGGGATGTGAACAGGGAAAGGGCATGAATTTAGTTAAATGATTTGTATTCTGATTTGAATCAGGGTTTTGGCATGCACTTCTCAGTCCCAATAGTACAATCATACAACACTGGGTTCCCAGGGTGGAAAGCTGGCTAGCCAGAGGCATTGCCCGTGGGTGGATGGCATTGCAGCTGAAGTTGGGGCCCTTGATGGAGAGAAAAGGCAGTTTGCATGTTGGCAAGATGGCAGTGGTGTGTGTGCTGTCTGAGCTGTGTCTGTGAACTGCGGCGGTTTGTGGACTGTACTGCATTTTTAGTACTGCGTTTTTAGTTTAATTTAGTTTAGTATTGCAGTCACTGTCGTTTTATTTGATTTATTTTATGATTTAATTGTTTTTTAGTAATTTTCTCAAATTGTGCTTAAGTCTGAATGCCTTAAGTTAACGGTCGCGTATTTTGTTTGACCGACGGTCCCCAGAAATTATAGCGTCTTACTATTGCTGTTGGATATTTTGCTGCTGGATATTTTTAAACACCTAACTGCGATAAGGCTTTGCTGTAATTAGGAGTAACTGAAGACAGAACATTTATCCTAGTGGCACTGAATGGATTATCGATCATTTGAAAAGGATTATCGATTGTTGATTGCTGAAGTCTGGTGATCTGACTTCAGTTGGAATGCCGAAGAACAACGTGGGCTGAGAGAAGAGCGGCTATATTGCTGGAAGGCTATTCAAGTCTGCTGCGAGGGATTTCTTGCTGTTTTTGGTGGACTGGTTAGCCAGACCGGCTTGCCCTGAGGTGGGTATTTGGTTTGGGAGGCTCCTCTGTGGGGGCTGGGGGTGTTGACTGAAGGGTGGGCATTTGCCTAGCTCCCTGGAACCACCGTGTGCTGCCTGTCTTAGGTCGGGCAGCTCCGGTGGTTTAGGAGGAGGTGTCTCCTTCTTGACTATTCGTCTGCCTCGGGGTAGGTTGGAGTTGGCAGAAAGACTGTGGTTTTGCTCCCTCAGGATTGATTCCGATCTGTTTTGAAGATAGCAGTATGTGAATTGCTGCAAGCCTTTTCCATTTTTTCTTTTATATTTCTGACTATTTTGCAACTCGGACTGGGTAGTGAGAGTACCCTGGATTTCTCAACCTGCATTATTGGATTGTGGTTGGGGAAAGCATTCATGATTGGGTCCATGACTTTGGAGTGTGAGAGACTCTAAGGCCAAAAAGTATTTTTGGGACTAAAGAATTGAATCAAGTCAGAGCTGATTCCGTTCTCATTTAAGACTCAAAAAGGAAGAGACTCTGGGGACTGGTCTTTTGGACTTTTGAAACTTCGATTCTATTACTATTTGTTAGATTATTTTAAGTTTTTTAGTCTTGATTTGTTAATTTTAGATTGTTAGTTATTATTGAATTAATTTTATTGTTATTTTGGGCTGGATGTTAATTTGTTTTTCTTTTTATATATAATATTGTTTTGTTTTGACTCCTTCCTTTGTGAGAGAGAGTGAAAAAGTGATTTATTTGGTATTTATAGGTTTATTCTTGTTTATTATTTTGTGTTCTTTTTTTTTCCTTTTGTATTATTAAAATGTGTTGGGGAGGTTTAACGACGGTTGGGTGTTATTCCCCCACCAGGCTCATGGAATTACGACCCTTTAAATGCCCTCCATTGCCATCTGACATCTATTTTAGGTGTCGTAAGTTGGGCATTCTTAGAAAAAATAGGCGAAGGTGGAGAGCTGGGCCTGTTGGGGGATTGGAAAAGGGTGGGCGGATTGGGGTTTTGGGGTCCAGGAGATGCCCTGGGGCAAAATTGGGTCAGGATAGGGGTTACTCCTGTCTTGTTCCCATACCCAAGGGTTCCAATGTTGATGGACAGGTGCTGAGGTCTTCCTCGACAACTCATTCTGCCTTGGCGGTGTTGTGCAATGCCAGATCTATAAAAAACAAGACAGCTATTATAGCTGATCTTGTTGGGTCATCTGATCTGGCCTGCATCACTGAGACCTGGCTGGATGAAAATCCAGGCCCTATATTGGCGGCGGCAGTTCCAGCCGGGTACTCGGTGGTACACCGTCCAAGGTTGGATCGTAGGGGCGGGGGTGTGGTCATTATGTTTAAGACTGAGCTGGGCCTTGTGGAAGTGCCATTAGGAATTGCCAGATCCTTTGAATATATCTTGGAAGAGGGTGTAGGCTGCGGGATTCTCCTCGTTTACCGTCTACCAGGTGACGGTGGTGATTTCTTGCAGGAGATAGCAGATTTCATCGTTGACTTGGTTTTGAGGTTCCCCAGACTGATTGTTCTGGGTGACTTCAATGCTTGGGTCGACGATGAACTCTCGCATTTTGGTCAAAATCTCCTCCAGCTAATGGTAATGCTGGGCCTAACACAGGTGGTTATCTCCTCGACCCATGTAGGGGGTCATTCATTGGATTTGATATTTCTCTCTGATATTTCTTTTGGGTATGGAGATCACTGATTTGGGGGTGGAACCAGTCAGTTGGTCTGACCATCACACCATTCAGTTTCAGGGCCCCCCCAATTAGGTCTGCCCCTGCGAAGATGGTTCGGTACCGCCCTTTAAGGGGTGTTAACCCCAGTGACCTAATGGCAGTACTGGATCTATCGGGTTTGTCGGGTGAATGCATGAGTCCAGATGATCTCGTACAAGCCTATAATAAGGCTGTGGGAGATGCTCTGGACAAAATTGCTCCTGTTCATGTTCAGTCTCTCACCCTCCATCCAAGGAGCCCCTGGTTTGATGGCTCCTTGAAGGAGTTGAGGCGAGTTGGCAGAAGGTTGGAGAGAGTTTGGCGGAAGTCCGCCAATGATGCTGACAGGCTTAGGTTGATGGCACATTATGATTGCTATCAATCAGAAATCACCCGTAAGAAGGCAGAATTCCTGTCCAGGGAGATTTCTGCTGCACAGAACTGACTGGCTCAGCTTTTTCATACTGTGGACAGACTGTGCAATCCAGTCTGTCTCCAGGCTAAAGAAGCTTTTTATCAGCTAAGATATGAGGAGTTCGCTCGGTTCTTTGCAGATAGGGTTGCCAGCTTCAGATCTGGTATCGATCTAACCTCTCCTTTGGGGGACTGCGGTGATCGGCAGGAAGTGGCATGTGCTCAGTCTGTCTGGTCAGACTTTTGCTGACTGGAGGTCAGTGACATTGTAAAGATCATCCAGACATTACACCCAACTAGTTGTAGTTTGGATCCGGGCCCTACACCCCTTTTAGTAGGATGTGTAGAAGCTATCTGCCCAATCCTTGCTGACATTGTCTGGAAGTCCTTGGAAAGGGGAGTCTTTCCTGACACCCTCAAGGAAGCGGTCGTTCGACCACTCCTTAAAAAATCTTCCTTGGATCCAGATTGTCTCTCTAACTACTGGCCTATCTCTAACCTGCCATTTGTTGGCAAGGTTATTGAAAAGGCAGTTGCGCTGCAACTGGATAATTATCTTACAACTCACAATGTCTATGATACTCTCCAGTCTGGTTTTAGGAAGAAGCATAGCACGGAGACTGCCCTTGTCCGGGTATTGAGCGATCTCCTAATGGCTAGAGATCAAAAGGCATGTACCATTCCGGTCCTTCTCGATCTCTCTGCTGCATTTGACACTGTAGACCATGGTGTGCTATTGGATCGCCTGCAGGTTTATTGTGGGCTGTCTGGTACAGTCCTCAAGTGGTTTCATTCTTACCTCACAGGCAGGTCTCAGAGAGTTGCCACTGGAATATATTCCTCTGGCGCTCACTCCCTGCCTTGTGGAGTACCACAGAGTTCCATTTTGGCTCCCGTGTTGTTTGCAGCATATAGGCTACCATTGGGAGAAATCATTAGGTGATACAATCTGGTTTTTCACTGCTATGCAGATGATACCCAGTTGTATCTGTCCTTTCTCCCCGGCCAGGGTGATGCACTCTCTGTGCTAAACAACTGTCTTACTGAAATCAGACTTTGGATGAGTTCCAGCTGGCTAAGACTGAATCCGGATAAGACTGAGGTACTGGTAGTGAATCCAGGTCACCCGGGGGCGGGTTTGGGAGTTGGGCAACCCTCAGGTTTGTTACTTGGTGGTATGCCGCTCCCTACTTCCAATCAGGTGCGAAATCTGGGCGTTATTTTTGATGAGGGGCTGACCTTAAAATCTCAGGTATCAGCTGTCACCAAAACCTCTTTTTTCCATTTGAGGAATATCGCCCGGGTGAAACACCTGGTTCTGTTGGATGATCTTCCAACATTGGTCCATGCCTTTGTTACTACCCACCTTGACTACTGTAATTCCCTTTACCAAGAGCTACTTGGGGTTGATATCCGCCGCCTGCAGCTAGTGCAGAATCCGGCGGCTAGGCTTTTGACTGGGACATCTAGGACCATTCATATTACACCCGTGCTCTGTGAACTGCGCTGGCTGCCTGTTAGGTGGCGGATCACCTTTAAGGTTGGTTTACTAACCTTTAAAGCCCTACATGACCAGGGACCCAGCTATCTGAAAGATCTCCTGATTCCCTACTGCCCCCTCCGCCCTCTCCATTCTGCCAACGAGGGTTGCTGGAGATTCCCAGGGTTTGACTGAAAACATCAGGATCACGTGCTTTTGCTTTTTCAGCACCAACCCTGTGGAATTCTCTACCTCGTTGGTTGAGAGAATGCCCAACCGTCGATAGTTTTAAAGCTGGTTTAAAAACATATTTATTTAACTTAGCTTTTATTTAAATACATTTGATGCACTATAATGCTGTTTTAATCTATTTATGTTTATGTTTTATGTGCAGCGCCTTGCTTGTGAAAGGCGCTATATAAATAAAGCTGATTTAATTTGATTTGATGCACAACAACAAAATGATTATTTGTAATCCTGGCCTGTTGGCCCAGTCTCATGAAACCCAGAAAGTTAAAGAAATCAGATGGTACCACAGATGATTAAGTAACTTGTTGCAGGGACCTACGCTAATTGTACTGATGCTACCAGATTGCTGTGGAATTGCAGGCAATATGGAGACCTCGTGGTGTTCACCGATCAGCATGGGGAAGTAGGGCCGATACGACTTACCTCCTATTTATGGCCTTTCCCTTCAGGTGGCCGCAACCTCAAGTTGTTTGTGAGCATGGGCTGAATCCCCAAAGCTGGTCTCTTGCCGAAGACAGTATGTGGTGCAAGGCAGTCGGTCTGGGCTGGGATGGCAAAGGCCCAGGCATGATGAGCACATTGGCCAAGTTCAGTTCAGTTTGCTGGTGAAACCTCCAGCTGGTGTAGACATTGGGTCATGAACAAACAGGACTCAGCCCACAGGGAACATTCAGCACATTTAATTCAAACAGCATTAACTTTCCACAGATCAGATACAGTCCAGTTGCTATTGCTATGGATTCACTGAGCAAATCTCTCAATCCAAAATCAGTCTCGCACACTAGCTGGGCCAATCGCTTCGCAGAAGTGGATCCACATTCACAAGCAGTGCTTTTAAACTCTTTGATACTTTCTGCCACAGTTCCAGTTTTCATTTGGAACAAGTCTGACTTCTGCTATCGGGCAGTCCAAGGCAGGAGAAACCATGGCAGGGAGGCAAGAGAGGTCTCTTCCTGTCGATTCCTCCATGCTCCGTTCAGGGGAGCAGTTGCTCGAAAGCTCGAGCTGTTCACTCCTCAAGCTCCAACTCTAACTGATTCACTGTCTCATACAATTCTGGGGATTTCCTGTCAATCGCAGGATTCGGGTTGGCTGGGGAAGCTGTCAGTCACAGAATTGGCTCCCCCTTCTGTTCAGTTTAGGTGCCAAGCTAAAAACTACAAAAACTACATTTTTTTTCTTCCTGCGAGACACTTGGGCTAAGGATCCTTGGAGGTCCCTGCATTCCTATTAGTCCACACACTGGAAGTCCCAGACCTAATATGGCGGCTTCCATTCTGAAAGGCATAGCTGCAGGGGAAAGCAGGTTAAACAAACTTCTCTATTTCAGATATAAAAATACACCAGAAGTAAATAAGTACAATTCCCAATCAGGTTCCTGCTGCACTAGTGTCGACCGCAGAGTGGAGCAAATCAGAGCTGTGTCTGTCTGGTCACAAGCCTTAAATCACTTGGACCCAGCGCAGACCATTTACTATACACATATTAGCTAAACTCTTAAAGGGAGAGGCATGGAGGCACAGTATGGCACTCACATGTAAAGGAGCAGAATCAAACAGATACCCAGAGATCCATTACCTCTATGGGCCATCAGCTTCAGCCTGGCAGTGGGCATGGAAGAAGCCCAGGAGCCCAGGAAGACATTAAGGTAAACCCCAAATTGGTGGGGGGGATTACACTAGCATTAAACAGGGTTGCCTGCTAGCACCTTGTCTATTTAATATCTATGTTAATGACTTGTTATTAAGCATGAATCAGTGGAATTTTCATTCATGAGCTTTACAGGGCAGGGAGTATCCCCTGCTTGCTTATGCTGATGATATGCTTGGGATTCTACATATGTTAAGCAAGTTTAGGGAGCTATGAATTCTATTATGTCTTAATACAAATACAGTATGTAAAACACTAAACTAATGATATTTGGAGTTAATACAGCTTATCCCTGTTATCTACATAACCAAACAATTGACCAAGTCAAGGATTATGCATATATAGGTGCGACAGTTTCTAATAACTGCAAATGGGCCAAACATTCAAAACTTCAGATTAATAAAATTCTGCAGCTTTCAAAAGCCTTATTAAAATTTAACGTGAAATGTGGTGGCTATTCTAGTCTTTCTGCTCTCAAAGTAGGAGAAATGAATATTAACCCATTAGGTGTATATGGTGCAGAGGTTTGGGGTTACCATTCCATCTAAGCTGGAAAAAAACTTTCCCCATTTTTTATAAAAGTCTTCTTCATGGGCCCAAGTCCACTCCTAACCATTGGGTAAGGGCAGAACTTGATAGGATCGAAATGAACCCATTGGTAGATAGAGATGGGCGAAGTCGACAAAATTTGCAAATGTTGCACAAGTCACGAAGTGCAAATTCACTAAATTCACAGATCGGGAAGTGCAGAAATTTGGTTCCATGTCATAACAGGGATTGCAAAATAGCGATTGCTATTATGCCAAGTGTATATCACCAAAAAGCAAATCGGCGATATAAACTTCCAGGCAACCCAACATCCAGAAAATGAAAAAGAGTTTTTGTGGGGGGCTGCGCCTCCCCATGCCCCCTCATGAGGGGCTTTGCCCCTTGCACCACCCTAAATATAGATTCTCAGCTCCAGGGGAGTGCATGTTGAGGAGGGGGCATAATCCAGATATCGGAAAAAAGTTAAATGCTGAAGCAGCAGGCAGTGGCAAAAGTTCCACACTCCCAGTTCTGAACCCAGTACCTGCTGCACCAGACTTGCCACCCACACCACCATAGCTAGCTTGGTGGCAGCAGGCACACTAGTCCCTGAAAACCTCTTCTCTGCCCCCTCCCCTCCCCTTCCCCTCACTACCCCCCTTCCTGTGGATGTTCAGTACCCTCATGCTCATGTAGGGTCACTACCCTTGCAGGGTAGCTCAGGAGGAAAGTGCTGAAAATGAGTTGCCATTTTGATGGTCGCTCATATTCAGTCACCATCCTCACTGATTACCCGGAAATTCACCATAAATTGGAGAATTTCGCTTGTGAAATTTGCACTTTGTGGTTAAATTCTTCACTTCACAGCAAAAAAGTCATGTTTTGGGTGAGGTCAAAGTTTCTAAGGTCTGGGGAATCTTTGTAAAGCTCAGCGATGTGTGAATTTTTGGCACTTTGCGTGAACTTCGCTGGAGAAGTTTTACTTCACCTCATCTCTATTGGTAGAACTTTGTTCACCTAAAACCTGGTTTTATTTATTTATTTAGTTTTTGTTGACCGGGTAAGTGCACTACACAAATCCTGCCTATTTTCAGGCACGCCCCGGGGCAAAGAAATACAGATGAATGCCAACTGACCCTGAACCAGATTGAGCTGTTAGTGGTATTTTTAGTGAATGAGGGAAGTTTGGCCAGGACACCGGGGAAATTTACCTACTCTGTGTGGGGGTGCTGTTGGACCATGGATTCGTTCATGGGACCCAATCATTCTGCTAGTGTACCTGCAGGAGAGCAGAGCTCCGCTTCTGCAGGTCCAGCTTTGGAACCTGAAGTACTGAGGACATCTGACCATTTTGTTGATATGCTTGTGGATCTTGTTGTACCAGATGAATCTTTACCTGCTCAGTCTGCCTCTGCATAGTCAGATTTTTTGCCTGCGGATGAACTTTGGTTGAAGTCACTCCTTGCTGCACATCGGGACCAGGTACTCGCTGTTGTTGATGCCGTTAGCCCTCTTGAGTCAGCCTGTCCTGGGACATGGACTCTGTCACCAGAACTTGGGGATGTGGAGGCTCTTTCTGCTTTCATTATGGATGCAGTACCTTCGGGATCCTTGGAGGTGCAGAGTCAGCAACAATCTTCTGTTGCACTGGTCCTACCAGTGTTGCACCATGCTCCTTTGGAGTTTTCGGTTCCTACAAATCGAGCAGTGTCTTCTCCGCCTTTGAACTCAGCAGTGACTTTGCCTGGTGAACTTGTGAGTACTATGCATCCTAGACTGTGTGTTTCACCTAATGCGCAGACTGTCTTGCCTGTTTTGCCTCCTCCCGCTCTGTTGCCTTGTTCTAGCCCATTACCTGTCTCTTTAGAGGCCTCTCTGTGAAGTGTGGGTTGGAAACCAGATGTTTCGGGACATTGGATACCTGACCCTGCCCATAGGCCGATACCTGGTTGTGGAGTGCAACAGTCCCCCTTGATAGATATGCCTCCACCTTTGCCTGGTAGCCCAGATTTGGATTTGCATGCTGAGGATGTTCAGCATCTTGCATTAGATACTACTCTGCTGACTAAAGTTCCTTCTTTGCCTCCCTCCTCTTCAGTGACGAAGGCCCTAGCTCTAGGGGACCAGCATGAGATGATAGAATGGACACGGATGTCCCACTCCCTGACCCTCCACCAGGCCCTTCTCCTGACCCTGGGGACAAAGCTAAATCTACTTGGGAAGAATTTTGTAAAAGGGATAAGTTTAGGAACTCCCTTCCTCCTCTTCAATGATGGAATGTTGTCCACCTTCAGTATATTGGGGATCTTGATGTAGCTCTAGACCATCTCTATATGGGAAAGTCACTTTTGAAAGGATCTTTGTATTTTTTTGCAAACAAAATATTTGCGTTGATTCATGTATCAGGTTCTTCCTTATATGACATTAGTTTTCAAAGCCCTAGGGGATTAGATCGATTCTGGACAAAGTATGATACTCTTAAATACATTGAGCTGTGGTTGCCATTTCAGGCTATCCCACTTACTAGACCTTCTATTAAAAATGTCACCATTTTGTTTAGAAATAAGAAAGTAGCAGCTAGTGATATTACGCATTGGTTAGCTAAACACTGTGATGTCTTGGGGTTGCTACAGCCTATATTTGACTCTGGACACTTGTGTACTGATGGTTGGCATTATAGGGTGAGACTTAGAAATACGAATGTGGGTCCCATACACTTGCCTAATAGTTTGTTTTTAGGTAGGGAACGGGGACATTGCTTCTATGTGGGGCAGCCTCGTACCTGTTTTAAATGTGGCTCCCCTTCCCATCTCAGCGCTGCCTGTGATAGACTACGATGTTCCCTTTGTTTATCTTTTGGCTATGCTAGTGCAGATTGTAATTCTGACCTAAAGTGTAACCTGGGTGAAGAACTAGGTCATGGTTCTAGATCCTGTCCTTGGGCTTCCCATAACAGGGAAGATAGCCCGGATCAGGATGTGATCCTTTTTAATGCCCAGAAAAAGGATATTGCTACGGCGCAATCCCTTTCTTCGCATGTTACGGTAGTCACTGGTCCCCCTTTATGCCCTGATATTGCGGTGCCTGCTCCCCAGTCAGTGGTTTCAATGTCTGAACCTTCCTCTGAGCTTCCTTTACAGGAAGTTCTACAACTGGTTGTACAAGACCCTTTCTCTATGCCACCCTCCCCCTCTTTCTGTTGTTTCTCTGGTTCCTGCTGAACCTGTGCCTGTCCCTGACAATCCTCTGGATAATATTATTATGCCCCTCCTGAGCCTAGTGTTCAGGCAAAGAAACGGGCTCAGAAACAGACTACATGTAGGGCCAAGTTGGCTAAAGCATCTTCTCCTGGTGGCTCTGTTCCCTTAAGTAATAAATTTGAGGTCCTGTCCCATCACACTCAGTCTTATATGGAAGCTGATTCTGACGCCTCCTCACAACCTATGGTATCCTTTGATTCTGAGAATGATAAATCAAATGAGTTGCCTATGGATACTCGACCCTCGCGGTCAGGGGTGAGACCCTGGAGAAGTACTAGAAAGGGAAGGGAAGGGTTACTTGATGTTGACTTATTTTTATTTCGACCCTTTATCTGATTCTCTTTCATGGCCATGGCATTTCATCTCACTGTAGCCACCCTCAATGTGAACAGTGTGAAAAATGCTCGTAGGCACCTGATTACTTTTCAGCCTTTGAGTGATTTGACGTGTGATATTTGCCTTATTCAGGATACCAGTCTCAATACCCTTTCTTTGGTTAATATGGCCAAAAGGCTTTTGACGATGTGGTCCTTCTTTTTTTCTTTTGGATTAGACACATGTAGTGGTGTTTGGATGTTGTTTAGGGGTGATAGATTTCATGTTACCAAATTGGTTGAACTGCTTATGGGACGGGCCTCAATATTGGATTTTACTTATTTACATTACACTTGGAGATTAATTGTGATTTATGCACCAGTTACAAAGAAAGGTCGAGTGGATCTCTTTCGTAAGGTGCAGCCTTTTTTGTTCATGTCACGCTTTCTCATATGGGGTGGTGACTTTAATTGTGTAGTGCATAAATCAGATCGGGAGACACGGACTGATAAGAATTTCTGTGATACACATTATCTCAATCACATTATTGTCCAGGGTTATTTACAGGATGTTTATAGGGTTTGTCATCCTACTGGTGGATTTTAAGGGCTACTTGTCCACTAGAATTGATTTTCTTTTTGTCTCTGCAGCTTTAAGGGTGACTAAGGCTCAAAACAATCCAGTGGAGATTTCAGACCATAATGTGGTAACTGCCACATTAGGGGTAGCCCTCATGCTAAACTGGGGCAGGGATATTGGAAACTGAATTCTTTACTGCTACTTGATGACAGGTTTTTGGCCCAAGTTCATGATTTGTTGAAAGCTCTTATGTTACTATCTGGAATTTCTGAAGATTTGTTAGATTGGTGGCTACTCACTAAATCTGAAATCTCTGCTTTGGTTAGGAGGACGTCTAAATATGCTGCAGTGACTAAATGTAAGAGATATTTGTCTTTACGTATGCAACTGGAAACTTTATATTCAGCTATACACTCACAAGGCTTCTCTTTGACAGCACAGGTACAGAATGTAAAAAAAGAAATGGCTGCACTACAGTATACTAGAGTCACTTCCCTGTTACATGAACATAGGGTTTGTTATGCTAATAAATCTGCTTTGGGGGATGTTTTGGATTGTAGTCATAGGCGTTCTGTGGATCGCCTTCTGACTGAAGTTGTGGATACTGCTGGTAATAGTACACTGCATTTCAGGATATCTTGCGAGCAGTCTTCTCGCATTTTTCAGACTTATATGCTGCATCTCCAGTGGATAGCGCTGGTGTAGAACAATTCCTTTCCTCTCTCCATATTGCCCCTTGTTCTGATATACTATTACAGGCTTTAGTTGCTCCAATTAGTGTTGATGAGGTTAAAAGGGAAATTTTCCGTTTACAGAATAACACGGCGCCTGGTATTGATGGCTTGCCTGCAGAATTTTATAAAACCTGTAGTCTTTTGGTTTGTGATGTGCTCACAGTAGTGTTTAATTGGGTTTTGCAACATCACACTCTTGATTTCCATTTTTGTACTTCAATTCAGATTTTGTTATAAGAAAGGTGATATAACTTTACTTTCCAATTGGAGGCCTTTAGGTCTCCTTGATACGGATTTTAACATTTTAATGAAAATATTGAATACCAGATTGTTGTCCATAGCTCCATACTTGATTTGCCTACACCAATCCTGTTCAGTACTGGGCAGATCTATCTATAATAATCTCCTTTTGCTTCGGGAACTAACAGAGCTGGGTAAAGTTGATGTTATAAAGGGTTTTCTTATGTCCATGGATCAACAAAGGGGCTTTGATCAGGTCCTGCATAGTTATTTATTTCAGGTTTTATGAACCTATGGAGTTCCTGACCTCTTTATAACCTGGATTGCTTTGCTTTATAGTCATGCTTATGCTATGCCCTTGGTAAATGGTTATTTGGGTTCCTATATCCCTATTTGCCGGGGGGGGGGTGAGACAAGGCTGCCCCCTGAGTCCATTGCTTTATGTTTTTAGTTTGGATCCACTTTTACATACAATTGCCCATGATGTGCGGATTCTTGGTATTGCTTCCCCTCATAGTACCCTTGTGGACAACATTTCAGCTTATGCTGATGATGTCTGTGTCTTTGTTGCTGATTTGACCTCTGGAGATAAGGTGTTACGTAATTTTTCTAATTTTTCGGATGTTGCAGGTTCTTCCCTTAATAAATCAAAGAAGTTTTTTTAATCCTCTGCATACTACCATTCCTGAGGTTACGGAGTTGCAAGGCGTTCTTGTTGTACAGGGCCCATCAGAATTTTAGGTATTGATTTTGGTAAAGGTGACAATGCGTTACTTAATTGGTCAGTTAAAATTGAGGCAGTTCAATCCAGAATCAGATTATGCAAGTCGTGGCAACAAACTAAACAGAAAAAGGTTATCATTACTAAATCTTTACTTCTCCCTCAATTTTTATACCTTAGTGCGGTATACCCCATTCCTTCTGGTTTGGAAGCCACTTTATTGGGTCTTTTTTTTCAAATTATTTAGGGGAGTTGCCTAAATCCCATTAAAAGAGATGTGTTGCATCTTCCTATTGCACAGGGTGGTTTGAATTGTGTGAATCCGATTACTTTTTACTATAGTATTTTTTTTCATTGGAATTTACTAGACCTTAGTCGTCCACACTCTGTGTTATGGGTGATTTATGCGTATGGTTGGTTACCTAGATTGTCCTCAGAGTGGCCAGGTTTGAGCCAGAAAAATCTACACACTTCTAGTTACCCGATTTATGTCAGACCTGTGATATCGAAACTTAATAGATGGAAGTTACTTCCAGCCCATGTGTATTGCAAATCACGCAAATATATTTATGATGTCTTACAATCTAAAGCACATTCCATAGTCCCCATTTTTAAGGATGTACCAGATGGTCATGTTGATAACCTTCTTAAAAGTTTGGTAGATAAATGGATTCCACTTATATTATGGGATGTTTTATGGCTTAGTTGTCATGGGCGACTCAGTCTTAGGGGGACTTTAAAGCATAAAATGGTTAATGAACGTACTTGTCCAAGGGATACTTGCATTAATCAGGAGGACACAATGTCCCATTTTTTGTTTCCTGCCCCTTTGTGCAAGAATTCTGAGCGATCCTTTCTGCCCATTGGAACCAGCCTTTCTGGTGTGCTGTTACATATCTGGAAGTTGTGGGAGTTTTTTTGCTACATTCTACTTTGTTGGATGCAGGTGTAGTATGGATGCTGTTCACTATGTTCAAGTTTCATTTATGGCAAGCCAGATGTCACCTTACTCTACGACAGTTATACCACTCACCACTTGAAGTTCTTCAACATGTTAAACATGATTTGTTGTTACAATGTGATTCTGAACGCAAATGTTTGTCCAAAATTGTCTGGCTTATGAGGTGGAAAGAGGTTCCTTTTTTGAAAGACAAAATAGGTTGAATCATTCTGCTGTAAGAGAATTGAGTCTTGCTGATATTCTCTTTGTTGTTTTTTTTCTTATTTTTCATGAATTGTATTACTGTTTTTCTGATTTATTGTTCTGTTTATTAATAAAAACCTTCCCCTACTCTTTTCGATAAGTGCCATGGGATCTTTAACATCCACCTGAACTACCACCAATCCAGGCAGATAGGACCTCAGTTTAACGTCTCATCCAAAAGACGGCACCTCAGAAGTGCAGCACCCCTCTCATGCTGCACTACAGTGTCAGTACTGGGATATTAACCCAAGTGCCAGATGTGGGAACTGAACCCACAGCCCTCTTATCTCCCGGCCTCAGAGGTGAGTGTGTTCTGGTGGGATTTTCAGAGAAAACATAATTATTTCTCCATTATAAACAAGCACAATAAAAAAATAACAGGAGAAAAAGCTACACAGCTGCACGCACTTGCAACAATAAATTCCAACATTAGGAAACATTTAAAAGAAGGTTTATTAAATACAAAAGTAGCACCCCCTCACGTTCCTGAGCCGCCGTCTTTTGACTGTACAATAAAAAATAAGTTGTTTGATATTGCTCAGGACATGGATCCGTCAGGTTTGTGCAATTTAAAGATTGCCCCATTGCTAGAATTCAATAAAATGAATCATGCATAGGAGGATTATTTGTGACTACTTATTTCTCCAGACCAGCGCAGGATGCTTGCACAAATTAGATTGGCTCTGACCCCTTCCTAAGCTCTTTATATTTGGTATAATAATAAAATATCTTCTCGGGACTGAACATGCTTCAGTAGGTATGGCTTAGAGGAGAATCTTCAGCATATCTTATTTCAGTGCCACTTTTACAACAAGTGGGGAACCACCCATTTGGACAAAAGTCTGAGAATTTACACTTCTAATCTTTACAATAGTATTTTTATACCTTTGCATCCAATGGACCAGAAGGCAGCCATTGACTTGATAAACCAAGTGAATTGGTGACTCCAGTGAGACACTCTGTGGGCACTAGCCATGGAAACAAGGTCTTCAGTCCACCTGCAAAGATACAAAGATGCCTGCAACAAATGCACCAACATGACTAGAAAGGCAACGTATAAGTTCTGCAGGAGTATAAGTTCTGCAAGGACCAGCAGATCCAGAACTTAAGCAATAGCAAAAGATTCTGGGGCAATGCCTCTGAGCTCCTTGGTAAGGGTGACACATTTTCCCTTAAAATGCTCATGGCTGAAGGTTGAGAGTTCCTTGATCCTACTGAAATTACCAATTATTTCAATTCAGCCTTCACTGTCCTATGTTCCATGATCCCTGCTGATGCTGCCCAGATGCCCTGCATTTAACCTGGTCCTGAAGCCTCCTAGTTGCTAGTCTTGAACCAGGTTACCCTAAATTCTACTTTAAGACTGTCAGCCAAGGACACCTTGAAATGCATCAGTAGGGTACTTGGTTAAAGCTAAGGTTGTGAGTGGCTTGCTTGAAATTAAATTACTTGCCCTGGCTGTATAGGATTTTTCTCCATCTCATCCCTGGAATATTTAACTTCTCCCTGTGCTCAGTTCCCAAGGAAGTGGAAATCCATTCTGGTTCCACCATTATTCAAAAGTGGTGACTGCACTAGTCTAGCTGATACAGATCAGTTTCTACTCTCTCCCCTCTGTCCAGTGCTCTAGAGAGAAACGTCTCTGACCAACTATTCCTGTATCTTGAAAAATACAGCATCCAGTGTGGCCAGCAGCATGGCTGTCAGAAGCTTCACAGCACCAATGCTGCACTGTTGGAATCTACCAACTACGTGCCTGAGCCCTGGACAGTGGTGACCTGATCAGAGCTATTTACTTAGACCTTACAAATACTTATGACCTGGTAAACTATAAGCTCCTATTCAGCAAACTCCTTAACCTGAGCCCAACCCAGAACACAGTGGACTGGTTCCAGTTACCTCATGAACCACACTCATCGTGTGAAGATCATTGGCTCCTTGTCTGACAATAGGGGAGCATCTATCAGTGTCCCTCAGGGCTCCATACTCGGCCCACTTCTATTCAGTCTCTTCATAAACAAATTGACAAATGCCTGTCATACAGCCAATGTCCTCCTCCACCCTGATGATGATGCTGTCATCTATACAAAAAACCAAGACCTTGAAAGCCTCACTACCATTCTTCAAAGTAACTTCAAAACCTTGGGAACAGGTTCCCCAACAACATACTGGTCACACAAAAAAAAAAATATCCAGCCTCCCACAGAAGAAAACTCCACCCTTTGCCATTTAGAATGGCCATGGGCAATATCTTGAAGCAGTGGGGACCTTTAAATACATCAATGTAACCCTGGATGGCACCTTATCATTTGTTCCCCATGTTGACAGTCTAGTGATTGTAGTCAACAGATGTCTGGGTGCTGTGCACCATAACAGAAATAACCTAGCACTGGAAGCTACATACCTGATAATGACCAGCTCCATCCAGTCACTTATAGATTATGGCCTCCCTGTATATGCAGCAGCTTGCAACATAGTGCTAAGCAGAATAAAGCTGCTCTGTGATAAGACATGTTGCTTTGTACTTGGTGCACACAATCACACCAGTACCTGCACTCTCTATGACCTAAATTGCTTCCATTACCCAGGAGAATAATAGAAACATAGAATTTGACGGCAGATAAGGACTGCTTGGCCCACCTAGTCTGCCCATTTTCCTACCTAACAGATAAGCTGCAGATCCTAGTTAACCAACAGCTTACTTCCTCCTACTCCCCACTACGACTGCCTTATGTCTGTCCCATGCATTCTTGAATTCCCCCACTGTTCTTGACTCCACAACCTCCTCAGAGAGGCTGTTCCATGCATCCACAACCCTCTCCATGAAAAAATACTTCCTCACATTACCTCTGAGCCGTCCCCCCTCTATCTTCAAATTGTACCCCCTTGTTCTTGCACATCTCTTTTTCTGAAAGATGCTACCCTCTTGGACTAACATAAAGCTAAAGACTTGGCTGTTAGCCAAAAAGGTGCTCCTGGGCCTCACCACCACTGCAGTAACAAACTGCTTCCACACTGTTTCTAACCCTTGCAACACCAGGAGCATGGTAAGGGCTGCCCTGGAGCCTTCCTTGCAGTGCACTCAGCTGGATAAGTTGTCATTTACTGTCAGAGCTGCAAACTGGCTAAATGAACTGCCTGATATTTTACTGAAACTATCCAATGTTAATCAGCTTAAAAGATCTCTGAGGTCTGCCCTTGCAGTCCAATGCTGCTGTCTTCATTAACTATTTAATTCAGGTTTTTCCTATGTACTTATTCTGTGACTTTGTTGCACAGTGATCTACCTATATTTTGCACGTCTGTATGTAGCTGCTACTGACATGAATATTTTGCGCCTGAATTGCCTATAGTACTTGTATTGTTTTATTCTGTAATTACTGCTGACGTGGAACCTTTGTAAATAAGCACTTGTGCTCAAAGGTACTTTCCGAAATTTTCAATAAATAAATATCTTTTTTTAAGGTATATATAGACCATTGAAAAACCTTAACAACTTCAGAATATTTGTTATATAGGAAATGAAGATGGCTGTACTTTAAGACATAATATTAGTGTCTGTGTAAACAGGGAGTATTGATCTGTATAAATGGAACATGTACTGAGAGAGCCCAGGCCATGCTTGATCAATTTACATGCAGGACTTACTGTAGGTACAGTTCTGCGTTTGCTAACACTCTTAACTTGGGTTTCCCATAATTCAAATGATGACTTTTATTCAGTCTTTAAATTTTTATTGATGGTCCCCTGAGATAGATAATATACTGTCTAGACAGCCCCTGCTTTTGAGAATTCTCAAATAATATCATCATGCCTTTTGTTTTTAAGTCATAATTTGCACAGTGTGAGGGTACTGCGACTTGTTTGAGGTTGTCTCGGCAGGATTTTAGGGGTCTGCTTAGATAACTTACTCTGCTGTTTACTTTGCATTGTTACCTTTTTATCCTTTCGTAAAGACAAAATATGTTGAACAAATGAAACTTAAACTTGAAAAACTCTACCATTTTGGTACCTAGTGGGCTCTACCTTAACAAATCTCCTAAAATCCTGAAGTACTAACCTTTACAGCAGGGAAAAAAATCATCTGTATTTCACTTTTCACAGAGGAAGTTAATTGCCTCACTGGTGCCAGTCCCCCAAGAACCCTTTAATACATATTTTTCTGCCAACATTGAGGTCTTGTCCAATCTTAACAAATTGAAGTGGAACAAATCCTGTTTGGTTGTACTACAGTGATTTGAGGGAAGATGGATTTGAAGATGGCAGACAACTCTATGTAATATGTTATGACTTGGTTTCTGGGTAAAAAAAAAATTGCAGAGGTTCAAAAATGCTTCCCAACTTAAAGGTCTACTAAGCTACAAACAGCCAAAGGCCTGCTGCCAGCATTCTCCTCAGAAGCTGAGCAATGATGCTCTCCTCTAAGATGTCCAAAGTGCTCTACTGAATGTCACTTTTGCTAGCGTGTTCACTGAAAATGAAATGTAGTGTCTCATTTTTCTTTCTGCACCTTGGCCCCAAGCAAGTTGTATGGGAAATGAAGGCACAGTCAATTGGGAGTAAGTGTGGTGATTTCTTGTTTGCAAATCATTGGCCTATTCCCACCCAGGAGTCACCCAATTAATTTAGGAGAAAAAAAGTTCATTAATATGGCATGTGTGGGCCAAGTTATAAAGGGATTACATGAACATTTATAAACTGCATTTCTTTGACAAATATTTAAATTTGGTGGAGAGTTCCAAAACTTAAGGGCTTACATACTATAGGTATGAAGCTTCCCCCAACCGTGTATGACATTAACTTGTTTGTCAACAGTGATTGTGATGATGCCATGATGTGGTTACATATCTCCCTCCCCCAAGCAAAACACATGCCAGGGGAGGGTTAACCTCTACTGATGACAAAGACCAGCTGTCTACTTCAGCTTCAATGCTGCAAGATGGCCAGTTGCTTGTGTACTGTACTGCCTGCTTCTGTTAATAAAGACCTTCATTGTCCACATACAGTACTCCGCCAGTTATATGTGCTACTGTGCATTCAAAATACATTGTTTAATGAAATATGTAGGTTGTGTGGGTGGTTCTGGACATTTAAACACATTTATTATGGTCCAATGACAACCTACTGTACACAGTAAATTGTCAGATAGGTGTGATGGCAAACCATACTGAGTAAAAATATAATATATAACCCATCCCCAAAATGGTGGGCTTACCTTGACCATCTCCTTGGACACTGTGGTGCTCCCTGCTTGAAATGGTCCCAGTTGGTGCTGTGCCTTTGATGACCCTGGCCATATCCAGTGATGTAAATAGTGCATCCAGATGTAACAGGGCTGCTACCTTTGAATGAGGCAAAAACCAGATCCTAAGCTTCACCCCTAGCCCTGCCTCTTTTCATGACTCATCACGCATTGCTCCTCCTCCAAAGCCATTTATTATATCAGTAAAAGACAACACTTAAAGCAGCAATTTAACAAAACTGTTATGATACTGTACTGTACCTGTTAAAGTTACTCAGGGGAATAATTTTCAAGGAAGATGGGGGACAGATCCCCCCAACATTTCATCATTGCAATCTTGAATAACTTACTGTAAAAAAGTTGCTTTTCTAGATTCTTCCATGTTGTTTATTTACTTACAGGGGTGTAGCCAGGAATCGTAAACTTGTACTCAAAACTGATGCACTGTTCCCCCCCCATTATGTGAACATAAACCAAAATATGCGCTGCCACGCCTTACCAACAATAGGCCTTCGACCCCCCTCCCCCACTGTTTGCCATGTCTGAGTTCAAGTAATCAGTTTCTTCCTGTAATCCTCCTTCCTTTGTTTTTCTGCCTGCCTATTGGTTGTTCTTGTTTGTGTATTTGGCTGGTGGCATCAGTGCCCCATAGTGAACAACAAAGGCAAAAGGGCTCAGTGCGACATAGACACAATGTGACTCACAATGTTCTTGTTTTCCTCTTTTTGTTGCCCCTGCCTGATTTTTTTTACTGTACTCTGCTGAGTA
This sequence comes from Neoceratodus forsteri, assembly GCA_016271365.2. Taxonomy (NCBI): domain Eukaryota; kingdom Metazoa; phylum Chordata; order Ceratodontiformes; family Ceratodontidae; genus Neoceratodus; species Neoceratodus forsteri. The sequence continues at coordinate 302,166,511 of CM057455.1, read as the reverse complement.
CAGTGTATATGCCTGCTGGCACTCCTGTTTACTTACGTGTTAATTTATTGACATTGGTTTACCAGATAAACATACAGAGATAAAAGAGATCTCATTTACAGATATGATCTGGGGGTAGATGAGGGAAACACTGTAAACAGCATACAGTAATATACATGGTATACAAAAATACATAATAAAGGAATTGTTTCCTATAATGTGTACTTCATATTTTTTTGGCTCCATTTCCTTTTCATGTCCACAGCACTATTTCAAAGCCAAAGAAGTGACCAGACTTTTTTCTTGAGGAAATAAATAATTTAAAACAGTAAAAATGCCTAAATTCTGTTAGAGATAAAAATGTTTACCAGCAAATGATAGCTAAGACAACTGGCTCTGTTACTGCTACAAAAGATGGGGGCAGCTTTGCTGCTATGTCACTTTAAGATGCAGTGGAAAAGATTGGGTTAAGTAAGTGCTAATGGTGTTAATGGCCATACTTTACACCTTCCAGTTAGACTGCTTTCACAAACAAAGGGCTACATTGAAAGACAGAACTTGTCTGTAACCTGGACATGCAGCTAAAACGATGAATGATATGACAAAATCTATTTCAAAACTATGTGAACACTCAGAATGGTTCAAAAACCTGTCCAGCACTGAGCAAAACCAGATTACCTGGTAGGGACCCTGAAAACCTGATCAACAGGTAAAAAACCTGACCGGTGGCAACCCTAAGGAGTTGCTGTTTTCCTAGTTCCTGCATGAGTATGTGAGTTAATGCTGCCATGCTATGACTTTAAAAGGCTTAGCCCTGCCCTTGCAGTGTATATCCTGTGCTGGGGCCGAGTAGAAAAAAGCTCACGACCGGCCAGGTAGCCATACCAGGTCATAATGCCATACACTTAATAGCGCACGACATTATAGCTAACCTGGAATAGCGCTGTCTAGGACAGCGAATGGTACAATACCGCATATACTGCTGTACCCAGTATTGCACCATTCACACACTCCCAGGCAGAGGATAAGGCCTCTGCTGGGAGTGGTTTCTGCCGAGCAGCTGCCGTGGCTCACTGTACAAAGTCACAGCAGCAGGAACCGAGGCACTGTGTCTGGGACTGGGTTTGATTCCCTGTCCCAGAAATTGTATTTTTTTAAAGAGTTTGTGTGCTCCCTGAGTGCTCCCTGAGTTGGCCCCCCCCCCCGGAGTTAAGAATTTTTAGTGGGGGGGGGCCGGAGGTCACAGCCCACCGCAACAGGGGGTGTATTGACAGCACAATTTAGCCATGTGGCATAATGTCTTGCAACATTATGACCTGTGCCCCAGGTAGCACCCCGATACATTTTCATTGTATAGTCATTTACCAGTATAGATGCAGCCCTATTGAATGCTGTAACCATTTATTTCTGGATCTAAACTGTTATGTCTAAAATGAACTTTACAGTTTGGGACTGTTTACATTTTGCACAGCCAACCGTCATGTTGATACTTTGACCCTGCTGGCAATCCAACTCAAGAGATCCTAATGGAACCTTTTACTGTGGCTGCTGGGAGAAACTGTGAACTGTGTGCTTGGCTCCCATTTCAACCAATCAAAATGCTTCAGCCACGACTGACAGCTTGGGCAGCCAACTGGATTCCTTTTCCATTGAGTCAAGAGAAACGGTAGAACAGTTAGTCTGACTCGAGTTTCTGTACTATGAGGAGGCTCAGTGATCGGCTTGGGGAATTTGGGGAGAGGTCTGCTTTGCCTCTTGTTGGTCTGAGCTCCTTGAGTGAATTGTTTGTGACTGCCAAATGCTGCAGACCATTCTAAAAGTCTCCAAAGGGAGGAAAAGAAGTGATTTCCCCAGAGATAAAAGTCCAGAATGAAAGGGGGTCAGTGTGCCTAAAACCCCCAAGCTGTGTGTCAGTAAGAGACCAGTTTTCCTCAGAGACTGTGGCTTAGAACTGAAGCCTTGTGATACTGGAATTGTCTCCAGCCAGTTTGCTAAAGGGATAGACCTGGATTCCTGTTTTGCCAACTTACATTTCAAGGACTGCAGTGTGCAAGTGGGTAAGCTGTGCGGCCTATTCGAGATTGCTCCAAAGTTTAAAGCCTGAGATGCCAAACAACTTTTCTGAGAGACTGTTGCTGCCTATTCTACAAAAGCTGCTGAGAGACCGGTGTGGGGAGTCAGCCCCTGTGGGAAAGAACATCACGGGTTGTGGCCACCCTTGGGGAAAGGCCTTGACCTGGGGGTGAGTCGTGCAAGACCTGGTCCCTGTCCAAAAAGAAGAGACCTGCAGTCTGCAGCCATCAATCAGCCAGAGAGCCAGCCCTCAAGAGGAACCCGCCTGGAAGCCATCCCAGAACCTGAGGTCCTGGTTTAGTGAGTACAACAAGGTTTGACCGTGCAGCACAAAATAAAAAGAATTTGCCATCTGATTTGCTTTTCAAGTTCTTGTTGGGGGTTTAAACTGTTTGTAGGCTGTTGGGCCTGAGGATTACAATTTACTTAGGTTTAAAGTGTTTATGAATGTTGCAACAGCTAAAGGTGAAATAATTAATAATCAATTTTTTGTTTAAGGGCCCCAACCAGCTGCAACGCCAGCCAACCCGTGGCAATGCTCAGGCCCGCAACAAATTAGATCCTGGGTACACAGATAGCAGCAACTGGAGCTGTCCAGGGGGAATGTATGTAAATGTTTCTTTAACATAAAAGCATTGCTCAAATCATAATCTCAATTTATGTCCCTTTACCTTATTCAACTCCCCAAATAAATTAGTTTGTTGTTTGACTTTTAAACTGATTCCTGAGCATATTATTGCGGAGTTCTGGGTCACTGGGAGAAATTGGTATATTGTTGTTGCAGCAAATCTTTCTTCACAGGTTCACAAGGTGTATCCAGGAAGTTCAGACCCTGTTGGTGAGAGTGGTAACTGTGAGCATATTATTAGCACTCACCATAAAGTGTAGCGTTGAATGTTAAGTAAAGTGTTTGGTAAAATTTCATGTGTGGGACCACTGGTCAGGGCTGTGGATGGGTACAACTTACCAGAGGGTTGAGCTTGCTTAACATCTAACCCACTTAAAGAACACTCAGTGGAGGCACTGCATAAATAGTATTCTTGCTGGTAAAGAGCCCTGTTATTAGTTAAATCAGAACCCAGGTCCCTCAACCTGCAGTTAGGTCTCCAGGCAGGGGTAGTAGCCCATTAGGAAGTGGATCCTGGGTTACATCTTTGGAGGCACGGCTGAGATCATTGCCCTCCTAGTGGCCAAATCACAAAATTCCTGTTGGGCTCCACATGGACACTGGCACTAAAATGAAGAAGGTTACTAGCCTTAGTCTTGAATTTCCTGCTAAAAAAATGGCTGTGCATTGCCTACTGGGTTGGTGTGAGGCAGAGGTGGTTGGCCCCCAAAAAGCTTTGTTGCTTCTCGATATACCACTGGACACAGACAGGAGTGTTATTGAGGGGCCCTGGGCAAAGTTAAATGCCTGGGCTGAGCTATCATGAAGGGTCGAATTGCTGACTTGATTGCCCAGGCTTTAATGGTACTAGTGGAATGCAGTAACCCAGTGGACAGTGAAAGAGTGCCCAGTGTCCTTATCCCTGATGAGTCCACAATGGGCTGGAAGGTAGTTACGATGCATAGTGCAACATCCACACCTGGAGGGTTCCCAAGTTCAGATGGATTAAAAGAAAAACTAGGGAGATTGTTACTGTCTGAAGGACAAACCTTTGAGGACTTAAAAAGAGTGTTAGAGGTCTCTGGAGGTACCCCTCCATTAAGGCCTGTGCCAGTCCCAGCATCCTGCTCCCATGCCAGCACCTGCACCTGTGCCTGTATCCTCAGTTAATCTCGACTCCTACCACAGGTTATGAGTATTTTCTGGCACTCTACCTACACCTCATGGGAAGGATGATCTAGAAACCTGGATGGACTATGCCTCACCCGTTGTACAACAGTGGCAATGTACAGAGGCTGAGAAAAGGAAAAGACTCATGGAAAGTTTAAAGAGCCCTGCAGTAGAAGTAGTTCATTTTTTTTTTTTTTTTTGGTGCTGCCTGTCCCATATTATTAGCCCTACCTCCCAGTCCCCCCCCCCAATAACCAATCCGAGATTCGCCCTGACTTACCAACCAAGGCAGGGCATCTAAGACAACCCCACCCCACAGAGACAGGTCCAGGTTACCGGCTGCATCACTGTGACTGGCAGGGTTCCCTAGACTTACCACCCCCCGCGGACCATCCAGTGGAACACAGTCTAGGTCGGGAATGGGTACTTTGGGGGGGGCCACAATACCAGGAGGTGGCATCATCCCTGGGACAGGCAGCATTTTTTGTGGATGCTAATCCTCTCAAGATGAGGGAGGTGCAATGACGTCAGTGGGATGAACCCGATATCCACCTCACCTCCTCATGTATCAGGCACCAATCGCATCAGATCACCCAGCCTCCACCAAGGGTCTTCACTTTTGCACCGGACACTTGAACACCCCCCTCTCCCCAGAAGAGAAGAGCAGTCCATGAGAAGCTCAATCCCCCGCCCCCAGCCAGCCCCCTGATGGCCTGAGTCCGGATTCGAACCCAGGTCACGGGTGTCACAGGCGGAAATCCTACCTCTGCACCAATGGGCCAGCCACAGCAATTCATTTTTTCAGGTCCACTAACCCTGTCAATTCTGCACAAGAATATTTGTCTGATTTAGAAGGTTTTTTTGGCAGCACTGAATCCGGAGAGGACTTGATGTGGAAGTTCAAGTCCACCAAACAATGAAAAGGCGAACCTTTGTCTGCTTATGTTACTCAGCTAGAAAGAGCATTGCAGAGAGCCCACAGAAAAGATAGGGTGTTGGCTAGTGATCTAAACCACGTGAGACTGGATCATATTTTAAAGTCTGCTAGATTCTCTAGTGTGTTGATGCTGAAGTTAAAGTTTCAAGACTGAGAGCCGGCCCAGTGGCACAGAGGGTTGAGGTGCTGGACACCTTACCTCGCACTATGCCGGCGACCCGGGTTTGGAATAACCTCGGGTCGTCAGGGTGCTGGTGTGGGGGGGAAGGCAGAGCAGGATCGAGCATGCCAATGGGCAGCTCTCCTCTCCCCAGGGTGGTGAGGGTGGGTTGGCACCCCCCGTAGTTCCGTTCCCACCTGGTGGAGGTCCGGTGGGTAGCGTAGGTGGAGAGGGGGCAGCAAACAGTTACAGGAGGTGGAAGGGGCTGAGCTGGTGCCACAGGGTGCATGAATGCCTCCACATGCTCGCACAGCCACATGCTGGGACCTTGGGGGGGGGTCAAGGGGAGCAAACCTGTAAAAAAATATCTATGTGTCCCCATCGTCTGTTGGTGGGAAGAGGTGATGGGGACCACATAACTATATAAAAAAAATAAAAAAAGGTTCAAGACTTAAGGGATGACCCTCCTGCTTATTCCTGGCATATGAAAAAGATTCGAGATGCTGAAAATGAGGAGGACATTTTGGATCCGTATACAGGCGTTGCTAGAGTAGCTCAAGTACCTGAAAAACCCAATGTAAAAGAAACTATTGTTGACCCACAGCAATATATAGACTTACTAAAAGAATTGAGAGAATTAAAAGATAGTGCCCAGAGCATTTTTTTCCTATTTAAATAATAACAAGCATTTGTCAATGCCGAATGTTGCTTGCTTGTATGTACTGTTTAGGTATTTGGAAGTCATTGGAGTGCAAATATTGAATAATTTGCGAACTTACGAGTGTGCGTAGGAACTGCGCAATGCATGCTTGTAAAACAGTCATTTTTAGGAATTTTTTCATCAAATTTTCAACATAGCCATTTTAAGACCTCTGCTCATGAACAGTGTCACTGTGATTTTCCTAATGTGTCCCATACATTGATTTCAAGACACCGACTTCGCCATTGTGCGCTACATGGGCGGAAACACATTTTGGGCAGGATGTGAAAAATGACAGCTGTACTGCTCATAAGGATGTGTGGTAAAATGGTAATGTTGAAAATCTGGAGTGAAAATATTGAAAATTTGTGAACTTATGAGCATGCGTAGGAACTGCGCAATGCGCGCTCGTGAAACAGTCATTTTTAAGAATTTTTTCACCAAATTTTCAACATAGGCTTTTTGAGAGGCCACCTTATGAACTGTGGCAGTGTCGTTTTGTTAATCAGCCCTGAAAGGTGATTTTGCACAGTGATGGCGAAATCACCCTTCGGGCCCGATTAACGCCATGACAGTGCAAGAATTCATGAGGAGGGGTCCCAAAAACCCCATGTTGAAAATTTGGGCCCAAAATTCCCAAAAATGCCTGAGATATGCAACAAAGTTGAAAGACCCCTATTTATTCCATTATGCAGCTTACCGGCATTTCCTCAGTTCACGGTAGGCTTTGAAGAGTGCAGACGTGTTCCTGGTCCACCGATGAACGTCGCGCTGAACTCCGGAGGTAAGTATGGGGTGAGGGAGGTGTGGGGAGGCAGGGTGCGCAGTGGTGGGTGCGGGTGGGGCAGTGAGACTGCGAGGGACGGTTTTTTATTTACAGGGTTTTTTAATTAAGACAACACAGGACGTTTGCCACGCTGGGGTGGGCTCCCAGCATGGCAGCTGGAAAGGCTGTTTGGGGAGGCTGGAGCTGACGGGGGATTGGGCACCCCCATCGACTATAACAAGATCTGTCACGCTGGGGTGGGCTCCCAGCGTGGCACCTGGAAAGATTTTTGGGTGGGCGTGCAGCCATGGAGCCAATGGTGGATTGGGCACCCCCGTTGGCTATAACATTTTTTGCCACACTGGGGTGGACTCCCAGCGTGGCACCTGGACGCTTTTGTGGGGGGCATGGAGCTGGCGGGGACTGGGCACCTCCGTCGGCCATACAGTGTGTGCGTGGGAGGAGCGATCAGCACGCAATATGCGTGCTTTGCAGTGGTCGCGTGTGTGTGCATGGGGGGAGCTCTGCTCACTGAAGCGGAGCTCTCCCTTTCAACTGTATGCCACTGCATTTTCGATTGCTGTCATAGACAGCTGCAGCAGTCATTGGAGAACTGCGGCCGCGCCTGCAAACTCACTGACTGAATTGGAAGAGGGAGTGCCACACCTCCGAAAACTTGGATGATGGCAGTATGTTTCTTGCACATGCATGCAAGCAACATAAAAAGGGTAATTCCAGAAAGGTAGGGCTACTTACACAGAATGGTAATATTGTGCAGTTAGATACTGATATAGCCAACCTTTTTAACACTTACTTTTGTTCATTCTTCTCAAAGAAAAGTTCTTATGCCCCCCCAAGTTGATCCCAGGGCGTGTCCAAAATCACGTCACATTTATAATATCACCGCTTATGATATTACCCTTCTTCTCAAATCTTAAAAAAAAACTACTAGCCCAGGACCTGATCTAATCAGTGCTAGATTTCTTATTGAAACCGCTGAAGCAATACCAGTTCCATTAAAAATAATATTTAATAGATCCTTACAGAAAGCTGAAATTCCTACAGACTGGTTGACAGCATCTGTAACCCCAATACACAAGAAAGGTAGTAGGTCCAATGTTCAGAATTATCGCCCTATAAGCCTTACGTCAATTGTCTTTAAAACTATAGAAAAGATCATAAAATCATTACTTGAGAAAGAAATGAGGGAATTACATATTGAAGACACTACACAGCATGAGTTCAGAGCTGGGCATTCTTGCACTATGAATTTGTTATCATTTTACAATAGTATTAGTCAGGGACTAGATAACAAACAACAGCTGGATGTTATTTTGCTGGATTACAGCAAGGCCTTTGATAAGGTCCCTCATGGTCATCTCATTAAAAAATGGAAACTTTAGGTTTTTCCTATCATTTAGTTAATTGGGTAAATGCATGGCTGACCAACAGAACCCAGAGAGTTGCCATAAATAACTGCTTTTCAAATCTTGGTGGTGTCACTAGTGGGGTTCCGCAGGGCTTGGTGCTTGGCCCCATTTTGTTCAGCATCTACATTAGTGACATGCAAATAAGCACTAAATATTGGCTGTCCAAATTTACTGACGACTCAAAGCTTGGGGGTTTGGTGGATAACACAGAAGATTCTGACTCACTCAAATTAGATTTACAAAAAAATGAAAAATGGGACCTTGAAAACAAAATGGAATTTAATATTGACAAATGTGTGTTTTGCACTTTGGGACACATAACCCTAAAAACAATTACTATATAAACAATAGTTTGCTTAAATCTACCAACAAGGAAAGGGACTTGGGCATATTTGTTCATTCCAGACTTACATCCACTGATCACTGTTTAAAAGTGGCAAATTCAGCGCTCCTTTGTACAAGAACTGAACGATGTCTGATTCCTCTTTACAGTGCATGTGTCAGACCTCTCACTGACTATGAGTCTCCATTCTGGAGCCCTTATCTTAGGGGAGATATTGACCGACTAGAGAGGATCCAAAGACGGGCAACCAGGATGGTCCTGAGACTAGCAAATAGCCCCTATCATACCAGACTCCAGACTACAGGTTTAAACTCACTGCAAAATAGAAGAATTAGAGGGGACCTACTCTTAGTCTATAAGTTATTGAAAAATCTAGATCTTATGAACAAGTGTGGACTTACTTCTACTGCCAGGCGAATTGTCCCTAGATGCCATACTAAGGAACTCATTGTCCCTCAAGCCAGAACCAGTCTTAGACTTAACTTCTTTTCAGTGAGGGCACCTAGACTCTGGAATTAATTACCACAGGAACTGGTTGATTCTGGTAGTATTGATGCATTTAAAAAGGGTCTTGACTATTGGCTAAACCAGAACCATATAATATAATTTGCCCACATTGTGTGGGGGAAATCTAGATGGGCCATGGCCTTCTTTTTTCCTATAAAACCTAGTAAACTTAGTAAACCTAGAGTGCTGTACAGATGACAAAAGGCCAGACTGCTAAAATTAATGCTACTGAGGCAGCCAGTGAAGCTCAGACAACAATAAAAGGTGCAAGTGCTCAGGTTCCAAGTGGGGAAGCAGACAGTGATATGTTGAAAGAAGTGAGAGAATTGAGAGCTTTCGTGAGTGACCTTGCCCAGTCCTTCCATCAAAGTTCATCCTGGAGAAGGTCTAGTGGAAATGAGAGCTCATATAAACAAACAAATGACTCTAAGCCTGGTCAGTATGGTAACAGCAAGCCTACTGAGGAATCTGCTTGAACCCAAAATTCAAGACCTACTGTTTCCTGCTACCATTGTGGTGAAAATGGCCACACAAAAAGGGTGTGCCAATTCCCTGAAGATTTGCGTAAAGTAACCATCAAGCCACTTAACCAAGTCAGACAAAGTAATACAAAGCCTTCAGCTGAGTCTTCATACAAGCATGATGTGGCCAAATCTGCAGTTAAGCCATCTTCCAATAGCTCTCCAGACTGGGCGGAGTTGTTAGGTCCCTCAATGGAAACAACTGTGCATGTGGAAGGAATCCCTGCCAGAGCAGTATTGGACTGTGGGTCTCAAGTAACAGTTTTCAGACTGGTATGATCAGCATTTATCTAACTACCCACTACAACTGCTTGATGGACTACATATATGGGGACTGAGTGATGAATCATACCCATATCTTGATTATCTTAAAGTGTGGCTTTCTTTTGCGTCCTCTATTGCAGGCATGGGAGATCCTGTAGAAACATTAGCTCTAGTGTGCCTTCCCTCTGGATTGTATGATGGCATCCCTATGTTAACTGGAACTAATGCTCACATGTTTTGTAGCCTTGCCCAGTTGTGTCAAGAAAGTCAGCAGAAAAGAACTGGTAGAGCCCTACACATCCATGCTATGGTAAAGAAAGCCTATGAGTTGCAAATGCACCCAAAGAAGAAGATAAGGATGAACCTGTGGGAGCTGTATGGAAAAAGAGCCCTCTGCTATTGTGCTACCACCAAACACTGAATGAAGAGTATCAGTGGAGAGGTTTGGCTGTGGAAAGGTGTGACTAACCAAATACTTATGCTGGATGCTCCTGAAGATGGTAAGCTGCCTGAAGGGTTACTGGTTAAGCCTATTGTACTCCCTGTTTGTGCCCACGCTTTTGCCTGGTGAGTAGTCATCCAAGTCCAGAATGTTTCAGACAGAGACATCAAGGTGTGTTGAGGCTGCAACCTGGCTCACGTTTACTGTGTTGACACTGCTGTGCTACCTTCTAAAAAGAAAGGTGTAGAAGAATGTGAAGGATCTGCGGATATGTTTGAGTTTGGAGAGTCACCTATTCTGGATGACTGGCAGGCCCGAATCAGTAGAAGGCTGGCTCAGAGGACTAAAGTATTTTCCCTCAAAGAGTAGGACATAGGATGTGTTACTGGTGCTGAACATCACATTCACTTTCATGATGAACGTCCTTTTCAGGAAAGATCTAGAAAATTAACACCTGCTGGCATAGACGATGTGAAGCATCAACTGCAAGAAATGCTAGTTACAGGAATAATCCAGGAGTCATGGTGTCCGGGTTACATATATTTGGGTGGAGACAACAAAAGCCGCTTCAAGGGGCCTGGTGCTCAACAGAAATACAAGTCCAGGGATAACAGTAAGAACTGGGGCACTCACCACAATGCTAAAAACTTCAGTCCAGCAAAGTCTGTCCTTGTCTCAGTCCCTGATCTGTGGAAGCAGGTCACTGTCATCACCCTTCCCAAAGGGGGACCTCTCCCTTCCTGGCAACTACCATCCAAACTCCCTCCTTCTTTCCCTGGCCAAACTTCAGGAATACCTGATCTTTTCCCAGCTTTCCCCTTTCCTTAATGACTCCTTCTCCTTCTTCACTCCCTTCCAGTCTGGCTTCAGGAAATTCCATTCCACCACCACCTCTTCCTTAGGCTCACTGACACCATCCTTTCTGGTATGGACCAGGGACTGGTCTTTACCTGGCTAAAGGCTTCAACACAGTTACTTGCCACATCCTCCTTAGCAAGCTAAAATGACTGAGCTCTCCTTCTCCTTTGTTGAGTGGTTTCACTCATACCTGGAGGGTAGAGACCAAACTGTCCATATTGGTGACACCATCTCTCCTCCTCACCCTATCTGCTCTGACATTCCCTATGGATCCATCTTTGGCCCCATTCAATTCTCCAGTTTCCTGAATGACCTTCCCATCACCTGCTCCTCTGCATCCATGCATATGTATACCGACAACATGATTCTCTACGCATCTGGTTCCTTTGCCTCTGACCTCATGAACTGTCCCTAGCTGGATTTCACCAACATTCAGCACTAGTGTTGGGCCTACCAGCCATCCCTCAATGCCAACAAATGGTCTGCATGACCTTTGGGACTAGGCAGAGACTTAGCAAGGTCTCCTCTACCCTCCCCTTCCAGATCCTTGATGCTGTTGTGAATATGTCTCCTCCTTTAAATACCTCAGAGTATGGCTGTATTGTCATCTAGATCTCAACTTCTCTACCCATTTAGATGCCATCCACAAGAAGTTGCATCCTAAACTTGGGGCACTTTACAGGAACAAAGCAGGTATCCTGCTTCCTGCTCATAGATCATCATAAAGATGATTTTTCCTGTCTCCGGTTACAGTGATGTTGTGAATAGAACTGCTCCCAAGTCCACCCTTTCCAGATTGGATCACCTGTTTCACTCCTGCTGCTTTGTCCTGAATCACCTCTCCAGAGCCCACCTCTGTTCACTGTATTCCTCCCTCTCCTTACCATCCCTTGATGCCAGGTGCTAAACTCATTGTGCCACCTTCATCTCCAAATTATGGCTGGGGTCCCCACCCCCTACCCAACCTTTCCTCCCTCCTCTCCTCCCCTCCTTTCACCTCCTACTCCCTTCCATACTATTACTCCCTCCCCCTACTGCCCTGGTTTACTTGTCCATGTCTCCCTCTGACTAGTCCCCACTTGTACTCACAGTCTTCCTTCCCTCCCACATTGTGCTGCCAGTTGCACTTTGCTGAACTGTTGCTGTTGATTTGTTATTAATATGTTGTGTTTTGCACTACTTTCTTTGTGCCACCTCACAATTGTCTACTGCATCATTTTTACTTTTTATAATTATTTATTGTTTTCTAATTGTAACGTTACTGGTGTAACTTATTTCTGAACACTCCACATCCCCTTCTCCCAAGGCACATCTGGAAATGAACTGTTAGCTCAGTATGTTTGTCCTGGTTAACTCTTGAGGTAGGTAGATAGATAGATAGATAGATAGATAGATAGATAGATAGATAGATAGATAGATAGATAGATTGGCAGACAGATGAACAAATAAAATATGTTACTAAATGTTGAGGCTCTTTATTTGTATGCATTTCAGACACAAAAAGTGAGAGGAGAGCACACACAAACCGGAGTACAGACCCAACATTTCACTTTCAGTCTTTGGAGCTTTTTCAAGGGAATGCTGCCCCCTAATGTTGTACTCAGATTTATAATCACATTGAAACCATGTGATCTTTTTAAAATCTAGTACAACAAGCATTTTTCAATGCCGAATGTTTGTTTACTTGTATTTGCTGTGTACATGTTTGGCATTAATAGTGCAGAGACGATAATGAACAAATTAATAACACAACTTTCAGCAGTGAAATTCTTATGATTGGGAAATAAAGATGTTCACACATGACACTGTCGTTTTCGAAGATTGTGACAATAAATTTTCAAAATACTAGTTTTTTATGCCCCAGCATATGAACATCACAGGTGTCATTTATGAAATGCAACCCAAAACTTTGTTTTGTGGAATGAATACCAAAACAGGTTTTGGAGGGGATTTCATAATGACACCTGCCATGTTTACTTGGTAGGGGTAAAAAACTTCAGTATGTTGAAAATGTGGGTTCAAAAGTAAAAAATATTGCATTGCAAAGCTATGCGTATAGGATTAAAAATATCACTAGTTCATAACTTTGTTTCTTTTTCAATTTTGACCTCAAATGATCAACATAGTCTTTTTATTACACCGCCTTATTAACATGACAGGTCTCATTTATACAGTAAAATCCTGTCCAAAATGTCATTATGGCACAAGTGTGAAAACAAGTTTTGGGCAGGATTTCAAAAGGACACATGTTTATGATGTGGGGTACAAAAATGACTTTATTGACAATGTGGGATCAGAATCTGGTAATACAGCAAGGCTAGCAGTAAACATTAAAAAATTTCAGCATTTCTTCATAACTTTGTCATTTTTTGAGATTTTGACCCCAAATTTTCAGCATAGTCTTATTATGACCAAAACACACAGCCACACACTGCAAAGATCAAAGGTGGGTACTCAATGCCAGACAATACACACCAGATCTGAAAATGTGGTGCACTTGAGGACCTAAGTCAGGTATAAAGTTCAAATAAAAAAAAAATTAAAACAGAAAGAAGCAAATATATACGTTCTAAGTGTTTACTCAGCCATGAGAGACCATGGCTCAACTTGGTTCTCGAGTGCTCCACGTTCTCAGATCTGGGACCAGATATTCAAAAGTTAGCACGGGTTGCTAAGGGGTGTTTGCCTGTGCTAACTGGGTTTTTCACCAGAGTCTTGGGTGGGTTCTATGTTCAGACACCCCCACAGCATGAGCAAAACCCATTAGAGCTCAAGCACTAACTTACAGCTGCACTCATGCAAATGAGGAGGTCCTTCCTGCATACAGGTGCAGTGGCAAATTCATCAGTTTGCACCAGCAGTAAATGCCACCCAAACAGGCATTAGTTGCTCCCTTTGCAAATCTAGTCTTAATGGAATGCAACACCCTCATGGTAGGACAGTGGAACTACAGCTAACTGCTCCCCCCACCCTCGAATGCCATCACAGTGACACAATGGATACCCTGGTGCCTAGTGGCACCCCGCCTTCTGATCCGCTGTCTCAGTTCTGGCCATGTCCTCCCTGGTGTCCAGTGGCACCCCCCCACCCATCTTGTGCTATGTGTGGGAAGCCCTGGCATCCAGTGACGCCTCCCCACACACTGACCACCCAGCCTATTATGCGAGTGTCTTCTCTGGTGTCCAGTGGCACCCTCAACCCCCAGAACACATGTCTGGGTGCGTAGCAGTATATCCCATGTGTTCAGTGGTAGCCCCCACCCCCCCAATCACCTGTCCAGGTGAGTAGCTGTGTGTCCCTAGTGTCTGATAGCACCTGCAATCCCCAATCACCCAGTCCATGTCCTACATTCAAGTCCATGGTGTCCAGTGATACCTTTGCTGGCCCAGTGTGAAGGATTCTGCAGTGATAATTAGACTTGATACACTTGCTTGTGGAAGAAAAGTTTCCCTCTGCAGGGTATCCAGCTCTGCACCTATGAAGTCCAACAATTAAACTGGTTCTATTTGTAACTTCAGTCGATTTATCAGAAAACCTAGGCTTTCTAGTGTGCTCCGTACTCTTTGTATAGAGAACATTACCTTCTGTTCTATTTTTCCTGAGATTAGCCAGTCGTCCAGTTAGAAGAAAAAAACACCACACCTTGCCTTCCCTGACATGCTGCCTTCACAGCTAGGTACTTTGTGAAAACCCTAGCTGCTGAGGTGAGGCCAAAGGGAAGGGTTGTGAACTGGTATTGGCAGTTCCCTAGCCTGAACCGGAAGTATTTTCTGTGTGTGTCTGACTGGAATATGGAAGCAGGTGTCTTTCAGGTCCAGTGACCCGAGCAAGTCCCCTGGCTGAAAGGATGGTATCACTGTGCCCAGTGTAACTATCTTGAACCTTTCCTTTTTGATATGTTTTTGTTCATATGTTGTAGGTCTAACATGGGTAATCACTCTCTATTTTTCTTTTGGGTTAGGAATTATCTGGACGAGTCACAACAGGCCCTTGCCCCACTGTGAGGCAGGGCTGTTCTCCATTGCTCTTGCCAGCAGCAGTTTATTTGCCTCTTACTCTGCCAGAATTCTTTCTTTTGGAGTGTGGAATAGAAATAATTTGGGCTCCTGTCATATGGGGAACTTTTCTGGACTGCAAGGACAAATCTTGACTTACTACTTCCAGGATCCACTTGTCTGTGGTGATTTCTGGCCATTTTTGGAAGTAGTGGGCAAACCTTCCCCCCATTGGCAATGGTTAGGTGACCTGGGCAGAATTGTCAGGGGTTTTGTTTTGGCTGTGGCTGGGGAACTTGTGTTGCAGCAGCACGTCTAGAGTCCCTCCTGTCTCTTCCCCTGTAGTACCTGTCATAAACCCACTCAGCAGGTTAGGCCCTCTGCTCCCACAGTGCCAACCTCCGAGCACAGTCTTGTGAACAGGAAACAGAAACAGGGTAACCCTCCTGTCTGTTTTGTGGGTTCGAATCAACCTTTGGTCTCAAGTCTTAGAGGGATTTAAACTGTGAACCTCTTGTTAGTATACCCAATGTACAGGCTGAGATAATTCTGCTCTGAGGGGGAGCCAGATATCTTTTGCCTACGGGCATCTAACCAGGCGTACAAAATGAACCCTTAAAACTCTATTAAAAACCTCAGAATAAATTCTTACCTTTTCCCAGTTTGGTAAAACCAGTAAGCATTGTGCACTGTCAGCTTTAACCATGTATGCTTCCCTTGTCAAGAAAAAGAAATTCAAAGGCACACCAAGTAATCTCTGAAGTAGAAGTTTACTTCAAAATAGATAAAAAAATTTAAATGTAAATACAGAACCATATATCACAAAACATGCAAATCACTTAAACAAAACAGTTTGAAAAGTGCAGACAAACTCTCCTACCCCAGTACTCTTACAATTGTCTTTTCTAAGGTATTCTTATCTCACAGTGCTGTAGATGTTTCTTTTTCAGAGTCCAAGCATTTGTGTCCAAAATGGAAAACAGAATACTGTTTAAAAACTGGCTTTGCCAGCCTGTTTGATTGAGGTCACCTAACTCCTCCGTCAGAATATAAAAAATATACATCTATGCAAAACAGGATGTCTTATCAAAGGTAAATTCTGTGATCTCAGCACAACTCATTATGTTTGCTTGCACACATATGCAAGAAACATAGAGCCATCATTCGAGTTTTCGTAGGTGTGGCACCCTATCTTCCAATGCAGTCAGTGTGTTTGCAGGCACGGCCACAGTTCTCCAATGAATGCTGCAGCTGTCTATGATAGCAGTTGAAAATGCAGTGCCATACAGTTGAAAGGGAGAGCTCTGCTTCAGTGAGCAGTGATAATGTGTGCTCATGCGCTCCCCCCCCCACACACACATGCATATTGCATGCTTATGCGCCCCCCCCAAGCACACACTTTATGGCCGACAGGTCTGCCCAACCCCTGCAGCGTTCTGCTGCACTCCCCAACAGAGTTCCAGGTGCCACATTGGGAGCCCACCCCAGCATGGCAACATTCTGTATGGCCAACAGGGGTGCCCAATCCCCCATCAGCTCCACTGTTTACCCCCAAGAGACTACCAGGTGCCATGCTGGGAGCCCACCCAGCATGGCAACAGTCTGTATGGCTGACGGGGGTGCCCAATCCCCCATTGGCTCCACTTCCCCCCAAACAGCCTTCCAGCTGCCATGCAGGGAGCCCACCCCAGCTTGGCACAAATCCTGTGTCGTCCTCCTAAAAAGAAAAGCACATGAAAAGAAAAAAACTTCCTTCGGTGACTGTCCTGACCCCCCTCCGCTCACCCGCACCCACCCTCGGAGCACCCTGCGCACCCTACCTCCCAACACCTCCCCTCACCCCATACTTACCTTCGGAGTCCGGCACAACAATCTTCAGTGGACTGAGAATACATCTGCACTCTTCAAAGCCAGCTGCAAACTGAGGAAATGCCGGTAAGCTGTATAATGAAATAAATAGGGTTTTTTCAACTTTGATGCATATCTCAGGCAATTTTGGGAATTTTTTCACCAAATTTTCAACATGGGGTTTTTGGGACCCCGCCTCATGAATTCTATCACTGTCGTTTTGTTATTTGGGCCCAAAAGGTGATTTCGTGGTCACTGAACTGAACCACCTTTTGGGACCTATTTATGAAACAACAGTGTCACAGTTCACGAGGTAGACCCCTACAAACCCTATATTGAAAATTTGGTGAAAAAATTCCCCAAAATGACTGTTTTACGAGCATGCGTTGCGCTGTTCCTACACAAGCTCGAAGTTCATGAA
Organism: Neoceratodus forsteri; assembly: GCA_016271365.2. Classification (NCBI taxonomy): domain Eukaryota; kingdom Metazoa; phylum Chordata; order Ceratodontiformes; family Ceratodontidae; genus Neoceratodus; species Neoceratodus forsteri. The sequence goes on along the minus strand of CM057455.1, from coordinate 302,149,490 downwards.
TTTTCAATATTTTCACTCCAGATTTTCAACATTGCCATTTTACCACACCTCCTTATGAGCAGTACAGCTGTTATTTTTCACATCTTGCCCAAAATGTGTTTCCGAGCATGTAGCGCACAATGGCGCAGTCAGTTTGCATAATCAATGTTTGGGACAGATTAAGAAAAACCTCTTGCTTACATCTGAGGCAAGTTTCCCTTACTTTATAGTCTTACATTGGTATTGCTTTGTGTTTAATTATTTTAGTTTTTAATTCAGGAAAGGGTTTTTCAAAACTGCTTATCTTGTGAGCATCTTCAGAAGGGTTGAAATAACTGCATATTTGATTTTCCTTTGTGGCTAACTGGACTGTCTACTAGTATTCTGTGACAATCTGCATCAATATATTTTGCAATATTTACTGGTGGTGGTGGCTGTGTACTTTAAAATAGCAAAGGCTGCAGTTTGTAATTGGATGCCAGACATAGCCTGAGGTGGGGAAATTGTCTTCACAAGTCAGGGAGACCTGCATCACAGCCAATTGTTCTGGCTTGAACATTCCAGCAATGATCAATTACTATAAACTACTGGTGTGATCCTGTTTCAGACAGAAGTCCATCTTCTTCCAAGTTATGTTAACAGGGTGTGCTTTGAAACAACTGAGAAGCTGCATGGGATATATTATATTGGACTAGATATCTGCAACAAATCTCTCTCTTGCTTACATCCGAGGGAAGTTTTCCTTACTTTACTGTCTTACATTGGTATTGCTTTGTGTTTAATTATTTTAGTTTTTAATTCAGGAAGGGGTTTTCAAAACTGCTTATCTTGTGAGCATCTTCAGAAGGGTTGAAATAACTGCATATTTGATTTTCCTTTGTGGCTAACAAACCACCAGGCTGTTTTGGGGCTAGGGAGGTTTACCTGTGTCTGACTTGGATGTCTGGATTTTTCTCTGTTTGATTAGCATTGTATTTTCTCTGTCAAATTGTTGTGTAGGGCATCTTGCTGACAGGAAGGCACTCATCGCAGCGGTGGGTCAGAGCTTTTAGCTGATTGTTTCATGAGGGCACAGTTTAGGCCCAACCCTTTCCCACCCTCACCCCACCCACCCTGGAAATAGTTCCTTTATACCTGGGGTTCTGACATCATTTCCTCAAGAGTGCAAGGTGCATATCACTGTCATATCCTCTCTAGCACACTGCACTGACAATATAAGCATACACATTGTATAATATATATATTTCTATATAGCAAACCAATCACACATGCACACACACACACAAAAAACAACAAAAAAAAAGTAGATAAACATGTGGGGAGTAGTGCAATGTAATGGCTGTGGGGCAGCATTCTTCTGAGAGTCTTTCTGGAGGCTGAGATGCTGCCCTATTTACATAGAAACATAGAAGTTGATGGCAGATAAGGACCGCAAGGCCCATCCAGTCTGCCCATTATTTTTTCTACCTTATAAATGTGCCATCGGCCTTTGCTCTGTCAGTGGCCTATCTATTCATAGTCATTTGTATTGCTCCCTTATGCCTATCCCATGCCTGTTTGAAGCCCTGCACTGTATTCATAGCCACCACTTCTTGTGGTAAGCCATTCCATGCATCCACCACCCTTTCTGTGAAAAAGAATTTCCTCACATTCCCCCTTAATCGGCCCCCCTCTAATCTCATGCTGTGTCCTCTTGTCCTGCTATTTTTCTTATATTTAAACATGTTAGACTCTTTCACCTTGTTAATGCCCTTATGGTGTTTGAATGCCTCAATCATATCACCTCTCTTCCTCCTTTGCTCAAGGGTATACATATTGAGCTCTGTTAATCTGTCCTCATATATCTTCTGATGCAGTCCCTGCACCATTTTGGTTGCCCTTCTCTGGACTGCCTCAATTTGGTTAATGTCCTTGTGAAGGTGTGGCCTCCAATACTGCACGCAGTACTCCAGATGGGGCCTAACCAGTGTCTTGTAAGGAGGGATTATTACCTTCCTCTTACGACTTGTGATACCCCTACTAATACACCCTAACACCCCCTAGCCTTACCTACTGCTTTAGAGATCTGCTTGGATGATTTCAGGTCATCAGTGATGATGATGCCCAAGTCTCTTTCTTCCTTTGTGACTGCTAGCAACTCCCCTCCCAGCCTATAGGTGGCTTCAGGGTTTATCTTCCCTATGTGCATGATCTTGCACTTCTTTGTATTAAATCCCAGTTGCCACTCTTCTGACCATTTTGCTAGTTTATCCAGATCTCTTCTCATTCTGCCCACCCCATCTGGATCATCTACTCTGTTGCAGATCTTGGTGTCATCTGCAAACAGATAAGCCTTACCCTCTAGTCCATCTGCAAGGTCACTAATGAAGATGTTGAAGAAAGAGGACTGGCCCCAGGACTGATCCCTGAGGTACCCCACTTGTGACTTACATCTCTTCTGACTGTATACCATTTACCACCACTCTCTGTTTTCTGCCCGTCAACCAGTTTGCCACCCAGTTGACCAACTTGACCCACCCCAAGCCTACCCAGCTTATTTATCAATCTTCTATGTGGAACAGTGTCAAAGCTTTGCTGAAGTCAAGGTAGGCTACATCAACTGCTCCCCTTGGTCCACCACCTGGGTACCAGTCAAAGAATTCTATGAGATTAGTTTGACAGGACCTTCCTTTTGTAAACCCATGCTGTCTTGGATCCTGTGCCCCTATGGATTTCAGGTGTTGCACTATCCTTTCCTTAAGGAGTGCCTCCATAATCTTGCCCACTACTGAGGTAAGACTGACTGGTCTGTAGTTCCCTGCCTCCTCCCTGCTACCACTCTTGTGGAGCGGGATCACATGAGCCCTTCTCCAGTCTTCTGGGACCTCTCCTGTGCTCAGAGACTCACTAAACAGTTCTGCTAATGGCTCTGCTAGTTCCACCTTTAGCTCCTTAAGTACCCTGGAATGTATGCCATCAGGTCCCATTGCCTTATCCACCCTGAGCTTAGCAAGCTCTTGTAGGACCCTTTCTTTTGTGAAGGGAGTAGTCCTCACTTCCCTCCCCTGTGTCCATGATGTTGAGCTGTGGGCCCTGCCCTACCTTCTCTTCAGTAAATACTGAGCAAAAGTATCTATTTAGGATAGATGCTTTACAGGGTCCTCCTCTCCTCACATGCCCCTTTTCTCCATTAAGCTTAGCAATACCCTCTGGACTGTCTCCTTTCACTAATGTATCTATAGAAAGTCTTGTCACCTTCTTTTACTGTTCGTGCTAGTTTTTCCTCAGTTTGGGACTTTGCCTGCCTTACTGCCTTACCTGCTTCCCTTAGGGCAGTTTGGTATGCCTCCCTATCTTCATCCTGTTGTGTTCTCTTATATTTCTTGAAGGCCAGCCTTTTGGCTCTGACCTTTTCTGCTACTGTATTTGAGAACCAAAGTGGTTTCCATCTTCTTTTGCACTTCCTTTTCTGTCTAACACAATGGGATGTTGCTTCAAGTATTGCATCCTTAATGCTTGCCCACTTTGCCTATACCCCCTCACCTGTGTTTCTTTTTGCCAGGGCTAGCTTAACTCTGTTGGCCATCTTATCAAAGTCAGTTCCTCTGAAGTCCCATATTTTTGTCTTGGAATGGGATGATTTAGATGTAGTAGCCAAATTGAACCATACCATGTGATGGTCACTGGCCCCCAGGTGTCCTTCTACCTATCTATTTGCAGAAAAATCTCTGCCCTGAGGGAGGAAGTTGCCCGTCTTCAGGCCACACTGGACAGTAGTAAGGGAACCTTCCCCCAGGCCACACTGGACAGTAGGAAGGGAACATCCTCCATCCAGGGAGCACCACAGCCACCACCACTACCTCAGAGGTTGCAAAGAAAGCGCAGCAGTTGGACCACAGTGGGCTCAGGGAGGGTGAGAATGGTGGAACAGAGGCACACCAAGTCAGTTGTTCCACTCCACAATCCATACACCATTCTGGGGGAGCATAGCTCCCCTATGGATGCACCCGCAGAGGAGACTAAGGAGGCTGAGGACAACTGTCACAAGGGAGGCCCACAGGAAGGAGGCAGAGGACACCACAGGGAAAGGAAGCAGCTCTTGGTGGGGACTCAATTATTAGGGATAGAACTGGGGGAGCAGGAAAACTGAAGTAAGGTGCCTGCCTGGTGCCATGGCTTGGAGGGACAGGAAGCACATCCTCAGGATCACGAGAACAGCTGCACGGGAGTCTGAGCTGGACGTCATTGTCCACCTAGGGAGAAATGACTTGGCTCATCATGAGATTAGAGCAGTGCAGGAGGACTTTGTAGAGTTGGGGAGGGGCCTAAGACAAGTAGCAGACACAGTATCCTTCTCAGAGGTGCTGCCTGTCAATGGCATGGGGGAGGCGAGGGTACTTTGCACCATGCAGTTTAATGAATGGTTGAAAAAATTGTGTGGAGCACAGGGGTTTGGCTTCATTGGGGACTGGGGTTCCACCTGGAGGGACACCAGCCTATATTGGCAGGATGGTCTGCATCTGTCCAGGAAGGGAACAAGTCTTTGGAGCAATTGGTTTAAATGCTTCATTGGCAAGCTTTTAAACTAGTCAAAGGGGGAGGCACTGATAAGCAGTAGGAAAATCCCAGCCTCTCCCTACAAAACAGGGTACTTAATGAGAAAAAGACTGAGGTAGAAAGGTCAGTGGGGGATGCTGCAAAAGAAGGTAAAGCCATCAAAAAATGGAGAGCAATGAGTACCAATGCCCGTAGTCTGGATAGCAAGCTTCCTGAATTAGTGGCCTTGATGGAGGAGGAACATCTGGATATCGTGGCAGTCACAGAAACATGGTACACACAAAACCATGACTGGGACATAAACATACCAGGATACACTGTCTACAGGAGGGACAGGGAGGGTAAAGAGGAGGAGGAGTAGCTCTTTACATAAGGGAAGGAATCAAAGCAACAGAACAACAGGGTAAACATGGAGGAGAAGAAGCACTGTGGATCAATTTGGAGACAGGCAATGGCACCACAATCCGCACAGGGGTTGTATACAGACCCCCTTCTCAGGGGGAGGAAATGGACAAGGAAATGATAGAAAGTATACTTAGAATGGCAGAAAAAGGGGAGATATTGCTGATGGGTGATCTGATTATGCCAGATGTTAACTGGAGTGCAGTTGCAGCAGCCACTTCAAAGAGTGGGGTTATTCTAGATGCCCTACAGGGGGCATGCCTTAGACAACTAGTATTGGAACCCACTCGAGAGGGAGCAATCTTAGACCTGGTTTTCTCAAATGGAGATGGAGAGAGGATCAGAGATGTAGAAGTGGGTAGCCATCTGGGAACTAGCGACCATCGAACAGTATGGTTCACAATAAACACAGCAATAGAGTCAAGCCATACAATGGCAAAAGTACTGGACTTTAGGAGGGCTGACTTTTCCAAAATAGGTGAGTGCCTAAGGAATGCATTAGCAAATGGGCAGGAAGGAGGGGTGGAAGAACAATGGGGAATAATAAAAACTGCCATCACAGAGGTAACGAGCCTTTGTGTGAAGCAAATAAACAAAACTAAACGATGTAATAAACCACTATGGCTCTCAAAGGAAGTGGCAGTGAAGGTTCAAGAGAAAAAGAAAGCATTCAGGAAGTACAAGGAATCACAGAAGGAGCAGGACAGAGAACTGTATCAGTTGAAGCAAAAGGAAGCTGGGAAGGTAGTCAGAACAGCAAAGGCCCAAACCGAGAAAAAGATAGCCAACTCAGTTAAGAAGGGGGATAAAACCTTTTATAGGTACATCAGAGAGCGAAGGAAGACCAAGGGAGGGATAGTGAGGCTTAATAAAGGGAGGAGGGTGGGCAGAGGGAGACCGTGAAAAGGCAGAGATACTAAACAAATATTTTTGCTCAGTATTTACAAATGAAGAGTGGGAGGTACCTAAAACAAACAGTAGAAACACTCTGGATACAGAAGTTGATACCAGCCCATTTACAGAAGAAAGGGTTCTGAAAGAACTCTTAAAACTGAAGGTGGACAAAACAATGGGGCCTGATGGGATTCATCCCTGAATTCTAAAAGAACTAAGGGTAGAATTAGTGACACCACTGACTACCCTCTTTAACAAATCATGGGAGGATGGGGGTGGTACCCGAGGACTGGAGGAGGGCAGATGTGATTCCACTTCACAAAAGTGGGAGCAAGGCAGAAGCAGGAAACTACAGACCTGTTAGTTTAACCTCAGTGATAGGGAAAATGATGGAACCACTTCTGAAGGAAAGAATTGTTGCGTATCTAGAGGCCAGAGGGGCACAGGACCCAAGGCAGCATGGATTCACAGCAGGACAGTCATGCCAGATGAATCTGATAGATTTCTTTAACTGGGGGGACCAAAGTAGTAGATCAGGGAGGGGCTGTGGACATGGCCTACCTAGACTTTAGCAAGGCATTTGACACAGTCCCACACAAAAGATTAATATACAAGTTAGCCAGCCTGGGAGTGGGTCCCAAGATGACAGCCTGGGTAAAGAATTGGCTGGAGAATAGGACACATAGAGTAATAGTAAATGGAGTCCACTCTGAGAAGAAAGGGGGTTACTAGTGGGGTACCGCAGGGTTCAGTATTAGGACGGTCCTCTTCAATGTCTTTATAGTTACATTGCAGAGGGACTGGAAGGAAAGTATGTCTCTTTGCAGATGACACAAAGATCTGCAACAGAGTTGATGCACAAGGTGGGGTGGAAAGGATGAGAAGGGACTTGTAGGTTAGAGGAATGGTCAAATGTATGGTAGCTTAGATTCAATGCTAAGAAGTGCAAGGTAATGCACCTGGGAAACAAAAACCCAGGGGAAGAGTACACAATGGGGGTGAGATACTAACAACAACAAAAATTGAAAGGGACCTGGGGGTAGTCATATCAGATGACCTAAAGGTGGGCAAGCAATGTGAGAGGGCAGCAAGGAGGGCTGGGGGATACTGGGATGCATAGGGAGAGGCATCACCAGTAGAAAACAGGAAGTTATTATCCCTCAGTACAGACAGCTGGTCAGACCCCATCTGGAGTGCTGTGTGCAGTTCTGGAGACCCAATCTCGCAAAGACATAGACAGGATGGAAGCTGTCCAGAGGAGGGCAACTAAAATGGTGCAGGGTCTGCACCGGAAGACATATGAAGAGAGACTAAAGGAGCTTAATATGTATAACCTTGAGGAAAGGAGGGAGAGGGGGGACATGATAGAAACTTTCAAGTACCTCAAGGGAATCAATAAAGTCCAAGAGGGTAGCATCTTTCAAATAAAGAGGTGTGCAAGAACAAGGGGGCACAATTTGAAGATGGGGGGGGCTCAGAGGTAATTTAAGGAAGTATTTTTTCACAGAGAGGGTTGTGGATGCATGGAACGGCCTTCTGGAGGAGGTTGTGGAGTCAAAAACAGTGGTGGAATTCAAGTATGCATGCGACAGTCATAAGGCCATTCTAGGGGGTGGGGGTAGGAAGAAGTAGGCTGTTGGTTAACTAGGATCTGCAGCTTATCCATTAGGTAGGGAAATGGGCAGACTGGGTGGGCCAAGCGGTCCTTATCTGCCATCAAATTCTATATTCTGTGTTTCTACAGTGACACTGCTCATGAGCAGAGGTGTTAAAATGGCTATGTTAAAAATTTGGTGAAAAAATTCCCCAAAATGACTGTTTTATGAGCATGCATTGCACTGTTCCTATGCAAGCTCGTAAGTTTGCGCATTTTCACTATTTTAACTCCAGCTTTTCAACATTGCCATTTTACCATACCTCCTTATGAGCACTATAGCTATCATTTTTCACATCTTGCTAAAGCGTGTTTCCCTGCGTACTAGCGCACAATGCGCCAGTCGGTTGTCGCGAGAAATCAATGTTCAGGGCAGATTAAGAAAATCACAATGACACTGTTCATGAGCAGAGGTGTTAAAATGGCTGTGTTAAAATTTGGTGAAAATGTCCGTAAAATGACTGTATCTGACGACCATTGCGCAGTTTCCACTCACCCTGAAGTTCATGGGTTTCTAATATTTTCAGTCCAGATTTTCACCCTGGCATTTTTCCACACTTCGTTATGAACAGTACAGCTGTCATTTTTCACACCATGGTCGAAATGTGTTTTCGCACTTCCAGCGTAGAAATGCGTGGTCGCTGTGGGAAATCACTGTTCGGGACAGATTAAGAAAATCACAGTGACACTGTACATGAGCAGAGGTTCCAAAATGCCTGTGTTGACAACCTGCTGTAAAAAATTCCCAAACTAATTGCATTTCGGGTGTGCGTTGCACATTTTCTGCGCACGCTAGTGACCACCAGTTTTTTAATATTTTCACTGCAGATTTTCAACATTGCTATTTTTCACCTCCCCATGAACAGTACAGCTGTCATTTTTCACATCCTGTTTGAAATGTGTTTTCGCACCTGTGGTGCCAAATGACATAGTCGCTGTGCAAAATCAGCTTTCGGCTAATGAACTGATATTGCCACTGTTCATAAGGTGGGTGTCACAAAAAAACCATATTGAAAATTTGGAGTAAAAATGCCAACTAATGCCTGAGGTGTTAGTGTTTTCAACCATAATGCCCCACCCTGTAGAGTTTGACAGGCATCATGGGTGTGACTTGGGATTCTCACCTGTAATGCTCATACCATTCCACACCCTGCAGCCAGTGACAGGCATCGAGGTGTGCCTTGGACTCTTTGGCCCCATAGTTCACCCCATTCTTCTATACAGCACCCATCTCACCATATTTCCAGATGGAATGGGGTAAGCATAAGGGCCAAAGACCCCAAGGCACACCGTGACACTTGTCGGTGTCTGCAGGGTAGGGTATGGTGAAATGGCATGGCCGTTATGCCTGATGACCCAAAGGAACACCCCAATGCCTGTCAGTCTCTGCAGGGTGGTGGCGGGGTTGGCTTCAGTTCAACACTTCACTGCCATTCCTATTATGCAGCTCTCTAACTCCTACACTACCAATGCCAATGCCAGCAAGCAAACATTCGGCATTGATAAATGCTTGTTTTTTTTTTCAAATGACATTTCTTTGATCTTATGAGCAGCTTCCCCTTTCCAGGACTTCAAAGGACTTGTTATGTCTCTCTGCCAGATCTCACGGAGGTGCAACATGCTTTGTATCACCATGTGAACTGAACTGTGTTTCCTCTGAACATCATAAACGTTTATGATCTATTTTGGCAGCTAGCAAGCTGCAATTAGTCACATAAAAAGGAGATCCTAAATTTTAAGTCTCTTCTAGCCTGTAATTATCTCTTGGCCTTTCAGGTGACACCTACTAGCTAAAACAAAGGATGGGAGGGTTGTCATTCCACAGCCTGCCAGCATCTCTCATGACAGACATTCAATAACACATTTTTATATTACAAAAAACATAGGTTAATCAGAACCAGCTGTCCAAGTGTCACAATTCCTCCCCACCTAGACTGAATGTGGTGGCTCTATCCCCTGCATGGGATGAGCTTCCCAAATCAGTTCACTCCTCGTACACACGAAACAGCCAATCAGAGTTCTGATTTTTGGCTCCAGCCCTATGTAGAATTGTCATATCATACCCTTGCAAAGCAAGACTCCATCTTAGCAATCTTCCATTGTTTTCCCCATCTGCGTCAGCCAAACCAGGGGCCTGTGGTCAGTCTGCACCACAGAATGCTGCCCATATAAGTATGATTCCAACTTCTTTAGGGCCAACACTATGGCAAGACATTCGTTTTCCACAGTGGAGTATGCCTGCTCCCTGGAAAGTAACTTTTTATTCAGGTATGCTATTGGGTGATCCCTCCCTTGGCTGGATGTCTGACTCAGTACTGTCCCAATACCCACGTCTGAGGCGTCAGTCTGAACTATAAAGGGTCTGCTGTAGTTAGGACTTGTCAAAACAGGAGCACTGCACAGTGCCTCCTTTAATCTGGTAAAGGCTTCTTCACAGGATGGGCCCCAGATAATTTTCTTGGGCATCATTTTCTTTGTCAGATCAGATAGGGGAGCAGCCAGGGCACTGTAATTGGGTACAAATTTTCTGTAGTTCCCTGCTGTCCCTACAAAACTCCTGACCTACTTCTGTGTTTCTGGTCTGGGCCACACCTGGATAACCTCTATCTTTATTTGGTTAGGACGGAGCTGTCCTCAGCCTACCACATGCCCGAGGTATGCCATTTTTCCCATGGCCACCTGGCACTTCTCGGTTTTGATAGTGAGCCCGGCCCTCTGTATCGTGCCCAGCCCTTCCCTAAGGTGGGATAGGTGTTTCTCCCAGCTGGTACTAAATATAGCAATGTCATCCAGGTACGCCATGGCGTACTCCTCAGCACCATTTAATGCCTGGTTCACCAACCTTTGGAAAGTGGCCAGGGTGTTCTTCATTCCGAATGGCATTACTTTAAATTCAAATAAGCCTATCGGAGTGATGAAGGCCGACCTCTCCCTAGCTCTGTCTGTCAACTCTACCTGCCAATACGCCTTTGTCAGGTCAATTGTCATAAGGTAGGCCACCCCTCCCAACTTGTCCAGGAGTTCATCCGTCTGATGCATTGGGTGGGCGTCTGACTCCGTGACTGCATTCAGTCCACAATAGTCCACACAGAAACAAGTAGAGCCATCTGGCTTGGGCACAAGGACTACGGTGAGGCCCAGGGGCTGTGGGATCTCTGGATTACCCCTAAATCCAGCATCTCCTCCACTTCCCTCCTAATGTCCTTTTGGACAGCCTCTGACACCCGATATGCTGTTCACCATATGGGCATCTGTGTTCCTGTCTCCACATCGTGAGTCACTAAGGGGGTTAGTCCAGGCTTGGTGCTAAACAATGGGGCAAAGTCTGCTAAAACCTCCCTTACTTCCTGGATCTTGTCCGGGGCCAGCTGGGGAGACAGTTTTACTGCCTCCACAGAGGACTCCCACTTATTTTCCTCCAGCAAGTCCAGAAGTGGGTCTCCCTCAGCCATCCCCTTCCCAGGACTACACACTGCAAACACCATGTCAGCCCTATTTGCATATGGCTTCATCATGTTGACATGGTGCATCCTTTCTGTCTGTCTTCAATCAGGTAACTCTACAATGTAGTTCACGTCATTTACCTTCCTAACCACTTTGTACAGTCCTGCCCACTTAGCCTGCAGCTTGTCTTTCTAGACCGGAATATGGACCATGACTTCCTGACCCACCATGTACAAGCAAGCTCTGGCTCTGTGGTCGTACCACACTTTTTGTTTCTGTTGGGCAGCTGCCAGGTTGCTCTGGGCTGTCCCCATAAGCTCCTTCTGCCTTTCTCTAAACCTAAGGATGTAATCCACAATGGGAGTTCCCTGGGTGGTGTGTTTGCCTTCCCAGTCCTCCCAGATCAAGTCTAGGGCCCATGTATCTGGCGTCTATGTAAGAGTTCAAAGGGGGAAAATCCTGTCGACTTTTGGGGCACCTCCCTGTATGCAAACAACAGGTGGGGAAGGTATTTCTCCCAGTCCCTCCCATGCTGTTCAGCAAATGCCTGGAGCATTGACTTCAGGGTACCATTGAATCTTTCCACAAGCCCATTGGCTTGTGGGTGATACGGTGTCGTGCAGCTCTGCACCACCCCACACTTCTCCCATAAAGATTTCATCAGGTCCAACAGGAAGGAACCCCCTCAATTGATGATAACCTTCTGCAGAAACCCAACACAGGAGAAAATCCCAAGTAAGGCATCTGCCACTTTGTCTGTCCTCAGTGAGGATAGGGCGACTGCCTCTGGGTACTGGTTGGCATAATCCACTACAGTCAGGATGAATCTCTTCCCTGAGGAGCTAGAGGTATTTAAAGGCCCCACAGTATGTCTTCCCACCCTCTAGAATGGCTCCTCCACTATGTGCAATGGAATCAGGGTGGCTTGGGTTTTCTTGCCTGCCTTCCCTATTTCTTGGCACCGATGACAAGAGCTGCAATACTCTTTCACCTGCTGGGTGAGGTTTGGCCAATAGAAATTCTGGGCCAACCGCTGCATAGTGCGCGTGATTCCCAGATGACCAGACAGGGAATATCATGTGCAGTCTTGAGCAACTGTTCACGATACCCCTGGGGAATGACAAGCTGCCTGCCTAGCATCCCTCCCTCTGTCTGTACAGCCTGAGTATACATAAGTCCATTTTCCCAATAAACCTTATGTCTGCCGTCACCTCCTTGTGTGCCGTCGGAGTCTGCCCAAGCCCTCAGCTTCTCTAGACTAGGGTCACTTCTCTGAGCAGCTGCAAACCCCTCACACATTCCCAAGGCATGGGACAGGTCCCCTTCAGTCCCTAAACTAGTCTCCCTAGCACTAGTGTCAGGGCACTCAAGATCACTGTCATTCCCAACCCTCTGACAATGGGCCACCCCTCCCTCTTAGGCGTAACCCTCCATAGCTGTGTGGTTGACTGCTACTGGGGAAATTTCTACCCTCTTTTCATTAGTCTCCCCATCTGGAGACAGAGGCTGGGGAACCAGTCTCTGAGTGGCTTCCACAATGGCTTCTGTGGGGTTCAGGGAACTACAATTTTCCCTTGCCGCTTGGCTACAGGTAACTGCACACACCATCCCTTGTTTGAGATTGTTGCCCAGTATCACATCCACTGCTAAGGTTTTGACTACAGCCACCTGTTGCACAGTTTCCCCTGTTTCACCCTAGTCTAGGAGAGCACTAGCGAGGGACAATGTTTTCTCTTCACCAGTAAAGTCCTGTACAATGATGTATTTATTGGGTATAAGTTGACCCGGCTCTACTAGATCCCCTTTTACCAATGTCAGGGATGCCCCTGTGTCCCTTAACCCTTGCGTCTGTACACCATTCACCATGACTGGGTGCATGTGTTCCCTCATGTTCACTGACATGCTTCCAGGGACACACAAACAACCCACTTCCTTCCTAGCACCCTGTTGTGTATTGCTCGCCTTTTTGGGACACTGTCTGGCAATATGCCCAGTTTCTTTACACAACCAACATTCATTTCTTCTCTCAGATAACTCTTTTCTCTGAAACCTGGGGCTAACTGGTTTCGGTGGAGGCAGTGAGGGTTTTAGCTGCCCTGAATGCGCACTTTTACCTTTCTGCACTTCCATGCCCACTCCCTTCACTCTCAGAGCAGGTCTGCTCTTGGCTTAGTGGTCTGAGAGTTCAGTAGTCTCTTGCACTGTTTTGGGATCTCAGTCCTCCAGCCAGGTTTTCGGCTCTGCTGGGCATGCCCAGAAAAACTGCTCTAACAGAATCACATTTTCAATTTTATCAACAGAGTTTGCTTCAATTCCTTCCCACCAACACTTTAAAAACTGATGTTGTTTCATGGCTAGCTCCTTGTAGCTCATGTCAGGGCTTCTCCTGAGCTTACAGAATTTAGCTCTGTATGATTCAGCAGTTAATTCAAATTTCTTTAACAGTGTAGCTTTAAGTTTGCTGTAATCATCACTGTCCTCATTGTCCATTTGACCCAATGCATCCCAAGCTTTCCTGGTAAGTAATGGGAATAGCTAGAAGCTCCAGGACTCCCTAGGAATTTTAGCCTGAATACAAACTTTTTCAAAAGAATTTAAAAAGACGTCCATATCCTCCCCCTCTTTAAATTCGGCTATCAATTTGGAATTCAATTTGTAACCCAGTCCAGTAGTCCCAGTTAAACCCAAGCCACTTACCTGCTCTGGTGCCGTTGGTTGGAGTCATAGCTTCTCCAGTTCATGTTGCCTCTGGTGCTCATGCTCCTCACGGTCTACCTCTCAGCATTCTCGCTCTGCCTCCTGCTGTTCATGGTCCCTCTCCCTCTGGAACTCCAGCTCCATTCTGCGCAACTCAATTTGCATCCTGAGTACTTCTGGATGCAGGATACTGGTGACCTTCCCCTGCTGCTGTAGCCCTTCACTGACAGTGGCCCTGTTGCCCTCCTCATCAGATCTGGACACTGCACTGGCCGCTAGCCCTGCCACACTTGAGGTTTGGTCCTTTTCAGTCACAGTCTGTGGCTCACTGCTCTGGGTATCTGCTGCCATCAGGGCATCCACGAGGTTCTGTTTACTGGCTTTCACCTCAAATGGGACCCCTCTGTCCCCGCACAACTGCTTTATGTAGTCTACAGTGTGCCTGCTGTAGTTGGAAGCCATCTTCTTCCCTAACTCCGGCTACTCTGACTTGCACTTTAGAAAAAAAAATAAAACGGATAGGAACTTGACTATATGCCGTGTGATATAGTTCTGTCTCTTTTTTTAAAAATAAATCACTGCCTTTTTCTTTCTTTGCAAGTGAGCTGACGGTCTCAAGCTAACACACTGAACAATAAAAGCTTGTAATACCAAAATTATCGCACCGCTGCCAACCAATCTGTCACAAACCCACTCAGCAGGTCAGGCCCTCTGCTCCCACAGTGCCAACCTCCGAGCGCAGTCTTGTGAACAGGAAACAGAAACAGGGTAACCCTCCTGTCTGTTTTGTGGGTTCGAATAAACCTTTGATCTCAAGTCTTGGAGGGATTCAAACTGTGAACCTCTTATTAGCATAACCAATGTACAGGCTCAGATAATTCTGCTCTTCGGGGGGCAGATATATTTTGCCTATGGGCACCTAACCAGGCATACATAATGAACCCTTAAAACTCTATTAAAAACCTTAGAATAAATTCTTACCTTTTCCCAGTTTGGTAAAAGCAGTAAGCTTTGTGCAGTGTCAGCTTTAACCATGTATGCTTCCCTTGTCAAGAAAAAGAAATTCAAAGGCACACCAAGTAATCTATAAAGTAGAGGTTTACTTCAAAATGAATAAAAAAATTAAAATGTAAATACAGAACCATATATCACAAAACATACAATCACTTAAACGAAACTGGTTTAAAAGTGCAGACAAAATCTCCTACCCCAGTACTCTTAGAATTGTCTTTTCTAAGGTATTCTTATCTCATAGTGCTGTAGATGTTTCTTTTTCAGAGTCCAAATATTTGTGTCCAAAATGGAAAACAGAATACTCTTTAAAAACTGACTTTGCCAACCTCTTTGCATGAGGTCACCTAACTCCTCCCTGTCAGAATATAAAAAATATATATCTATGCAAAACAGGATGTCTTATCAAAGATAAATTCAGTGATCTCAGCACAACTTTTTTTTCAAATGACATTTCCTTGATCTTATGAGCAGCTTCCCCTTTCCAGGACATCAAAGGACTTATTATGTCTCTCTGCCAGATCTCACGGAGGTGCAACATGCTTTGTATCACCATGTGAACTGAACTGTGTTTCCTCTGAATGTCATAAACATTTATGATCCATCTATCTAGGCAGCTAGCAAGCTGCAATTAGTCACATAAAAAGGAGATCCTAAATTTTAAGTCTCTTCTAGCCTGTAATTATCTCTTGGCCTTCCAAGTAACACCTAGTAGCTAAAACCTGGGAGGGGGGGATGTCATTCCACAGGATGCCAGCATCTCTCATGAGAGACATTCAGTAACACATTTTTATATTACAAAAAACATAGGTTAATCAGAACCAGCTGTCCAAGTGTCACAGTATCCTCTTTGGGATTGATATTCATAATGAGCATAAGGCCTTAGGTAGTAACTCCTACCCCTGCTTCCCCTTCTATAAGGCCTGTAGGCAGTGGAGGCCTTTTCAGTGTCATTTTTATAAGAGGTTTTTAATTCATCCACTTTTTTCATGTATGCCTCTGTCATAGGAGGGTAGCCCTAAGCCAGGCAAATCTCTTAAGACGTATTGCATGGTTTAGGATCTGTGAAGCAGAGTCATTGGTGCCCACGGCCATGTAGAATTGGTATTTAGTGGCATCTAGGGCTGATTTGCCTGTGGCAGCCAAGTCCTGTGCCACCTCACTCAGTGACGGGACTGCATTCCACAGGGCTTTCTAGTACTGAGCTTTGTAAGTCGCTTGACTGATGAGCAGGGAAGCTGTTGTGTACACTTTTGGTCATAGTATACAGTTTTCTAGAATCCTTCTCAGGTGGCTATGTAGAGCAAGGGACCTTAGCCTTCTCACAGGCAGCACCCTGGACTACTCCTTCATGAACAGGGTGGGACTACAGATACTCAACCTCCTAATTGTCCACTTGATACTTCTTTTCAACTTTTTTTTATCAATGGCAGCAATTGAGCTGGGTGCTGACATGATTTTGGAAGTGGCTTTTTGGAGAGATTTGTGAACGGAAATTAGTAGTCTCCTTGTAGGAGCCAGATCCATCATGTCCATAAATTCTACCTTTCTGTTTCATAGGAAGGGATTTATTTTTTTTTTTTTAGTTGTTTAACCAGGAATAACACACTAAGCTGAAAGCTTTTTTACAGGAGCTACCTGGGAGCACAAGGAAGTTAAGTGACTTGCTCAGGGTCACACAGTACACAAGTGGAAGCTGTGGGATTCAAACCCAGGTCTGGTCTGCTGGATGTCACCAAATTTGCAGCTCAGAGCCTTAAACCACTGCACTATACTGCCTCCAATGTTAAGGGTACTTCATTTGCCCAATAAATGAGGAATAGGATGTGTAATCCTCTGTAGGCCTGGGAGGAGAATCAAATTCTTGCTAAGGTGAATCATCTGGTTCCAGGGGTATACCCTCCTCCTCCTCTTCATAATACATTTTCTTTCTCCTCCACAGGCAGGTGGTGTGGAAGCAGAGCCGGGAGGGGGGAAACAAGCATATTGAGGAAATTTCCCATACAGTGGCAGACGTAAATAAACTGCCATGCTCTTTTCTTGTCTTCTGTTGAGGTAATTTGTCTTGAGACCATTGTCTGTCTGTTTTACTTTCAGGAGGAGTGGCAGTGACATGCTTTTTTTTTTTGCTTTTTCTTAGCAGACACTGTTTGAAGTGCCTGCTCTGAGGCTCTTTTATTTTTATTTTTTCCATCACTGGATCTCAGGGTTCCCCATTTTGGAGACCCTGGTTTCTGCATCATCTTTACCATGCCTTTCTGATATCTGAGAAGGTTTATCTTTTTTACCTCTCTCCTTTGACAGGGGCTACTGCTGTTTCTGAGGAGATGAACCCTTTGATGTGTAGTCCTGTTCAAAATTAAGCTCCAGCCTGCGGGATTTCCATGAAAGTCAGAATTTCACTTTCATGAAAGTTCGGCAACCATTTTCACAACTTTCGCAAAATTCCGCCCTAGAACCATAGAAGTTTTCTATGTACTGTGGATTTCTGTACTAACTTCTGGAATAAAATTCCACAGAACAGATTACTCAGTTCATTTTGAAGTGTGAAATCTCAGTCCACAATTACTGAATTGCAAATAATTATGGCAGAAGAGCATTTCAAACATGTACAGTAAATTCCACAGTTCTATGTAAATGGAAGAATTAGTGAAATCCACAATGATGTTTTCTGCATTTTACATATGACGTATAACTAAGTTGCCCACAGTGCATGAAATTAATTCGCCGTTTGCAAACAAACTGAGCTATATAAACTGTGAAATTGTCAGTGAACAGTGATTTTAAAATTCTAGGTTTATGCCATGTGGAAACTGTCATTTAGAAACTGCAATTGACTTGAGAGATTCTCAAGATTTTGGAGTCTGAAATCTTGGAGTTTGCCAGTTTGGAGAAGTTGTGTATTTTGAGGATGTCAGCTGCAGGAACAGGTGTACCAACAGCAGAGGGGCAGGAGATACATGCTGGGCAGCAGCAACAGAAGCAGCAGGAGCACTAGCAGGCACAGTGGTAGCAGGATCACCAGCAGGCACAGCGGCAGCAGGAGCACCAGCAGGCACAACAGCAGCAGGAGCACCATCAGGTATAGCAGCAGCAGGAGCACCAGCAGGCACATCAGCAGCAGGAGCACCAGCAGGCATAGCAGCAGCAGGAGCACCAGCAGACACAGCGGCAGCAGGAGCACCAGCAGGCACATCATCAGCAACAGGAGCACCAGCAGGCACAGCATCAGCAGGAGCACCAGCAGACACATCATCAGCAGCAGGAGCACCAGCAGGCATAGCAGCAACAGGAGCACCAGCAGACACAGCGGCAGCAGGAGCACCAGCAGGCACAGCAGCAGCAGCAGGCACAGCATCAGCAGGAGCACCCGCAGGCACAGCATCAGCAGGAGCACCAGCAGGCACATCATCAGCAGCAGGAGCACCAGCAGGCACAGCATCAGCAGGAGCACCAGCAGGCACAGCAGCAGCAGGAGCACCATCAGGAACACCAGCAGGCACAGCATCAGCAGGAGCACCAGCAGGCACATCATCAGCAGCAGGAGCACCAGCAGGCACAGCATCAACAGGAGCACCAGCAGGCACAGCATCAGCAGGAGCACCAGCAGGCACATCAGCAGCAGCAGGAGCACCAGCAGGCACAGCATCAACAGGAGCACCAGCAGGCACAGCAGCAGCAGCAGGAGCACCAGTAGGCACAGCAGCAGCAGTAGCATGTGCACGAGCAGCAGCAGCAGGAGCACCAGCAGGCACAGCAGCAGCAGCAGATGCACCAGCAGGCACAGCAGCAGCAGCAGAAGGTTGTGGAGGTGGAGGAGCATCAGCATGCCAGCAGTTCCTGCCACAAACTTGCCTTCCTGTTTTGCAGCAAAGATGTTGCCCTGTTATTCAAGGAGGTGACCAAACATGCTACAGCACTGTTTGGTCCTGAAAGACTTCCCTACCAGCAAAGGGAGGAACTGTGGGCAGAGCTAAAAGTCGTGACGGATGGGCAGGGAAGCATCCCAAAGACACTAAAGCAGCTGAAGCACAAGTGGGATGGCCTTCAGCGCAGGGAGCCAGACGTGGTGGCCCCAAGAAGAGAAAGAGAGTGGAGGGACATAGCACCAGTGAGTATAGTATTTGAGATTCATCATCATCAGCATTCATATAGATGTAATAAAAAATATTCTCAGAAACGTTGCATGTTATGCTGTCATTCTGTTGTAGGAACTCCAATTATATATGATAAACCAAATAAATCTGTGTTCTGACATCACACCAGTATGTGAGTGTAAGGGAAAGGGAATGCATGATGGCAACTGACTAGAACCCCTCTGATGATGGTCAGGGTGTGTTAGAGGAGGGTGTATTGTGCTGGTACCATGGGCATTCATCTAATCAGATGTGCGTGATAGTCTGGAGCACCAGTGGAGTGCATATATGGCTATGCAGGGTGCATGTACTTATGGATATGGCAGCTGTTACAATTATTTTGCTGTGACAAATGTTGTTGTTGTCATTAAGCTCTGACATTGTAAATACCCGCAACTGTAAATATTTACGTATGACCAGCTCTCTCTCCCTATTGACCCCAAGACCTTGCTGTGTGTGGTAGTCCCGCAACATGTACATTCATGGGAGGGCAGCAGAGTGGGATGGCATTAGGCACAGACAAACCAGGCAGCCGTATGGGATACCAGCACAGAAGGGGCACACTACAGTTGGATGTATAAGCAAAGAGCAGTGGGAAATGCAGAAAGTACCAATATAAAAACCAAACATGTTGTCACATTCATACTCTTAGAATTTTTGCCATGTTTGTGATATGTGTGTGTTATGGCAGAAGGGAGGAGATGAGCACAGTGGGAGTGGTAAAGGGTGCACCATAACTGTTTCTGCTTGATGTGCCATTAGGTGTAAAAGTGCTGCCAGTCCTGGTGGGCAGTGTGCATGCCTGCCCCCCCATACATCCCTGTCATGGCTGCCCCAGTAGCAAAAAGCACAGATGTCATTGACTGCCGAGGTGTTCGCCAATGGTGTGCATTCTGTACATTCAGGGCACTCCTAACATGTGCATAGTGATTAGTGAATGGACACCTTTGATTGTCCCCTTCCGTACTATGTAGCCTAACCTCCTTTTATGAGCTTATCTGTGTGCTGAGCCTCAGTGATGTTTTTCACAGTGACCCTTGGCCTGCCCTGAAGGATGGAATGTGTTTGATGTGATGATTACTGTTGGTGTTGTGTTGTTTCTAAATTTGAAATATGCTATTCATGTTACACAGGTACAGAAAAAAACAAAAGGCCACTGAGATGATAGAGAGGAGGTGAGCAGCAACACAAGAGAAGGCAGCTGGTTGCCTGGTTCTGGTAAGCCCAATGTTTTAAAAAAAACAGAAGCTATTGAGAATCTGAAAGTAAGTTTCTGAATTACTCAATGATTCAGTTGAAATACCCCAACCAAGTAGCTAAGAATAAGATTGTCTTGACAACAGGCCTTTTGTACATGTAACCGTGTCACTGTGGATGTTACGGTTACTACCCCTGCCTTGCAGACTCAAACAAGGTTGAGGGGCCTGGGCTCTGTTTTTCCTGAACGGGGGGGGGGGGTCATTCCCAACAGTATAACCAATACCGTCGTGCCTCCACCTAGAGTTTAATTTAAGTCGGCCTGGTGACAAAGTGGTACAACCCCCTGGGATGCTGTACCTCCCCACCTCCCCGCACAGTCACCCCTCATATGGAATACCAAAAACAATAGCAAGATTTTGGTACACATGCAATTATTAGCTATCTCTAATAATATGCTCTCAAATAATATGTTTATGAGATAGGCTTGAAAAAGAATAACAAACAGTTTATTTACAAGGGTAGGTATAAGGGGAAAGGAATGCAGAGAAAACAACTGGTCACACTAACTTAAAAAAACATTAAAAACAATGGTGCCCACCCCACCATCATTACAAACAGTACAGCCCACCTCCCAACTGGTACCAGTTCCCCCAGTTAAACTAAATGGGAGCTCCTACAGTCTTCGCTGGGTACCTAGCCATTGGAACGGTGCAGGCCCAATGAAGGTGCAGCTGGTTGACCACCACTGGTGCACTTTAAACATGGAGTAAGCCCCAAAGGCCATGCAATTGCTAAAGTGGCTTTTTTTAAAGAAACAACTGTAACTCTTTGCCTGAGTAACTTCTGGCCTGATGGCCAAACAGTAGCTTTAGAGAAAACTTTGTATGCAAACTCTGTTGTGGGGCAAGCCCTGAAGTTACTCACAGTTCTGGAGCTACCAGTCTCTGAGTCTTTTCAGGCTGTAGATCTTTCAGGCTGCTGCTCTGGGGTGCTCTGAATCTGGATACAGGTCTCGAGTGGCTTGGTTGATGGTAGTTGCTCTTTGCAGACTCGAATCCCTTCTGCTTCTTTGCAGGCAAACAGGAAGGACCAGTCTCATGGACCAGGGCCACACACCTCACCCACCCGTCCTGGTATCCAGCCCCCAGGGTGAGATGATAACCAGCACCCAGCTGTGGTTCTAGCCAGCCAAGTCCCCAGACCATCAGCAGGTTTGGAATTTCCTCCTGGATCTCAAGAACACAGTCTTCAGCCACACTGCAGGTTAAGCAGCTGTGGCACAAAGTCTAACTGAAGGCAAATACAGCCCCTCAGCACTTTTACAGGTGCTCTGGCTCTGCTCAGCAAAAACAGCACTTTAGTTGTGGTTAACAGCTCCTTGCAGATAGTGGAATATGAAATAGAGTACCACCTGGACTGTTGGCTATGCAAGCCCAGAGCAGGCCTCCAACCTTTGGCAGGAACACAGTCCAAGCCCCCCCTCACTCTCTGGAAGCTCCAGGTGGACTGCCCCCAAGCTGTATCTGCCCTCAGGGTCTGGCAATATCAAGGCAGCATCCAATTGGGCTAACAGGCTGTCAGTCCACCAAATTAGTATGTAGACTGTTCACTCAATGCTTGATTGGCTGGAAGGAAAGGCACCAAGGTGCAGTCCTCGCTTTTCTCTCAGAAGCATTGCTGTAGTCCTCTGGGCTTCCCAATCTCCCATTGACTGATTATGGGGTCAGGGGTGACAAAGATGGCTGCTACAGTGCAGACAGTCCACAGCCCCAACTTTAAGTTCTTCATATAGGGCTCCTGAATTGTTTTAAGTTTAGCTGTCCCCAGGGTTTGTTAGGTGCCCTTCTGACCTGCTGTCTGGTAGCAGAGTGGGACTTGACAGGGACTCCCGTCCCTGTCATGAGTGCTGTAACACTCTCTCCCATGTGGCAGGCAGGGATATATAGTGCAGGCTGTTTGTTAAAATGATAACACTTGAGTGTTTTTGCAGAGTTTGTTGCTCCACTTCCCTGTGTACCTCCAAACCCCCACTTATGTCCTTGAAGTCCCAGGGGTCAAAGCACACTAAGGGGATAATTGAACAGAGTTGCTGGAGTGGCTTTTAAAGAAGAGAGCTGTAGTGCTCCTTTGTGTGTGCGAGCCAACCCACCAGCTCACACATTCGAGCAGGAGCCAGCTCGAGTGTGGACACACTGAGCTGCACATCACTCACTGGAGGCTGTACTGCCAAGCTGGTGGTTGTACTTTATAACATCACTCCTCTGATTCCCCACCAGGGTAACACACACCAGGGACTGGCAGGAGTGCACAGAGAGGGCAGACCAGTTTGTGAATGATCAAGGCTGAGCAGCAAACATTGGATAAGGTTTGTAAAGGGAGAAGTATGGCTCTCTCATTTAGCTAGCTCTCCGCCAGTTACCTACACATTAGCTGGGGCCCATACCTTAATTAAGCCAATACAGTATTAGACTGATGCACCCTATATAAAGGAAGCCATTTGAGGCAGATGCAGTTTGGAGTAGAGACCCAGCTGATGGGGGTCTACCTAGGCAATGGTAGCTGGGGAACTTCACAGCAGGGCCCTGAGCTGAATACCAAGAGACCTCCACTCCTTATGAAATGAAATTAGTAAGTTGCCAATCCAGGCTGGAAAAAAAATAGTTAATTGTTACATTTATCCCTTTTGGGTGGGGGGTCATGTGCAGTGACTTGTTCTTGTTGGTGTATGCCATATGCAGTAGCACCCCTCATTTAGTATCCCATTTATAGTTTGTGAATGAGCAAGGGTGAGCAGCTAACATTGATAAAGCTCCAGAAGCAGAAAGGTAAGACCCAAGCTGTTGTGGGGTTACATACATATAGAGGGACAGTGGGGAGACATCAGGGAGGAGGATCAAGCAAAAGGCAAACATTTTGAACAAATATTTCTGCTCAAGTTTTCACAGTGGAAGAGAAATGGGAGGGACCACAAAGAGGCACCAGAAACGCAGAGGTGACAGAAATAGACAGTAGCCTGTTTTCAGTAGAATAGTCCAGAAAGCACTTGACAACCTGAAAGTAGACAAAGCTATGGGGCCAGATGGGGTACATCCCAGGATACTGAGAGAACTTAGGGAGGTACTCACCGTCCCTCTGACAGACCTTTTTAACAGGTCACTGGAGACATGAATAAGGGCACACATGTAGTTCCTATTTACAAAAGTGGTAGCAAGGAAGAAGCAAGGAATTATAGGCCTGCCAGTCTGACATCGGGGCATGGGGTCATAATGTCACAAGACATTATGCTGCGTGGCAAAATCACGCTGCCAATACAGCGTAATTTTGCCACGCAACATAAGTATTTTTTCTGTGGGGGGCTCTGCCACCCACACGCCCCATTATGGGGGGCTGTGCCCTTAACCCCTCCCACTAAAGATTCTCAACTCTGGGGGGGAGGGTACCTTGGGGAGTGCACAGTTTTGGGAAAAAAATAAAATGTCTGGGACCAGGAATCAAACCCAGTCCCAGACTCAGCACCTGGGTTCCTGCTGTTGTGGCTCAGTCCAGTGAGCCATGGCAGCTGCTCGGTGGAACCCAATCCAAGCAGAGGTCTTATCTTCTGCCTGGGATTGTGTAAATGGTTCAATAATGCATACAGCAGTATACACGGTATTGCACCATTCACTGTCATGGACAGTGCTGTTTTGGGTTAGCTATGATGTCGTACGCTATTAAGTGTACAACATTATGACCCGGTAGGTGGCATCGGTGGTCTGTAAGTTAATGGAAACATTATTGAAACAAAGGATTGTGGAATATCTTGATTCCAACAGATTGCTGGAGCCAAGACAGCATGGTTTCACAGAAGCAAGGTCATGCCAAACAAATCTAATAGAATTCTTTGACTGGGTGTTGAAGGAACTAGACCAGGGAGGTGCAGTGGACATGGCCTACCTGGATTTCAACAAGGCTTTTGACACCGTTTCACTCATGAGACTGATGGGCAAGTTGGGTAATTTGGGAGTAGATAATAAGGTGGTAACCTGGATAGGTAACTGGTTCCTAAGTAGGGTACAGAGAGTAGTGGTAAAATGAGTGTACTCAAAAACGGGGAGGGTGACCAGTGGGGTTCCACGGGGATCAGTGTTGGGACTGGTCCTATTCAATACATCTATAAGAGACATAGCAGAAGAACTGGTCACCAGCCCCAGACAACTTACATCCTGCCTGGTTAAAAAAGCTAGCTGGTGTCTTGGCGGGACCATTGACCAACATCCTAAACTGCTCACTTGCAGAGGGTACTACTATTCAAACATGGAAGGAGTCTACTATAATTCCAATACATAAAAAGGGTTCAAAAAGCAACTGTGGACATTTTAGACCAATTAGCTTCACTTCAATTATTAGTAAGGTAATTGAGGGTATAGTGAAAGACCTGATATGTGAACATACAGTCAAAATGGTTATAGAAACATAGAATTTGACGGCAGATAAGGACCGCTTGGCCCACCCAGTCTGCCCATTTCAATACCTGATGGATAAGCTGCAGATCCTAGTTAACCAGCAGCCTACTTCTTCCTACCCCCACCCCCTAGAATTGCCTTATAACTGTCCCATGCATGCTTGAATTCCACCACTGTTTTTGACTCCACAACCTCCTCCTCTGGAAGGCTGTTCCATGCATCCACAACCCTCTCTGTGAAAAATACTCTTTAAATTACCTCTGAGTCGCCCCTTCTATCTTCAAATTGTGCCCTTGTTCTTGCACACCTCTTTTGGAAAGATGCTACCCTCTTGAACTTTGTTGATTCCTTGAGGTACTTGAAAGTTTCTATCATGTCCCCCTCTCCCTCCTTTCCTCGAGGCTATACATATTAAGCTCCTTAAGTCTCACTTCATGTGTCTTCCGTGCAGACCCTGCACCATTTTAGTGCCCTTCTCTGGACAGCTTCCATCCTGTTCTATGTCTTTATGGGAGATTGATCTCCAGAACTGCACGCAGTACTCCAGATGTGGTCTCACTAGCTGTCTGTACAGAGGATAATAACTTGTTTTCTGCTGGTGATGCCTCTCCCTATGCATCCCAGTATCCCCCAGCCCTCCTTGCTGCCCTCTCACATTGCTTTCCCACCTTTAGGTCATCTGATATGACTACCCCAGGTCCTTTCCATTTTTTGTTGTTGTTAGTATCTCACCCCCATTGTGTACTCTTCCCTGGGTTTTGTTTCCCAGGTGCATTACCTTGCACTTCTTAGCACTGAATCTAAGCTGCCATACATTTGACCATTCCTCTAACCTTGCCAAGTCCCTTCTCATCCTTTCCACCCCACCTTGTGCATCAACTCTGTTGCAGATCTTTGTGTCATCTGCAAAGAGACATACTTTTCCTTCCAGTCCCTCTGCAATGTCGCTTATAAAGACATTGAAGAGGACCGGTCCTAATACTTGAACCCTGTGGTACCCCACTGCTAACCCCCCTTTTTTCAGAGTGGACTCCATTTACTATTACTCTCTGTGTCCTATTCTCCAGCCAATTCTTTACCCAGGCTGTCATCTTGGGACCCACTCCCAGGCTGGCTAACTTGTATATTAATCTTTTGTGTGGGACTGTGTCAAATGCCTTGCTAAAGTCTAGGTAGGCCATGTCCACAGCCCTCCTGATCTACTACTTTGGTCACCCAGTCAAAGAAATCTATCAGATTTGTCTGGCATGAACTTCCGCTGTGAATCCATGCTGCCTTGGGTCCTGTGCCTCTCTGGCCTCTAGATACGTAACAATTCTTTCCTTCAGAAGTGATTCCATCATTTTCCCTACCACTGAGGTTAAACTAACAGGTCTGTAGTTTCCTGCTTCTGCCTTGCTCCCACTTTTGTGAAGGGAATCACATCTGCCCTCCTCCAGTCCTCAGGTACCACCCCATCCTCCCATGATTTGTTAAAGAGGGTAGTCAGTGGTGTCACTAGTTCTATCCTTAGTTCTTTTAGAATTCTGGGATGAATCCCATCAGGCCCCATTGCTTTGTCCACCTTCAGTTTAAGAGCTCTTTCAGAACTCTTTCTTCTGTAAGTGGGCTGGTATCAACTTCTGTATCCAGAGTGTTTCTACTGTTTGTTTTAGGTACCTCCCCCTCTTCCTTTGTAAACACTGAGCAAAAATATTTGTTTAGTATCTCTGCCTTTCACAGTCACCCTCTGCCCACCCCCTCCCTTTATTAAGCCTCACTATCCCTCCCTTGGTCTTCCTTTGCTCCTGATGTACCTATAAAGGTTTTATCCCCTTCTTAACTGAGTTGGCTATCTTTTCCTTGGTTTGGGCCTTTGCTGTTCTGACTGCCTTTCCAGCTTCCTTTGCTTTAACTGATACAGTTCTCTGTCCTGTTCCTTCTGTGATTCCTTGTACTTCCTGAATGCTTTCTTTTCTCTTGAACCTTCACTGCCACTTCCTTTGAGAACCATAGTGGTTTCTTACCTCGTTTCATTTTGTTTATTTGCTTTACACAAAGGCTTGTTACCTCTGTGATGGCAGTTTTATTATTCCCATTGTTCTTCCACCCCTCCTTCCTGCCCTTTTACTAGTGCATTCCTTAGGCACTCACCCATTTTGGCAAAGTCAGCCCTCCTAAAATCCAGTACCTTTGTCTTTGTATGGCTTGACTCTATTGCTGTGTTTATTGTGAACCATACTGTTCGATGGTCACTAGTTCCCAGATGGCTACCCACTTCTACATCTGTGATCCTCTCTTCATCTCCGTTTGAGAGAACCAGGTCTAAGATTGTTATTGTGGACATCAGTCAGCATGGATTTAAAACTGGTCGGTCTTGCCAGATGAATTTGTTACATTTCTTTAATCCAGTGAGTAGTGCTTGGGATATGGGATTACCAGTTGATGTCATATACATAGACTTCTCCAAGACATTTTATACCCTGCCTTATAAACAGCTAATAGAAAGATTGATAGACATAGGACTTGATATTAATATTGTTACATGGGTTAAATCTTGTCTTGAAGTGAGGAAACAGAGAGTGTCTGGTAGTTCATCAGTCTCCATGGGTAGAAATTACAAGCAGGGTCCTGCAGGGATCAGTTTTGGCCCCAGCATTATTCAGATTCTATGTGGCACCACTAGAGACGTTGTCTTGTTGCTGGATTTCAAAATTTGCGGATGATGTCATATGTACTGCAGTATAGTAAAAGATAGCCAGTCTGTCCACCTGCTTCAACTGGAAATAAATAAAGTGGGAGAATGGGTACCACTAAACCAACTGACTCTCAACTTAGAGAAATGTTGGATTATGCATATGGGGCCCTATGCATGAATGGATGGGTAATACGCACCAGAGGCACATAATCTGCCAGCGCAGCTTTGCACCTGTGGACAGGTGTGCACCTGCTCTAATTCACTAATGGCTACCACTTGTCTATGGCACCACCCCCAGGCATGCAGGACCACACAGGGCAGCCATGGGTGGAGTCGTGGACCCAGCAGGGCATCCAAATTGGATGCCTGGCATGGGTCCTGCAGTAGATCCCTTGTGCAACGGCATGGGTCTGCGTGCATAAATACCTACCACAGACACCCAGACCCACACAGCATGTCCCCATCACCCTGTGGATCCCTGCACCAGCCGCTTAGCAGGGCACCCTCCCAGTGCACAGATGGCCCCCGGTGGAGTAACCCCGCCAGCAGCCTGCAGGCTTCCCCCAGCACAGTAGTGCCTGTACCCTACAGTAACAACCCCCTGACTCCACACCTGCCACCCTTGAGCCCCACTGTGGCAGGTTCACCCCCCACACACACACAGAGGCCCCGAACCCCAGTGCACGCTGTCCACCTTTGGTACCCCCGGCCCCACACTGGTGGCCAGTGTACCCCTCCCCACACACCCTGGCATGATGACCCCTGCCCCCGTAGCCTCTCACTGGTGCCACAGCCAGGACGGCCAGTGGCGCGGCCACCCACACCTTCACAGCTGCTGGCCATCCAAGTGCTGCCAAGAGCGCAATGCTTATAAATAGGCTGAACGCTCCCCAGCACTTGGATGGTCTGGCGGCCACGGAAGTGTGGGTGGGTTGCTCCACTGGCCAGTCCTGGGCATGGCACTGGTGGGAGGGAATGGGTGGGGTTCATCAGTGCCACGGTGGGTGGGGTTACACTGACCACCAATGTGGGGGTGGGGATGGTACTGCTGGATCTTCGGCACAGGACAGTACACAGAGGCAGCACATGGGGCAACCGGGGGCAGCAGACCTGCTGAATGGGGCAGGTGCTCCGTGGGGCTGTGCTGCTGTGACCAGCAGCTGCCATCTTGGTTAGGGCGCGGGGCACTGGACCATACAGGGGTGGGATGCAATGTGTTGGTGGGGGGGGTTGCCTGTTCACAGAATGGGTGTCTGGGCACACCACCTGGTTGCAGCTCTATGATGGTGGCATCTTGTGACATGATGTGCGATCAGCTGTCCCAGCCCTCCCTGTCTGCCTTGTGGGCTGGGGCGGCACGGAGGGCTGCTTCACGGTGCTACTGCATCCAGTAGGTGGTTTCTGTGAGGCATGCAGTGGGTTAAGGCATGGTCCCTGTTGCCATAACCTGCTCTGCACTACGCCCCCTGTGGATCTTACTATGTGCCTTTGTGACTGGCGCGTTGTGCCAGTCCACCCCTGGCATGCCCACTGCCCACTCCCAGCACGCTGAGGTCCACATGACCAGGGGATCAGGCTTGTATCCCCTGCGTGCCCATGTTGTGAATGCCATACGGCCACTGCTTTGTAGCATTCATGCGCATGATGCCAATGTGCCCAGTCTATGTGGGTGCATTGGCATTGTGCATGAGACCTGTGGGCAGTAAGAATTTAAGGGCCACTTACTATCTCTATGGTAAAACTATTCTTGTTTCTTAGATGGAAAGGGACCTGGGAGTGCTGGTTTCAAGCAATTTATCATCCTTGGAACAATGTATGGTTGCAGCCGGTAAGGTGAACAGGATGCTGGGGTGCATCTATGGGAACATTAAAAGTAGAAATAGGACAGTTGGGGTTCCATTGTGTTCATCTCTTGTGCAGCCACATTTGGAGTATTGTGTGCAGTTCTGGGTACCAGATAAGACTGGGGACATCAAATTTATTTAGAGAATACAGAGAAGGGCAACCAAAAATGTTAAGCAACTGAGGGGTGTTCAGTATGGTGACAGGATGAGACATCTTGGTTTGTACAGTTTTGAATACAGGAGGCCTAGGGGAAATTTGTGCTTGATATATAGAACTCTAAAAAATAACAACCTGTGGGAATCAATTGGCCTTGTCAGAAATATAGCAAGAGGTAGCAGATTCCACCAACATCAGTTGAAAGGAGAATTTTATAGGACAAACATATGGGGCAGCGGTTTAGTCAAAAAGTGATTACCTCATGGAACATGCTTCCTAGTCAGGTGGTGACTAGCTGTACAATTGATAGCTTCAAGGCATCTTTGGATGATTATATGGGTGACAGAAAATATGCCTTTTTAGGGTAGAATTCAATCAAGTCCAAATGACCTCTGGCTTCTGACTCGTACCTTTCTATGATTCTATGAACTGGAAGGGAAGGTCTGTCTCTTTTCAGATGACAACAAGATCTGTAACAGAGTGGACACACCTAGGAGGGTCAATAGAATGTGCAGGGATCTAAATAGACTGGAAGAGTGGTCAAGGTTATGGCAGCCAGAATATAATGCAAAAAAAGTGCAAAATAATGCATTTAAGCCATAGGAACCAAGGAGCAGAGTACAAGATGGGCGGAGTGATACTAACAAAGACCAAGCAGGAAAGAGACCTGTGGTAATAATATCGGGTGAGTTTCACCTGAACATGGTAAGGCAGTGTGATAAAGCAATCAGGAGGGCTAGTGGGATGCTGTGGTTCAAAGGTAATGGTATCTCCAGCAAGAAGAGAGATGTAATTCTTTCCCTATATAAATCACTTGTAAGACCCCACCTTGAGTATTGTGTACAGTTCTGGAGACCGCATCTCAGAAAAGACATTGACAGAGTGGAGGCAATTCAGAGAAGGATTATCAAAATGGTGCATGGTCTGCATCAAAAGTCCTATGAGGAAAGACTTAAGGAGCTGAATATGTACACCCTGGAGGAGAGGAGGGAGAGGGAGGATATGTTAGAAAACTAAATACCTTACAGGGTAAATCAGGTACAGGAGGAGAGTATCTTTCAGAGGAAAAGGTGCTCTAAAACAAGAAGGCATAATATGAAGTTGATGGGGGGGTAAATTCAGGAGAGATGCGAGGAAGTCATTTTTTACAGAGAGCATGGTGGATACCTGGAATAGCCTTCCAGAGGAGGTGGTGGGGGCCAAAACAGTAAATGGATTAAAAAATACTGGGATAGGCTCAAGGAAATAATGGGGGTAGGGCAGAGAGCATAATGAAAATAAAACAAAAATAGAAGAAAGTACAATTGGGCAGACTAGGTGGGCCCAGTGGCCATTATCTGCTGTCACTTTCTATGTATCTGTGTATGTATGTATCTATGTAACAGGTCACGGGGTACAGTACTGTTAAACTTTACAGACTGCAATCGCTGATGATGTTAGTGACATTTATAAACTTTGTTCTGCTCAATTAACATTTCTTTCTTTACAGAGATGAGTCAAACACAGACACCAGCTCCAGCAGGGATGAAGTGGACATGAAATAGAATGGCCCGTCTACAGAACGAGACGTCACGGTTGGCCAGCAATGAGCCTCACAAAGCCCAGGAAGGGCCACCAACTGGCAGTGGATCAGGACGAGGGCCATTCCAGTCACCAAGAACACCACAAATCATGTCAACTTCAGCAGCCACAGTTCCTGGAGTCACTATGTCCCAGGAGGAGTTGAGGGAACTGATGCAGGGAATTAAAGCCCTACTGGAAGGCCAATCATGTCTTCAGCATCCTATGCACTGCATAGAATGCCAGCTAACAGGCAGGGGCAAATAACAGCATCTGCGAGTAAGGATGAAGCAGAGTGATGCTGTAACAGAGAGCCAGGAGAGGCAACAACAGTAGCCAGCAGCCCCCCCCCCCTTCACACCACAGTGACAGGAGTAACAGGTGGATGGTGTTGTCCTCCCTATTGAAGTTTTCTTGTGTGTAGTTACTTTATTTGTATATTGTATTTCTTTCTAGTACATAGTTATTATTTCTGAATACTCATTTGTTATTCCCTTGTTGTTCTTGGTTTTGTTGTTATTGTTCACTTATTCTTTAAAAGCTTTCACTGAAACACTTTCATTTTCAAAGTGCTTTCTTTGTGTCTGAAGTTTGACAACATGTCAAATCAACAGCGATAGTTAGTGTGTGGGTGGACGGTGATGCTGCTTCAGTCCCATTTTAGATTCCACACAGTGTTCCAGTGTTTACAGTGGTGATGGTGGATGATTAGGTAGGCCTCTCCAGTCTCCAGGGGACAAAGATTTGGACATTCACATTACATAGATGATTTCTTCCCATCTTCCATCCTCATGTTATTTGGTTTACATGGGTGAGATGAGTTGGAGTGGTGGATGGCAGAGGAACCCTACAGGGTGTGTGGGAGTTTGAAGTAGGAGGCTTCTTGCTGGGAGAAAGGGTATTGTGTTTGGACAAGTGGTTGAGACTGTTGGTATGCATTCATGTTAAGGAAATTGAAGCCGCTGTGCAGACAGTTGCAAACTAAGTAGCCTGAGCTAACAGCACAGCAGACAGGAACAGACCTCAGCAGGCACGGTAGTGTTAAGATAGTGTGGGTGAAGGATTCGTACTTGACCAGTAAGGGGCTGTGTTGTCTACTTTGGTGTTTAATGGGTAAGGGAAGATTTGCTGTCAGATACACAGTCTCATTCTTTTTAAACCTTAGATTTATTCCTTGTTCCGATATAACATTGAAAAAAGAATACAGATATTAAATACATTTTACCATGCTCCTCTGTCCTACTCAATCATTGCAGTTCACTGAGCTACTAAAGTTCTGTAAACCATTTCTCTATACCCAAGCATGTTTGTCTATGCTCCTTTGAAATAAGGTATCATAGAGAGAGAAAATAAGGGGGAAAAATAGGAGGGGGGGGGCAGGAGTAACCTACATCCCTTCAAGTTTACACTTCACTGCGGTCTGTTTTAAGACCAAACTGGGCCTCGCACGTGTACCAGTTGAGGGTGCTGAGTCATTTGAATGCATTGTAGTGGCAGGTGTGGGTTGCAGAATCATTCTCATCTATCATCCACCAGGTGATAAGAAACGGTCTCTGCAGTAAGTAGCTGACTTTGTGACTGACATGGCGTTTGAGTTGCCCAGGCTGATGGTCCTGGGCGACTTCAATGCCTGGGTCGATGACGAACTGTCTCAGTTTGGACAACACTTCCTCCAAATAATGACATCTTTGCGCCTTACACAAGTTGTTATTTCTGCCACTCATAAGGGTGGTCACTCTTTGGACTTAGTTTTCCTCCTGGGGATCAAAGCCTTTGATTTGGGGGTGGAACCTGTTGAATGGTCCGATCACTACACTGTGGAGTTCAGTTTCTGCACCACCTTTTGTAGGCCCACTCCGCGGAGATGGTCAGGTACTGGTCTTTGCGAGATATAAGCTCTGAGGGCCTGTTAGTGGCACTTGACCTATCGGAGCTTTCTGGAGTGAGCGGTGATCCAGATGCCTTGGTTCTGACCTATAATAGGCCAATTTCCTTCGCTCTGGATTTAATTACTCCTGTCCATGTTCGTCCTCTCTCCCTTTGCCCTTGGTCACTATGGTTTGATGGCACTTTGAGGGAGATGCGGCAATGTGGACAAAGATTAGAGCGCTGTTGGCGGAGATCAGCCCTTGATGCCGACCATCTTAGACTGATGGAACATTATCAATTCTATCATTCCACAATCTCCCGTAAGAAGCCAGAATTCCTGTCTGGGGAGATTGAGGCCACTCAGAATCGACCAGCTCAGCTCTTTCAAACTGTAGACAGACTGTGCAACCCAGCCTGTCTGCAAGTTTGAAGAGCCTTTTCGCAAGCTGAGTGTGATGAGCTCACTCTCTTGCTTCTTTGCAGCTAAGGTGGCTGACATCAGGGTGGCTTTCCAGCCAGCATCCTCTATGGGGGAAGTGATTGATCGATGCTTGGTCATGGTCTCTAGGCTCTCATGGAGTTCCTTTGACCGACTAGGGCTCATTGATGTCATGAGGATTGTCCAGGGAATGCATCCTACATACTGTAGTTTGGATCCTGGCCCAACTTCTCTCATAAAGGATTGTTGTTATACTATTGGTCTAGTCCTAGCAGATAGTCTGGTTCTCCTTGGAGATGGATGAGTGTCCTAGCTCCTGAAGGAAGCAGTGGTAACGCCTCTCCTGAAGAAAGCTTCTTTGGACCCAGACTGCCATGCTAACTACAGACCAATCTCTAACCTCCCCTTTGTGGAGAAGGTGATTGAGAAAGTAGTGTCCATACAATTGGAGAACCATTTGACCATCCATGACATCTATGAACCATTCCAGTCTGATTCTTGAAAGAGGCATAGTACTGAGACAGGGCTGGTTCAGGTGCTCAGTGATCTCCTGATAGCAAGATATCATAAGAGCTGTTCCATCCTGGTCCTTCTCGATCTTTCTTCAGATTTTGACACTGTGGACCATGGGGTACTTTTCGAACATCTGAGGTTCATCTGTGGCCTGAATGGTACAGTCCTCAGGTGGTTTAGATCTTTCCTCACAGGCAGAACTCAGAGGGTGGTGTCGGGGATTAATTCTTCCCGCCCAGTCTCTCTGTCTTGTGGGGTTCCTCAGGGCTCGGTATTGTCCCCCATGTTGTTCTCAGTGTACATGCTACCCCTCAGAGACATTGTAAGAAGGTATGGGCTGAGGTTTCACTGCTATGCTGATGATACCCAGCTCTACCTATCTTTTGTACCCAATCAGGATAGAGCTTTCTCGGCGTTTAACAACTGCCTCACTGAAATCCAGCAGTGGATGGATTTTAGCTGGTTGAAGTTGAATTCAGAGAAGACTGAGGTGATGGTAGTGGACCCAGGTCATCGGATAGAGGGGATGGGTGCTGGTCTACCCTCAGGACTTTTCCTGGGTGGTGTCCAACTCCCTACCTCTGAACGAGTGTGGAACCAGGAAGTGATATTTTAATGGTGAGCTGACACTATGATCGCAGGTGTCGGCAGTCATCAAGTCATCCTTTTACCATCTGAGGAACATCTTCAGGATTAAGCACCCAGTTCCATCCGGTGATCTACCTACACTGATCCATGCCTTTGTGACCTCGTGTCTTGATTACTGCAACTCCCTTTATCTAGGTCTTCCTGGGATTGATATCTAGCCCTTGCAGCTCATGCAGAATGCTGCAGCCTGGCTATAGATGGGTATTCCTTGTACCTGTCATATTTCTTTGGTTCTGCGCGATCTGCACTGGCTACAAATACAGTGGCGGATCACCTTTAAAGTTGGTCTTTTGACCTACAAAGCCCTACATGGACTGGGCCCACACTACTTAAAAGAGCTTTTGGTACCTTGCTGCCCTAGTCAATCACTCCGCGCGGCAGATGAGGGGTTGCTAGAGATTCTGAGGGTTTCCTTAAGATCTTCCAGGGCCCATGCTTTTATGTGTGTGGCCCCTGCCTTCTGGAATTCTCTACCCCATCTGCTTCGGCAGTGTGCATCCATGGAGAAATTTAAAAATGCCTTTAAGACCTATTTATGGTCTAAAATATATGCCTGATAATGTTATTTTATTGCACTTCTATGAATTCAGTTGTCTTAGATCTGTTGTTTATTTATTGTTCTATGTAGAATTTTTGTAATGCACCTTGGTTATAAGAAAGGCGCGGTATAAATAAAGATTTATGATTATTATTATTACTAAGACGTTGAGATTCACATGTGGCCAGAGCACAAAATCATTTAACATAAGCCATAATTTTATGAAACAGTGAGATCAATACAACAAATTTTCCCTTAGCAGAGCAGGACTAATTAAACAATATGAACTAGAGAAACCTAGAACAGGTCCAAACTAATGGCTACACGTCCCTTCCCCACTCCCAGGCACCAGACAGTTTCCATGAGAATGCTGGACAGAGATCCAAAGGGCATCCCCCCCCCCATTCACTTCTGATTTAGCCTACTGACTTGCTCACACTAGTCTGCTGTAAAAGAAAAAGATACATTATCAGTACTTCCCTGCCACATATAACAGATCCGAAACACCAAATAGTCCCCAATGCCTGCTTCCATCCACGAGTCCTCAAAAGTCCCTCACCATTTGTTATGGTCAGTTATCCCACCCCCTCTTTCTCTGATACCTGCATCGCCCAGCCTCTCCATCTCTCCACATGCTTGTCTGTTTGAAGACGGAGTTTGGCAGTCATGGCTTCCATCAAATGTACTTCTTTAACCCTTCTGATGCACTCCTGGACCCCCGGTGGGTTTTGTTTTAGCCAGTGTGCAGCTATACACTTCAGGGCCACCACCAACAGGGTCAACAGCACTTTACGTATGTCCCCCTTCTGGTAAGTGATGGTGAGGATGTCTAAAATCCAGTCCTCAGAGGTTAATGGAATGGAGATCCCTAAGATGTTTAAGACCACTGTTTGCATCTGTTTCCAAAATTCTGTTAAGTTGGGGCATCCCCAAAAGATATGCCAGTGGGTCCCTCTCTGACCACCCCCCCTCCAGCAGGCCACTTACTTTGTAGTGTTGTGTAATGGCTGGGGTGTGAAACTATTGAATCAGTATTTTCCAAAAGAATTCTCACCACACTGGGGCTGATGTTGCCTTCCAGCCCCACTTCAGCTGGTGTGACCAGTTGGCATCCTCAGTAGTAATCCAGTTTCAGTTTCTTAGTTATACTGGAAAGGCATGTAAGCTAAAATTGCCTGTTTTCATAAGCATCCAGTTTTGACCTAACAAATAAAAAAATTACAAAGTACAATAGGAATAAAATACAGAAAGATGGTTATAGTAAGACAACAAGTTACTCAACAAATCAACATACGAGAAGATAGATCAAATAAATTACAACTGATAAATGATCAGAGAAAAGTGCTAAATGTTAAATCCAGTGCTAATAAAGACAAAAACAACATTTTCACAGCACCAGGTAAATCTGCCACTTGGGAGAGTGTGCACAATTGTGACAAGCAGTGTAAGAAGGTGAGTTGAAGAAGAACTAAGGGAGCGACTATCAGGGCAGGGGACACCCTGCAAGTGGTGGCAAGGGACAGGTGCTTCCTTCAGTTGTTCTTGAAGGAAGATGTAGAGGGGCACTGGAAGAGTTCAGGAGGAGAGTGTTGAAGAGTTTAGGGCCCTTGTGGGAGAGGGTGTTTTGGCATTTGGTGGTGTGGCAGAAAGGGACAGTGAAGGAGAGGGAGGAGGATTGTCTTGTGCTCCTGGAGTGGACTGTCTTTGGGAAGAGGGATCTGATGCTGTCAGAAAGGAGACCCAGAGAAAGTTTGTGAATGAAGGTGACAATGTTGTTATTGAGTCAGTTCTCAAGGGAGGGCCAGATGGAGAGTCTGTAAAGGTCTCAATGGTAGGTGAGTCTGGGGAGACCAGAGGCAAAAAAGATAATGTTGTGGTAGGTGCTACACAGCCTATTAAACTTTTTCTGGGAGAGGGGTGGGAAATAAACTAAAGCTCCATAGTCAAATAACAGGAGCTGGAAACTGCAGGCTAGGAGGGACTTGGAATCCTTGTTTGGGAATGGTTTTACCCTATACAGCATGCCAAGTCTTTCGTGAGCTGTCTTAATAGTCAGACTGATGTGTGAGTCAAAGTTGAAGTGGCAAAGGAGTAGGCCAAGGTATTTGAATTCATTTACTCTCTTGATCGGATTACCATAGTTGTCATGTAGGATGAAATTGAAGGTGAGTGGTCTCCGGGAGCTGGAGAAGACCCTGGCCTTCATTTTTTGCCATTGATTACATGACCTTTTAACGTGATCCAAGTGTAGGTCTCTGGAAGTCATGCTGCAGCTTGTCTAGTGGGAGAGAGGTCTTTGTCCTTGCAAAAAAGGGCAGCATCTTCGGCATACAGAATTACCTCTGTGTTCAAGCAGATATCCAGAAGAGAGTTTACCATGAGGGAGAAAAGAAGGGAACCAAGGATGGACCCTTGGGGTACAACATATTTAATGATGCAGGAATTAGAAAGGACAAAATTTATAATAGTTTGATGTGACCTGAAAGTAAAGTAGCTACAAAACCAGTTAATGACGTCGGGTGAGAAATGAAGACTGGCCAAGGTGTAGAATAGGACATTATGATCAACGAGGATGAATGCTTTTGTGGGGTCCACTAAAACTGAACCAGTGTAGAGGCCTTCCTCATTGGCTCTATCGATGAAGTTGGTGAATTTTATAAGGGCGGTCTCATTGTTGTGGCCAGCCCTGAAGCCATACTGTGCTTGGGTCTGCAGGTTATGTTTTGTTAGAAATCAATGGTTTGCTCATGGACAATTTTTTCAATGATTTTGGAGAGAGAAGCCAAGACGGAGATGGGTCTGTAGTTGGTAACTTCATGTTTTGGACTGGATTTATCGAGAGGTTTGATGATAGCACATTTCAATGTAAGAGGGAAACAAAAAGGAAACAACTGGTGCACAGGGAGTGGTTGAAAATGTTAATGAGAGGAATGGCCAAGGATTCACATACCAGTTTGAGGACCCTGCAGTTGATGTTGTTGAGTCCAATGTAAGGCTTGGGGTCATTTGTTTTTATAAGTTTAACCACTTCAGAGGAGGAAAGGTACGAAAATTAGAATCCGGGGTGAAGGTTTGGGGAGGGAGTCAGAGGACGGGGGAATTGGATTATATTTGTCTAGATCCTGAAATAGTGATTAAAGAGTGAGGATATTTCAAGAGGATCGGTGATTGCCATTCCACCAGAGGAGAGGCTGATTTTCTCATTGCTTTGTCCTCTATTGATAAGCTCATTAAGGATGTTCCAGATTTGCTTTGGGTTTCCAACAGATCTTCACTGTTTCTCAGACAGGAAGGAGATTTTTGCTGACCTGACAGCAGATTTGCATCTGTTTTGAAGAGTTTTGTACTGTTGGAGTAGGTGAGGGAGTTTAAGTCTCCTGTATTAGACCAAGCCTGGCCTCTTTCTCACATGAGTTTAAGGAGGTCTGAGGAGATCCATTCATGACTGTTGCCTTTAACCCTAATTTTTTTCAGGAGGATGAGGGAGTCACATAGGGCAAGGAATTTGTTGCTTAACATTTCAAGAGCATTGTCAATGTCCTTAATGGGTTCTGTGAAGGACCAGTCTAAAGCAAGGGCAGCATTAGAAAACTCAATAGGATTGAGATTTTTTTTAATTGTCTGGTGTGGATGAATTTGTGTGCTCAGTGAGGCGTTTTGGCAGACCAGCAGCAGTAAACTACTCAATGGTCGCTAATCAAATCTGGAAGAACCCCTGAGGAGGTGACGTGCGAGAAGTTAGAGACTAGAATTCAATTAAGAAGGGATTCATACCCAGTGTACAGTTAGTCCTGGTGGGGGAGATGATGAGCTGCTGAAGGCTAAGGCCGATAATGGAGTCTTTGGTTACATCGCATCACGCAAGTTGCTAATTAAGATTGAAATCTCCAAGCATTATCCATTCCCTCCCCTGTGGGAGGGAGTTCATGAGGTTAAGAAAAACATCCAGTTCATTGGGGGAGTGCCAGGGTGAAGATATGTGATGCTGATGGTTATTACCTTGTTGTCAAGGAGGAGATTAATTGATAGTGATTTAAGGTTAGGGGTCACAAGGGGTGGATCAAATTCAGTGACTGAGAGCTAATTTGCTATCCAAAGGAGGCAGACACCCCCTCTTTTACCTTTCCCTTCCCTCCTGAACAGGGTGTACCCTTCAAGATCAATTTCATTAGAAGGGATCTTATCGGTGAGCCATGTTTCTGTGAGGGCAATAATGTCAAAAGTTTTAGCAGATAACTAGGATTCAAGCATAGTTGTTTTCGTTGAGACTTTGGACACTGAGGTGCATAATTTTGAGCTGTTTTGAGTGTCTTGGGGCAGAAATAGGGTTATTTTCGGCTGCATGGGGCGGTCCGGGGTTAGGTTGGATGGAACTGGAGATGAGTAGTAGAAGAAGGAGAAGCCTCCTGTGTCTGTTAGATGCAAAGAAAGATAGCTTAGGGGGTCTGAACTTTGCACAGTGTTGTGTTATAATAAGTAAATTGTGGAAGGAGGGGGAAAATTCTTGAAGGAGGCAGAGTCTGTGAGGTCCGTGTCCCAGGGAAGGGTGGTGATGAAAGTTAGGGCAGCATGAGTTAAGCAGTGGAGGGGAGAGAAGGAAATTGAGTGAGAAGGTGCATAGGTAGAGTGCGTTGGGTGGGCCTGTACTGCCTGGGTGGGGAGGAGAGGGATAATGGGGAGTACGATGCAGAGCTGGGGGTAAGTGGTGAGGAGGTACTGTAAGGGCATAGGGGTAGAGAGGAGTGTCTGTGGTTATTCCTTAAGAGGCCAGAATAAATAAAAAGGGTCAGGAATACATCAGACAGGAGCATCCGTTTGAGGGGCTTCATTGCAAAGGAGAAGAGCGATTCAAGGAGTAAGGAATGAAAGGAGAGTACCGATGTTCTACTCGAGGGTTTTAGCCAAGGCAGGGCGAGGATAACACAAAGAGTGAATGCTAAGGGTAGGGAAAAGACAAGAAATTAGAGTGCAAGAAAGGGTACTGAAAGGTAGTGGAAATAGAGCAGAATAAAAAAAAAGGAAAGAGTAAGCTTAAAAGATAAATAAACAAATGTTGAGGCCTGCACCTGGGTCCTGTGCTCAGCTCCCCAACATGTAGAAACGAAAAATACTTTTGCCAGCACCAGTAAATCTAACGTTTTTCATAAAGCACCACGACAGAACTTATATATCCAAGGAATGTGCTATCAATGCACAAAAGGGAAGACAAAGACCATTTTATGTGCTATCAAATCGAAAAATGTATTTATGCACAAAGCACAGGGATTCCACATCTGTGTATGCTGCCCCCTCCTCCAGCAATACAAAATTAGTTTCCTAACGTGTTTCTCTCCACCTAGCACTTAATCATAGGAATAGCTATTGAGTTTACACGGATACAAGGATGTGGAAGCCCTGTGCTTTGTGCATGAATACATTTTTCAATTTGATAGCACATATAATGGTCTTTGGCTTCCCTTTTGTGCATTGATAGCACATTCCTTGGATATATAAGTTATGTTGTGGTGCTTTATGAAAGACACTGGATTTACTGGTGCTGGCAAAAGTATTTTTCGTGAGCTTAAAAGATGATTATCAGAGACAGACCCATTAAGAGTGGCAGGCTGCCTACATTATCACCAATGGATAAATGGTAAAAGGGGTGGGGTGGAGCCTTTTTAGGAAAAAAACCTATTTAAAGATTGTCAGGGTGGGGGAAGGTGGGCAGAAGAAAATTGAAATATGTAAAACTTAAGCACTCTGCACTTTTAACAATAAGCACTAAGCACTATGCGCTTAAGTGGAAATATGCACTGTAGAATCAGCCCTATCACAGTAAAACTGCACTACACAGTATGCAATTTGTAGTTAAAAAACAAATTTAAATTTCAGCAGTCGAATACACTTAAGAATGAGATCAATAAGTACTTTCAACAAGGTTATTGGAAAGAATAGTGTTTGAGCTAAAGTCTCAGCACGGGCTTCTGGAAACAGCCAATGGGGAGCTCATGCCAGGGAGAAGTGGCCAATCAGAGGGCATTAGGAGGCACCAGAGTTCAAGTGGAGCTGAAGCTGCTTCTAAGAGCATACCTTCTGTTATGGCAGGTAGGCAGGTGGAAAGCGGATGGTGGCTGAAGCAATGCCACATCCCCAGGAATGAAGATCAGGTTGAGATGGGAGTGCCCAGTCAGGAACCTCCTGCTTCTGTTATGGCAGGTGGGCAGGTAGAGAGTGGATGGCAGCTGAAGCAATGCCGTATCCCTGGGAGTGAAGATCAGGTCGAGATGAGAGCATTTGGTCAGGGACCTCCTGCTTCTGTTATGGGTAGGAGGAGAGTGGACGGTCGCTGAAACAGTGCTGCATCCCTGGCAATGAAGATCAGGTCGAGATGGGAGTGTCCGTTCAGGGGCCTCCTGCTTCCAATACCCAAGCCCATTTCTGTTGAGATAAAGAGACTTGCTTAGCCCTAGAAAGGAGACTATGCAGGCTTAATATATAATGTCTGGGGCCCGCAATTGTTACTATAACATAAAGGTACTCTTCCTATGCTGTGTAGGCTCTTGTTAATTGTTGCAAGCATGTTTCTAAGTTGATATAGTGTTTCACCCGCATATGCCTTAAAAATTCAGTGTTTGTCCAATGGACTATTCTGCTGCCTAACAGTTTCCTTAAGGTATAGGCCAGCAACTTGCCCACCCTGTTGCCATTTTCATAGTTTTGTCTGACTCACCAATAACTTCCCTCCATTTGATTAATTAATATGTTGTTTAAGGCCTCCCTTTGGGTCTCCAGCTCCTTTTTAACTGTGGGATTCAGGGTTATCTTGTGTTGGAATTCTAAGTCTTATAGAGTGGAATCAAATGTCGTATGCCTTGCCTCCCTCTCCTTTTTAAGGTCAGTGGCAAAGTGGATAATTATACCTCAGAGTGTCGCTCGTAATGCATCCCACCTGACTGCATGGGAGGTACCACCAATGGATTTATTATATAAATAGTCTTGGACAGTGCCTTCAATAAGCTGTTTAAAGTCTGGGTGGTTCAGGAGTCCAATATTAAAATGCCAGTGGGAGTTTCTTGGGGAGGAAGCCAGTTCAAGAGTCATCTTGACTGGGGCATGGTCAGAGAGGGTACAAGGGATAATTTGGAATGAGGGAGCAGCATGAGTCTACTCATTAGCTAAGAGGAACACATCAAGTTGAGTGTAGCAGTTGTACCTTTCAGAATAATAGGAACAATCTTTTACCCAACCTTCCAGGTGCCGCTACACTTCAGTTAATCCCAGTTCCTGACAGAGTCTGTACAGCGTGCTACCAACTGTGTCCACTTTGGCCTGTGTCACCCTGTGTCACCTCTCTCCACCTATTCAGTGAGGTTGATAAAATAGTATTAAAGTCCCCACCTATTATATGCATGTGGTTCGGGTCATCTACCAGTGAGCTCATTAGAGAGGATTTCAGGGGAATTTTCCAGCTAACTGGAGCAGCAAACATAACTTTTTCAGCTGCTGTTTAAAGAGGAGATCCACAGAGCTCATTTCCAATAAGGGACTGTACCAGTTGGGTCAGAAAGCTCAGTGCAGCTTCCCATCTAGTGACTTTATGCTGGACTTGTTTGTCCTGCCTACCCGTCCCCCAACCCTACAACCTAGTAAATTGACCGTTACCCCACCCCATGGAGCTGGGAATGATGTTACTTAGAGTGTAGTAGGATCTGCAAGTATAAGTGAGGGAGTGAATAATACTAGTGCTGATTATTGTAAGTTTTCTTTGAATGCTAAATATTGCTACTAAATGCCACTGGTCTAGCCTGCATTATTCTTGAGTTACAGTTATTGTGGGTAAATGGCTGAGGCGTGTGCCTTTATTCTTGCTCTTGCTTAGATATCCCTTTGCATTAATGTAGTTTTTTAGTACCTTACTCTGTCAGAGTTGAGGGAGTTAATTCTTACAGTAGGTTGAGTGCAGAAAAGTACCCTCTGCAGCTTTATTGTTACTAGGACTGCTGGCATGCTGTCTTCAGAGTATCTGTCTTGAATATATTGTTTGCTTATAGTTACTGTAGGTAGAGTACAGATAAGTACCCTCTGCAACTTTATTGCTCTTAGGACTGCTGGCATACTGTCTTCAGAGTATCCGTATTTGAATATTTTATCATCTTATGGTTATTGAGTGTAAAGTCATAGTGGTCAAGACTGCCACCTGTCTAGTTTCTGCTCTCCTGTGCCATTACTTCATGCCCCCTTACCCTGCATCAAATCATGCCCCCCAAGTGTTGGATGACACCTGCCAGCATCATCATCTCTCTGGTCATCTTGGACTTAAGTATCTCCCTATGCCCCGCACTGGACTACAGCAAGTTGAAAGAGCACCAACCCTTTATCTGTTTGATTCATTTGACAACGGCCTACTTTCTTGGGTTGGTGACTCTGCATGCTTCAGGGCAATGGGAAACTGCTACAAGCTTGCTTCCTACCTAATGGGCATCAAAGGATGGCCCAGATGGCCCACATCTAACCTGCCTAGGTACCTAAAAAAATATATTCTTCGCCTCTCATCAGATATTGAGACGAACCTGAGACCCACAAATAGTAGGATTTCCTCGCTCTAGGACCCGATCTGGAAACTCACCAAGAAACTGAAAATAGTTTAGATAAATATTTGCAGCCTACAACCTAAAATGCATGAACTCAAAGCCTGGGTGGATCTCTACTCCCTGGATGTCATTGGAATCACAGAAACCTGGCTTAAACCCAACATACTCGTTCTTGAGATCAGCATCCCAGGGTACACTGTTTTCTGGAAGGGCAGAACTAGCAGAAAAGGTGGTGGGATGCTAATATATATCAGGAGCTCCTTAAATGCACTTAACATTAGTACCCCTTGTCTGGATAATAGGGATTCTGAGTATCTCCTAGTCAAACACATGCTGGGAAGGGCCAAATCCTTAACAATTTGGTGCACCTACAAACTTCCTAAGGTGGCTAAATGTGAACTGGAATTCCTTATCATTCAGTTGGCTAATAACCCTGTGGGGAAACTTATTCTAATGGATGACATTAACCTTAACTGATTGAGCAATGTAGTAAACAAGTCAGCCTTAATGGATGTGTCACTTACTCAGCAAATCAGCAAACTTAAAAGGTGTAACCTTAAGACTGGCAATCATATTCTTCTCAGCTGGTTACTTGTCAACCAACCTGACAGATTTAAAGCAGCGGGTTTGTTGCCCAACACTCTCTCAGTGACCATTCTCCCGTCTTCTGCATCTGGAGGAACAACTCCCATAATGCTTCCCCTAAGATCCTGCTTGCATGGGACCTATTGAGGTTTATTCCTGACAACTTTCTCAATGATCTAAGAAGGATACACTGGACAGATCTCAACAATCTTTTTGACATTGACACGACTCTTGATTTCTTTACGCATAACTTCTTTAGTGTTCTCAGTAAGCATGCCCCACTAAAACAACGGATAGTCCAAGGAAAATGTTCATACTAGTTGAATCAGGAAAGAAGAAAACATATGAAGCTCAGGGACAAGGCATGGAGCCAATACAAATGCTCTGGTGAACATGCTGATTGGCTGATATACAGGACCCTGAGGAATAGCTGCAAAAAAGAGCTAAAACATGCAACAAGGCATTATATCAGGTCCCTTCAAACCTCTAACCTGTCTAACCCTAAGAAATTCTGGTTGCAAATCAACTGCCTTCTAAAGGGTCACTCAGCTGACACACCCCAAAGCATCTCAGTCAATGGTAAATTGATGTCTGATCTTGACTCTCTAGTGAATGCACTTAACATATTCTTCACCAATCTAGACAAATTCATAGACCCCCACCTGGAACAAGGAACTTCTCTCCCTCCAATGCTTACCCCGGTCCCAAATTCCATTTCTGCTTGATTTCTTAGAAGGAAGTCTTTACTCTGCTATACACAATCAAATCAGATGGCCCTCCTGTTTCGACAAGCTGGAGTCCAAGTTTTTTAAAATGGCCACCCCAATTATTGTGATTCCACTTAGGAACCTATTTAACAAGTCCCTTCTG
The DNA here is from genome assembly GCA_016271365.2 of Neoceratodus forsteri. Classification (NCBI taxonomy): domain Eukaryota; kingdom Metazoa; phylum Chordata; order Ceratodontiformes; family Ceratodontidae; genus Neoceratodus; species Neoceratodus forsteri. Next base: position 302,104,825 of record CM057455.1, on the reverse strand, counting down.
CTCAGGCAATTACCCACTAAGTGGAAAATGGCCATGGTAGTCCACATTCACAAAGATGGTGCTAAAGATCAGGTTGAAATTTATTGACCTACTGTATATCCATACTTAGCGTACTTGCTAAATTACTGGAGAAGCTTGTGTATAGATAGGTCCTAAACTACATGGAAATCTATCATCTACTTTCAGATGCACAGCAAGGATTCAGGAAAAAGCATGGGGCTGACACCGCCCTCGTCAAGTTTACAGCGGAAGTACTCAGGGCAATGGATTAAGATCTAACCACTGGAGCACTATTCCTAGACCTAGCAAAAGCCTTTGATTTTGTGAACCATGATCTCCTTATCGCCAGCCTTGGGAACCTCAGACTGGACTCCCTTGCCTACACCTGGTTTCAACACTACCTCTGTGAGAGAAAACAACTGGAAAAATGGAAGGGTACAACATTTGACCATAAGCCGGTGAACCAATGAGTCCCCCAAGGGTCCATCCTTGGACCTCTGCTATTCACTATTTTCATAAACAGAATGCCCAAACATTGTGGAGGAGCAAACATCCAACTCTATGCAGACAACGCTATCATCTACAGGAGTTCGAAAGATATCAACCAAATTAATCAGAACCTCAATACAGACTTCAGAGCACTGGAAAAATGGCTTGTGGACAGAAAACTAGTCCTTAACCTAAATGAAGCCAAAGCCATGCTCTTCGACCCCAAACACTTGGGAGCTTCTAAATCTAACCTTCTTCAAACCTTTCTGAGAAACATAGAAACATAGATTTTGACGGCAGATAAGGACCGCTTGGCCCACCCAGTCTGCCCATTTCCCTACCTATTGGATAAGCTGCAGATCCTAGTTAACCAGCAGCCTACTTCTTCCTACTCCCACCCCCTAGAATTGCCTTATGACTGTCCCATGCATGCTTGAATTCCACCACTGTTTTTGACTCCACAACCTCCTCCAGAAGGCCATTCCATGCATCCACAACCCTCTATGTGAAAAAATACTCTGAGCCACCCCCCTTCTATCTTCACATTGTGCCCCCTTGTTCTTGCACACCTCTTTTTTTGAAAGATGCTACCCTCTTGGACTTTGTTGATTCCCTTGAGATACTTGAAAGTTTCTATCATGTCCCCCCCTCTCCTTTCCTCAGGCTATACATATTCAGCTCCTTAAGTCTCTCTTCATATGTCTTCCGGTGCAGGCCCTGCACCATTTTAGTTGCCCTCCTCTGGACAGCCTCCATCCTGTCTATATCCTTGCGGAGATTGGGTCTCCAGAACTGCACGCAGTACTCTAGATGGGGTGTCACCAACTGTCTGTACAGAGGGATAATAACTTCCTGTTTTCTGCTGGTGATGCCTCTCCCTATGCATCCCAGTATCCCCCCAGCCCTCCTTGCTGCCCTCTCACATTGCTTTCCCACCTTTAGGTTATCTGATATGACTACCCCCAGGTCCCTTTCCATTTTTGTTGTTGTTAGTATCTCACCCCCCATTGTGTACTCTTCCCCTGGGTTTTTGTTTCCCAGGTGCATTACCTTGCACTTCTTAGCATTGAATCTAAGCTGCCATACATTTGACCATTCCTCTAACCTTGCCAAGTCCCTTCTCATCCTTTCCACCCCACCTTGTGCATCAACTCTGTTGCAGATCTTTGTGTCATCTGCAAAGAGACATGCACTTCCTTCAGTCCCTCTGCAATATCGACTTATAAGAGACATTGAGAGGACGGTCCTAATACTGAACCCTGTGGTACCCCACTAGTAACCCCTTTCTTCAGAGTGGACTCCATTTACTATTACTCTCTGTGTCCTATTCTCCAGCCAATTTTTACCCAGGCTGTCATCTTGGGACCCACTCCCAGGCTGGCTAACTTGTATATTAATCTTTTGTGTGGGACTGTGTCAAATGCCTGCTGAGAGTCTAGGTAGGCCATGTCCACAGCCCTCCCTGATCTACTACTTTGGTCACCCAGTCAGAAATCTATCAGATTTGTCTGGCATGACCTTCCCACTGTGAATCCATGCTCTTGGGTCCTGAGCCCCTCTGGCCTCTAGATACTCAAAAATTCTTTCCTTCAAGTGAGTTCCATCATTTTCCCTACCACTGAGGTTAAACTAACAGGTCTGTAGTTTTCTGCTTCTGCCTCCCCACTTTTTGTGAAGGGAATCACATCTGCCCTTCTCCAGTCCTCAGGTACCACCCCATCCTCCCATGATTTGTTAAAGAGGGTAGCCAGTGGTGTCACTAGTTCTACCTTAGTTCTTTTAAATTCTGGGATGAATCCCATCAGGCCTCATTGCTTTGTCCACCTTCAGTTTTAAGAGTTATTTCAGAACCCTTTCTTCTGTAAATGGGCTGGTATCAACTTCTGTATCCAGAGTGTTTCTACCGTTTGTTTTAGGTACCTCCCCCACTTCCTTTGTAAATACTGAGCAAAATATTTGTTTAGTATCTCTGCCTTTTCACAGTCACCCTCTGCCCACCCTCCCTCCTCTTTATTAAGCCTCACTAGCCCCCTTGGTCTTTCTTTGCTCCCTGATGTACCTATAAAGGTTTTATCCCCTTCTTAACAGAGGTTGGCTATCTTTTCCTCGGTTTGGGCCTTTGCTGTTCTGACTGCCTTCCCAGCTTCCTTTTGCTTTAACTGATACAGTTTCCCTGTCCTGCTCCTTCTGTGATTCCTTGTACTTCCTGAATGCTTTCTTTTCTCTTGAACCTTCACTGCCACTTCCTTTGAGAACCATAGTGGTTTCTTACATCGTTTTGTTTGTTAATTTGCTTCACACAAGGCTTGTTACCTCTGTGATGGCAATTTTTATTATTCCCCATTGTTTTTCACCCCTCCTTCCTGCCCATTTGCTAGTGCATTCCTTGGACACTCACCCATTTTGGCAAAGTCAGCCCTCCTAAAGTCCAGTACTTTTGCCTTTGTATGGCTTGACTTTATTGCTGTGTTTATTGTGAACCATACTGTTCGATGGTCGCTAGTTCCCAGATGGCTACCCACTTCTACATCTGTGATCCTCTCTTCATCTCCATTTGAGAGAACCAGGTCTAAGATTGCTTCCTCTCAAGTGGGCTCCAATACTAGTTGTCTAAGGCATGTCCCTTGTAGGGCATCTAGAATAACCCCACTCTTTGAAGTGGCTGTTGCAACTGCATTCCAGTTAACATCTGGCATATTCAGATCACCCATCAGCAATAACTCCCCTTTTTCTGCCACTCTAAGTATTCTTTCTATCATTTCCTTGTCCATTTCCTCCCCTGAGAAGGATGTCTAACCCTGTGCGGATTGTGGTGCCATTGCCAGTCTCCAAATTTACCCACAGTGCTTCTTCTCCTCCCTGTTTACCCTTATGTTCTGTTGCTTTGATTCCTTCCCTTATGTAAAGACTACTCCTCCTCCTCTTTTACCCTCCCTGTCCCTCCTGTAGATAGTGTATCCTGGTATGTTTACGTCCCAGTCATGGTTTTTGTTGTACCATGTTTCTGTGACTGCCACAATATCCAGATGTTCCTCCTCCATCAAGGCCACTAATTCAGGAAGCTTGTTACCCAGACTATAGGCATTGGTACTCATTGCTCTCCATTTTGATGGCTTTACCTTCTGTTGCAGCATCCCCCACTGACCTTTCTACCTTGGTCTTTTTCTCATTTAGTACCCTGTTTTGTAGGGAGAGGCTGAGATTTTCCTGCTGTTTATCAGTGCCTCCCCCTTGACTAGTTTAAAAGCTTGCCAATGAAGCCTTTAAACCGATTGCTCAAAAGACTTGTTCCCTTCCTGGACTGAGGCAATGAACTTGCCAAACTCAGAGTCCCCTATCATGAACTCGCCCGCTTCACAGCTGCTGCTCATCCCCGTGATCAGCCCTGGAATGTTCTCCTGTCACTCAGCTGGCCAGCACTTGAGGCAAGACTTGCCTATCCTACTCCCTGCCATGCTTTCAAAATAGCTAAATTATCACTGTCCCCCGGCCTCAATGGACTTCTCCAGTTCAAGTGTGTTAAGCGTGAGCTAAGGTCAGCTACCCCCCCAACCTGGAAGTCCCTAGGTCCAGATCCCATGCTGGTGACAGATCCTTCCCCATCTTTGCCATGGCCCTCTGGAATAGCTTACCTTTGGTGATGCTGATCTGATCTACCCTGAACGCATTCGAAGCCACCCTAAAATCCCACATGCTCATGGTACTGTAAATCAATGCTCTTGTATTTGATGTGGGGTCTTCCTCTTGTGTCTCTGCCTGATCACTAGGTCTACCCCTTAGTCCAAGCCTCTTACTTATTAGCTCCTAACCTAAATACTCCTCCTGCCGAGTTAGTGTCCAACTCAAGCACATAGAATCACTCAAATTATTCCTGTTACTGCTTGTGAAATGTTTTGTTGAGTAAACTGATTTGTTGCATTTAGCCTTGTATACTAACTTCTTCTAACTGTGTACCTTTACTGTTGTTCTGCTATTGTCTCCTGTATGCAAAGGATGTCTCTATTCAATGTAATTACTTCTGGGTCACCTAGAAAAAGGGACCCTGCTGTCTCAGTGGGCTTACCTGGTCAACAAATTTCAATAAATAAAGTACCATATTTAAAAGTATCTTTTTAAGAAAAGGCAAAGCTTATTTGTTTTTGTTGGGGGCGTATAGACTTAACAGAGTAGAGGGGATATCTCTATATTTAGCCATGAGTTTGACATATCTGTCCTCATGATCAAAGTTGGTCTTTCTATGAGTAGGGGGCAGGATTTGTGCATTAAAATAACTGTACCCCTAAGATGTGCATGTTCTCTGTATGTGGAGGCATACACAGATTCCACCCATATTTGGCTTGATTTTTCACGTTCCCCATCTCCCAGATGTGTCTCCTGTAAGAAACCAATGTGAGCCCTGCCTGCCCTAACTCCTGTAAGACACAAGTCTTTTTCATGGGGCTATAAAATCCTCTAACATTGTAAGTAACAATAGTGAGGTAATACTGTGTGACCCTGAGCAAGTCACTTAACTTCCTTGTGCTTCCAGGTCGCACATGTAAACAAGCTTCAGCTTAGTGTGCCTCTCCTGGTTAAAAAAAAAAAAGGAGATGTGTTGCAAACCTGTTCTTTTCTTTCCAAACCTGGGAGAGGATCTGCAAACCAACACAGCAGACCACATGAGATCTTGTGCTCAGGACCAGGGGAAGGTGGATGCACATGCCCAACTAACAGCCATTTTATAAAAACATTGCAATTAATAAAACTATAAAACCTGAAGATAAACAACTGGTATACACAGTCTCATTCAAATGCATTGCAGAATCTTGACTTCAGATTCTGCCTCTGATGTATTAGCTGGCGTTAATGTCAATTAATGGCATCAGAAACAGAACTGGAAGTTGTGATATTCAGTATTCAATATTCACAAACGGAAGTGAATAAGCAAAATGCTATTGAGATGAGGTAAGGTATTGTCTGCTGTGTGGCTACCAGCTGATACTTCTGTGCAGTACAACAAACAAATCAGAACCATGCTTGCATAGTGACACACAATCCATGCACGTGCACAGCACACAGACTCAGACTGTTAGTCCTAAGCAGCCCATCCCCCATTATGGACTAGTATAGCAGTAGCCATACCTAGGACCTCCTTGCTGGCTTTATGTGATTTAAGCGAATAAAAAATAGTGATGGCAAAGTAAGCGACTACAGAATCGTGAACACAAAAACAGCGCGGTCACTTCACAGCACCTAAAGAAAAGAGCGAATCAGGCACCAGACAGCAGGAAGGCATCATGTGTATGCCAAGTTGTTTTGTGGTAGCTTCGTCCCCCCCCACAACCCCCTTGTGGGGGGCTCCCCCCCAGAATATATATATATAATTTACACGTGGGGGTGCTGAACTTGGGGATGGGGAAAAACATGGGATGGGGCAGGTGGCAACTGTGGGAGGGTTGTATTTAAAATATCATAAGGTGGGGGGGATGTCATCTGCAATACTGGAAAAAAGAAATATACACCCCAAATAAAACACCAACAAACAGTCACTCCTAGAATTGAACCAGGGTCTGGTTGCTGTTGCTGCACAGGCAGGTGCTGACCCAAACCACTACACTACACCACCAGCAGACCATGGCACTCCACCAAAACACCTCTTCTAATGCTCAGCACTAACACTATTGCTCCCCCACTGGCGATTCGGCATGGTAACCATACTCGATGATATGTATTGTAGCTGTAAAGACACAGTCGCCAATATTGCACTTGCTCACTTTTAGTCACTCTTGGTCTCACCCAAATTAATTCACTGAAATCATGGGATACCCCCAACCCCACCCAGGGTCCTTATCTCCCCACTAAAGACAGATCTTGCACCTTGTCTTGCAACTTTGACCTTCATAGGGGTATTGACTGCAATCTTGATGGGTGCCCATCCCCATCATTCATGTCATGTGGAGCATGTCCTACCCTCACCGTGTCCCTCTGAAATGAACAGCACCAGCCAGTGGTCTCCAGATACCTACTGTGCTCCCCTGGACTTGTCAATTACAGCAAAGACTAGTTACTGAAATTAATCTGATCTTTTTGTCTCAAACAGTGCGATTCTATATGCTAAGGTAAACTGTGAGTTTGTGTTTCTCACTTCTTGTATTGTGAATCTAATATTCCACAGTTTATAAACAGTACTCTGTGTAAACGGCAGAAGGGATTGCAAACTTAAGCAATAATGCCCGACAGGGTGTGTGTCGTACTGGGATAACGTCATGCTTCCGGTGGTTGGGCATGAGGCTGCAGGCCGTGTGCGTCCAATAACTGAGGTGTGATGTTATCCCAAATGACACACACGCTGGAGGGCCATTATTGTTATTATACAATGGCTCGTTGTTATACAGAATAAAAAAAATCATTTTAAAGATGTTTTTGTGTGGAAAAATATTTTTGTTTTTTAAAAGAAGATGAAACAATGAAGCACATCATCAAGCCCATCAAGCAGCACATAATCAAGCAAAAGTTCATCTACAGGTTCACAGTGAGGCTGGTACTAGACCCGTGATGTTGTACTGGGATAACATCACGGGTCCAGCCAAAGACTGACCAATCAGAGTCCAGGATTTTTTCTTGCCATTGTATTATGTGGATTATTGTTTTCAGCATTCCTGAATGACAATTTTATGTTTGCTTGCACGCATGTGCAAGAAACAGAGTGCCATCATCCTAGATTTTGGAGGTGTGGCACCTGTCTTCCAATTCAGTCAGTGTGTTAGCAGGTGCTGCCACAGTTCTCCATTGAATGCTGCAGCTATCTATGACAGCAGGTGAAAATGCAGTGCTGTACAGTTGAAAGGGAGAGCTCCGCTTCATTGACCAGCGCTTCCCTCCTCCACTCGCATGCACGCACGCATATTGCATGCTCATGCGCTTCCCCATCTCCACGCACATACTGTATGGCCAACGGGGGTGCCCAATACCCCATCGGCTCCATGCCCCCACAAAAAAAAGCTTTCCAGGTGCCACGCTGGGAGCCCACCCCAGCGTGGCAAAAATTGTTATGGACAACGGGGGTGCCCAATCCTTCATCGGCTCCAGTATAATGCAATAAATAGGGTTTCTTCAACTTTAATGTATATCTCAGGCATTTTTGGGAATTTTGGCACCACATTTTCAACATGGGGTTTTTGGGACCCCTCCTCATGAATTCTTGAATTGTCATGGTGTTAATCGGGCCCGAAGGGTGATTTCGCAATCACTGTATGAAATCACCTTTTGGGACAAAGTAATGAAATGACAGTGCCAGTGTTCATAAGGTGGGCTTTCAAAAAGCCTATGTTGCAAATTTGATGAAAACATTCCTAAAAATGACTGTTTTACGTAGCGCTTGCATTGCGACAATTTCTCGTACACTGCAGCGTTCGCAAATTTTTAATATTTGCACTCTGGATTTTCAACATTGCCATTTTACCACAACTCCTTATGAGTAGTACAGCTGTCATTTTTAACATCTCACCCAAAATGTGTTTCCACGCATGTAACGTGCAATGGCGCAGTCGGTGTGTGAAAGCAATGTTTGGGACAGATTAAGAAAATCACAGTGACACTATTCATGAGCAGAGGTATTAAGATGGCTATGTTGAAAATTTGGTGAAAAAATTCCTAAAAATGACTTTTACGAGCATGCAGTGCGCAGTTCCTGCACACGCTCGTAAATTCAAAAATTTTTAATATTTGCACTCTAGATTTTCAACATTGCCATTTTATTACACTTCCTTATGAGCAGTGCAGCTGCCATTTTTCATATCTCACCTAAAATGTGTTTCTGCACATGTAGCGCACAATGGTGCAGTCGGTGTGCAAAAGCAATGTTTGGGACAGATTAAGAAAATCACAGTAACACTGTTCATGAGCAGAGGTATTAAAATAGCTATGTTGAAAATTTGGTGAAAAGATTTCCAAAAATGACTGTTTTAGGAGCGCACATTGCGCAGTTCCTACGCACACTCGCAAGTTTGCAAATTTCTAATATTTGCATGCCAGATCTTCAACATTGCCATTTTATTACACTTCCTTATGAGTAGTGCAGCTACCATTTTTCATATCTCGCCCAAAATGTGTTTCCGCACATGTAACGCACAATGGTGCAGTTGGTGTGTGAAAGCAATGTTTGGGACAGATTAAGAAAATCACAATGACACTGTTCATGAGCAGAGGTCTTAAAATAACTATGTTGAAAATTTGGTGACAAAAGTCCATAAAATGACTGTGTTATGAGTGCGCATTGCACTGTTTCTACGCACCCTCGTAAATTCATGAATTTGTAATATTTTCAGTCCTGATTTTCACCAGTGGCATTTTTCCACACTTCCTTATGAACAGTACAGCTGTTATTTTTCACAACATGTCCGAAATGTGTTTTCACACTTTCAGTGCAGAAATGCGTGGCCACTGTGGGAAATCATTGTTCGGGACAGATAAAGAAAATAACAGTGACACTGTTCATGATCAGAGGTCCCAAAATGCCTATGTTGACAATCTGCTGTAAAAAATCCCCAAACTAATTACATTATGGGTGTATGTTACACAGTTTCTACACATGCTTGTGACTTCACCAGTTTTAATAATTTCACTGCAGATTTTTAACATTGCCATTTTTTACACCTCCCCATGAACAGTATAGCTGTTATTTTTCACATCCTGTTCTGAATGTGTCTTTGCACCTGTGGTGCTAAATGCCATAGTCACTGTGCAAAAGTAGCTTTCAGCTAACAAACTGATATTGCCACTGTTTATGAGGTGGGGGTCACAAAAAAAACATTTTGAAAATTTGGAGTGAAAATACCAACGAATGCCTGAGGCGTTAGGGTTTCCGACCACAACCGCCCCACCCTGTAGAGAATGACAGGCATCAGGGGTTTGACTTGGGATTCTCGCCTGTAATGCTCATACCATTCCACGCTCTGCAGCCAGTGAGAGGCATCTAGGTGTGCCTTGAACTCTTCGTCCCCAAAGTTCACCCCATTCTCCTATACCACACCCATCTCACCGTATTTCCTGATGGAATGGGGTGCGCATAAGTGCCAAAGACCCCAAGGCACACTGTGACACTTGTCGGTGTCTGCAGGGTAGGGTGTGGTGAAATGGCATGGCCATTATGCCTGATGACCCAGAGGCACACCCCAATGCCTGTCAGTCTCTGCAGGGTGTTGGTGGGTTGGCTTCAGTTCAATATGTCACTGCCATTCCTTTTATGCAGCTCTCTAACTCTTACACTACCAATGCCAATGCCAGTAAGCAAACATTCAGAATTGACAAATGCTTGTTTACAGTCTTCAGCAGTGGAATCAAATATCATACATTGGAACAAAGACTTTTAGGAGTGGTTTTGTTTTTACTTTGCATCTGGAACTTTCTGCAGCATTCATTCTTGGAAATCTTCACAAATGCTTTGTTTTATTTTCATTTTGTTGTAATCAAATTTACATGCTTTATTCTATTTGTCATTGCTTAATTTGGCCCCAAGCCTGTAGTAATGTCAGATTTAGGAAGAATAGTTATTTTTTACGTCAACTGTTTAAAGGGAGCATGAGAAAGACACAGTCAGAGACAGAAATATGACTGACCAGCAACAAGAACTTACAGAGTGACAGGCAAGCAGCGCAAAAAGGAAGTTTGCATCGCATTTTTAGACAAAACAGGTGGCCCTGTTTGTTAAAAAGGTAATTAAGTATGTGGATGCCGTTTTTGGTCCCAATCAGCTTCCTTTCAATAAAAGGGAGAAAGTATGGGAGGATGTAAAAGCTGTGCTTGTTGAGCAGGAAAACACCATCCCTCATACAGTCAAGCAACTGAAGCGTAAATGGGATGACCTTCAGCAGTGGTATCCCAATCTGCTTGAGATGCTGAGTGGAGCCATCATCACAATGCCTGAAGGTGGTCCCGAGAAATGCTGCAGCAGGAAGGATACTGTGGAAGGCACCTGTAGCATGACCAGTGAATTCAGTGAGTGGACATGATGATGTTCTGTGATTGCTGACTTAATTGGAATTAATAATTGCCAAGGGCGCTGTCCACAGAAGGATCTGTGCTCATGCTGGGGTGCCTATGAGGGTGTGTGGAGGTCATGCTCCATAAATGGAGACCTACAGGCATCCCCACAAGCTGCACACCCCCTCACACCCCATCACCTGTGTGCAGTGCCATGCGATTTTCTGGGTCATGTCAGGCAAGGGGGTGGTGGCATTCATGCACAAAATCCTGGGGACATACTCTGCATCATGGATGGCCAATGAAGGGAGCAGAGGGTATGCTTCATGAGGGGGCTGGCTGTCATAGTACCTATGGACCCCCCCAAGTCACAGGGCTCGTCATGTGTCCTGACTGATCCCCTCTCCAGCCACACCACACTGTAGGCTCACTCAGGAAGGCCTGTAGGTTTGGCAGGTGCTGTCTGGTTATACCAGCATATATCATTACTCTTCCAAGATGGAGCTATCACAGATTTTTATTCCTTGGAGGACTGCCATGGACTGCTTATCCCTTGATCACCCAGTCACTGTGGAATGGGGAATGCACTTCAGCATTAAACCAGCATCCTGTTAGATGACTGATGTCCTGTACAGCTCTGCCACCATAACCACCCCATGCCCCTGAGCTGAGCTATGCACCTACAAGGCAAAGAGGGAAGGGGCTGTGAATGCCATCCATCACAGAACAGCATAGGGATGTACAACGTTCAGCTGAGCTCACTCAGCTCAGCTAAACATCTGGCATGATTAAGGACTGGTAACACTCGTAGGTGGTGAAAGACAAGTGTCACTACTGCAGCTACCTAGCAGAGTGTCTACTGTCTATGTCTAGCCTCCTGACATGAATGTTATGATCCCCTCTGGTATGTTTTATGCAAGTACACCTGTATTTTCTCTGATACAATGTGTTATTTTATTATTGATTTAGAATTATTAGTGATTTGTGATTCACACTTCTCATTTTTGCATTTGTTATTTCATTGGCAGGATCTGATAAATTTCAGAAGATCTGTAGGCCTTCATGTGACCAGCAGCCATCTGCCACTGCCGGTGAGCCTAGCAGCAGCAGCATCTGTATCTCTGAGGGAGAAGGCAGTGGAGGGTGCAAGTCCAGTACTGGTATGTTATTATTTGTCACAACCTCGCACAACAGCACATAACTGTCTGATGTATATCTTACTTATTTACTGAACACAATAATACAAATAGGACTAAAACCAACAGTATTGGACTCCATTCTAGTAATCATAATCCTACCCAAGAGATTTCTTGGGAAACCAGAACCCTATCACTGCTTGGTTGGAGGTTAATGCCTGGAGAACCTATAAGCAGGGTTAAAAAGGAAATTGCAGTGCTTCTGTATTACACACGTAACATAAATCTAGGAAATAACAGGTTGGAATGGATTAACATACATAATCCAATTTCTTAAGACTCTCAAATAGACCTTGTATTTAGAAGCAAATATGCTAGCAGCAAGCTCTGTGCTTGATGCACTAGATCTCTTTATAGTGGACATGAATAATCTTGAAGGTGATTTATGGTCCAAGAATAGCCAGCCTAGTCATTCTTTTGAACAGAACCCATATACCAATAAATGTTCTTTACCCAAAACTAACATAGGAAATCTTACAAACAACAGGTTTTCTACATTGCAAAATCCTGGAACTGCTTGACCTTCGGTACAAAAATAATATTGTACCACCTTCAAATAATAGTACTGTCCATAATTTAAACATTTTATCATGCAATATTGAAGGCGCTTCTCTTAAACTTGCTGACTCTGATGTATTAAGATTTTTGTCTTCCTTTGACATTTTTCTAATGCAAGAAACTAGGTGGAACAATCCTATACCTCCATTGAGTCCTGGGTTTATACCGTACATTATACCCTCACTTAAAGTAAATAAATTAGGTAGATCCTCTGCAGGTCTAGTTACTTTCATCAAAACTTCATTAAGATTTAACATAGTAATCATAGAAAGTAATTATTCACTTTTTCAGATATTCAAAATAGTTCAGGATACAATTAAAATTATTTTGATAAATGTATATTGTGTCACAACCTCGCACAACAGCACATAACTGTCTGATGTATATCTTACTTATTTACTGAACACAATTTGAAGGGGTATGTATATACCCCTTCAAATAGTAACATTTATAAAGAATTTCAATGAATTTCAATAAATGGCATTTCAGGATTCAATAAATGGTCTTCAAGTACTTAGATCTAGTTTTGAAATATTAGGCTTACAACAACTGATACAACATCCAACAAGAAGTCTAAACAATAGGACAACTGGAACTATATTAGACTTGTTTTTTGTCTCAGATGATTTGAAGGTTGAGGGCTGTAAGGTGTTACCATTGAATATGGGGGACCATAACCCTATTCAATGTCACTTGTTAATCCAAAAGTTAGGTGTAATGAAGATTATGAGTTCTGGGTACACGATTTTAGGCACTTTAATGAGTCATCATTTAGGGATAGTCTTAGAAATTTTGATTGGTCAAGGATATTTTTGATTCCTGACTTGGATTTAGCTATTCAAGAATTTACGGATTCTTTTCTATATATAATTCAAATTCATGCCCCTATAATAAAAAAGAGTAATAATATTAAAAATCCATTATGGCTTAATGAAAAATTGAAAACCCTTTTGCGTATTAAAAACAGAATATGGAAAAAAGCCAAAAAATCTAAATTGTAGGGGGATTGGGATCTTTTCAAAAAATGGCGAAATAAATGTAAATAAAAGGTAAAATTGGCAAAAAAAGAATACTTCCAGAGTTCTTTTGATAATATACATGATCCAAATAAATTCTGGAAGGTTATTTCCAACTTAAGAAGTCCAGTGAAATCTCAAACTTTAGTTAATTTAATAGTGGGAGATAATTTGGTTGATAATCCTTTAGAAGTGGTTAATTTGTTGTACCATTATTTTAAGGATTTACCAGATTTAGAGATACCTAATCTGGGGAGTGTTGCCCAGGAAGGTATTTACTCTGATATTTTTGCTATGAATAATGAGGGCTTTAATTTGAAAAATATAAGGATACAGGATGTAGCTAAAGAATTGAAGAACCTAAAAACATCAAAACGTGCTGGAATAGATAATATCAATCCCAAATTTTTGAAATTGGGGTCTGATGTTATAGCTCCTATAGTTACTTATTTTTATAATTGGAGCATACAGTCTTCAGTTGTTCCTGATTGTTGGAAAATGTGTGAAATTATTCCTATTTACAAGGGTGGTGATATCACTGTCCCTTCCAATTATAGACCAATTACTTTACTCCCGATTTTGTCAAAGTATTGGAGAAGCTGATAAATAATCAGCTTGTGCAGTACCTTGATCACTTGGGATTATTAACAAATTATCAGCATGGATTCAGAGGGGGTAGGTCCACAAATACTGCCCTACTTTATTTTGGTAACCTGGTGGCAACATCATTGAACCAGAGAAACCAAACTGGGGCAGTGTTTGTGGACCTTAGCAAAGCTTTTGACTTAGTTCACCACGAAATACTTTTGTTTAGATTGCAGAACTTAGGGATACATCATAACTCATTACAGTGGTTTAGATCTTATTTAACTAATTGAAAACAAAGGGTGGTCTGTGGGGCCGCTGTCTCGGAACTCCTGGACTTAAATCGTGGTGTACCTCAGGGGTCAATTTTGGGCCCTATGTTATTTAATATCTATATTAATGATCTTCCTGATTATGTAACTGGCACTGATGTCAGACTTTATGCAGATGACACAGTATTGGTTGCATCTACTAAAGATCCAGGGGAACTGAGGCAGCGACTCCAGACAGATTTCTCTAATATTGAAACTTGGATAAGAAACTCTGGACTTTTGATAAGTACTGGGAAGACTCAGAGTATGTTTTTTTCTGTAGGATCTAAATCTAATAAAGATATAACTGATTTGAAGATTAGTTTTTTGGATGGGACAAGGGTACAAGAGGTTAATACTTATAAATATTTGGGAGTTTTGGTTGATTATCATTTTTCCTTTTCAGAACATATTTTGTTACAAATAAAAAAAGTCAATCAAAGACTGGGGGCATTAAGAAGAGTGTCAGGATGTTTGACTAGGGATGTAAAGACTAAACTGGTAAAACAATTGTTGTTACCTGTTCTAGATTATGGTTTTTCATTATATATGCATTCTTATAAAAATTTTTTACACAAATTGGACCAGACTTATTATAGATTGGGGAATTATATCTTAGATAATAAGTCTCGAGCCCATCATTGTGTAGTTTATCAGGAACTTGGTTGGTTGCACCCAATAGCTCGAAAAGAATATATATGGCTTATTATATGTCATGGTTTGATATACCTAAATATGCATCCTTTATGAAATTCGATATGTCAGAACTCAGATTCTAAATATTTAGACACATTTAGGAGGACCACTAAAAAATTGCCCATGATACAAATTATGAATCGTATGGGGGATATGGTGTTACAAAATAGTTTAGTAGGGATATGGAATAAGTTATCTCGCCAAATGACTGAAATTTCTGATCTGCATATTTTTAAATTGGAATTGTATAATTATTTAAATGTTTGTTGTAGTTGTTTTTAGGTAACTGTGATTTTGTATTGTGTTCTAATTTGTATTGTCTTGTCTTTATTGTAAATTCCACAGGTATTTGTTGTAAATGGGGATTTATTCTCCAACAGATTAACCTGTATAAAAATAAATTTTAAACAAACAAACAAACAAACAAGTACAGTACAGTACTGTAATTATTTTTTCATAATTATGGGTGATTTTAATGCCCAAATTCCCAAACACATTGACTTTGAGGAGCTTTGGGAGGATACACATATTAAGTTGCACCTTCTTAATCCCAGGGCAAACCTTTTAAGGAGATCCAAGGATCTCAGGAGTAACCCACAATGTTATATGCTTACAGACTTAATGTTGAGGCTGGACCTCATTTTGGTGAATGGACATTTTCCTGGTGACTCAGAGGGTCATTTTACATTCCTGGGCCCCAGGACAGCATCAATGATTGACCTTGTATGGGTCAACCAAGATACATTTATACACATGACAGATTTTCATATAATTGACAGACAAGAGTCATCCCACTTTCCAATTCATATTACACTTAACTTCCATATGGCCATTGCGGAGCCTTTGAATTTACCGATGCTAGGAAGCCCTATGGAAATTCTGAATACCAAAAAAATGAAGTGGCATCATGACTCCATCAAGAAATTTTCTATAATACTTATGTCTGACCCTATTTTGATTGAAACAGTCAGAGATTTGCTGTTATACAGGAATGGACCTCAAGAACTGGTTATTAAATAGTCCACAATTAACCAGTACCTTAAACCTATGTACAGAATTGTAAGAACAGTAAGATCCAGTGCTCCTACTTGGTTTAATACAGAATGTTAGAATGTAAAACTACAAATGAATAGGATGGTAAGAGTCACCAAAAAACTTAAGACCAAAACAAACATCAGGAAAGTAAACAATTACAGGAAAGAATACAAAAATTCTTTAGAAACTCAGAAACAACAATTTTAGTTGCAGATGTGGGACAAACTTAGGAAGGCTGTGGTAGAACATAACATCACTTCCTTCTGGTCTTTAATAAGTTTTGGATATAATTGTTATTCTACTTTGAGTAGAGGCAGCCATTGCATCTGACTGCTGGGTTCTACATTTCAAACGTTTATATTATTCATTACAAGAGGACATAAAACAACTTGTTCTGATTTATCAAGCTTAATTCAGTCCTATTACTCACCCAGACCCATTGTTTTATATCCTGAAGAAATATATCAAATCATAATTTCTATTAAACCTAACAAGCACCCTGCCCTGACCAGATTTTGGCAGACATTTACCTATCTTTCATTGAATGGTGGCTTCCTGTTTTTGTTAACCTTTTTAATGCCTTCCTCTAGGGTGCTTATGTCTCTGATTCCTGGAAGGGTAGCATTATCTTTCCCATTTACAGAAAGGGTGATCCTACAAATCCAGGTATGTACAGGCCTGTAAGCCTTCTGGATGCTTCCCAGAAATTATTTTGTAAAATACTTTTGTGGAAATTGGAATCCTGAGAAGATCACAACAGACTTTTAGGTGAAGCACAAAATGGTTTCTGACAAAACAGATCGACTATCCAGCACATTCTGTCTCATCTGGTTCATACGTATGTTACGATTAAGAAGTCTAAACTGTATTGTTGTTTCATTGATTTTCAGTCAGCTGTTGATAGCATAAGCCATGGGCTGTTGTGGCAAAAGCTACATGATTGGGGGATTTACCCCTTCTTAATGGATGTCCTAATAAGATTTCATAAGAACACTTGGACTCTGGTCAGTTTTGATCAACTAGGCAATCTTTCTCCCAAAATGGAAGGCGTATAGCACAGCTGTGTCTTGGCACCACTTTTGTTTAATCTTTACATTAACACTATTCAGTCTACCTTATATAACTCTGAGTACCATTCACCCAAGGTGGTTCACAAAGTGATAAGCTATCTGGCATATGCTGATGATATTGTATTAAGTTTGACTTCCTTACTTGGTCTTCAAAGGAAGCTAAAAACATTTGTGGCAATGTGTCATGAAAATGAGCTTGTAATCAATAGAGATAAGACCAAATTACTTGTTTTTGGCTCAAAACCCAAAGACAAGTATAAGATATTCCTAGACAATAAACCCTTGGTCACAGACATTTATTACAATCATTTCTCTTGGAGAAACCACATTAAATTGACACTGGATCACACGAATAGCACTTTTAATGCATTCAGGATCTTCAATGCCAAGTTAGGCAGGGGTTCCATAAGTGGAATCATTAAAGTATTAAATGCTAAAATTCATGCAAGCATCTTGTATGCAGCAGAAATTTGGGGACTCACTGATTATTCATGGCTAGAAATTGTCCACAACAAAATACTAAGATGTATACTTGGGATACCTAATCCTGTTCCTGTGGAAGTTGCAAGAGCAGAATTGGGATAATTTTCTTTATCCACTTTAGTCAGCGAGAGAAGTCTGAACTTTGCATTGGATCTTTTTTCTCTCTCTGAAATTCGGTTACCAAGATTTTGCTTGGAGGAACAAATTAATTATCCACATCAGGGATTCCAATGTCCCACAGTTAAGTTGCTCAAAGAACATATTTTTCCAATTGGTCTAGCCTATCTGTTATATAAAATACCTGTATCTGTTCTAAAGAAGAAAGCTCCATTATACTTAAGACCAGAATATGAGATGTTGCCATGTCCCTAGACGTTGCTAGAATATCAACACTAAAGTGTTTTTTTTTTTGGTACAAATGATTAAAATCCACCATGGCCTGAAACCTTATCTAAAATTATTATCTGATCCTAATGACTGTAGAATGCTTACCTTATATAGAATGAAACTATATGAGGCAAATTGTATTTATTTTAAACAACAAATACCTGGTTATACTTCATCTTATTGTAAATGTGCTAAGGTCATGAAACACGAGACACTTGTATGCCCTTTTTTCACACAACAGCGTGATTATTGGGTTGGTCTCATTCTCTCAAATATGGAGTTATGAACTGATTATATAATTCACATGATACATTAATTTTAAAGCAACTTTCATGTTTTTTTTGAGAAAGCTAAAAGCAAGGCCCTCCAGGGCTTAGTCCAAATAACCCAATTCATGAATTGGATGATGTGACATTTTTTCCTGCATCTCATTTTTCTTTCATTTGGTCTGACCTGAAATTTTGTGATTTATTATTAATAACTACTTATGAACATGTTCACAATGAGATTAATAAACTGTTACTGAATTATGATATATTACAGGAAAAATCCATAGGTTAACAATTTTGTGGCCCTCTATGGACCTTCATTCCAGAACTGGATTAGAAATTACAGGTCACAATACTCCTTGCTGGAGTTTAGGCAGCCAGACCCAAACCCATAGCAGTCCTGTTTAAATTCACATATTGCTAAATCATCTGAAGTGTTTGCCCATGGATTCTTCTGATGCACAACTCAGAATTATCTGATTTAAATATTGGAAATTGTCTGATTGTCCACATAATACAGTGCAATAATCAACAGATGGAATGAAACAAATGATATATTGTAAACAGTGTATTTTTGTCTGTTTTAAAATGTTAATATATGTGTAATGACTTTGTAGGTCGAACTAATAAACTAAACTGAAACTGAACTACCTGATGTACACAGGTGAAACTACATAAAAAAATAGGAATCTGAATAGACATCAGTGGGGAGTTCCCTAGGTACCAGCAATCCACATAAGGAAAGGAGCAGAGATGGGCCACACAGAGACAGAGGTCCTGGACATCAGTTGGGCAGATCTTTCAGAAATGGGATACTGCCTCAGAACATGCCTTGAGGGGGAATGGATTGCCGGGTGTGAGGTGCACAGTGGGAAACAATAAGGGAGGGTATATTTAGGGCAACAAACCTCTACATGAAAAAGATCGGCAGTCATAAGGAAAAGGGCCAACAGGTTCTCCAAAGAAGTGGTTGGTGAAAGAAAAAAAGTGTGGACTGCAGGAGGTACAAAGGTACAAAAAAAAATGGAAGGAGAACAGTGAAATGTACCAACCAAGGCAAAAGGAAGTAGGTAAGGTGATTAGGGGAGCAAAGGCTCAGACAGAGGGAAATGATTGCTAGAAGGATGTTTATGGGGGACACAATTCCTTGCATGCTGACATCCCATGAGTGGGGCTATGGGGCAAAAAAGGTCACAGTGAGCACCACAAAACTCTGTAAACTTAGGCCAGGACTGTGGCCACTGTTTGTTGTGGTGGCACCCCAGGAACCTCCTTGGCAATGGAGGAGGCAGTCAGATGGTTACAGCAGTGGATGGAAGCCTAGAAGCTGCCATTAGGGGGTCAGCTTGTGGGGTTGAAAGCCCTTGCTGGTAAGTGGCGGCAATGAATGATATGGGAATATACACCAAGCACCAGAAAATGTCAGTTATTTTTTTTTAATATCTGTTTATTGAATTAGAAACATAGATATTGATGGCAGATAAGGACCGCTTGGCCCACCTAATCTGCTCATTTCCCTACCTATCGGATAAGCTGCAGATCCAAGTTAACCTGCAACCTACTTCTTCCTACCCACCTCTAGAATTGCCTTATGTCTGTTCCATGCATTCTTGAACTCCCCCATTGTTTTTGACCCCACAACCCCCTCTGGAAGACTGCTCCATGTATTCACAACTCTCTCCATGAAAAAATACTTCCTCACATTGCCCCTGAGCTGTCACCCCTCTGTCTTCAAATTGTACCCCCTTGTTCATGCACATCTCTTTTTCTGAAAGATGCTACTCTCTTGGACTTTGTTTATTCCCTTGAGGTACTTAAAAGTTTCTATCATGTCCCCCCTCTCCCTCCTTTCCTTGAGGGTATACGTATTAAGCTCCTTCAGTCTTTCTTCATATGGCTTCTGGTGCAGACCCTGCACCATTTTAGTTGCCCTCCTCTCGACTGCCTCCATCCTGTCTATGTCCTTGCAGAGGTGGGGTCTCCAGAACTGCATGTAATTCTCCAGATGGAGTCTCACCAACTGTCTGTACAGAGGGATAACAACTTCTTGTTTTCTACTGGTGATGCCTCTCCCTATGCATCCCCCCCAGCCCTCCTTACTGCCTTCTCACATTGCTTGCCTTCTTTTAGGTCATCTGATATAACTACCCCCAGGTCCCTGTCCATTTTTGTTGTTGTTAGTACCCCCCCCCCCATTGTGTACTCTGCCTCTGGGATTTTGTTTCCCAGGTACATTACTTTGAACTTATTTGCATTGAATCTCAGCTGCCATACTCTTGACCATTCATCCAGTCTTGCCAAGTCCCTTCTCATCCTTTCCACCCCCCGCCTTGTGTATCAGCTCTGTTACAGATCTTTGTGTCGTCTACAAAGAGGCATTCATGAACTGGTTGTTCAGGTTACAAACAACATAACAAAAACACAGTGTACAGCTGTAGGTAAAACTATCATGCTCTCAGTATACATCTAGTCTCAGCAATTACTCAGTATTAGCATGTTCTGCAATGTATTTACTTATGTATCTTAATTTCTTTACAGTATCCATATAAACATTTAATTCAGTAATTCTAATGTACCAGTGATCATTCTCTAGATTCTTACTTAGGGTGTCAAATCCTTTCATATAGACATGATATATATGACCCAACATCTCCATAGCAACTCGAATTCAGGTATGGTCTGTGAGGTTTTTGCTGTGAGTTTCTCCATTTCATATATAGAATTCACAATGGCTTATCCTGCTGGGAGCCCCCACCTTAAGCCAGTTCTTTGTTATGGTTTTAAGGGTAGCCAATAGGCAACTATAGAGCAATTTTCCCCTAAATCCCTGTGGTAAGTTTTAAAGTGGTTGGATCTAAAGTAAATGTTAAATCTAGAAGGTCTTGGAGTTCTATTAAGAGATGAGCCCAGTATGATTTCAGAATTGGGCAGTGCCAGAAAATGTGTGCATGTGACATTCTGGTGTGTCCACACTGTCTCCAACAGTGATCTCCGTACTGGGTTAGATATTTCCCTTGTTGTGTTGGTGTGCAAAAGCAGTGGACCAGTCCCTTCCAGGAGTATATCTTCCATATACAAGATGATGTGGACTTATCTGTGTAAGTAATAAATCTGTCCAACTGACAGGGCGGTATTTCAGTTCCAAGACCTTGCCCCCATCATTTTCTAATATAATCTATTTATAGTCCTGTTAGGGACATCAGCTCTGTATAGATTCTTGATGTTAAGGACTCCACAAATCCTGTAATTAGGACTTGTAATATAAAGTTTGGGACCAGGGTGTCCTCGGGGGTCACTTTTTTTTTTTTTTTTTTACAGTTAATCATGTTTATCCTCCTAGTACTGGTGGCTATTCTCTCTCGATCCCCCAGCCACTTCCTTCATTTGCAGCTTACCTCACGGCTGCCCTATGGCTGTTCCCTCCATAGCAGGGTGGCGGGATCCCCCAACCCGCCGTAACACACGGATCCGGTGCTGGATTAGGTCATTCTGCATCGCTGGTACCCATTTTCTCCTCCATTTTACTTGCCCCGAGATGCAGCATGCAATTATGCCACAAGGAGTAAGCATGCACGCTACTGCATGTGCTCCTCCGAACATCTGCCTTATCTCTCCCCCTTCTGAGCCTTGGTGTTCCAGCCCTAGCCTCCACTAGGGGCCAGTCATGCACAGAGAGCTGATGTCCTCCCTCCCTGGAGAAGGAGAGCAGTCCTTGGATGCTCAAAGCTTCTCCTCCTCTGCCAAACCCCGTCAACCTGTGCTCATTCCCAAACATGGGCTGCCGGTGTAGCACAAGGTAAGGCATCCAGCACCTCAGCCCTCGGTGCCACTGGGCCAGTCTTTGGGGTTGCTTTTGGATGCTACCCCATGTATGCTTTCAGTTGAAGATATCTGAAGAAATCTGTTTCTCTTAGGTTAAATGTTTCTTTTAGGATTATAAAGTCCTCTATAGTGTCTCCCCATTGACAGTGCACTGGTAAATATAGGCCTTTCCTTTCTCATTGCTAATATGTATGGTCTAGAGTAGCAGGTTGAAATTTTATACTACCTGCGAAAGGAGTGATCATAAATCTATACGGTAGAATGGCAGGATGTGTCAGTACTGTACCTCATGCTAGTTATGGAGGGTACTAGCTGTAAATGGGTTGTCACTTTCTAAGTTTCAGCATCAGTCTGGGCTATACAGGAGTGTTTGGGGTAGTGGCAAGAGAGTCTCCTCCACTATTTCTATTGTTTTCCACAGTGCTTCATATGGTGGTGATTGCCAATAAAACACTGTTCGGAGTTGTGCTGCTTGGTGGTATAGTCTAAGGTTTGGCAGGACCAGGCCTCCTCTGTCTTTGGGTAATTGCAGTATAGAGTACAATCTTCTTGAATGATTTTAAAGATGGGAGCATAATTTAATCTATTAAGTGGGTCTAGGTTCTTGGGGATGTGTATCCCAGGTATCTAATTGATTCTCTTTCCCTGTTAAAGTTAAACATTCGCTTGATATTATTTGAAGGGGCATAGGTAAAGCAAAAAGTTTGTGTTTTTGTGCCATTTATTTTATAGCCCACTATATCTGCAAATTGTTGTAAGAGGTCCTACGGTGGGGTAATTATTCATCGGGAGAAGTCATGTATATTGGCAAATTGTCTACATAAAGAGCAAATTTTTGTCAGTGTGCTGCTACTTCTGGGCCTTCAGTTTGTTTGTTTTGCCTGATTGCCTGTGTCAGTTGCCCCAGGTATAGGGCAAACAGCAGTGGGGATGAGGGACATCCCTGTCTGGTACCCCTAGACAAAGAAAAGGGACTGGAGATCTGTCCATTCATTTTTACATATGATTGTGGTGTTTCATATAAGGATTTCATTATATCCACAAAAGATTGTGGAAAGTTAAATTTCAGTAGCGTGGCAAACAAAAACTCCCATGTCACCCAGTCAAAAGCTTTCTCTGCATCCAAACTAAGAAGTAGGAAGGGAGTCCTTAACCAGGATACACTATGAATTATATGCAGTGTTCTTTTTATACTGTCTTGGGTTTGATGGAGGTGAACAAAGCCTGTTTGTTCCAATTGTATTAGAATGGGTAGTATTTTATTGAGTCGGTGGGCTAGCATTGATGCATATATTTTATAATCTATGTTTAGTGCTGAAATCGGTCTGTATGATGTGCACATAGTTTTATCCTTGTTGGACTTTAGTATCGCCGATATAGTGACATAGTTCCACATTGGGGGGGGTCTCTGGTGGTTACCTAGGTACAGACCTTACTGAGAGGGACCACTAATTCCTCCTCAAAAGCTTTATAAAATGTCCCTGTGTAGCCATCAGGGCCTGGGCTCTTACTTAACTTGGTTTAACTTGGTTTGTATAGACAAAGTAGGCTAAGTGAACATTAAATTGTCTCCCACTCTTAGTGGGCCTATTTGTTAACACTTTTACATGTTAAAATATTTTTGAAGATATGTATTGTGGGTGCCTCCACAATTTTCCCAGACAATTTATTCCATAACTTTGTTGTTCGTATGTTATAGAAGTTTTGGTGTCTAATAGTTTGTACTTTGTTTATGACAATTTGCTTATCATGTGATCTTAAATTTACTGTTTTTTGAACTCTCTTTATTTTACACTGTTCCATTATAATTGGGTCTTTCATAATTTGATACATTAGTAACAGATCTCCCTTGGTTCTTCCAGTTTCCAAGGAAAAAAGATTTAGACTTTCAAATCTTTTGCCATAATCTATAGTTTTTAGTCCTTTGATGGATTTAGTCAGTCTTCTTTGTACTTTTTCTAACTGATTTATATCCTTTTTAAGATATGGGCTCCAGACTGGGGATCTGTAGTCCAAGTTTGGTAAGGCATAAGTCTTATATAATTTCATAACACATTCTGTATTCCTGGAAATAAAGGCTTTCTTAATGGAACGGATTATACTGTTGCATTTCCATACAGTTTTAACTATATGTGAACCTGATGACAGCTGTGAATTTATCCATACACCTAGGTCTTTTTTGCATTTGTTATTTTTGATTGTTTTTCCATTAAGACAATACTGGTGTTTTGGATTTTTTTTACCAAAGTGTATCACTGCACATTTTGCTTCATTGAACTTCATATTATTGATCTCCCCCCATTGTTCAATTTTCCTTAAACTGTCACATAATTGTTTATATTTGGTCAAGGATGAAATATCCCCACCTACCTTTGTGTCATCTGCAAATCTGGTAATGACTGAATCTAGGCCTGTTCCCATATTGCCTATAAATAAACCAAATAGCACCAGACCCAATACCGACCCTTGTGGGACTCCACTGCAAACTGCGCCCTCATCAGAGAGAACTGAATTAATTCTAACTTTCTGTTTTCTATTAGTCAGCCAATTCCCAATCCATCTCACAATGTATTTGTTCAGACCTAAATTACATAATTTTTGTATCAATTTGTTATGTGGTACTGTATTAAACGCTTTCCCCAGGTCCAGTAGGATTACATCAATGGGTATTCCTTTATCTAAACTAGTGCTAACAAAACTATAAAATGATAACAAGTTGGCATTACACAAAAGGACTTTCCTAAAACCATGCTGAGATGTTCTGTAGACCTAAATTGACTATATCATTTTCAATTTTATTTTTGATCAGTCGTTCTAAGGTCTTGCAGCAGATGGACATAAGGCTGATAGGCCTATAATTTGCAACATTTGATTTATTACCCTTTTTGTGTATTGGGACTACTATCGCATTACACCAATCAAGTGGGACTTCACCAGTCGAAATGGATTTATTAAATAGAGTAGTCAAAGGTCTGACAACCACATCAGCTAATTCTTTCCAAATTATAGAATCAATATTATCCGGTCCCGGTAATGAAGATGTGCTTATTTTATATAATTCTTTTAAAACCATATCATGGGTGATGCTAAATACTTCTGACTTATCCACACTAGAGATAGTCACATTAGAGTTACTAACTTTGTGAATTGATGTAAAATAAGTATTGAAGTTGTTAGCAATCTCCTTATTATAATTCTTTATTTCACTATTAACAGTGACAGAGTTTATTTTAGTATTAATGTGCTTGTTATTATTGATATATGCATAAAAGGCCTTATGATTTTTGTTGGACGCTAATTTATTTTCAAGCTTTTTTTCTCTTTTTATGTTCGCTTGTGCGCATGCACAGGACATTGGAAAAGTAGCACACTTTGGGCTGTACTCTCCCATCAATACACTGCTCTCTTGAGCAGGCGCTGGCAGTCCTGCACCAATGGGTGCAGGAGCTCCAGAGTGACAGCGGCGTTCCTCTGCTTCAAAGGAAAGCACCGCTGCCATACTGAGCACCCAGTCACACCATCCCCCTCGCATCACCTGGCGCTCCTCCTGCAGTCACCCACCCCCAAAGCTTTGGTGCCCGCTGGGAGCACACCCCAGAATGGCAAGCGTTGTTTTGCCGATGGGGGTGCCAATCCTTGTTGGCTACGGCCCCCAAGCCATCCTGCTGCCACGCTGAGCCCGCAGCGTGGCAAACATTCTTTTGTTTTGCCGACGGGATGCCCAACTCTCTGGCCGGCTTCTATGCCCCCTCGTAGTTTGGCCGACAGGGTGCCCAATCCCCATCGGCTCCTCACCCTCCCAGCCATCTTCTGCCATGCTGGGAGCCCACCCAACATGGCAAACATCCCACGTCATCGTTTTGTTTTTTAAAACCTATAAAATAAAACGGTCCCATGGTGTGTCTCCCAGCCCCTCCCACAACCCGCACCCAGCCTCCCCACCCCCTCACCCCCATACTTACCTCCAGACTCCGCCGCGACGATCTTCGGTGGACCGGGAACACGTCTGCACTCTTCAAAGGCGACCGCGAACTGAGGAAATGCCGGTAAACTGTATAATGGGCTAGATAGGGGGGTTTCAACTTTATAGCATATCTCAGTCATTTTTTGGACTTTCTGCACCAAATTTTCAACATGGGGTTTTTGGGACCGCTTCTCATGAATGATGTCACTGTCATTGCATTATTCAGACCTGAAGGGTGATTTCACAGGCACTGCGCAGTCACTGCACGAAATCACCCTTTGGGCTTGAATAAGACCATGAAAGTGACATCATTCATGAGAAGAGGTCTCAAAAACCCCATGTTGAAAATTTGAGTAAAATCAAAAAATGACTGTTTTATGAGCCAGCGTTCGCAGTTCCTCACATGAGCTCGTAAGTTCACAAATTTTCAATATTTTCACTCCAGATTTCCAACATTGCCATTTTGCCACACCTTCTTATGAGTAGTACAGCTGTCATTTTTCACATCGCACCCAAAATCTGTTTCTGCCCATGTAGCGCTCAATGGCACAGTCGGTGTGTGAACTCAGTGTATGGGACACATTAAGAAAATCACAGTGTCACTGTTCATGAGCAGAGATCTTAAAATGGCTATGTTGAAAATTTGGCGAAAAAATTCCTACAAATAACTGTTTCTGAATGCTGTGCATTTCCTATGCACACTGTAAGTTTGCAATTTCCAATATTTTCACTCCAGATTTTCAACATTGCCATTTTACCTCACCTCCTTATGAGCAGTACAGCTGTCATTTTTCACATCCTGCCCAAAATGTCTTTCTGCCCATGTAGTGCACAATGGCGCAGTCGGTGTGTGAAATCAATGTATGGGACACAGTAAGAAAATTGCAGTGATACTGTTCATTAGCAGAGGTTTTAAAATGGCAATGTTGAAAATTTGGTGAAAAAATTCCTAAAAATGACTGTTTTATGAGCGTGAGTTGCGCAGTTCCTACGCACGCTCGTACGTTTGCAAATTTTCAATATTTGCACTCCAGATTTTCAACATTGCCATTTTCCACACCTCCTCATGAGCAGTACTGCTGTCATTTTCACATTCTGCCCAAAATGTGTTCTGCCTATATAGCGCACAATGGCGCAGTTGGTGTGTGAAATCAATGTATGGGACACATTAAGAAAAATCACAGTGACACTGATCATGAACAGAGGTCTTAAAATGGCTATGTTGAAAATTTGGTGAAAAAATTCCTACAAATAACTATTTTACGAGCGTGTGTTGTGCAGTTCCTCGCATGCTAAGTAAGTTTCTTAATTTTCAATATTTCCACTCCAGATTTTCACCATTGCTATTTTACCAAAACCTCCTCATGAGCAGTACAGCTGTCATTTTTCACATCCTTCCCAAAACATGTTTACGCCATATGGCATACCATAGGCATGATCTGTCAATACTGGAAAACTTAATATATGGGACACATTAAGAAAATCACAGTGACACTGTTCATTAGCAGAGGTTTTAAAATGCCAATGTTGACAATTTGGTGAAAAAATTCCTAAGAATGACTGTTTTACGAGCGTGCATTGCACAGTTCCCACGCACGCTCCTAGGTTTGCGAATTTTCAATATTTCCACTCCAGGTTTTCAACATTGCCATTTTACCACACTTCCATATGAGCAGTACAGCTGTCATTTTTCACATCCTGCCCAAAACGTGTTTCCACCTATGTAGCGCACAATGGGGGTAACAAAAAGGTCATGCTGACAATTTATTGTGCAAATACCAGCAATCGCATAGGGCATTAGGGTAAAGCACCATACATGCCAAACACCACTGCAAATACCTGCAAGCGAACGTTTGGCATTGACAAATGCTTGTTATTAGTGATTTCAATAGTCTCTGTTGAATTCTATATTTACTTTGGTTGATTTGTGATGGGTTTATTTTATATTTCCTGAAGGCTTTCTTTTTCTTGGTTATTTGGGATTTAATTCCCTTACAGAACCATAGAGGGATAGCACCTTTGTTGTTCTTGTTTTTACGCCTAGGGATATGGTGTTCAGTTATCTCTTGAATTTTAGATTTTAGTGTATCCCACATTAAACTGACTTCCATTTCACCAAAAGATGTCCCGCAGTTAATACTATTGAAGGCTTTAATAATCTCTTGCCAATTTGCTTTTTTATAATCTAATGATGCAGAACGATCATTAATTTTGGCCTTTCTAATATTTAAAATACATTCTATAGTTTTCTGATCACTACAGCCCAGATGTGGGATAACCTCAACATTACTAATTCTTTCCTTAGAGTTTGTAATAACCAGATCCAAAATGTTATTCCCTCACTGTTTTTCAGCTTCTGGATATGTTGTTTTATTTCTTCTGTGGACGCTGGTCTAGTTAGTTGAGTGGTTTGATTTTTGGTGAGATCATGTAAATGCAGATTAGTAAGGAAATCAGATATCTTTTGGGGGCCCAGGGCCTTTCTCTTGTATGTATAATGTCTCATAATACTTTCAGAATGCTTTGAGGGTGTCTGGGTGCAAATCATATTTATTTTGAGAAACTGGATCTCAAATTTGAATAACTGCTGAGTCTAATACTCTGCGCCGGAGTCTGTATGCCAGTAATCTTCAAAGTATTTTGTTGGTTCCACCACTTCAGAGCACCAACAGCAGTGCACCTGGTCATTCACGGCACCAAGTGGGAAAATCACCTTCCTGTCTTTTGTGAGGCTGTGCCCCTCTGCCCCACCCTTCCTAAGGATACTAACTCCAGGGGGCGGTGAAATCGGCATTTAGTGCTATAATGACCAAGCGCTGTAAT
The DNA here is from genome assembly GCA_016271365.2 of Neoceratodus forsteri. Classification (NCBI taxonomy): domain Eukaryota; kingdom Metazoa; phylum Chordata; order Ceratodontiformes; family Ceratodontidae; genus Neoceratodus; species Neoceratodus forsteri. The sequence goes on along the minus strand of CM057455.1, from coordinate 302,076,161 downwards.
GCCGGTGCCCTAATGACTGGAAAGGATTTTTGTAAGTACAATTTCTGTTTTTTTTTGTTGAACATCTCTTGAATATTATGTTGAAGTTTTGTGATCGCTTCTAGCTGTGTTATGTCTCCTTGCATACATAGCAACTGTGCCTATTTAAGGGACTTCTAGGTTAATTAGTTTTCTCTTTTCCGCTTCAATATTGATGTTTTACTTATCAAGTCCCCCTATAAAACTATTTTTAAAGTGCCCCATAGGGTGCTTGGTGAGAGACGGAGACGTGTTTTCATTAATAATTTGATAAATTTTGTTTTTTAATAAGGTTTGCATTTCCAGAGAGTTTAGCAGTGAGTTATTGAACCTCCTTAGACCTAGAAACATAGACTTTGATGGCAGATAAGGACCGCTTGGCCCAACTAGTCTGCCCATTTCCCTACCTACAGGATAAGCTGCAGATCATAGTTAACCAAGAGCCTATTTCTTCTTACCCCCACAAAAATTGCCTTATGTCTGTCCCATGTATTCTTGAATTCTCCCACAGTTTTAGACCCCACAACCTCTTTAGAAAGGCTATTCCATGCATCCACCACCCTCTCCATGAAAAAATACTTCCTCACATTGCCCCTGAACCGCGTCCCCTCTATCTTCAAATTGTGTCCCCTTGTTCTTGCACATCCCTTTTTCTGAAAGATGCTACCCTCTTGGACTTTGTTGATTCCACTGAGGTACTTAAAAGTTTCTATCATGTCCCCCTCTCCCTCCTTTCCTCAAGGGTATACATATTAAGTACCTATTAGTCTCTTCTCGTATGGCTTCTCTTGCAGACCCTGCACCATTTATTGTCCTCCTCTGGACTGCCTCTATTCTGTCTATGTCCTTGTGGAGATGGGGTCTCCAGAACTGGACAAAGTACTCCAGATGGGGTCTCACCAACTGTCTGTACAGAGGGATAACAACTTCCTGTTTTCTGCTGGTGATGCCTCTCCCGTTACAACCCAGCATCCCCCCAGCCCACCCTACTGCCTTCACACATTGCTTGCTAACCTTAAGGTCATCTGATATGATTACCCCCAGGTCCCTTTCCATTTTTGTTGTTGTTACTACCTATACCCCATTGTGTAATCTTCCCCTGGGTTTTTGTTTACCAGGTGCATTATTTTGCACTTCATTGCATTGAATCGAAGCTGCCATACTTCTGACCATTCCTCCAACCTTGCCAAGTCCCTTCTCATCCTTTCCACACGTCCTTGTGTATCAACCCTATTGCAAATCTTTGCGTCATTTGCAAAGAGGCATACTTTTCCTTCCAGTCCCTCTGCAATGTCACTTATAAAGACATTAAAAGGACTGAACCCAGTACTGAACCCTGTGGTACCCACTAGTAACCCCTCTTTCTTCAGAGTGGACTCCATTTACAATTACCTTCTGTGTCCTGTTGTCCAGCCAATGTTTTACCCAGGCTACCACCCTAGGACCCTCCCAGGCTAGTTAATTTGACTATTAATCTTTTGTGTGGGACTGTGTCAAATGCCTTGCTAAAGTCTAGGTAGGCCATGTCCGCAGCCCCTCCCTGGTTTACTTCTTTGGTCATCCTGTCAATAAAATCAATTAGATTCTTCTGACATGAGCTTCCCGCTGTGAACCCATGCTGCCTTGGGTCCTGTGTCCCTCTTTCCTCTAGGTACTAAACAGTTCTTTCCTTTAGAAGTGATTCCATCACTTTCCCTACCACGGAGGTCAAACTGACAGGTCTGTAGTTTCCTGCCTCTGTCTTGGTCCTACTTTTGTGAAGGGAAATCACATCTGCCTTCCTCCAGTCCACAGGTATCACACCATCCTCCCATGATTTGTTAAAAAGGGTAGTCAGTGGTTTCACTAGTTCTCCCCTTAATGTTTTTAGAATTTAGAAATCCCAGAGGAGGGCAACCAAAATGATTTGGGGCTTGGGGGACAGGACCTATGAGGAGAGCTCGAAGAGCTAAATATGTACACATTGGAAGAGAGAAGGGACTGGGGGACATGATAGAGGTCTTCAGGTACATAAAGGGGTAAATAGTGGAGGAACAGTTCGGGTGCTTTGAAGGAAGGAGGAGGGGCCACTAGAGGGCATGGGTGGAAGCTGGAGGGGGGAAGATTCAGGGGAGAAAGGAGGAGGTGCTACTTCACTAAGAGGGTGGTGGGGCCATGGAATGTGCTGTCTAGGGGGCTGATGGAGGCAGAGATGGTGGAAGGGTTCAAGAGGGGGTGGGACAGGTACAGGGGAAGGGTTCTGGAAGCAAAATCCAATGCAGCGAGAATATCTGGAACTGGGAAGGGAGAAGCCAGAGAAGGTGAGGGGGGCAGCAAGGTCAGCTCCCAGGGTGGGGGCTGACCAAACGAGCAGACGCGAAAGACCGTTAGGCCTATTAGGCTGGCATTTTAGTATGTTAGTATGAATTCCATCAGGCCCCATTGCTTTGTCCACCTTCAGCTTTAGGAGTTCTTTCAGAACCTTTTCTTCTGTGAATGGACTCCCTAGAGTTTGCATTTTTTGGGGAGCAAGTGTTAGTTTAAGCAATAAGTCGGCATGGTCCAATAAACAGATAGGATGTATATCACAGCGTGCTACGATGGGTATGTGCTCTTTTGAAATATAGATTAAATCTATTCGCGTTTACATTTTATGTGAGTGTGAATTAAGCAATATACCACGACCGAGTATGGGTGATGGCAGGATTTGCCCATGCCTGGTGTAGTTTGCTCGGGAGGCACGGCAGAGTGAGGAAACCACACCAGAAGTGAGTAAATCTTGCCATCACCCTCACCCGGTCATGGAATATTACTATTATACAGTGAAGGAAAGAAGGAGAGAGACATTCTCATTTTTGTGTTGATTGCATGCATGTGCAAGAAACACATTGCATCAGCTTCCTTCACAAAAGTGGGTTGTGGAGGCTTGGCAGTGTTGTGCCAAATGGCAGAAGTCCGTTCTGGGGCTGGTCTCTGCCTCGGCGAATAGAGAAGTATGCTGTCAACAAAGGCAATTAATGAGCATGCCACTATGATAAAAGAAACTTGGTTCCTGCAATCAGGGAGTGCCCCGTCACTACGCAATCAGCTGTTTTTGCTGCAGGGCATCCCTGACTGCAGCAACCAATTAAAAGCTGCATTGTGAGGTGTCCCCATGGTGACGGCTTCTCCGTCGGCCTCTCATAGTCCACATGAAGCTGATAGAAAGCCGCCACCCACTGTTCAGTGTGCTTTCCTGGTGAAACATTTCTAGAAATATAAAAGTCAATGGGGGTGCCCAATCCCTTTGTTGGCATGATCCCCTCCCCAGTTAATTTGCCGATGGGGTAGCCCAATCCCCAACAGCATGATGCACCTCCCCCATTTGTTGTGTGCTGAGGAGGGTGCCCAATCCTTCCTTGGCTCATGCGCTCCCCCCAGCACACTGTATGGCCAACAGGTGCCCAATCCCCATCTGCTCCACTCCCCTTGCCCAACAAACATCCAGGTGGCACGCTGGGAGCCCATCCCCAGTGTGCCAATCGTCCTGCGGTGTCCTTTTTCTTTTTTTTGTAATACCTGTAAAAATAAAGAAAACTGTCCCACGCTGGCTGTGGCAACCCCCAACCAACCTGCGCCCACCCTCTATGCACCCACCTCCCCACACACACACACCCCATATTTACCTCTGAGCCCAGCATGATGATTTTGGTGGACCGGGAACACTTCTGCACTCTTCAAAGCAGACCGCAAACTGAAGAAATGCCGGTAAGCTGTATAATGGCATAAATAGGGTTTTTTCAACTTAAGTGGATATCTCAGCCATTTTTAGGAATTTATTCACCAAATGTTCAACATGGAGTTCTTGGGACCCCACCTCATGAACCCAGTTCCTGTCATTTTGTTATTCCATCCTGAAAGGTGATTTCACGGTCACTGCACGGAACCACCTTTCATGACTGATTAATGAAACAACAGTGTCACAGTTCATGAGGTATGCCCCCCAAAACCCTATGTTGAAAATTTGGTGAAAAAATTTCCCAAAATGACCATTTTACAAGTGTGCATTGCATAGTTCCTTCACATGCTCATAACTTCATGCATTATAAATATTTTCACTCCTGATTTTCAACATTGTCATTTTACCACACCTCCTTATGAACAGTACAGCTGTCATTCTTCACATCTTGCCAGAAATGTGTTTTCGCACATGTAGTGCACAATGGCATGGTTGGTGTGTGAAATCCATGTTCAGGACAGATTAAGGAAATTGTAGTGACACTGTTCATGAGCAGAGGTCTTAAAATGCCTATGTTGAAAATTTAGTAACAAAAGTCCATAAAATGACTGTGTTACAAGCGTGCATCATGCAGTTTCCATGCACCAGCATAATTTCACAAATTTGTAATATTTTCACTAGAGATTTTCAACATTGGCATTTTTCCACACCTCCTTATGAACAGTGCAGCTGTCATTTTTCACATCCTGGCTGAAATGTGTTTTCGCACTTCTGGCACAGAATAGCAAGGTCACTATGGGAAATCAGTGTTTGGGACAGATTAAGAAAATCACAGTGACACTGTTCATGAGTGGAGGTACCAAAATGTCTATTTTGAAAATCGGGTGTAAAAAAATCCCCAAATAATTACAGGTGTGCATTGCGCAGTTTCTATGCACGCTTGTGACTTTACCAGATTTTTTATATTTTTACTCCAGATTTTCAACATTAACACTTTTTTACACCTCCTTATGAACAGTACAGCTGTTATTTTTCACATCCTGTTCGAAATGTGTTTTCGCATCTATGGCACCAAATGGCACAGTCACTGTGCAAAATCACCTTTCGGCTAATGAACTGATAATGTCACTGTTCAAGCGGTGGGGTCACAAAAAGCCCATGTTGAAAACCTGGCGTAAAAATACCAAGAAATGCCCAGGGCGTTAGGGTTTCTGACCATAATACCCTACCCTGTAGGGACTGACAGGCGTCAGGGTTGTGACTTGGGACTGTCGACAGTAATGCTCACGCCATTCCACCCCCCAACCCCACCCTGCAGCCAGTCATCGAGGTACGTATTGGACTCTTTTGCCCCACATTTCACCCCATTCTTTTATACTGCACCCATTACAGCATATTTCCTTATGGAATGAGGTAAGTGTAAAGTCCGAACACCCCAAGACACACCTCGGCACTTGTAAGTGTCTGCAGGGTAGGGTGAGGCGAAATGTCATGACCGTTATGGGCGACGACCCAAAGACACACCCCAATGCCTGTCCATCTCTGCAGGGTGGGGGTGGAGTTGACATCAATTCAGTACTTCACTGCCATGCCTATACTGCATCTGTCTGACTCCTGCACTTCCACTGCTAATGCCAGCAAGCAACCATTTGTCATTGATAAATGCGAGTGTTCATTTGCAAGGCAAGCAAACATACTGGTATCAGTCTGAACTGTGAGGTGGGGGCAGGGGCCTTCACCTCCTCCACCTATCAAAGCTTCAGAATACTGAATCTACTCCCTAATTATATCCACTGTCTGCCTTTTTCTTCCTTTTTATGTTGCTAGCGCTTGTGCAAGAAATGGTTTGCTACAGAAAACGGCATTGCAGAGGTGTGTCACTGTCTAGCCCAATGCAGGCCAAGCTGCACTGGGCTCATCCTTGACAGACCAATTATCATGTAAGCTGAGTATGATAATGATTTACAGTTTATGGGTGGAAACTTTGTGTACTTAACATACTAACATACTATTTGCCAGCAGATTAGGCCTTACGGTCTATCGAGTCTGCTTGAACCTCAGATGTCTAGTTGGGTGCCGAGGCCCTCCCCTCCCTTGTGTTCCAGAAACCCCTATCATCCATCCCCACCCCCCTGGGACAGGCCATCATCTGATACATCCACTTTCTGTGTCTGTCCCACCCTCTCATGCAGCCCTCCACTGTGGATCTCTGAACCAGCTTGCCAGGCAGTGCATTCCAAGGGTCCACCACCCTCTCAGTGAAAAACCTCCTCCTCTTCCCCCCACCCTTCCACCTTCCAACTTCAAACCATGCCCTCTGGTGATACCTCCCTGCTTTAGTCTAAAGATCCCCTCCACGTTTACCCTATTTATTCCCTTGGGGTACTTGAAGACCTCAATCCATGTCCCCCTGTCTCTTCTCTCCTCCAATGAAAATAGGCAGAGCTCCTCAAGTCTGTCCTCATCGTCAAATCCCTAGCCCTCATATCATCTTAGTTGCCCTCCTCTGTACCCTCTCCAGGAGCTGTATGCCCCTCTTCAAGAGTGGTCTCCAGTACTGTACATAGTACTCAAGGTGTGGTCTAATCAGTCCATTGTACAGCGGCAGAATCACTTCCTTGCTCCTAGAGGTGATCCCCCTTACGATGCATCCCAACATCCTGTTTGCCTTGCCAGCCACTCTACTGCACTGCTCAGAGTTATTTATACATGTATCCACCATGACCCCTAGGTCTTTTTCCCCTATTGAGGCCTCCAGCGCCTCCCCTCCCAGGGTGTACCTGTGTTTAGGGTTTCCCCACCCAAGATGCAACACCTTGCACTTGGTGATATTGAAATTTAATTTCCATGTGTGAGCCCAGCTTTCCAGGGTGTCCAGGTCCCCTTGCAGGGCCAACCTCCCCTCTTCTCCCTCAACTACTGCTCCCATCTTGGAGTCATCAGCGAAGAGACTCATTTCACACCCTATACCCTCCCTGATGTCCGATATGTATGCATTAAACAGGATCGGACCCAGGACCAGCCCTAGGTGCCCACTACCAACCTCTCTAGGGTTAGAGGCTCCCCACAGACCACTACTCTCTGGGGTGCATTCCAGCTAGCCAGTTTCAATCCATCTGACCATCAAGGGCCTACTCCTAACCCCATCAGTTTCTCCACCAGACCATTGTGGGGACAGAGTCAAACGCCTTGCTGAAGTCAAGAATAATACATCCACAGGCTTTCCCTGTCCAGTTCTGATGTTACCATTCATAGAACTCCACAAGATTGGTTTGACATGATCTACCAGGCACAAACCCATGTTGCCGACTATCCAGACCTCCCACCTCCTCCAAGTACACCCCCAATCGTTCCTTTAATATACTCTCCAATAATTTTCCCACCACCGAGGTCAAACTGATGGGTCTATAGTTACCTGGTACTTCTCTCGACCCCCCTTTATGGATTGGCTCCACATGTGCCTCTCGCCAATCCCTAGGTACCCTCCCTGTCTCAAGTGACCCGTTGAAGAGCTCCGCCAGGAGTGCAGCCAGTATGTCCGCAATTCCCATAGTACTCTCGGATGAATGCCATCCGGCCCAGGAGATTTGTCTTTCTTTAGGGCCTTGAGGGCTAACCACACCCTTTTGGCAGAGATAGCATCATCTGTCCCCTCCACCTTACTGGCCTTTTTATCCTTATCCAGATATGACACCCCTGAGGTACCTCTCCCTCCCTCTTGCTCCATTTCTGTTGCTCCCCTGATCCCACTCACTGCCGCTTCTATCCCCATAACGCCTTGCTTTGTAGAAGAAGAAGAAGAAGAAGAAGAAGAAGAATCAGCATTTATATAGCGCTTTTCATACATCCAAAGCGCTTTTACAAGCAATGCTAGACTGGTAGGGAAGTGACTGAATGTGTGGTGGCGGCCATATCGCACATCATCATCCACACACAGCCTAGATAATTGCATGAACCGGTAGATATCCCATCCCCCTCCCTAGTGAACACAGAGGCACACACAGTCTGGATAATTGCATGAACCGGTAGATATCCCATCCTCCTCCCTAGTGAACACAGAGGCAAAGTACTCGTACAATACCTCTGCCTGGTCCCTCGCCTCTTCCACCCACCCTCCTTCTGATCTCAATCTGCTGAGATGGCCCTTAGTTTTTCTCCGCTCCCCAATGTACCTGAATGTACTTGAAACAAATGAAGTGCTCCTATGAGAGAACACTTCCGTTTCATATACAAAAAGCCATCCCCCATCCTCTCCATTGCTCCATTTTCCTTGCTATCTCTCCCTCCCCCTCTGCACACACCTTTTGTCTCATGTGTTCCCCGTACCTCATTTCTCTCTTGTTGTCCCTCTGACCCTCCAGTCTCTTCGTGTTTTGCATTTCTTTGAGCCAAGCTCCGGTGACCGCGCTAACGTGACTGGCTAAGCTGTGGGGGAGGAACCAGAGAAGTTTTAGCTTAAAGGATGCATCACAAAGCTACCTAGTGCTCCGTGGGACAAGGATGCTGTAAGAGCTGAAATCAGATATGCTCCAAGAGCCAGAGCAGATGGCCAACTCAGACTGTGCATGCATTTTGTGAATAGCAGAATACTCCGGTAGTGCTCCAAATATTCCCGTGGCTCTAAGAATACACTTTTTTTCTTAAAGCAAAACCGTACAATTCTTCTTTTGAATGGATTTGATTGACTGTGTGGCAGCACCTGAAAGTGTGATAATGCAGACCTCTGTGCAACCTGAGCACAGTTAACAACTTCTGTGTACACACTGAGCCACCCCGCGGACCACCGGGCACCGAGTCAATGGTGAAATCAGTGCCATCCTGCACAATTTGTAGCTTCTGAGGCCCCAGTCCATGCTGTGTGCAGTCAGATTGCATTTTCAGACTGCAGTCCAGTAGTACAGACAGATTGTGTCCCCAAGTTAGGGAAGTGCAATGGCGACAAGCCGGGTGAGGTGATCCCACTGTGCAGTCTGATGCAGAGAGAGAGAGCGAGCGGGACAGAGACAGTGTCAGGCAATGGTACGGCAATCTCATGTCTGTGTGACCAGTTGTGGCTACGGGTCACAGAAACACCACACAATGCAAGACAGCGAGAGACGCATGGCAGCTATGTAGCCTGAGAGCTCGGAGATGGAATGTCTGTGTGTGTTCTGCCTGCCACTACCCTGTCCAGTTTGCAGATAATCAGCAGTCCGAGTGGGCAATGAGGTAGTTGAGAGTGACAGCAGCCATGCGGTCTGGTGTGTAAGACAGAGAGAGGGACGCAGAGAGTGGGAGACAGTAGGTACCAAAGTTGTGGCAATGTGCTGCATCTCTCTCTGTCTGTCTGTCTATGTCTTTGTCCGCAGAAACAGGGGAAGCAATGATCAGCAGCACAGAGCCCTCTGACAGGCTGTAATACAGGAGAGCAAAGGAGACAGCAAGCATAACAGTGGCCACCCAGAGTTTCCTTTCCTGGCACCCCCAACTGCGGCTGCCCCATTGCCCATTCCCCACCCTCAGTGCACAGACGATAGAGAGTGAGAGACAGCATCATCCCTCTTCCACACCTGCACCATGGCTGAAATGTCCTGTGAGACAGCAAGAGAAAAAAACATTGGAATGTTGTTGTCTGTGGCCTCCCCTTGCTCCCCGGTACAGAACAGTGCTGCAGTTTGTGTGCAGGAGAGACCTGTGTATTTTCTGTCTCTCTCTCTCTCTCTCTCTATCTCTGTCTCACTCTCTCCTCTCTCCTCTCTCTCCTCTCTCTCTCTCTCTCTCTCTCTCTCTCTCTCTGTGTCTTTTTCTTTGGGAACCTCTGTGCTGCTTTCCTACCTCCCATACAACAAGTTTTCTGTGTCCCATTGCCAAACCCCCTCCCCATTCTAGTGACAGAGAGTGAGAGAACGCAACTGAGTTTTTTCCCCCCGCATTCAAGAATGGAGCTCAGTGCTTAGAAAGAGCGACATACAGAAAGCGAGACAGGGAGAGTAACAGTGAGAGAGAGAGAGAGACACTGGGGGAGCAGCATTGAAGAGACAATGTGTGCTGTGTCCTCTCTGTGTGTGTCTGTGGATAGTAATGTGTTAGGGAGGACATAGTGGGGAACAGCACATGCAAGCGGCATATGCTTGTGTGTCTCTCTCTCTGTCTGTAATTCATGAAAGAAAGAGACACAGGCATAGAAACATACAAATTGTCAGCAGATAAGAACTGCCTGGCCCATCTAGTTTACCCGTAAGCCCTTGTACTGGATTACTGCTTCTGACCCACTCGCTGCTGTACCTCTATGATTCCCCTATGCCTGTCCCAAGCATGCTTTAATCCATCCACATTGCTCGCTCCCACACCTCCTGAGGCAGACCATTCCACACGTCCACCGCCACCATCTCTGTGAAGAAGAACTTCCTCACATTCCCTCTTAACCTCCCACCTTCCAATTTCATGTCATGCCCCCTCGTTCTTGTACTCCTCCTGTATTGGAAAATGTCTCCCCCATGCACCTTGTTTATACCCTTGAGGTACTTGAATATTTCTATCATATCCCCTCTTTCCCTACTTTCTTCCAGTGAGTACATATTGAGGTCACTTAATTTTTCCTCATAAGTCTTGTGTTGCAGGCTCTGTACCATCTTATTCACCCTTCTCTGGATCATCTCCAATCTGTTAATATCCTTACGAAGGTGCGACCTCCAGAACTGCACACAGTACTCCATGTGAGGCCTGACCATGGTTCTACATAATGGCATCACTACTTCCTTTCTTATGCTGGTGATACCCCTGCCTATGCACCCCAGCCTATGCACCCCAGCATGTCACTGGCCCTCCCAGCTGCCTTAGCACTTTGACATTTTCAGGTTATCTGAAGTAAGAACCCCCAGGTCCCTTTCTTTGTGACTTTCAGCAACTCCCGCCCCCCCATCCTGTAACTTTCCCCAGGGTTTCTGTGTTCCAGGTGCATAATTTTGCACTTTTCTGAATTAAACTTCAATTGCCAGTCATCAGACCATTTTTCAAGCTTCCCTAGGTCCCTTCTCATTTTCTCCACCTCCTCTGGGGTATCCACTGTGTTACAGATCTTGGTGTCATCTGCAAACAGGCAGACCTTTCCCTTCAGCCCTTCTGCAATGTCACTAATGAAGACATTGAACAGGACTGGCTGATCCCTGCAGCACCCCACTGGTCACCCCCTCTCCCCAGACTGCAACCCATTTACCACCACTCTCTGCCTCCTGTCTGTTAGCCAGTTTCTAACCCAGTTTACCACCCTTTCCCCCATGCCCAGCCTACCCAACTAGTTTATCAGTCTTCTATGTGGAACAGTGTCATAGGCCTTGCTGAAATCAAGGTAAGTTTTTTCCACTGCCCCACCCTGATTTAGTTCCTTTGACACCCAGTCAAAGAAATCAACTAGATTTGTCTGACATGACCTCCCAACTGTGAATCCATGTTGCCTATGGTCCTGGGCTCTGATGGCTTCTAGATGCCCCACTGTCCTTTCTTCAAGCAGTGTCTCCATGATCTTCCCAACTACTGAGGTGAGACTGACTGGCCTATAGTTTCCCGCCTACTCTCTGCTGCCGGATTTGTGTAAAGAGACCACATGTGCCCTCCTCCAATTCTCTGATACCACCCCTGTGTTGAATGACTCAGTGAACATGGCTGCCCGAAGTACTGCTATCTCCCTTCACAAATCTCTTAATATCCTTGGGCGTATGCCGTCTGGTCCCATCACTTTGTCCACCTTGAATTTATTGAGCTCCTGCAGGACTCTTTTGCCTGTGAATGGACTATTGTCCACCTCTTCACCCCCTTGGCAACTGCTGTACTGCTGTGGCCCTTGCCCCTCTTATTTATTTTATTTATTTATTTCTAGATCTCAGAATTACAACCCTTTGAGTCAAAGACTCATTTCCGAAGGCTCCATGTCAAAGAACAGTACGCAACATAATACGGCAGGATAAACAAAACAGTATGTCACAGAGTGGAGGTAACACATTTTGTACAGTGGTAACACATAAGATTACATTTTGTACAGCGATATTACAACAGATTATAACAATTAAGGAAGTCTATACAGATTGTTAGCTAAACAGGTCCCTGCATTATAGGACCATATTATTGTCCTGGGAAATATGCAGCCTGGAGATTTAGGCTTTGTCATTATTAATCGCATAAAACATACTTAAAACATACTTCACCACCACCTGCACATGCACATGCGAACAGGAGTTCAGAGTAGTGGAGTAGTCTGAAGAGACTTGTCAGTGGGGGTGGGCTTGGTTGTTGGATAATTACCAAGAGATGGGCTGGGTGGTGGGCCTATGGAGGCTGCCATGGGAGGTGGGCCTATTGTGGGCAGGTGCAAATGCAGGTGGCCAAGAGGTGGTCTTTGAGTGCCGCTTTGAAGGGGCCAAGTGTGTCTTGGTTGGTGACTGATGGGGACAGGGAGTTAAACCAGGTGGGGGCCCTGACAAGAAAGGATCTCTGAGCCAATGTGGTCCTGACTCTGGGAATAGCCAGGGCAGCTTTAGCTGAGCTGCGTGTGTTCTCAGCTGGGGCAGCGGCGGTTAGGGAGGTAGATAATCCTGGTGAGGTCAGGCCAAGAAGGGATTTTTTTGGCCATGAGGCAGGCCTGGTACTGAACTCTGTCATCAAAGTTAAGTATATGGGTGAGGGAGTAAAGACTGTATGTGTGCATTGTACGGTCAGTGACAGTTAGGAGCCTGCAGCCTTTGTTAATGACCACTTATTTTACCAATGGCTGTGGCATCAGCTGCAGCAAAAAACAGCAGCCCATAGTCAATCAGGGACATGACTGAAAAGGTAAGGGCCAGTCTTATGGCTCCTATTAGTAGGCAGTCCTTGTAGTGATAAAGGAGGACAATACGTGCTTTGGAAGCAGAAGTGAGGGTGCTGATGTGTCCATGGAAAGTGAGGGCAGTGTAGAAGGTATTTCCTAGATATTTGTAGGATGAGACCTGCTCCAGAGAGTAGAGTGACTTAGATTGGATATGCACTAAGGCATTTTTTAGCTTGCCCTGGTGATGTGCAAATAATAGGGTCTTTGTTTTTTTTAGGTTCATGACTAGCCTATGCTCAGTAAGCCAGTGCTCAACTTGGCTGAACACATGCTGGAGTGTGGCTTGCAAGTCTGTGGGGCTGGTGTGGGAGGTGCAGATGATGGCATCATCTGCATATAAAATTTTCTCTGTGCATGATGTGGGGACTTCATTTACGAACAGGCTAAATAGCAGGGGCCCTAAAATGGAGCCCTGCGGGTCCCCAGAGCAGATGGGGTGCAAGCCAGAGACTGTGCTATTTATCGGTACACACTGAGACCTGAATGACAGGTAGCTAGAGAACCAATCCAGGGGTCCTTGGGAGAACCCAATTTGGTGGAGCGATTTTAGTAGGAGGGGGTGACTGACAGTGTCAAAGGCCTTGGATAGGTCTATGAACATGGCCACTGCAACATGCCCTCTGTTCGAGAACAGAGTGTATGTGGTTCAAGAATTCTAAGAGGGTCATCATGGTGCTATGCCCAGCACAGAACCCATGCTGTTCTTTGCAGAGCAGATAATGGGTTCCAAAGGTAGTTTGTCAGCTGGGCAGTCACAATTTTTTCTAGCGCTTTGTACAGTGGGGGTAGAATGGAGATTGGTCGGTAGTTTCCGGGTGTTAGGGGACCACCTCCTTTGTGGATGGGTGTCACGACCACATTCTTCCAGGCTATGGGGAACTGACCTAGGCAGAGAGAACAGTTTAGGAGACCAGTGAGCAGGATGAGCATTACGTCCAGGGCCAGGCGGAGGAGTTTGAGGTCAAGCAGGTCATTCAGGGGGCTAGTCCCATTCAGGGCCTTGGCTAGGTAAGGCCTTGCTTCCTGAGTGGAGATGGTTCAGAGGTAGAAAGGTGGCCGTGGGAGATGGAGGGGGGCAGTGGTGGGTACAGGGTTGAAAAAGTTGGGAGGGAGAACAGAGCTTAGGTCAGTAAAGCTGTCATTGAGTGTATTGGCAATTTCCTTTGGTTCTGTGGTGACCAATCCCTTTGTTGCAATCTGGGAGGGGGTGGCATATGCAATTTGCCATTTAAAGTTTTTATGTTGTTCCAGAACTTATGTGATGAGCCCCAGGAAGTGGTTAGAGTAGCTCTGTAGTGTTCAGCTTTCTCCTTGCGATTAGCCCAGGTGCAACTATTCCATGCAGTTCTATAGGCCTGCCTGTCATCGGGTTTGCCTGAGTCATTGGCCCTATGCCACAGGTCATCTCAGCATTTGAGCTGCTTGAGGAGGGATGGTGTTATCCATGGGGCATTCTGTTTCCTAGTGTTTGTCCTTCTTAGAGGGGCAAAGATGTCACAGGCCTAGGTGAAAGAGTTATGGAAGTAGGTGAGTGCCACGTCTATGCTTTTGGTCCGGTACATTGGGGACCAATCCCACTGAGCTAGATGCTGCTTAAAGTTGGAGAGTTTGCCTGGGCGCAGGTGGCACTGGATTGTAGTGGCAGGGGGTGGAACAGGTAGCTGGCCTGACCATGAGCAGATCACTGGGGAGTGGTCGCTGAGGGAGTTTGGAAGAATGTCATTGTCCATTATTTTGTGGGGGGCAGTTGGTGAGAATGATGTCCAGCAGGGTGTGTTTGCCAGTGGCTGGGTTGCACCTAGTTGGCTTTGTTATCATCTGAGGCAGGTCGAGGGCTGTGAGTACTTCAAAGGAAAAGGTGGCCGTGTTGCCAAGCCAGTTTAGGTTGAGGTCACCTAGGAGTACGCGTTCCGACTTGTGGGGGAGGCTGGCAAGGTACTCCATTAGTGAGTTGAGGGCATGAGTTTGCTTGCAGGGTGAGATGTAGGCCACTGTGATTATAAGAGTGGCCTTGGATGGGTCAGGGGTGATTTTTAGTGACAGAGCTTGAGCTCTGTGGTCTAAGGTGGGTGGGGGTAGAGCATGGGCCAAAAGGGTGTTTCCAATGTAGAATGCACAGCCTCCACCCTGCTTACCCACTCTGTCCACCCTAAAAAGTGAGGAGCCAGGGAGGGAGATGGCAGAGTCAGGGGTGGACTTGGACAACCAGGTTTCAACTAGGGATAATTTGATTGGTGTCTAGAGATCCAACATTGGAGAGCAGCTGTCTTTTTCAGAATGCTGCATATGTTAATAAACCCGATGCGGAGGCCAATAGCTGGTGGCCATTGCTGCGTGCTAGAGGACCTAGGGCCTGGGTTGGGGTGGATGTTTCCGGATAGAAGTAGAAGCAGAGAGATAATTCTGAGGAGGGGCTTGTGCCTGTTTATTCGACTGGCCGTGAGGCAATAAGATCTGCGTATATGCACTGTACATGGAAGTGCGAGAGACCGTAGGGTGGGAATTGCGGGGCTGATTATGGACAATGCTGAATTAGTGTTTGACAACAGCAGCGGAATATGCATGGGTGGAAGGGGGCCACTAGTGGGGCTGTCAGTGTGGGGGAGTTGCAGCAATGGGCGAAGCATGGAGCAGTGGTGGGTCTGGAGGCAGGGTGGAGGGGGGTGTAAAGGTCATGGGGAGGGACAGGATCAGTAGTAGTAGTGGAGTCATGACAGCGAGGTAGGCTTGGCTGGCCATGAGAAGTGGGGGGACTATAGTTAGGGAAATTATAAGGGGGAGTCTGAAGCATACACTAATAATGGGAGGCTCTGTGGTGCAGTAGTAGGGCTGTGGACTTTGGTGCGTAAGGTACCAGGTTTGGGACTGGTTGGGGGGGGACTCCTACTATGCAGGCTGGCGGGCAGTATGGGACTGAGAGATATACCACGAGGCAGTGGGTGACAGGCTTGAATGGGGTGCACGGTAGCAACTCCTAGTGGTGGCTGAGAGGGAGTGCAGGGGTGGAGAGGTGTTTTGAGAGAAGAAGGGAATCGGGTGCCGCTGAGACATAGTGAAGTTGGCTAGGGGGAAGTATAGCGGGGGGACTTAGAGTCCTGACAGGGCAGACATAGGAGGGGTGGGTAGAGAGCAGAGGAGAGGCCTTAGGCAGGAAAGGAAGAGAAGCCCTTTGGTGGAGGGTTTGTATAACCTGCAGGTGGGAAAGTGGGGAGTTAGTTTCTGAGGCAACAGGAAGTCACTTCGATGGGCTAACACCCCCAGCAAAGATGTGCAGGGAGGGGGTAAGTCATTACCTCTTGTGCTCCCACGCCAGCAGACATGCTGTTTGAGGCAGCTGCTGTAGAACTCTTCTGTGAATACTGAACAGAAAGACACAGTGGGTGTCTTGGGGGGGCACATGACAGTTCGTATGCATGGTACTATCACTTCCAAATACCTAAACAGCACATACAAGCAAGCAACATTTGGCATTGACAAATGCTTATTTATTTTGTTTTCGAAGGTTCCGGTTACCATGAACAAAACCACATCGCGACTAGCAGCTTTGAAGTTTGGTGCCCTGATTGGCTGGCACTTCTACTGTGGGGTGATGGCACGATTTACATGTTGTAAATTGTGCTAGCCAACCAATCAGGAGCCAATATTTCAAGAACTATTGTAAAATAATGGATATACTGTTTGGTCTACGGGTTATAGGATTGCCAGGCATCCTGCCATCCATAGCTTCTACAAAGGAACTTGACCTTCCTGGAGGCTCCCAATTGTTTAGGGGGGTGTGTGGGTTAGATGTGTCAATCTGTTTGTAGGTCATGTTATGGTCTCCCCCTTTCAGTAGAATACCTCTTTGGTACTGTAGTATATTTCCCATGAGGAAGTCTACTGTGGATATATCCATTCCCAGTCGGAGGCATAGGCAAGCTAAAGTTATCTCTTTTCCACACAAGTGACCAACTGCAACCACTAAGCAGCCCTGAGGGTCTTTGTAAAATTATATAAATTGAAAAGGGATTCCCTTAGGGATCAAGATAGCCATCCCTCTTCTCTTTTCCTTGGGAAAGCTAGCTGATATCAATGTACAATATGTAAGCAATAAGATGCGACAGAGTGTACATTGAACAGATATTACCACAGGCCCAAGGGTGTAGTGGTGTATGGGGCCACAGGTCTAGTGCCTTCAGCCACAGGAAGTGTGGTAATATCTGTTCAGTGCACACCCCGGAATGCCTTATTGCACTTATAAAATGGGATCCTTTTTTAAAAAAACATTTCTACAGTTTGAAATATAATTTTTGCATGCAGAAAAAAGATTTGAGTTCATGAATTTATGATAAAATAGTCCTTCTTCCTATTACATAATGATGTCATGCTTTATGTGCTGGACAAACCCAGTTTGTCCTTTGCTGGCATTGGTTTAGTTCTGTTGCCAGTGTGATGCAGGAGCACAGTACAGTTGGGGTTTTATTTTTATTGAAAGGGAAGGAGCCCCAGTTTCTACTGTGGGACAGGAGAGAGAGAGAGAGAGAGAGGAAGTTCAGATTTCAAATAATCTCTGCTTCCAACTCTCCCCCGCCACCACTGCTGCTCGCTTGCTGGCTTACATAGCCACAGAACTGATGCCTATCCTGCTCCTCAAAATAAAAAACAAAGTGCTTTTTTTTCTGGCAAACACAATCAGTCTGTTTGATATCAGCCGCTCACACTGCCAGCAAACTAAATGTATTTTCAGAAATTGCTCACTACAGTTAGTCAGTCTGTTCATAGTTCGACATCCCTGCAATCCTCTAATGCCATCTGATGTTATTTGGGCTGCAAAATAACATTAGAAGTCATTGTGTTTGGGACTGCAGATGCAGCAGCGAGTGGGCAGATAACACACACTGTCACGTCTTTACTTCTCTTTGCCCCCCCACCCCAGCTATCATTGAATAAGATGACTGGAAAAAAAGTCTACTAAAAAAAAACCTTTGAGACTCCATCTTCTGTTTTTTTTTGTTTGTTTGTTTATACCACAGGACCGGCAGCATGCCGGCCACAGCGGGAACAGAAGTGACATCGGCAGCATCGCTGGAAAATACTGTTTTTATTCTCATTAAAGGTAACATATCCGCAAGGATTACATGAAAATATTAAAAAACGATAACAATCTTTATTTGAGGGCTTCCCTGTTCTTCAGTTTGAAATGAAGATTCCTGAAACTCTTTTAAAAACTGTTTAAGTTGCTTTAGAAGCGAGTGATTAGACTGATAGATGGGCATTGGGGAGCAGACGAAGTTGCACTGGAGCACTTTTCTCAGTAAGAGCAATAAAAACAGAGATGATAGCAAAGGATTAAGAAAAACTGCTCACAATAAAGCAGCATTGCGGTGGACATGTGAGGTATTTTGTAATTGTTTTTAAATCCGGGATGATCCACCTTAGTGATGAAAAAAAATGGCGGCTTTTTTAAACATGAGTGTTCTAATGGTTCATTGATTTCTTTTACTTTTCAATGGGGACCTGCTTTTCTGACCTTGTTTTTACCTGTGCACTGAATGGATTTGATTGGTAAAAACCAATCAGAAAGTAGGATTTTCTCCCCCCCCCCGTTTTACAACCAAACTTAATAAGCTTGTCATGTTCTACTTTTGTTAGGTATGTCTCCCCTGTAGGAGGACAAAGTAGGGCCAACATTTATTGATGACAGTTAATACTGTATGTCATTTAACAGGATTATTTAGGCCATTGACATTGTGTGAGTATATGGAGATGGTATTTAGTTTAGCCATAACTAAGTTGCTGGACATTTGAGATAGGAAGACTGCCACTGTACCACTCCTGGACCATAAACAGTTCAGCGGGTGTTCCCAGTACCCCAGGCCCACAAGGGCAGTCATCCAGGCAGACATAACATTCATACATTTCATTTACATTGACTTTAGTATCATTGTTGTGATTAGCATTAATATTCATATATATATATATATATATATATATATATATATCGCTTTATGCTCCTTTCCTGCCTCTGGCTGCCCCCTTCTGACTGACCCTTCCAGTTTCATCACCCCAGAATCACTGGGACATACCTTTCTGCCCAGTCCGGGTGTGTAGCCTGCGGAGGGTTGGGCGTCATCCTGCAGCCAGAGGTTTTTTCCTCCAATTTCTCCTGTTCCCCACTGGGGTGCACACAGCCATACATGCGTGCATGGAGGTGCTCGCACATCACCAGACGTCCAACAGCACCCTCCCTTCCTCTGGTGCCCTCAGACCCATACTGCCCTCAGGCCTTCACCTGGGGGCAATCATTCGGTGGGAGCACCAGTCTTCCCTCCCTGGGAGAGAAGAGCTGTCCTCCAGATGCCCAATCCTCTCCCTCCCCAGCTGACCACCGATGACTCACTTGCATCACAAGCAAGGGTTGCCAGCGTGGCAGGAGGTAAGGCATGGATGCCTCAGCCCTCCACACCACTGAGCCAGCTGCTAATATTTATATATTTATACTCTTTATAGCTGTAACACAAAAACAATAACTGATTCAACTGCAAACTAACATTAAACATTAACAGTAAACATTGAGATCGAGGGAGGGAATGTCCCTCTATCTCTCGACCTGTGGGGAGATAGAATATGCAGGTCAGTGTCCCTACCTCCAGCTGCATTCCGAGTCTCCAGTTCATGAACTGGGAAGGAGTGGATTTATAATCCAGTTCCATCTCTGTTAGTGGGCTGCTGCTGGTGAGAGGGGAAAAAGTGGAGGGTTGTCTTCCATAGTAGGGTGGCTATGTAGCCAAGCCTAACGTAGTGAGGGTCGATTCATCTCCATGAACCAAGCCCTCATGAGGAGGATGTGCATGTAATGCCCCCCATAAATGGGGGCATACATTAGTGCCCTTTGCTTTCTTTCCTGGAGTGCCTTCAGCTCTGCCTCCCAATGCCTGCAGTGTCCTTGGATGTGTCCCCCTGATTTCACCTACCTGGTCCAGGTCCAGTACTCTGCCCCAGAGTCCCCTTGTGGCCCTTTCCATCTGTTTTTGCTCTTTTTGGGCCATGGGAGTGCTGCGGGGCCACCAGCCAATTTTCTTAATCTTCACGGCCAGCCAGCGAGCTTGTGCATGCACCAAGGCACACTCATTTTCTGACCACATTTGCGGTCAAAACAGATGGCTTCTCATGGTCCCAGCCCCCACTGGGGCTTACTAGGGACCGCTGACCATTGTGGGACCATTTTTATTTAATAAATAAGCGTTCTGTGCGCTACAAAATGAAGGCGTATGAGTATTAGTTAGGCACCTCATACATATTAATGTGGCTGCTTGTCGGCTGCAGGAAACTGTACCTTTCAATGACAGCGATGGGCTGTGGACAGCACATAAAGTAGACCTGTGGGCCTTTTTCTGCTGGCAATTTCGTATGTTCGTATGTATAAGGGCAGCACTTCAGAGGACACTAAAGGGGCTACTAAATAATTGGGAAACTGCTCCAGACAATTAATGTTGGGACTCCACTGAGCTGCCTGTCTGCTGCTTGGGGGATTGTATTTTGGCAGCAGTGACAGGCAAAAGACTGGCAGAAACACATTAATTAATGGCAGCGTTACCAGGACACAGAAGGGACTATTGAACTGTGGGGCACAAAATAAATAAAAGTATTTAACCTGGCTGCATCAGAACCTTAATATTAGGGCTGTATTAAACTGCAAGAGGACTGTGTGTTGCAGCCATGTTGTGCAGCCAGCAGCCAATTGGAAAGCCAGATTTTCAGCCAGGACTCTTGGGACTCTTGCCAGAGACTCATGGGACATTGCAGAAGGCTTGTGGGGAAACTACAGGGTACCTAATTCAGGTGCCAAAACAAGGAGCCTATTGAGCACTGAGTGAGGCTAACAAATATTCATTTTGTGGATTGACGAGTGCATTCAGGCAATCGCCTTTGGACACACACGTGGCCTCAGCCAATCAGGAGCCCCAGAAGAACTCCATAAAGCCCAGTGTTTTCCAGGATGAGCTAGAGTTCATGCAAGAGACCCTCCACAGGGAGGGAGCTTAGGCCCCCAGCTAAACAGAATGGGCCAAGCGATTCAGCATGAGCCCCTCCACAGGGGAAGGGGCTCTCCTTCTGCCAGAGAGACAAGTGACTGCAAACAACAGAAGTCATTAGCCTGGGGGTTGCCAGAAATCATCCTCCAGAGCTAGCCTTGTCCCTTCCACACTGGAAAAATGTGAAAAAGCAGCCAGAATTTGCCTGCAGTTGTGAGAGAGCTGCAAAAAATGCTTCTGCCTCAGCAGTGAAAACTGCTGAAGAAATTGCTTGTAACTTCCAAAAAAGGAAAGTATTGGAAATCCTTCTGAGTGAGTAAACCTTTACTTACAAGTGCAAGTTGTGAGAGATCTGTAAAGGGAAATGAAGCCTAGAAAGTTTAAAGAGTGGCTGTCTGCACCTTGTGTCTGTCTAACACTGAGAAAGGGTGGACATCGGCTACAAGTGACCGGAGAGGGGTCCAGTATCTAAGAATGTTGATGCGACTGTTTTGAAAAGTTCTTACAGGACTGGAAGGGGAATACCCAGAGTGTGTGGCTTTTCCTGACGTTGCCTGTGAGGAAAGTATCTGTCCATTTGGAGCTACTAATACCAGCGTAGCCAAGAGGGGCATTTTTGATGTGTTTAATCATCCAGTTGGAGCTGCTAACACCAGCAAAGCCACAAGGAACTATGCCTGTGTGATTTGTGCTTGAGAGAAGTTACAGTAATTATTTGAACTGCCAAATCAAAGTAACCTAATTGCTGGGGAGCCGTGCCTCAAGCTCCATTCTGTGTTAAAGTGCATTATGGAAAAAAATTGGACTTGCAAGAGCTGTAAGCCATCAGGTCACCCTAGCCTTGGGGAGCAAGCACCCACCTGGTCAAAATCTGTATCTAGAGTTCAAAGGACCATGGTGGCCACGCTGGTCCATGGTTGAAGTGACTGCAACCAGCTAAAGTAAATGTAAATGTGCGATTGATAAATGTGTTGAATGCAATGCATCCATCACAGATTGGCCTAGAACACAGCCTGGTAGTGTGCCGCCTAGGGCACTGCCATATGCTCTTCCCCTGAGGAGCATAGCCTAGACGTGGGGTCTGAAGTGTGCTGGCCCTGGTCCTGGCCTGGTCTGATCCAGAACGTGATTTAAACCCAGAGAGAGGCTCTACAAAAGAAGCTAATATTGTTTTACCATCTGCAATAGCTATAAGATCCTGCAGTCAGAAATGGAGTTACCTGGCTGCAAGCCTTTGCCCAGCATCCTAGCCTCTGGAGTCAGAGCCCACCTGAGTAATGAATGGTCCATCCCTGTTTCAAACCTGGAGAGACTTGTAAATAGTTAACGTTGCAGAGTTCAGTAATTGTAGTCTGAGTTCCTTAAATCAAGCAAAGGTCTTATAGCCTATCCTACTACAGTCAGGATGTGTTTCAAAAGTAAAGATACAAGTTAATCTGCTTACTTTCTTTAAGAGCCCTAACAACTGGCCAACAACAGCTGCGCCGTACAACAGGCTTGCAACATTTAAGACTCCAGTATTGGGTACCCAAGTTAATGGTATAGAATTGCAGGGTTCTAGAATAGTCTGGAACTGGTATTGTGTGGGCATTTTGTAAATATGTTTCTGCCATTACTGATGCTTGCTAAATAGATAGCACACAAGCTGAATACCTCAGAGGTTGGTGGGTGCCACTGTGATTAATGTTTAAATCCAAATGCAAAATGATTATTTAATTCAAATGCCAAACAAAAGCCAATCAACTGTAAATAGCTTAACCTCTGATTCCATGTGTGGGGTAACCGAATGTTATTGTGGGTGGATACAAAATCCCAGAGGGTTGTACCAGGTATTATTCTAGCCCACTTAAAGGTAAACTTTGGGTGGAGGCACTGTGCAATTATGTTGTCTTGGGAAAGAACTAGTTTAAAGTTAAAGTAAGAACTCAGGTCCCTCAATCTGGTTTGACCAGCCAGGTAGGGGTAGTGTATTTATTTATTCGGAAATCGGAATTACAAACCTTTGAGTCATAGACTCTTTTGCAAAGGCTCCATTTTAGTAAATACAGACAAATATTGCAGCTACAAACATGAAATATGAGGTAAGCAGATACATGGCAACTCAGTATATGAAACATAAGGTTAGGAACTGAGGGTGAAAACCCAGTGTCTTAACATTCTATGGGTGGTGGCCAGGGTCAGTAACATTTCATAGCTTTTATAGTGATAATTTTAGAACCAAAACAAATAGCAATAGCAGAATAGTGAGGATAGTAGAGTAGTGATAATCTCAGATCTAAACCAAAATAGCAATAGTAGGTAAAAGCCCTTCAAATGGATGGCACCAGGGTTACATGTGGATCCCGTGAGGGATACAGGTTTCCTAAAGATAAACACTGTCTACCAGGTATGTGGGGCGGGGTTGGGTAATTCAGGGTTAAAGGGTCACCAGGTCCTGTAATAGCTAACTGAATACTTAATAACAAGGTTAAGCAGGGTAGAGACATAATGCATTATACCCCACAATTCCTTCTCTGGATATATCAGTCTTTAAGGAGGAGTCACATCCATTCTTTAGGAGGAAAATTCCCATATATCCCATGGGTTTTGCCTGTCAATTATTACTATATCTCTTTCGATGGAGAGCGGGGGGCAGTTTTCCCCAGGTGTAATTTATTTATCTGCTAGGGTTCTCACAGTCTTAGTCTTGTTTACTTTGTATTGCCATGGAGGTCCTATCCGAGGGGCCCCAGCTATTAGTCTACTGAGAAGATCCCTCCATATAGGTTGTTAGTGTCTGTGTCCTTCTCCTCTCCCTGTATGGGGTATTTCTATTATCATATAGAGGGTATCATAATAATTGTGGAGGGGGGACCTTCATGAGTCCTCTCCTCTGAATGTTTCTTCGTTCATCATGATCAGGTCCCATATATCTTCCCCTTCTTTCTCCCCCCCATGCAGCTATGTCTCCCTTGTCAAGAGGAGGAAACTCCCCCTCATGTAGCTCAGTAAGAAGTTTCCATTTTCTCCACTAAACACCAGCCATCATCTTTCCTGTCCCCCCCCTCCTCCCCTCCACTTATATCCCGTATCAGGACTTACCCTGGGAGTTGTTTGCAGCGTTGGAGGAGGCAGGCCTGGAGTCAGTGGCAAGAACCATCTTTCCATCAGTTCAGTTCAATGTCAAGGCAAAGCCGCTGGGTTCCATGATCTATGAGGTGCAGCAGCAATTTAGTATCTTCCCCCTGCGTCCTGGCATAAGAGGCATTAACAAACAGAAAAGCAGATTACGTGAGTAATTCTGTACTACGCCCTTCCACCCCATCTCTTCATGTTTCTTTTTGTTTTGTTTCCCTTCCCTTCTCCTCTCCCTTCCCTTGCTGGGGGTGGGGCTCACATATATATCTCATGAGGGGGGAGGAAGGGCCAGACCCAAAGAGACAATCTCCTTTTGGTTCAGTTACTTTGTACTGCCATGTCTTCAACATTTACTCTACTTTTTTTCTTCAGGCAATTCCATGGAGACTAGCCCTTTATATATACTGGGCATCCTTTAATGTTAAATTGCCCCTCCATCCCCCCCCACCTGGCGAATTGGTTTTAAAGAAATGTCCCCAAGGCACTGTTAGTTCAGGCTGGCTCCCAAGCCTATCATTATACAGCCCAGATCCTTAATAGTGTTGTGGCACTTTTAAGAGCTCTTTCTGCTCTTGCACATGTGGAATAGTTGACTGTGTATCTGGCTGAATTTTTCTAGCAGGCCTGAATGGTTTGCAGACAGCAATCCTCACCCTCTGGGAAGCTAACCTTCCCACACCGCGAAGAAAATTCTCCCACTTTTTATTTCATTTTATGTTATTTCCCCCTTCCTTGCCTCCCACACTCCGTCCAATCACCTCATTTGATTCAGTGTAACTGCTTAGGAATGGAGCCCCGTCTGGCCCGCTCACCTCCTCATCCAGGTAAGCACTTCAGCTGGACTTTAAGTTCGTGGCAACCTTGGCATCAGGGTTATTTGAGGGGGCTCTCAAAAAAGGGGGTGTCAGAGAGGCCATCACTCAAACCTTTATATTTACACAGTGGAACTCCCGCCTTGTCTATGGTGCTCATTTATTAAATCTCCTTCTAGAGAGTGCTGAAGGCCACATTCTCCCGGTCTATAAGGGCTGATCTGACACCCAACAGTCCCCATTCTAGGAGGCCCAGTTCTACTATACCTATCAGTGCTGGGAATTAATCTGGTTAAATAGATATTTAATTGGTGGGGTTCTCAACAAAGTGTCATACCTACCATTACCCAACCAACCCCATCAATATCATTTAATTCTTATTCTGTCAGACGTACCTGGTTAGCAAACAGAATCTAAGCACCATGGTAAGACGAGGAGCTCAAAAGGGGATATCGGGGTGGTCATCATCTAAAACTTACTTAAACCATTACATGGGCTGAGAGAGGAGGTTGCTCATCTCCAGGCTGAATTGGCCAGGATTCGGGGGACCTCCTTTCCCACCCAGGAACCACCAGGGCCACCGCTGCTGCCTCAGAAGTTGCCAAGAAAGAGGAGCAGTTGGGCCACAGTGGGCTCAGGGAGGGTGAGGGTGGTGGAACAGAGGTGCATCCCTCCAGTTGTACCTATCCACAGTCCATATGCTGTTCTGGCAGAGTGTGGTTCCTCTATGGAGGCACCTGCAGTGGAGACCAAGGAGGATGCTGGGAACCTCCACAAAGGAGACCCACAGGAGGGTGGCATGGAACCCCACAGGGGACGGAAACAACTCCTGGTGGGGAACTCCATTGTCAGGAGGGTAGAACTGGGGGAGGGAGGGTACAGAGAGATAAGGTGCCTGCCTGGCACCGTGGCTTGGAGGGAGAGGGAGCGAATACTCAGGATCGCAGGAGCAGCTGCATGGGGGAGAGAGAGCTGGATGTCATTGTCCACCTAGGAACAAATGACCTGACTGGGAAAGGGATCAGAGCAGTGCAGGAGGAGTTTGTGGAGTTTGGGAGGGCCCTTAGACAAGTAGCATGCATGGTAACCTTCTCAGAGGTGCTACCTGTCTATGGCATGGGTGAGGCTAGTATGCTCTACACCATGGGATTCAATCAGTGGTTGAAAAACTGGTGCAGAGCTCAGGGTTTTGGCTTCATTGGAGACTGGGGGTCCACCTGCAGGGATGCAGGCCTATACGGGTGCGATGGTCTTTATCTGTCCGGGAGGGGAACCAGTATCCTAGGTGATAGGTTTAAATGCTTCATTGGCAAGCATTTAAACTAGCCAAGGGGGGGAGGCACTGAAAAGAAGAAGGGAAATCCTAGCCCTCTCCAAAAAAAATCACGGTTGTTAGTGAGGTAAACACCAAGATAGAGAAGTCAATAGGGAGAAGGGCAGGAGTAAATGGAGAAAAAGACAAAGGCAATAAGGACAGGGATGGGGCAAAAAGGGGTAAGACCATCAAAAAATGGAGGGTAATGAGTGCCAATGCCTGTAGTCTAGGTAACAAGCTCCCTGAACTGGTGGCCTTGATGGAAGAGGGATGCCTGGATATTGTGGCAGTCATAGAAACATGGTACACAGATAACCATGACTGGGATGTCAACATACCAGGGCACACGATCTACAGGAGGAACAGGGAGGCTAGAAGAGGAGGAGTAGCTCTCTATGTAAGGGAAGGGATCAAAGCAACAGAACTAAAGGGTAAACGGAGGAGAGGAGAGGAGAGGAGAGGAGAGGAGAGGAGGCACTGTGGGTCACCCTAGAGACTGGAAATGGCACCACAGTTCACACAGGGGTTGTATGCAGACCCCCATATCAGGGGGAGGAAATGGACAAGGAAATGATAGAAGGCATCCTTAGGATGGCAGAGAAAGGGAAGATATTGCTGATGGGGGACCTGAATATGCCTGATGTTAACTAGAGCACTTTTTCTGCAGCCACTTCAAACAGCTGGGCCATTCTCAATGCCCTACAGGGGGTATGTCTCAGACAGCTAGTGTTGGAACCCACTCAATGGGAGCAGTCTTAGACCTGATACTCTCAAATGGGGACAGAGAGAGGATCTCAGATCTAGAAGTGGGTAGCCATCTGCGAACAAGTGACCACCAAACAGTGTTGTTCATGATAAACTTAGCTGTAGAGTCAAGCCATACAAAAGTGAAGGTACTGGACTTCAGGAGGGCTGATTTTGTCAAAATGGGAACGTGCCTCAGAAAAGCACTAGCAAACAGACAAGAAGGAGGGGTGGAGCTATAATGGAGAAACATCAAAACCGCCATCACAGAGGCAACAAGCAAATAAACAAATCAAAATGAAAGAAAAAACTGCTATGGTTCTCAAAAGAGGTGGCGGGGAAGGTTAGGAAGAGAAAGATAGCATTCGGGAAGTGTAAGGAAACACAGAGGGAGCAGGACAGAGAACTGTACCAGTTGAAGCAGAAGGAAGCGGGGAAGGCAGTCAGAATATCAAAGGCCCAAACTGAGGAAAAGATAGCCAACTCGGTTAAGAAGAGGGATAAAACCTTTTATAGGTACATTAGGGTGCAAAGAAAGACAAAGGGAGGGATACTGAGGCTAAATAAAGAGGAGGGTGGGTGGGCAAAGAGGGACAGTGACAAAGCAGGGATAATGAATGAATACTTCTGCTCAATATTCACAAAAGAAGAGGACGGGGAGGTACCTAATCCAGTCAATAGAAGCACTCTAGATAGGGGGGTCGATATCAGTCCTTTCACAGAAGAAAGGGTTCTGAAAGAACTCCTAAAACTGAAGGTGGACAAAGCAATGGGGCCTGATGGGATTTACCCCCGAGTTCTAAAAGAACTAAGAGGAGAACTAGTAACACAACTGACTACCCTTTTTAACAAGTCATGGGATGATGGTGTGGTACCTGAGGACTGGAGGAGGGGAGATGTGATTCTCCGTCACAAAAGTGAGAGCAAGACAGAGGCAGGAAACTATAGACCTGTCAGTTTGACCTCAGTGGTAGGGAATATGATGGAATCACTTCTGAAGGAAAGAATTGTTGTGTACCTAGAGGCCAATGGGGAACAGGACCCAAGGTAGGATTGATTCACAGTGTGAAGGTCATGCCAGACGAATCTAATCAATTTCTTTGACTGGGTGATCAAAGTAGTAGACCAGGAAGGGGTTGTGGACATGGCCTACCTAGACTTTAGCAAGGCATTTGACACAGTCCCACACAAAAGCTTAATAAACATATTAGCCAGCCTAGGAGTGGGTCCAGGGTGGTAGCCTGGATAAAATATTGTCTGGACAACACGACACTAAGGGTAATAGTAAACTGAGTCCACAGTGAAGAAAGAGGGATTACTAGTGGGGTACCGCAGAGTTCAGTACTGTGTCCAGTCCTTTTTAATGTCTTTATAAGTGACATTGCAGAGGGACTGGAAGGAAAAGTATGTCTCTTTGCAGACGACACAAAGATCTGCAACAGGGTTGATACACAAGGTGGGGTGGAAAGGATGAGAAGGGACTTGGCAAGGTTAGAGGAATGGTCAAATGTATGGCAGCTTAGATTCAATGCAAAGAAGTGCAAAGCAATGCACCTGGGAAACAAACCCAGGGGAAGAGTACACAATGGGGGGTGAGATACTAACAACAACAAAAATTGAAAGGGACCCAAGGGTAGTTATATCAGATGACCTAAAGGTGGGCAAGCAATGTGAGAAGGCAGTAAGGAGGGCTGGGGGGATACTGAGATGCATAGGGAGAGGCATCACCAGTAGAAAACAAAAAGTTGTTATCCCTCTGTACAGAGAGTTGGTGAGATCAAATTTGGAGTACTGTGTGCAGTTCTGGAGGCCCCATCTCTGCAAAGACATAGACAGGGTAGAGGCTGTCCAGAGGAGGGCAACCAAATTGGTGCAGGGTCTACACCAGAAGACATACAAAGAGAGACTAAAGAAGCTTAATATGTATACCCTGGAGGAAAACAGGGAGAGAGGGGCATGATAGAAACTTTCAACTACCTCAAGGGAATCAACAAAGTCCAAGAGGGTAGCATCTTTCAGAAAAAGAGATGTGCAAGAACAAGGCACAATTTGAAGATAGAGGGGGCAGCTCAGAGGTAATGTGAGGTAGCATTTTTTCACAAAGAGGGTTGTAGATGCATGGAACAGCCTTCCTGAGGAAGCCGTGGAGTCAAAAACAGTGGGGGAATTCAAGAATGCATGGGACAGACATAAGGCAGTTCTAGTGGGGGGTAGGAGGACGTAGGCTGTTGGTAAACTAGGATCTGCAGCCTATGCATTAGGTAGGGAAATGGGCAGATTAGGTGGGTCAAGCGGTCCTTATCTTACATAAAATTCTGTGTTTCTATGTTTACATTCCTTTTCTGTCCACTATCACCAATTAGTAAATATTATCCCCTGGTGATTGGAACTGCTTGCTATGTTTCTCCTGGTGTATAATGGCCTCTCTGGCAACTAGCGCTCCCCTCTCATGCAGTTCGGGTCTGCTCTGCATAGTGTTGCTAAAGGGTAACCTGTTGATTTCCACAATTGTTTAAACTTTGGTGTTGGGCTATGGAGACAAAATGAAGCACAGTATCTCCAGGGGAAGGGGCCTCTCGGCATATTTTCTCTGCCCAGCAAGCAGAGCTAGGAGCAAACAGTAGAATTTAGTTCAATTCAGAAATGTATTTTTAAAATGTATATTTATTTATTTATTACAGTATCAGAATTTCAACCCTTTGAGACAAAGACTCATTTACAAAGGCTCATCGTCATACACAGAGTAGGACAGGGAGGCAAAGAACATACAGTGAGTGGAGAACAGACAGTGGTGTAGGAACAGTAGCATGGCAGAAATATATGCAATTACAATTTGTGCAGTTGAGAACAGGTGGATGGTCCATAATAGCGAGAGAAATGCCCCCTTTTTGCAGGAGACAGGCCTATACATGATGGTAGCTAAGCAAGAAGAAGTGATCATTGGGCATATATACTTTGAAGACAGTAGTGGTAGACGGCCAGAGTGTGGAGCTGAGCTCAAAATTGCATGTGAAGGTTTATATATGATTGTATATGGGATGAGGGTGGGTTTCTTCAGACAGTTGTTGTTTCCCTTCATATTCCAACTGCTTATAGGTTGCTTTCAGTTCCAATTCAGGTTTTTTGGAAGGTGTGTAGGATAGCTTGAATACCTTGAAGGGTTGTGGTGGCATGCTGCTTGCGGTCTAGGGTCTGTTCTATTGCTAGGAGGGTGCTTTCTTTAGTAGTTGGATGAACTCTAGATTGCAGTGGCATTGGAGGTGCTAGGCCCCTTTGTTTGGGGCCTTCAATGGCAGTATCTGAATTTTCGTATGTTGTTGGTCCATCCGGGAAGAATACCCTGAGCTTTGTTGGTAATGAAGTATGGAACTGGAGGCCATTTTCTTTAAGTAGAGAAATGAGTGGACCCAGCCTGCGGAGTAGCTCCATAACTGTTGCAGAATAGTCATTATATGCATAAATGAGAGACTTTCATAAAAATAAATTATTTTTTCTTCCATAGGCCTGTGAGTACTTGTTTGGTGGTATAGGACATAAATTGTAATACTATTGACCTTGGTGTTTGTTGGTTATGGGTCAGCCTGAGTGCTCTTTGGGCCCTTTCAATATGGAATGGAAAATCCGGTGGTAGGTCCAGCTTTTGCTGGAAGACATTTTCCAGTTATACTGTGATATTATTGCCTTCTGCTGAATCTTTAAATTCATATAAATGGATTTTTTTACACCTCAATCTGTCTTCTAAGTCTTCACATTTAGTTGTTAGTGTTCATATGCAAGCAAAAGTCCCCAGCAGCAATCTGTCAGCGCGTTCGGCTCTCTCATCTAGTTCTGATATTGCCACTTGGTGTTCCATGGTTGTTTGCTGCAACTCCTTAATGTCGGATTGTAAGTTAGCAAAGTCTTTCTTGGTATCTGCTCGGAATTCTCGTAACTCCTCAAATAAAATATCCTTTTTTTGGTTTTTTGTTGCAGGAATTCTGGCGGACTTCCGGCCCGTAGTAGTCATGCTGGCCTGGGAAGACGCCTCGCTGGCCGCGTCAGAGCAATCAGATCCCTTTGCATCTGGGTGATCCTCCAGTTGTTGGTCCTTTTGTTCCCCATCTGTCTAGTAGTGGCCTCACAGGTAAGAAAACGTTTACATTTCAGTTAAGGTTGTTCTTTTCAGGCCGTTTTGAGGAACTGTTCAGGGAACCTAAATTCACTATACCATTACAGTTGCTGACATCACCGGAAGTCCAGAAAATGTCAGTTATAAGAAGATAATTAAATTGTCAGTAATGCAAATTATATGATTATGACTATATAATGTATGGTAGGATGTTGTTAACCCCTAAAATCCATCTTTTGACAGTATTGTTATTCCATTGATGTGACGTCACGATGTTGTTATACCATCATGGGTATGTCACATCGATGGTATGACAACACAGAACTCTTATGCACAGCTGTCACCTTGGCAGCATGGCTGATCGCATGCTCCACTAGTCTGAATTACTCTGATTGAATTGACAGTCCCCCCACCCCACAACACACACCCTCCATACCAATCCATACTCACCTTCTTTTCCAGGTGTTATTTGCTAGTCTGTTAAAAAAAAAAAGATGTGTAGTTAAGTTTTTTTCTCCCATTTCCTTTTACAGCTGACATAAATAAGCAGAGTTTTGCTACACGGTACATACTCCATGACCCTATCCTGAATAGAGTGAAGTGACAATTTCCGATTGGTCAAGACAGTCATGTGATCAACATCAATGACTTTTGTTAGTTTGAAGTATCGCAGAGTTTATGTTTGATATTTTAAAAAGTTTAATGTTCTGTTTTTTTCTGTTATGTTGTCAGCGCTCGTGACTTAATAAAAAATTTGTTTTTAGTAAACCTCTACAAGCTCAGCATATGCAGCTCAAGGTAAGACAGTTGTTACCTTTTCACTAAGATTCATGGTTTCCATGACAACTTGGGTAAATCTCTCGAGCTACACTCTTGAGGTTTACCTCAGCTGTCATGGAAATCTCTTGAAGGGAGCATAGTGTGGTTGTTCATCGATGCTCATATATTATACTCTATGTTGTGTGCCTTGTTCCAGAGGCTACATTTATCCCTTATGCTTCATTCTTTACCACACATGTGATATTATTTTTTTTTTTGCTTCTTTACAGGCCATGAACCTCAGCCACACCTATCAACACATCATACATTGGTCAGACCAGCCAAAGCCTAGAGCACACAGGTGGTCAATGGGATGGCATACTTCAGAAAAACTGGTGGCCTAGGAAAAAGCAAGGGAAGTGAATGAGAGTCAGCAGCAGCATGCCGAGGAATGCACTCCATCTGGTGTTTGGCACTGGTTTCATAACAAGCTGAAGAGAAATGACCAGGGTGCATAGGCGGTCTTGAACCATCACTTCCAACTGCTAAAGGACAATACTTTCAGGTTGGAAGTCAAGCTGGATGAGGCAACGCAGCACATGTCCACTTTCACTGATCAGTTGGCAGCTGTAAGGATAAAGATAGCTGTGTTGTGTTTTCTATCCTCTAATAAGTCAAGCCACACAGAGTGATTGTTTTTCTTTGGTTTATTTTCTTGCAAGTTTCACCAATTTAGATACATGTATTTTTTCTTTTTGTTTGGTGCTAGCTTATACAATTTTTATACAGGGTTTATGTAACACCCTTATCTTCACATAGGGTGTCTACGGGTTCAGGGAAGGATGAGGTTACCTGGCACAAGAGACCTAGGTTTGGCTACTCTGCACAGGGACACCCAAGTAAATCCAACTACAGGAAGCAATAACTGTAATGTCCAGAACCAGAATTGGGATTTTTCAGTGTGGCTTTATTTATTAACTCACTAAACATAAACAGAGCACTGCATGGTCCCCCAAAGGGCTACGTTACTGTAATGCAGATTAAAGGTTAAACACAGCGGTCCATTTGAGGAATGAACACATTACTACAGATGTCTGGCTTTGGACCCACGAGGCACTCAGCCCGGACTTTGCATGCGCATTGGATACATAGCCCGACTGGCCCGGCTCCCCTGCTGGCCACTCGACTACCGGTCCACTTGGTGAATGAACCCAAACTTTACTTGGAAAGACATCCCATCAAACAAGGAGGCTCCCAAACTGTGGCTCCCCACCACTTGAGTCTGCACTCCTAGAGATTTTGTTTCGTACTTCCAATCGAAACTCCCATCAAACAAGGAGACTCCCATCCAACAAGGAGTAATTTTCCCATCCTGTGGCTCCCCACACCACTTAGAGTCTGCGACTCCTAGAGAGATTTTTCAAGTTGCGACCCACGTCTGGGTACCAACCCCATCACTGGCCAAGTGCATGCGGCAAGTAGCAAAAACACAGAAGAAATCCGTAGAGGTGGACCTGGTTACTAAAGATGGGGGGGTTTTCCCACCTCCAGCTCCCACAGCCCATACCCGGCCATTTCTCTGGACACACAGAAAACTTTAGACTTTAAAATGTAGATTGAACGGTGGATGACCTGAAGCACCCACTCTACAGCAAATTTTAAATCCATTTAAACTTTAAACAGTTGACTGCTGTATTTGTTTGTCCTAGTTGACATAGTCCTCCCAAATAGCAGTCCACATTTACATTGAAATCCAACTGAAGAAAACAAGATGTTTGCTCCTTCCAATGGAGCCAAACACTCACCCATTCATTGCAGATGCCCCACAGGCAAAGTACTGTAACCTTTGCTGTTATACATGAACAGACTGAAATTAAAATCAGGCAGCTTCCTTCCCAGGGTGGGAGAAAGGGAATGCTCCTGGAACCCACAGAGAACTTTCTCCCCCCCCAGAGGGAGGGGGGCACTGAGATTGGGGGAGCGGTCTCCACCACTTTAAAAAGGTAAAATACAGGAACAGTTCCTTTTTTCTGAGTGAGAAATCACACTGCACACTAATGCTTCCTTTTTGCTTAAGGACAAACAGAAGACTCCCTTTGAATTTCCCAAAGTTCTAAACTTCACTTCCTGAGCTGGAGATTCCAAAATGGCTCATGCAGCTGCGACAGTTCTATTATGATGTCATCTCTCAAGTCTCAGCTGTGACTGAGGACAGAGTGAGACAGTGTGAAACCCATTTAACTGGAGTTTCACAAGCTGCCTTCCCTGCCTACCACTAGGTCTTACTGGGATTCTAGTAACCCCAGGTAACAAAGGGGTTACATTTATATAAAGAATTGTTATCTTGAAAAATGCCAACACCCCATTGTAATCCAATCATATAACAAAATAACATATTAATCTTATGGTGTGGTGTACCTTTTTCTTTAAAACAGAGGTATTACTTTATTTCGTACACAACCTCATAGGTGTTTATTACATTTTCCTTAATACATTTGCCAGTAGGTCAGCATAACCTAGGCAGAACAATAAGTTTCACTTACACCATAGCAACGTACACCAACTTAAGGCTTGCCTTTTCATGTTGTTCAAAAATTCATTGCCCAAACATGCTGTTATAAAATACATTGCCAAAATATGCTGTTATCTAATACATTGCCCAAACATGCTGTTATCTAATACATTGCCCAAACATGCTGTTATCTAATACATTGCCCAAACATGCTGTTATCTAATGCATTGCCCAAGCATGCTGTTATCTAATGCATTGCCCAAATATGATGTTATCTAATACATTGCCCAAACATGCTGTTATCTAATACATTGCCCAAGCATGCTGTTATCTAATACATTGCCCAAACATGCTGTTTTCTAATACATTGCCCAAGCATGCTGTTATCTAATACATTGCCCAAACATGCTGTTATCTACTACATTGCCCAAACATGCTGTTATCTAATGTATTGCCCAAACATGGTTTCCAATAAGGTAAATGCACACCATCCTAAAAAAGATTATTTCTAACATTCTGGCACTCCTTCCTAAAGAAAGTTATACACAGACCATTTGGTATTATATATTTGTGAAATAATCATATTACAAAAATAATATAAAAGGTGAAAGCTAAATATCATTAAATGTGAAATATTGCAAATATAAAAGTGAGTAAATATTACACTACAATCCATATTAATAAATGTTACACTACAATTCCCCCTTTGTGACTCTCTAATTGGAGATCACATAAGATGATGTTGCCATTGTAACCTTTGTATTTGTCGAATCATGTGTCTCAGCTTACGTTACAATAATAATTGTATGTTAACAAGAACACATATTACTGCAATATCGCAAATCACCACTACTAAGGTTGGACTAGTACCCAAAGCAGCTGAACCCCAATCCCACCAGGATATAATGGGGATATAAGATGACTGCTTCTCTACCACTTTAGCAGAGGCCTTTTGTGAGAAAATAAGTTCTCTTGTTTGTTGGTGATACAACAAGGCACCAAGTGTCATTTTACTAATTTTGGGCAATTCAAAATGAGGTGAAGTTGCCAAATCAATGAGTAAATCCAAGGCCAGACTAGAACCATCAATATGGGTAACATTTGTTTGGCTATAGGCAGGATGTTCTCGGAGGGTCCAATTTGCAACCCACCAAGTTTTGTCAATACACCCCCATACATTCCAAGGTTGACCTGCGATTACATGATTGGTTCCATCTCATAGCTTGGCGGTATTCATTTGCAGACATTAGGGTAAATTTACATTGTTTAGGAAACCATAGGGCGGTTGATGTCTCTTCTCCACATATTAAGGTTTCATGTTCTTGTACACACTGTTGCTTAGGTAAGACAACATATTTATTGTGTACTGAGATAACAGTGTCACCTGGTATTTGGAATCTCATGATCTGGTCATGTGTTAATACTCCCAAATTACTGATTTGCCACAATGTTTTAGGTGGTTCAAAACATACAGGTATTATCACTAATATGGGAATCACATGTCGCAGCATGTGTGCATATTGATTTGGTGAATGCTATACTTTTACCATAGCTAGGGGTGGTAGGAATACAGTGGAATGATTTAATAATTTAGTCACATTGGTCTCACCTATTTCCAAAGGTGACCTATTTGTTTTAATTTTATTCAATTTATTGACTAGATAAGCATGTGCTTCTGCAGCTAATTGAGAGCAAGCTAGTTCTATATAGCTTTCTTTAGACATATTAGAAAGTGAATTATAAAAACGGACTGCTATCTGAGCAATAATTTTAAAATTTTATAAGGTTTTTCTAAATGCAAACCAATCAATTTCTTCATTATCAGACACTAATTTTACAGTAGCTGATAATGGTCCAGTAGCCATATCTTTTAAAGTTGTTTCTAAAGAACGAATATGACCCTTTAAAACCATAGAATCAATACCATTAGCAATTTCTAATTCTGAGCCTAACCAGCCCCACACGTCTCTTTTACGATGGAATAAGCCTGGTGTTGCTTCTGCAGGAATTTGAAATTACCACATTTTGTATCTATCATGGTATTGATTTAAAGTATTATTATAATATTGTTGCCATACTATTACCGAAGTCCGATTTTTACATTGAAGCGGTTATCGTGGAAAAGGCAAATGTAGCAAAACATTATAATACTGTAATTTACATGGATAATACAGAGGATATATATTTTGTGTCAAAATAATACCATCTGATGGGGGCAAGAATTTTTTGCCCTGATATATCTTGTTTTTTGATACACTATGTTCCATGCAGCAAAATTATGCCATGCTGTTTGATTAATATCACATGCCATACCTGGCCATTGTGCATCTATAAAATAATGCAAATACGTTAACAATGAATATTTATTTGTTAATGGCAATATTGCAAAAAACTGCTTTAACCCTACTGTTGCTACTTTAGAAGGATTATATAAAAAATGCCACATATTATGTCTTGAACCTTTATATGATACATTTAACAAAGAAATATTAGATGGATAATGTAACATGTCTTTTAATTGTATTCAAAATAAATTTTGTTCTTCTTTTGTTAAATTTGTAGTATCTCCCAAAGTGGAGCAGATAGATATTTCTTTCTGGGCTGTTGTGACTACA
Organism: Neoceratodus forsteri; assembly: GCA_016271365.2. Classification (NCBI taxonomy): domain Eukaryota; kingdom Metazoa; phylum Chordata; order Ceratodontiformes; family Ceratodontidae; genus Neoceratodus; species Neoceratodus forsteri. Next base: position 302,039,607 of record CM057455.1, on the reverse strand, counting down.
CACATTGTTGTGCCAGGCCAGGCTTCTGGTGAGCATCCCCATGTCGCATTTTGACATTGTCCATAACAAATAAAGTACCATTTGATAAGAAGATATCCAGTATGTTTATGTTGTTTTTCTAACAATGCTGGAATACCCCATGCAGTACGATTGACATAGTTCTTGTTATATAAACTGTTCCATATGTGCCCTGGGCATCCATTGTATTGGTCAGAAGTTGCCAGGATCAGTAAGGTACTGCTCAGTATAAGTACAGGATACATCATTGTACTTCACCTATTGGGAGAAACAGAGCAGTATCAGTTGTCATCATTTAAAGGCTGATACAATTTACATTGGTCCACATGGACCCATTTGGTCTCTGTAGACCCTTGTCAAATTTGTCAGATCTGAATGACCCATGGCCCCAAAACATCAATGACAGTATAGGGCCCCATCTAATTAGCGTCCCATGGTCCCTTTTGCTCCAAATATTTTACCATGACATGATAACCCTGTTTAATGGGTGGTATCACTTTTTCATCATGTCTCTGTTGTTTTTTCAATGAGTCTATGCCATATTTCTGACAGCATGGGGTAAATAAACAGCTAACTGTTTTTGTAGCTGTTGCAAGAACACATCAGTTTTGATGCGGTCCAACACTCGTGTCGATAGATCAGGATCGGAAGGATAATACAGCTGCATATCCCATCTAGTCATCAATTGATATGGGCTATAGCCAGCACTCTTGTTTTCAGTACCTCTAATACCCATTAGGATTCCTGGTAAGTGCATCACCCACCCTTTACCAGTATCCAACACTGACTTTTTCAGTGCATTTTTTAGAGTGCGATTTAACCTTTCTACCATTTCTGAAGATTGTGGATGGTAGGATAAATGCAAGCATTGAGTGATACCCAACATATCACACAAATATGTCATTATTTTCATTGTAAAGTGAGTTTCTCTATCACTTTCAAGTATTCTGGGAAAACCCCAATGTGAGAACACATGTTCCCATAGCGCCTTTGCAGTAGCTGTAGCACTATCATTTCATATGGACAATGCTTCTACCCACTTGGAAAATATATCAAAAATGACTAATAAATATTGGAACCCCCCCCTTTTGCAGTAGCCAAGGGCCCCACATAATCAATTTGTAAGCTGGACCAAGGACCATCCACCAGGGGTATACACCATAATGGAACCTTCTTACCAGGCACTGCAGGGTTCATCCGTGCACAGATGACACAAGCCTCCAGGCATTGTTTGTCATCTTTCCCCATTTTTGGTCACCAATATTTTTGTGCCAACATTTTAAATGTTTTGTGGAGTCCACCATGACCTTTAATTTGATGATTAACCATGATAATATCTTTTTTTAAATGAAGTGGGTGATATCCACTTCCTAAACCTAGGTTGTCATTTCCATACTACCATGTCTTTCCATATGGTAACCTGTTTGGTTGCACACTGTCCAGTGTCTTTTTATTGGTTCTGACAACCCACTATCCAAGCATTTGTATCTTGGATATGCCCCAAACTTGGGACTTGTGAGACGGCAGCTATCCATTTAATATGGTGTTTGTCAAATTCGTCCATCTTCCACAATTGTGTAGAATCATCTCCTAAGGGGTCTACCCATAGGTTTGTTTGTTTTTTTGTTTGTTTGGCTGCAACTTGAGCCAGATTGTCCACTAAGTTATTATTTAACTCATGGACATCCTTTGGATTTTTTTGGTGAGCTCTTACTTTACAAATTACTATTCTCAAAGATGTTTGAGCTCTTATGTCCCATATATGTTGTAATATGGGATCAAATGCAACAGGTTCTCCAGATGCTGTCTGCATTCCTCATTTAGTCCAAATTGGCAAAAAGTACAATAAGAAATTTACTACAAAAGTGCAATCTGAGAAGATATTAATAGCCTCCTGAGGGTAAGCCAAAATAGCTTAGCGGACTGCCTCCAATTCCGCTCTAGGGGCAGAAAATGATGATGGGCATCGCACTAATATTTTTGATTAGTGCTCGGTGTCCATATGGCATATCCTGTGTGGAAATGTCCATCTTCCCAAAAGCGAGAGCCACTACATAAACATCTCTTGCTTCAGTATTTGGTTCTGCAGTAAATATGGGTTTAAAATCAGTTCCCATTACAGTTTCACAATCATGTGCCTCTCCCTCCCATGTCATTAATTTAACTAACATAGGTGAGGTACTTTTTTTTACAATTATATTTTTCCCTTGTAGAGCTAAAGCCCATTTAACCAATCGCTGTGAAGACACACCTCTCAAATACCTTTCAAGTAGAAATTTCACCGGAGTGTAAGACATTTGCAGGATAATTCTATTAAACTCCACAATATGTTCTGAAGCTTGTATAGCCCAATATACAGCTAACTAATGTTTTACACATTTTCATATGTCTCTTTCACAGGTGTTAATACATGAGAAAAATATCCCACAGGATGCAAAGTCCCTGCTCTCTTTTGTAACAGTGCAGCATTGATCACCTGATCTGTCGCATGTACCTATATTACAAAATCAGAGGATTTAGATGGGCTAATGAGAGCCAGAGCTGTCATTAGTGCTTGATTTAGAGCCAGAAAAGCTATCTGATGTTATCATTTCCATTTGAGGATATCAGTTTCCTTTCCTCCCTTTAGTAGATTATGCAGTGATTTTGCCATACTAGAGAAGGCTTCAATAAAATCTCTGCAAAATCCTACCATGCCAAAGAACTGTTGTAATGCTGTCTTTGTCTTGGGTAGGGGTAGTTGTTGTATTACTTGATTTTTATCAGGATCTGCAGTTTGTCCTTCTTTGTTAGTACATATACCCAAAAAAGTAACTTGTGACTGTCCAATTTGTGTTTTGCTAGGGTTCATTTTTAACTCTCCATTAGCTAAGACTGTTAGCAACTCATTTAATAAACTAACATGTTCTTGATATGCATTAGTCTGCAATAAAATGTCATCAACATATTGTATTATTGCTTTCGGTACTGAAAAACCCAATAATATTTCTGCCAAACATTGATGAAATAAAGTGGGTGATGAGTGAAAGCCTTGTGGCAAACACTGGAATGTATACTGTTTATCCTGAAAAGTAAATGAAAATTTATACTGACTATCAGGATGGACAGGGATGGACCAAAAGCCATTTGACACATCCAGTACAGTGTAGCCGTAGGAGCCATAGGAGACAACCGAGATATCAAGTCAGGAAGCCTCGATACCACTGGGGTGACCAAAGGCGTGACCTTATTTAACACCCTATAATCCATTGTTAATCTCCAGGTACCATTGGACTTTCATACCAGCCAAAGAAGGTAGTTCACTGTTGAACAGATGGGCCTAATGACCTCTTGTGACTGTAACTGTTTCAGTATCACACATATTTTTTCATAAGCTTCTTTAGGAAAAGCATATTGTTTTTGGGGAGGGAGTCTAGTTCTTCTATTTGGACTTCCATATTTGACACCCTGCCACACTCTGTAGCATTTTTAGCCCAAGTTGATTCATGCCCTTGTACAACAGATGCTATCTATTGTGGCACTTGTTTCCATAAATCACTCATGTGATAAATCTTTAATGAACTTTACTGTGTACACACTATGTGAGTCATCCACATTTGGTCCTGGGTTAGCAGTGCTTCCCTGCCATAAAATCATGTTACTAAGAGCCACTACTAAACCATGTTGTGCTAGAATGTCCATACCCATGATGGTACCTTCATGTGTATTACATTTTCAAAACATACATTTCAGTTGTTGTTCACCTATCTGAACCAAAACTGGTTTGGTTAAATTTGCTGTTAATACACCCCCTGAGAAACCTTGCAAACTAATTTGTCATTTCCTGTGAGTTGATAAAGGCATATCACTATCTGTTATACTAACAGTAGCACCAGTATCAACTAATATCACAGTCTGGCAGCCCCTGACCATTGCTGATATTGTTGGATGCCCTTCCTGATCCTCTTGTAATTGACCAAGGATTTGGAAGGTGGGGCTTTGTCCCATCATTTCTTTTTCTTCTCATTTCTAGCGAGAAGCTTTTTTTCATCCTCTTCTTCCTCACTATTGCTAGGGGCAATAGGTTCCTTTCGAACTGCTGCAACTGTCTTAGTATTAATCAAATTACTCAGCACTTCAATACATTTTTGTAAGCCTGCCTTACCACCAGGTTTAGCATTATTACCTGGATTTTGAGCTTGTCTCCTATCTAAGACTTGCTTCTGTTTTCCTTCCATATCTCCACCTTTAGCCCAACAGTTGTGTTTAAAGTGGCCTTCTTTATTGCAATTGTTGCAGGTTAACCTACCCTTGCCTTCTGTTTTGACAATAGTGGTTACCCTTTGTTTGTCCTTGCATTTTTCAGGGGGTTGATCATCCTGTTGCATTCGCCACCAGTCTGTCAACAACTCTTCTTTTTCTGCAGCACATTCCGCACGTTTACATAACATAAGTATTGATGCAGGCACGATAGTAGCCTGTTGATTTATTAAACTAAGGAAAAGTTCCTTATCTTTACTTGGGTCTGCCACGCCTTCATAGGTGACATACACAGCATAGAGATGATTGATAAGCATAACTGGGGATTTACCTGGCTGTAAAGTGATCTCATAGATCTTATTCCTGTCAGTATGTGACACTTTGTGCATAGATTGCAATGCAGCTTGGATTTCATCCACAGTAGCCCAGTTGCTATCAATTTCTGGTTGTGCCTGATTTCCTGTCATCTTGGCAGGTAAAATCTGCAGTAATACTGCAGGAAGTGACAAAGTGACTATTTCACAGGCATCTTTGTTAGTTAAATTAAAATTAGTCACTAATGTCTTTAATTTAGAACAGTATGGGACTGGATTCTGACCTGGTTCCCATTTTCCCAACTGATCTACTAACTGCATGGATTTTTGTATGAAAAGATATCATTGAGATAACTCCATATGGACCTCTACACCTTTTATGGCTTCCTCCAACTTTTTTTTTTAGCCCTGGCTTTTTCATCTTGCTCATACAACCCCTTATTGTATTCTAATTGCTCATGCTTTAATTTTACTAGGTCAGTTAGATACTTGGACTCCTTTTCTGTCAAATTTGAATCTTCCTGCAAATGTTTTTTTATGTCTTTTGTTTGAGCATGTAACAGTTCATCTGTTTTTCCTAATTCCTCTTTATTTTTCCATGTCAATTTCTTTAACCGCTTTCCTCATAATTGCTGCACTTTTTTCCTTCTCCTTTGTTTTTTGTAATAAAAGGAGCCATTTTCTTTTTATGCAGCTGCATATACCCTTCCTCATCCTCCAAAGTAGTAACCTCAGAATCTGAAGAGCTAGCTAGGTTTTTCCATAACATCCACCTGGAGAGGGCATGTGATGTTGTTGTACAGGAGCCTGTTTATATTTTTGTACTTAATGTCTAAGTTCTAGTCAGATCTGACACTGTACCTGGGCTTCTGCCTGTAAAGTAAACAAGGACTGTTCTTTATATGATAATTCTTGGGCCTGCTTTCGATTAGCATGGTCTAATCTCTCTATGGCTTGTTGTAACTGCCGAGATAGTTCATTAACATGGTCTTGACTTTGTTTGTTAATTAATTTAACATTTTCTTCCAATTGGTTAATCTTAATCTTTAGCCCACATACCTCTCCCTGAGAGATATTTAATTTATATTCATTGTCTTTAGCTTCAGTAACATATTTTGCTACACCTAGAAAATACTTTTCTTCACTGTCAAGTAACTGCTTCTTTAATAGACAGGTTCTAGTTGCTATTTCACACTGATACTGTACATACATCTGACAAACATTGGCTAATTTGCTTTTACTGTCTCTTTTTTTTCTAGGCATTGAGTGGATAAACATAAGTACGCATCTTCCTGTTCTTCAGGAGAGAGATACGGACCTTCTTTAAGGTGCGTCTCTAAAAGTTTATGTAATATGGTGTTCATACTTATGTCAGTTATCCAGCTGGCAAATCATGTCAGACTTTACACCGGTCTGTTTCCTCAAGTCCCTCTTTCGACTCCCTTCTGTACTTGATTGATCAGGTCAGATGCAATAAGGCATTCCTTGCAGTGGCTTCCTTCTCAGTTTGTTTGATGTCATCAGCAACCATATAGACTGTCTTCAGATATCCGAGTCACAGCACCAATTGTAAGGATAAGGATAGCTGCATTGTGTTTTCTATCTTCAAATAATTCAAGCCACACAGAGTGATTGTTTCCCTTTGCTTTCTTTTCTTGCGAGTTTCATCAATTCAGATACATGTATTCTTGCTTCTTGTTGTGGTGCTGCTCATTCAATTTTCATACAGGGTTTATATAAAGAATTGTTATCTTGAAAAATGCCAACATCCCATTGTAAGCCAATCATATAACAAAATAACATATTAATCTTAAGGTGTGGTGTACCTTTTTCTTTAAAATAGAGGTATTACTTTATTTCTTACACAACCTCATAGGTGTTTACTACATTTTCCTTAATACATTTGCCAGTAGGTCAGCATAACCTAGGCAGAACAATAAGTTTCACTTACACCATTGCAACGTACACCAACTTAAGGCTTGCCTTTTCATGTTGTTCGAAAATTAATTGCCCAAACATGCTGTTATCTAATACATTGCCCAAACATGCTGTTATCTAATGTATTGCCCAAACATGCTGTTATCTAATGTATTGCCCAAACATGCTGTTATTGAATACATTGCCCAAACATGCTGTTATCTAACACATTGCCCAAACATGCTGTTATCTAATACATTGCCCAAACATGCTGTTATCTAACACATTGCCCAAACATGCTGTTATCGAATACATTGCCCAAACATGCTGTTATCTAACACATTGCCCAAACATGCTGTTATCTAATGCATTGCCCAAACATGCTGTTATCGAATACATTGCCCAAACATGCTGTTATCTAACGCATTGCCCAAACATGCTGTTATCGAATACATTGCCCAAGCATGCTGTTATCTAACACATTGCCCAAACATGCTGTTATTGAATACATTGCCCAAGCATGCTGTTATCTAATACATTGCCCAAACATGCTGTTATCTAATGCATTGCCCAAGCATGCTGTTATCTAATACAGTGCCCAAACATGCTGTTATTGAATACATTGCCCAAGCATGCTGTTATCGAATACATTGCCGAAACATGCTGTTATCTAATACAGTGCCCAAGCATGCTGTTATCTAATGCATTGCCTAACATGCTGTTATCGAATACATTGCCCAAAATGCTGTTATCTAATACATTGCCCAAACATGCTGTTATCGAATGCATTGCCCAAACATGGTTTCCAATAAGGTAAATGCACATCATCCTAAAAAAGATTCTTTCTAACGTTCTGGCACTCCTTCCTAAAGAAGGTTATACACAGACCATTTGGTATTATATGTTTGTGAAATAATCATATTACAAAAATAATATAAAAGGCGAAAGCTAAATATCATTAAATGTGAAATATTGCAAATATGAAAGTGAATAAATATTACACTACAATCCATATAAATAAATGTTACACTACAGCAGCACTGACTGCCACCCTGCAGACCAGGCAACTACTATGTGCACCAGCATCTGTACTGTACCTGAACCAGACTTTGTAGAAGTAAATTCAGAACCATCACAGGAGCTGTAAAGGGACGGAAGACATCTGTGTGTGATAAGCTTGTAACTTTCAGTAGTTACTATCACTTGTAAATAGTTATTGTTTTGTTTGCCTTGTCTGCTGTAGTCTACTTATTGATTACTTTTTTACATTAAACATTTACTCTTACTTTTTCAGTCACATCCCAATGCCTTTTTGTGGTTCATGTGGTGTCAAAGGCCAACAAGAGTTTCATGGTTGAATGGTATTAGTGATACACACTGCTCATGGAGAGAGATAGGATTGGTAGCAGGGACCTGTTACCCAGAAACAAAAAATAATTACAAGGAGCATGAATGTTTGGAAATTGTGAAGAGGGGCTGGGGGGGTTCAGAGAGACATCAGAAAGTTGACCTTTACTGAGATGGAGGTGGGGCATGGGAAAACCCTTCCCAATGGCTTGGTGGAAACATGAATATAAACAATGGATTGAAGGTGGGGTGGGACTTATATTGTTTTTTTAAGGGCAAAGGGGGTAGCAGAGAGGGAGGAGGATAAGTCTGGTAAGGCATTAGACTGACAGGATGTTACATGATTAATAGCCCTGACAACGCTGGGCTGAACTGACTGGATGAACTATGAGTCTTTTTCTACTGATACTTTCTATGTATTATATCTTTTTTCTTTATTCCACTTCCTACAGCAGCCCTGATCTGCTCCTTAACTCTGCAAATTCAGCCCCATCCACACCTTTTCAGCCTCTTACCCTGTCCCCTCTTATTTCAGACATCACATCTAAGGTGAGTAAGTGGGTATACCATCACCGCAGTGACTCTGGCACCATGAAGACCAGCACAGTGACAGGAATTGGGCAAAACCCACCCATCACTGTGATGGTCTGTGCAGCGACTGGGACAGCATCACTGGGCATTTTCCCCCGGTTCAGCTGGAATCCTAGAGACTGGGAGTGTGACGGAAGAGCCCCCACAAGGGGGGGTTCCAGGGGCATAGCCCCTGATTGTGTGCACCGACATCCTCGAGGCTACACTGCTGACAGTTGGTATGGTAGCTATCAGTGTAGGGGACATGGGTGCAAGTGCTGTTGAAACGCTGTGGTAAAACTGGATAAGTGGGGACTCGGGAGTGGGCTATGCTCCCCAGTGCAAACACACAGTTCCAAGGGGCAAATGAACAGTTGGTGTGTCAAGGACATTCCAAGAGTAATGGTGGACAGGTGGCATGTATAGTGGCAGCAGTGACCCTCATACACACAAGGAGGAGGAAGAGGAGGAAAGCATCCTATGAGAAGCTCAGTCTTATTCCCCCTGCTGATAGCCCTCCAACAATTCACTAGGGCTGGGCGAATACCTTTTCCTGAATATTCGGTGTTTGGGTCTCAAGTATTCAGTATTTAGTATTCATCCAGAAAAGGTGTTTATTTAAGGAAACTGTAAAAAAAGCACTTCAGCAACACCATTAGTCACCCATTGAACCTGATACACCATATACACCTCAATGACACTTCAACCACAAACATAGAGCTCTCACTAATGCAACACAAGCTTCATGTGGCACACTCGATCCACCACACCACACACATAGAACTCTGAAAATGATATCAAGCATTGCATTGGGTCAGCACTAGAGGGTGTTCATGGTCACAGACACAGGTTAGAAAGTGCTTTGGCCATGGGCATAGGAATAGTGGTAGCAGTGGCTGCAGTAGTGGTGACAACTGAAAGTGTGGTTGCTGCAAGAATGGCACTGGAGGTGGTGGGAAGCACACTGGCTATGGATGAAGCAGCCATAGTGGTAGCAGTGGGAACACTGCTGCTGGTGTCTGCTGTTTCCTGCACAAAGTATGTATGCTTTAATGCCCCCCTACTACTGCACAGCAGGATGTGACAGTGAACGTACAGATGGAACAGGTGGTGACACTTGTAGTAGTAGTACTGCTAATGGTATTAGTAGCAGCAGTACTATTATTACCAATGCAACAAGAACTAAAAGGCTTGCTTGGAGAGAACAATATTTGAGCCTACCGAATAAAGAGAAATACCTGTATGTCATTGTCTATGTAGTCTATCTCACCACTTTCTCTGGAATTGTATTATGTATCAATAATATACAGTGGAGCAAGACAAGATACAATTTAGTATTTTACAGTAAATGACGTGCCACAAAATATTGGATGACTAGAGGGCTTAATTGCCATGAAATTACAGTGCTCCTTGCAGCATACTGTAGCATTTTGCAGTAATTTTGCAAGATACTGCATTGCGTACTGTCTGGCACCACTGTATAAACTGTTTTATAATCTTGATGCAGTGTTTCATTCTTGGGTATGTTAGTTGTGTATTGTTTTGTTACAAGAGCTTTTCAGTAGCATTCATTTTAACTTCACTTATTTATGGTGTGTGTTTCTTTAAGGGTTGTACATTTCCGACATGCACCCTGGCAAAGACCAGGTTCTGGTCAAAGCACCAGAGCTCTATTGGCATCCTCCAGCCTTAGCACAAACAAATGTATTGGCAACTTTACGCTCCACTGCTCTTAACTGTATTTTGTTACTACCCCCCGAGTGCTTCTTTTGTTCTACAGATTGTTTGGGGGTTTGGCAGCCCAGGGACAACACTAGCAGTAATTTCCTGGATGTGCTGTACATTTATGGGTCTATCATCCTGTCTCTCACCACTTGGTAGGGTTACCAGATTTTGGAACACCAAAAAGAGGACCCCCCTCACACCCTAAGCCACCCCATGCCCTCAGTCACCTCTCCACCACCCTCAGCCATCACCCCATGCCCTCAACCACCCCAACACCCTCTGCCACTCCCACTCTGTGCCTTCAACCCCCTCATGCCCTCAGCCACCACTCCGTGCCCTCGTCCATCACCCCATGCCCTCAGCCACACCCTCACACACTGTGCTACCCCTGCCCTGAGCCATCAGCCCCCTCATACCATCAGCCACCTCCCCACACCCTCAGCCACCTCCCCATGCCCTCAACCACCCCATGCCCTCAGCCACACCACACCTAGGATGGATTACAAGTGCAGCCCTATGCCCTTAAATCAGCAGTGGCACAACAGCCAGCAGTCAGCCTTCCAGTCCTGCCCTACCACTTCACCACCTCAGGTAGTCAGATTTATTAGCTGTATTTTGGGTCCAGTCCTGGACTGGCACTAGTCGGACAGCACACAGAATTTGAACAGAAACTATAAGCAGGAGGACAAATACAGTAGTAGCCACAGACATTGCCAGCTATTTCCAGATATTTCATGAAATTTATAAAGAGTTTCTCTTTGCTACCCCTACTGTGGTAATGCAGAAGGCAGGAGATTTATCTAGAAATATCACAGAAATTTTGGGAAATAGCTGGCAATGTCTGTGGTTACTACTGTAAATCACATGAACCAGCAATCATCATTCATAAGATCTGAGGGCAGAAATAATAAAAAAAAACAAAAAAACCCACCACAGAACAACAACAACAAGCAACCTAGCCCATAACAACCCCTCCCCCTTCAGTGACATTTATTTTAGTTTGGATTTAAGGTGGGAAGGTGTCAGTCAGTTCCACTCACTAAGACAACTCAGTCAGAACACAGAAAGGATGGAGGAGAGGACAGTCGATTGGTACTCACCTCCCCAGCAGCTCGGGACAGGTCCTCCAGTCCTCATGGGCAGATGGGGGTTTTCTCACTTATTTGCTGTGCTGGGTGGGTTGCAATTGATATTTGGATTCACAGGTGACCAGTCACGGCCTGGTTTGAACAATAAAGAAATGACAGCAAGCAAATTAAAAATATTTCACGGCGTGTCCACAGCCACACGTCGCACCATACAACCTGCATTCTGGGCTGGCCACACATGCAACAGGCTGCTCATTCACTGAATTCCACGTGCACAGGTCAAACCCAACGACTGTCATGTGCAGCAATGCAGGGTAATGGAGCAACATAGTCAATCAGGGGCCAAAGAATGCGAACCAGTCAGGGAGCATGAGAGCACCGATGCCTGCTCAGTGACTGTAGTAGCTGGAGGAGTAAAACTTATAGTTGCATGCAGCAAGCAGCAGGAGAGCACATTGGAGACTGATTGATAGAAATGAATCAGAAGTCACAATTCAGAGTTTTCTTTTACCTGCTCAAACTTCTGACTTACTGTCTGCCCCCGGTTGCCATGGTAACAAACAACAGACTCACTCAGTGGAGTGACAGAAGCCAAGCCACAGAGTCAGAAGCCCAAAACCCGGACAAAAGAACACTGCAGAGAAAATCCACCCAGACCAAAAATTCTCAGCTGTAAAGAGGACATGTCCGGGTAAAACAGGACGTCAGGTAACCCTACCACTTGGGCCAGCAGTGCAGATGCTTTGCTGGGGCTGGACCAAGCATGTTTGCGAGATTGCTAAAGACATGATGGATCAGGTCACTACTGGTTACTGGGTAAAACACAAACTATTACTTCGTAGTACCTGTGAGTGTGATGCATTACTTAATGCTTGAGGGACTAGTCATTAGGAACTCTCTCGGAGCCTTTACTATGTTTTGGTGACATAGATGCAGACTAAGAGGACAGCAAATCTTCTCTTTTTTGGCCTTTTTCTTTTGGGTTTTAGGGCAAAACATTTTACAGAACTCACAATTAGTTTAGCCTGTCATTTCTCAATACCAGTAGATTGATGCATTGCTTGTATTAACCATTACCAAAGACTCAGCATGTAATACAAAATTGTCAAGCTTATAAGACTTCTGCAGCCATCCTTCTGGGCACTTTAACTGTACACCTTGATGTAACCCAAGTACTTACAGTACATGCAAGTTGCATCTTATATAAAATATAATGGGTGGATTTTTGATTTTCATGTATGTATCTTTTCTGTTTTGAAAATACAATAACATTTTGAACTTTAAAAAGAATTCATAATTAGTAAAATGGTGGCTTTTTTTTGTTTGCCAGTCAAGCCAAACACTGAAAGACTATTAATATTTTACCGGGTCCCAAAACAATTACAAAAAAAAAAAAAAAATTCAGCAGAGCTGAAAAGATAATATATTAGCTCTTAGAGAAAAATTATCAGTTTTGTTCCTTAAAACCTGTAACCTTGATTAAAAAGTACCTAAAACCAGCAGCTGTGTGAAGAAAATATGTGACTTTGATGTTAGGTATAAATTTGACAACTGGAGCAGTTCAGTTCCCTCAAAGCAGGAACTGTGGCACTAGTACGTATAAACCACTAAAGAAAAGGGAAAATTGAACAGTTGTTTAAAATACAATAGACTTTTTAAAACTCAAATGAAGTGGTTCCCTTCAGACAGGAACCACATTATCACGCGGCCTTCTCTGGTTCCTGTTGAGTAATCGGGAACTGGAGAAATGGCAAACTATATATCTATATATATATATATATATACACAAAATAACTTTAAAAAAGCATAACTAAAACAGAGTTATCAAAAGTAACTAGAAATAAACTGTGATAAGAAATTAAAGCAGTAAACTATTCTGGAGGTCAGAAGAGAGGAGATGTACTTTGGGGTGAATGCTCTCTCCAAGTGGAGAAACAAATCTGATGTTTGGTTGCTAAAGGGGAAGCATGACCACAGTGCAGAGTTTGAACTTAGTTCTGTTTCATAAGTTCTAAAATTAGCATAGTTATCACTCCAAAGACAACTTAGTCCTGTAGACTAATAGTGTATTGCAAAGCATTACTGATGGACTCCTAGGGTTAGAATAGCATTTTATCCCTTAGGCTGCCAGCAGAATTAGAACGTATAGGAACTTTGGACTGATATATCAGTCCACGGCCCTGTCAGGGTTAAGACACTCTAAATATAAATTGTTGGGGGAGGGAGGGGGGTCCACTAGGGCCAGTGATTCGTTCAGATGGTGGAGCAATGGCAGAAATAGAAACTAATGCATATGTAGGTGTGTGATATGCATTTTTTTACACACCCAAGGTCTGTGATAATATGTAAACCTTGAGAGCAAAGCTCCAGAGGTTTATATATTGTCACACATTGAGGGTGTGTAAAAAAACTGCAGATCACACACCTTCATATGTGTTATTTTTTATAACTGGTGCTAAGTCCCTGACTTGTTTGTAAGCTGGGTTAAAGCTTTGTATTCCTCTCCTAGTGCTCGTATTTTATGCAATGGGGTTCTCTCTACTCCTTTTCCTTTGCAGTTGGGCACTAGACAGGGGTGCCCACTCTCATCAGTACTTTTCAACCTGTACCTTGAACCCCTGCTGGTTAAAATAAAGATGAACGTTAATGTTCAGGGGGTACAGATCGGGAACACAGAACTGAAACTATCAGCATATGCTGATAATATTTTGTTACATCTGACCGCTCCCTCTGTTTCACTTCCAGTTGTTCTACAACTTATTAATGAGTACAGTTCCCTCTCTAATTACAAAGTAAATTTAGGGAAAAAGATGGTTATGCCCTTAAATGTGGGAGTTCTCCAGGCTGATATACTGGGCATGGGGCTCTCCTGGACTCCAAGGTGCCTCAAATACTTAGGAATATATCTTGCCAGGAGTCAAGCAGAGATGAGGTGCATCAATCTTGATGATCTGGTATGGCTTATCTCACAAGATCACTCTTGGTGGAAAACACTCCCGCTGTCTTTATGGGCTCATATCAATCTTGTTAAAATGATATTCTGCCTCATATCATTTATCCCCTTAATTTATTAAATATCTGGCTACCCCTCATTTGGTTCAGATGGTTGCATGCCATCATACCTGACTTTGTCTGGTTAGAAAAGCTGCCGAGAAGGGCATACTTCAAATTATCTGTACCCAAATATAAAGGGGGCCTTCAATTGCCCCATTTTGGACTATATTATAGGGTGAGTCATGCAAGGAAATACTTCAGATGGCTTGCCCTGTCACCTCAGGAAGAGGATCCTTCTTACTTTCCAATCTGGCTCTCCTCAGAGAGGGATTTAATATCTCCCACTGGAATAAATCCCAAATCATTAGTGTATATACATTCTGGGGATTTGCCAAAGGGTTTACAGAACTCAGTGATAGAAGTGTCAGTAAGAATCCATACACAGTTATGTGCTTTCTTGAAATATCAACACAGGAGAGATGCCTCGCTGCCTGGTATCGGCAACCCAAACTTTAAGATCAGTGGCAAAGTTATCCTGTTTTCTTGGTCCCCACATTTGGTTGATCTTGTGGTTGGGGATTTACTAAGAAATGGCAAGTGCCTTTCCTCGATAGATATAATGAGGGAGCGCCAATTAGAGAGATTCTCTACATTTAAAGTTTTCTAGCTCCACCATATGATAATTCAAGCAGTAGAGAGGGGGCTGAGTGGTCTGGATACAAGGAAGTTCCTGCAGTCACTTGGGAATTTAGCCACTTCGCCACATGCAGTATTCTGGATTTATAGTAGTTTATATGACAAGGCCTTCCGACATGTGGAGGGTGTATCGCCCTATTGGGATTCTAAATTTTTGCATTCCCCTCTTAATTGGAACAAAATCTGGAAGGATTGTTTTACTTATGTAATGCAAGACTGATTAAGGCTAATGCAATTGCAAATATTAAACAATTTATACTACACACACCGGTCAAATTATTTAAGATGATGGGCAGCGCTCCGATCCCTGACTGTGTACGATGTGGGCAGGGGGATGGTACCCTTTATCATGTTTTCTGAGACTGCCCCAAAGCAGCACATCAGTGGAATACCATACACCAAAGGGCAGACCCCTTACTGGGGATTGATGCATGCTTTTCCCCAGATATCTGCCTAGTGGGAGATTATTCCACAGTGGATGTTAAGGAACGCCAGCATTATATGGCAACAATAGCCCTTTCAGTCAAGAAGCTTGTTTTGCGGCATTGGCTTGATACACTATGTATCTCTTACATGGAGTGGCTGCAGGAACTCCTTGCCAATCTCTGTACAGAGAGGATGATTGCCTGCCTCAACAACTGCCGTTCATGGTTTAATATAGTAGTTTATATGACAAGGCCTTCCCACATGTGGAGGATGTATAGCAATAGGATTTGGGGGAAATTACATACTTTATATACCTTGCATCAACTGTCATCTCCTTCTTAATGAATTAAGTGTAATAGAGGATGTAGAGCACCACTGGCAATCTTTTAGGAGTAAGCTTTAGCCGGTGAAGGCGGTCTCACCACTTTGCTCTCGGTGGAGGGAGGGAGAGGTGGATTTGAGGAAAAACGTGTTATGTTATTGTTGTTCTGTTGTAACCGGTGGATTACTCTAGGGGTTGGGTTGATAGTATTTTTGTGTTATTAGCACTGTGTTGTGCCTCCACATGTAACCCCCTACTTGGGACATGGGTTCAGGGAGAAAACTGTTGCTCGGTATTTTGGCTAGGTTTGACTTCTAGTCAGGGAAACCCAAGTGACTCCAGACACAGGAAGCAATAACTGTAATGGAGTGGGATTTTAAAGTGTGGCTTTTATTCACAACCAACAGAATAATAAAGCATAGATGGACCCCCATGGGGCTACACTCCTAGTAATGCAGATTTATGGAGACCAGAACACATCCTTATACACTGTAGCCCTTAGGCTTAGAAAAACACTGGGAACTCAGCCCAAACTTGTACTTTTCTCTGGATTTCCCTGGCTCAGCTCCCTTGCCAGCCCTTGGACTACCATCTTTCCATGGCTCGGCACTCATGCCAGCCCTTGGACTACTTTCCATACAGCATGAATCATTTCTCGGTGGCTCCCTAAACCACCTCTGAGCACGTCTGGCTCCATAAGGGAATCTTCTTCAATAATACCACATCTGGGTACTTTCCTCAGGCACTGGCCAAATACCTGAGAGAAAGCAATAGGTATCCTAAAGCAAACCCACAGAGGTGACTCTGATCACACCAGATGGGGGGGTCTCCCACCTCTTGCTCCTATAAATCAGACCCGGCCATTCCTCTGGACTTTTACACCTCATCTCTGAAAACACTTTACTTTGTAGATTCTCTATAAATGTATGTCACATTTAATCTACTGTTTCTTCCGTTCCACCGGTGCTGAACTTGAAATATACTTAAGGAGTGTCTCTGTCCATTTCTCTAGACCCCCATAGAGTTAAGCAGTCCAATTCCCACAACTTTTAAAACTGTACTTGGCTGTATTTTCCTGACCCCACAGTAGCAGTCACTTAAATTCATCTTGTCCCAGGTGAAAACACATTCACCCTTTAGCAGAGCAAACTCACCCCTTGGTTGCAGGTGCCCCACAGGCTTTTTTTCTCTTCAAAGAAATCTCAACAAACTTCTGGTGCCTCAGCACAAACCTAGATTTAGGCAGCTTCTTCTTCCTCTAGCCAGACCAGGGGATTGCCCCTGGAAGTAGGCAGAATCCTTCCCCCCATCCCCGCAGGGATGGGGCCCTGAACCTTTGTAAGCGGTCTCTACCACATCTCTTGGTTCTTCTTGTGTTCTTTTTCAGGTGAGAACACACACCTCAACAAAAATATAGCTCTTTGTCAGAGCTGAGGGCTCTGAGAGCCTGCAGCTGCAGCACACTTCCTCCCTCTTCAACACTCTACTACAGGACTGACTTCAAATTGCCCAACATTCTATCCTAACCTCTAGCTGCAACATTCCAGTGTGTCTTATGCAGCTGTGACAGTTCTAAAATGATGTCATCCTCCAGTCTAGGCTGAGACTGAGAACAGAGTGAGACAGTGTGAAACCAATTTAAGTGGAATTTCACAAGCTGCCTTCCCTGCCTGCCTCTCGGTCTAACAGAGATTCTTGTAACCCAGGTACCAGGGGGGTTACACTCACCCTGGGCCATAAAATTGACTGTCTGCAGTCATTAGTCACCCGGCTTAGGCCATCTCACCCTATGTGTTGACTATGGGGAGGTAGCACTACCTTCTCCCCTACCATGTGCTAGCACAGGCAGACAACACTAATGGCCTAGAGGCCTTTGCTTGACACATCAGCCTCTACTCTACCTGCTGACTATGGGTACCTAGTGGCCCTGGTAGAATTGTCCAGAGCATAGCCCTAATAGATCAGTACTGCAACCCCTTACTGCAGGTCAGAACCACAGCCTGTCTATCCCCCCCGGCCCTCTACCGGAAATCTGTCTGCTTCTTACTCAAAATTCCCAAAACAAAACAAACAGAAAACCTCCCCTCAACCCTGGACACCATGCAACCACACACCAGGAGCTAATACCATACACTATGCATTACTCCCACACTTCCCCACAACCATACCTGTGGAAGGAAAAGTTACACACAGTAATCACAACAACAACAGCAGTACTTTAAACACTACACTCTAAAGTACTACTGAGGAACTCCGCTGTCCCTCCTCCTCATCTTGTCTTCTCTTCTTATCTTCTTTAGGAACACCTGCAAGAAAAAAGTAAGACAAAACACATTCCTAATCTGCATACTCAGTCTATCTAAACCCCTATCATCAAAATACTGGAGAATCCTAAAAAATACATATTTTTTTTTAGAAAAATAGAAAAAACAGTATAAACATTAGAAAACAGTAGAAATCAATGACATTATTTGCAATACACAATATCTGGGAGGATGGAGGGCCCTAAAAGTCCCACCTAGTGACCACAATGTCTGAAGGCAGGTCCATTAAAGAGTCCCTTCTGGGCCGGAGTCCAGTGAAGCACAGTTCTAGCAGGTCAAAGTCCCAAAGGGGAGAGTCTTTGAGGAGAGTTCAAACATCTGGAGTCTGCTAGTGAAGGGTGTGTACTGTAATGTCATAAGAATATAAAAGTCAAGACTTACCAGTCCCTTGTAGAATGAAAATGGTGCCACACCTGGTCCTCAGCCGAAGACTCTCCCTGGCAGCATTCTTCTGATACAGCTGGGCAGACATCTTCCAAAAAATGACAGAAGGGCACATCTGGAATCTGCTGGGTTGATGTCATCTAGGAGATGGAACCTTGGAACAGGAAAAAAGAAAATAGCTGGTCTGAAGTAATCTGGCATCCCAGGCGATCAGTCAGGATACAGCTGGGCTGGTGTCCTCTCTGGATCTGAAGTCATCTGGTGGGCCAGTCAATTGATTCTGGAAAGCCAGTACACTGTAAAACTGATGAATGTCAGGCAGCTGGTTCCTGGAACACCAGTCTGGTGGAACAACATAGGTACGGCAACTGCTGGATGGCACCACTGGCTATCACTGCTCTGCTTTCCACTTGGTAGGTATGGGCACATTCGCAGGGAGGTCTTTGCATCGAGGCCAATAGCACAACGGGTCAGGTGCTGGAATTATTACCCTGTCTGGGTGTTCATAATGCACACTGTGAAAGGTTTCATGTCCCTCTCCATCCACAAATTGAACAGTGTCAATAAACAGTGTCCTGCCCCTTTTTCACTGGCTGTATTTTTCTTGAAACATTCTGTTCTTGACATACTTGTTTGTACCAGAATGCACACATTTCATTGCCTCTTCCCAAATCCAGGATTTCCTGCTTTTTTTCAATCTCCTCCCAGACTCTCTGAGGAAAGGTAGGAAAGTACATCCCAAAGATGTCATTCCCTTTCCTACGAACTAGTCTATCCTCTTCACTAGCTTTGGTCAACTTGAGACCTCTGGCCTGGCTTGGGGTGGCCAGTCCTGGTTCTGCCAGCTACGCATTCTTAATGATACAAAAAATGGATCCCTGGCTCCTTCTTGCACAGCCAGGGCAGTGGCATCACCACTCTTTTCCATGTGTTCCTCTAAGCCAGGAACTGGAGACTGTGAACCCATGCTTTCTTCATCAGGCCAAATGGGTTCCCCCTCATCATCTTCACTAAGAATCTGTGCCCAGGAGTGAGCAGTCATCCTCACTCTTGAGACTGTCCACTTTTCACTGGGCATGGAGGTCGAAACCTCCCATTCAAAGGCCTCCCTTGTCTCGTCTTCCTCTATAAGACTTGGGCTAGGCCCCTCTCTCCAAGGGTCTACTGATGCTCTTCTTGAAATGTCTCTCTGCGACTCAGACTCTGAAACATCAGCACATTGTTCTGTCTGTAAATCTGCACCCTCTTGCTTCATGCCACACTCTGAGGGGCCTTCTCCAACAGGCTTCGCCGGGTGCTGTGTGCTGCCAACTGCAGATTCTTGAATTTTTATTCATGTGGGAGCCAAATGAATCTTGGGTGCTTTAGTCAAGCCATATTTCTCTAGGCACCTAGAACAGTGAGGTACCATGAAGATGTCCCTTCCAGCATTTAAGCACATCACACATACTCGCACTGGGTATTCAGGAATCACCACATGAGGAGGCAGTCGCCCCCCCATAGTAACATCTCTCAATGTCCCTTAGCTTATTAACTTCTTCTATTATCATAGCTCAGGCATAATCCGGGTAGAGGACTGGTCCTGAAGCCATGACTGCAGAGAAAAACAAATAACACTAACTGTTATTGCAAGTCCCACATCAGTGCAAACTTTATTTTTTCAAAATGGCTTCTCTGCTGCTGTGTTTACATACTACCCCCCCATAATGGCAGTGGCAGCACTCCTAATGCATCAACGTTCTGTAAATGGGTCAAGCCACTGTGCATCCAATTTACACGCACTACTGATAACTTTGATCAAACTGCACAAATTTGTACTGTTCTTTCGGCTAGCACATTTATATGATTTACTACAGACTTTTTACTTGTTAAAGACACTGCTCTAGCTTACAATCCCATAAAGCCTCAGTATTTCATAGCACAGGATTGCCTGTATTTCTTGCTGCATATCTCATGCAACTCACAGTCTCTCACATGGCTCTGAAAATGATACTGTTGCTGAACCCCTAATTATGCTCACAGTCTATTACTTAGAATTCTTGTTTTAGCGTCTTTCAGACTTGGCACAGCCATCCTTTGCAAAGCGACTACACTGCTACACACAGATTCAACTGGCTTTTGGTGAAATCACATAGTTTGAGCTATTAACTTGGTTAGTACTCACTGTTATTAGAAGCTTGTTTTGTCAATGGAAAATGGCCTACAGTCGATCATGGAGGCCTCTGGAAGGAAGCGGACTGGCAGTCCGGCCGATTGTCCCTCAGAACACCATACTCACAGTCCAGACAATCGAGATGCAGGTTGAGCCCAAAGTTAAACAGAAAAAGTCCAATTTAAACTTTTTACAGTACTTTCAGTCACAGTGACACTCCTGCTGGCAAGCCAGTTTACACACTCTACTCAGTCTACCTCTTGAATGCTGTGCAGTCGCTGTAGAGCTGGCTTGGGGGCGGGACTGACTGCAGTCTCACAAATCTCTCGACACCATGCAAATGAGCCTTTTTCCTCTCGAATGCTCTTCTCCTCATGGCGATTGTCGAGCAGGCAAAATTTAAACTGCAAACCACACTTTTTTTTTTTTAACTGTAGATCCTTGGCAGGAGCCCATTTTAGCCATTTTTCATGGCCATTAAGCACAACAAGTCTCTCAGTCCACACAGAAAGCATTTCCAACATCTAGGGCACAATTTTCCCTTTGCTACCCACAGTTTTCCACACGTTCCTTTGTCACAAACACTTTTAAAAGCTGGCAAACAATGTAATTAGATGCAGGACAAGGGCATACACACTCGGACTTTACTGCTCCTTGGTAAACAGTTGGCAATATCATAACAGCACATAGACAGCAGCACACAGTGGCACATTTAGTTTACATTGCTTCAGCTTTTTGGGCTACCTGCTGCTAGACAGCCAAAATGCTAGCCACTATCTCAGCAACCTTTCTTGCATTTTCTCCCAAATTTCAACAGAATCCCAGCGGTCACCTCCATTTTTGTAACCAGTGGGTTACCCCAAGGGTCGCGTTGATGGTATTTTTGTGTTATTAGCACTGTGCTGTGCCTCTGTATGCAACCCCCTACTTGGGTCCTGGGTTCAGGGAGAAAACTGTTGCTCGGTATTTTGGCTAGGTTTGACTTCTAGTCAGGGGCACCCAAGTAACTCTGGACACAGGCAGCAATAACTGTAATGTCCAAACCAGGAGTGGGATTCTAAACTGTGGCTTTTATTCACAACCAACAGAATAACAAAGCATAGATGGACCCCCATGGGGCTACACTCCTGGTAATGCAGATTTATGGAGACCAGAACACATCCTTATACACTGTAGCCCTCAGGCTTAGAAACACACTGGGCACTCAGCCCGAACTTGTACTCTTCTCTGGGTTTCCCTGGCTCGGCTTCCTTGCCAGCCTTTGGACTACCTTCCTTCCATGGCTCAGCACTCATGCCAGCCCTTGAACTACTTTCCACACAGCATGGATCATTTCTCAGTGGCTTCCTAAACCACCTCTGAGCACTTCTGGTCCCATCAGGGAATCTTCTTCAATAATCCCACATCTGGGTACTTTCCTCAGGCACTGGCCAAGCACCTGAGAGAAAGCAAAAGGTGTCCTAAAGCAAACCTGTAGAGGTGACTCTGGTCACGCCAGATGGGGGGGTCTCCCACCTTTATGCTCCCATAAATCATACCCGGCCATTCTTCTGGACTTTAACACCTCATCTCTGAAAACACTTTACTTTGTAGATTCTCTATAAATGTATGTCACATTTAATCTACTGTTTCTTCCATTCCACTGGTGCTGAACTTGAAACATACTTAATGAGTGACTCTGTCCATTTCTCTAGACCCCCACAGAGTTAAGTAGTCCAATTCCCACAACTTTTAAAACTGTACTTGGCTGTCTTTTCCTGACCCCACAGTAGCAGTCACTTAAATTCATCTTGTCCCAGGTGAAAACACATTCGCCCTTTAGCAGAGCAAACTCAACCCTTGGTTGCAGGTGCCCCACAGGCTTTTTTTCTCTTCAAAGAAATCTCAACAAACTTCTGGTGCCTCAGCATGAACCTAGATATAGGCAGCTTCTTCTTCCTCTAGCCGGACCAGGGGATTGCCCCTGGAAGTAGGCAGAATCCTTCCCCCCATCCCCACAAAGATGGGGCCCTGCACCTTTGTAAGTGGTCTCTACTACTTCCCTTGGTTCTTCTTGTGTTCCTCGTCAGGTGAGAACACACACACCTCAACAAAAATATAGCTCTTTGTCAGAGCTGAGGGCTCTGAGGGCCTGCAGCTGCAGCATGTCTCCTCCCTCTTCAACACTCTATTACTGGACTGACTTCAAATTTCACAACATTCTATTCTGACCTCCTGCTGCAACATTCCAGTGTGATTTATGCAGCTGTGACAGTTCTAAAATGATGTCATCCCTCAGTCTCAGCTGAGACTGAGAACAGAGTGAGACAGTGTGAAATCCATTTAACTGGAATTTCACAAGCTACCTTCCCTGCCTGCCACTAGATCTAACTGGGATTCTTGTAACCCTGGGTAACAGGGGGGTTACACTGTAATTGTTTTACATTGTTGTTGTACATTGTTGGTTTGGTTTTGTTATGGTTGGAAAATAATAAATTGTGTTAAATTTTAAAAAAATAACTAGTGCTAAGAAAGTAAACAACGCTCAGAATCTTAGCATTGCATGCTTCCCGTGTTGCTGATTCGACCTCTGTATGGGCTCCATGGCATGCTGGTTGTTACGACAACTAGGCGAAGGTTCAATGGCTTCTCCACTGTTTAAAGTTTTAAAAAAACTGTGAACGGTTCAATTTTCTGAGTCAGTAAGTGCCTTAGCGTGGTACATACAACCTGGCACGAGACAGTAAAAGCCATATCAACTCGCAGGTTGATATGACTTTTACAGGTCTCAAAAATGGGTTGATATCGGGGGTCACCAGTTATTATTAAGCAGTAACAGCTGATGGCAGCAGTATCATCAGACTACAGAGGTAATGGGCATTCATATGCTCATAATTACATCTTAAGTAGCTCTGTGAACCCTGTATTTTGAATAAGCTAATTAGCATGGTCTGTTTGAAAATCACAGCTTTGGTCATGGGTGATACGATGTTTGTTACCAAGCTAACTGCCTTGTATCGGGTGGCACACCAGAAACCCATTTTACACCTGAGAAAGGGTTGAGTCAGTGTTTTGATGTGCAATGGCTGCAAGTAGATTATAAATCTCTTTGCGTAGTGCAGCAGGTTTGCATTAGGTCTTCAATACACCTCCTTATGTACAACATGCAAATTTACACAGTCATACAGCCCTTTGTGCACTAGTTAGCGTTTAAGTATCCTGTCCATGGTATTTAACCTGGTGTCAAAACAGTACATGTATAGTAACAAGAAAAAAGGATATTTACAGGTACAATATTTCAAACTGATATACAGTCCTTGAGATGCAAAAATAAATTTGAACTAAATATGATCCAACTGTTTGTTACTAAAAGAAGACTTAATAAGAATGAGAGGTTGCTGGAATACTAACAGAGGAAAACCTATATCAAACCACAAGAAAAGTGAAAAACATTTGGATAGTTTTTTCTACTCACATCCTCAAATCACTTGGGATGGGCAAAGTTCTTCCACCACACTTCGCTTAGTCTTAGTGGCAAAGTGAAGATAATGATACTTTGTTCATGAAGTATTCAGTGTTAAGTGGATGGGCTGGGTTTCATATAGCCTTGTGATTGTGAACTTTTGTCTGCAAAGTGCATTGTGCTTCACGACATGCCTGCTGGTGAGCAGACCACATGAATGATTTCCTGTTCATGGTTAAGTGCATTTACTGAAGCAGGAAATTCCCTGTGGGGCACCAAGCTTAGGCAGTCAGAGAGTGAGGGCAGAAAGAGTGGGATCTGTGTCTCTTAAGTGCTAAACAAAATCAGTGTTCTTACAATTGCAGCAGCTGACATGGTCAGATATTTCCTGAAATGTCTTTGATATTGCAAGAGAAATTCCCTGCCCGCTGTATCAGTATAAGGCCACAAGAGAAAAATTCTTTAGGAATACTACAATACATCTGGAAATATAGTATAGAAACATAGACGTGTCCACAGAAAAAGACCATTAATCAATCCAGTTTGTCCAGTTTTACCCTTCTCATCTCCGTGACCTATTGTCCAGATGTGTTTTCCCCCTCCTCCTCCCCCTGCTTACTTCCTGTCTTCCTGCTACCCCTGTGAGTAACTATTAAGCCCTTTGCTTTGTTCCAGCCATGCTTGAACACATCAATGGTTTTTGGGTCCACCACCTGTACTAACAGACTGTTCCATGGCTCAAACACTCTCTTAACAGAGTACAAATTTCTTGCATCACTCCTGAACCCCTCCCCCCCAGTTTACATTCACACCCCTTGATTTTGGTCCACCATTCCTGCTAACTAGCTCCTCTCAGTTTAACTTGTTTATTCTCTTCAGGAACTTGAAGGTGACTGTCACATCCCCCCTTCTGGTACATTTTCAGTGCCTTAAGTTGGTCCTCACAGGAGCTCCCCATTGGCCCTGAATAATTTGGTCTACTTTACATGTCTCTGTCTTTTCTCAGGTGAGGTCTCCTCAATTTGGGCATAGTACTCCAGACGGGGTCTCACTGCTATTGAAACCCCTTCCAATACATGCTGTCATTCCGGTTACCATGCCGTAGGCCTTGTTACCTTGGCTAGTTTGTTTTAGGGAGTTGCTTATGATGACCTCTAGGTCCCTTTATTCTGCAGTGGTGACCAGCTTAAGCCTTCCCATCCAGTATTCCTTTCTGGGGTTCTCGTTCCCTATGTGCATCCCCTTGTACTTTTTTGGCATTGAATTTCAGCAGCCAGACATTTGAACCACCTCTCTAACCTTTGCAGGTTTTGCTGCAACTCCCTTGCCACCTCCTTGCTGTCTACCCTGCTCAGAGTTTAGTATCATCTGTGAAGAAGCATGTCTTGCCTTCTATTCCTTCTCCTATCTCACTGATGAACATATTGAAAAGGACTGGTCCCAGGACTGACCCCTGAGGTACCCCACTCATGACATCCCTTCCCCTGATTTAACCTCATTCATCACCACCCTCTGCTGTCTCCCTCTAAACAATTTCTTACCTATTTAACTAGAACCCTTGCTGCTCTCAGAACATCTAATTTCTTCAACAGCCTTTTGTGTGGCACCAAGTCAAATGCCTTGCTGATGTTGAAATAGAATAAATTGACTGCATCCCTTCACTACCCTTGTTGCTCAGTCAAAAAATACTATCAGTTTTGTCTAGGAAGACCTCTCTGTCACAGACCAATGCTGGTTACTATCCTGGAGCCCATTTCTGATCAGGCAGTCCAGTTCCTGTTTGATTAGTGTATCCATTAGTTTACCTGGCATGGAGATATTTATTTTACAGTATCAAGCTCTTTGTTCACAGTGTTCACCTTTTTCAGTTCTTTTTCAAAGTTCTCTGTCCATTCAGTCAATAAATCAAGCTTCATATCGAAACTTTGAAAAGAAGAAAATATCTGACCATGTGTATTTCCTCAACTGTAGCTTGAAATACATTGCAATGTGTGTAGAGATCTTTGCTGATTTTGAGTGCTGAGACTTGGTAGAAGGGATTTGAAAAGCATTTATTTAGAGAGAAAATGTTTCAGCTGCTATGTCAAGTGCTTGTATTGTGCATGCTCTGGGAGGACATTGAAGCTGAATCTATTGGGGGAGGGAGAGTCAACTAGCAGTTTCAGTACAGTTTTACAAAATCTTTTAAACTTTGAATTTTTTTAGCGTGCAGTAAATAAAGCATTTTGATTTTATCAGGTGATGGTAGATACTGAAGTACTGTAAGTGTGGTACAGCAACTGCAGTTGCCAGTCCTAGCTAATTAACTGTCAACAAAGTCAACATCATCACCAGCAGTAACGGTGGGCCTCAGAAAGAAAGAGAACATTGAAAATCCACAGAAGATTGAAACTATAGAACATATCTTTCTTGCTCTCTTCTCTTTCTTTCAAAGTTTCAATATGAAACTTGATTTATTGACTGAATGGATGAGAGCTTTGAAAAAGACCTGAAACTAGCTGGCCCACTGGCCCTGAGGGCTAAGGTGACCCAGGTTCAGAAAAGGAACAGGGTCACTTGATGGCCAGCTGGGGTAAGGAGGAGTGACCATCTAGGGTAGGCTCTCCTCCTTTGGAGAGTAGGGGAAGCATGTGCCACTGCTCAGTCACACAAAGTGGAGGCAGGGCAGCAGTGCAGTGGCTGCCTACCTAGTTGGCCAAGATTAGGTGCAGTGGCATTACTGCAGTGCATGCATGCATGCCAGAGCATGCCTTGCGGCCTGGGTATAAAGGGAGAAAAATGAAGGAAAAACCTCCCCATCAGTAGATGATGACAATATCCTGCAGGCTCCTTACCCCATCCTGTGGCACCCACCCACCCATTGTGGTTCAAGAGGTGAGGCATGGTCTCAGGTGGGGGGGGTGATGGAGCTGGGATGATCTCCAGGAGGCACTGCTGAGGGAGGACTGGAGCACAAATACATGCAGAAAACAAAAAAGAAAAAGACCGGAAACTGGGTAAAGGCTGGGAGCAAAGAGCTTGAGACTTTAAAAAAAAAACAAATTGATGAGGTATGAACGTGCTGATACAGTATGCAGAATAAACTGCACACAGTTAATGCTCTGACTATGCCAAATACAAGAGCTGTAATTGTACTGCACAGAAAAACAAAGTAACAAGAAAATAAGCAAAAATGTAAAAATCTTTGAACAGCTGGCTCCCAGACTCTTTAGATGTTGACTATGCCACTTTGAAAGACAAGACAAGTATGCATAGTTTAGATTTTCCTTTTGATAACTCTCCTTATAGGCATTCAGAATTCCTTTTACAGCAGCAGTGCAATGAAAAAAATTATTCCAAAAAGCTAATTTTCTGATATGAAAAATATTGGTAGAACTGTTAATTTGGGTTTTATGGATGCTTACTATGCTGTGTACTGTACATTTGAATTATTTTTTTATTTATTTATTGAAGAGTTTCACCAGAAAAGGCACACTGAGCAAAGATTTGCTCATCTCACAGTGCATCCTGGTTTTTTTTTTTTGTCTGGACTCTTACCCTCCTTGGGTGCTCAGTATCATTTCTATGTAAAAATGAGGTAACCATCTTTTTTTCTTGAGAAATAGTTATTTTAGAACTTTCATAAAATTCTTAAATGATAATGAAAACTGAAAATATTACCACCAAAATAAATTGAAAGCCATCTGGCATCGATTGGGAAGAAAAAAGGTGGTGTCAAATTTTAACCACTTTTCGTTGCACTGCTGCTTTAAACAATTGAAAATAGCCCAACAGAAAAGGTTGAATATCTCAGAAGCATCTCAAATAAATGGTTGTAATTCTGACCAAAATCTTCCCTCTTTTACTCCGTGTTCTACTGTAAGATCAATATCTCCCTTACCAGAACACAGATAGGAAGACAATATTACAAAAGCTAGGCAGTTGGGCCTTCTCTACTGTATTCCCTACATCCTATATATTGCCAGCTATAGCCATAATGACCCAGAAACACGGGAATACATTTTTAGCATTCAGAGAAGACTTATTACAGTTTAGAGCAACATTTACATTTACATTCCCCACTGAATCTGTATACAATCTTTGTTGTCCTCTTCAGGTCACCCATAAAAATGCCACAGCAAATTAATTTCCTAAAGTTCTACCACTGTAAACTAAACTAACAAATCCTACTCCGACTCTTAAGAAAATGATCATATTCAAATCACTCACTGAAGTAAATTCCACCTTTTAGACAAGAGCTATTCTGACTCCTACCTCTTAAAGTCACAGTACCAAGTATGCAGGACCACGTTCTTCATAGAAGGTCCCTTAAAATGACTATGATTCATTTAAAAGTACAGCCATGTGAATAAGGTACTCCAGAGTAGGAATTATACCTCATAAAATGCTTTGAGGTGATCTACTGTATTACTTCATCATGACACATTGTTATTGTTAATCGTTGTTAAGAAATATATTACTTTTCTACTGTATATGTTCCCAGACACTCCTGTAAATAGTGTTGTGTGAAAATGAAAAATTTTGCCCCATGAAATATTTCACAAAATTCGCACATTTTGTGAAATATTTCGCAAGTGCAAAATACAAAATTTCTCCCTCTGAGCATGAAATTTCAGCCGCGAAATGAAGAAGTCCTCCGCTCATGGGTGAAATTTCGCTATTTTCAGCAGCAAGCAACAAGAAGACTTCAATTTATTAAATAGAGTCCACTCCTGCCACTTCCTTTTGCATGACTACCATGCACCCGATATATTTTTGAATCAAAAAACTGCACTTGTCTCAGTTTATAAACTCATTTTGATGACGAATCCATGGTGATGGTCACTTTTACTATCACCATCACTATTCATCCAGAGTACAAAATAGAATCTGGATGACAAGTGATGGTGATCATAAATGTGACCATGTGTCTATCATCAAAGTTATTTTATTATACAAGTACTATTATACTGAAGTCTTGTCTGTCAGCAAGTACAACCTGCCCTGCTTGTGATCACATGTGGCACTGATGTAAGCCTGATGCTGGCTTACAAATGAGCTGTTCACTCTTGATTCTGTCCCCTACAGAAACAATGCTTCTTGTCTGAAAAACAGAGTAACGAGCTATTTTAATTGGCTTCTGCCTGTATTCCCCCCTTCCCCACTGCTGAGGCTGAAATTAGGCAGAGTTGCCTAGACCTCCTTTCTTGCTCAACAAAAAGCTAAAAAAAAAAACAGTACTGACATATATTCTTTCTTTGTTTTTTTTTTGTTATGGACATCTATAAGAAAAGACTGGACAAATAGCTGATGGTGGTAACATGAACTATTTTATTGGACTACAAGGAGCCATCAATGGGCAATTGCCTTTTTTTACTTCTCTTGCATTAGTGACATAAGTGACATAATGGGTGGGATATTCAAAGCAGTTGCACGTGGCACAACTGAGATGCACCTGTGCAAGTGTGGAAGTGCGCCAAAGAGTGATATTCAGCGGGAGCAAATGTGCAGCCCAAATCGCAGTGCACCAATGAGCAACCCTAATGAATGCATTCACAAGTGCAGGGGACGTAGCCATGAATAAGTGGTGCAGTGTGCTATTCAACAGCAAGCCGATGGTGCAAGCGTGATGCAACAGGGACATGCACAGAGCAAACTTGAGCCCATAAAAAGAGGGAGCAAGCAAGGGATGGAGGCTTGCACCACAGGGAATCAGGAGAGAGAGAGAGACACACACACATACACACACAGGCCAGGCAGGACAGCAGGAGGGGTGTAAGACAGAAGCAGGAGTTACCACAGATTGTGGGACAGGGCGTGTGACCCTGAAGGTGCCAGCATGGTTGAGCGTGTGTGTGTGTGTGTGTGCATGTGTGAGACAGCAGTGGGGGCAGTAACTGCAGCGTGAGCCTGTGAGCCCGGTCATAGGAGTGGCAGTGAAAGCACCCAGATGGGTGGGAGGTGGAGGCCACAGACAACAGGCCACCAGCAGGGACCCCCAACACAGGTGCACGCCCAGCGCAGGGGCAGATGCAGCAGCACACAGCTGGGGGTGCTAGGGGAGACAGATGCCCAGGGGGGTCAGGACATCCCAGGCCATGTCCAGTGCCATCTTCCAGATGGAGGCAGTAATGAGGGGTGTGAGGAGGCAGGAGGCAGTGCGGCATGGCCATGGAAGGGCCCGTCGGCCGTATGCCAGGAACAGGTTGTACCGTGCCTGCACCACCTATGAACAGTACAGTGACACCAAGATTGTGGGCCAGTACTGCCTGAACTGGGCAATCCTGAGGCACCTCTGTGAGCTGTGCAGTGATGAGATGCAGGCACCCACAAGACAGAGCCATGCCCTGCCAGTGAAGACCAAGATTACGGCCGTCATGTGCCTGTTCACCACGGGTACCTTCCAGAGACCAACAGGGGACACCACAGGCATAACACAGTCGACCACGTTACGGTCACACAGTTCCTCAATGCACTGCTGCCACATGCTGCAGAATACATCAAATTCCCCAGCACACAGGCAGAGCATACAGCGAACATGCAGGAGTTCCACAGGGTAGCACATATGCCTGGCGTGCTAGGGCCATCGACTGAACCCACATAGGCATCTGCACACCACCAGGGCTGGAGGGGTAGCCTACATCAACAGGAAGGGATACCCCAGTGTGAACTGCCAGGTGGTGTGCGATGCCAGGGGGTGCATAATCAATGTCTGTGCCACACACCCTGGTGTAACACACAATGCCTTCATCTGGCACCAGTCAGCACTGTGCCACAGGTTTGAGAGTGGGGACATACCCACTGGCTACCTAGTAGGTGAGTATGCAGCTGGAATGGGCAGCCTAGCACAACAGGGCAGGGTGTGGGGGGATGCTAGGCCTGGGGCATCAGAGGGTGTGGCAGGGAAGGCAGGGGGGGCAGCTACACAGACCACCATGTTAACCATACATGTCAACACACAGGTGACAGTGGATACCCACTCTAGCCCTGGCTGCTCACCCCATACCAGTGCCCCATCGACCCCAGCACAGGAGCTATACAATGGGGCACACGCCAGCACACGGAACATCATCGAGTGTGCATTTGGGCTGCTGAAGGCATGGTTGTGTTGCCTGTCCAGATCTGGTGGTGCCCTACAGTACAGCCCCTCAAAGGCCTGCAACCTATTCCTGGCCTGCTGTATGCTACATAACATGGCCACTGACTGTGGGATAGCTGTCGAGATCGAAGAGGGGAACAGCAGTGGGGACAATGCGGCCACCGGTCCAGGTGGTGATGGGCAGCCCCCGGGTGACGGGAACCCCGGCTGAACAAGATGGCCCAGCAGCACCAGGACACAATTGCAGAGGAGCACTATGGTGCACACAGGTAGGTGTACATGACCACACGCAAGTCCCAGGGACCATGGCACAGTACACAGACATGGAAGGCCGGGCCCAATGACAGACATGGCTGGAGGGTAGCGTGGATGGCATGGAACTGCACTTCATGCAAGCACCCTGTACAGCACTGTAGACCCCACCCACGCACTCCTACAGACACCCGCACACACATGCACATGGGCACCCACACGTGCACACCTAGAGGCCGCCAATGGACACGCATCAGATGCGGCACACCAGTGCACAGTAGCAGCTGGTGTTGTGTTGGAATCATCATGCACATGCCACAGTTGCCAGCAGCCAGGTGGTGTGCACAAGGTGGGTGTGTGGTGTGGTCCATGGATGACATGTCCCTGGAATGCACGTGCACACGCCACACCAGTGTGCACACAGGGCAGTGGCAGACAGTGGATGGGAAGGGATGTGGATCAGGACCACTGCGTGGTCGCACGGCCACTGTGGACACATGGATAGCCCCGCCGGGACTGCCCAGCAGACACAGGCTGTGCGACAGGCACAGGGGGTGTCTCAGACATTCCCCCAGGTGTGTCACTGCGGGAACGTGACCCGTCCCTCGCAGGGACCTGCAGGCTACCAAATATGCCCGCTCCAGGTGTGCCCAGAATGCCCACAGCGGATCCAGGCATCAGCACTGAGGGGATCGCAAGATACCATGACCGAGGGGTTGAGAAGCCACTCTCCGCAGGGTCCACGGTGGACGGCCATGCACCAGGGTGGCCAGTGGTGCTAGGCCGGCTGTGACCGCAGCGGTAAGCCAATCCAGGGCTGTGGTCATGTCCTTCCACATGCGTGTGGTCTCTGTGCGGATTGCATGCACCCCTGCTATGACCAGCACCTGTTGCTCCATGGAGGCCTATAGCAGACGGGTGTGCTCGGTCAAGGGGTTGGCTCCCTGGGGTGCATGGGCATTGCACCAACCCACGGGCATTGAATGACCCCGCAGCACAGACCCCCTCGCTGGTGGGAGCTGCATAGAGGGGCCCCCTTGGGGCTGATCAGTCTGCAGTGCGATGGCAGCAGCCACTGCACCCGGCCCCCCCTCAACCCTATCCTGCTGCTGCCTCTCCAGCTGCTGTGTGCGGAACAGCACCGGGGCAGCTGCACCATCCTTGCCACCCCCCTTTGGACTGCACCACACTGTTGGCGCCCACAGCCTCACTGGATGTGGCAGACGGTGGGTGGACAACCACCACCAAGGCACTGTCTATGCCGCCATGGCGGGTGTGTGGTATGGGTGCCTCCCCCTGACTGGCAACACTACTATCCAGGATAACAGTCATGGCATTGCCTTCGGCCCTGATCTGTGTCTCTCTACATACTGGACGCCATGGCTGGCATCCTGCTGAAACATAGCCAGGGCCTCATCCGCAACCATGCCACAGGCATCTGGTCAGACTGTGGTGTAGGGCTGCCTGCGGTCTGGACCCCGGACACCAGTGGAGATGGATGGACAGTCCTCCAGGTCCAGGACTGCCACCATGGTGGTCACCCCCACCCCTGCTGCTGCATGCATGCACTTCAGAGCTGAAAAGGAACACAGTCACATTAGTGCCACTAGCACACGCCCCTACACCCCTGCCCCCTGCCCCCTTCCCCAGGCACTGCTGTACCCACCATGCAGCGATGGGCTGCCCCCCATCTGTAATTCTCTGCCAGGCACACCCTTGATAGCGCTGCGCTGCATGGATGCTGCCAACAACTCCCATGTGGCATCAGCTGTGGTACAACTGGCTGTCCACCACCCGTGGCAGCCACTTTCTCCTAGATCCTCCTCCGGTCCATGTCTACCTCCTTTTTGCACTCCTGTGCCTGTTGATCCACTTAGGAGTGGCTCCTGGTCCAGGTTGGCATCAAACAGGGCATCGCTCTCTGCCCTTTTGAAGTTGGGCCTGCGCCTCTGTGCATGCCCACGCTCAACTGCCTCCTCGTGATCCATCATGCTTATTCCTGTGGGTGAGAACATGTGGTCAGTGACGGCTGCAACACACAACGCCCTCCCAATCCATTGTCCCAACAGACCCACAGCCTGGTGAATTACCTCTGAAGGATGCAATACCGGTCTGGTGCCTGTGCAGTCCCGTGGCACTTTTATAGTGCATCACATGCAAATGAGAGGATGCGCAACTGTAATGGGATGCAAATGCCTCTGATGCACCTTGAATATGCTGATCAGTCCAAATGCATATTCCATCTGAATATCACGAAGTTGCGCATGGCACATTGATGATGCGCATGCACAAGCCATGGCGCAACTGTATGATGTGCCCATTTGGCCTGGCAGTGCACATGAGTGCACTGACGTTGCGTATGTCGATGGTGCATCCTACATACAGTGTGCCATATGCGGTACAGCACTCTGCCACTATTGGGCATGTGGCGTTCGTGCGCTATATGTCCTATGGCACCCCTGCGTGATTGGAACATGGACCGTGGGGCACACATGCCCCTATTGTGCACCATGCGTGGTGTGCCCTATTGCGCTGTTGCGCATGGTGTGCGTGCTGACCTATGACCCCATGAGTGTCCTTTGACCCTCTGGGTACCTGTGGCATGTGCCAGTGCTGCCCCAGCTGTATCACACATCACCGGTTAATGTACGATTGGGGATGGCAGTGCATCACCAAGCGAGTTGCGTGCCTACAGCAAGTGCTGCTTGTGCGCTACCAGGCGCTGTTTTGGGTTTGCTGTTACAGACTCAGGCATGCCACACCAGATCACTGTGAGGGCACCAAACTGGAGCCAGGTAGAACTGGTAAAGCTGGTGGTCCTGGTGGAGTCACATGTGGGTTTTCTGTATGGCCAGGTGCCCCTGGATTGGCCTCGGACAGAGATGTGGCAGGAGGTGACTGAGGGGTTGGAGGAGGCCACTGGGGCACAGCACAGTGGGGAGCAGTGCCACTAGTGATATGGAGACCTATGGAGGAAGGACCCTGACAGGCTGAGGTCACTGCTGGCACGCATCTGGAGGGGTGCTGTGCCATGTCCAGGTGAGTGCACTACGTCCATGTCTATGCCATTCCAGTGTTCAGTGGGGGCCAGCAGGGTGTCACACCATGCTGTGGGGGGGGGCTGTGGCTGTGCATTCTGCTGGCCATGGCAGCGCACCATGGGTGTGCTGTGCCACCACGCAGGGCCAGGGGGTATGCTGTGCTGGGGGTATGGGGTGCATGGGATGTTGCCAGGTACTGATGTGTCCTTCGCAATGTCTCCCCTACTAGGCCCTGAGGATAGGCAACATGCCCAGATGGCAGGTGCTGCAGGTGGACCAGGGTAGGCCAATGATAGGGCACAGGCATGGGTTGCAGGTCGTATCGGCGTTGCCAATTCTGGTTGCGCTGCAGCAAGCAGATAGGCACTCAATCAGGGTTTGTTGTTGTGCAAGGAGGGGGTGGGCCACAGCCCCGTGTACACATGGCCATTCCAGCTGTGCACCACCAGTGGGGTCCATTGCACCATGCATGGGTGTAGACAGGCATACTCCAAGTACTCCTTGGTGTGCAATTTTATTTAAGGGGGTAGCAAATAGGCTCCGAACTGCTTCCTTTTCCCATGAAAACTAACAAAGAAAATGCTGAACCTTTCTGTAATCTTATTCATAGAAGTCAAAACTAGGACTGGTCACTAATATTGTCTTTGCATCCCAAGGACAATACAACTTTACAGGCTCTGGGCTGGTATGTGGGTGTCTTAGGGAGCAATGCATGGCATTTGTATTTACCCATGCATGGCAACAACCATTGTCATGAGATACAAAAGTTGTATTTATTGTGTCAAATGAGGCAACAAACACGGTTCTGGTGTACATTTGTATATTGTCTGGCTACACCCCCTGGCACCATGCCGTGGCTATTGCACATGTGTGTGGCTGCTGCAGGTGGGCTGTGGCTGCACCCGGGTTCCAACCGTGCTACTGCCATCCCGCTGCTTAGCCGTGTTGCCTGGCCACCATGGTTGTGGTGTGTGGCACGTGGGTGGTGTTGGTGTGCAGTGCTCTGCATGGCTGTGGATGGTCGGGATGGCAGCTCGGGTGGGCACACACACTGCGGGAGGATGTGTGCCGTCTCAGCGGTGCATGTCACCGCTGTCCGCTGCGCACAGTTGGTGGGCTACAGTCGTATAGACATGTACTCATACCATGTCCCCTCCTTTGTCCTAGGTGTCCAATGGGATGATGTGAACACAAGGCTCCTTTGGAAGATACTGTGGGTCACCACGGCCATGCTACAGGTGCTGTGACTAATTCGGTAGGCCCTGTGCAGGCCGCAGAGGAGACGGCGCACCAGGTGCTGGAAGGACATGGATGCCCATGGGGCCCATTGGCCTACACCCCCTTCCCTTCCCTGACCCCCCCTCCCTTTCCCTCCCATGTACCCTTACCCAGCCATGTCCCCTGTCCCCCTGCCTCCCTTCCCCAGCCTACCGTTTTGTCTGTGGCCTCCCCATTCCCTGCTCCCTGTTCCCGGTTGATCTGTACATAGTTTCTGTTAATTTGTTTTAATACACTTTTCTGTTGTTAGCCATCTGTGTCTGTGTCTGCTTTGCGGCTGGTGTGTGGAGCCATGCTGCGGTGGTGTGCATGGTGATCGAGTGGTACATCTGGGGTTGACTGGGGTATGTGCCTGGTGGTCTGTGCCCAGTGGCTGGTGGTCCCTGGGGCGTACGTGTGCACTCTGTTCATGTTGTGTGACATGTGTGTTGTGTGCTGCTGGCCTGTGTGTTGCCAGCTATAGTCCAGGTGGTGTGTCCTATGCCTTCCTGTGGGTGTTGTCTGTGGCTGTTTGCCAGTGGACATTGGTGCCACACTGCCTCCGTGCACCACTGTGGTGCACATGGTCAGGGGCCTGCAGCCGTGTGTGCCTGTCATGCCTCCCTCCTGGCATCCTCTGCACCCTGGTGGTGGTCTGTCCTGCTCTGGTGGCATGCTCCCTGCTGTGTCTGTTGTCCTGTGTCCTGGCCCATTCACTCCTGACCCTGGCGCAGTCCTGGTTGTGCTATGGTGCTTGATGGCTTGCTCCATGGTGCAGCCCTGGTTGCGCTATGGTGCATCCCTGCGATATACAGTCATGTTGCACTGGCGCATGCCGTCATGCGCAACCTTTGAATATCGCATTCCGGTGTGCACTGGCGCAGTGTACTTGCACTGCACAGCTACTGCGCCTGCCTCTGGTGCATTTCTG
The DNA here is from genome assembly GCA_016271365.2 of Neoceratodus forsteri. Taxonomy (NCBI): domain Eukaryota; kingdom Metazoa; phylum Chordata; order Ceratodontiformes; family Ceratodontidae; genus Neoceratodus; species Neoceratodus forsteri. The sequence goes on along the minus strand of CM057455.1, from coordinate 302,003,090 downwards.
AATATCCCACCCTATGTGTTTATCACTTTCTTCAGGAGGACCAACACCCGACTTACTGCATCTCACTGCCACTAAGTCCTACCTCTGTTCTGGTCCTGTGGTGCTCTGTTGCTTACCACCCTGCTTTTTAATTGTAGGGCCACCTCCTCACCCTGTCATCAGATATTTTCCTGTCCTCCCCAGTACTCTGGGGGTAGGGCCACCGGCACAGCCCTCCCTCACCCCTCACAGCCGGCAGCATGACTCAGCACTTCAATGAATGAGCGCGATGCTTATACAAGCACAAGAGCGTGCTCATTCATTGAAGCACTCAGTCGGGCTGCTGGCCATGGTGAGTGAAGGGCTGTGCCAGTGGCCTGCTCGGAGTACTGGAGGGGGAAGCGAGGGGACACAATCTGATGACAGGGTGGAGGAGTTGAGGGGTTCCACTAGACACCGGGGAGTCAAGAATTTTTTTTATTTTCATACACTGGAGATGGGGAAATTGATGTAAATCTCGGCGAGGGGGATTCTTCAAGTTGGGACAGTGATCAGCCGGGGTGGGGGGCCCACTAGATACCAGGGAGTCTTTGGGGATGGGGAAATTGATGTAAATCTTAGGGGTGGAGGTGGGACCTCTAGACACTAGGGATGATATTGTGAATTTGTGCTACAGAGCACTGAGCTGCCCATTTTGGTGAAATTTTGTGGCAGAATTTTGTGAAATATTTCATGTGGCAAAACTAATGATTTTGCAGCAGTTTTGACAGTGAAATTTTATTTCGCGACATCTCTACCTGTAAATGGATCTTGTGTCCAGTGAGTTCTCACTGGATTAACAAATTAATAAATTGAGCAGTCTCCCAGCAGGCTATGCCCAAACCCTAATTGACTCAGTTCTCCCAAGGCTGACTAGATCATAATAAAAGGCCCCAAATTAATTTATTTATTTATCTATTTACCTATTTATTCATTTGTTAACTGGGCTGGTGCACTGATCAGAAGACCTTTTTCAGGCACGGCCTGGGTCTGGTACTGGTAAATACAAAGGTAGAAAACAACATACAGGAAAACATTCAGTACAAACATCAAAAAATCATACAGGGATCATAACAGGCATAACAACAAGTAGGCTGATCATACAGTGGTGAGGGAGAAGATACAATAGACAGTGCCAAGCACATCTAATCTGGTGAGCATTGAAATGACTCTTAACATACACAGTACAGGGCAAATATAATAACAAAGGCAGCAAAAAACACTGTCTAAAGGCAAACCTCAGGTGAACAGTTGAGCCCATGAGACACTGGATTCAGGTAGGTAATCATCTGCTAGTCAGAGGAGAATGGCAGTTTGGAGGGGTCCAAACTCAGGGCAGTGGGGGGCTCCAATGAGATGAGAGAGTAGGGGGGGTCCATAGGAAGAACAACAGGGGTAGCTGCCAGTGGACAGACGCAGGCTGAGGAAGACAGGAAGTGAGCTCTTATCAGTGCATTTAGGTTTGGGGGGCAGGGGAACATAGGGGTGAGAGGAGGTGTGTCCAAAGTGAGAGGCCTGCCGATGAAAATGCTCTTTGGCCCATACAGGTGGTAATGCTAGGGCATTCAAGCTAGAGATGAGATGACTGATGCAGATTGCATCTGAAAGTTCTGGGCTGGATCAGAATAGATAGTGGTGAGTAGGGGGGATTATGCAAGGCATCCCTGACTGTACGTACCAGGAGGTAGGAGCATTGTGCTTGAGGGGGGAGACAATTTGGGGACTGGTAGAGTGAACAGTGGTGGGTAGCGAGAGAGGCATGGAGGGCAAAGCGGCATATTCAATTATAGGTAGTGTTCAGCCAGTTTAGGTTGGCAGTCGAGGTGAATGAGTAGAATGGGCACTCACAGTCTGGGAGAGGGAGCAGGTTGCCATGGGGAATGGCTAGGCAGGCTTCAGGAGTGAGGTGATCAATGAGGTGATAGCGAAGCCCAATCTTCTGGTTTATGTGCTTGATTAGTGAGGCTATGCGTTCAGTATACATAAGGGATGGGTCCAGGATAACCCCCAGATAGTTGAACGCAGGAACAGTTTCGAGTGGGGAACCATCTGGAGAAAGGACAGAGAGAGAGCAGCCAGAGTGGTCAAGGGCAGAGCGTTTTGGTTTGGAACCAAACACCATGACCTTCATTATGGTAGGATCACGTATGACTTCCTACAAAAAATTAAGTTATGGGACCAACTGTGGTATCAGGCTAGGGCTTCTGGCAGGCCAGCAGACACTCAGGCATACAAAACTGCCAGGAATGCCTGCACCTGGACCATACAATCAGAAAAAGAAAACTACTATAGAAGCATTCTTGGCAACACCTGGAAAGATGAAAGGAAATTTTGGAACAACCCTGAGGAACTCACAGGGAAAGAATGTGTGACCGCGCTTTCCATGCTTAGCATAGATGGTGTCTTAACCCTAGACCCCACCACTATTGCAAACACCTTCAACTCAGCTTTCACCGACCTCAGCCAACTATTACCTTCAAACTTCTTCGACACCTTTACTGATGCAGAAACCAATGCCAAACCTTATGCAGAGCGTGCACATTCTCCTTTCTATTTTTATGTTTGCTTGCACGCATGTGCAAGAAACATAGTGCCATCATCGGAGATTTCGGAGGTGTGTCACCTCCTCCTCCAATTCAGTCAGTGTGTTGACAGGCACGGCCCCTGTAAGCCAATGCATTCTGGAGCTGTCTATGACATGCTCCAAAATGCAGTGGCATACAGTTGAAAGGGGGAGCTACGCTTGAGTGAGCAGTGATAAGATAAGGCTGCTCATGCGCAGCTCCCCCCCCCCCACAGACAGAAGCCCATGCAGGCGTGCGCGCCCCCGCACGCACGCACTGTATAGCCGACAGGGTGCCTGTGAAGGTTGGGATATAAGGAGGATGCTTGCTCAACGTTGAAGATGATCCAGGGATCAAATTTATTAATCAACTTAAATGATACAATCGAACTTGACAGCGAAAAATAACAAAATCCAAAAGCAACAAAATCACAATAGAAAGTGCTAGTGAAGTTCACTTCTTGGAGGTCAGCACAGGTTTGAACCTCCCAGACTATCTGATTCTCTAGGTTAACTTTGCACAATATATATTGGATAGGGGTCAGGTGACTATCAAACTCCACCCCTGTATCTCATTTCTAACCTTTCCTTGTTAAATACAACATATTTTATTTTGTAAATAAAAGTGCTACACCTTTAAATGAATTAAATCATCTGTATACTACTTTAAATCAATTTTTCTGGAGCTACAATAGTTTTTAACATTAAATCAATTCTCTAGGAAGCACCTCCTCTTTCTGACCTAATAAATACATTCAATGAATGGCCGGCCGGCTCCTAGGTAGAGCTGCAAGAAGAAGTAGGACACATCCACGTTTACATGCAACCAATCCTACGTTTTTACAAAAAACCCAAAACTGACTGGAGTCAACTACAAAATGCTGTCGGAAGGTATGACGCCTGTAGTTCACCTCTTTTGAACAGGAAATTTTACCCACAGAAGGAAATACGATAAAAAATACCTTCACGATCGTGCGCACACTCGTGAAGGAAATTACAGCTAGCGCTAGGCAACGCACGGTCTTAAAGGCATTCCAGACATTTATTTACTTATAAATTTAGCTCCAACAGAGAGGTTTACTTTTTTTTGGAATGGTTACTTTTGTTTGTGATGTGTCCTCTTCCCTCCGGCATAGCACATTTGTCCTAAAATAATCGGACGAAACGAACCATTAATAGAAAGGGCTCCAAATATTTCCAGGTACCTCTATAGTTTACCTATATGCATACAAATGGGGTATTTCAAATATTTATACATGGAGGCATCTCTAGAGAACTCTACCGTCAGGCTTTGATTTTGTTTTAAAGAAAAACGTACAAATCATTATACCAAATATCCTTACACGGCATAATATCTAAGCCATTTGTTTTTCCCTTAATTTACATATCCTCGGGGTTCAGACCATAGCATCAAGACTACAAAGTCAAAACAAAACAGATTCTGATATTTACAAAGTAAAACATATAGGTGGCCAGCCTATATGAAGGAATAGGAAGAATAAGAGTAAGGGGGGGGTTCTAGAGTGCTGTTGCAATAGACTTTCTTTTTAGTTTTGAAACGAAATTAAATTAACACAGGGAGAGAGAAGGAAGGGAGGAAAAAAGATGATTTTTTTTTTGTGTGTTCTGATACTTGGTCTTTACAGTGCCCAATCCCCGTCAGCTGTGCTGCGTTCCCCCCGCCTCCCCCCCAAACCCTTCTGAAAAGCCACGCTGGGTGCCCACCCCAGCATGGCAAGTAATCCTTAGGCCGATGGGGGTGTCCAATCCTCCGATGGCTGAACGCACCCCCCCAACCATCCTTGTGCCACGCTGGGAGCCCACCCCAGCGTGGCAAGCAATCCTCAGCCCAACGGGGTTCCTAATCCTCCGCTGGCTGAACGCACCTCCCAACCGCCCTTGTGCCATGCTGGGAGCCCACCCCAGTGTGGCAAACGCTCCACGTCGTCTCGCTTTCTTTTCCTGCAAAGAAAAATGGTCCCACGTAGTCCTCCGCCTCCCACAACCCGCACTCCACCCACTGCGAACCCAGCCTCACACCCCCCCTCATCCCTTACTTACCCCGAGCTCGGCGCGACGATCTTCGTGGATCAGGAACACGCCTGCACTCTTCAAAGCCGACCACGAACTGAGGAAATGCCGGTAAGCTGTATAACGGCTAGATAGGGGTTTCAACTTTGTTGCATATCTCAGGCATTTTTGGTTTTGCACTATTTCAACATGGGGTTTTTGGACCTTCTTTCATGATGATGATCATTGTCATGGCGTTATGTCGGCCAAGGATGATTTCGCAGTCACTGCGTGAAATCACCCTTCAGCCCTGAATAACACCATGACAGTGACATCATTCATGAGAAGGGATCCCAAAAACCCCATGTTGAAAATTTGATGCCAAAATTCTAAAAATGACTGTTTTACGAGCGTGCGTTGCGCAGTTCCTATGCAGGCTCGTAAGTTCGCGAATTTTCAATATTTTCACTCCAGATTTTTAACATTGCCATTTTACCACATCTTCTTATGAGCAGTACAGTTGTCATTTTTCACATCTCACCCAAACGTGTGCTCGCTTTGTAGCGCATAAATGGCGCAGTCGGTGAAAAGTAGATCAATGTACGGACAAATTAAGAAATCACAGTGACACTGTTCATGAGCAGAGGTCTCAAAATGGCTATGTTGAAAATTGGTGAAAAATTCTCAAAATGAATGTTTTGAGCTGGCGTTGCGCGGTTCCCTCGCACACTCGTGTGCTCAATTTCAATATTTTCACTCCAGATTTTCAACATTGCCATTTACCACACCTTCTTATGAGTAGTACAGCAGCATTTTTCACATCTCACCCAAAGCGCAGTTTGCTCCATGTAGCATACAATGGGCCAGTCGGGTGTGCGAGATCAATGTAATGGGACAATTAAGAAAATCACAGTGACACTGTTCATGAGGTGAGGTGTTAAAATGGCTATGTTGAAAATTTGGTGGAAAAATTCCAAAAAATGACTGTTTTATGAGCGTGCGTTGTACAGTTCCTATGCATGCTCGTAAGTTAGTGAATTTTCAATATTTTCACTCCAGATTTCCAACATTAAGATCTCTGCTCATGAACAGTGACACTGTGATTTTCTTAATGTGTCCCATACACTGAGTTCGCACACCGACTGCGCCATTGTGCGCTACATGGGCGGAAACATATTTTGGGCAGGATGTGAAAAATCACAGCTGTACTGCTCATGAGGAGGTGTGGTAAAATGGCAATGTTGAAAATCTGGAGTGAAAATATTGAAAATTTGTGAACTTGCGAGCTCATGAGGAACTGCACAACGACCGTAAAACAGTCATTTTAGATTTCACTAAATTTTCAACAGGCCATTTTAAGACCCTGCTCATAAACAGTGTCACTGTGACTTTCTTAATTTGTCCCGTACATTGATTTTGCACACCGACTGTGCCATTCTGCGCTACAAGGGCAGAAACACATTTTGGGTGAGATGTGAAAAATGACAGCTGTACTACTCATAAGAAGGTGTGGTAAAATGGCAATGTTGAAAATCTGGAGTGAAAATATTGAAATTTCGCGAACTTACGAGCCTGTGTAGGAACTGCGCAACGCAAGCTCGTAAAACAGTCATTTTTTGAAATGTTTGGACCAAATTTTCAACATGGGGTTTTTGGGATCCCTTCTCATGAATGATGTCACTGTCATGGTGTTATTCAGGCCTGAAGGGTGATTTCGCAGTCACTGCGCGAAATCACCCTTCGGGCCCGAATAACGCCATGACAGTGACATCACTTATGAGAAGGGTCCTAAAAACCCCATGTTGAAAATTTGGTGCAAAAATTCCCAAAAATGCCTGAGAAATGCAATAAAGTTGAACCCCCCACCCCATCTAGCCCATTGTACAGCTTACCGGCATTTCCTCAGTTCGTGGTCGGCTTTGAAGAGTGCAGACGGTTCCCGTCCACCGAAGATCGCCGCTGGAGTCCAGAGGTAAGTATGGGGTGGGGGTGGGAGGCTGGGTGTGCAGTGGGTGGGTGCGGGTTGTGGAGAATGGGAGACGCCGCTGGACTGTTTTTGTTTTACAGGTTTAAAAAAAAAAGATGTCGTGGACCGCTTTGCCACTCTGGGGTGAGCTCCCAGCATGGCACAAGGACGGGGGCCGTTCAGCCGACGGGGATTGGGCACCCCATCGCCAGCTGATTGCCATGCTGGGGTGGGCCCCAGCGTGGCACCAACTACGGGGACGATTCAGCTCAGCCGGGCGATTGGGCACTTGGTCGCTACAGCACGCATGGGAAGCGACGCCTGGGCGCGTGTGGGGGGAGCTACGCTTCGTATCGGTGCTCACTGAAGCGTAGCTCCCCCTTTCAACTGTATGCCACTGCATTTTGGAGCGTGTCATAGACAGCTCTAAAATGCATTGGCTTTCAGGGGCCGCGCCTGCCAGCTCACTGACTGAATTGGAGGAGGAGGTGACACACCTCCGAAATCTCCAATGATGGCACTATGTTTCTTGCACATGCGTGCAAGCAACGTAAAATGACTGTTTTACCAGCTGCAGCATTGTACAGTTCCTACGCACGCCTTGTAAGTTCGCTAATTTTCAATATTACCCAGATTTTCAACATTGCCATTTTATTAATTTCTTATGAACAGTACAGCTGCAATTTTCATATGTCGTCCAAAATGTGTTTTGCACATGTAGCACACAATGGTGCTGTTGGCGCAAGAAAGCAATGTTTAGGACAGATTAAGAAAATCACAGTTACACTGTTCATGAGCAGAGGTCTTAAAATGGCTATGTTGAAAATTTGGTGACAAAAGTCCATAAAATGACTGTGATATGAGTGAGCATTGCGCAGTTTCCACGCACCCTCGTTATCTTCATGACTTTGTAATATTTTCAGTCCAGATTTTCACCAGTGGCAATTTTCCACACTTCCTTATGAACAGTACAGCTGTCATTTTTCACAACATGGCTGAAGTGTGTTTTCACAGTTTCAGCGCAGAGATGCGTGGTCGCTGTGGGAAATCATTGTTCGGCACAGATAAAGAAAACACAGTGACACTGTTCATGATCGGAGGCACCAAAATGCCTGAGTTGACAATCTGCTGTAAAAAATCCCCAACCTAATTATATTACGGGTGTGCGTTGCACAGTTTCTATGTATGCTCGTGACTTCACCATTTTTTTAAATATTTTTAGTACAGATTTGCAACATTGCCATTTTTTACACCTCCCCATGAACAGTACAGCTGTCATTTTTTACATCCTGTTCGAATGTTTTTGCACCTGTGGTGCTAAATGTCAAGTCACTGTGCATAAGCAGCTCACTAACAAAGTAATATTCCCCTGTTCATGAGGTGGGTCACAAACAAACATGTTGAAGATTTGGAGTGAAAATATCAATGAATGCCTGAGGTGTTAGGGTTTCCAACTATAACGCCCAACCCTGTAGAGATGACAGGCATCAGGGGTGTGACTTGGGATTCTTGCCTGTGATGCTCATGCCATTCCACACCCTGCAGTCAGTGAGAGGCATCGAGGTATGCCTTGGACTCTTCGGCCCCAAACTTCACCCCATTCTCCTATATCGCACCCATCTCACCATATTTCCAAATGAAATGGGGTGCACATAAGGGCCAAAGACCCCAAGGAACACCGTGATACTTGTCAGAGTCTGCAGGATGGGGTGTGGTGAAATGGCGTGGCCGTTATGCCTGACGACCCAAACGCACACCACAATGCCTGTCACTCTCTCCAGGGTGGTGGTGGGGTTGGCTTCAGTTCAATACTTCACTGCCATTCCTATTACGCAGCTCTGTAACTTCTACGCTACCACTGCCAATGCCAGCAAGCAAACATTCGGCATTGACAAATGCTTGTTAAATCTGTGACAGAAAGGGAAGCCAAAAAATACTTACTTAAAGTACTTGGTAGATCCAGAACAAGTGGAGACTCACTAGATCTGAAGCTCATTGCCCTTACACTTGGAAAAGTCCTGACCCCACTTACCAAGATTATCAATAAGTCCCTCGTGCTCTCCCAATGCTCCATTTGTGGAAGCTAGCCTTGGTGACCCCCATCCATAAAGGTGGTGACAGGGCCTACCATGGGAATTACAAGCCCATTTCTATTCTCTCCCGTTTATCTAAAGCTCTCAAAAAATTGTTGCAGACCAGCTGGGAGAGTATTTGGAGAAATACAACCTGCAATCCCCACACCAACATCGTTTTTGAAAAGGTCACAGCACCACTACTTCATTCACGAGCTATATCCACCAGGCCTTGGACCAAAGCCAATTCGTCAGCACCGCCTACATTGACCTATCCAAGGCATTTGATACGGTCAATCACCCAATACTGCTTGACCAGCTAGCTATGCTCAGTCTATCAGCAGACACCCAAAAATGGTTTAACAGTTACCTCATGGGCTAGTCACAGCAGGTTAAGATAGGACACCCATTCATCCAAACTTCCTGTTCTCTCCGGGGTGCCTCTAGGGTCAATTCTGGGACCATTACTTTTCAGCATCTTCCTCAACAATCTCCCCACGCACTGCCTGGTGCATATCCTCCTGTATGCTGATGACGTAGTTATATACACTAAGAACTCAGACCCAGTCCAGTTGGAGAACCAGCTTCAGGAAAGTTTCACTGCAGTGGAGGCTTGGTTCATCACTCAGAAACGTGTGCTCATCTACAAAAAAACAAAGACTATGCTCTTCTATGGCTCCAACAATAAGCACAAAATCACTCAGCTGATTGTCAATAACATGTCAGGAGTTACTCTGGAACAGGAAAACACTTTTAAGTACCTTGGTGTATTGTTGGATAGCACACTATCCTATGTGACTCATATTAACCATGTCACCAAATCCGTGAATATCCGTATTGAGCTTCTCTATAAACATAAGCACTGCCTTACTGCTGAAGCCCTGAAACTTGCAATCCAAAGTTCAGTTGTCTCCATAATAGACTATGGGCTGGTGATATATGAAGCTGCCTCTAACACTGCCTTAAAGAGACTATCAATTGCACTTAACATGGCCTGCTAACTTCTAGCTGGGGCTGCCCCACTGACTCACACATGTGACCTCTATGAGCAGGCAAACTGTTTGCAACTTGAGGGTAGGATATCCTACCACACCTGCCTTGTAGTAAAGAAGGCCACCCATGGTCTTCTACCCCCTGGGGTTAATAATCACCTCAGCCCTTCCTGTAATACTTGCTCCACCAGAAGTGCTGATGGCTCAACCCTCCAAGTCCCCCCAATGTCGGACTTCGCAAGGGCAATGTTCATACACAATCAGAGCTCCAAAATTGTTTAACTCCCTGCACAATGAAATCACTAATGCAATCTCTCTTGGTTTATTTAAATGCAAACTTCGTGAGTCTCTTGTGGCCCATGCCTCCTGTGGCTGTTTTACATAAACCTGGGGTCATCACAGTCATTGGTTCACCTAGACTGTGGGCACTCACTGTAAGATCTCTATATCTCTTTCCTAACATCCCCACCCTTCCCACCAATCTGAGAAGGCCTTCTGGCTGCTTCTCTGGTAATACTGGTAGCCTTACCTCTCCCAGTAAGTTCATAAATTTTCCTAATCACCTAACCAGCCCTCCCTTCAATTTGACAAGGCCTACTGTACTGGTAGCCACTGTGTTAAATTTCTCTACCTTCTCGCATATGGTATACCATGATGATAGTGAATGCATATGGGTAACCATCAAAATGGCAACCCATATGAGGGTGCTAACATCATGGGCGATGGTAGGGGGGGCGGCTACTGTTGCAACGGCGAGGGTAGGGTGGGCGACAGGAAGGGAAGGAGGATGCATGACAGGACGTACAGGAATAGGGAACAGGATTGTAACCCTGTAGTGTGCCTGCTTCTGCTGAGCCAACCGTGCGCTGTGGTGGATAGGGTGGTTGGCTTCAATGGAGCAGGTCATGGGTTCGGGACTGGGCGTGGGTTAAATTTTGTGATGTCCCACGGTTGCAGGACTTAATTTTTTTGAACCAGGTTGTGCCCCTCTCCTCGACATGCACCCCCTGCAGTTGAGAATCTTTAGATGGGGTGCGGGGAGGGTGCACCCCCCCCGAATGCACAATTCGGCCGCTTTTTAGTGCATATCACTGAAAATGTTTTGGCGATAAAGCATTTTACGATAATAGCGATCGCCTTTCGGTGGTCGCTATTATCACATAGAACCCTCTGATAATCCTTATCCTGCATTACTCCCTAGCCCCTGATCACCACAATATGTACCCACCTCCTGCTGCCTCTACACTCACTTTTTTATGTCTTACAATTGTCTGCTTTACCTGTACAGTTCTTCAAATGTTTTATGATGTATTATAGTGTGTATTTCCTATACATTGTGTTTTTTCATGTACTTTGATGTGGAACCCGTGTAAAAGTACCTCTGTCTCAAAGGTGATAATCTGAAATTTTCAAATAAAAAGTAGTTTGCTGCTGGAGAACCAACGATGGGCCTTATCAGTGGTGATGGAGTTAGATAGAGAGGCGGGGGAGGTGTCAGTCTGGAATAGCATTAGATCATCTGCATATAGAAGTGTTTTACAGGTGAAGCCCTCTGACAGGAGATAGTTAATGAAGAGGCAAAAGTGGAGGGGGACAACAACAGAACCCTGGGGGACACCCACTATGACAGGCAAAAGGGGGGAGGCATCATCAAGACAAACCATTTGGGTTCTACCAGCGAGGTAGTTAGTGAGCCAGGCTGAGGAGGCAGGGGAGAAACCAAGGGTATCGAGTTTCTCAATCAGCATGTTGTGACTGACAAGGTCAAATGCCTTGGAAAGATCAATGAACACTGCTTTAGTTAGCTTCCCGTTGTCCATCTGCCTTAGAACGTGAGCAGTGAAGAGGGGAAGTGCTGTGGTAGTGCTTTGTCCCTTCCTGAAACCGTGTTGCTGTGGGCAAAGGAGATTATTTTTCGAGATATGCTCAGCGATTTGGAGGCTTACTGGCTTCTTTAGGAGTTTTCCAAGGTGCAGCAGTATCAAGATGGGATGGTAGTTGTCCATGAGACTAAGGTCACCTGATTTATGAATAGGGATAATTTTGACCAGCTTCCAGGGGCACAGAGTCCGTAGTGAGTGACAGGTTAAAGATGAAGATGAGTGGGCCAAATAAACTTTTCCCATGCTTAAAGTCCCAGAATTATTCTTATGGATTTCTTGCCCACTTCCTTGGGTGCTCTACAGACCAATTGTCTGCATTTTGCAGGCAAACAGTCTGTGGACCATTACCCTGATACCGGCATAGCGCAGTCCAGGGGATGATCCATTACAGCATGTGCCACAGTCATGGTTCCTGACTGGGATGGCTTCTGGTCACATGTCGACTATACCCGTGGTATGGTTTCAATAGCCAGTCTCTCACTGCCGGTGGTAGGCATGTCTCCTGTCACTTGGTGCATGGCTACAAGTTGCTGTCAGCTGTGTGCCCACTACAGCACAAAGAAATGACACCCCCTACTATTGCTGCCCAGTCTCCCTGCATTTAAAGCCCTTGCATATGGATTAGGTGACTACAAGGGTCAGTGTGGCAGTTTCTAGTGGGCGTCAGAGAATCCATCAGGTAAGCTTCCATGTGGAGGGGGGTTACATCATTATACTGGCAAACTAAGACTTACAATGTTCTTTTCGTTCTTGTATCATGTATTAGGTCTGTTTGTGTTTCTAACAGTACATGGGTGGCTGTTCCATAAACAATGTGCATAATACTAGAAAGCTGAAAAAGCTGGCTGAGTTCAGATTGTATAGGATCAGTATAAGTTCACATTGTAATGGCAGAGTGTATGTTTGTTAGGACATAAAAAAGTACTCCAATATGGAAGTTTGTTTTTCTCTCAATTTTTTCCTTGAAAACATAGTAAGGATGATGTGTGCTGTAGGGGCATGGGGTCCATGGTTCCCAATGAAAATTATAGTGACGTCTATCTTGTGGAAGTATAATTCTTCATGTAGATAAGACAAGAGGATCCCCATTCCATCCCATGAACTCCAGCAAGTTTCAGTTTTCATCTTTTGGCTCCGCTTAATCCACACATACCAGTAGGAGAGGAAAGGGGGATCTCCTCTGAGAGTATCTCCAACATTGAGGGGGGGATGCCACTGAAGACACTTGTTTAACATAGAAACGTAGAATTTGATGGCAGATAAGGACCAATTGGCCCACCTAGTCTGCCCATTTCCCAACCTACAGGATAAGCTGCAGATCCTATTTAATCAACAGCCTACTTCCTCCTACCCACCCACTAGAATTGCCTTATGTCTGTCCCATGCATTCTTGAATTCCCTTACTGTTTTTGACTCCACGGCCTCCTCAAAAAGGCTGTTCCATGCATCCACAGCCCTCTCTGTGAAAAAATACTTCTTCACATTACCTCTGAGCTGTTTCCCCTCTATCTTCAAATTGTGCCCCCTTGTTCTTGCACATCTCTTTTTCTGAAAGATGCTACCCTCTTGGACTTTGTTGATTCCCTTGAGGTACTTGAAAGTTTCTATCATGTCCCCCCTCTCCCTCCTTTCCTCGAGGGTATCCATATTAAGCTCCTTTAGTCTCTCTTCGTATGTCTTCTGGTGCAGATCCTGCACCATTTTGGTTGCCCTTCTGTGGACAGCCTCCACCCTGTCTATGTCTTTGTGGAGATGGCGTCTCCAGAACTGCACGCAGTACTCCAGATGGGGTCTCACCAACTGTCTGTACAGAGGGATAACAACTTCCTGTTTTCTACTGGTGATGCCTCTCCCTATGCATCCCAGTATCCCCCCAGGCTTCCTTACTGCCTTCTTACATTGCTTGCCTACCTTTATATCATCTGATATAACTACCCCCAGGTCCCTTTCCATTTTTGTTGTTGTCAGTATTTTGGTTTTTGTTTCCCAGGTGCATTACTTTGCACTTCTTTGCATTGAATCTAAGCTGCCATACATTTGACCATTCTTCCAACCTTGCCAAGTCCCTTCTCATCCTTTCCACCCACCTTGTGTATCAACCCTGTTGCAGATCTTTGTGTCGTCTGCAGAGAGACATACTTTTCCTTCCAGTTCCTCTGCAATGTCACTTATAAAGACATTAAAAAGGACTGGACCTAGTACTGAACCCTGCGGTACCCCACTAGTAACCCCCCTTTCTTCACTGTGGACTGCGTTTACTATTACCCTCTGCGTCCTGTTGTCCAGGCAATGTTTTACCCAGGCTACCACCCTGGGATCCCACTCCCAGGCTGGTTAATTTGTTTATTAATCTTAGAAATCTTTAATTGTTTCTGTTTCAATTGATTATTTTCATTGGGATGAACATGTCAGCTAAGGAAATAGGTAGTGAGGGAGAGTGCAGGACTGACAGCCACTTGAGAAAAGAAACTGAAATTTGGTCTGGGCATCATAATGTAGTAAAAAGAGTGGGCTAAATGGTCTAGATACTGGCACTAGATATTGTCAGTAAAAATAATTGATTCACAGATGTAAGGGCAGAATGGGTTGGGGCCATATTCCACCACTGTTGCAACCCCCTCCAGAGGTCTGGGAGCTTTCTCCCTCAATGAGAGTGCAACTATGTGCATGCAAGTTGAGCTGTGCTACCCCCCCCCCCCGCGAAAGGTCTGGGAGCTTTCTCCCTCTCTCAGAGTGAAACTATGTGCATGAGTTAAACTGTGTGGAAGGCAGTATTCCACTGGTGCAATTTGTGCAGAATGGAAATGTGGCTTCTGGAACACTTTTTGGAATTTCTTTTTGTATTCTGAGGAGTTGTGAAATGCATTTTTATGTAACTTGCAGAATAGCTTTCTGTGGATCATGTAAACCCATGGAATATAGAAAAAGGATCTGTTGTATATGTAAACCATAGATTACTAATCCATGAATTTGAAAACTCTACACAGCGCTACACATGAGCCCATTGGAGGACTCATGCATGGTGCCATGGGAGGTGGGTGGTTGTGGGCAAAGAGAGGCAAACCAGAAGAAATTGGTGGCCATCGAGATGATGACCCTAGAACACTCTATCCATGAAGGTCCTGCCTGCTTCCATGCTAGATCCTGTATGGATGAAGAGGAAAACCTCCTCACTGGCCTCATCATTGGAGGCAAGCCATGAGAGATGCTGGGTTACAGGAAAGGACTCTTGGGGCTGAATGGTGACCAATGGTTTAATGTCAAAATCACTCGTCGTCAATAGCGCAATAGCTCAACTTGCATGTACATAGCTGCACTCTCATTGGGGGAGAAAGCTCCCAGACCTCTGGAAGGGGTTGCAACAGTGGTGGAATATGGCCCCCACCCATTCTGCCATGGTAAGACCTCATTAAAAAGTTATTTATTTGAATTAGCTTTTTGCTGATAACATCTGTTTATTCTGCTGCCTTTTAATTGTTTTATATATGTATTTATTATTGATGTGTGTTTGTTATATTTGTTATGTATTTGCGCTTTGGCATTTTGAAAAGCGCCTATATAAATAAATACTGATTTGATTTGATTTAATGCATCTCCATTTTGGTTACTCCAACACTGGTCTCACAGGTCTTCTCCCTAACCCAGGTCACTTGACCACCATTGGGCCACCAGACATTCAGAGATTCAGACATTTTGAATAGGTTGGTAGGGACAGATATGCTTTTCTTCATACTTATGACATGAGAGAAGGGAATTATATTATTGATAAAAAATCAACGCTTGTGTGGGCCCTTTGGTCTGTATTTTCAAAGAGTTTTAATGGATGCAACAGCAGGTTGCATCACTTTTGCATCATAGATCGCAGCTGTATCTGCATCAGAAGAGGGTGCCACCATCAGGAGATGGCTGCAGCAAATTCTGCTGTCCCTCTGCTTGTATCCAGTTAGTTACACAAAAGTGCTGCAATTATGATGCAGCCGCATTTGTACTGCAAATATGCTGCAACTGTGACACAAGTATATCTTGTGCTATTACACGTCAGTTTTCATGCAGCAATGAAAATAGGGTGCAATTATTTGTTGTTGTATAGAATCCTCTCTGCAGACACCTCCCCCAATGTCTATAGTGACCACCTCATTACCTACCGTGTTCACAAAGCCCACACCCTCACTCCTCTCCTGCTTATCTTTGGATCCATTTGTACAGCTGTCTTGACATTGAAGCATTGTTGTGCAACCTACATTCCACTGACTGTTCAGGGGTGTACTCTGCTCTGACTTTGATTCAGCCCTGTCCCTATTTACACACCTCATTCATAATGTTCGGGATCACCATGACCCGATCGGACGTTGCAGGGTAAAACAGCATCATTTACCCTGGGTCTCTGCGGACCTCATCCACCTATGCAAATCCTATGACCAGACCTGGGCCCGACACAAAGCAAGCCCTTCCCGATCTGTACAATTGCAGTGCCTTAAGAAATACCTGCACTAAGGTTATCAGATCAGTCGAGGCCAAATACTACTGCACTTTATTGCACTCGAATCACAACTCCACTGCCAAGTTCTGGACAATCCTTCATTCTCTTCTTAATCCCCCTCCCTAATCAACCACCCCAACACTATCTATAGATGGCTCACCTGTTACAGACCCAGCCTCAGTCGCCTCAGCTCTTAATACCTGCTTTACTACCTGTGCCATACCATCATGCATCCCTGACACATCGCCCCTGCCCCCCATCCCCCCTAACCTCTCAGGGCTACTCCTTTCCTCCTATCGCACACCATGAAGTCTTGCAAGCCCTTTCCTCCTTAACCCCAAGTCATGCCCTGACCCATCTTGACCCCTGCTTCCTCTGTATCTCTGCCCCCACAATATCTCTCTCTCTTACTCACATCTTGAACCATTCTTTCTACCACTTCACTGTCCCACATACCTGGAAGACTGCTAAAGTCATACCCCTACACAAAGGTGGTGACCCCCTCACTCCGGGCAACTATCGCCCTCTACCTCTGCTTCCTGCTCTGACCAAACTGCAGGAATCTTTAGTCCTCTCTCAACTCACTGAGTATCTTAACTTCTCAAACTTCCTCTCCTCCTTCCAATCATGTTTTAGGGTGAGTCACTCCACAATTACCTCACTCCTTCACAGCACCAACTCCATCTTCGCTTGCATGAACTAAAGCCTCCTAACTGCTGCCATTTTCATCGACCTCGCTAAGGCTTTTGATTCTGTTTCTCATCCCCTCCTACTAAACAAACTGTCCTCTGCTGGTCTGTCTCCTGAATCTGTAAACTGGTTTCATTCCTACCTCTGAGGCTGTACCCAACAAATCCTTGTTGGAGGTGTCTTCTCTCCTCCCCATCCGATCCATGCTGGAGCTCCTCAAGGCTCCTGCTTAGGCCCCATACTTTTTTTTTATCTTTCTAAATGATCTCCCGTCTACCTGTCCTGCGTCTAATATACTGATGTACACTGACTACACTGTTCTTTTCACCTCTGCTCCCTCTGCCACAGCTGTCCAATGCCAGCTCCCAGCTGACTTTAGCTCAGTCCTTCAGTGGTTTCATGATAACCTCCTCAAGGTAAATGTCAAAAAAACAGTGTCTATGACTTTTGGAACCTCTCAAAAACTTGCCACCCTCCCCTTCCCCTCTCATTCACTCCCCTTGATGGCTCCGTACTGGAAGTAGTCCCACACTACAAATACCTGAGTGTCTGGCTCGATGCTCGACTTGACTGCACTAAGTATATAGAGCACATCCATGCAAAATTACGCCCTAAAGTAGGCACTTTATATAGAAACAAAGTGGCCCTCTCCCTAAATACTTGACAATAACTCCTCACCAAGATGATTACACCCTCCTTCGACTATGCTGACATAGTGTATGGCACTGCCTCAGCCTCCTCCTTAGCCAGACTAGACTCCTTGTATAATGTTTTCTGACGCTTTGCACTTAACGCTCCTCCTTGCTCACACCACTTCTCCCTCTACTCGTCCCTCTCACTTACCTCTTTCCACCGCTGTTGACTACTTCACATCTCTTGTTCCTCCTGTCTCCCTCACCTAAACCCTCCTACCCCCTCCAGTCCAGGAACACCCGCACTTTCTTCCTCCCTAGGCTTTCCTCCTGTTCTGGCTCTGCTGCTTTCTCTTACTGACTGCCCTCCTTCTGGAACACCCTCCCATTCCACATCAGACACTCCATTTCCATCTCTTACTTTAAGCGTGCACTATCCCTTCCATCTCTATTCCCTGACCCATGCCCCTGCCATGACAAATTCTCTCTTTATTACGCTCCGCATAGCAGCCTTCCTTTGCTCAACGACATTGTTTTTCTCCTTTTTCTATACTTCGCTTTCCCATTCCTCTTTTCCACCTTCCCTTGCCCCCAGGCATAATGCTGTAATTTTGATGGTTCTACACTACTGTTAGCCTCGCAGTTTCTGTTGTCACTATATTTTACAAAATTTTTTGCAACCTGCACCGATACTGATCTCACTAATTCAATACGTGTGTATATTCTGAAACTAGTCCCTTGTTGGATTAGTTTTCAACGTATTTATTTATAAAACTAATTTCAATACTTGTGTGTACTCTGAGTCTAGTTCCCTGTTATATTGAAACATAGAAACATAGGCTTTGACGGCAGATAAGGACCGCTTGGCCCACCCAGTCTGTCCATTTCCCTACCTACTGGATAAGCTGCTGATCTTATTTAACCAACAGCCTATTTCTTCCTAACCCCCTCAAAAATTGCCTTATGTCTGTCCCATGCATTCTTGAATTCTCCTGCAGTTTTAGACCCCACAACCTCCTCAGGAAGGCTGTTCTATGCGTCCACCACCCTCTCTGTGAAAAAATACTTCCTCACATTGCCCCTGAGCCATCCCCCCTTTATCTTCAAATTGTGTCCCCTTGTTCTTGCACATCTCTTTTCTGAAAGATGCTACCCTCTTGGACTTTGTTGATTCCACTGAGAGTGCCAAAAGTGTCTAACATGTCCCCTCTCCCTCCTTTCCTCAAGGGTATACATATTAAGCTCCTTTAGTCTCTCCTTGTATGGCTTCTCTTGCA
Source organism: Neoceratodus forsteri (assembly GCA_016271365.2). Taxonomy (NCBI): domain Eukaryota; kingdom Metazoa; phylum Chordata; order Ceratodontiformes; family Ceratodontidae; genus Neoceratodus; species Neoceratodus forsteri. The sequence continues at coordinate 301,984,507 of CM057455.1, read as the reverse complement.
GACCCTGCACCATTTTAGTTGCCCTCCTCTGAACTGCCTCCATCCTGTCTATGTCCTTGCAGAGATGGGGGCTCCAGAACTGGAAGCAGTACTCTAGATGGGGTCTCACCAAGTGTCTGTACAGGGGGATATTGTTTTCAGCTTATTTATTTTTAAAACTCCCCTACTCCCATCCCCGGGGTCGCACCTGGAAATGAGCTTCGGCTCAGTATGCCTCTCCAAGTCAACAACTTTAAATAAATTAAAAAAAAAAAACAATCTGTGTGTGGCACAAATGTATGCATTTTGATGCAATGGCATGCCAAACTTTGTCTCTGTTCAGGGCTCATTTTCATGGAGGGCACATTTTGGCTGTAAGTAAATCTATTTTACATCTACAGCTCTCTTTTTTTCACATTGTGCTTCATTCTTGGGATGTAAGTATGAACTTTACCTGTGCTTGATTTGTTTGCCATCAGTAAACGTTTACCTTTAGTATTAAGATATTCAAAAAGCCGAACGACAGAGCAGTATCACAGATAATGTACACAGGGAGGAGATAGCTTTCTTTAATACATATGCCCCAACCCCCGGACTTCATATCTTTTAGACATACAGCTAACTAAAAGAAGAAAGGGTCAGAGTTCAAGGAGGGGATTTTATTTATTTGTGAGAACCTCCTCTCAGCAGAGATGAAGATAGCAATTAGCTTCCCCTTGAAAAAGCCGGAGTGTAATGGCTCACATTCTCTGCCCAGAATTTATGGACAATTGGAGAGTGCAAAATACAAGTGTGCATGAACGTACATTTTCTGATGTCCACATAAAAGATGGTCCAATTAGATTATTTCTTTATTGTCTATGCGATTTATTCAGTGCATCAAAATAGTTGCTATTAGTCTAACTGGAATCTTTGACCATGCTCCAGTGTTCCTTAATCTAGATAAACTAATACAGTATGTCTCACCCATGCGCTTGGCAATACCCAACATATACACTGGCCAGTCAGGGCTTCACTAAATGCATGTATGCAGGGGGTCAGTGAGAGCTAGTTTCTGTAATACAAATATACAGTGTACCTTCTTTATTTTGGGGGACCACAAAAGCCATTATAATGGGTTCTATAATATCTTTGGTGGCTACTTAAGTCAAAGAGAATCAATCTTCACAAAAAATAATTAGAGAATAATATAAAGTTATTGGAATGACAGATGATTGGATCACCATCACGTGACATTTGTGATGGAAAGACCTTGTTAAAGCTAGGATAGCCTTAACTGATTTTTGTGAGTACTAAACGGCACAGCAGCTTACTTATGCTCAACAGCAGATATAAAACCAGGGAGGCTCTTAACAAGATTAATTAAAAACAGAACTGTGAACACTAACATTTCATTGGGAGAAAGACAGGGCGGTATCGTATAAAACAGAGGGAATCAATCGGATAATTCATGGTGACTGTTGGGTTCCTTATAGATCAGAAAACACTGTTCCTCAAAGGAGATACACAATTATTTTTACATAGTCACTGGCCCTTTCATCTTCCTTTCCATGCCAGTTATGTATTCTGATATGCTTTGACTAATTTGTGAAAATTAAATAATTAAGCTTTGGTGTGCCCTCTGTACTACATAGAATTCCACGCCCCTAACCAGCTACTGCTCTTTCTTTTCATATTTCTAAAGTAGTCTATTACATCAATAACACCATTTCATGCTGTTAACATAGAAACATAGAATCTGATGGCAGATAAGGACTGCTTGACCCACCTACTCTGCCCATTTGCCCTACCTACTGCAACACCGCAGACCCTCTTGATCTTTGGCTTTACCCCCCAACCCTTTCATAGATAAATAGACACTGTCAGCAGATAAGGGCCTATGGCCCATCTAGTCTGCCCATCTGAGCGTGTAAGTTCACTTTATCTTTTCCTAGAAGTCTGTTGTCCCTTACCCCCTGACCTCCAGAATTCCCTTATGTCAATCCCATGCATTCTTAAATCCTGTGATTGTTTCAGCCCCCATCACTTCCTCTGGCAGGGTGTTCCACTTGTCCACCACCTGTTCTGTGAAGAAATTCTTCCTCACGTTTCCTCTGAATCGCTCTCCCTCCAACTTCATCCCATGTCCTCTAGTTCTGCAACATCCTTTTCTCTGGAAAATAGTGTATTCCTGCACCCTGTTTCTCCCTATAAGGTACTTGTATGTCTCTATCATATTTCCTTTCTCCCTCCTCTCCTCCAAGGAGTGCATATTCAAGTCCTTCAACCTGTCCTCATAGGACTTATGATGCAGTCCCTGTACCATCTTTGTTGCCCTCCTCTGAACCTTTTCTACCCTGCCTATGTCCTTATGTAGGTAAGGTCTCTAAAACGGTACACTGTACTCCAGGTAGGGCCTCACTAGTGTCTTGTATAGTGGAATTATGACCTCCCTTTTCCTGCTGGTGATGCCCCTGCCTATGCATCCCAGCATCCTATTTGCTTTACATGCTGCCTTGTCGCACTGTTTCCCTACCTTGAGGTAATCAGAGATGATAACCCCAAGGTCCCTTTCCTGCTTGGTGCATACTATATTCTCACCCCCCAAGCTGATATGTTGTTCCAGGGTTTTTGTGCCCTATGTGCATTACCTTTTTTTTTTTAATTTAGTATGCTTTTTCATCCATGCTGGACCATCAGGATCAGCCCCTGGTCACAGTCCCCCAAGCCTCCACCTCTGAAGATGCCAGTGCTCCCCAGTCCCCCCAGCTTAATCCCCAGAGGGTGTAGTTGCAGCCCCGTCCCCGGTACTGGGGTCACACTACTGTGTCAGGTTGGGGAGCCAGCTTCAGAGGCTGATTGAGGCCTTTGGGGGGAGGGCATCATAGAGATGTCCAGCTCGGTGGCTTCCCCCATTGGCAGAGGCGGAGACATGCAATGATGCCAGCATCCTCCCCACTCCTCATATATGATGGTGCCAGACACATGGAATCTCCCAACCTCCACCAGAAGTCCTCAGTGCACCGGCACACAGCTCCACCTCCCCCCCCTCGGAGAAGGAGCGCAGTCCATAGACTGCTCAATCCTTCTCCCCCGACTGGCTCTCCGGTTCCACGGGTCTGTTTCGGAACCCGGGTCACCGGCATCGCAGACGGAAATCTAACTACTGTGCCTGTGAGCCAGCTCCCCATATGCATCATCTTGCACTTCTTTGCATTGAATTTCAACTGCCAAACCCTTGGCCATTCATCAAGCTTTTGCAGGTCCCGCCACATTCTGTCTACACTCTCTGGCACATCCACTCTGTTACAGAGCTTCATGTCATCCGTGAACAGGGAAATTCTGCCTTCTAGGTCCTGTGCAATGTCACTGATGAAGACATGGAATAGGACTAGTCCTAGCACTGATCTCTGTGGTACCACACTGCCCACTCTTCCCTCTGTGTAGTGACAGCCATTTAGCAACACCCTCTGTGTCCTGCCACCCAGCCCAGTACCTACCCAGTGCACTACTGTCCTGCACACTCCCATATTCCACAGTTTGTTTAAAAGCCTTCTATGTGGCACAGTGTCAAAGGCATTGCTGAAGTCCAGATAGGCCATGTTCACTGCCTTCCCCCATCCACCTTCCTTGTCTCCCAGTCAAAAAATTCAATAAGATTGGCCTGACATGACCTCCCTCTGGTGAAACCATGCTGCCTTGGGTCCTGTAGTCCATTGGCAACCAGATGTTCCACCAATCTCTCCTTCAGTAGTGCTTCCATGATCTTCCCCACTACCTTGGTCAGGCAGACTGATCTGTAGTTCCATGCTACCTCTTTGTTCCCGCTTTCGTATAAGGGAACTACATCTGCTGTCCTCCAGTCTTTGGGTACCTCCCCTGTTTCCAGTGATCGACTAAACAGGATTGCCAGAGGTTCAGCCACCACCTCTCTTAGTTCCTTTAGGACCCTGAGGTGCGCCCTATCTGGCCGCATTGCTTTATTAACTCTTAGTCCTTCCAGTTTCTTCAGGACCCTTTCCACTAAGGTTTTCTTATGCCTAATCCATGTCTTCTTGAATCCCTTTGCCATTTTTGGACCTACCATCTCTGCTGGGAGGCTGTTCCAGGCATCTACCACTCTTTCTGTGAAGAAGTACTTCCTTACATCTCCTCTTAGTCTAGCCCTCTCCAGTTTCTTGGCATGTCCCATTGTTGTTGAGCATCTTTTTTCTGAAAAATGCTTTCCTCTTGATTCTCATTTACACTTGTGAGGTATTTGAAGGTTTTTATCATATCCCCACTCTCTCTTCTTTCTTCCAAGGTGTACATATTGAAGTCCTTTGATCTCTCCTCATAGGGCTTTTGAAGCAGGCCTTGCACCATTTTAGTTGCCCTCCTCTGGACTGCTTCAACTCTATGTCCATCCAGAGATGTGGTCTCCAGAACTTGACACAGTACTCTAGGTGAGGTCTCACCAGTGATCTATGCAGTGGCAACACCACCTCGCTCTTTCTGCTGATGATACCTCTCTCTGTGCACCCTATCATCCCACTAGCTGCCCCTACTGCTTTGTCATACTGTCTGGCCACCTTTAGGTCATCAGATAGAATCACCCTCAAGGTCTACTTCAAGCTTGGTGGTCGTTAATACTACGCCCCCATTTTGTACTCCCCCTCTGGGTCTCTGCCCCCCAAGTACATGATTTTGCACTTTTTCACACTGAAACTCAGCTGCAACACCCTTGACCACTCCTTTAGCTTTCTTAGCTCTCTAATCATTTTTTCAACACACACACACCCTGGAGTGTCTACTGTATTGCAGATTTTAGTGTCATCCACAAAAAGGCATACCTTCCCTTCTGGCCCCTCTGCAATGTCACCAATAAAGACATCAAAGAGAACCAGATCCAGTACTGATCCTTGTGGCACCCTGCTGGTCACCCTTCCTCCCTTGGAGTGAATTCTGTTTACCACCACCCTCTGTCCCCTGTCCCCTAACTAATTACTTACCTAGTGTATCACCTTTGGTCCCACTCCTATGCTGCCCAGCTTGCTTACGAGTCTCCCATTTGGAACAGTGTCAAAGGCCTTATCAAAATCTAGAGAGGCCATATCCACTGCTCCACCCTGATCTACTTCCCTGGTCACTTAGTCAAAGAAATCTATCAGATTTGTTTGACATGATCTCCTCTCAGTGAATCCATGCTGTCTCAGATCTTGTAAGCCACTGGATTCAAGATATCCCACCATCCTTTCCTTAAGGAGTGATTCCATTAACTTCCCTACTACCAAAGTCAGGATGACTGGCCTGTAATTGCCAGCCTTGTCCCTTCTCCCACTTTTGTGAAATGGAACTATATTTGCCCTCCTCCAGTCTTTCGGAACCATCCCCATCTCCAGTGAGTGGTTAAACAGGGCTGTCATTAAGTGCTACTGGCAACTCTCTGAGCTCTCTCAATATCCTTGGATGCACTCCTTCTGTCCCCATTGCCTTGTCCACTTTCAGATTTGTGCATTCCTTCAGGACTCTCTCCTCTGTAAAAGGGCTAGTATCTACCTCCCTTCCTTTGATGTTCTTGGCACTTTGGTTCCCCACTTTCCCGCTCCTCTGTGACCACTGAACAAAAATATTTGTTCAGGATGTCTGCTTTTTCCTGGTTCCCCACCACACATTCCTTGCCTTCCCTCCTAAGCCTTACTATCCCTGCCCTAGTGTTTCACTTTTCACTTACATAGAAACATAGAATCTTTCAGCAGATATGGACCATACGGCCTACCTAGTCTGCTCATTTCCCTACTAACTGCTGCAGCACCAGTTCCTATTTGATCGGTGGCTCTCCTGCTCTGAAAAATATCTGAAAAATGTCTCGACCCCTTTCTTTACTGGCTGGACTATTTTCTCCTTTGATTGTGCCTTTGTGCTTCTAATTGCTTTCCCAGCCTCCTTCTGTTTTTCCTGATACACCTCCCTATCCTCCTACCGTTGTGTCTCCTTATACCTCCGGAAAGCTAACTTTTTTGCCCTTACCTTTCTGTCCACCTCTGTTTCCCTGTTGCTTTTGCTTACTTGCCTGATGCAGAGGTTTGTTGCCTTCACTATCCCCTCTTTTAGTTTCATCCACTTTTCCTCCACTCCACCCAAGTCCTCCTCCCTCCCAAGGCTTCCCTGAGGCATTCGCCATCTTTTTAAAATTGGCCCTCCTGAAGTCCAGGACCCTCACCTTTGTGTGGCTTGATTCTGCCACCATGCATATGTCGTCCCACACTCCATGGTGATCACTGGTCCCCAGGTGGCCACCCGCTGTGACATCTACAACACTGTCCCCGTTGGTGAGTACAAGGTCCCATATTGCCCCCTCATGAGTGGGCTCTTTTATTAGTTGCCTGAGGAAATCCTCATTTAGGGAGTTCAAGATGTCCCTGCTCCTAGCTGAAGCTGCGGCTGGGATGCTCCACTCTACATCCAGCAGATTGAAGTCCCCTACCAGCAGCACCTCTCCCTTATTTACCATCTTTTGGATGGCTTCCACCAGATCCTTGTCCAACTCCCCGCAAACTGTGGCTCCATTCCCCATTTCTAGGGTGACCCACAATACCGCCATCCCTCCCTGTATTCCCTGAATCTCTGTCACCTTTGTGGTATCCCTCACATAAAGAGCCACACCTCCCCTTTCTTTGTCACCCTATCCTTCCTGAACAGAGTATAGCCTGGTATGGCTATATCCCAGTCATGGTTCTCATTGCACTATGACTTGGTAATGGCAACAATGTCCAGGTCAACCTCTGCCATAATGGCCTCTAGGTCCAGAATTTTGTTTCCCAGACTTCGAGATTTGCACATATGGCCTTCCAGATTCTGCTACCACCCTGCTTGTCAACCCCCCGATTTCCCTTTTGCCTTCTCCTCTTACCCTCTCTGCTCTTGTTCCTATATTCTCTCATTTGTACTATTTTTTTTGGTGGGGGGGGTTATTTGGTACCCTTAGGGATTTTTCTTCCTTAGGGTTCTCCCTACTGACTTCTTCAGCTTGTGGAAAGGGACAGTTTATGTGTCCCTGCTTCCTTCCACCCTTCCCCCTCTTTACTAGTTTAAATGCTCGCCAATGTAACATTTAAACCATCAACTGAGGACTGGGGTTCCCCTCACAAATGGATGCAGACTATCACCCTGGTATAGGCCCTTATCTCTCTAGGTGGAACCCCAGTCCCCCATGTGGCCAACCCCCTCCTCTCTGCATCACTCCTTCAACCATTAGTTGAAGCTTCTGGCATGAAGTACCCTATCCTCCCCCTGTTGTAGACTGGCAGCTCTTCAGAAAAGGCCACTGAGCATGCTACCTGCCTAAGACCCCTCTCCAACTCCCTGAACTCCTCCTGCACTATCCTAGCCTCGTCTCTAACCAGGTCATTAATCCCTAGGTGGACAATGACATCCAGATCTCACTCCCTTCCTGCTTCCCCAAACATCCTCAGAATCTGCTTTCCATCCCTCAGAGCCGTGGCACCAGGTAGTCATCTGAATGGCCCGGAATGGTGTTATTGATGCCACAGAATGTGCAGGGTGTACGAAACGAGAGATCAGCAACTGCTGAGGAGAGAGGGATTCAAAGTAGTTAAAAGGCAACAAAACTAGGTTATTAATTTAACAAAAAAGGTCAAAAAGATATCAGAATACTGGGTAGACAATAAAGGGACAATAGGGGGGCATCTAGAGGTGTAAAAACTGTTTCCTAGCAAGTTTAAGCTAATATAATAAGTGTGCTTCCATGCAAGGTGAAATTATAAAATTTACAAGGATATGTTGGTGAAATTGTATAAAATGATAATGATGGAGAAAGAGGAGAAGGAAAATGTGATGCTACCTCCTAAGGAAGCCACTGGTCCAGATAGGTAAAAGGTTGGATCTGTTATGAAATCTTTGCTTGGTATTCATAAAAAGCCTTAGAGACATATTTAACAAATCTGGAGGCTGAACTGGATTCAGCGGAGAGCAATGAAGGTGGTAAAGGGGCTCAGCCACCTGTCCTATAAGAAAAGGTTGAGAGAACTGAACATGTACTCCCTGGAACAGAGAAGGGAGAGGGGGGACCTGATTGAGACTTTAAAGTACCTTAAGGATATAAACCTGGTGCCAGTGGAAAGCATCTTCCAGATGAAGGGGACTTAGAAGACGAGGAGGCATGGGTTACAGGTTGAAGGGGGACAGTTCAGGGGTAACATTAGGAAGTACTATTTCACAGAGAGGGTGGTGGATAAGTGGAATAGGCTCCTGGAGGAGTTGGTTGAAGAAGCTACAGTGGAGGGCTTCAAAAAGGCATGGAACAGCCACAGGGGAGTGTGTGTGTGGGGGCATGTCCTAGCAGATAGCTAGACAAATAGGCGGACTAGGTTGGCATGTCTGTCCTTTTCTACTATCACACTCCTATGAATCTATGAATCTGCACAACAAGGGCCTCCTTTTAATATGTTCAATGATGCAAATGTAATTTTAATCCCCAAGACTGGTGCCCTCCCATTTTACTTGCCATGTCAGTATAGACCGATATGTTTTGATAACCTAATGATCTAGCTTTTTTTAAAGTAAGCAAACTTTAATATTTGTATGAAAAACATACAAAAACAACAACAACAACACAGTATACAACATAACAACAGTCATCTTCAGAAACACATGTAGGCCATACATGCCTGAAATCATGAGAAGATGGGGTGGTACCTGAGGGCTGGAGGAGGGCAGATGTGATTCCTCTTCACAAAAGTGGGAGCAAGGCAGAAGCAGGAAACTACAGACCTGTTAGTTTGACCTCAGTGGTGGGGAAAATGATGGAATCGCTTCTGAAAGAAAGAATTGTTGAGTACCTAGAGGCCAGCAGGGCACAGAACCCAAAGCAGCATGGATTCACAGCAGGAAGGTCATGTCAGACGAATCTAACCGATTTCTTTGATTGGGTGACCAAAGTGAAAGACCAGGGAGGGGCTGTAGATATGGCCTACCTAGACTTTAGCAAGGCATTTGACACAGTCCCGCACAAAAGATTAATAATCAAGTTAGCCAGCATGGGAGTGGGTCCCAGGGTGGTAGCCTGGGTAGCAAACTGGCTGCACAACAGGACACAGAAGGTTATAGTGAATGGAACACATTCTGAAGAAAGGAGGGTTACTAGTGGAGTACCTCAGGGCTCAGTACTGGGTCCAGTCCTCTTTAACGTCTTTATAGGTGACATTGCAGAGGGTCTGGAAGGAAAGGTATGCCTCTTTGCAGATGACACAAAGATCTGTAACAGAGCTGATACACAAGGTGGGGGTAGAAAGGATGAGAAAGGACTTGGCGAGGTTGGAGGAATGGTCAGACATATAGCAACTTAGATTCAATGCAAAGAAGTGCAAAGTAATACACCTTGGAAATAAAAATCCAGGAGAAGAGTACACAATAGCAGGGGAGGTACTAACGACAACAATAATGGAAAGGGATCTGGGTGTAGTCATATCAGATGATCTAAAGGTGGGTAAGCAATGTGAGAAGTCAGTAAGGAGAGCCAGAGGGATACTGGGATGCATAGGGAGAGGCATCACAAGTAGAAAAAGGGAAGTGGTTATCCTTCTATACAGACAGTTGGTGAGGCCTCATCTGGAGTACTGCGTGCAGTTTTGGAGACCTCATCTACGCAAGGACATAGACAGGATGGAAGCAGTCCAGAGGAGGGCAACTAAAATGGTGCGGGGTCTACATCAGAAACCATATGAAAAGAGAATGAGAGAGCTTAATATGTATACCCTTGATGAAAGGAGGGACAGGGGGGACTTGATAGAAACTTTTAAGTACCTCAAGGGAATCAAGAAAGTCCAGAAGGGTAGCATCTTTCAGAAAAAGAGATGTGTAAGAACAAGGGGGCACAATTTAAAGTTAGAGAGGGGATGGCTCAGGAATAATGTGAGGAAATTCTTTTTCATGGAGAGAGTGGTGGACGCATGGAACCACTTTCCTGGAGAGGTTGTGTGGTCTAAAACAGTGGGGGAATTCAAACATGCATGGGATAGACATAAGGCAATTATAGCGGGGGGTTGCAGGAAGTAGGCTGTTGGTTAACTAGAATCTGCAGCTTATCCAATAGGTAGGGAAATGGGCAGACTGGGTGGGCCAAGTGGTCCTTATCTGCCGTCAAAGTCTATGTTTCTATGTTTCTCCATCAACTTTCAGGGGGTGAGGTTGGTGATATTGTTACAACTTCAGCAATAGTAGTTACATTAGTTGGTGATGCATTCTGCCTAAAACTCATAAATTCCTCAGAAGTGATACTAGAAGAGAACTTCGGGACAGGAGTCCTCAACCGCAAATGGTACCACTGCAAAATTCCTTCACTGCTCTGGCAGAGTGGGACTGCCAAGAGGAGGCATCTATGGAAGTGGCTAGGTAGGATTTGGGGGCTCACTGTGTGGAGGCCCCAAGGAGGTTGGAAGAGGACCCCAGAGGCCTGGTGGGGGACTCAATAGCCAAGGGGATAGATCTGGGAACAGGAAAGGTTATGGTGAGGGATGTCAGGTGCCTACCCAGTGCCATGGCCAGGAGTGATGGGAAGCATATCCTACAGATTACTAGGGCAGTAGGAATGGAGCACAAGCTGGATGTCATTGTCCACCAGGTGATAAATGACCTAGCTTGGAATGGGGCAGGAACAGTGCAGGTGGAGTTTAGGGAGCTGGGAAGAAGTCTTAGACAGGTAGCATATTTTGTAGCATTTGTGGAGGTGCTGCCAGGCTATGACAGGGGAAGGAGAGAGAGCTCCACAGCAAGGCCTTCAACTCATGGTTGAAGGAATGATGCAGAGAGGAGAGGTATGGCTATGTTGGGAACTGGAGGCCCACCTGGGAGGATAACAGCCTATACAGAGGTGATGGCCTGCATCCATTCAGGAAGGGAACAATAGTTCTCAGTGGATGGTTTAAATGTTACTTTGGTGAACGTTTAAACTAGCTGGAGGTGGGGTGGAACATAAAGGGGAGGCAGAAGCTGCCCTCTGAGAGGTGAAAGTCCTATCACGGAACAAGTTAACCAAGGAAGTAAAAGAGTAGCAAAGGAGGTGGGGGGGGACAAAGCAATCAGAAAAGAAGAGGGAGGAAGGAGGAACAAAAGGAAAAAAGGGGGAAGTGATAAAAGAGCCAACAGAATCCGGAGAGCCATGTGTACTAATGCAAGAAGTCTGGGAAATAAGATCCCAGACCTAGAGGCCAACTTGCCAGAGGCTGACTTGGATATTGTGGCTATTATTGAGTCATGATGCACTGACAACCATGACTGGAACATGGTCATACCAGGTTACACAAAGTTCAGAAGGGACAGGATAGGAAGGAAAGGAGGGGGAGTGATGCTTCATGTGAAGGAAAGCATAAAAGCAACAGAAAATACAGGGAATTTGGGGGAGGAAGAGGTGCTGTGGGTTACCCTTGAGTCAGGAAACAGAGTCACTATGCAGACAGGTGAGATCTACATGTAACACCCCTGTGAGGGCTTACCTGTTTAGCCCCATTGGGATGTTGTCTCACATTTTTCTCCGATATGTCCCCTCATCCTGCCACCCTCCATGGTGTTCTGGATCCTCACTCTGGCACCCCCAGTGTTCTTAGCCCAGAACAGGGCTAGAGGAGCTGAAGAGTGGAGCTGCCGCCTTGTTTTCTGCACTTCTGTGCAGTTGGCAATCTGCACATGTGCGGGGCACGCTTGTGTTTTTGGCCATTCTGTCGGCCATTACAGTGCCTCTCCAGGGTCACAGTCCCCTTGTTAAGCTAATCAGGGACCAGAGACTCAGAGGAGGCCTAAAAGAAGCTGCCGTTGTTTTTAGTTAAGAAGCACCAATTAGCACTTTTGAGGGGATTCACCTCATAAATATTAAAACTGCATCATGAATATTTAATGAGCAAGCCCACTGCTACCTAGGGACACAGACTAATGGCTGCAGCAAGAGGCTGGGAGACTAACCAAAATGTTAAACTCTGCAGCCAGAAGATAAAGAAGGGGGAGTGCTACAATTCTGTGGGACCGTTGTAATGTAGAAGTGTGTATTGAGGTTGCTATCGACACTTAAAGTTGGGACTGCTGAAACAGTGTGTGGACTGAGTATAAGCAGCCAAATTTCTGATACTTTGACCCACTAAAGACCGCCAATAGGATAACTGGGTGCCCAAAGACTGTTGAAAGGGAGTATGAGAGAAGGTGTTAACTATTTTCAGGTGCCAAAAGACACAACAAATTAATAATCCAAGAGGGCTCAATATCATGATTGATAACTGGAGGCAGCCAATCAGAGGGCAGGATTCTCAATGAAAATTCCAGAGACTTTGGGCAGTGGAGTCAGTCTGTGGCTGGGCTCTGATTGAGTCATGAGGGCTCTGTGCTACAGGAGAAAGTATCTAAGACCTTTCACAGGGCTTAATTTGGAGAAAAGCGGAGTCTGTCAGAGAAATAGTGGAGAAGTGTTCCTGCTGATTTAGAGAAGCTGTGGATTCTGAGCTAACTGTTCCAGGCACTCTTTTGGAGTTTTCTGTGTTGTATTTATTTATTACAGTCACAGAATGTGACATACCTTTGAGTCAGACTCGCTTACAAAGGTTCCATGTCCAAAAGAAATCATAAAAATGGACCAGTGCTGAGATCAGTCCTCTTCAATGTCTTTATAAGTGACACAGCAGAGGAACTGGAAGAGAAGATCTGCTTCTTTGTGGATGACACCAAAATCTGCAACAGAGTGAATACTTGGGGGGGGGGGTGGAAAGGATGAGCAGGGATCAGAGAAGACAGGAAGAGTGGTCAGTGGTATGGCAGCTGGGTTTTAATGCAAAAAAAGTGCAAACTAATGCACGTGGGTCATAGGAACCCAGGAGTGGAGTACAAAACAGATGGAGTGATACTGACAAAGACCAAGCAGGAAAGAGATCTAGGGGTAATCATATCGGATGACCTAAAGGTGGCCAGACAGTGTGACAAAGCAGTGAGATCTAGGGCTAGTGGGATGCTGGGGTGCATAGGAAGGGGTATTGCCAGCAGAAAGAGGGAGCTGGTGCTGCCCCTATATAGATCATTGGTAAGACCATGCCTTGATTACTGTGTCCTATTCTGGAGACCACATCTGAGGAAGGACATAGACAAAGTAGAGGCAGTCCAGAGTAGAGCTACCAAAATGGTGCAGGGTCTGCATCAAAAACCCTATGAAGAGCGGCTAAAGCAGTTAAATATGTACACCATGAAGGAGATGAGGAGAGGGGGGATATGATAGAGACCTTTAAATGCTGCAAGGGGGTTAATAAGGTACTGGAGGGGGGTATTTTTCAGAGGAAAACATGCTCAAGAACAAGAAGGCATGCTATGAAGCTGGAAGAAGTAAATTCAGGAGGGAGGCGAGGAAGTACTTCTTCATAGAAAGGGTTGAGGACACCTGGAACAGTCTTCCAGCAGAATTAGTATGAGTGAAGACAGTGGTAGGGTTCAAAAATGCCTGGGATAGGCACAAGGGAATCATAGAGGCAAGGGGGTTGGGGGAGATTGTGCCATAGATCAAGTAGGGCCTGCGGCAAAAAAGTTAAAGGTAAAAAAAAAATGGGCAGACTAGGTGAACCCAGTGGCCCTTATTCGCTATTACATTCTATGTTTCTGTGTTAGTTAGTCAAGTAAGAGTAACAAGGTGTGGAGATTTTCGTACCTATGCCTTTATGATTCCATCCTGTTATATATGCTTGTTGTTATCCTCTCTATTCTCAAGACATCAAGTATGGTCATGTGTCATTCTCTATAAGAGGGTGTGGTGTCATCAAGCCAGTGTTTTAGGGTGGTCTTCTTGGCTATGGCAGCAATCAGCATAATATGACACCTGGGTTTCATTAGTTGTTCTATTCTAGGCCCAGTAGGCAAATTTGAAGGGAGAAAGTCATTTCTAGGCATAGTAGATAGATAGATAGATAGATAGATAGATAGATAGATAGATAGATAGATAGATAGATATTTTATTTATAAATGGGCCCATTTCCAGAGACTCTGAGCACCGTACAGTAAAAACAATAATATATAAATACTATATAAAAATATATACAATTCAGCTGGGAATAGGTTAATTGATCCACCTACCCCATTAAAATAAACAATCAATCAGTAAAAGCTTACCGAAATAGGAATATTTTAAGCCCTTTTTAAAGGCTTCTACTGAGGTGGCCTCCTTTATATAACCAGGCAAGGAGTTCCACAGGGTAGGTGCAGCCACCGAGAATGCCCTGTTCCCAGAATGCTGCAACCTAACCCTGGGAACTCCAAGGAGGCCTCCCCCAGCTGAACGGAGTGCCCAGGAAGGATGGTAGAGAACAAGGAGATCTTTGCAGGTAGACAGGTCCCCTGTCATGCCAGGTCTTGCAGGTCAGGAGCCCTACCTTGAAGACAATCCTCCACCTAACCGGCAGCCAGTGCAGTCCTTGAAGGACAGGGGTGATATGCTCATACCATCCCACCCCAGTCAACAATCTTGCTGCTGCATTCTGCACCAGCTGCAGCCTGCAGAGGTTGCCTCTAGATAACCCTAGGTACAGGGCATTACAGTAGTCCAGCCTGGAAGTGATGAAATCATGCACCAATGTGGTCAGGTCCTCAGGGGAATCAGGGCCCAAATTCGGGCAATATTCCTAAGATGGTAAAATTCACTTCTGATGACGGGTGACACCTAAGCATCAAGCGTTAGACTGTCATCCAGGAAGACTCCTAATTCCTTCACCTGCCTAGACAGGTCAAGGGAAACACCCCCTAACACTAGACCAGGGGGTAACCTCTTCCCCCCTCTCCGACCCGATGACCTGGATCCACAACTAGTACCTCTGTCTTGTCTGGGTTAAGTTAAAGCCAATTTTGAGTCATCCATGACTGGGTTATGCTGGACTGGGTTACGCTGTGATTGCATGACATCCCAGAGGAGTTTGGACTTAGGGCAGTCCCAAAGCACATGTCTGAGGGTGCCACTGTGGGCTTGACACTTGGAACATAGATATGATTCCAAATGTTTCATGCGGAACAGTTTGGGAGGGTATAGGGGTGGTGTAGTACATATTGTTTGTAATTTCATATTGGGCTAGTCTAAGCCCACCACTCTTTAATTACCTGTACAGGGCCTTCCACATCTGTGATCTAATTTCTGGGTCAGTCAATTCTGGAAACTCCCTATGCAATACCTGCACTGGTCTACCATTGTCAGGATTGTCAAAGATGCAAGTTTTTTATATAGTGGGGGTGTGGCTTTGCACTTTGATGCTAGACTGGTCAGCTCAGATGATCTAAAGGTGGGTAAGCAATGTGAAAAGTCGGCAAGGAGAGCCAGGGGAATACTGGGATGCATAGGGAGGGGCATCACAAGTAGAAAAAGGGAAGTGGCTATCCCTCTATACAGACAGTTGGTAAGACCTCATCTGGAGTACTGTGTGCAGTTTTGGAGACCTCATCTACGCAAGGACATAGACAGGATGGAAGCAGTCCAGAAGAGGGCAACTAAAATGGTGCAGGGTCTGCAGCAGAAACCATATGAAGAGAGACTGAGTGAGCTTAATATGTATACTCTTGATGAAAGGAGGGACAGGGGGGACATGATAGAAACTTTCAAGTACCTCAAGGGAATCAACAAAGTCCAGGAGGGTAGCATCTTTCAGAAAAAGAGGTGTGTAAGAACAAGGGGGCACAATTTAAAGATAGAGGGGGGATGGCTCAGGGGTAATGTGAGGACTTTTTTTTCATGGAGAGAGTGGTGGATACATGGAACCACCTTCCTGAGGAGGTCGTTGGGTCTAAAACAGTGGGGGAATTCAAACATGCATGGGACAGACATAAGGCAATTATAGTGGGGGTTGCAGGAAGTAGGCTGTTGGTTAACTAGAATCTGCAGCTTATCCAATAGGTAGGGAAATGGGCAGACTGGGTGGGCCAAGTGGTCCTTATCTGCCATCAAAGTCTATGTTTCTATGTTTCTATGTGTGCAGGCTAGTAAAGGTCCAGGGTCTGGGGCCAAATGTTGTGGCCTGAACATGTTGGAGCTGTAAAACTTGGAATACATCAGAGTTGTTCAGCTCATATTTTATTTTGAGGGCTCCAGATTTAGCAAATGAGTTATTTTGTAGGACTTAGCCAAAAGAATCAGGGGGAATAGTTTTGTGCTGTATCTTGAAATTAGGTTTACCTGTTATTGGTTGGGAGGGGTTGAACAGAGGTTTTGAGTTCAGTAGCTGGTGGAGTTGCCTACATATTTTTACAGAGCAGCCAATGGGAATGGTTTTGAGTGCAGCAGGGGGTTTGTTAAAAGGCACAGTGAGTAGGGCCTTGAGAGGTATGCCTGAGGGTTGACAGGTCTTGTTTCATCACCTGCCACTGAGGCATACAGGAGTTTTCTGGTTGGGCAGTAATTTCATTTTTCCACCAGAGGAATTGTCTGGCCTTGGCCATCAAGTAATACAGCCTTACATCCAGAAGTTGGAGCCCTCCTTAAGTTTTGCTTGGGGTGAATTTGCAACATGCACATCTCAGGGCATGGCCATTCCAAAGGAATTTTGTGAGGCTAATTTTGAGTAGGAGTAGACAAGGGGGTTAACGAGGTACTGGATTGGGGTATTGAACCATCATACTTATGGTGTATAATACGCAGGGTAGAACATTCATTTTAATCACATTTATTCTGGCCAACAGGGATAATGGAAGAGGTGCCTATCTCTGCAGGTCTTGCCTTAGTTGCTGTAGGAACTTAGCTAGGTTTTTGTCAAAAATTATCTTTCAGCTGCCTGCCACGATGATGCCCGAGTATTGGTTTCCAAGTGGGGACCTAGTGCACTACTTGAGCCTAATATGTGAAGTGGCTTAGGGGCATGATTTGTGTTTTGGATAAGTTCAGACAGTACCCCACCAATGCGCGAAATTCATTGAGGGTATCCAACAATATGGGGATGGATTGGCTTATTTTTTCCTAGTTGAAGTGAAATGTCATCCATATAAGTGGATATCCTGTATCTATTGGTTCCAACTTGGGTCCCCACAATTAGTCCATTGGCCAGGAGAGTCCTAGTTAGGAGCTCTAGGTAAAGGTTGAAGAGGTATGGGGAAAGAGAACAACCCTGTCTTGCACCATTTTCCAGGGAGAATTTCCCAGAGTGAATGCCATTGCAGACTATCTTAACAGTAGGATGGGAATATAGTAATCATATCCAGAGCACGAAACTGTCAAGGAACCCAATTTTTTTGAGAGTATGAAGAAGGAATTCCTATGGTACTTTATCAAAAGCTTTCTCTGCATCCAAATGAGGAATGCTGGTGTTTTAAGATCCCTGGATGCAGAGAGGCTGTGAGCTACCTTCTTCAGATGATCAGTAGATAGTCTCCCCTGCATAAAGCCCACTTGTTCAGGGCCTATTAGTGCAGGTCAAACTTTGCTCACCCTGTTGGCTAGAATGTTTGCCAGAATCTTAAGGTGTAGATTGAGTGGGGAGATTGGCCTGTAGTTGAGGATGAGTTCAGGGTCTTTATCAGGTTTGGGGACTAGAGTAATCATGGTATCTTGCATCTGGTGGTCTAAATGTTGGGTGGTCTTAGATTCTTGGAATAGGGCAGTCAAGTGAGGGGTCACTTCCTCTTTCAAGGCCTTATAGAGATTATAGGAGAAGCCATCTGACCCTGGGGCTTTGTCTGAGGACAGATCCTGTATGGCTGCAGGTACCTCTCCCTTGGCGAGGTCCCTTTCCAGTTTCTCCACTTGTTCCTGTGTGAGTCTGCGAAGGATGGCTTGTGAGAGAAAGTGACGTATGTGTTCAGGTGTACCTGTCTTTTCAGCTGCAGAGAGCTGTGTATAATACTCTCCATAGTTTTGAGCAGTCTCTCTGTGTTTTGTGGTGAGTGTGTCCCTGGCCAATTTACAATACACTTTGACTATCCTGACCATTTCCTGTTGCTTCAGCTTCATAGCTAGGAGACTGCCTGCTTTCTTGTCTTGATCACCATATTTAACTTTTGCCCCAAAAATGGTTTGTTCTGCTTGTTCCTGCAAAATTTCTTTATATTTGGCTGTGTATGTATTGAGCTGGAGCCAGTCCTCCTCTGGAGAGGAAGCAATG
This sequence comes from Neoceratodus forsteri, assembly GCA_016271365.2. Classification (NCBI taxonomy): domain Eukaryota; kingdom Metazoa; phylum Chordata; order Ceratodontiformes; family Ceratodontidae; genus Neoceratodus; species Neoceratodus forsteri. The sequence continues at coordinate 301,966,457 of CM057455.1, read as the reverse complement.
AGTTGCATTTCTCATTTCCTGATCTCCCTCAGCAGTTTAGTTTTCTTTTCTTCCCTCTTCCTCTTTCTAGTAGAAGCTAGTTGAATAATCTTCCGTCTTAGTGTGCATTTGAAGCCGTCCCATAAGTTCACTTGAGTGGTGGTCGAGTGTTGGTTTTTCATAAAGAAGTGTGCTACTTTAACAAGAAATTGTTCACTCTCCAGGCCCTATCCTTCTCTATATGATCAATGGGCTGTATGGTGAGCTGCATAGGAGAGTGATCTGAGACTACTCGGGGTTGGATGTTCCAACTAATGACTTCTCTGAGGAGATCTGAACTGATCAGGGGGTAAACTAGATGGCAGTCTGACCTGTGAACTGGGAAGGTACATGTATACTCCCTGACTCCTGGGTGCAGGAGTCTCCTGGGTTTGATCAGACCCAACATATCCTGCAACTCCTGCCAGGCCCTCTGGCTATACAATAGAGATAGTCACGGGGAGCCTGTACTGTACACAGTGGAGTCCTGAACTATGTTCCAGTCCCCTGCAAAAATCATGGGTAAAGCAACAAATTGAGCCAAGTCTGTTAGGAAGGTTGTGAAGAAAAGGGCATCATCTTTATTAGGGTCATAAATAGATGCTAGGACTGTCTCCCTCCTCCCTAGCATGTCATTAACTATGATTTATCATCCCTCTGGTCCTCTAAGAGGTTTGCCATCCTGGAAGGTAGTTTTCCTGTGTATTAGACTAGCTATCCCTGATCACTTGCTACTCTCCACTGAGGCAGGCAAAGACTTGCCCCACCTATGTCCTCCTTCATACGTTCTCCTGTTCTGTTTTGGTATGAGTTTCTTGAATGAAGGCTATTTGGCCTCCTAAAGTTTTTACTATAGATGCCTCATGACTGGATATCTCTTCTCCTTGGTTTGTGCACTCTTAATATTTCATGGGATAATGGTGTATTTATCAAGAGTCATGGGGTTCTGTTCTGGATTTTTGGCTCAGAGTATGGAGGGAGTGAAAAGGGGGTACTCCCAATATCTATTGGGGGAGACTAGTGAGGTTGTTTGTTCTTGGGGTAGCAGGTGGGATGCATAACATTAGAATCTGCAGAGATGACAAAATTTTACAAACACTAAAATCATAAACATTGAACATGTTGGCAGCACAATAATGTAAGAACAATGAACTGAACAAGAAGCAACAAGTATGAGGCATGAGAATGAGTAGACAGATGCTTCCTTATTGTCCTTGTCAGTACAAACTGGTACTGACAAGGACTACAAGTAGTAGGTGGCAAAGGTGAGACCAGAAGTGTGGTCAGTGAGGTTCAGCAAGGGGGAGAGTCTCCTCACTCCGGTGATCACTCTGATTCTGGACATAGCATGATTCCCAGCTGACTTTTAGCAGCTTGTAGCTGCTGAACCCCACCCACCATGTGGCATTTGGCATTCCCCCACCCACTCCCCCACAACACAGCCCCTTAACATGTAGCTGTGATTTGGATTTGTTTACTAGCTTGCTAGACCTCCCACCTTAGCACTTGCCCTGTCTCTGTTAAATATTGGCAGTGGAGTCCTAGATTATGCCATTAGGTATAGCAACTCCCATGACCCATTCTTACTGTGCTGTTAGGGTCACAACTGGGTTCATGTTAAGACACGTAAACAGTTCAGGTAGAGTCCATGTTGGTTCTGGATTGAGTCCTGTGTATGGTACTGTCTGCATGTCTTTCAGTCCATGGAGTTGGTTCCATGTCCCTCACTGGGTCAATTTGCTGCATCCTGTGTTGCATGTCGGGCCCGTTATACCAGCATTTTAGATAAAAAACCCAGATCAGGTCCTCATGGTTCTGCTGCTTTATGATCGCATGACTGTACAATCATATGGTCTTATGGCTTAGAGCTGTGGGCATATTCAAGATGGTCCTGGTGTGCAGAAAGCTGGATAGCATATTAACCATGCAGTCCAATCATTTGCAAGTGTATATGGCTTGCACGTGGCATTGACCATTGAGTTTCTGTCACTTTGACAAGCTGTTAGTTGTAACAGCTGAAGTTTGACTGCTTGAGTTGTGATGGTAAAGGACTGGAGTTTAGAGGGCATGACAAAGAAAGTGTCTTCTCGGACGATGGGTGCTAGGGTGATGGGTGACAGAACAAGAGACACCATTTTGAAACTGTTATGCGGTCATTTCCCTGAGCACCATTTGTGTCCCAAGCAGTCACTGAGTTAGCACAATTATTAATTCATGTAAGAAGGAGGTAAAACACCACATACTGGACAGTGGGAACAGCAACTGAAATCCCAGTTCATGGTTCAAAAATGGGAGACTATCACAGTGGGTGACATAGATTTAAGAGCCCCCTTTCTTGTTGGCCATCAGTCTGGCAGGTTAAGGTTGGTGCTGGTGAAAGATCAAGGGAAACAATTTTGGCAGCTCCTTTTGAATCATCTTTGCTGAGGCAAATTCATGGGTTGCTTGGGATTTAGTAATAACCAGGCAGGCTATAACATTTTGAATTTTATCTGAGCATTATGCAGTGACTTCTTTATTTGCTTATATGCGACTTGCTTACAGTATCTCTGACTGCAGGAGTGACATCACTGAATACATGAAACCTGTACCCTCCCAGGAGAGATCTTGCAGTAGTCTGGCTTGTGCTAATATGTGCACTCTATCTTGGGATGGTGGATCTGGGATGCTTTCCCAGGATTTTAACTGCAGCTGCCTGAGACAGATTACAACTGACTGCGATCACTAAAATAAGAAAAAGTTGGTGATTGTATCTGGATTTAGCTGTGTCTCCTGGTGTGGTACTGGAGCTGTCAGAAGAGTTGCCACTCATACCGAGTGCAACACATGACTCAACCCTAATGGTCTAGATTAGTAGTGCCCTCACATCTACACTTTGCTCCCTCTTTTCAGCAGATACTGGTCTTTCTTTTCATGCGTCCAGTATATTCCATGGCAACCCTCACACCATTCCATGCTATTCATCTGAATGGCCCAACATTGCTATAGTAATTGATGAAGTCATAGACAGTATAATAAGAGAGAGTGAGAAAAAGCAGTAGCTTCTGAGGAGAGAGATGTCAGGTAGTTACAAAGGCAGTCAAAAAGTTGATTAATTTAACACAAAAAGAAAAATGAAACTTTTGGAATATATAACACACACTAAAATAACAAGATTTAGCTGGTGCCAACAAGGCTGGTCTTGCTGCTTTGTGTTGTTATCTTTGCCATTTTTTGTGGCAGGACTTGCTGTCTCACTAGTTTCAGTGCTATAATTGTAGTTATATGAGGACCACATCCAGCATCAGTTTTACAGACTTTTTATACACTATACAGTGCACACAAGGATGACTTTTTAAATTTATTTTTTTAATTTATGGACTTCTTGGATTAAACACCTTTGAGCACAAAGCTCTTTACATAGGTTCCACGTCAAGGGGTTAAACAAGCAGAGAACATAACATTACAAACAGGTAGCTAACATATAAACAACTAATCAATTCAGACAGGATTAAGAAAATCAAAACACATGAGGCATTGTACAATGTATGCCTTATAGCAAAACTGCATGAACAGTACTTGAGAGACAAAAGAGACAAACAAAGTCTGGCGTATCAGGGAAGGAGAATGACAGCACAAGAGGCACTCATCGATGGGTAGACGTTAGAGATGAAGCTAATTACCATGGGAGAGAGAAGGATTAGCCCAGAAGGCCTAGTCAATAGGAGGAGGTGAGGTTGAGTTAAGGAGCGAAAAGTGGGAGTGCATGCAGCGGAAGGGGGGAAGAGTGGGGGAGAACAGGTGAAGGAAGTGCTTAGGTCAAGAGGCCCAGAGCAGCCAAGTGGTAAGGTGGGTTTAAGAGCTGGGATACACAATGTGAGCTCAATTATTGGAAGCAACCGCAGCTGGCATTTGCAACTATATGTTGTCTAAGCTTATGTTTAAAACAGCCCAGAATGGGTGCAGCAGATATGTCAGGGTGAGGAGAATTCAACCAGAGCAGGGCTCAGTGAGCAAATGACCTTTGACCTAAAAAAGTAAGACAGTGGGGAATTTTGAAGATCTGGCTTTCAGAGCTTCTGGTGCAGCGAGGGTTGTCATAGGGGAAGAGAAGCATTTGAGCACTCGGGGGCATCATTCCAAGGTTTATTTTCTTTGCTAACAGACGTTTGGTACATAAGTCTGACTTTGAACTAGAGCCAATTAGTCTAAGTGTACAGGTCACAGGTGTGAGTTAGCTGCACTGATCCAGTTATGAGCTGACAGGCTTTATTTAGTGCCACTTTGACGTGGCACAGGGATTTATCTGTGGCTGACCCATAGATTACTAGCCCGTAGTTAATGAGCGAGACCACTAAACTGTGTATAGTAAGGTTAAGGGCTTCTGAGGTCTGACAATATCTATGCCTATAGAGCAGCCCTATGCACGTATTGACAGCCTTAGCAACATTGTCAATGAGTTGGGCATAAGACAGTGTGTCATCAACCATAATCCCCAGGTATTTAAAGTGTTGCACTAGCTCCAAAGGAGAACCCACATCACTGATGATTGAGAGAGGGCAAGATCTATGCCTGTTTTGGGAGTTGGAGAATGGCATTATTTTTGTCTTTTTGTAATTCATTATCAGCTTGTGCTCATTGAACCACCTTTCTATGTCCATAAAGTTATGCTGAAGCTGGTTGTCAAGAACCTGAGGGTCAGTATCACTGGAGAAAAGAACAGCATCATCTGCGTATAGCAGGATGTGGCCCTGGCAAGAGTAATGGAGCTTGTTAAGGAACACACTAAACAGAAGAGGCCCCAAGATGGACCCTTGCAGTACTCCAGAATGGACTGGTCTACAGTCAGACAGGAAGTTACCAGTCTTTACCTGCTGTGTACAGTTTTCCAGGTAGCTTCAAAACCAGGCTAAGGTATCTAGGGAAATACCAATGGCAGCCAGTTGGACAAGCAAAAGGACATGGTTTACCATGTCGAAGGCAGGAAACTACAGACCTGTCAGTTTGACTTCAGTGGTAGGGAAAATGATGGAATCACTTCTGAACGAAAGAACTGTTGAGTACCTAGAGGCCAGTGGGGCACAGAACCCTAGGCAGCATGGATTCACAGTGGGTAGATCATGTCAGATGAATCTAATTGATTTCTTTGACTGGGTGACCAAAGTAGTAGACCAGGGAGAGGCTGTGGACATGGCCTACCTAGACTTTAGCAAGGCATTTGACACAGTCTCACACAAAAGATTAATAAACAAATTAGCCAGCTTGGGAGTGGGTCCTAGGGTGGTAGCCTGGATAAAACATTGGCTAGACAACAAGATGCAGAGGTTAATAGTAAACAGAGTCCACACTGAAGAAAGGGTGGTTACTAGTAGGGTACTGCAGGGTTCAGTACTGGGTACGGTCCTTTTTAATGTCTTTGTAAGTGACATTGCAGAGGGACTGGAAGAAAAAGTATGTCTCTTTGCAGATGACACAAAGATCTGCAACAGGGTTAATATACTAGGTGGAATGGAAAGGATGAGAAAGGGCTTGGCAAGGTTGGAGGAATGTTCAAATGTATGGCAGCTTAGATTAAACGCAAAGAAGTGCAAAGTAATGCACCTGGGAAACAAAAACCCAGGGGAAGAGTACACAATGGGGGGTGAGATACTGACAACAACAACAAGCATTTGTCAATACGAACGTTCACTTGCAGGTATTTGCAGTGGTGTTTGGCATGTATGGTGCTTTACCCTAATGCCCTGTGTGATTGCTGGTATTTGCACAATAAATTGTCAGCATGACCTTTTTGTTACCCCCATTGTGCACTACATAGGCGGAAACACGTTTTGGGCAGGATGTGAGAAATGACAGCTGTACTGCTCATAAGAAAGTGTGGTAAAATGGCAATGTTGAAAATCTGGAGTGGAAATATTGAAAATTCGCAAACCTAAGAGCATGCGTGGGAACTGTGCAATGCACGTTCGTAAAACAGTCATTGTTAGGAATTTTTTCACCAAATTGTCAACACTGGCATTTTAAAACCTCTGCTAATGAACAGTGTCACTGTGATTGTCTTACTGTGTGCCATACATTGATTTTGCACACCGACTGCGCCATTGTGCACTACATGGGCGGAAACACGTTTTGGGCAGGATGTGAAAAATGACAGCTGTACTGCTCATAAGGAGGTGTGGTAAAATGGCAATGTTGAAAATCTGGAGTGAAAATATTGTAAATTCGCAAACTTATAGCATGCGTAGGAACTGCATAATGCACGCTCGTAAAACAGTTATTTTTAGGAATTTGTTCACCAAATTTTCAACATAGCCATTTTAAGATCTCTGCTCATGAACAGTGACACTGTGATTTTCTCAATGTGTCCCATACACTGAGTTCACACAGTGACTGTGCCATTGTGCGCTACATGGGCGGAAACACATTTTGGGCAAGATGTGAAAAATGACAGCTGTACTGCTCATAAGGAGGTGTGGTAAAATGGCAATGTTGAAAATCTGGAGTGAAAATATTGTAAATTCGCAAACTTATGAGCGTGCGTAGGAACTGCACAATGCACGCTCGTAAAACAGTCATTTCTAGGAATTTTGTCACCAAATTTTCAACACAGCTATTTTAAGACCTCTGCTCATGAACAGTGTCACTGTGATTTTCTTAATGTGTCCCATACATTGAGTTCGCACACCGACTGCGCCATTGTGCTCCACATAGGCAGAAAAACATTTTGGGTGAGATGTGAAAAATGACAGCTGTACAGCTCATAAGAAGGTGTGATAAAATGGCAATGTTGAAAATCTGGAGTGCAAGTATTGAAAATTCGCAAACCTATGAGCCTGCATAGGAACTGCGTAACGCATGCTCGTAAAACAGTCATTTTTCGGAATTTTTGCAGCAACTTTTCAACATGGGGTTTTTGGGACCCCTTCTCATGAATGATGTCACTGTCATGGCGTTATTCAAGCCCGAAGGGTGATTTCACGCAGTGACTGTACAGTGCCTGCGAAATCACCCTTCGGGCCTGAATAATGCCATGACAGTGACATCATTCATGAGAAAGGGTCCCAAAAACCCCATGTTGAAAATTTGGTGCAAAAATTCCAAAAAATGACTGAGATATGCAATTAAGTTGAACCCCCCCTTATCTAGCCCATTATACAGCTTACCGGCATTTCCTTAGTTCGTGGTCGCCTTTGAAGAGTGCAGACGTGTTCCCGGTCCACCGAAGATCGTCGTGCTGGAGTCCGGAGGTAAGTATGGGGTGAGGGGGTGTGTGGGAAGGATGGGTGCGCAGCTGGTGGGTGCAGGTTGTGGAAGGGGGGCTGGGAGACGCGCCGTGGGACCGTTTTTATTTTACAGGTTTTAAAAACCAAAAGCAGCGACATGGGATGTTTTCCACGCTGGGGTGGGCTCCCAGCATGGCAGAAGATGGTTGTGGGGGCGAGGACGGCGGAGTTAGGCACCCGTCCGGCAAAACAAAGGGACGTTGCCATGCTGGGGTGGGCTCCCAGCGTGGCAGCAGGATGGCTGGGGAGGGGCTGTGGAGCCGACGGAGGATTGGGTACCCCGTCGGCAAACAATGTTTTCCATGCTGGGGTGGGCTCCCAACGTGGCACCAAAGCTTTGGAGGGGGTGGCGTGATGCGACGGGTGGGGAGAGCACGTAACGCGAGGGGGGGACGGCTTGACGCGGTGCTCAGTATGGCAGCGGTGCTTTCCTTTAAAGCAGAGGAACACCGCTGTCATACAGAGCTCCTGCACTCATTGGTGCAGGACCACCACGCCTGCTCAAGGGAGCAGTGCATTGGATGGGAGAGGCACACCTCCAAAGTGTACTACTCTCCCAAAACATTTATTGCGCATGCGCACAAGCGAATGTAAAAATGGAAAGGGACATGGGGGTAGTTATAACAAATGACCTGAAGGTAGGCAAGCAATGTGAGAATGCAGTAAGGAGGGCTTGGGGGATACTGGGATGCATAGGGAGGGGCATCATCAGTAGAAAACAGGAAGTTGTTATGCCTCTGTACAGACGGTTGGTGAGACCCCATCTGGAGTACTGCGTGCAGTTCTGCACCAGAAGACATGAAGAGAGACTAAAGGAGCTTAATATGTATACCCACAAGGAAAGGAGGGAGAGGGGGGACATGATAGAAACTTTCAAGTACATCAAGGGAATCAACAAAGTCCAAGAGAGTAGCATCTTTCAGAAAAAGAGATGTGCAAAAACAAGGGGGCACAATTTGAAGATAGAGAAGGGACGGCTCAGAGGTAATGTGAGGAAGAAATTTTTCATGAAGAGGGTTGTGGATGAATGGAACAGCTTTCCTGAGGAGCTTGTGGAGTCAAAAACAGTGGGGGAATTCAAGAATGCATGGGGCAGACATAATGCAACTCTAGTGGGGGGTTGGAAGAAGTAGGCTGTTGGTTAACTAGGATCTGCAGCTTATCTATTAGGTAGGGAAATGGGCAGACTAGGTGGGCCAAGCAGTCCTTATCTGCCATCAAATTCTATGTTTCTATGTTTCAAATTCTATGAATGCTTTGGTTGAATCAATGAAAACCACACCAACTAGGTTACCTTGGTTGAAGGCATTATGAATGAAGCCTGTGAACTCTAGTAAGGCAGTAGTGGTGCTATGACCTTTCCTGAACCCGTGCTGTTTCAGGCATCGCAGCAGATGTTTTTCCAGGTATTCTACTAGCTGGTCTGCCACTATTCATTCCAAGGCTTTCGGGAGTGGGGGAAGGATGAAGATTGGCCTAAATTTCTCAGTTTGAGCGTGATCCCCACTCTTGTGTACATGGGTCACTATTGCAGATTTCCATTTTTGCAGGAATTGTGAGTACCATGGAGATAAGTTAATGATATGGGTGATGGGTGCTAATATTTCATCCAAGGAAAGCTCGATGAACTTTAGATCCAGGGTATCACAGCTGAATCTTGACTTTCCCAGTACTTTAAGGAAGTACTCTCTGGCTTCAATGACAGAGATGACTCTGAAGTAGAATGTAGGGTGAGAAGGGAGCTGGTCCACTTTCCCTGTGCAGTCACCTGAGAGTTGCATATGCAGAAGAAGTTGGGGGGGGGATTCCACTCAGATCCGTGACGGCATTATTAAAAGTGTTTGCAATGGCTTTAGGATCAAGATAGGGCATGCCATCAATGTTAAGTATGGTCGGAGCAGATTTATAGTCTTTCCGTGTAACTTCTTTAGGTCACTCCAAAGATTTCTGCCACTATTCCATGTGTGAGAGAGGGCTTCCTTATAATAGTGGCTCTTTGCCATGCATATGGCCCTGGTGCAGTTGTTCCTTGCCTTCTTATACCTTTGGATATCAGCTAGTTTCCTCGTAGCCTGAGCCCTATGCCAAAGATGGTCCCTAGATTTCAGGAGCTCAAGGAGGTCAAGAGAGATCCAAGAATTGTGGTGACCTTTGATTTTATGTTTTTCAAATGGGCCTTGCCTGTTGCACACAGAGTTGAATTGGTGGATAAATTGGTCAAGTGCAGTATCAATGTCACAGGAGGAGTACACTGTAGAACAGTCTTGTTGACGAAGGTCAGATTTAAGTAGTTCAAGATGACCTCAGATGAGGACCCTATTAGTAACTGTTCTGGCTGTGGGCTTGGAAAATTTATTAGACCAATGAAACAAAACAGGGGCATGGTCGCCAATCACATCCGAGAGTACAGTGGTGTCCGATATGTGATCAGAGTGGTTAGAAAATACCCAATCTAATCAAGTGCAAGTTCCAGTCCTGTAATTCAGTCTTGTAGGTGATTCAACAAGTTGGATGAGGTTCACTGCGGTGATTGCAAGAGGGAGAGCCAATTAACATTAAAGTCTCCTAGCACTATGAATTCTAAGTTGAGGCTCAGAATGCTTAGGCACTCCAAGATTGAGTCAAATACCGGGGTCGTCTGCCTGGGAGGAATATAAACTGATAAGATGGTAAGGGTTTTGTTGTGTGCGCCAACAAGTACTTTTATATCAAGCGTTTGCATGTGGGCACCAGTGCTGGGCAGTGGCAGGACGAGACCCTGAAGGTTGTCTCAGAGGTATATCGCACATCCGCCGCCCTGCTTGGTTAGATGATCCTGACAGAAGACCATGTAACCTGGTATTGAAATGGAAACGTCAGCTATTTTGGGAGAGAGCCAGATTTCAAAAATGGAGAGAATATCGGGGTTGTGTTGTGAGATCCAGGCATTCAGATTGTCAAGTTTAGTAGCGGCACTGCTTTTGGTAATGCTTCCTACACTGGACACAGTGGTTCAAGTCCTCCCAACACCAAGCAATTACTTTCATTCTCCAAGCACCAAACTCACTTTTTGGCTTAGCCTCCTTCCACATTTTCCTAAATGACCTCCCCACTGCCTGCCCATCTGCATCTAACCATATGTACCAAGATAATATGATACTCTATGCCTCTGGCTCCTCTGCCCTTGACCTCATGTCTCGGCTCCAACTGGACTTTACCAACATCCAGCACTGGTTCCTGGTTAATCGGCCATCCCTCAATATCAAGAAAATTGTTTCATTGACTTTTCCCACTAGGCATAGGTTTGCTAGGCTCACCCCTCTCTCTCCTCTTTCAATACCCTTGATGGTACAGTGATTGAGGATGTCTCCTCCTTTAAATACCTTGGGGTCTAGCTGGACTGTCACCTCTTTCACACAGCATATGAATGCCATCTACCAGAAGCTTCACCCCAAACTTGGTACACTTTTCTGGAATAAAGGGAGTTTCTCACTTCCTGCTTGCAGAAAGATGGTATGCTCCATTCTCACTATGATGACATTGTATTCAATGTGGCTGCCAAGTCCGCTCTAGCCAGATTGGAACCCCTCATTCACTCTTTCTACCACATTGCCTTGGACAGTTCTCCAGCCCCATACTCACCACTGCTCACTGTAGTCCTCTGTCTCCCTCCCCTTCCTTGATGCCAGGTGTCTCCCCCATTGTGTTTTCTTTATCTCTAAATTTGGACTTGGATCCCTCCCCACTTACCTTGCCTCCCTCCTCACTTCCCCCTCTTCTACCTCATGCTCCCTTCTCAGCTGCACCCATATCTCTCCTCTGTGACTTCAGTACTCACTCCTGCATTTGCCCCTGATATTGGCCCTTGGGCTGTTGCCCACCACCCTTCAGCCTCTGCCCCCTATTTGCCCTGTACTTAAGATTCATGCAGCTCCCCCTACACCCTCCCTAAATGGCAACCACCCTGAATACTGAATTGCCTTCTACTCCCTGCCAATTGTTCACTTTGAGCCCTTTATTGCATTTCAGTGTATATACTTGCACAGAATCATTGCCTTTGCATGATTGCTAATTTTATTTGATGCTTATTTACCTACCATTGTATTTTTGTATGTACTGTACTTATTGTCCCTTATTGTTCTGCTAATATTCTCCTCTCCCCCCAGGAAGTATCTAGAAATGAGCTGTTATGAGCATGTCTTTTCTGATAAAATGTTTGAAATAAATGTAACCCCCCCCCCGAGGGGTGTGTACATGATCTGTGCACTTTAGGTCCTTTTTGGTCCAGTAATTCAATGACGAGTCTGTGCAGCAAGAAGGGGTTCGGTAGAGAGCTGCAGTAGAGCAGGGATGACTGCCCACTCTCAGGAAATTCAGAGGTTTTCTGTGGGTTGAGCAACCAAGGATCTGGCAAGTGATGTGGTGGCAGTCACCAGCCAGGTTCATAGGGTTAGTCCATGGCATGGGTCCTCCAAAATGGCCCCCCAGTGGTGAACAAAGACATTCATGTCCAGAGAGAAGGAGGTAAAAGGAGCAGAGATTTGTGAGCCCTGAGAGATGGGTGCAGCCTGTGTGTCACCCTGCTGTGAGAAAGAGAGGGAGAGACCGGAAGTGAGTTGCCTATGCAGACAAGAGGGCTACAGCCATGCCCATATATATTAGCGGGGAGAACATTGAAGCCTGGAACAAGGAGGGGCCCAGGGATGCTGGGGTGGGTATCCATAGCCCCATAGCTTAAATGCCATCTCAGATATGGCGTACTCGGTGTGGATGTTTGCCCGAGATGTTTGAGGGTGATGTTACATGCCAGGACCCAAGATTCAGCATAGGAAGTATGTAGAGTGAGAGGGAGGGAGGGATAGAGAGAGAGAGAGAGAGAGAGAGAGAGAGAGAGAGAGCTCTGAAGTTCAAGATGCTAACCCAGTTGGGGCGGTATCCTGTGAACATGGTGACCACGATTGAGTGACTGCAAAAAAGGCAACTCAGTCACTGCATCTGTGTTCTGGGCTACCTGGCAGGGTAGCGACAGGATGCCACAGTGGGTGAATACGGCGACAGGATACATACATGTGGGGGGGGGACCACACTGCACGAGGGGCAGAAGGGGAGGGAGGGTATGTGGGAGGTAGTGTGGTGATTGGTTGCCGATCTGGCCATGTGGCATGGCATGGTGGGTAGGGTGGCAGGCTGGGGTTGGGAGGGTGAAGGGTTTTTGGTTCCTGAGCGGGCATCGTTTTTTGCGTTGCCGCAGTTTTTTTTATTTTTTGTAAGGTTTACACCCCCTGACATGCACCACCCCCAGAGTTGAGAATCTTTAATTAGGGGGGTGCAGGGTGTAGCCCCCCACATATCTTCTAATCCTGTTGCCTTATATTGCCTTTTATGTAGTAGCTGCGAGTGTACATCGCCATTATTTGTTTTCAGTGATGTACACTCACTCAAGCGGCGAGATCACCATAATGACATGGAACCAGTTGTGACAGCTGCAGTGGGGATGTTTGCTTAGATTCCAGGGGTAGAGTCACCTGCCATGGCCTAACTTTTCTACTGAAGTTCAAAAGAGGAGTGGTAGCCTATGCTGAAGGGCTTGCCACTGTTTGTCAGATGGGCCAGAATAGAGAACGGAGCTGAGAGAAAGAGAATTAAATTCTGCCTGCTGCCTAAAGCTGTAAAGGACATAGTGGCCCTGATTTAAAGCTGCCTGTACTGTAACGTGGCTACCCAGCCCAAGTATAAGCCACCCAAAGTTAGTGGGGCCTTAACAGCCACAACGGACACTGTCAATCATCATGACCCCAATGGTGAGAACTGAAAAAATCAATTGTTTAGTGTGTTACCTCCATGGAGTGCTTTGTTCTAAAATTAGAAGGAAGACCCTGTTGTTTTACTTCTGTGTGGATGTCAGTTATTTAAGCAATAAGACACAACAAGGTGTGTGTTATCATGTAATAACATCACTCCTGGGGTGGGCTGAAGCATGAAGTGAAGCCGAGTGCTTCCACCACCCCAGGAGTGACATTATTACACAATAACACACATCTTGGAGTGCCTTATTGCAATTATACAATGGCTTGTTGTTATATACAGAATAAAAAAAAAATTTTGAAGAATGTTTTTGTTAGTGTGGGAAATATTTTTGTTTCTTAAGAAAACAAGAAATAAATGCAACAAAAGCAATGTTACAGTGATGTTATTGTGTAATAGCATCACTGTCTCAGTGGGTCAGCAGCATATCAGCTTCTTACATTTTTCCTTGCCATTGTATAATTGTTTTGAGCTGTTTGTGGCTACTAACCAAAGTTTATTGCAGTCCAGCACCAGAAGAAGCCTGCACTCCTGCACAAATGAACTCTGTTAAATGCTAGCCATCCCAGTAGGTATTTCTGTGGTTTCTGCTGTGAGCGCCCCCTTCCCGTGGATGTTACCTCCTGGCATACCCCTAGACACTTGGGAGGGGGGCCTTACAACATGGGGGCTCATCTGGGATGGTGTGTTTAGGGTGCAGAGACATTCAGAGTGGACTGTAATGGGTGCAGGGCACGAGTGGACATGGTGGACTTTGTTTGTGGCCTGGACTGGAACTGTAAAATGTGGTGCAGTAGTGAGGAATTTCACGCCTTTGGAAGTAGAGGTCATGGTGCCAGTGGGTCTGAACTGTGAAGCAAGAACCAGGAACGTGCGCGAGATATGCAAATACCCTGTGCCAGCCTGTTAACTGGACAGAAGAGACTTGTGGGGGCAGAGTGCAACTGCCTCTGGGCACATTTGGATGGGCGAGAGAAGAGAGCTGAAGAAGGGGCTGGGACAGAGAGCAGTTTGAAAGACCATTGTTGGAGAGCAGAGAAAAAAGAAAAATGGTGCCAGCCAAGGCTAAAGCCCCAGGGACTGCAGAAGTGATGGTTCCCTCCACTATGTACAGGTGGATGTGGGAAGTGGTAGAGAAATCTACAGCCACAAAGTATGCCCTGTGCCAGTTTGAGGGGCTGGACATATTTGTGTTGCAAGTGTGTTCGGTGTGCCAGTGAAAAGCCTCATCAGAGATTGGACACTTGTTTTTCCCCAGGCCCAGCGGGTCTGTTGTATCAGTAGAATCGGCTTTGGAGAGTTGGGAAGAAATGAGCACCCAGTTAAGTGTGGCTTCAGTGTTGAAAACTGAGAAGACAAGCCCTACTGTGAAGGCTAGCCCTCAGGATTCTTCAGTTCCCCTTGCAGCAGCCAAGTCTGAAATACCAGTAGCCCAGGGACAGGGACAGGGTCAAGGAGTAAAAACAAATATGTTGACCCCCAGAGAGCTAGAGAAGCCAGCTATGTGAATGTCCCTGGAGTCAGTAAGCACCACTGTTCCAGAGTCGCCAAAGTCATCCAGGGATCCAGTGTTAAGTTGTCCCCAGCATGGAGAGCCAGACAATGACTTAAAAGGAAGCAGTAGCAACTGCGTCGATTGTGGAAGAAGTGGCGGAGATCCATGATGATGACCTTGAGAGCGACGTCCCATCCCACTATGAATCGTTATGTCTTACCCCCTGGAAAGAGCACCCTACCCTATTGGCCAAGAGTCACAAAAGGTGGGAGATGTACAAGGGTGTTCACAATGGTGACCCCCAGATACTACACTACAGAGAAGGTGTGTGACTCCAGGATGGTCAGGCCCCAAGGTCCTCTTTATGCAGTCTGCCTGAATGGAGTCTGGCTGAAAGAATTATAAGGCACAAGATCTGGCAGGATTACCCTCAATATGTATACTCCTACCTGCAAGAAAGGCTTTGGGAAATCATAGAGGAGAACCGTACTGACTGAATGTATTAGGGCACTTTGTTTAAACTCTCAAGAAGCACAAATTGGGTCCAGAAAGCCCCTCCATGGCTCTGCAGGAGATTCAGCAAATTGCCAAGGGAATCTGCGTTCTTCGTGACTATGAGGGACTAACTCTCTTTAAGACTTTCACCCTGGTACAGAATCTGAATGGGAGATGCACCAACCACTATGTGAAAGGCATCGACTCATTTGGCCTGGAGACCACCAAACCGAATCCCCATTACTACTTTTCATGTCAGTGAGGTGACTGCTGGTGGCCTGTGGACTAATCCGGTTTTGCTGCCCTGAGTTAACCTGTTTCCTCCCCTAGATGTGGTACCCACTATTAAAAGAAACTATGGTCTAGTACAAGAGCCAACAGGATCGGGTGAGATTAATCCTTTTTGTCTTTGTTAAAGTTTACCTGCAAATGTTTTTGGGACTTTGGGCATTTGGGACATTTTGCTTGGACTCAATAGTTGCACCATTGTGCATGGGGAAGTGGGGTAAATTTTATATCCACCAGCCTTAAATATGTGTTGGGTTACTGTTTACTGTGTTTCCTTCCAGTATTGCATACAGTAATTATAGTATGGTTATACTGGGATAAAAGTTAAAGTGCTGTTTCAATGTAACAAAATTTGCTCTTGTTTTGCATGTTTGTTGTAAACTTTAATGGGTAAGGCTTTGGCAGCTTGGCAACATTTAGTTAGGTAGGTAGCAGTTTATGTATAGGTAATTATAGGTAGGACTGGGACTAGAGATGCTGTGAAGTTAAACTTTGCCTGCGAATGCTGTGCAAAGCACCAAAAATTCACGCTTTGCGGAATTTGTGGAGTTTTGGCTGGCCAGTCAAACTTCAATTCATGTCATCTGCGTGAAATTTTTCTGCAAAGTTTGTAGTTTTTCACTGTGAAGCATAAAATTTGCAAGCAAAGTGCACAATTTGTGGGCCAAGTGTGAAATTTGCAGGTGAAATTTTATGTTTTGTGGCAGAATTTGCAAAATTCATGGCTGCAAATTTCACGAACTCGCTCCATGAAATCCACAAATTACATCACACATCTCCAACTGGGAAGCCATCTCTATTTTTAGTTTGGCAATCTGTCTGGGGCAATACAGGTGGTTGGGTTGCCAGGATGTTTCTTTAGCAGTAGTTACAGGTTTGGGGATTTAGATTTTGTTGGGAAGCGTCATACACTGTTACATACGAAGTAATACCTATCCAACTCCCTCTTAAGCCCCCCCCCCACCACCACCACCAGCTTCACTGCATGCCATGCAAGATTTCAGGCAAAAACAACATAACAATGACATTTTCAAAAGTGCTATCTATCCCTGAAATACTGTAAGATGTCATCTTGTACAATAATTTAGGGAAGTGTTACTACCCCTGACAGTTCTAGGCCATTAACAGACTACTCTTCACAGTTCCTAGGTGGGATGTATATTGGAGAAAAAGTAAATACTTAAAGAATTCAAAAAAAGGTGACTAAGAGGAGGAGAAAGTTGGAAAACGTACAGTAAGTAGAAAGACCAAATACTCTTGGTTTGTTCAGTCTCCACAGAAGATGAATTAGAGGTGACTTGTTGTTTGATATTACGGAATTCAAAACTGATGCATATAGCACTAGGACCCTAACAAACAATGGAGGGCCAGAAACTTTCAAACTTGTAAAAGAAAATTCTTCTACACACAATGTATTCCTTGAATTTGGAACTCAATGCCTTCAGATGTTTTTTTTTTAATGTTTGGGCATAGATACATTCAAAAATAAAACAAACTTATTACAAGGGCGGGGGCATACTAAATGAATATTACTACTGATTCTCTGGGACTGCTTAATATGCATGTCTTTGTGTACTGCTGTCTTCCAAACTCCAATTATAACTTATCTGGAGGTGAGAGATATTTGTATATTTCTTAATGATTTAAGTTGTCTTGTCAAGGAACTGCAAAGGTGATCAATTATTTCACCGAGCACTTGCAATGTTTTTGTTAGCTAAGATCTTTTTTTGTTTAATAAACTAAACAAAACTTATAATACTTCGATACTTTTTATTCTAATTTTGGTTCGGACATTGTTTTTTGTGACTCCTACCTGTTGTCCAGAAATTTATTTATGTAAAGGATTAATAGTTAATGACATTGTCTCATTGTAGCTCAGAACTAGATCAAGAATAAATAACATGGAAGCCTAAAGCTTGAACTACACTAGTCTGGAGATGTTTTAATAAATAACATATCTTCTAATGAGTAGTGAGGGTGCTGGGTTGCCCTTATATTACCTGGCACTCAAACACATTCATTAAATGGGCACAGCCTTTAGACAGTTGTTAACCAGCCCAAATGATTGTATGGTAGCTTTGCAATCTGTATATTTTTATTACATGTCTCTTTGCTCGCTCTTATTCATGTTTTTAATATAATGTACAGCACTTTGAGCCCCTGTGACAAGGCTCTATATACAAAAAAAATAACTGATTGATTTATTGACTGATTGACACAACCATTACAGTTTGACAAATTATAAGTAATGCAAAGTGTCAGTACCTTTCCTGTCCTTTTGGATTTCATGCTTTCTGATAAGTAAACTAAATCATTTAAAAATGTAACTCCTGTGTGCACCTCAAAAAGGACATTAACCTGCTGGAGAAGGTACAGAGGAGGTCTACAAATATGATAGCAGGTCAGCAGGTAAGGCATATGAGGAGAGGTTGAGGGCACTGAACATGTACACCCTGGAAGACAGGGGAGAGAGAGACAGGGAGAGAGGGGACGTGATTGGGCCCTTCAAGTACTTGAAAGGGATAGATAAGGTTGATAAGGAGGGTCTCTTTAAGTTCAGTGGCAACCATAACATAATGGGGCACAGTCTTAAGCTGGAGGGTGGGAGGTTTAGGAGGGAGGTCAGAAAGTACTTCTTCACATAGAGGGTGGTGGACTCTTGGAATGCGCTGCCAGAAGAGGTTATCTCATTGAAGACAGTGGGCAGCTTTAAGAGAGGCTGGGACAGGCATAGGGGGAAGGTAAGGATCATGGGTAGGGAGGATGGGAGGAGTGGGGAGGGAGGGCAGGGACATTAGCTCAAGCTGTGGACCCTGCAATATAAGCAGACTTTTTTTTTTGTTATTATTTTTACTCTCCTACTGCTGACTTGTACCTTCAGGAGGGCGACCCCAGCCCTGTCCCCCAGCGTTCACCAGCTGACGCTGACCTGACCCTAGGGCTTACCCCTCCTGGCGGGGTCGGCAGGGGTCCCGTACTCCCCCACCGAGGACCAGATTTAGTTGGCCAGTGCTGTGGCTAGCCGGGGGGCGGAGCCTGCAAGGCACCCTCTATCATTCTGCATGGCAGTGTTTTTTTTTTCCTGCTGTTCTCCCCAGGAGTCGGTGCCATGCAATGTTGTCAGCAGAGGGGAGCGCACACGCGTCCACATGCACTCCCTCCAGACATCTGTCCCAACTCCTCCCCAACTTGTGGTGCAGCACCCTGTCCTCCAGCCTTCGCTGGGGGGCGAACAAGCACCGACCACCTGGAACCCCCCTTCCCAGAGAAGGAGAGCAGTCCATCGGACACTCAATCCTTCTCCTCCCCTGCTGACCCCCAACAACCCGTACTCATTCCTGAACACGGGTCGCTGGCATAGCATGAGGCAAGGCGCCAGTGCCTCAGCCCTCAGTGCCACTGGGTCGGCCATAAGCAGACTTAATAGACCAAATATTCTTCTTTTTTTTATTCATCTTTATTGACAAAATTAGGGTCTAGAACAATGCAACAGGAAGAAATCATTTTAGAGATCTCACAGTGGTACAACATCCTATTACATTTTGAATAAGCAGTAGTCTGTCTTATCATCACCAGTAAGAACAGGGAGGCAGCTCTTAAGAATTAAGTTACATTTATGTAAAATCTGTGATATTGCATGGATTATTATGTTTGCTTGCATGCATGTGCATGAAACATAGTGCCATCATCCAAGTTTTCGGAGGTGTGGCACCCATCTTCCAATTCAGTCAGTGTGTTTGCAGGTTCGGGCCGCAGTTCTCCAAGGAATGCTGCAGTTGTCTATGACAGCAGTTGAAAATGCAGTGGCCGTACAGTTGAAAGGGAGAGCTACTCTTCAGTGAGCAGTGATAAGATATTGCGTATTCATGTGTGATCCCCCCACACACACACGCACGCATACTGTGTGCTCGTGCTCCCCCCCCACGCACACAATGTATAGCAGCCGAAGTGCCCAATCCCCGTCGGCTGTGCTGCACTCCCCCCCAACAGAGTTCCAGATGCCATGCTGGGAGCTCACCCCCACATGACAACAGATCATATGGCCGATGGGGGTGCCCAATCCCCCGTCGGCTCCACTGCCCCCCCCAAGAGACTACAGGGTGCCACGCTGGGAGCCCATCCCAGCATGGCAACAGATCATATGGCTGACAGGGGTGCCCAATCCCCCATTGGCTCCACGGCCCCCCCAAACAGCCTTACAGCTGCCACCCTGGGAGCCCACCCCAGCGTGGCACAAGTCCCGCGTCATCTAAGTTAAAAAAAAAAAAACCTGAAAGAAAAAAACCTTCCCTCTCTGACTGTCCTGACCCAATCTCCCCCCACCCACACCCAGCCTCTGTGCACCCTGCCTCCCTACACCCCCTCCTCACCCCATACATACCTCCGGAGCTCAGCACGACGATCTTCGGTGGACCGGAAACACGTCTGCACTCTTCAAAGCCGACCACGAACTGAGGAAATGCTGGTAAGCTGTGTAATGTAATAAATAGGTTTTTTTCAACTTTAATGAATATCTCAGGCATTTTTGGGAATTTTTTCACCAGATATTCAACATGGGGTTTTTGGGACCCCACCTCATGAATTCTGTCACTGTCATGGTGTTAACCAGCCCCGAAAGGTGATTTCACGGTCACTGTGTGGAACCACCTTTCGGGACTAATTTATGAAATGACAGCATCATGGTTCATGAGGTAGGCCCCCATAAACCCTATGTTTAAAATTTGGTGAAAATTCCCCAAAGTGTTTGTTTTACAAGCATGCGTTGTGCTGTTCTACGCACGCTCGTAAGTTCACGAATTTTCAATATGTTCACTCCAGATTTTCAACATTGCCATTTTACCATACCTCCTTAAGAACAGTGCAGCTGTCATTTCTCACATCTGACCCAAAATGTGTTTCTGTGCATGTAGAGCACAATGGCGCAGTGGGTGTGCGAAATCAATGTTCAGGACAGATTAAGAAAATCACAGTGACACTGTTCATGAGCAGAGGTGTTAAAATGGCTATGTTAAAAATGTGAAAAAATTCCCAAAAATTACTGTTTTACAAGCATGCATTACGCTGTTCCTATGCACACTCATAAGTTCATGAATTTTCAATATTTTCACTCCAGATTTTCAACATTGCCATTTTACCACACCTCCTTATGAACAGTAGAGCTGTCATTTTTCACATCTCAGCCAAAATGTGTTTCCGCCCATGTAGCATACAATGGCACAGTCGGTGGGCAAAATCAATGTTCAGGACAGATTAAGAAAATCACAGTGACAATGTTCATTAGCAGAGGTGTTAAAATGGCTATGTTAAAAATTTGGTGAAATTCGTCCATAAAGTGACTGTGTTACGAGTGACCATTACGCAGTTTCCATGCACCCTTGTAACTTCATGGATTTCTAATATTTTCAGTCCAGATTTTCACCACTGGCATTTTTCCACACTTCCTTATGAGCAGTACAGCTGTCATTTTTCAGACCATGGCCAAAATGTGTTTTCGCACTTCCAGCGCAGAAATGTGTGGTCGCTGTGGGAAATCACTGTTCGGGACAGATTAAGAAAATCACAGTGACACTGTTCATGAGCGGAGGTTACAAAATCACTGTGTTGACAATCTGCTGTAAAAAATCCCCAAATTAATTGCATTACGGGTGTGCGTTGTGCATTTTCTATGCACGCTCGTGATTTCACCAGTTTTTTAAATATTTTCACTGCAGAATTTCAACATTGCCATTTTTTGCACCTCCCCATGAACAATACAGCTGTCATTTTTCACATCCTGTTCGAAATGTGTTTTGCACCTGTGGTGCCAAATGGCGTAGTTGCTGTGCGAAATCAGCTTTCAGCTAACAAACTGATATTGCCACTGTTCATAAGGTGGGGGTCACAAAAAAAACATGTTGAAAATTTGGAGTGAGAATGCCAATGAACGCCTGAGGCGTTAGGGTTTCTGATCATAACGCCCCAGCTTGTAGAGATTGAGAGGCATCAGTGGTGTGACTTTGGATTCTCACCAGTAGTGCTCATGCCATTCCACACCCTGTAGCCAGTGAGAGGCATAGAAACATAGAAACATAGAAGCTGACGGCAGATAAGGACCTCAAGGCCCATCCAGTCTGCCCATTTCTTTTTCTACATTATAAATGTGCCATCGGCCTTTGCTCTGTCAGTGGCCTATCTATTCATACTCATCTGTATTTCTTCCTTATGCCTATCCCATGTCTGTTTGAAGCCCTGCATCGTATTCATAGCCACCACTTCCTGAGGTAGACTATTCCATGCATTCACCACCCTTTCTGTGAAAAAGAATTTCCTCACATCCCCCCTTAATTGGCCTCCCTCTAATCTCATGCTGTGTCCTCTTGTCCTGCTATTTTTCTTATATTTAAACATGTTAGTCTCTTTCACCTTGTTAATGCCCTCAAGGTGTCTGAATGTTTAGAACATATCACCTCTTTCCCTCCTTTGCTTAAGGGTATACATATTGAGCTCCATTAATCTGTCCTCATATGTCTTCTGATACACTCCCTGCACCATTGTGGTTGCCTTTCTCTGGACTACCTCAATTTGGTTAATGTCCTTGTGAAGGTGTGGCCTCCAGTACTGCACATAGTACTCCAGATGGGGCCTAACCAGTGTCTTGTAAAGAGGGATTATTACCTCCCTCTTATGATTTGTGATACCCCTACTAATACGCTCTAACATCCCCCTAGCTTTACCTACTGCTTTAGAAGTCTGCTTGGATGATTTCAGGTCATCGGTGATGATGATGCCCGAGTCTCTTTCTTCCTTTGTGACTGCCAGCAACTCCCCTCCCAGCCTATAGGTGGCTTCAGGGTTTCTCTTCCCTATGTGCATGATCTTGCACTTCTTTGCATTAAATCTCTGTTGCCACTCTTCTGACCATTTTGATAGTTTATCCAGATCTCTTCTCATTCTGCTCATCCCATCTGGATCATCTACTCTGTTGCAGATCTTGGTGTCATCTGCAAACAGACAAATCTTACTCTCCAGTCCATCTGCAATGTCACTAATGAAGATATTGAAGAGGACTGGCCCCAGGACTGATCCCTGAGGTACCCCACTTGTGACTTGCATCTCTTCCGACTGTATACCATTTACCACCACTTTCTGTTTTCTGCCCGTCAACCAGTTTGCCACCCAGTTGTCCAACTTCTGACCCATCCGAGCCTACCCAGCTTATTTATCAATCTTCTATGTGGAACAGTGTCGAAAGCTTTGCTGAAGTCAAGGTAGGTGACATCAACTGCTCCCCCTTGGTCCACCACTCCGGTTACCCAGTCAAAGAAATCTATGAGATTAGTTTGACAGGACCTTCCTTTTGTAAACCCATGCTGTCTTGGATTCTGTGCTCCTATAGATTCCAGGTGTTGTACTATCCTTTCCTTAAAGAGTGCCTCCATAATCTTGCCCACTACTGAGGTAAGACTGACTGGTCTGTAGTTGCCTGCCTCCTCCCTGCTACCACTCTTGTGGAGCGGGATCACATGAGCCCTTCTCCAGTCTTCTGGGACCTCTCCTGTGCTCAGAGACTCACTAAACACTTCTGCTAATGGATCTGCTAGTTCCACCCTTAGCTCCTTAAGTATCCTGGGATGCATGCCATCAGGTCCCATTGCCTTGTCCACCCTGAGCTTAGCGAGCTCTTGTAGGTATCAAGGTGTGCCTTGGACTCTTTGGCCCCAAAGTTCACCCCACTCTCCTATACAGGACCCATCTCACTGTATTTCATGATAGAATGGGGTGAGCATAAGGGCCAAAGACCCCAAGGCACACTGTGACACTTGTCAGTGTCTGCAGGGTAGGGTATGGTGAAATGCCGTTGCCGTTATGCCTGATGACCCAAAGGCACACCCCAATGCCTGTCAGTCTCTGCAGGGTGGTGGTGGGGTTGGCTTCAGTTCAATACTTCACTGCCATTCCTGTTATGCAGCTCTCTAACTGCCACACTACCAGTGCCAATGCCAGCAAGCAAACATTTGGCATTGACAAGTGCTTGTTATTATACAAGTTGTAACAGTGCATTTAGTTGGTATGTAAGTTAGAGCTTAGCTCTGGATTTGCATACAACCATTTAGTCCATCTACAAATGTAGATGTGAGTTTTTGGTTCACCTTATATGTTATTTCTTTTAGGTCTGAAATCCCTTGAATTATTTTCACCCAGTGATGACTCAGTGGGGGGTTCAGCTTTAAGCCAATTACGTATGATAGTTTTATGAGTGGCAGCAATTAAAATGCCCCGTATGTATAATGAATCTGCACCCCTCAGTTCCCGTGGAGGATGGCCCAGGATCCCATTTGGCAGTTTTACTGCGGAGTCCAGACTAATAAAGTCTTTTAAGGCAGTGTTTATGTCCTGCCAAAATGGTTGGAGGACGGGATAGGCTCAGAAAATATGTGTGTGACATGCTATTTGTTCTCTGCAACCTCTCCAGCACATCTGAGAAAGGGAAGGGGGGGACTGGGTGGTTTTGGTAGTTACATGGAAGATCTTACTCCAATCAACATCAGTCAAGAATAGGTTTGCTTCGTGTTGCCATTTAGTCTTAATATTCATTAATGTATTATTATCCAGTCCCCTTAGTGTTTTGTATAGCATAGAAATTAGCTCCTTCTGGGTCTGACCATTAAGTATATTGTTAAGGATTTCCAGGACAGGGGCTGCCCTGGTTTGGTCCTCATCTAGTTTCTGACAACGGTTAATATGTGAACGGAGTTGTAGGAATCTGAAGTGGTTGGAGTTACGTAGCAAAAATGTATCCCGCAATGTCTTGAAGTCCAGTGTTGTATTGACTGAGGTAAGTTGGCTAGTTGGCCTAGTAATTTCAGGCCCTGTCTGTCCCAAATATGGAATGTATAGTCTAATATGTTGGGTTAAAAGGAGGGATCCCATGCGAACCATCGAAGAGGCCACAGGGAGGTGGTCAGTTTACATTTTTGCCAAGCTCTGTGGACAGCCCTAAGGATGTCTCAAGTCGTCATCAAGACTGGGTACAAACCACCACCTTTATCTGCCAGATTCATTACTCTAGCTCCCCGTCGGGGTTCCCCCTTCTCCTCCTCCCCGTTCTATTGTATTCCAGTTAGCCTGGTAAGAAGAAACAGCCCACAGGTGGGCTATCCTCAGCTGTGCAGCTAGATAGTACTCCAAATCTGGAAGAGACCTGTTGCCTTTGTTTCTATGTATCTGGAGGATCTGGAGTTTTATCCTGGGTTTTCTGTTGTCCCAAGTATATCTGGACAGCATTCTGTGCCATCTTTTAAATTAGGTTTTAGGGATGTAGGTAGGAAGATACTGAAATAGATATAAAAACCTCGGTAGTATGTTCATGATAATGGAGTGTATTCTGGAATACATGGGGGGGGGATTTATTAGAGACCATTTTTCTAAACCATTTTGCATTTGGTTGATCAGTGGGGTATAGTTGGCTTTAAATAGGCGGGATATATTTTTAGTGATAACTGTTCCTAGATGCTTAATTTTAGTGGCTTTCCAGTCAACAGGAAGCATTTGGGTGATGGATTGTGAGGGTTTGTAATAGAAACCTAAGACCTCAGTCTTAGTTTTATTGAGGGTATAGCCTGCGTGCCTGCTGAATTCTTCTAGTATGGACCAGACTAGAGGGATTGATTGTTCCAGTTGAATAAGGCATAGCAGGACATCGTCTGCATATAGGGAAATCTTATGATTTACCCCCACTTGACCTCAACTCCCCTCACCTTCTTTGCTGAACAAATAGCTTAGGCATAAGGCTCTATGTAAAGGGTGAAAAGCAGGGGTGACAGAGGGCATCCTTGGCGGGTGTCCCTGCCTGGTCTATATCTATCGGATATCCCTCCATTCACCCTGACATGTGTTTGCGGTGTTGTATATAAGATTCTGACACTGTCTATGAATGGATGCGGGAAGACGATGTGTTCTAGTACTGTGAAGAGGACACTCCATTAAACTTTATCAAGTGCCTTCTCCACATCCAAACTCATAAGGCAGGCAGGATTGCGAGTCCTATGTATGGCATTGATTACATTGACTGTGCATCGCATGCTATCCTGAGCTTGGCGGCCTGGGATAAAGCCTGTCTGATCTAATTTTATGATTTGTTGAAGGAGGGAGTTAAGTCTGGAGGCGATAATTGAGGTAAAAATGTTATAATCTGAATTGAGCAGGGAGATGGGGCGGTATGACTCGCACTCTGTGGGGTCCTTGCCTTGTTTATGGAGAACTGAAATTAATTGTGGCATATTGCCATGATGGGGGCATAGGGTTTCCTTCCTGCCATATCTCCAAGAAGACCTCGACCAGAAGAGGCGCTGTATCCTTTATAAATGTTTTGTAGAACTCACCTCCAAATCCGTCCAGTCCTGGACACTTCCCTGTTTTAAATTTTTGATTGTTGCTGTAATTTCAGCTCTAGTGATTGGGATGATAAAGGTCTGGCTCTGCTCTTGTGTTATGTTTGGTAGCGACAGGGACCGGAGGAAAGCCAGTTTACAAATGGCCTTCTTCTGCTGGCTTCTTCGTATGTTTGTATGTTTTTTAATAGTACAGCACCCCCTAGTACTACACTGCAGTGTCTATTTCCAGGCATGATCTCAGACTTCAGTATGTGGGGGGAATTCCTAAATGACAGTAAGGTTAGGCCAAACCTGATTTTAAAAAAGAAAACCCCCAGAACTATATAAGATTAAAACTTAGAGCTAATGGGAATCTCTTCACAAAAAAAAAAAAAAAATGGTAAAGCAGTTTGAAATGCAAATGTGGCTAATTGTACTTAATAAGCATATTTCTGTTTTCAATTCTGATTTTATTAAAAAGGGGATAGTGGTACATTGAAACCCAAAGGTTGACATATACAAATCATAAGATTTTAAAAAGGCAAGCAAGAAAATAAAAATTACTGGACAAAGTGACATATATACAGTGTGTATATATATATATATATATATATATATATATATATATATATGTATATATAAAACACAAATTTGCACATACCCCAATAATGCAAAGTGTCATGGGATGCATATGCAAATGTCCATGAGCTAATTTGGATTGCTCAACTTTAAACAGATTGGAGCCAGTCCAAATTAATTAATGGACATTTGCATATGTTTCCCATGATGCTTTGCACTATTGGGGTATGTGCAATTTGTGTTTTCTTTAAAATTTGGCTGTATGGCCAATATCCTCCAGGATAACCCTTGCCACAGTGCATTTGCTCAAGTTCTTTGTGTGTGTGTGTGTGTGTGTGTGTGTGTGTGTGTGTATATATATATATATATATATATCTGCATCATAACATTAATGTATACCCTGTGCAAATTCCAAACATATTCTGCAACCAGGGAAATAGCAAAGTGTATTTAACCCCTCACCCCTGCCTTTTTGCCAAAATGACAGGTGGCATGCTGTTGAAGCTGACAGCAGTACCTGGTGGGGACCTGGGTTCGGGGAGGATGAGGTTACTCGGCACAGGTGCCTAGGTTTGGCTACTCTGGACAGGGGCACCCAAGTAAATCCGAAAGCAGGAAGCAATAACAGTAATGTCCAGAACCAGGAATGGGATTCTTCAGTGTGGCTTTTATTCACATCCAAGCTGAACAAACAAAGCATAGATGGACCACCACGGGGCTACATTTCCTGGTAATGCTGATTAGAGACAACAGAACACTTTATCACCATTTCCATTCCTCAGGCTCTAAACCCACCAGGCACACAGCCCAGACCTGCACGCAGCTTTGGGTACACAACCCGACTTGTACACACTTGGGTTTTCCCCACTGGCCCGCCTCCCCCGACGGCCATTTGATCCACTGTCCATTTGAGGAATGAACCAATTATCCTGTTGTGGCTCCCCAAACCACACTAGAGTCTTCGACTCCTAGAGAGAATTTTCCTTACAATCCCACATCTGGGTACTTCCCTCATCACTGGCCAGGTGCCTGAGGTAAAGTAGAAATCCACAGAAGAAATCCGTAGAGGTGGACCTGGTCACTCAAGATGGGGGGCCACCCACCTCCAGCTTCCACAGCCCATACCCGGCCATTTCTCTGGAAACTGAACAATTCCTTTACTGAACTTTCAAATGTAGATTCTGGGTAGACGTCTGTCACATCTCCTCTACATATCATTTGCATCCCAACAAGCTTTGGACATAAACCTACTTTTACTTTCCTTAGCCCATTACTCTAGGCTTCCCAATATTTAGTAGTTCAATCCCCACATTGTCACACAAGTCCCATGGTGAAAAACATAGGCTCTTTTAGCGAGAGCAGACACTCATCCTCACGTTGCAGATGCCCTACAGGTGACTCACAAATCTTCTTGTTCTCCCAAATAAACACTGGAACACATAGGCAACTTTTCCTTCACAAGCAGAACTGGGGGTTGCCCCAGGAACCTGCAGGGAAACCCTTCCTGCCCCCCCCCCTGGAGGGAGGGGGCACTGAGACCCGAAAACAGCGGTCTCCACCACTTCAGTTATCTTTTGTGTCTCTCTTTAAGGTGGAGACACACACCCTTCTACTTAAAAGTAGCCCTCTGTCAGGGCTGAGGCTCCTAGAGCCTTCACTGAGCTGCTTTAACAGCAAGCTCCCAACTTCACACTTCACTCACTGAAGACTGAACTGAAGACTGACTTCAAAACCTCCCAACGCTCTAACTAACTCCCTTTGCTGCAGATTCCAATGTGGCTCATGCAGCTGCGATGGTTCTATTGGTGATGTCATCCCTCAGTCTCAGCTGAGACTGAGAACAGAGTGAGACAGTGTGAAACCCATTTAACTGGAGTTTCACAAGCTGCCTTCCCTGCCTACCACTAGGTCTTACTGGGATTCTAGTAACCCCGGGTAACAAGGGAGTTACATGTACATCTTTTATTTATTTATTTATTTAACAGTTTTACCAGGAGGGCACACTGAACAGAGTACTGCTCTATTCCATGTGCATCCTGGGGGAGGGGGACATAGAGAAGCTGTACAATACATGCAAGTACAAAATTGCAATGCAAAAATACAGCGGTATGTGACAAAACATAGCTAAGCTACATCCATTAAATCATTTACATCAAATCATCAATATCATTGAAATCATGACAGCACATGATAGACAGTAATATATCCTTCAGAGCCACCTAATTCCATCCCAAATAATCCAATTAACTTACATCAACGTCCCTAATGTCTCAATGAATACAACTATTTCTAAAATGTTCAGCCCTCCCGGTGTTTTTTAATCCATTTGGGTTTTTCCTCAAGGCATATTGATACCAGGGGCAAATACTTTATGTTAATGAAGTGGTATTTAACATATCCTTCTAAAACCTTTTCATTATGTATTATCAGTCACCTCTCATATAATATGTCAGTCTTTTGCGCCATCGGGTTCTGCCCAATGCTTCCATGCCCACAAAATAATTGTAATATCCCCTGTTTGAATCTTCTTAAGACTAGCAGTCTGATTTTTGAAGCAAGAAGAGCGTCCCACTGGGCATGCATATTCCAGGATTAAGTGTAAAATTGCTTTATAAGTTACCAGTAGATCAGCACTAGGGACCAACTGATTGTGATTAAAGCCATTGACATGGTTATTCATTTTAATTTTTTGACCAGGAATGAACATTGAGTTGTGATGGATTGTTTCCAGGTGCATCCTTGGGGGGGGGGATCAGGAACTTTTGTAATGACAGTGGAATGTTGACCCCCTTTACACCAGGGAAACACCTTTCCTCTTTTTCCATAAGTCCCAGGGGCTCTTTAACATCCACCTTGACAGTGGTAAGAGATGGACAGAAGGGACCTCAGTTTAATGTCTCATTCAAAGGATAGCATTTCAACAGTGTTGCACCCCCCACACTACATTGCAGGGTCAGTTATATGTATTACCCCAAATACTTGGCATGGGGCTAGAACCATGACCTTGTGATCTCTGGCCCCTGAGATGATCATACTACCTACTGAGCCAAGGATGCAGATTACTTATATATAATTTTAATATGGTAACAGATGCAAATAACAATATCCAAATAGCAGTTTGAAAACTAGAAGTTTTTATAACTTTTCTGAGTTGAAATCAAAAAGAATGGGGGGCATGGCTTATCTCCTAACATGATGGCTGCTTAGTACGTATGCTAAATACACTGAAAAACCAAAGATTCAGGCACTGCACTAGACTTACTGAATTGGTGTCACTCCAGGATCGTGCCAATCTGCTTTCATCTATGCTCATCCATCTATAGAGGCCACCGGAACGGCTTGAAGTTCTGACTCCAAGTATGGTGCTCACCAAGGGACAGATGTTCCTACAAGCCTCAATGCACAGCAAATTAATGACGTTTGCAGTTCTGATGCAGCGAATGGTACAAGTCACCATGGCTTCCAACACCACGATGCCCATTCACCAAATGGATGCCAAGGTCTGCAGAACTGAACTGCAGGTGAGTCGCAACACAGATTCTATAGACTCACTTGCATCTACTGTCCAGGAACAAGAATGAACAATCCAGCAGCTCCAAATCAAGCTGGATGACATGGAAAATAGGAGCTGTCACAATAATTTGCGGCTCCTGGGTTTCCCCAAAGGCGCTGAGTGGGGGAATCCCACTAGAATTGTTATGTGATGATCTTCCCGGAGTCCTGTGCCACGAGTTACCTCCCAACCTGGCAATCAAGCATGACCACAGAACACTGAATCCCCCACCCAAACCAGGGGATAGGCCTAGACCTCTCATGGCCAGAATTCTTAACTTTCTGGATAAAGAATAGATCAGGGGTGTAGCCAGAAATGTATATTTTGTACACAATTTCCAACAGTTACACCCCGCCATTAAAAATGTATACATCATTTGCAGATGGCACCCCCTTCCAAACAAGTCAGATTGTTGTCAGATCACTCCTCTAATCTCTGAAAAGGTTATACTTGTATCTGTCTCCTAAACAACAGATGTTTAAACAGAGACACTCCTCAGTGGCCTACGCTAACCCAAATACTACAGATTAGAATGAAAATATTAACAGAAAAGCAAATGGTTTGTGACAGGCACTCAACAAAACCGTACACAAATGTGTACAGTGAGTATGCCTGTCTACACCCCTGGAATAGATCACCTCCAGGGCCCGTGAGTTAGGTGCCCTCTCCTGGCAAGGTCATAAACTACTAATTTTCCAGGACTACTCCCAGGAGCTGGCAGCCAAAAGTAAAGAATATACCAAAGCTCGCCACCTGATGCACTCTCTGGGGATTTGTTTCTCACTAAGATACCCCGATACTATGCATTTGGAGGTGAATGAGGCCTCTGTTTCCTATTCCACCCTGGCTGCACTGATGGATTACTTGCATCATAACTGGCCATCCCACAACAGATTGGAGGCACTGAACCATCAGCAAAACAGCCCTGGCCACACTCAACCCAGAAGCATGGACGCCAGCTTCAACAACTGTGCAGGAGAGAAGCCATGCAGATACAACCATAAAGATGCAGCTCAGGGCCTTCCAGCCAGATCTCAGAAATGGCAGTAATCAGGCAAGCATGCTAGAAGGATCCACCCTCAAGAGCGCAACACTGAACACAAACGGCAGAAGGAGGATGCATTGGAGACCCCTGATTCCAGCATTAGCAAGTTCTCCACCCCAAATAGATATGCAGCGTTGAACCCCTTGGGCCCAACCGAACACCCAGATTTTCCAGACAACCCAGAGGGGGAGATGGTGCTTGAGGCCTCTGTAACCAAAGCTGAACTTCAACACTGGACTGTGGAGGAGCCTCTCAGCACAGCCTCCCCCTGACCACAAGGGCTAACTCAGCTCATGGATGTTGGCCTAGAGAAGCAGATATACCTCATGCAGACCAGGACAGAGGATCTCCATACAGACACAACAAGGGACCAGACTTAGATAAGTGTCCTTTCTGTTTTTTCTTAAGACCAGGGCATGGGTATGGGTATGGGACAAGGGTGAAGTTATTCTGAGGTTAGCCACCTTCTGGAGCCATTACTAGTCTGATGGGAGTAATTGGGAGCTACTGATGACCCTGCCCCCCCTTAGAAACTCCCAAGGTTTTCTACCTAATATCTATGCCCTGTTAACAAGGAAAATGCTCCTGGAATACTAGAATCCGTGTCTTGTCACAAAATGTCTTTCTGAATATTTGTTTGTGTTATGTTGCCATCCATGACACTCCAGACATTACCTCTTGTGTTCCCAACCCACCTGATAGGCTAGTGATGCACATGTGACCCAGATCAAATTTCGCAGTACACCTTGGTCCCAAGAGTCCTCTTTCTCCGGTTCAACCTTTGCATCTGAGAGGCTACAAGCACACGAGGAGTCCCTTGTTCATTTAATTAATTAAGGTAGGCTGAAACCCTTGAAACCACTGCAATTTTGAAGATTTATTTGTAATGCATTCTTACTAGGAAAAAATTCTAATCCACCCCCACTGATGAGGAAGGATTTACTACAGTTCGTTTCAAAATTGAGTAATTAATGAGCTGGGCTACACTTCTTGGCCTATGGCTGTTAGGCCCTTGTTTTCTGTTGAATTAATCTACTAACTGCTTTAACTAACTGCCTGTTATATTCAGATGGAATCAGCAGGGGCTTAGTTGGTGTTAGTTTTTAGTAATCATAGCCCTTTATTCATCATATTTATCATTTTTGGTTTGTTTGTTCTTTAAAGACTGGATGGTTTTTGTTTATCTGTTGAGATGTTGTTTGCAAAATTGCTTTATCTATCTAATGATGTGTTGTTCTTGCTAAAGTCTAGCGCACTCAGCTGTTTAATTTTCTCGATCGAGATGCTTGGGGGTCCAGTGCGAGATGGCTCCACGCCATTTCTGCCATATGAGCTTCTGTTTTTTAAAATACTCGCACGCTCCATGCGCGTCTCCCAGCCAGTGGTTCTCCCCCACACAAGCGGGGGCCACACAGCTCAAAATCGGAAGCAGAGATATTTGGCTCGAGTCTGAGCGCTGATCTTTCCATCCGCATATGGGTATGGGTGCAGGCTCCATGACCTTCTCCTCACAAGAGGAGGCAATGCGGCCATATCCAGGCCCATTCCCAATGCTCCCTATCTAGCGGGCAGCGCAGAGGGCACAGTCCAACTCACAATGCGGTCCCTAGCTCAGTGACCACCCGGAGGAGAAGAAAAAAACTTTAACCAGATTGCTCCACACAATCACGCCAGGCCCCTTGTGGCAGCGGCCTGCTGGCGTGTGGATCTCCACATCTTCCCCATGGTACCTCTTCTAATACAGACATGGGGGGTTAGCGCATGCTATTTTTGCCGGTGCTCCCTTCAGTCTACCAAATGTAGAGACTTACAGGGCTGATTCCTTTACTCATTGAGAGCTCATACAAACAGGCCAGTGAGCGGCCTAACAGGCTTTCCTTTCAGCTCAGGCTTCAGGGAATCAACACCATTTTGTTTAGGATGACTTCCTTGCTGTTGGTCCACCATCTTAGATGGGGAGGCCCTCTTTCTTTACAGGCATGCAGGGTCAGTTCTCCCCCCCCCCACCTCAGCATTACTACAAAATAAAAATAAGGGGAACAGGTATCTTTTTTACTAAATGAAGCATTTCTTCAACAACAAGGTGCTCATTCTCTACTGTCTCCTAGCCTGTCACCCATATTTGTTCCTTTTTATAATACTAAAGACACAGTCGTGTGTGTGTGTGTTCCTCACAATCGTGTGTGTGTACCTTTCTTAAGAACAAGGCTCTTCCTCTACAACCCTGACAGAGTTTGGGGTTCTTGAAGTGCGTCGCCCTGGGCCTGTATGTACTGGGCCAAAATTGGATTACAGAGATATTCATTGTGTTATCACAGATAATTATACCCCATTGGGTGCCATAATTTTAATGCTGTTTTCTCTTCTCTCGCTGTCCTTCTCTCATCCATAGATGGTAAAGGCAAAGAAATGCACTTCTTGTAGTGCCGCCCTGCTGCCCCACAATATGGGGCCACAATGCCCCGCCTGCATCCACGAGGAGGAAGAGTCAGCAGCGGATCAGATTCCTAGCACAGAATTGGACAACCAGGGACCTAGCGCTCCCACCTGGATGGATCCTGGGGCTTTTCTCATCCAGACACAAATAACAACAGTCACTATGATGGAGAGTCAACAAAATGTTATGCTTAAGGTCATGGAAAAGTTGGAGTCCCTGACTAAGACAAGGCCTCATCCCACACCCGTCCCAGTACCGACCCCTGGAGAAAACCCCCCTACTCAGCCAAATAACAATGAAGGTCCAGCACCAATCCATCCAGGGGATGAGGACCACAGGGGAATGCCAGAAGACATCGAGGACATAGAATCGGGAGACGAGGACACGGACATCATATCCAGTTCACCCTCTTTGACAGCGAAACTTTGCTCCTTTGACCTGGTTCCAGGTCTAATGAGGGCCATCAAATCCACAATGGGGTTCGACACAGAGGCACCTAAACCAGAATCCAAGCTTGATCTCATGATCCAACAAAATCAGAAGGTTCAGAACACCTTCCCTAGCTGTCCGGCCATTGATGATATATTTTCTAAAGAATGGGAGTCCACAGAACCAGATCGCCTGTCTGAGAAAAGAAACTTGGACAGAATGTACCCGATACAGCAGGACAAAGCCAAGCTGTGGTGCACTGCACCTAGCATAGATCCACAAATTGCAGCACTAAGCAAGAAAACAGTGCTGCCATGTGGCACCATCTCCCTCTAAGACCCCACTGACAAAAAAGTAGAAGAAATTTTAAAGAAACTATTTGAGTTTTCAGGCATAGTGGCTAGAGCCGCAGTGTCAGTGGTTTACTCGGCCAGAGCACAGATTCACTGGCTGTAAGAACTAATGGATAAATTCGATCCCAAGACCAGGGAGGCGGAGCTCTTGGAATGCACTCTGGATACAGCTAAATACCTGGGGGACATGGCCATGGATACTCTAAAATTGGAAGCCAGGGTTGGGGCACTAACAAACAGAGCCAGACAGGCCTTATGGTTAAAACTTTGGGAAGCAGATAATGAGTCAAAAGCACTTCTGCAAAATTTGCCCCTGAAGGAAGGCAATGTGTTTTGTGAAGGCATAAATGAGTTCCTCAAGCAAAAAGATGAGGGGAAGGATCTCGCCGAGGACAAACAAAGAACCTTCTACCTACCATCTGCCTGGCGCAGGTTTCGAGGGAATGGTAGATTTCGGAAAAACAGAAAGCAGGGTTACACAAACAATACCTTTCGGGGGAGAGGACACAGTAACAATGTCAGAAATCCCTCTCAAGGCAGCTGCTCCACCTCCAGAGGAAGGAACCCTCATTTTGGAGGCAGAGATAGAACTGACAAACCAAAACAGTATTGATTACTACGCTCATGCCACCCCAACACCCAGCCTGTGGCTGACTTACCCACCAGTGGGGCAAAGACAAACATTGTTCCTCCAACAGTGGCAACAAACAACGTCCGACAAGTGGGTTCTGAAGATCATATCCCGCAGATATGCTATCGAGTTTTCAAAGAAGCCTTGCAGAAACAGGGTGGTACTCTCTCCCATTTCAAAGAGAAGGGCCCCGGCCCACCAGGTACAGGATGTCCTCCGAGACCTGGTCCAGAACAGGGCAATTCAGCCCGTGCCAGACAGCGACTTAGGTACGGGAGTTTACTCCATTTTATTTCTAGTCCCAAAGAAAAACGGAGATCTCAGGCTGATACTAGATCTAAAGTTCTTGAACAAGTTCATAATTACCCCAAAATTCAAGATGAAAACCCTCAGGTCTACACTGCGGAATGTTCAGGTAGGTGACTACCTCACCTCAGTGGATCTGAAAGATGCATACATGCATATTCCAATCAGGCCCAGCAACAAATGATTCCTTCGGTTCCACATACTGGGCCAACACTTCCAGTATCAGGCCCTACCGTTTGGCCTCACATCGGCACCAAGGGTGTTCACAAAACTGTCCATCGTCCTGGTGGCCCAATTACGGGAGTGGAGAGTATACATCATTCAATACCTGGACGACTGGTTGATAAGGTGTCGCACCAGTGCACAGTCTCAAAAGGACACAGACTTAGTACTGACTGCCCTTGCACAGCACGACCGGGTGGTCAATCAAAACAAGAGCTCACTGTGGCCATCTCAGTGCATAGAGCACCTCGGAGCAGAAATCAACACAGCCCAGGGAATGGCAAGACCATCTTGTAAATGAATAGATTCAGTGATCGCGCTAGTTCAGGCACTTCTGACCACTCCCGAGCCGACGATGGGTCAAGTGGCACAAGTCCTTGGGTGCATGGCATTATGCATCGACTTGGTGCCCTGGGCAAGATGGAACATGCGCTCCCTACAGAACTGCATTCTGCAGCAGGGTTCACCATTGGAGGACAACCTCAGCAAGAAGGTCCACCTACCAAAGCCGGTCAGAGACTCGTTAAGATGGTGGACGCATCGCTCACACCTCCTGAGGGATTTTCCGCTGGAGCTGTCATATCAGGTGTCAGTGGAGACCGATGCCAGCCTGACAGGCTGGGGAGCATGCATGAACAACTCCACAGCACAAGGCAGGTGGACAACGGCTGAAGCCAGGTTGTCTATCAACATCCTGGAGATGAGGGTAGTGCTCCACGCCCTGAAAGCATTCAGGGACAGCATCATCGGTCGGTCAGTCCTGGTAAAGTCTGACAACAAGGTCACTGTTGCATACGTAGCCAAGTAAGGCAGAACATGCAGCAGAGCCATGATCAGGGAAGCATCCAAGGTGCTCAACTGGGCTCAATCCAATCTCACCCACATTCATGCTGTCTCCCTGTCAGGGAAATTGAACATCAGGGCAGACTGGCTCAGCAGACAGCAGGTGCACCCAGAGGAGTGGCTACTGCACCTGGATTTGTTCAGTTTGATACAATGGCGGTGGGGCCACATTCCAATAGATCTAATGGCATCCAAGTCGAATGCCCAAGTTAAGACGTACTTCTCCAGATACAGGGAGAAGCAGGCCCTAGGAGCAGATGCCTTATCCCAGGCTTGGGACCAGGATCGCTCGTATGTCTTCCCACTGATCCCGTTGATTCCCCAGGTGCTAGCGAAGATCAGACTACCCCATAGACTGATCATCCTCGTCACACCATACTGGCCACGGAGGGCCTGGTTTGAGTCAACAGTAGCCATGAGCCTGGACAGATGGCCCCTCCCATATCGAACGGACATGCTGTTTCAGGATCCGATTATTCACCCTGCCCCCCACACCCAAAAACTATTGGCCTGTCTCCTGAGAGGCAGAGATTGTTGACTGCAGGGCATCACGAATCGGTCATATCGACCATCCTGCAGTCCAGAAAACCATCTACCACAGCTACTTATGGCAGACATTGGGATATTTTTGTCAAGTGGTGCAAGTCCATGCAAGTCGACCCAATGCAGGCGGACATGTCTGTAATACTGCTGTTTCTACAGCAGGGCCTGTACAAAGGACTGTCCACTTCTTCCCTAAGAGTCCAGCTGTCAGCCATAGGAGCAGCCATGGGCAATGTTGGGCCTACATAGCCCGGGGCTCATCCAGATACCATCCAATTTCTCTGGGCAGCAGAGGCCATCCAGCCTCGTGTACGAACACCAGTGGCCCCCTGGGATCTTATGATGGTTCTGGAGTCTCTAGGGGGAGCTCCATTCGAACCCATGCAGCAGACACAGCTTTACTGGCTGGGTCTGAAGACTTGTTTTCTTGTGGCCATTTGCTCTGCTCATAGGATTAGTGAGTTAGGGGCCCTCTCTTGTAAAGAACCCTACACCATTTTCATGGCAGAAGGTGTGTTCATGAAAACAGTACCAGTTTTCCAACCTAAGGTCATGTCCTCATTTCATAGAGATCAGATTATGGAACTGCTACCCTTTTATGGGCAACCACAACAGGAGGAGTTAAGAGTCCACCACCTCTTGGATGTAGGTAGCGCATTACAACAATACATTACGAGGACACAGCCAATTCACAGATCAGAGAGACTCTTTGTTATAGCTCAAGGCCACAAAAAAGGGATGGCAGCGTCCAAGACCACCATCGTCAGCTGGCTAAAAAGGACAATACAAGAGGCATACAAATCGAAAGACCATACTCCACCAGATGGAATAAAAGCCCATTCCACAAGGGCAGTGACCACTTCTTGGGCAGAAAGAGCCAATGTGTCCATAGAAGACATTTGCAGAGCAGCAACTTGGTCTTCTGTTCATACTTTTGCAAGACACTACAGACTTGAGACATTATATAGACAAAAAACTGACTTTGCCAGTAAAGTCTTATTCACAGCATGCCAGAACAGTTTGCCTTCTGATCTCCCTGTCCCGCCACGAAGGAATGGAGGAACTGCTTCTTATAGTAACCCAAGAGGTAATGTCTGGAGTGTCATGGATGGCAACATAACACAATGGGTGTTTACTCACCTGGTAAAGGTGATCGTGTTAGTTGCATCCATGACACTCCATGGCTCTCCCTTCAGGGCGATCACAGTGGCAATTCTCATGCTGACTTCTAACGACCACAGGGTTGCTGGAACAGTGGGCATACTTTTGATTACGTGCAGAGTGTTAGAGATATATGAAGACTTGAATACCGTCGGTAACCTTAGCGGACCGAATCTATTTTTTTTTTTTTTTATTTAATACATTTTAACATAGTTTTCATGTTAATACATATGACAATGTAACCAAGACATTGATACCTACATATGTTTCTAATATCTCCCCTCCTCCTCCCCATCCCCCGGAAGGATCGAGAAATATCTTAAAGTATTCCCTTGCATTCGTCATATCTGGCTAAAAAAGCAAATACGTTAATTGAGTTAGATAAAATAACTAATATAAAAATATAAAAATAGTGGAGGAGCACGAGCCATAGCTATTAATTAGCAGAGATAAAGTGTGTATAACTTGCCCCATTTCTTGTTAAAGCTCTTGGGACTATTATGTAAGCTGGCTACCATCTTTTCTGCCCTGAGATTAAAGGACAACTCATATAACCATTCCTTTTAGGAGATCGTAGTTTGATCCCACCAGTGTTTGAGAACTAGTTTTTTAACTACCATAGATATCAGTGTGATATAGTACTTCCTCTCCTTGATATCAATCAAAGATAGATCCCCTAATATGCATATCTCAGGAGTGAAATATTGTTCCAACCCTAATAGGGGGTCCATTTGAGATTGGATTTGTCTCCATAGTGGTGCAATCTTATCACAGGACCAGAAGATATGTATCATATCCCCCTCACTCAGGTTGCATCTAACACATGTAGGGGTTTGGCCTCGCCTCATTTTAGCTAATTTACATGGTGTAAAATACATATTGTTTAGTATTTGAAATTGTGTGACTCTAAGTCTGTCCTGCGTGACATATTTATGCGTGTCTTTCCATATCACAGACCATGTGACTCCATGGTTAGGAAGAAGATCATCCCACACTTTAGATGCTGGGAGGACTTCTGGGAAGATAATGTTCAAAAGACAATTGTACATTTCTGAAATGCCATGTGGCTTAATTGCTGCAGTTATAGATTGCTCTATCACTTCGGTCAGCCTGGAAGGGAGGTTCACCTCACCAAATTTCCGTAGGAACAGATGGCGTAGCTGGTAAATTTTGAAATCATGTCCAGATTGTACCTGAAGTTTGTGAGCTATTGCCGCATGTGGCATTAGGGTGCCCTCACGGTTAAAGTCAAGTACTTGCAGGCCTTGTAATTGAGGGATCCAGTTCTTTGTTACCATCGAGTCTCCTAGTTTTAGATTGGGATTGTCTATTATTATCTGAGAGATATCTTTATTTGGGGAAATATTTAAGGATAGTGGACCGAATCTAGATTGTAACAATAGGTAATAAACTAATGGTGAGGGTGAATTTATGTCTAGCATTTTCTTAATATGTGGTTCAATAGGTAATAAACTAATGGTGATGGTGAATTTATGTCTAGCATTTTCTTAATATGTGGTTCAATGGGGGAATCAAAGAAAAGGGGTTTTGGCCTAAGTTGTTTTTCAGCTATGGAAGAATCGAACTGGAGAAAGGGGACTCCTGGGACCAAGGTGTACTGCAAAATTTGATCTGGGTCGCATGTGCATCACTAGCCTATCAGGTGGGTTGGGAACCCAAGAGGTAATGTCTGGAGTGTCATGGATGTAACTAACACAATCACCTTTACCAGGTGAGTAAACACTCATTTGTGGCCTTCACAGCACTGTATTGTATACACTTTGTTTTATTGCTCGAACCTGTCTCTTGAGGGATGGGGAGGAGGCTATAGGTACGTTAAATAGTCAGCCAACCATCATCAGCTATAAGGATGTATTTACAGCCCAGATCACCTGGTAGCGTGCATCTCTGGAATAAAATTATACCTCATTCACTTGTTAAAGGCTTTCCCTATTATTTTTTGTAACCACACTTCTAATATTAATACAGGGCAGAGCAACTGAAATGTCTTGACTGCTCTAAAAAATGTTCCCTCCCAGGTGTCTGGTAGGCTTTGCTTACCTGCCTTCTATTAGCCCCAAGGCTGATATTGCCTATCATACTGACCCCCCCTCCCCCCCCAGAGGGGGGGCACACCGTTGATATAAAACAATGCCTTTGGTAGCTGCTCATAGCTGAATATGGCTTGCCCGAACAGATCCGTGGCAACGATGCTACCAGTATCCTTTCACCCACCTACACATAACTCTAACTGGCCCTTAAACAAGAACTACAAGAATCATGCTGGTGTACCTACAAGGCTGCAACTTACTCCCAGAATGGCGGAGGCTTGGCTAAGTTTAGCCTGACACGCATCCCTGAACTGTTAATGCACTCACAGGACTGAGACCCTCTGGACTTCACTGGAACCCTCTTCTGTATCATCCCCCCAGAGGATGGGTGGATTAGGCCTGAGGGGATTACGTATCCTCAGCCTGCTAAACCAACCTCTGCATATGTGCGGCTATGCACACTACTTGTATATAGTTTATAGTATAGTATTGTTTTAATGTTGATGTTTACATACTGTGGCACATTACCTGTTTTCCAGTCAGTGTATAATCTAATATTTGCTCATATCTGCCCTCATTCTGCCCTATTGCCAGGTGCCTTTCTCACTTTCCAATCCTGCCTCGCTCCAATGCTGGTTCTCATAGGTAGGGCCTCACTCTATTCAGCTTTTTATGCCATATCCTCAATAATCTGTTGCAATATATTTGACCATAAATGAAGTCTCTTTTGACACCTGGAATGTCAGGATACTTAATACTCCTGTAAAATGGAAAAAGGTGCTGACACAGCTGAAGGCCCAGATTGCCTTTTTGCAGGAAACAAAACTAACCAAAGGAGGTCATGCGTACGTGGTGACAAACTGAGTGGGAACTGAATTTCAAGCAAGTGCTCCTAAAAAGAAGAGAAGGGTAGTCATTCTGCTGCATAAATCCTTACCATGGTCCCTCCTGAACTGCAAATCTGACCCTCAAGGCAGATGGGTGCTGGCACTGCTTGATACTCCCAACAGTCATATTCTCTTGGTGAATATCTATGCTCCAAATGAGGATGACCCCGCTCTTTTTCTTGATCTGACGTCCAAGATCAAAGCCATGTGTGAACCAGGTGTACCCATTATAGCTGGGGGAGACTTCAACCTAACATTAGTACTTGCTCTTGATTAGAGTGACCTAGGTAAAGAAACACATCTTAGGGGAGTGCATGCCATGATGAAGATGAGCTACAAATTCCACCTGGTTGACATATGGTGCCTCATTCACCCCAAAGAGTGTGATTATACTTTCCAATCCAGGGTGCATGGTATTTTCAGCAGATTAGATTTCTGGGTGATTTCACAAACTCTCATCCAACATGTCTATGATTCCAATATTCTCCTCACTGTCATTTCAGACCATGACCCAGTTCAGCTGCAGTTGTCCTGGGTTCCCCCTCCCTCAATCCCCCACCTGGAGGTTGGATCCTCTTCTAATGCATGATCAGAGGTTTGTAGAGTAGGCCAAGAAAGAAACTAACCTGCTCCTGCAAGAGAACCCCACCTCAGATACCTCGGTCCAAACTACATGGGAAGGGTATAAAGCCAACATGAGGGGGAAGAGCATTGGATACGCTGCACATGGGAGGGAGGAAGGATAGGGAGCAAGAGCTGGCTACACTTGAAGGGGAGTTAATCACAGCAGAAAAGGCCCTCAAGGCCATGTCCCACCCCACAACCCATTCTGCTAGAGGTCGACAGGTCCTCACACTCCGTATGAAAATAAATAAGCTCCTGTCATGGGAAACAGACCTAGCACTCCTGAGGGTTTGCCATGTATACTGGGA
Organism: Neoceratodus forsteri; assembly: GCA_016271365.2. Lineage (NCBI taxonomy): Eukaryota > Metazoa > Chordata > Ceratodontiformes > Ceratodontidae > Neoceratodus > Neoceratodus forsteri. The sequence continues at coordinate 301,924,794 of CM057455.1, read as the reverse complement.
GGGTACAGACAAAAGTGGGAAAATATTGGCCTACCAACTCCGTAAACAACAAGCTAATAGGTATATTACTAGGCTCAGGGACCCCCTCTCAGGGAAAGTAAGAACTAAACCGCAAGAGGTGAACCAAATCATGTCTGAATTCTATGCTCATACACCTCATCTCGTGCAGAAACCTGGTTGGAAACTCGGGCATTCCTGGATACCCTATCTTTACCCAAGCTCTTCATGAAACAGAGTGCTGCCCTTGAGGCACCTCTTACCATTAAGGAAGTTTCAGCTGCCCTGATGTCCCTTAAAAAAGGTAAAGCCCCTTGGGGTGAGGGGTTCTCTGCTGACTTCCTTCAAGCCAAGGACCACATGATAACTCCATTACTCTGTCAGGTGTATGCCGAAACAGACAGAGAGGGCATATTACCGCTCACTCTTTGAAAGGCAATGATAACTGTTCTCCCCAAGAAAGGAAAGAACCCCGTAGAGGTGACTAGTTACCAGCCCATATCGCTCATAAATACTGACAGCAAAGTGTTTGCAAGAGCCCTGGCCAATAGACTAAACCTTCTCTTACCCTTCTTGATCCATCCCTTACAAGTCGGATTTATACAGGGGAGATATAACACTGGCCACATGAGAACAGTCCTTAATCTCATTCACATAGCCAAACAGGCTGACACCCCACAGCTGCCTTAGCAATAGATTTTGAGAAGGCATTTGATTCTGTGGAATGGGACTATCTCCACACTGTCCTTGAACATTTGGGATTTGGGCCCCACTTTCGGGTGGCCATTAGGGCCCTTTATACTTCCACCCATGCACGAGTGTTAACTAACTCCTTACTATTTGACCCCTTTCTACTCCACAGGGGGAAAAAGCAGGGGTGCCCACTTTCTCCCCTCCTGTTTATACTGGTGGTCGAACCCCTGGCAACTGCAATCTGCCCAAACTCACTCATCCACGGGATACATGCGGGGAAGAACATTATTCTACCCTGATGTATGCAGATGATCTGCTGGTCCCCTTGAAGATGCACAGCTCTCAATTCCCCCTTACTGGTCCTCCTAGAAAAATTTACACATAGCTCTGTCCTTAAAGTTAATCAGAATAAAATGGAGATACTCCCCTTTAACCTGAAATGCCATCCCCAGCTTATGCTCAACTAAGGTTTGCAATGGTCGCAAGATACTATCACATACCTGGGCATCAGAGTAGGGGCAGATATGGATAAATAGTGGGATAAGAATCTAGGCCCCCTGATGTCCAAATGTGGGGCAGAACTGGAAAGATGGAACTGCCTGTATCTTACCATGGCTGGCAAGATCGTGCCTTTAAAATGTCCATGGCATCCACATTTTTCCCACCTTATCTCTTTCATCCCCTTATACCTACCCCCTCAGTGATATCAGAAGACAGATGCCATTGTGAGCTTCTTTTTATGGGGTACTAACAAGCCGCGATATAGCCGCAATTTACTCAGAGCTCACTGGAAAGGGGGGGTTCGGGGCTGCCCTGGATGAAAGGCTATAAACTGGCATATCAGTGCTCTCAGACCTTATAATGGCTTATGCCAAGCTCCATCTTCTCCCCCAGTGGATACATATAGAACAGGAACAAGGGGGTACTCCTGTGTTGGCCTCTGTCCTATGGGCAGATGTACCATGTACACTCCAAACTCACCCAACAATGGAGCCCACAATTAAATACTGGAAATTGCTACACAAAAAAAGAGGAAACTCTCCCCGACCATTCTCCCACATTCCACTCTGGTATAACTCTGCCATCAAGATAGGGGAATGTCTAGTGCTTTGGCCACAATGGAAAGATAAGGGCGTATACTTTCTCAGAGATATTCAGATTCCCAATACCCAAGTGGTGGACACTTTTAAAATCCTGCAGCACCGTTGGTCTTTACTTGCCTCAGACTTCTGGAGGTATCTACATCTGAGGGATGCAGTCAAACCCATCCTCCTTCCCAATACTGGCCCAGGTGGATCCCCCTCTAAACTCAGCAGTTGGTTCATTTTGCCTAAAGGTACAGCAGGGGCAATATATGCTACTATCTAGGACTCCCTACCCAATCAGGTGTTATAATCTAAAAAGAAATGGGAAGATGCCCCAAATATACAGATCTCAGATGTTCAGTGGGAGCAGTGTTGGAATGTAGGACATACAACCCATAGGGATGCTAGGTGCAAGTGGATATACACAATAAATCCTGCACTAATGGTACAGGACCCCTGCAGTACTTAAGAAGGCAAACATTCTGACACAGGATAACTGCTGGTACTGCCAACAGCTGGGGGGGTTACTTCATATCCTTTGGCACTACCCCTTCATTTCCCTGAATATCACAAGAAGCTAGTCAGAAACCCTAGCGCCCTATACCACTCTCAGCCCCACTGTTGCTGCTTGTCATGAAATCAGAGGCCTCACATTTCACTTCCCAAGAGTTCCGATGGCTCCTGCTGTTATCTATGCAGGTGAAACGTATAATTCTTAGAAACTGGAGAAGCCCCACTACACCTACCATTGTGGAGATCTTCTCAATACTTGCAGGGGTGTACGAGTTGGCCAGACGTCCCCATCTAGTAGCAGGACAGGCAGTGAAATTTCACCAGTGTTGGGCACCCTATCTTGCATACTTGGCTCCCAGGGCAGGCATAGGATGAGGCTGACTTCGTTTCAATACTGGATTATTAACTACTAGTGACACAGTGCATGGATACTGACCTTTCTCTTTATAACAGGATAAGCATGCAGCAGTTTCTGTTTTGGTTATTATGTATATAGTTTTTTTATGTTGAGATGTCTTTTCTGATGATGTATCTATGTTATTTTCTGTTCCTTACTGAACCAAGAACTGGTAACATTCGTCTGGGATCACTTTGTGGTGACTTTTCTTTTTTTTCAGACCCGGCACCAAGAATGACCACTGGAAGGTATATCTTTCTGATTACTCTAAGCCATGACACAGACTCAACAGTGGTACCTCCTACTTGGTCATGGTAACCCACCCTACAGGAAAGGGTAGGTGCCTTATACCAGATTGGTCTGGGCTACACTTTCTTTTGCTTGACTCTTTCTGCCACACAGGTTCATATATACTGAGGTCCCACTGTAATGATACATCATCTGTATTTGATCACCAGTTGTGCACATTGTATGCACTAATATATGTTGTTTCTTTTTGTTTGTGTGTTTGAAAATCAATAAAACACTTAACTGAAAAAAGAAATTAGAATGAATTGAAAATCAGAACTTTTTAGAACTTTTCTGAGTTCAAGTTAGAAAGAACCTGTTAGAACCAGAAACCAGAGAAGGTACACACACACACACACACACAAAGGTAAACCTGATAAATCAAGACCAGAGACAGAGAGAGAGTGAAAGAGAGAGGCGACCACACTGTGAGACAGCCAACCTTCGGCAGTAAGCCCATGCCAGGAATGATTTGTTTGATTGTTGCTGAATGCTCCTGATTTCAGAGCCCAGTGGCTTTGATGAGCTCCAGCATTGCCCTTCATACTTCTCCAGTCCCAATAAACCTGGGTAATTAGCATCCTGACCACTCAATTAATTAGGCGACACACTTAATTATGACAAACTACATTATGTGCTTCAGCCCAGAGTCTGACCGGCATTAGCATCAGGTTATGTTCAGTAACAATTTGATTTGAGAGGGAGTTTATTGACCAGAAAAGACATATGATGAGATTAAAATAATCAGTGGAACCAGCTCAGTGATATTGGCTTGTTGTTGCCGAAGGCCTCGGTTATAAAGAGATTGAAGATGATCAAATTAGTCCCTTCATTCTTATTAAGAGCTAATGCATAAACTGATAGATATTGGCAGAGAGGGAGAGAGAGCAATGATGCAGAGGGCTTTTAAAAGCAGATACACAAGATTTTATTTTATTTCCTCAATGATAAAATTCACTCCCTAGAGAAGATTAGCTCTCCCTTTGTCATTGTTAGCTGTTGGCTACCATTTTCAAGTTTTGGTAGTTTGTGCCTATTTCACAAAATATAATTTATTTTGAATGCATTTGTCTAATTTAAAAATAAGGATGGACACATAACTTGAGTCCCCAGTCATGAGGCCTATGCACTGCATTAATTCAGTATGGAGGCTTTGGCATGACCAAACACCATGCAAAAAGGGGCTTAAAGGGAGACCCTATGGAATTCAACATCCCTACTTCCCAGTTTACTCCCTACCTGATCCCAGTTCGTGGGCATCCCTACTGGGAGCCATGCTGCGGTAAGAACCAGTCTCTGAAGTTTGGTACAACTGGCTTTGGGCACTGAGACATTTCATTAGGGGGAACCCACCCTTATCTCATCTGTGCCCCTGCCATGACTTCTAGTACATACTGTGGCCCTGATTGCCCCCTCCCAAAACAAAAGACCCCAACCCTCCTCTGTATAACAAATGGCTGGGAGTGAGAAGTAGACAGCTGTGCTTTTTAAAAACGAAATAATGTAGTAATGTAGGGAATGGACTGCTGTATCCCATACCCTGCTGCTCATGTGGAGCCGAGGTTCTAGTCTTGGGCTGCCTTGGAATTCCAATTGGAAGCCCAGTTTTTTCACCAGCTCCCTCCAGCTGACCCTTCCCTCTCCACAGTGCTCTGTGCTCATGCAAGGGAACTGCTAAGGTTTATGAATGCTGCCCCTGAGCTTCACTTTCTGAGCAGCATTGTGGTGTGGACGGAACTGCATGGCCCACTTTTGCAAACCACAACTTGAAAAAAAACGCCCACCAGCTGGGTGTGCTAAAGGAAACAGACTAGAGCAAACATTCAGAATTCCAGCACCACACACCACAAATAGACCACAGACAGAAAATGCTATATATCACGCAGTTTTACTATGGCAGAAAATAAAGTGCATGTGCAAAGACCAGGGAACAACAGGTAGCACCCCACTAAACTTCTATCAGGTTTCACTAAAGTTTCATCATTTGATATGCAGCATTTTCTGTCTGTGGTCTATTTGTGGTGGGTGGTGCTGGGATCTTGTGTGTTGCCACTTTTGCAAAAATCATTTATATGCCTGTCCAATACATAAATAATACCCTTTGCATTTTCATCTGAACACTCCCCCCATTCCTAAATATGGTAGGATCCAAACACTGCAAACACCCTTAAACTTAGTAGGATCTAAACACTCTATCACCCTAACATTTGGTAGAATATAAACATTTCCACCTACCCCTACACTTGGTACGATTTGGAGACTTGACACCACCTACCCCTACTCTTGGAAGGGTCTTAAACAATTCCATGTGTGGAGCTCTTTACAAGGTCAGTGCCTGATTCAGTTCCCTCACAAGAATGCAGGTACTAAGAGCATTTCTACAGTATTTCCTCTATTGAACTATGGAGATGTGGTGTACAGCTCAGCTCCTAAAGGCACAGTACACAGACTGGACCTCGTGTACAATATGTTCTACAGGTTCACCCTTGAGAGTGACTTAGGGGCCCACTGTTACCTGTTATATAGCCAGCTAGGCTGGCTGAGTCCTACTATCTACAGGAACTACTATTGATACACACTGTTCCATAAGTGTATTCACTCCTCAGCCAGACACATACCTTACATCCCTCGTGCAAAGGCAAACGAGAGATGCTACTTGGAATGGGTGTTCACTATAGCTGTGCAAAACAAATACCATTTGTGACAAATACGCACAAATGCTGCACCTTTACAACTACAAATATCACCTGTATATTTGTATTTGTGGTAGACCATATATTGTAGTATTAGAACTTGGCTGAGACTGATGTGGCATACCTATCACTAATACTGTGCATACAGTATAACATTTTATTTTATTGATAACTGCATATGCTATTGAACTCTCTCAAACCCTTTGCCTTGTGTCATCATTAACAAGTCTAAAATGTTAAATACTGTATTTTACACACCTTAACATGCAAACAAGATACAAATAAAAAACATCAGAGACACAAATATAAATATTAACCCTTGCTGTGCCACAGACTGATATATCAGTCCAGAATTACTATGCATTCTAATTCTACTGGTAGCCTAAGGGCTAAAAATCAGCCCTGAGCACAGCCCTAGTAGTCACCATTACACCTGCAGTGGAAAACAAGAAAATTAGGTGTTATGAGGACTTTATTTCAAATGTTGTCCAAATTATTTAAAGTCCAAAACAAGTGGGAATGTGCAAATCCAGATTGAAAAACTGCTATGGGAAGTGGTCTCCTTTGGAAAAAGCATCACTTCAGACTTCAAATGTGTCCAGATGTGAAACGCATCAGGTGGGTCTCAAACGGATTCTTCTGTCTTTGATTGATACATGTCAAATACACAAAATGTTTCATTAAGATAATTTTAAATCAAGGTAAACACCCACTCCATAAACAAGACACTGTACGAGAGAATATTTCTATGTGAACTCCTTTATATTTGTAATGCAGAACTCGGATATATTTTATATAGTTTACTTTAATACTACAGTGACCCACTCCATAAACAAGACACTGTACAAGAGAATATTTCTATGTGAACTCCTTTATATTTGTAGTGCAGAACTCGGATATATTTTACATAGTTCACTTTAATACTACAGTGACCCACTCCATAAACAAGACACTGTACGAGAGAATATCTCTATGTGAACTCCTTTACGTTTGTAGTGCAGAACTCGGATATATTTTACATAGTTCACTTTAATACTACAGTGACCCACTCCATAAACAAGACAATGTATGAGAGAATATCTCTATGTGAACTCCTTTACGTTTGTAGTGCAGAACTCGGATATATTTTACATAGTTCACTGTAATACTACAGTGACCCACTCCATAAACAAGACACTGTACAAGAGAATATCTCTATGTGAACTCCTTTACGTTTGTAGTGCAGAACTCGGATATATTTTACATAGTTCACTTTAATACTACAGTGACCCACTCCATAAACAAGACAATGTACAAGAGAATATTTCTATGTGAACTCCTTTATATTTGTAGTGCAGAACTCAGACACATTTTACATAGTTCACTTTAATACTACAGTGCTGCTCACCAGGATGGGATGTCTGATCTTGCATAATTCTTGAATTCTGCAAGGGAACAGTGCAGTTCAGTGGCAGCTGCCATGTCTGAAACTGTGACATAGCACTTCCAGCACAATACCCCAACTAGCTGGGTTTAGTTGGGGTCCTGAGCTGGAAGTGCTGGAACACAACTGAAAGGAAAGTAAGCATGCAGCTTACACACACACACATCATATTACGTCATTATCGCCGCGTGTGTGTGTGTGTGTGTTTCTACAAGTGTATCTAGCTATCTATCTATCTAGGAAAACAAATCTAGAAATTTCACTGGCTGAGAGACATCACCTGACTGTACATTAAATCTCTGTAAATGCACCGTCAGGTGCCAAATCTCATTTTCCTTCCCAAAAAAACTACTTAGAGTCATTTTATAAATGTAATAATCCCCTCCAGGGTGTGCATTATAGGATTATAATAACTGGTGAGACATTTTTTCAATGGACTCAGCCAGCTGATATTTGCCATAATAATCAACCAGTTATTATGGCAAACATGCACTCATTCTCAGAACAGTGAGTGCAAGCCGCAAACACACTGAGAAACTACAGCCAAGTAAAAAAAAACACTCCCAGTGCAGAAAACAACACAGTGAAGCACAGCTTGCATGTCAGCCATCACGTCAGCCCCAAATTAGTTGACTTACTGCAACAAATCTTCAAATAGCCTCAACAAACACTGGAATACCTAGTCCCATACTTCTCAATAGTCCGTCTTTCGGATGAGACGTTAAACCGAGGTCCCATCTGCCTGGATTGGTGGTAGTTCAGGTGGATGTTAAAGATCCCATGGCACTTATCGAAAAGAGTAGGGGAATTTCCCCGGTGTCCTGGCCAAATTTCCCTCATTCACTAAAAAATACCACCAACAGCTTAATCTGGTTCAAGGTCAGTTGGAATTCATCTGTATCCCCCTTCCCCAGGTCATGCCTGAAAATAGGCAGGATTTGTCTAGTGCACTTACCCGGTCAACAAAAGCTAAATAAATAAATAAATAAACCTGAAAGCCGCATGACTCCATTGCCAAGGCAACCAAGGGAAGGCAGAAACAAGGAAGTAGGTCTGAAACCAATGGCAGTACTAGACAATCAAATAAAGTGTTGAAAGACTGGAAATGGTAAAGTTACAAGTTTCATATTGTAATAGTTTAAATTCTGAACACAATAAATTACTTCTCTATGTCCTTCTGAATAGAATAAATTACTTCCTATGTCAGACATGTTACTCTAACGTTTTTGTCACGTTACTCTTTATCTTGCTCAGGTTTAAAGTTCCTCACAATTTTTTTTTTAATTAAACAAATTAATTGTAATAAATTTTAATAGTTCAAAAATTACAATAAAAGCATAATCTTTACAGCACCTCTTGTGTCTCTATCTCACTCAGTACACAGCTGCTATGTTCACAGCAATCTGACTGGAAAACAATTACTCACCAGCAATTATAAAAAAAAAAAGCATGGGGTAGTGTGTGTCACAAATTTGCTCAGCAGGTCAGGCCCTCTACTCCCAAAGTGCCAACCTCTGAGCATAGGATCTGTAGATAGTTAACAGTACAAGGTAACCCTCTTGTCTGTTTTGTGGGTTAGAGTCACCTTAGTCTCAAGTTCTGGAGGGATTCAAACTGATAACCTATTGTTAGCATACCCAATTATCAGGCTCAGATAATTCTGTCTTCGGGAGGCCAGATATCTTTGCCTATGGGCACCTAACCAGGTATTGCAAAATAAACCCATAGAACTATATGCAAGACCTTAGAGAACTCTATCCATTTCCCAGTTTGATATCACAATAACCTCATACACAGTGTCAACTATAACCTTCAAAGCTTCACTTATGAAAAGAAATTTCAAGGCACTCCAGGCAGTTTCTGTTTTAAAATATATATCTTTACTTTAAAATAGATAAAATAGGAAAACAGTAAAATTACAGAACAAAATATCCCAACACATACAGTCTTAAAACAAACAGGTTTTAAAGTGCAGATTCCTACAAATAAAAACACTCAGACTAATCTTGTCTAAGGTCCTTACTTTTTAATCTTTCAGTGCTTTGATGTTCTTCCACTCTCAGTCAGAATTTATGAAAAGTCTGTCTCTCAAAATTTGCTCAGTAGGTTTTAAAATCAGTCCTGAGCCAGCCTTCTCTCTGAGGTCACTTAACTCCACCTTGGTGTAACAAAAACTATATTTTTTAACACATGATGGACTACTAAGGTATTTAAAAAAATAATATATACAAAATAAATCTCCTCTCCTCTTCTCATGTTGACTGGTCAAAACCAGTCTGGGCTCTTGCTTCAGACACATCAAAAGTCTCTTTGATGTAAGTCACTTTATATTCAAAGCAAAAGTATATTGGCCACCTAAATTTTGTCTGGGCCCTGGTATCTACAGACATCAAAGGCCTATTTGATGAAATTAGCTGGCTTCCTGGGAGGATATCCATAACACTGTCCGGTATCCCTTTTCTCAGGACATCTAGTGCAGATCAAAGGATTTCCCTGAGGACATCATGAATAGCTAATTTTATTTCCTGGGATCAAAGCAAATTGACTAGGTAATTGCATTTTAGAAATCTGCATTTTAAAATACCTCCTGTCCTTTGAACTTATCCCTGGTGGGGGTCTGTGTCAACTTCAGCAAGACAGTGGTTTCTCTTGACACAATCCATCACTCATTTTTTTTTATGTTTACAAAAAATGATACTGGGATCAGAACCAGCTGTCCAAGTTTGACAGTGTGCATTCACTCTTGGGGTTTATGCAGCATCCCACACCTCGGGTGTGCATTAAATTCTCATAATGCACACTACCTGTTGCATTATTAAAAGATTATACCATGGACCTCGGACACCGACCAATGAAAATGGCAGGCTGGCACCTTACCTCCATTGTAAATCCTGTGATAATCACCACAAAAGGTGCCAGCCTGCCGCATCTCTGACAAATCATCTGACCCGGGAAATTCAAACTGCAGATCCGCCATGTTGGAATGCTCGCTAAGCGGCGGTCTCCGACTCCCATCATGTCCAACTCACCAAAGCACATAGCATGACTAGCACAAACCCCCAAGAAAGTGAATCCGCATAAAAAAAAAAGGAAAAAAAACAGACCAGCATGGATTTCACCGTAACCGCCAAAAGTGCACCCACCCCACCTCAGTCTTCGTCTCCACTCCCGTGCGGTCTGCCCTCCATCATGCCATGAGACTCCCGCTCTACACTAAGTCTGTCTCTGGTCCACTCAGTGTCTCATCTCATTAATGTAGCAGCCTCCATTTAAAAAAAATATATACTGTATATTGAAGGAAAACGCAACACCGGTCACTTCCTACTGCTTCATAGAACACAGAAGCAGTTCGCACCACAAACCTAACCGAAACCACATGCTGCGCTGTGTGATGGCAGCCCATTAGTGTAACACACATAAACAGAAACTTTCCACCTAGCAACAGAGAACTCTTTTTTCTCGCGGCATAAGAAAATTAATAAAAATAATAAAAACTCTAAAAAAACTTTCATTAAACTTTATTTTTTTGTCATAAAAAATAAAAACAACAAGGTATAATTGCAATAAGCCACTCGAGGATGTGGGTTATTAGGGGATTTACCACAGCTGGTGAGGAGTTACCCACTCTGCTGCGCCTCGTGGGCAAACCACGCCAGCCGTGGTAAATCCCCTGATAACCCACACCCCCTCATGGCTTATTGCTTAAATAATGCCCGACAGGGTGGGTGTTATGCTGGGATAACATCATGCCTCAGGTGGTTGGGACAGAGGCCACAGGCCAAGGGTGTCCAGCACCTGAGTAGGGATGTTATCCCAGCATAAAACTTACCCTGGAGGGCATTATTCCTATTATAAAATGGCTCAATTTGAAAGAAAAACTAAAAAAATTACTAAAAGGTTTATTAAAAGTAGTTTTTTGTGTCATGCTTTAAAGGGTAGGATTACTTAGTCAAAATACAATGCTTATTATTTGTTTTGGAAATACATGAAGCTGCTGTTACGTCACTATGGGTCTGTAACTCTGCTATGGATCACCACCCCACAGTTGGAGGAAGAAAAGAAAGAGAGTGTGTTGTACTGTACTTTTTTTTATTTTAAAAAGGGAAAGGGGATATTTTTGTCACGAATGTCCATGAAACTGTAGGTATGTGCTCTCGCTCTGGTCCGTGTTTTTGAAGTTAAACTGTTGTTCTCCCCTTAAACTGCCGTGACTTTTGGTGGAGAAGATAAAAAAGTAAAGAGGACATGAGAAGAAGGTGAGTAACATTTTATTTTAGTTTTTTTTTATTCCAAAGACACACGAGCAGCTGTCTGTGCTGCTCATTTGCATTTAGTCAGGATGTCATACAGTCAGTTGCCTGCTTCTCGGTGCTCGAAGTTCACAGTGGCATTGTGCGTCTCCTGGCACACTTACTGTGTCTTTTGTACTTGTACTGGGAGATTAAAAGTAGGTACAACATGTCTTCAGTGTGTTTAGTGTGGGTGCCAAGTTGGGTTTCTGAGCAGGGCAGGGAGTGCACATTTTGGTGGAGCGGGAAGTACGAGAGGCGATCATTAGGATGGCTGTGGAGTGATTTTTTTTAAAACATTTAATGCAGTCATTAGTGTACTGGGACTAGAGCAGGGATATTATGCTGGGATAACATCCCGGTTCCAGTTCCAGTCTGGCCAAACAGAGACTAGCATTCTATCTTGCCATTGTATAATCTCTATTTAATGCATTCCCAAGGGTATAAGGACACTCAGCCTTCAGTCTCATGCCTTACTACACCCCTGGGTGTGCATTAAAATCCAAAAAGCCCCAGTCGTAGGAATTTTTATGGGCATAGTAAAGAGTCAGAAGGGTACAGGAAAGCTTCAACAGGCACTTAGGTAATACAAGGAAAGGGTAGTGGTGCAGTGTAATAGGTGTGGACTGGCAAATCACAAAATCTATTAAGGGTCTGAGAAGCTTGGACTACAGCAGTCGACTAGACAAAATAAAATTATTCACTTTGGAAACTAGGAGACTTAGCGGCGATCTTCTGTTCATGTTTGATATAGTTAATGATCCTGAAATAATGGTCTTCCTAGACATAAGTTTTAAACAGGATCAAAGAGATAGTAGAGGTCATCCTCTGCAGTTACATGGAAACAGATTTAGAACTGAAAAAAAGGAAGCACTGTTTTACTCAGAGGGGTGATTGGGGTGTGGAACTATTCCCTTTAGAGGTGATTGCTAGTAAGAACAAAGTGGAATAAAAAAAAATTGTAGTACAGCAGTAGTAGTAGTATTATTAGTAGTAGTAGTATTTTATTTATAGACCATGAAAGGGAATTAACTCAATTGAGCAATGCTCATTTACGATGAGATCCCGAAGTACATCCATACAATTCTCCAGTCATACTCCATTACATAAAATCAAAAAACAAAACTTCATTTAGGACATATATGTAATATACAACTGTATATACAAACAATTATGGTTACAAAATATGAAGATGAATAAATAATTTTGTTATGTTATACCTATACAACAACAAGGAAAGGGACTCAATCCCTGTTCCAGATACCATTTATTTATAAAACATTTTCTAATCTGACTAGTTGCCCTACAAAGTTCGATTGGAATTAAGTTCCAGATTGTTGCTCCACTGAATGGGAAGGAAGACTTCCCTACTTCAAGATTGCAGCTGGGTTCAACAAACTCAATACCTTGTGCAGATGGCAAACATAGTTTGATTGACCTAATCCTGAATATATCCATGACATACCTGGGGACAGATTCCGTAAAGACTTTTAACATTAACGGGGAGGTATGACGATTTCTTCTAGTTTGCAATCTAATCCAATGCAACATATGATACTTTTGACAATGATGCAATCTAAAAGGTACATCTAATACAAATCTAGCTAGTCTATTTAACAATACGTCAAGTCTATCCAAATAAGTTTTTGGTGCTCCAGCATACAAAACATCCCCATAATCTATGGTAGGAATAATCATGGTATTAACCATTTTTATTCTGGTTTCAATATTCATAAAGGACCTTAAACAATACAAAATCCCTAGTTTTTTGGTGACATTTTTAATAGTCATGTCTATATGATCTCCCCACTTTAAAGAACTGTCCAACCACATACCGAGATACTTGTATCCCACTACCAGTTGGATATTTGTCCCATCCAGAGTCTGGATAGTCAAAGTATCCTGGTCTTCCTGGTAAGAAGTTCTTTGGAATAGAACAGATTGAGTTTTTTTGCATTTAGTTCTAATAACTGCATCTTACAGTAATTTTCAATCCTAGTGAATGTGGCCTGTAAATTTATTTTGGATATCTATGATTGAATTCCCCTCCACATAAATCACCGTATCATCGGCATAAAGATGATACTTAATGTCCACATCATCAAATCAAAGCCTGTTGGTGTAGACATTAAACATTAATGGCCCCAAAATTAAGCTCTGAGGAATACCCGATTTTATGGTCAAAGGGGCAGACTTAAAGTATTCATTTATTACATCAAAATCTGACATTAAGTTCTACCACACTGAATAGTGTGGGGAAGTTTACATGGGCTATTTCACCTTTATCTGCTCCTTTGACTCTAGTATAAACACTAGTACAAGCCGCAGTCTTTTGGGATACTTTCTGGAGACTGAGGTACTGCCCTGTTTGTACTCAACTCCATGGGTTGAGGGCAGAGGTTGCAGGACTCCAGGCTAACTGGTAAAGAAGCAGAGAACCTTCTGCCCCACTCAGGAGAAACATAGAACATAGACTCTGATGGCAGATAAGGACCTCTTGGCCCACCTAGTCTGCTCATTTCCCTACCTATTGGATAAGCTGCAGATCCTAATTAACCAACAGCCTACTTCTTCCTACCCCACACCAGAATTGCCTTATGTCTGTCCTATGCATTCTTGAATTCCCCCACCATTTTTGACCCCACAATCTCCTCAGAAAGGCTGTTCCATGCATCCGCCACCATCTTTGTGAAAAAATACTTCCTCACATTGCCCCTGAGCTGTTCCACTATCTCAGATTGTACCCCCATGTTCTTGTACATCTCATTTTCTGAAAGATGCTACCCTCTTGGACTTTATTGATTCCCTTGAGGTACTTGAAAGTTTCTATCATGTTCCCCCTCTTCCTCCTTTTCTCCAGGGTATACATATTAAGCTCCTTTAGTCTCTCTTCATCTGGCTTCTGGTGCAGACTCTGCACCATTTTAGTTTTCTTTCTCTGGACTGCTTCCATCCTGTCTATGTCCCTGCGGAGATGGGGTCTCCAGAACTGCACACATTACTCCAGGTGGGGTCTCACTAACTGTCTGTACAGAGGGATAACAACTTCCTGTTTTCTATTGGTGATGCCTCTCCCTATGTATCCCAGTATTCCCCCAAGCCCTCCTTACTGCCTTCTCACATTACCTGCCTACCTTTATGTCACCTGATATGACTACTCCCAGGTCCCTTTCCATTTTTGTTGTTGTTAGTATCGCCCCCCCATTTTGTACTCTTCCCCTGGGTTTTTGTTTCCCAGGTGCATTACTTTGCACTTCTTGCATTGAATCCAAGCTGCCATACTTTTGACCATTCCTCCAACCTTGCCAAGTCCCTTCTCATCCTTTCCACCCCCCTCCATGTATCAACCCAGTTGCAGATCTTTGTGTTGTCTGCGAAGAGACATATTTTTCCTTCCAGTCCCTCCGCAGTGTCACCTATGAAGACATTAAAGAGGACCGGTCCTAGTACTGAACTCTGCGGTAACCAGCTAGTAACCACCCTTTCTTTGGAGTGGACTCCGTTTACTATTACCCTCTGTGTCCTGTTGTCCAGTCAATTTTTTACCCAGGCTACCACCCTGGGACCTACGCCTAGGCTGGCTAATTTGTTTATTAATCTTTTGCATGGGACTGTGTCAAATGCCTTGCTAAAGTCTAGGTAGGCCATGTCCACAGCCCCTTCCTGGTCTACTGCTTTGTCACTCAGTCAAAGAAATCTATTATATTCATCTGACATGACCTTCCCGCTGTGAATCCATGCTGCCTTGGGTCCTGTACTCCGCTGGCCTCTAGGTACTCAACAATTCTTTCCTTCAGAAGTGATTCCACCATTTTCCCTACCACTGAGGTCAAACTAACAGGTGTGTAGTTTCCTGCCTCTGCCTTGCTCCCACTTTTGTGAACTCCTCCAGTCCTCAGATACCACACCATCCTCCCACGATATGTTAAAAAGGGTAGTCAGTGGTGTCACTAGTTCTCCCCTTAGTTCTTTTAGAATTCTGGGGTGAATCCCATCAGGCCCCAATACTTGGTCCTAAGAAAAAAGAAGAGGGAGTACTCAGTTAAGGTGCCATAAAATACAAAGGTACATAGTATAACCAAGAAATGGCACTCCAGGCTAGCGTTGATATTATTCAAAGTATTTTATTAAATAATTAATTATAAATTTAAAGCAGAGTTTCAAATACAAAAATATTCAAAACTTCTTAAAACATAATATACAGGTTCACATACCATATCAGTAATAGCAGCCCAGCGCTTTGAGGCCTCTTCATCAGAGGTGTGGCATTACTGTGAGGCGCTGATTTATAAAGTGTTTTAATTACAAGGTGTCTGCAATTATCCCACTGTTTCATTATTTTTTTTTTTTTTGTGTTTCATTTTTTCAGCCCCCTTCCCAGATCTGCCCCTAAAGTGCCTCTACCCTCCTCTCCTGCACAGCGGGGTCTGTCCTGGGGATCGAGGCCCCCATATTTTTTTCTGTTTTTCCTCCCCCATAGCCCGCCCCCTGGGACATCAGCACAGGGCATGAGGCGTCCAGAAAGCGACATGCAGGCGCGTCTCTCTCAAGCGCCTTCCAACATCCCCACCCGGACTCCGCGAATGGAGCCCTTCAAGCCCCTCGAGTGCCAGTGCTCCCACTGGCATTTTCGGGTTGGAAATCCCGAGGAGGAGGCATCCGCCGGGGACGCCAATCCTCCCTCCCTCCCCTGCCGACCCTCGCAACCCGAGTCTGTTCTCGAACCGGGTCGCCCGGCGTGGCGCGAGGTGTGGCGTCCAGCGCCTCAACCCTCAGTGCCACCAGGTTGGCTCACTGTTTCATTATAATTTGGATCCCCATTGGTCTGTTTATCCCATCAATTATATTTGGTGATTTGTGACAACAATAAAGTGAACAAAGCATACATTCAGTTTTATATACCTCCACTGTTAACTAACGTGCATAACAACCACATTACTAAGTTAGTGTTTATAAATAATAAAGGATGGACTCATTCCAAGTTCCCAAGAAGAAATGGGGTGAATTATGTGGTAGGAAGCTCTCCATAGAACACTCCAATGCAGTTTCAATATTTAAAGGGATATTCCCTAATTCTGACATCAGGTTACCCTGCTTCCCACCACATCCTTCATCCCCCTAAGTCCATGGAAACTAACATTTTTTTAAAGCATCTACCTTAAAAAACATGTTTCTCTCACAGTTTATTAATTTTTGCTTTTTTAAAAAATATATAAAAATTAAAATTCAGTACCTCCAGACTCCCCCCGTTTACTCATTACCCAATATTCTTGTTATTTTTATACATCACCTTCTAAGATGCTATGTTTCCCATGTGCTATATCCCAAATTCACAAAAAGGGCTTCCAGTCCACAACTTTATTGAATTGTATGGGCTTCAACGTTTTAAGGCAAAAAATCAATTTTGATTCCCTTTGATCTATATCTCCCCTTACCAATGGGTACACATAATCAATGCCCATGTAGGAAATATTGTGGTCTCTTAATTCTTCTATTTGGTCCAAATGTTTGGCAATAGGGTGCTGTAAATGTTGTTGTCATAAAGCTCTAAAATGTTCTTGCACTCTTTTTTTGAGCTTACATGTAGTTTACCCAATACAGACATGGTTACACAAGCACCAAATGGCATATACAAGGTATGTTGTGTTGCAAATTATAAAATGTTGTATGTTGACTTGTGTCATACCTCTATTACTGGGATTGATAAAAACACTACCTTGCTTTACATTTGAACAAGTAATACAATCATGCCATGGAAAAAATCCATGTGATTTGGGTGGTAACCAGTTTCCTGCAGAAATGGGTTCCCTATACTCACTATGTAATAGTAAGTCCTCCAAGTCCCCCCCCCCATCTAAAGGATATAAGGGGTCCTCTGTCACTTATTTCTTTTAGGTCCCTGTCTATATCCGGAAGCTGCCAGTGCTGTTTGATAACTGAATGTATATCCATAGATTCGGTTGAGTAAGTTGTTACAAAACACAATTTTCCTTCACTCTCTTTTTTCCTGTACTCCAATAGATCTTTTCTGTCTGTCTGTTTAACTTTATCTAGGGCCTGGTTCAGAACTTGCTGTGAGGACAATCTCTCACTCGTAGTCTCTGAAATAATTCCTGACTTGCAGTCTCAAAATCAGTTTCCCTAGTGTTGTTCCGTTTCAGCCTAATTAATTGAGAGTATGATAAACTTTCAACAAGGTGCTTTGGGTGAGCATTTTATGCATACAGTGTGCTATTACCTGCTGTGCTTTTTCTAAATCCTGCTGTGGTGACAATTTCTCCACTTACCCCAATGCTTTGTCCACCTTCGGTCTTAAGAGTTCTTTCAGGACCCTTTCTTCCATGAATGGACTAGTAGCAACCCCTCTATCCAGAGCGCTTCTTTTGTCTGGCTTAGGTACCTCCCCCTCCTCTTCTTTTATGAATACTGAGCAGAAGTATTCATTCAGTATCCCAGCTTTTTCACTGTCACCCCTTTATTAAGCCTCACTATCCCTCTCTTGGTCTTTCTTCACTCCCTGATGTACTTATAAAAGGTTTTATCCCCCTTCTTAACTGATCTGGCTATCTTTTCCTTGGTTTGGGCCCTTGCAATTCTGACTGCCTTCCCTGCTTCCTTCTGCTTTAACTGATACAGTTCTCTGTCCTGCTTCTTTTGTGTTTCCTTATACTTCCTAAATGCTGTCTTTTTCTCCCTAACCTTTCTCGCCACCTCTTTTGGGAACTATAGTGTTTTTTTCCTTTCCTTTGTTTTGTTTATTTGCTTCATACTAAGGATTGGTGCCTCTGTGATGGCAGTTTTGATTTTTCCCCATTGTTCTTTCACCTCTCCTTCTTGCCCATTTGCTAGTGCTTTTGTGAGGCACTCTCCCATTTTGCCAAAGTCAGCCCTCCTAAAGTCCAGTATCCTCACTTTTGTATGGCTTGCCACTGCTCCCCAGAGGATTTCTAGGCAGAGGCAAAGTGGTTGGACCTTGGTGGGCTCCAGGAGTGTAGGGGTGATCAGAAGGTTACATGTTTCTCAGCCTGTAAAACTGCAGATTTCCTTTCCTATGCTGGTGGGATGGGGCAGTTGAGAAGAAGCACCCATAGCAGTGAGAAGGGAGGCAGTGAGGGTTCTCAGAAGGGGAGGTCCCTATGGGGGGGGAAGGGCTCCAGCTGAGTAGGAGGCAGCTGCTAGTGGGGAACTCTACTGTTAGGAGGATGAACATGAGAGCTGGTGGAAGAAGAGAGAGAGAGGGAGGTGAAGTGCCCGAGAGGTGATTCGGCTTGGAGGGATACAGCATGGATCCAGAGGATTGCTAGGGCAGCAGAAAATGGGAGGGAGCTAGAGGTCATGTTCTCCTGGGGACAAATGATCTGGCAAGGGACCGGATAGGGGTAGTGCATGGAAATTTCAGGGAGTGGGGGGACTCAAGCAGGTGGCACACATGGTGGTATTTGCTAAGGTGTTACCTGTATATAACCAGGGAAAGAAAAGGACAGTCTGTACAAGGGTTTTAACAGATGGTTGAAGGCATGGTGTATGGAGGGCTTTGGCTACATTGGGGCCTGGGGGTCAACTGGAGAATATAGGAGCCTAGGGGAGACAGCCTGCATCCTTCCAGAATAGGGGCCACTGGCCTTAGTGGAAGGTTTAAATGCTACCTTAATGAACATTTAAATTAGCTGATAAGATAATATAGAACTAAGGGAGGCAAAAATTGTCCCCTCAGATGATGAAGCAGCTTAGAGGAAGAGCCTGACAGAAGCAAACTCTCCTTGGGCAAGGCGGAAAAAGATAGGGGTAGAGACAAGGCAGAGGTCAGGGGGATATAAATCAGACAAGCAAGACAGAAGAAGAAAAGGATACAGGTAACAGAGAAGGTAACAAGGGAAAAAGGGGGTCAGGAGGATTGTCAGAGAGCAACACAGGCCAGAGGAGGGAAGCAGATATGGAGGGAATATGTTATGCAGAGCCATGTGCTTCAATGCAAGCGGTCTGGGAAATAAAATTCTGGAGCTGGAGACCATCATGATGGAGACTAGCCTGACTTTAGAGGTCATGATGGAGTTCTGGTGCACTGACAGCCATGACTGGTGCATGACCATACCGGCCTACTCTCTGTTCAGTACAAATAGGGACGAGAAGAAGGGAGGAGGTTTTGTTCTATATGTAAGGGAAGGAATCAAGGCCATGGAAGTGCAGGAGCACCCAAAGAAAAAGGAAGGACTGCAGGTGCTGTGGTCATCCTGAAGATGCTGTGGATGCAAAAGCCGCCATCTGTACAGGATGGTATAAAGACCTCCAGTAATGTTGGATAAGCATTTGAGGAAGCCCTCAACAGGATGGAAAATATGGGGGAGGTGCTGCTAGTTGGTGACTTTAGTCTGCTAGATGTGGATTGTAGCCTTCCAACTACATATTTTCCAAGGAGAGCCATCCTTGACTCCCTAAAAGGTTTTTTACTCAGGCAGCTAGTCAGTGAACCTACTAGGGGCTGGGCAGCACTGCACCTGGTGCTTACAAACAGGGACGGCATTGCAGACATCACACTGAGCATTCCCCAAAGCACCAGTGATACTGTACAGTGTAGTCTAACAGGAACTGAGACAAACCACAAGACACCAGAGAAGTTAATTTTACATTGAGCCAGTGATGGGCGGGGGCGGAGATACTAAATACCAGTGAAATGAATTGTACATTAAGCTGCTGATCAGCAGTGGGGAGGGGAGACACACACTAGACACTAGGCATATTAATTTTACATTGGGCCAATGATCAGCAGGGGAAGGGGGCACTAGAAACCAGGGAAATTAATTTTACCATGGGGACACCAGGGAACATAATTTTACATTGGGTTGGGGATCAAGGGAATGTCATTTTACATCAGGCCGGCCATCGGCGGTCAGTGTGGGGGACCACTAAACACCAGGGAATTACATTTTATTTTATATCAGGCCAGTGATTGGCATGGTGTGATGGGACCATTAGATACCAGGGAATTTTATTGTACGTGGGACGACAATCGATGAGGGGTGGGGCAGACCACTGACAGTAGAAAAAAAAAACCCCACAAAATGCAGAATTTGAAATCCAAGAGTTAAAACTCTGCATTTTGCTGAGTTTTCTATTTTTTTTTGGGGGGGGGGGAGCAAAGTTGGGACTTCGCACTGCAGATTAACTCCATAGAATTTGGGAAATCCGCAAATTAATCCACAGAGTGGAGTTTCCCAACTTCGCACAACTCTAACTGTGCCACACGGTGACTGATAAAGTGACAAGACTTTTTATAGGTACATTAGTGAAAGGAGAAAAAAACAGGGGTGGAATAGTAAGGCTTAAAGGGGTAGAAGGAGAGTGTATGGAAGGGGAGCTGGAAAAAACATCACTAGTGAACAAATATTTTTGTTCTGTATTCACAGAAGGTGAAGAACCACAGTTCGGCAACATGAACAAATATGGGACAGAGATGGACACCAGTCCATTTACAGAAGACTAAAGGAACTCACAAAACTGAAAGTAGACAAGGCAATGGGACCAGATGGGATACATCCATCCTAGATTATTAAGGGAACTATGGAAGGTGCTGACGCCACCACTGGCAGCACTGTTCAACGAGTCACTCGATATGGGAGTGGTTCCGGAGGACTGGAGGAGGGCAGATGTAGTCCCTCTTCACAAAAGTTGCAGTATGGAGGAGGCTGGAAACTATAGACCAGTCAGCCTCACCTCCATAATGGGGAAGATTGTGGAATCACTACTTAAACAAAGGATGGTGGAACATCTTTGAAGCCAGCGGAGCACAGGATCAGAGACAGCATGGATTCACAGTGGGAAGGTCGTGTCAAACAAGTCTAATTGATTTCTTGACTGAGTGATTAAGATAGTTGATTGGGGGGAGCAGTGGATGTGGCCTACCAGGATTTCAATAAGGCCTTCGCTACCGACTTGTGAACAAGCTGGGCAGCCTAGGAGTGGGTCACAAAAGTGTAAACTGGGTTAGGAACTGGTTGAGTGACAGAAGACAGAGGGTTGTGGTAAATGATGCTCAGTCTGAGGAAAGGAAGGTAACCAGCAGGGTGCCATAGGAATCAATTCTGGGGCCAGCCCTGTTTAATGTCTTCAAAAGTGACATTGTGGAGGGGCTGGAGGGGAAGGTGTGCCTCTTTGCAGATGACACTAAGATCTGCAACAGGGTGGACACTCCAGGAGTGGTGAAAAATATGAGGAGGGACGTAGAAAAACTGGAGGGATGGTCCAGAGTGTGGCAGCTGGGATATATTGTGAAAAAGTGCAAAATCAGGCATTTGCGTGCAAGAACCCAGGGAGGATTACATGATGGGGGTGGGGTGGGAGAAACTGATGGTCACCAAACAGGAAAGGGATATGGGGGTAATCATATCTGATGACCTAAAGGTTGCCAAACAATGTGCTAAGGCTATGGGGAGAGTCAGTGGGATGCTGAGGTGCATAGGGAGAGGTATCAGCTGCAGAAGGAATGAGGTGGTGATGTCACTGTACAGATCACTGGTGAGGCCTCACTTGGAATACAGTGTCCAGTTCTGGAGGGCGCATCTCCATAAAGATGTAGACAGGGTGGAGGCAGTTCAAAGAAGAGCAACAAAGATGGTGCAGGGCCTGCACCAAAAGTCATATGAGGAGAGATTGGGAGACCTCAGTAGGTATATCCTGGAGGAGAGAAGAGACAGAGGAGATATGATAGAAACCTACAAATATCTAAAAGGCATAAATGGGGTACCGGATGGTAGCATCTTTCAGAAAAGGAGATGTCCAGGATCGAGGGGGCATTACCTGAGGTTGGAGGGCAGTAGACTAAAGGGTAGCATGAAGAAATATTTCTTCACAGAAAGTGTGGTGGATGCATGGAATAGGCTCCAAGCAGAGGTGGTGGGGGCAAACACAATGGGAGGATTCAAGCATGCATGGGTCAGGCATAAAGGAACCCTAGCAAAAGGAATGATGAGTTAAAGCCGGAGATCAAGTAAGATTTGTGGATTTTACAGTAGGCAGGGGAAATGGCCGGACTAGATGGGCCTAGCGGTCCTTATCTGCCATCAATTTCTGTGTTTCTAAACTGAGTTTCCTTGGGGTGGGATCCAAAGTGGCTATTTGGATTAAAAACTAACTAATAGGAGACAGAGGGTGGTGGTTAACGTCACTCACTCCAATGATGGGAGAGTGACCAGCCGGGTGCCACAGGTCTCAGTACTAGAACCTTTCCTCTTCAGTGTCTTCATATACAGCATTGCAGAAAAGCTGGAAGGGAAGGTATGCCTTTTCCGATGACACCAACATCTGTAATAGTGTGGACACTCAGGTGCAAGTGGAGGAAATGAGTAGGGATCTTGGGAAACTCAAGGACTGGGCAAGAGCATAGCATCTGGAGTAAATGCCCAAAAGTTGAAATTCATGCACCTAGGGAATAAAAACATAGGATATATTTTCAGAAAAGGAACACTTGTCCCACCAAGTCTGCCCAGCTGGTCCCTCCCTAGTCTGTCTCTTCAGACTCTAGCTGGTCTCCAGTGGCCCTCCCTCCTCACTGTTCAATTCCTTATATTCCCATATGTCTACCCCACACACACTTGAAGCCCCCCTACTGTTTTTGCCTCCACCACTTCTTCTGGCAGTCTATTCCAGTCATCCAATACTCTTTAAATGAAGTAATGCTTCCTCACATCACTCCTTAACTTCCACCCTCCAGCTTCTTTGCATGTTCTTTGGTTCTGGTGCTCTTCCTCATTTGAGAGAGACTCCTCTCCTGCTCCATGTTCACCCTGGTTAGGTACTTGTAGGTCTCTATCATGTTCCTGCTTGCTCTCCTTTCTCCCAGTGTGTACTTGTTAAGATCCCTCAGCCTCTCCTCATAGGGCTTTTGGCGCAACCCCTGCACCATTTTAGCTGTCCTCTGGACTGCCTCCCCCCTGTCTTTGTCCTTTCTGAGGTGTGGCCTCCAGAACCGGACACAATACTCCAGATGGGGTCTCACCAGTGAGCGATATAGTAGCAATAGCACCTCCCTCCTCCTACTGGAGATGCTTCTCCCAGTGCATCCTAGTGTCCCACTATCTGCTGCATTGTCATGCCACCCTTTCACTTTGAGATAATCAGATATGATAACCACAAGGTCCCTTTCCTGCTTAGTGACTGACAATACCTCTACCCCGTCCTCCTATTCAGTTCTTGCATTCCTATGCCTTAGGTGCATGATTTTGCACTTTTTGGCACTGAACCCTAACTGCCATGCTTTTGACCATGTCTTGAGTTTTGAAAGATCCCTACATATCCTTTCCACCCCTTCCTTATTATCTACCTTATTACAGATTTTGGTATCGTCTGTAAAAAGGCATATCTTCCCTTCCAGATCATCTGCAATGTCACTTATTTAGACATTGAAGAGGACTGGTCCCAGTACAGAGCCCTGTGACTCACCTCTGGTCACTCTCCCATCATTAGTATGAATGCTGTTACCCACCGCCCTCTGTCGCCTATCCTTTAAACAGTTTCTAACCCAATTTATCACTTCAGGTTGCACCTCTGTGCTGCTCAATGTCCTAATCAGTCTCCCATGTCTCACGCCCCTCCTAATGTCCAAATAGGCCATGTCCACTACCTTCCCCTGATTTATTTCCCTGGTCACCCAGTCAAAGAACTCAGTTTCTTCTGGCATGACATCTCCTTGTGAATCCATGCTATTGTCTTAGAGCACATTGGATTCAAGATATTCTACTAATCTTTCCTTCAGCCGTGTTTCCATTAATTTTACCACCACTGAGGTGAGGCTCACCATCCTACAGTACAACAACTTGCCTCTGCCTTGCTGCTGCCTTTGTATAGAGGGACCATGATGGCTTTCTTCCAGTCCTCCAGAATCACACCTGATTCCAGTGAGCTGTTGAATAAGGCCATCAGCGGGGCAGCCAGCACCTCCCTGAGTTCATATAGTACTATTGGATGTATCCTGTCTGGTTCTTTAGCCTTATTCACTTTCAGAGCTGCAAGTTCCTTCTGGACTCTTTCCTCTGAAAATGGACTTGAGTCTGTCTCTCTCTCCCCCTTTGTTCCTGCTGATCAATGGTGTTCCACCCCTCCCTCCACTGTAAAGACTGAGCAGAAGTACTTGTTCAGAATGTCTGCTTCATCTTGGTCCGCTTTGTGCAGTATCCCTCTGCTGCCCTCCTTATCCACATTATCCCTCCCCTTGCTTTCCTCTTCTCACTTATGTACCTGTAGAAAGTGTTATCCCCATTGCTACCCTTTGGCTATCCTTTCCTCTGTCTGCACCTTTGCTCCCCTCACTGCCTTTCCTGCTTCTCTCTGTTTTGCACGATACACCTGCCTGTCTGCCTCTCTCTGCATTTCCTAATACCTCCTGAATGCCACCATTTTTTTCTTCACCACTGTGGTCACTTCCCTAGAGTACCATAATTCCCTATTTTCTTTTTTCCTATTCTTTTACTCACTTTCTTTACTCAGAGGCTGGTTGTCTTAATTATCCACTCTCTTATTTTTTCCCACTGTTCATATACCCCTACCTCACCTGACATCCCCCTCCTAGGCAGTTTCTGAAGCAATCTCCCAATTCCTTAATACCTACCCTCCTAAAGTCCAGGACCCACATCCTCATGTAGTTTGCCTCTGCTCCCATCTTAATGTTAAACCACATCACTGTATGAGGATCATTAGTGCCTTGGGACTATTCATTGACATCTGCAACACTATCCCTGTTTATAAGTACAAGGTACAGCATTGTCCCATCGCCAGTGGGTCCACTGATTAACTGCCTGAGAAAGGCCCCTTTTAAGGAGGCAAGGATGTCCCTGCTCCTTGTCAAAGCTGCAGCTGGAAGGCTCCATTCCACATCTGGCAGATTGAAGTCCCCAGCTAGCAGCACCTCCCTCTTATTTACTAGCCTGATGATATCCTGCCCATGTGCCTTATCCAACTTCTCTCCCAGTGCTGAAGGTCTGTATACCAAGGTATGCCATCACTACGGTGACAATTTTACCGTGACCTACACTACAGCGACAACAGTGGCAGGTAATTGTAGTGTTGGCGCAGGACCCCGGCACTGCTTTCTGGGGGTCTTGCACCCCCTCCTCGAATCAACTGTGACTCAGAGTTGATTAATTGAGTTACGGGGGTATGGTTGCAGATCTCCCCGCATGTGGGGTTTGGGGGGGTGAAGAAAGAAAACAGAGTCTTCTTCTAAGAAAACAGTTTGAAGTGACTGCCTTTAAGCCGACTGCAAATGCAGTCATCATCAAGGAGTCACTGTTACGTCGGTCGACAACTAATTTGTCGACCGACTGTCATGGATCCGTATACCAACACCCCTGTATGGATAGCGGCCCCAGAGTCTGTCTCTCAGATGACCCACAGCACCTCCTGTCCTGTCCTTTCCTCCGGGTGCACTTGCACTTCCATTGCCTTGACTCCTTCCCTTACACATGGTATAGCCTCTCTTCCCCATCCCCCCTCCTTCCTTCCGTGTCTCTCCTGAACAGAGAGTAGCGTGGCATGGCCAAATCACAGTCATGGCTTTCAGTGCACCATGACTTCATTATGGCCACCAAATCAAGGCTAGCCTCCTTCATAATGGCCTCCAGGTCCAGAATTTTATTTTCCAGACTCCTTGCATCGATGTTCATGGCGTTCTATACCTTACTTTCCCTTTGGTCCTCCCTACTTTCTCCCCCCACCTGTGCCATGTCTTGCAGCTTGCCCTGACCTCATTTTTCCCTTATTACCCTCTCTGTTACCTCAAGATTCGTATTGTAGTATCACTACCACACTCACCACTGACAGTTATTAAACAAACTAGGATGGCAGCCTGTGGATATGGGGTATAGGAGAAACTGAGTGTTACTGGTCCATAAGATGAAGATATCGCTTTTGGACCACCCAGTCTCTTGTCTTTTATTTCCTGATGAAATACAAACTAATTCCAGAGACCTTAGATCAGTCCACCAAAATAAAATCAGAGTAAAAAAAAAAAGAAATAGATATAGTGATAGAACTTTAATGTTTTTTAGCAGCTTCTTATTGGAATACTCTTCCTCCAAATCTTCATGTAATAACTGAGCATAACACTTTCTTAAATGTGTGAATGGGACTCTGATATATACTTGCCAATGTTTCTAAATTATCATGTATGTATTGTTAACTATTCACGGTACTTCTTGTGAAGTGTAACTTATTTCTTTACCAGGCCTTCTAACTATTCTATAATGTACTAGGATTTTCATATCTCTTCCCCCTCTTTTTTACTTGATAGTAACTTTTGAAATTCTTAGGAATGTTAAGTACAGGACTGTCTTGTAAATTGGACAAATTGTCCAAATGACATGTTAAATCCCTGTATAAAAATAAAGTTTTACCTACCTTTTACCTGTCTTCTTTACTCCTCTCTTCTTGCTATCAAGATTTATACCCCACTTGTGCTCCACTTTGGCCCCAGCCCTATTTTTCAGTATCCCTGCCCTGGAGGAGTTTCCTCCTTTCGGATCCTCCCTTCTTCTTGCTTCATCGTCTGGAGGGAGGCAATCTTTGCCTCCTTTAATATTACAGCCTCCCACCCAGCTAGTTTAAATGCTCATCCAAGTAACATTTAAACCTCCCACTATGGACAGTGGTTTCCCTCCTGGAAGAATGCAAGCCATCCCCCATATAGAGGCCCATATCCTCCCAAGTGGATCCGCAGTCCCCAGTGCAGCCGAAGCCCTCTTCCATGCACAATGCCTTCAACTAATTGTTAAAAGCCATGGTGCAGAATGCCCTTTCCTTTCTTGGCCATAAACAGGGAACACCTCGGCAAACGCCATCATGCATGCTACATGCTTCAAGCCCCTTCCCAGCTTCCTGAAATGATCCTGCACTACCACAACCCTATATCTTACCAGGTCATTTGTCCCTAGGTGGACAATGACATCTACAGTAGCTCCCTCCAGTCTCCTGCCACCCTAGTGATCCTCTGCATCTGCTATCCATCCATCCAAACCAAAGTACCAGGAAGGCAGTTCATCTCCCTCTCCCTTGGGCCTTGTTAGTCAGCTGGTACCCTCATTTCATCACCACATGATCAGTAAAATATATAAAATTGTTCATAAAGTTACCCCCATAGTCTATAATGTAGCACATCCCCACACTTTCCCTGTCATCATGTCATAAAGTTGGCAGAGCATGGGGTGGCGCAGAGGTGGATCTAAACACCACGAAGTACAAGAGACCCTGTAGATATAAATTTACAAGCATTGTTTTCTTTTACATAACTTTAAATCTTTGGGGCAACTACATGCAGGCAGCATTTCCCTCATGTAAGGCACCGAAATACGTGGTGCACATTTATTTTCAGATAGCTAGGTGAGCCTCTTTAAAAAATATTTATTGAAATATTTATGCATTTTATCATGTATTTAACTTTAACTACTTACCTGGGTGGCCTTTGAGCCTTTAGAATAGGGTGTCATATAAATAAAATTGTCTTGCCCTGTACTGTGTAAGTGACTTTTATTTATATATACTGATTCATTTATTTAAAAAATGGTGACCATGAAAATCTTAGTGAACTGAGTCTTGTTTCCCGGCATGCCCTGGGACAGGGGAACAGGTAGAATGAATGTTACAGCAATTTGACATAAAGGAATCATGATGCTACAGATAGCAAAAGCTGAAGCTAGGAATTGACATTTGTAGTAGGCAACATGTGAAGCAGCACATGAAACAGCAAAATATTGTGACCTCCCAAATGAGTGGTCAGAAAAATTAAATGAAGTGTAATAAGTAAAGAAAATGTACAAAACAGCACAAGAGGAAGCAAGGATTGCACTAGTAAAGAAAACATACAAAAGAGCACAGAGGAAGCAAGGATTGCACTAGTGGTGATGAAACCAGAGGAAAAGCTGGATCAGATACCAGGTACTGGATTGACTCACTCGCAACATATCTTATTTCCTCCCTAGCTATCCCTCCTCCATCTGCCCACTCACTCAGATCTCATGACCACAGAACTCTGGTAGTCCCTCAACATTCCACCACTGTAGGCCAGTCTGCCTTCTCATACTGCTTCCCAAAACTGTGGAATTCAGTTCCAAAACAGATTTGCCACTTGTCCTCTCCCTCCTCATTAACTGCAGCACTTCACATCTTCCACTCTATTAATTGTTCCTGTACCTAACTCCTTCGAGCCTACCCAGCTCCTAGACATTATCAGTGTATAAGTCACTGTAGTTACATTGATTACTACTTCTACAGCACTTATAATGAAGTATTATGATTTCTGCGAATTGTATTCCTAGTACTGTTTATTTCCTGTCAGCTTATCTGACCTCTGTGTATTTTGTCAATTGTATGTACATACAATCTTACTTCTGTAAGTTCTCTACCTGCTTTTTCATAATGTTAAGCACCTTATTTTTCATCAGTGTTGTAGATGGTTTCTATTGTATGTGTTACACTTCGTCAATTGTATCTCCCATTCCCCCTTCCTCCAGGACACACTGTGAGATGAGTAATTTGTTGTTCAGTGTGCCTTTCCTGGTGAAACATTTCAATAAATAAATAAATACTGTAAGTTACTACAGGAGTAAGCAGAAGAGAAATGGGACTTCAGAAGATGTTTAAGGGCAAGGTAGGAGGGGCAAGCCTAAGGGAGGAGGGGAGACAATTCTGGAGTGAAGACAGCTGAACTGAGAAGGAGTGTTGACCAGTTGACATAGAGCAATAGGGGACATTGAAGGAATGAGGGCTAGAAGAGCAGAGGGAATATGAAGAGGGAGCAGAGGGGATGAATGAAAACCAAAACTCAGAGTGAAGAGAAGGGTGGTGGGATTGGCATTGGAGGGTAGGGAGGGAGGGAAGGGTGAGGAGTTGGTAAAGGGAACTTGCATTTGTGTATCTTTGGAACCAACGCTTGTGTATCCTGTTATACTGTACTATAAACTAAACACTGGGTTCAATGCTGTACCAAGGATCCTTCTTGAAAATGAGATATCATGTCTCATGAAACAATCCCATGATGCACATTTCAAATAAATGAATGAATTCAGGCCTTTGTACCATAGCCCAGATCTCTAGTCTATAGCAAATTCTGTTTCTAGTCCTGCCTCTGCTCTGACTTATCTCACCCACAGTCCCTGGCTAAGCACAACTCTATACTACTCCATGGCCTAAGGTGACTTGGTCCCCTTCCTCAAAATTGACATGGTTCAACCCTCAACTCTGGTCTCATGAATGGCAAGACTAAAATGGCCCACCCCAGTCTAGCCCGACATGTTTTGTCCCAAATACATGATCCGATACAGCTTGGTCCCACTCAATGCCCATACATGGCTATTTGCCCTAAACATTTACCTGAGATAACTTAGCGTGAGTTGGAGACCTGATAATGTCCCAAATTCTTGACCTAATGGGACTCTCAGCTTTGGATCTAAGCTTGATATGGCCCAACTTTGTGGAATGCGGCAGCATTCTGCTTGTGAAATTTGTGACAAATGGTGATTTTGCTTCTGAAGTGCTTTTTGGAATTTCTTTAATTTTGCTGAATTTCAGATATAGGTAATAACTTTCCACAGGTTACAAAAACTGCAGAATACAGAAAAGGAATCCATAATTTATGTAAACTGCAGACCGCTAATCTGCAAAAAGAATTCCGCTTTTGAAATTTTGGAATTTTGCTACCGAAGGAATTCTGTGGAAGAAGATGGAAGTTTCAAACATTCTGTTGCAATTTGAGAATTCCACACAGTGCTAGGGCCCAATTGAAAATATGCAATATATCTTCATGAATTGAGAAGCAAGGCCATTACTCACAAGTGGTGAAGCCACAAGTGAGTTATGAAAGCCCTGTACCCTCACAAGTGGTGATAAAATATGTGTTTTGTGTTATTGTTTATTCAAGAAAAAAAAAACACTATTTTGGAATGTTTTGGAATCTGAGTAAGCTGTTGGTTGCAATGATTATAATGAACCAAAGCTTAAGCAAAGCCAGATAAGATCATCTGTTTTATTTAGAAAGACCATAGTTGTCATTACTGTATGTTTGTTATTAAGTAGCAGAGTTGAGTTTGGGGCTCTAAGTTTTTTTCTCGGGTTGAGATGTGATTTCTCTGTTGTGTATCTTCTTGGAAACTTGACTTTGTAAGATGACAAATTGAGATTTACAGAAAATGTGGAATTTGTTGTTAAATGAAGGGAATATAGCATGGGACCAAAAGGAGGTTTAACATTTCGAATAAGCCTACAAGGGCACAGCAAAACAATAGGTAGAAACCAGAGAGCTGTGATGAAATAACTTTATTCTGATCTACAGAAAATAATAAAGGGTATAATTTCTAACAAAGCTACATAGACATAATAAAGCAATAGAAAAGCACCTGACAGATATGTTGCAATTACTTTTTCCCATCTGAGAAAAAGAATAAAGGTGAGTTGCCCCAACCTTCACTGTAAAAAGCACTTATGCAGCAAAAACAATTAGAGTGGTTGTCGGAATGTTCCACTGATGATGTTATCCCTGTAAGCCAAAGTATTCTGCTATTCGCACTTTATAAAAAGTATATTTGCAAGGTATCTGTAGTATTTTTGTCTCGTCTTTCACTGGTGGGTCTGGAATTATATCTACTGTGACAGTGACCTCAAGATTCTTACCCCAGCCATAGCTCATAACACAATGTTGTTTAAGGATGGACATGTTAGAAATTTGGCATCTGCTGGTTATTACTGACACATGGGGAACTGTTTCCAACAGCATCACCTTAGTCTTTTCTGGATTCAAACTCAGTCTGCTGGAGACACTTAAGCCAGAAATTTCTTCTAGTTACTGGTGAAGCATGGAGTGTGCCTCGAGTTTGTTTGGTGCACAAGACAGATGCAGTTGGGTATTGTGCAAGGCAGTGAAACTCCAAGTTGTACTACCTAATGACTTCTCACAGAGTCAACATGAATGTGGTAAATAACATGGGGGAAAGAATAGACTATTAGGGTACATCATACTTGATTGCAGTAGGCCATGAGGAAAATGTTCCCAATGCAACCCGCTGACTCTTCAGGATACGAATGATTCAAGTCACCTAAGAGCTGTCCCAGTGAGTTCTCCATGTTGCCCCTGATGACCCATACAAATCACATGGTCCACTGTGTCAAAAGCAAAGTAGAGGTCAAGAAGAATGACAGTAGAGTACTCCCTTCTGTCTCTCTCTCTCTGAGAGTTGAATGTTGACTACCCTGGCAAGTGCAGTCTCCATGCTATCTCAATGCCTGAAACCAGAATGAAATGGCATGTAGATGTTACACTTCTCTCGGTTAACCTCAGGCTGCTCCCCAATTATGTTCTTAGTCACATTCCCCAGGAAAGGAAATTATGGGACAGGCTTGAAGTCTGTAGGAGGGTCCAGGTTCAAAGATGGCTTATGGAGCGTGCTACAGGATGGGGGGAGTTGCTGACAGTAACTAAGGAGGAGAGAGACTTGGAGGTCATAATCACAGATGACTTGAAAGCCATTAGGCAGACTGCCAAGGTGGTGGGAAAGGCCAGTGGATGTTGTGATGTATTGGAAGAGGAATCACAAGCAGAAGGAGGAAGATAATGGTTTCACTGTACAAGACCCTGGTAAGACCGCACCTCGAATACTGTGTACTGTTCTGAAGACCACACCATTGAAAGGATATTGACAAAAAAGAGACTGTGTAGAGGAAGGTGACCAAAATAGTGAATGGATTACATCTCAAGCCTTATGAAGAGAGAGTGAGGGACCTAAATTTGTATACACTGGAATAGAGGAGAGAGCGAGGTGACATGATAGAAACATTCACGTACCTCAAGGGCATAAATAAGGTAGAAGGGGACAACATATTTCAGCTCAACAGTAGTGCCAGGACAAGAGGACACAACATGAGATTGAAGGGTGGTCTTATAAGGGGAAATATTAGGAAGTTCTTCTTCAGGAAAAGGGTTGCAGATGCATGGAATAGCCTACCCCAGGAGGTGGTGGCAGTTCATACTGTAGTGGGTCTGAAACATACATGGGACAGAAACAAAGGAATAACAGAGGTAGGAAGGAAAAGCTAAGCCAATGACCAATAAGGGTCACTAGTCACTTTGAGAGCTAGCTTAAATGGGCAGACTGGATGGGTCTGGCAGTCCTTATCTGCTGATAGAATCTATGAATCTATCAGAAGGTATTTCACTACATAGAAACATAGATTGTGCCAGCAAGAAAAGACCCAGAGGTCCTTCCAGTCTGCTCATTTCCCTGCCTTACATCATGTGTGGCTCAACACTGGGCTGGGTTTACAGATTTGATAGCCTGATTGGCTGATCATCTCCACCTTTCCCTGGTATCGCATCCCATCTTCTGCCTGTGGGTCCTGCTACTCTATTTTATCTGACCCACTCAAATTTAAACCTAGTCATAGTCTTGGCTTCAACCGCCTCTGTGGGTAGTCTGTTCCACCACCTATTCCTGTAGAATGTCCCCACGTCCTTCTTGAATTCCCCCCACCAGTCTCCACCCATGTCCTCTAGTTACTATGTCCTCATTCCTCATGAACAAGTCCTTACAGTGGAAAATCTGGCAAGGGCCACTTTATATGGATTACCCAAAGTCCATAAAGATGTATTTATTTAGTTTTGTTGACCGGGAAAGGAGGACTAGACAATTCTGCCTATTTTTAGCCTTGTCCTGGGGGAGGGGAATACAGGTGGATGCCAGATGATATTGAACCAGATTAAGCTGTTGGTGGTATTTTTAGTGCGTGTGGGAAAGTTGGCCAGGACACCGGGGAAATTTCCCTGCTCTTTTTTGAGAAGTGCCATGGGATCTTTAACATCCACCTGAACTGCCACTGGAACAGGCAGATGGGACCTTGCTTTAATGTCTCATCCAAAAGACCGCACCTCAGGAGTGCAGCACCCCCCCTCATGCTACACCACTGTGTCAGTATTGGGATTTAACCCAAGTGCCTGACATGGGAATATAACCCACAGCCTTCTGATCTTCTGGCCTCAGAGGTGAGTGTGCAATCTGCTGAGCCATTGACACTGCTATAATGCTGTAAATAATGCTATACTGCTATAAGATCTTACATACCCTCCTGCATGCCCCATAGTAGCAAGCATTGGGTCTGTAACTGAACCACTGGACCAGCCAGCTAATCAATATATCAAAGTACTGGTACCTTTATGGCCCACAAATGTGAAAGACACCACACCATTACAAACATTGTGAGACTTACATGTTAACAAAGATGACATTTTAGTGACACTGGGTGTCAGTTCACTTTACACGAATATATCACGAGGGGACATAGAAGCTCCCAGAACCAGTTGATATGAAAACACAGGTTAAACCAATGCATTCATTGAATGTCAGCTGACTCTCACAGAAAAAGTTTTGAATTGCAATTGCTTTCTTTTTAATGAACAATTCTACCTAAAAATTAAAGGTATAGTAATGGGGGCCTTCTTGACACCAAACTATGCTAATATCTGTCACAAACACACTCAGCAGGTCAGGCCCTCTGCTCCCACAGTGCCAACCTCAGAGCACAATAACGTGAACAGGTAACAGACAGGGTAACCCTTCTGTCTGCTTTTGAGTCTGAATGACCTTTAGTCTCAAGTTCTGGGGGATTCAAACTGTGAACCTTATGCTAGCGTACCCAATGTACAGGCTCAGATACGTACCCTCTTCGGAGATTGCGGTACAATCTTTCACAAGGGGCACCAAGCCAGGCTTTCAAAATGAACCCTTAAAACTCTATAAGAGACCTTAGGTATATTCTTACCTTTTCACTCAAGCTCAGTAACACCATCAAGCTGTTGAACAATTGTCAGACTTAACCCTCTATATGTCACATGCAAAAAGAACTGGCAGACACCCAGGCAGTCTTTCAAATAAAAGATTATTTACTAAAAGATGAGAAAATATGACAAATGTAAACACAGAACAATATATCAAAGAGCTCACAATCACATAAAAAAAACAAGAGCAAAGTACAAAACAAAAACCCCTACCACCATATATTTAGACCTTTTCTACCTGATGTATTACCTCTGTAAGTGCCTTTAAAGTTAGATCGGAGAGCTGTCTCTCTAGAGTCCCAAGATGGTATATGACAAACAGTTCAGACACAAGTATTAGTTTAACTCTGTCTCTCCACACCCCTTCTGTGAGTCATCAAGCTCCTCCTTTTAGAATAAAAAAAAATACAAACATGATGTCCTATCAGGAAGTATATTAAATAAGTTGACATCAGCAAAAACTCATTTCCCAATTTATGAGACTTTGATCTACCAGTTCCTTTGAGGTTTACAACCCTATAATCCATTACCTAGGTGTGATATAGCTAACAGGAATCCAGCTAAATGATGTCCTGTCCTGTCCTGCAATAAAATGTATATTTTGTTTACCAACTTCAAAAGCAAGAGGTCATAAAATGGCCATAAAATGCTATTTCTCAAGGAAGTTAATTACATTACAGAGATCTCCTGGTCAATTTACCTATCCTGTAGCTTCACTGGAAACCTGGGTGGGGGGGGCTCCCATTGAAGCCTAGACTGTCTTATGTGATACAATCACATATTATATTTTTATATTACAAATATCATTCAATAATCATAACCAGCTGGCCAAGTGTCACAATCCTCTCCACCTAGACTGAATTTGGGGGCTCTATCCCCTGCATGGGATAAGCTCCACAAGTCAGTTCACTCCTCATATAGATGCGACAGGCCATCTATGTTCCGATTGGTCACTCCAGCCCTATGTAAAATCATCACATCATACCCTTGCAAGGTAAGACTCCATCTTAATAGCCTATCATTAGTTTTTACCATTTGTGTCAGTCAAACCAGGGGTTGTGGTCAGTTTGTACCTCAAAATACTGCCCATATAAGTATGGCTCTAACTTCTTTAGAGCCCACACTATGGCAAGACACTCTTTTTCCATAGTAGAGTATGCCTGTACCCTGGGAAGTAACTTTTTACTCAGGTACACTACTGGGTGATCTTTCCCTTGGTTGGATGTCTGACTCAGTACTGCCCCAATATCCATGTCTAAGGCATCAGTCTGGACTATAAAGGGTCTGCTATAGTCAGGACTTGTCAACACAGGAGCACTGTACAGTGCCTCCTTCAGTCTGGTAAAGACTTTTTCACAGGCTGGATTCCAGGTAATTTTCTTAGGCATCTTTTTCTTTACCAGGTCAGATAGGGGAGCAGCCAGGGCACTGTAACTGGGTACAAATTTCCTATAGTACCCTGCTGTCCCTAGAAAACTCCTGACCTGCTTCTGCATTTCTGGTTTGGGCCATGCCTTGATCACCTCTATTTTTTCTTGGTTAGGACGGAGCTGTCCCCAGCCTACAACATGTCTGTGGCATGCCACTTCAGCCATGGCCACCTGGCACTTCTCAGCTTTGACAGTGAGCCCAGCCCTCTGTATCCTTCCCAGCACTTCCCTAAGGTGGGACAGGCGTTCCTCCCAGCTGGCACTAAAGATGGCAATGTCATCCAGGTACTCCACGGCATACTCCTCAGCACCATTTAACACCTGGTTCACCAACCTTTGGAAAGTGGCCGGGACTTTCTTCATTCCGAAAGGCATTACTTTAAATTCAAATAAGCCTATTGGATTGACGAAGGCCAACCTCATCCTAGCTCTGTCAGTTAACTCTACCTGCCAATACCTCTTTGTCAGGTCAATAGTCGTAAGATAGGTACCCCTCCCAACTTGTCCAGGAGTTCATCTGTCTGGGGCATTGGGTGGGCATCTGACTTTGTGACTGCATTCAGCCCATGGTAGTCCACACAGAAATGAGTAGAGCCATCTGGTTTGGGCACAAGGACTATGGGTGAGGCCCAGGGGCTGTGGGATCTCTGGATTACCCTTAAATTCAGCATTTCCTCCACCTCCCTCCTAATGTCCTTTTGGACAGCCTTTGAGACCTGATATGCTGTCAGCCATATGGGTGTCTGTGTCCCTGTCTCTACATTGTGTGTCACTAAGGGGGTTAGTACAGGCTTGGCGCTAAGCAGTGGGACAAAGTCTGCTAAAACCTCTCTTACTTCCTGGGTCTTGTCTGGGGCCAGCTGTGGTGCCAATTTAACTGCCTCCACAGAGGACTCCCACTTGCTTTCTTCCAGCAAGTCCAGAAGGGGGTCTCCTTCATCTGTCCCCTCCCCAGGACTGCATACTGCAAACACCATGTCAGCCCTATTAGCATATGGCTTCATAATGTTGACATAATACATTCTTTCTGTCTGTCTTCTGTCAGGTAACTCTATGATATAGTTCACGTTATTTACCTTTCTAACTACTTTATACGGTCCTGCCCACTCAGCCTGCAGCTTGTCTTTCTGGATCAGAATAAAGACCATAACTTCCTGACCCACCATGTTCGAGAGAGCTCTGACTTTGCGGTTATACCACACTTTTTGTATTTTTTGGGCAGCTGACAGGTTGCTCTGGGCTGTCCCCATAAGCTACTTCTGCATTTCCCTAAACCTAAGGACATAATCCACTATGGGAGTGCCCTGGGTGGCGTGCTTGCCTTCCGAATCCTCCCTGATCAAGTCTTGGGGTCCACGTACTTGGCGTCCATGTAAGAGCTTGAAGGGGGAAAATCCTGTCGACTCTTGGGGCACCTCCCTGTATACAAACAACAGGTGGGGAAAGTATTTCTTCCAGTCCCTCCAATGCTGTTCAGCAAATGCTTGGAGCATTGACTTCAGAGTACCATTAAATCTTTCCACAAGCCCATTGGCTCGTGGGTGATAAGGTGTCATATGCCTCTGCACTACCCCACACTTCTCCCACAAACATTTCATCAGGTCCGACATGAAGGAACCCCCTCGATCAGTGATAACCTCCTACAGAAACCCAACATAGGAGAAAATCCCAAGTAAGGCATCCGCCACTTTGTCTCTTAGTGAGGATAGGGTGACTGCCTCTGGATACCAGGTGGCATAATCCACCACAGTCAGGATGAACCTCTTCCCAGAGGAACTGGGTTTTTTTAAAGGCCACACAATATCCTTTCCCACTCTCTGGAATGGCTCCTCCACTATGGGCAATGGAATTAAGGTGGCTTGGGTTTTCTTACCTGTCTTCCCTATTTCCATGTGATTCTCAGATGACCAGACAAGAGAATATCATGTTCAGTCTTGAGCAACTGCTCACGGTGCCCCTGGGGAATGACAGGCTGCCTGCCTATCACCCCTTCCTCTGTCTTCACAGCCTGAGTATACATCAGTCCATTTTCCCAATAAACCTTATGTTTACCGTCACCTCCCAGTGCTCCATCAGAGTCTGCCCAAGCCCTCAGCTTCTCTAGACTAGGGTCACTTTTCTGAGCAGCTGCAAACTCCTTACGCATTCCCAAGGCACGGGACAGGTCCCCTTCAGTCTCTAAACTAGGGTCCCTAGCACTAGCGTCAGGTCACTAAGGATCACTGTCATCCCTAACTCTCTGACAATGGGTCACCCCTCCTTCTTTGGAGTAACTCTCCATAGCTGTTTGGTTAACTGCTACTGGGGAAATTCCTACCCCTTTCATTAGTCTCCATATCAGGGGACACAAGCTGGGGAACCAGCCTCCCAGTGGTTTCCACAGTGGCTTCTATGGGGTCTGGGAACTACAATTTCCCCTTCCCATTTGGCTATGGGTAACTGCACACACCATCCCCTGTTTGAGATTGTTGCCAAGGATGATGTCAGCTGCTAAGGTTTTTTCTATAGCCACCTGTTGCACAGTTCCTCCTCTTTCACCCATCTATGAGAACACGTGCGAGTGGTAATGTTTTTTCCTCCCCAGTGAAGTCTTGTACAGTTACAGATTTATTGAGTATAAGCTGACCAAACTCTACCAGATCCCCTTTTACCAATGTCAGGGATGCTCCTGTGTCCCTTAACCCTTGTGTCTGTACACCATTCACCGTGACTTGGTGCATGTGTTCCCTCATGTTCACAGGCATGCTTCCAGGGACACACAAACAACCCTCTTCTTTCCTAGCCCCATTTTACATATTGTTTGTCCTTTTGGGACACTGTTTGGCAATATGCCCAGTTTTTTCACAAACCCAACACTCATTTCTTTTCTCAGAGAAATCTTTTCTCTGAAACCTGGGGCTAACTGGTTTTGGTGGAGGCAGTGAGGGTTTTAGCTGCCCTGAAGGTGTGCTTTTCCTTTCTGCACTGCCATGCCTGCCCCATTCACTCTCAGAGCAGGTCTGCTCTTGGCACAGCGGTCGGAGAGTTCAGCAGCCTTTTGCACCGTTTTGAGATCTCGGTCCTCCAGCCAGGTTTTCAGCTTTGCTGGGCATGCCCCAAAAAACTGCTCCAACAATATAACATTTTCAATTTCTCTACAGAGTTTGCTTCAATTCCTTACCACCAACATTTTAAACAATGACGTTTCATGGCTAGCTCCTCGTAGCTCATGTCAGGGCTTCTCCTTAGCTTACGGAATTTAGCTCTGTATGCTTCTGCAGTTAAATCAAACTTTTTTAAAAGTGAAGCTTTAAGTTTGCCGTAATCATTACTGTCCTCATTGTCCATTTGACCCAATGCATCCTGAGCTTTCCCGGTAAGTAGTGGGATAGTGGGACACTCCAGGACTCTCTAGGAATATTTACCTGTATACAAACATTTTCAAAGGGATTTAAAAAGGCATCCATAGTCTCCCCCTCTTTAAATTCAGCTATCAATTTGGACTTTAATTTGTAAATCAGTCCTGTAGTTCCAGTTAAACCCAAGCCTCCTACCACCATATGTTCAGACCTTTTCTATCTAATGTATTACCTCTGTAAGTGCCTTTAAAGTTAGATCAGAGAGCTGTTTCTCTAGAGTCCCATGAAGGTATATGACAAACAGTTCAGACACAAGTATTAGTTTAACTCTGTCTCATCACAGCCCTTCTGTGAGTCATCTAGCTCCTCCTTTTAGAATAAAAAAATACAAACATGATGTCCTATCAGGAGGTATATTAAATAAGGTGCCATCAGCAACAACTAATTTCCCAAATTATGAGTCTTTGATCCACCAGTTCCTTTGAGGTTTAAAACCCTGTAATCCATCACCTAGGTGCAATATAGCCAACAGGAATCAGCTAAATGATGTCCTGTCCTGTCCTGTAATAAAATGTGTATTTATTTTTCCAAATTCAAAAGCATAAGGTCATAAAAAGGTTATAAAAGGCAATTTCTCAAGGAAGTCAATTTCATTACAGAGATCTTCTGGTCAGTTTACCTAACCTGTAGCTTCACTGAAACCTGGGGGTGGGGGGTAGCCATGGAAGCCCTGGCTGTCTTATGTGAGACAATCACATACTATATTTTTATATTACAAATATCATACAAAAAAATGTTATAGGTGCTATATTGGTCCTTTTAAGAACAGATCCAGAACAATGATTTGATACCTTTTATTGGACCAACATGGATGTTATACAAAGAACAAAAGTGTAGCTTTCAAATAACAGGTCCTTCTTCCAAGAAGCTTTAGCGCTGAAGAGGACCTGTATGATTCAAAAGCTACAGCATTTTGTTCTTTTGTGTAACATCCATGTTGGTTCAATAAAAGGTATCAAATCATTTGTTTCTGGAAATATCATACAATAATCATAACCAGCTGGCCAAGCATTACAATATCTACTTGGCCCAATGTGTGAACCAACATGTGATGTCAGAAACAAACCCATATAAAAAGTATCTACATCTGTATAGATGCTTTATTGATGACATCCTGTTGGTATGGAGGGGGCCCTCCATCAGCTTTAATAGAATTTGTTCCATACCTGGAATCCACTAACCTGCAATTGAAGTTCACTAAAAATGAGAACATGAATCAAACTGAGTTCTAGATTTCTTGAGAGAGAAAGATGGGAATGGGGGTGTGAACACTAAACTGTATAGGAAACACATTTCTGAAAATGCACTGCTAGCCTTTGATAGTTGCCGTCCTAGGCACATGATTAAAAATATACCTAAGGGACAGCTTATGAGGCTGAAAAGAAACACCAGTTGCAATGCACAATATAAGAACAGTACAGAATCAATGTGCAAAAGATTCTATACCAGGGGTTATGACAGGGCTAGCGTAGAGAAAGCTAGAGATATGCTGTAGTCAATCTGATGAATAGAAATGATCTTCTGGAAAAAAAAACAACAGACAAAATAAATCAGACTGTGTGAATTTTGTTACAGAGTTCACATCCCAGAATTATAGGGTTAGAGAGATCCTTTTGAAAATTTGGACCATTTTAACTTTGGAACAGAGATTAGCAAGAGGCGTACAAACCCCTCCCCCCCAGCATGATCTATAAATGGGGACAGAACATTGCGGATTTGGTTACCAGGAGCCTATATACTGGACCTGAAGAACAGACCCACCCCAAACTTCCAGGTGGAACATTCCAATGTGGTAACTGCTGTTTTTGTATCCACATTCAGACTACCACTTTTTTGAACATTTGAGCCCAGGTAAAATATGAAACAAGACATTTTATTAATCATTCCACAGCGAATGCAGTCTATTTTGCAAGTTGTGTCTGCCAAGACTTTTATGTAGGGAAAGCAAAAATACCCTTTAAAAACAGAATCATAGAACACTTGAGAAGCATACATAGACAGGACAAGACACATGCATTGGCATTACACATAATGCAAAAAGAGTCTGGACACACTTTTAAATTCCAAGGCTTGGATAAAGTGTCTTTGAACATTTGCAGGGGGTCACAGATAATAAACTCTTACAATTTGAAAGCAAATAGCAATATATGCTGATGGCATATGGACAAAAAGGTTTAAATGCCATGTTCAGTCTACCTCCTTTTCCAAAGAAAACTTAATAGATTAAATCAAATCAAAATGTATTTATAATGCACTTTTCAAAATGTCAAAGCACAGATACATCGCAGAATAACATCCATAACAATAAATACAGATATAAAAACAATTAAAAAGCAACAGGATAACTTATTCAAATGCCAATTCAAATAAATAGCTCAGTCAAAGAGGCCTTGAATGACTCTGTGGACAGGAACTCTCTAATCCGACGAGGTAGAGAATTCCACAAAGTTGGGGCCATGAAAGAAAAGGCTCTGGCTCCAGATGACTGAAAACAAACCCTGGGAATCTCTAGCAATCCCTCATTGGTGGAATGGAGTGGGCGGTAGGGTAGAAGGAGAACTTGCAAGTAGCCTGGTCCCTGACCGTGTAGGGTCTTATAGGTCAGCAACACGATCTTGAAGGTGATCCTCCATCGCACTGGCAGCCAGTGCAGCTGATGCAGCATAGGTGTGATATAACTAGTTCTTGGTAACCCAGTCAACAACCTGGCTGCAGTGTTCTGCACCAGCTGCAGGTGACGAAGATCCAGCCCCAGCAACCTTGGATATAGAGCATTACAGTAGTCAAGATGTGAAGAAACAAAGGTGTGAACCAACACAAGAAGGTCATCATGTGGAACAAGGTGTTTTATCCAGGCTATATTCCACAGATGGTAAAAAGAAGACGTGACAATGACTGACACCAGTGTCTTCAGCATCAGCTTGCTGTCAAGAATTACGCCCAGAAGCACCTGTTCAGAAGGTCTCAACTGGTTACCCTGTAACACAAGGCCAGAGGGAAACCCAGGAGTCAACTTCTCTGCACGGTGATCCGGATCCACCACCAACACCTCAGTCTTGTCTGGATTCAGTCTTAACCAGTTAGTACTCATCCAGTCCTGGATTTTAGCGAGACAGTTGTTAAAGACCGATAATGCGTCATTCTGTTCGGGTACAAAGGACATATAGAGCTGAGTATCATCTGCACAGCAGTGAAAACTCAGCCCATAACACCTTATAATGTCTCCCAATGGCAGCACGTACAACGTGAACAACATGGGGGAAGCACAGAACCCTGCGGCACACCACAGGGCAGAGCAAAGGGAGCAGAGAAGAAA
Source organism: Neoceratodus forsteri (assembly GCA_016271365.2). Classification (NCBI taxonomy): domain Eukaryota; kingdom Metazoa; phylum Chordata; order Ceratodontiformes; family Ceratodontidae; genus Neoceratodus; species Neoceratodus forsteri. The sequence continues at coordinate 301,882,468 of CM057455.1, read as the reverse complement.
ATTCCTGGTACTACCCTCTGAGTTCTGCACGTGAGGAAAAATTAAACCATCTAAGGACTGTCCCCGACACTCCGCAGAGCAGCCGCAGGTGCTATAGCAACATCCTATGGTCCACGGTGTCAAATGCTGCAGAGAGATCAAGGAGAACCAAGATCAAATGGCTCCTCCAATCTCTCGCTATTAGGAGATCATTCAGTACTCGAACCAACTCCGTCTCGGTGTTATGCCTCTTCCTGAAACCGGACTGCAGAGGATCATAGACCTCATGGGTGGTCAGAAAGTCATCGAACTGCAATGTGACTATTTTCTCAATAACATTACTCAAAAAGGGCAGGTTAGAGATCAGTCTGTAGTTAGCGAGACAGTCTGGGTCAAGGGAAGGTTTCTTCAAAAGGGGTGTCATGATAGCCTCTTTTAGAAAATCTGGAAACACGCCTTGGTCCAAAGAGCACCAGACTATCTCAGCAAGGACTGGTCCGATCGCATCCACGCACCCCACAAGGAGGCACGAAGGGCCAGGATCCAAACTACAGCAAGTCGGTTGCAAGCCCTGGACAATCTTCATGATATCCATGATCACTGGCTGGTCAAAATCTGTCCAGGCAGACCAAGGGACTGCAACTTCACGTCGATCACTGCCATGCTCATTACAATGCATACTGCGGATCTCCGACCTGATCGATGACACCTTATCATCAAAGAATCAAGCAGACTCATCACTCTTTGTAACAAAACTCTCCGACCCCGCAGACAGGCTGGATTGCACAGTCTGTCCACGGTTTGGAAGAGCTGAGCTGGTCGATTTCTTGATGCAGCTATCTTCTTGGACAGGAACTCTGCCTTCTTAATGGAGATTTCTGATTGATAGTCCTTATAATGGGCCATCAATCTAAGTCTGTCACCTTTCAGGCCGGATTTTAGCTAGCAGCATTCCAGTCTTTGCCCCACTCTCCTCAACTCCCTCAATGTCCCATCAAACCAAAGGGACTGAGGGCAGAGGGAGAGGGGTCAAACATGGACAGGAGCTATGGAATCCAGAGCCCTCAGCACCATATTATTATAGTGCACTACAAAGACATCTGATTCTGTGCACTCCATAGGCCAACTTGATAGGTCCAGCACTGCCATCAGACCCTCAGGGGTAAATCCCCTCAAAGGGCGGTACTGGACCATCTTCAAAGGGGCTGGTCTCATAGGGGGTGCAGCAAAATTGAACCTTATAGAGCGATGAACAGACCACTCAACTGGTTCCACCACCAGTTCCATGATCTCCATCCTCAGGGTGAACACCAGATCCAGAGAGTGACCCTGAATATGGGTAGCAGTGGTAACAACCTGTGTAAAGCCCAATGAAATCATAAATTGGAGGAAGTTTTGACCAAAATTCGAGAGTTCATCGTCAGCCCAGATATTGAAGTCCCCCAGGACCAACCACCTGGAAGGCTCTAACACCAAGTCGACAATGAAGTCTGCAACTTCCTGCAGAAAAACTTTCTCATCACCGGGTGCACAGTAGACGAGTAGGATTCTGATGCCCACACCTGCTCCCATGATGCACTCAAAGGATCTAGGGGTCAGCACTGGAACCTCTACAAGGCCAATCCGATTTAAGACAAATAGCAATCCCCCCTTTAATCCAATCTCAGGTGATGTATCACTGAGTACACGGCTAGAACAGCTGACTCCAATATGGGACCAGCATTCTCTTCGAGCCAGGTCTCGGTGATGCAAGCCAGGTCAGATGACTCGACAAGATCAGCAATAATTGGTGACTTTTTCTTTATAGATCTGGCACTGCATAACACCACCTGGGTTGGATGAGAGGCCTTGGAGGAGCGGGCCACTTGCCCATTATCAGTGGAACCCTTGGGTATGGGAACCAGGCATTGCAAACCCCTATCCTGGACCCATTTCACCACAGGGAATCCCCCTGTCCTCACCATCCTTATCCTCCTACTCCGCTCCTCCCCACCAGCTAAAGACCCCCCTCCTCTGCCTCCTCCATGCAATCCCCAAGGCACGATGATGCCTATATACTTTGGGTTGCAATGGGGGGCTGTCGAAGGAGTGCAGGTCCCTCAGCCTAGAGGGGGAATAGCCCCTGCCCACAGAAGCTCGGTCCCAACACATGCTGCCAGATATTAAGACTACTGTCAATCAGCAAATTTGGCTAACACTGTCAAAGCCACCAGCTTGTTTAAGATAACTAATACAACAAATATCTAAAAAAAAAAAATAATGAAACTGTTTTAAAACTAAATTAAGCTTAACCCCCCCCCCCACCTATCTCGTAATAAAGGAGAGCACTTAACAAAAAAACAGATAAAACAACTGTCCTTCCCCTTCAATCATATTTTGGATCCTCAGGAAGAGTTCAAAAAGGTCTGGGCACAGAGCCTCAGTCACAATTTAGATTTTGTGTTGCTGGTCTCTTATCATATAGGTTTAGGTAGGTCCATTCTGTGCTGCTGCTTAACTGTATATATTTTTGTGTATTGTATTAACTCAGTGTTTTGTGTGAGGAGTTTTTAACTTGAGCTCCACTGTACTCTATTTAATGTAAACATATTTGTATCTGGTATAACACTGCATATTTATCTATGTATTGAGGGGTGTATTTTGAGTTACTTTGATAAGCACTTTAATAGCACTTTAATGAAGCACAGAATTAGTTTGTTGTGAATTTTTCACTGGCAGTGATTTTTTATATATTTGGATATAACATATATTATACATTATTTATTGGATACTGTCACTTTAAGAGCTTGCCTTGTAAGAGTGTATGGTGCTTTAGATAGCCATGCCTCAAAAAAGCATCAGAGTGACATGAAACATTGGTGTTCACGTATGCGGGTGCTGCTGGTCTGAGAGTTACTTTTAACTTTTGAATAAAACACTTTTTTAACTCGACCTAACATTTGAGGTGTAGACTTTGTCGGTGCGCCAAGTTGCACTACTTCTCTGCCTTTCAATTGTATCACTACATACATCGTGACACTGGCGATAGTTTCATGCAGCCACCTTCTGTTGCTTTTGGTCCTTACAATCCACTCTGTTGATTCCCTGGAAGAACTACATCTCAGTCATATTTTCCTTTCCCTTCTGGCCTCCAGTGTATACGTGTTAAAGTCAACAATCTTTCATCACGTGACCTCAACTGTTGCCTCTGGATCATCATTGTGGCCCTTCTCTGTATGGTTTGTGTGAAATCTCTGTCTTTCTGGAGTTGCAGACTCCAGAACTGAGTGCAGTACTCCAGAGCTGGCCTTTTCAGAGACCTGTACCAGAACAGTATTACCTCCTACTTTCTGCTATTGAATCCTCTTCCTATACATCACGGCATCCCGTTTGCCTTCCCATATGCTTTGTTGCATTGAGCAGTGAACTAGAGAAGCTCCCAAACGATGATGCCCAGGTCTCACTCCTCGGTTGTCTACACCACCCTTACTCCCCTTATCCAGCAGTCTGTTTTAGGGCCCCTTCTACCATATGCATCACCTTGCACTTTTTATTTACTGAACTTCAGTTGCTGTATTTTGGACTACTTTCCCCATTTTTCCCAGCTCTGTTTTCATTTCCTTAACTCCCTACTCAGTGTCCACTCTGATGCAGATCTTACTGTCGTCTGCAAAGAACATACCCTAAAGCAGCAGTGCAAGACTCTGATGAAAATTTTGACCTATACTTTTTAATGCTATTTTAGATTGCAACTTACCTCCTGACTTGTATGATACCCTTCCTTCCACAATTTGAGTCTGCTTTAGTATTAATTTTCCTGTTTGAAATAATAAAAGGAGCACCCCTTTGAATATGGCTCAGACCAGGTCTACATCAGTATTCTCGGCTGTCCATCAGTTGCTTAAATATCATTTCTGTTGTGACTAAAATGAACTATTATGCAGCAGGCAGTGCTCTTTGATCTTATAGAACAATAGGTGTTCAAAAATAGCTGCAAATACTGCTGAAACTCTGGTCCAAGCCATATTAAAAGGAGTGCTCCTTTCATTATTTGAAATGTGAAAAAAGTACTAAAGCAGACTTAAATTTTGGAAAGAAGGGTGTCACAGAGGGCATCAAATGAGGTTGGAGGGGAGAAATTCAGGAGGGAAATCAGGAGACATTATTTCACGGAGAGGGTGGAAGACAAGTGGAACACTCTACCTGAGGAGGGAGTTTCTGTAGGACCGTGGGCTGCTTCAAGAAGAGATGGCACAGAGTGGGGGGAATGACAGTAGGGAGGGAGGGAGGGAGGGGTGGGGCAGCTGCAAGTTGAGGGGCTAGCTGCACAATTGAGCAGACTGATAGACCACGTGGCCTGTTTCTGCTGGCATTTCGTATGTTCATATACAAGTCAGGAGGTAAGTGGCAATCTAAAACAGCATAAAAGAGTATAGGTCAAAATTTTCACCAGATTCTTACACTGCTGCTTTAATTTGGATTCCCTCTCCCATATCACAAATGAAGACCACTGCTGTGCCCTGCTTGTGACTCCCCTGTGCTCTAAATGTACTTCATTGATGACCACTCTCTGCATCCTGCTGCCAAACCAGTTCCCTGTCTACCTGGTCAATTTGTCCTCTGCTCCCTGATCACCCAGCTTTTGTATTAGTCTTCTGTGTGGAATGGAAGTAAAGTCCTTGCTAAAGCCAAGGTGCAACACTTTCACTGCTTGGGCCCTGTTCTTCGGGTTACTTTGGCAAGATTGTTCTGCAACAAGTCTATTCTATCATCCGTCCTTCAACTCATTTACTTTGAAGAATTCCACTATCTGTTCTTTGATGATGGCATTAGCAGCTTGCCTCCAGCAAGGTTTGACTCACTGGTCAGTAATTTCCTGGATCATTCCTGTCCCCGCTGTTGTAAAGCAGCACCACATTAGTCATTCTCCAGTCTGAAAGAACCACCCCTGTCTCCATGGGACAGTTAAACGGATTGATCAACGGTGCTGTCAGTGTCTACCCCACCTCCTTTAGTTCTGTAGGGTATAACTCATCAGAACCAATTGCTTTGTCTACTATCAGGGTTTCAAGGTCCATGAGCACCCTTTCTTTTGAGACTGACCCTTTCACTCTCTCTTTGGTCTGCACTATGGACTCTGGTAATGCCCTTCACTTGTGAACACTGAATAGATGCAATCATTCAGTATATCAACAATTTCTCATCCTCTTCTACCCATGCCCCTTGCTTTTTTAATCCATTAATACCCTCCCCAATTATCCATTTCCTCTAATGTACATAAAGAAGGTTTTCTCTCCCCTACCCCAACCTCCTAGGCTATTCTCAGTTCTGTTGCTGGCTGCATTACTTTTTTAATCATTATTCTGACCTCTTTTAGTATCCTCAGATAATCCCCCTGGCTCTGTTCCCCTTTGTATTTTCAGAATGCTACCCTTTTTGCCCTTACTGCTTTTACTATCCTTCTGGAAAACCAGAGCGACTTTTTATGCCATATGTTTTACTCCACCTTCCTCATGCATAATGCTGTCATCTGCATGACACCCCTCTTTAAGTCATCCCATTACGCTGCTGCCCCTTCTGCTCCCCTAAGCTTTTCTTTCAGCATTTCCTCCATATTTATTTATTTAAACAGCAGTTGGAAAACCTTTGAGCCATAGGCTCATTTACAAAGGTACCTTGTCACAGTAAGACAAACGAAAATACACAGTATAGCAGTACAACACATAAGTATAACAGTAACTTCAGACATAGATACAAACAAGCTGGTACAGGTAGGATTGATGCAAGCAATACCAGAGTTATGTTGTCCTTTGCAGCTTAGTAGTAAGCTTTGTCATAAGTATTGAGTACGGCTTTGACTAATGGCAATTACAGCATCGGGTGTTAATAAGGTGGTTATATAAGGAAGTTTTGAAGCACGATATAGTTGGAGCTTCGGAGATGGAGGGGGGCAGTGTGTTGAACCAGGAGGGGGCCCTAAAGCTGAAGGCTCTTTGGCCGTGAGAGGTCCTGGCTCTAGGGATAACAAGAAAAGTTTTCCCAGAGGTCCGAGTATGAACTAGTGGGACAGTGCGGCGTATGGTGGTGGTCAATCCTGGCGGGGATAGCCCAAGGAGGGTCTTTTTTGTAAGGGTACAGGTCAGATATTTTAGGCACTTATCAAGATCAAGTACCAGCGCTTTAGCGTACAGTAGACAGGTGTGTGTCAGCCTAGGTGCCCCAGTAATTAACCTGCAGGCCTTATTCAGAGTAGTGCGAATTTTATGGAGTGCGATCTGATCAGCAGCACCATACACCGGCAGTCCATAGTCCACTAGGGACAGGATAGAGGAGGTGACTGCGAGTCGAAGAGCCTCTGGGGGGAGGCAGTGTTTATACCGACGTAAGATGCCGAATCGGATATTAGTGGCAGTGGCTAGGGCATGTGTGTCCATGGAAGGAGAGGAGGAGTCAAATGGATCCTAGGTATTTATTGGAGCAAACTTGTTCGAGTGGGAAAGAGGACCCAGAGTGAATGAGGAGTTTGAAGTTGCAGGACTTGTTTTGAGGATGAGTGAAGAACATGGTTTTTGTTTTTTAGGATTTATCACCAATCTATATTCCTCTTGAACCAGCCTCGGCTTCAGCGAAGGACTTCTGCAGCAGTCCTGGAGGGCAATAGGGTTATGACTTGAGGCAAAGATGACTGCATCATCAGCTGAGAATAGAATGTCCCCTGAGCAAGAGCATGGAAGGGTGTTAAGGTAAAGGGAGAATAGTAAGGGGCCCAGAATGGAGCCCTGGGGAACCCCAGAAAAGATGGGACAGATGTTTGAGTAGGTCCCATTAATTTTTACATGCTGTGAGCGGTCAGACAGATAACTGGTGCACCAGGAGATATGCCCAGCAGCAAAACCAGAGAGAGACTAAGGGCATCAAGAAGGAGGGGGTGGGAGACAGTGTCGAAAGCTTTAGAGAGGTCAATGAAGACCGCACCAGCCAGAGAACCAGTGTCTAAGGAGGAGTGGAGAAAGTTGGAGAACTCTAAGAGGGCCGTGCTGGTACTGTGGCCCGCTCGGAAGCCATGCTGCTCGGGACATAGGACATTGTAGGGGGAGAGGTAGTCAGAGATTTGAGAGGCCACCACTTTTTCCAAGGCCTTGGAGAGAGGAGAGAGAATGGAGATTGGTCGATAGTTTCCAGCCACAGTCCTATCACCACCTTTAAAGATAGGGGTGACAGTGGCAACTTTCCAGGCAGTTGGAACCTTCCCCAGGCAAAGAGAGTGGTTGATGAGGCATGTGATCGGGGTAAGGACTGTGTCTAAGACCAGCCATAGGATACACGGATCCAGGGTGTCACTGCCTGTACTATTACTCTTGAGGGCAGTGACAAGGTGCGGCCTAAGTTCTTGGGTAGAAACACAGCGGAGGAGAAAATAAGGGCGAGAAAGATTTACGGCAGGTGCTGGCAGAGGAAGGTCAAAAAAATTTGTAGGGAGGATAAGGCTAAGGTCAGTGAATGAGGTGTTGAGGTGGTTGGCTATGAGGGCTTGGTCTGAGGAGATCACACCATTAATGTTGATCTGGGTGGGGGGGGGAGTGTGCAGTCCCATTTAACTGTTTAATGTTATCCCAGAAGGTTCTGGAGTTCCCCCATGAGGCAATGAGTGAGGACCGATAGTGCTCAGACTTCGCCTTTCTGATGGCCTGAGTGCACTTGTTTAGGGCGGCAGCATATAACCGCCTGTCATTGGGCCAGCCAGTCTCAATGGCATGGTGCCATAGGTTGTCCCTATGTTTGAGTTGGTGGATCAAAGCTGGGGTTACCCAGGGGGCATTCTGCCTTTTAGTACAGCGGGTCAACATTGGGGCAAAGATATCACAGGCATTATTAAAAGTTTGGGTAAAGAAGGAGAGAGCTGTGTCAATGTCAGGAGTTGCCTGTATAGGAGACCAGTCAATTTGGGACATAAGTTCTTTAAGTTTTATCAGTCCACCAGGTATTAGACGCCGCCGGCATGTGGACTGTGCTATGGGTTTGGGGACTGAGGATGACCAGTGGAATAGAATGGGGGAGTGATCACTGAGAGAATCTGGGAGGACTTGTACATTGGGGATCCGATTAGGGCGGTTGGTGAGTACCACATCAAGCAGGGTACTGGAGCCTCTCTTGGGGTTAGTCCTGGTAGGGTGGGTAACTAGTTGCGTTAGGTCTATTGCAGCAAAGGAGTCTCGGGTAGAGGAGCAGGAGGGGCTGAGCCAGTTGACATTTAAGTCACCCACCAGAATTTGATCAGCAGAAGGAGGTAGTGAGGTAAGGTATTCTGTAAGAGAGGCAATGGCCTGCGTTTGGTCCCTGGGGGGCACGTATGCAGTAGTCAGATAAAGGGGTCCCTTTAAAGGGTCAGGGGTTAGTTTCAGTGTAAGCGCCTGGGCCCTGGAGTCAAGAATGGGAGCAGGCAGGGCTAGTACGGGGAGAGATTCCTTGACATAAATAGCGCAGCCGCCGCCCCATCTCCCATTGCTAAAGTCTGACCTTATGAAGTCTAAGACAACATTTTTTGCACTGGAGTGATGTGCTCCTGGGGTTATGTTGAACTACACTTTATTGCGGTCACGGGACCTCACTGTTTCCCCTCTCCTCTACTTCTTTGACTAATTCAGCATTTGATAGAACCAGATCAAGGATGGCCCCTTCTTTAGTCTGTTTCCTTACCCACTGCATGAGAAAGCAATCTTACATTACATCCACCAGCACCTGACATCTCACACTGCTGGCTGCTGAGAATTCCATTTCTACATTTGACATATTTAGGTCACTCACCAGAACCACCTCCTTGATGGCTGATGTCTTCCAGATACTAAGGTTCATAGTAAGGTCTCTGGGTAGAAGGCCATGTGACCCACTGGAATTTCCCTGCATGCTAAATGGTAGGATTTGTTAATTTCACCTTTTGTCATATAATTGTCTTGCCTAGCTTGAAGCTGATCTCCTCCCCTAATTATTTGTCCTCATCCTCCTGGTTCAGTGGTCTATTGACGTCCCCGGCCCTGATCTTTTTAACCCTTTCTATTGTCACTTGCACCTAAACAGCTTCTATTCTGTGCCAGCCAACTAGAGCAGTATCTTCTGTAGCATCTGTACCTTTACAAACATGCAGTGCCACACCCCTTGCCTGTTTGTCTGTCCGTCCTGTAAAGTGAGTAGCTCAGTACTGCATGGTCCCAATCATTGTTTCCTGTTGCCCATGTTTCTGTTACATGCAGCCAATCAGATGTTACTATAGGAGAACCTCATCATTCATTAATGAATTTGGACACTGAAGAGAGCATGATTGCCCCACTGTGGGATGTCTCCTTGTTTCTAGAACCTAGGTACTGCTATAGTTTTAATTGGGGGAGCTTGGAGAGAGAGGAAGGTTGGATGCTAGAGGATGGATAAGGTGTGGGGTTGTCAGTTACATTCAGGAGTCAGGTTAATTGACAGGTTATGTGGAGTTGGGTGGTTACATGAGTTGGCATGGAGAGAAGGGGATTTATTCAATAACTAACTGTACTACATGACTTTATTAAGGAAACTTCACCAGGACTGTGGGATGGAGTAGGAGGAAGGCAGGTGCCAGAGAATGGAATGGTGAGGGACATTGTTTCTAAAGGTGTGGGTGGTGGGAGGGGGAGGAACATGGTTGCACAGTGGGTGGAGTGGACAAAATTTAAAAAAAGTAAAATAAAATTAGCTCTGCAAAGCTAGGGCTTAAGATGGCACCTTTGTTCACACTGTATGAAACATGAAGTTTCTGACTTCACCAGCAAACTGAAAAATTCACTACATCTCCGTTCTTGACTACCAAGAGACTCCCATGTACCACTAGTTGCTGTGCCCAGATCTAAGCTTGTTTCTTATCCAGTTGGTTGCACTATCCCAAGTCCTTGCTGAAGTCCAAGTATAGGACATACACAGCCTGACTCTTATCCATCACCTTTCACTGTATTGAAAACGTTGATGAGGCTAGTTTGGCATGACCTCCCTTTTACAAAGCCATGCTGCCTCCAGTCTTGTAGTCCTCTCTCTTCTGGGAATGCAACCATCTATTCCTTGATGAATGTCTCAAGCAGTTTCCCCAACTACAGAGGTCAAACTCACCAGCCTATAGTTTCCTATATCCCATTGTCCCCTCCCCTTCCCTGTGAGGAACAATTACACCTGCCTTCCTTTAGGCTTTCAGGACCACTCCTATCATTATAGATCAGTTAAATAGATCTGCTAGGGTACCCACCAATGCCACCCTTAAGTCCCTAAGAACTCTAGTGTGGAGGCCATCTGAGCCCAGTGCTTTGTTTACTTTCAGTTCCCTGAGCCCCTTGAGCACTCTGTCTGTAGTAACTAGGTCAATGCACAGCTCCTGCCCTCTGCACCCTACCCTTCCTGCCTGTTTGACCATGCACTCAGGAAGAGCTCTCTCATTTTACACCATAAATACTGAGTAGAAGTATTTATTCATAAGATCTGCCATGCCAGCATTGTTGTTCATCTATGCCCCATCCTTCCTCAGCCTTTCAATGCCTTTCTTAGTCTTTCTTTCTCTGATATACAGTACCTCAAGAAAGCTTTGTCATTTTCTTAGGCTCCCTTTGCTATTTTGAGCAAGTCTCAGCTTTGGCTCTCCTCACAGTTGTTTCAGCTTCCCCCAGTTTACCCTGGCTCACTGACATGCTCTCCTTCATCTGCTGCTTCTTATATGCTCTAAAGGCTGTTCTTTTTTCTACCTAGCACTAACTTAATCTCCTTGGTGATGCAAAAATGCCATTTGGATTGCCTGGCCTTGCCTACCATTTTCATACAGATCTTAGAGACATCCAAAACTGTTCCTTTTATAGCCTCCCTGTTCGCCTCTACCCCGTCTACCCTGCTCACTTCCTCAAGTTGAATCTGCAATAGGTCAGTTAGCCTCATAACGTTCACTTTTGCTCATCATTATGAGTGCTAGGGAGTGGTGTGGCATCTGAGGTTGGGAGTGGTGTGATCTGTAAGTAGTAAGTAAGTAAAACTTCATTTGTATCAGGCACCCTTCCAAATCTCATGGCACCTTAACAATCATCAATAAAACAAATAGTCTCCATGGTACATTAAAACAATAAATAAACATACAATATTTCAGCAACAATTCACTAAGTCTCTTCAAAGGCCAGTTGAAACAAATGTGTCTTCAAGGATTTTTTAAAACCTTCCACTGTCGTATCTGGCATGGTAGAGAATTCCACAGGGTAGGAGCCAAATAAACAAATGATCTTCCTGCCTATGTTTTTAGGGATACCCTGGGAATCTCTAGCAATCCCTCACCGGAGGATTGGAGTGAGCAGGTAGGGCAGTAAGAAGACAGGAGTTCTTTCAGGTATAGGGGTCCCTGGTCATATAAGTCCTTATAGGTCAGCAATGCAACCTTGAATGTGATCCACCACTCAGCCAGCAAGCACTCATCCAGCTCTGTATCTCTGACAGGCAGTTGTTAAACATCAAGACAGAGTCTAACTCCTGTTCAGGCACAAAAGACATGTACAGCTGAGAATCATCTGCATAGCAGTGAAAACTCAACCTGTACCATCTTATAATGTCCCCAAATGGCAGCATGTACATTGTGAACAACATGGGTACAGCACCGAGCCATACAGTACCCCGCAGGGCAGCCAGTGATCGGCCGAGGAATAAATCCCTGACACCACTCTCTGGGATCTACCCTCAAGAAAAGAGCTAAACCAACTGAGGACTGCCACCCTCAGTACACAGAAAATCCATAGTCACTTGAGCAGCGCCCCATGGTCCACAGCGTTAAATGCTGCTGAGAGATCAAGGAGAACCAAGATGAAATGGGCTTTCCGATCTCTCGCCATCAGGAGGACATTTAGCACCCGTATCAGGGCAGTCTCAGTGCTATGCCTTTTCTTGAAGCCAGACTAGAGAGGGTCATGGATATTGTGTTTGAATAAATGGTCTTCCAGCTGCAGAGCAACCACCTTCTCAATAACTTTCTCTATAAAGGGTAAGTTCGAGACTGGTCTGTAGTTAGCTGGGCAGTTGGGGTCAAGAGAGGGCTTTTTCAGGAGGGGCCGCACTATCGCCTCCTTTAAGGGATCCAGAAAGATCCTTCTCTCCAGGGAAACCCCCACTATCCCAGCAAAGACCGGGCCAATGACTTCAACACACCCCACAAGGAGGTGGGTTGGGCCCGGGTCCAAACTACAGCAAGTTGGCCTCTGAGTCTGGATGATCCTCACTATATCCAAGACTACCGGTTGGCTGAAGGTGGACCAGGCCAACTGGACATTAGTACCACCTGACTGACCACTGCAACATCCAGTGGGGAGGCACTGGCTGATCTCATCCCTGATGGCGGACACCTTATCAGCAAAAAACTGCACAAACTCCGCACACTTTTCCTTTGACAACGCTTGGCCAGAACGTAGACAGGCTGGATTGCACAGTCTAACCATGGTCCAGAAGAACTGGTCTGGTCTATTTTTCACTGCAGCAATTTCTCTGAACAGGAACTCTGCCTTCTTATGGGAAATTGCTGATTGGTAGGTCTTATAATGATCTAGCAATCTAAGTCTGTCCTCCTCCAGTCGAGTTTTCCTCCAGTGTCTCTCCAACCTTCACCTTCACCTCTTCAACTCCTGAAGTGCCCCATCAAACCAAGGGGCACCAGGGAGAACACATACTGAAGCAATGACATCCATGGCCCCAGCAACAGCCCTGTCATAGGCTAATACAAGGGGCTGTGGTTCTGTGCTATCCACCGGAATTCTCAAGAGGTCCAGTACCGTCATTAGGCCTTCAGAGGTAACGCCTCTCAAAGGACAGTACTGTATCAACTCCTTTGGGGTAGGTCTATTACGGGGTTGGAGGCTGCACAACTGAATCTCAGGACATGATGGTCAGACCACCCAATAGGATCCACCTCCATATCGGAAATTTCCATCCACAGGTGGAACACCAAGTCCAGCGAGTGCCTACCCCTGGAGAGTTGCGGTAGTAATAACCCATATCAGGCCCAAAGATTCCATCAGTTGGATGAGGTTTTGTCCAAAAGGTGAGAGCTCATCATTGACCCAGGCATTGAAGTCCCCCAGAATCAATCATCTGGGGGCCTCCAATACCATCTTGGCAGTGAAGTCCGCAAACTTGTTCAGGAAGACCCTCCCATCACCTGGTGGATGGTAAATGAGAAGGGTCTTGTAGCCTGCACCCTCACTCACTATGCACTCAAAGGAGTTGGTAGTTCCAACTGTCATCTCCATGATCCCCAATTCCTGTCTAAAACAGACAGCAACCCCCGCCCCTACGGTCCTATCTCGGGTGGTGTATCACAGAGAACCCAGCTGGAACAGCGGATTCCAAAATGGGAACCGCATTCTCATCCAGCCAGATCTTGGCGATGCAAGCCAGGTCCACAGAGGCCACAAGATCTGCAACCAGTGCGGTCTTATGCCTAATCGACCTGACATTGCATAACACCACCCGAGAGGGATGAGAATCCGAGGATGGCGCCAATTCCTGCCTGACTAAGTCAGAACCCTTGGGTACGGGCACAAGGCAAGGAGGACCTCACTCCTGTGCCCATTTTGCCCCAGGGCACCTCTTGGTTCTTACTGTCTCAATCCGTCCACCCCTCTCCCATCCTCCCTGAGAGTACCAGGATCCTCCACCCACCCCATCTCCTTAGTATGCCAGATGCCCAGTATCTACTGTACACCTCAAATGGAAGTGGGGGGCAGTCAAAAGATCAAAGATCCCTCAGTCTCGAGGGGGAGTACCGCCTGACCATGCTGCTATCTCCCCAGCACATTACTTAATCCTACACACACACACACACACACACACACACAACACTAATCCAATCTCACTCCTCAGTCACTCTGTCTAACCCCCACCCACCCAATCAATATCTTCCTTACTTATATAAAACAACCTTCTCCCTTTGTCTTACTTACTTATACAAATATCCCTCCCCCATTCAATATTGCCTAAACTAACCCCTTTTAATCAAATCTACAAAAAGTTCCCACTACTCCTCTTCCCCACCCCCAAATCAACCCACCCGCTTAGCAGCAGGTATCCTTAAAAAGGTTATTATGATACAGTGTCTATAGTCCCCAGTTGCAGCCTTAGTTTTATTTTTCCCCTGCAGTGCTCCCACCACTGCAGGGTAGAATCTTCGATACTCTTCAGCCCCCTCTCACAGGTCTGATTTGTATGAGTTCCAGTATTTAACAAATTAGGAATTCACATAAAGTTATGTCCAGGTTACAGAAAATCTTCCATGACAGAGCCGCTCAATAAAGAAAAAAAGGTTTTATTTCACCAAATTGCAGGAGGAGTTATTCTTAGTGATTTTTCAGCTATCTCACTCCAAGATGTTGGTCTGTGCTGTGCCTTTCGTTCCGTGATATATAGGGGCACCTCCTCCAGACTCACATAGGGCCTCTATTCAAATGGATCAAGCTCCCCCAGACCTTCTCCTCGGTGGCCCAAGGCAGACCCACCCTCCAGTGAGTCCCTTGCTCCACCTGAGGGGAAACAAATCCCCTTCACCTCCCTCCAGTGGTGGCCATGGCCATCCCTCTGTCTGGGCTTGGGGTCAAAATCCCAGTCCAACTCCCACAGAGGCCCCTCCAGTGCCACTCATTATCATGGTCGCCACTCACAGTACTTCCTCCCAGCTGGTACAAGCCAAAAACATGGTGGATTCCCTTCCTTTCATTGGTCCGACTGGACTTTCACCCCAGCTGGATACCACCACCAGGCAAAGTTGTTCCTCTGAGCACCTCCTCTCAATGACAGTCCCGGGACCAATCCTTCAACACTCAGTCTTCCCCATCTCTCAGCATTCCCCTCAACACCGCTCCACTCCACCTCTGCGAATCTGGGCAATATCTTCTTTGGGCGGACAATGCTATAGAAGTAAGTGTGAAATCAGCCCCTATTCTGCTTCGTTGCTTTACTGCTATGCTGCTTCTCACTGTTAGGGCTTACAGCTACTTGGCTCCCCTAGCGCCCCACAATCTGGGCATCATCGAGACCAAACCTACAGCTCCAGTGTACACTCAAGGTGTAGCTCTGCTACTGAAGACACTCAGGTTCCTATATAACTCACTGTAAGTCCCTAACTACCTAGTTTTGACTTAACTTCACAAAAATCTACTAACTTTGTCTAACTACAGCAATTTCAGTTAAAAAATTTCCTAAATAAATGCTAAAAATACACAAACTGGAGACAGATTCTGCTACTATCTTTCTGCCACACCCAGTGTGGTGGCCATCTTGCAAAGAGTGCAACAGGGGAGCGGTATGGTTTCAATAGTCAGGAGCAGTGTGGCATCTGTAGTTGGTTTCTGGGGAGCAGTGTGGTACTTAAGTCAAGAGCAGCATAGCATCTGCAATCAGGTGATAGGGAGTGGCATAGTATCTGAAGTCAGGAGCAGTGTACAGGAGATAGGAGTCAATGGCAGCAGCATTGAGGGCCTGGCAACAGTTAAAACACTTTGAGGTTTCAGGGGCAGCAGCATGGATGGTGTGGTTTCTGAGGAGAGAGCTGGAACATTAAGGGACATGGCTATTTGGTGAGACATCAAGGGACATGGCAGCTGGGCAAGAGACAGGCAGCAAATGGAGTGCAGGGAGAATGCTTATGGTAAAGGCTATACTTTTGGTAAGTTTTATTTTGAATGGAAAGGATTTCTTTTAGTTAATTTTTGTTAATTGGTGTAGCAATTGATGTAATAGGTTCGGAAAGTGTATTATTATTTTATGCTAATTGGTATTAAGTAGTTGTAATTAGTGTGGTACCATGGGATTTTATGTACTGTAGGCATATACTTTTAATTAGTGTAGAAATATACTCGTAATTATTTAATTAGTGTAGTTATTTACTTTTTTTAGATATCCAGGGTAATAGTTGATGGGTTTTGTTTTATCTATGGGAACCAGCAATGTCATATCTATCTATCTATCCATCTATCTATCTATCTATCTATGTATCTATCTAGCTATCTATCTATCTATCTATCTATCTATCTGTCTGTCTGTCTGTCTGTCTGTTTGTCTGTCTATCTATCTATCTATCTACGTATGTTTTGAGGATATGTATATGAGAAACATATGTTTTGGGATAAATGCTCAGATCAAAACTACTGTGAAAGATTTTAACTTTCTCTGTTTACATATATCATTCTTGTATCTTTGGCTGTTTCTATATATATATCATAGAATCAAGCTCAAAAGTGAAAGTGTTCTACAGAGATACACAGTTCTGGTACTGAAGAGAAGGTGGGGCAGGGCCCACAGCTCAGCACCATGGACACAAGGGGGGGGGAGGTTAGCACTAGTCCCTTCACAAAAGAATGGGTCCTGCAAGAGCTTGATAAGCTCAGGGTGGACAAGGCAATGGTACCTGATGGCATACATCCCAGGGTACTAAAGGAGTTAAGGCTGGAACTAGCAGAGCCATTATCAGAACTGTTTAGAGAGTCTCTGAGCACAGGAGAGGTCCCAAAAGACTGAAGAAAGGGCTCCTGTGATCCCACTCCACAAGAGTGGTAGCAGGGAGGAGGTAGGGAACTACAGACCAGTCAGTCTTACCTCAGTAGTGGGCAAGATTATGGAGGCACTCCTTAAGGAAAGGATAGTGCAACACCTGGAATCCATAGGAGCACAGGATCCAAGACAGCATGGGTTTACAAAAGGAAGGTCCTGTCAAACTAATCTCATAGATTTCTTTGACTGGGTAACCAGAGTGGTGGACCAAGGGGGAGCAGTTGATGTCGCCTACCTTGACTTCAGCAAAGCTTTCGATACTGTTCCACATAGAAGATTGATTAATAAGCTGGGTAGGCTCAGGATGGGTCAGAAGTCGGCCAACTGGGTGGCAAACTGATTGATGGGCAGAAAACAGAGAGTGGTGGTAAATGGTATACAGTTAGAAGAAATGCAAGTCACAAGTGGGGTACCTCAGCAATCACTCCTGGGGCCAGTCCTCTTCAATATCTTCATCAGTGACATTGCAGATGGACTGGAGGGTAAGGTTTGTCTGTTTGCAGATGACACCAAGATCTGCAACAAAGTAGATGATCCAGATGGGGTGGGCAGAATAAGAAGAGATCTGGATAAACTAGCAAAATGGTTGGAAGAGTGGCAACTGGGGTTTAATGCAAAGAAATGCAAGATCATGCACATAGGGAAGAGAAACCCTGAAGCCACCTATAGGCTGGGAGGGGAGTTGCTGGCAGTCACAAGGGAAGAAAGAGACTTGGGCATCATCATCGCTTATGACCTGAAATCATCCAAGCAGACCACTAAAGCAGTAGGTAAGGCTAGGGGGATGTTGGGGTGTATTAGTAGAGGAATCACAAGTCGGAAAAGGGAGGTAATAATCCCTCTTTACAAGACACTGGTTAGGCCCCATCTTGAGTACTGCGTGCTATACCGAAGGCCATACCTTCACAAGGACATCAACCAAATTGAAACAGTCCAGAGAAGGGCAACCAAAATGGTGCAGGGACTGCATCATAAAATGTATGAGGACAGATTAATGGAGCTCAATATGTATACCCTAGAGCAAAGGAGGGAGAGAGGTGATATGTTCAAAACATTCAATCACCTTAAGGGCATTAACAAGGTGAAAGAGTCTAACATGTTTTAATATAAGAAAACTAGCAGTACAAGAGGACACAGCATGAGATTAGAGGGAGGCCGATTAAGGGGTAATGTGAGGATGTTCTTTTTCACAGAAAGGGTGGTGGATGCAGGGAACAGCCTACCTCAGGAAGTGGTGGATATGAATACAGTGCAGGGCTTCAAACTAGCATGAGACAGGCATAAAGGAGCAATACAGATGAGTATGAATAGATAGGGCACTGACAGAGCAAAGGCTGATGGCACATTTATAAGGTAGAAAAAGAAATGGGCAGGCTGGATGGGCCTTGTTGTCCTTATCTGCCACCAGCTTCTATGTTTCTATGTAGTCCTGAGAACTGCACTTAAAAAAACAGTACCCCCAATCTATCCCATCCTTATAGCAGTTGATACAGTCCCAGCTGCTGTCTTTTTTATTTAAATGAAATCCTTTTACTTCTTTCAAGTAGTCATTCACTTTTCAACCAGGCAGAGAGGGAGAGAGAGATAATCATGTGAGAGAGAGAGAGAGAGAATGAATCATGTGTGACTGGACAAGGAGCAGCTTCAATCGATTCACAAAAAAGCATCACTAGATAAGGAGGTGCTTCAGTCTTATCCTGCATTGTATCACCATTACCACTATGGACCTGCCATGTGGATAAATGACTAAATCCTCCATTGTCACTATGAGATAAATGGACCTAGACTAAGAATAAAAGCAGTATTCTCATTCTAGGTCTGACCACCCTGAAAATATTGAAAATATTTGCCACAATGCACCTTCAAAAGCACTGCATAAATATATGCAGTATATGAGTATATATATGTATACATATAGCTATATAGATACATAGATAGATGTTATCCTTTAAGTCCAAATATTGAGGGAGTTATGGCTTCTTAAACTTCATCCTACAGGAATGTGCATTTTTTTAATGTTTGTGATTGTTTTAAGCCCTTAGATTTTTTTTTTTTTTTTGGGGGGGGGGGGTTAGGTCTTATTCCTGCAGTATTCATTAAGACTGTTGGTTTGATAGATTCTCCCCTAAGTCCAAATACTGAGGGATGTGTGGCCTGTTGAAGTTCAAATATGTAAAAATAAAATGAAGTCCAAAATCGTTTTTCTTATGAAGGAATCCTTTTTTGTATGAAACAAAAACCCCACATGAAAAAGGATTCATTCAAATGAAAAAAGAATCAGAAAAAACTAAATCCAAAATCTTTTTCTGTATGAAGGGATTATTTTTCATATGAATGAAAAGAGAATACAAAAAAAGATTCCTTCAAATGAAAAAAGAATCAGAAAAAAATAAGTACAAAATATTTTTCCATATGAAGGGATACTTTTTCATATAGCCAAATTCCTTTTCTGATGGCCATTTGAAAACAGCAGAAGCAAGTCATGAAAAAGGATAAAAAATGTGAAAAACAAAACAAAACAAAAAAAAACATTTGGGGTGATTTTTCAACAGTTAAGTGCAGAATCCACATAACAGTACTGATGGGCAAGATACATGTGTTGGTATCTCTGTAGGATGTCATTTTTGTGGGTTTTGAAATTTTTTGGAAAAAAAAACAACAGAAACAAGATGGCAGCCATACGGAAAATGATTTTTTTCCTCATGAAAAAGGACTGTCCCCATACAGAAAAGGATTCTTTTTTTGTATGGCCAAAGTGTTTTTTTCATTTCAAACATCTACCGCAAAGTGCATACTGAGCTTGCTCAGAACCAACATTTAAAATCTTTATAACTCTGAAACAGAGTGTTAGTGTTTCACCAAACCTGTGAAAGGCACTACTCTGGGCCAAGCTTTTTCTACCCAGAACATTTCAGATCAAAACTGCAAACCTTCTGGGCACAAGGGGCCAACAAAATAAAGCAAAAATCCCTGATTTTAATACATTTTGCACTGTCTGGATCATGGAATGTGCACATCTGTTTGGAATGAAACATTTCATATCAAGAGTCCTTGGGCTTCTAATAGCACATGCAAAATATGTAAATCCTTAAAACAGTTGAGAAGTTATTAAAGTGCAAAAATTGGAGTTTAACATTAAACAAACTACTCAGCCCTTACTAGGTGTAACATGTCACTATTATATGGGATATGTTGTGCTCCCAGCAGAAAACTCTAATAGTTCTCCTGAGTTCAGTCTGACCTTATGACATCATGAGTTGTGGAGCCACGAGTGATGTCAAAAGTCAAAGTGTTTGTGGGAGAAATATCTCATATATTTTTCTGGTGGCATGGCATGTTCCATTTATGCAATGCTGTTTTCTTTCTTTTGTATGTCCCTTTTCATGAATGTTTAGCTTTATTTTGTGTTTTTTAGCTTATAAATTAAGTTTTCAGGATGACCAAGTGGTGCTTGTCTGTGAGCAAGTGTTTCTTTCCTTGTAATGCACATAACACGTTTGTGCGCATCCGTGCCACGTGTCAGCACATGTGGCTGGTCTTTTGTGTGTGAGTGGGCAGTGTGGTACTGGGTGGGCATTGCCCTCTGAGATGCTGACCCTAGGGGAACCATCACTGGGTATGACAAAAACTG
The DNA here is from genome assembly GCA_016271365.2 of Neoceratodus forsteri. Classification (NCBI taxonomy): domain Eukaryota; kingdom Metazoa; phylum Chordata; order Ceratodontiformes; family Ceratodontidae; genus Neoceratodus; species Neoceratodus forsteri. Next base: position 301,862,307 of record CM057455.1, on the reverse strand, counting down.
CAGTATCAGTTGTAGCATAAAAGACTGCTGTTCCAGTGATGGAGCCATCTTTTGGAAGTCTGTAATGAAGTTGAGGTATGGTACAGGGAAAAGGAGACAGTGTTTGTAAAAATTTGATGCAGGTTGGAGACAGATAACTGTTTTGGAGCATTTATACTGTTGCTTGATAGAGCTGTTGTTATGGTACAAAAAGGAATTCAAAGCGAAACTGCTGATAGATACACACACACACACACACACACACATATATATACTGTATATATATATATATATATATATATATATATATATATATATATTTATATATTCACTGCAAAAAAACCTTTGTTTAATGCATCGATTAGGGTTAAAGTGTCAAAAATGGGGAAATGAGATGTTAGGGTTGAGTCCCTAACCCCCCACCACCCCACCACCCATCCTCTACAGACCGACAGATGCGGAGTGTGCCATGGGTCAGACCAAACTCTCACCCCATTCCTCATGTAAACCAGTTGACATGTTACAGTAAAGAAGAATGGGGGAGAGTTAGGCCTCATGACCCCATGGCACACTCCAGCATCTGTCGATCTGTGGAGGATGGGGGTGGGGTGGTGAGGAGGTTAGGGGCTCAACCCTAATGTCTCATTTCCCCACTTTTGTCACTTTAACCCTAACTGATATATTAAATTAAGTTTTTTGCAATGAATTTCCTTACCTTTTGAAAAAGTATACTATAACTAGTAAACAGCATCTGTTGGTGGGGGTCCTTCGTGCCCACCAAGTTACCCATTTCTGCATAATGATATGCATCTGTGGGAGCATGGGACCTTTGGGCCCTGCACTCCCACTTACACATAATTACGGCACCATACAGCAGCCCTATAGGGCAAGGAACCCTTGTAATACTAGTTTGCCAATATTTCAGGAACTATAGCAGCTAGGAAAAAATTTAAAGTGTCGTTGTAATCATGACAGTTAAACATCCTCACAAGATACATCAACAAAATAGATATCTTGCATAGTTTACAAGATATGAGCACCAAAAAGTGCTGAAAAGGCATCCTTAGAACCCTTGTGACACTAATTTAACAATATCTCAGTAACCATACAATCTAGGAAGAAAATTCCACTACAGATGTAAACTATGATTTCCAAGCTTGTTTCAACAAGTTAGATCTCTTAAAGGTAATCTAAGCTGTAGGCAGTGAAAAATCCGTATCTCGCTTTATTTTCGAGATACCGGCACCGAAAGTTACTATGGGCGCTGCAATGTTATCCTATGGGAAAAAAAACAACTTTGTGATATCATATCTATGGGACAGATTAACTTTTCAACACCTAAATAACATACTTGACATCTCTGAGGCATCTCCTTAATACCCTGCAAATTTAAAGTCAAGAGACCAACCGTTAATTTACAGTGCAGTGGCGAAGATTTTAAAATCCTAGTTCGTGAGGTAGTAAAATCCCTGACCATGAGATCAATCCCTTTTGCAAGCTGTCAGATTCCCTGTCTGCGAGAAATCCTTGACCATCAGATTTTGGCCATCTTTATTTATTTATTTATTTATTGAATTGTTTCACCAGGAAAGATACACTGAGCAACTTAATGCTCGTCTCACGGTCCGTCCTGGGGGAATGGGGAGAGGGATGTACAGAGTGACAGTTTAGATACATACATAACAGACGGCGAATACATACATACAGTTACAAAACAGGTTCATGGCAATTCAGTACAATAATAGGCTGATGCAAGAGTTACTGTACTGGCAGTTCACAGAAGCAGCATACATATAGAATCAGTACAGGGACCAAGCATAGGATGCAAGGTTGAGAATGCATACATTACAGGCAGTTCACTAGTGATGCAGATGCAGCAGGGTGAACACGTAGGATCCAGTCACCCTTTTTAAGAGCTAGTCTATAAGGGGTAGTATGAGTGCAGGTGGGGTTGGGGATGAGAAAGAGGAGAGTGAGAGGGAGATAAAAAAGTGAGAGGGAGATGGGAAGACAGGTATGCAAGGAGGGGGGTCAGAAGCAGGTGCAGGTAGGTGTAAGATAATTGTGCAGAGCAGAGATAAGGGAATATAGGGAGGAATAGTGGCAGATTTGTGGAGGGAGTGCATTCCACATTTTAGACAAGCGGTAAAAGAAGGCTTTTTGGCCAGAGGATGTAGTTCTGCAGGGGACTGAGAGGGTACGAGTGTCAGCCTGGGGTCTCTGGGAATAGAGGGAGTGGGTAGGGGTGCCAAGAGAGGAAGAGATACATGAGGGGAGAGATCCAAGCCAGAATTTAGAGATGAACTTAGCACCATGTAGCGCATGCTGGGAGTGAAGGGGAAGGAGGTCGAGAGAGTGGTTGATGTCACAATGATGGGTGTGGGGAGGGGGCATCAAGAGCAAAATGACAAAAGGAATTGAAGAGAGAGTCGAATCTTGTCTAGATAGGTGTGACTGTGGGGCAGCATCATAGACTACGTTGCAGTAGTCAAAAATGGGGATGATCATCTTCTGTACCAGCTCACGTCTGGCGGCGGGCAGGATGCAGCTGTGGTTTCTGTAAAGACGACCAAGCTTGGGCCTTAGTTTTTCAGAACGGCATCAATATGTACAGAGAAATCAAGGTGTCTGTCCTGCCAGATGCTGAGATATCTGAAAGAGGAGAAGTCCTCAAGAGCAATCCCACTGGAAAAGGGTGTGTGAAAGGTGGGAGGTGGACTTCTTAGCCTAGCTTAGTCTCTGCTCCTGTGCCAAAGGACATGGAGACTGTCTTCTTGGCATTTAGAAAGAGTTGATGAGAACTAAACCAGAGTTGGACTTTAGTGAAGTCAGACTGGAGCCTGGTAGTGACAACAGCAACAGTATTGCCAGAGGTAAACAATACTGTATCATCCGCATACATGTGGATGCTGGGTGCAGTGCAAACCAGGGGGGAGGTCATTTAAAAAGATGGAGAACAGAATGGGGCCTAGCACTGAGCCTTGGGGAACTCCAGTGGTTATAGGCGGGGGGGGGTAGAGATAGAATCAGCTGTTCTTACTGATTGCGACCTGCCGGACAGGTAGGCACTGAACCATCCTGTAGCAGAAGGAGATAGTCCTGCAGCTGAAAAGCTGTGAAGGAGGAGGGGGTGAGAGTTTCAAAGGCTTTGGCCAAGTCTACAAAGATAGTTGAGGTAATACTGTATGCCCTTTGTCAAAGCCTGAGGAGATGGTGGCAGTTAACCTTTGGAGAGAGGTGGTGGTAGAGTGGGATTTCCTGAAGTCAGACTGGAAGGGGGTGAAAAAAGCGGAGTCAGAGAGAAACAAGGAGAGTTGGTTGAGGGCTGTGTGTTCTTGTAATTTAGCTAAGGTTGGCAGTAGAGATATAGGACGATAGTTCCCAGGAGAGGAGGGGTTACTCCCCTTTGGGAGGGGAAGGACAACAGCATGTTTCCAGACAGAGGGTACAGTGGCAGTCTCAAAGGAGAGGTTTAGTAACAGAGAGAGTGGGAAGACTATGGCAGGAACAAAGAGGTAGAGGAGCCTAGGGTCAAGGCCATCAGGCGAGGAGTCTTTGGTAGGGTTGAGTGCCAGGAGAGCTTGAAGGGTAGTGTCAGGAGAGACTGGAGAGAAAGAGAACAGGGAGGGAGGAAGGTGTAAAAGGTTCAGAGGAGGGAAGCAGGTAGAAGACAGAGGAGAGGACAGAATGTGGGGCAACATGGGGTGGGAGGAAGAGCAGTGGGGTGTGTGTCAGTGTATGAGGCATAAAATGGGGCCAACGGGGAAGGGGATGGACTAGGAAGGGTGCTTTTCAGAGAAGAGGTGCAGGTGGTGAAGTGGGAGTTGAAGCATTCAGCAATGGCAATAGGTTCAGAAAGTACAGAGTGATTGTGCCTGAGTCTGGGAGGTGGAGGAGTAGAGGATGGTGAGAAGAGGGAGTAAATGACCTTCCAGAATTTAGAAGTGTTGTTTGCATTAGTTTGGAAATTAGATTTGAAATGCTCTGCTTTGGCAAGGTGGATGGCTTTAGTGTAGCCATACCGAAGTTCACGAAATAGCGTTGAGGTGATCACCAAGCGGTTGGAGACTTTGGCTTTACTGCGCAGGGGTATGTTGGCAGCAGGCAGCAGGAGTGACACAGGGGTGGTTTTACAGGGCAGGGCATGGAAGTTCCAAACCTGAAGAAACTTTGAGGAGAAGTAAGCAAGGGCCTTGTCAGATGAAACTGCTGTGATAAGGGGGGACCAGTCAGCTTGAGCAAGGTTGTGGAGCAAGGATTGCAGGTCAAGTGATGCAAAGGGTCTAGTGAGAATAGTTTTAGCTGGGAGTTTAGGCCTATGTATTTTCTGCACTACAAAGGTCATGTGGTGGTCGCTGATAGAGTCTGGTAGTAGCCCTGAGGCCACTACTCGATGGGGATGGGAGGTGAGGACCAGGTCCAGCAGGAACTGGTTTAATGTTTTAAGGTTTAGACGAGTGGGTTCCAGAATCAGCTGATGGAGGTTTAAGGCTTCGGTAGTGGAGTGGATATTAGCCAGCGATGGGGCCAGCCAGTTTAGATTTAGATCACCCAGGATGAATAGTTCACCACTGCTGGCAAGCGAGGTGAGCTTTGAGAACAAGTCAGTGATGTTGGAATGTGGCTGACCAGGATGACAGTAAACTCCAGCGATGAACATGGGGACTGTGTGAGGATAGGAGAGCCTTATGGGATGACTGAACAGAATTTATGAAGGAGGGAGTGATCTGGGGGGTAAAGGAGGTATAGATAGCCACACTGCCACCTCGCCTGGTCCTGTTCTGACTAGATATAGTAAAGCCAGGGATACCGATAGAATGGTCAGGAATGGTTTTGGGGACTTCCGGTGATGCACTATGCAGATTATTTATTTTATTTATTTGATTTTGGTAACCGGGTAAGCACACTAGACAGCAAGTGCCTATTTTCATATGCGACCCGGGAGAATCACAGGGTAATTACATCGGAGAGATACATTGACAACATTACAATCAGGAGCAGACATACTCCAATAGTGAGACAGAGTATCAGTTACAAAATTAACATTACAATAGGGAGCAGAATGTACTCCAATAGTGGGATGAACAAAAGGGATTATTAAGGCAGGAGAACAAGCAACGGAATAGCATATCAGCAATCACAGATTACTAAACATATAGGCCCTGGGGCTACAGGTTGGTATGAGACCTCCTCCAGGTTGAAAGACACAAAGAATCATCTACTTAACTAGTAGAGTGCAGCACCAAGGTGGCAAGGGGGACAGAGCCTGGTTGGGGTACCAAAGCAGATAGGTTGTGGGGCTGGGCATTAGGCGGCACACAGGCAGGTTGCAGCAGGTTTCAGGAAGCTCCAAAGGGAGGTTTTAAAGGTGGAGTGGGAGGGGGAGGCACGGACTTGTGGGGGAAGGGAGTTCCATAGCTTGGGTGCGTGGGAGGTAAATGCCCTATCACCAGTGAGGGTGCGGGTCTTGGGGACCAGGCGGGTCTGGGAGGCACAGGACCTAAGGTGGTAGACAGGGGAGGAATGTTTCAGGGGGAAGGCGAATGAGGCAGGGGCGGCCGTTCGAGTTATGTTGTCAATGAAGTTGCCCATGGTGTAGATCCGGTGTTTTTCTGGGGGAAGCCATTACAGTCGAGAGTAGAGCTCACATCGGTGAGTGAGACGGGGGGCTGTGAGCACAAAGTGGCATATGTTGTTGTACGTGGCATCCCACTTGGCTAGGCATGAGGAGGGAGCGGAGGCAAAAGCGATGAGAGCATAGGAGAGGGTGGGCAGTAGTATCCTCCTAGCTAAGGCCAGCCAGGCAGCTGCGGTGAGGCAGTCCTTAGCCCTATAAGCAAGGCCAAGTTTGCCATTAGTGGCATTGCATATGCTCCTGATGTGCCCAGAGAGGTCCAGTTGAGGGTTGAGGGTGACACCAAGGTACTTTGCAGAGTCAATTGTTGGCAGAAGGGAGTCGCAGGTACCATGAATTTTAAGGGGCATCATGCAGGATGAGATTTTTACTGCAGTGCCAAATAGCATGGCCTGGGTTTTCTTAAGGTTGACTACAAGTTTGTACCCATCCAGCCATACTCTGATGCAAGAGAAGTCAGAGTTGAGTTGGGCATTGATGTTGGTAACATTGTGGGTGTTGGCTAATAAGACAAGGTCATCCGCATACATGGTAAGGTGCCCTTCAGTAGCAACAAAGGGTAAATCATTGACAAACAGGGAGAACAGGATCGGTCCAAGGACAGATCTTTGCGGTACCCCACTATAGATGAGTAGTAGGGGCAAGAGGGTATGGTTGAAGCAGCTGAGTTGCTTCCTGTCCCCAAGGTAGCTGGAGAGCCAGTCACGGGAACGGCGGGAGAAGCCAAGGGTCTGGAGTGTGACGAGGAGGAGGAGATGATCTACACGGTCAAAGGCTTTGGATAGGTCCACAAATATGGCCCCCGTCAACTTACCCTGATCGGTTGTGGTCCTGATTCTGGTTGTGACTTTAGCAAGCACTGTTGAGGTGCTGTGGCTTTTATGAAAGCCATGCTGACATGGGGAGAGGACATTATATTCCTGGATGTAGTGGACAAGCTTCAACACTACTGCTTTTTCCAGCAGTTTGCAGGCAGCTGAGAGTATGGCGATAGGATGATAATTGTTAATGTCCTTAGGGTCATCATTTTTCAGGACGGGGACAACCCTGGCAATTTTCCATATGTTAGGAATGACCCCTGTTATGAGCAAAGCACTGAATATGTGGGCGAGTGGTCTGGCAATGTATGGAGCCCCCAGGCTGAGAAGCCTGGGTTAATGGCCATCCTGACCCACCCCCGCATGGTGGGAAAGACCGACAAGGAGAGCCTGGGTCTCCCTCACAATGATATTCTTGAGGTAGAAGGGCATGAGGGGAGGCTGGGAGTCGTAACCGAGGGCTGGGGCAGTTGGCAGTGGAGGTGTGGTGGCCGGCAGGTCCGTGAAGAGACGGTTAAAAGAGGAAGCAATGGTAAGGGAGTTATTGCAGTTGGCTTCACCAATTGTCATGTCGGTAACTTGAGTTTTGGTTGAGCCACCGACTAGATTTTTTATGTTCACCCAGAAACGTCTGGGGTCACATGCAGTGGCAATCAGCGCTGAACTGCAGTATTGGCTTTTTGCAGTACATATAGCCCTCTTGCAGGAGTTTCTAAGCTGATGGTACTCCTGGAGGTCTGTTAAATTGTGTGACGCCCTATATTTTGTCCAGGCCTTATCCCACCACTTCATGAGAGATAGGAGCTCGCTATGAAGCCATTTGGTGACCGAGCCTCTGACTCACCTCTTGGATAGGGGAGCGTGCCTGTTCTGAAGTGGGGCAAATGCCGCGAGGAAGAGGTCAAGGGCTGCGACGGGGTCATGTGTAGCCATGATGTGGTTCCAAGACACCCCCTGCAGGTCCTTGAGGTAGTTGGGATTGGAATTTCGAGTAGTCCCTCATAATTACCACTCTGCTGGGGACCTTGGGCGGGTTTGAGCCCCATATGCAGTAAACCGGAGAGTGGTCCAAGATGGAGTCGGGAAAGAGTCCCGACTTAACAATTTTGTTGAGCCAGTTGCACAGGATCCAGTCAATGAGTGTCCCCTTGTCCCCACGGTTGGAGAGCCTGGTGGGTTCCACGATGACCTGACAGAGGGAGAGGCCAGAGAGTATTGGTTCACACAACTTGGCATTGAGTCCCAACCAGTTAAGGTTAAGGTCACCAAGTAGAAGAAGCTCACTGGAGCCCACCTTCTCCTGGAGTAGCTCCAGGAGTGACGAGAGTCCCTGCAGACCCCCCTTGGGAGGGTTATATGCACACACTATGTGCACCTTCTTGGTGTTACCAAGGAGGAGGAGTGAGTGGAGAAACTCACAGTGTGAGGGTCCCTGGGTTAGGTGCGACACAATGGAAATGTTTAGGTGCACCTTATGGTATATAAGTACACCCCCACCTCTTTTGTTGCCAGCCCTGTCGAGTCTGGCCATGCCTAGCCCAGGAGGGAGCAAGCCAAGTCAGGGGTGTGGGGTTTAAGCCACGTTTCAGTGATGCACAGGACATCAGGTTTGTAGTAGGCTGCCCAAGCAGTTAGTTCTGCAAGATTCTGGAGGAGGCTGCGGATGTTCAGGTGGGCTATTTTTAACCCCTTAGCCACCCCCCAGGAGGGGGGGCAGCAGGGGGCTGGGTGCACTGTGGGACCTAGGCTGTGGGCTGATGGGCCAGCCTGAGGGGGGGGCCATGATTCAGAGGGTATGCTGCCCTAACGCAGTGCACTTCTCAGGCACAGTGGACCCAGTATGGAGTGACAGGTAGAGTGTAGAAGGAGGGATTAGGATGGAGGTGAGCAAAAGCGAGATGAGTGTGGGGTCTAAGGCTGGGTAGCAAGAGATCGCGGGTTGAGAGCAACAGGAGTAGAAGTCTGGGGGATGGAGGAATAGCCTACAGGAACAACAGGAAGGTGGAGGAATCCCCTACAGGAACAGCGGGAGAGTGCAGCTATGAAAACAACTGGTGTTGTCGAGAGACTACTGCAGGAAATAGTGAAAAACCCCTAGTGGCAGAATGGAATAGCCTGCTAATGGAGAAGTGGGATGGGATGATAGGTTATTTCCAGTCCCACATGATCACCAGCTGCCTATAAAAGGGAGGGCTGACCAACGCGGTGGTGTTCGGGCAGCGGGCTAGACCACCTGCGCCGACGAGAATAACAGCAACAGCCGCTCAGTAGTGCAGGTTGGAGGCTTTGGGCTTTAGCTGCTTAAAGGACCGTTTGAGAGTCCTTAAGGGTCCATTAAAGTCTCGTACTACTGTTAACCTGCAGAAAGGAGTTCAGGCTGGCATTTCGATTTTCATTTGTTTCAAAATGGCGCCAAATGGAGATTTTTACCTTTTGTTACAATCCGTGAGGGTCCTGGCTTGTGTGGGGGAGGGCAGAGGGAAGCCCTCGCAACCTCCACTCCTCAGGGGTCGTCCAGGAGATCTGTGAAAGGACAGAGGAGAACTAGTGAGTTATAAGGGCAGAAAGGGGGGAGGAGGGGGGGACAGAACAAAAGAACCTGGGGACCACAGCTATGATTGGGAGCACTCAAGATGGCAACCACAGGCACTGGGTAACAGACCAATTCAACCAGTATGCTTTAAAGTGGAGAAAAGTAAAATAAAGCAAGGGTAAAATCCACTTAACAATGTGAACAGACGTTGCCCATCAGGACAGTGCGATGGATGCAGTCACTACAGGCTATAACTAAAGTGAATTGCAATTTAAAATCAGCTTGAACAATGTAATCAGACACTGCTTTAAGGACAGTGCACAGTGTATTGCAGCATACTTAAAGATATGCCCAGAAATACAAACAGTTCCTAGCCTTTAAAATGGTGTGGAGAGAAAAACAAGTTAAAAAGCGACCAGTATAGGGCACAGGGAGCACAAGTAACTTGGGGGTCTTAAGCTAACCGCTGTTCTGGTGCCAGGTGCAGTGCTGGTAAAGAAAAAGTTCGTTGAGTGCACTATCTCCGCACCTGTGCTGACAAGAATAACAGCAGCAGCTGCTCAGTGGTGCAAGTAGGAGGCTTTGGGCTTTAGCTGCTTAAAGGACCGTTTGAGGGTCCGTTAAAGTCTCGTACTACTGTCAGCCTGCAGAAAGGAGTCCAGGCTGGAATTTCAATTTTCATTCATTTCAAAATGGCGCCAAATGGAGATTTTTACCTTTTGTTATGATCTGCGTGGGTCTTGGCTTGTGTGGAGGAGGGCAGAGGGAAGCCTGCGCGACCTCCACTCCTCGGGGGTCATCCAGGAGATCTTTTGTTATGATCCGCGGGGGTTCTGGCTTGTGTGGGGGAGGGCAGAGGGAAGCCCTTGTGACCTCCGCTCCTTGGGGGTCATCCAGGAGATCTTTTGTTACAATCCATGGGGGTCCTGGCTTGTGTGGGGGAGGGTAGAGGGAAGCCCTCGTGACCTCCGCTCCTCTGGGGTCATCCAGGAGATCTGTGGAGATTAGCAGCTTCCCTGCATAGCTCCAGCCACCCAATCTTTAAAAAGTATTTTCAACACGTAAAAGGTAATTTTGAGGTATCACAACGCTTATAAAAAAATATCGGAATACCCAAGGAATAAATGAGAATACTTTACGTCCATCCATATGGAACTGGAGATTAAAAAAATGCTACCTAAACGCACTCCCTCTGTTATGCCCGAAAAGGCACCAAAAAAGCCTAGGGCCTCGGGCTCTAGCCAGAATCTAAGTTCTACCTCTTCCACGGGGGACAGTGAACCGCTTACCCTCCACGGAATTTTAGAATAATTTAAACCATTTCGTAAAAACTTGCATAAACTTACGTCGGACTTTACCACCTTGACATTGCAACTGAATGAAGTATCACAAAGGGCCTCTGATAATTCAGCAAGGCTCTTTTTGTTGGAGACAAAACAGGACAAATTTGACCCTTAGCTCTGCACCTGCAGACAGTGGCTGGCCAAACTGAAACTAAAGGTGGAGGATCTTGAGGGGTGCAGTCGTCGGAATAATGTCATAATAATCAGACTACCCAAAGGGGAAGAGGGGCACGACACAATTCTTTTTACTCAGAAGTTGATACAAAAGCTTGTGAGCCCCTCGCCCTTTGGCGATAAATATATTATAGAAAGAGCGCATAGGGCTCTCCGATCCAAGCCAGCACCTGGAGCCCCCCCACGTCTGCTAATCTTCCACTTCCTAAACTTCTTAGAAAAACAACATTTTCTTCAGAAAAGTAAGGAACTCCAGGAAATTAAGTGGGAAGGCAAAAACCTGAGAATAACCCAGGATCTGCCTACCTCTGTGCACCTGAAGAGAATGGCTTTCCACCTGATGGTGTCTAAATTAATTGCCGCCAGAATTAAATACAGAATGGCATACCCAGCCAGACTTCATGTCCTTATTGCAGGAGTCTGGACCCCGTTCGACAATCCTGAAACAGCTGCTCCACAGCTTAAAGTTGCCTTCCCTGACCTCTTCAAGAGTCCCTGATGGGATATTGGGAAGGCTTTAGTTGGAAAAGTGGAATTGTAAAGATTGAAAGGGAACTGTTTCCTTTGGAATGCATTTCATAAGTCCAGGTATTCGGTTCTTCGTTAGCGGGGTTTTATTTAACTCTAAAAATTGGTTAGTGTTTTGCTCATAAAAGTTCTAAAATATTGTGAAAATGCATAGCATTTGCCTCACTGTGGTTAACAAACATAACACTTCTAGGAAACCTATATAAATGCTTTCTGTACAGTTAGTATTGTCCCAAGAAAAAAACTGCTAATCAATTATTTAGAACCCTGGTTATCCACTAAACAGAATGAGGAAACATCCCGCTTTATTGCGCTTCTCACATGTATCCCAAACCTGGCTAAATACACTCCTCAGTGCTGATGGGATGAAAATAGTCAGTCCTCATGTAATATCTATATTGGTCCTAGGCTAGCCCTGCTATGCTTCTAGCAGTGTGTACCCCCGACTTACCCTTCCAGTGTCTCAGCACCTCGTCTTGAAAGGGAAAGCACTGACTTCGGAAGATGGAACTGTCTCTCATCGTGAACACCAGAAGGTTTAAACTCAGAGTTGAGAGGATGGAGTAAACATTACCAGAGCAGGGGACTTGTAGTAATATTTCCTTAGTGGCTCCTTGGAGACTCTGGGAAGCGGTATCTGTCTTCTTTTTCTCTCGTTTTCTGGTCATTAACACCTGATTTTAGGACCAGAGCATCGTGGTTGTCAAATTGAGTCTCCTTTTGAATTTTCTCTTTTTTAAACATTGTCACCATGAGAGAGAGCTCCAACACAACTAATGGATGCCTAACCTGAATCATCGCTTTAGCGGTGAGTAACTAAGCTATGATTTGGACTTTTCTGTTGCTGCAGGTGGGACTATGTTAGTGGAGATATCATGCTGTCTTGGGATTAAATGGATTGCCTTGATTTTAAGGAGGGATACTTTTTTTTTTATTTGCTATGAAGAATGCCCATTTTCAAGAGAATTAATAAAACGGTTATAACAGGAGGGAAAATGAGTAATAGAAAGGGCATTATATTAGGCTTGTTTAAAATATAGTTCTAGCTGTGATGTAGGCTATAATGCTGGATTTTTTCCTTTTGGCTTCTTACATAGGGTGGGGAGCTCTCTAAGATATTGACAGGTGCTAGTAAAAACCTGTTGATACAGATATATTTAATTTCATTTCAGGGCACTCAGTTTTGTTAAATTAGATAATGATATTTGAGTTATTACATGTTTAGAGAACAATTTAGCAGTACCATAGTATCATCTGGATACTATTGACTTAAGTTTATAGTCTTAGAACATCTTTTGAGTAAAGTGATGATAGGTAAGTTTTGGATATTCTAAATAAGTTTATGAATCTAACTAGGTAGTAATTTATAGGGGTCTTGCTGTGTTTGACCGTAGAAGAGCTTTTGATGTTATTGTTCTTTAATGTTTAGGATTTGTTAGGGTGGCTGGAGTGATGGGGATGGTTGCGGGGCATAAGGCAAAAGGCAAAGCCTAGTAGAATGGGGGGAGGGTTGGGATCAATATTCGTTGTTTACACCATGTATGATACATAACGGGGGATTATTTAGGCTTCAAGGGGGGGAGGGTTCTTCACACAGGAACTGTCATTTAGGGAAATTAATAGATATATGTTTTTCACGTTTACCAGTATGTAAACCTCTATGGCAGGCACAGTGAGAATACTTACATGGAATGTCAGAGGGGCGAGACGTAAACTTAAGCAGTACCAGATCCTTAAACACCTAAACCTGCTGGCAGCATATATTGTTATGATGCAGGAGTCCCGCCTATTAAATTCAGAGACAGACAAATTACGTAGGCAACAAATAGGTCAGTGCTTCTTGGCTGAGGGTAACACCCAAAGTCGAGGGGTTCTGATTTTAATTCATAGGTCCGTACCATTCACTCCCAATTTAATTATATCTGATCCAGAAGGGTGGTACATTATAGTCAAAGGGAAACTTTATACCAGAGGCATCGTACTAGCCAGTATATATGGCCCTAATATCGACTCACCCAGTTTTTTTATGCATTTATTAAATACCCTTATGCCATTTTTAAACATACCTTTAATTATAGGAGGCGACTTCAATTTGGTTGTTGATCCACAGATTGATCATTTAGGCAAGTCACTTAAAGGACTCTCCCCAGCGCAGCGAGCACTCCGAGAGTTGTTAGACGGTGCAGACCTGATAGATGTTTGGCGTGTCCATCCTGCTGTCAAAGAGTTTACATTTACATCACAGGTCCATCATACAACCTCCCATATTGATTACCTGTTAATTTCCCAGAATCTGATTTCTGGCGTCTCGGATGCTAGTATACTTCCAGGTCCATTATCTGATCACTCCCCAGTGTCATGCTTGATCTCCCTTGTCTCTCTTCCCATCAAGGGTGGGCAATGGAAGGTCAACAATCAATTGTTTTAAAGTCCAGAGAATGTTAAATTTATAGCTGAACACATCACAGTTTTTTTTGATATTAATACTAATTCAACAGGAATACCTGATATTGAACGGTGTGCCCTAAAAGCCTACCTTCATGGCCTTTTGATTGGGCAGGCGTCCCAAAGAAAAAAAATGCAAGAGTAACTTAAATCCCTATTATCTCAAATCCGGTCTTTGGAACACAATTTATCACCCCAGTCTCCTGATCCAATTAGGCAAGACCTGGTAAAGTTAAAAGATGCTTATTTGAATTTACTAAGACAGAAGGCTGAATTTTCTATCCTCAAAACCAAAGCCCTCTATTTGGACCAGGGAGAGAAGGCAGGGTGTCTCCTGGCTCTTAAACTTAAACAACTTGAATCGTATAGATTTATTGCTGCGATCCATTCTATGGAAGATGACACCTTAAAAATATCTCTGTCAGATATTGTTTCTGAATTTAGAAAATATTATATGAAGTTATATAGTCCGATGGAGGAACCTCCGTCACTATCTAAACTCAAGTCTTTCTTAACACGTTCCTCATTACCCTCTATTTCAAATTTACATAAAGTCACCCTTGTTGCTCCCATCACCTCAGAGGAAATAATCAGAGTTATTAAAGATCTGCCAATAGACAGGCCACAAGGTCCTGATGGTTTTTCAGCCAATTTTTATAACATTTTTGCCCCACAATTGGTCCCATCACTTTTGGCCTTATTTCATCACATTCTCTCTGGGCAGGATTCAGATAAGTCTTTATTCGAGGCCTTAATTACCTTAATACCCAAAGATGGTAAACCCCATGATAGAATGCAAAGTTATAGACCAATTTCCCATTTGAATCAAGTCCTCAAGATTCTCACAAAACTTCTTGTGGATCGACTAGGCCCTGTGCTACCAGATGTCATAGGCCCAGTACAGGTGGGATTCATGAAGGCCAGATCCTCGATAGACCACCTTAGAACCCTGTCACATGTCTTCTCGGCTACCAGGGATGCTGATTTACCTGCTGTTCTTTTCTCCCTGGATGCCAAGAAGGCATTCAACAGGGGCGATTGGAATTTTTTATTTCAATCACTTCAGGCTTTTGGATTTCCCCCTTTGTTTATGAAGTGGATAAAAGCATTGTATAAATCTCCAATTGCATGCATTGTCTGTAATGGGTTATTGTCCGATCCTTTCACACTTTACACCGGAACCAGACAAGGCTGCCCACAATCCCCCTTATTGTTTAACATCTATTTAGAACCCCTTATCCTCAGGGTTATAGCAGATCCGGATGTCCAGGGTATAAATATTCACCATCAGACTGTTAAAGTCTCGGCTTATGTGGATGACTTGCTCTTACAGCTGTCCCACATCAATACTTCAATGTCTGCCCTGATTGCAATTCTGGAAGAATTTAGCTCTATGTCTAACTACAAATTAAATAAAGACAAGACTGTGGTTTTCCCCTCTAAATTACAAAGCAATGAAGATAGATGCTTTAACAGTGGGTTTCTTCTGGCAGACTAAATCTTTGAGATACTTGGGAATTAACTTGTCAAGGGACCCCAGTAGATTTACAAAATTGAACCTGGATCCATTAATCTATGTTATTAGACAAGATCTTAAGAGATGGGCATTACTCCCCTTTCTCTCTGGAGGAAAATTAATATAGTTAAAATGAATATTTTTCCCTGGTTATTCTACCCAGTTAATCTTTCAAATGTCTGGATCCCCCTGGCTTGGTTTAAATGGATACACAAGATAATTACAGATTTCATTTGGGTGGCTAAGAAGCCCCAGATATGTTACAACAAGCTTTCAGCCCAAAAGCAAAAGGATGACTCCGTCTCCAGCACATCGGGTTATATTATTGGGCCAGCCTTGCAAGTAAGTACTTGAGGTGGCCCACACCTGAACACCCTCCAATATCATATTCTTTTATTCCCGTATGGCTCAAAATAGAACACACCCTAATAAATGCAAATGGGCTATCCCCAGGGCACTTTTACATATTAAATTAAAATATTTGCCCCTATCGCTTAAAAGCAGCCCCATAGCAGTATTCATCACAGTTCACTCACAACTGTGTTCTTTTCTGAAATATGAGCATATCACAGATCTTTCTCAACCATGGTGGGGGAACCCGAATCTCACTACTGAGGGTAAACCTCTCCAGTTGAAATGTATCTCCCAGCTGGGAGATCTCCCACTTAACTTCTTTATTCGGGAAAATGTCTCTTGATTAACCTCTCCTGAAATTATACACAAAGCCCTTATCTCGAACTCTGTTATCTTCAAAATATTCCAATTGTGCCACCTGATTGTGAAATCTTTTGGCTGTGTTCCACCCATACCTTCAAGTTTGTCCTACTGGACAGAATTGATTCCTATGGCAGGTCCATCTCATGCCGAATCTAAAATGTATGGGATATTACATAACTGGAAATGGCCAGATTGCCTTGGCCTGACTCAATTTTGGACTTCTCTTTTTCCCCACCAGGAAATTAATTGGCCCTCTTTGTGATCGAGTTGTCACAAATACATCAGTCAAGACAAGCTGCGATTAATACAGTTCAAAATCCTGCATAACTTTTATTATTCACCCCAGAAATTGGCTAGGCTGGGACTCCTGTCATCCTCTATGTGTACTCATTGCCAGCAGAAGGAGGGTAATCTACTGCACATATTCTGAAAATGTTCCAAAGTAGCGCCCCTTTGGAATGTGATTCAACAGAGGGCTTATCCTCTACCAGGTCTGTCCGACCTTTTTACTCCCGAAATATGCATATTGGGGGATCTTTCTTCTGTCACAGTCACTAACAGAAAATTTCACGTAATTCTTATAGCTATGTCGGTTAAAAATCGGGTTTTGCGTCATTGGAAAGATACGACTGACAGTGCTTATAGTGAGTGGTTACAGGAGTTGCTGGCAAATCTGCGATTGGAAAATATGATTGCTAATTTACATGATCAGTCTCAGAAATTTCAGAAGGTATGGGGTCTCCTGCTGACATGGTATTCCCTACAATCATCATAGAGGTTCTTTTTCTCTTCAGTTGATAGTCTATCCTGTGAAGAAGTGGGAAAGGGAAGGGTGGGATGAGGGGAGAGTTGATCTAACTTCTGTATATATTCCTGTCTCATTTGTATGTATGCAATTTTGGATCTTCTCTCTGTAACTGTATAAAAATGAATAAAGTTTGAATTGAAAAAAAAAGGAATGATTTTGGAGAGACAGGTTTCAGTGATCACAATGATGTCAGGGGTGTAGGCATATACCAAGGGTTGCAATAGGGAGATTTGGGAACATGACTTCTTATGTTTAGGGGGATGATTTTAAGACCATTTGGTAGTGAAAGTGGATTTGTAGCTGGGTGGACACTGGCTGGTGGATGGGCAAGTGCAGGGCCAGGGTTTGGGTGGATATCGCTAGATGCTATAAAGAGCTAGAGAATAACTGAGGTAGCCTGCATCCGTTGGATGAGCGGTAGAGTAATCATTTACTAGTTTTAGGGGGGAGAGACAGAATGATAGATGAGGATGCTAACTTAAGAAGGGTAATAAGCTGAGTGGGTGCCAAAGTGATCTTGGCACAGGGGAGTGTAGGGCAGTGGGGGAGTAAAGTAGCAACCGGGTGGAGCATTGTTCCAATGGGGCAGGCCGGGCTGTCAACTACCATCAGGGGTGCTAGCAGACTAGGTTTGTCTACCAGCGGCTCAGTACAGAGTGAAAGAAGTAAGAACCAAATTTTTTAAGTTGGCCAGGACTCCATAGCACATGCAGTGAGGGCGAGAGGACACTGGAGGGTGATGTAAAGAGTTAGTGAGCTGCAGCTCTTGTGGGGAGAGCCACAACCAAATGCCTCTAGTGGTAGAGAAATATAAGGAGCCAATGGGGAATTGGGTAGCTAGAAAAAAAAAGCAGATCAGGTGGTCAGTGTTGATTATAAATATGAGTGTTGACCATGGGTAGGTGGGGTAGGTGGTCACAAAGTGGCGGTCAAGAATTATGCTACCTCACAAAGGGATTGCTCACGCGGTTGGGATTTTGTCAGCTCGCAGATTAGGATTTTGTGAGCTCACATAAGGGGATTCAAAAACCCAATCCCCTTTTGTGAACTGACAAAATCCCAGTCAGCAAGCCAATCCTCTTTCGTGAGGCAGCAAAATCCTTAACCATGAGTCAATCCTTGACCACGAGAAGGGCCATCTGGTCACAAAGTGATGGTCAAGGATTTTGCTACCTCACGAAAGAGGAATGCTCACAGACTGGGATTTTGGCAGCTCATTAAAGAGGATTCAAAAACCCAATCCCCTTTCATGCGCTGACAAAATCCCAGTCCGTGAGCTGATCCTCTTTTGTGAGGCTGCAAAATCCTTGACTGTGAGTCAATCCTCATCTGCAAGAAGGGCCGTCTGGTCACAAAGTGATGGTCAAGGATTTTGCTGCCTCACGAAAGGGGAGTGGCTCACAAACTGGGATTTTGTTGGCTCTCGAAAAAGGATCGGAAATAAGTCACGTAAGAAGAATTAAAAAATTTGAAATGCCCATTTTTTGGCCAAAATGAAGCAAACCAAAGGTATAGGTTTGTAGAGTGCATCAGCCTGAACAAAACCCATGCCTCATTGCAACAAGAAGTAATCTGTGAAGGAGTTCAGACTGGTTCCACTTTAAGCAAGAGTACATGGTGCCAAATGGCCTCTTATATACTCTGCAAAGACTAATAACTGAAGCCACAGCTGTGCAGTTCATCCTACACAGAACTCATCTGTGTGCCTCATCTGTAACAGTTCAGGGGAAGGATGAACCAGTTACAGTTTGCTCTTACTGGTTTGGGTCATGGTGGAGCCCAAAATAGTGAAGTACTCTAAAAGTCAAAGAATCTTTGCACAAAAGCATTGAGTCAAGGGTTACCTGCAAAGGTCTTTTATGACCCGACAATGCAAAGCATCATGGGCTGCATATGCAAATCACCACAGAATATTATGCTGGTTCAACTTTAAGCAGAAATGCATGGGGCCGAAAGGCCTCTCACACAGGTTGCAAAGGGTGCCAACAGAAGGCATAGACACGTGTTTCGTCCTTTGCATATGCAGCCCATGACACTTTGCATTGTGGGGTCATGTGTGACTTTGTATTTCCTTGAAACTTGGCTTCCCAGCCAAATGCCCTTTGGGGTAACCCTTGCCTCAGTGCTTGCGCACAGAGGTTCTTTGTCTTTTAAATGTTTTTTTGTTTTAATTGGGTTCACCACAACATAACCCAGATAGACTATCTTAGGGTAGCTGGTTCATTCCACTGGGGTGTCAGACAGATGAGGCATACTGATGAGTCCTGGTAGGACAAAACATGTGTTTATGTCTTCTGTTGGCACCCTTTGCAAGCTGTGTGAGAGGCCTTTTGACACCATGCATTTCTGCTTAAAGTTGAACCAGCATAATATTCTGTGGTGATTTGCATATGCAGCCCATGATACTTTGCATTGTGGGGTCATGTGTGACTTTGTATTTCTTTGAAACTTGGCTTCCCAGACAAATGCCCTTTGGGGTAACCCTTGCCTCAGTGCTTGCGCACAGAGGTTCTTTGTCTTTTAAAAGGTCTTTTATGAGAAACACTAGGTTTCAAGAAAATATAAAATTACGTGTCCCCATAATGCAAAGCATTGTAGGAATTATATGCAAAACACCACAGAAGAGTTTTGATTAGTTCAGCATTAAAGTAATTTATGCAAGTTTCCCAAAAGCCTATTTCACATAGTATGCCATTGCCAGCCATGCTTCATATGTTGAAGCTGCAATTTGTTTTGTAAAAAATCTGTCATAGTCATTTTTTTATGTTTTATCAGCAATTTGTTTCTGCCCACTCTCCAGTTTTCTGTGTGTGGCCACACCTCCAGAATGATGTAATGCAAGAGAGCTGTCAATGTTTTACATACAGCAACAAGGCATTCTGGGTAAATTATAAAGTTGAAGTCACTGTTCCTTACTCAGAAGTGCAACCTCTTGTTTTAGTAGTGGTGATTGCAGTATAGCACCTACTATGTAGATATGCATAGCAAGGTATTGAGGGTACAATAAGAAGCTGCTTTCCAGTTTCCTTACTGAAGGTGCAGCCTCATATTTCTATAGTGACTTCAACAATATAAGCTCTCACATGTTTATTTTCAAAACAAGGCATTGTGCGAACAGTATCTATCTGAGTGATGTAGCCACCTTTTTCTGTAGTGAGTACAGAAATATAATAGCCTGTATACTAATTTACATAGTGAGGTTTTGTGGGTAGAATAAATAGCTGATTCACAACTTCTACAAGTTACTACTCCCATTTGTTATGGTAAACTTGCATAAATCACTTTAAGCAAGAGTGTATGGTGCCAACTGCATGCTCACACACTCTGCAAAGCTGAAAACAGAAAACACAGACATGTGTTTCATCCTACAAAGGCTCATCCATGTGCTTTATCTGTTACAGCCCAGGGGAAGAATGAGCCAGTTTTAGTTTGGTCTTACTGGTTTGGGTCATGGTGGAGCCCAAAATACGAAACTGATCTAAAAGTCAAAGAACCTCTGCACAAAAGCAATGAGGCAAGGGTTAGCTTGAAAGGCCTTGGCAATAAAGCCAGGTTTAAGGAAATGTAACATGAACACATATCCACATAATGCAAAATATTGTGTGAAGTATATGCAAATTACCATGAAAGAGTTTATACTGCTTCAGCATTAAGCAAGTGTGTATGGTGCCAAATGACCTCTTACATGGTCTGCAAAGGCTGAAAACAGAAACATAAAACATAGATACATAGAATTTGATGGCAGATAATGACCGCTTGGCCCACCTAGTCTGCCCATTTTCCTTACCTGTTTCATATACTGCAGATCCTAAATGATCCATGGCTTACCCTCTCCATCCTATCACTAGAGTTCCTTTATGTCTGTCCCATGCGTTTTTAAATTCCCGTACTGTTTTTGCCTCTACAACCTCTGCCAGGAGGCTGTTTTATACATCCACCACCCTTTCCATGAAAAAATACTTTCTCACATTAACCCTAAGTCTACCCCCCTCTATTTTCATATCATGGCCCCTTGTTCTTGCACATCTTTTTTGTTTAAAGATGCTACCCTCATGTACCTTATTTCCACCCCTGAGGTATTTGAAAGTCTCTATCAGACTATCTATCAGATGCAGGCATTTGTTTCATCCTATAGAGGACTCATCCACGTGTCACATCTGTAACAACACAGGAAAAGGAAGAATCAATCATAGTTTGGTTTTACTGATTTAGGTAATGGTGAAGCCCAAAATAGGAAAGTAATCTTAAAGTCAAAGAACATTAGCATGAAAGCACAGAGACAAGGTTATCCAGAAAGGACACTGGTAATAAAGCCAGGTTTCAAAGAAATGTAAAATTACATTAAAGTAAAATTAGGAGGGAGTGGCTCTGCAAACAGATTTTGGGATATATGGCAGACCAGACAGTAAGTTACAGGGCTTGTTTTTGATAAATAAAAAAGTTAATTATTGAACTAGGGACTCCAAAAAATGAAATTAGAGATAAAACAAAAAGGGAAAACAAAGAGGTTCCTGACCAGCTTCATCCCCCTGGGCAGTGGATACATTTGGTTGAGATTGTGTCACCCCCCACCATGTGAGAAACATAGAAACATAGATTTTGACAGCAGATAAGGACTGCTTGGCCCACCCAGTCTGCCCATTTCCCTACCTAATGGATAAGCTGCAGATCCTAGTTAACCAGCAGCCTGCTTCTTCCTACCCCCACCCCCTAGAATTGCCTTATGACTGTCCCATGCATGCTTGAATTCCATCACTGTTTTTGACTCCACAACCTCCTTCAGAAGGCCGCTTCCATGCATCCACACAACCTCTCTAGGAAAAATACTTCCTTAACTTACCTCTGAGCTGCCCCTTCTCTATCTTCAAATTGTGCCCCTTGTTCTTGCACACCTCTTTTTTGAAAGATGCTACCCTCTTGGACTTTGTTGATTCCCTTGAGATACTTGAAAGTTTCTATCATGTCCCCCCTCTCCCTCCTTTCCTCGAGGCTATACATATTCATCTCCTTAAGTCTCTCTTCATATGTCTTCCGGTGCAGACCCTGCACCATTTTAGTTGCCCACCTCTGAACATCCTCCATCCTGTCTATGTCCTTGCGAGATTGGGTCTCCAGAACTGCATGCAGTACACCAGATGGGGTCTTACCAACTGTCTGTACAGAGGGATTATAACTTCCTGTTTTCTACTGGTGATGCCTCTCCCTATGCATCCCAGTATCTCCCCAGCCCTCCTTGCTGCCCTCTCACACAGTGAGAATGAAGTTCTCTCTTGATCATTAATTTCTGTCATAAGGTAGATGTGATTTTCCCCTGAGCCTTTCATTGAAAGTATTTAATTTGCATATGATGAGTAATAAGTGTGCTGAAAATTAATCCATATAATTAGGATGCAAATGGTTTGCTAATACTGTGTATCTGTTGTAAATTGAACTAAGTAGCTGAATGCTTACAGTACGCTGGGAATATGTGCAATACATAGCTAAGAAGTGTTAGGGCTTTATTGTCCTTTGGTTTGCATTTTCATTAATATTTAATGTGTAGATATCCATTATTAATACTGAGTATTCATCAATGAATACAGATGATGGTGTTTGTTATGAACATGCTAATGTATGCTACTTCTTTAAATGCCTGTATTTTGAGCTATGTGTTTTATATTATATATATTTTTTCAGCTTTATGTACGATGTATGTTACCTACATGAATGGATGTATTCACTTATCTGTGCATAATATATGTTATATGTGAACATTTTGGATAAATTCACCCCTTTCAGTACTGCAATAAAATTACCTAATACTACTGCTATGGTGCCAGTGGCCTCTCACATACTCTGCAAAGGCTGAAAACAGAAGATACATACGTGTTTTGTCCCACAGATGACTTATCAACAGGCACTTTTACACACAGGTTTATGTAATGGAATAACTGTTACGGAAACAGCATTCTGTTACATCTCTTGTGTGTAAAGTGCATCTGTTTCATTCCCTAGGTGAACGTTCATCCAAACCGCAATCTCTGCTTCTTGCGGTTTGCACTGACCTATTCCATTTCACCTGGCTGTGTGAAACAGCCATTCCGATAGCACTGCGGAAACAGCCATTAGAGCAGCAAACTCCGGGGGAGCCGAAACAAATGGAGGCAGGGTTGGCCGGAATACTGGCAGGGTGTAAAAGGAAACCAGAACACAACAGGGTACAACGGCGCCACACAGGTAATGCTCATTTCATTTTAAAAACCTGTGTGTAAAAGCACCTAATGTGCCTCGTCTGTAACAGTCCAGCAGAAGGATGAATGAATCATATTGTAGGGTTACTGAGTAGGGTCACAGTGTAGCCCAAATTAGGAAAGTTATCTAAAACTAAAAAAAAAAAAACACCTCATCACAAAAGTTCTAAGGCAAGGGTTAACCAGAAAGCACATTGACAATAAAGACAGGCATCAGTGCTGCAATAAAATTACCCACTACTACAGAGCTGCTAAATGGCCCCTCACACAGTCTGAAAACAAAAGACATGGATGTGTGATTCATCCTATGCAGGACTTAATATGCCATATCTGAAATAGCCCAAGTCAGTAAGTGAGTCAGTCATAGTTTGGTGTTACTGGTTAGGGTCATGGCAGAACCAGAACAAGCATTTGTCAATGCCGAATGTTGTCGCGCTGGCATTGGCTTTGGTAGTGCAGTGCGGAAACATATTTTGGGCAGGATGTGAAAAATGACAGCTGTACTGTTCATAAGGAGGTGTAAATAAATGGCAGTGTTGAAAATGTGGCATGTAAATATTGCAAATTTGCAAAGTTACAAGGGTGCGTGGGAAATGCGCACCACACACTTGTAACACAGTAATTTTATGGACTTTCGACACCACATTTTCAACATAGGCATTTTAGCACCTCTGCTCATGTACAGTGTCACTGTCATTTCCTCAAACAGTCTCAAAAAGTGATTTTGCATAGTGACCGTGCTGTTCTGCGCCGGACGTGCGAAAACACATTTTAGACAGGATATGTAAAATAATGGCTGTACTGTTCACCAAGAGGTGTGGAAAAATGCCAATGGTGAAAATCCAGAGTGAAAATATTACAAATGCATGTTACGAGCGTGTGTGCATACTGCGCAATGCACGCTTGTAACATAGTCATTTTACAGAGTATCATCACCAAATTTTCAACATAGGCATTTTAGGACCTCTGCTCATGAACAGTGTCACTGTCATTTTCGTAATCAGCCCTGAACACTGATTTCCCACAGCGACCACGCTATTGTGCACTGGAAGTACTGAAACACATTTGGGCCAGGATGTAAAAAATGACAGCTGTACTGTTCACGAGGAGGTGTAGAAAAATGACAATGTTGAAAATTTGGCATGAAAATATTGCAAATTCATGAAGTTACGAGCGTGCGTAGCAACAGCGCAACCCAAGCTCGTAAAACAGCCATTTTGTGGATTTCTTCCACCAGATTTGCAACATGGCCTTTTTGAGAGCCCACCTAATGAACACTGCCACTGTTCTTGCATTAATTGGTCATGAAAGATGATTCCATGCAGTGACTGCGAAATCACCTTTTGGGACCGATTAACATCATAACTCATAACAGTGACAGAATTCATGAGGAGTGGTCCCAAAAACCCCATGTTGAAAATTTGGTGCAAAAATTCCCCAACATGTCTGAGATATGCATCAAAGTTGAAAAAGCCCTATTTATTCCATTATACAGCTCACCGGTATTTACTCAGTTCGTGGTCGGCTTGGAAGAGTGCAGATGTGTTCCTGGTCCACCTAAGATCATCGCGCCGGACTCCGGAGGTAAGTATGGGGTGAGGGGGTGTGTGGTAAGGCAGGGTGTGCAGTTGGTGGGTGCGGGTGGTAGGGAGACTACAAGGGACCATTTTCTGTTTACAGGTGTTAAAAAAAACAACATTGCGGATGGTTTTCTTTTTACAGGCATTTTTGGGGGCACAATAGCGATGGGGATTGGGCACCCTGTCAGCACATAGGGAGTGGAGAACAGATGCCGATGGGGATTGGGCACCCCCGTCGGCAAACAAGGAAAGCGGGGGGTGGTACATGAGCCGAGGTGGACTGGGCACCCCCTCGGCAACCAAAAAAGGAGAGGGGGACACATTATGCTGATGGGGAGCCCAAATACAAGAGGGGCAGGGTAAGCCGACCAGGGAATTGGGCACCCCCGAAGTCGGCAGTTTAGAAGCCACTGTGCCGCCATGCTTGATGCTGGGGAAGCACATAGGAAGGTTCACTGCATGTGACGAGCTTTGCTCACATTGCAGCGGACCTTTCCTTAGATGTGCTTGCCTAGGTGGTGTGGCGCCGGCATGCAGGCTGATTGAGGAAGGAGGGACGCACCTACTGGTGCATGCCCTGCATTCACCCAACAGCGACTGAGCCACCAAATCTCCACTACCACAAGATACTGTCTGCACAAGTGTGCCAACATAAAAAGGAAAGTCATCTAAAAGTAAAAGAACTGAACCAAACAAGCACAGAGGCAAGAGACACTTAAAAAGACATTGGCAATAAACCTAGGTTTCAAGGAAATGTAAAATTACACATGTACCCATAATGCAACACATTGTGGGAAGTTTATGTAAATCACCACATAAGAGTTTGCATTGGTTCCACTTCAAGCAAGAGTGTATGTTGCCAAAAGGTCTCATACACATGCTGCAAAGGCTAGACATAAACACATGTTTTATCCTACACAGAACACATCAGTGTCTCATCTTTAACAGCCCAGAGGAAGGATAAAGCAGTCATCATTTGGTCTTACTCATATGGGTCACTGGGGAGCTGAAGGTAGAAAAGCAATCTAAAAGTCAAAGATCCTCAGCAAAATAGCACTGGAGCAAGTGTTGCCTGGAAAGAGCACTGGCAATAAAGCCAGGTTTCAATGAAATCTAAAATTACTGGTATCCCCATGATGCAAACCATTGTGGGAAGTATATGCAAATCACCATGTAAGACTTTAGACTGGTTCCACTTTACGTAGAAATGTATGGTGCCAAAAGACAGAAAGTGCAAGATAAATTACAGTGGGCATTTAATAAACTACAAGTGTTCTTTCATAACAGCAAATGGGTATTAAATCCAAAAAAGACACAAGTAATGATGTTTTCACATAATAATGGAGGGAGTGAAAAAAAAAAACATTGGATATTGTTACCCTGAGGGGGATACAACTAGTCCAAGCCTATAAATACTTGGGCCTATAGTTAGACAGCACCCTTAGGTGGGACGTACACATTGATTATTTGTTGAAAAGTGTGGGTAGGGGATTGTGAGCTCTATATTGAATAAACCTATGTTTATCACAAGAGACAAAGAAGTGCATAGTTAACTCCATGACAACACCAGTTTTCGGCTACGGGGACATATTGTATGCAGCAGGGACCAAGAGGAGCCTGGCACAACTTGACATCTATTACTACAGGCTCACCAGGTTCATTTTTGGTGCCCCCCCAATTAGCACATAGTTGTCAGCTTTATGATAATTTAGTAGGGCAAAAATTGAGAGAGCGAAGACAGGAACATTTATTAGCATTTATATACAAGGGGCTTGGAGGACAACTCCCAAATTATATATCCATTAACCCAGTATTGACAGAAAAACATTCTTTCAGATCTGCAACTGCCATGGACATGGAGGTCCCTAGGTATGCTTTAGAAATTGGGAGAGATTTAACCTATTAGGTAGGAACATTAGCATTGAATAACATTCCATACATATTGAGAACATCAATAGGGAAAAACAACTGGAAAGGGATAAAAATTTGACTGGACAGCAAAGCACTTGAAACCAGACTATACTGCACAAATTAAAAAAATGGTTGTATGTAACAGTACCTAGCATATTGTAAGTCATGTTAAACACCTTTGTTTAAAGAAATATTTATATTAAAATAATCAAAATGTTTTATTTTACATACATTAGAGAATTTCCTTTGTTGGAAATGGACTCTGCTGACTGATCTTAAAACTTCATAATTTTAGAACTATGTGCATGATACACTTTCTTATGGTTATAAGGTTACCTGGAATGTTTAGAAATAAACAATCCTGACTGACTAAAAATTATGTTATGATTCATAATGCATTAACCATGCTTACCTTATTTCCTCATTCCACAGTCAAGGTCCATGGAGGAGGTGGAGGACTTTTGGCTTGGAAATTGGCTCTATGATGGGAACCCTCTTAAGGTAGATGAAGGTGTAGGCAGTGGGAGTGTATGGGGGTCAGAGATCGATGAGGGATGTTTTCTTCTTTTCAGGTTAAAAAAAGATCAACAAGGGACAGTTTTCTTTTTCTGCAGGCGTATTGAACTAATACTGGGGTTGAGCACCATGATGCCACCACCTATATGGTGCAGGGGGTGGGCAATCTGGAGGGACGTTGGCATTGAGTGGCACCAGGGGTAGGCATCCCTGTCTGCTGAAAAAGTAAAATGAAAAAAGAGATCTGTGAAGGACAGTTTTCTTTTTTTTTACAGAGGGACCAGGTCAACACTGGGCATTGGGCACCCCAGTATTGGCATACTGTTTAGTGGCAGTGGGGCTGGGCACTCTGGTGTCACCACCTATCTGTGGGGTGGGGCATCTAGAGGGGAGGAGGGGTTTTAAAAACATGCAAGCCTGTGTAGGGAAGGACGAGTGGGGTCTGGGTGATCCGGGAGGGGAGAAGAGCATTCAACACTCATTCCAGATGTGATTTTTCCATTGTAGCACCTTTATATTGGAATGGCCTACCTGAAGCACATGAATCTTCAGTTTCTTTTCAAAATTTTAAACATAATTTTAAGCAATTTCTGCTGAACCAGGATATTTGGAATTGTTCTATTTATTGACTGATGTTGTTATATTGTTTATTTCTTTTGTATTTTGTATTATACTTTAAGGCCAGTGTTCCTAGCAGAAAGAAAGAAAGAAAGAAAGAAAGAAAGAAAGAAAGAAAGAAAGAAAGAAAGAAAGAAAGAAAGAAAGAAAGAAAGACTCCCCTTGCTTAGTCAGGCACCCAGGATTTTGGGGTGCCTAGAAAAGGTATTTCTGTGTTGAATTTAAAAAAGCACCAGATTTTAGCTAAATGGGTCCCATTTACCCATGCTTAGGTGTTTCTTTTTTGAGAAATCATCATTTGTATATATTTTCCATCTTTTTTTGTTTTGGGAAAAAAAAAACTTAATGACAGCTACCATGACTCAGTTTTTTTTCTCACAACAGGAAAAACACTAATTTTGCAAATGGAAATAGAAAACGATTGCAAAAACAACATTTTTGTGTTGTAGTAGGTGTGAGGGAATTTTTATATATCCTAAAGCTATATTTGCTATTAAATGCCTTGAAGCTATGCTTGCTTTAAAAGCCATGCTGTAACAAAGTAATAATGAATGTAGTAGACATTTCTGAGTGCATGTTTTGTTCTTTTAAGGGTTATAGAATTTGTACTGAGGTTACTTGAAGTACATTTGTAAAAAACAGAAAGCTAGATAAAACTGAGCAGAACTGGTTAAAATAAGCCTGCATGGCAGGCTTGGACAAAATATAAAGATAAGAGCACGTAGTGGCATTGAAGATAAGCTGTACGTTGCTATGGTGTGAGTGAAACTCATTGTCTCTCTCAGGTCAGCTTGACCCAGGCATATGTATCAAGCAGTAATGGGAAAGAAATGAATTGCATGTTTTATTTTACATTGCTGAAAACTTGTTATGCTGTCTTATGATTGGCTTATACTGAAATGTTGGTATTTTTCAAGATAAGAAGTGCAAAATCTAGCTTATAAAAGCTACTGTAATTGTAATCAGGAACTTCTCCATTGTAGAAGTCCCACATGCATGTGAGATATTTGATCAAATAAAGCGATGTTAAGACAAAACCCAGTGGTGTGGTTTTGCCCGTGACGACGGGAGTGGTTGCTCAGGTAATACTTACAGTGAGAGAATTTGCGATCACAGTTTTGGCGTGAGTCGGCAGGATGAGTTCTTGGGTCCGTGTCACCTCATGATTGGGTTGTTCTCTGGACAAAAAGAAGGACATTTTTGTGGAACCCCATCAGGATGTGACGCTTAGTCAAGCGATACTCCATCATCACTGTAAGGCACAAGAATACCTTGGAGCTATGTGCACTATAAAGGACAGGCCTAGATAATAGGAAACAAGGAAAATAGCTGGGTCCAGAGTTAGTATTATCTGGACCAGCAAAATGTATGTTTGACAAGTTTGACTAAACAAATTACAAGGGCAACTGCACTGCCTTTGTACTTGTAATTTGTGCTTGCTGCAAGTATATACTGTTAGAGCCAATGATGGCTTTTACAGTTCAGGCTGCTTATAGGAGAAAAGCAGCGGCTGATTAATAACATTAGATAAGCAACATCTAGAGAAAGAAAATAAACTACTGTGATGTACACACAGTAGGTGACTACAGACAGGATGATTTGAAAATCTACCCCCATGTTGCCTATCTGTATAGTTTCAAGTGTTTTGTATACTTAAGTTCCCTTGCCTCCTATAGAGGCTGAAACATTTGTCCCAAACCTAAGTACTCAGGACCTCTACCAGATGGATCTCAACCTAGTACTGTTAGAGATTTTTTGTTTTGTTTTTAAACTGCAAACCAGAGCTCTGGAAAAGACTTGGTTTGGCAGGTTACTAAAATGGCCAAAAGAAAATCTTTGAAAGGGTTAATAGCTGTAGTGTTTGGAAATTATCATGAAGGTCCTGCAGTCAGTTTTCTTACTCAGACTTGTGTATCGGAAAAGAAGAAGAAAAATACATTGGCCCCGGGTAAGTCTGAATTTTTTATTCAAAGTTGTTTTATGTCTGTCTGTTTTATTTCTATAATACTTATACTAAACAAGGTAATGCTCTTTCTCGTACATATTTTCTAGTTTATATCTGTGTTCTGTAATTATGTTCTGTTGTCAAGGTTGTGAGACAGGATTGACTGCCTTCGGTGCATAACATGTTACAGTAAAAAAGAAAGAGGAAGCTTCTTTGCCTCATATCTGACTGTTTTAATTGGTTTTATTTTTAATGGAACATTTGTGCTGCCTAGATAGGGTCAGTGAAGAACTTTTGTATGTAGTTGTTGGGTGAAGCAGGTAGTGTTGAAGGTGAAGAGATATGACGCATATAGATCGAATGTGCAGAAAGATTTGTAGTTTGCAAGCAATGTGCCAAGCCACTGCTAGGTGAAGATGTAATGTGTTAACAGCTATAAATGGCTTTATCATACTTCTAGTTATAACCAGAAACTTTTGCCAAATGTAAGGGTGCCATCTTTTGGCTAGGTGCCAAAAGGTGTAACCATGTTATACAAGATGTGTTCACTTACAGATGGTACGTTGTGTTGTGTTTTAAAGGTGTTGAAAGGAGTTAGAATGTGTTTAAAAAGTGTTTTGTTCTGCAAAAGATTTGGCATGGTGATATGTATAAATGTGTTGATTTAAAATTGTCAGTGTTACAAGACAGGGGCAGCACATATATCTAAAACATGTACAGTTTTCTAATGAAACTATGGGCATTACCTCAGCAAATTGGTGTGAAACAATGTCAGTCTTATTTTGTGTTAAGTATTTCTTTTGTGTATGTGTATGTGTGTACTGTCTTGGCCAGCAGTTTTATTGTAAAGATATTTAATATCAGTAGTGTTCAAGGACACTAAAAAATAAATAACTGGGTTTGAACGACCCTTGCATGCACACTGTGACCTTTGCACGTTATTTGACCTTCTTGTGTTTCAACATTTTATGTTACTACCAGTTCAAACTTGATGTGTATTCCATACCTAAAGCACAACTTTTCACACAAAATGTATGTTTTCATGAAAGCACACCAAGAGTGAACCATGTAATTTGACTTTTATTGCAAAACTAGTATTCTAAGTGAAGAGGAACAAACTTTCTTCTTATCTCACTGCTTCTGACTTGCAGCCAACACAGGCAATACTCAGCTGGAAGGGAGGATTATTCATCATCTCCCCATATTTTTATTATATATATATATATATATATATATATATAGTACGATTTTGAAAAAAGGACTATTACAGCTGTTTTTGAGAGTTTACCATCTACAGTTAAAAACAATGGCTTTTGTTTTTATGTGTGACCATGGTGTAATCATTTTTTTGTCTTTTTGAAATGCATTCTAGAGATACGTACGTACGGTATTACCATCAATATGGATTTTTTTATAAATTCAGCTGACATTTTGTCATGCTTAGGATAAGGGAACCCAGGGACGCTGTTTTTATCCTATGGAAATAATCTTGTTTTATTTTTAAACGTGTGTGTGTTTGTTTTGTTGTTTGTGTTTTTCTTTCTTCTAGAGAAAAAGAAGTTCTCCATCTTTATAGTAAGGTATGAAACTTACTAAACTAATTGTAATATTATCTTGTTATAATTTAAAGTGTAGTAGGTGGCATCATGTCACCATCCACAGCTAACCTTTTATTGCTACAGTATTCGAAGCTGCCTCTTTCACTTCGAGCTGTCTCTTCCACCAGTAGGAGTTTGGGGGAGGTGTTACCTTTCCTCTATTCCTTCCAGTGTAGTACCCACAAAGGTTGCAAGGTTTGCAAGGTACATCACTGGTCCCCCAAAGGGGTAAATAAAGAAAATGTATATTTGCCAATAATTGTTTCTTATTTACAGGTTTTAAAAAAAAAAAAGACCCAAGGTATTTTAATAGCATAACCCAGCCCAAGCCCTTCTGTTTTTTCTAGTGCAAACAGTTAAATCTCACACCTATTATTGGTACAAGGGTTTCTGCCCTCAGCAAGTAATCAGTTACGCTGGAGGGTAAAGTTGTGTATGTATGTCCACACATATTCATTCTTTTGATTGTCTTTCAGTTTCTTATCCTGTTAAACAAATGCAAAATAACTTTGTCATTGCCTTACAGCAATGAATGCATTTTTTTCAACCAGTAAATTCACAGTACTCTTAACATTTCTGGACTCTAAGCTAAGTTTACAGTCTATATGTGTTGTTTAAAATGTATTTTATGAATTATGCATTATGCTCAATACTGAAATTGAGCTATTACAAACATGCTTATGTTTCATGTTTATGTTATAACGTTTTGATATACATCTTGCTACACTGTATCATGTGTGTATTCAGAAAAGTGTTCCACATGTATAACGTTTTTAATGCTCATAACCAAACCTAAATACTGGGACCAGCATTGCTGACCCACCCCTACAATATGTTCCAAAGCAAAACCAAAAGTAAAATTAATGCTCCGCCTGTCTTATTGCTCACAGGTACCCCTGAAGAATGAGTGTACTCTATGCAGGTTTTGTCATTTTAAATTTTAACAATTATAATATGCAAAATTTAGATTGTACTCCAAACCCATGCTTCAAGCCTACCCCACTCAGTACTTTGGAGTATTTCACTATACAGGGTAAAAAGGTAGACCTTTTCACTTGTCACAGGTGCAATAGGCACTGTTATTAAATTGGCATAGGCCAACAACATATGTATTTGTCCCACTAATTGCATTGTAAAAGGCATATTGTTATGAACAATATGTTTGAAGCGTAACTGCATTAAGCAGGTTAGCAAGAGGAAAAGGAAGAGGAGACCATTATGGTTTTCCAAAGAGGGAGCAAAAAAGTGAAAGCCAAAAGATAGCATTCAGGCAATACAAAAGACACAGGCAGAAGGGGATAGGGAGAAGTACCAGGAGAAACAAAGGGAGGCAGGGAAGTCAGGAAGGGAAGCCAAAGCTCAGACTGAAGAAAACATTGCAAAATCAGTGGTTAAAGGGGACAAAACCTTTTACAGGTACATAAGTAAAAGAAAAAAAAGACAAAGGGAGGGATAGTGAGACTAAAGGGGGAGGATGGGAGTCGTGTGGAGAATGACAACAGTGGAGCTGACATGTTGAACAGGTGTTTCTGCTCGGTCTTTACTGAGGAAGAGGGGTAATGGGTCTAAAGGGAGCAAGGGTGAGAATGGTGGAAATGGATTGCATCACAAGTCCTATGAAGACAAGTTGAAGGAACTGAACATGTACTCCTGGAGGAGAGGAGGAGAGGGATATGATAGAGACATACAAGTATCTCACAGGAGAAACAGAGTGCAGGAATACACTATTTTAAGTGAAAAAGATGTTCCAGGACTAGAGATCATGGGATGAAGTTGGAGGAGGACAATTCAGAGGAAACATGAGAAAGAATTTCTTCACAGAACGGGTGGTGGACAAGTGGAACCCCTGCCAGAGGAAGTGGTGGGGCTGAGACGGGCACGGATTGGAGGGTGCACGGGTGGACATGGAGGAGTTCTGGAGGGCAGGGGAAGGGAAAACAGACTTGGGAAAACAGGCTGGACTTATGGGCTCAAATGGCGAGACTGGTGAATCATAGGCCCTCATCTGCTGACACTGTCTATGTATCTATGTGTTGTAACATTACAAAATTTTATAACTCAGGTCTCAGTCAGGCCTGCTTGCAACAGACAGGGAAATAATGTTCATCACTGTCATAACTGCTTCTGTAATTTAAAAGCAGGAGGTAACCATAACACTGTCATGATTTACAGATGGTCAAATGGTATAATTGAACCTTGGCCTGCACCCCAGGTGTGCGTTAATGTCCAATTTTATTTTTTCTTTCTAATTGCCAGAATTTAGGCTCTGTCACACCACTCTTTACAAAACAAGAAGTTAATGGTTTAAAAGATTGTTATTTATGTGTTTTTAATTCAGTGTCTAACACACTTTGCAAGTTTGCAGGTTTCAAGGTGTGGCACACATAAGATCTCCACGTTCAACAGAAGTAATACTTTCATCTGTTGCAAGACCTTCATCTTTTTCCTTAAAAAAGAAAACAACTGCCACAGTTTTGATGTTATCACCATCTTTGTGCCTGACTGGTTCCTAATAAGGACTATTGCATGAATCCGTTATTATTTACCTCTGCAAGTGTAATGTTTTCAGCAAAATTACACCTATTTGTAGAACTTTAAATCAACTGAAGAAGGTCCAGTCAGTTCAGACTCTGCAATCAAGCTTATTGTTTCTGCTTACTATGAAGTTAAGTCTGGGAAGGGCACTCTCAACTCCAGCGAAGATTCTGCTTCAATTGACCTTCAAGCAATACATCTATTTTCTTCGCTGCTGCTTGTTCCAAACATGGCTGGTACTTTCTACAACCCTATTGCTCTGTTATGGACTGTGTTCTTAATGGTTTATTGTCAATTGTTACCTTTTATGGACTGGTAATCTTTATGCAAGGGTGTAATCAACTACTGACAAAACAAATGCCATGCCAGTGTGTGTGTGTGGCTATTCCATTAAAAGGACTCAATGCACCCTGGCCAGTGTGTCTACTACTCAGCCATCCAGCAGCTAGCCACAAAATGAACACTGACTTTTCTACTATGCTGGTGTTTTGTTTTAAATTACTGTCTGCATTGCCCCATATGCCTTGTGGGTTACCACCATTCTGCAAATGACATTTCATCTGTACTTGTAACTACATCAACCTGTGGATACTTATATGAACTTATGAACTGTTAATTTCATGGACTGTTATGTTTTATAAGGACTTATCTGTCAAGAGACATTATCAACAGATTCTTCAATCAAGCTCCCAGGGTGTGCCACACCTCAACACAAGGTAGCATCTACCTTATTCACTCTCAAAGTGAATTCTATGAACTCTTTTCATCAACAAAATTGTCATGTTATATTGTGTTATATGTGGTGTCACATGTTAGCATTTTCACATATTTCAATTGTGGTGTTGACATCCTCAATTCTGTATTATGTTTTACAAACTCACGATTTGTGTTCCGTCTGTAACCACCCCTGTGCCAACTCCAAAACAGGATGCTTTTTATAAATGCCTCGACTATCTGTATGCTGGCAACCAGTTTTAAATCATATACCTAGTCTAACAGTCTAAAAGTAGAAATGTTTAGTTTTTTTTTGTAACCTTCAGTTATTAACTAATATCTTTACATTTATGTTCAATTTTTGTGAATGTTCGAGTCCTTCAGGGGCTTCCTATCTTCAGGGTGAAAATTATTAACAGTGGTCAGTGGCCAAAGTTTTAGTAATCAGTGACCAAACTTTTATCAACAATGTGTAGTTGGCTAACCATAAAACTGAGGAAATAAAAAGTGTAAAATGGCTAGTGTAAATTGCTAAAGGGCTAGTAAGAGGTAAAATGGTTAGTAAATGACTAAATGATGCCAACATGTAAATTAGTATATCTAGTAGCAAAAGGCTGCACGTGGAAAATACCACTATGTCACTTAATATGTGCGTAAGACTTTAAAAGGGTTAATTGTAAAATTCTATACAATGAGAAAAAAAATAGCTAAAAGCATAAAATGAGGCCGTGGCCGAGATATGCACAAATTCCAGCCTTGCATTTTTTTTCTAAGCTTGCTACACATAAATATGGGACCCATGGTCATGGCTTACAAGCGTAGTTGGTGACTGGGGTGCTACTCTTCTCCATTGGGTGACAGTACTTGTAAGTAGTCACATTGGCACTCTGGCTACTGACTGTCCTAATCAAACTTCTCCTACAATGCCTGTGCAACACAATGGTGTCACGGGACGCCACCCACCTGCCTCCTTGCTACAACCCGAACAAAAGGACCCCATTAAACTGGAGGGGGTGTTTTCCATTACAAAATGAGCCAGATTGTGATCAAAATATAAAGCGAGAAAAAGTAAAAAGGGATCGGTTAGTTGATACATAGTATCAAAAGGGGGGAGAGTGTGAGGGAATTTTATATATCCTAAAGCTATATTTGCTATTAAATGCCTTGAAGCTATGCTTGCTTTAAAAGCCATGCTGTAACAAAGTAATAATGAATGTAGTAGACATTTCTGAGTTCATGTTTTGTTCTTTAAGGGTTATAGAATTTGTACTGAGGTTACTTGAAGTACATTTGTAAAAACAGAAAGCTAGATAAAACTGAGCAGAACTAGTTGTACCAGCCTGCATGGCAGGCTTGGACAAAATATAAAGATAAGAGCACGTAGTGGCATTGAAGATAAGCTGTACGTTGCTATGGTGTGAGTGAAACTCATTGTCTCTCTCAGGTCAGCTTGACCCAGGCATATGTATCAAGCAGTAATGGGAAAGAAATGAATTGCATGTTTTATTTTACATTGCTGAAAACTTGTTATGCTGTCTTATGATTGGCTTATACTGAAATGTTGGTATTTTTCAAGATAAGAAGTGCAAAATCTAGCTTATAAAAAGCTACTGTAAATTGTAATCAGGGAACTTCTCCATTGTAGAAGTCCCACATGCATGTGTGAGATATTTGATCAAATAAAGCACGTTAAGACAAAACCCAGTGGTGTGGTTTTTGCCCCGTGACGACGGGAGTGGTTGCTCAGGTAATACTTACAGTGAGAGAATTTGCAATCACATAGGCCACCCTGAAATCCCGCTGAGCATGCTCAGAAGAAACATTTCAGAACCTTATAACTCTGGAACCAATAAATATTTTTTCACAAAATCTTTGAAAGGCACTCCTTTGGCATAGGCCCCCTTCAAACCTGAATGTTTCAGACAAAATTACGCACTGTCTCAGCTGTAGGTGAGAACAAACAATGGCAAAACCACACAGAAAAGTGTGGTGTCCCATCCTGCTGCAGATTTTTGTATCATCTGTAAGGAGACACACCTTCCCCTCTATTTCCTCTTTGTTTGGAAATTGAACATTACTGTTATATAATAACGGGGTCTTCCTTTTTCCCGTACAAAAACCGTGGCGTTATTTGCCACAATATAGGAGTGTTTCTTACAGCAAACACACACATGTTTTTCCTCGTTCTGTGCATGCACCCACCGCAACTCTTACTCCCAGACCACTGGCTGACTCATCTTTTCCCTCAGAGATAGAACTGCCACATGGATTTGGTGGTAAGTCACTACCAGAAATACTACACAACTACAAATTATAAAATAAAAAAGAAACCCTTTGGCTCCAGGCACAAATAAATGTTTAAATAAATAAAAGCAACCGTGGACGGCATACTCAAACCTAAGCAGACTGTGGCTGCACAGGGATGCCTTTTACTTGATATAATTGCTGTGGCAAAAATGAAAACCCAACAATTATATAAAATAAAATATGGGGCGGTGTGTAAACTCGAAGTTTACACACACCCTCTGGTTAGATGCTTTCAAAAACCTCTTGAGCTTTGCTCTTGGGGTTTATGTAGCATCTAATCCCTTGGGTGTATACAAATTTCTCATTACACACACCACCCCATATTTTGTTCCATATATAATAACTGGGGACCATTTTCCCTCATAGGGAAACCTGGTTATAATTCACCATTGTAACCTACGGGTTATAATTGTTACCGCAAACCCACATCGGGTTTCCTTCACTCTGCGCATGTGGCGGCCAGTCGTCTTCCCCTCATCACAGCACAAAAAGCTCTGCACATCTGATAATACTCATTTTACATTTAACTTTAAAAAAAAATTAAAAAAACTTTTTGGCATGTTTCTATGTCATTCATGAAAAAGATTCTGACAAGTACCTTCCTCAGCGAACAATCGCCCCTCCCTCCTCCTGGGCAGAGGTTCAGTTAAGAGCTGCAGTGAGTAGCAATAAGGAAGTGGGGATTCCAAACATTTCTAACTTACAATTCATCATCCAGTCTTCTCCTGGTATATTTAAATATCACACTGAGCTGTACTGGGAGAAGAGTGACCAGGACATGCTGCGGTATGGGGGTGTAACCAAAACCATATAAATAAGCAACCAGAGACAAATTGGAGCACAGGAGAAACAGGAAAAAAAAAACTTCTGCTGCAAGGTACCAGCACTATGTTTGTGTTTTATATAATTACTATGTGGCGAAAAATGATCCCCAGAGAGTATATAAATAAAACATAAGTAGTGTGTAAAAAACTTAGATTTACACACACCCTCTAGTGTTGGATGCTTAAATAAACCCCTCGAGCTTCGCTTTTGGGGTTTATGTAGCATCCAACATCGAGGGTGTATGTAAAATTCTCGTTAAGCACACCACCCCATGTATTATTCTATATGTGTGAAAGTACTTAATCAAATCAGTCAGTCTTAGAACCGGACGATAAGAGACCTTTTAGTGATGGTAGGGTGAAGGCTGCTTTTGTGGTTTGACTGTAGTATGACAAAGTATATTGCATGTATTTTACAGTAGTTTTGTTTTTCACTTGTCTTTTGGTTGTTACATACAATATATTATTGTTCTGAAACTTTTTGAGGCACTTTTCTAATTTGAACATACATATACGGTTATGTTTTATTTCAAGAGAATGTAAGTTTAAAATATACACGGGAAGGGAGGGGTCACAAAACAATCCAAAGGTGCAAAACCTTTCCTAAGTTCCCAAAAGTTCCGTAGCTGCAGAAAAAAAGGGGAACTTGCTCTGAGTGCTATACACAAAGCATCCGCAGTTGCGGCAAAAAAAAATACACTGAGGATTGTGGAAAAAGCACAACTATGAAAGTTCTTGAGTAGAAAAAGCCATTGAAAAGTGTGGCATATCTCCTTAGAGGCTATTCACAGCCAGGGTTTTTCCACAGTTAGGGAAAAAATGTTGCACACATGCTGCACCACAAAGAGTGAGGCATAACTCTCCCTGAACAAAGTGCAGTGTACCAACAATTAAGATGCAATTATAGTGGAGGTGCAGGCACAAGTAATAGCAAACCTATAGTAGTGTCAGTTGTCACAACAAAAATAGCACACATTTTCATTGAAATACAACAAACTACAACCACGAGACCCAGTGCAGCCCATAAAGGAGCCCCTCAGGCAGTAGAGGCAGAGCTGGTAACAGCCTGCAGTGAGTGCTACTGAAGCAGACAATGTAAACACTCCAGGGAGAGACATAACCATCAGTTCTACTAACAGTTACAGACAGCCACTGTGGTGCATGGCTCTGCTGGTACCAGGGGTGCTGGAGTGGTTTCAGTTGAGGGACTGGCTGCTGGTCTCTCTGTGAGTACTTACTGCTGCATCTATGGAAAGACTGTCAAAGTCTGCTGCTCCAGTTAATATGGATCACCTGTTGTTGTGCCTGCTGAGCTTTTTCCTCAGCTAAGGAAAGAATGTCAGGGAGATTTCAGCACTTGTAGACTTCCGTAACTTGCCTGGTTTACAGATTTCCGCAACTGCGGAAATTTTCTTTGTGAATATGGTGCAACTAGATTTCCACAGTGCTACAAGCCATTTTTCCACAGCTACAGAAATTGTGGCTCTCTTTGTGAATCCAGCCCATAGTTTTCACACACGAGAAACATATTTGGGTTTATAAAGAGAAATCTGTTAAAATTAAGAATACATAAAAACTTTAGCTCTGAATAAGTATATCTCTTGTGCTGATGTTGACTTTTCAGATAACTTTCCATAGCAACACAATATTATCAGTAAAGGTCAAAAGAACATTATTTTTGGTGGGCTGTCTTCATATTATAGTGGCACTGTTGTACCAGTGTATTACTGTATATACTGTATAACAGTTATTACTTCCATTTGGTTGCGTGTTCAGGCTATTGACTGGAGTTTCCTTGGGTTGATGGGGACATCCTCTTTTCTTGGGGGCTAGAAAACAATCAGAATTATAATTACTGTAAACTATGTTATTTTTTATTTATATTTTTAAGTACACTATGTTTCCTATTAAATTTTGAACATTGACACAGCCTTTTATCAATGTTCTAAATTTCTTAATATACTAAATCTGTTTACACCATAAGGGTTAAAATAAGTATTTATATAGTAGGCATAGCAGTATTTTAACATTTTTTAATGCATGACAGTAATAAAGATCCATGACACCAGTTCGACAAAAATTATGTTGACCGACATCACAGCAAAGGATTTATGTCAACCGCCAGTTGTGGTCAGCATAAATCCATCAAGTAAACTGTCTTTTGGGGGGGGACTTTGCCCCCGTGAACCTCCCATGTGGGGGGCTCTGCCCCTGCACCCCCCAGCCTTTAGGATTATCAACTCCAAGTTGGAGTTGATTCAGGGTGAGGTGCAATACCCCATCAAAGCAGTACCAGGTCCTGCGGGTACATTACAGCGACAATAGCAAATTGCCTCTGTAATGTCATTTGCTGTGCAATTGCCGCCATTCAGACAGCATACCTAGTAATAACCATTTATTTTTACATGTTCATCTACTGTAAGACAGTACTTCATTTTAACATCCAAGCAAGTAAGAGTTTCTATTTTGAGAGAGGAGTGTACTACTGTATATAAAACAGTTGTTCGGATAGCTAATAGTTAATGACACAATAGTCCAACATTTTTATTGTAAGTCTGGTAGGTGATAGTGTTGTTGATTTATCAGTGGGTCAGCTGGATTATACATTTTTTATATGATATAGGTTCAATGTATCAAATTAATCTCTTAATCATTAATTAAGCTAATTAATCAACAGTTTAATCTGGTTCAAGGTCAGTTGGCACTCATCTGTATCCCCCTCCCCCGGGTCGTGCCTGAAAATAGGCAGGATTTGTCTAGTGCACTTACCCAGTCAACAAAAACTAAAACAAAAAAATATGTATATACTTATTAGGTTGGGGTTCAGCAGGTGTCCCAGGTTTGATGGGAAGGGTTAGTTGCTGGGGTGGTGTAGTTTTGGCAGGTTCAGAGAAAAGTAAAAAAACAAGATATAAATTTATCAGTTGAGTTTCGATTTATTTCTAATATATAGGGGATACACGATGGTCAGGAGTGTGATATGGAGAATATTTTCACTCCTGCAAAGTGACCTCTGGATACTCACGAGTGGCAAAGCCACGAGAGAGAGAGAGAGAGTATTCAGAGGTCATTCTGCAAGAGTGAAAATATTTACCGTAGCACGTGACTGCACCTCATGTGTGTGATTTACACAATAGGGGTTTCCAGAATTTTGTTTTTATTTCAGTTTATCTTGTGGAATAAACAAAGATGACATAGGACAAAAAAGGAAAATTCTGCTAAAACAAGCTGAAACACTGTCTTGCCATTTGGGATGAAGCAAGCTGTATTCCTTGGTAGTTGAGGTATTCATGGATGTGGAAGGCTTCACTCTTTTTTGGCTTTTTTTCCAGTATGAAACTCAGGCTGCTGTTTGCTTGCTTTGGGGCATTTATAGAGTGCACAAGATAAAAGTGAAAGAGGGACTTACAAGTGCAGGTGTGGCAGGTGAGCTATATTCTTGTCACTGACTTCATGAAAGCAGTCCCAACACTTAGGCGGAATCTGAGAGTTGCTGGGTGACATCAGCACAGTTGAAATAAATGCTGATTATCTCATTGAGAAAGTTTTCACACCATTGTATAAATTCCATGGTAGTGTGATGTATGCACAGTGCTGATATATACAAGTGACCTTTGCACTGTGTGTATAAATGTAAGCTTTTGTCACAGTGTAGATATCAGTACTGTGCGTTCCTGCAGGATGGCGATATGCATTTTTATTCAAAGGCATATCACTTCACCCCATTGTATAAATCTATATCTATGAATACAGTAAACAATACAATCTGTCAGGAGACAAGAACCAATTGGCCAAGCTAGTCTGCCCAAGTCTTCCCTGTGTATTCCATCTTTGTACTGTATAAATGGTCTCTGGTGTCCTTCTCTCCTTCTTGCCTATGTTTTAATATAGCCCTTTGTTTATCCAAGACATCACTGAACTTTTCTCCTACATTTAAACTGTAAGTCTGGTAGGTGATAGTGTGGTTGATTTGTCACGGGGTTGACTGGGTTGTACATTTGTTATATGATATAATTCTCAATATATGAAATATATTTACTACGTTTGGGTTCCGCATATTTCTTAGGTTCAGTAGGACTAGTTGGTTGTTGAGGTGTTCTGGTTTTGCTAAGTTCTGAGAAAAGTAAAAACAAGATATAGATTTATAAGATGAGTTACAATTTGTTTATAATATAGCTATATATCTATGCATAGCTATGCATACCTTGAACAATATAATCTGTCACTGGAAAAGGGTCACTTGGCCCAGCTAGTCTGCTCAAGTGTTCCCTTCCTATTCTGCCTTCATATAATACTGTCTACTGTAAGTGGTCTCTGGTGCCCTTCTGTCCTC
Source organism: Neoceratodus forsteri (assembly GCA_016271365.2). Lineage (NCBI taxonomy): Eukaryota > Metazoa > Chordata > Ceratodontiformes > Ceratodontidae > Neoceratodus > Neoceratodus forsteri. The sequence goes on along the minus strand of CM057455.1, from coordinate 301,820,700 downwards.
CTTGCCTATGTCTTAATATATCCCTGTATCTATCCAACACATTGTTGAACTTTTCATTTACGTTTGAATTATATGTTTGATAGGCGATAGTGTGGTTTATTTATCACTCGGTTGTACATTTGTTGTATTGTATAGTTCTTAATATATAAAATATTCTTACTAGGCTGGACTTCAGCAGATTTCTTAGGTTCTTTGGGAAGGATTGGTTGTTGGGTGGGGTGGTTTTGGAAGGTTCTGAGACAAGTATAAGGAAAATATAGATTTATCAGATGAGTTATGATTTATTTGTAATCTATCTATACATCTCTGCAAACACTCAGTGATATAATCTGCCAACAGAGAAAGACTACCTGCCCAGTTAGTCTGCTCAAGTGTTTCGTGCTTATCCTGTGTTTTTAAACTATAACTGTTTTTTAGCATCCATTCCTTCTCCTTGTTTATTTTTTAATACATCTTTGATTTCATTCTATATATTGCTGATGTTTGCACATGTTCTAGTGTCTACTACTGTAGATGGCAGTCATTCACTCATGTCCTTTCAATGCAGATGTATTTTTAAACATCCATCTTTAATTTCTATTTAGTCTTGGAGTGCATTTTCAGTTTTAAAGGGCTCCTATTTTGTGCCTCAATTGGCATTGTCAGCCAATAATAAAATTATTTAATAAAAACATGGTTATACAACAGTCAATTCTCATTAAAGTATTATTGTGCAAGAACGAAACCGTTTACTGGGAAGAAACACTGCTACTGCTATTGTTAACAATATGCTGTGCATAACATGGTTATGGAGTAAACGTGCTGTGTTTATCAAATATACTGTATTTGCAAGGTTGGGATTCCACAGGTTTTGCAGACAGGAAGGGGAGGGTAGGCTGGGCTTTGGTTGTTGGGTTCTGTACAATATAAAGACAAATGAGAGCAATTTAATAAACAACTGATTATTTGTATTATGCTTACACTTTGACAGTAACCTATTATATTACATTAATGCCTCTATATTTCACCTTTTCACAAATTGTATGACAGTTTGATAGGAACAGTCTCATTACCCAGTAATGACAGTTTGATGCCTGTGATTACTGGACTAGAGCTAGTAGTCATGGATGAAATGATGAGTATTATCTGCCTATTAACTAATTGCTTCTATTAGTCATTTTTATAATTTTTACTTCATTACATGACAAGAACATTTTTATCCAGAGTTTGTTTATTGAATTAATGAACTTTTTGTGTTCTTACGTAATATATTCTTACTTGGTTGGGTTTCTATAGGTTCCACAGGTTCAGTGGGTTGGGTAGCCCTGGTTGTGGTTGGAGCTTGGTCTTGGTGGATTCTATAAAATGTAAGAAAAAAAGAGACAGGTTTAATACATGTTTACATGTTCTATGTAATATTTTTACAATTTGTTAATAACCTAATATTTTTATCTAGTAACCCTTCTATAATCTATCTAGTCACATATTTATTTGTTACATAACTTCTAAAGGTACAGTCTAATTAAATAATAATCCTTGATTTACAGTTATTTATTTATTTTTTACTTATTATTTTTCTCTCCACCTCTACTGCCCTCCAGCTTCCACTCAATCAGACCTCTAAGGTACATTGCACCCCCAATCCTACTGACCTACAGGGTCTGCCCCTAGAGTGCCTCACCCAACTCCTCAAGACCCTTGATGGCCTGGATAACCCCCCGGGTGGGGTGAGGATAGATCCCCCCTTACCTCCCTCTATTCCTGAGGAGTGAGCTGCACAGCAGGGTCTGCCCTGTTCTGTCAGTGGGTGGCTAGCTGGAACCAGAGGTCATCATCTAGGAGGTGTGGAGGGATATTTTTCCTCCATGTAGTGATCCCCAATGCTGGCCTGCAATGGGGAACAGGGAGTCAGGTGTGTGCAGAGATGTACGTCAACTCTAGACCTCTGCCAGCTTTAACCCTTGTATTGCGGCATCCCCCAGCCACACCGACATCCCCTGAGTTCCCCAGCAGGCAGCAGTGTAGTGGCAGGGAACACATCCCATCCTACCCAGAGAAAGAGAGCAAGTCATTGGGTGCTCAATCCTTCTCCATCTCAGTTGATCCCTGGCAATCCAAGTCCATTCCCGAACCCGGGTTGCCGGCGTGGCATGAGGTGTGGCGTCCTGCGCCTCAGCCCTCACCGCCACCTGGCCAGCCTGATTTACAGTTATTATAATGTTGGTACATAAAGATCATTGGTCATTTTATACAGTATGACTTCATGCAAACAAAACAGATGCATAGAAATATAGGCTAGGTTGGTAGAAAAAGACCAGTTGGTCCAGTCAGTTTGCCCAGATGTTTCTTTCCCAGTTTTTCACCATAGATCTTAACTTGTGTCTGGTGAGCCTCCCTCATCCCTGCCTAATAATTCAGATTGAACTGCACACAAACAATGAGGCCCTAGAGGGTGACGACTGGCGGAAACACTCTGATTTGTATGGATTTAAATTAAATATACTAGCTAGAAGAGGGGAGGGACATGGCTTGGTACAGGGGTTCAGTGAGAAGCCAAAGTCCTTGTCCAGCTGAATAAGAACAATAAAAGAGATAATCATTTATTATGTTGTTTTGTTTTTAAATTTATTTAAATACATATCACATTTATATAATAATAAATGTTTAAAATGTTTTTGGTTCTAAATAAGTTATATTTGGTTTGCATTATTATAGTAATGTTGTATATATGAATGCAACATTTTGTTTGAATACAGTTTTACTGGCTTGGTAGGTAGTATCCTTTTGTGTAGGGTGAAAAGATTGGAGGGTACTGAGTTCTAGCCCTACATTGCATACATAGGGTACTATTCATAATTGACAATGTAGCACAACACAAAGTGGATACTGTACTGTTGAAGTTCCTTCTCCCTATCTCAGGTCACTGTCTAGGCGGAACTAAAAGATTCCATGCTAGCTATTGATAAAGAGTGATGATGTTTTTCTGGGATTATGTACAATTTTTATCATTCATATAGCACATTCCTATGACATGCCCACCAAGATACACATGACAGTATTGCATTATAGTTTGGTGTCATTTGATTGTTTAAAACTTACAAATGAATACCTCAAAATTATATGTCCCTCTGTAACCTCCTCCTCCTCACAGGGGGGACCCACTGCTTCCTGATATTGCTCAGCATTATCGGAATCCCCCTTGACTTCTTTTGCATCTTGAGAGGAGGAGGAGCTGGACTTTTGAGCAGCAGAAGAGGTTGTACGATCAGGGACAGTTTTGAGCTTCATCAGCTGGTGGCCTTGATTGTGCTGTGCTTACACTAGCATTAATGCCTGCACATTCCAACAGAGATATATTTAAAAGTAGCGTACTCATGCTAACACCTCTGAATACTGAACCACAGCACAGTGCACATGTGTAGCACAACAGCATAGCCCAGTGCTAACACAGCACAACAGTACATTTCCAAGCAGAAGCATAGCATTGAATATAACACTGCATGCAGGTGCAGTGCACGTAGCGAAGAGAACATCACGAGGAAGGGTGGGGACAGTAGGGTAGATGAGGCAGGCACCAATGAGAAATACACAACACAGCAGCATAGGTAGGGAAAAAAATGGCCCATAAACTAAAACAATAATGATAACAACAAAAACAACAGTACAAGAAAAAGGACAAGCACCTACACAAGGGGGAATCAAAAAAGGGGCACCGGCCCATATGGGTGGGGACAAAACGAGGAAGGGCAACTGCCCATAAAAGGGGGGAACAAAAGAAACAAGGCAACCACCTGTACAAGGGAGGAAAAATCAGAAAAAATAGGTCAACCAACAATGCAAAGGAGGAACCAAAAGAAATGGGGCAATCACCCACACAAGAGGGGAAACACAAAAAATAGTGCAACCAACCATACAAGGGGGAACCAAAAAACAAAGGGCAACCACCCACAAGAGGGTACAAAAAGAAATAATAAAACTGCCCATATAAGGGGGAACTTAATGTGATAGGTAACTGTCCATTCAATGGGGAATACCAAAAGAAATAAGACAACTGCCCATACATGGGAGGGAAGCCAAAAGAAGTAGGGAAGCCTCCCATATGGGGAGGGGGGGACTAAATGAAATAAGGCAACCACCTATGTCAAGGTGGGGGAACCAAAAGAAATAGGGCAGTCACCTATACAAGGGGGGAATCAAATGAAACATGGAAACCGCCCATCAGAAAACAATTTATGCCCTCAAAGGGCTGCAGCAAGTGGTGGTGGTGGCAGCTGCTGTCACTGTATGGCCTGTGTGTTGTCCTCTACTCACTGTATCAATATTCTCATAAGGTGGATTTGCCTGCGAAGAAGGCTGTCACAGGCCTCTGCCATCATGGTATCACTGTGCCATCCTGCGTCCCTCTGGGCACCTGTGGGAAGAAATGCCATGAACTCAGGTAGCTGTGCCCACAGGATAAGGGACACAGGAGTCACAGAATATGAATATCAGATGTTCAGCTGGATGACACATTGGCAGTCATGCCACACAGGTGGACAGAGTCACAGAGCTGCAAAAGAATGCATGTGGAGCTGGCCCAATGGTGGAGAGGGCTGAGGCACCATGGGCACCTTACCTTTTCCCACGTCAGCAACACAGATTTGGGAATGGATGCGGACCTCTTGGAGGTCGGACAGAAGAGGGAGGATTGAGCATCTATAGGACTGCTCTCCTCCCTTGGGGAGGGGCATTTTGTGACTTGCCGATTGACTGCCACCTGGAGGAATCCAGCTGGTAGTGCTTGTGAGTTACTGATGGAGGGAGGCCCATGTTCAGAGTGCCTGGGGGCATCTCCATGGAGGCAGAGCTCATACAACGTGCTCATAGCACATCCCATGGAGCCCAAGAGAGAGAAAACTTGGAGGAAGAATGGAGGACAGGTTGCATGAACCCCTGCCCATCATGTCATTGGCCTGCCTGATCTGGGTCTGGGACAGTCTGGACTTGTGTTCTGGGTGGGGGAGGATGGCCCTCGATTCCTAGCCCCAACATGGGGGGGGCAATCTATGGGGGATAAATGGTCCCAGGCATCAGAGGAAATTCTGGATGGCTGTGCCTGATGGGGATGGGGCTGATGCAGCTGCTGGTACCTGCCAAAGGAGGATAAACACTTATACAGCAGAAAAAAATGGAATGAATGTGCATGCAGGAGACAGCACTGTGTACTGAAACAGTAGAGGACTGTACATACAATGAGTGTGATGTGCTGCAACATAACCAGATCAAGCTGTGCAAGGGACATAGGACAAAAGCAGACATGCCAGATGTGATAATGCAGCACACACCACAGCAGCACCAAGGCAGAGTGCAATAAGTAATGGAATGGCCAAGTGGCTATGAATTGCACCCCCACACCCAGCACTCTGCAGACCAGGTGTCCAGCATACATGCCCACACAGGTGCACAGGACATCGGGCATGCAGGAGCCACCCTGGCCAACAGCAGGCGTTGGGCCCAGGCACACACACCAGCTGTACCCACACAGTACAGGTGTATATGGATGGGACCATCATGCAGCACCATATTCAGCAGGCAGGGTAACTCGAGTGTGTAGCAATGTCTTAGGTAAGTGAGCACTTGACACACTGTGCTGCAGTCACCATAGCACTGGTGCCACCTGTAAGCACCCTCCCTCCATCCCAGAAGACGACAGCCCCACCCTAATGACAGGGACCCCCCATACAAAGGCTGTGCAGGTTATTGTTCTGGGGATGTCCCAATGGTGTTGTAATATATGCATGGTGCTACCCGTGTACCATGGAACGATCACACAATCGACATCACTGTGTTGGGTAGACAGTACCAACAATGCATCAGAATGCCAAACAAATACATGCTAGGGTACATTCAAGGCTCATCAATGACTACCCCTGCTGCGGATCCCATGGCGTGATGTCTAGTGCAGATGGCACTGATATGGGCAGCCTGCCACAGCTGCTGTATGCTGGACATGGCATATCGCAGGCATGTACCAGTACAACAGTGGCCATTGCCTACCATCTCCAGACAGCTACACATACCTAGGCCTGATCATGTGGTACAACAGACCAGATAAACAATGACAGGCATAAAGCCTTAGTGTATTAAGGCTACGGCACAGAGCACATGCCACCACACAGTATAATGCATGCCAAAGCACAGTACATACAAGACAGCATGCCTGCTGCAATGACAATCAAACCACTAGATGGCACAGCCCCAGTGACACTGGTGGGGCAGTGCCTCAAGGGCCAAGATAGTGTCCAGAACCACAACTGCCTAGGTGCTGCCCCTATAGGCAAGCATATAACCTGATGAGACACACACGGACATCCCCCTCCCACAACAGAAATATGCAGCATATTGTAGACATACAACACAGACTGCAAAACAATGTAGGTTACATACATGAATACATGGCCAAGGAACAAACAGCCTTCCTGGACTCCCACCTTGCTCCATCATGGTTCGGTGTCCCCTCCTGCCATCTGGTATCCTGCCTGCCCCATCCTTTCTGTCCAACTCTGGGCAGCTCTGACCTTGTCCTGTTGTCTGTGGAGGTGCACAAAGATGACATGTGGTCAACAACATGAAGTTGAACACATGGCATATTACTATGCACCCTAAATGGTAAACATGCTTATATAACAGTACTGTGCCTATGCACCCTCATGAGTGTGGCAGAGATGGACGCAACCATGCATGAACTCATTGGACTGGTATGCACAGCCATCCCATGGCACTCAGTTGTGTGAGAGCAGCGACTGGGCACAGCATCCTTACTATGTACCGATATTGTAACTAGGACCTAGCACTGTGTATGTAAGACCCATGTGGTGCCCCTGTGACTCTGTCCGCACCACTTCTGTCCAACATACACATTCCTAAAAGTGACACGCCACGTACACTCCTTATTACTTAGTAGGATGCATGTAACCTAAGGTCTTATACAAACTTGAACACAGTAATCATACCATTAGAACCGTAGTGGTGGATATCATACCATAGGTGTAATCAAACACAACGGCAGGTCCTAGACTGACACACCCACTCCAGTAGAATTGTAAACCATGCATTATGTTATTATACATTATGCATTACCTCAACACTCTCCCTTCCCTTACCAACCACCTCCCCACTTCATAACTCTGATCATGGGACCATTGCCCCCCCAGTCTACAAATGCTGGCCAGGCCACCTTCTCATATCGTTTCCCTGAACTCTGGAACACCCTTCCCCCTGATCCATCTGCAATGCCCCCACCCCACATTCCTGTCCTCCCTCCCTCCTCCGTAATTTCTTCTTTCTTCCTGCAACTGCTCTAAACTTATTCATCCCCTGTCCCCTATCCCCTATTGTGATGTAATTGCTCTTCTGCCTGTACGCTTCAGGTTTCTTCCTCTACTCATTGTAATTTACCCTAGTAATTCCTTAAATGTACTCATGAGCCTGCCTGTATTGTTATTCCTGTAAACGGTGACTGCCTGAATGTAACATATGTACACCCTGAAAGTACTTTGAACTCTTCGTACAATTGTAATTGCTTGATGTATTCTTTACCTGTATCATTTAACTTGTATTCTGCTATTTTGCTGTATGTAACATATTACCACCATGTTAAGCATCTGAACTCGATATCTGTATTATTTGTATCTCCCCACCCCCTCCCGACACATCGGAAACAAGCAGTTCTGCTCAGTATGCCTTTCCTGGTGAAACTTTTAAATAAATAAATAAATAAAACGTGGTGCGTGCATGCATAGCTGAACTCATGCTACATACCATTGACAATCTATATGGGACAGACATTGGATGTGGCAGCATGCTATTCAGTACACCTAACACCCAGGCTAGAGGTACACCCCAAGGCACATGACATATTTGTCCAGCTTGAAACAGTACCTAGGGTCATACAGTGACCCCATGTCTATGTGGTATTCAATTTTAATTTCAATTTTATTTTTTTTATACTGGAGGGTATGTGAGCAAAAATGCTCGTTTTCACAAATGACCAGTGGTAAAAAAATTCAATAATATAGAGAAAGAGAAAAACAGTATTTGCTAAATGTTACTGTATTTATTATAGGAACAGTGTATATGACAGGATCATCTAGAACAGAAAAAAAATACAGAGCACACAACAACAGAGCCAATATACAGATACTTATAAACTCTAAGGTAACTCAAGGGTTGGTGGACATTCAGGGGGGTTACCAACCGGGGCAGACACAGGTGATGGATTGGAGGTGGTGGTCCTTGAGGGAGAAGGTGAATGGGCCAATTGAACTACAGGCCTGAAGTTCAGGAGGCAGTTTATTGCAAAACATAGGGCCCTTGTATGTGATAGTATCCTGTGCTTGCTTGGTGCGGTAAAAAAGGGTGTCGAAGATATGACAGGCGGCCCCTCTAGTACTGTGCTTGGGAGCCGATAAGGGGAAAAGGGAGTTAATGCTGATCAGCAGTAGGTTACGGTGGACTTCGTGTTGGAAAGAGAGCCTTTTAAGTTGGAACCTGCCTTCTAGAGTGAGCCAATTGAGGGAGGCATAGAGGGTACAGTGATGGGTCATCCAGGGGAGGCCGGTCACGAAGCGTGCAATATTATTGTATGTGGTCCTGAGTCTAGAGAAAAGGGGGATGTGCTGGGGGGGGGTAGACAATCAAGCCATAATCAAGGAGGGGCAGGCAAAGGGAGCTGGTATCACATACTCTTGGTGTTATGGCCAGCAGAATGACTCCCAGATCTACAGTGATTCCTGTATTGTACAGGGCACCAAGGCATCTACAGGAACAGTGGTCCCAAAGACCTGCATTGGTTATACAGGACAGTACAGCAAATTGGTTTCCATGTGGAAGAGTGTATTTAACAGGTAAGCACAGGTACATGGCCCTGGAGTCTCAAAGAGGTAACAAAGTAGTCTCAGAGTACACAAACAGTGCTACACACACCACAGCAACCATACATAAAGCTATTTGTACTTACCTGGCTATGACAAAGTGCACTATCCACCAACACACTCAGCTGCTGCAAGCACCATGGCTCACTCTAAATGAGGTCACTGTACCTGTGGCAGAACTGATCTCCCGTATGGGCAGTGCCCATCCTGTGGGCCACACGCTGCCCCACAGATACCCAGAGCTTGTATCTGAGCCTGTCAGATACTCCCTCCCCCTACCATGCAGTAACTCTTCCCGGTCAACCACAAGGTCCATCAGGTTGGCCATTGCCATGGCCACCCTCCTGGTGTCCCTCTGGCATGCCCCCCTGATTCTGCTGTACCTGCCTGCCATTTTCTCTGGCTAGGGGTAGCAGTTCCCAGCACCTTCCTCTCACATCTCCCAGTGTTCCTTTGCCTGACTTGGCTCTACTGAGTAGGCCAGATGTTAGCACTTTATGCTTGGCATTTGAGCTGCACTAACGTCAATTTGTTCTGCACTATGCATGTTTCTGAGTGGGAAATGGTTGTCCACATGTGGATTGCAATGTGATTCTCAGGTGCATGGTGCACGTTCGCGCACTGCACTCCACATATGCAGTGTAGTAGTGCAATGTAACAGTGTGCACACCTGCACAGCACCATGATGCCAGCAGATGTCGCATGATATCATGCCTGCGCCATGATGTCCGTATCGCTAGCACTGGACAACTGTGATAGCACTTGGCGTAAAACTGCAATATTTAAGCAGTGCCGCACATGAGCTAATTTTACAGTCTGTGCCCTAAATCCACATTTGCATGTCATTACTGTAAGGTATTCAGTAATTTGCATGCCTAATTGCACCTGGAACATGTAAAAGGAGCAGACAGTACCACACAGCTTCCACAGAGGTACTGTATGTGTCTAGAGGTAAGTGTGATTTGCAGTGACCTACAGCAGAGGAAAGGCGTGGTCCTAGCAACGGGTTTATGTTCTATCAGGGATTGATGGTAGCCATATCTGAACATGTCCTCAAGTCTGTGATATGCAGGCAGCTCACTGTGTAGTAGACCATGCCTTGCAGGGACAGGTACATGTTTTTGCCAGGGGCAGTGGCACCTGTATGTCACTGTGCCTGTGCTCTGCTGTGTGTATACAATGCTCAGTGCTGTCTGTCCACCCCATTCCAACCAGTAACAAGATGGAAGAGGAGCAAATAAAGAACAGGAGATTTTAACAAGAGGAGGCAATGACTCTGGACCATGCCTATGTGGCCAGAGAGGACCTGGTGGACCATTTCAGGGGGACCAGGGATGAATCAAAGGCTTGGAATGTCATCAATGAATGTCATGGGAGGAAGGGGAAGGATGGTGAAGGATGTCAGTAAGAGGGCTGTTGATCTGAAGAAATGCACTAAGGGCATCATGACCAGGGCCCGGTCCTACCTTCAGGCCACGGGCTGTCGGCCATGCATGACAGAGCCACTTGACCCTGCAGAGGTGAATATGGCTGGCATGCTGCAGCCTGTAGCCATAACAGGTGTCCCCAGAGATGGCTATGAAAGTCAAGTGGGACTGAGCACTGATGGCAGTTAGTGACTGCAGTGTCCACTTCACATTGAGGATGGATGTGCACATGCACCAGAGGGTTTGAGGTTGTATGCTTGTCAAGGGGGTCCATGCCATGGTGACATGGGCCACAGCCAGCCAAGCACAGAGGGTAAGCACTGGATATACTGCACAGACCTGTGTTCTGCTGACATTTCCTACCACAGCCCTATGCATGCATCCTAAACAAACAGAAGCGAGAAAGAAACAAGTGCCTTAGCTGTGATTTGAACCCAGGCCACCCAAAATACCATTCCAGTTGCTCTACCAGATGCACCAGTAGAGGCAGGAAAAATGGGCAGACTATGCGGGCCAAGTAGTCCTTATCTGGTGACTAATTCTGATTCTGTTTCTATGCCAATAAGGCAACAGGAAACATGGGACTCACAAAAGAACTTATTTTCTTCTCTTTTATGTTTATTTGGGTTCCATATATATGCACACCTAGAAACCTAGAATTTGATGGCAGGTAAGGGCCACCTGGCCCACCTAGTCTGCCCATTTCCCTACCTATGGATAAGCTGTAGATCCTAGTTAACCAACAGCCTGCTTCCTCCTACCCCCCACTAGCATTGCCTTACGTCTGTCTCATGCATTCTTGAATTCCCCCACTATTTTTGACCCCATGACCTCCTCAGAAAGGCCATTCCATGCATCCACAACCCTCTCCATGAAAAAATACTTCCTCACATTACTTCTGAGGTGTCCCCCCTCTATCTTCAAATTGTGCCCCCTTGTTCTTGCACATCTCTTTTTCTGAAAGATGCTACGCTCTTGGACTTTGCTGAGTCCTTTCATAGACCCTTGTGTATGGAAACTATGCATGAATCCTGCATGTGCTGCAGTACACCACGCACATGGGCCATCAGTGCTGCATGCATTGTCAGTAATAGTATGCTGTCTGGATGAGTTCTACAGTGGGTGTAGGCTGTATGGTCTCATCCATGTATCCTGGTGGTGTGGACATCTGTAGAGAAATCCTCTACTCAGCAAAATGGATATCATATACTGGGTGATCACTGGTGATGATAAGTGTATGTTATATGCACAGCAGCGGGGGCTTATGGGTACTGCATTGCATGGGTGGCATATGTGTGTGTCTATACACAGTATATTGTGCCTGCATGCTGGCATGCTCAAGCTACAGGTATGTGCATTACTCAGCAATACCCCTCTCTTCTCTCAACAGCCCAGTCCTTGGTGGGGGACATGGTAGAGGATGACCAGCTTGGACCATCCAGACAGATACTGCCCCAGAGTCTGACCCCTGCTGGGGGATAACAGGACTTGGACAGTGATGTGGGAATATATGTAGAGCAGTGGCAGTGCCAAGATATCTCCAGGTCCGACTCTGGCACTGACGAGGACCTGCTTGGGCCACCTGCCAACCAGTCACCCCCCCCTCTCCAGACCAATCACTGCTGTGCCACTCCAGGTCCATGCCCTGGCCCACCAACTGCTGTGCCACGCCAGGCCCATGCCTCCAGCCCAGCCACCTCAGTGCCACCTAGGCGAGTCCCCCCAGTCATGCCACCACTGTGCCACACCAGGCCAATCCTCCCAACTCACCCACCGCTGTGCCACCCTGGCCCAATATTCGAGGTACAGCACTGGTCATGTTGCCACCTCAGCCCACAAGAAGGACCAGAGTGCAGACTGGCCCTGTCCCCTGGGACACTCAGCACTGACAGCAGCTGGCAGCCAACAGGTAACTGCTACAGGTTGTCATGGGGGGCTCAGAAGGGCCTGCAGGCCGAGATGTGCCACATGTGGGCAATGCTGGAGGACCATGAGCAGCGTGCAAAGGTTTGCCATGGAAGAGCATGACAGCCTTGGAGGCTGGTGTCACCCTGATGGAGCAGTCCATGGTGGCTGACTTTGATACAATGGCTGCTGCAGTGCTGAAGACCACAGCCATGGTCTCTGGGAATGTGAGAGCAGGCCACACTACTGGCTGTTCCAGTGGTGAGTGTGTCACTATGTGGTAAACACCTTAGTATCTGGTCACCCTCTACAGTGCGGGCACACGTAGACCAAGGACCTCCATAACACCTCGCGTGATGGCCCATAGTGACCAGATGCTTCACACCTTTAACCATGTCAGTACCCCATTGGGCTGTGTTCATGATTGGCTCACACCATCCCCACATTCATCCCCCATTGCATGGACGATGTCCCTCGCTGCCCTCTAAAACACCTTGCAAACACTAGACCCATATCCATGCTGGGGTTACAGGCCTAACATAGAGGTGCTTGTGACACCTGTGCCATATCCCTGGTTTGCCATCTCATGTCTGTGTCACAAACCATGATTCCGAATCACCCCCCGCCAAGATGGCTTGTATCTATTTTGAATCTGCCTTCCCACTCATCCTGATTGGCTATTTTCTAAATGGACAACTTAAAAAAAACTTGAGCACTCACCACAACCTCAATGAAACAAGGGCACAGGTCTATTTCAAAAAGAGGAGAAATTTATTATATCATAAAATATTTACGCCTGACACATTTCAGATGGCTCACCACCCTTTTTCAAAGGCTGAATATTCCAAACTAATCAGGCAATTAAATAACAAATTCAAAAAAAATGATATACAGAAGTAAGCCATGTGATTGGCTAACAGCTTTACACTCTTAAAGGTACATCCCTCCATACCATCGTAGAACACCAACCACTGTGGTATACCCTACCAACAATTCATGATAAGATAATCCACACATAAGAACACATACAATAAATGTTCAACTTGCCATAAAGTGAATGGGAATTGAAAACAAGGATAACGGAGGGGGAGAAAAAGAGAAAGGGGGAGGGGAAGGGGAGAGAAGGAAGGGGAGTGAAGGAAGGAGAGGGGACTATTATTTACTTTCTGCCTGGATGACTTGTATTTATTTTGAATCCCCCTTCTCCCCTGCCTGGGTGGTTCTTATTTATTTTGAGTCCCGCCTCCCCAGCCTGGATGGCTATTTTTGGCTTTTACTCCCTGTATTATTGCAATGTCATTTTTCTGTTACATTTCTAATACATTGTGTTACACCATTACTGTCTCTTGTGTGATCCATACTCACTGCCTGTGTTTGTAGATGTCTGCTATGAGGCAGTTTCTGTCCTCCCATGACCTCCTGGCCATCCTGGGGTAACGCCTACTGAGCTGTTCCTTCATCCCCTTGATCGCTGGCTTAGTATCTCTTGCATGGTTTCCCTCTGGGACTAGTAGGCATATTCTTCTTCTTCTTCTTTTGGTAACTGGATAAGGTCCACTAAATACAAACACCTCTTTTCAGGGGCAACCTGGGAGCACTGGGCAGGTTAAGTGACTTGCTCAGAATTACACTGTGCAAGTGGAGGTTGCAGGAATCAACCCCATGTCTACTAGATATACCAATCTCTGTAGCTTGTTACCCTAACCTCTGGCCTGTACTACAAGCCCCAACATATTCTGCAGTCCAGCTCCATATTGTGTAGTATGTAACAGGTAAGAAATATTTATCTATTGAATTTTGTTGACTGCGTTGTCCCACTGAGACTAAAAGTCCCTTTTTTAGGGATGTCCTGGGTTTAATAACATACTGTAGAAGCATATCAAAAGGTTATTATTCATTCAGAACAATAGTGAGTTACACTGGGTCACATGAAGCATATGAGGAGAGGCTGAGGGCACTGAACATGTACTCCCTGGAAGACAGGAGAGAGAGAGAGGGGGCATGATTGGGACCTTCAAGTACTTGAAAGGGATAAATAAGGTGAATAAGGACAGTCTCTTTAAGCTGAGTGGCAACCATAACACGAGGGGGCACAGTCTTAAGCTGGAGAGTGGGAGGTTTAGGAGGGAGGTCAGGAAGCACTTCTTCACAGAGAGGGTGGTGGTCACTTGGAATGCACTGCCAGAAGAGGTGATCTCATTGAAGACATTGGGCAACTTTAAGAGAGGCTGGGATAGGCATATGGAGACGGTAGGGATCATGGGTAGGGAGGATGGGAGGTGTGGGAAGGGAGGACAGGGACAGTATCTCAAGCTGTGTACCCTGCGATACGAGCAAACTAGATAGACCAAATGGCCTTCTCTTGCTGGCTTCTTCATATGTATGAATGTATGTATGTATGTTCATATGAATTCAAGATTCAGTACATACAGAGGCAGCAGAAAGTTTATGAGACTATGGCCCAGGCCTTCTAATGACTGTATGGTAGGGCACCACTGAAGTAGTCAAGGCATTTGAACCACATCTTTAGCATGTCAAAGACCTGCTCAATTACATTGAGTGTAGCGATGCGTGCCAGATTGCACCTGTCCACTGCAACGGATGAGGCCTGTAGGACAGATGTTTGCAGCCAGAGAGGCAGGGGGTATGTACTGTGCCCTGAGTAGGAAAAGAGCATTGGTTAGTGACATGCACTCACCAACGAGGTACCAACTAGATATATCCCTGCCTTAGAATATCTGGCACAGAAAATAATTATTCCAGATGAGTGCACCTTGGGCACTGCCAGGGAACTGTGCTAGGACATTGGTGATGTGCCCTATTGCATCCCACACACCCTGACAGTTGTAGGAGTGGAAGTCCTTTCTATTCATGTAGGCCTTCACCCCATCTCCTGGGGGTGCAGGAATGGAAACATGGGTATAGTCAACTGTACCCAGTATGGCTGGTAAGTGTGCAACTCAATAGAGTTGCTGCATAGTCGCTGTTTACTCAGCTGGTCTTGTGAGGAATATGTTGAATTCCCCAGCATGAGCCAGCAGGGCATCTAGGAACTGGCCCAACAGGCACAAGATGGAAGACTGTGTTTTACTGGTAGTGCCACCCACTGGTATCTTAAAAGTTCCGGTGACCAAAACACAGTGCTGCTGTCTCCTTGAGCTCTACAGACATTGCATGTCTGTGGTGGGTATCTGTCAGGAGCTGCTCATACAGCAGCTCGCACAGCTGCATGAGCATGGCCCTGTTGAGCCTGTACCAACCCATTATTTGTTTGTTGCCTAGTATTTAGAATGTGGCTTGAGGGTGGAACTGTCTGTTTGCAGCACCCTGCAGGGCCTGTGCTAGGACGGGGAGCATTTGTCTGCTTCTAATCCTCCAGGACAGTCTCTATTAAGTACACAATGGTTGCCATTTTATGTGCTACAGTCCTGATCCCTGCTTTTGGGTTTGTTGCAGTTAAGACCTGCTTTTTATAGTCCTAATTTGTGTAGCACTAAGTCTCACTACATGCTGCTCATTGAATATCGTGCTGCACAGAATATTCACATCACTGCCCCATTTTTCTGCCCTGAATACATTATGTTTGCGCTTTTGCACTATTATGACTACCTGGTGCAGTACAAATGGATGAATACTGCATTCATTTACAGTCAGATATTTGCGCAAGTGCAAACCAGGTGTGCACAGTGCAAACCTACTGAATCTGGGGCTATGCATCTGTTTTCTTAAGTGGCTATTTTATTGACAATTACAATTACATTTAATCAGGTCGTACTCAAAGGTGGAAGTTACTGGCATGCCTTTTCTGGTACCAAAACTGTTAAAATCTTATGTAATAGGTGGTTGCAAGACCTCAGCTATGCCTTACACCTTAAAACTAATTAAGGCTGTTTATTTATTATGTTTGCTTGCATGCATGTGCAAGAAACATAGTGCCATCATCGGAGTTTTTGGAGGTGTGTCAGCCCTCTTCCAATTCAGTCAGTGTGTTTGCAGGTACGGCTGCAGTTCTCCAATGCCTGCTGGAGCTGTAAATGACAGCTCCAAAATGCAGTCGCATAGAGTTCAAAGGGGGAGCTACGCTTCAGTGAGCAGTGATCAGAATATCGCCCGCTCACGCGCCGCCTTCCCACACACATGCTGCTGCTCCTGCTCCCCTCAATGCATGTGCACTGTATAGCCGACAGGGTGCCCAATCCCCCATTGGCTGTGCTGTGCCCCTGAAACACAGTTTCATATGCCACTTGTGGTGCCACCCCCAGCGTGGCTACGTCATATAGCCGACCGAGGTGCCCAATCCCCCATCATCTCCACTGTGTCTCCCCCCCACAGTACAGGGATGCCATGGCTGACGGGAGTGCCCAATCCCCCGTCGACTCCATGCCCCTCCCAGCCATCCTTCTGCCACGCTGGGAGCCCACCCCAGCGTGGCAAACGTCCCGCATCGTCTTTTAAAACAGAAAAAACCTGTAAAAAAAAAAACGGTCCCTCGCAGTCTCCTGCCCCCCACAACCCGCACCCACGCACTGCGCACTCCTGCCTCCCCACACCCCACCCCATACTTACCTCCGAGTCTGGCACGACGATCTTCGATGGACGGGAACACGTCTGCACTCTTCAAAGCCGACCACGAACCGAGGAAATGCCGGTAAGCTGCATAATGGGATAGATTGGTTTTTTTCAACTTTGTTGCATATCTCAGGCATTTTTTGGAATTTTTGCACCAAATTTTCAACATGGGATTTTTGGGACCCCTTCTCATGAATTCTTGCACTGTCATGGCATTACTCGGGCCCGAAGGGTGATTTTGCAGCCATTGCGTGAAATCACCTTTCTGGAATGATTAATGAAATGACACTGCCAGTGTTCATAAGATGGGCTCAAAAAGCTATTTTGAAAATTGGTGAAAAATCCTAAAATGACTGTTTTACGAGCGTGCGTTGCGCAGTTCCTATGCACGCTCGTAAGTTCGTGAATTTTCAATATTTTCACTCCAGATTTTCAACATTGCCATTTTACCACACCTTCTTATGAGCAGTATAACTGTCATTTTTCACATCTCACCCAAAATGTGTTTCCGCCCATGTAGCGCACAATGGCGCAGTTGGTGTGAAAAATCAATGTACGGGACACATTAAGAAAATCACAGTGACACGGTTCATGAGCAGAGGTCTTAAAATGGATATGTTAGAAATTTGGTGAAATAATTCCTTAAAATGACTGTTTTACAAGCATGCGTTGCGCAGTTCCTACGCATGCTCATAAGTTTGCGAAATTTCAATATTTTCACTCCAGATTTTCAACATTGCCATTTTATCACACCGCCTTATGAGCAGTATAGCTGTCATTTTTCACATCTCACCCAAAATGTGTTTCCGCCCATGTAGTGCACAATGGCGCAGTCGGTGTACGAAATCAATGTATGGGACACATTAAGAAAATCACAGTGACACTGTTCATGAGCAGAGGTCTTAAAATGGCTATATTGAAAATGTGGTGAAAAAATTCCTAAAATGACTGTTTCTGGCGTGCGTTGCAGAGTTCTATACTGCGCTTGTAAATTCATAAATTTTCAATATTTTCACTCCAGATTTTCAGTATTGCCATTTACCCTACCTCCTTATAAAGCAGTACAGTTGTCATTTTCACATTGCCCTGGCGTGTTTCTGCCCATATAGCGCACAATGGCGCGGTCGTGTGTGCGAAATCAATGTATGGGACACGTTAAGAAGTCACAGTGAGACTGGTCATGAGCAGAGGTGTTAAAATGGCTATGTTGAAATTTGATGAAAAGCTCCCCAAAATGACTGTTTTAGGGTAGCACGTGCATGATTCCTCATACGCTAGCAAGTTCACGATTGTAATATTTGACACAGATTTTCAATAGTGCCATTTTACTGCACTTCCTTATGAGCAGTACAGCTACCATTTTTCACATCTCACCCAAAAGGTGTTTCCGCACATGTAGCGCACAATGGTACAGTCGGTGTGCAAAAACAATGTTTGGGACAGATTAAGAAAATCACAGTGACACTGGTCATGAGCAGAGATCTTAAAATGGCTATGTTGAAAATTTGGTGACAAAACTCCATAAAATGACTGTGTTACGAGTGAGCATTGCACAGTTTCCACGCACCCTCGTAAGTTCAAGAATTTGTAATATTTTCAGTCCAGATTTTCACCAGTGGCATTTTTCCACACCTCCTTATGAACAGTACAGCTGTCATTTTCCACAACATGACCGAAATGTGTTTTCACACTTTCAGCACAGAAATGCGTGGTCGCTGTGGGAAATCATTGTTCGGGACAGACGAAGAAAATCACACTGACACTGCTCATGATCGGAGGTCCCAAAATGCCTGTGTTAACAATCTACTGTAAAAAAATCCTCAAACTAGTTACATTACGGGTGTGCGTTGCACAGTTTCTACGCATGCTCATGACTTCACCAGTTTTTTTAAGATTTTCACAGCAGATTTTCAACATTGCCATTTTTACACCTCCCATGAACAGTACCACTGTCATTTTTCACATCCTGTTTGGAATGTGTTTTTGCACCTGTGGTGCCAAATGCCATAGTCGCTGTGCAAAAGCAGTTTTCGACTAACAAACTGATATTGCCACTGTTCATGCGGTGGGGGTCACAAAAAAACATGTTGAAAATTTGGAGTGAAAATACCAACGAATGCCTGAGGCATTAGTGTTTCCGACCATAACGCCCCACCCTGTAGAGAATGACAGGCATCAGGGGTGTGACTTGGGATTCTTGCCTGTCATGCTCATACCATTCCACCCCCACCCACACCCTGCAGCCAGCAAGAGGCATCAAGGTGTGCCTCGGACTCTTCGGGCCCAAACTTCACCCCATTCTCCTATACCGCACCCATCTCACCGTATTTCCTGATGGAATGGGGTGCGCATAAGGGCCAAAGGCTCCAAGGCACACTGTGATACTTGTCAGTGTCTGCAGGCTAGGGTGTGGTGAAATGGCATGGTCATTATGCCTGACGACCCAAAGGTACACCCCAATGCCTGTCACTCTCTGCAGGGTGGTGGTGGGGTTGGCTTCAGTTCAATACTTCGCTGCCATTCCTATTATGCAGCTCTGTAACTTCTACACTGCCAATGTCAATGCCAGGAAGCAAACATTTGGCATTGACAAATGCTTGTTATAATTTATCATAATGTTGGCAAATATCTGATTATGCATTATTTTACACAAAAAAACACAATTCTTAGTGATGCTGCAAGTTACTTAATAAACAGTTAAGTACATGAAAAGCTTACTTCTTTTTACAAAAATGTTCATATACTTTATATGGCATTATGCAATTGGTAAAGAGTTTTCTGTGTCCTGATTGGGTAAGATGTACCAGTTGCCATGTCCTTATCAGGGGTGCAACCATGGCTAAAAGGTTGGGGGGGGGGCATGGCTCTACCAAGTCATTTGTGCTAACACCAATGACACTGGTTATTGAGTACAGAGATTGACACAAGACTTCATTATTTTTATAATCAATTCTTTGAAAGACAAATGATAGAATGAGAAAAGTTTTGTGAGTCATAAAGTTATTATTGTTTATTTTACAAAAACAATCATTTAAAATAATAGCGAGTAGTAGCCCTGTGCATAGACTGGAAATTAGTTAAATAGTCAGGAGGCCAGCCATGTACTGTGCAATACGATCTGTTAAATGCACCATCCTTTAATTAGGTCTATGCCATCACTGGCTTACAAGACAGCAATGCAGACTGCCATAGTTTTATTGTGCCATAAGGCAGTAGGAGCAGGTAGCTGTAGGTAAACATTGGTAGTGTCAAATGTATTTAAACAAAAATAGTCTATTGCAATATTTTATGTTTCAAGAATTGATGGTGTTACGCTGTAA
The DNA here is from genome assembly GCA_016271365.2 of Neoceratodus forsteri. Taxonomy (NCBI): domain Eukaryota; kingdom Metazoa; phylum Chordata; order Ceratodontiformes; family Ceratodontidae; genus Neoceratodus; species Neoceratodus forsteri. Next base: position 301,800,588 of record CM057455.1, on the reverse strand, counting down.
AAAGACTATGCTAATTTACCCCCAACTGGTTAAATATTTCGAAGGTACCTCATTGCATTACATTATTTAAGAGGAAGCCAAACATTTTTTAAGCTAAAATATGCTAGTTTGCATTTGGCACTACCTAATCAACTGTATAAGCATACCATGCTGTATGTAAGCAATAATACCCGACAGGGTGGGCATTATTGGGAAATACTGGACCGCCCAGGGGCGTAATGAAGCCCGACGCTGTAGGCGGAGGGCCTTATAGCCCCTGGAAGGTCCGGTATTTCCCAATAATGCCCACCCTGGAGGGTATTATTGCTCTTAGAAAATGGCCACTGTAAAAGAAAAAAAATGTAATAAAATACTGTACATAAACTTGTTTACAATCATTTTTGTAATAAAATAGTTCCTCCACCAGCAAGACTGTGCTTTTTCCTTTTTTTTGAGGTACCTACCCCAACCCCCCATTTGTCTGTGGTAGGAGAGCAAAAAAGAAAAGGGCAAAGGACATTACTCATCTCTGGCGCTCGCTTCTCTGTGGTAAAGCAGAGACTGCGATATCTCCAGTACCGCTACTGTGCATGAGAACGGCAGTATTTTCTTAATTTTTCATACCGCTGATGGACGTCCGTGTGCGGTATGAAAACCAAGGAAATGCCGCTGTTGTTGTGCTCCGTGGTTGTTTCGCCGATAATAGTTTGTAGGGCAATACAGCAAGCAGCTTTTACGATCGGACTGAAAGATTTACTATGTAGTGCCATTTAATGGCAAAAGAGTTTATTTTTTTTTTACCTGAGTGGTGGGAGGAGAGCGGCCGTCAACGCTGAAGGCAGTACTGTTGGGGGCGGCTGTGCTTCTCGCTAAGTGAGACAAAAAAACATGGAGGGTTTTTCAAATTTTCTCGGGTGCTTTCAGCCAATTAGAAAGCAGGCTGTGCACCTCTGGAAAATGATACACTGTAAAGTGTCACTTGGACTGGTTCTTATTTTTAGCTGGGCATTTATTGAAAAATAAATGCCCAGCTTGGAGCCTGTGTGAGCCAATCAGCTTTTAGAATTTATTCTTGCCATTTTCTAAAATACAGATACAGAAGTATTACAGGAGCCACTGTGATCCAGAAAAAAAGATGATTTAATACCTTTTATTGAACCTGCTGTCCCAACAAGTGTGGTTTCTGTGTTACCCTGGTGGGAATGACTTACAGGAGTGTCAGTACTGGCAAGGCAGTTTATTTGATGTTGGGCGGGGAGACCATGGGTGAGCTGTATCAGCAAGGCAGGTTTCCTTTGTTGATGTTCAGGGGCAGAAAGGAGAGGCACAGGAGCTGCTGTACCAGCAAGGCCAGTTTCAGTGATAATGGGGGGCTGGGAGATACAGAGTCTCAGTAGATAAAACATCATTAGCATAAGACAGTGGCGCACATGAAGTGCCATCAGAATGGCAAACACCTGCAGAGCGATGGGTGCAGCAAACCCCTTTGCAAAACATGCTTGCTAAGGAAATCATGTGTAATCAAAAAGGTGCAGCATAGATTATATGTAGGTTCATTTACAAGCATATCATTGGCTCACAGCCTAACACATTTACAAAGCCACTTTTTCTTTCTGATGATCCCAATAGTTCTTACATGCATTCTGGAAACAAACATAAAATGGGATTTTATAAAAATCAATGGCACTTCGCTATAGCACACACTGTGCTGATTTCTACCAGCTGCACAAGGTTTTGACCTAGAGGTCTGGGACACCAATATATGCCATTGTGGTGTGGCAAGAATAGAGTTTTCTCCTGGCAAGCATGAGATAACAATTTGTTTATATCAATACTTGTTGCCATTAGTTACTAGCTAAAATTTATCTATTTATTTGTTTTACCAGGAAAAACTAAGTTGAGCACGGCTCATTTGCAAGGAGGTCCTGGTTAGGGACTACAAACAACAGTAGTACACATAATTCAAAACACAGAGTTGAAAAACAGTAGTCATCAGAATAGTGCATAAATACATATAATAAACAGAAGGCAAAACTTAAGGCAAAACAAAAGTGATAACACATAGCAGGAGGAGGGATATGATATGGGAAAGCCAAAACAGTTCCCATTAGACAAGGGAATAAACAAGCATACACACACACACACACACACACACAAGCCCAGAAATGCACATAGATGCAAACATACATACATGCATTCTCATGCTTTGTTTTTTGTCACCTTTATTTTTGTTCCTATGAAAAAGTGAAGCAGAAATGCAACATTTCCTGTACTATATAATGTCTACTTTATCAAACATGATCAGTCTTCTGCAGGCTCAAGAACACCACAAGAGATGTGCAATATTAGAACATTTTGTTCCGCAAAATATTTTGTGAAATTTGCGCATTTCATGAAATATTTTGTGGGTGCAAAATGTGAAATTCCATGGGTAAAATGCAAACTTTTATCAGCAAAATGAGAAATTCACTGGGAAATAATAATAATAATAATAAATCTTTATTTATACCGCCCCTTTCTTAAACCAAGGCGCCTTACAACAATTACACATAAAAACAATGATAACACAGGTCTAAAACTGCTGAGTTCATATAAATACTATAAAATATCATTGCGGGTAAACCTTTGACCATAAGTAGGACTTTAAGGCCTTTTTAAATTCCTACACGGATGCATACTGCCAAAGCGGACAGGGTAGAGTATTCCAGAGGGCAGGGGCCACGTACATAAAAGCACGGGCCCCCGAAGATTTTAAAGAAACCTGCGGAATCTCTAGCAGCCCCTCATCCGCCGAGCGGAGCGATCGCCTAGGGCAGTAAGGTACCAGAAGTTCTTTCGGGTAGTCCAGGCCCAGTCCGTGTAGAGCTTTGTAAGTCAAAAGACCAATTTTAAAGGTGATCCACCACAGTATTGGTAGCCAGTGCAGATCGCACAGAACCGGGGAAATATGACAGGTACGAGGAGCACCTGTCAATAACCAGGCCACAGTGTTCTGCACGAGCTGCAAGCGGTGGATATCAACCCCAGGAAGCCCTAGATGAAGGGAGTTGCAATAATCAAGATGCAAGGTCACAAAGACGTGGACCAATGTAGGCAGATCACTGGACAGAACTAGGTGCTTAATCCTGGAGATGTTCCTCAGATGGTAAAAGGATGATTTGATGACTGCTGACACCTGTGATCGTAGTGTCAGCTCGTCATCAAAAATCACCCCCAGGTTTCACACCCATTTAGAGGGAGGGAGCTGGATGCCTCCCAGAAAAAGTCCTGAGGGTAAACCAGTTCCTGTCCCCACTATCTGGCGACTCGAGTCCACAACCATCACCTCCGTCTTCTCCGAGTTCAACCTCAGCCAGCTTGAATTCATCCAGTGCTGGATTTCAGTGAGGCAGTTAAACACCAAGAGAGCTCCACCCTGGTTGGGTGCAAAAGATAGGTAGAGCTGGGTATCATCAGCATAGCAGTGAAACCTCAGCCCATACCTTCTTACAATGTCTATGAGGGGTAGCATGCACACTGCGAACAACATGGAGGACAACACCGAACCCTGAGTCACCCCAAAGGACAGAGATACTGGGTGGGAAGAATTAATCCCCAACACCATCCTCTGAGTTCTGCCTGTGAGGAAAGCTCTAAACCACCTGAGGACTGTGCCAGACAGCCACAGATGAACCTCAGGCATTTGAGAAGTACCCCATGGTCCACAGTGTCAAAAGCTGAAGAACGATCGAGAAGAACCAAGATGGAATGGCTCTTTTGATCTCTTACCATCAGGAGATCATTGAGCACCTGAACTAGTGCTGTCTCAGTACTATGCCTCTTTCAAAAACCAGACTGGAGTGGTTCATAGATGTCATGGATGGTCAAATGGTTCTCCAGTTGTATGGCCACTACTTTCTCAATCACCTTCCCCACAAAGGGGAGGTTAGAGATTGGTCTGTAGTTAGCATGGCAGTCTGGGTCCAAAGAAGCTTTCTTCAGGAGGGACGTTACCACTGCCACCTTCAGGGAGCTAGGGAACTCACCCATCTCCAAGGAGCACCAGACTATGCGTGCTAGGAGTGGGCCAATAGTATCATAACAACCCTTTATCAGGGAAATTGGGCCAAGATCCAAACTACAGCATGTAGGATGCATACCCTGGACAATCCTCATGACATCAATGAACTCTAGCCGGTCAAAGGAACTCCAGGAGATACTAGGGATCGTGACCAAGTACCGATCCACAGCTTCTCCCATAGAGGGTGCAGGCTGGAGTGCTGCCCTGATGTTGGCCACCTTAGCCACAAAGAAGTGAGCAAGCTCATCACACTCAACATGCGAAAAGGCTCTTCGAACTTGTAGACAGGCTGGGTTGCACAGTCTGTCCACAGTTCGAAACAGCTGAGCTGGTCAGTTCTGAGCAGTTGCAATCTCCCCGTACAGGAACTCTGTCTTCTTATGGAAGATTGCAGAATGATAGAGTTGATAATGTTCCATCAATCTAAGATGGTTGGCATGAAGGGCGGATCTCTGCCAACAGCACCCTAATCTTCGCCCACATCGCCGCATCTCCCTCAAAGTCCCATCAAACCATGGTGACCGAGGGCGAAGGAGGAGAGGACGAATACAGATGGGAGCAATTAAATCCAGAGCCAAGGAAATGGCCTTATTATAGGCCAAAACTAAGGCATTTGGATCATTGCTCACTCCAGAAAGCTACGATAGGTCAAGCACCGCTGCCAGGCCCTCAGAGCCTATATTCCGAAAAGCGTTGTACCTGACCATCTCCACAGGGGTAGGCCTATGAAGGGGGGGTGCAAAAACTGAACTCTACAGTGTAATGATCGGACCAACTGACAGGTTCCACCTCCAAGTCAAAGGCTTCGATCCCCAGGAGGAAGACTAAGTCCAAGGAGTGACCACCTTTATGAGTGGCAGAAGTAACAACTTGTGTAAGACCCAAAGATGTCATCAATTGGAGGAAGTGTTGTCCAAACTGCGAGAGTTCGTCATCGACCCAGGTGTTGAAGTCGCCCAGGACCATCAGCCTGGGTGACTCAAACGCCATGTCGATCACGAAGTCTGCTACTTCCTGCAGAAACTGCTTCTCATCACCTGGTGGACAGTAGATGAGAGCAATTCTGCAACCCACACCTGCCAATACAGTACACTCAAAAAACTCAGCCCCCTCTACTGGTGCACTTGTGAGGCCCAATTTGGTCTTGAAACATACTGCAACCCCCCCCACTGTAATCCAACTTCAGGCAGTGCAACACCGAGTACCTGGCTGGAATAGCGGCCTCTAATATAGGGACTGCATTCTCATCCAGCCAGGTCTCGGAAATGCATGCCAGATCCATCGACCCAACAAGATCTGCAATAACTGCAGTCTTGTTCTTTATGGACCTGGCATTGCACAACACCTCCCGGGTGGGACGGGCCTCTGGAGCTGCACGGACCACTTGCTCACCAATACTGGTGGTGCCCATGGGTATGGAAACCAGACAGGAGGGACCCGTTCCAGATTCCATTTTGTCCCAGGGCGTCTTCTAGATCTCACTACCCCAATATGATGGCCCCGCTCATTTGACCTCCACTGTTCTCATCCCCCAACTCCCCTCCTCCCCTTACGCACAATATCCAGTGCTCTACAGCGTTGGTATGTCGATAACTGTAATGGAAAGGGGGAGAAAGGGTGGAAGGCTCAAAAAGCGGAGGACAAATAGTGCACGACCATGGGGACAGGTCTCCTACACATATTAAAACCAATAATATTAAAAATACCCCTAAATAAATCCTCAATTAAATAACAAATTAAACCTCAAATAAATTCTCAATTTAAAACAACCCCAATAGCTTCTCTGAGACTCCCCACACGCTCACATCGGGAGGACAGACTCAGAGAAGAAATGTGAAATTTTACCTGTGAAACAGTGAACTTTGGGCAAAATCTGGTGAAATCTGGGTGAAATTTGGCAAAATTGTGCATTTCGTGGCAAAATTTCAATGTTTCGCTGGTGAAATTTCGTGGAATGGCGGAATTTTGCAAAATGTTTCATGCTGCAAAATTGTCAATTTCATGGCAATTTCCCTGGCGAAATTTAATTTTGCAACATCTTTAAACACCACCCGAAGCTGAAAGATTTTTAGCACACACACAAAAAACCAAAAACAGAAATGCCCCAAAACTCCTACAAAACCTGATCCGCACTGCAGGTCCACGCAGGCAACTCTGGTAACATTACTGATTGTAAGTCATTGCTGGATGAAACAGAGACCTGACAGAACAAATATAACCACTGTATCTGCACAGAAAGCCTGGTACTAAGTTCTCTAGAAGCAAGTGCACAGGCAGATTTGGGTCCAGGTTAGCTTTTACCCACACACGCAACACATTGGCAGTAGCAGTAAATGAAACCCAGCATCACTGCATGGACAGACATTGAAATAAGTACATTGAAAAATGAGTGCAAGTTGCCTTTTGATGGAGACCAGTGGCACCAAGGACTGACATTCTCAGAACTCACACATTTCTAGCAAAGACCTTGGGAGCTGTCAGTGATTTACACTTGGGCAAGATAAGAAGAGAGCTAGGGAAGTAAACGTTCTCGCTCCAGTGATTAACAGCCAGTTTACAGCTATGGCTTGTTTCTGCTTCAAAAGGGAAAATGCATCTGTATCTTTTTCTGACTCAGATTTAATTACAGCTGCCAAAAATCTTGGGGGGTGGGGGGGATATCAATAGGTCACTTCAAAAACTGAGGGGGATGTGCCCCCCTCATCTCCCCCCTGGTGGATGCGCCCATGGTCCTTATCAGCACATATTGTGCCAACTAGTAATTCTTATGCGAACCAGGATGCAGCACAGCCAGAGATCCAAGTCTGCCAGAACGATCTGAAATAAAATTTTCTGGCAGCCATATTAGTACTGTAAAAACAATGACCATATAGTTATTGCCATAACACTCAAAAATAACATTTTCCCATGTTTCAAAAACTCCCAGCCACTGCACTAGAATTAACACAGACCAAATTCATGTTACAGACATTTAACAGCACAATCTGACCTTCAGTTACTTTTCTTTGGCCAAACATTTGCTGCAGGCCTCTAATCTATGACTGTCCCGCTGATCGTCCTCGCTGCAGGGTCTGCACTACATCCACTCCCCACTGCAGCGCTGACTGATGGGTTGATCTCTGGTCCTTGCCCCCCCCCCCCCAACACCACTGCCAGTGTGATGACCTTGACCAGGAGTCTAATTATAGAAACTCATGAAACAAAAGCCTCTGTCATCACTGGCAGCTTGCCTTTCACTAACACACTCATTTGGCCAGACATGCTGGAAGTCGATATCATCACCAGCGACTTGGAAAGCACTATTGAGAAAGGCTCTAGCTACGGTGGCTGCAAAGGGACAGGCTCACTCCCACTAAATCTAAATGTTCTCACTGTATGCCAAAACATAGCCTGACAAAAAGCAGAAATTAAAGGATGAAAACAAATTCCACAGGGTGTTCTTGTGTGTGTGGTGGGGTGGGGGGGACCAAGCACCACCACCCTCGAATGACTTCTTTTAACAAAACAACATTTCCATTCCATTAGAAACACAGGTGTGTAGAGCCAGCCCAGTGGCATAGAGGACTGAGGTGCTTTGTGCCTTACCTCTCACCACACTAGTGACCCATGTTTGGGAATGAGTTCAGGTTGCCAGGGGTCGGCAGGGCGGGAGAAGATCGAGCATCTGACAGACTGCTGTCATCTCCTAGGGATGGGGATCCTGCTGTCTCACTCCATGGCTGTCTTCTGGTGGAGACTGGGTGGCAGCACCACAGCTGAGCAGTGTAACGTAGGGGCCATGGTTATATTGCACGTGCACGAGTTTACAGCCACTGTAGCATGGGGAGAAAAGTGGAGGAAAATGGCAGTGATTGGCTTCAAGAAGCCTTGCCTGCCTGGCCTCATCCCACTCCATTGCTGGTCCACTGGATCCCAATCTGGATGCAGGATCACCTCATGGGGAGAGGGTGGCCCTCCTCTTCCCAGCCCCACCAGGGGGACAATCCATGGGAGAATGGGGCTCGGTGAGACCGGAGAGGTGGCAGTCAGAGTTGGGAGGCAGGGACAGGGCTCAACACAGCCACCATGGTGCACAGGGGGTTAAAATTCTATATAGAAAAAAAAGAAGCAGAGGTATTCAAAGTTACCGAAATTCAGTCCACAAAAAAAAATCTGTGAGTTTTGGCAACTTTGGGAACTTAAGAACTACAATTTGCATTGCTACTCACCAGACAAATTGGCCAAATTCACATGAAAACTGGAAATGCAAATTGCATGGTAACCTCTTCCCCCAACCCAAAAATGATATATATCACCCCACTCAAAAAGGATAAACCCATGATACCCCTCCACCCCCACCCTTGTACCCTCCTCTCCCCTGCCCTGGTGAAATGCTGCTCCATATCATGGTACTGTGCTTGTAAACGTAATCCCTTCCCCTCACCCTGAAACCAAACACACTCCAACTGCCTCCTACCACCGAGTCCCACTGTCTTTATTAATTCAACATAGATCCCGTCACCCAACCCCCCTGTGGTCCCCTTCACTTTCCTACCCCCCCCCCAGTACCCACAAATCAACCTGGAATAAAGAAAATGGTCCCTCAATGCAGAGTGTCTGCTCTGTCCTGTGTCCGGGAATGTGTGCTCCTGGGAAAACCTGACTGGTTGAATTTTCAGCTAATCAGATTTTAGGAGCAAAGATGTCACCACTAATTCATGCACACCAATGCAAGATGGGCACTGAACAGAGCAGCTGCTCTGCACTGAGGGGACCATTTTCTTTATTCCAGTTTGAATTTCTGGATGTTGGTGGTGGGGGAAGGAGGGTAGCAGGGTTGGGTGGGGGTCAGGGGAAGTGGGTCTGTTCTGATTATTAATAATGACAGTAGGATTCAGGAGCGGGAAGCCAGGTGGAGTGTGTTTAGCATGTAGGTGGGGGGAAGGGACTGCTTTTCCAAGCACAGCCACAGATCAGCATTTCACAGGAGCCATGGGGATGATGGTGCCAGCAGACGGTTGAAGGGGGCTTTCAAGTTTTTTTTATTGGTTTTGGGTGGGGTGAGGGGGTGTTTTTTACAACACAGTGTTTGGGGTAACGTAATGTTGAAGTTTTTAAATATAAATCTGCCAGTCAGCCCATCAGTGCGGTGGTAGTGTTACCACTCAGACGCCAGCAACCCGTGTTTGGAAGTGAGCATGGGTTATCCGGGGGGGAGGACGCCTTTTTCCTCCATGGGTGGCTGCTGTCCCCACTGCATTGCTGCCACCTAGATGACCATGGGTGTTGGTGCAATGGAGGCAAGGAGGCTAGGGGTCTGGAAAACATCTGTCTTGTGCATCATATGCCTCCATGCATGACGTGTGCCTGAGCCCTAGCGTACTGTCATCCAGAGGGGAGGAACAATTAAAAACCAAAAGGAAAAGGTAGCCCTGGAACCTGTAGGTGAAGGGACACTGATGCATCCAGGCCCTTGCAGTGTTTATCATGCTAAGCCATCTGATTAGCCTGTGAGAGTCTGGGGGAGGGTTCCCCTGCCAACCCAACCCCACCATAGGGGGTAAACCATGGCTCCTCGGAGGGGCAAAGCATGGATCAGGCATTGTGGGGCAACCTGGTAAAGTGCCTTGGGATCACCAAGAGAGTCAGGGACCAGAGGTCTGACAGGGCACAAAACAAGAGTTTAAAAAAAAAATCCATCGATGAAGTTGGTGTGTCTGCCGCAGAATTTGTGAATTTCACAAATTGGAAAATGTTTGTAGATTTGTACCAACTTCACTGACGATATAAAAATTCACATCTCTAATTAGAAATTCAAGGACAAGATCGAGAGGTTTAAGAGGGCATCACACACCACACATGTAAAAAAATCCATAAACACACACTTACCTGTACTTTATTTTTATAGTTACTGGTGCAGGAGTTTTTTTTTTTCTGTCAACACTGTTAGTAGTTCTGTGAAGAGAGGGACACACACACACACACACACACACACACACATGCTGTGTCTTTCTAGAGACATTTTTTTAAAGATGTACTGTGGAGCCAGCACGGAAGAGCAATAGGTAGACAGCAATCAGGTCCATTCCCAAGCTGACTCGTTCTCTACCAAAGCACCTTATTAGTTGGTAAGTTCTGTCTTGGCTCCCTTCCATACTATCTTCACACACTCCTTACAACCCCATCTACATCTAACTATGCTCTGTGCAACTTCTCCTTCAGGATCCTTGCCATCCCTGCCCATTTTTCCAATTCGGGACATTCTGCCTTCTCATACCACTTTCCAAATATCTGGAACTCTCTCTCCTTAGATATCCCCTCAGCCCCATCCACTCATTCCTATATCTTAAAATAGATCCACTGCGCCTGATCTGGCTCCCAGTGAGTGGCATGGCTAATCCTGCCAGCTGCCCGCACCTCCATCCTCCTGATGAACAGGGCACCTTCAAATCTGGTTAAGTGTCCCGGCTGCTCCGGGGTGGCACTGTGCGGATTTGATAGCTGGCCACCTGCTGCCATCCTCCTCTAATTGGACTGCTGCTCTCTGTTTGGTCACTGTTTGGCCCTGCCTTTTCTCTGTCGGATTATCAGTCTCTGGGCTTCGGCGCCCTCTGCTTTGCATTGACTTTTGCTGAACATTACTGCTATCTGTCTAATCTCCCATTGGTTCCTTATAAAATTCCACCACTAGGGATGCCTTCTAACATATCGTGAAAAGGTCTTCATTTCCTCACTGCAAATCACCACAGAATACTATGCTGGTAGGACGAAACACATGTCTATGTCATCTGTTAGCACCCTTTGCAAATTGTGGGAGAGGCCTTTCGGCATCATGCTTTTCTGCTTAAAGTTGAACCAGCATAGTATTCTGTGGTGATTTGCATATGCAGCCCATAATGCTTTGCATTGCTGGGGCATGTGTGATTTTGTATTTCTTTGAAACTTGGCTTCCCAGCCAAATGACCTTTGGGGTAACCATTACCTCAGTGCTCGCACACAGAGGTTCTTTGTCTTTTAAATATTTTTTTTGGTTTTAATTGGGTTCACCACAACATAACGCAGACAGACCATCTTAGGGTAGCTGGTTCATTCCACTGGAGTGTCAAACAGACGAGGCATACTGATGAGTCCTGGTAGGACGAAACACGTGTCTATGTCATCTGTTATCACCCTTTGCGAATTGTGTGAGAGGCATTTCGGCATCATGCTTTTCTGCTTAATGTTGAACCAGCATAGTATTCTGTGGTGATTTAAATATGCAGCCCATGATGCTTTGCAAAAAAAAAAATAATACAGTATATCTCTCTCTATTTATTTGGTGCTGTTCTGGCTGTAGTCACTAGTAAAACAGCAGTTAATGGTGTAGGATGTCTGGTATTTATGGGGTTTAAAAAAGTAGTCACTTTCTGTGCTTAGGCGATTCCACAATGTTAGTGGTTTAAATATAGCACTTTGAGGTGTAAACTATATAGTTTTTATGACTGAATTATAATTAAAAGTGTAGTTATACTTAGCATACTTTGCAGTTATTTTATTTAATTTCTTGGTTGATTTTAATATCAGAGTGTTTTGAATATTTTAATTCATTTTATGTGCAGTTTTGCTTTTCTTTATGGATCATGCAGGTTAAACATAATGGGAAGGGTTCAAAGCCCCAGGACTGACGCAAGGTGGTCACGTCAAACAGGCAAGATGCAACTTGCACCTTGCATCATACTTTGCAGCATTCCTTATTCAGAAAACTGTGATGGACAGGGAACAGCATTTGGGGGGTATGGAGATTCACAGTGCCATGGCCCCATATGGGCATGGCCCTGGAGGTTGCTGTCTGGGCTGTGCCAATGAGGGGCCATGGCACTGTTTCCATACCCCCCAAATGCAATTCCATGTCCTTCACAGTCCTGTGCACACATTTGCATCCCCAACGGGAGCTACTGCCATCAGATGCTCACTCACTCCTTCCCCAAAGGCATCCATGCCACCCCTTGCCCATGCTGACCCTGGACTCTACCTGCCCACCCTGTGTGTGTGGCCCCTGTCCCTGACCATCCCAGCACCTCTGTAGTTGTGGCAAGGGGGGGGCCAGAATCCTGCAGAATCACACGCAGATGCATCACTGTCTTTGCTGCACACCCACATGTGTGGCACATTCTGGAATTCTGGCACAGAGACCCTGTTATACTTGAATATGGCAGGCACTGGGTCATTCCACTGCAAGTCAAAACAGCATGGCTAAAAATACCACAGCCAAACAGCACCCAACAAAAACAGAGTCAGGCAAAACACCGACCTGTTTCATGCACTGTGCCCATTCAAAACAATGGGCAGTTATGATTTTTTGAGGGATGTTGCCCACCATAGCACCCAGAACTTAAATAACTAACTCCAGGGGGGACTTCAGGGATGGGGAGAAACTCAGGAGGGGGGTATTTTTTAAATCCCAGTAAAAAGTTTTAGCAGGGGAGACCTGGGGGAGAACCAAATTATGGTCCCAGGTCACCTGACTGCACCACGTGCAGGTGCCCTAGCCACTCCTCTATAGAAGCATCTTAACCAGGCACCCAGCACATGGCTTCATGTCTACTCTCTAGTTAAGTATGCATCGATTGGGGTAGCATTATTCCCCTACTGCTTTTCTACCCCTGTCACTGTGAATCCTGGTTCTCACTATACAGTGCAGTTAATACCATGCCATCTTACAAACTTGGTATTGATCTGGTACCAATATGTCACAGGGTCCCTGACTCAGCCAGGATGTGACAATGCCCCTAGATTGCAGCAATTTGTAACAGTCTAGTGGGACTTTGAAAATCCAGCCCAATGTTTGGACTCTCACTTTGTTGTCACATCCACAGATGTGTCTGGTGTTGTTTTTGACCTATCTGTTGTCTGGTCATTGCCCATATACGGAGCTGTTTTCCCAGGTTTTGCAAGTTTCCAACTACCTTCAGTGCCATTCTTCTTGGACATTTTTAAGTGTTTGTGAAATTGTTATTTTTTTTATGAATTAAGTCCCATAAAATGTGATGGTTTTCATTTTGAGGATGATATTTGCTCTCATGGTTTGTATGTTACTTGCTTTTTAACAGACTGTAAATGTTTTATGCTTACTTTTGAAATGTCTATGAAACTATCAATCATTTTGCTGTTTCTTGGGGTAAATGTATATTACATAGAATTTATATGGTTTATTTGGTTGTATGTACATCATGTACAGTGTGGCCCAAATATTCAGACTGAGCCGGGCAGTGGTGCAAGCCTGGGCACAGCGCAACTGAAACATAGAAACATAGAAACATAGAATTTGATGGCAGATAAGGACCGCTTGGCCCACCCAGTCTGCCCATTTCCCTGCCTACTGGATAAGCTGCAGATCCTAGTTAACCAGCAGCCTACTTCTTCCTACCCCCAACCCCTAGAATTGCCTTATGACTGTCCCATGCATGCTTGAATTCCACCACTGTTTTTGACTCCACGACCTCCTTCGGAAGGCCGTTCCATGCATCTACAACCCTCTCTGTGAAAAAATACTTCCTTAAATTACCTCTGAGCCACCTCCCTCTATCTTCAAATTGTGCCCCCTTGTTCTTGCACACCTCTTTTTTTGAAAGATGCTACCCTCTTGGACTTTGTTGATTCCCTTGACGTACTTGAAAGTTTCTATCATGTCCCCCCTCTCCCTCCTTTCCTCGAGGCTATACATATTAAGCTCCTTAAGTCTCTCTTCATATGTCTTCCAGTGCAGACCCTGCACCATTTTAGTTGCCCTCCTCTGGACAGCTTCCATCCTGTCTATGTCTTTGCGAAGACTGGGTCTCCAGAACTGCATGCAGTACTCCTGGGCTGCACCGGGGCCAGGGCCAGGTGATATTTAATGGTGATGCACCATGGTGCAGCAATGTTGAATATGGCAAGGTTGGGGCACATACTGCGCATGATGCAGTGGCACTGTGCCAGTGCAAGCCACAGATAGGGAGCACGGGGATGCGTCAGCACAAGTGCAGTTGTGCTAGGTGCATCACCCATGATATTCAGCCGGGGGCATGCAAATAAGGCCATAATATATGCAAGGTGCAAGTGGGGCCATTTGCATGTCATTATGGCCCCATTTGCATGCCTTGCGCAGGGCAGCCCAGCAACTTGCGCCTGGCACCCTGCACAGCAAGACGTGTGCAGTGGGGATCCCGGGGCATCCCCCGCCTGTAGCTGCGATTGGGTAAATGTAGGACCAACAATCCCTGGCAGTCTAGTGGCCCCCCAGTCCCTGAATCCCCGAGGAATGTGATAACAGACCATCCCTGGTCCCCCCTCACACCTGATGCCCAGAGATGTGTAATACCAACTGGCTCTGGTGGTCTAGTGGGGCCCCCTGCTCATCACCATGATCGTGCTGTATGTTGTATTGAATATCCCTGGTGGTCAAGTGGTTTCCCCTCCTTCCCGACTCCCCGATTCCCCAAAATATGTATAAGAAGACCATCCCCGGTGGTCTAGTGATCTCCCCCCTGCCCGTTGCTGCAATCAGGGTACATCACTGTACAAAATGTCCCTGGTGATCCAGTGGCACACCCCACCCCTCCACCCACACAGAACCCATTTCCCACCCCATCAGCAGCAGGCAGTGGCAGCCACCCGCCCGCCAACTGACAGGTACAGTATGGGCTGTAAGCCCATTGGTCCCCAGTGTGGACCAGTGGGCTTGCAGGGCATACTGTACTAGATAGTCCCAAATGTGTGACTTCATTCACATATTTGGGACTGTCTAGCACAGTATGCCCTGCAAAGCCCATTGGTCCACACTGGGGACCAGGCTTACAGCCCGCCTGTACCTGTCAGTCGGCGCAGTGGCTGGGGTATGTGGGCGGGAGTTGCTACCACCCACCGCTGATGGGGGAGCAGGGTGGGCAAGGGTTCTGTGTGGGTGGAGGGGTGGGGGGTGCCACTGGATCACCAGGGATATTTCGTGCAGTGATGTACCACGATCACAGCGATGGGCGGGGGGGAGACCACTAGACCACTGGGAACGTCTTCTGATACATATATGGGGAATTGGGGATTTGGGAGGGTGGGGAGTACCACTAGACTACCAGGGTGATGTGTGTGCTTGAGGACGGTGTTCTGGGTGGGCGGGTGGCCACCCATGGCTGGCAGCTGCTGTGTTGTGCCCTGCAATACAGCGGCCCACCTGTGGGTGGCCGGGATTTGTTCCCACTCCTCACAGTCTCAACTTTGAACCCTCCTATGTGGAGCACTGCAGGGTTGCGCCGGCATATGCGCCTCATATCCTGGGCTGAATATTGGGATGTGCCGCATATGCATGGGCAAGCCCCCTGCTTCTGCACCGCTTAGTATTACATTTCGCCCCAGCACATTGGGATTTGTGCTGCACCAGGCAGCCTTCTTAATATCCACCAGGGTGCAATGCAGGGTTGCACTGGCACAACTCTGCTGCACCAGGCGCAACCCCTTTGAATATCCCGGCCTATATATTTTGTCTACAGTTTTGAGTTGTTCAACAAAATTTGTTTTTCTTAATTGTAATAGTGGTGTTTGTTATTTTGTGTAATAGGGAAAGAGGAAAAGGGAACATTGAGAACATTGTTTAACCAGGAGTAGCACACTAAGCCAAAGCTTGTTTCCAGATGTGATCTGGGAGCACAAGGAAGTTAAGTGACTTGCTCAGGATCACACAGTATGCACCTAGGTGGCTGTGGGATTCAAACCCAGGTCTCCAGATCTGCAGCACAGAGCCTTAACCCACTGTGCTATACTGTGTAATATTTATTTGTTCAGTTTATTTTCATTCGCAACAGTGTGGTGTGCACATTTATGGAAACCAAACAAACAGAAGAGAGAAAGAAAGTGTCTTACCTGGGATTTGAACATAGGCCATCCAAAATACCATTCTGGTTGCGCTACCAGCAGCACCACCAAGGCAACTGGAAACTTGGGACTCCCAGAAGTACCTTACTCTTTCTCTAATGCACAACCTGGTGCTGCACAAATAATTACATTTTCAATCACAAAGGTTTAGTTTGCCAAATATATGGAACCCAACAACAAAAGAGAGAAATAAATAAGTGCCTTAGGTGTGATTTGAACCCACATCGCCCAGAATACCATCCTGGTTTTGCTACCAGCTGCAGCACCAAGCCAACTGGAAACCTAGGACTCCCAGAAGCACCTTACTCTTTATTTTTCTCAAGCACACACATCACCCTGGTAGTCTAACTTGATGTTGACAGACAATTACATTTTCAATCACAAGGTGCTGTTATCATGTTTGGCATGTAGTTGGGAAAAACATACAGAAAAATATTATGTATTTTTTCCATTGATTAGGTACACATGAGTCTAATGTAATATTTTAGTAAGTTTGGAACTATTTTTAATGGTTCCACATCAAAACAACAAAACCAAAAACAGTGTGGTCAAATATTAGCACCATGAACATAAACGAGTAAAATGAGTCAGATTACTGACTTATAAAGCCCTACATAGACTCGGCCCTGACTACCTGAAAGAGCTTCTGTCTCCTTACTGCCCTGAGCGATTGCTCCATTCAGCAGATGAGAGGTTACTAGAGATTCCAAGGGTAGTATTCAAATCTTCAGGGGCCCGTGCATTTGCGTACGCAGCCCCAGCCCTTTGGAATTCTCGACCCCGTCTGATTCGGAAGTGCATGACCTTGGGGGGGGGGTGGGTTTAAGCAGGCAATGAAGACTTATTTGTGGAGCAAGGCATACTATGATTAACTATGTGACTTCTGGATTTTATTATGTTTTTACTACTGCTGTTGTATTTGTTATTTTATACTTTATAATGTGCCTTGATATTTGAAAGGTGCAAAATAAATAAAGATTATTATTATTTTTTTTTTAATTAAAATTCCCAAGCAGGAATTTGCAAGGTGATTTAGTAAAATTCATTAGATAAAGTCCTTGTGAAACAAATTCTGCAATGAAAATTGGAAGTTTTTAGAACAATCCTGTGAAAATAGTTGCCCAAACTTCATTCATTTGACCACATACTGTACTTTTTTGGATGTGCGATTTGATGGGATACAATTTTAACACATTATTTATTTTTATTTATTTTATTTAAAATGTGTTGACCGGGAAAGGCACGCTGAGCCAAGGCTCGTTTCCAAGCATGACCCGGGTACTGAGAAGTATATAGAAGTTTACAGAAGAGAATAGTGCCTCAATACATTTAAGTCTGCTGCAGGCTGGACTTTAACAACGAGTGCTGGTTACAGGCAGTAGATAAGCATACAGAGCTTAAAAAAATAGGAGCAACTTTGTTCTAGTATTAAGGTGAAAGCAAGTCCAGGTGTAATACAAATAGTGATGAAGGTAATATGAAATAACCTGAGGTAAAGACTTGTGCAGAGATAATTAACCAGCAAGGGTAGTCAGATGGAGCTGCTCAGGGACCTACGTAGGGGTGGGTCACTGAGCGCACTTTGGACAAGGTGTGGGTTGGAGGAGTCTGAGGTGTCATCTAAAATCTGGGAGGGAAGAGGCCTGGTGAGTGGTGGGTGGGAGGTTGTTCCATAGGAAGTGAAGGAGGTAAGAGAAGGCAGCTTGGCTGGAGGCAGTGAGAGGGCAAGGGAGGTCAAATGTGTGAACATTTCTGTGGTGGAGGGAGTAGCCTAGGTGTTAGCTAACTCGAGGCAGGAGGTAAGGTAGGAGGGTAGGGAGCCCAACCAGTATTTAGCTATAAGGGAGGCGCTGTGGATGGTTCTCCTGTGGGAGAGCGGGGCCAAGGAGAGAGAGAGGAATATAGGGTGCAATGGTGAGTAAGTGGAGGGGAGGCAGTGGCAAAACGACAGAAAGCGTTTAGTAGAATGTCGAGTTTGGAGAGGGATGAGGTTGGTACAGTACAATATATGATGTCTGCATAGTCAAATATTGGTAGGATAGTTTTATGTATGATTAGGTGGTTTTGAAAAGAACATTTAGGGGGGTCTGATATGTAACAAAGCATTTTTTTTCATTTCATCTGATTAAAGTCCACCCTGAGATTTGCAAGAAAAATGCTGTTTCCATAGTGGGTCAGATGTACTGTAGGCCATCCTTTAAATATAACAAATTGTAAGAGAACTTTACATGTTTATGCCTAATTTCCTCCATACCACCATCTTTAAGGAAAGCAGATATCTATATTTTTACTTTGTGGTAGGCGTTTTCTATACCCACCATGCTATGTTGCCTTTACCAAATTTGTCTTTCGGGGATATTGGAGAACAGAATTTTAGCATGAGGCATCTTATGACAAATAGTCTAATGGGAATCTGCTTTGGCCATCAAAATCAGCTGATGTCTAGAAATGTGTTCCAGGTTATTGCCACTGTGGTGTACTATCAGAACCTGAGGAGCTGTGTCTCTGGGGTGCTCGATCAAGAGTAGGTATCAGTTGATGCCAGAAAATACCACCTTTAACCCCAAAACAATATTATACTCTGGTAGGTCTGTATTAATACATTGGTTCATCTCCTTAAGAAAATCCTCCATGGCCAGGTGGGACTGAGGTCTAAAGCACTAGATGCCTAACCTCACTTCATGCTGGCAACCCGGGGTCGGGAATGAGCCCAAGCCATCAAAGGTCGGCAATGGGAGGGCACAGCTGGATGGAGCTGCTGACAGGCTCACTCTCCTCTCCAGGGAGGTGGGATGGCTTCGTTCAGCTAATGGCTACCACCTGGTGGAGGCTGAGGACAGCATGGGCCAAGAGAGGAGCCAGGGGCTAGGCCAATGGGGTGGGAGGAAAGGGGCTGTTCCTGGGGCTGTGGGCTAATTCGTGCCTCCACACACATGCGTACCTACTCCCGGGGCCCTTGGGAGAAAATGGTAGGGAAACATCGGTATTGTTCAAGATAAGTACTGCATATCTCATTTGTGAATGCCTTATATAGTGGTGTTGAGATTTATTTTTACAGGTAGATTTGACTTTTATGATAAATCTTTTGATTTGTATTTTGAAATGGTTTGATTGGTTGTGATATAATAGTTATTTTTGAATTTTGGGGGTTTTGGTCAGTAGTCATAACAATTAGTTTAGTTATATAGAACAGATATTTGACATTTGGGTTTTTATCCTTTGGTTTAATTTATATTTTCTTGGTACTGGTTCATTTAAAGGATTCAGTCCTATTTTTTATTTTCATAATACAGCGGTTTACTGTCAGGTTTTGTATTATACTATTTTTTTCACTGGTTGAATTGTGTTTCTTAACTAGAACTATAACTTTATACCGTAGTGTTTTTTAAATGGTTGATTTTGAGTGGGGTTTAGACAGTATACAAAGGGAACTTGTGTAAGGACTTGTTTTATTTTATCTGGCATTTGTAGTGGTAAAGTATTACTTTGTTAAAATATAATAGAAACTTGATTAATATGTAATAATTATTAGAATGATATACAGTAGTAGTAATATGCTTTATGATTTTATTAAGCTGATATTGAATATAGTATTACACAATTGGATTAGTTATGATGAATTACTGATGTTTGAAATGTGGTATGATTGAGTTGAGTAGTATTTTAGGCTTCTATCGCATGTAGTTAAGAACTTCTCTTGAAGTTACAGTATATACAGTATATAGCTGTTATAGTCATATTTTTAAAGGATTTAGTTATGTGTTGAAATTACTGAATCTCATATTGATGTGGTGTTTTGTCTTGTAGAATATATATTGACTGATATATAATTAAGAATTATATAACTGTGGTCATAGGGGTGAGTTGAGCTGTGTGTTAGGCTGGTATGTAATTAAGAAATGTTATGTTTGTGTTGAGGTTAGATACAGTAGTATTTTATTCATATTTTATAGATTTAGTTGTTTGTTGAAATGAGTCAATGTTATATTGAGCTGACATTTTTTATTGCATAACATATTTTAAAAGATATAAATCTATATGTGCATTCTTTTGTTTGCTATTGTTGATTAAAAATATATAAATGTATTCATAGTTATATGGTAGTTTGGGTCTTAGTTTTTATTGAGCTTACTTTGTACAAAAAAACTAAATGTTTCATTTGATGTAATTTTAATAGATTTATATTTTTTTTTACTTTATCAATTCTTTTGGAAATTACTATGATAATGTACTTTTGCATGTATAAACAACATCAGTATTGTAAACATCTATGATTCATTTTTATGATTGTTATGTAAATAATATTAACTATATTTTGGGTAAATTGTAATAGTTATAGGCTAACTGGGTGATGGTTAATAGATTAATATTTTATGGTTTCTTGTTATAATGTTATCTGTTTTTATGTTTAAACAAGAAAGTGCATGCATTGTTAACACTAGTGATGTGTAAAGTGTGAAAGCTTTGCTCCGCAAAATAATTTGAGGATTTTCTGCAATTCGTGAAGTGTTCTGCCGGTGCAAAATCCAACTCCGCTACTATATGGAACTTCGGGGATTTGTGGAAACTTTGTGAAATGGGAGTTTTTTGAACTTCACCAGTGAAGTTTAGCCCAAAAGGTGAATTTTCAATGCATTAAGGGTAATTAGGTCAAATATCATGTGGGGGCAGTTTCTAGCACAGTCTATCATAGAGAGAGTCGGAGAGCAGTCTTGTGTTGTGCATCACAGTCAAAAAACTCTTTAAAAATCCTTAAAACTATCTTTTTGAGAGTCAGTTGCTCCCAAAAAAGTTAATTTGTCCTAGTGCTGCTAGGAAACATTTGTTTTTGTTAAGATCTTTGCATAATTTTAGTGTAAATAGTGTTTTCAGTTTTGTCTCTGTGAAGCAGTTGAGTGGGGGAGGTGTGTAAAAGCAGAGCATGCAAGTTCTTAATCTTTTAAAACAGATTTCTCACAAATTCTCAGTGAGTTACTGTTATTTTTATAAAGTCTTTCTCAGCGATTTTTCACTTTTATTTCAGTGGTTTTGGTGTGATTATTAAGTGATGTGTCTCATAGTAGTTCTGTTGCTGTTCTACTTATTTGTGTTATTTTTCTTATATATTGAAATTTTTTTGTCACTTTATCTTAAAAGTTATTCCTCCTGTTACCCTTTTTGGTATATCATTCCTGTTCTTCTGTTTAAAAATCAAAAGTTTTTAAGACATGGTGCCGGTCCCTGATTTCTTTTGGTTCATCGTCAATTCTGTCTGCTGTTCACTTGTGACAGTTAAAACTTCTTATCTGGGTTGTGTTACCCCAGTTGTTTATTCATTTTTCTGTGAAAAGAAATTATGTATTTTTTTGGCATTGTAACTACTAATAGAATAGTTGTCCAAAGACATTGCTGTGCTGATCCCTGAATTTCTTTTTTTGGGGTAGGTTTTCTCTGCAGTGTGGCCTACCTGTTATTCAGTTTAGTTTTCTTACCCTTTCCCTGTTACTCCATTGTTGACTACCCATTCTATATATAAAAAAAATACATTTTAATACAGTAGTTGCCCAGAGAGTGCTGGCCCTGTCCCGATTGTGGGAGGCATTGTCTGGGTTTCTTCAGCATTAATTCTGTCACCCCTGCCCTGTTCTTTATAAAAATAAATAAATTGTATTAACTACTACTACATTATGGTAGTTGACTTGTCCGGACACTACTGATCCCTATTGAGGGAGGTGTTGTCCGTCATTGTTTTGTTTAAATTTGCTTACCCCTTCCTTGTTACCCCATGTTGTTTAATTCCTGTTGGGTAAAGAAAAAAATGGTGTTGTTTTAATAGAATAGACTACTGTAGTTTTACAGAGTGCTGATACCTGACGTGATTTGTAGCTGGCAGTACTGCAGGCTTTATTTACAGTTAGTAATAGATCATCCAAGAGTAAGGCAGACATTGGAGTAAGCATATAAAAGTGCTTGTGAAGATATGGTCCAATAAAGTGAGAGGTGCCAGGGGACGAGGCAGCAAGGAAGTGTGTGGAGGAAAGTAGTACTGCAGTTTCACTTCTCCAAAGCAAAAGTATATTTGCATCAATGTCTTCTGTGGGAATCCAGTCGCGTGGAAGGTACCAGCAAAGGAGTAGTTAACAGCAGTGGCATAAGTGTGGCAAAATGTTTTTCAGCCAGATCTGTTGCATCTATGCTGGTGGGGAATGGAAGTGAGAAGAAGAGATACACCAGTACAGGAACTGTGGTCCAAGAGATGGAGAAGGCTGTTGGTATGACTGTCCCCATTTCTGGTGGTGTTGCTGGTGTTGATAGTGTTGATCTGTAGTCCATGCATCAGGGAGATATTGAAAGTCAGACCCCTGAGGAGAGGGTTATAGAGCAAGAAAAAGTTGCTGTGGAAGAAGACAGTGCTAGGGAGGACAAGGAGGACATCAGTGGTGGTGTTGATGATGATGATGTGTTGGATCCCCCAAGGGAGCCAGAGGGGAAAAAGTACAAGGGTGATGCAGCCCATTCAGATGCTGAGGGTCACAGTATTACTATGTCTCCAAGCACTCAAGTCTCCCCCCAATATTATGGAAGTGATTAAAGCAGCAAAAAAGGCACAAAAGTTTCACACCTTCTGCTCTGCTCTCCCAGTCCCAGTACCATGAGAAGTCCAAAGGTGTGAAGTCCCTAGTTTGGGACTTTTACATGCTTGATCCCGCTGATGAGACCATCGCAATATATCAGCTATATCAAGCACATGTTAGTCATGTAAAAAGGGCAGCCACCTAGGCACTGGTGGCCAACACACACACTTGAAAAACAGGCGCCTGTTGCGCCAGCAGCAACACCAAAAGGAAGCCAGAGCAGGGAGTGCCAGTTCCCTCAGCAAGTTAAACTTTACTAACAGCAGTGTAATACAGCAGGAGAATGAAAGGCTGTGTGGGTGGTTGGGTGGAGGAGGAGGAGGTGGAGGAGCAATCTATTGCTCTCTGTAGCACCAGCAGTGGGCATACTAGCAGTGGTGGCACCACTCCCCCGAGTCAGAAAAGTACAACATTGGTGCCATTTCCTACCAGCCAGCACACTTGCTTTGCTAGCCTTCAAGCTGACCCTACAACCAGCCAGCTCATCAAGGCATAAAGATCACTGCTTAACCTCCATTGCCTGTCTTTGTCTGCAGATATGGTAAGTCACTTTCAAATGTGTGCACTGTACTTATCTCTCCATTCCAGTCCTTGGCCTGAGCAGGTAGAGGATGAAAGGCTGCCACCTTATGCAGAAATTATTTCAAAATGAGCTTCTGTCTTTCTGTTTGTCTCTCTGCAAGTTTCACCATCAGTACACTACCTGAGGCCAGGAATCCTCGTGATACCTGGCACGGCCGATGCCAACATGGCAGTCATCACTACTTTTCAGGTAAGTGTCATCACAATTTATTTTTCTAAATTGTTATAATTTTTTTCTTCTCCCTTTTCACAGGTACATGTGTCCAGTACCAGCAGTGTACACATTTGGAGACAACCTAATTGAATAACTTTTACTTCCAGGCGTACAGATGTACAGTAGCTGCGTACATGGTATGGAGATTTCCACACTGCACAGATCACAGTGCCAAAATGTGGGGAAATTAATTGCTCTGCTTTATTTCAGGCCTGATGACTCAGCTGAAAAAAGGAAAGCTGGTCTTTATTCTTTTTGCTCACAAGTGATGCAGCTGAGGAAAGGACAGTTTCTCTTTAATATTTTTCATCACAGGTCAGGTAGTGCAGCTCAGTCACAAGAGGACAATTTCACCATTTGGATACTGTTGATGCTGTGTAGAGCAGCAGAGCAAAGGTCTTTCACCTTATTTCAGAATGATATCACAGTGTTCCTTCTTGCCTTTTGTCTCCCTCTAGGTTTTTCTTTCACCATCGCACACCATCTGAGGCCAGGAATCCTGATAGACGGTATCACCGGTTCCAACATGGCAATCATCGCTACTGTTCAGGTAAGTGTTATCACGATTTACTTTTCTAAAGTGTTAGAATTTTTTCTTCTCCCTTTTTGTAGGTACAGATGGGTGCAGAACCAGCAGTGGACAAATTTGGAGAAAACCTAATTGAATAACTTTTATTTTCAGGTACAGTAGCTGCATACATGGTATGGAGATTTCCTCACTGTGCAGAGTACAGTGCCAAAATGTGTGCAAATTAATTTCTCTGCTTTATCTCAGGCTGGATGACGCAGCTGAGAAAAGAAAACTTGGTCTTTATTCTTTTTCTTTAGAGGTGATGTAGCTGGGTAAAGCACAGTTTGTATTAATTTTTTTGGATCACAGGTGATGTCACGCAGCTGAGAAAAGGACAGTTTATCAGCATTCTTTTTCATCATAGGTTACGCAGCTCACAAACAGACAATTTTTTCCACTTGGATGCAGATGACGCTGTGTGTAGCAGCAGAGAAAATGCCTTTCACCTTATTTAATGATGATCTTACAATGTTTGTTTTTTTCCTTTTATCTCCCTGCAGGTTTCACCATAAACTCAGCAATCACCATTTGAGGCCAGGAAAACTGGCACCGCTGGCACCAACATGGCAAGCATCACTGCTGTACAGTAAGTATCAATACAATTTACTGCCTTTCATTGTTATAATTTTTTTCTTCTCCATTTTCACAGATAAGAATGGTTCCAGCACCAGCAGTGGTCAGTGGTAAAATGTGGAGGCAAAGCAATTCATTGTTTCTATTTGCAGGCAACAGCACTGCCCTGTTAGGGAAGCATCTGAGTGTGGAGAAAGGTTAGGCTAGAGGTTACAGTGTCATCTGTGCAGACTTGGACCAAAATAACTCATCTGAGTTTTTTACAGTGGTTATAGACACTGCTGTACCTGAAGATGAGGACTTCGCCACAGGCACACCCCATGCAGACACAATCCAAGATCACATTTTGAACTTCAGTAAATACTCTGAATAATCTTTTTCTTTTTCTTTGCAGGTCTCCTCTGTTAAAGGAATAATGCCCGACAGGGTGGGTGTTATGCTGGGATAACATCCCACCTCAGGTGGTTGGGCCCGAGGCCAATGGCCGAGGGCGTCAACTACCTGAGGCGGGATGTTATCCCAGCATAACCCACCCTGAGGGCATTATTCCTATTATACAATGGCTTATTGTTTCATAGTTAAAAAAAGAATTTTAAAGAATGTTTTTGTTAGTGTGTAAAAATATTTTTGTTTCTCAAGAGAAAAGGAAAAGCGCATCAGCATGCTCCATTTCCTACAAACAATCAGCAGGGATGTTATGCCAGGATAACATCCCTGCTGTGACAGCCAACTGACCAATCAGAAGCCAGGATTCTTTCTTGCCATTGTATAATGCTGTATCTTTCCTGAATCTGGAGGCCCTCAGCGCAGCTTCAGCAACCATCCATCACCATTATGATCCATCGTCCACATACCTGCTCCTTTCTGACCTGGAGGTAGTCACGGCAGACAGCACAGCCAAAGACACACAAGGAAAATTACCTATAATTACAAGAATAATGACAGAGAACATTTACAGCACTCAGCCATCTGCAGAACTTGTGGCAGTGAATTACAGGACAAAACCAAGAAAAAGAAAAATAATATGTACCTTCTATGGTTACTTTAAACTTCTAAGTGCCCCAAAAAGGTGTAGGCTGAACCCATGAAGCGCAGCAGCAGGCAACATGATTGACAGAATTGCATACCTAAAAATCAGAGAAAATTAAGAAGGAATGGTGAGCATTGGTGAAAGTGTCCCTCCCCCAATAAAAAAAAAAAATAGTTACCTCATGGACTTGTTCTCAAACATGAAAAATTCCACCCCAAAATAAAGGTCACACCATCACCACATGTTTGTGTTCACAGCAGCAGCAAGTGACAGACAAATGCGGAGAAAAGTACCTAAAAGTGGACCAACACAAACAGAAAACAATTTACTGTCACAGTTACACATCTTTACTGACTTAACCCCACCCTGGAAAAAACAATAACCACATACTTACCTTCTGTGGTTATTTTAAACTTCTAAGTGCCCCAAAAAGGTACAGGCTGGACCCATGAAGCGCAGCTGCAGGCAACATAATTGACAGAATTGCATACCTAATAATCAGAGAAAATTAAGAAGGAATGGTTTGAATCAGTACAAGTGTCCCCTCCTCTTAAAAAAATACCTACCTCATGGACTTGTTCTCAAATGTGAAAAATGCCACCCCAAAATAAAGGTATCATGGTCACCACATGTTTGCAACTGACAGACATATGTGGATAAATGTTCCTGAAAGTGGAGCAACACAAACAGAAAACAATTATTGCCACAGCCACACATCTTTAATGACTTAACCCCACTCTGGAAAAGGAAAACATACTTACCTTCATGGTTGGAAAATGTGGTGAATTCCAGCATCCATTTTGTAGCTTTCCATCATTATGATGTCATCATCGCACATACCTGAAAATTAATGGAAAAGCAGTACAAACATATTAGACTTCAGGTGGTAGCAATAACAACCCCCCCTGCAATGCAAAGAAAGAAAAAACAAAAGTACTTGTGCAGTATGTGTGACACATCCACACCAGGCAAGAGTACTTCTCAGCAACCATAGCAGCACGCAGCAGCAGCACCGCTACATCTCCTTCAACTATTCCCTTCACTCTGTACAACAGAAGACAGGATGGCTAACTTCTCTGTCTCGATTCCTCAAACACTTTTCACCGCAATGTATTCAACCAACATCATCAAGAGCAGATCCAGCAGTGCAGCAACCAGCACCCCACCAAATGAAGCAGCAGGGCTGGAGGACACCTACCCGTCAAGTTTACTCATATATGGACATCATCACCCCAATTTCTTCACACAGTATAGTGAAACTTTACTTCTCATCATTCACATCCATTTCTTGGCCTGGAAGCAATTTTTCACTGAAAACACAGTCACTTGACATTTGTGATGAGTAGCAGCAAGAGAAAAGTTCATGACTTCCACAACAATCATATTTAATTTCTCAGAAGATTTTCTCATGTGGTTTTTCTTGACTTTTCTTGCCTATTGCAAACCTTTGCAACAAACGTATCTAGCGGCAGGAAAGCAGTTTTTCACTGTGACCATCAGCTGACACTTTTGGCTAGTGGTGGGGCTGACATCTTTGCCAGTGGTGGGGTGGCAGGAGAAATGTTCATGACTACAATAAGAATTGTGTTTCACTTCTCGGGGAATTTTCTCAAGTGTTTTTTCTCGACTTCTCTGGCCTGTTGCACAGCACAGAAATGAGAGGCAACTAGCAACAGCAGGAAAGCAGTTTTGAACTGGGGACCCAACTTAACATTTGTGGCTAATGGTGGGGTGGCAGGAGAAAAATTCATAAGTTCCACAGCAATTATGTTTCACTTCTCCGGAAATTTTCTTATGTGGTTTTTCTTGACTTCTCTGGCCTGTTGCACACTGCTGCAACAAAAGTGTCTAGTGGCAGGAAAGCAGTTTTTCACTGTGGCCACCAGTTGACATTTTTGGCTAATGGTGGGTTGGCAGGAGAAATGTTCATGACTACAACAAGAATTAAGCAATAATGCACGACAGGGTGTGTGTTTTGCTGGTATTATATCACACCTGGGGTGGTTGGGCATGAGGCTGCAGGCCGAGGCGTCTAAGGGCCAGGTGTGATGTTATCAACACAACACACACCCTGAAATCTGATATTTTAATAGCTTGTTTGTAGAACAAAGAAAAAGTTGAAAACTACATTTTAAGTTGATTTTTTGTCAGTTTTTGGAACGGTAAAGTTACATTATAAAAAAATTGTGCTGATTTATTATTTCAGCCAACAGGTGGAGCTGATGTCTTTTTCCTGTGGCTATGCAGTCTCCATAATAATATCAGGGCTGTCAGTCTTTGTTAGTGTGCCCTACTGCCTCTATTTTTATGTTCTGTTTTTTCATGTTTCTCAGTTTATTTTTTTCCTCTGTTTGTCTTTTGTTACTTGCTGTTTGTGCCGTGCTGCTGCTGCTTGTGAAGCGGACAATGCTGCTGCCCCCCCCCCACACTCTACCGATCAGTCACTCAGTGATGCTGCTGTGAGAGGAAAGGAGGTATGAAGGATGCTTTGCCAGTGGTTTTATTGCTACAGTTAAAAAGAAAAACAGAAAAGGATGGTGATTTGAAGACCAAGCAAGCGAGCATTACAGGTGCGAGGTAACTTGTGCTTGCTCGCTTGTTCGTTCCACTCTGTCTGTCAACTGCATTAATGGGTTCTAGTTTTATTTTAATTTTTTTTTCTTTCACCATGTGAATGACCACCGGAGTATGGGAGAACAGGAGAGAACTGTTACTTGGCAGTGCGGGTGATGGGCGGAGGAAGCGGTCACTTACTGTGAGAGTGGGAAAGCAGGAGACAAAAGTGGTTGCAGTGAAACGGCGCCATGGGAGTGAATGGTCAGGGTGCTCTAGCTCCAGTGTTTTAAAAAAGTTGTTTTTCTTTCATGCTTTTTTTCACAGCCCTTCACTGGGGATTGCTGTAATTAGTTGGCAGTTATGAGAAGCTGTTTTTTGTGGTGGTTTGTTCTGTGGCTTGCAAGCAGGAAGGAGTGAAGCTGTGTGTTTGAGCAGAGATGACTGAAGCAGGCTTTGTGTACTGATTCCTATAACTACTGATGCGGTCACCTCTGTGCTGGGACTAGACCCGTGATGTTGTAGTGGGATAACATCATGGGTGCAGTCCCAGACTGACCAGAGGACAAAATTCTTTCTTGCCATTGTATAATTATGAGTAACGTCTCTTGAAATTTTCTCATGTGGGTTTTTTCAACTTCTCTGGCCTGTTGCACAGCACAGCAACAAGAGGCAACTAGCATCAAGAAAGCAGTTTTGAACTGGGGACACAACTTAACATTTGTGGCGTGCACAGGAGACATGTTAATCAGTAAAACCAGATTAATGTTTAATTTCTCAGGAAAACTGCTCATGTTTTTGTGATTCTTGTCGACTTCTCTGGGCAGTTACACACTACCACTACCACAACATCACATAGCATCAGGAAACAATTTTTTTGCTGCGGGCAATACTTGACATTTGTGGATAGAAAGAGCACACATGTTAAGAACTAACACAAAAATTACTCAGGAAAGTTGTTCATGTGTACAGACTGTAACAGGACATGGGTCAGGACAAGGGGAATACTACATGAAGGAAAACTTCAAGGAGTGAACAAGGGAATGGATTGAAAGAAATAGTGACCCTATAATATAACACAAAACCTTTAGAAATAAATATTTTAGATAACTGAACAAGAGGATAGAGAGGAAGAGGATAGAAAAGAGTTTTTCTTTCTTTTTTAATTTTTTACCTTTTTTGTGTTTTATTGGGGGGGATAAACTATTATAAAGACAGTGTGGAACAAATAAAAACAAATAACTCTCTCCCACCACCACTACCACGGGCAGCAATGCCACCACCACCACACAACTCAGCCAGGAGGTTCTGCATCTTCTCCTGGTCAGCCATCATTTTTTTCATGTCACTTCTGGCCTCATTGAACTCCTTGCAAAATTGGTTGATGTCATGATGAAGGTGTTGCACTTCATCCAACAGGACAGCCAGTTCTGCCTAGGTGACTGGTGCTGCAGGGTCACTTGGTGGTAGTAGGGCTCCTTGGCAGGGTGCAGGTGCTGCCGCCTGCTGTCCTGATGGCTGTGGCTACATACTGAGTCCTACTCCTGCCACAATGACTTGCAGCATGATGGCCTACCACCTCACCCTGCCCACCTTCCCCTTCTTCATTGTCCCTCCCACTAGTGCCTGCTGCTGCTGCCGCTACCTCCTGTTACTTGGCCTGCCACTTTGTCCAGTGGTGAATATTGAGGTGGGTCCTTTGCCCACCAGTTCCCAAGTGGCTCCCTTTTTTCCCCCATCGTACACTGCGGCCACACAGTTTGTAGATGGTGACAGTGTCATCATCAGCACTGAGGGAAATAAACTGCCATATGGTACTGGTAGAGCTCCTTGTCTGCTGCAGGAGGGCTCCAGAGGAGGTTGTGGGGTGCTTGGTAGTGCCACGGGTGAAGCAGCTGGTGGTAGTAGCATGATGCGTGGGGGGTGGGAACCACAGGCTCCTGCTGCTGTTGCTGGGGGGACCACAGGCTCCTGCTGCTGCTGCTTCTCCGAAGTAGCAGTGCTGCTCCCCTCCTCAGCTGGAAGTGGTTGGGGGTGCCTCACTCCCACTTTGAAATATTCACCGGTTTAAGTGAATAACTGCCCCATTCTTTTGGCCATGTTGCCCAGTGGGTCCCTCCATTATATTGAAAAAAAGATGTTTTTCTTAAAGAAAACAAAGTAAAAAGAGACTAAGACAGAGAAAGATAGAGAGAGAGGGAGACACACACACACGAAATAAAAAATCTAAATTTACAAATAAAAGATTATGCACATACAACTGATCTCTTTCACAAAAAGAAAAAACATTTTCAAACTGAAGTATTGCTTGTAGACACAGTACTGTAAGCAAAACATTTTGTATATCACTCCTGCTCTCACTAGATCAGCCACCTAGAACCATCACTACTGAGAAAAGGAAACATAATCAGTCACTTCCTGCCTGACTGGAGTCTCCCATGTGACCTGCAGACAGTAAGTCATGTGACAAAGCCTGTTTTTTCCTAACTTCAGCTTGACAAATGCAAGGCAAAGTTATTTTTTTTTTATTTGTTTATCAAGTCTAGGATTACAAATACCTTTGAGCCATGGCTCTTTTACAAAGGTTCCACGTCAGAGAAATACAAATTATGGGCAACATCAAGACAGACATTACAACCATGTGGACATTGCAAACAGAGTACAGATTAATACAATTCAAGGGTAGCATTATAACAAGGCAGCCAGCGGCATTTGTCAAAGAAAATAGACAACAGATAAGAAGTGCCAGAGTCATAGGGAGAGGGAAGGGGAAGGAATGTAGGAAGAGTGGGGAGAGGGTGAAAAGTGCAGCATTGGGTATACCAAGATGTGAGGGTAGAATCCAGTGGGGGGGGGGACAATTAGAGCAGAAAGGGAAGTGGAGAAACAAGGTTAGGTTGGGCAGTCACAGGAGCTGTTGGTAGTGAGATAGTCCCGGAGCCTAGTTTTAAACATACCAATTGTTGGGGCAGAGGAGATGGTTGGGCTGAGGCCATTGAACCAGAGTGGCACTCTATAAGCAAAAAAGCATTGTCCCTGTGAAGTGTGACAGTGGGGGACTATCAGTAGCTGTAGTGTGGATCTCCTAAAGCACCATTTGTTAATTCGGTGTTGTAACAGAGTTGAGACCCCAGAAGGTGCAAGGCCAAGGTAGATTTTTTTTTGCCATGGAGCAGGTGAGAAACTTTATGCAGTTTGATAGTTGGAGCCAACCAGTCTGAGTGTACAGGTCACATGTGTGGGTGAGACGGTGAGCACCAGTGATGAGCTGACATGCCTTATTTAAGGCAGTTGAGAGGCATCTAAGGGTTGTGGTTGTGGCCAAGCCATAAATGATGAGACCATAGTCTATTACAGAGATCACAGAGCTCAGGACTGCAACCTTCAAAGCTTCTGGCATGAAGTGTGGTCTGTGTTTGTAGAGGAGACCAAGCCGTGTATTACCAGCTCTAGCTACATA
Source organism: Neoceratodus forsteri (assembly GCA_016271365.2). Lineage (NCBI taxonomy): Eukaryota > Metazoa > Chordata > Ceratodontiformes > Ceratodontidae > Neoceratodus > Neoceratodus forsteri. Next base: position 301,769,090 of record CM057455.1, on the reverse strand, counting down.
TCTACATGAAGTGCATAGGAGAGATTAGGGTAAAGCTGTATCCCTAAGTATTTGAAGGACCTCACCTGATCTAGAGTGTTCCCCTGGGTGGTAGAGATAGCCAAGTGGTGTAGCTTGTGTGGGTTATGAGAGCTGCAGAAGAGCATAGATTTGATTTTCTTGTCATTGAGGACCAGTTTATGATTAAGAAACCATGTCTCTACAGAACTGAAATCAAGTTGAAGGTTGTGTTGAAGAGTTGCAGGATCTTTGTGAGTGGAGAATACAACAGCATCATCGGCATATACTGTAGTATGATCTGCTCAGAGCAGTGGTAAGGGAGGGAGTTTAAGAAAAGGCTAAAAAGGAGGAGGCCCACCGGCCCAGTATGGATCCCTGAGGGACACCCGAGCGAACATGCAGGGTGTCAGAAAGAGCATCCACAATATGTACTCTCTGCGACCGGTTTTCTAAATAGCTTTTAAACCAGAGAGAAGAGTCAGGTGATAGCCCGGCATTCAATAGTTGTAGTTATCATTGAAGTTAGCCAGCGAAGTTCTATAGCAAGCAACCAACTTTGTGAAATTTTCCATGGGGAGAATTTGGCGACTTTGCCAGAACTTCACCAGTGAATTAAAACTTTTCAACATCTTTAGTTAACACAGGAGATTCAAATGGGTTAAATAATAACTGTATATCATTTTATAATATTTACATGATTTGCATGTATGTTGTATAGTGGTTATAATAGTAATAAGAGCAACGTACAATAAACTTTTACTTGTGTATCTTGTAATTCATGATGTTATTTACTTATGTGAATGTTTATGTTTTCAAACATTAAAAATGTCCATGCTTTGTAATACATTGTTATAATAGCTGTGATTTTTTATATATTTTATTACAATATGAGAAGTTTTGTGAATGTTATTGGTGTTGTCAGTACACAAAAAAAGTAATGATATTTGTCATGTTTTACAGATTAAAAAAATATATGAGCTCTGAGGGCATTTTTATTAATATGCAATGTGTTTTTCATTTGATTTATTGAACTTTTTGAGCTTTTGTATTTTTGAGTATTTTACAAATGATCAGGTTGTATTTGTTTTATTTTTGAATGCATATTATTCAAATTCTTTAGATATTATATTTTATATATAAAATGTGTATTTTGAAATATTCATATTTTTAAAGTTTATGTGGATCTATTGAAATATAATTGTATATATTGTATTTATGGTAGTTATGTTTTCAGAAAGTCAAAGTTATTGATATATGTGTAATTTTTAAAAATGCATATTACTTTTTCATTTATAGTATCATGTAGTATTTATGTTGTAATTTATCAATGGTTTATGTTTTGTGATATTTTTGGTATGTGGCTTGTTAAAATCTGTTTTTAACAATTTTATTTCATTTTTTGTTTCAGTTATATCTACTAGAAAAGATAGACAATTCAAAGCAACAAGGACGTCCTGCAATCACCATCCAAAAAATAGAAATAGTCGCTCACCATATGGCCAGAGTGTAGATTTTATGAAAGTGCCAGTGCTAAAATACGCAGCGCCCTAATGCGTTTCAGAAAATTCCTTTATCAAAGGATCTGTGTAACATAAAAAAAGATCAGAATGTATTCATCCTTACAGATGATGTCATAAACAGTGGCCCTATAAGTCAAAAACCAGTATTTAAAGTGCTAGTCAACAATTAACCCAACAATAACAATACTAATAAATAAATAGAATAAATACAGACATGGACATTTACATATAATAATGAAATACATGTGCATACTCTCCATGATGAATTCCAAAATCATAAGAAAAGCAATGCCGTTGGTACCGGGGGGATAACAGAACGTAGTCCAACTGATGTAAAATGCATTTCTCCTTTTCTTGGAAACGTATCTAAAAAAGAAAACAACAACAGCATAATTGGAACAGTACTAAGGAACATTCCATTTCATATCAATATCCCACAATAACGTAACTCAGAATATTTATAGTATCTCAATGTAAAAAATACTGTCAATTTTAAAATCCCATCACAGATTGTGCAAATATTTTATTTTATTTAAGCCTATATTTCAAATAAGGGGTGAGCTCAAACCGATCATTCAAACCTGGGGCTCTACAAGCCCCTAATGTAAACATCCAGGAGCCTTCTCATTCTAAGATCCAGTTGTTATAGTCCCCACCCCTTGGTTTAGGTAACACCCTTTCTATAGCTCTAAATACAAAACTATGCTTTTTTTTGTTGGTAGTTTTAGATATGTGCATAGCTGTAGTGTAGGTCAGAGCCCCATTCCTTATACTGTAGCTCGCAGATGTTCCCCAACCCGGGACTTGAATTGTCTGATAGTTTTGCCTATGTAAAAGGCATTGCAAGTTCAAATGGCCATATAAATGACCCCACTTGTGTCACAATTTATCAGTTCTCTGATAGTGTAAGTCTTCTCAGAATTAGGGCTTGAAAAATCCCTACCCAGTGAAACAGAGTTACAATACACACATTTGGAGCATTTGAAACACCCCATGGTATTGGAAGTTAGCCAATTCTGTGTCTTTGGAATAACCTGCCTACTGTGTACCAATAAATCCTTGAGGGTAGGCACCCTCCTTTAAGACAACCTAGTGGTTTGATCATGATATTGTTGAAGGTCAGCATCTCCCTTCTAAATATTCCAGATACGCTTGATAATATTTCCCACCTTGTCTGCATGTATAGAATATGTAGTAACAAAATTCAGAACATCTACATCTATGTTGTTTTTTTGTCTCTGCGTAAGTATGGAAGCCCTATCCATGTTCCTAACATCTAAATGTGCTTTCCCTATCAATGTCTGATTATATCCCCATTTCTTAAAACTTTTATATAGATCTTCAGCTGCCACATCATATTTTTCCAAATTGCTACAGTTACGTTGAATTCGTAAAAACTGACCCTAGGCATATTTGTGATCACATGGCACGGGTGGCAGTTGGATGCCAAAAGTAAACTATTTCTTTCACACCCTTTCCTATAAATGTCTGTACTAATGGTACCAAAATCAGACTTTTAAATATACAAATCAAAAATGTGATTGCCTTGAGGCTCATTGTATATGTAAAATGCAAATTTTGATTAGTCCCATGGAAATAGTCAACAAAGGTATCCAACTCATTCACACCCCCATGTCATATCAATAATAAGTCATCCAAATAATGGTGATAAAGCTCACTCTTATAGAAAAAAGGGTTAATACCAACATCCCTAATATTCTGATGTTCCCACAACCCCATGTAAAGGTTGGACACACTGGGGGCCAAAGTTGCCCCCATGGCCGTACCCTTTGTTTGGAGGTATTTTTCCCCAAGAAAAGTAAACCAATTGAATTTCAAAGCAAATTCTGAGAGTTTAAGGAGAAATTCTGTAGGAGGTTCACAGTTGTCATAGAAACATTGGGCTGGCAGTATAGCCTAGAGGTTAGAGTAATGAGCTGTGAATGAGCTTGGTACATCCAGATACCAGACCTGGGTTTGATTCTTACAACCACCACTTGCATACTGTGTGACTCTGAGCAAGTAACTTAACCACCTAGTGCTCCCAGGTCACCCCTGAAAACAGGCACTTGTTCCTAGTGGGTCTTACCCAGTTACCAAAGACTTAAATAAATAAATAAATAGAAGCTGACAGCAGATAAGGATCACAAGGCCCATCCAGTCTGTCCATTTTCCTCCCTAGAATTAAAAAAAAAGACCAGGCAATCAAGGGCATCCTCCTGGGGGATGTTTGTGTACAGGGACTCCACATCCATTGTGACCAGGAGAGAGTCCCTGCTCACAACAACATCCCCCAGAATCTGTAACATCTCTCCTGTATCTTTAAGATACAATCTCAGTTGTGTGACAAAAGGACAATCATGCCTACCTTGGCTAAGCAGAAAAGGCAGACTAGAAATGAGAGGTATAGCAGCACTAAAGAGAAGAGTTCAGCACAGAAAAATAGTCTAATGTATCTGCTGTTGTAAATATGGCAAAGTAACCCTGAAAGTCAGTCACTTTTAAATATTTAGGAGTGACAACGAGGACTAACAGAAAGTCTGTTAGGGGATTTGGTTCATTAGTGGGTGCTCGGGGAGATGGCAGTAGGGTGTTGAGCATGGAGGTGGATAGTATGGATTGCAACCCTGTACGGATAGTAGGTATTGGGTCTGTTAGGGTTTATGAGCAGACTGGATGGACCAGTGATCTTTTTCTGCCAGCATTGTCTATGCTTCTATATTAAAAAGTATGTTTTATTTATTTTTTATTTATTAAATTCTCGGATTACAAATACCTTGGAGCAGAAACTGCTAGTTGACAAAGGTTCCACGTCAAAGGATGAGGGTCAACATACATACAGAGGTAGTAAAAGAATGCACAATAAACAACCAAAACAACTAAAAGAAAAAATAAAGATACTCAGTTATAAAATTCTTTGAGATAATATTCATATAACGAGCAGTTTGAGTAGGCAGCTCGCTGCAGTAACAATAAGAGATAGAGAGCACCATAGGCAGTTAGTATTGCAGGCGTGTGACCGGGAGAGGAAGTTGGCAGGCTAATGGGCCACTGTCCGATGGTGGTGGAAAATGTCTTGTACCAGTGGAGATGCGAAACAGGAGAGGAGTCACAAGGAAGGCCCGGTGCCAGAGGGAATGAGACTGAGAAAGGGCGGGCTGTGAGACATGAGTGAGCTGGGAGGTGTTTAGAGAGAGATCTCTGTTCAGAGAAGCAGTCACATTGAGTGGTAGAGGTGAAGTAAAGTTTGAGATTCCTTTTGAAGGGTCCAAGTGTAGTAGAGGAAAGTGCTTCTTTACTGAGGGAATTGAACCATTGAGCGGCTCTATAGATAAAGGACTGCTGACCCATGGAGGTACAACATCTAGGAACCTGAAAGGTTAGAGATTGGGCACCACGTGTTTGCTGAGTGCCGCTGTAGGTAGTAAGGAGTGAGCTAACACCAGGTGGCATGAGACCGAGGATAATCTTTTTGCTAAGTAAGCAGGTCTGGTATTGTATTCTGCTGAGTAGGGGTAGCCAGCTGGCCTGTGCATAGAGGTCACAGGTGTGAGTTTGTCGGGCCGCACCCATTAGTAATCTACAGGCTTTGTTGAGAGAAGCTGAGATTCTGTGGAGGGCACTTGTTGAGGCACTTGTTGAGGCAGAGCCATAGATGGCAAGGCCGTAGTCAATGATAGAGGTGACAGAGCTGTAGATGGCTAGTTTAAGGGCATCCACAGGCATACAGTGCTTGTGTCTGTGTAGTAGTCTAATCCGTATATTGGCAGTCTTGGCAACAGTGTCAATATGCCGAGTGTAGGAGAGGGTACTATCCAGGGTAATACCAAGGTACTTGAACTCCTTGACATGTTCGAGTGGGTTCCTAGCATGGTTCTTGATGGGGAAGGACAGAAAGTTGTGCCTGCTCCATTGGTTACAGAAGGACATGGCTTTAGTCTTGCTGTTGTTCAGGACAAGTTTATGAGAATTGAACCAGTCTTCGACACGCTTGAAGTCGAGCTGCAGCTGGGATTCAAGGACTGTAATGTCATGGTGGCTGGAAAACAGGACTGCATCACCTGCATATAGTAATATTTTTTGGTGGCAGGCACTGGGGAAATTGTTGATGTAGAGGAAGAAGAGTAGAGGGCCCAGAATAGACACCTGGGGGACTCCGGAGCGGACCGGTTTCTCATCTGAAGAGATCCCTGCAATCCTTACACATTGGATCCGATTATCAAGGTAGCTGGTGAACCATGGAAGGGCATCGCTGGAGATCCCAATGGAGGACAGTTGCTTGAGCAGTAGGGGGTGGTTAACTGTGTCGAATGCCTTGGTAAGGTCTATAAATACTGCCCCTCGACAATTCCCTTTGTCAAGCGTGGCATGGATAAAGGTTATAAATTCCAGTAGTGCAGTGGTGGTACTGTGCCCTTTTCTGAAGCCATGCTGCTCTGGGCACTGTACATTGTACTTATCCAGGAATTCAACTAGTTGGTCCGACACTATTCACTCCAGCGCTTTAGATAGTGGGTACATGAGTAGTACATCAACAGGCACTACATACATAAATATTAAAGTAAGACAAGAGAAACAAAACTGGTAGAGACTCAATGCTCTAACTGGTGTATAAATACCTTGGGATTGTGAAATCCGAAAGAAACAGGTGGAACTGCATGGCCGCAGTTACCAGTAGGTCAGCTGCTCAAGTTGGCATATCACATGTAGAACACAGGGACAGATGCTAGAAAATGTACTCCATTGCAGTGGATAAACATGTCTCCATCACAACCTCTGTGTTTGGACTTTTCCTTTCGTGCTTTCAAAGAACCCGCCTAATGTGCCATCAGGCAAAAGTTATCATCGATTTAAAGTCCCTCTGGATTACTAGTGTGGCTTAAGGTTCGAGAATCCATTGGCATCTCTGGTTGTTAGCAATGTATTTGGCATACTATACATGGACTTCCATACTGCATTCATACAAGATGCTCTGCCCCACAATGTACTGACATTTTAATGTCACAATGACGTCTTCTTCAGAGTAGTTATAGGACAAAGCAGGGCACTTAAGAACTGCTCAGTTAGAGACACAGTGCCCAAGACAAAATAACCACAGTAAAAGTGCTCATGTGCTAAAATACACAGAGATGTGAATAAAAAAAGTGCCACAAAAATGCAAACATGCAAAGATGCAGAACACACAATGTGCAAAATATGAGTTCAACTGCAAAAAACGCAAAACAGACATACAGTATATGAAATATATAACATTTAAATGATTACGTAGTTCCATTTGCACATTTCAATCCTGCATAAGCAAAATATTCATGGGAGAACAATCCCCCACCCTTTCTGTATTTTGTTACCAACAAGTATAGTGCTGGAGGCACTTGCAGCACTGTACGTCACAATTTCATAATTTGTGCCAATAATGGAGTTCATTGCATCCACATCACATTCTAAGTAATGTTGGGATCTTTTCTGACCTTCCATTCCTTGTATGTGATTAGTCCTTGAACAATACTGCACATATTGAGAGTGTGTGTGTGTGGGGGGGGGGGCACTACAAAAAAGCATTTGGAGGGTGTACTTTGTTTTATTCAATTCCTTATTAATATCACACGTTTATTCATTTTAACTATTTGTTTTTACACACTGACAGTGAATCAACATACTTTTTTACCCTTGTGAGTTATTCAAGGTTTGTTTCATCTTGGTTTACTATCAGTTGTTACCATGCCACTACTCACAGGGGCACTGATTGCCAATTCATGTATAAGATCTCTGACTCATTCCTTGAGTTACCACCACTGGATTTCCAGGAGGAAAAATACGTTGATCAGCTGGCCTGAAAAGCACATGGCGGTCTCTTACATTTCAGCAACTTGAGTAATAATTGCCCCTCTGTAGCTATTCTGAACACTAATAAGAAGTTGCACCTGTGTTTATTTAAATGATACAGGTTCTGTATGCTAGCACTGGCTCCATTAAGGGTAACTAGTAATAGCAATTTATGCAATCAGTAAAACCATACAATCTCTTTGATTAAAACTATAGAATACTGAAACACAAGTGCATTTGTGTTTGGCATGGCATTTAGAGCTCCATACATGGGCATGTATGGATCTCAGCTGGCTCACATGGACACTGGAGTCCCTCAAGGGTCAATATTAGGACCACTTCTATTTAATGTCTATGCAAACCAGCTGAAGTTTAACAACCCAGAGATAAGGTGTCATCTATATGGAGATAACACCATAATTTATGTAGAGGGGAATACCCTAGAGTGTGTTAATCAAAAACTTTAATTGACCTTTAGTCAAATACAGACATTTTTTGAGGAACATTGTCTTGTTCTTAATGATAAAAAGACCCAAACTGCCTTATTTAGAAGAAACCAGGACTTAGGAAAGGGTTCAGATTTAACTATTCTAAATCAGAAGGGTAGACGAATCCTTCAAGTTCATAAGTACCAGTATCTTAGGCTTTGGCTCCATCAAGCATTAAAGTGGGAAGAGCATATTGACTCACTTACAAGCAATATTGGGAAGAGAAGTGGTGCCCTATATAGACTAAAACATTATATGATCCAGGAAGTTAGATTTACAGTGGTTAATTCAATTCAATGATAATTCCAGTTATCGAGAATGGAAATATTTTATATGCTGGGGCTGCAAGATATCAGTTGGAAAGGATTGAAGTTATGTTTAATCAGCACATTTTGCTATGAATGCTCCATGAAGAACCCATAGTTGCTCTCTGTATAATACCATAGGTTGGCTTAGACCTTATGATAGGAGAAACTTTCACCTCTTGTTATTCATGTTTAAAATATGGAAGGGCTCTGTCCCTACATACCTAACCAAATATTTTGAGACAAGAGCTACTAAGGGCTGCCTTAGATCAGCTAAGGGCCTGGAATTCTGTCATAGTTCATATCATTTAGAGATTGGTAGATCAACAGTGACTAACAGAGGTGTTACACTTTGGAACTCAGTTCCGCAATGTTTGAGACCATGTAACGCACCCATTAGGCTGTCCAACATTAGAAACTGTTTTTTAAAAGAGGGTGTAGCCAAGTAACTTGCTGCAGTGGACTTCATGTCTAATATCCTGGAAGTTATTGTTCTATGTTTAGGCCCTTATTGTCTATAATTGTGTTTTGCACTGAGCGTATGTTTTATATTTAGTATGGATTTGTATGTGTGTAACTACGTAAGGTAACTTTCTATGCCATGGGACCTCACTTAAAAAAGAGCATCTGCTCAATTGAGTGATTTCCTTGTTCATGTGTTTATGAATAAAATACTACTACTTGTGGCAAATCTAGGCTACACTCCCTAAAAATGGGCTGTTGAACTCTGTCCTGTCTTACATAGATACATAGATACATAGACAGTGTCGGCAGATAAGGGCCTATGGCCTATCCACTCTGCCCATTTGAGCTTGTAAGTTCAGTTTATGTTTTTCTAGAAGTCTGTGGCCCCTTACCCCTGACCTCCAGAATTCCTTTATGTCTAGCCCATGCATTCTTAAATCCCGTGATTGTTTCAGCCCCCACCACTTCCTCTGGCAGGGTGTTCCACTCGTCCACCACCCGTTCTGTGGAGAAATTCTTCCTTACGTTTCCCCTGAATCGTCCCCCTCCAACTTCATCCCATGCCCTCTAGTTCTGGAACATCTTTTTCACTTAAAAATAATGTATTCCTGCACCCTCTTCCTCCCTGTAAGATACTTGTATGTCTCTATCATGTCCCCTCTCTCCCTCCTCTCCTCCAGGGAGTACATATTCAATTCCTTCAACCTGTCCTCGTGGGACTTGTGATGCAATCTTTTTCTTCATTTTCTTCTGCCTTAAAACTTCTGTTGCAACAGTATCCTTTCATTTAATCTTCTTCTAATACTTTTTTCTATTATCCTAGATAGGCCACCTAGGATAAAACTGTACTATCTACTTCTGTACTTCATTTCTATTTTCTAGCTCTGTCTAAATCTTCTATTTTGGTTCATACAGCCCCCCCCCCCCAATAAAACTACAAAGAAGCAAGGAGTTGGTAAAGTGATACTGTCCAGTAAGGAAAGAGACTTATGTCCTCGAACATAATAATGAATGAAGACTAACAAATTAATGTCTTCTGGTGTATGAGTTAATGAAGACTAATGAATAAACGAGAACACCAGGAGAAAGGAGCTGCTGTTGTGACTGGACTTCCCTACTGGGACTAAAGAAGTAGAACTCTACTACTGGGACCTTCAAATTAGGGTAAAAAAAAAAACAATTTGTGGTATTTGTCTGAGTCGGTTGAAGTGAATTGTTATCTGTGCAGTTATCTAGGTGTTTGTCTCAGGTGGTTGAAGGGGATTGTTATCTGTGCAATTTAAGTGTAGAAAGATCTGTTAAGTAAGGGGGGGTGGCTTAGCTAGAAGGAAGCCAGGTTAAAGCCAGATTTAAACACTGCCCTAGATAGCTTCTGCCAGAGAGTACCAGGAAGAAAGAGCTGCTGTTGTGACTGGACTTCTCTACTGGGACTATATTGCCCTTCTTCCCTCCCACCCTAGGCCAGTTCTACTTTTATAGACACAGGATTTGACTGACAACAGGAACTTCCTGATTGGGAGCAGGAAGTGAGTGATCACAGAGCCACCAAAGACTCACCATCCTAGAAGGGAAAGAGTAGCTCTCTATCCCCCCAGCTGCTGGAGGTCTGCCTCTGAGTAAGTAAGGAGACTACTGAGAAATACAGGATCTTCTTGTCTCAGAACAGGAAGATCAGGAGCTTAAAGGGCACAGAGGCAGTAAGTAAGTAGGGAGAAAAAAAATAAATAAACAGAGGAAAGAGTAAATATTCCAAACAACAGTATAGGGGCCAGAAATAAGACATGATGGGAGTGGTGCAGTGCAGTGTCTGTGGAGCAACAGTCTTCCAGGAGACATTCTGGAGGATGTGGTGTTGTCCCACCTGCAGGCACCTCACTGGGCTGAGGGAGGAGGTTGCTCATCTCCAGGCTGAGTTGGCCAGGATTTATGGAACCTCCTCTCCCATCCAGAGACCACCAGGGCCACTGACATTGCCTCAGAGGTTGCCAAGAAAGAGGAGTGGTTGGACCAAAGTGGGCTCAGGGTGGATGAGGCTGGTGGAACAGAGGTGCATCCCTCCAGTTGCACCTCTCCACAATTCATATGCTGTTCTGGCAAAGTGTGGTTCCTCTATGGATGCACCCGCAGTGGAGACCAAGGAGGATGCTGGGAATCTCCACAAAGGAGACCCACAGGAGAGTGGCATGGGACCCCACAGGGGAAGGAAACAATTCCTGGTGGGGGACTCCATTGTTAAGATGGTAGAACTGGGGGAGGAAGGGGAGAGGGAGGTAAGGTGCCTGCCTGACACCATGGCTTGGAAGGACAGGGAGCGAATCCTCAAGATCGACGGAGCAGCTGCACAGGGGAGGGAGCTGGATGTCATTGTCCACCTAGGGACAAATGACCTGGCTAAGAAAGGGATCAGAGCAGTGCAGGAAGAGTTTGTGGAGTTGGGGAGGGGCCTTAGACAAGTATCACGCATGGTAACCTTCTCGGAGGTGCTGCCTGTCTATGGTGTAGGTGAGGCTAGGGTGCTCCACACCATGGGATTCAATCAGTGGTTGAAAAACTGGTGCAGAGCTCAGGGATTTGGCATCATTGGGGACTGGGGGTCCACCTGGAGTGATGCAGGCCTATACTGGCATGATGGTCTGCATCTGTCCAGGAAGGGAACCAGGATCCTAGGTGATAGGTTTAAATGCTTCATTAGCAAGCATTTAAACTAGCCAAGGGGGGAGGCACTGGAAAGGAGCAGGGAAATCCTAGTCCCCTCAAAAAAAAATCAGGGTAGAAAGCGAGGCAAACACCAAGATAAAGATGTCGATAGGAAAAAGGGCAGGGGTAAATGGAGAAAGTGACAAAGGCAATAAGGACAGGGATGGGGCAAAAATGGGTAAGGCCATCAGGAAATGGAGGGTAATGAGTACCAATGCCCGTTGTCTGGGCAACAAGCTCCTGGAACTGGTGGCCTTGATGGAAGAGGGATGCCTGGATATTGTAGCAGTCACAGAAACATGGTACACAGAGAACCATGACTGGGATGTTAACATACCAGGGTACACAACCTACAGGAGAGACAGGGAGGAGAGAAGAGGGGGAGGGGTAGCTCTCTATATAAGGGAAGAAATAAAAGCAACTGAACAAAAGAGTAAACAGGGAGGAGAGGAGGCACTGTGGGTCACCTTAGAGACTGGAAATGGCATCACAGTCTGCACTGGGGTTGTATACAGACCCCTATGTCAGGGGGAGGGAATGGACAAGGATAGAAGGAATCCTTAGAACAGCAGAGAAAGGGGAGATACTATTGATTGGAGACCTGAATATGTCAGATGTTAGCTGGAGCACCTTTGCTGCAGCCACATCCAAGAGCAGAGCCATTCTCAATGCCCTACATGTGGCATGCCTCAGACAGCTAGTTTTGGAACCCACTCATGAGGGAACAATCTTAGACCTTGTACTTTCAAATAGGAACAGTGAGAGGATCTCAGATCTAGAAGTGGGTAGCCATCTGGGAACAAGTGACCACCAAACAGTGTGGTTCATGATAAACTCAGCTACAGAGTCAAACCATACAAAAGTGAGGGTACTGGACTTCAGGAGGGCTGACTTTGGCAAGACGTGAGAGTGCCTTTGGAAAGCACTAGCAACCAGGCTAGAAGAAGGGGTGGAGCAACAATGGGGAAAAATCAAACTGCCATCACAGAGGCAACAAGCCTTTGTGTGAAGCAAATAAATCAAAACAAAAGAAAAAGTCACTACGGTTCTCAAAAGAGGTGGCAGGGAAGGTCAGGGAGAAAAAGGCAGCATTCAGGAAGTATAAGGAAACACAGAAGGAGAAGGACAGAGAGCTGTACCAGTTAAGGCAGAAAGAAGCAGGGAGGGAAGTCAGAATAGCAAAGGCCCAAACTGAGGAAAAGATAGCCAACTCGGTTAAGAAGGGAGATAAAACCTTTTATAGGTACATCAGGGAGCATAGAAAGACAAAGGGAAGGATAGTGAGGCTGAATAGAATGTACGGTGGGTGGGCAGAGAGGGACAGTGAAAAAGCAGGGATACTGAATGAATACTTCTGCTCAGTATTCACAAAAGAGGAGGAGGGGGAGATGCCTTATCCAATTAACCGAAGCGCTCTGGATAGGGGGGTTGATCCCAGTCCTTTCACAGAAGAAAGGGTTCTGAAAGAACTCCTAAAACTGAAGGTGGACAAAGCAATGGGGCCTGATGGAATTCACCCAGAATTCTAAAAGAATTAAGGGGAGAACTAGTGAAACCACTGACTACCCTTTTTAACAAATCGTGGGAGGATGGTGTGGTACCTGAGGACTGGAGTATGGCGGATGTGATTCCCCTTCACAAAAGTGGGAGTAAGACAGAGGCAGGAAACTACTGACCTGTCAGTTTGACCTCTGTGGTAGGGAAAGTGATGGAATTACTTCCGAAGGAAAGAATTTTTGAGTACCTAGAGGCCAGTGGGGCACAGGACCCAAGGCAGCATGGATTCACAGCGGGAAGGTCATGTCAGATGAATCTAATTGATTTCTTTGATTGGGTGACCAAAGTAGTATACCAGGGAGGGGCTGTGGACATGGCCTACCTAGACTTTAGCAAGGCATTTGACACAGTACCACACAAAAGATTAATAGTCAAATTAACCAGCCTGGGAGTGGGTCCCAGGGTGGTAGCCTGGGTAAAACACTGGCTAGACAACAGGACACAGAAGGTAATTATAAATGGAATCCACTCTGAAGAAAGAGGGGTTACTAGTGGGGTACCACAGGGTTCAGTACTGGGTTCAGTCCTTTTTAATGTCTTTATAAGCGACATTGCAGAGGGACTAGAAGGAAAGTATGCCTCTTTGCTTATGACACAAAGATCTGCAACAGGGTTGATACACAAGGAGGCATGGAAATGATGAGAAGGGACTTGGCAAGGTTGGAGGAATGGTCAGAAGTATGGCAGCTTGGATTCAGTGCAAAGAAGTGCAAAATAATGCACCTGGGAAACAAATACCCAGGGGAAGATTACACAATGGGGGGGAGGTAGTAACAAAAACAAAAATGGAAAGGACCTGGGGTAATCATATCAGATAACCTTAAGGTTAAAGCAATAAGGAGAAGGCAGTAGGGAGGGCTGGGGGATACTGGGATGTATAGGAGAGGCATCACCAGCAGAAAACAGGAAGTTGTTATCCCTCTGTACAGACAGTTGGTGAGACCCCATCTGGAGTATTGCATCCAGTTCTGGAGACCCCATCTCTGCAAGGGCGTAGACAGGATAGAGGCAGTCAGAGAGGGCAACTAAAATGGCGCAGGGTCTGCAAGAGAAGCCATAGAGGAGAGACTAAAGGAGCTTAATATGTATACCCTTGAGGAAAGAGGAGAGGGGGACATGATATAAACTTTAAGTACCTCAGTGGAATCAACAAAGTCCAAGAGGTAGCATCTTTCAGAAAAAGAGATGTGCAAGAACAAGGGGACACAATTTGAAGATGGGGGGATGGTTCAGGGGCAATATGAGGAAGTATTTTTTCACAGAGAGGGTGGTTGATGTATGGAACAGCCTTCCTGAGGAGGTTGTGGGGTCTAAAACTGTGAGAGAATTCAAGAATGCATGGGACAGACATAAGGCAATTTTTGTGGCAGGTAGGAAGAAATAGGCTGTTGGCTAACTAGGATCTGCAGCTTATCCTGTAGGTAGGGAAATGGGCAGATTAGGTGGGCCAAGCTGTCTTTATCTGCCCTCAAAGTCTATGTTTCTATATTTCTATGTAAATATCTTCTGGTAAAACAAGACAGGATCCTGGAGAATGTTATATGTACATATTGCATTAGGTTTAATGTATAAATGTAGAAGAAAGATGTATTAAAAAAAAAAGCTGTGCTGAATTTAATTCCTTCATGCACTCTGTTAACAGCGATGCTCACTTTTGCAGCCGCCTGAGTATAAAAATAATTAGAATGTTCCTGTTATACTCGGCACAAGCAACTCCTGGGCACCGAGCTACAAAGAGAAAGTATTGCTGCATTTTATTAAAGTTTTATTGCCAGGCTTGGACTAGTGCCATGGAAAAAGAAAGCAAGGTAATTAAAAAGGAGAGACGGTGCAGCATTGGCAATTGCAGCTGCCCACCCGAAAGGAAAAGTGAAGAACTTTCACTTTTTCAGCACGAGTCGCGCTGCAGGTGTACAATGCAGGTCTGTAGAAGAGACGTTGAAATTCTCTCCTTTTTTTGTGCTTAGAGGCTGCTACCCTGTATCCTGACATGCTAAAATAAGAAGTAGCAAGCCTCAGAAAGAGAAATTAAACAGCACACAAGTTAAAGCAAAGTGGAGTTGGCAGCTGAGTAGACATGGGCTTGCAATTGCAGCCGCCACTCCTGCAACATTATTATAGCTCACTTGTCCTCAGAAGCTACAGTATCGGGGAGATGTTAGAGGCTTCCCTGTCTTAAAACAGCATGCAAGCAATTAAATAAATAAAGTTAAAACAGCCTGCAAAACAAATATATTAGAAACATGAGAACTTGCAGAAAAGAAGGGTAAAACTCTAAAAAGGAATTAAGCTAACCCATCTGTAATACTGTGCAACATGAAAGAAAAGCAGCTTGTATGTGTTTAAAAAGAAATTATACCATGGACATAAGTGAACAGCCAATGAAATGGTCAGACTGGCAGTTTACCACCAGTGTAAATCCTATGATAATCATTGGCTGATGAGAAAATATAAAAGCTCATCCACATCCCAATCACCTGCAGCCCAGGAATAAATAGAATAAAAATAAAACACAAAGCAATCTCTTTAAAAGTTGTATTTTATTATAGTAAAAATGAACCTTGTTATAATACTAATAAGCCACTCGGGAGGATGTGGAGTTGCTCGAAGTTACCATGACTGGCGAAGATTTACCCATTTGGCTGCGCCTCATGGGAAAACCACTCCAGCCATGGTAAATCCCCCGATAACCCACACCCCCTCGTGGCTTGTTGCTTAACTATTTGTTTTAACAAGTGACCCAGGTTTAACCAGGTAAAAATCCTTACCTGGGCTCTAAGAAAATGAACAGTGTTGCTTCTTGCTTGCAAGCCTTTGAATGGGGGTTTCTTAAGGGATCTGTGCCCTCTACTGTCCCCTTTTTATATGTTCACCTAATAAGTCCCTGTCACTCAGATGGTTACTAAGTATTTCTCCTTTGGGTTGCTAGGCGATTATCAGGCTAATTAACCCTGAAAAAGGAATAAAAGTTTTGTTTATCAGCCTGCTGAATAAATGGGAACAGTATGGGAATGGTATTTACCTAAGTAATGGTTCTAGGGCAGCCCCCGAATAAGGAGCAAAGACATCAAAAACAGCAAGAGATTTAGAAACAGAGTCTACAACATGTGCTAAAATAGTAACATCATCCGTGTAAGCCACTATCTTCTCAAGAGGAAGGGAAGGGGTTGGAGAAAGTCCCATAATCTGGACATCCCATTTAATTTGACGAATAATAGGATCCAAAGCAAATGTGTACAACAATGGACTTAGGGGGCATCCTTGCCAAACACCCATTAAAAAGGAAATGCCAGTCCCAAAAATCCCATTCAATGTGGGGATAATGCTAGCATTGGAATATAATTTTGGCAGCCAGGTCAAAAAAATAAAAGGAATATTATACCGTTTAAGTACTTCAGAAAGATAGCTGTGGTGAACCCAATCAAAAGCACCAGCCTGATCCAAAGCAACAATATACCCATATATATTTTTTGCCTCAAATAATTCCCTTAAAACAGAAAGATTGTGCTGAATCCATTTATTCGGGATGGCATAAGTCTGGGAATGATCAATAAGAAATTCAACAGCTTTTAGGAGTCTGGTATTTAATATTTTAGCCAATATTTTATAGTCAGAATTCAAAATACTGATAGGCCTCCAATTTGACAAACGTTTCTGATCCCCTTTTTTAAAAAGATAGTGAATAATAGCAGTGCTAAAATCTCGGGAATCAATGTTGTTAACCAAATAATAATTGAAAACATGGGAAAGGAAAACACTCATATGGGAAGTAAACGTCTTATAAAATGCATTAGGAATCCCATCAATACCAAGAGAAGTGCCAGTTCTCAAGGAGTTAATTACAGCAAAAACTTAATCAGGAGTAATAGGGGAGCAAAGAGAAAGACCAACAGAAGTATCAAGGGACGGGCAAGGAGCCTGAAAAATATCAAAAAATGAGCCAATAGGAGGAGGGGGTATAAAAGAAAAAGTGTCCTGGAGATGCTGTTGAACTACAGAGAGCATGCCCAGATCAGAGGTAAAACAGGAACCATCAGGCCTATATAAATCGGATATTTGGGTTTTCTCCAACCTGGTATTACAGGCCTTATAAGGATCTGAAGAGGGATGACTATTGTTCTAAAATGCATCTCCATATCAAGAGACTTTGCTCTATTATACTGGTAAAGACACATCAGTGATCGAAGTTCAGTCAATTGAGACTTGTACTGAACATGATCCCTAGGGGGAAAGGACGTTAAATGATAAAACTGGTTACGATATTTAAGATACAACAAATAATTGGAATTAGCCACTGTACGCCCAAAAGAAATAAGTAAACATCTCAAATCTTGTTTAGTATCTATCCACCAATCCCATAGATTATCACAAAAACAGAAAGTAGAATACCTAGCTTCAAAAAACAATTCCAGGTTATGTAAATGGGTCGGGTCATCTAACAAGGAGACATTCAATCTCCAATGCTGTACAGGGGAATACATTTTGGGAGGTATACCGGCTAAACTGAAAGTACACAATAGAAGATGAAGTTTGGAAAATTCATTGGGTCGAGAAGAAATTGAAGAAGGTTTGATTTGGGCAGAGACAAAAAAGAAACCAATACGAGAAGAATATATATGATGAAAAAAAGTAGCCCCAGCATCCTGCCAAAGAGAACAATATGAATCCACTAAACCTGTATCCAAAATAAGTTGCTGCAAGGCATGAGTATCACAGTAAATTTTACGAATCGTATCCCCAGAATATTTAAGGTCCAAACTAACATTAAAATCCCCACCCCAAACTATATGCTTTCTTGTGAGCAAATAGGGTTTAACAGCTTCAAAAAGTTCTATGCGGGTAGCTTTAGTTTGAGGGGCATAAATATTAACAAGGCGGAAAAAAAAAGTCCCCATAGGAGACATACAGGGCCAAAGCTCTGCCAGGTGCAATATCAATCAAGCGTGTAATATGAAAATGAGAATTAGTAAATAAAAGACCAAGGCCACAAGCAACATCAGTGCCGAAATGAAGGACCGTGGACTCAGCTACGTTTAAGCTGATCAATTTCCCGTAAGGAAGCGATCCTAATCTACTGAAGGAAAATTACATCAGCTCTTATTTGTTCCAAAAAACCCAGAACAGCTAACCGTTTCTTGTAGTTTTTCAAACTACAAATGTTGAGAGATGCAAATTGAAGGGAAGCCATAAAAAGAAAAAAAAGAAAAGAAAGAAAAAAAAAATAACAACAGACATCACACAAAACTATAACTGTTTTTTTCCTTTTTTTCCTTTTTTCCCCTTCTTCTCCATAGCCAGTTCAGTAGCCTTGCTATCTTCATCCTCAGTAACCCAATCAGAACGTAAAGAGGTATCAGATTCAAGGTCAGAATCCCCCACATTGCCCTGTAAAGGGGCAAAAGAATTATCAGTAGGAAGGGGGGGAGGGGGTTGCTGCTTCAAAGAAGCTCTAGTAAAACGTTTCCCTGCCTTAACAATCTCGAAGGGTGGGGGGTGCATGGCAGTATCAGGTAAGTGAGTGACTGTAGGAGGATCAGCTGAAGATAAAACGGTAGGATCAGCTGTAACAGCCTCCGGGAGAGAGGACAAAACTCCATCAATTGGGCCAGTAACCAGACTCTCCGGAACGTCATCTGAAATTCCAGGATCCAGCTCCTGCCGAGAAACATCGTCCTCTTGATGCCTAGCCTCAGGGGTAGGGAAGGGTTCCGACTGCCGGCCTTGGGTCTTATCCACAAGATCATCCTGATCCCACCCCTCAGACCTGTTCCGCTTAGCCCAGGGACATTGGTGGAAGGCATGACCCTTCTCATCACAAAGATTACACTGAAAAATGTTCTCACAAAGATCAGCAGAATGGCCATAACCTCCACAAAGGGAGCATTTCAACATATTACAGGCACTACTAAGGTGGGCTTTAGCACCACATTTATAGCAAGCACAAGGTTGCCCCCCATAAAAGAGAACCCCCCCCCATCTTTCCCAAGAAAGAAACTATTCGGGAGATGAATCATTTCGGAGTTAAGCTGGAAAAGCTTAACCTTGAATTTCCAGCCTCCCGTCCAGAGTCCTTCCAAATCAATATTAGCCTCAAGAGATCCCAAGGCGCTACCCCGATTCTGCAGCCAGCGATAAACGGCACTGACATTCACCCCTCATTACGAAACATTATAGTGATGTGGCAAATTTGAGGCTTAGTAAGGGGTATATCATAAAATGGGAACCATAAAGGCGAAGTCTTTAAAGCATTAAACTTATCCCAAAATCGTTCCAAACCAGAATTAGTCTTAAAACTTATTTCAAAGGAGTCTTCCCCTGAAATATGAATTAAGGCATAGATATCAGAGGGCGTAATATGCATACAGCCTTTCAAAAGTTGCTTCGTAACATAATATCTGTCATGGTGCACAGCAAGTCCCCCCTTATACCTTAGATGAACAGCATTGCGCCTGGGTGCCTGTTCCAACTTATTTTTAAAAAGATCCGCCATAGGAATCCTCCCAGTACCTTGTCACCCAGACAGTGGGGGACCAGGAGGGTTCACAGGGAGGGAATCAGAGACACCAGGCCCAACGCCTCCTCCCTCATCCCGAGATGTGCTAGGCCTACAGCTGGCCTGAGCCCCATCAACTAGTTTCTGCACAGCAATAGTAACCCCAGTCCCTTTCAAAAGTCCGGTACCTGAGCTCAGGGTTTTTGCAGAGGAGCGGCAGACAGGAGCTGCAGGTGAAGTGGAAGGAGTAGGGTCGTCACCCCAATCCAGGTCAGGAATCTACTGCCTGGTGTCCAATTGTTTCCAGCCCGATTTTCCAAGGGCAGATTCAACAGACCAGTTAGTCCCCAAAAATTCCCCAAAAGAGTTCGGTAGTCCAAATTGTTGTCGCACATGCTGCGATGTAGTGCTAGTAGCAGTAACTTCCTGGTTCAAGTCTGTCCCTCCCGCATGCTGCGTCAAACAAATGGCATTCTCGTGAGATGCAGCAAGACAGTCTGAGTCAGAAACACGCGTCTCCAGAGAAAAAGAAACAGCATCGGAGACAGTAACCTGGAGAGCAGGAGGAGCAGGCTGTAAAACAGAAGAATCACCACAGTCCATCTCCATCGCCAGTGTAACAGGATCGGGAACAAGGAGACTCTATGCCGAAAGCAGAACAGTAGGCACAGAATTTTCCTTCAGTTCAGAAATCACACCAGTAGTAGTATCCATTGCACTAGAAGAAGTAGAAGTAGGAATAGTCACCAGAGCAGCAGCACAACAGATGTCCTGCTTCATTGCGACTTGCTCAGCAACTGAGCCGGCCATCCTTCGACGGCCAGAGGGTCCCCCTACTGACAAGTAACGAAATTTCCCCGGTGTCCTGGCCAAATTTCTCCCATTCAGTGAAAAAACACAAACAGCTTAATCTGGTTCAATTTCAGTTGCTTACCATCTGTATCCCCCTCCTCCCGGTCACCCCTGAAAAAGGGACTTCTAGGCCCAGTGGGCTTACCGGGTCAACAAAATTCAATAAATAAATACAATAAATAAATAACCTATTCTAAAACATTATAATTGTGTTTAGTATGTTAAGGGTCTAGTCAGACGACCTTGGCCAGGCAGTATAAATATACCCCAACACTGTTCTTAACGCAGATGAGCCTTGGAAGTGATACAGGGAAGCAGACTGTGAGTTAAGTAAAGTAGATACAGAGGTAAATAGACCGTAGCCATTCTGAGGCCTCTGACTGTATATTGAAAATTGCAAGAAACCAGAGGGAAAAGTGGTCATTGACATTGCTTCTTACTTTTCATTATTTTTGATATATTTTGGTTTTCTGATTTCTTGGTTTTTCTGATTTTCCGTAGATAAATGTCATATTCCTGTGTGTTTTAAATCTTTAAAAATTGCCTCATCTGAATTATTTCCCACCCTCTGTGATGCCACTACTACTACTATTACTACTTATAGACTTTCTCTACCAACTACAAACAAGGGTAAGTAGTAGTTGTTGAATTGCTGAATTCAGTGCTCATTTTACCATATTGGTAATGCAAATTAGGTCTTTCTAGCCTGAATTATTTTTTGCTAATAGTCATCCAGTTATGTCATGACTGAACAAAATACACAGAGCTGTTGACATTAGTAGTGTGCAAAGAAATCTGCTTGGTAGTTCTAAAATGAGCAAGAACTATAATGAGATATATTTCTCAAAATATGAAAGCAAAAATAATTTCTCAACACTGAAATGTCAAAAATTAGCACTTCGCACATGTATTAATCTTCTAATGCCTCAGTTTATTCACTTTGTATTCAGCTAGGAGATATACCCCACATCAGTCTTCTGGGCCCTGTGAGACTGTGGGTATAGATGGACTCTGAGATAGGAAGGGCAGGTTATAAAATAACTTTATTCATACAGCAAAAACAAAATAATAAGCGGACTGGAGATGGCAAAAATAAAGAGAAAATACAAAGCAGACGAAAATAATTACAGTTAACTTCACTGTGGAACTATACCACTAGAAAACAGCTAGAGGTATCTCTCAGGGTCAGCACTCTACTGATCCCTACATTGATCTCATGAGGCTTCCAAGTTGGATTCTACTTATACCAGAGACCAACCAGGTGATTAGCTAGACTCCACCCACATCAAAGGTTTTTATCTAAATTCAGTATAGCACACTTTTTCTCACATTGGTAACACTACATGTGCTCACAAAATGCTTTTTTATTCTGCTAGTGTGAGTTGTGTTAAAAACAAAAGCAAATGACAGTTTCAGTGGTTATGCAGACACAGGCTCCTCCCACAAGCTACTTGTGCTATAAATACAGCATGGAATGGTCGAAGGCTGGAGAGAGCATGGCGGACGTCCAGCCTGGATGCTGACAGGCTTAGATTGATGGAACACTATAAGGGCTATCAATCAGAAATCACCCATAAGAAGGCAGAGTTCCTGTCCAGGGAGATTTCTGCTGGACAGAATCGACCGGCTTAACTTTACCGAACTGTTGACAGATTGTGCAATCCAACCTGTCTCCAGTCCGGAAGAGCTTTTTCACAAATTAAGTGTGATGAGCTAGCTCAGTTCTTCGCAAATAAGGTTGGCAGCATCAGGTTCAGAATCGACCCGGCTCTCTCTGTGAGGGGTTGCAGAGGTCGATGGGAGGTAGTGAGCACCCGGTCTGTCTGGATGGATTTCAGCGGACTGGAATTCATGGACATTGTGAAGATTGTCCAGATTTTGTGCCCAACCTGCTGTAATTTTGATCCGGGCCCTACCCCTCTTTTAGTGGGGTGTGTAGATGTTATCTGCCCGATCCTAGCTGAAATTGTATGGAGATCCTTGGAGAGGGGAGCCTTTCCAGACCCTCTAAAGGAAGAGGCCATTTGACCACTCCTTAAAAAACCTCCTTGGATCCCGACGATCCAGCTGACTACTGAACTGTCTCTAACCTTCCCTTTGTGGGGAAGGTTATTGAGAAGGTGGTTGCGTTGCAGCTGGACAATCACCTTGTAACTCACAATGCCTATGAAGCTCTTCAGTCTGGTTTCAGGAAGTGGCATAGCATGGAGACAGCCCTTGTTCAGGTACTAAATGATCTCCTAATGGCGAGAGATCAAAAGGCTCATACCATCTTGGTTCTTCCTGATCTCTCAGCAGCCTTTGACGCTGTGGACCATGGAGTGCTTTTGGAGATCCTGCGGTTCCTTTGTGGACTGTCAGGTACAGTCCTCGAATGGTTTCAATCATTCTTCGTAGGCAGGTCTCAGAGGGTGGTCACTGAAATTTATTCCTCTGATGCCCTCCCCCTGTCCTGCGGGGTGCCACAAGGCTCCATATTGGTGCCCATGTTGTTTGCAGTGTATATGTTGCCACTGGGAGATATCATCAGGTGATACAGCTTGAGTTTTCACTGCTATGCAGATGATACTCAGCTATATTTGTCCTTCATGCCCAACAGGTTGATGCAATCTCTAAGCTAAATAGTTGCCTCTCCGAGATCAAAGACTAGATGAGCTCGAGTTGGCTGAGACTGAATCAAGATAAGACTGAGGTGTTGGTTGTGGACCCGGGATGCCCGGGGGCGGGTCTGGGGGCTAGGCATGTGTCGGGCCTATGGCTTGATGGTGTCCAGCTCACCACCTCAGATTGGGTGCATAACCTGGGCATTATTTTTGACGATGGCTTGATCCTGAAATCTCAGGTGTCAGCTGTGTTAAATCCTCATTTTAGCATCTGAGGAATATCGCCCAGGTGAAACACCTGGTTCCACCGGATAACCTTCCAACATTGGTCCATACCTTCATTACTCCCCGTCTTGACTACTGCAATGCCCTCTACCTAGGGCTGCCTGGGGTTGATATCTGCTGCTTGCAGCTAGTGCAGAACGCTGCAGCCAGGCTGTTGACTGGTACTTCTAGGACCAGCCACATTACACCTGTGCTGCACAAACTGCACTGGCTGCCAGTCCAGTAGCGGATCACCTACAAGGTGGGCTTGCTTACCTTTAAAGCCCTCATGAACAGGGACTCGACTACCTGAAAGATCTCTTGATTCCCTACTCCCCCAATCATCCTCTCCGAACCGCTAATGAGGGATTGCTAGAGATTCCCAGGGTTTGCCTAAAAACTTCTGGAGCTCGCACTTTTTCATTTGCAGCACCTACCCTGTGGAATTCTCTACCTCATCGGTTAAGAGAATGCCCCACCATCAGTAGTTTTAAAACTATGTTAAAAACTTATCTGTTTTCTTTGGCTTATCCAGACTAATTTTAAATAATTTATACTGCTATCTGTTTTTAAAAGTGTGGCTTATACTGTGTACAGTGCCTTGATTTCAAACGGTGCTCTATAAATAATGACTTGATTGATTGATTGATTGATTGATTGATTGATTGATTGAAAGGGCTGGCTGGATCTATAGAAACGGCACCAGGCAAGCTCTAGGCAGGACCTGCTACCATGCAACTCCCAGGTATACAAATGGCTACATTTTATTTTATCCTAATATTATTCTTAGTCACAACATGGAGAACAGGAGACTATGTTAAAAAGCATAGTATTTTCTTATCCCGTCTCCACCTGTGCAGTGTTAAAAACATAACAAAAAGAAATAGACAAATGGCGGTGTGGTGGTGGGGCATTTCTCACACCCAACTCAAAGCCCCCTCTGTACATTACGTCCTGACCTTGTGCTCTCAATTCTCAAGAATAGCAACAAAGTCTGCTAAAAAGAAGCACTCTAGCTAGAGTTGCAAAACAAGGGGGTCTTAGACAATCATATATAAAATAAAAAAGGAATACAGCTTAAAGAATTCCTGGAGTGGAGAGGGAAGCGGTGTTCTTTTTAGCTACAGTCGACTCTGTCCCCGTCTCCTTTCAGGAGGATTAACTACAGAGCTTGTGTGTAAAAAAACCCACAAAGAATCCCCTGGAAATAGAATAAAGGCAAAACAGCAGTGTGGAATTAAACTGGACCCATACGCAGCCCAGCCGGGTTCAATACCGCAAACTACTGGCAACAGCTACCACGGAAGGTCCAGGGAAAGGGGACAGGGTTCTGTAGTTACACTTTATTCTACATCATTTTCAGCATACTTCTTTATCTGCACCAGCACGCTATAGGTTCCTTCTTGTAAGCGTAGCATAACAGTGTTTCATCCTTTCATGTAGCACTGCTAGCATCCTAAAAAATCACTCTGTTTAAATCAGCATTAAACATAACTTTAACATGACATTCTCCACAGGATGCTATCATCAGGTGTGTTACATTACAATACATTCTGTCTCAGCGTTATTGGCACACCGAGGTGACCAAGGCATATCACCTCTGCCGGGGAGGAGGATATGTACCTTGAGAGAACCTGGTAACACAGGATAGGAAGACACATTTACAGGTGGCCTGCCTGTAAATGGGGGAGATGGATAGAAAAGAGGTAGAAAATGAGAGAAAAGCAGAAGGCTGTTGCAACAGACTTTTAAACAAAGAATGGTCTCTAAGTGAAACACTAACCCACTGTGACATACACCTCCCCACTTAAGAGAAAACCAAGAGGTTAAAATGTTTTACAGCAAAGGTTTTCTCAAATACCATCATGGACACACTGCACCTTCAGGCACAGTGACTTCAGATCTCTCTCAAGGAGAGATGGAGCTTCAGCCCAACCACTCCCAATGCTCCACCTTGCGGTCCCTAAAAAAAAATCAAAAACAAATTACAAATGTGGAATCAGAGGCTTTCCTCTGACTCACTTTCATTCTTTACCCCGAGGTCTGAATGTGTCTGTATGTCTGGAGTCACCCCAAATCGAGACATGAAATCCGCATTTCGGTTTGCAGTTCTAGGTCTATGACGTATAGTAAATCTATACGGTTGTAAAGCTACATACCACCGCATTATGGTTTACCTCTGCCGACATGACATTATTGTAGATGTGTGGCATAGAGACATCCCTGATGTCGACAGATGAAATTTCACCTGTCAGACATCGGTCTGGACGTTTCTATCGAGGGCTCTTTTACATCCCCTTCTTAAGGATTGTTAATGCGAGGGGAGAAAAGTCAGTGAAAGGGCAAAATTTCACTGGTGGGTCCCCACAGTGACATTTAGAATCTTGTTGAAAATGTCACTGTGGGGGATTTTGCCGACTGGGTTTCGCTGTTCCGTCAGCATACCCCACATTATGTGGGGGGATTTATCTTTCATTACTTGTAACCAGCACAACGGGTTGTGATTTGCTATCAACTCAAACTTGCTCCCCACAGATAAAACTTCATTGATTCAACAGCCCATTTTACCACGAGACACTCTTTTCTCAATTGTTTGATATTTAGTCTCTCTTTCATGTAGCTTACTAAATATTATTGAATGTTATTCCCCTTCTACTATTTGTGATAGCTCTGCACCAATACCTGTGTTGGAAGCATCAGTCTATACCACAAAAGGTAGGAAAAAATCAAGGCTCTTCAACACAGGTGAAGAATACAAATTCACCTTTATGGTACAGAAAGCCTCCTTGCATGCTGGGGTCCATTTAACTCTAGTGGGGTTGTTTTTCTTAGTCAGGTCAGTTAGGGGACTGGCTAATATAGAAAATTAGGTATGAATTTCCTATAATAACCTGCTAAGCCCAAGAAGGATCTGACATGCTTCTTCGTGACTGGATGGGGCTATTTACCACAGCCTCTACCTTCCCT
Source organism: Neoceratodus forsteri (assembly GCA_016271365.2). Taxonomy (NCBI): domain Eukaryota; kingdom Metazoa; phylum Chordata; order Ceratodontiformes; family Ceratodontidae; genus Neoceratodus; species Neoceratodus forsteri. The sequence goes on along the minus strand of CM057455.1, from coordinate 301,743,056 downwards.
ACATCAGATTTGACCTGCCCATTCCCAATCAGAAATCCCAAGTACTTTGTCTCCTGCATAGCTAGGGAACATTTGGCAGGGTTTATGGTCAGTCCTGCTTTGGCAATGGCATCCAGGACTCTGGTGAGATGTTGTATGTGGTCTTCCCAGGTAGGACTAAAAACAACCACATCGACCAAGTAAGCAGTACTATAAGCCATTTGGTGTTGTTTTACAACACTATCCATGAACTGTTGAAAGGGTTGTACGGGCACCGTGTAGACTGAAGGGCATGGTGCCAAACTGAAAAAGTCCTACAGGGGTACTGAAAGCAGTTTTATCCCTTGAAGCCCTATCCAGTGGGATTTGCCAGTATCCCTTGGTAAGGTCTAACGTGCTGATGTACAATGCATTTCCAAGTCAATCAATAATATTGTCTATTCAGGGCATAGGATATCCATTTGAACTTGGAAATGGCATTCAAACAGAGAAAATCCAAACATAGCCTTATACCCCCTTCCTTATTATCCACCACCACTATGGGGAAACCCCACTCACTGTTGGATGGTTCTATTACCCCCGGTTGTTGCATCTTCTGTACTTCTTTTATAACCTCACCCCAAACTTTTTCTGGCAGCCGATAAGGCTTCTGTCTAATGGGTTTTTATTGAGTGACCTCAATATGATGTTCTCTCCCATTGACGTTGCCTGGTATGCTGGTGAATATGTGTTGGAACTGGTGTAGTACCCTTTCAAGGTCAGTTTGCTGTTGAGGCTTTAAAGCAGGGTTTATAGTGAGATCCTTAAGCTTCCCAGGTCTCTCTAACCTTTGATACGCAACTTCCATCTCACTCTCAGGTTGTTCAGGGTATACATATAGGGCGAGGGTAGGTCTCTCAAATCACTTTTTTAGGAGGTTGGTATGATAAATGTGCCTCTTGTGTCTCCTATCAGGCAGTATCTCATAATTTACTGGTCCTACCTGCCGTTTAATATGATAGGGCCCCTGCCACTTCATCAGGAGTTTATTTTCTGAGGAAGGTAACAGTAAAAGAACTTTCTCCCCTGGTTGAAAGACTTTGTTACCTACTCTTTGATCATACCATTTCTTCTGGGTTTTCTGTTTTTCTGCATTCTGGTGGCATGCTAGTTGAATATACTTCATGAGTTTCTGGCACAACAGAGTCATGTACTCAATGGTGGCAGTAGGACCTACACCCCTCCCATCCTCCCAGTCGTCATTACACTTCCGAGGAAGGACTGGGTTGGTCTGAAAGCTGAAGTACTTTGTTCTTTTTGTTACATCTATGCTGGTCCAATAAAAGGTATAAAATCAGCCCATTGCGTCGCTGGCACAGCCAGTGGGATTTCCGCTTGCGGCGCGGCGTCCCAGGTCGAGGAAACGGACCAGTCGTCGGAAGGCGGCGGGAGAAGGATCGAGCGTCCCATGGGCAGCTCTCCTTCTCCGGGGGGTTGGTGATGACAGCACCCGGAGCGTTAGAGACCCCTAGCGGAGGCTGGGGCACTCACGCTGCCGCGCTCACATCAGGGGTGGAGGCGGGGCAGACGCTGGCGTCATTGCACGTCCCCGCCTCCAAGGGGAGAAAAACCAAGGAGGAAAATCAGTAGGAGGGGTGGTCCTCCATCTAGATGAAGCCTCCCGTGCAGGTTTCGACTTCGCCGCGACTCCCAACCAGATACTGGTTCCACGGCACCAGGGAACTGGGGTCGTGGCCCCGCCCTCCGGGGGGAAAGCCGGGGGTGACCGGGAGTGGCGGCAATGGTCAGATGGTGGAAGCTCCGGGGGCCATGACCAGGCAGATGGAAGACGGAGGATCCCCACACAAAAAAAAAAAAAAAAAAAAGTATAAAATCATTTGCTTCTGGATCTGTTCTCTCTGGCAGTGCGCCAAACAGGCTGGCTGCAACTGTGTGCGATTTTAGTAGGTTAGATACAGTTGCAGCAGTTTACTCGATTTATGGCATTTTGCACCAAATATTTGGTGTAAGCTCCATGAAAAGGGTTCCCAGGATTGCTGCAAACTAGACAACAAAAAGTTGGCCTAACGTGTGGTAATTGCTGCACGGAGTGTAAAATTCCACATGATCATTGCAAGCACACGGTACCTTCTTGTTGGTGCACCTCGGACTTGCTGCAATCCAGAACTTAGAAAATTTGGCCCAGTGTGTCTAGCAGGGTACATGTGCTTAAGGTGCTTAAGGTGGAGGGGGGGTCAGAAAGGCTATTAGGAAGTATTACTTCATGGAACGCATGGTGGATGGGTGGAATAAACTTCCTGACAAGAATATGGAAGCCAAAACAATAGCAGAATTCAAGAAGAAGTGGGACACAAATAAAGGAGTTCTCTGATGGGAAGTAGATGGGGGAAGGGGTGACTGGGAAGAACGATGGAGACTAGAATGACTCCAAGTAAGGAATATTGGGACAGACTAGATGGATTGTGCATTACTTTTCTGTCTGTACACTTTTCTATGTTTCTACCTGGCGGTCAAGGTGTTGTAATGCCATCAATGCTCCATGCCCACAATGCAATGAGCCCATGTTGCTGGAAGACTGGTAGTGGGGAGAGGCCAGATCACCCCACAGGGCACTCTCCACCTCAGGATGGAAAGCAGACTGAGCCCCATTGCAGGAACACCACCTGGGGGCCCACAGGGTTTGTCAGTCAATGCAGATGGCTGAAAAGGAGGACAGTGATTCTGTCTTCATGACATGCATGCCCATTGCATAGTATGTTTCATGTTAAAAGCCACTGATTTGGGGATGCAGGCAGAAAAAGTAGAAACACCAAAGTCCAGCAGGATGATATTTTGCAGATGCAGGCCCCGCACTGCCAGTCCACCCAGCACAAGGGATCCCCTGCCTGCTATCTAACCTAAAGTCACCAGAGGGGAGTGTCACCCTGGAAGGCCTCACCATGGAGATGGAGTCCTCAGGGTAAAGAAGGATCCTCTTACGTTTGGGTCATGTGACATGGCTGGAAGGTTGCTGGATAGGTAGAAAGGGGGGAAAAGAATAAATACAAAAATGCAACTGTAGAATCACAATTAGCAATAAAATACAAGGACACATGACTGCTGAACATGCATTTAACATACATTATAAAAAGGGTCTGAGAAATGGAACTTTCTGATTGGCTGCAAACATTCTAACAGCCTTATGTTAATCTTTTATTAACATACATGTAGAGTTTAACCATATGTTGAATGAGGTTTAACACTGTTTAAAAACATTTTTTATTATAATAGCAATAAGGCACTCCCAGGGATTATATTAATGGTCAGTTAATCACCCTCTAGGGGCATGTGACACTCAGCTACACCTCGTGCCACAGTACACCCCTAGAAGGTGATTAACAGACCATTAACATAACCCTTGGTCATGCCTTATTGCTTAAGTATTGGTGGGGGAGGGACAGAAGGTAACCAAGGGATGTCATGGGGGAAGGGCCGCTGCAACCTAGGGAGCAAGCTGCACAACTGAGCAGATGTTGATAGGCCGGATGGTCTGTTTCTGCTGGCACCTTCGTATGTTCATATGTAGTATCTATAACATCTAATGCAACAAGCTGACAGGAAATGCACAGTGGACTATATAAAGCCGTTTGTAGTGGATGCTTTGTAATGTTCTTTACCTTACCATTTCCCACTCTATTAAAATCAATATATTTGCCTTGCCTATGGCAATAGCGAGCTAATAAAAAATGCTTCAGATATAAAATGTAGCAAGCCGCTTCTAGAAATTAAAATCATTTTCAGGAGGTGTTCTGTACAAGCTCTTTTACTGCAAAGATGAATGTAATATTTAGCTGAGGTAGGAAAGTTGATATTCGCGCCATTTTTTTTTCAAGACAAGAGCAAATTTTATAACCATTGATGTCAAACTTGAGGGAACATGTGTTGGATGAATGTCATAATCTATCATATTACAGGATAAGTGGTTTATAGGTAGTTGTTTGAAAAGTAACAATTGATTTTCCTTAACTTAAAAAGTAATTTAACTAATGGCAGCTAAATATACTAACTTAGTAAAATGCCAGTAGAATAGGCCCAATGGTCTTTCGTGTCTGCTCGTTTGGTCAGCCCCCACCCTGGGAGCTGACCTTGCTGCCCTCCTCTCCCTCTCCCTCTCTGGCTTCTCCCTTCCCACTCCCAGACATTCTTGCTGCACTGGTTTTTGCTTCCAGAACCCTTCCCCTGTACCTGTCCCACCCCCCTCTGGAACCCCTCCATCATTTCTGCCTCCACCAGTCCCCTTGGCAGGGCATTCCATGGCTCCACCACCCTCTCAAGTAAGTAGCACCTCCTGCTTTCTCCCCTGAATCTCCCCCCCTCTAGCTTCCATCCATGCCCTCTAGTTGCCCCCCCCTTCCTTCGGAGCACCCTGACTGCTCCTCCCCTATTTACCCTCTTCATGTACCTGAAGACCTCTATCATGTCCACCTGAATGCTAGGAGCCTTATGGCCAACCTCCCTGACCTCCAGGCTTGGATCTATACTAACGTCCCAGACGTCCTTGCCATCACAGAAACCTGGCTTAAGCCCACAGTGCCTGACTCTCAGTGCCACTTTCCTGGATACAACATGCTTCGTATCGACCGTCCTGGCACTAAAAGGGGAGGTGGCCTTGCCCTCTACTTCAAAACTCACCTAAACATTACCCTTCTGCAGGACCCCTCCTACCAAACTGTGAAATCCTACACTCCCTACTGCTTCTTGGGGGTGTAAAGAAACTCCATATTTTTTGTACTTATATCCCCCCAAAAAATGCTACACAAGGCATCACTGAACTCCTAGGGTTTCTGCCTACAGTTACAGGCAAGAATGACATTATCTGCCTTGGTGATTTTAACCTTGACTGGTCCGAGAAAAACTCAGCTAACCTATCCTCTTTAGCTAGCAAGGCAAATCTATCCCAGTTCATACATGAACCCACAAGGGTCTCACATGGGGGCAACTGTGCCACCCTCCTTGACTGGATACTTACTAACAGGACGGAATATGTTGCCGCAGCCGGTGTGCTACCTGACACAATTAGTGACCACTATCCCATCTACTGTGTCTGGAACACTGTCATTCCTCCCCTCCCTGCTAAAACTGTAACCTTTCCTAATCTCTCCCGTCTAAGTCATGAGAACTTCTTAACTGACCTTAACCAGGTTGACTGGTCCCCTCTCTACCAAACAGAGGACATTAATATAGCCACAGAATATTTCAACTCCATCCTCCTCTCTCTTCAAAACCTTCACATCCCGGTCACCACATGTAGGATGGCAGGGAAAGTAACCAAGTGGCCAACACGCCCCCTGCTTCAACTTCTCAAATCTAGGGACAAACTTTGGTCCAGCTGGAAGATCTCCCACCTCCATGCAGACTTTGAAGACTATCGTGCATTACGTAACAACTGCAAAGGACAAATTCATATTGCCAAAAGCACCTACTATAGGAACCTACTAATAACATCCTCTACAAATCCGCGCAGGTACTGGTCCAAAATTAAGGACATTCTCGGCAACGACAAGCAACAGAATCCAGCTGACATGAACATTCAAGGCGTTCACTGCACCAACCATGACACCATTGCCAATGCCTTCAATGCCCTTTTTTCTGCTCCACCAGTCGCTACTCTAACTAGCCCACAACCTGACTGTCTCTCTTCTCCTCCCTCGCCCCTCCCACCTCCCTTTCATTGCTCCAACCCACATAACTTGAAGTTACTAAGCTACTTAACTCCCTTCCGGCACACAGGGTCAAGGGCCTGAGGGCATCCATCCTTGCATACTTAAGCAGTATGCACCTTGGCTGACCAGACCTATCACCTGGCTTTTTAACCTCTCGATTAATACGCCTACTGTCCCATCCACCTGGAAAAACTGCCAGAACCATCCCTATACACAAAAAGGCGATGTCAAACTCATTGTCCAACTACTGCCCTATATCTCTCCTCCACTCTCAGTAAGCTGCTTGAAAAAATAGTCCACCGCCAGCTTGCTGCTCACCTTGACATGTTTAACCTTCTTAACCCTGTACAACATGGTTTCCAGCCGGTCACAGTACCACCTCTGCACTTACACAACTTACAAATGACATCAGAAATAATATGGACCGTGGCCTACTCACTGGGGCCGTCTTTATTGACCTGTCTAAAGCCTTCGACATGGTACACCATCCTCTCATGCTAAAGAAGCTCCAATCCATTGGAGCATCTGACCAAGCCCTCTCCTGGTTCCATAGCTATCTTGACAATCGGACTCAGGTGGTAGCATTTCACAAGGCCCTTTCCTCCCCCCTAAACATCTCCAGTGGAGTTCCCCAGGGATCCACTCTTGGACCTCTACTCTTCTCCCTCTTCCTAAATGATATTCCCACCATGTCCCAGCATAGCTGCACTCTTATGTACGCAGATGACCTTGTTCTCTACTCTGGGTCAAAATCGGTTGCTGCCATCAACTCCACTCTCACTAATGACTTCCAATTCCTGCAGACCTGGCTCTCTAGCAACCACCAAGTCCTGAACCTAGAAAAAACCTGTGCTATGCTATTCGGATCCTCTAAGAAACTGTCTGCCCCTGCGAACAGGCTCCGGGTTCAATGCCTTGATGGCTCCCTCATCTCAAACACTGAGTCCTTCAAGTACCTTGGGGTCACTTTGGATCCCACATTTGACCTGTCTCAACATGTCAATATGGTGTGCCATGCCATCAATGCTAAATTTGGAGGAGCTTATCGTGTGCGCCATTCCCTCACTCCTTCCGCTAGACTTTCTGTTGCGAGAGGTATTCTCTTACCCCAGCTCCGATATGCTCTGCCCCTCCTCTTTGCTGCAAACTCTGCTACACTCCACAAATGGGACATTGTCTACAACAACATCTGTAGATTCGCCTTAACTGCCCCACGCCTTACCCATCATTGTCTCCTTTACACTGGCTTAAATTGGCTGTCACCTAAGGATATTTGAGCCTACTCCCTGGGCTGCTTTTCGACTCCTGTCTAGACCTCCTGCCCGGTCTATCTTGCCAACCTCCTGACTCCTGCCTCACACACCCGTACCCTCAGGTCTTCCTCTGCCCCCATGCTCTCCACTAGACCTTGCATGACAAAAATGGGTGAACAGGCATTTGCCCATTTTGCTCCAAAATTCTGGAACTCACTCCCCCTTATGGTGAAAACTTCAGCCTCCCATCGAGAATTGAAAAACTCGCTGTTCACCCACCTCCTAGCCTCTGGCCAATGCAAATGCTCTTAATTTGCTTTGTCCCACTGCAGGCTGTCGGGTCTGACCCTAGTACTACACTAATGTTCCCCATGCATACGCTGTCTAGGTGGCTATGAACCTTGATGTCTTTACTGTCCTCAGCTGTCTTATGGTTACCCTAATTGCTTTATTTACATCCTTATTATGATCTATGCCTAAAATGTACCCTTATGTAACTATTACTGTGCTACCCAATGTATATCTTGTTTTGCTCCTGTACACCTATATTATGTCTGTGCATTTCTGCATATTGTAACCAATGTCCTGTGCTCTCCTGGGTCGTGCCTGAAAATAGGCAGATCTGTTGCCTAGCGCACTTACCCAGTTACCAAAAGCTAATAAATAAATAAATAAATGTCCCCCCGGTCCCTTCTCTCTTCCAATGTATACATATTTAGCTCTTCGAGCCTCTCCCCATAGGTCCTATCTCCCAAGCCCCAAATCATTTTGGTTACTCTCCTCTGGACCCTCTCCAGGAGTTCAATGTCCCTCTTTAAATGTGGCCTCCAAAACTGCACGCATGTAACATTTATAACTAGGCAAGAACTGTGTATTGTGCTATGGAATATGTGTATTTATTAATGTCTGTATGTTTTCTAGCTAAACCAATAACAATGCACTAAATTAATCTAACTGTAAAGAGAAAAGAAAACAGTGCTCAACTATGTTAAAAGAATAGGAGAAAGTGAATGAAATGAGAAATGGCATTTCATTGCATTCCTCTGTGCCTCCTTTACCAGTGTAGGACATAGTTATTAAGGGATCCTGCACCTTTGGGGCTTCTTTGCAGGACTGGACCAATCATTTACATACAGTAGATAAAGATCGGAAGAAGAGATGCAAACACGTGCTTTGCATTTGATGGCTCTACATTTTAATTATTACTGCAAACATGCTCCCACCTTGACTCCAGGTACTAACCTGGATGTTATATGAATTTTTGTGTTCTTATATTCTGAGCCTACCCCCTTGAATTCCAAATCTCTAGTCTCAGTGTGCTGTCTGAGAAACATGCCAAGAAACTAGTGTGTCAGGCTAAGAGGTGTTGAAGATAATTTCTGCAGTTTGCACTTGTCTCTCTGTATTTATCTGAACTGCATTTATTTGAGTGGTTGCTGTGTTTATCATTTGTGTCTTGTGTCAGACCTGCGGTTGCCTTGTTGATGGAAGGGTGCACGCACTGCTGGATTGCTGCTGTACAATATGTTTTAATTATCACTGTACTGAATGTGAATGAAGAACCACCTGTCAACAGAATACCAAGCATTGAGAGATGTTGCTCTGTAGCTGCAGTCAAGACTGTGGAGATTTTTTTTTTTTTTATTTGAAATTCACAAACCAGTTTAATATCTTCCTATACATATACATATTATTTGCTTATAAGCAACACATAGCATGTCTGTCTATCTATGTATCTATCTGTCTATATACAGTATACACATACACATATATGGATATATATATATATATATATATATATATATTTATTTATACAGGCACAGTGGTGCCTGTATATTAGGGTTGCATTGGTGTTTCATTAAAAGTGACCATTTTCAGAGGGCTGTGTCTCAGCTGTTTAACAACCAAGGATTGTGGCATCTGGTACACTCCTCAGTCCTAGGGTCTCCTACCTCCTCCATTTTCATTGGGTTATCTTTTGCACTTTATAAGTTATTAAGGCTGAAATTATGTATATTTGTCTGATTTTCTGCATGCATTTCTGCTATTGGGTTATAAATGGGAAAGGGTTGTGGTATTATATTTACAGGTTTTGCAGGTTCCATATCAGAATAGGTCCTTTGGGGTCTTTTGTAAAAAAGTAAGAATTAGTTTCTAAGTAAAATTGTCATTATCTGGCCACACATGTGTGTTGAAAAAAAAATCACAGAGAAAAATAACTAGAAATACTCAATGACTGTTTTTCTATGTTAAGTTGTACAAGAACAAAAACTTTAAGCTACTTTTACTTTTTAAATACTTATAAGTTAAAGATAACAGTCTGCTATTTATTAGGGAGACATTCTACGAGGTATACAATGTGTGTATATCTATCTATCTATCTATCTATCTATCTATCTATCTATCTATCTATCTATCTGTCTATACAGTATATATTACTTTATAAAATGGGCAAATGATTTCAAGCAATCTGACTGGTTGTTAGCTGTGCATTAGAAATGTCTAAAACCAGAAACCCCATGTAAAATACACAGACCCATTTTATAAGTGCAATAAGCCACTCTGGGACTTTGTGTTAGACAGTCCCAATGCACGGCTAGGGGACTGAATGCACTCGGCATGCAGCCTCGTGCCTCACTACACCATCTAGCTGTGCATTAGTACTGTCTAATGCACACTCCATCATGTCTTATTGCTTACATAATTTACAGTTAATTATGTTGAATTAAAAGTTAAACTTGCAGCAAAGGATTCTCAAACTTGACACAAAGGAATTCTTTACAAAATGCATATGAAGTAAAAATATTTTACTCAGTTTAAAAGATTACTGCTATATGATGGTTTCATACTACACATGTATTTTTTACTCTCAAGACTGAGAACAATAGAGAGCTGACACACTACTGTCTTTTACTAGGCAGAGATAACATTTTAATATATTATACGCTTTACCTGAAGAGCCATAAAGCAGCCAGATTGCCACTGACGATTATTGGATTAAACCCAAAAAATTGGATAAAAGAAAATATTTGTGAATGATAGATACAAAAGTTATGAAACAACATGGCTTAGAATTTGATGTTGATATAGTATCAATAAAGTTAATTCTGCGTTCTAGAGTTCTGCATCCATTTCTGGAGACCCCATATCCGCAAGGACATAGACAGGATGGAGGCTGTCCAGAGAAGGGCAACTAAAATGGTGCAGGTTCTGCACCAGATGACATACGAAGGGAGATTTAAGAAGCTTAACATGTATACACTCGAGAAGAGGAGGGGGGGAAGGGACATGATAGAAACTTTCAAGTACATCAAGGGAATCAACAGAGTCCAAGATGGTAGCATCTTTCAGAAAAAGAGATGTGCAAGAACAAGGGGGCACAATTTGAAGATAGAGGAGGGATGGCTCAAAGGTAATGTGAGGAAGTATTTTTTCACAGAGAGGGTTATGGATACATGGAACAGCCTTCCTGAGGAGGTAGTGGACTCAGAAACAGTGGAGGAATTCAAGAATGCATGGGATAGGTATAAAGCAATTCTAGTGGGGGTAGAAGGAAGTAGGCTGTCAGTTAACTAGCATCTGCAGCCTATGCATTAGGTAGGGAAATGGGCAGACTAGGTGGGCCAAGCGGTCCTTATCTGCAGTCAAATTCTATGTTTCTATGAAAAAACTGAACTTGTTGGTAAAAAAAAAATGATAATCAATTATGAGAGTGGACTTTTCCTGACAAATTTTTTTTTGTCACTCTTGCAGCATAAGAAGTGTAAAAACATTGCTATTCTTTGTGTAATGACCTTCGGTCTATCAGAGCCACCACTCCTCACTGCACACAAGTCTCTTAATGGGTAGTAAACTTGAAACCAATAGACTGCTACAGTACTGCTAGTGTGTGTGACTAGGGTTTATGGTCAGAACACACTTATTCAGGTCCGTGTTTGTAAAAATCCCCTTAACCTTACTTGATTAAAATACCAGTTAATGGGCCTGCCAGTGCAATGGTAATGCTACCGCTTGCAAAGCTGATGACCATGGTTCAGAAATGAACCAGAGCTGTTGGAAGGCCAGCCGGGTGGAGAAGGTTGAGCAACCACTGGACTATTTGCTTTCTCTGGGGAAAGAGGGGATCTAGTGTCCAGCACACACTGACCCCTGGTGACGGCTAGGGGTAGGTGAGCCAGGGTCCAGTACTGATGGGCAGATTGGTGGAGGCTGTGGATGTTTCCACATCAGGGGGAGGAGCATGCCCAGCCATGCACTGAGGTCACTGCACATTCACATCTATCGGGGGGGGGCTGAGAGAAACCACACACAGGGAAAAACCCTTGATGACGAGCAGCATGAAGTCCAGGATCCTTGTGAAGACCTGTCACAGTGGGTTAGCGTTCCCTGAGAGACCATCCTCGGTCTGTTTAAAAGCTTGTTGCAACAATCTTCTGCATTTCTCTCATTTTCTACCTCTTTTCTATCCATCTCCCCCATTTCCAAGCAGGCCACCTGTAAATGTGTCTTCCTATCCCTGTGTTTACCAGGTTCTCTCAAGGCACATAACCCCCGGCAGAGGTGATATGCCTTGGTCACCTCGGTGTGCCAATAACGCTGAGACAGAATGTACTGTAATGTAACACACCTGATGATAGCATCCTGTGGAGAATGTCATGTTAAAGTTATGTTTAATGCTGATTTAAACAGAGTTATTCAGGATGATAGCACTGCAACATGAAAGGATGAAACACTGTTATGCTACACTTTCAAGAAGGAACCTATAGCATGCTGGTGCAGATAGAGAAGTATGCTGAAAATTATGTAGAATAAATTGTAACTACAGAACCCTGTCCCCTATCCCCAGACCTTCCGTGGTAGCTGTTGCCAGACGTTTATGGTATTGAACCCGGCTGGATTGTTAATGGGTCCAGTTTAATTCCACACTGCCGTTTTGCCTTTATTCCATTTCCAGGGATTTTTTTTTTTTTTTTTTTACACAAGCTCTGTAGTTAATCCTCCTGTAAGGAGACATGGACAGAATCGACTGTAGGTAAAAGGAACACTGCTCCCCTCGCTGCTCCAGGAATTCTTTAAGGTGTATCCCTTTTTATTTTATATACGGTTGTGTAAGACCCCCTTGCTTTGCAACACTAGCCAGAGTGCTTCCTTTTTTATCTAGAATTCAGAGCACAAGGTAAGGGTACAATGTACAGAGGCAGCTTTGAGTTGGGTGTGGGAAATGCCCCACCACCACACCGCCATTTGTCTATTTTTTTTTCATGTTTTTAACACTGCACAGTTGGAGATAGGATAAGAAAATACTACGCTTTTTAACATAGTCTCCTGTTCTCCATGTTGTGGCTAATAATAATATTAGGATAAAATAAAATGTAGCTATTTGTATTACCTGGAAGTTGCATGGTAGCAGGTCCTGCCTAGAGCTTGCCTGGTGCCATGTCCATAGAGCCAGCCAGCCCTTTCTATACTGTATAGCACAAGTAGCTTGTGGGAGGAGGCTGTGTCTGCATACCACTGAAAATAATGTTATTTGCTTTTGTTTTTAACACAACTCACACTAGCAGAATAAAAAGCATTTTGTGAGGACAGGTAGTGTTACCAATGTGAGAAAAAGTGTGTTATATTGAATTTAGATTAAAAACCTTTGATGTGGGCGGATTCTAGCTAGTCACCTGGTTGGTCTCAGGTATAAGTAGAATCCAACTTAGAAGCCTCATGAGATCTATATAGGGATCAGTAGAATGCTGACCCTGAGAGATACCGCTAGCTGTTTTTTAGGGCATAGTTCCACAGTGAAGTTAACTGTGATTATTTTCATCTGCTTTGTATTTTCTCCTTATTTTTGTCATCTCCATTCTGCTTATTATTTTATTTTCGCTGTATGAATAAAGCTACTTCATAACCTGCCATTCCTGTCTCAATGTCCATCTATACCCACAGTCTCAAACTTGGTGCTAGCATTGGGATAGTTGGAGCATGAGTATACATGGTACTTCAACATGGATACTCCCTGGTATCCAGGTGGGCAGTCTATGCAGCCTGATCCAGTGTACCAGGTAAAACACAGTGGGATCCTGACCAGAATGATGGCTGAGAAGTACCAGGAGTCCCCCCGGCAGGGTAGGTGGATATAAGTAGGAAGACGACAATGAGACAGACGGAGAACCAAGAGGGTGAAGAGATGGTCATTGAGAATGATCCCACAATGACATGCAAGAGCCACTCTGGTGGCTCTGTGTTAAACAATTGGCTATGGATAAACAAAGAGAATGAAAACGCCAAAGGAGTGAGGCCAGGTGGACAGACACACTCCTGGCTATCCACACCCTGGATGCCGGACAGCCCTCTCCCCAACTGATGGCCCAAAGGACATAAAGATCATGAAATTGAGTGAGACAGATGACATTGAAGCATATATAACCACATTCGAAAGGGTGGCGAAAACGTGTGGCTTGCCTAAAGAATAATGAGTCATACGATTAGCACCATACCTAACCAGGAAATCCCAACTTGCTTATGGCCACGTAAATTCAACTCAGTAAACTTCCTAACCGATCTAGCTACAATCAGGTGGCAAGACCTATATCCTGCCAAATCTGCTGATGCCACCATCTCTGTCCTAAATGACAACCTCACCACCCTAATTAACAAGCATGCTCCTCTTATTAAAATGAGGGTGTGGAAAATCTCGCACCTGTGGTTCACCCAAGAGTTCAAATCTGCACTTACAAATAGAGACAAGCTATGGGCTAGGGCCAGGGACACAAAGGACCCTGCAGACTGGCAGGCATTTAGAACTGCCAGAAATGCCTGTGTTAAAAGTGTACGTGCTACTGAAGCAAACTTCTATGTCTCCACTCTGGAACAGGCCAAAGGGAACTCCCCAAAAATCTGGAAGACACTGAGATCCATTGAAGGCCATCCTGCTGCTTCCTCCCTTCCCACCAAGATTCTGGCGAAGGACGGGATGGTTGAAAATAAACTGTGAATCTTTGAAGAACTTAACCTTCACTTTGCTACTGCCGGTTTGCATTTGACTCCTCTCCATATGCTGGCTGAGTGAATAGCAACACTAGCCAAGATACTACACATGCTACTCCACCTCATCCCTTCCAGTTGTTCCTGTTTAGCTACAAAAAAGTCGAAGACATCATTTTTAGCCTTGACACCAAGAAAAGTGCAGGGGACGATGGCCTTGAATCATTTTTCTTGCGGTTAGGCTATGCCCAGATCACAGCCCCCATCCTTCACATCTTCAACCTCTCTATTACCACAACCACTGTTCCATCCTGCTGGAAATCTTCCCATATTCTTCCTCTCTTCAAATCAGGAGATCCTTGTGACTTAAACAACTACCGTCCTATCTCTTTCTTGCCCATTCTCTCCAAAGTGCTGGAAAAACTTATATACAACCAACTAAAAAAATCACCTCGAAGTGCACTCACTCCTAAACCCATCCCAGTCTGGCTTCAGGTCGAAGCACAGCACCATCTCAGCCTTGGCTAAAGTCTCTAATGACTGGATCCATGCTATGGACACCAAGAAGGTTACTGGTGCAGTCTTTCTAGACCTCAGTAAGGCCTTCAACACTGTAGACCATCACCTCCTAATCACCTGTCTTGCCTACATAGGTGCCACTCCACTTACCTTACAGTGGTTTAACAGTTATCTCACAGGAAGGATACAAAAAGTCAAAGCTGATGGCCTACTATCTGCCCCCCTTCCAACTGCCAGAGGAGTCCCTCAAGGCTCCATCCTAGGACCAATCCTTTTTTCCCCTGTACATCAACAACCTTGACTCCCATATAAAGAACTCTAGCATACATTTCTTTGCGGACGATTCGGTTTTGTACGCATCAGGCTCATCCTTAACTGAAGTCAGGGAAGCACTCCAAGCTGACTTTATCCAGTTAGAAAGCAACCTTATCAATGCCAAGCTTCTCTTAAATGCCAAAAAAAACAGGACAATGATTTTCTCGAGACTTGTCTTGTCTGGTGCCCTACTTACCCACCTAAAAACTTCATAGTTACCTCCCTAGGTGAACCCTTGGAAGTTGTACCTAAATTTAAATACCTAGGTATATGGATAGACAACAAGCTTTCCTTCAACGACCACATCGAGGATCTATCAAAGAAGCTTAAAGCACTCTTGGGTTTCTTCTTTAGAAATAGGACCCTCTTTTCTCTCGTGACCCACAAAAGACTTGTCCAAGCAACATTCCTTCCCTTGCATGACTACGGAGACATTATCTTTATCTCCTCCCCAACCTTGAGCCTATCTAAACTGGATGTACTCTATCACCATGCTCTTCGCTTCATTACTAACTCTGAGTACAGGACCCGCCACTGTGATCTTTATGCAGCAGTTGGGTGGACCTCTCTTTCCACAAGACGCCTCCTGCATGCTGGCATTTGGACCCTCAAATTACTACTCCACAAACTGCCTGTCTATTTGATGTCTCTCATACACATCACGCATAGCGCCTACTCCCTAAGGAAATCCAACCTTATCCTACTAGATGTTCCCAGGACATGTACCACAGCTGGCCAAAGAGCTGTCTCATATGCCCTCCCAAACATTTGGAACCAACTACAAGCCATGCTGAAGCCAACCAGCATCGTATCAATTAACTCCTACAAAACACTAGCTATCTCTAAATTAAAAGACATATGTAGGTGCTACTAGGCCTCCAATGCCAAGCCAACTTCCTAGGTACCAACTGGCCCTCTACTTATTAAGCTGAAATGTGTTGCATAATTTAGGGCAAGGTTAAAGCTGGAATGTACTGCATATATAGCATAAGGACTTCTATTGTGTATACCTCTTGTATTATATATATTTTTTTCTTTGTTGTTCTACATTTTATATCTCCTGTCAATGTAATTGCGAACTGTATGTGTATGTGCCTCAGGACCTCCTTGTGAATGAGCTTGCTCAACGGAGTCTTTCCTGCAATAAACTTGAACTTGAACTTGAACATGGACAGCCACCAAGCTGAAAATCATGATTTGGTGTGACAGACCATGCTGAGGAGATATGATATCGGTCCAGAAACGTACCTGCAGAGATTCAGGACTTTCAAATTTCACATCACAGGCACACCCCGAGAATTCCATGTTTAGCTGAAAGAACTTTGTTATAAATGGCTTCAGCCCAGTGTCAAAACCCCGGAACAGATGATGGAAACCATAGTCATGGAACAATTTGTGAGGATACTGCCTCAGGATGTACAGATGTGGATAAGGGAGCACCACCTGGAGACTGCAGAAAAAGCCATCACCCTAGCAGACAGCCAGGCCCAAATGACAGAGGGGACACTCCAGGGCTGGTGCTACCCCACCCACGGTAAGAACTTTTCCATCTCATTCCACTAATGTACCTGAGAATGAACAGTTGATTGATAAACTTTATGTGACTTATGATAGAATAAGGACTGAACTGGAGTCTACTGTTAATATAAATATTAATTAAAGAAGGTGATGGTTTGATGATGACTGTGTGAAATATAAACAAGCATTAAGAAAATTAAATAAACAGTATATGAGGCATAAAACTAAAGATCTATTGAAGACCAACAATCAGTCTAAGAAAAAATATAAGACTTTCTTGAAAGATAAACAGAAAAAATATTATAGTAAACAATGGGAAGAAATAAACAGAGAGTTTACGAATAGAGACAAAAAAGTATTTTGGCAGTTAGTGGCAAGGGGTACAGCTAACTACAAATATGGTATGGATTCCTACATATCTGAAGTTGTTTGGATCAGTTATTTTACTCAGATTTTTGTGGATCCAAATATAGTTAGCAATATATACAAAACAATGGGATTACCAAAATTGAAAACTACTTATCAAGAGGTCTATCTGGCTGTTAATTCATTGAAATTAAAGAAAGCCCCAGGACCAGATAGTATGCAAGCAGAAATTTATCACTGTAATACACGCAGTGCAAGAAAGCAGCAGCAAAGGCAAACAAGATGCTGGGATGCATAGCTAGGGAGATCAGCAGTAGGAGAGAGGAGGTTATACTGCCATTGTACAGGTCACTGGTAAGGCCGCATCTAGAGTATGGAGTTCAGTACTGGTACCCACACATCAAAAAGGACATTAACCTGCTGGTGAAGGTACAGAGGAGGGCTACAAAGATGATAGCTGGTCAGCAGGGCAAGACATATGAGGAGATGTTGAGGGCACTGAACATGCACTCCCTGGAAGACAGAGAGAGAGAGAGAGAGAGAGAGTGGGGACATGATTGGGACATTCAAGTACTTGAAAGGTATAAATAATGCTGATAAGGAAAGTCTCTTTAAGCTGAGTGGCAACCATATCATGAGGGGGCACAGTCTTAAGTTGGAGGGTGGGAGGTTTAGGAGGGATATCAGGAAGCACTTCTTCACAGTAAGGGTGGTGGACACTTGGAATGCGCTGCCGGAAGAGGTCATCTCATTAAAGACAGTGAGCAGCTTTAGGAGAGGCTCGGATAGGCATAGGGGGAAGATAAGAATCATGGATAGGGAAGATGGGAGGAGTGGGGAGGAAGGGCAGGGACATTAGCTCAAGCTGTGGACCCTGCAATACAAGCAGACTTGATAGACCAAATGGCCTTCTTCTGCTGGCTTGTTCGTATGTTTGTATGTTCGTATGTAAGGAGTATGGTGCAGAGTATTGACAACTCTGTATAATAAATGCATACTGGAAAATAAATATCCACATATATGGAAAGGAACATACATAATTCCCATACACAAAAAGGGTAATAAAGGGAACCTTGCTATGTACTGACCTATTAGTCTACTGGATAACAATTAAAAGATATTTTCTAAAATAATTCTCAATAGATTAAATGAAGCTATACAAGTAACAGATGGGCTGTCCCCTTATCAAGCTGGATTCTGCAAGGAATTCTGTACATTGGATACTATTTAGATACTTTTTCACTTGATAGAGAAGTATTCATGTCTTAGGAAGCAGAAATTATATATAATGTTTGTGGATTACTCCACAGCATTCAATATTATATCTAGGATAAAGCTCTGGGACATATTATTGAAACGAGGCATAGATAAAGCATTGGTTGACATTATACACAATGGGCCAGATATTCAAACTGCGCCAAAATGTGCGCAACAGCAGGAGCAAGCACAAGTCAATTGCGCACATGCACAACAGACGCGATATTCAAATGTGGAGCAAGTCAAATTGAGCAACCAGCCAACGTCTGAATATCGCACAACCTGCGCCATAACGCAAACAGGAAGGGGAAGCTAAGCACATATGTTGCGCCATAGCGCAACAAGGCCAGCCCAGCTGAGCAGTCTAGAGGTGCCATAGCGCAAGCAGGGAGCCGCCCCCAGCAGCAGAGCAATGGAACTGCACAACCAGGGAGGTAGGCAGGGGACCACCACCCATGCCACAGACGGGCACAGGAACACACTGCAGAACTAACAACACACCACCACACCCGAAGCACAGCATCACTGGTGGAGGGACGGAATATCCACTGGCCCATGGGGACAAGCCAACAAAGCACAGCTGGGCCATGGCGCCCCAGCACACCCACTGGCAAGCAGAGACTGCTACACAAAGGGGCCGGACAACCCAAGTGTACAACAGCCCCCCTGTGCACAGCACACCCTGCACTGGAACCCCAAGACACCACCCATGAGCAGTGACTGTGACCGACACTGCCGGAATCACCATGCCCCCGGCACAATGCAACCATGTGTACCACAGAACCATACAAGCCAGACCCACCAGGAGCCCACAGTGGTGTGTGGCAGCACACGGCCAGACCGGCTGAAAGCCACCACCACACCAAGGACACCCTCCCACGCACACGCACACACACACAATCCCAGGACAACACCACACCAGATGCCATGCACACCACTGCAACTGAGCACCTATAGCCAGCTGCAAATCAGAGACCACCACAGTATTCATAACAAAATAGATATATATATATTTCCGATCAATAACACAACAACAACAACAGGAACAACTATAACTATTTACAAATATATACAATACGGGGGGGTACGGGTATAAGGTAGGGGTGGGTGTGGGGCAGGGGTGAAGAACTTGGTGAGGGAAGGCAGGGTGTGAGGGAAGGGTAAAGGGGGTAGGTGTGGGGCAGCTACTGCCCCCCAGGCTGCCTTGGAGCCTGTGGCCTCCTCCAGCGTCGGACACCTCTCTGGTTCATCTCCCTGAGGATGCACAGGGATTCAGTTGACAGATCCAGCAGGCGGTGGATGGCCTGCTCAATTCTGCACAGGACCCGGACACCTAGGGCAAGGGAACAGAATCAATGGCTATGACTGTCCACAACCCTGAAGCCCACCCAATATGCATGGCATACAGCCAGGTGCCCCGCCCCTGTAATGGACTGCACCCACTCACAGCGACCGTGCACAGGCCAAGCCCAACCAGGCAGCAACAGCCATGTATGCCACTGCACACACACCCCACCCATGCCCAGCACAGCACAACCAAGGCAGTACAGTGACATGGCTACGTGGTGGGAAGGTAGTGCCACAGACATGTGCCCAGTGCATGCATGGACCACCAGTGACGCACTCACAGACATGCAGTGCCACTGGACAGTGCTGACTGTCACACGTCGTGTGCATGGCAGTGTTGTCCATGGATGGTGGCCATGCCCTTCCCCCCATAGCATGCAATCGTATCCATGATGTAATGACACTCACCCTCATCAAGCCACTGCTGCTGCTGCGGTGGCTGCTGCTGCTGCTGTTGTGGGCCCACACCGCTGCCACCTCTGCCGGCCACCTCCGCAGCACCCCTCTGTGCCTCAGCTCGGGCCCTCCTCTGCTCCTCCATGCCTGTGGGAAACAAACGTTGAGAAACACATTAGTGAGATCCAAAAGCAGACAGCCCCCTGCCCCAATGAGTGTGCCTGCCCACACAGCCAGACTCATACGTCACACACCTGCAAACACTGTCACAGCCAACCATGGACCAACCCTTCCCCATGCTCTGGCCACAATACACAGTGTTACCCCTGCGGACAATACAGGTGCATAGACGGCTCACTCACCTGGCCTAGGCACAATGCCCCTCCTGGCATGGGACCTGAGGCACACCAGCAGTGCCTGCTCCCACCTGCGCAGGTCACTGTAGCGGTGCCTGCACTGCTCCGCTGTTCGGCACTGCCCAGTGACCTGCTCCAGCTCGGTGGCCACCTGCTGCCACACATGGGTGCGGGCCATGTCTAGGGGTTCCCCCCCAAACAGTGGCCCATAGTGAGGCTCCACCACGGCCACTAGGTTGGCCACCTCCAAGCCACTCCACTGGGGAGCTCTCCTGCGTGCCATGTCTACAGGTTGATAGTAGGGAATATGGTGCTCTGCAGTGCGGCAACCCCACGTGGAAATGTTGCGCAATACAACTCCATCTGTCCCTATTGCGCTGTTCATACAGCACCGTCGGTCCCTATCACGCTGTTACCGAACAGCGCGATAGAGCTGCACACATGCCAGACGTACAGCACCAAGGGGGCAAAGGTCGGGCACAAGGTCATGTCTGTGGCGCAAGGCCACGCACAGCGCCATCGGACGTCTACACATCCAGCGCGATCGGTCGCCTGTGTGCCAGTGCCACAGTGGACTATTGCGCAGTTGTGCCACAGCGCCATGTGGTGACCAGTGCTATAGCGCCACTGGCGCAATGGTGGCCGTGTCCTGAATTGCTGATCGCGCACAGCACGTCATCAGCATGGCAGATGCCTGCGTAAGCCACCTGGGCATGCGCAGTGCGGTGTACTATGCAGTCACAGAACTGTGCCATAGGCTCAGCCGGCTCAACCGTATTGCAGAAAAGCGCAACAACGCGATATTCAGCCGTCATATGCAAATCAGCTGATCAGCCATTCAATGGCACAGCGGTTCGATTTGCATCTCATTAAAGTTGCTCCACTCCTAATTTGCATGCATTGCGCTATAAATGTGCGACAGTGATCTGCATGGCCATATTCGGTTGCTGCAGGTGATAGGTGGGTTGCATGCTGTGTGATGTTCTGGACTATGGTCATGGGATATTGCTGTATACTGCACAGTCACAGGTGTCCACTTCCACTCATACAGACTGTGACATGGCTGAGCCAGGACTGGGTGAGGAGGATGATGGTGGGTGGAAGAGGATGCCCAACTTCACAAAGGCTGAAACAGAGGCACTGTTCAAGGCCTACCTCGCTGAAAAGCCACTACTCAGTGGACGGCGGGGCACCCCTCAGGCCCGTGCTGCTGCATGGGAGGGGGTAGCTTGTGCTGTAAACTTGCACAGAAGCCACCAGCGCTCCGTGCAGGAATGTAAGAAGATGGGGACCGACAGGAGAAGGGTGAAGGAGAAGGTGGCAGCCCTCAGGGCAGCACGCGCTGCCACAGGCGGGGACCAGCCAGAGGTGGTGCAGCTGACCCCGGTGGAGGACCGTCTTGCTGCATCCATGCAGCGCAGTGTCATCGAGGGCATTCCAGGAGGTGGCTTCCTGACAGGCAGTAGCCCATCACTGCACGGTATGACATGGTCGGGGGGAAGGTGGATCCCATGCACTGACATGTTCTCACTTTCTGTTACAGATCCTGTGCATCTGCAGGGGACAGTGGTGGAGGCCCGTGCACTGTGGACATCCAGCCAGAGTTGGAGGAGGGTCCATCCACCTCTGCTGGTAGCCGGCGTGCATTGCACCAGTGTGCACGCCTGGCTGACATCTCCGATGTCGGTGAGTCAGGTGTTGGGGGTGCCCTTCCTGTGTCTCAGTAGTCTGGCATGCAAGCATGCCAGCACGCTGTGGCTGTGGCTGTGGCACGAACCTGCACCATTGATGATGCAACGACCGCTATGGGCAGTGACATGTGTGTGTCACATGATGGACACACAGCAGGACAGCTTGTGCTCATGGACCTAGCTGGTTCCAACGTGTGTGCCAGCACGTCAGCACAGTCCCAGGCTGTGCCTGTCAGCACCGGTGGGGCAGCACCGGTGGCTGTGCAGGTCTCTGGCACTGTTGCGGACACAGCAGTGGAACGACTGGTCCCTTGGGCACAGCAGGTGGAGGGGCAGCAGTCACCCACCGGGTCTGGGGGTGCAGGGTTCAGTGGTGGCGTATGCACACCGCCTGTTGACTTGCCCATACATGGTCCTGGTGCACAGCGCCCACCCTCAAGGGGTGTTGAGCATCAGGCCTTTCCATACCCTGAGGGACAGGTTGCCGATGTGGCAGATGACCCGTTTGATGAGCACACCCGCCTGCTGCGGGCATCAGTACAGCAGCAGATGCGGGTTGCAATGTCCATGGAGGCACTGTGTGTGGCTGTGGAGCGGCACAGCAGGGACAACGTGATGATCCTTGCAGGGATTGTCCAAATGTGGATGGATGTGACCGCCGCCATTGACAGGCAGACCCAGGCATTGGTCACTGTCGTGGCCGCATTGGGCACACAGTCAGGTGCCCCTGTCCTGTGCACACCAAGCAGTATGCTATCCACTCCCCATTCACAGCATCATGCGACACCCAGCCTGTCAATGCCAGGTTCTGCTGTGGGCATCCCGAGCACCCCTGGTGCAGGTATGTTCGGCATGCTGCAGACCCCTGTGCGGACAAGGTCATGCTCACGCAGTGTGACCCCTGGTGGTCCATCGGTGCCACCCCATGTGGCCCATGCTTAGCCTGCCAGTGCTGCTGGGTCTCGGCGGGGCCACCCATGCATCCGAGGTGGCCGTGGCACAGTGCCACATGACTGACCTGTCTCCCAGTGCGGGCTCTGTCTGGTGCTGCCCTGTGTGCAATGTGTGTCCTGCTGGGCAGTGCAATGGTGGGTGCCCTGCCCAACACGCCGACACACGGACCACCTGCACACCCACCCGACTGCTGTCCACGGGTGCATGTGCATGATGATGCCTGCATTGCACTGTACACCAAGGTACAAGGGTGCCCAGCATCTGACACACGTACATGGACAGTACAGGTGGTGGGGGTGGCCTGTGGATCTGTGTGTTTGACATGTCTGTTCCTGCTCTGCTGTGCACCTGCCCCTGTGCACTTTGTGCCTGGTGTGTGTGTGTGTGTGTGTGTGTGTGTCTGTCCATGTAGTGTATAACTATTCAACCCTCCCTGGCTGTGTGTTTGTGTGCCTGTACCCTTCCACTCCCCTCGCCGTCATGCACCCCTGGTGTGTTACCCTGTGTGTATGTGGGTTGTGCCCTGGACAGTGTTGGTTGCACATGGCCCCATGACTTACCTGTATTGTGCAAAGCATTCCTCTGTGATGGTGTCCCGGTGCAGCTGGGCCAGCCGGATCAGTCGGGGGTCACGCCTTCCAAGGGGGGGGCTGCTCATCCCCATCATCACCGGCATCACCAGCATCCCCATCGCTGTCCCCCTCCTTGTCCTGTATGGCTATCCCACAGTCTTTGGCCATGTTGTGCAGGATACAACAGGCCAGGAATATCCCACAGGCCTTTGAGGGGCTGTACTGTAGGGCACCGCCGGAGGTGTCTAGGCATCAGAAGTGTGCCTGTGGCATCCCAAACACCCGCTCAATGATGTTGCATGCGGTGGCATGTGCCTCATTGAAGCATTGCTGCGATGGGATCGTGGGGCGCCGGTAGGGTGTGAGCAACCAGAGATGGAGTGGGTATCCACTGTCACTTGTGTGGAGATAGTGGAGGTGAGTGTCATGTTCAGGACCATATTGCCCCTATCCCTGTGTTCCACTCCCATGGCACCTGTGGCTTGCCCACCCGTCCCCCAACTTTGCCGCTCCTACATGCATACTCACCCACTAGGTGTCCTGTGGGGATGTCACCACTCTCGAATCGATGGCACAGTGCAGACTGGTACCATATGAATGAATCATGTGCTCCACCAGGTGTGTGGCACAGACATTGATGATGCACTCCACTGGCATCACACACCATCTGGCAGTTGACACTCGGAGAACCCCTTCTGGTTAGATATGTGGCCCCATCGGGGCCGGGTGGTATGCGAATAGCCACATGGGTGCAGTCTATCGCCCTCTAGCACGCCAGGCATGCAAGTACTCCTGTGGAACTCCTGGCGTTTGCTGTATGTTCTGCCACGGTGCTGGGAAATGGATGTACCTCAGCATGTGGCAGCAGTCGCTTGGAGGAATTGGGTGAGGATGTATGACGTGCCAACTGTGTTATGTCTGTGGTGTCCCTGTTGGCCTCTGGAAGGTACCCGTGGTGAGCAAGCACATGCAGGCTGTTACCTTTGTCTCCACTGACAGAGCGTGACTCGTCGTGAGAGTGCCTGCATCACATCACCCACAGCTCACAGAGCCGCCTTCAGTATTGCCCTGTTCAGTAGTACTGGCCCACAATTCAACATCTGAATACAGCTCAAGCTGATGTGGTAACGGCATTGCCTGTTGGGGCGTATCACGACGTGCCCTTCCACGGCCATGTCCCCCTGCAGCATGCCTTCACCCTCACTACAGCTTCCATGTGAAAGCTGGCACTGTCCATCTCCTGGCTTGTGTCCCCCTCAGCTGTTGTTGTTCTGTTCCCCCGCTGTCCTGACTGCTACCTCCACTGCACCGGTACACTTTACTGGCCTACTAACTCTGTGGCCCCACACACCTTCGGCTGCCACTATTCTGTCCTGCCTACTCCTGGCCTGCACTGGTTGCTGCTGTGGCCTGCTCTCTGTTGCTGCCTCATGAGCATTCCCTGTCGAGTTCTTGTGCACTCATCCTTGGAGCCTTTTATTTTGGCTCATTTCCGCCGGTGCGCAACTTCCGGCTGATCCACTGTTGCGCATTGCGCAAGCCTTTGAATATCGCATTGCACTCTTTATGCATGGATCCACCCCCTTCGGTTGTGCATGCCTTCATTTGCATTGCACTGTTGCTCAGCATGTTTTCAGTGGCACAACTGCCTCCCGCTGAATATCGCAGAATGGCACATTTTCAGACTTGCGCTGGCGCAACCCTATTGAGCATAGCGCAACCCTTTTGAATATCCCACCCAATCTGTATAAGAATAATTGGGCACGGGTAAGATTGGGTATGGGTGGACAACTCTCTGCTCCTATTGAAATTAATAGAGGAATTAGGAAAGGATGTGTCCTAGCCCCAATTTTATTTGTATTATATATTGATGTGCTATTAACAGGTTTAACTAATTTAAATTCAGATTCCCCTAAAATACAAAGTCAACCCTGCTCAGTCCTTGCTTCTGCAGATGCCTTGATGTTACTCTCTCTGACCCAACAGGGGTTACGGGAAAAGATTAATTTACTAGTAGATAGATCTAGAGAATTACAACTTAAAATAAATCTAACTAAAACTAAAATACTTATGATCAGCCCACATAATAGTAAGAAGGGTGGAGTTTGGTTTTTACAGGGTAAAAAATTAGAAACAGTTAAAAATTACGTATATCTAGGGGTTGAATTTAATGATAATGGACT
Source organism: Neoceratodus forsteri (assembly GCA_016271365.2). Taxonomy (NCBI): domain Eukaryota; kingdom Metazoa; phylum Chordata; order Ceratodontiformes; family Ceratodontidae; genus Neoceratodus; species Neoceratodus forsteri. The sequence continues at coordinate 301,717,670 of CM057455.1, read as the reverse complement.
ATGGAACCACCAATTTCAAAGATGTTTGGATACTGTAAACAAAACAATGCTGGGATTAGTTAGTTTTAATAACAGATACGGAAGAACAAGTATTAAACCCTTGATCCAAGTAATTAAATCTAAATTAGAATCCCAACTCCTATACAGTACAGAAATTTAGGAAGTGGCCTATATGGAGAAACTTACTATCCTTATGTTTAAAAATTTAAGGAATATATTAGGAGTAGGCAGGTCCTGTCCTTCATCATATATTTGGTCAGAGATGGGAATTACTAATATCAAAGCTGTATGTGACATAAGTGAGGTTAAATTTTGAATATGGATAACAAGGCTCCCGATATCCAGAATTACCTCTATGTGTATGGAGGAAAAACAGAAATGGTTTGATATGGGGTATACCCATGGATTTTGGTACTCAAAGATTGTAAAATTATTAAATAAATACAAACTAGAAACACTAGCAGGATATGTCAAGAAGCCGGTCTTGTTAAGTTATAAATATAAGAAATTTGTGACAAAAAAATAGGAAACTATTGGGAAAAACAAGATTTAGAACATATAAAAAATTCATCTTATTCCAAATGGTTTGCACACAATAACCTTACATTTGGATATAAAGCCTATCTTGATGTACTGACTAATCCTACACTGAGAAGAACATTTACTGTATATAAATTTGAGCAATTTGACAGTAGTGTCCTAAGATATAGATATAAAAAATACAGATGAAAACTGCAGTTGTGCAATTGGTGGATGAGAAGATTTAATCCATGTTATGTGGTACTGTGTTTAGTACAACAAAGAACGTGTGTACTGGTTAGGTCCTTTTCTAAATACTATGAATAATGTTGATTATGTAACTCTGACTTTCATAATAATCTGCACACAAGATGAATACTCTGTTGAAAGGATAGCCAAATTCTTCCTGGCAGCTAGCAAAATAAAGAAGAAAATTAGCAGTGTAATCATGATGGTGGGATTTTAATCTCATAATTTTTATAGTTAAATCATAATTTGTATATTTATCTGTGTCTTTTTATATATTTGTGTATGCTTATGTTTTTATATTTTGTACTAAGTGTATGTGTATTTGTTGAAGACTCTCTGAGTCAAACAATAAACTTGATTGCTTGACTAATGTACTTGGAGCAGTAAGATTAGTAAACTGGGGAGAGTATTTAATCCAGACATTATCTGCTGAGAATGCCAAGGGAAAGGACACATTTTGCCCAAAGAGGAAATCTGAGCCTGCACTGTTGGCCTTAACGAACAGGGGACAATATGTGATACCTGTAACTATTGAGGGTAAAGACATGACTGGGCTCATTGACTCTGGGAGCCAACAAACCTTGGTTAAAGCAAGATTGGAACGGGGTATAATGCTACAGGTGACAAAACAGGGGTGATTTGTATTCATGGAGACACCCATTATTACACCCTCAGGGAGTTGGGGTTACAGATTGAAGGTACCACTCAATAGCTTGAGGTTGGACTAGTCCCATATTTGCCTGTCCCAGTATTAACTGAACATGATTACCTGGGTTTTGAGACATTGTTAGTTAGTGCCACTAATTTAGGTGCAGTCACTATCCGGGCACAGGCAAAATGGGAAGAGACTCTGGCACAAGCATTTCCTTTGAGGAGGACATATATGAATCTTCAGGGAAAACCCAGAAGTCCAGAAGAACCACAATGAAAAAACACAATGGTCAAGGAACTGTATGGACTCTAATAATGAAATGTCAGATGTTGAAATGTTGAATGTATCAGTACTGTTGATTTTGGTACAGAACAATTGAAGAATAGCACATTACAACCATTCTTTTTACACATGGAAAACCAGAAACCAGACCAAACAGGACCAAAATGTATTATAAATAAGGGATTATTGTATCGAGAATGTACTAATCCTGTAACTGGGGAAACAGTGGAACAATTGTTGGTACCAGAACAGTATAGGCCCCAATTGATACATTTAGCCCATGACATTCCTCTGGCTGGTCATTTAGGTAGAGATCACACCTTGAGTAGGCCCCTCCATCTTTTTTTTTTTTTTTGGCAGACATCCACGATCAGGTAGCTGAGTACTGCCATAGCTGTGAGGCATGCCAAAAAGTAGCCGTCATAAATACAAAAGAGAAGGTGCCTCTACAACCCCTCCCCTTGATCACCACACCTTTCAATAGAATAGCTATGGATATTGTGGGACCCCTTCCAAAGAGTTCAAAAGGGAATAGATTTATTCTGGTTGTATGTGATTATACAATTAAATATCCAGAGGCTATCCCCTTAAGGACCACAACAGCCACAAAAATTGCTGATGAATTGGTCAAGTTATACAGCTTGGTAGGCATCCCAAAAGAAATCTTGATAGACCGGGACAGCAAGTTTTGTTCTATGTTGTTGAAGTGACTGTACCAGACATTAGGCATTGGAGCCATACATATGTAACCCCCCTACAAATGGGGGTTCCCAGAATGTCTTTCTTGAGCTTGCCTAAATGCTCACTGCCAGGCTGGTGTCCTGTATTTTAGCAGTTTAAATGTGATTATCAGAACCTGTATAGCCTCTGTGTACTGTCTCTTTAAGAGCTGCCTGATTGCAGCCTAAGTAATCTGAGAGGGAGCCCTGTTGAAAGATGCAACTATTTGCTGAAAATCATTTAGAATAATAATGATAATGTAGTTTGTCTAACCTGCCTTCTTTATAGCAATGACTGTTTTGTTTGTCTCCACTATCTTATTTATTTATTTTATTTATTTAGCTTTTGTTGACCGGGTAAGTGCACTAGACAAATCCTGCCTATTTTCAGGCACGACCCGGGGGAAGGGGATACAAATGAATTCCAACTGACCTTGAACCAGATTAAGCTGTTGGTGGTATTTTTAGTGAATCTTGGTCCTGGACTGCAAATTAGACCAATCAGTTCTGGTGGGACCTAAAATGTAGCCGGACTACAGGAGCTGTCTGAAGTCAAAATCTGTAGGAATTGTAGTTTTTAACTTTTTGTGCCCTTTTTGCAACTGAAGGGGGAGTTCTTGCTTTGAATGACAGCCAAATCAGCCAACCAAATCTTTTGGATCTTGGGGAAGTCCCGGTCTGCTGGCAGTTTTCAGTTAGTTCTGAGCTGGGAAGTGAAATGAGAAGAGCTCAAGTGTATTTTGGGCAGCAATCCTGAGTGGATTCGCATGGGAAAACTGTGAAAGGGCTGAGATTTTGGCTTGCATGTCTGCCAGCTGCTCCTGAGAGGGAGAGAAGAGAATTATTTTGGACTAAATCCAAGTTTGCGTGACTAAAGTAAGCTACTGAAGTGGGCCAGGCTCAACCTGAAGGAGACCAAAGAGTTTGCTGAATGCAATCGGCCTGTCAGAAGTTCCAGCTACCCCTAAGCTCCCAGTGTGTGCAGAGTCTTTGCGACTGTGACCGGGGAGTGCTTTGCCTGGTACAGTAGAATTCCCGTACATGTACTGTAAATGTGCTATGAGCTGCAAGTGGGTTGTGAGTTAGTTCCCCACTGTGTGAACTGTGTTCTGCTTGCTGGAAGCTGTATCCAGCCCAAAACGGACTGCATCCAAATTTGCCTCCATGCAGTCTGGGCCTTGCCAGACTGGCCCAGCCAGACTACCTAGTGCACAGAGGAGCCATCAACGTGAGTCCTGCCTGGGGATCAGCCCCCTGCTCCATGCTTGAACAGGAATGATGCCTCTGAGACTCGTGTGGGCCCTGCTTCTCCTGGCATTCCAGATTAACCACCTGCAGTCTCGATTTTCATCCAGCCTGTGTCCAGTCTTGGGTATCGTAAGTAAATACCAGGGTTGCTCCCTGCAACGACAGCTTAATCTGAGTGTGTCATCTGATTGTCTTGTTGTTTCGTTTCCTTTACGAACTGAGCCCTCTGGCTCCTGATTACAAATATTGTGTACTGTGCAAGTTGTGTTTTCCATCACAGGGCCCCAACCAGCTGCAACCCCGGGCAACAGTCCTGGCTAGCCCATCTCTTCTCCACCTGAGTACCCAGAGGTGTGACTGTGTGGGGGATTCAAAGCGCATGCATAACTGCTTGATTGATATAACCTTTAAGCGAATTAACCTGATTTTGCTCCTTCCATGTTCAAGTCCCCTGAATAAATCAGATCTAACTTTTTCTGCATGTAATCTGACTGTGGTTCCAGTTTGTGCTCAAAGTACTGTACTGTTGCTATTTGCTGTGCATAACCTTGTTTTACAAGGGGTCCCCATGGTCGAGCCAGAGGAACCAGCTCTGGTGGTAAGTACAAACAGTGTGGATACTTGTGTGGTGTACCAGGGGTATTGTGAAAGTGATTATTGTACAGTGTTCATGCCACTAGAGGGGAAAGAGGGGGGTTGCAGTGTCCCGGAGAGCTGTGCCCAGGTTAGCTTGACCACTACTAACCCTGACCTCTGAGTGGAGGCACCCGTTTCAGAACTCAGGCCCCTTAAACTGCTTCTAGCCAAGCAGGCAGGGGTCGTATCCCTTGGGATAGCGCCACCTAGGGGTTACATCTTGGAGGCTCAATGCTGGGATTAGCGTCCCCTAGTGGCCAAATTTGTGAATTGCTCTTAAAAATAAATGGCTACCCCCAACAGAAATGGCTGTACACCAGTTGATGGGGTGGTGTACTGGGCAGGAGACTGACCCCCAAAATGCTATACTTATCCTGGATATTCCCCTGTGTACCAATAAGTACACTGTAGAGGTAGTACTTTCCAAGGTTGAATGTTTACAAAACCCTGTGGTGGTGGGTCGACAGGCTAATCTGCTCGCCCAAAGTTTCATGGCATTAGTAGAGTGTAAGGACCCAGTAGACAGTTCCAAAGTGCCACGGACTGTCGCCCTCGAAGGAGCCCTCAATGCCTGGAGAGTGATAACTAAAGACAGTAAAGACTCCGGGGAGAATGAGCCCCCCCCCACTATCTGAGACTTTTGAGGAGAAATTTACTAAGTTGTTGCTGGAGGAAGGGAAAACTGTGGAGGACTTAAAGAAACTATTCCTGCCACCTGGGGTTGTTCCTCCCCCAACACCCCCTCCTGCTCCAGTACCTGTTATTGCCCCTCCTTCTGTTCCTGTGCCAATGCTGGCTCCTATGTCTGTACCTGCCATTAGTCACGACTCTTACCAAAGGTTGAGAATCTTCTCTGGTACCCTTCCCATCCCCCAAGGGGAGGATGATTGGGAGACCTGGATAGATTGTGTTGCCCCTTTGGTACCTGAATGGCAGTGTGCGGAGGCTGAGAAATGGAAAAGGATCATAGAAAGTTTGAGGGGGTCAGGACTTCCGGTTTGTCGAGACAACAAATGGTGGCTGACTAAGCTCTTTCCGCAAACTCCCAGGGGAAACATCTACCAGATTCCATAACAAGGGGTCCTCAAAATCTCTCCTTTATCCCTGTCTGAACATTTTACCTTCTCTATCATCTTCTGTGGCTGACTGATCTGGAATAACTCGGGGATTCTACAGTTTACTACCAGCTTTAGCAACAAGAGAATGGAACCGCCTCAGGTCGCACTTGGTGAACTACAGGCCTCGCTGACGGTGCTCCTCTTGGAGTTTCAAACCTATCGCACCAAGTATAGGGCGGACCAGCAAACTCTAAAAAATACCTTGTCAACTCTGGAGCAGAAGGCAGCGAAACTTGAAAGTAAAATGGGGGAACATGATCAGAAAATCCACAAACTACTCCAAGTTTCTGTTAAGTTGCTCAGAGATAACATCAATGTGTGAGAGAAACTTAAGGACCTGGAAAACCGCTCAAGGTGGTCTAATATTAGGATTTTCGGGTTCCCCGAGGGAATGGAAGCAGGAGACCTTAGAGCATATACTGAACACCTCTTTGATGAGGTCTTAGCTCTACAACATCTCTGTCCCTACGACATAGAGCATGTACATTGGGCTCTTACCCCCCCAGACCCCCAAGCAAGACTGAGCTCCATTGTCCTGTACATGCAAGTTTTTTTTAAAAAGGAAGAGATCATCAAAAAAGCGTGGAGTCTTAAGAAAATCTTGCTGGATGGTGTCCATAGAATTACCTTTGACCATGACTTTTTCCCAGCTGTGGTGCAGCAACGGAGAGCGATGTACACAACCAAAAGGGAACTGCAGGCACATAACCTAAAAGCCACAATAATCTTTCTAGTTAAATTAAAAATATGGCTTGGGAATGCTATAAAGGTTTTTGATACATCAGATGAGGTGAAGCTACACTTACAACAAAATAAACTGCTCCCTGTGCAAGAGGATATGGAATCAGAGACTACAAGGGTAAAATGTGCTCATCTGTCACCAAGTAAATCTTCTCTGTCCCCTGCCCACAAGCGCAGTAAACAAGCTGAGGCTTTGAGGGATATAAGGGCGATACTCCAAGGACTATGCATACCATCCTGATAGCTCACCTAAACCAGCAGAGCAGGTCTCTCAAGACTGTGGAGACACCACATTAAAGGTGTAGAGCCTTCTCGTATAGCAGCATCTTCCTGGCTTGTCAGCGGCTTCTATGGATGATTCCAATTTTTTGGATGATTAGACTCGAGATGGAATTACTCTCCCTTTTGCTGTCTGCTGAGTATCCCAAAGAAGGATGTGAGATGGGGGACGCCAGCACTTTTACACACGCGGCCTGGGCAGCTTGCCTATCCTTCCTTCTGGGCCTATATTACCCAGGCTTCTTAGCGCTGACTGCCAGGGCAATCTATGATATCCTTGAACTGAGTTCCTGACCTCCTGATACAGGGCTTGGTACGTTGGTTATGATCGCCACTATTCCCCACTATTCTTCTGTTAGAGCGTGATGGAGGATGAAATATATACCTGGGTGAATGTTTCTCCATGCTTCTCCTTTGTGTGACTATATTATGTGCTGTCTTTTGTGCCCGTGGAAGGGTCCTACGCCTCAGATTGACTATATCTATATTACTTATACCCTACTATTTATAGCTGATCATCACTGAAGTGGACACACTCAATACTAATCAGTGGATTGTGGCCTTTTTTTTTCCTTTTCTTTCTTCCCCTCCTTCCTATTCTCCTATTCTTTTTTTAAGTTCAACAAAGCTGATTAGCAGCGCTGGATACAATCTCCCCTATTAATTAGATCGGTCTTTACCCCAGATGGGGAAAACCTACTGTATATTGGATTCTTATCCTCTTAGAAGGTGTTTCTAATATGGTGGGGGTTGACATGCTGACAGGACGAGGGAGGATTGGGGATGGTAGTGTGCTGCCATGCAAGATAGACTGGAGAGTATGCACCTATCTTCTTCCTCCCCCCACCTCTTAATATTACCCTCATACCCAGCCCTTATTATAGTACTGGCATTTACCTCACTTCATATACATATTTAGGACCCCTTTCAAGAGGTAAATAATTACCCCAGGGAAGCGGGTATTTGTTATCTTATCCTGCCTTAATACTTTCAGAACATGTGACGCCATTTGGTGACTTGTTTTGTTTTCTACCCTTTAATGGAGCTTTCGAACGAGAGTCCAGGGAGTGCCCAGTTAGCCGGAGGGGGGACCCACCCCCAGATCTGGACTCCTATTTGGAGCACTGCAATAAACTGCTCCCTATGTGGAAGTTGTTCTGGTTGGGTTTTATTTATCTTAGTACTAAGTTTATCTATTAGTTTAATGTTGGACTGTTGTCAATTGTGTCAGTTACTTTGTGCAGAACTTAATTATGCAGCTTCATGGTTACAATTGAAATGCAGCCTGGTGGGGTTAGGTGGGTGGGGGCAGGATAAGGCTCCATTTGGAGTTACTGGAGAGGGACAGGGAAGGGGCACAACATTGTGGTCCTGGAACGTGAATGGTATCGCCACCCCCATTAAGAGACAGAGGTTATTCAGAGATATAGGGAGGGCTAACCCCATGTTTGTGTTTCTCCAAGAGACGCACGTTAGCCAGGCTGAACATGCTAAGTTAGGGAGCATAAGAGGATATCAGTTGGTTGGGGCATCCTCGTTTAGTAGGAGTAGAAGACGTGGGGTGCAATTCTAGTACATTCCAGAGTCACGTGGTCGACTTTGATGGTGGTCCAGGACCCAAAGGGATGTTTTATCTTGGTGGTGGGAACACTTGCAGGATGAACCTACACACTGGTATCCTTGTATTTACCACCGGGGACCCAGGCGATGGAGTTGAAAAGGTTTTTTAAGGTTTTGGATCGGAACACCCAGGGCTCCCTCATTATTGCTGGGGACCTGAACTTGATGGTTAATCCCTCTTTAGATACAGAATACCTGAATAGAAGCAGATATACCCCCCTTAGGAAACTCTGGAAAACTGAGATGCATAAAAGAGGCTTGTATGACACATTTAGAACTCTATATCCCAGTGCTAGGGAATATATGAGGTACCCCCAAAATACCCAGTCTGCTGCCCGGCTAGACTATGCTTATGTATCTAGGGACCTTATAGGATCTGTGTCTGCAGTAACAACCACCCCAACCCTGTTCTCTGACCATAGGCCATTACAGGCCAGTATTGATTTGGGTATTAGCTCAGAATGTTACCCATGGAGACTAAATGTTATGCACCTTGCATCCCCTGAGGCTTGCGACTTTACTCGGCAATAAATTCAAGATATCCTTGACCATAATGGCCGGGGACATACCCCAGCAATATTATGCGATTCGATTAAAACTACGCTGAGAGGTACATTAATTGAATAGGGGACTAGGATAAAGAAGGATAGGGAGCGACAGAGAAGGAATTGGTACAAGAATTGGACCATCTCCAGAAGCTCCTAAGCATATGCAACCATTTTTTCATCAGCGACTTCTCTATGTCAAAAGCCAGCTTCAGGGATGCAGGATCAGAAACCCTAGCCCAACTCTATTATCTCCGTAGTTTAAATCATCAGGGTGGCCCCGCCTGTATGAGACGCATAGCTAGAAAAGTCAGAGGGCAGAGAATTCTTACCAGAATCCCCAAATTATGGTCTGCTACCAGTGGTAATTTGGTGAGCCTTCCTTCCCAGATACATGTGATTTTCAGGAATATTACTCACGGCTCTATCAAGCCTCTAATATTGCTGATCAAGAGGTGAGACTGACCTTTCTCCATCAGTTAGGCCTCTCAATTTTAACTAGGAGTGCGCAAGTTTAATCTCCAGTTACTAAAGAAGAGTTATCCTAAGGTATTAAGAGAGGAAAACTAGAAAAGCACCTGGTTTTGATGGCTATCCATAGAGTTCTATCAGGTTTTTGCGAGGAACCTTACACCCCACCTATTACAAGTCCTAGTGTCACACCAGGAAGGGGGATACACCGCCTCTTGAAGACTCCGACTGCTAAACCCTATCCCCAAACCCTGGAAAGGACCACACTAAATTGGATCTTCATATCACTATCACTGGGCCAGCATGGATTACATGTTGCTTATGGCACGTACATATTAGATGAAATAATGCCCCTTATTATACACCCTGACCAGGTAGGATTTATCAAGCTATCCACCGGACTTTGCTGCAACTGGCTGTCCATTCTCTGGAGCCCACCCTATTTCTTAGCTTAGATGCCCACCAGGCATTTGATGCAGTAGAGTGGGCTTTTCTGGAGGGGTCACGTGATGGCAGCTTGCTAAATGGCGGTAGGGGCTTAGTGCTCTCTCCCTCTACATTCCCAACTGTCACCTCTTACTAACTTCTTGGTCACCATCTAAACAGATCGTCATTTTAAAGTATCTTAAATTCATCTACTGACCCTCCGGATTGGTTTTCTTGGCCGGAAGATCAACTTTTGAAAGAATGGAGGTGGATAGGATCCAGGCCACGGCCAAACACACGCCGCCTGCCTCCCAGTGCAAGCAACCCAAAATCCGCGGATCCAAACGGCTACAGATCCTGAGAAAGCCGGGGAGAAACTCTTCCTCAAGTCTACTTACAGAAGAAAAGTTTTTGCAGGAATTTACCCTCAATGAGAAGCATGCTCCAAGATATTACGGCCGAGTTGAAGGCAATGCGGGAGACCTCGCCTCTTCACGGTCAGAGTATCAGATTCTGAAGCCAAAGTTGTTCTGAGCAATGGAAAGAAAAAGACGGAGACAGCAATGTCCGGTTGGCCCAACAGGTGCGAAGTATTCAATTGAAGACGGAAGATTTAGAAGGCTGCAATTGGAGAAACAACCTGTTGGTTTTAGGCCTCTCGAGCTGGAAGAAGGTCCGGATCTGATGGCCTTTCTGCAACGCTTCTTTGTTAAGATAGTCTGCCTCGCCAATCAATCCTAGTTACCACATGGAACGAGCACACTGCCTCACTGGACCCCGACCACCACCCTAATTCTCCCATGTTCCATAATCATCAAATTTTAAGCTACATTGAGAGACAGCATATATTTAACAAAACCAGAGAGCTGCAGGAGATTAAGTGGAACAAGCCAGAATCTGCATAACTCAAGATCTACCCAAGGAGATGAGGGTTAAAAGGAGCTGCCTTTCATCCAATCAGCAGAAACTGATAGCTGCCCCTGATCCCTTCAGGATGATCTACCCTGCCACTCTTAAGGTTACCATCAATGGTATCAGTCAGCTTTGAACTCCAGAAGCTGCTCAGAAGGATCTTGCCCAAGTCCTGAATCTATTTAAGATGAAAGTCTGAAAGTTTTGGAACTGTTACATATGTTGTGTATATTGAACTGATGGTTTTGTGGACCTTAAATGCTCCCTTGTATTTTTCCTAATTTACTTTTTTGTTTTGTATGTAGCCGCTGTCTATATCTTGTTACCCCTGCTTTACTTCCTCCTCTCGATTGAAATCTGGATGGCCTCTTACCATGTGGATCGGGTTGTTCGCCTGGGCCAATTTCAGGTTGTGGGGTTGATACCGATCTCGCCGCTTTCTTCGGAGATTTTAACTCCTTCCCGGAATTATGTGTCGTGTTTGGCTCCAGTGACTACGCTTGAATGCGGACCGGGCGAGGTCTGTTAGTATTTGGCGTCCCTGAAACAAGAGGCCGTGTTTATCCTACCTAGGTTCTGGTTTTTAGTGCCTGGATCTCAGTCTTGTGAGTCGTGAGTACCTCGCTTCTGGGGTGAGTGTTGGTTCTGGTCTCCCTTTGGGTCTCAACCCTTGTTGCTTTTCTGACTTGGGCTCTCACCTGTTGTTTTTGAGGTTAAATTACCGGGTCTGGGTCTGGACTGATACTAATTTATTGGTGACACACCATTTGAATTGGCGACAGTTGGTGGGGATGAGGGGGGATGGCTGAAGGCCCCAGCTACCTGCAGTAGCTGAATCGCGAGCCGGTAGTAGGGGGAATAGCCAATCCAGCCCTGCCTGTAGGCATTTTACTGCTCTGTCTAAACCGGATCAGATGGAGGGTATTAATCATTGGGTTTAGTATTAGGGCCCCTTCCCTCCTATTTGAACCCTACATAAAGGCTGGTTCTGGATTCGCGCTAAGGGACTGGCTCCTGAAGTCTGGATTGTTACATGTTATGGCTGTTGTTCTCCCGATGGGGGCAGACTGTATATAGTTGTTTAGGAACTTGGGGATTAATTTTTGGGGGATAGGAGGGGGTTGGGAGTAGTTGGGAGGGGGGGGATTGTTTGGTATATATTGTACACTGGCTACATACTTAACAAGTATTTTTATACTGCTAGAAGCAGGTTTAAAACGTCTTGGTGGCATCGGGAGGTTGGTTTTGGGACTGCACTTGGATGAGGGGGTTTGGGGAGGGGGACTAGTCTGCCATATTATAATTATTTATGACTCTTCTCTTGCTGGAGCAACTCCTGTGAACCTCTGGTTGTTTATTCTGGGACTATCCTGGCAGGCTGTTGGGTTTTGGGTATATGGGTCTCAGTGCTGCTTTTCCTAGTTATTTCTGGTGTTTCCGGTTTTGTATCCTCTGGTTTTGTATTTAAAATGGCTATAATGCCGTCAAAATAGCGTCCTGGAATGTACACAGGCTCAGGATCGGGTCAAATGAACTCAGATTTTAACCACTGCTTGTTTACTGCAGGTGGATATACTTTTCTTCAGGAAACCCACTTAGGCCAAGCAGATACCAAATGCCTATCTCGATCTGGCTTTTCAGGTCTATGTGGTCGGAGGCTCTAACCTCAGTAAAGGGTAGCTGTCCTTATTAAAAACATGTTCTGTTTATGAAGGACCTGGTTAGTGTTAGACCTGACAGGAGGTTTGTCTTAGTTAATGGTACCCTTAATGGGAACACTGTTGTATTGGGTTCCATATATATGGGCCTGTTGGGGAATCTTAAGTTTTCATGTCTTTGCCGCACAGTTAGCATCCTCCTCCCTTCATAAGTTATTTTTGGTGACTGAATGTCCTGCCGCTTATATTGGACAGAGACCCCAGGATAACCGCTCCCACACCTGCACAAAGGGCTCTTCATGATCTCTTACTAATGCTAGGGTTATGTGACCCTGGAGACTCTCTAACTCTCTTGGGCTTTCTTTCATTTTCTCTCAGCCCCACAAATCAAGGTCGAGAATAGATTATGTCTTGTTTAGTAAAACCTTCCTTCCCGTCTTCTTCAGTCGGCATTGATCCATTATTCTCTCGATCATGCGAGTATGGGTCAAAATCTCCTCAAACCCCGATTTCTGTCGGATACTATTTGGAGACTTACACCAATTGCTTAAAGATCCCCACACGGTTTCGCAAATAAGATCCCTGATCTCTTTTTTCCTTGCAGATAATCTTGATTCTACCCAGGTTTTGATATGATTTGGGGTTCACTAAAATGTTATCTCAGAGGTGAACTAATTAAGATAGCTTCTGCAAGGAAGAAGGCCCGATATGCACAAGCTTTTCTTTAATGAGTAAAATTAGAGAACTAGAAACAGTTTACTCTCCAACCTCTTCGCTATCGCCCCTAGAGGCTCTGGCAGTTAAGAATGAGTACATGGATCTCTTGAAAGAGAAAGCTGAATATTGCCTTTTTCAACTCGCTGTAAATATCTGGACCATGGGAAAAGGCCGAAGCTTTAGCTTTGTGTTTACGGCGCTGAAGGTTCTAGGATAATCCTGCCTTTGCATTCCCCAGCCGGTTCCATAGAAACTTCCTCAGAGGTATTGCTTCCAAATATTCGAGAACTATTACAAGATCTTTACAGTAAGCCTTATCCTCTGCCTCTCTTTGAATATCATAGCATACTTGAGGACACTGATATCCCTCGTACCATCATCTCACCGAAGTTTGACTGTTCCATTTCGCTTATGAGATAGGAGGACGTCACCTTATGACTTTAGATAAAGCACCAGCCCTGATGGATTCCCTGCTAATTTCTATAAGGTTTTTTCCAAAGAGCTCGTGCCTGTACTTCTTAAACTATATATGAGTATCTTTCTTCCTCTTGCGTATATAGATCCCATCCTTCTCAAGCCACTATTATCTTTATAATTCCCAAACCCGATAAAATTCTCAATGGATCCAGTGAATTACCGACCTCATATCTCTCCAGAATTATGACATGAAAATCTTTGATAAGATCCCATGGAAAGGATCAAGAAGGTCTGGTCTAGCTTAATTAGTCCTGAATAAGTAGGTTTTGTGTTCAAGGATCTTCTGGGACCACTTAAGAACTCCTATTCACATTTCCCAGCAGGCTCAAACAGTGTGTCTCACCCCTATGGCCTTGGTTTCATAGACGAGAGCTTCAACCGAGTGGATTGTCCTTTTGGCTGACATGCATTTATGTGTTCGACACCATTTCTAAAATGGGTTCAGGTTTTTTACAGTTTCCCTCGGCCAAAATTTATTGTAATGGAGTTTTTTCTCCCTTTTCTGTCTATACACCGCACCAGGCAGGGATGTCCTCTTTCACCTTATTATTTAATTTATACTTAGAACCCCTTCTTATCAGGCTTAAACTTTCCACTTGTTAGAGGTTGTCTACTACAGCAGCAGAATTGGTACTTTCAGCTTATGCAGACGATATACTCCTGCATCTCTAATGTCCTGTTGAATCCCTAAAAGCTGCTAGATGTTATCAGACAGTTTGGTGCCCTCTCAATTATAGATTGAATATTTCCAAATCTGAAATCTTCCTTAAATGTTCATATGTATAAACAGGATTTTATTAACTTCAGCTAAATGGGTTCTAAATCGATCAAGTATTTAGGATTCATCACGACAGAGCTCTCTTTGAAGAAGCTTAACTGGATAGTATCAAAATCTCGTCCAACAGGATTTGCTACGATGGTCTACCTTCTCATCTCTGGGGCGGATTAATATTATTAAATGAATGTCCTTCCCCGGTCTTTTATCCCTTAATCTGTTAAATCTTTGGTTGCCTATCGCTACCTTCAACAATTTCATGCGATGTTTTCCAACTTTATCTGGCGAGGAAAAGACTGTGATTTCCAAACTATCTCTCTCCCCAAAGACAAAGGTGTCTCAGTTCTTCTAATCTTTCATTTTATCACTGGGCAGCTCATCTCTCTAAATTAGGGATATGGCTTTTGCTAACCCTGACCTTCCATGCCCGACCTGGATTCAAACTGAGAGGGCACTCTTCTCAGCTGTTGATACTTATGCAGAATTTTTACTTCTCCATCTGTAGCTTCGCAGGGATTACATTGACACCACGATTCTGACATCCCTTAAGTCCCTTGTTCAATGTCTGCATTCTCTTAATATCCTTACCGGGCCGGATCTGGGTCAGCCGTGGTCCTTAATCCTAATATCAAGTTGGGTAACTCACTGATCACCCCTCGACTGGCTTCCACAACTTAATGAAGCTAGACTAGAACATTTTTATGATCATGGAACCCTTTCTCCTCAGCTGATATACTCACAAAATTTGTATCTCCACAGATTTGTTTTTCAAAGTTTACCAACTAAGGCATCTTTATCGCTTGAAAATTTTGTATCTCCTTTAGCGTAGCCGTGGTGGCCTATCCCTTTTTTCTCAAATAATAACTCTCGCTTCGTCAACCACACCTATTTTTAATCTACTCTCTTTCTTCTAAATTATAAATTTCCCGATACCGTTAGGGTTCCAATATCTGGTCCTTTGCTGCCTGAGTCTGCCTGAACTGGTCTCTATATCTGGAAGTAACTTCAGATATCCTACACGAGGATAGATTAAGGCTGACTCAATATGATATCGTGAATAATCTGTACTACACCCTCACAAAACTTTTTAAGCTTAAAAGCTTCCCACCCTACCTGCTCTAGGTGTATGCAGGATGAAGGAACCCTCCATGTTTTTGGTCTTGTAGAAGGTGGTCTCGTGGTCTCTTATCCAAGATAATTTGGACCCTCTTTAGGTCTGTCAAGTTTTTACCCGGAGATCTGTATTCTGGGCAATACGCTAGCATAGATAGTGAGCACGTCAGTATCATATGGCTTTGGTGTCTATGGCAGTCAAGAGGTTGGTCCTGAGGCACTGGACTGATCAATTGGCCTTGACCTCACGCTGAGTGGCTGGTTGAGCTTTCTGCATATCTAACTGTAAAGTCTGGTTGCACAGCCTATGCTGTCGCATGGACCTGTTTCAGAAGAGATGGGGTAGACTACAGACGCTGTATCTACATCAATGAGTTCTTGGTCTTTACCTGTTGCCTGCATTGACAACTCATATCTTGTTATATATTATTTCCTGTAACTTTACTGGTGAGGAGGAACTCAGTTTAAAATGGCCGGTACTTTACTCATCCAGATTAATGGTAACATTGGATTGGTACACTTGTTTTGGGTGGGGGTGAGAGGAGGAGGCGAGTTATTAGGGTTTGGTGAGTTCCTTATTTCCTTTCGTATATGAAAATCTGGGGGTGGGGGGTAGGGTTTTTTTTTTTTTTTTTGGTTGTACCATGTATCTTTCATGTTATGTCTACCTGGTATATTGTTATGTTTTTGTTTTATGTTTGTAAAATTAATAAACTTAAATTTCAAAAAAAAAGAGTGGGCTTTTCTGTGGGATGTCATGAACACTATGGGGTTTCCACATCAATTCATATATCAACTTACAGTAGGTCGATATATGAATCCTCAAAGACATACTGTAAAGTGATGGGAGGGATATTACAGGCAATTTCAAGCTGCTGAGGGACAAAGCAAGGGTGCTCTTTCACCTTATCTTTTGCCATCTATATTGAACCATTAGCGCAAGCTATTTGGATACATCAGGGTATTAAGGGAGTTACTATCCGTGGTGCTCCACAGAAGATATCTTTATATGCAGTTGATATACTGCTTACCTTGTCTGACCCATATGCCTCACTCCCTGCAGTTTGGGACCTCCTTTCCAGGTTTAGGGAATTCTCGGGGTATACCCTGAACTCTAATAAAACAGAAACACTTTTGTGCAATTATTCCCCTCCCATTGATTTAAAATCCAGACACCAGTTCAAATGGTACCAACTTAAATTAAAATATATTGGTATACACCTCTCCAGATTTCCTTCACACTTGGACATGGTTAATTTTGAGCACCTCACACTCCAGTTAGAAAATTTGATTGGTAACTGGAAGCTGAAGGTGCTCCCAATGCAAGAAAGAGTTCTACTGGTCCATCAACAATTACTATCACGGGTACTTTATCCAATCCAAAATTTAGCTATACACCCACCTAGCTGTTATATACGGACATGGAATAAACTTACTAGAAGACTCATCTGGCTGGACAGTCCCCCTATGGTATCATTAAAACAGCTACCAGCTCCAAAAAACAGAGGGGGTCTTGATCTCCCCAATTTTGAGACTTATGTTAAGGCCATGATGCTTCATATAGCTCTTCTCTGGTTCACAGTCCAGATCCATGCTATTTGGCTTGGGATCGAATCCACATTCCTAGGGGATATCATTGACCCAGTCTTAATGGCTGGTGTGTCTCCACTTCAACACCTTCCTGAACCTACCCAAATAATCTGGAAAGCCTGGCGTAGGCTTTTCTCTTCCCTGATACCCCCTTGGTATATCTTTCAATTCCTTACTCTCAGGAGTTTGGGTCCCCCCCGGGGGATAGACAAATGATACAGGCTCTTAAGTTGTGGGAGAGGTTAGGGCTCAAATGGGTTTTTCAGTTATATAGGGAAGAATTACTTGGGGGAATTCTCTTACATCCTAGGAATATACGGTGTCTCTGGAAACAAATATCAAAGAATATGTTCTTATAAGCTGAATTATCAGTAGAATAACTCACCCTAATACTCTCATATAGAAGAGACCCCGAAGATAGTCCTCTGGCTGCGAGAGAAACTGTCTGTTCAGAAGTCTAATTTTGCAGTGAGTGAGCTATACCGGTTTCTCCATAACTTAGAGTATTTAGATAAACCGCCATGGTTAATTAAATGGGAAAGGGAATATGGATTCCCATTCCCACTACAACAATGGGTGACAAACCTAGACATTATCCCAGTGGTATGTAAATCCCCATGGTGGCGTTTATTTGCTTGGAAAGTTATAGCTCACTACTTTCTGACCCCAGAGAGGACTGCCTGAGGACACCTTCAACCAATTCCCGCTGGAGAGGGTGAGGAAGTCTGAGCCCTAATTTAGTGCACATACTTACCCTATGCCTGAAATTAGGCGATTTTTGGGACGGAGTATTACGGGATATTGTTAAAATATGTGGAGAAGAGGAGTGGCTACAACCACATTTATTCACTACCCTATGCTCAGTGACCCAACTGACCCCCTCTAAGTCCGAACTTTGGAAGGTATTAATATTTTTTCAGCCTACAATGAAAGCTATTACCAGAAAACCGGGTCAGGCCAAGGTCCCTACGATACAGGAATGGCGAAAAACGGTTCAGGAATTCTCTGATGATGAGAGAATTGCAACAAAATATAACAGGGGTCAAAAAAGGTGGGATGATAGATGGAGAAGGTGGTTGATACTCCAGGATACGTTGGATTCTGATTAAGCCCCTCTATGCTCTCTGAATCATTTGACGCTTAGACAACAGTTCAGGGATATTAATCAGGGACAGTTCTGCTGAGCTTGTAGGTGGTTCTGCCCCCTCACTCCCCCCCATGCTCCCCAGATGGCTGTGTTCTCTCTTTCTCTCACTCCCCGAACCTAGCTGACCTCCTAATAATACCTTTTAACAATGTATAGGGACCACGGGGGATACTCAGGGTGTCATTTCAGCTGCATAAAATAGGATAACTGACTTGTTCATAGTTGGATAGGTAAACTATCTTCTCCTAGTTAGCCTTATTGCTTCCTTCTTTTTGGAGGCTTTCACTTGTTATTACAATGTAGGGTTTGGCAGGTCCACACTTGATGGTTGGGGGTTGGCACTGGATATCATGGAGTCACCTCTTTAGGACCTGTGAATGCAGAGCAGGATTCTTGATAAGCGAGAAAGACCTCTAATGGCAGAGCTTAGCCCTTGAGTGAATGGGATGATATAGGACACTGTTATTCAGATATGTGTGATGTGCATTGCTCAATATTGGGAAGATGTACTGGATTATGTGATACTTAACGCTTTTTGCCAGAATACATTCTGGCTATCTGTAACACTCTAATGCTATACACTCTGTATGCTGAAATATCTTCCTGAATAAAAAAAAAAAAAAGAAAGTTTGAGGGGTCCCGGCCTAGAGGCCATTAAATTTCTGAGGTCCACAAACCCTGATGCATCTGCCCAGAAGTACCTATCTGCACTCGAAGGCAATTTTGGAAGCATTGAGTCAGGGGAGAACTTGATGTGGAAATTTCAAGGTACAACACAATGTCCAGGGGAAAGTTTGTCTGCATATGTTACTCTTCTGGAAAGAGCGCTGCAGAAGGCTTACCGAAAAGGTGGGGTAGCTGCCAGTGACTTAAACCATGTGAGGTTGGGGCACATACTGCAACATGCAAAGCATTCTAAATTGCAGCTCCTTCAATTAAGGCTCCCAGATAGAAGGGGGTAACCCACCGGACTATTGTGACTTGATAAAAGAACTCCGGGAGGTTGAAGATGAAGAGGTGGATTGTAATTCTAGGTTGAGTGCAGCCCAAGTGATCACAGCATCGGAAGGCCCTCCCGAAGTGGGGACCAATGTGGGTGTGCTGCCATGGGATGAACTGCTGAGGGAATTCAGGGAAACAAAAAACAGTCTCTTTATGAAGTCCGCTCCTGCAAGTACAGGCACCGACCATTATCCAACTGCATCTGCTATGGGGGTGGGGGTGTCCACCCAGGCATCTCCTGCTGACAGCAGCTCGAAACTGAATGTCTTGACTATGAAAGTAAGAGAACTGACTAGATGTCTCCAAATGTTCACCACACAGCAGACAGAGATGGCACCAAGGTTTCCAGTTGATAGTACCACCGCCCCAGCTCCCAGTGTGATGCCTCGGCCACCCCAAATCCCAGAAAACATATTTTGCCAGAATTGTGGGAAGGACAGGCTCATGAAGAGAGAATGTCAGTTCACAAAAGACCTAGATAAAGTTGTATACAGGCTTCAAGGAGAGCTTTGGAGAACAAATCAGTGGTCGAGGAGTGCACAAAATGACTGCAGTAAAGGCTCAAGAAGTAGAAACTCAAATCTCTATGTGGCTAAATCATCTGTCTAGGCCCCTGCTGCTGTCCCTCCAGACTGGTCCAAAATAGTGGACCCTTCAATGGAGACTACTGTGGCTGTGAATGGTATTCCTACTCGGGCTGTGCTGGACAGTGGGTTGCAAGTGACCATTGTATTTAAGGACTGGTATGACAAACACTTATCTGCTGTGCCCTTACAATCACTGGAAGGCCTACATGTGTGGGGGCTGAGCGACAAGTCTTATCCCTACCTAAGATATGTCTGCCTCTGGTTGTCATTTCCTGCAGCTGTAACTGGTGTAGAGGAGCAAGTGGAGACACTGGCCTTAGTGGGTTCCCCTGCTGGACTGTATGATGGGGTTCCCCTGTTAACTGGGACCAATGCCCATATGTTTGGGAGACTGGCACAACTCTGTCATGAGAAACAAGTTCGATGGACTGGGAGGACCCTAAGAATTCCTGCTCTGATCAAGAGGGCCTATGATTTGCAGCAGAACCCCAAGAGGGTGGACCAGGATGAACCAGTAGGGGTCGTGTGGAAGAAGGATCCCGAATCAATGGTACTGGCCCCTAATGCCCAGTGTACCATTCAAGGGGAGGACCACCTCCGCAAAGATGTCAAGAACAAAATACTGATGTTGGATGCGTAAGGCGATGGAAAATTGCCAGAAGGATTATTAGTTAAGCCCAGCATCTTGCCAGTTCATGCTTATGCCTATGCACGACGAATGATGGTCCAGATTCATAATGTGTCAGATCGGGAGATCTGGGTGAACGGAGGAGGCACCCTAGCTATGGTACACTGCACGGACACTGCAGTGTTGCCCAGCAACAAGCTCCCTGGCAAGACAGAAAGAGTGACTCCTGACTTGTTTGATTTTGGTGACTCCTCGTTGCCTAGCTGAATGGAAGGCTAGAATTAGCCAGAAACTTGCCCAGAGAGATCAAATGTTTTCACTGAAGGAATGGGATGTGTGATATGTCCACGGTGCAGAGCATCACATATGCCTGCACGATGAACAACTATTTCAAAAGAGGTCTTGACGCCTAGCCCCTGCAGACATAGACGATGTGAGAAGACACTTGCAGGAAATGCTCGCAGCTGGTCTGATACAAGAATCCAGGAGCTCATATGCTTCTCCCATTGTGGTTGTGCATAACAAGAATGGATCTGTGAGAATGTGTGTTGATTATTGAACTCTGAATCGGCGGACCATCCCCGATCAATACACCATGCCCCGTATACAAGATGCTCTGGATTGTTTGAATGGTAGCAAATGGTTCTCGGTGTTGAATCTTCACAGTGGATATTACCAGATTCTGATGGCTTCGGAGGACCATGAGAAGACAGCCTTCATCTGTCCTTTGGGGTTCTATGAATTCCTGAGAATGCCACAGGGGATATCAAGCGCCCCAGCCACCTTCCAGCGACTGATGGAACGAGCAGTGGGAGACATGAATTTGCTAGCATGCCTGGTGCACTTGGACAGTATCATTGTGTTCGGGAGCTCCCTAGAGGAACATGAGAGTCGACTGTTTAAAGTACTAGACCGACTGGAAGATTTCGGCCTCAAGCTGTCTATCGACAAGTGCCAGTTTTTCCAAACCTCTGTGAAGTATGTGGGGCACATAGTGTCTACAGAGGGGATAGAGACTGATCCTAGTAAAGTTGAAGCCTTGACTACTTGGCCCCAGCCCCACAATTTGAAAGAACTATGACATTTCCTGGGATTCTGTGGCGACTACCGCCGGTTCATAAAGGACTATTCCAAAGTGATTCGGCCACTCTTGAATCTTACCCAGGGTTACCCTCCTACCAATCGTAAATACAAAAAAGGGTCTATCAAAGAACCAGACAAAGCATATTTCCACCCAGGTGAACTTTTTGGGTCCCGCTGCATGCCTGATTGTGAAGCAGCTTTCCATGAAGTCATATACCAGCTCACCCAAGCTCCTATCCTCGCATATGCTGATCCCACCAAACCCTATGTGCTACATACTGACGCCAGTCTGCAGGGTCTAGGAGCTGCACTGTATCAAGACCATGAGGATGGTTTGAGACTAGTGGCATTTGCCAGTAGGAGCTTGACCCCGTCAGAACGAAACTACCCTGTGCACAAGTTGGAGTTCCTTGCGCTAAAATGTGCCATTGTTGACCAGTTTCATGAGTACCTCTATGGGGCAAAAATATTGGTGAGGACTGACAATAACCCATTGACCTATGTACAAACTTCAGCTAAGTTAGACGCCACTGGACACCGGTGGCTTTCTGCATTGTCAACATGTGATTATGCTGTCGAATACAGACCAGGCCTGAATCATATTGATGCTGACACCCTATCTCGGAGGCCCATTTCCAAGAGTGACTGGGTCAGGCTGTCTGAACCTGACATCTGAGCATTGTGCCAAAAGTTTGATAGAAATGAACAGATGTCTACGGACACAGTGGACTGCTTAGTAGATTGCTTGGGCCCCTCTGACACCTGCATACCAGCTGTGTATTGCCACTTCTCTGCTCTAGATATTAGTGCACTACCTCAGTTTAACAATGACAGCATTCAGTGGGCTCAATCCTGAGATCCTATGATTCAGCCAGCATTTGATGCCCTTCGTGCAGGAAAAGATTTGTCCTAGTTGCATTCCTCTGATCTGCGAACCACTTCATTGTTTAAAGAAGGCCCCAGGTTGATGCTGCTTAATCAGTTGTTGTATAGAGAGACTGTAGATCGGGGTGGCCAAATAGACAAGCAAAGATCGGTCCTGCCCACAGCCTTCAAAGATTTGGTATTGAGGTCCCTCCACAATCATATGAGCCACCTCGGTATCGACTGGACCCTTGACCTAGTACGATCTCGATTCTACTGGCCCAAGATGGGGGCCAACGCTGAGCACCATGTAAGGACTTGTAGTCACTGCCTGCAGAGCAAACCCCTGCCTCAGAGGGCTGCCTCCCTCGTCAACATTACTACCAGCACCCCAATGGAACTAGTCTGCATAGACTTCTTGAGTTTAGAGCCTGATCAGTGAAACATTGGCAATGTGTTAGTGCTTACGGACCATTTCACATGGTATGCACAAGCTTTTCCCACCAAAGATCAAAAAGCATTTACGGTGGCCAAGGTGCTAGTGGAAAATTTCTTTGTCCACTATGATGCCCCCCAGCGAATTCACTCTGATCAGGGCCAGAACTTTGAGAGTCGGCTATGCGAAAGTCAAAAACCACCGCTTATCACCCGCAGGGGGATCCTCTACCAGAACACTTTAACCGCACCCTTCTAGACATGCTTGGTACTATCCACCCAAAAGATAAGCATAAATGGAGTCAGCAGATTAGCACCTTGGTACATGCATACAATTGCACAAAGAATGATGCTACCGGGTTCTCTCCCTACCGCCTCATGTTCGGGAGAGAGGCCTGGTTGCCTGCTGATGTCTGTTTTGGAGTTTCTCCCGATGGGGTCTGAGCCGAAGATGTACAAAAACTGAAAGCTCAATTGAACCATGCCTATCAACTGGCCCAGACAATGGCCACCAAAAGAAATCTACCCAATAAAGAGAGACATGATAGAAAAGTAAAGGCTCAAGAGCTTAGACCTGGAGACCATGTGTTGTTGCGAAATTTAGGATTGCATGGTAAACACAAAATTGCTGATCGATGGCACCATCTTCCTCATGTCATAGTTGGAAAGTTAGATGATTTGCCAGTGTACAAAGTGCGCCCAGCGAATAACTCCAAAGCTGTCAAGTCCATGCACCATAACTACTTGCTACCTATTGGTCAAGTTATAATTGAGTCTGAGCCCACCAAGATTGATTCCACTGGACCAGTGACTCATGCTGCTGCAAGAAAGAAACAGAGTCAGCCTACCCCTTGGTTGCCGATTTAAGACTTCCCCTGCAGCAGGCCCAGAATGATAGTGACTGCCAGTCTAACTCGGTTGACAGTGAGTGTGATAATGCCTATTACCCCTCACAAGTGATGAAAGCTCCAAGACCATTACTAAAAGTACAGAGACTGTGGTTGTTCACCCCAGAAAGACTGGCCGAGCTGTCAAGCCAGTGGTGCGCTTCAGTTGCGATTCCCCCCTGGGTGGCCAGTGGATTTGCCTCTCAATGTAGTCCACAAAGGTGTTTATGTCTCTCAGAGCTCACTACCCAAATTGAGCTTGATGGCCCATTCCAGGTTACTTGTTTTGCTCTCCCATCATGGTGTTCTTGCCCCATCCAGCCCCAAGTTAGCTGACAGGGAAGGGCCCCCTCTTGCATTGCTTAAAGTACAAGAAGTTATTACATGATTCTGTATAGTAATGTTCAATTTACCTGTGTGAAATATGTATAATGTACATTGTATTGTCAGAATGGAAATGATATAGTGAAGTACATTGAAATGTATAGTAAAGTGACAAGTTATGCCAATTGATGAATCAGATAGTACTAGTATAGCATGCGACTGGTATAAATATCTTGCATATGTTGCATTTTCAATGTTATGATGGTACAGACTTGATGCGGACACCAAGTTTTCCCAGGCAGGGAAGGGTGTAACTCCCTACAAATGGGGGTTCCCAAAAAGTCTTCCTTGAGCTTGCCTAAATGCTCACTGCCAGGCTGGTGTCCTGCGTTTTAGAAGTTTAAATGTGATTACCAGAGCCTGTATAGCTTCTGTGTACTGTCTCTTTAAGAGCTGCCTGATTACAGCCTAAGTAATCTGAGAGGGAGCTCTGTTGAAAGACGTAACTATTTGCTGAAAATCATTTAGAGTGATAATGATAATGTAGTTTGTCTAATCTGCCCTCTTTATAGCAAGGACTGTTTTGTTTGTCTCCACTATCTTGGTCCTGGACTGCAAATTGGACCAATCAGTTCTGGTGGGACCTAAAATGTAGCCAGACTACAGGAGCTGTCTGAAGTCAAAATCTGTAGGAATTGTAGTTTTTAACTTTTTGTGCCTTTTTTGCAACTGAAGGGGGAGCTCTCGCTTTGACTGACAGCCAAATCCCAGGCTGCTGGCAGTTTTCAGTTAGTTCTGAGCTGGGAAGTGAAATGAGAAGAGCTCAAGTGTATTTTGAGCAGCAATCCTGAGTGCATTCGCATGGGAAAACTGTGAAAGGGCTGAGTTTTTGGCTTGCATGTCTGCCAGCTGCTCCTGAGAGGGAGAGAAGAGAATTATTTTGGACTAAATCCAAGTTTATGTGACTAAAGTAAGCTACTGAAGTGGGCCAGACTCAACCTGAAGAAGACTGAAGATTTTGCTGAATGCTATCGGCCTGTCAGGAGTTCCAGCTACCCCTAAGCTCCCGGTATGTGCAGAGACTTTGAGATTGTGACCAGGGAGCGTTTTGCCTGGTACAGTAGAATTCCCACACATGTAAATGTGCTATGAGCTGCTAGTGGGTTGTGAGTTAATTCCCCACTGTGTGAACTGTGTTCTGCTTGCTGGAAGCTATATCCAGCCCAAAACAGACTGCATCTGAATATGTCTCCATGCAGTCTGGGCCTTGCCAGACTGGCCCAGCCAGACTACCCACTGCACAGAGAAGCCATCGACGAGAGACCTGCCTGGGGATCAGCCCCCTGCTCCACGCTTGAACAGGAATGATGCATCTGCGACTTGTGTGGGCCCTGCTTCTCCTGGCATTCCAGATCAACCACCCACAGTCTCGATTTTCATCCAGCCTGTGTCCAGTCTTGGGTATCATGAGTAAATACCAGGGTAACTAACTGCAACAACAGCTTAATCTGAGTGTGTCATCTGATTGTCTTGTTGTTTCGTTTCCTTTACGAACTGAGCCCTCTGGCTCCTGATTACAAATATTGTGTACTGTGCAAGTTGTGTTTTCCATCACAGGGCTCCAACCAGCTGCAACCCCAGGCAACAGTCCTGGCTAGCCCATCTCTTCTCCACTTAGGTATCCAGAGGTGTGACTGTGTGGGGGGACTCAAAGCGCATTCATAACTGCTTCATTGATATAACCTTTAAGCTAATTAACCTGATTTTGCCCCTTTCTTGTTCAAGTCCCCTGAATAAATCAGATCTAACTTTTCCTGCATGTAATCTGACTGTGGTTCCAGTTTGTGCTCAAAGTACTGTACTGTTGCTATTTGCTGTGCATAACCTTGTTTTACAGGGGGTCCCCATGGTCGAGCCAGAGAAACCAGCCCTGGTGGTAAGTGCAAACAGTGTGGGTACTTGTGTGGTGTACCAGGGGTGTCGTGAAAGTGATTATTGTACAGTGTTCAGGCCTCTAGAGGGGAAAGAGTGGGGTTACAGTGTCCAGGAGAGCTGTGCCCAGGTTAGCTTGACCACTACCAACCCTGGCTCAGGCCCCTTAACCTGCTACTAGCCAAGCAGGAAGGGGTAGTAGCCCTTGGGATAGTGCCACCTAGGGGTTACACATACTTCCCCTTACCAACAGCAGACAGATGGTCTGGTTGAGTGCTTCAACCAGACAATGAGAAAGATGTTATAAAAGATTGTACAGGAGGCGAGCAGAACATGGGATATCTATCTACCCTTCCTCATGTTTGCTTATAGAAAGGTACCCCAAGCTTCTACAGGGTTTTCACCATTTGAGCTATTGTATGGGAGAAATCCCAGTGGCACCCTTGCTGTCATAAAATAACACTGGGAGGATGACATACAGATTAAGTCTTTGACGTTGGATTACGATGAGCAAACAACTAGTCCTCTTTTGCAGGGCAGAGTAGGAGAGAATGTGATCACATGTGCTCCGATAAGCAGAATGTCAGTAAAAGCACCAGGCCCCATTGTGGGACGAAGGAGGAAATGCAGAGTGCAGGCTGCCAGGCCCTGGAGGGCGAAGCAGATAGAAACCTCCAGGCCGCATGCGGGGCAAAGCAGGAATGTGTAGAGAAAGCACTATATGGCATTGTGGGCAAGTAAGGGTGTGTTGAGCAGGAGCCAGGCCTTTTGCAGGTGAAGTGGATAGAAACCTCCAGGCCCCCTTGTGGAGCGAAGCAGGTATGTGTAGAGTAAGCAATATAGGCCTGTTGAGGGTGAGTAAGAGGGCATAGAGCAGGAGCCAGGCCCTTTGCGGACGAGCAGATAGAACCTCCAGGTCCCCTTGCGGGGTGAAGCAGGTACATGTAGAGTAAGCAATAGAGGCCTGTTGAGGGCGAGTATGGGTGCATAGAACAGAAAGAGAGGCCCTTTGCGGGTGAAGTGGAGAGAACCTCCAGACCCCCCCCTTGTGGGGCAAAGCAGGTATGCATAGAACAGCTGGGGACATGGCGGACCCACATGGTCCACTAGTGTGGGTTAGAGAATGAAGGCGGGACCCCATGTAGGACAGCTAAGGTGAAGTGTTATGACTTTGCTTGGAGGGGCAAAGCACTAATGATATCCCAGGATAACGCTGAAACCAGAGGCTTGGCGGTAGGCCAAAGAGGTGAGAACCATATGCGGATGGAGTGCTTCGATGCTGTCCAGAGGGAAGCATATGTAGGATCAGCACATGTCCTAGATGGGAAGCAGAACTAGGTACAGTCCGGTAGAGGCAAAACATGTTTAATACACAGCCATGTACAGAGGCAGATGAAGGATAGGCTTCCTTGTTAGATTTGCAGGTTCCATAGTCCAATTCAATGGTGAACAGGAAGTCATGCTGACAATGAAGTTCCAGGAGATGTAGATCCAGCTGGGAATGATGAATGAGCGAGGGGCTGAGATAAGCTGTGATCGAGGTGAACAGCGAGCTAAATGGCGGGTAAATGTTCATGTACAGTCTGGATGGTTGGAGGCGATTGCCCACTGAAATATCCTTGAGGACGTTGCGTCATGACTTGTCATGTCATAACATTCACAGAGAGGTAATCCGGTGAGACAGCATGGTGGTCCATCATTGCGCAGCAGATAAGTGAATATGGCAGAGCATTAGGCCCCCCCACATGGGCTACCAGGAATGCCGGGACTTCCACATAGGTCTGCCCGAAAAGAATAGATTTGAGTGAGTTAGCTGGAATGGCAGAACCTCCACATAGGTCTGCACAAGGAAAAAGTAGAAGTGAGGGAGTCGAGCTGAGCCTCCACGTAGGCGAGCTGGACTGGTAGGCCTCTGAAATCCATTTCATCTTCTGTATTCCAATATGTCTATCTGACATACCCTAGCTCCCCATACTCTTGGATGCCAGGCTCTCTCTATAAACTTGACCTTGGGAGGCTAGTCAATCCGAAGCGTGTTGGTGCCATGTAGCGATCAAATGTGGAGCGCGCAACATGCATCTAACAGAATGTGACTGATATGGAAACAGCTGTTTGAGTCCAGGGGAATCTGCAGTGTAAGCAGTACTGCAGGCTGAGAGTAAAATTATAAAGCACCGACCTGCACTACAGTGTGCTTACTTATGCCTGAATTACTGTTGTCGGTATTGGTATGTTTTCAGATAGAGGAGCAGGGAATGGAGGATGACGACATTCCAGAAATGCCAGCTATGTGATGGAGGACAGTCCAGAGAATGAGGATCATGGAGCGCAGCAAATGCCATTCTGGTAGTAGATATAGGTGGCTGCAATCTGCCTTGCAGTGCGAAGCATTCCTGGAGGCACTGAGCTGAAAAAGGAAACCAGCAGACTGCAGGTGGCATATCGGACACAGCAAACTGTGCAGTGGCATGGAGCAGCAGTTGCTCAAAAGGGAGAAGACAAACAGGCAGGGCAGCGGCAACAAGGGTAAAATGTATGCAGCCAAGCAAAGAGCAATGGCAGCAGGAGAGTAGGAGAGAGCAGCGGCAGCAAGAGCAAGCTGCTGCAGAGTAAAGAGCACAGTGTGGCAGGGAGCAAGCTGCTGTAGGAGAACCCCAAAAAGACAGAGGACAAAAGGTACATGAAAACAGAAAAAACAGGGACAGCGGGAGCAGTGGAGAGGGGGAATGAGAGCATGAGACAGGACGGAACAATGGCATGAGGATGGGTGGAGCAAGGCAAGAGAGGGGCACAGGCAAACAAGAGGATGGGTGAAAAAAGAGCAGCTGTGGACCAGCAGCAACACACCATCGAGTGCGACTCACTCTATGCAGAAGGGACATTACTGGCAAGTTTAAGAAGAGGCTGGAGGAGGAGCTATTTCCCCCCCCATAGAGCCACAGGCTGCAGCTTTCCAAAAGTGTAATGGCTATAAATTTTTTCTAGTAGGAAAACTTGGATTTGGGGCAGCATAAATAAGCTATAGTGATGCAATTTTTATGCACTAATGTCTCCTTGTCTTATTTGCTTTCTGTGTATAGCCCATTTGCTGAACTTGTTGAATGACACACCTTGTGTTTGGAAAAAATGGAAACACTTGCCTCACACTTAGCAAGAAAACGGGCATCAATCCATATAGCAGTTTATAATGCCATTATGCATTAGTGCTTATCAACATACTGTTTGCCCAAACATGACATTACTTTCTGTTTCATGGTTCCATGAAATGGCTACTGCCTTGATTAAAGATATGATAGACTGAGATAACAATATCTCTGACTGCTCACATCCACAGCTAAGTCCAGTACCTCATTTGAAAGTGCTTTGTGTGGTCTAGCAGACTTTGAGGGATGCTGCACACCTACTGTACCTTAAGTTCCAGAGGGACTTCTTTCCAACATTTGTAGGGCAGAATATGTGAAAGGCCTCTGTGAGTTGATCTGTGAAAAGCAGCCCTGTATGACCAAGATGGAGATCCGACAATGGTTGGTAGTGTCTGTTGGACTTAGAGATAAAAAAAAAAAAGCTCCTCTTGTTTTGAGCACTGTATTTCTGGTGCTCTTGAATATACAGCATCGCTTGTCCCCTATTAATTTTTTTATTTTAAAATTGTTTGCTGGAAATGGCAAACCGAGCCGAAACTCATTTCCAGGTGCGACCTGGGAGCACAGGGATGGTAAGTGACTTGCTCAGGGTCACACAGTAAGCAAGTGACACTTGTGGGTTTAAAACTGAGGTTTTCTGGGTCTCCAGCATCACAACTGGCATATACTTCAATCGTGGATGATCAGCATTTTCTTTAACAGGTTGCTACTAACCCATAACTTATTTTCTGTAACCCATTATTGGCAAAAAGAGGACCAGCTCTATGCCTCAGTTTCCTTTTGTAAACCATTTAGTGATTTAGTTGTTGAAGCTGGATTGTGCAAAAAATAGTTAGTGAGCTGCAATGTAACCCTTAAAAGCTAGTAAAGTGGTTGCCTTAGTAGCAATAGTATTGAGGCAGATTAGTGTGCACTTATCTCATGCCATGTCAGCGATCTGAGGTTGGGAACAAACTCAGGTTGCTGGGATTGGCATAAGGGGGTTGGGAGTGAATGAAGCAGCTGTCAGGCAGCTCTCCTCTCTTGGATAGAGTGGGCTTGCAGACTTGTTTCTTGGATGCCACCAGTTGGAAGCCTAGGAGGCAGTGCCGACACATGGGTGGTTGTGCCAACCACACATTGAAACCTGGATGGCAAAATCCCTCACAGCGACAATCTCTACAAGTTTCAAAATTATCACTGTGAGGGACCGGAATGTGAAATTTCACCCTTTCACCATGTTTTGCCCCCCCTTCGAATCAACTCTGACTCAGAGCTAGATATCTATAGAAGGGGGCATGTGGGGTCATGCAGGCTCCCTATAGAAAAGAAAACAATGTCTGACAGGTGAAAATTTTGCCTGTTGATATTGTGGATCTCATTATGCTGAATTCTGACAACAGTGTTGTCGATTTGGCAGAGGTAAACTACACTGGTGGCAAATCAGTTTGTCATGGGGTGGAGGGGCAGCCGCAGGTTCCGGGGGGCATGTGTGCCTCCACACACATATGCAACCCATGTTGCCTTGGCTCACAAAGGGAGAAATGTGGAAAAAGGGACCCCAGAGTTAGCTGGCACACTGCACAACTCTAGACCCGCATCACCACCCAGACTCCTCAGCACCTTCTGGATGTGGAATCGGTGGGAGGGGATTGAGTATGGTCATACCCCCTCCATTCTCACCTCGGGGGGGGGCAATCCATAGAAGACTCACATTGAGGTAGGTCTGTGGAGGTGGTAGCTGGTCTGGGATATGAGGAGAGAATAGCCAGGTGCCCAAGGAGTAAAACGCTATATTGAAAAAAAAGAACTAGTATGGCTAAAAATGCATACTGCACATTTTAATCATTTCTTAGAAGTAGCCCACAGCTGCTTTTTTTACCTCAAATAATTTAAGTTTACCTTTCAATAACAGGAAGACATTCTGTGAGAAAGAAATGAGTCCTAAGAGTAAGAATAAATAAAAGCTGCATTTGGGTAGAAGATGTGTTGTACCTGATAATTCCAATATGAATATCTAAATAGATAAGATGAATTCCAAACATTCAGAAAAAAGATACATTTTCTTTGTCCACAGTGGGTCAACCCCGGCACTGTTCATGTTTAATATGTATGTCTGCAACATAGGAAAGGGTATCCAGGGTAAAATGAGCCTTTTTGCAGATGATACCAACTTCTGCAGGAGTGTCAAGCATGAAAAATGCATTAACATTATGAGTCAGGATGTGAGGAGACTGGAGAAGTGGTCCAGTATTTGTAAGCTGATATGTTATGCCACTTAAAATGCAAAGTTATGCAAATTGGAGGGAACAAATCATGGAACAGTGTACTATATTGATGGGATGCCAGTAGGGAGCAAAAGGGAGAAGGGGGACCTGGAAGCCATGATCTGCAGTAACTGAAAGTAGTGCTGCTCAGTGCTGCAGGCTATACAGGAGGGATAACAGAATGCTGGGGTGCACTGGGAGCTGGATTACTAGCAGGAGAAGGGAGGTGATAGGGAAGCAGTATAGATCACTGGTGAGACCGCATCTGGAATACTGTGTACAGTTTTGGAGCCCCACAGCAAAGGAAGGACATGGACAAATGAGAGACAGTGCACCACAGGGCCAAAAAGATGGTGCATGGTCAACTGGGCAACAGTCTCATAATTTATTCTGTGGAGGGCAAAAGGGAGAGCGCAACATGATAGGGACTTTCATGTTAATGAAAGCATTCAACAGAGTGTGTATGGCAAACCTGTTCAAGTTTAGAAACCCTGGGCCACCATACTTTGTTTCTGTAACAGACAGGGTAACCCTTCTGTCTGCTTGTGGGTCTGAATCACCGTTAGTCTCAAGTTAATAATAATAATAACATTTATTTAATAAAGCACCTTTCAGAATTCCAAGGTGCTGTACATAATTAATTCAAATAAAACATACAAATACATATCATATAAAATCACAATAAAACTGGAAATGCCTTTCCCCATAAAAAAGTTTTTAGTGCCTGCTTAAAACTCCCCACCGTCCTGCACTCCCGGAGCTGATTGGGCAGAGAGTTCCAGAGGGTAGGTGCCGCAAATCCAAAGGCACGCACATCAGATGACTTCAAATTAACCCTCGGAATCTCCAGTAACCTGTCGTTAGCCGAGTGGAGCTGTCGCACAGGAGTGTAAGGAACCAGGAGTTCTTTCAAGTAATCGGGACCCTGTCCATGTAGGGCTTTGTAAGTCAATAGACCTACTTTAAAGGTGATCCACCACTATATTGGCAGCCAGTGCAGAGCGTGCAGCACAGGGGTGATGTGAGATCTCCTCAATGCCCCAGTCAACAAACGTGCTGCCGCATTCTGCACTAGCTGCAAGTGGCAGATATCAACCCCAGGAAACCCTAGATAAAGGGAGTTGCAATACTCAAGACGTGATGTCACAAAGGCATGGACCAGAACAGGCAGGTCACTGGGTGGAACAAGATGCCTAATCCTGGCAATGTTCCTAAGGTGGAAAAAGGCTAGCTTGACGACTGCTGACACCTGATGATGAAGAGTCAGACCAACATCAAGCTCCACTCCCAGGTTACGCACCCGTTTAGAGGTGAGAATCTGTGCCTCCCCCAGGACTAGGCTGGAAGGGAGCCCAGTCCTCAGTCCCTCTACCCTATGACCCGGGTCCACTACCAAAACCTCAGTCTTTCCAGGGTTCAACTTTAGACTGCTGGAATTCATCCAATCTTGGATTTCTGCGAGGCAGTTGTTCAGTACCGAGATAGTACCAACCTGGTTGGGTGCAAAAGACAGGTAGAGCTGGGTATCATCAGCATAGCAGTGAAACCTTGACTCATACCATCTTAAAATGTCTCCAAGGGGTAGCATATATACTACGAATAACATGGAGGACAGCACCGAACCCTGAGGTATCCTGCAAGGCAGAGAGAAAGCCCCAGATGAAAACAAACCCGAGACCACCCTCTGCATTCTCCCAGTGAGGAAAGATGAAAACCATCTGAGGACTGTACCCGACAGCCCACAGATGAACCTCAGGTGTTCGAGCAGAACCCCATGATCCACAGTATCAAAAGCTGATGATAGATCTAGGAGAACCAAGACAGAACAGTGCCTCTGATCTTTCGCCATCAGGAGAGCACTGAGCACCCGAACCAGAGCAGTCTCAGTACTATGCCTCTTGCAAAAACCAGATTGGAGAGGTTTGTATAAATTATGGATGGTTAAACGGTTATCCAATTGAGAAGCCACAATTTTCTCAATAACCTTCCCCACAAAAGGGAGGTTAGAGATAGGCCTGCAGTTTGCTAGGTTCTCTGGGTCTAAAGAAGCTTTTTTCAGAAGGGGGAACACCACCCCTTCCTTCAGGGAGTTAGGGAACTCACCCATATCTAAAAAGCACCAGACAATCCAAGCTAAGACCGGGCCAATGATCTCACTGCAACCCAAAATCAGGGAAGTAGGGCCAGGATCTAAACTACAGCACGTGGGACGCATCTCCTGGACAATCCTCATAATGTCTACGAAATCTGGCAGGTCAAAGGTACTCCAGGAAACTCCGGGCTCTGTGACATAGCACCAATCAACAGCAACCCCCTTAGAGTGAAGCTGGTGGCACTCCCTCCTGATGTCATCGACCTTGTTCACAAAGAAGCGAGTGATCTCATTACAATGAGTTTATGTAAAAACTCGACAGAGCTGCTGACAGGCTGGGTTGCACAGCCTGTCAACAGTTCTAAAGAGTTGAGTCAGTCAATTCCATGTGACAGAAATTTCCCTGGACAGGAAGTCTGCCTTCTTATGGGAAATTTCTGTTTGATAGAGTTTATAATGCTCTAGCAAAATAAGGTGGTCGGCATCAGTGGTGGTCTTCCTCCAATGATGCTGTAATCTACACCCCAGTTTCCACAACTCTCTCAGAGCCTCATCAAACCACGGGGCTCCAGGGCGACGTGGAAGGGGGCGAACATGGACAGGACCAATCTGATCGACAGCTGAAGATATGGCCCCATTATAGGCCACTACCAACTGCTCAGGATCAGTGCAAGACTCGTCCAACAACGAGAGGTCAATAGCTGCCATCAGGTCTTCAGGGACCATGTCCCACAAAGGGCAGTACCTGAACAACTCCACAGGGGCTGACCTACCCAGGGGGGCCTCAAAATTGAACCCAACTGAGTAATGATCAGACCAACTGACTGGTTCCACCACTAAATTGGAGGCCTCGATCTCCAGGAGGAAGACCAGGTCAAGAGAGTGACCTCCCTTGTGTGTAGCTGAGGAAACAACCTGTGTAAAGCCCAGAGATGTCATCACCTGGAGGAAATGTTGACCAAAAAGGGAAGATTCATCGTCGACCCAGGCATTGAAGTCGCTCTGAACCATCAGTCTGGGCGACTCCAATGCCATGTCGGTGGCAAAATCTGCTATTTCCTGCAGGAAAAGCTTCTCATCACCTGGTGGACGGTAGATGAGGGCAATCCTGCACCCAACACCGGCTACCACAGTACACTCAAATGACCTGGCCTCCTCGACTGGCACGCCAGTTAGGCCCAATTCGGTCTTGAAACAGACCGCAACCCCCCCCCGCGGTCCAATCTCGGGCGATGTATAACCGAGTACCCGGTGGGAACAGCGGACTCTAAAAAAGGGGCCGCATTCCCATCCAACCAGGTCTCGGTAATGCAAACCAGATCTGCCCTAGCAACAAAGTCTGAAATAAGACCAGTCTTGTTGCAGACAGATCTAGCATTGTACAAACAGCCCGATGACAAAGTTACATGAAAGTGACTCAACTACTTGCCCTCCCAAACTGGAGGTGCCCTTGGGTATAGGAACTAGAATGGAATCACCATGTTCCTGGTACCATTTCACCCCAGGGCGTCTTCTGGGCTTAACCACCCCTATGGGAGAGCCCCGCTCACTCCGCTGTCTGCAACTCCCCACCCATCCCCAACTCCCCCCCCCGAGCAATCCCCAATGCCTGACAGTGCTGATAGGTAAGAGCACGGAGGGGGGAGAAGAGAAGGGGTGGAGGACACGGAGAGCGGAGGCCAAGTAGCACAGGACAGGAGGTGCAAGCAAGCACATTACGATTAACACTTATTAAAGAATAATAAAAACACCAACTCAAATTTCCCAAATCATGAAACGTAACTATAAACAAAGCTAAAACCCCAAAATAAATCGACTAAACTACCCCCTCCTACTATAAAATAACCATTTAAACCTTGAAAGAAAAGGAAATAACGAAAAGAAGAGAAAAATAGTAAAAAACAACCCTCTCTTACAGGGTATTCAAAACAAAATAACAATAACAAAAATTACAATAACATAAATTTCCCCCAGGCCTCCCACAGCCGGGAAAATTAACAACACACAACACAGAAAAACACACTGTTACTCACACTATCAGAAAATTTATAAAACAATTAAAAGATGAAAAATTTGGGAAAAATGCATCAAACAGTAGGAGAGCCATGGCGGTCCTAATAATTCAACGTAAAATAAACCAAATATCAAGTCCAATGAAGATAATTAAAATTTCCAAAAAAAAAAAAGTTCAGTCTCAGTGGATATAATCTGGGAAAAGGAAAAATTACAGAAGTAAATATAGGCTGGACCAATGGATTGCAGGGGCCCCCCACCTCACCCCCCCAATCCACCTTATCAAGTCCCACTATGCACCAAAGACCTGCAGCCACAAATAGCCCAAGGCCACACCAGATGGACCAACCCGGGGACAATTTAGGAGCCCCCCTACTAATCTCTGGCTCCCCAGGGGAGAGCAAAGCAGCTCCCTCTCGGTCCCAAGTGATAGCAAAACTACCCAGGCAACAATGGGGGTGGGGACAGAACCCACAACCAAACCACTATACTGCCCTACTTCTGGACTACCAGTAATTTATGAAATTGCAAAAAAGAAAAAGAAAAAAGGGGGCACTGAACAACAAATCAGTCCCCCACTCACAGTTTCCCAGACACCACAAGATCCAGAGTCCAGGCTTTCATCTGCAGTCCAAGGGAGTGAAAATCGCTGCTCTCAAATATATTATCTGAATGCTGGATATGCTCTCACTGCACCAGTGTCCACTCCAAATGGGCAGGAAAAACGGCAGCAGACCTCGCAACTTGCAACCACCATCAGGATCTTCCAGTTCCCAAAGTTCCTTTCCTGACTGCGCTCACACCTCAGATAAGAATCAAACAGCTGCCCAATTGAGCTCTCACCACAGTCAGGAAGCAGTTCAATACGCGTGGCTTGAAAGTCCCTCAGTCCCGATTGAAATAATAAAAACAATACCCCGGCTTAGGTTCTCCACTAGAGACAGAGCTGTAACATAAATAAAAACAAACCACTGCCCGTCTGCACTCCCACCACAATCAAGAGCAAATCAATATGGGAGAGTCAGGCGAGTCAGCAGTAGCTCAGTCCCAAACAAACTAGAGCCCGCGATATACTATCACAGTCCAGATACTGGGGAGCAAACAGGAACACCCCAGGTAATCCCCACAAGGCAACGCTTCAAGAATTTGCCAGTTGCACTAGCATTCAAAATTGCACTCCACCGTTCAGGCTCCTCAGTAGGACACAAACTATGCAAAGAAGACCACCGACTTTAGTAAAACCAGTCACATTCATCAGTCGGTAAAAAGTAGTTGATTCTTCACAATCTAGGGAGAATGTCCAATTCAGCCTTTGGAAGATTCAAACGGCTGCCAGACTCCAACAATGCTCCAATAGCAATGTAGCGAGTACAGGCACAAAAATAAAATATAAATAACCAAAACACAGAGTTTTAAAATAAAAAGTTACAACCAAATAAAATAAAAGCGATAAACAAACTCCTCTATGGGTTATAGTAACGGCTGACCCAGCGTGGTCGCCATCTTAAATTGCATGTAATGTGTTCTGGGGGGATTCAAACTGTGAAGCTTATGTTAGCGTACCCCATGTACAGGCTCAGATACGTGCTCTCTTCGAGGATTGCGGTACAATCTTTTACCAGGGGCACAAACCAGGCTTCCAAAATGAACCCTTAAAACTCTATAAAAGACTGTAGGTATAGTCTTACCTTTTCCCAGTTTATTAATACCATCAAGCTGTTGAACAGTTGTCAAAACTTAACCATCTATACGTCACATGCAAAACAGAACTTGCAGACACCCAGGCAGTCTTTTGAATAAAAAAGATACTTCACTAAAAGATGATAAAAGTATGAAAAATGTAAACACAGAACAATATATCAAAGAGCATACAATCACTTAAAAGAAAACAAGGAAAAGTACAAAACAAAAACTCCTACCACAATACATTTAGACTTTTTCTATCTAATGCATTACCTCTATAGTGCTTACAGTTAGATCAGAGATCTGTCTTTCTTGAGTCCCAAAATGACATGTCAACCAGGTTCAGACACAGTATTCAGTATAAAACTCTATGTCTCCACACCCGATCTATGAGTCATCTAGCTCCTCCTTTTAGAACCAAAAAATACAAACATGATTTCCTGTCAGAAGATATTTTAAATAATGTGACTTTAGCAAAAACTAATTTCCCGAATTATGACAGTCTTTAATCAAGCCTTTCCTTTGAACTGGTGGCTGGTTTCTTATTTTCCCAAGGAACATCAAAGGTTTTTACAAGTCTGCCATACGTCACTTAGGTGCGAATATATCCAACAGCAATCAGCTAAGTTATGTCCTGTCCTGTAATAAAATGCATATTTAGCTTCCCAACTTCAGAGGCAGCAACAGGTCATAAAAAGGCCATAAAATGTAATATCTTAAGGAAGTTAATCACATTACAGAGAGCTCCTGGTCAATTATAGATCCTGTAGTTTTCAGTGAAACCTGGAGGGGGGCACCCATAGCACAGGCTGTCTTATGTGAGACAATCACCAACTATATTTTTTATATTACAAATATCATACAACAATCATAACCAGCTGGCCAAGTGTCACACTAAGTGTTAAAGTTTTTTGATCATATTGTTTACTAACATTTTGAGGTATTTTATTTATGCATTGAAGTGTTGTGCAACTTCTAGAGAAAAGTAAGAACTTGTGTTTTTTTTTTTCTCTGCAGTTAAAAAGATCAGGACATTTTGCAATTTTCCTGTTTTTAGACAGGAAACAGACCCCCAAACCAGAATTTCCCTGGCAAAATCAGGACAGGTGATAACCCTAAAAGGACACCAAAAACATACACGATAAGAAACTATTCTAATTTTTGGTTTAAACTGTACATGATAAAAAACAATTTATGCATATCAGTATAGATACTGGCCCAGATAGTCAGACTGCACCAGGCAGTGGCACAAGCCTGGGCACAGCGCAAGTGGGCTGTGCCAGGGCCAGAACCAGGCGATATTCAACGGTGATGTGCCATGGCACAGCACTGTTGAATATGGAAAGTTCAGTGCACAAACTGCACATGGCACAGTGGCACTACGCCGGTGCAAGCCACAGGGATGGAGCACGGGGATGCACCAGCGCAAGTGCAGTTGAGCTAGGCACATCACCCACGATATTCAGCAAGGAGCATGCAAATTAGGCCATAAGTTATGCAAGGCACAAATGGGGCCATTTGCATGTCAGTATGGCCCCATTTACATGCCTTGTGCAGGCAGCCTGGCAACTTGCACCTGTCACCCTGCACAGCATGATGTGTGCAGTGGGGATCCCGGGGCATCCCCCACCCAAAGCTGTGATCACTGCAATATACCAAAACTAAGCCCTGGTAGTCTAGTGGACCCCCTCCTGTGTCTCCGAATAATGAAATGACAGCTCATCCCTGGTGGTCAAGTGGTCCTCCTCCCACCCAAGTCTCCAAGTGATGTAATAAGACTGTCCCTGGTGGTCTAGTGTAACCCCCCCACCCCTAGCCATGATCATGGTAATCCGCTGTATGGAAAAGCCCTGGTGATCCAGTGGCACCCCGCCCTCCACCCACAAAGCACCTCTTGCCAACCATGCTCCCCTGCCATCAGTGGTGGGTGGCTGCAACCCACCTGCATACTGCCCAGCCGCCCGCCAACTGACAGGTACAGTATGGGCTGTAAGCCCATTGGTCCCCAGTGTGGACCAATAGGCTTACAGGGCATACTGTGCTGACAACCCCATAGATGTGGATAGAGTCATTCACATAATTGGGACTGTCTGGTACAGTATGCCCTGCAAGCCTATGGTCCTCACTGAGACCAATAGGCTTATAGCCCATATTATACCTGTCAGTTGATGGGTGGCCGGTAGCATGTAGGCAGTTGCAGCCGCCAGCCACTGACGGGGCGGGTGGGCAAGGTGCAGAGTGATGGGAAGGGTGAGGGTGCCACTGGATTACCAGGGCTTATCCGTACAGTGGATTACCATGATCGCGGCTGGGGCGGGGGGGTTCCACTAGACCACCAGGGATGGTCATATTCCATTACTTGGGGACACGGATAGGAGGGGGTCCACTTGACCACCAGGGATAGGCTGTCATAACAATATTCAAAGTATCGGGGACTCGGGGAGGCCTCTGCACTACCAGGGATGTGTGTGTGCTTGCCAATGGTGTTCTGGGTGGGAGGGGGGCCACCCACAGCTGGGCTGCTGTGTTGCACCCAGCAATACTGCAGCCCACCTGTGGGTGGTCAGGAGTTGTGCCATCTTTTCTGGGGCTCAATTTTGAGCCCCCCATGTGGCGCACTGCAGTGTTGCACCAGCATATGTGCCCCACATCCTGGGCTGAATATTGGGATGTGCCACATATGCATGAGCACACCCCCTGCACCTGCACCACATACAATTACATTGTGCTCCGGCGCGTTGGGAGTTGCACTGCACTTGACTGCCCTTTCAGTATCCTACTGGGGTGCAATGCAGGGTTGTGTCAGTGCTACTCTGTTGCACCATGAGCATCCCCTTTGAATATCCTGGCTACTGTGTAAATAAACCCTTCTCCCTCACTTGTAGGCTATTTCTAAGTCAGTTATAAATGTAACACAAAAAAAGAATTGCAAATAATATTGGTTTTGACTGTGTTCTCTACATCATCATCATCGTCTGTATAGTATTCTCAGCAAGTATTTCTGTCTTGCACACAATGTGATATCATTGCTGGGGACAACGAACCCTCATTTTATAAAGAGTGGGAAGAACAGCAAGATAAGGAAGTGGCGGAGGCACCCACACATCAGGCAACTACCAAGGAATGAGAGGCAACTGAGGAGCAGGCACATTCAGAGGAAAGGGCAGCATCCAAGGAGTGGGCACAACCCAAGTAAAGGGCAGCAGTACCCAAGGAGTGGGCACTTCCTGGGGGGCGACAAGCAGAGCGGAATCAAAATCAGGAAGGTCATGTGTGTGAATGCCTAGAGGCCATGATGGCAGAGGCTGACCTGGATATTGTGGCCATTACTGAGTCATAGTGCACTGAAAGCTTTGACTGGGACATGCCCATACAGGGCTGTACTCTGTTCAGGAAGGACCAGGAGGGAAGGAAAAGAGGCTTTATATGAGGGAACGCACCAATGCTATGGAGATGCAGAAAATACTGGTGGAGACAAAGTTACAGTGGGACTCTCTGGAGATGGAGAATGGAGCCACTGTTAGTACTGGAGTGGTCTACAGACCTCCAGCATAAAGGGAAGAATTAGATAAGGTACTGGTGGAAGCCACTGGCAAGATGGCAGAAAAGGGGGAGGTGCTGCTGATGGGGGACTTCAACCTGCCAGATATGGATTGGAGCCTCACAACAACAGCTTAAGCTAGAAGCAGGGACACCCTACACTCTCTGCAGGAGGCATTCCTCAGGCAACTAGTCAAGTTCAACTTCAAGTTTCACATTTTTATTTTAATATAGTATGCATAAAAATAGTTACGTATTTGAGCTTATAAAAATTCATTCATAAACAGAAATTCACTTAAACAAACATACATTAAAAAAATCTTTGTTGTCCCGACAATCACAAACGAACATAAATTTTCACTACCCTTCATTTTTCTTTCAGCTGCCAATGTATATTCCTCAGTGCTAACAGAGCATAGTTTCCTAGGCCATATAACCTTGGGCCTTCTTGCAAGTTGAGCAAGTTAATCGTTTTTTCTTCTGTATCATTTCCCTGTAAGTTACAAGTAACTGGAAGCAACCAACTTTCTCATTCCTTGGTCAAAACTTCACAATCAAATAGAATGTGGGCAGACGTTAATCTTACATTTTGATTATAGATACATGATTGACTTAGACGTTCATGAGCAGGTATCCATGTATACTTTCATATTTCCAGTCTTAATCTGCCAAAAGCCTTCCAATGGGAGGTATTTTTAGCAGAAAAGCAAATATTTTTTAGTACCAGAATTTATGTATTTTTAGTAAGCTGTATTCAGGAGACTCCTGTATTGAAGCCAAGTCATTTCGTATCGCCACATCCACTACTCTTTGTAACAGTGTCCACAAAACCTTCTATGTCCCCAGGTGTCTCAGATATATAATTCCTTTCTAATCCACGTTTATTTAACACTTGATTTAGTAGACCAAACCAGGTTTCCCGTTTTTTATCACATCTTGCCTCAATCCAGCAATTACACATAAGATTATCCAAGGGAGACAAGACAATTTTCTGCCAGAGTTTTATATGGCTTTTTAGCACCCTTGCTTTTAATGCCCAAGTTCCTGCTTCTGCTCTGACCACTGCACTAGAGATAAACTTTGGTAGACCCATAATCAGTTTCAGGAATAAATTCTGTATTTTTTCTAGTTCCTTTAAATTTTCATTTACACACCAGATATCAGTTCCGTACAGTATTTGCATATTAACTTTGGCATCAAAACACCTTCTTTGTGCTAAAAAGGAGTTACTGCCAAATGTGTTTGCGAATCTGTTTATAGCTAGAACTGTCTTTGTGGTGGTTTCTTTCATATATTTAGAATTTTTTTTCCAACCTAAATGTTGTTCAGAATGACTCCCAGCTAGCAATACTCCTTGACTATCTTGAATTTTACTCCCTCAACATTCCAGTAATCGGCAACACACCTTTTGTAGTTTTTGCTAAATAAAAGTATTTTCATTTTTTTGTTGGTTTATAACAAGGTCTACATAGAAACAGAATCTGATGGCAGATAAGGACTGACAGACCCATCTAGTCTGCCCATTTTTCCTACCCAGTGCTTAAACCACATTCCCTTCCTGAACTGCGGCTTCCCCTTTCTTCCCTATTGTTAGTGTTTCTTTGTCCCATTCATTTTTGAATTCCCTCACCATCTTTGCCCCCACTGCCTTCACCGGGAGGCTGTTCCTTGTATCCACCTTCCTTTCTGTAAAGAAATACTTCCTCATGTTACCCTGGAGTCTACCCCCCTCTAGTCTCATATCACATCCCCTTGTTCTTGAACCTCTTCTACTCTGAAAGATGCTACCCTCTTGTACCTTATTGAGACCCTTGAGGTACTTGAAAGTCTCTATCATATCTCCCCTCTCTCTCCTCTCTCCTCCAGTGAATACATATTGAGGTCTTTCAGTCTTTCTTCATATGGATTCTGATGCAACCCCTTTACCATCTTAGTTACCCTTCTCTGTACTGTTTCTATTCTGTCTGTCTTTCCTGAGATGCGGCCTCCAGAACTAGGCACAGTACTCCAGAAGAGGTCTCACAGTGATCT
This sequence comes from Neoceratodus forsteri, assembly GCA_016271365.2. Lineage (NCBI taxonomy): Eukaryota > Metazoa > Chordata > Ceratodontiformes > Ceratodontidae > Neoceratodus > Neoceratodus forsteri. Next base: position 301,675,286 of record CM057455.1, on the reverse strand, counting down.
GTACAGTGGCATCACCACTTCCTTTTTTCTGCTAGTGATTCCTCTCTCTATGCACCCCAGCATCCCACTGGCTTCCCTACAGCATTCTCACATTGTCTGGTCACCTTTAGGTCATCAGATATAATCACCACAATGTCCCTTTCCTGTTTTGTGGCTGTCAGAACCTCCACTCCCATTCTGTATTCCTTCACTGGATTTCTGTGCCCCAAATGCATGATCTTGCATTTCTTTGTATTAACTTTCAGCTGCCATGCACTTAACTACTTTTCCAGCTTTTCTCCACATCCCCCGAGTGCCCACCCTGTTGCAGATCTTAGTATCATCTGCAAAGAGGCATATCTTCCCTTTTAGCCCCTCTGCATTGTCACTTACAAAGACATTAAAGAGGACTGGTCCCAATACCGACCCCTGTGGCACCCCACTGGTCAGCTCCCTCTCTTCGGACTGAGCACCATTCACCACCGCACTCTGTGTCCTTCTGCTCAACCACTTTCTGACCCATTTTACCACCCAGATCCCCACTCCCAGGCTACCCAACTTGTTTACAAGCCTCCTATTTGGGACGGAGTCAAAGGCCTTGCTGAAATCCAGATAGACCACATCCACTGCCCCTCCCTGATCAACTTGCCTGGTCACCAAGTCAAAGAAATCTATCAGATTTGTTTGACAAAACCTTCCTGCTATGAACCCATGCTGCCTCGGATCCTGTATCCCACAGTCCTCTAGATATGTCACAATTCTTTCTTTCAGTAATGATTCCATCAGCTTCCCCACTACCGAGGTCAGGCTGACTGGCCTGTAGTTGCAAGCCTCCTTCCCTGCTCCCATTTTTGTGGAGAGGGACTACATTTGCCCTCCTCTAGTCCTCCAGAACTACACCTTTTTCTATTGATTTGTTGAACATAGCTGTCAGAGCTGCTGCTAGCTCCATTCTGGGTTCTTTCAGTATACTGGGTTGATGTATTCCATCTGGCCTCATTGCCTTATCTACTTTCAGTTTTGCTAGCTCCTTTAGAACTTTCTCCCCATAAATGGACTGGTGCCCACCTCCTTTCCCTTGGTGCTTCTATCCCCTAGCTGTGGTCCCTTCCCTTCTCCTTCTTCTGTAAATACTGAACACAAATATTTGTTCAGGATATTTGCCTTTTCTGGGTCCCCTTCTGCACATACCCCTGCTTCCTCTTTTGTCTCACAATTCCTCCTATGGACTTTTTTCTTTCACTGATATGGGTAAAAAAGTCTTATCCCTTCTTTATTACCTGCACTATTCTTTCCTCTGTTTGTGCCTTTGCACCCCGACTGCTTTTCCTGCCTCTCTTAGTTCTTCCAGAAGGAGTCTCTTGTCCTCCTCCCTCTCTGTTTCCTTACACCTCTTGAAAGCTGACCTTTTTTCTCTCACCTTTCTAGCCACTTCTTTATAGTGTTTTTTTTTTCATTCTCTTTGCTTTACTTACTTGCCTAACACAAAGGCTTGTTGCTTCTGCGATGGCTTCTTTATGATTTACCCATTGTTCCTCTATACCCCCTCTTTCCTCCTTCCTTACCAGAGCTGTCCTGAGACATTCCCCCAACTTTGCAAAGTTCGCCCGTCTGAAATTAAGGACCTGTGTTTTTGCGTGGCTCGACTTCTCTACTGTCCTCATGTTGAACTACACTGTACAGTGATCACTGATCCCCAGGTTACTGCCCAGTACTGCATCTGTGACTCTGTCCCCATTGGTGAGCACCAAGTCCAAAATCACTCCTTCCCGTGTGGACTCTACCACAAGTTGTCTGAGGCTCACCCCTGCAGGGCATCTAGGATATCTCTGCTCCTTGCTGTGGCTGCATCATGAGTGCTCCAATTGACTTCCAGCAAATTGAAGTGTCCTACCAGCAATACTTCCCCTTTAGCTGTCATTTTGTGGATGATTTCCACCAGGACCCTGTTCCTCTCTTCCCCTTGTTCAGTTGGTCTGTAGATCACCGCAGTATGAATGGCGGTGCCGTTTCCCATTTCCAGGGAGACCCACAGTGCTTCTGCCCCTTCCTGCATTCTTTGAACCTCAGTAGCCTGAATTCTATCCCTAGCATAGCCACTCCTCCTCCCTTCTTTCCCAACCTATCTTTTCCGAATAGCATACACGCTGGTATAGCCTAATCCCAGCAATGGTTTCCCATGCACCATGTCTCAGTGATAGTGACAATGTCCAGATCTACCACTGCTATTAAGGTCACTAGGTCTAGGATTTTATTTCCCAGGCTGTGGACATTTGTACACATCACTTTCTCAGTTATGCTGCCTCCCTTCTTGCCTTTACCCCTTGTATCTCTATGCTCCCCCTTTTTACCCCTCCTGTCCCTACTCCCGGCATATGTAGTATCCCTCTCTACTTCCGATTGCTGATTGGCACTCGTCTTTCCTTCCCTTTTACCCCTATTTGCCTTGTTTCTATTTCTGTGTGTACTTCCCATTTGTGGGGGAGTGATGACTAAATCCCTATCATTTAAAGTGCCTTTGATAGGTTTTTTAGCCTCTAACTCCCCCCCCTCCTAGTTTAGGCATCCGATACCAACATTGAACGTCTGTCCTAATGCTCTTACTCTTTCCTTGATCAGGTGTAGTTCATTGTATCTGAAGAACCTCCTTTCCCAGAAGTCACCCCAAGCACCTATGAAGTGGAACCATTTTGCATAACACCAGCTCTGCAACCATACGTTAAACTCTTTATTCTTCCTCTGAGAAGGCCAGGGAGGTCGACTGAGCTGCCAATCTTTCACCTAGTTTCATTAGGTTCTGTTTGGCTTCCTCTAATGACTGATTAGTCAGATTGATTATGCCAAGGTGTATCGGGATGTTAAGGCCATCTCCCTGTCTCTCCACTATCCTTTCAGTGCAATCAGTATCATGCTTCACTGAGGCGCCTGGGAGGCATTTGATTAGCACATCTGTTTGCCCTCTGTCATCCAGTTAGGTCTCTACTCCCCTTACCATGGAGTCTCCCACAATGAGTACTTTCTTACTAGTTTTCTTATTGTACTTTATTCCACCACTGCTGTTTGTCATTTCCGAGTGCAGTCTTGTCCCCTCAACTGGATTACTGTCCTCTTCCATGTGACTGTGATCCAGATCCTCTGATAAAGGTGCAAGATAATTTGCAGTTGGGATGGTCTTGGGGTTTATCTGATTCTTTCTGCTGATTTTACCTCCTCCTTTCTACATTTTTTAGAGAATTAATTATAGACGTAATACCTCTCTTTAGATATAAAGGAGTCTGGGACAAAATTACCGTGTTGTCCATGTATAATAACATTTTTATTGGAAGGTTATTTACTAAATGTTGATAAGCATTTACCAGGAGCAGCTCTTCTACTAGTGTTTATATATATATATATATCTCTATATATATAGCTATATATATATATAAATATATATGTATATATGTATATATACATATATATATATATATATATATATATATATATATATACAGGTGCCGATAGGCAACCTTGGTTAACTACTGTACTGGAAGGTAAAGGATTTGTGAGTGCTCCATGTTTCCCATATCTAATGACAAACACTGTATCAGTAAACAATTTCCTAATTAGCGCTAACAATTTTTTATGTGTATTTTTCCTCTCCATGATGTTCCAAAGTAACTTTCTATTAACGCTATCAAACACAGACTTACATAGAAACATAGTAACATAGAATTTGATGGCAGATAAAGACCGCTTGGCCCACCCAGTCTGCCCATTTCCCTACCTGATGGATAAGCTGCAGATCCTAGTTAACCAGCAGCCTACTTCTTCCTACCCCCAACCCCAGAATTGCCTTATGACTGTCCCATGGATCCACAACCCCCTCTGTGAAAAAATACTTCCTTAAATTACCTCTGAGCCGCCCCCCTTCTATCTTCAAATTGTGCCCCTTGTTCTTGCACACCTCTTTGAAAGATCCTACCTCTTGGACTTTGTTGATTCCCTTGAGGGTACTTGAAAGTTTCTATCATGTCCCCCTCTCCCTCCTTTCCTCAAGGCTATACATATTAAGCTCCTTAAGTCTCTCTTCATATGTCTTCAGGTGCAGACCCTGCACCATTTAGTTGCTCTCTCTGGACAGCTTCCATCCTGTCTATGTCTTTGTGGAGATTGGGTCTCCAGAACTGCAGCAGTACTCCAGATGTGGTCTCACCAGCTGTCTGTACAGAGGGATAATAACTTCTTGTTTTCTACTGGTGATACCTCTCCCTATGCATCCCAGTATTCCCCCAGCCCTCCTTGCTGCCCTCCTTTAGGTCATCTGATATGACTACCCCCAGGTCCCTTTCCATTTTTGTTGTTGTTAGTATCTCACCCCCCATTGTGTACTCTTCCCTGGGTTTTGTTTCCCAGGTGCATTACCTGCATAGCATTGAATCTAAGCTGCCATACATTTGACCATTCGCCTAACCTTGCCAAGTCCCTTCTCATCCTTTCCACCCCACCTTGTGCATCAACTCTGTTGCAGATCTTTGTTGTCATCTACAAAGAGACATACTTTTCCTTCCAGTCCCTCTGCAATGTAAACTATAAAGACATTGAAGAGGACTAGTCATACTGAACCCTGCGGTGCCCACTACTAACCCCTTTTTTTGAGTGGACTCCATTTACTATTACTCTCTGTGTCCTATTCTCCAGCCAATTCTTTACCCAGGCTATCATCTTGGGACCCACTCCCAGGCTGGCTAACTTGTATATTAATCTTTTGTGTGGGACTGTGTCAAATGCCTTGCTAAAGTCTAGGTAGGCCATGTCCACAGCCCTCCCTGATCAACTACTTTGGTCACCCAGTCAAAGAAATCTATCAGATTTGTCTGGCATGACCTTCCCACTGTGAATCTATGCTGCCTTGGGTCCTGTGCCCTCTGGCCTCTAGATACTCAACAATTCTTTCCTTCAGAAGTGATTCCATCATTTCCCTACCACTGAGGTTAAACTAACAGGTCTGTAGTTTCCTGCTTCTGCCTTGCTTCCACTTTTGTGAAGGGAATCACATCTGCCTCCTCCAGTCCTCAGGTACCACCCCATCCTCCCATGATTTGTTAAAGAGGGTAGTCAGTGGTGTCACTAGTTCTACCCTTAGTTCTTTTAGAATTCTGGGATGAATCCCATCAGGCCCCATTGCTTTGTCCACCTTCAGTTTTAAGAGCTTTTCAGAACCCTTTCTTCTGTAAATGGGCTGGTATCAACTTCTGTATCCAGAGTGTTTCTACTGTTTGTTTTAGGTACTTCCCCCTCTTCCTTTGTAAATACTGAGCAAAAATATTTGTTTAGTATCTCTGCCTTTTCACAGTCACCCTCTGCCCACCCTCCCTCCCCTTTATTAAGCCTCACTATCCCTCCCTTGGTCTTCCTTCACTCCCTGATGTACCTATAAAGGTTTTATCCCCTCCTAACTGAGTTGGCTATCTTTTCCTCGGTTTGGGCCTTTGCTGTTCTGACTGCCTTTCCAGCTTCCTTTTGCTTTAACTGATACAGTTCTCTGTCCTCTTCCTTCTGTGATTCCTTGTACTTCCTGAATGCTTTCTTTTTCTCTTGAACCTTCACTGCCACTTCCTTTGAGAACCATAGTGGTTTCTTACCTCGTTTCATTTTGTTTATTTGCTTTACACTTAATGTCAATCAATGCCGTATGTATTTTACTTTTTTATAGTATACTTGTCTGATATGTATGTTAAAGTGAAAATGTGCTCAGGCATAGAAAGTTCATGACTAAATCTGGCTTTAAGGTGGGATATAATTTGGTTCTCATCCATCCATAATTGCAATCTGTTTAACAGAAGTCTTGAAAATGTCTTTAGACTTATACACAGTAGGGTAATTGGTCAATTGTTATTAGGATCTGATTTTAGGCCCTTCTTGGTGTAGGTATTACTATCCCTATCAGCCAGTGTTAAGGGACTATTTCCTTATCAACCAGAAAGTTGAACCATGGGGTCAGTAATCAGTCCACCATACAACATTTGCCAGATAGACTTCAGCTGACAAGTTGCCAAAACCAGGTTCTTTATTTTTTCTGAGCTAAAATGGCACTTTCAGCTTTCTGTATTGTGAACTCTACCCAGGTATCCTTTTCAGTTATAACTTCAACTGACCCACAGCACTTTTCCAGTTTTGGTTGCATTGTTCCATGTTCATCTACTTTAAAAATATTTTTTAAATGATTTTGCCAATCATCTGGAGAAATCATAGCTTCAATATTGTTTCTTAATTTATCGGATCCATACGCAATTAGAATTAGATTCAAAAATAACTTACTGTCCTTTTCGGTTATTGATATCTGTAAACTCTCCTAAAGCCATTTCTTGTACTTTTTTTTTTGCTTCTATTAGTAATCTGTGATCCTTTCTATGATTGTCAAAGGTTAATCTGTCTTCATATTTCAAATACTTTCTCATTCTCTTTCCGTTCGTTTAATATCTTTCTTGGATAAAAGCACTGCCCATCAAACCATTTTTCCTTTCTTTGGAATTTAACTGATTTCCTCCTGGTCTTCTCTTGCAAGTTGTCAATTATGTAATTTTCTAGATTTGGTATCCTGTCTACAATTTCCTTGTCCAATGTCTGATTGGGTAATTATTGCAGGCATGAGGTCATAATGTTGCAAGACATTATGCTGCATGCAAAAATCACACTACCAATATAGCACGAATCCTTACATGTGGCATAAGTCTTTTTTTTGCTGGGGGCTCTGCCACCCACACTCCCTGATATGAGGGGGCTGTGCCCCCAAACCCCACTGAGGTCATAATGTCGCAAGACATTATGCCACATGCAAAAATAACGCTACCAATATCGCGCGATTCCTTACATGTGGCATATGTCTTTTTTTGCATGGGGATCCACCACCTGCATCCCCATTAAGAGGGGGCTGTGCCCCTGAACCCTGCCAGGGTCATAATGTCAGAAGACATTATGCCGCTTGCAAAAATTACGCTGTCAATATAGCGTGATTCCTTACATGCGGGCATAAGTCTTTTTTTTGCGGGGGGCTCTGTCACCTGCACCCCCTGTTACAAGGGGGCCGTGCCATCAAACCACGCCAATAAAGAATCTCAACTCTGGAGGGGAAGGTTAACTCTGAAATCACACAAAAGTGCAAAAAATAAAAAAAAGTCCCTTGCGTCTGTGACCAGGAATCAAACCCTGTCCCAAACACAGTGCTTAGGTTTCTTGCTGCCAGTGGCTTACTCCATTGAGCCACAGTGGCTGCTCAGCAGAACCCCATCCCAACAGAGGTCTTATCCTCTGCCTGGGATAGTGAGAGGGTGCAATACCGTGTTCAGCAGTATTCACAATATTGCACCTCTCATTCATTTCTACAGCACTATTCCAGGATAGCGCTAACGTTGTACACTATTAAGCGTACGACATATTGACCTGGTAGGATTGTGGCAACCCTTCCAACTCTACTTCTGTAATATGTTCTAAAATATTTTGTTTTACATCATATATTTTCTCTTTTTGTAATAATAATATAACCATATCATGTGAATACAGAGTCAATTTTACCCTCCTTTGATTTGTGATGGTTATATGTTCATCAGCTCTTATTCTTCCCTTCTCAGAATCTAACCTCTGGTACCATTTTTGTTTCTATTCAGTCATTATGGGCAGATGATCACTTTCCCATGAAGATAAAACTTTCATGTTTTTTAATTTTGTGAATTAAAAAAATCAATCAGAAATAAATCCAATAGGCTGCCCCCATTCTTTTTAGGGAATGTCCGAATTCCAGCTGAGTAACCAGGAAATCTCCAATTAATCATTCTAAAATTGTGCCCTTTTAGATACCTAAAAACTGCATTCCCTGTTTGTTTAGCTTTTCATCCAAAGAAGCCGTGAATGCAATACCCATGGCATCATCAAGATTCCAAGTTTTCTGAGTGTCTTCTTGGCTATTTCCAATTCTTGCATTAACTCCTCCCCCCAACTAAAATTGGTACCCCTTGATAAATTGACTGTAAATCTAAAAGTAATTTATTCAGTTCCGTAAGAGCTTTATCTATGGAAGAGTTCCCAGAGTCAGGCGGAATGCATGTATCAATCAAAATACAACAAGGTACATTTTCTCTCAAAATTTCAGGCATAAAGATAGCTTACAATTTTCAAAACCTATGCATCTTATCTTTAAACTTAGTGAAATATCTATTAAGGCGCAAACCCCTCCTGCTGCTCTTCTATACTTTGCAGTTCTAAGGAGAAGAAATGGGGCCACAAAAAAGTAACAAAAGCTTTGGATGGAGGGAGGTGGACACTTAAGCAATAAGGCATGACCAGGGGTTAGATTAACAGTCTGTTAATCACCCTTGGGGTGTAATGTGGCAAGAGGTGCATCTGAGTGCCACATTGCCCCTAGGAGGTGATTAACTGACTGTTAATCTAACTCCTGGGAGTGCTTTATTGCTATTATAAAAAACTATTCCAAAAGAAAAGTGTTAAAAGTATACACACATATGAACATACACACGAACATATGAATACGCCAGCAGAAACAGACCTCCTGGTCTATCAACATATGCTAGAGTGTGCAGCTAGTGGCCCTAAGTTGCAGCTGCCCCACCTCCCTCCACTTTTGTCTGCCCTCAGCCGTTTTCAGTCTCATCCACCCCTACTCTCCCCTGTTCTCCCTTCTATGCCCTTTTAAAGCTACCCACAGTTTTGATTGATATCACCCTCTCTGGTAGGGCATTCCACTTCAACACCACTCTCGCTGTGAAGTAATGCCTCCTCATGTCCTCCTAAATCTTCCCTCTTCTATTCTTAGCTGGTGCCCTCTAGTGTCCCTTCCCTTCCTCAGTTTAAGAACCCCGTTGGCGCCATCCTTGTTGATTCCCCTCAGATACTTGAAAGTTATGATCATGTCCCCCCATCCCCCATTCATCCAGGGTGTACATATTCAGTTTCCTCCAGCCTGTTCCCGTAGTCTCTCCCCTCCATTTCCTGTATCATCCTTGTTGCCCTCCACTGCACTCTCTCCAGTAGCTTGATATCCTGCCTCAGATATGGCCTCCAGAACTGCACACAGTACTCCAAGTGCAACCTGACCAGTGACCTGTAGAGGGGCAAGATCACTTCCCTCTGCCTGGATGAGAAACCCTTCACTATATATCCCAGCATCTTGTTCACCTTCGCTGCCGCTTTCCTGCATTGTGCCGAATTGTTCATGCTCCCAATTACTATCACCCCAGGTCATTCTTTTCCTCAGTGATCCCCAGCTTCACCCACCCCCAAACTAGTATTCTCTCCTTGGGTTTTTTGGCCTGAAGTGCATAACCTTAAACTTCTTCGCATTGAACCCCAGCTGCCACTTCTCTGACCACTCCTCTAGTTTGGTTAGGTCCCCCTGCAGTTGCTTCTATCCCTCCTCCTCATCCACTACTGCACTCATTTTGGTATCATCTGTGAACAGACTTACCCTGCTCACCACTCCATGTGCAATGTTTGAGATGAAGAGCCCTAACAGCACTGGGCCCAGCACCAAGCCCTGCGGCACCCCGCTTGTCACTGGTCTAGATATTGAGAATCCCCCCCACCACCATCCATTGCAGCCTCCCACATAGTCAGTTTGTAATCCAGTTTACCATCTTTGGCCCCACTCCCACACCAGTTAGCTTAAATCCAAGCCACCCATGAGGTATTGAATCGAAGGCCTTGCTGAAATCCAAATAGAGGACATCCACTGCATGGCCCCTATCCAGCTCTCTTGTTACCCAGTCGTAATATTGTATTAGGTTAGCTTGACAAGACTTCCCAATATGAACCCATGCTGCCTCACATCCTGGAGGTAATTGTCCTCTAGAAATGACACCAGCCTCTCCATCAGTATCGTCTCCATATGCTTGCCCACTATGGAAGTGAGACTGATCGGCCGATATTTGCCCGGTTTGTCCCATGGGCTGCTGTTGTGTATTGACACCACATGGGCCATCCTCCAGTCCTGAGGCACACATCCCATATCCAGGGAGGTGCTGAACAGATCTGCCAGTGGTTCCGCAAGCACCTCCGCCATCTCCCTCAGCACCCTGAGTACACCCAAAGTACAGTAGGTTGCAGGGACACCACAAGACATAAACCACAAAAGTGGTATCACAATTAATGAATTTCCTTACTTGAAACTTCAGGCTCTGAATGCCTGGATGGGAAAAAGTGTTACCTGTTTGGCAATGGCAGCAAATATCGCATCTAAGGCATTTAAATGAACCAGCATTTTTTTTTGTTTGTTTTTTTGGTAGCTAGTTCAAATTCATGTTACTTTCTTTAGCAAATCTGTTGTGTACCACTCTATCCCTAAGGTTACACAACCTGCTAAATGTAACACATGGTTTAGTGCCCACTGCCTTTGATACCTGTGGGTCCCCAAATAATATTGGCAAATGCCAGTATACAATGTTTCCTATTATGCACCGGACAGGAAAAATCTGAGAAGCTGATTGGTTGGCAGCATTCCAGACCCATACTTATATTCCCTCATAATGGAATGGCTAAAAACAAGACCCATGACCAGAAAACAATATCTCTGAACCCTCTCAAAACCCTTATTCTAAGCAGTTAAAAGTTAGGGCAGTTACCTGACTAATGACTCCAGCATTGGACTATTTTATGCATTAATGTACTTCCACAGTTTACAAAGAAGTTAAAAAAATAACTGTTAGATTTCTTTTGTGCCTTATTTTACTTTACTGTATGGGTCCAGTGCATAATCACAATAATACACTCCAGGGTGTACTTTATCATAGGATAGCTCAGGTGTGTAAGGCACTCAGCTTTGCCTCGTGCCTCACAATGCTACTGAGACATGCCGATATCATATGATAAAGTGTTATTGCTTAATTTTACCAGACCACATGTTGGATTATGTAACAAATGTCACAGGTACCATTTCTGTCTTCTTATTGCCACTAGTTTTGTTTCTCAATAATTCATCTCTAGGTGTAGAGTAAGCCCTATTAAGTGATTGCCGTAACAGTTCCATGGCATACGCCCCTTTCCAAAAATCTGTTTTCAAGCTCATGTGCTCACCTTCAACGTGACATTCAGTAAGATAAAATTATTTGAATTCTGGAATTTTGTCAGGAACAAAGCTTAGTAGCAACATGTTTTAGTTTATGTCTCATTAGTTCTAGATCTTATTTTTTTCTAGAAGAGTATTACCATTTCAGAGACTTTTTGGCATACATTTTTGTTATTGATACGTGAAATGGTTTCTGGTGTTGGTTTAATGTAATGCATCTATTGTATGATGTCACTGTTTTGCTGGCTATTTAAACTTGGAGGCTGCTCTCTTAGCCACACTTCCTGTTTAGCCAAAACACTGGGGCAAGGGCTTGTGGCTCAAGCTGATCCCAATAAACTGGATTACTGGTGAAACACCTGATTCTTCTCTGTGTTATCCACAATTGCTATCTCTCTGGAACTTGTAGAGTATAAGCCAGTGCAAGAAGGACATGGGCATATCACTGGTCCCATGGGCATTCTGCCTCTCTCTAATGAAACGGAGTAAGATCTGAGGTGCTGAAGCTATAACAATCTGGACTGATATGCAGCTCTGGTTTGTCATGCCCCTGCACCATTCAACCTTTATGTACAAGCAATTTGCACATAATGTAAACTATGACAGCACAATGTGCCAAACAGGGTGCTCAGGAACTCAATAAATGTTATGCAAATCACATGCCAGGTAGCATATTGACTTGACCCCCCAGCTGTTATGAGAAAAATCAGGGGCAGGATATATGGCCAGCTAAGCATACTGCACAAAGATGGAGGGCAACTACTGACATAAAATACATATGTTTGTATTTGTGTTTGTGTGTCTGGTGTTTTTATATGCAGTTTTGTTTGCATATCCATGTCTGTAAAGTATTTTATTTTAGTGTTCTGACTTGCAGTGTTTGTTTGTTTTGCTTCCCAATAGTACTTATTTCACAAAGCCCTATACAATACCTTGTAGCATACTGTTTTGCTTTTGGAAAATGAAGGCTATTAAAAAAATTGACTTCTCCCTTGTTTTGACAACATGCTATACAGTGGTTCAGAATGAATGTCATCACTACCATGACTTAAAAATGGTAAAAGGTAGCAAAAAATAGCAATAAATAGATTCCAATTATGAGCATGGAAATCTGTGATATAGAGGCATGGTGCTAAATATGTGAGAGGGTCTTGTGGGAAGGGATGTGATAACGAGTGAGAAATGTTGGGTACTGTAGCATGTGATCTGTTTTTTGCTTGGTGTGCTTGCTAGATGTGTGGGGGATGGTTGCAAAAATGATCTTACATTAAATACAAACGTTTATGCTATCAGGCACAGATGTGTATTGGATATTTAATGTTAATATGTATTCCATGTTGCCAGCAGCTCAGCAAGAACACCGAACAGAGTAATGGATCACAAGTCACCTAAAGGCAGAAAAAAAGTACTGTATTTGTATAGTCTGTATTTCCTGCTCTGACATCAGATGTCCATCCAAAGATGGCCTTATAGCACACTACAGTGCACTGTAACATCCAGTATCATTCATTGTGGTGATGGCTGTCACTGCATAAATTTCTCAAGATTTTGTATGCATAGCCTGTGAAAATACATTAATATTTGGGGTTATCCAATGAGGAAATGAAGATTTTACGTAATGTTATTAAACTATGTTAGCAACACATTTTCACACAAAAAAATCATACTATTGTTGTTTGTTTTGCCTCTATATGAATCAAAATCTAAAAACTTTAAAAATGTGTTTTCATACATTTTTAAAGAAAAAAGTTTTCTTGCAAATTCAGTCCCAGAATATCAATATATTGAATGTGAAAATAGTTGCACCACATTACGTTTCTACTGTAGCTCTAATGGTTCCACAGTTAGCTCTTTTTCCATAGAGCTGTTTCTTTCAGCCTTGGTCATCTTCCAGGGATTGCTTGCTTGCTTGCTTGATGAATTGATTGATTTTATTTATTTGAACATATTTTGTCAGGTACGCAAACAGAGTCCAGGTGTCTCATTTCGGGTTGTGATTGGGGGTGGGGGAGGAGGAGGAGGAAGGGAACACAGAGTATATGGAATAATTACATTCACATACATAATACTTAATGCAAGTGCAAAGCTCCAGTGCACATCATGCAAATGATGATTTACAACTAGACCTCTTGCTTGTCTACCGGGATAAAGTACATACAGGAATACAGTGCACACAACCTGCAGTTTGCAGGGATATATCCCAAACAGGCCTATTACCAAAATAGGCCTATTAGCCCCTTGTCCTCTTCAGGACCAATTTCGGCCAGTAATGTCTTTAAAAAGTGCTAACATTTGAATTATAAGGAGTAGTAACATATTGTATTTTCTTTAAGAAAAGTTTGAAGTTAGGGTGCTAGAGCAACTCTGTGTTGACACACTTTCACCGTTGGTCTCTGTCATCAGTGCAAGCACATTCTCACCACTAAACAGATTTATAAAATGGGTAGGTAAACACCACACAAATACAAAAACTTCACTGGCAAAAATGCATCACCTGACTATTGATTAATACATAGATACATAGACACTGTCGGCAGATAAGGGCCTATGGCCCACCCAGTCTGCCCATTTGAGCTTGTAAGTACACTTTATGTTTCCCTACAAGTCTGTTGCCCCTTACCCCTGACCTCCAAAATTCCCTTATGTCTATCCCATGCATTCTTAAATCCAGTGATTGTTTCAGCCCCCACCACTTTCTCTGGCAGGGTATTCCACTTGTCCAACACCTGTTCCATAAAGAAATTCTTCCTCATGTTTCCTGTGAATCGTCCTCCCTCCAACTTCATCCCATGCCCTCCAGTTCTGGAGCATCTTTTTCACTGGAAAATAGTGTGCTCCTGCACCCTGTTCCACCCTATAAGATACTTGTATGTCTCTATCATATCCCCTCTCTCTCTTCTTTCCTCCAGGGAGTACATGTTCAGTTCCTTCAACCTGTCCTCATGGGACTTGTGATGCAATCCCTGTACCATCTTTGTTGCCCTCCTCTGAACCTTCTCTACCCTGTCTATGTCCTTACGTAGGTAAGGTCTCCAGAACTGTACACTGTACTCCAGGTGGGGCCTCACTAGTGTCTTGTATAGTGAAATTATGACCTACCTTTTCCTGCTGGTGATGCTCCTGCCTATGCATCCCTGCATCCTATGTGCTTTACCTGCTGCCGTGTCGCACTGTTTCCCTACCTTGAGGTCATCAGAGATGATAACCCCAAGGTCCCTTTACTGCTTGGTGCATGCTATATCCTCACCTCCCAAATGATATGTTGTTCCAGGGTTTTTGTGCCCCATATGCATTATCTTGCATTTCTTTGCATTGAATTTTAACTGCCAAACCCTTGACCATTCTTCAAGCTTCTGAAGGTTCCTCCTCATTCTGTCTACACCCCCTGGTGTGTCCACTCTGTTACAGAGCTTCGTGTCAACAGCAAACAGGGAAATTCTGCCTTTTAGGTCCTGTGCAATGTCACTGATGAAGACATTGAATAGAACTGGTCCCAGCACTGATCCCTATGGTACCCCACTGGTCACGCTTCCTTCTGTGGCGTGACAGCCATTTATCACCACTGTCTGTGTCCTGCCACCCAGCCAATTACCTACCCAGCTCACCACTATCCTGCCCACCCTCATATTCCCCAGTTTGTTGAATAGCCTTCTATGAGGCACAGTGTCAAAGGCCTTGCTGAAGCCCAGATAGGCCATATCCACTGCCCTCCCCTGATTCACCTCCCTTCTTACCCAGTCGAAAAATTCAATGAGGTTGATCTGGCATGACCTCCCCCCGGTGAAATCATGTTGCCTTGGGTCCTGTAGTGCTTTGGCAACCAGATGTTCCACCAATATCTCTTTCAGTAGTAGTGATGGGTGAAGTGGCCCCAGTTTGCTCCACAGAGTGATTCGTGGAATGAAGGTGAATTCGCGGAGTGCTCCGCAACACATAAGCGGAGTACTCCGCGTTATTAATGGGTAACGAGAAGTCCATTGAAAACAATGACTTCGCATTACTCTGCCTTCCCAAAACCACCACTACTCAATCTATATGGGCACATTGAAAACAATGTACTTTGCCTCACTTCGCCTGTTTTTAAGCTCCAAAGGTGAATTTGTAGTGATTCATGATTTCAGGTCACATGGGCTCTAGATTGTTCTGCACAGCCTCAGTTTGGGGTAGTGTGTGTAGGAAGCTGTAGGAGACAATCTGCTCTGATAGCTCTCTGAGATTCAAACCTTCAAAAAGCTACTAAAATAGCCTTTTTGAGTCATTTTTTTTGCTGAAACTTTAGTTCATCGGTTATGGGAAAGCCTCCTGTGTTCATATAATCGAGCGTTTATTATTTGTGTATGGATTTTGAATATTAATGTACAACATTCAATCTGTGTACTGACAGAAAGTGGAAGTGTGCTTTGTGGGGGGCGTATCTGTGGTGTAGGTAGATTAACTTGGAGAAAAAGATAGTGCTTTCTGCTTTGGTGATATTTTTCTTGTATAACTGTGTTAATGTACACACAGTAATATTTTCAATATTTCTTGCCATTTTTTTTGCTGATTGTTGTGGTGCAGCAGTGCATAATTTTAGTTTAAAATATGTGGTTATATTACTGAAGTTTGCAATTTGCTATGCATTACTTAGTGTGTGTGAGTAAATGTGTGACGCGTGTCATCAAATCAGACACCTTTTATTGTGCCACATAATAATTTCAGCAATGTGAAGCTGCTAGCCACTGCAGCTGTGTGATTTTTGTACTTCTTTGTGGTATCTTTACTTTGTACTAGTACTAGTAATAGTGACTGTTACTGCAGCAGTGCAGTACACTGCCCCACCCTCCATGGCCCGCCCCAACCGGCAAAGGTATTCTTTTCCAGATTTGAATTTCTGATGGTTAGGTGTTGTACATTTGTGTCTGCATCTCTTCAGTGCACAGTACAATCTTAATCTTTCTGTGCATTTGCATCTCTTTGGGGCCCAATCTCTATCTGTAACTTAAGTCACAGTTGTTTCTTTGGCTTCCCTTCAGAGTACTGGACAGGTGTGGTGCTTAATTCTGTATGAACATTGTACTTATTAATATGCGTTTTTAAGTCAGGACCATCATCATGAGTCACTCATGATACAAATCATGTTCTTCATCATCACGGTCACAAATGCAGTTACAAATCACGATTCACGATCATTCATGTTACGAATCACAACATTAATTTTTTTTCCAGTTACTTGGATGTATTATAAGCCTGTTTTGAAGTATCTCTCCATGCTGCACCACCCCACCATTGTACTCATTGATACGTGTTTTTAAGTCTGGGAGTTTTAAGCTACAGCTCATCGGGGAAGTACAGCTGTAGGCATTCATGTTTCTTCATCATCACGGTCACAAATGCAGTCACAAATCATGATTCACGATCACGTCACGAATCACAACAGTAATTTTTTTTAATTGTTACTTGGATGTATTGTAAGCCTGTTTTGTAGTATCTCTCCATGCTTTACTACCCCACCATTGTACTCATTAATGTTTGTTTTTAAGTCAGGGAGTTGAACAGTGTCTGCGGTACATACACAGACTGGAAAGAAGACTGACTTTACACATGCAGTTTAGTACAGCATACTTGCACTGCTCAGAATACAAAGTGTCATGCATACTTACATACAAAGGTCGGGGATGGTGGAGGAATACATTTTATAACACAGCAAGGAAGGTGTGAGGGGGGCACATGGTGTGAGAAAAAAAAAACTAATGTGGGATCCCATGGTGATCCAGCGGCAGTTCCAGCATGGACATAATTAGCAACTGATGTCCCTCTATGTGATCCAGCCGCTGCTCCACGGCATTCACCCTCTCATTGTTATCCTGGACAGCACTCCAGAGAACTGCCAAGTCAGCCTGTGTTACATGCAGTTCTCTGGGGTCCACACATTCTCCAGGCTGACCTGCTGGTGGTGGTGGTGGGGGTGGGGGTGCTGGTGGAGCAGCAGGTACTGCTGTGGCCCTCCTCTTCTTAGGGATGCTGCAATGCACAGCTGCAGCCTCTGCCACAGAATAGCCAGTAGGTGCAGGCATGGTCTATTCTGTGGCAGCCTGCCACTCCAACTGCTGGTGATTGAGCATAAGGGTGTGCTGGACCCCAGTCCCCAGGTGAGTCCCCCGGGAACCACGGCGCACCTCCACCTCACATAGGTGGCACTTGACCACACTGCTGTCCCCCCCCAACACAGTCAAAAAACTGCCAAACAATAGAGGTGCAGGAAGGACCAGGCACAGGCAGGGGATGGCCAGATGAACTGGCAGCCAGCTGGTCACAGTGCTGAACAGGGATGGGATCCACACCTGGGCCTGGGGGAACAGGCACATCCTGCTCCAGAGGACCTGGTGCTGGACTTGGTGGTGGTGGTGGTGGTTCAACTGCCTCAGAGTCAGGACAGGAGGCAGTGCTGGTCCTGCTTTGGGGGACACTCACAAGTTTTGAGTGGTCCAACAGGAATGGGTGCCCATGCCCTCCACACACACGCACAGTATGACGCTTACCACTACCATGCTTTCCCAGAGCTGCCGCTGCCCCAGACATTCCCTCACCCTGGTCCATCTCTCCTACTGAGCTCCCTCAGTCCAAGCAATCACTACTCACACTGTCACACCACACACACAGTCACACAGACACAGACAAACAACTAACTACTTATAAAGGTAAGAAAAATAAAATTTACACAAAGAACAAATTAAGTAAAAAAGAGTACAGAAAAGACAAAAAATGTAGCTTTTAAAAAAGCTGTTGGGTCTAAATCAAAGTTTAAATTTCCTCCTCGCTCTGATCTCAAAGTATCAGCAGTCACAAAACACACTACTCTCTCTCCATCTGCACAGGAGAAAGTAAAAGTGTCTGTTTGTATGGCTCACTTTCTTCCTGCCTAGCTAAAGAGCATGTGACTTGCAGTACAGTAAGTCGTGTGATGTATGGGGCTGCCAAATCTGAAACACCAAGTGGATCACTTAGAATCATAATGAGGAATGCGAAGTCCATTAAAAACAATGACTTCACCTTACTTCGCATTGCCAGTCCGCCTTAATGAGAAGTGGTAATGACAAGGCGGAGTGAGCACTTTGCATTGCCCACTCTGCGTAGTGGAGTGGCAACATGAAGTGCCCACTTTGCATTCACTTTGCCGGTGGAATTTAAATTCGCTGCATCTCTATTCAGCAGTGCTTTCATGATCTTCCCCACTACTGACGTCAGGCTGACTAATGCAACACCAACACACAGTGCCCTGCCAAATTATAGCCAACCTTATTAAAAAGAGCCTTTGTACTTAAAACAGATCAATACACCCCCATAAACCGAAACAATAGACAGTCATTGATTGTCAGGATTTCAAAGAAGCACAGCAGAAACTGTTTCAGTAAATCATCAAAATGAGAGAAGTATCGAACTTTAATTTGGCTATCTTTTGACATCGCATGGTAAGTGATTGGGTTGATTACTATTTTGATGATAGTATTGACAGTCATAAAAAAAAAGCAAAAGAATCTTGAAACCGATAAAATGAATCAAAATTAAAGTAAGCATTTAATACTGAAACTGCAGTTAAACAGCATTATAAATTGGGTAAGGGAAATAAAGACAGCTGATTGATCAAAATGGGGATTGTCAGTATACTTCTTATTTAAAAAACACATGCCTGAAAAACAAAGTCCTGCACCTAGCAGTCACTGTATGAAAGATATCCTTGTGCCACCCTGGCACCAAATTTGAAATTCATTTCACCAGAATTGTTACCTCACTAGCAAAGTGGCAAGAGCCCACTGGAAAATAAAAGTGAAGGCTTTTCTGTTGTAAAACCCTCTCACTTCCCCTTCCATGCTGCTTGCTCCCCTCACTGACCTGTACAGTTCATGAACTCCACACGCTGTCTTGTACTCCTTCCCAATCCACAGGCAGAGACAGACTGCCACAACTTTGTCAAAATGTGCTATCACAGCAGATAGTAGTGTGCTGCTGGTAAGATGTTAAGGAAACTGTAGTCTTGCCAGCAGCCTAAGGCAGCAACTCAGCAGATCTGTTAAACCACACTACAAGAGAGAACAGTGCCCCTAGTGACAGCAAACAGTAGCTTACTAACAAGTGGGAAGTGGAGGGAGTATTTACAAGAAAATTTAATTTTTTTAATATTTAACAAGTTTTGCAAATAATATGACAGTTTCTTAACATATACCCATTTTATGAATGCAATAACACACTCCCATGTGTGGGTAAGTGTGGATAAATGCTCTTCATGAGGCAGTAAGGCACTCAGCCTGTGACCTTATGCATCACTTTGCCCCAGGCATGAAATTATCCATACTAGCCCACACCCCATCGAGTGCTGTTGCTTACGTAATGGAAATTATTAGTTTTACTTACTTCATATTCTTAAACAAATAAATACCCCTCAAAACCGAAACAATAGACAGTCTTTGGTCATCTAGACTTCACAGGAGCACAGCAGAAACTGCTTCAGCAAACCATCAAAATGAATGAAATATCGAAACCCAATTTTGCAGACTTGGGATATCTCACAGTAAGTGACTCTGTTGATCACTATTTTGATGATAGCATTGACACTCAGAGGGGAAAAAAGCATATCGAAACTGACAAAGCAATCTAAAATGAAAGTAAGCATTTAAGACTGAAACTGTAGTTTATTTAAAACAGCTGTAACATAAATTATTATTTGTTTTTACTTCAGTTACTTTTTCTTACTTTATTTAACATGTTAATACATTTACCATGCTGCACTATAATAAACTACTTTACTGAACTTTTAAAGTAGAAGGGCACAATAAATATTTTTCTTTTCTTCTGCATAAAAAGACTCATAAGACTTTCAATTTTTAAAAACATTTATCCATTGTATCAGTGCATTAACCTACAACAGGGTATGAGTGTATCAGATATCAGTGCATGCCCCAGGCCTTGTGCCTCACAACTGCCTGGGGCATGCATAGATTGGTGATACACCCGAGCCCTGCCATGGGCTAAAGCATACTTATAATCCTAGGGCAGGAAGAGATTTCTGTATTACAGATTTTACAGCGGTGACATTAGAAATGTGTGTATTTAATTACATATGAGCGTAGTTGCTTCTGCACTGGATGTATTTAACTTCTCCAGATGGAGGTAGACAACACCTGATATAATATCAGTTGCTATATCAGACAATATTAATGGTATTCTATCAAGGATGATCACATTTATTTTTCTAGTTTTCCATATGCAATGTTAAACATTGCGAGGGGGGTCAGCTATCCCACTCATTTTTAAACCTCCACCTCCCTTATTATTCCATACACTATATTTTAATAACCCTCATCCCCAGCCAAAACCTCCTCCTACATCTTCCAAAAAAGGAGTAATTGGAAGTGGATCACCTCACCCCCCCCAGTCCAGAACCCAGATCCATAATATTAGAGGGGAGAGGACTAATTTATGTACTAATTTATTTCAAAGGTTTTACCAAGAAAGACATACTGAGCTGGTAACAGCTCATTTTCAGATGCATCCTGGAGGAGTAGAGAGGGGAGACAAAGAACACAACAATGAGGTGCATTAAGTGCGATAATACAGTTATACAATTAACAGGTACAATAAGTACATAGATTAACAATTGTGCAAAAGATAAGGATTATGTGGTGGCTATGATGTCCAATTCCTGACTAGTTCAGTTGTCCCCATAACTCAAAAGGCAGCTTCTCACCTGTCATTGTTACAGTCATCTAACTGCATTAGTGTGAATGGGGCAGTGACCAGGAGGGAGTGGAATAGTCAATGTCTTTATGATGCTACTCAGACTGATTGCTAAGTCTGCTTAGTGGCGTCAATGACACAAACTGTTCTGCACCTCTTCCTACCAGCTGCATATCTGGCTTGTGCTAATACAGAGACATGGAATAAAAAGCACACAATAAAGTGTGGACTGTGCTCTAATAAACACAACAAGCATTTGTCAATGCCGAATGTTTGCTTGCTGGCATTAGCAGTGGAAGTGCAGGAGTTAGACAGATGCAGTACAGGAATGGTATTGAAGTATTGAACTGACGCCAACTCCACCTTCACTCTGCAAAGATGGACAGGCATTGGGGTGTGCCTTTGGGTCGTCGCCCATGATGGTCACAACATTTCACCTCACCCTACCCTTCAGACTCTGACAAGTGTCGAGGTGTGCTTTGAGCTTTACATTCACCTTATTTCATAAGGAAATACATTGAAATGGGCACAGTGTAGGAGAACGGGGTGAACTCTGGGGGCAAAGGATCCAAGGCTCACCTCGATGCCTGTCACTGGCTGTAGGGTGGGGGTGGAATGGCATGAGAATTACTGTCAACAATCCCAAGTCACACCACTGACATCTGTCAGTCCCTACAGGGTAGGGCGTTATGGTCGAAAACCCTAACACCCTGGGTGTTTCTTGGTATTTTTATTCCATGTTTTCCACATGGGCTTTTTGTGACCCCACCGCATGAACAGTGACACTATCAGTTCGTTAGGTGAAAGGTAATTTTGCACAGTGACTGCGCCATTTGGCGCCACAGGTGCGAAAACACATTTTTAACAGGATGCAAAAAGTGACAGGTGTACTGTTCATGAGGAAGTGTAAAAAATGGCATTGTTGAAAATCTGGAGTGAAAATATATAAAAACTGGTGAAGTCTTGAGCGTGCATAGAAACTGTGTAACGTACACCCGTAACGTAATTAGTTTGGGGATTTTTTACAGGAGATTTTCAACACAGGCATTTTGGGACCTCCACTCATGAACAGTGTCACTGTGATTTTTGTAATTTGTCCCAAACACTAATTTCCCACAGCGACCGTGCACTTCTGCGCTGGAAGTGCGAAAACACATTTTGGCCAGGGTGTGAAATACGACAGCTGTACTGCTCATAAGGAGGTGTGGAAAAATGCCAATGTTGAAAATCTGGACTAAAAATATTACAAATTCCTGAACTTACGAGGGTGAGTGGAAACTGCACAATGCATGCTTGTAACACAGTCATTTTATGGACTTTCGTCACCAAATTTTCAGCATAGCTATTTTAAGACCTCTGCTCATGAACAGTGTCACTGTGATTTTCTTAGTCTGTTCCGAACATTGATTTCACACACCAACTGTGCCATTGTGAGCTACATGCACGAAAACACATTTTGGGCAAGATGTGAAAAATGACAGCTATACTGCTCATAAGGAGGTGTGGTAAAATGGCAATGTTGAAAATCTGGAGTGAAAATATTAAAAATTCACAAAGTTATGAGCATGCATAGGAATTGCACAATGCATGCTCATAAAACAGTCATTTTTGGGAATTTTTTCATCAAATTTTCAACATAGGGTTTTGGGGGGCCTACCTCATGAACTGTGACACTGTTATTTTGTTACTCGGCCCCAAAAGGTGGTTCCGTGCAGTGACCATGAAATCACCTTTTGGAACTGAATAACAAAATGACAGTGACTGAGTTCATAAGGTGGGGCCCCAAGAGCCCCATGTTAAAAATTTGATGAATAAATTCCCAAAAATGGCCGAGATATGCACCAAAGTTGAAAAACACCCATTCATGCCATTATACAGCTCACCAGCATTTCTTCAGTTCGCAGTCGGCTTTGAAGAGTGCAGACGTGTTCCTAGTCCACTGAAGATCATCACGCTGGGCTCCGGAGATAAGTATGGGGTTGGGGTGTGGGGAAGTGGGTGCACAGAGGGTGGGCGAGGGTTGGGGGAAGGGTCAAGACAGTCAACTAGGGATCTTTTTTTTTTACAGGTTTTTTTTCTTATTCAGGAAGATGGCACTGGATTTTTGCCACGTTGGGGTGGCCTCCCAGTGTGGCACCTAGAAGACTGTTTTTGGGGGGTTACAGTGGAGCTTATGGGTGATTGGGCACCCCCATCGGCCTTACAAACATTTGCCACACTGGGGTGGGCTCCCAGAATGGCACCTGGAAGTCTGTTTGGGGGGGGCAGTGGAGCCAACCGGGGAGTAGGCACCCCCGTCAGCCATACGGTGTGCGGGGGGGCCAGAGCATGCTGGAGTGGGCTCCCACTGTGCTACTTGGGTGTTTCTTGGGGGTAGAAAAAAATGGAGCTGTCTATGACAGCTGTTCACATGCAGTGCTGAGTGTAGGCACTTTGCATACTGCCAACAGCAGTATGTAAATTGCCTGCCGACAGCAATATGCAGATTGCCTATGCATTACCACTGCTAATTATAGCGGTCTTTGGCTTTCAGCTGTATGCCACTGCATCTGAACTGTTGTCATAGACAGCTCAGACATTTATTGGTGCGGTGAGGCTGCACCTGCAAGAAGGAGCAGGGCATTGGAAGCGGGGTGGCACACCATTGAACATTCATACGGTAGCACTATGTTTCTTGCACATGCATGCAAGCAAACATAATAAGGTGAGCCTGGAAACTATAATATAAAGCTGAGAGGTTTCAAGTGTGTGTTAGTGGGATTATTATGACTTCTGGCAGTGGTGAGCTGGCCAGTCCTGGAAATGCACTAGCAACTGCATTTAGTAGCAAACATTGTGGCAGCAGTACTGTGCATGTAGATGCCCAGGAGGTTTTGAATGCTTATTTATCTTTTTAGTGCAAACCATAAAGTTTGTTTCCAGAGAATGTAGCAAGTAACCATTTGGAGAAACCACCATTCCTGAAGAAGTGGCATCCCCATGAAATGTAGAGTTACTTGATGAAAGGAAAAAAGAAATACATACTCATAGAATTTAGTAGATGATTCTTCTTATAGCTCCCCATATTCAGAGCTGGCTGGCTATGCACACAAAATGGTGCGCTGCACAAAATATTGGCCGTCCGACTCTGGCGCCATCTTCAAACAGATTGTGCAGTCCAAACAGACTGTACAATCTGTCTGGATATCAGACCCTGGATGTGCAGTGCGCAGCAGGGGGTCACCTTGCTCCGGACAGCACAACCAGGCTGTGGGGCTGAGGACTGCCTATAGGGGTACTGCATGGTACACACTTGTGTGTGCTATGGCCCCCATGGGAGATATTCAGCTTAAATATGCAAATGAGACCATTGGGCCTGCATGGTACAGTGGGGTCATTTACATGCCCTTTATGGTCTCATCTGCATGTGTGCACTGCCAAGGAGTGTGCCTGGCCAGTCCCTCCCTGCCCCGATCACATGTACAATGAAAACATATACCTGATCCCTGTATCCCTTGTAGTCCAAACATTCCCCCACCCCAGCCCTGATCAATGTTAAAATAAAATAATTTCCCTGATCCCCCGTATCCCTGGTAGACTAGTGGTCCCCCTCCCTGATCCCCGATCAGTGTAAAAATAAAATAATTCCCCCATATCTCTGGTAGTCAAGTGGCCCCCTCACCCCTTTAGGAGGTGACCCACCACCCTGCCCCCCCTCCCAACATGAGTCCGTGACTGGCACAGCCCTCCTCCACCACCTCAGACAGCCGCCAACTGAACTGTTAATGAAGCGTGTACAGTGCCATAGTATGCACCCATTGGTTGACCAGTCCAGCCAATCAGGTGCATGTAATGGCGCATACTATGCACTGTACATGCTCATTGACAGTTCAGTCAGCAGTTGGCCATGGTGGTGAGGAGGATGCCAGCTCTCGCCCGGCCAGGTTGCTGGGGGGTTGGATTGGTCACTGCTTAATGCGGTGGTGGGGTGGGGGGCCACTTGACTATCAGGAACTTGGGCCTTTTTATTTCTTATACAGATTGGGGCTGAGGATGGGGGAACCACTAAGCTACCAGGGATACAGGGGATTTCTTTTATTTTTACACTGATTGGGGATCAAGGAGGGGGACCACTAGACTAGCAGAGATACAGGGGATTTATTTTTTTTACACTGATCAGGGATCGGGGAAGGGAAGTCAATAGACTACCAGAGATATGGAAGATTTTTTTTTTACACTGATCAGGGATCAGGGAGGGGGGAACCACTAGACTGTCAAGGAGAACAGGGGATGTATTTTATTTTTAAACTGATCACGGATCGGGGAGGGGGGGACCACTAGACTACAAGGAATACAGGAGATTTATTTTATTTTCACACTGATTGGGGATTGGGGGGTTTACTATGAAATTCTGACAGTCAGTCTCCTGAACTCCATAAGCCTGGGCTCAGGAGATCGACTGTTGGAAGACCGACAAGGTCTCAGTGCAATGCGGGAGGCTCCGCCCCTGCATCCCCTGAAAATAAAATAACCAACTCCGAGGGGGAGCGGACCTTGGAGTAGGTTAAAAAAAAATACAGGGGGCAAAAGAGCACCATGCCAAAATATTCATCCCAGAACTGAACCTGGGTCTAAAGCACAGTGTTGGTTAAGCTGCTAGTGGGTTAATCCTCCACCATGGGAACAGCTCAGACAACCTCAGAATTTCCCCCTCTCTTGTGGTGCCTGACAAGGGGTAGGGTATCAGTTCATCACATCCTCTACCTTACCCCTATCGGCACCAGCTTCCATCTGTTGACCGGGTGTGTGTCAGGCAGCTGAACTCAGAATCCTGAATGTCAGGATTCCAAGTGTTGGCAATTAGTAGGTATACTAATCAGGGAGGGGGGACCACTAGACTACCAGGGATACAGGGGATTATTTATTACTATATGGATCGAGGCTGGGGGTGGGGGACCACTGCACCAAAAGGGTTCTCTGCCCTTAACAGTGTGGGCAGCCGGGTATGCTCACTAGTTAGGGCTGGGTTTCAAAAGTGTAAATCTGCGCCACTGCTGGGGGCCAATTTGCGCTTCTGAAACATTTCAGTAGTGTGCTTGCAGCGCATATGCATGGGGGACCTCTGATTTGCATTGGTGTTGCACGATATTGTGCACGTCAGTGCTGTCAGAGGTGCGCAACACATCTGTGCCCTTTGAATATGGGCATGCCCCTGACAGATTGTGCATTTACAGGTGCACTGCCCAAATCTTTTTAAAATAGGGCCCATGGTACCTAGTGAGGGTTTGTTCCGCATGTATTTCCATACCAGCTGAAACCTTGTTGTACCACAGTTCAAAGGTCATGGAACATGGTTGTACCCTTCTGTGGTACAACAAGGTTCCAGCTGATCAGAAATTTTTGAGGCAGCTGCTGTTTTTCACAGCGCTGTTATGCCCACAGCAATCAGTTCAAGTTCTGAACTGAAACCACTGGCACATTCGCTGCTGCCATGGGAGCACTGTGAAAACACTTTCATTTAAAAAGAAAAACAATAAAAACTAAACAAAAAAAAACTATACACTATAAAAAATACTGGTTGAACAACCACATTCTCAACCAACCCATGCCACCACCTTGGGCTTCTGATTACATCAGAGCTCTCAAGCTTCACTATCAAGGTCTGTTGTAATCAGAACTCCTCTTTGGCAGCACGTGCTAATTGTACATGGTTGCCCAACAAGTATTCTCTGTTTTCTTACGCTTATGGATTTTGCTCTGCCTTAGAAGTGTTCCCCTGCCCTTAACATTTTTCTATAGGCTGAGTAACACCCTGGGCATCCTGGATCTTTTTTTTATTTTATTTTATTAGGGCAAACCCCTTGCCTTGAGTGTGTTATTGTACTTCCAAAAAAATTATTTTTGGGGATTGTTTTTTGGTGTTTTAAATGAGAAATGGTTAAAAGAAGAAAAAAAAAGTTTCTTAGATGCCAAAAAAGTCACTTACTGTGGGATTGTGCTTTGACAATTGTACTGCACATGACCTGTTTTGACCAATCACAGTGTAGGATTTCTGCTGCCCATTTTGCAATTGTATAATAATAAATGAAGAGTGTGCATGCTTTGAGCTAAGAAAATGGAATGCCTGAACTAGCTGGAACTGTGACATTATGGACTTCCAAATAAATCATGGCTCAGGTGTCAGGAGAGTAAGCCCAGTTCTAATTACACCTATTTTTGGGACTTGGGGGTCTGGCTAGGGAGGGCCAGAAACACCATGGGCTCAATTTTCAAAGACAAAACTTTAGTTCAAGGTGCCAGCACCAAAGAGCTTTGATGCAAGTGGCACCTTGTGCTAAATGCCCTTGCACCCAGTTGTAAGGGGTCTTGTGCTATCAGGGAGCTGCACCACTCCCTTATTCAGCATTTCAGAAGCCTAGCCATAGTTACAAGTGGGGGCTTACTTTACACCAGTCAGGAGGTAGTCTAAGGGTCCTGCACCACTGTCTGGCAGGGCAGCACTTGGGGGGGACCTAGAAGGTGGGGACCAGGGGCTGATGGAGCCCTGGTGGTGCTATGGGAGGTGAGGGGGGGGGGCTTGGCTGCAGTAGAAGGGATGTGTGGAGGCACCTAGTGGACGTGCCCTGTGAGCTGGAACACAGTTGAATGGGCCTAATAGGGGAGGCATGAGCAGAACAGCATGACATGGACCCCAGTTGACAGCAGCCCTGGCACCTGCCCCACAGGACCCACACCTAAATGCGGTGGGTGGCAGTGGGTACAGGTTGCGGGATACATTTGGCTGTTGGTAACATGCCCCAGGTACCATGGTATTCCACAGGTACATAAAGCCCCCCATGTGGTGGGTGGCAGATGTCCAACTACAATAACAGTGACTGTGGATCCTGTGGGGCAGAGGCTAGGGCTGATGTCAACTGGGGTCCAGGTCATGTTGATCCAGCCATGCCCCCCCTACCTGGCCCATTTGGCTATGTGCCAGCCCACCTGGCACCTCTGCCTGGTGCCTCCACATGTCCCTCCTACTGCTGCCATGCCCCCTCACCCCCCATGGCACCACAAAGGCTCCATTGTTCCCCAGTCCCCACCTCTTTGGAATAGCTACCCCCCAACCTCTGCAGATTGTCTAGGGTTGTGCTGGGCAGGAGGGTGACAGATCCCTCCATCAAACCCTGCAGGTGCTCTCTATGTTTGGCGCAACCCTGCAACTGTGGCAACTCCCAGGTGTTTGGTGCAGGGACTCCCTATTTTATAAAATAGGGTGCAGGGTCCCTGATGCACTCAGAATTTGCCACAGCCATGGATCCTTGCAAATTGTGTTCTTTGAAAATTGAGAACAGGGAGTGCAGCCTCACTTCATCTTATTATAGCAGATAACAGTGGTGCAGTAGTGCCCGTACTGTTAGGGTTGGATAGGCACTCTAATGTTAAATCATGATTTTCGACTGTTTATATCTCAGCAGTATCTTGATGGATTGTCACGATAACTTCAAAAGCATTATCTGTGACCTAGAATTTCTTGATATGGTAAATTTGGTGACATTTGGCTCATTATTTTTATTAGAGATCAGCAAAAAAACATGAGATTTACCACGTTTTTCAAAAATAAGGGCAATTCACATGCCACTGCCTCCAACATACCTAGAACAGTAAGAGACATGTGAACTGCCTTTATCAGGACTCTGAAGCAGAATGTGAGGCCGCCACATTGCTCCACTCATATGATCTGCCAGTACTGTCACAGATGAAGTTCTCTATCCTGCCCATCTCCCCCAAATGGTACTTATTTGGCATTTTTTTCCCATCAGGCTTTTTCTTAGCCCTGGAGCAAACTGGTCTTTCAGCCCTTACCGACAGCCCACCAGCGACTGCCTCCACCATGACTTACCTCCAAGATCCGCTGTGGATTTACACCAGCAGCTGAGCCAGAAGATGGAAGTCTATCCCACCCCCCCACCTCCCAGAGCACAATGCAGATGAGCTGACAGTCCTGGGCAACTGTGAGGGCCAGATGGTGTGTTGGGCTTCATTCCGCCAACTCCAGACTTTTCCACTTTCTGTCATCCCAGCACTCAGTGGCGTGTAATGACATAGGTGTGCAAGCATGTAGAGGCAAGCAGGCACTACAGGCCTGCCGCTGGACATCTACCCACAGAGATGTGCTGACTGCCTGCCACCATGTTTCCACATGGGGACAGTCTGGGAGTGGCACAATTTGACTAGCCTCCCCAGAAGAGGACAGCAGTCCTCCAGATGCTCAATCCTCTCTGACCCCAGCTGACCCCAGTGACCCTGGTGGCCCAGACTTACTCTTGAACTCAGGTCACCTACATGGCAAGAGGTAAGGCATAAAGTACCTCAACCACCTATGACATCAGACCAGCTCATTTGCCATTTTTAAAATAAAATAGTGATGGTCAAGTGTCCATTCCCTCTGGTGATACTATCATTCCTGTAATATGCCTTTCTGTTTTCTGTGCCCCACAGCAATACTTCCACACCCATCCACCTCCTGGCACCTCCACCTAGCCACGGAGAAAGTATGTTCAGTTCTTCCTGCGGACAACTGACACAGCCCACCCTAGACCTAAGCCAGCTGCTGTCTATTCAACCTGCAAAAGAAAAGAAAACTAAGTCTGAAAATGCACGAACAGCACATGCACACACAGCTGTTTTTCAACCTTAAATTTCTTTTGCTTATAACTTTAACAATGTTTATTTTATTTTTCCAAAATTGCACCAATCTTCAAGTAGGGAAGGCAACAGAGGGTGGTGGTGGGTGGGGAGCTCTCACACCCAAGGGCAGTGACGAGCGGTGTTCCACAGGGCTCAGTGTTGGGACCAGTGTTTGGGATATTCATTGCAGACATATCATGGGACATCAAGAGCAAGATCAGTCTGTTTGCTGATGATACCAAGGTAGGCGCTGTGGTGGATGACCTAGGAGAATGGGGGTTGCAGGATGATCTGGCAAAGCTTGAAACCTGGTCAGACACCTGGCAACTGGGCTTTAATGCCAAAAAGTGCAAGGTGCTGCATTTTGGGATGAAGAACCAAGGAGGAGTTACCAGCTAGGGAGTGCAGCTAGCCCAGACAGAGGAGGAGAAGGTTCTGGGTGTGCTCATTACAGGGTCAATGAACAACTCGGCACAATGTAGGAAGGCAGCTGCAAGGCCAACAAAATGCTGGGTTGTATTGCAAGGGTATATCCTCGAGGAGGAGGGTGATTCTGCCACTGTATAGGTCATTGGTTATACCACACCTGGAGTACTGCGTGCAGTACTGCGTCCGTATCTGAAGAGGGACATTAAGTTACTGGAGGGTGCAGCAGGCGACAAAGATGATCAAGGGCTGGGGACTTATCATACGAGAGGAGGTTGAAGGAGTTGAACATGCACTCACTGGGAGAGGAGAGACAGGGGTGACATGATTGAAACCTTTAAATACATGAAAGGAATAAACAAGACGGGTACAGAGGGGCTGTTCAAAGTAAGGGAGGGGAGGGCCACCAGGGGCCATGATATGAGACTGGAGTGAGGAAGGTTCAGGAGGGAGATGAGGAGACACTTTTTTACAGAGAGGGTGGTGGCTGGGTGGAATGTGTTACCTGCTGAAGTGGTATGCAGTAGAACAGTGGACTGCTTCAAACAAGGATGGGACAGGACAAGGGGGAGGGTTAATGAAGGGGAAGGGTGGAAGGGAGGGGCAGCTGCAGAATAAGGGGTGCTAGCTGCACATTCGAGCAGACTTGATAGACCTCTAGGCCTTTATCTGCTGGCAAATTTCGTATGTTCTTATGTATGTTCGTAAGTAAGCACACTCACGAAGATCCAAGTGATAACATTGAAAATGACAAGACAATCGACCCAACCTTTTTCCACTATAAAATATCCAAAGCATCTTCCAGTTTTATTTGGTGATAAGGTTTTCTAGTTCCATCAAAACTGAGAACTTTTTTCTCAAGTAAAAAATATGACCATTTAATTTGGCTTCGAAATAGAACTGTAGACCTGGGAAGAGTTTGTATCGATAAAAAAACAACAACTCATGGTTCACAGCATAGGATGTACCTAGAAAAGTAGATTTGACAGGTATGGCAATATCTTTTTATTAATTATAGTTGAATTTGCTGAAACTAGCCTTTGGAGAAAACATTTTCTTTGCACAGCTGCCCTAAATTTTACCTGAAATGGGCATTTGGGGTTGCACCAACAAAACCCATTTCAGCTGGGATTTAAAAAAATAAAAGATCTGAAAGATAAAAGCAAAAGAAACTGAGGTAAAAAAAGCACTAAGTCAGTGCACAGGCACTGTTTACACATTTTAGGACTTAAGATTGTCCCACCTCAGTTTTCTTTCATTTACATGTGTCAGTGTCAGTGTCAGTGGCTCAGTAGGTAACATACTCGCTTCTGAGGCTAGAAAATCAGAGAATTGTGGGTTCAGTTCCCACATCCGGCACTTCGGTTAATATACTGACACTGTAGTGCAGCATGAGTGGGTGCTGCATGTCTGAGGTGCCATCTTTAGGATGAGATGTTAAACTGAGGTCCCATCTGCCTGGATTGGTGGTAGTTCTGGTGGATGTTAAAGATCCCATGGCACTTATTGAAAAGAGTAGGGGAAGTTTTTATTAGTAAATCATACAAACCAAATAAAGGAATAGAGTATAAACATACAAAAGGGAATAAGAAACAAAAATTAATAACAAAACTGGGATAGAGAACAAGCAATCAAATAGGAAAACAGGAACACACAAGAAAACTGTAGCGCTCATGTGACAGGTACATCAGTGTCCGTGATCCAAGGCAAATTTCTCCACAGTTGTAATAACTGAGTCCTAGTCAAAGATTTAATTTCTTGAAAATAAATATTATGTAATTCATGCAAAATTTTACCATAAAGTTCAGTATGAGAAATATGAAGTTTCTGTAAGGTAAAAAGGCATCTAGAATTCCAAACAAACCATTTTATGACAACAAAAACAATATTGAAAGTACTTCTATCCCAGTGCGACCAGGAAAGTGGATAGTCACCGTACATTAGCCTGGGATAAGAAACATGGCGGAAAGCAGACAAATTAGTCATGGCATACAAAAAATTCCAAAACGGAAAAATATAAGTACAGGAAAAATATAGATGATCAAGAGTTTCAGGCTGAAGAATACACAAAGGTCTGGAATGATTTTGTTCTGCCAGCTGCTTCTGTTTTTGATTGGCTTTGACATTCAAGTATTCATGACAAGTCAGCCAGTAGAAATCCTTCATTTTATCAGGGATTCTACAGTCCACAATATAATGCTGTAATACCACACGGGATAGCAGTGGGCATTTGAGAAAAAGAACAACCTCCTGAAAATGCGATAGAAGAACCTGGGAATAAATTTGCTTCTTGGTTTTAGTTAGTACCAAGGAATGGGTAATACCCCACTGTCAGAGTTTAACGAAAACCTCACGAAGATAAGCCAAGGGAGGAACAGAGTTCCCGATTTGTCAGACTGGACCACCAACCCAAGCTGTATACCATAAAGAAATGGAATGCAAAAACCCCATGCACCAGTATCTGTCAGAGGAAAGTAATAGAGGCTTTAGATTAGCATGAAGAAACTGGCAGAAACAAAAAAAGAATAGGGTTCACCATGTTTTGTCCCCCGTTCTTCAAAGGCAAATACAGAACATTTCGTTGAATAGGATTCGACCTGCTCCCCAAAAGGATTGGAAAAAAAGACTATAAACAGTGTCCTTTCTAGATTTGGGCACTGGAAAAATAGCACTCAAAAATACAAAAACCGGCATAGAAATGTTTTAATTAGAAAAATCTTTTTCCGAAAAGACATTTTTTGTTTATTCCAAGTATGCAATAAATTGGTCCCAAGTTGTATCTTCGCATCCAAGTTCACAATATCCATTTGGGTACCTCCAAATAAAATTCCCAAAATACGCAAATCCTGAAAAGTGAGTGGGATCCCTGCCACTGTAGTAGGAAAGGTGTCAGGGGCCCCGAAGATTCTCCCTTTACTTTTTGCAGTATTAAGCTGAGTCCCAGAAACAGATCCAAATTTGTTGAAATGAAGAATGGTCGTCTCAGCCGAAACAACATCCTTTGTTAAAACGACCAGGTCATCTGCATAAGCCAGTGCAATGTATGGGACCACCTGACTGGGCAAATTTATTGGGGTGATGTCAGGGGCTGAATTAAGAAGGCACAGGAGTGGGTCAATAGAGAAGACATATAATAAAGGGTTAAGAGGACAGCCCTGGCGAACACCCTTCTTGATTGGGACAAAAGGCCCTAAATAGCCATTTACAAAAGGTTTAACAGTAGCAGTTTTGTACAACATCAGCAACCAGTCAACAAAGGAGCGGGAATACCATAACGGGCCAAGGTAAACTATAAAAAGGAATGATTGACATTGTCAAAGGCCTGTTTCTGATCCAGGGAAAGGATGACCCCCTTCAAAGGAGAGGTATTATTACAGTCAAACACCTCACATAACAGAATTAGTGGATCAGTTATCGAACCACCAGGAACAGTACAAGATTGGGCAGGGGAAATCAAATACTTAGCCACCGTCAGGAGCCTGTTATTCAGAACTTCAGCCAGCAATTTAAAATCAGTGTTAAGAAGGCTAATTGGCCTCCAATTCTTAATGTTTGACTTCTCCCCTTTTTTGTGTAAAAATATGAGCACACCAGTAGCCATATCCAATGGGACACATGCTGCTGCAAAAGGTAATTAAATACCCTAGTAAGTTCCCCAGGAAGTTTGCACCCCAAAATCGTATACAATTCAGAAGGGAAACCATCAGGACCAGGTGATTTATTGTTAGCCAAGGATTTAATGGTGTCTGTAATTTCAGAAATCGTCAAAGGGTCCGACAGAGCCTCAAGCAAGTCAGAGGGGGCAGATGGGATCCGAAGATCTCAAAAAAAAGGCTCATAATCAGTTTAAGCTGCATCAGAGCAGCCAAATAGAGATATGGCATAGTTTGTAACAATCTGAAGGAGATGAGGATTAGAGGTGCGAAGCATGTCCTCAGGGTCTGTCAGCACCAACATCATTTTTTGTTTAAGATGTGTTTGATTAGTAAGCAGAGGGCAGACATTATGAAAGGAGCCAGTCGTACAGAATTGTTGTTTGAGGCATAAACCAGCACTCTGAGTGGAGTGAAACAACATTTTCTGTTTGACAAAAGAAATTTGGTCCGAAAACACATGTTTAGTAGAGTAAGAGAGGGAAATTAAATGTTGTAGGTGCTTCCGGTCTTTCAGATAATCTACATAAGCAGCAGATCTAATGTGTTTGCCAGTCCACATAAGTAGTGTCCAAAGGTCCGATTTAGCTTCCATCCACCACAGGATCGGATTCTCATAAAGGTCAAAAATTGACTTCCTACATCGTGAAAAATAAACAATTTGTTGGAGAAAGAAAGTCCGTACCAAAAGAGTGGAGTTTAACTTCCAATATCCAGGACCAAGGGGAGCAGCAGTACTACCTAAAAGAATAGTCAGAGAGCAGTGGTCTGAATATTCCACAGGTTGTACCGAGGTGCAAGTAATAATAAGTGCCTTAGAAATAAACATAAAATCTATCCCAGTGGATAAGTTCCCCTTATAAAAAGTCCTCTCCCATTTCCCAGAATGCATCAAAATAGTATCTTTTAACCCAGCCAGATGGGTGACAGAGCAAAGAGCAGTCATGTCCCCAAAAATCTTTTCTGTTGTCGTCAAAGACCCCCTATCCTGTCTGCTTGTCCCACAATTAAAGTCTCCTCCCCAAATGATATTATGTGCTGCATGCAAGTAGGGACTAATGAGGTGAAACATTGCTGTGCACTCAGCTTTGGTTTGTGGGGCATAAATGGTAATAACTTGAAAGGAAACATGATGAATATGAAAATCTAATAAAAGGGCTCGGCCCGGGATCAGGTCCAAAAGCTTCAGGACCATCGGCTGATGGTGATGGAACAGGATGCCAACTCCAGAGCAACACTCAGGACCCAGGTACCAATAGGACACTCCAGAGGTCCATTCCTGAGTCACCTTTGTAACTTCAGGAATGGTGTGGATCCTCGTGTCT
The DNA here is from genome assembly GCA_016271365.2 of Neoceratodus forsteri. Lineage (NCBI taxonomy): Eukaryota > Metazoa > Chordata > Ceratodontiformes > Ceratodontidae > Neoceratodus > Neoceratodus forsteri. Next base: position 301,640,484 of record CM057455.1, on the reverse strand, counting down.
TGTAATAAAAAAATACCTGGAGGATGAGAGCAGAGAAATTAAAAACCGCCCCTCATTTTCTGACATTCTGAATGCTGTTAACACTGGATGTCAGAAAAAATAAGAAAGACAGCAAAGACATGGAAACATGCAACCAAGAAACTTAACTCTTTTTCTTTTTCTTAATCCTGCCCCGCCTAGGGGTAGGTGACTGACCAGAGTCCGGAGCTTCCAAGGGTACCATGTCACCCAGAACATCCTGGAAATGAGAATCTGCAGATGAAACTACAGACTCAACATCTGAAACCACATCATCCTCCAATACCTGATATCAATTAGAGGTAGCAGTAGGGGCAACTTTTGGAGCCTCAGGAAAAGGCTGAGATCCTGATTGTCTCTTCCTGGTAGTCATTTTCCCACCCACACATTCTACAAACCGCGGAGGAGGGGGCATCACAACTTGAGAGTCATCAGGTCGTGTCTCTAAAGGGAGGGTCTACCTTCATCTGAAATTCAGTCTCAGTACTAATAGCAAAGGGGGACAGAGGGGGAAGGGGGGACGAGGGGTTCTACCACAGTGTGTACTGAAGAAGGTCTCCTCCCAAGGGAAGGGGATCCCTGATATGCACCCAGGAAGCTGAGTCGCACTGAGGGGCTGTCCCAAGAGGAAAACCAGCAGAGTGTCGTTTGTTGAATTCCCGCTATACATTAGTCACCAAAAGCTGTTGTTCCTCTGGATCAGCAGAAGCTGGTTTCCTGTGTGCCGCCTCGGTGCAGGAGGCATAAGCATGACCAGTAGTGCCACACAGGTTGCACTTAACCGAATTATGACAATGAGCACTAGTATGACCTGATCCATGACATAAAGCACAGCGTCTGTGATCGCAAACACTACTAATGTGGCCCACCCGACCATAGAAACATAGAAACATAGAATTTGATGGCAGATAAGGACCGCTTGGCCCACCCAGTCTGCCCATTTCCCTGCCTACTGGATAACCTGCAGATCCTAGTTAACCAGCAGCCTACTTCTTTCTACCCCCACCCCCTAGAATTGCCTTATGACTGTCCCATGCATGCTTGAATTCCACCACTGTTTTTGACTCCACGACCTCCTCCGGAAGGCCGTTCCATGCATCCACAACCCTCTCTGTGAAAAAATACTTCCTTAAATTACTTCTGAGCCCCCTCCATCTTCAAATTGTGCCCCTTGTTCTTGCACACCTCTTTTTGAAAGATGCTACCCTCTTGGACTTTGTTGATTCCTTGAGGTACTTGAAAGTTTCTATCATGTCCCCCCTCTCCCTCCTTTCCTCGAGGCTATACATATTAAGCTCCTTAAGTCTCTCTTCATATGTCTTCCGGTGCAGACCCTGCACCATTTTGGTTGCCCTCCTCTGGACAGCTTCCATCCTGTCTTTGTCTTTGCAAAGACTGGGTCTCCAGAACTGCAGACAGTACTCCAGATGGGGTCTGACCAGCTGTCTGTACAGAGGAATAATAACTTCCTGTTTTCTACTGGTGATGCCTCTCCCTATGCACCCCAGTATCCCCCCAGCCCTCCTTGCTGTCCTCTCACATTGCTTGCCCACCTTTAGGTCATCTGATATGACTACCCCAGGTCCCTTTCCATTTTGTTGTTGTTAGTATCTCACCCCCACTGTGTACTCTTCCCTGGGTTTTGTTTCCCAGGTGCATTACCTTGCACTTCTTAGCATTGAATCTAAGCTGCCATACATTTGACCATTCCTCTAACCTTGCCAAGTCCCTTTTCATCCTTTCCACCCCACCTTGTGCATCAACTCTGTTGCAGATCTTTGTGTCATCTGCAAAGAGACATACTTTTCCTTCCAGTCCCTCTGCAATGTCACTTATAAAGACATTGAAGAGGACCGGTCCTAATACTGAACCCTGTGGTACCCCACTAGTAACCCCCCTTTCTTCAGAGTGGACTCCATTTACTATTACTCTCTGTGTCCTATTCTCCAGCCAATTCTTTACCCAGGCTGTCATCTTGGAACCCACTCCCAGGCTAGCTAACTTGTATATTAATCTTTGTGTGGGACTGTGACAAATGCCTTGCTAAAGTCTAGGTAGGCCATGTCACAGCTCCTCCCTGATCTACTACTTTGGTCACCCAGTCAAAGAAATCTATCAGATTTGTCTGGCATGACCTTCCGTTGTGAATCCATGCTGCCTTGGGTCCTGTGCCTCTGGCCTCTAGATACTCGACAATTCTTTCCTTCAGAAGTGATTCCATCATTTTCCCTACCACTGAGGTTAAACTAACAGGTCTGTAGTTTCCTGCTTCTGCCTTGCTCCCACTTTTGTGACGGGAATCACATCTGTCCTCCTCCAGTCCTCGGGTACCACCCCATCCTCCCATGATTTGTTAAACAGGGTAGTCAGTGGTGTCACTAATTCCACCCTTAGTTCTTTTAGAATTCTGGGATGAATCCCATCAAGCCCCATTGCTTTGTCCACCTTCAGTTTTAAGAGTTCTTTCAGAACCCTTTCTTCTGTAAATGGGCTGGTATCAACTTCTGTATCCAGAGTGTTTCTACTGTTTGTTTTAGGTACCTCCCCCTCTTCCTTTGTAAATACAGAGCAAAAATATTTGTTTAGTATCTCTGCCTTTTCACAGTCACCCTCTACCCACCCTCCCCCTTTATTAAGCCTCCTCATCCCTCCCTTGGTCTTCCTTCGCTCCCTGATGTACCTATAAAAGGTTTTATCCCCCTTCTTAACTGAGTTGGCTATCTTTTCCTCGGTTTGGGCCTTTGCTGTTCTGACTGCTTTCCCAGCTTCCTTTTGCTTTAACTGATACACTTCTCTGTACTGCTCCTTCTGTGATTCCTTGTACTTCCTGTAAGCTTTCTTTTTCTCTTGAACCTTTACTGCCACTTCCTTTGAGAACCATAGTGGTTTCTTACATCGTTTAGTTTTGTTTATTTGCTTCACACAAAGGCTAGTTACCTCTGTGATGGCAGTTTTTATTATTCCCCATTGTTCTTCCACCCCTCCTTCCTGCCCATTTGCTAGTGCATTCTTTAGGCACTCACCCATTTTGGCAAAGTCAGCCCTCCTAAAGTCCAGTACCTTTGCCTTTGTATGGCTTGACTCTATTGCTGTGTTTATTGTGAACCATACTGTTCGATGGTCGCTAGTTCCCAGATGGCTACCCACTTCTACCTCTGTGATCCTCTCTTCATCTCCATTTGAGAGAACCAGGTCTAAGATTGCTCCCTCTCGAGTGGGCTCCAATACTAGTTGTCTAAGGCATGCCCCCTGTAGAAACATAGAAACATAGAATTTGATGGCAGATAAGGACCGCTTGGCCCACCTAGTCTGCCCATTTTCCTACCTAACAGATAAGCTGCAGATCCTAGTTAACCAACAGCTTACTTCTTCCTACCCCCCACTAGAACTGCCTTATGTCTATCCCATGCATTCTTGAAGTCCCCCACTGTTCTTGACTCCACGACCTCCTCAGGGAGGCTGTTCCATGCATCCACAACCCTCTCAGCGAAAAAATACTTCCTCACATTACCTTTGAGCCGTCCCCCCTTCTATCTTCAAATTGCCCCTTGTTCTTGCACATCTCTTTTCTGGAAGATACCCTCTTGGACTTTGTTAATTCCCTGAGGTACTTGAAAGTTTCTATCATGTCCCTCTCCTCCTTCTTTCCTCAAGGGTATACATATTAAGCTCCTTTAGTCTTTCTTCGATGTCTTCTGGTGCAGACCCTGCACCATTTTGGTGTCCCTCCTCTGGACAACCTCCACTCTGTCTATGTCTTTATGGAGATGGGGTCTCCAGAACTGCACAGTACTCCAGATGGGGTCTCACCAACTGTCTCATACAGAGGATAACAACTTCCTGTTTTCTACTATTGATGCCTCTTCCTATGCATCCCAGTATCCCCCAGCCTTCCTTACTGCCTTCTCACATTGCTTGCCCACCTTTAGGTCATCTGATATAATTACCCCCAGGTCCCTTTCTATTTTTACTGTTGTCAGTATCTCACCCCCCATTGTGTATGCTTCCCCTGGGTTTTTGTTTCCCATGTGCATTACCTTGCACTTCTTTGCATTGTATCTGAGCTGCCATACATTTGACCATTCCTCCAACCTTGCCAAGTCCCTTCTCATCCTTTCCACTCCATCTTGTGTATCAACCCTGTTGCAGATCTTTGTGTCATCTGCAAAGAGACATACTTTTCCTTCCCAGTTCCTCTGCAATGTCACTTATAAAGACATTAAAAAGGACCGGTCCCAGTACTGAACCCTGTGGTACCCCACTAGTAACCCTCCTTTCTTCACTGTGTACTCCATTTACTACTACCCTTTGCCTCCTATTGTGTAACCAATTTTTTATCCAGGCTACCACCTGGGGACCCACTCCAAGGCTGGCTATCTTGTGTATTAATCTTTTGTGTGGGACTGTATCAAATGCCTTGCTAAAATCTAAGTAGGCCATGTCCACGGCCCCTCCCTGGTCTACTACTTTTGGTCACCCAGTCAAAGAAATCTATTAGATTCATCTGACACGACCTTCCCATCGTGAATCCATACTGCCTTGGGTCCTGTGCCCCACTGGCCTCTAGGTGCTCAACAATTCTTTCCATCAGAAGTGATTCCATCATTTTCCCTACCACTGAGGTCAAACTAACTGGTCTGTAGTTTCCTGCCTCTGTCCTGCTCCCACTTTTGTGAAGAGGAATCACATCTGCCCTCCTCCAGTCCTCGGGTACCACCCCATCCTCCCATGATTTGTTAAAGAGAGTAGTCAGCTGTGTCACAAGTTCTACCCTTAGTTCTTCTAGAATTCTTGGGTGAATCCCATCAGGCCCCATTGCTTTGTCCACCTTCAATTTTATTAGTTCTTTCAGAACCCTTTCTTCTGTAAATGGACTGGTATCGACCCCTGTCTTCAGATTGTTTCTCTTGTTTGGTTTAGGTAACTCCCCCTCCTCTTCCTTTGTGAATACTGAGCAGAAATATTCATTCAGTATCCCAGCTTTTTCACTGTCACCCTCTACCCACATTCCCTCCCCTTTATTAAGCTTCAGTATCCCTCCTTTGGTCTTTCTTCGCCCTAATGTACCTATAAAAGGTCTTATCCCCCTTCTTAACAGAATTGGCTATCCTTTCCTCGGTTTGGGCCTTTGCTATTCTGACTGCCTTCCCAGCCTTTTTCTGCTTTAACTGATAAAGTTCTCTGTCCTGCTCCTTCTGTGTTTCCTTATATTTCCTGAATGCTGTCCTTTTCTCCTTAACCTTCCCCGCCACCTCTTTTGAGAACCATAGCGTTTTTTTCCTTCGTTGTGTTTTATTGATTTGCTTTACACAAAGGCTTGTTGCCTCTGTGATGGCTGTTTTGATCACTCCCTATTGTTCCTTTACCCCTCCTTCTTGCCTGTTTGCTAGTGCTTTTCTGAGGCACTCTCTCATTTTCCCAAAGTCAGCCCTCCTAAAATCCAGTACTCTTGCTTTTGTATGGCTTGATTGTATGGCTGTGTATATCGTGAACCACACGGTTTGGTGGTCGCTTGTTCCCAGATGGCTACCCACTTCTAAATCTGAGATTCTTTCTCCATCCCCATTTGAAAGTACCAGGTCTAAGATTGCTCCCTCCCGAGTGGGTTCCAATACTAGCTGTCTGAGGCATGCCCCCTGTAGGGCATCAAGAATGACCCTGCTCTTGGATGTGGCTGCAGCAAAGGTGCTCCAGTTAACATCTGGCATATTCAGGTCCCCCATCAACAATATCTCCCCTTTTTCTGCCATTCTAAGAAAGCCTTCTATCATTTCCTTGTCTATTCCCTCCCCCTGAGATGGGGGTCTGTATACAACCCCCATGCGGATCGTGGTGTCATTTCCTGTCTCCAGGGTGACCCAAAGTGCCTCATCTGCTCCCTGTTTACTCTTTAGTTCTGTTGCTTTGATCCATTCCTTTACATAGAGAGCTACTCCTCCTCCTCTTTTACCCTCCCTGTCCCTCCTGTAGATTGTGTATCCTGGTATGTTGACATCCCAGTCATGGTTCTCTGTGTACCATGTTTCTGTGACTGCCACAATATCCAGGCAACCCTCTTCCATCAAGGCCACTAGCTCAGGGAGCTTGTTACACAGACTGCAGGCATTGGTACTCATCACCCTCCACTTTTTGATAGCCTTACCCCTTTTAGCCCCATTTCTGTCCTTACTGCCTTTGCCTTTTTTACATTTAAATCTGTTCTGCTCCTAATAACTTCTGTACCTTGGTGTTTACCTCACTAATCACCATGTTTTGTGGGGGAAGTCGGATTTCTTGCTCCTTTCAGTGCTCTCCACCTTGGCTTAGGTTTAAATGCTTGCCATGCAGCATTTGAACCTCTCACCCAGGATCCTGGTTCCTCCCTGGACAGATGCAGACCATCGCACTAGTATAGGTCTGCATTCCTCCAGGTGGCTCCCAGTCCCCAATGAAGCCAAAACCCTGAGCTCCACACCAGTTTTTCAACCACTCATTGAATTCCCTGGTGAGAAGTGCCCTAGCATCTCCCTTGCCATAGACAGGCAGCACCTCCGAGAAGGTTACCGTATGCGCTACTTGTCTAAGGCCCCTTCCCAACTCTTCAAACTCCTCTTGCGCTGCTCTGATCCCATTCCTAGCCAGGTCATTTGTCCCTAGGTGGACAATGACATCCAGTTCCCTCCCTCGTGCAGCTCCTCCCATGATCCTGAGGATTCGCTTCCTGTCCCTCCAAGCTGTGGCACCAGGAAGGCACCTTACCTCCCTCTCCCCTTCCTTCCTCAATTCTACCCCTAATGATTGAGTCCCCACCAGGAGTTGTTTCCTTCCCTGTGGGTCCCATGCCACCCTCCTCTGGGTCTCCTTTGTGAAGGTTCCCAGCATCCTCCTTGGTCTCCACTGCAGATGCCTCCATAGAGGAACCGCTATCCACCAGAAGAGTGAATGAATTGTGAGAGGTACAGCTGAGGGATGCAACTCTGTTCCACCATCCTCTCCTCCTTGAGCCCACTTCTGTCCAGCCACTCCTCTTTCTGGCAACCTTTGAGGTAGTGGCATTGGCCCTGGTGGTCCCTGGGTGGGGGAGGAGGTTTCACGAATCCTAGCCAGGTCAGCCTGGAGACGGGCAACCTCCTCTCTCAGACCAGAGAGGTGCCTGCAAATAGGGCAGAGTCACAGCCTCCAGAATGTCTCCCGGAACACTGCCGCCCCACAGCCATTGCACTGCACCACTCCTATCATGTCTTATTTTGTGTCCTCTCTACTGTTTCTTTGGATGCTTATTCACTCCTCTCCTTACAACTCTCACCCTTCCTGTTCTGGGACAGCAACTTCCTATCTTCTTCAGTAGCCTCCTTCTTCCTTGCTCAATATCAGACCACCAGCAGCTGGGGGGGGGGGAGAGTGAGCTACTTTTTTCCTTTAGGATTGACAAAACCAGTGTTTCTCTATCATCCTTTCCTTCCTACTGCCAAACAGGAAGTTCCTGTTGACAGTCAAATCCAGTGGCTATAAAAGTAGAACTGGCTTTGGGTGGGTGGGATGGAGGGCAATTAATAAGAAAAAGGCTAGCAACAGGAAGTTGTAATTTGACTCACCTGCTTTTATAGTGTCTAAACCACACCCCAGGTAAGCTCTCTTTCCTCCTACTGGTTTAGCAAAGTCAGCTGATTAGTACCCTTCCCTGCACAGAACACACACTGACTTTCTTTCTTTTCTTTCTTTTTTAACCTAAATAAGACCCCTTCTACTTCTAATAAAGTTATCTGTCTACTTTATCTTAACAGACAATGACTCCTGCTGAGATATAAGTTTTAAATTAATAAGAAAATGTAGCTTCTTTTAGTTAGCTGCTTTCTGCTCTACAAGCAAGGCTAGCAACAGGAAGTTGTAATTTGACTCACCTGCTTTTATAGTGTCTAAACCACACCCCCAGGTAAGCTCTCTTTCCTCCTACTGGTTTAGCAAAGTCAGCTGATTAGTACCCTTCTCTGCACAGAACACACACTGACTTTCTTTCTTTTCTTTTTTTAACCCTAAATAAGACCCCTTCTACTTCTAATAAAGTTATCTGTCTATTTTATCTTAACAGACAATGACTCCTGCTGAGATATAAGTTTTAAATTAATAAGAAAATGTAGCTTCTTTTAGTTAGCTGCTTTCTGCTCTACAAGCAAGGCTAGCAACAGGAAATTGTAATTTGACTCACCTGCTTTTATAGTGTCTAAACCACACCCCCAGGTAAGCTCTCTTTCCTCCTACTGGTTTAGCAAAGTCAGCTGATTAGTACCCTTACCTGCACAGAACACACACTGACTTTCTTTCTTTTCTTTCTTTTTTTTAACCCTAAATAAGACCCCTTCTACTTCTAATAAAGTTATCTGTTTACTTTATCTTAACAGACAATGACTCCTGCTGAGATATAAGTTTTAAATTAATACGAAAATGTAGCTTCTTTTAGTTAGCTGCTTTCTGCTCTACAAGCAAGGCTAGCAACAGCCTGTAGGGCATCTAGAATAACCCCACTCTTCGAAGTGGCTGCTGCAACTGCACTCCAGTTAACATCTGGCATATTCAGATCGTCCATCAGCAATATATCCCCTTTTTCTGCCTTACTAAGTATACTTTATATCATTTCCTTGTCCATTTCCTCCCCCTGAGAAGGGGGTCTGTATACAACCCCTGTGCGGATTGTGGTGCCATTGCCGGTCTCCAAATTTACCCACAGTGCTTCTTCTCCTCCCTGTTTTCCCTTTTGTTCTGCTGCTTTGATTCCTTCCCTTATGTAAAGAGCTACTCCACCTCCTCTATTACCCTCTCTGTCCCTGCTGTAGATAGTGTATCCTGGTATGTTTACGTCCCAGTCATGGTTTTGTGTGAACCATGTTTCTGTGACTGACACGATATCCAGATGTTCCTCCTCCATCAAGGCCACTAATTCAGGAAGCTTGTTACTCAGACTACGGGCATTGGTACTCATTGCTTTCCATTTTTGATGGCTTTACCTTCAGTTGCAGCATCCCCACTGACCTTTCTACCTTGGTCTTTTTCTCATTTAGTACCCTGTTTTGTAGGAGAGGCTGGGATTTTCCTGCTGCTTATCAGTGCCTCCCCTTGACTAGTTTAAAGCTTGCCAATGAAGCATTTAAACCGATTGCTCAAAGACTTGTTCCTTCCTGGACAGATGCAGACAATCCTGCCAGTATAGGCTGGTGTCCTCCAGGTGGAACCCAGTCACCAATGAAGCCAAACCCCTGTGTTCCACACCATTTTTCAACCATTCATTAAACTGCATGGTGCAAAGTGCCTCACCACTCATGCCATTGACAGGCAGCACCTCTGAGAAGGATACTGGGTGTGCTACTTGTCTTAGGCCCCTTCCCAGTTCTACAAAGGCCTTCTGCACTGCTCTAATCTCATGTTGAGCCAAGTCATTTGTCCCTAGGTGGGCAATGACGTCCAGCTCAGACTCCCGTGCAGCTGTTCTCGTGATCCTGAGGATACACTTCCTGTCCCTCCAAGCCATGGCACCAGGCAGGCACCTTACTTCAGTTTTCCCTGCTCCCCCGAGTTCTATCCCCCTAATAATTGAGTCCCCAACCAGGAGCTGCTTCCTTTCCTTGTGGTGTCCTCTGCCTCCTTCCTGTGGGCCTCCCTTGTGACAGGTGTCCTCAGCCTCCTTAATGTCCTCTGTGGGTGCATCCATAGGGGAGCTGTGCCCCCAGAATGGTGTATGGATTCAGGAGGAACAACTGACTGGGTGTGCCTCTGTTCCACCATCCTCACCCTCCTGAGCCCACTGTGGTCCAACTGCTGTGCTTTCTTTGCAACCTCTGAGGCAGTGGTGGTGGGCTCTGGTGCTCCCTGGATGGGGGAGGTTCCCTTCTTACCATCCAGTCTGGCCTGGGGGAAGGTTCCTTTACTGCTGTCCAGTGTGGCCTGAAGATGGGCAAATTCCTCCCTCAGGGCAGAGAGTTGTCTGCAAATAGGGCAGCATCTCAGCCTCCAGAAAGTCTCCCGGAAGACTGCTGCCCCACAGCCATTACATTGCACTACTCCCCACATGATTATGTACTTTTTTTTTTTTTTGTGTGTGTGTTTGTGTGTGTGATTGGTTTGTTATATAGAAATATATATATTATACAATGTGTATGCTTATATTTTCAGTGCTGTGTGCTAGAGAGGATATGACATTGATATGCACCTTGCACTCTTGAGGAAATGATGTCAGAACCCCAGGTATAAAGGAACTATTTCCAGGGGTGGGTGGGGTGAGAGGTGCAAAGGGGTTGGGCCTAAACTGTGCCCTCACAAAACAATCAGCTAAGAGCTCTGACCCACCACTGCGATGAGTGCCTTCCTGTCAGCAAGATACCATACACAACAATTTGACAGAGCAAATCCCCTGCTAATCAAACAGAGAAAAATCCAGACATCCAAGTCAGACACAGGTAAACCTCCCCAGCCCCAAAACAGCCTGGTGGTTTTTGCTTCTGAAAGCAGTCAGCCCCAAAATAAGTCAGCTGTGCTTTAAACTCTTCCTGCACTGAAAACCTTAAGAATTGTAACAAGACTGTCTTTTCCTGATTAAGTTCCTTATTTCACCTTTCAGTTAGAAGTAGCCTCCACCTGTAGAATATCTGCTACAAACCAAAGACAATTGTAAGGTTCATCTCCCTCTGTTGTGAGCACAACTCGCTTTCTTGCAAATCCTATGTTTAGTATTGTAGCTCCCAGCAAGAGATAGCTTTCCTTAAAAAATATTAGCTGTTCTATAACAGGTCTTGGGCTGACCAGGATAGAAAAGGACTGCTCTATCCCTGCCTAAAAAAAAACAATTGGGCAAATGCTGAAAGCCATCATCATCTGAACGTAGAATAACCCTTATTCGCCAACCCCCCGTCCAGATACCTTCAGTGTCAAAAATGGCCTCAGGATGATCAGTAACAGTACATTGTTTCTTTAACCAAAAAAGAAGATCAGTGACACTAACACCCTCATTCCTAAACAGGACCGTGATAGTTTTATGGGCAGGTCTAGTCAAAGGGACAGCCTCAAAGGGGGCCCAAAGAGAAGTATTCTTCTTCTGATGATAACGTGCCCAAAATATATCAAGACCACTCCCCAACTTGAAACTAATATCAAAAGTATTTTCACCAGAAACATGGATCAATCCACGCAGTTCAGAGACAGTGAATTGCAAGCAATCTTTCAAAAGTGTTCTGCCAATATAAACCCGGTCAGGAAAGGTTTCTAGACCCCCTTTATACACAAGCCTGACCGCATTATGTCATTTAGTAGGGTAGGAAGTCTGTTAGAAAAGGGAAGCATAAGTCCTCTGGTTATGGGATGTATCCTGTGAGGGTAAAGTAACCTCTTGCACAACAGGCCCATTCCTGACAGCCACAGGAATGTGTTTAGGAATATCTGAAAAGTTTGAAATGTCGATTATGCCATCCCCAAGATTATCTTGTGGAAAGTCAGTGGACTCATCAAGGAGAGCTTTAGCGAGGACAGGGTGTTGGGTCAATTCCGGTTCTGGGGTAAGCACAGCGGGGAATTTGTCACCGCAGGTTGTATGGCAACAGGAGAAACAGAAGAAGAACCAGTAGCTAACAACTGTTCAGCAGAAGTTGGTCCCTCAGAGCCAGATTTAGAAACAGTACTTACAGTGGGAGGCAAGAGAGTAGGAGTCAAGGAAACACCAGGTATCTTGATAGGTGCAACTCCGGAAATCCAACGTTGTGTATCAGGAGAGCGAACCCAGCCCGCCATTGCGAGGGAGCTTTCAACAGACCACAGACCACTCTCCTGCATAGGTGAGTCATCCCAACTTAATTTACTTGGAGTACCCTTCTTAATAGTGTGCTCCTGTATTTGGTGAGATGTGGAGGCCGAAAAAGAAAACAACGTAGCTGAGCGCTGATCCACACCATCAGAAAATATAATACGTGGTTTGACTTGCGCAGTCACAGAAGTAGTGTCCATAGCAACATTGGTCTCAGGTGGTTCAGTGTCTGGGCTAGGCCTCCCCTCAGCCTCAGGAGTTTGCAAGTGAAAGTGGCTCATAAGGTCCTGTTTTCTGCATAAATGTTCGGTTTCTTCAAAAAGTAAAAGTTGCTCTAAGGTCTACTGTGCCCTTTCCCATGAACGGAACCCAGCCACAGTCGGGTCATGAAAATCCTTCCGTGGTTTACAGATTTCACCAGACTCAGGCAATACGAAGTCCATCTGTCCATCAGTGGGAGAAATCATTGCAGCATCAAAGAAAATCTCAAGTTCTAGCATATCTGGTGCCAAGGAGGAGACAGACTCCACAACCTGCTGCTCCTCCAACACCTTGCTCGTCAGCACAACAACTGACTCGGCCATCCTCCGACGGCCAAAGGATCCCCATACTGTCGAGTAGGGGAATTTCACCAGTGTCCTGGCCAAATTTCTCTCATTCATTAAAAATTACCATCAGTTGCTTAATTTGGTTTGATTTCAGTTGTTTACCATCTGTATCCCGGTTGACCCTGAAAAAGGGACTTCTAGGCCCAGTGAGCTTGTCGGGTCAACAAACAAACATTTTGGTAATTTCTGATATTTGTTCTTCAAACTTCCACTAACTGGCAAGTTACCACCCTCCTTCATGACCACATTATATAGCGTATTGATGCTTGTAAGGGTGTGTGAAAAAAAATTCCATCGGCGGAATTTCCACGACAGTGCAACTTTCACTTCCACAAAAGTTCGGAAATCATTTTCACCACTTTCACGGACATTCCGCCTTTAAACCTCAGGAATAAATATAAAGGCTGTGAGTTAATTTAATAAAGTGCGGCAAAGAAAATCCACAGAACTGATCACTGTCAGTGGTCAGTTCAAGGTGTTTTTTTAACCGCAGTTTAATCAATTAATGCAGACTCTGCCGATTGCGGGTCCCAGGCCCCCAATAAATAAATAAAAAAAACCTACAATTCCTCCCTGGTGTCTAGTGCCCTCCCCCACCGCCGCACCCACACATCACAGCCTAGGTCCCAGTTAAAAAAAAACATGATCCCTGGGGTGTCTAGTGGTCCCCGCCCACAGATTGTAGGTCCTTTAAGGAGGGAAAAAGTGATTCCTCCCTGCTGTCTAGTGGCCCCCACCCATGGATTGCAGGTCCCTAGTAAAATAAACATGATCCCTGGTGTGGTGTTTAGTGGTCCCTCCCCACCCACGATTTCGGGTCCTGGTAAAGATAAAAACTCAAATTCTAATCCTCCCTGGTGTCTAGTGGTCCCCAGCCACCGATCGTGGCCCTCCAAAAACATTTTAATTCCTTGGTGTCTAGCGGACCCCATCCCTATCCTGGATCCCTTCAATCCAAGAGTAAAACAGCCATCACCCAGCAATCCAGTCCACTGACTCATCCCATTCTATTCACCAGTGTGGCATTGTCCAGTGGAACCCCCATTCGGCCATCCTGTCTGTGATCCCTTGTAAAAAATGAAAAAAGTAAATCCCAAAGTAATCGCAAGATACCCAACTCCCTGGTGTCTAGTGAACCACCAACCCCCTCCTCAGCAGTTCACCCACCACCACCCCGCTCCCTCCCAGACCTCATCCTCGAGAAGGTTACCAGCGCAGTTCTCTTCTCTACTCCACAACCGCAGCCCACTGAAGAGTCAGGTGAATGAGACGGTATGAGCGCCATGCACGCTCTCATTCACTGACTGTCCAGTGGGCCACCGGCCAAGGAGCAGAGAGGAGGGCTGCACCGGTGGCTTGCTTGGGGGTAAGGTCAGGGGGGAGCAGGATGGTGGCAGGCAAACTGTAGGGGTGGGGGGCCCACTAGACACTAGGTAATTGGGTATCTTGTGATTACTTTGGGATTTACTTCCTTTTTTTTTTTAACAAGGGATCACACGAGTTGGTGGACTGGACTGTCGCTGTTTTACTTTGGATTGAGGGATCTGGGATGGGGTGGGGGTCTGCTAGACACCAGGGAATTAAAACATTTTGGGGCCTATGATCATCAGGTGGGGGACCACTACACCAGGGAGGAATCGAGGTTTTTTCTTTTTACTGGGACTCAGCTGTGGGTGGGGAGGGGGGGACCACTAGACACCAGGGATCATGTTTTTTTACTTGGGACCCACAATCTGTGGGTGGGGGGGCCACTAGACACCAGGGAGGAAATTGTAGGGTTTTCTTTTGTTTATTTACTGGGACCCGCGATTTGCAGGTGTGGAGGGCACTAGACGGGGCAGCTGTGTTACACTGCTACAACAACTGGAGGTCAGAATGAATTTTGTGAAATAATACATTAAACTGCAGATGGAATAATTTCTGATGTTTATATGCATTATTCCACTGCTCACTGGGATTTTCCATGGAACCAGGTGAAAATCTGCAGAAAATCCCAGTTCCGCTTATGGCAAAAGTTCCGAAATTTCCACAAAATTTCCAAAATTTCACTGAAGTTCTGCAAAAGCGGAATTTGCAACTCTCGCTCACCCCAGATGCTTGTCATAGTCAGTTGCACTGCCATATTATTGCATAATGTAATGTATCAGCGGACTGTCTTCCTATACCAGTGTCACTGGGCTTCTGGAAATTACATTGAGGACCTGCTAATTTGTGGATGTGTTATCCTAAATTAGTTCTCTGCTTTCTTAAAGCAGCAGTACTAGATAATCAGGAAGGGATTATCAAAATTCTGTTTTTTGGCTGGAAGCATAGATACATAGATACATAGACACTGTCCACAGATAAGGGCCTAAGGCCCATCCAGTCTGCCCATTAGAGCTTGTAAGTTCACTTTATGTTTTTCTAGAAGACTGTTGCCCCTTACCCCTGACCTCCAAAATTCCCTTGTGTCTACCCCATGCATTCTTAAATCCTGTGATTGTTTCAGCCCCCACCACTTCCTCTGGCAGGGTGTTCCACTTGCCCACCACCCTTTCTGTGAAGAAATTATTCCTCATGTTTCCTCTGAATCACCCTCCCACCAACTTCATCCCATGCCCTCTAGTCCTGAAACTTTTTTTTGCTGAAAAATAATGCATTCCTGCACCCTATTCCTCCCTTTAAGGTACTTGCATATCTCTATTCTATCCCCTCTCTCCCACCTCTCCTTCAGGGAGTACATATTCAGGTCTTTCATCCTGTCCTCAAAGGACTTGTGATGCAATCCCTGTACCATCTTTGTTGCCCTCCTCTGAACCTTCTCAACCCTCTCTATGTCCTTACGTAGGTAAGGTCTCCAGAAGTGTACACTGTACTCCAGGTGGGGCCTCACTAGCGTCTTGTACAGTGGAATTATGACCTCCATTTTCCTGCTGGTGATGCCTCTGCCTATGCATCCCATCATCCTATTTGCTTTACCTGCTGCCTTGTCGCACTGTTTCCCTACCTTGAGGTCATCAGAGATGATAACTCCAAGGTCCCATTCCTGCTTGATGCATGCTATATCCTCACCCAACTGATATGTTGTTCCAGGGTTTTTGTGCCCCATATGCATTATCTTTATTTATTCAATTTTGGTAACCAGGTAAGTCCACTGGGCCACCGAGGTTCCCTTTTTCAGGGGCGTGCTGGAATTAGTTACATAAAGTAGGATATTGTTGCATATACAGTACATGTGTGGGCAGACAACATTTGGTTACATTCAAGACATTTCAGAATAGAGCACTGAATTTCAACTGCCAAACCCTTGACCATTCTTCAAGCTTCTGCAGGTCCCTCCTCATTCTGTCTATACCATCTGGCATGTCCACTCTGTTACAGAGCTTCATGTCATCAGCGAACAGGGAAATTCTGTCTTCTAGGTCCTGTGCAATGTCACTGATGAAGATGTTGAATGGGACTGGTCCCAGAACTGATCCCTGTGGTACCCCACTGGTCACACTTCCCTCTGTGTAGTGACAGTTATTTACCACCACCCTTTGTGTCCTGCTACCCAGCCAGTTACCTACCCACCACACTGCTATCCTACCCATGCAGCCATAGTTTAGGTTTCCATCTATGTAAATATTTTTTTCTAGTGATCTTTAGTTTTTTAGACATTTAAAATTTATTTCCATTGTTGTGGATCCACAGTAAATATAGATGCTGTCTAATTCACAGTCGAACTCCCCCCTCACGTTGCATCAAGTCTTTTGTTTACTTCCATGGGACCCTGTGCTGCATGTTCCTTCTGTCCCTGTGTAATGCCATGATTCATGCACATGTGCGGTTAACAGCAGAGGCTTCCAATTTAACATGGCGGGTGGGAGAAATGTAAACAAAAGCAAAGAAATATTGAGCAAATTATGGGATGATAGTACAGTGAAAACCAGAAAGATTACCAGGTAAGTGCCCAACAAAGCACAGGAAACAAATTGTTGCAAAAGATCCAACTTTTTATCTAGTACTGCTGCTTTAACTTGTTTTTAACATCTCTGTATTGTTAATATGTATTGTGTTAATCATGGAGTCGCACATAATTATAAGCAGTGATGTCACACTCCCACTATGTCCAATTACCTCTGATAAAACCCATATAGTGAAACGTTAGGTCAAGTTGATGCAACCCCATCATTTGGTTCAAATCCAGCACTAGGCACCTTATGGGATCATTGTACACATTCTTTATAAATACTTTAGATGGGGTAGACCTTTTGTGAAGCAGTGCTTTTTGTGAGTACTGTGTGGGGAGGTGCGTGCTGCTTTTTCTTTTATTGATGTCGCCTTAGCATTTATCTTGCACAGATGTAACCAACCTATTGAGGCTAAGAAACAGTCCTGCCTAGCTGATATATGGGGCCATATTTTCAGATGCCTGAGACTGCCACAAGTCCTGGGTGCATCAAAAATATGGTGCACCGACTCTGCGACAATCTAAAGGGACCATTTATCCCTTGCAGCAATGGACGCAAGCTAGACCATGCTTGTGGTCTAGCTTGCATTAATACTGGGGATTGTTTTCATGGAGCTTACATCCAAGATTTGGCACAAGCTGCTGAAAAGTGGATAAACTGTCACAACTGCACCCAAGATTGTGAAATCAGATGCAGTTGCAGCAAACAGGATTAGCGCAGCTCTGGGGATAAAGTGGTGTGGCCAGGCCTTGCATCAAGCCCTGTGCCATCCTTTGGAAATCTGGTCCAAGGTAAGGTGTTAAATGGAATGGGCAATCCTTATCTTGTGAATGTAACCTTTGCCACCCATCTACAACCCCCCAGCATGTCCTGCATCTCTCTTATGTTTCTGTAAGCTGGTGTTACCCACTTTTGTCTGCTCCACGATCTATCAATTCCAGCATTCTGGACCAAGTTCTAGTCTCCTTCAGCAGTACTGAAGTGTCTAGAAAGAGCATCCAGGCCATTAGTAATGCCATACAGAATATTCGTCTGTCTGCATTTGGGCCATATACAGCATGTTCCCCAAGGCTACTTCGCTGTTGTTTAAAATACCTTGTACTAGAACATATCATCCCTCCTGGTCTCTGATCTCTTTCCCTGCCACAAAGTTACCATTTCCTGCAATCTGCAGATGCTATGTGCTGGGTGGTGGTGGGGGGGGGGGCACTTACCTGATATGATGTCCATTCCATCCTCCTCATTATCTACCGCTTCCCATGTCAACGTGCAAGCCATGATGGCCTCAATGGGATTGAAGTCTTTTGAAGGGCTGGATGGCAGTGGCACACCACCTGCCTGGCTGCTGGACAGGTGTGCAGCCACCAGTTTCTTCTTGGTGGCCGCCCATAGGTCTCACTATTTGTGCTTCATGGCATTCAGGGTTTGTGGCTCAGGTCCACACACATTGATAGCTGCTCGTGTACAGCAGGATATGTGCATTGCCATCAGAAGGCTCCTTGAGGGACACAGAGCCATACAGGGTGGTGTAGTGGCTCTATATGTCTGATACCAGCATGTTTACCTGCTGGGAGTTGAAACTGGAGGACCTGGACTGATACAGTTCCTGCATGTCAACCCTCCTACATTTTCTTCCATGTGTACAGCATTGGCCTCAGTCCATGGTGACCAGTGCTGGTCCAGCATCCTGGCAAGGGGCCTGGATTTCAATGCTAAGCTGCATACCCAGAGTGGCAGTCTGTGGCTTCTGCTCTTTTGTTTCTACAACTACTTACACTTCTGTGTGTGCACATTGGTTAGCTTCATGTCAGTCAAGGTGCGGTTCACCTTATATGGCAGTGTCTAAGGGCATGCCCACCTCTCTCCATCCCATACGCCAATCTGCACCCCTGTGTGTGGCCTTGCATGTCATTGTGTCCACATTCATGGGCGTTTATGCATGCTGTGAGTTTTGCGCACCTCAGCAGGTGTGCATTAATGCACCCTTTATTACATTCCATGATTGCATGGCCCACTGTTTTCATGACCAAAGTCTTCTGTGCCTTAAATTATAGAATATAGGGAAATTGCTAAATGCAGGGTTGTTATTTACTGTGCTAGTTCCATGATATTGGAAAGAATGGGTGATACCCCTTTCTAGTTTGCTAGTAGCAAACACCCTAGCACCAACCCTGCCAGTAGGATCCTGCTAGGTGGAAGCACCATGCTGCTTGCACATACTCTAATTAACAACCAGGGAACAGCTGTCCCAAGGCTTAGCAGCTCCAGCCCACTGTCAGAGACTTCAGGCTGTGCCACAATGTCGAGAAAAGGGTTAAAAACTGGAAGTACTGCTGGGATACACTACAGATTTATAAGGTCACCGTCACAATCCTTGGAAAGTACAGGACTGCCTAATGTTTGTGGTACCCCCTTATTGCAAGAGGCATTGCCAGGCCTTGCTTGATTGGTGAGAGGAGAGGAGAGGAGAGGAGAGGAGAGGAGAGGATACGTTACTGATAAAGCCTCATGGGATCCCCAAGGGGACCAACCAGACCTACATTGAGGGGAAGTTCACTGTCTGATGCTATATAGTAGCAAGTAACATGAAACTATGCGTACTTGTTGAATATCATGCAGTCATTGACTTCAGCCAGGTACCTGACCAATGGGAAATGGTTGGAAAGGATGTCCCTGGTACATAGTCACTTAAGCCTGTCAAGCTGACTTCATGGCGAGTCTATTGAACCATTTGGGTTCAATAAGAAACTCCAGTTCTTTCTAAATCTGAAATGAAGGCTGCCAGATATACTGTAAGTTACTTTTTAGATGCAGATGAATGCCCACCAGCAAATCCATGGTATAGCTATAAGCCTTGGGCCAGCTCAAGAAGGAGGTATTACAAAAGATTAAACATCTTTTCAAGGGAAAAAGTCTGTTCCCACTGGACAGGATGAATTTGGTACATGGATGGAACTTGTGGCACACATAGTACAGGATGTGCTCTGTTCTGAGGTGGAGAAAAAGTGGTGCTTGTGTAAGAATATATGAGAGTCCACAAAGCATGCCATTATGGCCCTGGCCACCAGGGTTGATGCACTGACCTTGACCTATAGGATGTGTGGAAGTACTATGGGTGCAGCAGAAGTCATGTTTTGGATGCAAGCAACCACCAAGCATAAAGGAGGAAGGCTGTCTGAGGATTTGCTATAATTGGAAAGAATCATTAAGATGGCATACAAGAAGGGAGTACTCTCTATGAGGGAATTGAACCCAATCTGAGTCAAACAGGCAATGGAGAGTGTAGTCTATTCAGACCTGATCATGATTGGAGGATCAAAGTAGCCCCCCCCCAACCCGACCAATGGAGAGCTTGTACAGGAAATAGGAGAATGATAAGAGCAAGAGGCCCTTCAAAAAGCTATTCAAGCTCTACTGGCTACCGCCCAAACATCTGGAAATATCCACTCTGCCAATAAGCTGCCACCTGGGTCCAAGGACCTGCAGTCTTGAACACAAGATCTAGAGGAAGAGTTATCATCTTTGCAGATAGCTGAGGGAGCTTACTATTGACCCAAATAGGAATTCAGATACTGCAGTCTTGACCTCTTTCTGCAGTGCCAGCATCCTCGATAAAATGTTGACCCTGTAAGAAGGAATTTTGTTACCAATGTAGTGAGGATAGCCATAATGCCAGATCTTGCTCTGCCTCTGAGAACTTGAAGAAGATTAATGAGACATTCCTACAAAAATACAGAGGAGGCTAGTAAAAGAGTGATCCGGGGCACATTATGCATCAGGTTCCACAAGGTGGATGGCTCAAGAAACAAGTGGGACTGTAAGATGGCATTGCAGTTAAAATAGGAAGACAGTTGAAGAAAGCTTTGTTGGACAGTAGTAGTAGGATCTAATCCATATACAAACCATTCTATGATACCAATTTGCAATATCTGACAAAAGCAAAACATAAACCACAGCACTGAAAATGGAGTAAGGTGCTTTGGTTCCGTTATTGTTGCATCTCAAAAACCTCATACAACACTCCCAGAGCTTTATATCATTTTGCCACTTGCTCAGGGGATGTCAGTTTGCAACATTTGCCATAGCCATCCTTGGAAAGACTTTCCATAAGTAAATTAAGCCAAGACAATTACACTTATGATGCACACACTGTGGCAAAGACTGTTTCTACAACAGGTTGTGGGGACCTTTCAAGAAACTGAGACAATGCCCTTGATATGTGCTGATCCCAGAGTGATGGCGCAGACTCCTTTTCTCATAGGGATGAATGTTAACATGTTTCAAAGGTTCGCCAAATTGTGCAGTGACATGGCTGGGATTCAGAAGCAGCATATTCTGCCTATCCACTTGCTGCTTCAAGATGCCAGCTTGAAGAGAGGAACAGAAAGTCCCTTCCCCAATGAAGGACTTGTGCAAACCATCTAGAAAGGAGCTACATAGCTGTTGAGGTTGCCCCAAGTGCTAAGAATGTGGTAGTCAGGATGGCTGGATACCATCCCCAGTGAAAGATCAGGTGGTTGTTATCGAGACTCCAAAAAACACCAAGTTGCCTTTTCTTTACAATCTGGTGACTAGGAATGGCACACTGAGCAAAAGCTCATTTCCAGGGGTTGCTGGGGGGGAAGGGTGAACAAGAGGAAGCAAAAACAAACAAACAAAAATGACAGAGGTAGAATGCAATAGTAATGACACAATAATAATATAGTATGTACGTAATTGTCATACACAGGTTGTCAGGTAAGGAAACATTGCAATAAGTTATTGCAGATGTAAGAATGTAGCAAATGATGATTCAACCAGGTATAGGAGCTGCCCAGGAGAGGTACAGAAGGTTAACACCCCCCAACAATTTCAGAAACCTGTTGTTTTCACACATAAAGGGGAACAGTCACACTATAAGCCCCACCCCCAAGTGTGGACCTAATACCAATTTGCACTTTGTGTGCAGAAACATTTTTTCATTTATTGTTTGCTGTAGCATAGTAGATTGTATCACACTGTATCTGTTGACTTCCAAGCTGACATTTTCTTTTCTTTTAACTCTCTGTATGCTTCTGGTATGAGTGAGGAATTTACCCCCCCCCCCCGACACCCAGACCTCGCACCTGGCATTTCCCCCCAGGCTGCCAAGACCAGGGAGGACTGCATCTTGCCCCCTGCAATGGGGTCCCCCCCCCCGAGGAGGGGGAAGAAACCCAGATCTACCAGAGGCTCCAGCCAAAGCTTGCACCCAGGTATCATTCAGGCAGAGGTCTGGGGCATCACTGTGCTGCTGACCCAGGGGTTTTTCATATAGGTTCTCTGGAGGGCAGACATCCAATGATGTCCATGCAAGTCGGGCATGCTCCCGCACTTGATCTACAGATGTTCACTGGGTGTGGCTGACTTGCCAGGGAGCCACAATCCTCCCCCCAGAGGAGGAGAGCTGTCCATGGGACACTCAACCTACCTCCCCTGGGTCGACCCTCTGATGCACCACGCTCATTCCCAAACATAGGTCTTTAGGGCCACAGGCAGTAGTGCTAGCGCTGTACCAGCAGGCCAGCAAGTTAACATTTTCTGTACTTACATATCCCAGAATCCTCTGTGGCTGACATCAGAGGAGGACTACAGTAGAGGGAGATTCAACAGCCTGCATTGAATGTTAAGAGTTTTTATTAGCCTTTATCTTTTGTTTGATGGTCCTACTGTCTTTCCTGGGCTAAGTCCCAAAGAACTGTAGTTAGCCCCAGAAGAACAGCGGGACCAGCAAACATCTGACTGGATCTTATAAAAGCTCTAACATGCACTGCAGTCTATGGAATCTCTGACTGCTGCAGCCCTCCTCTGATGTCAGCTGCAGGGGATTCTGGAATTTGTAATTACCTAAAATGTCAACTTGCAAGGCAACAGAAACAGTCTGATGCAATCTACTATATTGTAGTAAACATTAAGCAAAAAAAAAAAATTTTTGCACAAAGTGCAAATTGGGACAAGCTCCACATTTGAGTGTGGTGCTCATAGTGCTAACATGGACTGTTCCGCTTTAACAATTTGCATACAGTAAATGTGCGTACAGTATCAAGCAGCTGCTTACTATTCTGCCTTTAAAATCACTCTTACTGTTTCATTGAAAGGGTTTTATTCATACAGAACCAGCTGGTTGTGTTTTTCTTTTTTGGCACCATTTCTGATTCTGAGTCACAGCTGACGTATCCTCAGTAAAGAAACTGTAAAGACATGTTAATTTTACAACAAACAACATCCATATTGTCGGGGCTTGGTTGGTAGACTGAGTTTTGGAAGCCCATATTTATTGCAATCACAGTTGTGACAGGCCTTCTTCATCTGAACTTAAGTACTGCACTTTCCTTGTGGAGAGCCCGACTTTATCTGTGGCATTTAAAGTATGTTACAACCATCTTAAAGCAAGCTACGTGTGTATCTCAAATGAATTTTAAATCTGTCAACCTTCAAAAAAGGGTCTAAAATTTAAATCCTACCTATTATACAACAAAGCTTGTACTGCCTACATAACATGGGTTCTGCCTGCATATGAATGTATCCTCCTCTCCCCCTTCCCCTGGACCCAGTGCTACTATCCAAGCATCATTTTCTGTTTAGGGGCATTTAAATAACTACCTCTCCCAAAGTTACCATCCTCCACCCCCACTCCCATAGATACATCACAGAATGAAGCTGATGTAAAATTCAATGTCATCCCACCACACCATGGCCCCCCTAGGTCAAGAGATGAATTCTCTTCCTTTTGGATCACATCCAAGGGCTAATACAGTGGCTGCTGGATTAGCATTTTTGCTCCCTTTGTGCTCTCCACACATTACTCTCTCTCTCTGTCTCTCTCTCTCTCTCCCCTTCCTCTCCTTTTAAAGGGATCTAAAACAAGCAAAAAAAAACTTAAATAGGACAGGAAATCATTTCTATCTGGCAGCTGTTTATAAAGTTCTTATTCTCAGAAATGATATGCATTCACCTAAATGATCCATATTTAACTGTACTTGAATAAAAAAGTGATATAAAAAGCTGTATTTTGCATTGTCATGTTTTTATGGGCAGCATTCTGTTACAGTTCTTGTCATGGAACCAATAATTTGGAGTTTTAACTGTGCCATGGTTTGTAGACAGAACTCCAGACGGGGTTCTGATAGGTCAGCAGCTCAAAATTAGCATTCTGTACACAAATCGTGATATAGTAAAAACTCTGCAGAGGTGATTCCATGAAGTGAACTGTAACAGAATGTTGCCCAAAAAAACACAACAATGCAAACTACAGCAATACCTATCACTTTTTAATCAGGTACAGTTAAATATGGATACTTTAGGACAATGCATAACATTTCTGAGAATAAAATCTTTATAAACAGCTGTCAATTAGCACAAATTTCCTGTCCCCTTTAAAAGGAACATAAACAATGCTGTTTACTTTTTTTTTTGTAAAATTGTAAATTTGGGCATGTGTGAAGTCTATTTTACCACCCGGTGTGTTGTTTTGTGTTTTTGTTTTGAAATAGTCCTACATTTGCCTTATTCAGGGCCCAAAAAATAATGTAGCCTTTTCATTTTATTTAAGTTAATTTTGTCTCACTATTATTTTCCCTTGAAAGGCACAGTGAGCAAACTGCCAATTTTCAAGTGCAAGCAACATTTTAGACTTTTCCCACATAATATTCACTTTTAATTGCTTAGCAATTCCAGAATCCAGTGACATCAGTTGAGCTGAAGACTACAACACAGAGGGAGACAGTGACATAAGCTCAGCCAATATATAGTGAATGGTTATGTCTATTTTAGGAGGCATCCAGGATGAATGAAGGGAATCTATTATACATGACAATCAGTTTGGCCAGATCAGAGTTGATAGCCCCATCATACAGTAATTTCCCATAGTCTTCTAAAAGCAGGATCAGTGTGTTCATGATGTTAAGTGTTTTTGTGAGGAATGCAGTCCCAGAATCTACGTAGTGAACCAAGCTTTGAGGCCAATTGCTTGGTCAAGCTATGGATGTAAGACTCCAGTTTAAGGCTGGCATCAAGGCAGAGTCCAAGATTTTTATTAGCTGGCTCTAACTGAAGGGGGGTAGAGCCAGCAGTGGTGATATACAGTATATAAGTTATTAACTGAAGGGGGAAGAGTCTGTAGTGCTGATATGCAGTAATAACTTATTAACTGAAGAAGAGTAGCGTCGGTAGTGGTGATATACAGTATCTCTCAAGGGGATTTGCATATGTTTCCCATGATGCATTTCATTTTTGGAGTATACGCAACTGTGTTTTCTTTAACATTTGGCTGTATGGCCAATATCCTCCAGGATAACCCATGCCTCAGGGCATTTGCTCTGGGGTTCTTTTGTAGTACAGTATATAACTTACTAACTGAAGGAGAGTAGAGTCAGTAGTGGTGATACACAGTATATAACTGACTAACTGAAGGAGAACAGAGTCAGTAGTGGTTATATACAGTATATAAATTATTAACTGAAGGAGAGTAGAATCAGTAATGGTGTTATACAGTATATAACTTACTAACTGAAGGAGAGTAGAATCAGTAGTGGCAATATACAGTACTGTATATAACTTACTAACTGAAAGGGAGTAGAGTCAGTAGTGGTGTTATACAGTACATAACTTACTAACTGAAGGTAAGTAGAGTCAGTAGTGGTGTTATACAGCATATAACTTACTAACTGAAGGGCAGTAGAGTCAGTAGTGGTGATACACAGTATATAATTTACTAACTGAAGGGGAGTATAATCAGTAGTGGCAATATACAGCATATAGCTTACTAAATGAAGGGGAGTAGAGTCAATAGTGATGATTTACAGTATATAACTTACTAACTGAAGGGGAATAGAATCAGTAGTGGCGATATACAGTATATCTCATGGGAATTTGCATATGTTTCCCATGATGCTTTGCATTTGTGGGGTATATGCAACTGTGTTTTCTTTAAAATTTGGCTGTATGGCCAATATCCTCTGGGATAACCCGTGCCTCAGGGCATTGCTCTGGGGTTCTTTTGTAGTACAGTATATAACTTGCTAACTGAAGGAGAGTAGAGTCAGTAGTGGTGATGCACAGTATATAACTTACTAACTGAAGGGAAGTAGAGTCAGTAGTGGTGATATACAGTGTATAACTTGCTAACTGAAGGAGAGTAGAGTCAGTAGTGGTGATATACAGTATATAACTTACTAAACGAAGGAGAGTAGAGTCAGTAGTGGTGATACAGTATATAACTTACTAACCAAAGGCGAGTAGAGTTAGTAGTGGTGATATACAGTATATAACTTACAAACAGAAGGGGAGTATAGTTAGTAGTGGTGATATACAGTATATAACTTACTAACTGAAGGAGAGTAGAGTCAGTAGTGGTGATATATAGTATATAACTTACTAACTGAAGGGAGTAGAGTCAGTAGTAGTGTTATACAGTATATAACTTACTAAACTAAGGAGAGTAAAGTCAGTAGTGGTGATATGACTCTGAGGCCAGGAGATCAGAGGGCTGTGGGTTCAGTTCCCACATCTGGCACTTGGGTTAATATCCCAGTACTGACACTGTAGTGCAGCATGAGAGGGGTGCTGCATTTCTGAGGTGCCATCTTTAGGATGAGATATTAAACCGAGGTCCCATCTGCCTGGATTGGTGGTAGTTCAGGTGGATGTTAAAGATCCCATGGCACTTACTGAAAAGAGTAGGGGAATTTGCCCGGTGTCCTGGCCAAATTTCCCTCATTCACTAAAAATACCACCAACAGCTTACTCTGGTTCAAGGTCAGTTGGCATTCATCTGTATCCCCCTCCTCCGGGTTGTGCCTGAAAATAGGCAGGATTTGTCTAGTGCACTTACCTGGTCAACAAAAATTAAATAAATATACAGTATATAACTTACTAACCGAAGGAAAGTAGAGTCAGTAGTGGCCATATACAGTATATAACTTACTAACTGAAGGGGAGTAAAGTCAATGGTGGCATTATACAGTATATAACTTACTAACCGAAGGGGAGTAGAGTCAGTAGTGGTGTTATGCAGTATATAACTTACTAAATGAACGGGAGTAGAGTCAGTAGTGATGATCTACAGTATGTAACTTACTAACTGAAGGGGAGTAGAGTCAGTAGTGGCATTATACAGTAAGTAACTTACTAACTGAAAGGGAGTAGAGTCGGTAGTGGCAATATACAGTATATAACTTACTAACTGAAGGGGAGTAGAGTTAGTAGTGATGATATACAGTATATAACTTACTAACGGAAGGGGAGTAGAGTCAGTAGTGGTGTTATACAGTATATAACTTTCTAATTGAAGGTGAGTAGAGTCAGTAGTGGTGTTATACAGCACATAATTTATTAAATGAAGGTGAGTAGAGTCAGTAGTGATGATATACAGTATATAACTTACTAAATGAATGGGAGTAGAGTCAGTAGTGATGATATACAGTATGTAACTTACTAACTGAAGGGGAGTAGAGTCAGTAGTGGCATTATACAGTAAGTAACTTACTAACTGAAGGGAAGTAGAGTCAGTAGTAGCAATATACAGTATATAGCTTACTAACTGAAGGGGAGTAGAGTCAGTAGTGGTGATATACAGTATATAACTTACTAACGGAAGGAGAGTAGAGTCAGTAGTGGTGAAACACAGTTTATAACTTACTAACTGAAGGGGAGTAGAGTCAGTAGTGATGATATGTAACTGACTTGTGTTACATCTAAGCCTGGTGTCTGACTGAGCCAAAAAGTCTCTGTTAACTTTTCTAAGCATTTAATTTTAACTTATTTCTATGAAATAGAACTGAACTAAGTTAACATTTATTTATTTGTAACCATGTAAGTGTGAAGCTCATATACCTATTTTGAAATTACTGTATACTGTAACCTTGTGCACTAACTTGAAATCATGTTCACTATCCTCTAGAGATCTGCTCTGGTAACTTATCTATACCTGGCATCATGATCTTCTACTTGTCACATCATAAACAATTCCAAAGCAAATGATTCTGATATCACAGACAGTGGAATGAAGCATCAGCTGCAAACAAACAGCCAGAGCAGATACACTCTGGTGCACAGTGATCGTGTTTCCCCTTTCAAGTGAATCAGTCAGCTTCGGGAAACCTTGGAAAACACAATGTTTAGACGCAATTCAGCTTCCACAGTATAGCATGTAAGCAATAAGAGTTTTCTGCATGCTAGGGGTGTAGTGAGGCATGATACCTCAAGCCATGTGCCTTCAGCCCCTGGAAGCAACATCTGCTCCTCGCACACCCCCAGAGTGCCTTACTGTGCTTATAAAATGGGCTACATTTTTATTTTAGTTTTTACAGTTGGTTAAAGAGCTGCTGACACCTCAAAGAAAACTCTGAAAAACATAATATTTTGGTACAATTCAGCTTGCATTCCATCTATGTTCTATAGATTTCTGCTCCCCATAATTTATTACTATGGACATTTGCATGAATACATTATTTGTATCTCTTAGAGTTCATTTGCCTCTTTAGCTTACTCCCTACTTCAAGTCATAAACCTCTGTTGTGACATCACAATGCAATGCCATGGCAGTATCAGTGATGTCACAAGCAGTGCATTGTGACCTCAAGTAGGGGAAATGTAACAAGAATAGAGGCACACAGCCAGAGAAGCCTACACAGCAGGGGTAGTGAGGTCCACCAGAGCCCTAAAGGTAACTACTCTCCTCCTCCTCCAGCTCCAGCTGGACTCTGTGAGGGGTGTTAGCCCATCGATGCTTGGCATTGACTGCCCCACCCTCAATTTAAGGACAACCCTGGTCACATGACTTCCTGTCCCCACTTTCCGATTAGCAGGTTATATTTTACTGCAACCAAGTGGCTGAGCTGAATCATCTCCAACAACTTCCTGCCTCTCTAGTCTCCTCTAATGCTGACTTTCTCTACACCTCCTCCACTCTTATCCTCCCCATCCTATAAGCCCAAATTCCATAGCCCTGCTTGCAATACCCAAAGTTCCCTTGCTGTAAGGCTACCTTGCTGCATATTTTGGATGTACATTTCCACCCTGTACACCCTACATACATTGGCACCCACCTACATACATTGGCACCCACCAAGTTGCCGGACCTGAGGCTTGAACCTTGCACCCTTTGCACCAAAGTCCAGGACACTACCACTACTCCAACATGGTTGACACATTTCTGTACATCAATAGGGACCTCTTATACATTGATTCATGACCACCACTACAATGCTGCAGATGCCTATCAGACTGACACTCCTCATACTAATGTCGCTAGGCATGACCACACCATCTCCCCACCACTCAGTGCCACAACCTCTCCCCACCACTCAGTGCTGTTCCTGCTTCCCCATGCTGCCCACCCATGCCACACACCCCCAGCCCCCACCAACACATACACACCTCTCCAGCAATCTTACCCCTGCTCACCATGGCCTCCAAGTTTCCCTGTGATTACCACCATCTGCTCGATCACTATTCCCAGCATCACCCCCTTGTGTGGCACTAAAAGCCTAACACACTGTCACACAAATAGATGACTGCCCCTATTTAGAATTATTTCCCTCCTCCTTTTACTATCTGGAAACATCCACCCCAACCCTGGCCCAGGCTCCCAGGTGCCGATGCACCCAGAGCCGATGTGCCCGCAGCCAACCATGGGCCTCCACATAGGGTCCATGAAGATATCTGGAATGTGTAGTATGGTACAGGCTGCATGCCCATTGGCTCACTCTGTGGACCAATGGGCATACAGCCCTTCCTACGGTGTCAGTCAGTGGGCGGCGGGGCGGCAGGCAGGTGGGGTGCTGCGGCCCGCCGCTGACCGGAGGGAGCAGGGCAGTAGGGATCAGTGGGCGGGTGGGGAGGGGTCCACTGGACCACCAGGGATATAGGAGTCTTTTTTTTTAGTTAATCCCATGATCGGGCTGACAGCAGTCCCCTGGACCACCAGGGATATAGGATTCATTTATTTTTTTACTTAAGCCCACGATCGGGCAGTCAGCAGTCCACTGGACCACCAGGGATATAGGATACATTTATTTTTTACTTAAGCCTGCGATCGGGCAGACAGTGGTCCACTGGACCACCAGGGATATAGGATTCTTTCTTTTATTACTTAAGCCCGCGATCAGGCAGACAGCAGTCCACTGGACCACCAGGGATATAGGATTCGTTCTGATCTTTCAAATGCCCACGATCGGGCTGTGGGGTACATTGCCGTGCAGCAAGGGGCGTCGGTCCCCGACGGCTGCTGCCTGGCAGGTGCCAGGCACAAGTCGCCAGGGATCGGTGCACCTGCACGCAAATGGGGCCATAATGACATGCACATGGCCCCATTTGCACCTTGCATACATTATGGCCCCATTTGCATGTGCACTTTTGAATATCGCAGTTGTTGCACCTAGCGCAATGGAACTTGCACTAGCGTATCCTCCTGCTCCACTCTGGCCACTTGCGCTGGTGCAGTGCCATTGCGCCATGTGCACTGTGGGTGGCCAGCATGCAATATTCAATGATGCTGAGCCATGGTGCAGCTCCGTTGAATATCGCCCAGTCAATGCCCCTGCGTAGCCAAGTTGAGCTGCACCCAGGCTTGCACCACAGCCTGGCAAAGTTTGAATATCTGGCCCACATTTTTTAACTGGGGTGAATATCCAGCCCTTAAAATACACTCCTGTTTATATTGTCCAGAAAAGATTGTGCTGATGCCCTTTTTGATATGGATTTTCAAGTCCGAAGTACTGCAGCAGTCTAAAAAAAGAACAAGGGTTTGAAGCAAAAGGGGCTAAGTTAAAATAAGGACATTTAGGGCATAGGTAGAGATGCGGCACCCTTGAACTCTGATGTGTTGTGGTGCTATATGCTCCTCCGAGTCAGAAAATAATAGGGGCTTTAAAATAAATAAAGGACATAAATATACAGCTCTGGGGAGCCACAGAACTAATAGAAAGGAGCTGTGCTCATGTTTATGAAGCCCAATGTTAAGTAGAAGATTGTAGTGCACAGAGCTGTAGGCTGAAATTGCAGCCGCTGGGAAAAGTATTTTGGACATAGAAAGTGCCTGAAACAGTATCAAAGACGATGTACCTCACAAAACAAAACATACACTTTACAGGGTTGTTATAAATATATTTACACAAGCTGTATAATAGTACCACAACAGTTTTACTTATGTGAATTGAATTATAATTGCTACTGACAAAAGTCAGCTATGTTCTCTGTATAAAGATACAATAAGCTATGGTACCTGTATGTCACAAAAAGATGGAAGCTCCTACTATAGGGCTGGCAGCCCACGAAATGGCTGCCTTTATAGAGAATTAGGGTATGATGTCACGGAAGGAGGAGGGGCTTTGACATCAAACCCTGCCCTCTTCTTTAAATTAAGGTTTAAAATTGTTTTAAAACATGTTATATAAGTTGTAACTGGCTAGAACTTGTACTATTAAGTGTATATTTTGCTAGCTACCCATGAATCTGTGTCTGGGTATTTAGAAAGAATAAAAATTGTAGTATTTTGCTAATTAGAGTCACATGTCTCTGATGTCATGCTGGGGGGGATAAAATGCCCAAAGACTCCTCAGTTGGCAGATAGCCCAGTAGTATGCTGGTAGAAGGTGAGAGAGGAGGTGTGTAGGTTTTCACACCAGCAGTAAGTTAATTTTCATTAGAAAGAAAGTGAAGCTGCAATCTAGAGATTTGTTTGTTATTTTAGGTGTGCTTTTAACACCGAATTTCTTTTGATTTCTGTAAATAAGTTTTGATCCTGTTGAAAAACCAAAATTATAAACACAAGCTGCGTTTATTTTATGCACTTTATCCTCCTGTCTGTGTGTCTGTTTATCCCACCCTATTACACTTATAAAGACAATAAAAAAGACCGGATGCAGTACTGAACCCTGCGGTACCCCACTAGTAACTCCCCTTTCTTCAGAGTGGACTTCATTTACTATTACCTTCTGTGTCCTGTTGTTCAGCCAATTTTTTACCCAGGCCACCACCCTGGGACCCACTCCCAGGCTGGCTAATTTGTTTATTAATCTTTCGTGTGGGACTGTGTCAAATGCCTTGCTAAAGTCTAGGTAGGCCATGTCCACAACCCCTCCCTGGTCTACTACTTTGGTCACCCAGTGAAAGAAATTTATTAGATTCATCTGATATGACTTTCCCACTGTGAATCCATGCTGCCTTGGGTCCTGTGCCCTGCTTGCCTCTAGGTACTCACCAATTTTTTCTTTCAGAAGTGATTCCATCATTTTCCCTAACACTGAGGTCAAGCTAACAGGTCTGTAGTTTCCTGCCTCTGCTTTGCTCCCACTTTTGTGAAGGGGAATCACATCCACCCTCCTCCAGTCTTTAGGTACCACACCATCCCCCATGATTTGTTAAAAAGGGTAGTCAGTAGTGTCACTAGTTCTCCCCTTAGAAACACTGTTTCTGAGAATTTTTGATTTTGAACGGGTATGTTTCTTGGATCCATGTTGGTGTCTTCTGTAGACGCAGCAGTTTTATTAAAGTGGTCTGTACCCTCTGATGGCCCCAAGATATGGAGGCACTGGTCCCTGTATAGTACTGAAGTGTTGTTCTTGGGGATTGGAAAACACTAACTGATGACTTTCTGGTGGACTCAGGAGGTAGCAAGTGACAGCCAGCAAACAAGGAGAAGTGGAGGAGACAAGCCTTGAGAGAGTCAGAAAGCTGCAGTAGGAAGTGTTGATATGTGTTTTTCTTCAATGAAATAAATCGTATGCCAGCATTGTCTAAGGGTATTGGGGTTTGTGTTCTTTTCCTCTGAGAACTTGCTGCACTCAGATTGAGTGGATTTTTATTTTTTTCTGATTTTATTTATATGTTTTGTCTCGAAAGAACAATCAAAGTCAAAAGAACTGAAGGAGACCTAAAATTAATGAATTTAAGAACTAAGTTATTATCTGGTTAAAGCAGGAACATTACCCACAGACACTTTTGTCCATTATGACAATTGGTTGGGAGTCTGGTTGTTATAGCCCATAAGTAAAATTTCTGAAATTTCTCTATACTAACTGTATACCTCTATGGAAGTAGATTGGCAAGACCTGCACTGACGTATAGGCTAACCTAAGACTACATAAAAACTATACTAAGTATATAACAGATGATTGTTGGTCTCTGCTGTATACCAACTCAGTTGTTATCAAAAGGAACTTCTAAATATAGAACTCTTGAGGTTGACTTGGTATTGTTGAGAATTGTTTATTGCAGCTATTGATGGCTACTGACAGTAAGCTTTGCAGTATGCCTCACTAACCTCAAAGCCATCCTGTTTCTAAAATATGTAAAACTATGGGTTACTTTAGCCCAGTTCAATATTTTATTTCTGTGGGTAGCATTTATATTTCTTTCATATCCCTGTTTGCCTGTTTCCCTCAGCCAGGAGGCTAGGGATTTTGAATCTGGGTGTGTTTGAAGGCCGATGAACAGCTTATACTCCTGACTTACAGTGAAGGGGAAAACTTATGGGGTAAACATTCTGAGTATAAGAAGAGTGGAGGGGGAAGTGTCAGGAGGGGCTGTTGTGGGGAAGCCTAGTAGAGCAGACAGTGGGAAGGGAGCTCCTAAGGAGGACAGGGCAAGAGGAGAGAAAGAGGGGCAGCATAGAGGGGCAGTGGGGGGAAACTCAGGTCACTTGATGGAGGCTGGCATAGAGTGTTCCAATAAATTTGAGCTACTAAGCAATCTAGAGGGGGAAGAAGGGGTAAGTGGTAATGAGGAAATTGATCCAGAAGATGGGGGAAGGGAGACGGATACCCATAGGGCCGCACAGGTCGGCAGCAGAAAGGATAGAAATAGTCCCAGGAGGAGAAGGGGAAACTTAAATGTTAAGCAGATGGGGGAGATGCAACATACTGCCAACAGGAGGAGGGGCAGCATGGCTGGAGAGAAACTGGAAGACAAGGAGGCGGGGGAGGGACCCCATTTCAGGAGGCCCCCCTCCTGAAGTGGGATCCCTCCCCCGCCTCCTTGTCTTCCAGTTGTACCAAGGATGGGGCCCTAGGTAAAAGGGTCCCACAGAGGGCCTCTAGAGGTAGGGGTACTATTACAAGGGGTGAGGAAGATGGTGTGGGGGAAGGGGACATGATCGGGGCCAGGATAAATGGCTCAGATAAGAGAGGGTTAAAGGGGACTCCCAGTCAGGGGTGGTCTGAGTTAAGTGGGAAAAATAATAAGGGAGGCAGAAAGGGGAGGGTGACATGGGGGTCTCACATAATAAGGCAGAAAGACTCCCATGAAATTGAGGTCACGGATAATGGGGGGGAGATGGTGTTGAGAGCGCATAGTGGAGGTAACATTAAGAATGATGGCAGAGTTAAGGCTCTGTTATTGGGAGACTTGATGATTAGGGGTATCCAATGGGAGAGATGGTGGAATGCCATAGCCAGGTGAAGGTAGTGAGTATGTCTGGGCTGATGGTGCACAGAGCAAAGTTCATGGTGTATGAACTGGTTAGGGATTGTGGTGGGAAACCGAACTTCCTGGTGCATTTGGGGACTAATGATATAGAGGGACATAGAGTTTTGGAAATCCAAGCAAGGTTCCGAGAACTTTCCAGAGTCTGTTGGGATAATGGATGCAACATTTCTTTTTCAGAAATATTGCTGGTACCTAGGGCCTCAGTGGAGAACAAAAAGAAGATCACAGAGGTTAATGGCTGGCTCAGGAAGTGGGGTGAAGAAAGTGGGTCGGGGGTGTTAGGGAACTGGGAAGGAATTTGGGAGGATAAGGGACTGTATGCCAAGGACAGGCTTCATCTTACCCGGTTAGGGAAGGAAGTCCTTAAACAGGGTGGTGGACTACATTCATGAAAGGTGGGTTTAAACTTTTGGGGGGGAGGAGAGATAAGGGAGGGGCTGGCCTGAAGCCCTCTCCTTGAGATGAGGGGAGTAGCCTTCAAACCCAAGGGGGGAAGGGGAAACAGACTGGGGTAGAAGGTTTCAGGAGGAGCAGAGGGAGGTTGGAAGCATAAGAAACCCGGGTGGGGTTCGATAAAGGGGAGCAGGGATAAGGGGTGAGGCCATGCTGTTCTGGGGGGCTGGATGTGGCGGCGGTTACAGAAATGTGGGCCAACAAGAACCATGATTGGGACCTAAACGTGAGGGGGTACACTATGCTTAGGAAGGATAAAAAGGAGGGCAGAGGGAGAGGAGTGGTTATGTTCATTAGAGATGGCATAGAACTTAAGGCAGTAGAAGAGGCAGAGGGAAACGGAGGTTTTATGGGTCACTCTTACTTAACCTTGGCAGGAGGTAAGGCTAGTTGCAGGTATATAGGCCTCCGGGATGGGTGATGTTCTGGAGGATGGTTTGCTGGACAACATTATTGCCCAGTGCAGACCTAAAGGGGAGAGAGTGGTGTTGATGGGGGACCTTAATATGCCGGGTACAAACAGGGGAACCATGTCCTCTAAGGTGGCCAAGGAGCAGAGGCTGCTGGACAGCTTCCAGGATGTGTTCTTAACACAGCAAGTGATGGAGCCTACGAGGGAGGGGCATGTCTTGGATGTGGTTCTGGCTGATGGGGATCTGGTAAGGGACCTGATAGTAGAGGATCCCCTGACTGGGAGCGACCACGATGTGTTTCAAATAAGCATGGGGGGGAAGGGGGAGAGAACTAGGACACTGGCCGTGGACTTCAAGGAGGCAGACTTTATGGGCATGGAAAATATTCTTAAGGATCACTTGAAGGGGATTACAGCAATGACAGATGTGGAAAAGAGATGGGCGGTCATAAAACAGGGACTTCATTAGGCAGTCAGGACCTGCGTTAATGTGAAGCGTAAGGGATCAATGACACATAAACCATGCTGGTGGTCCAGTGAAGTTCAGGTAGCAGTAAGAGAAAAGAAGGCTGCCTACAAAAGATACAAAACTATGAAAGGGGATAAGGAAATGGAAACGTACCGTCTTGCATCTAGAAAAGTCACCTGGTTGGTGCAAGGGACAAAGTCCAGTAAAGAGCAGTGGCTGGCACAGTGGATATGGGGAGGGGAGAAGGGATTCTTCCAGTACATTGGGGAGTGGAGAAAAACTAAGGGCCAGCTAGGTAGATTGAGATCAGAAGATGGGTGGGTGGAAAAGGTGAGGGACCAGGCGGAGGTATTAAACGAGTACTTCACCTCGATGTTTACTAGGGAGGTGGATGGGATATTTACAAAGCAAGGCATGATGGGGATAGACGTGGTAGTGTGTGGGGTTGGGGGAGAAACAGAAATGGAGCATAATGGAGGGTGAGGTA
This sequence comes from Neoceratodus forsteri, assembly GCA_016271365.2. Taxonomy (NCBI): domain Eukaryota; kingdom Metazoa; phylum Chordata; order Ceratodontiformes; family Ceratodontidae; genus Neoceratodus; species Neoceratodus forsteri. Next base: position 301,604,896 of record CM057455.1, on the reverse strand, counting down.
CTCCAGGGGTGTAACATCAGGATAAGGATAAAAAGGCCAGTAAGGTGGGGGGGACAGATGATGCTATCTCCACCGAACAGGTTTGGCAAGCCCTAAAGGCCCTAAAGAAAGATAAATTTCCTGGGCCAGATGGCATTCATCTGAGAGTACTACGGGAATTGGCAGACGTACTGGCCGCACCACTGGTGGAGCTCTTCAACAGGTCACTTGAGACAGGGAGGGTACCTAGGGATTGGCGGGAGGCACATGTGGTGCCAATCCGTAAAGAGGGATCAAGGGGAAACACCAGGTAACTATAGACCTCGGTGGTGGGAAAATTAATGGAGAGTATACTGAAGGAACGATTGGGGGTGTTCTTGGAGGGGGTTGAAGGGCTGGATAGTCTACAACATTGGTTTGTGACAGGTAGATCATGTCAAACCAACCTTGTGGAGTTCTACGAATGGGTAACATTGGAACTGGACAGGGGAAAGCCTGTGGATGTACTATACTTGGACTTTAGCAAGGCATTTGACTCAGTCCCCCACAGTGGTCTGGTGGAGAAACTGATGGGGATGGTGTAGGCCCATTGATGGTTAGATGGATAGGAAACTGGCTAGATGGATGCACACAGAGAGTAGTGGTTGGTGGGGAGCTCTTGAACCCTAGAGGGGTAGGTAGTGGGGTACCGCAGGGCTCGGTCCTGGGTCCGATCCTGTTTAATGTATACATATCTGACATCAGGGTGGATATAGGGTGTGAAATGAGTCTCTTCACTGACAACTCCAAGTTGGGAGCAGTAATAGAGGGGGAAGAGGGGAGGTTGGCCCTGCAAGGGAACCTGGACACCCTGGAAAGGTGGTCTCACACGTGGAAATTAAATTTCAATACCACCAAGTGCAAGGTGTTACATCTTGGGCCGGGGAACCCTAAACACGGGTACAACTTGGGAAGGGAGGGGAGGAGCTGGAGGCCTCAACAGGGGAAAAATACCTAGGGGTCATGGTGGATGTATGTATGAATAACTCTGAGCAGTGCAGGACAGAAGCTAGCAAAGCAAACAGGATGTTGGTATGCATTGTAAGGGGAATCACCTCTAGGAGCAGGGAAGTGATACTGCTGCTGTACAATGGACTGGTTAGACCACACCTTGAGTATTGTGTACAGTACTGGATCCCACACTTGAAAAGGGACATTCAGCTCCTGGTGAGGGTACAGAGGAGGGCTACCAAGATGATACGAGGACTGGGGGATTTGACATATGAGGACAGACTTGAGGAGCTTGGCCTGTTTTCATTGGATGAGAGGAGAGACCGTGGGGACATGATTGAGGTCTTCAAGTACCTCAAGGGAATAAATCAGGTAAGCACGGAGAGAATCTTTAAACTAAAGGAGGGAGGTATCACCAGAGGACATGGTTTGAAGTTGGAAGGTGGAAGGATGAGGGGGGAAAAGAGGAGGAGGTTTTTCACTGAGAGGGTAGTGGATGCTTGGAATGTGCTACCTGGAGAGCTGGTTCAGATTTCCACGATGGAGGGCTTCAAAAGAGAGTGAGACAGATGCAGAAAGGGGATGTATCAGATGAGAGCCTGGCCCAGAGAGGTGGGGAGGGATGACAGAGGTTTCTGGTACACAAGGGGGGGAGGACCCCGGTTCCCAACATGGGATCTGAGGTTCGAGCAGACTCAATAGACCATAAGGCCTAATCTGCTGGCAATTGGTATGTTAGTATGCTAATATGTTAGTAAATTCCACATTTAGTACTACCCTAGGGAAATGGACCTAGAATTCCAAACATCTTGAATAAGTCTAGGCCAGGCCTCTCTATGTACAATAAGTGGAATAGTTCATTGTTTCAGAAGTTTGAACTAAAATACTGACCCCTGATATTCTGGGCCCAATACAATGGAGAGTACACTAGCGGCCTCAATACCTAGTGTTATTTTATGAAATAAAATTAGCTAACATTTTGATACTTGTGTTATAAGTATCTACCTAGTAGTGTTATATGTATTATTTCTTGTTAGAATTTTATTTATTGTGTGAATGATATGGATTAAGACTTGGTATAGTGAGTGTAATTTTATGTTGTATCCATTTAGAGAAATAATGAGCAGTGGACACTGTGGGTAGTGTTTTTAGAGATTTTGAAGTCTCCTCTACCTTATTAACTGCACTTTTTTCTGACCAGCCCTCTAAAGTAAAAATAAATTGGTGTCTATATTTTTCCCTGGTCACCGACTGGAGTAATTTTAATAGGGACGTACATTGATGCTAATAAGTGTCAAGATTGGTTAGAGCTTGAGAGATAACCTAGTGAAGCTCCAGCGGTGTGTTTGCTGCTACACCTCTTCAACAAGTCATTCATGGAGTGTTGAATAAGAAGCCAGAGTTGGGAAGTTAGTTGCCATTAGATCTGAAATTAGGGCAAAATGCCTGGGCATATGAGAGCATGCAGTCTGACAGAACCTGTATGTGGTTTCCAGACTGTAGCTGGAATATAATTCCTGCTACAACTGGCAATAATAAGGCATGGAGCAATACATGCTGTATTGTGCCCTTTGGAATTTTGCTGAAGATGCCAGTTTTTTCTGGCAAAATGGGATGACCTAATATGAGGTCAGTGACTGTGTTTATTGCTGTCCTTGCCAGAGGCAAAGTACCCCTGTGAGTTGGCCCCAGGCACAATTACAGGGCCTGGTTATAGTGACTCAGTTTCATCCTCTGGTGAGACTTTGGGATAGTTCATGTAGTGTATGGCTAGCGTAGAAGGTTGCACCTTAGGAATACCCAGAGGGGCCTCTCTGTACAATTGCTCTTGTGGCTAATGTGCATGCCTAGCTATTGCCATGGGAAGCTATAATTGCACCAGGTTAAATTATGGACCATAATGTTCCAAGAAAATGCTCCGTCTACATCTCATAACTGAAAGCACTTGTGACTGTCTCACTTGACCCCACCTTAAGCTTTGGATTCACTAGTGCTCACAACTGTCATCTCTCCCCATCCCTCCTCTCCCCACTATCCCCCATCCCCCCAACCCCTTCTTACACCACCTCCTCCCCCCTCCCACTGTTCACTACTATGACAAAGCCTCCGGCTGCTACTCTCACTTTCTGCCGCATATAGTACTACTCCTGCTCACAAATTTCCCCTCTCTCCAAACTCTAACCATACTAACTTTCCTAACTTCTTCTACTCCCTATATTAGTACTGAATTATTGATTTTATGTGTTGTAATATCGTATGTTTCGCGTAGTATGTTTGATTGTTAACCCCTACCTTTCTGACGTGGAGCCTTTGTAAATGAGCTGTCTGGAGCTCAGAGGTATTTGTAATCCGAGATTGAATAAATAAATTATTAAAAATAAATAAATGGGCGACAAGGGTATAGGGATGGGACATCTTGTCTAGTAGTATCAGAGCATTTGGTACATAGGACCTTATGTGGAGTCTATAAAGTGACACTTTGTGTCTGTACAAATAGGTTTATTATGACTTTGCTGTCTTAGGTTTAATAGGCTTACTTAGGTTCTTTTTAGGGAGGCAGACTCTTTTCTTGGAAGTTTTGGTTGACTCTTTCCTCTGGCCATGGAACAGAATGTATGCTGGCCTACCGACTGCATCAGAAGAGTCCCATGTACTGACCCTGGATCTCTTTGAGGTAGACTTGCCATGGATTATGTATATCTCCCATTGAAGATGAGTTATGGTTTGTCATGGGCAGTGACAGAAGGCACATTGGTAGCATATCCTGGGTCTCCTTTTCACATTTTTGCTACTTTAGTTATATACTGAGCTGGTCATGCCTGCCGTTTTCCCTTTCTTTTTAATGGGATGGCATAAAATTGCATCACAAAATTGTCTGTCCTTCCCTTACGGTAACCTAGAAGAATCTAGGCAACATTTCTTCAAGAAAGCAGGCTCTGTTTATGTGCTTATCAATATTTAAGTATTGCTAACATATAATGCATATTGCACATGTGTATGTTTTTCATTGTCTTTTATGCTTGCATGTGTGTCTGGTATTATCATAATGGCTTGTTCTGCAGCTGATCACTTAAACTTTTCAACAACAACAAGTGGATGGAAGTGGATTCTTTCTCAGCAGCAGCTCGGTCATCTGTCTCTCCTGCCTGTAGCTTCTGTGAGTACTGGGCCACATGACTTGTCTTCACTGAGCTTCCAAAGTGGCCTCTGATTGGACAGGAAGTCTGGGGAAATCTTGAACTCCCGCCAAACAGCAAAATGCCAAATAGCTCCGAATAGTGCTGATTATTCGTTTTTCTTCCTGAGTAACAAATAGCCTATTATTCATGTAATTTGGGAAATATTGTTGGTTACTTGCACACCCCTACTAGTGATGTTATAGTCAGTGAATCAATAATGCTAATAATGTACTTTATAGGGAGGAATAGAACTATATCAGGGAGCAGCAGGAACAGAGGTGGGGTTCTGTCCATTTTAAGGGAAAAGAGTCCTGAAGGGACTTGCAGCTGTGAAGTTGGACAAGGCTTCATGTAGATTGCTGTTTCATACATCGCATCTAAGCAGGGATTAGCTCTGCAGAATGGGTGGGCCAAGCAGTCCTTTTCTGCTGACAAATTATATGTTTTTATGCTTGTAATGTCAAGTGGAAAATCTTTGTATATGCAAAACAGTAAAAAAAAACACTTCAGCTATACAAAATGATAGCTGATTACTTTTAAAAGTTACTACAGCATTGCAGATGTCACGGTGGGCAGTCCTCCTTGGGTACCAGTGATAACTGTACAGTGTGGTTTAAAACAAAGACAGAAGCAGAGGTAAACCATGTGATGACAAGTATCCTGGACTTTAGGTGAGCAGATATGAAAGAAATAAGAGACTGCCTCAGAAGTTGTCTCATGTAGGGGATTGTCAGGGAAAGGTAGAGGCACAGTGGGGAAAAATAAGGGAGGGCATAACTGATGCAACCAACCTCTGTGTGCTGGAAGTGACTAAAAGAACAAACTTTGGCCAGAACCAATAGGGATGCTGCTGAGGAATTTGGGTAAACAAATGCTGAAAATTACCAAAGTTAAAAACCTGCATTAGCAAAATATGATGTAGGCTCATAAATTTGCTGTTTTGAATATTTTTACACCAAACTTTCAACATAGCCTTGTTATGACCCTGCCTCATGCAGAAAGGGCAGAGCAAATGTTCAGTTCCTGTCCAAAAGACAATTTGGCTTAGTGACTGCAAAATCAACTTTCAGGGTGCAAAAACACATTTTGAGTAGGAGTTGAAAAATGACAGCTGTCACATTCATGACGTGCTGTAAAAAATGGCTATATTAAAAATTGGTGGTAAAAATATTGAATATTACCAAACTAACGAGCCTGTGTTCTCAAAATTCAGCGTAGGCCCATAACTTTTTTTTTTTTATATTTTTACACAAAATTTTCAAAATAGCCTTCTTATGACCCCACCTCATGAACAAGGGCAGAGAAAATGTTCAACTCCTGCCCAAAAGGTGATTTTGCACAGGGATTGCAAAATCACCTTTCGGGATGTAAAAAAGACATTTTGGCCAGGATTTGAAAAATAACAGCTGTCACATTCATGAGGTGCTATAAAGATATGGCTATGTTGTAAATTTGGGGTAAATATTTTGAAAATTACGAAAGTTATGAGGCTGTATTTGCAAAGCTCAACGTAGGCTTATAACTTTGTTGTTTGTTAATATTTTTACACCAGATTTTCAACATATCCTTTTTATGACCCCGCCTCATGAACAAGGGTAGAGAAAATTTTCAACTCCTTCCTGAAAGGTGATTTCATGCAGGGACTGCAAAATCACCTTTCAGGACAAATGTGCATAATATGAGTGCAATTGTTCATGAGGCAGGGCCCCAAAGAAGGCATGTTGAAAATTTGGCTACAAATATGCAACAAGCATTTGTCAATGCCGAATGTTGATTGCGTTGGTCTGTTGAGCTCGCTCAGTGGCCCTGTGTCACTCGCTCTTTCTGTTTCTCCTGGTGCTGCATGCTGCACCTTTATATGGGGCTCCTGGCTGCGTTGGCATGTTTTTCTGCCCACAAAGAAATCTGCAGCCATCCTGACAGAGCTGTGTTGAGGTGGGTCACTCGCCCTCTCTCAGTCGCTCATTCTGTTTCTGCTGGAGCTGCAGGCTGCCCTTTTGTACTGGGCTCCCACCTCTGTTGGCAGCTTTTTCTGCCCATGAAGAAATGTGCAGCAGTCCTGACACAGGTCCATTGAGCTACCTCACTCCCCCTCTCTCGCTCGTTCCGTTTCTGCTGGCGCTGCAGGGTGGCCTTTTGTACGGGGCTCCTGCCTGCATTGCCGCCTTTTTCAGCACACAAAGCAATCCGCAGCAGTCATGATAGAGGTTTGTTGAACTCGCTCACTCCCCCCTCTCACTCGCTTGTTGTGTTTCTCCCAGCACTGTTGGCTGCCCTTTTGTACTGCACTTCTGCCTGCATTGGCACCTTTTTCTGGCCACAAAGAAATCTGCAGCTGTCCCGACACAGCTCCATTGAGGTCACTTTCTCCACCTGTCTCACTCGCTCATTCTGATTCTCCTGGTGTTGCAGGCTGCTCTTTTGTACTGGGCTTCTGCCTGCATTAGCAGGTTTTACTGCCCACAAAGAAATCTGCAGCTGTCCCGACACAGCTCCATTGAGGTGGGTCACTCCCCCTCTGTCACTCGCTCATTCTGTTTCTGCTGGCACTGCAGGCTGCCCTTTTGTACTGGGCTCCTGCTTTTGTTGGCAGCTTTTTCTGCCCACAAAGAAATCTGCAGCAGTCCTGACACAGGTCCGTTGAGGTAGCTCACTCCCCCTCTCTCACTCACTTGTTCCATTTCTGCCAGCGCTGCAGGCTGGCCTTTTGTACTGGGCTCCAGCCTGCATTGCCGCCTTTTTCTGCCCACAAAAAATCTGCAGCAGTCCCAACAGAGCTCTGTTGAGCTCACTCACTCCCCCTCCCTCACTCACTCATTCTGTGTCTCCTGCTGCTGTAGGCTGCCCTTCTGTACTGGGTTCCTGCCTGCGTTGGCAGCTTTGTCTACCCACAAAGAGATGTCCAGCAGTCCTGACACAGCTCCATTGAGGTTGCTCACTCACCCTCTGTCACTCGCTCGTTCCGTTTCTGTGGGGGCTGCAGGTTGGCCTTTTGTATTGAGCTCCTGCCTGCATTGCCACCTTTTTCTGCCCACAAAGAAATCCACAGCAGTGATGATAGACCTCCGTTGAGCTCGCTCACTCCCCCTATGTCACTCGCTCATTCTGTTTCTCCTGGCGTTGCAGGCTGCCCTTTTGTACTGCCTCCTGGCTGCATTGGCACCTTTTCCTGCCCACAAAGAAATCTGCAGCTGCCCTGACAGAGCTCCGTTAAGGTTGCTCACTCTTCCTGTCTCACTCGCTCATTCTGTTTCTCATGGCGCTGCAGGCTGCCCTTTTGTGCTGGGCTTCTGCCTCTGCTGGCATTTTTTCTGCCCACAAAGAAATCTGCAGCAGTTTTGACAGAGCTCCGTCGGCCTCACTCACTCCCCCGTCTCACTTGCTCATTCCGTCTCTGCCCGCTGTGCAAGCTGCCCTTTTGTACTGGGCTCCTGCCTGCATTGCTGCCCTTTTCTGCCCACAAAGAAATCTGCAGCAGTCATGATAGAACTCAGTTGAGCTCGCTCACTCACTCCCCCTCTCTCACTCATTCATTCTGTTTCTCCCGCTGCTGCAGGTTGCCCTTTTCCACTGGCCCCTGTGTTTATTGCAGCCTTTTTCTACCCACAAAGAAATCCGCAGCGGTCCCAACTGAGCTCCGTTGAGCTCACTCACTCCCCCTCCCTCACTCGCTCATTCTGTGTCTCCCACTGCTGCAGGCTGCCCTTTTGTACTGGGTTCCTGCCTGCATTGGCAGCTTTTTCTGCCCACAAACACATCTGCAGCAGTCCTGATAGAGATCCGTTGAGCTCGCTCACTCCCCCTCTCTCAGTCACTCATTCCATTTCTGCCACCGCTGCAGACTGGCCTTTTGTACTGGGCTCCTGCCTGCATTGCCGCCTTTTCCTGACCATAAGGAAATCCGCAGCAGTCACGATATACCTCCGCTGAACTTGCTCACTTCCCCTCTCTCACTTGCTCATTCTGTTTGTCCCAGCACTGCAGGCTGCCCTTTTGTACTGGGCTCCTGCCTGCATTGCCACCTTTTCCTGCCCACAATGAAATCCGCAGCTATTCCGACAGAGCTCTGCTGAGGTCACTCACTCCCCCTGTCTCACTCGCTCATTCTGATTCTCCTGGCGCTGCAGGCTGCCCTTTTGTACTGGGCTCCTGCCTCTGTCGGCATTTTTGTCTGCCCACAAAGCAATCTGCAGCAGTCCTGACACAGCTCCGTTGGCCTCACTCACTCCCCTATCTCACTTGCTCATTCCGTTTCTGCCAGTGCTGCAGCCTGCCCTTCTATACTGGGCTCCTGCCAGCGTAGCCACCCTTATCTGCCCACAAAGAAATCCACAGTAGTGATGATAGAGCTCAGTTGAGCTTGCTCAGGCCCCCTCTCTCGCTTACTCATTCTGTTTGTTCCATCGCTGCAGGCTGCCCTTTTGTACTCAGGCCCTGCATGCATTGCTGCCTCTTCCTGCCCACAAACAAATCCACAGCAGTCCCAACAGAGCTCCTTTGAGCTCACTCATTCACCCTCCCTCACGCGCTCGTTCTGTGTCTCCCGGCGCTGCAGGCTGCCCTTTTGTACTGGGCTCCTGCCTGCATTGTCGCCTTTTCCTGCCCACAAAGACATCCACAGCAGTCCTGACAGAGCTCAGTTGAACTCGGTCACTCCCCCCACCAGTCGCTCAATCCTAATCTGTCCCAAACACTGATTTCCAACAGCGACTGCGGTATTCTGCACCAGAAGTGTGGAAACACATTTTGGCCAGGATGTGAAAAATGACAGCTGTACTTTTCATAACGAGGTGTAAACAAATGCCAGTGTTGAAAATCTGGTGTGAAAATATTACTAATTTGCAAACCTAAAAGGGTGCGTGGAACCTGCACAACACACACTCGTAACACAGTCATTTTATGGAGTTTCATCACAAAATTTTTAGATAGGCATTTTAGGACCTCTGCTCATGAACAGTGTCAGTGTGATTTTCTTAATATGTCCCGAACACTGATTTCCCACAGCAACCACGCTATTGTGTGCCAGAAGAGTGAAAACACATTTCGGCCAGGATGTGAAAAATGACAGCTACACTGTTCATAAGGAGGTGTGGCAAAATGGCAATGCTGAAAATTTGGAGTGAAAATATTGCAAAGTTGCTAAGGTACGACCGTGTGTGGAAACTGTGCAATGCACATTCGTAACACACTCATTTTATGGACTTTCGTCACCAAATTTCCAACATAGGCATTTTAGGACCTCTGCTAATGAACAGTGTTGCTGTCATTTTCATAATGTGTCCTGAACATGGATTTCCCACATCAACCATGCTATTCTGCGCTGGAACTGCAAAAACACATTTCGGCCAGGATGTGAAAAATGACAGCTGTGCTATTCATAAGGAGGTGCAGAAGAATGGCAATGTTGAAAATCTGGAGTGAAAATACTATTAAATCATGAAGTTACAAGCGTGCATGCAAACTGTGAAACGCACACTCGTAACAGTCATTTTACGGAGTATCGTCACCAAATTTTCAACATAGGCATTTTAGGACCTCTGCTCATGAATAGTGCCACTGTCAGTTTCTTAATCTGTGCGGAACACTGATTTCCCACATCAACTGCACTATTCTGCGCCAGAAGTGCGAAAACACATTTTGGCCAGGATGTGGAAAATGACAGCTGTACTCTTTACAAGGAGGTCTGAAAAAATGGCAGTGTTGAAAATCTGGTGTGAACATATTGCAAATTTGTAAGGTTATGAGCGTGCATAGCAACTGTGCAACGCACGCTCGCAAAACAGTCATTTTTGATTTTTTTCTCACTAAATTTGAAAACATAGGCTTTTTGAGATTTCCACCATGAATACCGCACTGTCATTTTGTTAACTGGCCCCTAAAGGTGATTCCACACAGTGACCGTGAAATCACCTTCAGGGCTGCTTAACGCCATGACAGTGCCAGAATTCATGAGGAGGGATCCCAAAAACCCCATGTTGAAAATGTGGTGCCAAAATTCCAAAAAATGACTGACATATGCATCAAATTTAGAAAAACCCTATTTATTCCATTATACGGCTTACTGGCATTTCCTCAGTTCACGGTAGCCTTTGAAGAGTGCAGACATGTTCCCGGTCCACCGAAGATCGTCACGTACCGACTCTGGAGGTGGGCATGGGGTGGGGTGGGGAGGCAGGGTGCACAGTGGGTGGACGTGGGTTGTGGGAGGGGGGCAGGGAGACCGCCGAGGGAATGTTTCCTGTTTTACAGGGCAAAAAAAAAAAAGACATTGTGGGATAGTTTTTTCATTCACAGGAGCATGTGGCACACTGGGGTGGGCCCCAGCATGCCAACAGCATCTTGGTGTTTTTTTTGGGGCAGCTGTAGCTGGGGATTGGGCACCCCCGTCGGTACACAAAAAAAGGGGGGGCTGTTACATTGAGCCGATGGGGATTGGGCACCCCCATCGGCAGACAACAAAAGGGTGACATTATGCCAATGGGGATTGGGCACCCCATCGCCAAACAACCAAAGCGGGGTTTTACATAATGCAGACAGGAGTGGGCTGTCCTTCAGTAACATAAAGTGTGGGGCATGCTGCCGAGGATTGGGCACCCCTCCTGCGGGATTGTTTGAACATGGTGGCAAGCCAGCCACCATTCACAAACAATATCACTGTTTCAGGGTCCCACCCTCAATGACAGGTCACTCTCTCATTACAGCGAATGGCTGACGCTCCAATGATGAGGCGGCCCCTGATTGCAGCGGCTAATTTTTTACAAGTTGGTGGCATGCTGGCTGAATTAGTGTCAGCAGCAGTGTGCCACGACATTGGGGGAAACGGGACAAGCCTTTACAGGCTGTGGGGACATTGGCCACAGCAGTGCTGCGCCTCCACAACCTGCTTGTGGAGAAATCTACCACAACGTTTCTTGTGCATGCACACAATCAACATAAAAATGGCCAAGTTATGACACTAAGTTCAAAATACCATTGAAAAACATTGAACCGCATACCTGTTTCTGCAGTTTGTGGTCTGGTTTTGAAGAGTGAAAATGTGTCTGTGGTCCAGAGAGGATTATGGCATTGGACCCCCAATCGGTAAGTAAGGGCTTGGGGTGTGCAGGGTGGTGGGTGCTGAGTGGGAGGGTGAGGTGGAGGTCAGGAATGGCTGCAAAAGACATTGATGGATGTTTTCCTTTTACAGGTAACAAAAAAAAAATGACAGAGGATTCTGATCATGACATCAGGATTAAATTCAGGTGTCACTGTTATGATTTTTGGGGGTGCTGAAAAGTAGGGTTGGGTGGGGAGAAATATATATATAAACAAAACAAAGGACCAGCATGGAGCATTAAGATTGCAACACTGGGAGATTGGGCAGCTCCAGTGTCATTGTTATGTTTGGGGTGTGTGTTGCATGGTGGGTGCTGAGAGGGAGGGTCGGGTGGGTGGAATATTAATAATTAAAAAAATAAAAATCAAAAATCAGCAGTCACGGCGGAACATGGCATACTCCGCCGTGTCCAAGATGGCCACTGCATGTTACTGCACATACACCACTACTAGCACATGCACAGTAGAGTGTGGCGGCCATCTTCAATATGGCAGAGTGTGCCATGTTCTGCCATGACCGCTGACAGAGAAAAAAATAGTGCGACTGCTAAGGGAGACAATGAGCAGAGTATTTTACAGATGTAGAGGTGACTGTGTTGCAACTCCAACATGTTGTTCAGTCAGGAGGAATGTGCTGAGTCCTTTTTCTATAGCAAGAGGTCTACAGGGTGGTGAAGGAAATAAAAGGGAGATGTTTAGGAGGTATAAGGAAACACGGAGAGAGGATGACAGGGAGGTATACCAAGTAAAACAGGAGGAAGCTGGAAAGGCAGTAAGGGGAGAGCAAAGGTGCAGAGAGAGGAAAGGAGGGCCAAAGGTAGCGTTTAAGGGGATAAGACTTTCATCAGATACATAAGTGAGAAGAGGAAAGCAATGGAAGGGATAGTGAGGATTAGAAGGGCAGAAGAGGGAGACTGCACAGAAGAGGACCAAGAGAAAACTGACATCCTGAACAGGTACCTCCATTTGGTCTTCACAGTGGAGAATGGGGGCAATGGACCATCAGTGAGTACTGCAGAAACAAAGGTATGGTGGGGTGGACACAATTCCATTTTCAGAGGAAAGAGTCCTGAAGGGACTTGCAGCTCTGAAGGTGGACAAAGCAATGGGACCAAACGGGATACTCCCAAGGGTGCTGAGAAATCTCAGGGAGGTGCTATCTGCACCACTGACAGCCTTTTTCAACAGCTTACTGGAAACAGGTGTAGTTCCAGAGGACTAATGAAGAGCTGATATTATCCCTCTACATATGAGCTCAAGCAGGGAAGAGGCTAGCAACTATAGGCTAGTCAGTCTTAAGCCAACTGCAAATTTGTGGGAGAATTAGGCAACTCGTGTAGTTCGCCTGTGTAAATTTGTGACATTCACGATGGAAAACCATGTGAGTTGTGGTCTTCTGCAGCCTAAAATTGTAAAGAAATACCTCTCCCACCCATTGTGGTATAGTACCACCCCTCCCATCCACCTCCAAAAACATTGATAGTCATGTAATCCCCCCATCCTCCATTGGCACCCTCCTCCCCCTTCTGCATTGGTGAATATCAACTAATAAGCATAAGACAACATAAGTTCAACATACCCTTCCCCCACCTGCACACCAAACACACTCCCCCGCTACTACCTCCCAAGTACCACCACCAGGTCCATGATTCATAACACCTCTCACCCAACCCCTGTCCCCTACCACCCTTTTTCCTTCACCTGCCCCCAGAAAAAATGTGACATGTAATAAAGAAAACAGTCCCTCAGCGTAAAGCATCCGCTTTGTTCAGTGCCCATCTCAGTAATGGGCCCTACATGAGTCAATGGTATTGTAGTTTGCTCCTAGTAGGACTGGCATTAAGGATAGGCAAACTAGGTGGCTGCCTTGGGAGCCCATCAAAAGGAGGCACCAAAATCGAAATCCAGCTCCATTAAAATAAATTGGTGTCTGTGAGTGCAAGCAGCAGATTCCCTCTGCACCCCCCCATGCCAACTGCAAGCAGACAGCTGATAGTGAGAGGCTGATGGCTCAGCACAGCCTCAGATGTAGCCAGTAGTAGGAGCGGCTCTTAGCAACTGCAGTTTTGGAAGCAGTGCAGAGGAAGAATGAGGGTGGAAGAATAAGCGTGGTAGGCATTGTCCAACTCGAAGGTTAGGCAGGGAGGGTGTCTGGGCCATAGTCAGTTCTCATCAGATGATCATCAGGTCAGCAGCCATGGCTGGGTTCTTGAGTGGAACTCAAGATGTGGCCAGAGAGAGCAAGAGCAGCAGGTTCAGCCATACAGGAAAAAAGGATTGAGTCAGTCGGTGGGGCGCAGGCAGAGAGGAGGAGACTGAGATGAGAGTAAAAGGCTGAGGTTGGAGATAGCCCAGAGAGAGCAGAAAGAGCCCATCCACTGTTGTGGATGTGGAATGTCTGCAGGGCAGCAGGTGCAACTTACAAGCGAGACAAGATTCAACTACCAAGAAGGGTTAGTGCGGACTGTGATCATTATGAATTTCTGAAGTGAAGTAGCCAGTTAGCTGAACTAAAAAAAAATTGCAGTTTGCTGACATTTGATTTCTTGTTCGCGAACTTCCCAGACCCGCAGACCCTGTTCTGACTTCCTCCAGTTCCACCCAACATTTTGTTGTATGCCAATACCTGTAGCCTGCTAGAATATGTAACTTTTTTATGGTTAAAAGAAAAAACTCAGCAAGGGTGAATTCGCCATTAACTTGTAATATAAAAAAAAAAATCACATAAATTGTCCTCGGAGCACACACTGAACAATTGGTTGACAGTGCCCCTCTAAGTTAACTTATGGGATACAATTGTAAATGAGATACACTCAATAGTCTTTCTTTTATGATTCTTTGACTCAGCTAATTGATTGATGGCGCTATAAAACAGTACAGTACTTCTTTCCAGGTGTCTTTCTAAAAGCATCTAACGGTCATCAGCTGACCTCAGAATTCCTGCTTGTGACCTCGCAGCCTGTTTTCATAGTAAGTGCTATGACCAGGACCACTGATTTATGGTTTTGCACTATAGAAAAGATAAAATCACAAAACTTAACTGCACATTGATAAAATCATAGAATTTCATGGAACTGGATGTTTTATACCGAAACAGTGATTCTGCAGAATGTGTATTTTGCTATAAATCCTTCCCTGTATTATTTTCAGTTTGTTTTATTTAATTTTCTGTATATTTATCTTTTTAAATTCTACATTGTTGGAAACATAACACACCTCTCAACCTTTCGTCACTGAAACGTGGGACGCGGGCACTCAAAATGAGTGACAATGGGACACTGACCCTCAGAATGAGGGGCACATGTTGAAACATGAAGATACAAGATCAGCACACTGTGGAAACCTCACAAACAGGTACAGTTGAGAGGTATGCATAATAGTAAGCTGCACAGTAAGATCCTGAAAAAATCCAGAAAGTAGAGTGGTAATTATCAGTAGAGAAGGGCAAAGTCAGGGAACTTCCTTTATTAAGTACTTCACCAAGTGTCCCCAACTCCGACTTCATTTCGCCTATGGCCCCACTTCACATAGTTTTAACCTGGAAAAATGCTCTCCTTCACCCAAAGACTATGCCTAGTGGCACTTTTGCAGTGAAAGTGTTGGCAACGAGTCACTATGTATAGTTTCACAAACTACTCAGAATGTTTACAATTTAAAACCAAAGTCTGTAAAGCATTAATCCACACCCACACAGTGTTCAAAACTGTTCCTACCACCTCACACCACCCAGGCCCTATAAAGATAATACCCTCACCCTGCCAGCATTTAGCACCCACCTCCCTCCTCTCACCTGATAATGATGTCCTCACCTGAAATAGTTGCACTTGACTGGCTGACATGTGGCCAGTCAGGTGTTACTGTAGGCAAAGGCTTCATCTTTCCTTCATTCTATAGTAGCACACTGAAGAGGGGGGTCATCTCACTCCAGCACTGGATGGTTCCCTTTGCTTTGTTTACAGCTAGACTAATAAGATTCATCATTTGGGGCTGAGGGAAGATGGAAGTTGGGGTCTTGAGGCTGGGAAGGGTGGGGGTTCCCTATGTATAACTCAGGAGGGCAGGTACAGAGTGAGAAGGAGGTTGGTGGTGTCTGCATTTTGCAGACAGGGAGCAGGTGGGGGAAAGGAAAATCAATTAAATATGTTTTTAACAAACTTCTCTGGGACTGTGGGGATTGGAGGGAGGTGGGTGCAAGAGGTAGTTGATGTGGGGATACTATCTTTATAAGACTGTGAGTGTTTAGAGGGCAACTGGAAATCATTTCACACAGTTGTAGGGGTATAGTAAAGCTTTAAAAACATTTTTTTTATTGAAAAGAAAAAAGAACTTCTCTATGCTGGGGCACAGTCCGAAAACTTTGCCCCCACTATGCACAGAGTGAAGTTTCCATTTTGCACCACCTTGACCAGCGAAGTAAACAGAGAATAATATATGGGGTGGTGTGTGTAATGAGATTTTACACATACCCAAGTTGTGGGATGCTACATAAACTCCCGAGGGCAAAGCCTGAGGGGTTTATGTAATGCATCCCACAATGAGGGTGTGTGTAAAAATCGAGTTTTACACAACCACCCCATATTATATTTTATATTTAATTGCTGGCATGCACTTTTTTGCTTCAGCAATTATACAAAATAAACAAGAAGATTGGTGTCCTTGCAACTTGAAGAGGTGGGGAGATGCATTGGCTCTTACATGCCCTGCCCACCTGTATGAAAAATTTCTGTTTGGTTTTCCTTTTTTTTTGTTTTGGTTAGTGAGTGGAGAAAGAGTCTGTCTTCTTTTCTTTTTTTAATAAAAAAAGTAACTTAACTGCTGGCTGCGAGTGGTGGTGAGGTCTGAAGCCCAGCGAATTGCTCCAGTGGACGTCGAGGAGTGAAGGAAGACCACAACTGGCACATGCATGGTTTGACGGGGAAACCCGGTGCATGTTTGCTGTTATAACCAGCTGGTTATAAAGGAAAATTACAACTGGGTTTCCCTATAGGAAAAAGCATGGGTCAGTTATTATAATTTTGTTGCATCTGTAATCCCTAATGCAAACTTCCTGGACCTCCAGACCAATTACTACTTTACCCAGTTCCACCCCACATTCTGCTGTGTGCCATTACCTGCAAGAAAGTGAGATGGGATTTTGACAGACTGAACGACTTGAGATGGAGAGGGAATGAATCAATGCTCTCCAGGGCTGCCTGTTTGGGATTGCAGACCAGCCCATCCAGAGCATTCAGCCCCTTTCCATCTCCAGTCTTTTGATTTAGTCTAAGCCCCCCCATCTCCTTCTAGCAGGCAATGGCATACAGAGTTCCTGCTTATTACAATACATGTGTCAAGGCAAAATAGCATTAACAGAGTTAGGAAATAAATTACCATTATTAATGCCTTGTTTGGGGGGGGGGTAAATAAAATTTCCGGGGGCCATGGGAGGCACCATTTGTGAGTTCACCAAGGGGCACCGCATACCCTAAGGCCAGTCCTGCTCCTAGTAAAATGTGATTGTCTGAAAATGCAGTCAACCAGGTTTTACTAGGAGCAAATATGTCACCATTCATTCATGCTGCAGCACCATCACCAAGATGGACTCTGAACAGAGCAAATGCTTTCTATTAGGGGGCCAGTTTCTTTATTACATATCACATTTTTCTTGATGCTTTTAGGGAAGAAGGGTAGTGGGAGCCAGAGGCAGATTGCATGGGGGATGTTTTGACTCATGGATCTGATGATGGGACTCGGGTGGAGGCAGGGAGAGTGCGTTTGGCACATGGGTGGGGGGAAGGTTATACTGAATTTATGTTGTCTTACTCTTAACTAGTTGAAATTCACCTGGGCAGAGAGGGAGGAGAGAGAAGGGTGCCAGCGAGAGATGAAGGGGGGTATATGATGATAACGTTCTTTGGAGGTGGGGAATGGCATTACGGCACAGTGGGTGGGGGAAAGTTTTTATTACAGTTTTAGTGGTCTTTTTTGCAAAAAAAAAAGAAATCTATGTTGCAAAGTTGGTGTGGTTGCTGAAAATTGCATGCTAATTTCTGCAAATTTGTACCAACTTCACTAGAAAATTAAAATTTTGCTGCATCTCTGCATGGGATGCAGGAAACCAAGCCCTGAGAGTAGCAGGCAGTGGCAGTCCATCCATGCATTGTGCAGGTGGCTGCTCATGAATATAAATGAGTCCACTAGACGCAGTGCAATGCTCCCTGCTGTGTGTGTGTGTGTGTGTGTGTGTGTGTGTGTGTGTGTGTGTGTGTGTGTGTGTGTGCTGCTGTGTGTGTGTGTGTGTGTGTGTGTGTGTGTGTGTGTGTGTGTGTATGGACAGGAAGGCAACTCTGCATACTGCTGCCAATGCTGCCAACACCTCCTGAAGCCGTTGCACTAATAGGCATGGCAGAAGCAATTTGTTTTTTTGTTGTTGCCTCACTTCAGGTACCCTGTGTGCAATCTGCATGATTTGACTCTAGAACATATTTGTTTTTAAACACAAGGCATATAAAGAGCCAGACCTAC
Source organism: Neoceratodus forsteri (assembly GCA_016271365.2). Lineage (NCBI taxonomy): Eukaryota > Metazoa > Chordata > Ceratodontiformes > Ceratodontidae > Neoceratodus > Neoceratodus forsteri. The sequence continues at coordinate 301,587,149 of CM057455.1, read as the reverse complement.
CTGTTGTTCCTCACTCTTTTCCCTCTTCAGAAGAAGTCTGGCTTGTCCATCCTCTCTGAACAATGCTTCACCTCACTTTTCACCCAGACTTGCCCAAAGCATAGACATGTATTGGTACCATTGGATGCTTTGCTCTGGTTCTTTGAGGTCTGTGGGTGCTACTGGGGGGTTTGGGTTGTGCGGTCAGCTATTTACGAAATTTTCCCTCTCCACCACCACTCTTAGGACTGCTGGCCATCCCATGCTGCATGTTGCGCTGATACAGACATGGAGCATGGAAGGTATCCAAAGGAACCTGGCAGTCCTGTAGCCACAGAGCACTCACACTGCACCCTTGCACCATGCACCATAACCCAACAGCAGTTCTGCGGCATTGCAGGGTGACAGGACAGCCTTATATGACACTGGACCTACCAACTGTGCAATCACCCACCATTACACTGTCAGCAGCAAGTATCCTGCATGCAGCCCAAAGTCTTCATAAGTGAGATTGTAGAGGAACAGGAAGGAAATGTGTGCCTTTTTGCAGATGATACCAAAATCTGCAATAAGGTTAAGAGAATGTACTGGGATCTTAGGAAACTTGAGGAGTAGTCAAAAGCACGGCAGTTGGGGTTCAAGGCCAAAAAGTTAAAAATCATGCACCTAGGGCACAGGAACCCTGAAACAGAGTTTAGGATGGGGGTGGTATTGACAGCTACAAAACAGGAAAGTGACCTTGGGGTTATCATTTATGATAACCTCAAAGTGGCAGGGCAGTGTGATGAACAGTGGGTAGGGCTAGTGGGATATTGGAGTGCATAGGAAGGTGTATATCCAACAGGTGGACAGAGGTGGTGTTGCCACTGTATTGCTCACTGTTAAGACCCCACCTAGAGTACTGTGTACTATTTTGGATACCGCACCTCAGAAAGGACATAGGGTGGAGGTAGTTCAAAGGAGGGCAACTAAAGTGGTGCAGTGGTTGCATGAGAAGCCCTATGAGGTGAGACTGAGGAATCTCAACATGTAGACCCTGGAAGAAAGGAAAGAGAGAGGTGACATGAAAAAGACTTGCAAGCACTTCACGGGAGTGAACAGGGTGTAGAAGCAGAGTCTCTTTCAAATGAATAAGAGCACCAGGACTAGAGTTTAAGAGAGATATGTTGAGAGGTATCCCAAGAAAAAGATGGGACTAAAATGGAGAGGATGAAAACCACAAATGGAAAACAGCGTGGCCACAAAGGGCAAGTCAGAAAACACAGTGATCACTGAAATGGCAACCTGCGACTTTCCCCTCCTGACTTGCCCCCGAGTTGGTTATATTTAGTAAGGTGGGTGGGGCTGCAGGGAGCAAAGCCTCCCGCAGAAGGTCACTGTGGCACTGTTGTCGCCATATTGGTGATCGTTGTGTTTTTATAACTCACCCTATGTGGCCACGCCATTTTCCATTTGCGGTTTTCATCCTCATCATTTTAGTCTTGCCGTTTTCACATAGAATCTGTTGAGAAAGGGCAAAAGATGCCTAGAATTGACTGCCAGTTGAAGTGGTGAAGACAAAAACAGTTAGGGGCTTCAAGCCAGCATGGGAGAAACATAGGAGTACATTAGGAAATAGGCAGAAAGGAAGGAGTGTTGCTTGAAGCCAGTTAGGGTCTGCTGAGACAAATTAGGCAGGGAACACCTGGGCAGACTGAAATACAGAAACATTGATATTCTTGGCAGATAAGGACCGACTGACCCACCTAGTCTACCCACTTTCCCTGCCTACTGTAACATCCCAGACCCTACTTGACTAGGTGTGCCAAGCAGTCCTTTTTTGACAACAAATTCCATGTTAATGTGCTACTATTAATGCCAGGCTAGCTCTTTAACCTAGTTATGAAGAACAATCATAGTAACATAGACATTTTAGGTCAGAAGGGACTCTAGAGCAATCATGCCTAGAAGGTTGGAAATAAGTATGCTGTGCAAACACCCAGCAATTTATATGGATTCCTTACCGAGAAAGAGAGGTGAAATGCAAACAGCTCACTGATGTGTAAACATTATGGCCGGGATATTCAAACTGTGCCCGACTAGGGTGCATGCAAGGGCGCAGCGCAACTGGACTGCACCAGAGCCTGGACCAGATGATTTTCAATGGTGCTGCACCATGGCTCAGCACCATTGAATATGGCACCATGGCCACCTGCATTACACATGGCGTAGTGGCACTGCACCAGTGCAAGAGGCAGATGAGGAGCAGGGGGATGCGCCAGTGCAGGAGCAGTTGCGCAAGGCACAGGAACCATCATATTCAGCAGTGGAAATGCAAATGGGGCCATCAGGTATGCATGGCGCAAATGGGGCCATTAGCATGCCATTATGGCCCCATTTGCATACAGGTACGCCGATCCCCGGTGACTGGTGCCTGGTGCTCTGCCAGGCTGCAGCCGTCGGGGACCGACACCCCCTGCTCCTCGCATGAGGTGCCCCGCCTGATTGTGGAAGAGTAACGGTCCAGTGGATTCAAACTCACGCCGATCGCGGCGTTATGATCACAGAACATCTCAGGAAAGCCAGCGGTCATTCAGCCCACCAGACAATTATGTACGAACCCACTGGTTCTCCAGTGGTGCCTCCACTCACCAGTCTCACTACCTTCCACCCCAGCCAGCGGTGGGCAGTATTCTCACTGCGCCACCCGCCACCGCGAACCGACAGCAGTATAGAATGGCTGTACACCACTGGTCCACAGCATGGCCAATCGGACATGCAGACCATACTGCACCACAGTCCATTCATTCACAACTTGGGACTGTATAGTACAGTATGGTCTGCACACCCATTGTCCCACACCGTAGATCAATGGGCGACAGCCATTCTGTACGCTGTCAGTCGTGGGCAGCCGGGTGGCTTGTGGGTGGAAGATGCTGCCTGATGCTGACTGGGGAGCAGGGTGGTGGGACTGGAGTGGGAGGGTGGAGGCGGCACCGCGCTAGACTTACCAGGCGCGCTCATACATAGTGCCCCGAGATTGGGCTGGATGGGCCACTGGGTCACCAGGGATGTTCATTATTCATAACACCCGCAATCAGGCTGAGGACAGGTCCACTGGACCACCAGGGATATTTATTTCTATTAATGCCCACAATCGGGCATTGGGGGGCGCTACCATGACGGACAGTGCTGCCGGAGCTTGGGTGGCCACCCACAGCTGGCAGCTGCCATGTTGCTCCCTGCAATATGGTAACTCACCTGTGGGTGGCCAGCTGTTGCTCCATTTTATTTTGGCTCAACTGTGTGCGGCGCAAGTAGGGGTTGTGCCTGCATGGGCTCAGCACATCCCGGCTGAATATCGGGATGTGCAGAGTATGCATGGGCACACCTTCCCCACTTGCACTGCATATTATTACTGATGCGCCCCGGCCCATCTGGATTTGTGCAGCACACTTTTCCCTTTTGAATATCGCGCCAGGGTGCATCAGTGGGTTGCACATGGTGCAACAGTGTTGCGCTATGCTCTACCCTTTTGAATATCCCTGCCTATGTTTCCAAAGTTTTCTCAGAAGTGGCCAACACATTTTAATGTGTGTCATTATAAAGAAAACGGGAACTAAACATGGAACTATATGAAATATAAGCATAAATATGTCTAAATATTGTGTTTTCTTATCATTTCCCTGGGACATCAGAGGCTTATCTGAGTGTAGGATGCATCCTATCAGAATGCTGGATTATTAGGGGATACTACATCCTGCACATACTGCACAGGGCTTTATGCATGGCCTTTGTGGTGCAAAACTGTGTCCATGTTAATTTATAGTTGCACAGGGCATGGGGGCAATGATTATAGAACATGCATTAACTTTAACTGTGTTATCTCCCTCTGTACCCCCCCCCCAGGTCACACCGGGAGACAAGCATCTTCTTGCTCAGTGTGCCTTTCCTGGTGAAACAATTTCAATAAATAAATAAACTATAAGGTGGACTATGTTGCAGTATAATGGGAGTTGTTTTCAAAGTTTCCACTGATAAAATAGGGTCTTTTTTATCATATGGCATGAACCACCACTTGAGTTTAGACATGGGAGTGCACCATGTGAAGAGATCAGAAAAGCCTAGTAGCCAGCATATTCCTGAGATTTCCCTGTAGCTCAGCTGTGTAACTGATGCACACAGGTGTTCCACTGCCACCCCCTACCACCTCACCACAGTTTCATTCCCTACTAACCTCTGGGAAGATATTAGCATAGTAATTATTGGTCAGAAGGGACTCGAGGTCCATCAAGTCCACCTATGCTTCACAAGCAGGAGCCAACAGGTATTCTGTTTATACACATTTTAATTTATGGGTATTTCTCACCCATCCTACTACCCAAGGTACCCTGCGATTCCCTTTAGTAATCAAAAATGTGTCCGTGCTTCCCATAACAGCCTGTACTGTCTTCTCATCCACTGTCTCTGCAGCTCTAGTTCATTCATTCTGGAGTGGCAGTTACAAGACAGGTATGTGACAGCCACTCACTATGAGGAAACATGGCCTAATGTGGCTACATAGTAAACCTTTTACGAGCTTAACTTACTCTGGTATCCACTCCGCTGAAGGGTGTGATAGGGATTTGGGTTCCCTTTAACACCTTGGCAGCAGCCGAACAGCAACTCATTAAAACACTAGAGGCAGAAAGGTCTGATTTGGCACATCTTGCCCTCCCGGACAATCAAGCGAATTAAGTTTGACGAGCTGCGTTAAAGGCACCAGGAGTCAGATACAATCACTCACCCGCTGCATCATAATTACTGCAAATGGTCCATTAAAGGAAAATTATCATCAATATGATCTTATCAGACGTTGGGTAAATGAATAAAGGAAAGTGCTTATTCTTCCATTGTCCTGATAATTGAGATGTCTTTGAAATTGATAATGTTAGATACCCCATAGCTTTTTTTTTTGTTCTTTTCTTCCCTAGGACACAGAGCTCTGTTTTATTTAATGATACACTGTCACATACTCGTGTGTTTTTGTCCTGTTATGCATAACAGTTTGTGTCTTTCTAAGAAACAAAACTAGCAGTTTGTATTAATGGTGGGCAGAACTGGGTTTTTGCATAAACAACAAGTGCAAAAAGGGACTTGACGCAGTAGTGAGTGTGCAACACATTGCCACCAAAATGGTCAGGGGAATGGAGGATTAAAGCTTTAAGGAGAGGGTAGAGACCCTTAAAGAGCCACTGACAGCAATAGCAAAATCTTGAAAGAAGTAAGATTTATATTCAGCTCCATCCCATTTTCATTAGTACTTCTTATATTTTCAGTAATTAATTCCTCATTTTCTTTATTACTAAAAACAGTTGCATGAAAACAAGATCCCTGTTCCCTAGACTCTATCTACTCTGGCTGCTTCTCTACACATGACATCACAATCTTCTGTTAATGACATCATAATTATCTTCACAGCAACATATTTTGGTGTCATAAACAGAATTATGATGTCAGGTGTAAGCAGGCAGACAGAGTTCAAAGAGCAGAGATACTGTATTGATGCAAATACCCCTAGAATAAGGAAGTAAGGGTGAGAATTACAGAATAAAATACAAAATATAAGCTACAGTTATGTTTGAATATTACATTTTTTCAAAGTTGTCTCAACTGTGTCAGAAGCTCTTTAAAGGAATGTTTTAAGATTACTGTGTGAAACAAATAATGTTCTTTTATACCTATATGCATACCTTGGTGCATCCTAAGTCCAGCAATCAGTAACCCTGAATTTATATTCCACTGCCATTTAGGAGGGAAGGCATTGTAAATCGGCCTGAGATGATGGCCAACCAATCCCTTCCACTTCCCGGTGTGGCGGACCCTCACCCGCATTAAGACGCTTTGTGATGTCTAATGAGGGATAGCGCAGAGGAGTACTCTGTTAAACTGAATGGAACTATTTTAAAACCATGAATTTTGTATGTTACTGTGGCATTACCTGTTCATGAACACCACCACTTGACTAACAAGGCCTTTGTTGGTTGAGTGGTGGCGTTCGTGTATATATAGTGCTGCAGCAGCATGTAGAATTCATAGTTTACAAATAGCTCCGTTCAGTTTAATGGAGTATGCCCCATGCTATCCCTGGTTAGACATCAAATAGTTTGTGTCGGGGGCAGCACACTTGTAAGTGGAAGGGATCGGCTGGATATCATCTTCGGCCAAATTATGATCCCTTCCCTCTCAAATGCCATTAGATTATTTATTTATTTTATTTGTTTAGATAATCACCTTTGAGCAAGATAGCTTGTTTACAGAGGTTCCACATCAAACACAGCAACAACATACATAACAGAACAAGTGCCTATATACATAGTGTAGCTATGGCCCACAGAGGTAAGGCAGGTTTGTATAACAATGTCAGCGATTACAATCCTTTCCAAGTCAAACAATTGATGCGGCATTTAACAAGCTTTGTCAGGGAGTACATACAACAAGCCTTGTCGGGGGGGCACAAGAAAGTTAAGTGACTTGCTCATGGTCACACAGTATGCAAGTGGGGGCTGTGGGATTCAAACCTAGGTCTCCAGGTTTGTAGCTCAGTGCCCTTAACCACTACACTGTACTGCATCCTTAAAGGAAAAGGAGAGGGATGGGAAATTGACAAGGCAGTTAATTCAGGGGTAATATAGGAGTCACTTTTTGTCCCAGAGGGTGGCAGACCTATGAAGCAGCCTACTAGCAGAGACAGTGGATATGAAGGTGGCTCTGGCCTTCACTGTAAGCCTGGGCAAATGTCTGTCTACTTACCAAGGGAACCACAAGGTACCATGAGTAGTAGGGTGGCAGGAAAATCTCTTTGAATTAGTACATACAGTATGTTTGCACAGGGCAATTGCTGGTCCCTGCATATGGTATAGCAGGGAGTTTATACTTGATGGATCTAGAGTCCCTTCTGTCTTTAAAATACCATGTAACCTTGGATCACAGATAGTTCTACAGTTTTGAATTAAACAGAACATCCTCTTAAAACCAGTTTGGGAAGTTTAAATTGCAAATGAGTAGCTACCATTCAATAAGCATGTGATTAATATGTAATTAAATGCAAATTGCTGGTCTCAAAAAGAGGTTAGAATGAAAACAAGTGTCACTTACACCCTGTCTGGATTCTAAAAGGGCTGAACGGAGTTTCAGTCCCTAGCTTGCCTGCCTTGCCTCTTCTTTTAAATTAAATGAATTATTCTTTTTCTTTAAACTGCTAGTGTTATTTTAAATTATGCACATAAAAGAAACCCAGAAAGACAAATTGTTATTGAAGTCTGTGTGTATGGCTCACTCTGTTTCCCATTCCTGGCTTTCGTGTCGTGACAGAAGAAAAGAGAAGGGCCAACCTGTGCAGAATGTTTCGGTTCTGCTTCCAGTGGAACTCAGTAGAATTTGAGAAATTTCGCCTCATTCCATGGAATCCTGTTGGAACCAGAATTCCTCCATTCTGAAAGAGTTTGTGGTTTCTGTTTTAAACTGCGGATTCATTTTCCACAGTTTACATTAATTCTTTACTGTACACTGCAATGTACATTGCAGAAAACCAATCTGCGGTTTATGTAACCTGGAAAACTAATTTGTGGTTCATTTAGATCAAAACCTCACAAAATGCTTCAAGAATTCTGCAGAATTTATTAAAAAATTCTGAAAAGCATTTTAAAAGTGGACTTTCTATTCCTCCTGAATTCCACTGGCAGAATTTCGCATTCTACACTGCTCTGGAAAAAAGGAGGGAAATAAACTAGTGAAACTACCTCTGGCTGGAAGCTGCAATACTGAACATAGGATTTGCAAGAAAGCGAGTTGTGCTCACAACAGAGGGAGGTGAACCTTACAATTGTCTTTGGTTTGTAGCAGATATTCTGCAGGTGGAGGCTACTTCTGACTGAAAGGTGAAATAAGGAACTTAGAATTATCAGGAAAAGACAGTCTTTCAAGCAACAGAGGGAGGTGGATCTAGCTTTACTTTTGTTACAATTCTTAAGATTTTCAGTGCAGGAAGAGTTTAAAGCACAGCTGACGTATTTTGGGGCTGACTGCTTTCAGAACACAAACCACCAGGCTGATTTGGGGCTGGGGAGGTTTACCTGTGTCTGACTTGGATGTCTGGATTTTTCTCTGATTAGCAGGGTATTTTCTCTGTCAAATTGTTGTGTAGGGCATCTTGCTGACAGGAAGGCACCACTCCAGTGAGTGGTCAGAGCTTAGCTGATTTCACTTGTAAAGGGACAGTTTAGGCTCCAACCCTTCCCACCCCCCTCACCCCACCCAACCCTGGAAATAGTTCCTTTATACCTGGGGTTCTGACATCATTTCCTCAAGAGTGCAAGGTGTATATCACTGTCATATCCTCTCTAGCACACTGCACTGACAATATAAGCATACACATTGTATAATATATATATTTCTATATAACAAACCAATCACACACACACACACACACAAAAGTAGATAAACATGTGGGGAGTAGTGCAATGTAATGCTGCTGGGCAGCAGTCTTCTGGGAGTCTTTCTGGAGGCTGAGATGCTGCCCTATTTGCAGACAACTCTCTGCCCTGAGGGAGGAAGTTGCCCGTCTTCAGGCCACACTGGACAGTAGTAAGGGAACCTTCCCCCAGGCCACACTGGACGGTAGGAAGGGAACCTCCCCCATCCAGGGAGCACCAGAGCCACCACCACTACCTCAGAGGTTGCGAAGAAAGCACAGCAGTTGGACCACAGTGGGCTCAGGGAGGGTGAGGATGGTGGAACAGAGACACCCAGTCAGTTGCTCCACTCCACAATCCATACACCATTCTGGGGGAGCATAGCTCCTTATGGATGCAACCGCAGAGGAGACTAAGGAGGCTGAGGACAACTGTCACAAGGAGGCCCACAGGTAGGAGGCAGAGGACACCACAAGGAAAGGAAGCAGCTCCTGGTTGGGGACTCAATTATTAGGGGGATAGAACTGGGGGGAGCAGGGAAAACTGAAGTAAGGTGCCTGCCTGCTGCCATGGCTTGGAGGGACAGGAAGCGCATCCTCAGGATCATGAGAACAGCTGCACGGGAGTCTGAGCTGGACATCATTGTCCACCTAGGGACAAATGACTTGGCTCATCATGAGATTACAGCAGTGCAGAAGGACTTTGTAGAATTGGGGAAGGGCCTAAGACAAGTAGCACACACAGTATCCTTCTCAGAGGTGCTGCCTGTCAATGGCATGAGTGAGGCAAGGGTACTTTGCACCATGCAGTTTAATGAATGGTTGAAAAAATGGTGTGGAACACAGGGGTTTGGCTTCACTGGGGACTGGGGTTCCACCTGGAGGGACACCACCCTATACTGGCAGGATGGTCTGCATCTGTCCAGGAAGGGAACAAGTCTTTTGAGCAATCGGTTTAAATGCTTCATTGGCAAGCTTTTAAACTAATCAAGGGGGGAGGCACTGATAAGCAGCAGGAAAATCCCAGCCTCTTCCTACAAAACAGGGTACTAAATGAGAAAAAGACCGAGGTAGAAAGGTCAGTGGGGATGCTGCAACAGGAGGTAAAGCCATCAAAAAATGGAGAGCAATGAGTACCAATGCCCGTAGTCTGAGTAACAAGCTTCTTGAATTAGTGGCCTTGATGGAGGAGGAACATCTGGATATCGTGGCAGTCACAGAAACATGGTACACACAAAATCATGACTGGGACATAAACATACCAGGATACACTATCTACAGGAGGGACAGGGAGTGTAAAAGAGGAGGAGGAGTAGCTCTTTACATAAGGGAAGGAATCAAAGCAACAGAACAAAAGGGTAAACTGGGAGGAGAAGAAGCACTGTGGATAAATTTGGAGACAGGCAATGGCACCACAATCCGCACAGGGGTTGTATACAGACCCCCTTCTCAGGGGGAGGAAATGGACAAGGAAATGATAGAAAGTATACTTAGAATGGCAGAAAAAGGGAGATATTGCTGATGGGTGATCTGAATATGCCAGATGTTAACTGGAGTGCAGTTGCAGCAGCCACTTCGAAGAGTGGGGTTATTCTAGATGCCCTACAGGGGGCATGCCTTAGACAACTAGTATTGGAGCCCACTCGAGAGGGAGCAATCTTAGACCTGGTTCTCTCAAATGGAGATGAAGAGAGGATCACAGATGTAGAAGTGGGTAGCCATCTGGGAACTAGCAACCATTGAACAGTGTGGTTCATAATAAACACAGCAATAGAATCAAGCCATACAAAGGCAAAAGTACTGGACTTTAGGAGAGCTGACTTTGCCAAAATGGGTGAGTGCCTAAGGAATGCACTAGCAAATGGGCAGGAAGGAGGGGTGGAAGAACAATGGGGAATAATAAAAACTGCCATCACAGAGGTAACAAGTCTTTGTGTGAAGCAAATAAACAAAATGAAATGATGTAAGACACCACTATGGTTCTCAAAGGAAGTGGCAGTGAAGGTTCAAGAGAAAAAGAAAGCATTCAGGAAGTACAAGGAATCACAGAAGGAGCAGGACAGAGAACTGTATGTTAAAGCAAAAGGAAGCTGGGAAGGCAGTCAGAACAGCAAAGACCCAAACTGAGGAAAAGATAGCCAACTCAGTTAAGAAGGGGGATAAAACCTTTTATAGGTACATCAGGGAGCGAAGGAAGACCAAGGGAGGGATAGTGAGGCTTAATAAAGGGAGGAGGGTGGGCAGAGGGCGATTGTGAAAAGGCAGAGATACTAAACAAATATTTTTGTTCCGTATTTACAAAGGAAGAGGAGGAGGTACCTAAAACAAACAATAGAAACACTCTGGATACAGAAGTTGATACCAGCTCATTTACAGAAGAAAGGGTTCTGAAAGAGCTCTTAAAACTGAAGGTGGACAAAGCAATGGGGCCTGATGGGATTCATCCCAGAATTCTAAAAGAACTAAGGGTAGAACTAGTGACACCACTGACTAGCCTCTTTAACAAATCATGGGAGGATGGGGTGGTATCCGAGGACTGGAGGAGGGCAGATGTGATTCCCCTTCACAAAAGTGGGTGCAAGGCAGAAGCAGGAAACTACAGACCTGTTAGTTTAACCTCAGTGGTAGGGAAAATAATGGAATCACTTCTGAAGGAAAGAATTGTCGAGTATCTAGACACCAGAGGGGCACAGGACCCAAGGCAGCATGGATTCACAGCGGGAAGGTCATGCCAGACAAATCTGATAGATTTCCTTGACTGGGTGACCAAAGTAGTAGATCAGGAGGGCTGTGGATATGGCCTACCTAGACTTTAGCAAGGCATTTGACTCAGTCCCACACAAAGATTAATATACAAGTTAGCCAGCCTGGGAGTGGGTCCCAAGATGACAGCCTGGGTAAAGAATTGGCTGGAGAATAGGACACAGAGAGTAATAGTAAATGGAGTCCACTCTGAAGAAAGGGGGTTACTAGTGGGCACCACAGGGTTCAGATAGGACTAGTCCTCTTCAATGTCTTTATAGTTTACATTGCAGAGGGACTGAAGGAAAGTATGCCTTTGCAGATGACACAAAGATCTGCAACAGAGTTGATGCACAAGGTGGGGTGGAAAGGATGAGAAGGGACTTGGCAAAGTTAGAGGAATGGTCAAATGCATGGCAGCTTAGATTCAATGCTAAGAAGTGCAAGGTAATGCACCTGGGAAACTTTAACCCAGGGGAAGAGTACACAATGGGGGGTGAGATACTAACAACAACAGAAATGGAAAGGGACCTGGGGTAGTCATATCAGATGACCTAAAGGTGGGCAAGCAATGTGAGAGGGCAGCAAGGAGGGCTGGGGGGATACAGGGATGCATAGGGAGAGGCATCACCAGTAGAAAACAGGAAGTTATTATCCCTCTGTACAGACAGCTGGTGAGACCCCATCTGGAGTACTGCATGCAGTTCTGGAGACCCAATCTCCGCAAAGACATAGACAGGATGGAAGCTGTCCAGAGGAGGGCAACTAAAATGGTGAGGGTCTGCACCAGAAGACATATGAGAGAGACTTAAGGAGCTTAATATGTATAGCCTCGAGGAAAGGAGGGAGAGGGGAACATGATAGAAACTTTCAAGTACCTCAAGGAATCAACAAAGTCCAAGAGGGTAGCATCTTTCAAAAAGAGGTATGCAAGAACAAGGGGCACAATTTGAAGATGGGGGCAGCTCAGAGGTAATTTAAGGAAGTATTTTTTCACAGAGAGGGTTGTGGATGCGTGGAACGGCCTTCCGGAAGACAGTCATAAGGCAATTCTAGGGGGTTGGGGTAGGAAGAAGTAGGCTGCTGGTTAACTAGGATCTGCAGCTTATCCAATAGGTAGGGAAATGGGCAGACTGGGTGGGCCAAGCGGTCCTTATCTGCCATCAAAGTCTATGTTTCTATGTAAACCTGCATTAAAAATATACTTGATATTTACAGATTCAGTTCTGAACAAAAGTTTTTCAAGATTAGATTTGACAGGCTCCATAATCCTGCAGCAAAGACAGCTAAGAAGTTTCTTAACAAGGGTATTAGGAGGCAAAATTAACCACTGCTGCAGGCAAATCCTCAACAAGGCTATGGCCGTGGAAACGTGCCCCGAGGAAGTGGTAAGGTGTGACCTTGAAATACTGACATTACAAATAGTTGGGATTACTGCCTGATAAAATAATATAAAAAAACACCTAACAACCTACACTTGTGAGGGGCCTTTATTCCATATGGTGATGTAGCATGTCCTAAGGGTATGGTGCAAACTGCTCCAGATCTGTTTTATCTTTTAAGGTAAAGGAGGTCGCACGGGTCCATCTGACAATATGTTACAGCTCAAGCACTCCTTTTGTGGAATATCAGTTCTATTTTTCTACAAATGGATAGGGTAACTGACTGGTGTCCAGTATTTGTGCAACAATGGCCTTCAAGTCTCTGATCACAGAGTGGCTTCTGTGCTATTTATTTATTTTTTTTCATCCTGTCTTCCTGCCTCCTTGACCTATCGACTGGCACCCTTCCTTATGGTGACTCAGAGTCCCATCACCCACCAACATCTAACTTACCTTATCTACTTTTACCTTTCAGGATGAGTGGGTGTCTCCAGTGGTAGTATGGAGCATGTGGGATTACTGTCCATCATCCTTCCAGTTGGGGTTTTCCCCCATTATTGACTGTATTCCATAGCTAGTATACTGTATGTGCAGTGACTTCAGCACGTACTGTAAAGGTGCCACATGCACTCTGCATCTGTGCCTGGTCAATTAAGAGGCAGTCACTGCTGTGCCATCTAGCATCCACTAGGTGGTGGCCAAGCAGTGACTTGCACTGTCTCCACCGTCCCTGAAGGAGGAGGAGAGCCATCCCTGGATTCTCAATCCTCCTTCTGCCTGCTGGCCAGTCACAGAGTAACCCTGGTGCATTCTCAAGCTCAGGTCACCTGTGTAGCATGGCGTGCCTCAGCCCACCATGCCACTCATCTGACCCAGACTGGTATTATTTTTAACAACTTGCTTAGGGCTGCTTTAATGTTTGGTTGCTTAAGCATTTGCTGCATCATGCTGGTAAGTGGTAGCAGTGACTTTTGTAGTGGTGAATGCAATGACCTGGCCTGTTCTGATATACTCAAAAACTCAGGAAAGGCCGATGAGGAGGATGCTACTGAGGAGGCGCTACTGTATGACATGCTTTGCCTCAGCTGGGTTTAGAACTGAGAACAGGAATAAATACTCCTCCCACCCACCCCCCCACCCTGTTCTGCACTCTACTAGAAGCAAACCCCCATGAAACCAGAGGAGAAGGAAGCACATTCTGGTGGGGGGCTTGACTGTGAGATGGATAGATTTGGGAAAAGGAAAGGGATGAGGAAGGCAGATTAGGTGCCTACATGGTACCATGGTCTGGAGGGATGGAAAATTGATCCAGAGGATTTCCAGGGCAGCAGAACAGGAGGCAGAGCTGGATGTCATTGTCTAATGACCTTGCTAGGAATGAGGAAGGGACAGTGCAGGTGGAATTTGATGAGCTGAAGAGGGATCTTAGACAGACAGACAGCACCTTTAGCCTAGGTCCACTCTCCGATCAGAAACATGTCTTATTGATGGACCCGGTTATGCAATATGAGAAAACAAGGTAAGTCCATTTAAGGTATTTCAATGTGTTTTGAACTTTTACTCATAATTTTGCCATTTTTTCAATATTTTTACACCAAATTTTCCGCATGGCTTTCTTGGGACTCAACCTCATATACAAGGTAGGTGAAAATGTTCAAATCCGTCTGGCAAAGTGATTGCATGGTCACTGTGTGAAATCACCTTTTTGACAGGATTTGAACATTTTCACCTACCAGGTTAAAGAGGTGGGGTCATAAGAAGCCTATGTTGAAAATTTGGTGTAAAAATATGGTAAAATGACCAAGTTATAGTGAACATCAAAATATTTCAACATTCACTCATAACTTTGTTAATTTTCATATAGCCATTTTTCTACACCACCTTATAAACGTGACAGGTGTCATTTTTCAAATCCTGGACAAGACATGTTTTCACACTTATGATACAAAATTTGGGGTCGGAATGTAAAAAAAAGAAATAATAATTATTAAGAAACATTGCGTGCAGTGCCAGCCTTTACCCCAACGAGTAGTGCTTTGTGATCCCATGTCGGTGAGCTGAGTTAAGGGGCAAACTCAGTGAACCACCTGAATGGGCGAAGACTGGGGTGAAAGCGCTGTCATGCGACACCACTCCCAGCCTGGAAAGGGAAGGTGGAGGGCTGCCCAAACAGGCCCAAGTACTATATAGTTAAGAGTACATTTCTCTTTGTGTAGGGCCCTACACTTCTGCAACTGTGGGTGCCAGAGAGCCCGGTATTTTGACTAACGGATAGAATGTTTGCCCTGTGCATCTGTATCTGCAGTCATATTGAAGTGTAGGGCCCAGATGTCCCTGCAGTTCCGCAGACCACCAGACAACCCCATGAATTCTTGACATCCGTTGTTGCACGGAAGTGTGGGGCCTATGGGGCCCTGCTCTTTCATAGGAGGACAGAGTCTTCCCTTGATAGAGGGCCCAGAGGGCTGGACTCTGCACATCTGCACCTGTTTACACAAGTCAAGAAGAGACCTGTATGAATGAGGATACATACAAATCCACTATCTCAAAAGAAAAAGAAATTATTTTCAAAAAACTATTAATGTTCCAGTTAGGGTTCAGCTGAGTGCCACAGAAGTAGGGAAATGTGACATTAGAGTTTCCAACTCTAACTTCCCCCCAGCAGCAAAAAGGCAAAACCACTGAAGCAACTACAGACAGCCATTATCAGGTAAGACAAACATCATACAGTACAACTGTTTCCTGTTGACACAAATTCAGTAGCACCGATGTGCTACCTTCATGGATTTGTACCTGCGGCTGCATAAGCACAGCCACATAGGGGACTATGCTTATGCAGCCACACCTGTGCATGTATGTCATACAGCATGCATGAGTATGTATGGCTGCAGAAAGAAGGCCCCATGGGCATGGCATAGGACTCTAATTGGCGTGATACATGACTTCACCACTGAAGCTCCAGTCTTCCTTCTGCCATGAAGAACTGTTGTGCACTTCATTTTTTTTTTACAATGTCAGGGGAGACTTGAGAATCAGAAGGTGGGATATTCAAAGCAGTAGCACAATGCACAACAGGGTTGCACCAGCGCAACTGTGACAATGTGCTGGAGAGCAATATTCAGTGGCAGCAACTGTGCAGCGCAAATCCCCATGCACCAATGCACAATGGTAATGCATGTATGCACAAGTGCAGGGGGCGTAGCCATGAATAAGCGGCACAGTGCGATATTCAACAGCAGGCAAATGGCGCAAGCGGGGAGCAAAAGGGACATGCGTGGAACAAACTTGAACACATAAAAAGAGGGAGCAAGCAAGGGAAGGAGGCTTGCACCAGAGGAGAGCTATAGAGAGGGAGAGTGAGTGGGCAGGCTGGACAGCAGGAGGGGTGCAAGACAGAGACAGAGGCAGGCAGGGAGTGTCACAGAGTGTGAGACTGGGTGTGTGACAGTAAGTGTGTCTGTGTGTGTGAGCAAGTGTGTGTGTGCGCGCTCGCGCTGTGTGTGTGTGTGTGTGTGTGTGTGTGTGTGTGTGTGTGTGTGTGTGTGTGTGTTACATGTGTAGAGACAACAACCTGAGCATGTGCCTGTGAAACCCAGCACAGGAGGGGCAGCACATGTGCCCAGACAGGTGGGAGGTGGAGACTACAGCCCACAGGCCACTAACCAGGAACCCCGAACACAAGTGTGTGCCCTGCACAGGGGCACACTCAGCAGCACACAGCAGGGGGTGCCTGGGGAGACAGCTGCCCAGGGGGGCAGAGCAACCCAGGTCATTGCCAGTGCCATCTTCCAGATGGAGGCATTAATGAGGGGGTGAGGAGACAGGTGGCAGAGTGGCATGGCTATGGAAGGGCCAGTCGGTGGTATGCCCGGAACAGGTGGTACCGTGCCCGCACCACCTTTGAACAGTACAGTGATACAGAGATTGTGGGCTGGTACCACCTGAACCGAGCAATTCTGAGGCAGCTCTTGAGCTGTGAAGTGAGGAGATGCAGGCACCCACAAGACGGAGCCATGCCCTGTCGGTGGAGACGAAAGTCACGGCTGTCATGTGCCTGCTCGCCACAGGTACCTTCCAAAAACCAACAGGGGCACCACAGGCATAACCCTGTCAGCCGCGTCATGGCTCCTTACACAATTCCTCAATGCACTGCTGCCACATGCTGCACAATACATCCATTTCCCCAGCACACAGGCAGAGCATATAGTGAACATGCAGGAGTTCCACAGGGTGGCATGTATGCCTGGTGTGCTAGGGATCATCGACTGCACCCATGTCGGCATCCACACACCACCTGACCTGGAGGAGGTAGGGTACATCAACAGGAAGGGATACCCCAGTGTCAAATTCCAGGTGGTGTGCGATGCCAGGGGGTGCATAATCAATGTCTGTGCCACACACCCCGGTGGAGCACACGATGCCTATATCTGGCACCAGTCGGCACTGTGCCACAGGTTCGAGAGTGGGGACATCCCCACAGGCCACCTATTAGGTGAGTATGCTGTGGAAATTGGCAGCCTGACACAACAGGGCAGGGTGTGGGGGATGCTAGGGCAGGTGCGCCAGAGGGTGAGGCCGGGAAGGCTGGGGGGGTGCAGCAACATAGCCCACCATGCTAACCACACATCTCTACTCACAGGTGACAGTGGCTACCCACTCCGGCCCTGGCTGCTCACCCCATACCAGTGTCCATTGACCCCAGCACAGGAGCTATACAATGAGGCACACACCAGCACACGGAACATCGAGTGTGTGTTCGGGCTGCTGAAGGCATGGTTCCATTGCCTGGACAGGTCTGGCGGTGCCCTACAGTCAGGGCCCCGATTTTTCTGTGGCACATCGGAGCAAAGTTCTGTGGCAGGGTTCTCATTTGCCGCAGAACTTCTGTGGTGCTCGACACCAATTTCTGCAGCAATTCTGCGGCACATTTTTACCCTTAATTTTTTCCTTTTTTAGTTTTTTTTTTCCATATCTGACACAATGCACGCTCGTAGCACAGTCATTTTATGGCCTTTTGTCACCAAATTTTCAACAAATCCAGTTTAAGACCTCTGCTCATGAACAGTGTCACTGTGATTTTCTAAATCTGTCCTGAACATTGATTTCGCACACCAACTGCGCCATTGTGCGATACATGTGCGAAAACACATTTTGGCTGAGATGTGAAAAATGACAGTTGTACTGTTCATAAGGAGGTTTGGAAAAAAGGCAATGCTGAAAATCTGGAGTGAAAATATTAAAAATGCTCAAAGTTACGAGCGTGTGTAGGAACTTTGCAAAGCACACTCATAAAACAGTCATTTTGTGGAATTTCTTCACCAAATTTTCAGCATAGGGTTTTTGGGGGCCTACCTCATGAACTGTGACACTGTCATTTTGTTAACTGGTCCCAAAAGGTGGTTCCACGCAGTGACCATGAAATCACCTTCTGAGACCGAATAACAAAATTACAGTGTCACAGTTCATGAGGTGGGGCCCCAAAAACTCCATGTTGAAAATATGGTGAAAAAATTCCCCAAAATGGCTGAGATATGCACTACGGTTGAAGAAAAATCCATTTATGCCATTATACAGCTTACCGGCATTTCTTCACTTCGGGGTCGGCTTTGAAGAGTGCAGACGTGTTCCTGGTCCACTGAAGATTGTCGTGCTGGGCTCCTGAGGTAAGTATGGGTTGAGTTGGGGGTGTGGGAAGGTGGGGTACGCAAAGGGTGAGCGCGGGTTGGGGGAGGGGGGCAAAAGAATCATGAGGGAAGTTTTTTTTTTTTTTTTAGGTCTTTTTTATTTTTTTAGACAACGGGGGACTTTTGACACGCTTGGGTGGGCTCCCAGCTTGGCATTCAGACATTTGAGGGAGGCAGTGAAGCTGAAAGGGGATTGGGCACCCCTGTTGGAAAATGACAGTTTTGCCACACTGAGATGGGCTCCCACCATGGCATACAGACATTTGGGGGGGCAGTGAAGTCGACGGGGGATTGGGCACCCCCGTCGGAAAATTACATTTTTGCCACACTGGGGTGGGCTCCCAGCATGGTATTCAGACTTTTTAGGGGGCAGTGAAGCCGACGGGGGATTCGGCACCCCTATCGGCAAAGGACGTATGTTCCGTGGGTGGCCACGAATTCCGTGGGCCACCGTGAATTCTGCAGGTGTCGGCAAATTCCATGGATAATTCCGTGGTTTGCCACGGCCGCAGAATTGCGGAAAACTCAGGGCCCTGCCTACAGTACAGCCCATCAAAAGCCTGTGGCCTATTCCTGGCCTGCTGTATACTACACAACATGGCCATGGACTGTGGGATAGCTGTCGAGGTTGAAGAGGGGAACAGCAGTGGGGACGACGCGGCCACCGGGCCAGATGGTGGTGAGCATCCCCCGTGGGTGAAGGGAACCCTGGCTGAATAGGATGACCCAGCAGCACAGGGACCCAATCGCAGAGGAGCACTATGGAGCATGCAGGTAGGTGAACATGTCCACATGCACATCCCGGGGACTACGGCACAGCATACAGGCATGCACTGGTGGGCCCTGTGACAGTAACGGCTGGAGGGGGGCAGGGACAGGTGTGGGTCTGGACACTGTGGAGGCACACAGCACAGCACTGCACACCCCACCCACACAACCCAACATCCCCCCCACACACACACGCACATGCACACAGGAACCATCATGCCCGCGCCCAGAGGCAGGCACCAGGCGTGTGTCAGATGCTGAGCACTGGTGCACAGTTGCAGTCAGTGCTTTGCAGGCATCATCATGCACATGCCACAGTGGCCAGCAGCCAGGCGGGTGTGCACAAGGCCTGTGTGTGGCATGAACCATGGATCCCATGTCCCTGGAATGCACACGCATACACCACACCAATGTGAACAGAGGGCGGCAGCAGACAGCGGACAGGGAGGTGGGTGGTTCAGGACCATTGCTTGGTCGCACAGCCACCACAGACACATGGATGGCCCCACCGAGACCGCCCATCAGACACAGGCTGTGCAACAACCACAGGGGGTGTCTGTGATGGTCCTCCAGGGGTGTTACTGCAGGAATACGAATGGGTCCTCGCAGGTATCTGCAGACTCCTGAACATGCCCGCTCCAGGTATGCCCGGAAGGCCCACAGCGGATCCCAGTGTCGAAACAGTGGGAGTTGCTTGATGTCATGATTGAGGGTTGGAGAATGCACTCCACAGGGTCTGCAGCAGACGGCCATGCACCACGGTGGCCAGTGGTGCTAGGCTGGCCGTGACCGCAGCGGTAAGCTGATCCAGAGCTCCGGTCGTGTCCTCCCACATATGAGTGTTCTCGGCCAGGAGCTATTCAAAGTCCCTGTCATGCTGCACTGCAGCCTGGTGCAGCTCTGTGGAGTGCACGCGCCCCTGCCGCGACCATCACCTCCTGCTCAACGGAGGCCTATAGCAGACGGGTGTGTTCGGTCAAGGGGTAGGCACCCTGGGGCACATGGGCATTGTGCCGACCCACATGTGTTGCTCGATCCCGCAGCCCAGCCCCCCATGCAGGTGGTGCTGCACAGCAGGGCCCTGTTGGGGCTGTTCGTTCATCGGTGCACCATTGGTGGGTGTTGCACCCGGCCCCCCTTTGACACCATCCAACTGCTGCTGCTGCCCTCCAGCTGCTGTGCACCAAGCTGCGCCAGTTCAGCTGCACCACCACCACCACAACCACCACCAGCCGGTTCCGCACCGGTGGCACCCACGGCAATGCCAGGGGCGGTGGGTGGACAACTGCTTCTAGGGCACTGTCTGTGCTGCCATGGTGGGTGTGTGGTATGGGTGCCTGCCCCACAATGGCAACATTGCTACCCGTAATGATGGTCTTGTCGTTATCGGTCCCGGACCCTGCCCTGATCTGTGTCTCGGCATACTGGATGCCATGCCTGGCGTCATGCTGAAACACAGCCAAGGCCTCATCTGCAACCATGTCACAGGCATCCAGATGGTCAGCGGTGTTGGGCTGCATGCGTTCTGGCCCCCGGATACTGGTGGAGGTGGAAGAACAGTCCTCCGGGTCCAGGACCGCCCCTAAGGTGGACACCCCCACCTCTGCCACTGCATGCAGGTGCTCAGGATCTGAAAGGAAAAACAGTCGCATTAGTGCCACTGGTGCACCCCCCTGTCCCCCCTGCCCCGGGCACTGCTGTACCTACCATGCAGTGATGGGCTGCCACCTGTCTGGAAGCCACCACCGGGCACTCCCTCGATGTTGCTGTGCCGCATGGTACCCGACACCAACTCCTCCTGCAGCATCAACTGTGGCACATCAGGCTGTCCACCACCTGTGGCAGCACATGAGGACCGGATGGCTGCCACCTTCTCCTTTATCTGCCTCCGGTCTGTGCAGACCTTCTTGCATTCCTGCACAGACCTTTGATGGATGTCCTGCTGATTTACGGCTCGGGCCACACCCTCTCATGCTGTTTCCTGGGCCTGTGGAGTGCCTGTCGAGCCACTCAGTAGAGGCTCCTGGTCCAGGTAAGCCTCAAATAGGGCATCTGTCTCTACCTTTGTGAAGTTGGGCCTACTCTTCCGTGCAGACCCATGCTCCTCTATCTCCTCTTGTTTCGTCATGCTGTGTCCTGTGGAAATAGACATGTGGTCATTGACTGCAATTACCCACATCACCCCTCCCAATCCACTGTCCCGAGAGCCCCACAGCATTGCATCTTACCTCTGAAGGATGCAATACCAGTCCATATCCTTTGCAGTCCCACAGTGCCTTTGTAGTGCATCGCATGCAAATGAGGGGTTGCGCAACTGTAATGGGATGCAAATGCCTCTGATGCACTGTGGATATGCTGATTAGCTAATCTGCATATGCCAGCTGAATATCGTGAATTTACACATTGTGCAATGGACTTCCGCGTGCTCAAGTCATGGCACAACATTGTGATGTGTGCAGTAGGCCCAGCAGTATGCATGCTCACACTGCCAGCATGTAAGCCACCGGCACACCTACGCACACTGCGCAATACATGTTACAGTGCTCAGCTGCTATTGGGCGTGTGGCACTCATGCGCTGTATGGCCCATGGTGTCCGGGCACCATAGTGCCAATGGCACTGTGGCACCATGTGGCAGATGGCACTCCTGTGCTATGGGTGCCATGGCACCCGAGCACTTTTGGGCTGTGAACCTTGGTTCCCACATGACCCTATTGTGCCCCACGTGTGGTGGGCCCAGTAGCACAGTCGCACATAGTGCACATGCCGACCCTTGACCCCATGGTTGTCCTTTGCCCCTCTGGGAGCCCTGCAGCATGTGCCAGTGCTGCATTGCCCATATCGCACATTTCCATGGCTGCACGATTAGTGATGGCACGGGCATCTCCGTGCGAGCTGTACATCCCCAGCATGTGTGGCTTGTGCACTACTGGGCGCCATTTTGGATCTACGAGTTTGAAATAGCCATTCTGTGCCACAGCAGTGCCAGGGCACCTAATTGGTCCAAGGTGGAACTGGTAAACCTTGAGGCCCTTGTGGAACCACATGCAGGCTGTTTCTTTGGCCAGGTGCCCCTGACCAGGCCATGGACAGAGGTGTGGCAGGAGGTCGCTGATGGGCTGGAGGTAGCTACAGGTTCACAGCACAGAGGGGATCAATGTCACCACCACTATGGGGACCTGCAGTGGAGGGACCCTGAGAGGCTATGGTCACTACTTGCACATGTCCAGGGGGTGCCATGCCACGGCCAGATAAGTGCGCTACGCCCGTGTCCGTGCCCAACCAGTCTTCTGTGGGGCTAGCAGGGTGGCATACCATGCTGCTGGGAGGGGCTGGTGCTGTGCATCCTGTTTGCCAGGGCGGCACACCATGGGTGCGCTGTGCTCGCGCTTCCTTTTACTGTTGAAAAGCCGCCGGCTCGGTCACTGCTGCACTCTGTGCAGTCGGAAGCTTTTTTTCCAACTAAATACTTACAAATAAGCATAAAGAAGAGGGTTTCTCAGTTACTGAACCCGGGACTCCTTGTACAAAACATTTGGCAATGTGCCAGTCGTCAGTGTGCATAGCGCTCGGCCACGCTACAATTGCAGGTAAAGTGAAAGTGCTCAGAGTGGCAGGATCAACCAGATAAGTTATTTAAAATTTTTTACTTAATTTTTTTTAAAAGAATGGTAGGAATAAAGATATGAGTGAGGTATGTGGTGGTGGGGGGGTGCAGGTCGTATAGGCACAGCAGCACAGCAGCTTGTCGTTTGTAGGTGTAGTGAAGATTGAAAGTGAAACGATTTCACTTTCAGAATGACGTATAGGAGTGTGAAGATATCTCCATGATGTATAGGAATATGGAGATATCAATGTTATCTTCACTGCCTAGCTCAGATATCATGTTTTACACTTCTATTTATTCGGACACATACATTGTATAAATATATATATATATACATACACATATATACACACACACATACACCCAATTCTCCTATACTGTAACATCTCAGCTTCCTGACACATGAAATGGGGTGAGCATTAGGGCTGATGACCGCAAGGCACACCCCAGACACCTGTTATTACGTGGAGAGTGGGGGTGGGATGTTAGGGCTGAATGCCCTAACAGCACATTTCCTGCTTTTGATGGTAGAACTTTAACTGATGCATTAACACCGTCTTTTGGCAAGAATTTCCTACTTTTTGAGAAAGTATGATCGTAGTCTTATCTGACACATATCAACCAAATATTGGCATGGATTTTACAGGACACAACAGAGCTAACAAGCATTTGTCAATGCCGAATGTTGTCTCACTGGCGCTGGCATTGGCATTGGTAGTGCCGGAGTCAGAGACACATAATAGGAATGGCAGTGAAGTTTTGTAGTGACACCAACCCCATCCCCACCCTGTAGAGACCGACAGGCATTGGGGTGTGCCTTTGGGTCATCAGCTATAACGCTCATGGCATTCTACCTCACCCTACCCTGTAGACACTGACAAGTGTTGTGGTGTGCTTTGGGGTCTTTGGGCATTATACTTAACCCATTCCAGAAGGAAATACACTGAGGTGAGTGCAGTATAGGAGAATGAGGTGAACTTTGTGCCCGAACAGTGCAAGGCACACCATGATGCCTGTCACTGGCTGCAGGGTGGGGTGGGGTGGAATGGCATGAGCATTACAGCCGATGATCCCAAGTCACACCCCTGACGCCTATCAGTCTCTACAGGGTGGGGTGCTACAGTTGGAAACCCTAACACTGTAGGTGTGTGTTGGTATTTTCACTCCAAATTTTCAACATGGGCTTTTTGTGAGCCCACCTCATGAAAAACGGCACAATCAGTTTGTTAGCTGAAAGGTGGTTTTGCACAGCGGCTATGCCATTTGGCGACACAGGGACGAAAACACATTTTGGGCAGGATGTGGAAAATCACAACTGTATTGTTCATGAGAAGGCATAAAAAAATGGCAACTTTGAAAATCTGGTGTGAAAATATGAAAAATTGGTGAAGTCATGAGCATGCATAGAAACTGTGCAACACACGTCTGTAACCCAATTATTTTTGGGAGTTTGTTAGCAACATTTTTAACATTGGCATTTTGGGACCTCCCCTCATGAACAGTGGTGTTGTGATTTTGTTAATCTGTCCCAAAAGTTGATTTCCCACAGTGACCACGCCATTGTGCGCCACAGGTGCAGAAACACATTTTGGGCAGGATGTGAAAAATGACAGCTGTACTGTTCATAAGGAGGTGTGAAAAAATGCCAGTGTTGAAAATCTGGTATGGAAATATTGCAAATTTGTGAAGTTACAGGGGTGCATGGAAACTGTCCAACACACGCTTGTAACTCAGTCATTTTATGGACTTTCGGCACCAAATTTTCAACATAGGCATTTTAAGAAGACCTCTGCTCATGAACAGTGTCACCGTCATTTCCTCAAACTGTCCCAAAAACTGATTTCGCACAGCGACCATGCTATTCTGCGCCAGATGTGCGAAAACACATTTTGGCCAGGATATGTAAAATGACAGCAGGAGGTGTGGAAAAATGGCAATTTTGAAAATCTGGAGTGAAAATATTACAAATTCACAAAGTTACAAGCGTGCGTGGAAACAGCGCAATGCACGCTCATAAAACAGCGATTATTTTTGATTTTTTCACCAAATTTGCAACATAGGCTTTTTGAGAGCCCCCCTCATGAACAGTGGCACTGTCGTTTCATTACTCAGTCCCGAAAGATGATTCCATGCAGTGACCATGAAATCACCTTTCAGGACCGAATAACACCATGACAGTGACAGAATTCATGAGGAGGGGTCCCAATAACCCCAAGTTGACAATTTGGTGCCAAAATTCAAAAAAATGCCCGAGATATGTACCAAAGTTAAAAAAACCCTATTTATGCCATTATACAGCTTACCGGCTTTTCTTCAGTTCGCGGTCAGCTTTGAAGAGTGCAGATGTGTTCCCGGTCCACCGAAGATCGTCGTGCTGGACTCCGGAGGTAAGAATGGGTTGAAGGAGGGTGTGGGGAATCAGGGTGTGCAGAGGGTGGGCGCAGGTAGCGGGAGGGGGCAGGAAGACGGTGAGGGACTGTTTTCTTTTTTCACAGGGTTTAAAAAGAAATAAAAATCTGCGGGACGGTTTTTATTCTTCAGGGCAATTTGGCATGCTGGGGTGGGCTCCCAGCATGCCACCTAAGTGTTTTGGGGATGCTGTAGTCGATAGACTGGGCACCCCGCTAATAAACAACGAAAAGGGGGGGTGCATGATGCCGATGGGGAGGGCTCATCCGTCGTCACATACATTGTAACAGGGCATGCCAACAGGGAGATTGGGCACCCCCAAAGTTGCTATTATGGCAGGCAGTGTGCCGCCATGTTATGTACTTGTTTCACCAGGAAAAGGACATCAGGAGGTCCGCTACATATGGCGAGCTTTGCTCGCATTGCAGTGGACCTTTCATTTGATGTGATCGCCACATTAAGTATGCATGATGTGGTGCTGGCATGCAGGCTGATTGGGGAATGAGGGATGCACCTACTGATGCGTGCCCTGCATTCGCCCAACAGTGACCGCGCCTCCAAATCTGCTACTACCACAATATGTTGGCTGCGCATGTGTGAGCCAACATAAAAACTGCAGCTGCCCAAACCAACAAAGATCTGGCAGAGCTTGCCACAAGGGTGAGAGCTGCAGAACAATCCGGTAAGCCCAGCATGCTGTTACTGATCAGCATGAAGGCAATCTTTGAGAGTTCCACAACCAGCTTCAATACCTCCTGGAAAAGGTCAACGATTTAGTGAATCATGCCAGGAGGAATAAATATTAGAATAATTGGCATACTGGAGGGGGCTGAGGGATGAGACTTGATCACCTTTCTCTGAGAAATTCTGCCAGATCTATTACAAGCAAACAACTGCCCACTACCCAACATAGAAAGGGCACACTGGACCCTAGCCCCCAAACCCAGAGCAGGAGACAGACCCAGGCTGATTCTATGCAAGCTGTTGAGGTACCCAGTGAAATAAGCTATATTGCAGCTGGCTAGGAAACATGGCCCACTACAATGGGAAGGACACAGGATACAGATATTTGAAGATGTCTCACCTGATTTGTCATGAAGAAGGAGAACATATGCGATGGTCAGGCAGCACTGTTATCAGGAAAATATACTCACATCGCTGTGGTATCCAGCATTGTTAAAAATCCAAATAAACAGGATTTACATTACGTTTCAATCACCAAGCGAAGTTGAAAGCTATCTCCAACAGCTGGATTCTGAGAATGCCACCACTGCTAAGCCACCGCCAAAACCACAAGGACTGGAGGCCTAACCAATGGATTTAACCCAACCTGCTAATGGTGGAGCTATTTCCCAGGATGATCCAAGTAACAATCAGAATGACTCCTGACAACAGGTTGAGAGGGGTCATCAGAAGAAGTGGGGCAAGCTGAATGTCACTCCGAACGGCTCCCCACTCAAATCCCCGCTCCCAGTGCTGCTGGAGATCAGAAGCAACATCAGCGGTCAGCAGTGGATCCATCTATATCAGTCCCATCAAGACCTCTAATAGATTTGACCTGCTCGGAAGTATGACACTGGCTGATTTGGTTCTGCCAACTGAAGAACAACAACCTCATTTATTACCCAATCCCTCACTGGAAAGTCCACTGGACTGAGTGACCATTTGTTCAGACTGGACAATGGGTTTCTGCAAGGAAACAGAACTGACACCAGCTTTATATGAGAGTCCTTCACCACATGCAATGGAAAATGTGGCATCTGAAAAAGTGAAGACCAGAACACAAGGACTATATCACATAACAGGAGGTGAGTGCTTTCTGTGTCTGGGGAGGGGAACTGGAGTAATTAAGTAATTAATAGAAGGTCCAGTCATACATTTATAACTAAATCACTTTGGTAAAGGGGAACAGTGATGGGCCTTCGGTTCTTTTTGAGAATCAGTCCCCTCCCCCAGCACAACATGCGGTTGAACAATATTGATCCAGCGACACCGAGCAGGTAAAAGGTAAGACCTGAATATCAGGCTAACAGTACCCTCAGTGTATGCAGGGTAGGTCTGGGTAAGTTCCAAATACAGAGTTATTTAAATGGTTAACGTTTAAGCATCTAGTTAGGAGAGTATGTTAAAAGTTCCAGTGTTACTGATGTTTACTGTGAATGTGAAAGATATAAAAGTTCCGACTCACCACAGAAATAACCGAGGCGTAAAAAACACTGAAGGCACCGGTTGCCACACAGATCTAGTCTGGTGCCAAACTCAAAGCAGTGTGGAATGGGTTGCCATTTAAACAAATCAGGAGGGAAGTCTGCCTTGCATAGACATGAATTCACTTTAAGGCAGGCGTGCAAGAGGGAGGGTATAAAGTGGCTGTACTGAACAACTGAAGGGAAATTGCTTAAATGAAGGTTATGAGGGGAGGGGGGTCCCAAGCAACACATCAGTGTACTCCCCCTTGCAGAGGCAAGGAGTGATATTGCTCCAAACCCCCCTTCCCACTTGGTGGATGGAGGCATCTCACAGACTACAAGTCTTTCACCAATGAGCAACCTGACCTGGTGGATTATAGCCAGGGTGGTTGGATGTACATCACTAAAACTAAACTTTTAATGGAGACCAGGCAGCCAAGCTAATGATAGAATGCCTCAGGGGCAGGGGAAAACATAAATACCCATAGAAAGTAAACTGCCACCCCCACCCCAGGGGATGGGAACTGAGAGCTCTCTGGAGTCCCCCCCCCCATAGTATACTGTATAATGTCCCAACCCTTCCCTTATAGATCAATGGCAGGCTGAGGGTCGCACTACGGGGCAGGAAGCCTGGATAAACAAACAGTCTAGCCACTAAATGCCTGCACACTTGTATTATATCTGAATGTTCTCTCAGAGTAATCCCTCAGCACTCAAAGGAGAATACAGTTCTCTCCCTTAAACTGTGTGCTCAGCCATTAAGATGATAGTTTTGTACCTGCTGCTACCAATCCTTACCTTGTACTGCTCCAAAACTGGCACACACCGTTTACTGTGCTGTACCTATTCTAACTAAATGTGCCTCATATGCCTCGTTCTTTGTGTATTCTACATTATGATGTTCGCAAGTGACACGAGAGTTTGTTTTTTCTAACTTGTACCTTGTTGTCTTATGATGTGTAATCTTTTCCTAATTATGTACCATGTTGTTCCAAGTGTGCAAGTATGTAATTTCCTGTACTCTCCCGGGTCATACCTGAAAATAGGCAAATTGTCTTGTCTAGTGTACTTACCTGGTTAACAAAAGCTAAAAAAATAAATAAATAAAACATCAGCTAGGTGCAGACAGGGGTTGATAGCCCCAGCTACTTACAGATGTTCAAGAATGCTCTGCAATCTCCTTGTACATGAAAAAAGAGAAGGCTCCCAGTGTAGTTCTGCTCCAAAGTATTTATTGGTATAATTTCATCAATATAGTGTAAATCCTTCTCCTGGTGTAGAGTAAGTGTTTCAACCTTCAAACTCTCCCCCAGCGTTTTGACCAGGGTGTGGTCTTCCTCAGGGAGTGGAGTTAGTTTGGATCATCTTTCTCTTAAGTAGCAACTAGTTAAGGTGACTTGGGCACCCCATTCAAAATGTTATAATTACTGCTACAACTCTGCTTGCAAGTGGCAGTGAATTAATGTATCTATTATTAATTGAAGGGTAAATCTGAGAGAAACCAGAGTAGCCCACATTTAGGGAACCTATTATAAGAATTATATCTAGCCCTGTAGTTTGGGGGAAGGGTGCTAATTGTCTGGCCTGAGGCCTGAGCTAATTAATAATTGGCCTCCCACAGTTCCACAATAGCATGCCACCAGGAAGTGAGCAGGTTCTGCATAAAAGCAGCCACTGCCAACGTGCCCAGCGAGTGAGTCGAACAGCAAAGGAGTGGAACAGTGACTGGCATTGGCAGGCATCAGCAGAAGGAAACAGAGAAGTGGTGAACTCTGCCGGTCATCTAAGGCAAGGTGTCTGTTCACTACTGTGCAACAGTCACTGTTGGGAAGGATGAAAGGTAGAGGTAGACCAAAGCTGGGAATATGAGCAACATCGATCCAGGGTAAACATAGAAACATAGACTTTGATGGCAGATAAGGACCACTTGGTCCACCCAGTCTGCCCATTTCCCTACCTATTGGATAAGCTGCAGATTCTAGTTAACCAACAGTCTACTTCCTGCAACTCCCACTATAATTGCCTTATGTCTGTCCCATGCATGTTTGAATTCTCCCACTGTTTTAGACCCCACAACCTCTCCAGGAAGGCGGTTCCATGTGTCCACCACTCTCTCCGTGAAAAAGAATTTCCTCACATTACCCCTGAGCCATCCCCCCTCTAACTTTAAATTGTGCCCCCTTGTTCTTACACATCTCTTTTTCTGAAAGATGCTACCCTCCTGGACTTTGTTGATTCCCTTGAGGTACTTAAAAGTTTCTATCATGTCCCCCCTGTCCCTCATTTCATCAAGGGTATAATATTAAGCTCTCTCAGTCTCTCTTCATATGGTTTCTGATGTAGACTCTGCACCATTTTAGTTGCCCTCCTCTGGACTGCTTCCATCCTGTCTATGTCCTTGCATAGATGAGGTCTCCAAAACTGCACGCAGTACTCCAGATGGGGTCTCACCAACTGTCTGTACAGAGGGATAACCACTTCCCTTTTTATGTTGCTTGCACGCATGTGCAAGAAACATAGTGCCATCATTGGAGATTTTGGAGGTGTGTCACCTCCTCCTCCAATTCAGTCAGTGTGTTGGCAGGTGCGGGCCCTGTAAGCCAATGCATTCTGGAGCTGTCTATGACAAGCTCCAAAATGCAGTGGCATACAGTTGAAAGGGGGAGCTACGCTTGAGTGAGCAGCGATAAGATATTGGCGTTCACCGCAGCTCCCCCAGACACCATGCAGGCGTCCGCGCCCCCGCTCCCCGCACGCACTGTATAGCTGACAGGGTGCCCAACTCGCTCACTGAGCTGCATCCCCCAGTAGTAAGTGCCACGCTGGGAGCCCACCCCAGCGTAGCAAGCAATCCTTAGGCCAGCGGGGTGCCAATCCCGTCGACCAGGCGCCCCAATCGTCCTTGTGCCGCTGGGAACCCACCCCAGCCGTAGCAAGTATCCTTAGCCAACGGGGTGCCTAATCCCCGCTGGCTGAACGCCTCTTAACTGGGTTCTTTGCCACGCTGGGAACCCACCCAGCGAGGCAACGTCTCCGCCGTAGTCCGCTTTTTTTCCGCAAAGAAAAACGGTCCCATGAGTCTCCCTGGCCCCTCCCACAACCCGCACTCCACCCACTGCGCACTCCTTCCCCACACCCCCTCACCCCATACTTACCTCCGGACCACAGCGCGATGAACTTCGTGGACCGGGAACACGCCTGCACTCTTCAAAGCCGACTACTAACTGAGGAAATGCTGATAAGCTGTAATGGCCAGATAGGGGTTTCAACTTTGTTGCATATCTCAGGTATTTTTGGATGACACTTAACATGAGCGATTCTATGGTACATAAACAGTCACGGCTGCTTCGGCTCGGCGGTGATTTCGCAGCCACAGCGCAAAATCACCCTTTGGGCCCGGAATAACGCCATGACAGTGACATTCATGAGAAGGGGTCCAAAACCCCATGTTGAAAATTTGGTGCCAAAATTCCAAAAATGACTGTTTTTACGAATATATGCTATGCAGTTCCTACGCAGGCTCGTAAGTTCGCGAAATTTCAATATTTTCACTCCAGATTTTCAACATTGCCATTTTATCACACCTTCTTATGAGTAGTACAGCTGTCATTTTTCACATCTCACCCAAAATGTGTTTCACTCATGTAGCGCATAATGGCGAGTCGGTGTGTGAAATCAATGTACGGACAAATTAAGAAAATCACAGTGACACTGCTCATGAGCAGAGGTCTTGAAATGGCTATGTTGAAAATTTCCGTGAAAAATTCAAAATGACTTTACGAGCTGCAAGGCGCAGTTCCTACGCACACTGTATAGTCGCTAATTTTCAATATTTTCACCCAGATTTCCAACATTGCCATTTTATCACACCTTCTTATGAGTAGTGCAGCTGCCATTTTTCACATCTCACCCAAAACCTGTTTCCGCCCATGTAGCACAATGGTGCAGTCAGTGTCTTGAAATCAATGTACGGGACAAATTAAGAAAATCACAGTGACACTGTTCATGAGCAAAAGGTCTTAAATGGCTATGTTGAAAATTTGGTGAAAAAAAATTCTAAAATATTGCTCATTTCTTGGCTGCCTGGACAGTTCCTACGCACGCCGTAGTTCGCAAATTTTCATTATTTTCACTCCAGATTTTCAACATTGCCATTTTACCACACCTCTTATGAGTAGTACAGCTGTCATTTTTCACATCTCACCCAAAATGTATTTCCAACCATGTAGCGCACAATGGCGCAGTCGGTGTGCAAAATCAATGTACGGGACAAATTAAGAAAATCACAGTGACACTGTTCATGAGCAGAGGTCTTAAAATGGCTATGTTGAAAATTTGGTGAACAAATTCCCTTCAGTTGTTCTGCAATATTACTAATGAAGACATTGAACAGAACTGGCCCCAGGACAGATCCCTGCAGCACCCCACTGGTCGCCCCCTCTCCCTAGACTGCATACCATTTACCACCACTCTCTGCCTCCTGTCTGTTAGCCAGTTTCTAACCCAGTTTACCACCCTTTCCCCCATGCCCAGCCTACCCAGCTAGTTTATCAGCCTCCTATATGGGATGGTGTCAAAGGCTTTGCTGAAATCAAGGTAAGCGTTGTCCACTGCCCCACCCTGATTCACTTCCTTGGTCACCCAGTCAAATAAATCAACCAGATTTATCTGATGTGATGTTCCCACTGTGAATCCATGTTGTCTATGGTCCTGGGTTCCGATGGCATCTAGATGCCCCACTATCCTTTCTTTAAGCAAGGTCTCCATGATCTTCCCCGCTACTGAGGTGAGGCTGAATGGCCTATTGGTCCCTGCCTCCTCCCTGCTGCCGGACTTGTGTAGAGGGACCACATGTGCTCTCCTCCAATTCACTCATGTTGAATGACTCAGTGAACATGGCTGCCAGAGGTACTGCTATCTCCCTTCACAGTTCTGTTAATATCCTTGGGCGTATGCCATCTGGTTCCATCGCTTTGTCCACCTTCAATTTAGTGAGCTCCTGCAGGACTGTTTTGCCTTTGAATGGACTATTGTCCACCTCTTCAACCCCATGGCAACTGCTGTACTGCTGTGGCCCTTGCCTCTCCCACTCTTCTGTGAATACTGAATGGAAAGACACAGTGGATGTCTTGGGAGGAAGGCATGAAACTGTCACTTCCAAATACCTAAACAGCACTTACAAGCAAGCAACATTCAGCATTGACAAATGCTTGTTCTACTTGTGATGCCCCTCCCTATGCATCCCAGTATCCCCCTGGCTCTTCTTACTGACCTCTCACATTGCTTACCCACCTTTAGGTCATCTGATATGACTACACCCAGATCCCTTTCCATTATTGTTGTCGTTAGTACCTCCCTTGCTATTGTGTACTCTTCTCCTGGATTTTTTATTTCCCAGGTGCACTACTTTGCACTTCTTTGCACTGAATCTAAGTTGCCATACGTCTGACCATTCTTCCAACCTTGCCAAGTCCCTTCTCATCCTTTCTACCCCTTCTTGTGTATCAACTCTGTTACAGATCTTTGTGTCATCCACAAAGAGGCATACCTTTCCTTCCAGACCCTTCACAATGTCACCTACAAAGATGTTAAAGAGGACTGGACCCAGTACTGAGCCCTGAGGTACTCCACTGGTAACCCCCCTTTCTTCAGAATGTGTTCCATTCACT
Organism: Neoceratodus forsteri; assembly: GCA_016271365.2. Lineage (NCBI taxonomy): Eukaryota > Metazoa > Chordata > Ceratodontiformes > Ceratodontidae > Neoceratodus > Neoceratodus forsteri. The sequence continues at coordinate 301,554,290 of CM057455.1, read as the reverse complement.
ATTACCTTCTGTGTCCTGTTGTGCAGCCAGTTTGCTACCCAGGCTACCACCCTGGGACCCACTCCCAGGCTGGCTAACTTGATTATTAATCTTTTGTGTGGGACCATGTCAAATGCCTTGCTAAAGTCTAGGTAGGCCATATCCACAGCCCCTCCCTGGTCTATTACTTTGGTCACCCAGTCAAAGAAATCGATTAGATTCGTCTGACATAACCTTCCTGCTGTGAATCCATGCTGCTTTGGGTCCTGTGCCCCGCTGGCCTCTAGGTACTCAACAATTTTCTTTCAAAAGTGATTCCATCATTTTCCCCACCACTGAGGTCAAACTAACAGGTCTGTAGTTTCCTGTTTCTGCCTTGCTCCCACTTTTGTGAAGGAGAATCACATCTGCCCTTCTCCAGTCCTCAGGTACCACCCCATCTTCCCATGATTTGTTAAAAAGTGTGGTTAGTGGTGTCACTAGGTCCTCCCTTAGCTCTTTTAGGATTCTAGGGTGTATCCTGTCAGGCCCCATTGCTTTGTCCACCTTGAGTTTTAGGAGTTCTTTCAGTACTCTATCTACTGTAAATGGACTGGTGTCAACCCCACTAGGAGTATATCAAGTTTTAAACAAGGCATGAGGGAACAAAAATAGAAATAAACCAAAAATGGGAAAACTAGAAACACCCTATTAGGTCTAAGGGCACAAAAGTACTTCCAAGTAACACAGGGACAGTAGGAACTGAGAATGCTGGGAATGGTGCAGTGCATTGGCTGTGGGGGGGCAGTTTTCAGACAGACATTCTGAAGACTGCAGTGCTGCCCATCTCTACATACCTCTCTGGGTTGAGAAGGAGGTCGTTAGATTCCAGGCTGAGTAGGCTGGGATGAGGGGGACCTCTCCCACACCAAGGGGCCACTAAGTCTGCTACCATTACCTCAGAGAATGCCATTGAGGAGTAATGGCTGGACTATGGTGGGCTCTGGAAGGGTGGTGGTGATGGGACAGAGGTACATTCCTAAACTGGTACCACCACATAATTCCTATGCTGCACAGGTGTGGTGGGACTGCCAGGAGAAGGCACCCACAGTAGTGACCAAGGGGGTATGTGCAGGCCCTCCACAGTGAAGACCACAAGGAGGGTAGCAAACTTGACTGTGAGAGGGATAGATTTGGGGATAGGAAAGGGGGGCAGGGTAGGTGCCTGCCTGGTTCCATAGCAAGGAGGGATGAGAAGAGAGTCCTGAGGATCGCTAGGGCAGCAGGATGGGACGGAGAGCTGGATGTCATTGTCCATCTGGGGACTAAAGACCTGGCTAGGGATGGGGTTGGGATAATGTAGGGGGAGTTTAGGGATCTGGGGAGTGGTCTTAGACAGGTAACACATTCAGTGGCTTTCACTGAGGTGATGCCTGTCCATGACTTGACAAGGAAGAGGATCTTTGCACCAGGAGCTTCAACTCAAAGCTGAAGAAATGGTGCAAATAGCAAGGGTTTGGCTACATTGGAAACTGGGGACCCACCTGAGACCATAAGGAGCTATACAGGGGTGATGGCCTGCATCCATCTAGGAGAGATAGTCCTCAGTGAATGATTTAAATGTTTTTTTCTGATGAGCATCTAAGCTAGCCGGGGGGGGGGGGTGACAAAAGTATTTGGGGTGTCAGGATGAAGTAGAGAGTAAGGAGAATTTGAGGGGAGAGGAATCCCCCACTGTGCAAATTAATAAAGGAAGCAGGATGGCACAGATAAAGGGGAAAGCAAAGGGAGCATTAAAAAGAGGTGGGAAGGAGGGAGGGCAAAAAGGAAAAAAGGTGGACAATCACTCTGGAAGACCATGTGTGCGAATTCTGGAAGTCTAGGAAATAAGATTCTGGACCTAGAGACCACCATGGCAGAGACTGACCTGGACATTGTGTCCACTGAGTCATGGTGCACTGGAACATGGTCATACCAGGCTATACTGTGTTTAGGAAGGACTGGGTGGGAAGGAAAGGAGGGGGTGGGGTGTTTTATGTAAGGGAAAGTATAAAAGCGATGGATATACAGGGAATATGGAGGATACAGAGGTACTGTGGGTCACCCTGGAGATGGGAAATAAAGCCACTATTGACATGGGAGACCTTCAGCACATGGGGTGGAATTATAGATAAGGTACTGGTGGAAGCATTGGCAAAATGGCAGAAAAGAGGGAGTTGCTGCAAGTGGAGGAGTGTATGGGATAAACATAGAAACGTAGAAGTTGACGGCAGATAAGGACCGCAAGGCCCATCCAGTCTGCCTATTTCTTTTTCTACCTTATGAACGTGCCATTGGCCTTTATTCTGTCAATGGCCTATCTATTCATACTCATCTGTATTGCTGCTTTATGCCTATCCCATGCCTGTTTGAAGCCCTGCACTGTAGTTATATCCACCACTTCCTGAGGTAGATTGTTCCATGCATCCACCACTTTTTCTGTGAAAAAGAACTTCCTCACATTACCCCTTAATTGGCCTCCCTCTAATCTTATGCTGTGTCCTCTTGTCCTGCTATGTTTTTTATATTGAAACATGTTAGACTCTTTCACCTTGGTAATGCCCTTAAGGTGTCTGAATGTTTCGATCATATCACCATTCTCCCTCCTTTGCTCTAGGGAATACATATTGAGCTCCGTTAATCTGTCCTCATATGTTTTCTGATGCAGTCCCTGCACCATTTTGGTTGCCCTTCTCTGGACTGCCTCATTTTGGTTAATGTCCTTGTGAAGGTATGGCCTCCAGTACTACAAGCAGTACTCCAAATGGGGCCTAACCAGCATCTTGTAAAGAGGGATTATTACCTCCCTCTTCCGACTTGTGATACCCCTACTAATACACCCCAACATCCCCCTAGCCTTACCTACTGCTTTAGTGGTCTGCTTGGATGATTTCAGGTCATCTGTGATGATGATGCCCAAGTCTCATTCTTCCCTTGTGACTGCCAGCAACTCCCCTCCCAGCCTATAGGTGGCTTCAGGGTTTCTCTTCCCTATGTGCATGATCTTGCACTTCTTTGCGTTAAACCCCAGTTGCCACTCTTTTGACCATTTTCCTAGTTTATCCAGATCTCTTCTCATTCTGCCCACACCATCTGGATCATCTACTCTGTTGCAGATCTTGGTGTCATCTGCAAACAAACAAACCTTACCCTCTAGTCCATCTGCAATGTCACTGATGAAGATATTGAAGAGGACTGGCCCCAGGACTGATCCCTGAAGTATCCCACTTGTAACTTGCATCTCTTCTGACTGTATACCATTTACCACCACTCTGTTTTCTGCCCCATCAACCAGTTTGCCACCCAGTTGACCAACCTGACCCACCCGAGCCTACCCAGCTTATTAATCAATCTTCTATGTAGAACAGTATCGAAAGCGTTGCTGAAGTCAAGGTAGGTGACATCTACTGCTCCCCCTTGGTCCACCACTCTGATTGCCCAGTCAAAGAAATCTATGAGATTAGTTTGACAGGACCTTTCTTTTGTAAACCCGTGCTGTCTTGGATCCTGTGCTCCTATGGACTCCAGGTGTTGCACTATCCTTTCCTTAAGCAGTGCCTCCATAATCTTGCCCACTACCGAGGTAAGACTGACTGGTCTGTAGTTCCCTGCATTCTCCCTGCTACTACTCTTGTGGAATGGGATCACATGATCCCTTCTCCAATCTTCCGGGACCTCTCCTGTGCTCAGAAACTCACTAAACAGTTCTGATAATGGCTCTGCTAGTTCCACCCTTAGCTCCTTTAGCACCCTGGGATGTATGCCATCAGGTCCCATTGCCTTGTCCACCCTGAGCCTATCGATCTTTTGTAGGACCCTTTCTTTTGTGATGGGACTAATGCACACCTCCCTCTCCTCAGTGTCCATGGTGCTGAGCTGTGGGCCCTACCCTACCTTCTCTTCAGTAAATACTGAGCAGAAGTATCTATTTAGGATAGATGCTTTAACATGGTCTTCCTCCTCACATGCCCCCTTATACCCTTTGATCTTATATAAGTGAGCCCTATCATTAAGGAAGGAAGGGTAAGCTGCAGATCAACTAGGGTCTGCAATATATGCAGTAGGTAGGGAAAATGGGCAGACTAGGTGGGTGAAGCAATCCTTATCTGCCAGCAAATTTTATGTTTCTATGCTACTGGGAGACTTCAACCTGCCAGGTGTAGATTGGAGCCTCCCAGCAGTGGCTTAAGTTAGAAAAAGCGACATCTTTTACTCACAGCAGGTGGCGTTCCCCAGGCAACTCGTCAGTGAACCCACTCATGATGGGGCAATACTGCACCTGGTACTGACTAACAGGAACCATGTTGCAGACATTAAAGTGGGAGGCCACTTGAGGACCAGTGATCACTGCACAGTGTTGTTCAATACAAGGACGGCTGCAGAATTGACCCAAACAAGGGTGAGGGTCCTGAACTTCAGGAGGGCAGATTTTAAAAACTTGGGTGAATGCCTCAGAGATGACCTAGCTGGGGAGTGATGACCTGGCTGGGATGGAAGAACAGTGGGCGAAGATAAAAGGGAGCATAGTAAAGGCAACAAACCTCTGCATCAAACAAGTGAGCAAAAGCAAGAGGAAGAAGAAACCGATATGGTTGTCAAAAGAGGTGGCTGAAGAGGTAAAAGCTAAAAGGATAGTAATCAGATGGTATAAGGAAATGCAAAGACAGAAGGATAGGGAGGTGTATCAAGGAAACAGAGGGAAGCAGGGAAAGCAAGGAGTGCTAAGGCATAAACTGAAGAGAGAATAGCCCAGGAGGTAACAAAAGGGACAATACATTTTTAGGTATGTAAGTGAAAAGAGGAAGACCACGGGTGGGATTGTAAAGTTAAAAAGGGAAGTAGGGACCGTGCAGAGTAGGACCAGGAAAAGGCAGACATCCTGAACACTTTTGTTCAGCATTCACAGAGGAAGGAGAAGGGGAGGGGTTACAGAAAAGTTACAAAAGCTTTGGGGTGAGGGATGTGGACACTAGTTCTTTTTTTTTGGAGGTGAGAGTCCTTATGGGACTTGCTAATCTGAAGGTGGACAAAGCAATGGGGGTCAGATGGAGTGCATCCAAGGGTATTGAGGGAGCTCAGGAAAATACTGACTGCACCTCTGACAGTTTTATTTAACAGCTCACTGGAAACAGGAGTGGTTTCGGAGGACTGCAGGAGGGCACATTTTTATTTAGTTTTTATTGACCAGGAAAGGAGGACTAGACAATTCTGCTTATTTTCAGCCTCATTCCAGAGGATGGAGATACAGATGGATGCCAACTGATGCTGAAACAGATTAAGCTGTTGGTAGTATTTTTAGTGAATGGGAAAATTTGGCCAGGTCACCAGGGAAATTCCCCTACTGCGTTGCTGTCAGTAGGGGGAACCTATGGCCACAGAAATGGCCAGTCTAGACTTGCAGTACGAGAGGATGGAGGTGCAAGCATTACAGGAGACTAGAATCTCTCAGGCGGACCGTGGAATGGAACTGGAGCATTTGGTTGAGAATTTATTAAATTCAGACGATGGAGGTAATACCCCAGTTGAATTTTTTTCTATGAAGGATCTCACTGTCACTGTAAATAATAAGGAAATAGTTAAAAACAATGGTGGTTCAACAGAAGACGCTGAGCAAGAATTACGCCTGATATTGCAAAAAGAAGAATAGAGACATGCTTAGGAAAAAAGTAAATTGCAAGCTAAACTCACGGAGTTGCAGTGTTCAGCTTTAAATGTCAGCTCAGCAGAGACGCCTGTCAGTGAAACCTCTGACGCAGTAAGATCAAAGGCCCAGCTGGGGCCAGGTGAGTCTGTCAAATTTTATACTATTTCTTCAAGAGAAAAAGGGGAGAGTCAGCCGGCTGGCAGTTTAAACGCTGAGAATCTAAGCAGTGCCGATAGCTGAGTCCCCTAGCCACAAGTGACAAAGTAAATGTGAATAATATAAACAGTGTGAATGCTCCGATATCTACCTCAGTAAAAAATGAGCACACAACTAATGGCCTTGTTGACACTCACCAGATCCAAATAAATAAACCTCTGTCAAAAACTTCGGGCTTTGTGGCCTTTCCAGACGTCCCGACGGCTGTCAGGTTTCAGGCAAATAATCTGGAATCCCAAGCAATGGCCACGCAGTTTTCTTTTATGAATCTGAATAAAATAGGCCAAAAGGACATAAAAAAGGATAAAAGACTTGCTCAAACTCTAGCTAAAAGACATTTAAATATTGATTCTTTAAAAGATGAACTGGTAATGACAAAAAAATCAGCTGAGCAGCTAGATTCAACATGGACTCCAGGTAAAGCACTGTCTCAGTCAGGTTGGAAGCAAAACCCTGCTGGGACTTTGGTCCCGGATCCGGAGTGGGACGATAAACTGCCATTTACTCCCTCTTCTTCTACATGGGTTCCAGGGCAGGACCTGAAGCAAATGACAAAAGCCTCTAATAATAATGAAGTATCTTACCCAATATCTGCAGATTTACCAATTCCTCAAAAATGTGAAAATGAAATTACTCTCCAGGTGGTGGGAGCTGAACCTATGAACCCCACTGGACTAAACGTAAGGGATTCTAGTATTGATACTGAAACTGAAAATGATCAGAATCAAGGTCAACTGACACATAAACAACCTTTATCATCAGAACTGTTTGCAAACATAAAGAAAGAAGCTGCTCCCAGGAGAAACGCGGTATGAATCCACTACAAAGGCGGTATGGAGGACAGGCCAGACAGACGTTTTGTTGGAAAAGTCTTACTTAAGGATTCTTTAAGGTTTTCCCTCGAGAGGTGTTTGCTTTTATCAACTTCTCGGGAGAGGATAACTTTGACATAAGTTTTCGTTCTGCCCATTTTTTAGATCTTTTTTGGGAACGTTATACCCAGGTCAAATATTCTCCTATTTGGACCCCTTTTGTAGTCACACTACTTTCCAAACCTCTGGGTAAATTCATTACAGTGATGTTTTGAAATGAAGGAGTTCATGTGGCTGGTATTTCTTATTGGTTGTCACAAAGATGTGAACTGTTGGGAGACCCAGAGGCAATTATAGATACCGAGCTATTTTGGACTGGGGGGTGGAGATATAAGGTGAAATTACAAAGTACAGATTCTGGCATTACACATATCCCTAACTCTTTTATGTTGGGTAGGGACAGGGGGGTGCTTTTACGCTGGGCAGCCCCGAGCTTGTTACAAGTACGGTTCATGTACCCACATCTCTAGTACTTGTGACAAGCCAAGATGTGGAAATTGTGGGGCGGTAGGACTTTTCTTTTCAATGTGCATCTCACACAAAATGTGATCTTTGTGATGATGTGGGGCATGCCTTTAAGGACTGCCCATGTGCTGCGAAAAATGCTGCTCGTAATGTTAGCCCTGATCTTCTCATTCAGCAGGCACAAGATATAGCAGATGTGCCAGAAAAGCCTCATCAAGATAAAACTGATATTGAATCCTTCCCCTCTACTGAAGTTATCAAGTTATGTGACCATCAGGAAGGTAAACATAGGAAAGGTATACAAGCTAACGTTAAGGACCCACCCTCCCCTCAAGTGTTGGATCATCCGGAGGCCTTACAACAGGAGATCCTAACCCCAGTTTGCTACAGTGACCCTGTGCAGCATCTCCACTTCAGAGACGTAGGTCTTCTAGGAATTTAAAATCGGTCAGCATTCCCCCTCCCCCTACTTCCCCTTCTGAAAGCGTCAACTCGAATAACCGCTTTGCAGTTTTGGCACCAGAATGGGAGGATTCAGATATGGATCAGGAGGAAGGAGATAGTAATTCTAGAGATCAAGATATGGAAACACAAAAAACGGGATTTGCAGGGTATAAAGGGAAAAAGAAAAAAGAAGGAAAAAAAGTTGATTATAGTAAGCAGGCTTAAAATTACTATTTCTGGCTAATTTAATACTTGGATCACTAAATGTGCACAGTCTATTGAATATGGGGAAACCACAGATTGTGTTTGAGTGAGTCCATAGGTTACAATTTGAAATCTGTTTTTTGCAGGAAACTTGGGCTTTCTCCAATAATAATATCAGAAGCTTCCAGGGAGAATGGGTTTGGGGACCTTCTTATTGGTCCTTTGGACAAGATGTTGAGGATGGGGTGGGGGTATTATTTAACTCATTTTCATTTCATTTAATAAAATTGGTAGATATTTTACCTGGAAGAGCTTTGCTAATAGATGGTATTTGGAAAAGTAAGACACATAGGTTGATTAATATATATGGCTCACAGCTGAAAGCAGGGAGAGTGGCACTGTTTAATGCTTTAAAACCATATCTTATGACCACTCATAATATAATTATCTGCAGTGGTTTTAATTGTGAGATACCCTCATATACTAAAACAAGAAACCAAATGCTAAAATCTACTGTGGTGCCAATGCACTATTAGAATTAATATCATCAGCCGATCTGATTGATTGTAGCCAACTTAAGAAAAAAAGGACCTAATTTTATTTTTAAAAAGGGTAATTGTAGTTCTACCATTGATTATGTTTTTGTTTCCAAGAATTTACCTACAGCTGAAATGGAAACACGTCCAGTTGAATTCACAGATCATATATTATTAATAGTAAATCTTTATGATGTTCCTGTGAATAAATCCTTTTCTACCAGATGGAAATTGAATGTAAAAGCTTTGGATGAACCTTGGGTCCAACAAGGAATATGAGCCATTATTAGTGCTAGATGTTCCGTGTGCTTTTTATATGCAGATATTGGACAGTGGTGCTTGGACACAAAACAAGATTTTCAAAATTGGTTAAAAAAATATGGGAAATACAAAGAGAATAGTAAGTTTTTAAAATATCTCTCTTTGCACCAACAGTTATATAAGTTATTTACTTGGTCAAATATTTCCGGATTCAATTACTCAGATCAAATAAAACAGATAAAATTAAAAATTTTATCCTATCAATATGATTGCGCAAACACTTTGAAAGTGCTATTTCAAAATGGGATAAACAAATCCCCAGCAGGGGATCCTTATCAAACGTGTAGAGCCATTAGGGATAATACAGAGATGGATTCACCATATGACCCTCAGGGGGTGTTGCGGAGTTCAGAAAAGGATGTATTTCTAAATTATTAAAAACCATTGGGCAACACTGTCACCTGATGGAAGTCCTACAGTTCAGGACATAGAGACTTATTTAAGTCAAGTTCAAGCTCCTCTTATTCCTTCTGAATTATTCAAAAATTAATCTAGCATTACTTCTCAAGAAATTAAATTGGCCATTCAAAAAATGATACTAGGAAAATCTCCAGGGTTGGATGGGCTGCCTATTGAATTCTATAAAGTTTTTATGGATGAACTATCTGAATGTTTAGAGGTTGTATTTGGTTATTTTTTTCAAATAAATAAAATCTCCTCTCCTTTTTTAGATGGGCTACTAATGTATCTTTACAAATCAGGAGACAGACAGAGAATTTTTAACTGGAGACCCATAACTATACTTAATTCAGACTACTAAACGTTAACACATATTTTAAATAATAGGTTAAAACAGTTTGCTGAACATGTTATTTCCCCTGTTCAATATTGCAGTTTACCTTCCCTTAAAATACAACTAGCACTAATGGTAGTAAGAGATATAATTGAACATCTATCACTATCAGGTTAACATGGCACAATTATAACGATAGATCAAGAAAAAGCATTTGACAGGGTATTTCATGCATATTTATTTTCTGTTTTACAGTATTGTGGGATTCTGGATTATTTAATTAAGTTTATCAAATTAATGTATACTTCAGCAAATGTATATCCAATTATACGAAGATCAGTGAATTTAGGATTTAAGACCCAGCTAGGGGTACGACAGGGTTGTCCCCTGAGTCCTCTGCTTTATGTGTTTTCCTTAGATCCTTTTTTGAGATTAATAACTGATAACCCTAAATGGAGAGGCATTCAAGGCACTGGCATACAGTCAGCTATTAATGTTCAAGCCTTTGCAGATGATTTATGCCTGTGTTTTTTCAGATGTCTCTCAATTCCCGAATTTTTTAAAAATCATTTCTGATTTTACTATAATGTCCAATTCAAAAATGAACATAACAAAAAGTCATGGTCTATATATGGGAGTGGGATACCCAGATTCTCAGAGTTTAGAGGGTCTTCATATATCCTCGGAACCTTTGAAAATTCTGGGTATTACTTTTGGACCCCAAAATAAGGCTTAGTTTAATTGGGATAAATCCTTGAAAAAGGTAGAACTTAAAGCACAAAAATGGAAATCATGGAGTATGTCTAAACTGAAATGCATCCAAATGATAAAAATTCTTAGTTCCAGTTTTGCTTTATGTGGCAATGTTGTATCCACCACCAAAGTCGTTAGAGACTAGACTGAATAGTGTTTTCTTTCAAATGTTAAGGGGAAACCATTTAAACCCAATTAGAAGGTGTTTTACATGTCTCCCAATTAATAAAGGTGGTTTAGGTATGTTAGATCCTATAGTTTTTAATTTTTCATACTTTGTTTATTTCACAGACAGTTAAATGTGGGCTAGGACCCATGACTGCGACACATAGGGTATGGTGTAGGCTAATTTTGGATAGGTATTTTAGGGTGTGGGGGATTGTGGCCCCATATTTAGGGACCTTTCTGCATGTACCAGATTTTTTCAAATCAGCTGCTACAAAATTATGTAAATAGAATCTCACAAAATTGGATATTTTCTCTCAGTCTGGCCGGAAGCTTTATCAGATAGTACTTGACTAAATATATCCTAATGAATCTAGCTTCAAACTTTGCACTGCAGAAAACAATAAATATGTTTTAGCTCAATTGGTTAACCCCAGAATTCCCCCCCACCCAGATGTGGGAACATCCCTGGCTTTCTGTTTACGGTAGAACACAGGTGAGGAGGAATGCTAAGCATAAGGCCATGGAAGAAAGAAACTGTCCCTACCCGGATTGTATTAATTTAGAAGAAACCATGAAGCATTATTTATTTTACTGTTCTTATTCAAAAGCTCTATGGGGTTATTTAGCCACTGTATGGAATATGTCCTGGCTCAAAACAATGTCTTATGAAATTTGTATATTAGGCCAGTATGCCTTTTTGGGCTCTAGGTTTCATCCAGATACTCTTGCCATATTTTTGTGTTGTTTAAAATTTTATTTTTGGCAGGCAAGATGCAGCTGGGTACTACGTTAAAACAAAATGTCCTATGAGACTGTTAAGACTCTGATAAGTGAAGCTATGTGGCATGTTTATGAGAAGGATGTAACATATTCAGCACCTCAGCAAGTTCAAAGATGGTGGAAAGGTTTTTCACTTTTCATCAAATTTAAGTAATGAGTTTATTTATTTATCTATTTGTTTATATGGGGAATAGGGTTAGGTAAAAATGAGAGGTGAAAGGCAGAGGAGAAAAGGGATTTTGTTATAATCATTAGAAATGTTTAAACAAGTTATGTTTTTCTTTTTTTCCCTGTATGGAGTTTTTTGGTGTTTGTGGGCCAGATATTCAAAAGGGTTGTGCCATGCACAACAGAAATGTGCCAGCGCAAGTACGAAATTGCACCATTGTACGATATTCAGCGGGAGCCAGCTGCGCCGCTCAAGTTGCAATGCGCAAGAGCGGAATGGTAATGAATGCATGCGCAAACGTAGGGGGAGGAACCATGAATAAATGGCGCAGTGTGATATTCAACGACATGCACCATGTGCAATAGGGGAGGTAGCGGAAGTTGTGCGATAGCGGAAATGAGCCCAAATAAAAAGGAACAAGAGAGAGGCGCAAGAATGCTACAGGAAGGCCTGAAGTGGGAGCGAGCTGGCAGCAAGAGCAGAGAGAGGATCAGAGAGAGGGACAAAGAAGAAGCAGGACAGGGCACACTTTTGCCATGGAGGACAGGTGTGGGGAGACAGTGACAGTGAGCAGGACAAACATGGCAGTGCTGCAGAGCAGTCAGGGTAGTGGTAGGAGGCAGGACAGCAGAAGGCCAGAGGTGTACCCGATGCAGGGGGAGCAGCACAGAGGACAGCGGGGAGAATGGCACAACATCTGCCGAGGGGGGGAACAACAGCCAGGAACATGGCCAGTGCCACCATACAGATGGAGGCAGTAATGAGGGGTGTGAGAAGGCAGGCAGCAGGGTGGCACAGCCATGGAAGGGCCCATCGGTGGTACGGAACCAACAGGTGGTACCGAGCCTGCATCACCTTCGAGCAGTATACTGATACAGAGATTGTGGGCTGGTACCACCTGAACCGGGCAATCCTGAGGCGGCTCTTTGAGCTGTGCAGTGATGAGATGCAGGCACCCACATGACGGAGCCATGCTGTGTTAGTGGAGACTAAGGTGACAGCTGTCATGTGCCTGCTCACCACGGGCACCTTCCAGAGACCAACAGGGGACACAACAGGCATAACCCAGTCGGCCACGTCACTCCTACTCACACAATTCCTCAGCGCACTGCTGCCACATGCTGTGGAGTACATCCATTTCCCCAGCACACAGGCAGAGTGCACAGCACACATACAACAGTTCCACAGGGTAGCACGTATGTCTGGCGTGCTCGGGGCCATTGACTGCACCCATGTGGCCATCCGCACACCACCTGGCCCGGATGGCATAGGCTACAGGAACCACAAGGGATACTCCAGCATCAACTGCCAGGTGGCGTGCGATGCCAGGGGGGTGCATAACCAATGTCTGTGCCATGCACCCTGGGAGAGCACATGATGCCTTCATCTGGAACCAGTCTGCACTGTGCTACAGGTTCGAGAGTTGGGACATCCCCACTGGTCACCTAGTGGGTGAGTATGCACAACACACAGGATGACATGGGCAGCTGTTGGGGGGAGGCATAGTCAGAGGTACCATGGGTACCGGCCTTGACGGCCCACGGCAGAGCGATGCAGACCACCATACTAATGTACACCCTCTATACACAGGTGACAGTGGATACCCACTCCATCCCTGGCTGCTCACACCGTAGCGGTGCCCCTCGACCTCATCACAGCAACGATGCAATGAGGCACATGCCACCACACATATCATCATCGAGCGTGTGTTTGGGATGCTGAAGTCACGGTTCCGGTGCCTGGACACATCTGGCGGTGCCCTATAATACAGCCCCTCGAAGGCATGCGGGCTATTTCTGGCCTGTTGCATCCTGCACAACATGGCCAACGACTGTGGGATAACTGTAGAGGTCGAAGAGGGGGATAGTGATGGGGACGATGAGGACGCCGGTCCAGATGGTGATGTGCAGCCACCCCCTGGGCGAAGAGACCCCCGCCTGTTCAGGATGGCTCAGCTGCACCAGGACACCATCACAGAGGATCATTTCAGCCAACACAGGTAGGTCACGGGGCCATGTGCAACCACCAATGGCAAGGGCACAACCCACAGACAGGCATGGACGAACCCCAGGGGTGGATGGTGGCAAGTGAATGGGACTGAGCATGGATTCGCACATGCCATCAGGGATGGGCATGGCCAAACACGACACGTGCACACACACACATACATACATACATACACACACACACACACATGCACACACACCCACCCCCCCCCATACCACAAGACATGCACAAGGGGTAGAAGGCATGCCAACCATAACTGCAACACCTAGCCACACACAGGCCCACACATGGCAATGCCCAGTGGCCACCACTGTGTGTGTGTGTCAGCTGCTGGGCACCATTGCACACTGGCAGACAGCGCAACACAGGTATCATCATGCACACACCACAGTGGCCAGCAGCCGGGAGGGTGTGCACATGGACTGTGTGTGTGCAGGGCTGGGTACCCCACCCGTGCATCTTACGGTGCACAACACACTGCACACAGGGCAGTGGCAGACAGTGGCCATAGTGGCAGACAGGTCAGTCATGCAGAACAGTGTCACGGCCACCACGGATGCATGGGCGGCCCTGCCGAGACCTGCCAGCCATGCCAGGCTGACCATTGGCCTCATGGGATGGCACAGATGTTCCCCCAAGGGTGATGCTGCAGGAACATGACCGTGTTCATGCAGGGGTCTGCAGCTCACCAAACATGCCTGCGCCTGGCGTGCTCGGTATGCCCACAGCTGAACCCAGTGTCAACATGGGAGGTGTCACACGATGCCGGGAACAGGGGGTGGACATGGTACTGTGCGGTGTCTGCGACGCATGGGCAAATAACTGGGTGCCCATTGTGGTCATGACAGCTGTGAATGCATGTGTCTGTCTGTCAATGACAGCGGTCACATCCTCCCACAGCTGGTCCATCCCTGCCAGGAGCAGACTGGTGTCCCTGCTGTGCCGCTCCTCTGCCTGGCGTAGAACCGCACTGAGTGTATCCACCACCATCACAAGCCGCAACTGCTGACCCACTGAATCCTGGAGTATGCGGGTGTGCTCATCTAAGAGGTCATCTGCCTGATCGGCATGCTGTCCCTCATGGTGTTCATGGCCATGCTGGGCAGCACCCCTTGAAGTCAGGTGCTGCACAACAGAGCCATGCCTGGGCACGTCCACATGCGGTGCACTGACGCCGCCCCTGACACTGTCCCCCCATCCCCATTTTCCAACTGTTGGCACTGCCCCTCTGGCCGCCGATCGCCAGGGCTCGCCGGTGCCACCGCATCAGCTGCAACAGCCCCACCGGCCTGGATGCACACCAGTGCTGCCCCACTGGGGAATACAGGCACAGGCTGGGACTGTGATGTCATGCAGGCCTCCACGGCAGCACCACCCACGGCTACGCCCATGCTGTTCCCTGTTGTGGGACCATCCTGCATCCCACACGTATTACTGTCTGGGATGTGTGATCCATCATAAATCGGTGCCTGATCTGGCACCAGTCCATGTCCCAGCATGCTGGAGTCCATGGCTGCTGTCACCCTGGGACACAGGCAGGGCCTTGTCCGCACCAGCACCACCATCTTCAGTCCAGACAGACAGGCAGGTATGCAGTGGTACTGACTCTCGGACACCTGTGGAGGTGGATGGGTGCTCCTCCGTGTCCAGAGCCTCACCCACGGTGGATACACCCACCACCGCTGACCCATGTAGATGCTCAGGAGCTGTAAGGGAACACAGTAGCGTTAATGTCTCCGCCCTACCCTGTGGCACTCCCTCTCCTCCCACACAGTGACAGCACAGGACCTACCATGCAGTGACGGGCTACCACCCATCTGGAAGCCACCACTTGGAATGCCCTGTATGGCACAACGCCGCATGCTGCCAGCCACCCGTTCCTCCAGTGGCATTAGGCATGGCACATCCAGCTGTCTACCACCGGTTGTAGCACGTGCTGCCCTGATGGCAGCCACCTTGTCCTTAATTTTCCTCCTGTCCATGCCGACCTTCTTTTTACATTCCTGCACGGACCGCTGATGGCTGCCATGCTGGTTCATGGCATGCGCAACCTCACCCCATGCCGCAGCATGGGCCTGTGGTGTTCCCCGCTGTCCGCTGAGCAGTGGTTCCCTGTCGAGGTATAACTCGAACAGGGCGTCTGTTTCTGCCCGTGTGAAGCTGGGCCTCCTCTTCCTCCAACATCCCTGTTCCTCCTCTTCCTCACGTTCGGTCATTATAAAGCCTGTGGGAATGACAGGTGTTACCTTTCACTGTGCAGTCCCATGCATCTCTCACACACCACAGTTCACACTTTCAAACAGCATGCAACCCACCACAATAGACTGCAATACCAGACTATGGCCTCTGCAGCCCCATGTCGCATTTATATAGCACAAGGCATGCAAATGAGGTGAAGCTCAAAATTAACTGGATGCTAATGCAGTTGCTGCGCCATGGAATTGCTGATGAGCTGATTTGCATATGCCGACTGAATATCATGCTGTTGCGCCTTGAGCAATTGTGTTGAGCGTGCTCAGGCACAGGCGCAGCTCTGTGACGTATGCAGTAGGCACCGCACGGTTCATGCCCAGGGTGCTGACACAGATGCCTGCCGCACTGCTGACGTGCTGAGTGAGAGAGGCATTGCAGGGCACGGCCACCACTGTGGAGTGGCACTAGTGCGCTGTTCTCATGTATGGCGCTCTTGCCCTGGAGCGCCGTAGACTCCGTGGTGCCACAGCATGGTAGGCCACTGCAGGGCATCTCACACAGGCACCCAACTGCACTACATGCAGGGAGTACTAATCATGCTGTGGCAGTCCGTGCGTAAGAGACCCTTGACCCTGTGCTCGACATGTGCCCCCTAGGCACCATGCATCCGCATGGGTGCACCCCTATCACATTGTTCGGTGACAGCACGATGGGGAATGGCAGTGCTGTTCCATGCAGCATCTGCACGTGGCAGACATGCGCTACAGAGTGCCATTTTGACTCCAAACCAATGCAGCGATGGTGAGACGGAGGGCTGCTGTGTGGAGCCAGGTGGAGCTGGCCAATTTGGTGGCCATCGTGGAGCCCCATGCTGGGGCCCTTTTTGGCAATGACCCCCTGGACAGGGCCAGAAATGCCATCTGGGAGTTGTGGCGGTGGCACTGGAGGAGGCCGCAGGACTCGCCCGTACCTCAGAGCAGTGTTGCCACCGATACGGGGACCTCCAGCGGAGGGACCCAGACAGGCTTGCCTGCCTGCGGGCATGCGCCAGGCGAGGTGCAGTGCCATGACCAGGTAGGTGCCCCATCTATACACTGGTTGCATCCATACGGGTATTGCGGTGGGCATGTGTCCACCACACGGGGAGGTGGGCTGTCCAGTGTGGGCAGTGGTGGTGGTGGGGGCCGGGTTGCGGCATGGCTGGACTGTGTGGGATTGCACACACCTGGGGGTGGGGGGCCTTTGCTACTGGATTGTACTGATGTTCCCCTCTCCATGTTTGAACCCTAGGCCCTGAAGAGCGGTGCCAAGCCCGAGAGGACCGCCACCGCTGGGAGGATAGGGGAGCTGGTCAACAGCCAAGGGCTGCCGGTCCCAACATTGTACAGTCCCCAGATCAGGCCGATGAGGGTGAGTGCCTTTCTTCCAGGATATTCTGTGCATGCTGTGTTGCAGGGTAGGCAGTGGGGCATGGCCACCATCCATTGACACCACTGCCGTGCACACCACACAGTACATTCAGCACTGTCCTGTGGCACTGCATGTGTGGGCGTGCATCACTGGTGGTCCATGCGTTCACCAGGTACATGGCTGTGCCACTGCCTTCGCACCGCATAGCCATGTCACTGTACAGCCATAGTGGTGCTGTGTGGGACTTGGGCGGTGGGTGTGTGCAGCAGTCCACATGGCTGTGTGCACCTGGGTAGGCACATCATGCGGACACGATCACTGTGGGTGGTCGCACACCATCACAGGGGTGTGTCCCATGGCTGTATGCCATGCACAATGGGTGGACTGCAGGGGGATGGACATTCACACCTATTGACTCTGCTCCCTTGTCCTAGGTGGACAGATGATGATGTGGATGGAGAGGGTCATGCAGGTGCTACTCCAGGTTGCACGGGCATCATTGGAGACCTTGCAGAGGATGGACCAGCATGGTGTCCAGAGGCATTGTAGCAGGAGGCGCCACAGGAGCGGGGAGCGTGGCGGCAACTGAGACCACCATGCCCCAAGTTCCACCCTACCTCCCTGGACCCACCCTCACACCCCTCCTTCCATCTCCCATTTGTTCACCCCTGCCCCTTACCCACCCCTACCTGGTTTGTGGCCCTCATTCCCAACTGCTGTATATACATGTAAATAGTTGTATTGTACCTTGTAATACACATTTGTTTTGTTATGCCTACTGTGGTGGTCTCTGATTTGCAGTGGGCTACAGGTGCTCAGCTGCAGTGGTGTGCATGGCGTCAGGGGTGATGCAGTCATGGGCGTGTGTGTGTCCGTCTGAGGCCTTTGGTACTGGCAATATCTCCGGAAAGGAAATGTTGCATCCATTATCCCGACAGACTCTGGCAAGTTCTTGGAACCTTGCTTGGATTTCCAAAATGCTATTTCCCCCTAGATCATTAGTTCCCAAATGCACCAGGAAATCCAGTTTCCCTCCACAATCCCTAACCATTTCATACACCATGAACTTTGCTCTGTGCACTGTCAGCCCAGAGATACTCACTACCTTCACCTGGCTATGGCATCCACCCCTGTCCTCCCAATGGATACCCCTAATCATCGAGTCTCCCAGTAACAGAACCTTAACACCGCCATCATCCTTATGGTTACTCCACTATGCCCTCTCAGCCCCCCTTATCCATGATCACAATTTCATGGGAGTCTTCCTGCCTTATTAGAGACCCCTTGTCACCCTCCCTTTCTTTCTCCTTGCTATTTTGCCCATTTAACTCAAACCCCTCTGAATAGGTGTCCCTTTAACCTCTCTTATCTGAACCATTTATCCTGGTCCTGATGGTTTCCCCTTCCCCCGCACCACCATCCCCCCCTTGTAATAGTACCCCTGTCTCCAGAGGCTCTCTGTGGGTCCCCTTTAGCTAGGGCCCCATCCTTGGTACTGACCTCCCTGCTGAAGGGGGCTCCTCTCCCACCTCCTTGTCTCCCAGTTTCTCTCCAATCATGCTCTCCTCCCTCATGTCTGGAATATGTTGCATCTCCCCCATTTGCTTAACATATATGTTTCCCCTTCTCCCTCTGGGACTATGTCTATCCTTTCCATAGCTGGTCTGTGATGCCCTATGGGTATCTGACTCCCCCCGGCCTCTGTATAAGTTTCCTCATTTCCACCAACCCCTTCCTCCCCCTTTAGGATGCTTAGTATCTCAAATTTATTGTGACACTCTATGTCAGCCTCCATCAAGTAACCCGAGTTTCCCCTGACTGCATCTCTAAACTGACCCTCTTCTTCCTCTCTTGCACTGTTCACCTTAGCAGCTCCCTTCCCACAGTCTGCTGTTTTAGGCTTGCACACAACAGCCCCTCCTGACTCTTCCCCCTCCAGTCTCTTGGAATTCAGAATGTTCACCCTGTACGCTTTCCCCTTAGCATCAACTTCCCTATCTAAGGGTCCTCTGTCCCTAATATCCCCCCTTCTGCTTGCTGCAACATAATGTCCTGTAATTTCAGAGCGTTTCCCCAGCCTCCTCTCAGCTCCACCCTTCTGCTGCCCATATCCACACCCCTTATCCTTGGACACCCCCCCCCAGCTCCCACAGCTTACTCCTTAACCAATATACCTCACTCCTGATACAAGATAGCTGTCTACAGAGTGGCAGCTCCTCTCTCCAGGCCCAATTTAGAATTATTGCCATCCCACAGCCTGTGCAGCCTACAACCCTTCCGAAGATGCCTGCCATGGTGGAATTAGCCACCCTGATTATCCCCTCTGTTTATAATAGCACACCCCTTTCTCAGTCCTTTCCCTGAGTACAGTTTCTCTCTATACTGACTGTAGTTATTTACAAACCCAATTTCAACCCCACCAACAAAGTTCCCAAGTCTCACAAACACATACAGTCCAGTATGTGTTCGATCCCACTAACAGTGTGTGTAAGCAGACACCAGGTACCGTATGATGTCACAGGCCCACCAGCTCCTGTTGCTTCAAATTTCAGTCCCAAACAGAAATACTCAGCCCTTCAATCCCAGCCCCCAGTGGCTTTTCAGTATTTAAGAATGGAAGCCAAGGTAATTCCTATTTAAAGACAAGGTAATTGCAGCTAATGTCCCTTCCCCTAACACCAGGCAAACAACACATTTAAATGTCCTTCTAATTTTCCCTGCCAAACAACTATCCCCAAACCTACAATAACACAGCCCAAGTAACAGTTCAAATTCAAGGTAATAATTTTTAACACATAGAAGTAATTTCACTTACAAACTATTCAAATATTTCAGTTAAAACAAAATATAACTCCTGACCTCTTTTCTACCAACCTGTTGCTTAAGCTCCCAAGTGAACAATGGGAGCCAAGGTAATTCCTATTTAAAGACAAGGTAATTGCAGCTAATGTCCTTCCTCCTAACACCAGGCAAACAACACATTTAAATGTCCTTCTAATTTTCCCTGCCAAACAACTATCCCCAAACCTACAATAACACAGCCCAAGTAACAGTTCAAATTCAAGGTAATAATTTTTAACACATAGAACTATTTTCACTTACAAACTATTCAAATATTTCAGTTAAAACAAAATATAACTCCTGACCTCTTTTCTACCAACCTGTTGCTTAAGCTCCCAAGTGAACAGGGAAAGATACAGGTATGTGCCCCATATTATAAGTCTTAAGCTTTGAAGGGGCTGAGTTATGGGTAGCCAAACATTTTGCCAAAATTTAGATTTCTGTTATTTTTATATAATTTTGATAGTATTCATTGAAATGTTATAAAATGTTACAGGTATACAGGTTATCACTGCATTTATATATGTGCCTAGTTTCATATTTCTAGCTTCAAATGGGACTGAGTCATAGCCTGCCAAAAATGTTGCCAAAATGTAAATTGCAGTTATTTTCCTCTAAGTTTAAAACAACATTATCCAAATATAACCAAATTTGAAACATTTCAAATACTACACCACATGGTTCATATTTACATCTTTAAGTGGAACTGAATTAAAAGTAGTCAAACTTTCACAATATTTTAAGACTAAATTTTGCAAGAATGTAAATGGCGAATTTATAAACCCCTGAAACTTTAAAACTGAAGAATGCAATGCTATTAAATTTGGCAGGTTCTTAGCCCTTACAAGGAGACTGTGTGTGTCAATTTTATTAATTGCTTGCTTCCTGAAATTGCAAAATAACACCTGTACTCAAAGTCAAATTCCATGAGTTTTTGTGAAAATTGTGGAATTTCATGAAAATTCCATAAAGCTGGAATTTACTAATTTCACACAGCCTTATCTGGGACTCTAATTAAAGGGTAGGGGTATGGAAGGCAGGTAGTGTGGGGGGGTTGGGCAGTGTCACCAGGTTCAAGAGTTAGAACATTGTTTCACCTGACAGTTAAGCTGGGTAGCACACCAGTGGCAGACTCCCCAGATGGACAAATGAAGTACAGAGTGTCAACATTTCTAGCCTAAAGGCAGGATATACAGGTATAAGGATCACACCCAGTAAACTGATGATCCAGGGAGCCTGACATATGTACAAGTCTGGTTCTTAGAGGTATTCAAAAGGATGTAGTGGGGAAGACACTGTCTATGGCATCATGAAAGAATAATTCTGGCTATTCCAATAGGATATGTCGATAGGAAAAGGAGTAGGTGACTCACATTTTAAGGGATCTTTTCACTGTAAAGAATAAAGAGGATAGGATATCAGTGGGATCAGTAGTTCTACTGAGTCAATCTGAATATGTCAAGAGAGAAGGGGGGGATAGTCACCTAGAGAGGAAGATCAGGACTGTAAAAAGCTCAGCCCAGCTTATCAAATGAAATAGTGATACATGCACTGTGAATGTTAAATTCCACAAAAATATTATTATTGCTTCATCTACAGTATATGTTACCATAAATAGAGAAAATGTTACCAAACTTTGTTTGTTTTTTCCTCTGTAAATTTAAAACTGCTAAACCAATTTATCGAGTTGCATTAGACACCAGTGTACTCTGACATAGGATATGCATGTCAAATGTCAAATCTATGTCTGCAAGAGCAGAGAAGTTACAAACATCCACAGAGATTTTTCACACAATTTTGCAAATATTCATATAGTAACTATTTGAACACCTGTAATTTACAATTCTCCAATCCAATTCTCTCTGTATTAATATGATTCTATAACAATTAGAAATACTTTATTTGTGCTAATTTACACATGTCTAGCTCCAAAGGTGCCTGAGTTATGTGCAAATAAAATGTTTCATGAAATTTCCACAACGTGCCTGAGTTATGTGCAAATAAAATTTTTCATGAAATTTCCACAACAAATAAAATGTCAGACTTTGAGCATAAATAATTTTGAGACTATGCATCATAATGTCATGACATCTGGCACATTATTAGAACTCATATTATCAAATAATCAAGCAAAAATTAAGATCACTGACACAATAGATGGCTGAGGTATATGCAGATAAAAATGTTAATGAAATTTCTGACAAAAAATAAAATGACAGACTTTGAGCACCTATAATTTTTAGACAATCCATTCTAATTTCATGATATTTGGCATGCCAAATTTGAGAGATCTAGCTCAAATGATGGCTGAATTATGAGCAGATTAATAATTTTAAAAAAATTTGCAAAATGTTGAAATTCTGTGAAATGTCACAGAATTTTGTGAAATTTCATTGAAATTCTTCAAATGCAGAATTTTTTCATCATGTTGGGACTAGTCCTCTTTAAGGTCTTTATAAGGGTGAAGGTCTGCCTCATTGCAGATTACACCAAAATTTGCAATAGGGTGGACACTCCAAGGGGTTGGAAAGGATGAGCAGAGACCTGAGAAAGCTAGAGGAGTATTCAAGGGTATGGCAGCTGGGGTTCAATGTGAAAAAGTGCAAAATTATGCACTTAGGGCACAGAAACCCAGGTTGGAGTACACAATTGGTGGAGTGGTATTGATGACCACCAAGAAGGATACAGACTTGGGGGGTAATCATATCAGTTCTGTGTGATATTGACAAAAGCCTAAAAGTGATCACTGTTATCACGAAGCCAGAGTGCCAAAAATCAGTTTTGGCACTCTGACTCCCCAGTGCACAGCAAAATGGAGCTGGGGGCTTGTTTTTTAAATATTTTATGCAGGGAGCTGTGCCCCCACACCCCCCTCCCATGGGAGGCATCACCCCCCATAACCCCCTACTTAAGGATTCTCAACTCCAGGTGGGTGCAAGTCAGTGGGGATGTGCAAAAACATGTAAAAGAAATTGGGGACAGGCACAACAAAAACTCATCAGTGCCCAGAACCAAACCCAGCACCCTGCCCACCAAAGTAGCCAACCCACCCACCACACCATGGGGCCAGCTTGGCAACCCATCACAGCACCACCCCTCACAATCCCTCCCACACCTCACTGTGCGTGCTCGCTTCCCCCATGTGTGTACATATAGTGACATCCCGTCGCTATGTTTGCCGACCCCCTCATCCAGTCACCCTACCCCATCGGTAGCCCTGATGAGGGATTTGGTCACCGTTATTGCAGGCACCCAATCGCTGACACCCATTTAACGAGCTACCATCATATCAGATGATGGTGGTCAGGCAGTGTGACAAGGCTGTAGTGATGGCGAGTGGGATGTTGGGATGCATGGGGAAGTATCACCAGTAGAAAAACTGAGGTGGTATTACCTCTGTATAGATTGCTGCTGGTAAGACCCTGCCTACAGTACTGTGTCAAGTTCTGGAAACCACATCTCTGGAAAGACAGACAGAGTGGAGGCGGTCCAGAAGAGGGCAAGTCAAATGGTGCAGGTTCTGCATCAAAAGCCCTGTGAGGAGAGACTAAAGGACCTCAATATGTACACTCTGGAACAGAGGAGGGAGAGGGGGGATATGATAGAGACCTTTAAATACCTCATGGGGTAAATATGGTACAGGAGGGGAGTATTTTGCAGAAGAAAAGGTGCTGAAGAACAAGGGATGTGATATGAAGCTGGAGGGGGTAAGAGATGTGAGGAAGTACTTCTTCACAGAAAGAGTGTTGGATTCCTGGAACAACCTTCCAGTGGAGGTCGTGGGTGAAAAAACAGTGATGGGGTTCAAGAAGGCATGGGATAAGCACAAGAGAATCATAGTGGAAAGGAAGTAGGGGAAGGAGAAGGAGCTGTAGATGGGGCACAATCTGATGTAATAGTGTAGGTAGGGAGAGATGGGCTGACTAGATGGGCCAAGTGGTTCTCTTCTGTCATCAAATTCCATATTTTTATGTTTCTATGGCTTGGAACTATATCTTGTGCTTCAGAAAGGAACTTCAAGTTAAGGGCTGAGAGGGAGAGATGAGCATTAGGGTTGCTAAACCCAAGGAACATTTTTTTGCAAAAATCTTATAGGGGTGCAGCAGCACCCCGATAGTTGGGGTTGAGTAGGCTGTTTAATGTTAAATGCCAATTTTGGCACCTTAATAACTTGGGCATTGACAAAACAGAACAAAATTTGGCATGCTTGGTCAGGCTGTCAGAGTCTTAAGATGTGAAAAGTTTTCTGATGGAGTCTTGTTTGGTTTGCAAGATACAGAATGCCAAAAAAAAAAAACATATTTGGTTTCCCTATAGTTAACATTGCACATTTTTTGCCCTCACCTACAGCCTAGATGGTGTGGAATTTTTTCATGAAGTATTCAAGGTTGAAGGGGCCTACGCCAAGGGTTTGTCTTTTAAAGGTTTTGTGAAAAAATATTATATGGTTTCAGAGTTAAGGATTTTTGGATAACCAAGAAATGCAAATTGTCAAAAAAAAAAGAAAACTGTCATTAGTGCTTATTTTCATGGTTTACCTGTCGTGGAAAGAAATACCAATCATGATGGCTGCCATTTTTTAACTCGCAAACATTGAAAATACATAAGCTTGATATATTTTAAGAAACAAACATCTGAACCTAGCCGCACAAGACCTGTTTAGCTAGATTCTGCTGTTTGTTTTTGAATAGAAATGGCCATAAATACCTTTTCTGGGCACCCCAAAATCCAGGGTGCTCAGCTTAGCAAGATGAACCGTCACCCATATTCTCTGTATGAGAACAGCTGGACTTTCTTGAATATTGAAACTGCATCTAGAGCCATGCTGCCGGCTTCAGTTCAAGCAGTGAGCCAGCCAACCTCCTGTTCTCTCTCTATCTCTGTCTCAGTCTCACTGTCTGTCTGTCTATCTATCTATCCAGCTAACATTTTTCTTAAGTGGACCGAGATGCCAGCCCCCAGTACCATGTCTTTATTCCCCCCTGTCCTCCAGAATGCCCCTCCAATGTATATATATTTAGATATAAAATAAACCAACCAGGGTGCCCATCCCATTACCACTTCTCTTGATTCCCCCCTCCCCTCCAGGTTGCCTGCCCCCCATTCACATTATGTACATGGCAGCACTGGGATGCCCACCTCTGGTACTGCTGAACAGTAGCACAACATTTGGATGACCAATCCCCAGTGTCAGATTATTCCCTGAAGTAAAGAAAGCCATCCCTCAATGTATTTTACCTTGTAAAAAAGAAAACGGTCTCTTGCCAATCTGACCACCTCCCACACACACCGCACCCCGACCTGTCACTCAGCACCCACCATCCCCCCCAACAACCCCAACACACTCTCACTCACCTAAACATCTCCCACAGTGAAGATCCACACTCTCCGATCAAAGACACATTTTCATGCTGGAACCAGCGACTGCAATATGAGAAAATCAGTTAAGTGCAGCTTAATGTATTTCAATGGGGTTTCAACTTTGATTTATAACTTTGCCATTTTTACATACTTTGACCCCAAATTTTCAACATGGTATTTTGGGACCCCACCTCATGACCAATGATTTTTTGGCCACTTTGCAAAATCACCAATTGGGCAGGATGTTAACATTTTCGCCGCCCTTGTTCATGAAGTGAGCTCATAAGAAGGCCATGTTGAAATTTGAGGGTCGAAATACATAAAAATGCAAAGTTATGAGAGTACATTGACATTTTTCTACACATCCTCCTAACTTTGGTAATTTTAAATTTTCAACGTAGCCATTTTTTCACACCACCTAATGAATGTGATAGATGTCATTTTTATGTTTGCTTGCACACGTGTGCAAGAAACATATTGCGGCAGCTTGCTGCAGTAGCAAGTTGTGGACATGTGGCAGTGTTGTTCCCAATGCCAGCAGCCCATTTTGGGGCTGGTCTGTGTGGCGCCAATAGATGATCATGCTGTCCATGACAGCAGTAGTGTAGCTTGCCACCAGCTTGAAAGAAACTCACCGCTGCAATCAGGGAGTGCGCCATCATTAACAATCAGCTGCTTTTCCTGCTGGGGTAGTCCCTGACTGCAGCAGCAAATTACAGCTGCATTGTCTGGTGTCCCGTTTCAATAAACATGGCAGTGGCTTCTCCATCGACCTCTCGCAGTCCCCACGGAAGCCAACGGACAGCCACCACCTCTCACAGTCCCAATGAAAGTTGACAGGGGTGCCCAATCCCCCCATCAGCATGCCCCCTTCCCAGTTCATTTGCAGACGGGGTAGAGCCAATCCCTGTTGGCATAATGCCCCCCCATTTGTTGTGTGCCGAGGAGGGTGCCCAATCCTCCTTGGCTCATGCACCCACCCCCAATATTCTGCCAATGGGGTGCCCAATCCCCATCGGCTACAGACCCCCAAAGAAACACTCAGGTGGCATGCTGGAGCTCACCCCCGCATGCCAAAGTACCTGTAAAATAAGAAAACCTTCCCGATTGTGCTTTTTCCTGTAAAAGAAAATGGTCCCTCGTTGAGCCCGTGCCCCTTGCCTAACTCACAAGATACCTTTTGGGCAATTCTACACTTACATCTGGAGCCTAGCACACAATCTTCGTGGACTGGGAACAGCATCTGCACTCTTCAAACCGACTACTTAACTGAAGAAATGCCAGTACGCTGTATAATGGCATAAATAGGATATTTTCAACTTAAGTGGATATCTGTCATTTTTCCAAATTTTGGCACCAAATTTTCAACATGGGGTTCCTGGGACCCCATCACATGAATTAAGTGACTGCCATCTGGTTGTTCGGTCCCAAAAGGTGATTTTGTGGTCACTGTGTGGAATAATCTTTCAGGCCGAGTAATGAAATGACAGTGTCACTGTTCATGAGGTGGTCTCTCAAAAAGCCTATGTTGCAAATTTGGTGAAAACATTCCAAAAAAATGACTGTTACCAGCGTGCATCGTGCAGTTTCCACGCACACTCGTACCTTAGCAAATTTGTAATGTTTTCACTCCAGATTTTCAACATTGCCATTTTTTCACACCTCCTTATGAACAGTATAGGTGTAATTTTTCACATCCTGCCCAAAATGTGTTTTCGCACATCTGGTGCACAATGGTGTGGTCACTGTGAGAAATCCATGTTCAGGACAGATTAAGAAATTCATAGTGATCAGTGTTCATGAGCAATGATCACAAAATGCCTATGTTGAAAATTTGGTAAAATAATTCCACTAAATGACTGTTACAAGCGTGCATTGCGCAGTTTCCATGTACGCTCAGAGGTTAGAGCATTTTTAATATTTTCACTCCAGATTTTCAACTTTGCCATCTCTTCACACCTCCCTATGAATAGAACAGCTGTCATTCTTCACATCCTGCCCAATCTGTATTTTCACACATCTGGTGCAGAATGGCGCAGTCGCTGTGGGAATCAAAGTTTGGGACAGATTAACAAAATCACAGTGCCACTGTTCATGAGCAGAGGTCCCAAATGCTTTCATGAGGTGGGGGTCACAAAAAGGCCATGTTGAAAATTTGTAGTGCAAATACCAACAAACGCCCGAGGCATTAAGGGTTCTAACCATAATGTCCCACCCTGTACAGACTGACAGGCATCAGGGGTGTGCCTCTGGATTGCTGGCTGTAAGGTTTACACCATTCCACCCCACCCTCCCACCCTGAAGCCAGTAACAGGCATCGAGATGTGCCTTGGACTCTTCGGACCCAGAGTTCACCCCATTCTCCTATACTGCACCCATTTCAGCGTATGTCCTTATGAAATGGGGTGACTGTGAAGCTGAACACCCAAGGCATACCTCAACACTTGTTGGTGTCTGCAGGATAGGGTGAGGTGAAATGCCATGAGCGTTATGAGCGATGTCCCAAAGGCACACCCCAATACCTGTCCATCTCTGTAGGGTGGAGGTGGGGTTGGCGTGAGTTCAGTACTTCACTGCCATTCCTATTCTGCATCTGTCTAACTCCTGCATGTCCAATGCTAATATCAGCAAGCAAACATTCAACATTGACAAATGCTTGCTCAAATCCTGACCAAAATGTGTTTTTGACCTTGTGGCATGGAATGACCTCTTAGAGGGGATTTGAAAATTTTCACCTAATGGGTTCATGAGGTGGGGTAATAAGAAGGCTATGCTGAAAATTTGGTATACAAATACAGTAAAGTACCCAGGTTATGAAAGAGCATTGATATATTTCAACATTCACTCATAACTTCACTAATTTTCACTTTTTTTTTATATACTCCTCTGCAGCTTTGGGGTGTACTTACCCCCTTCAGGCCATGTACTCTGATGCTCAACAAATTTAGGTGGAGCCAGCCTCCACCGTGACTGCCAAAGTGAGAAGAACCCTGGCTTGCCCCCCACGGCGGGGCCTCCCCCAGTGGTGGAACTGGGAGAGGAGACCACGTCACCCTAAACCCTCATCCCCGACTGTCATGCTTTGTTTGGCCCACTGATCTGGTCGTCTGTCAGTGGCTTTCATGCTGCTGCCTGGAGAGGATTTTTACATTGTTGCCCCCAGGAGCCAGACGTGTAATGACACCAGCACGGATAACCTGTAGGCATCTGCTGCGCTCCTCCCCTTGTGTTCAGGCACAGATAGTACACCTGGCCTCCACCGGGTGTCGCCACTGTGCCAAGAAGCCCCTGAACCCACTCCAGGGAGAGGAGAGCCATTCTCTGGATGCTTGATCCTCTCCCTTCCCTGCTGACCCCCAGAGGTCTGGGCTTGTTCCCGAACCCGGGTCGCTGGTGTGGCGTGAGGTGTGGCATCCACCATGACTGCCAATTTTCACTATTTTGACTTTAAACTTTCAACATTGCCATTTTTCCACAGCACCTTATAAATGAGAAATAGGTCCAGGAAAGGGGACCTCCCAGCCTGGTTCCCATACCCAAGAGCTTCACAGTTAGTGCGCAAGGTGCTCAGTCTACCTTGTTGGCCTATCCTTCTCGGGCGGTGTTGTGCAATGCCAGATCCATAAAAAATAAGACAACAATTATTGCTGATCTTGTCAGTACCACTGATCTAGCTTGCATCATTGAGACCTGACTGGATGAGAATGCTGGCCCAGTATTGGATTCAGCAGTTCCAGCTGGGTACTCATGATACACTGCCCAAGAAAGGATTGTAGGGGCGAAGGAGTTGCCATCTGTTTTAAGTCAGACCTAGACCTTGTAGCAATCCCAGTGGGAGAGGCTAGATCCTTTGAATGTATCATGGTTACAGGTGTAGATTGCAGGATCCTTCTCATTTACTGTCCACCCAGTGCTGAAAAGGAATTTCTGCAAGAAGTCACAGACTTCAGCATTGATCAGGGGTTGGAATCCCCCAGAAGGATAATTCTGGGGGATTTCAATGCCTGGGTCGATGATGAACTATTGCAATTAATGAGTTTGTTGGACCTTACACAGGTAATTTCCTCTGCAACTCATATTCATTCTTTGGACCTGGTCTTCCTACTAGGAATGAAGATCACTGATTTGGTGGTGGAACTTGTTGGTTGGACGGATCATCGTACTATAAGGTTCAGGTTTGAGGCATCCCCAATAGACCTGCCCCTACAGAGATGGTCTAGTACCGCCCTTCAAGTGGTTTGACTCCGGATGGTCTTATGGTGGTACTGGACCTATCAGACTTGAAGAGTGTATGCAAGGAGCTAGGGGAACTAGTACTAGCCTATGATAAGACAGTGCCTGTGGCCCTTGATTCCTTATCTCCCATCCATGTTTTCCCCCTTTCCCTTCACCCAAAGCCCCCATGGTTTGATGGGACTTTGAAGGAGATGAGGCAAGGGGGTCAAAGGTTGGAGTGGCGTTGGTGGAAATCCAGTCTAGAGGATGACAAACTTAGATTGATGGTCCATTATAAAGACTATAAATCTGAAATCTCCTGTAAGAAGGCAGAGTTCCTGACCAAGGAGAATGTCACAGCAAGGAATTGATTGGCTCAGCTCTTCTGGACTGTCGCTAGGTTGTGCAATCCAACCTGTCTTCAGTCACAGGGAGCCTTTTCACAAGTTAGATGTGATGTGTTTGCTTAGTTCTATGCTGATAAGATTGACACCATCTGGTCAGAGATCCAATCAATGCACTCAAATGGGCCTTGCAGTGATGGGCAAGAGGTTGCAAGCACTTGGCCTGTCTGGTCTGATTTCTTCCAGTTGGCAATTGTGGATATTGTGCAGGTCATCCAGGGATTGCCCTCAACCTACTGTAGTTTGGATCCGGGCCTAACACGGCTCCTAATGGGGTGTGTTGAAATCATCTGCCTGGCCCTTGCTAGGATAGTCTGATGCTCACTGGAGACAGGGGTGTTTCTGGACCTCCTGAAGGAAGTGGTAGTAATATCACTCCTGAAGAAACCTTCTCTAGATCTAGACTGACTAGTAAACTACAGACCAGTATCTAACCAGCCTTTTATGGGCAAGGTTATTGAGAAGGTAGTGGGGCCACAACTGGATGATCATTTGGCAACTCACAATGTCTATGATCCTTGCCAATCTGGTTTCAGGAAGAGGCATAGTACCGAGACTGCCCTTGTTCCGGTACTTAATGATCTCCTGATAGCGAGGAATTGAGGGAGTCATTCCATCTTAGTCCTTCTCGATCTCTCTGCAGCATTTGACACTGTGGACCATGGGGTGTTGCTGGAGCACCTGCAGATCCTTTGTGGACTGGCTGATACTGTCCTCAGTTGGCTTAGATCATTCCTCACTGGCAGGATGCAGAGGGTAGTGTCGGGGATTTATTCCTCAACTTCTCTCCCCCTGTCATGTGGGGTTCTGCAGGGTTCCATCTTATCCCCCATGTTGTTCACAGTGTATATGCTGCTGTTGGGAGACATTATAAGATGGTATGAGCTGAATTTTCACTGCAATGCAGATGATACTCAGCATTACATGTCCTTTGTGCCCAAGCAGGGTGGGGCGGTCTCAGTCTTTAACAACTGCCTCCCCTAGATTCAGGGTTGGATGAGTGCCAATTGTCTGAGGTTGAACTTTGACAAGATCGAAGTGTTGGTAGTAGAGCCAGGTCACCAAGGCATGGGGTTGCAAGTGGATCAACCATCTGGGCTTTGGATTGGACGTGACCAGCTGTTTACCTCAAACCAGGCACAAAATTTGGGTGTTGTGTTCTACAGCAGCCTGACATTAAAATCTCAGGTGTCTGCAGTGGTAAAGACCTTGTTTTACCATCTGAGGAACATTGCTCAGATTAAGCACCTGATTCTGCCTAGTGATATGCCAACTCTGGGTCATGCCTTTGTAACCTTGTGCCTTGATTACTGCAATGCCCTATACCCAGGGCTACTGGGGGTTGATATCTGCCGATTGCAGTTAGTGAAGAATTTGGCAGCCAGGTTGTTAACTGGTTCATCAAACCATATCATGCCTGTGCTCCACGATCTGCACTGGCTGCCAGTACATTGGCAGATCACCTTCAAGGTCGGGTTACTGACCTACAGAGCCCTACACAGATAGGGACCTGACTACTTGCAAGATCTTCTGCACCCCTACTGCCCCCTCCGCCCACTCCATTCCACTGATGAAGGATTGCTAGAGGTTCCCAGGATCCAGCTGAAGACTTTGGGGGCATGCACCTTTGCTTTTGTGGCCCCAACCCAGTGGAATGCTCTACCTCATCAGATTAGAGAGTGCCTGACTGCTGACAGTTTCAAATCTGAATTGAAAACATACTTGTTCAGCCAGGCATTTCCTAATGAGGGTCAAGCCTAGTTGTATCGCTATCTGATTGATATTGATTGATTAATATTTATTAAGATGTTTATGTTCTTTTTATTGATTGATGTATGTATTAATTTTAATCTGTTTTAGCATGTAAAGTACTTTGATCTGATGAAATTGCACTTACAAATACAATTTTGATTAACTGGTTGATTTGATTGTGAAAGGTGTCATTTTTTAAAATCCTGGATGGTATGTGCTTTCACACTTTTGAAATGAAATGGTGTTTTGGGCAATAAACTATTAATTATGTATGTCATGTTTATAAGTGGAGTCATAAAATTATTGTCTTGAAAATTCGGGGTCAAAATTAAACAAATATATATAATTGTTATGAAACTTGTGTGCAGTGCCAGTCTTGATCCCACTGGGTATGGTTTGTGATCCCATGCCCATGAGCTGAGTCTAGCGGAAGCTCAGTGACCCAGCTGGATGGGATGAGAGTGGGGGGATAGTGTTATTATACGACACCCCTCCAGCTAGGGAATGAGAGCTGTAGGGTTGCCACACAAGGGCCCAGGTACCATACAGTGAAGTCAACTGGCCTCTTGGCATAGGCCCAGCACCTCTGCATACTTAGCGTCGCACCGAGGATCGCAAAGAAGGACACCATACGGAGGGTGTACATCGCCGAACATCAATTTTAGCAATGCACACCGCTGCCTGGACAAGAATGGTGCATGAGACCTACAGATCTCCTACTTATGGATTCTCAACTCCAGGGGGTTGCATGTCAGGGGTGCAAAACTTAAAAAAAATACATGCCGGTAACAAAAAAAAAAACCTGCACCACGCCAGATCCAAACCCTGTACCCTTCACCTCCCAGCTGACCACCCTCCCCATGACACTAGCAGTCCAGCTCAGCAGCTGCCCACCACACACCCTCCCATATACCATCCCTCCCCTACCCCCCATGGGTGCACTCATGCGTATACTCCCTATTTCCCATCAAGGTTTTTCGCCCACCCCAGTATCCGGTTGCCCCCCCTTGGTAGCCATGAACACAGGCACTGTAATTGACGCTGTTTTCATAGGCACCCAATTTCAGTCACCTTGTTCATGGAGTCTTCCCTTGGCAGAGGGCCAAAAGGGCCCCGCACATCTCTATCTGTTCATACAGGTCCCAAAGTGACCTGCATGAATGAGGATATGATTTCACTATCTCAGAAAGAAAGGAAATTCTTTGCAAAAAAACATTGTTAATGAACCAGTTAGGGTTCAACTTAGCATGACAAAAGTAAGGAAATGTGGCGATAGGGTTTCCAACCCTAACTCACCAGCCCCACCCCCCAGGCAGCAAAAGGAAAATGTATTAGGGTTTTGGGTCTCCAGAGTCTTTGTGAATCAGTGGTGGGCTTTTCCTTTGGGCTGTCAACCCTAATGCTTACCTCTCCCCCAACCCATAGCCTGCTGTCTGAAGTACAAGGTACAGCTCCAAGCCAGTGCCTCACAGTGATACACTCTTCAAAAGTAGAAAACTATATCTCACCACATGTTGTAATTACCATCTATTGTAGCGTTCTTCACACAGGGCCCTGTGTGAAGAAAGGAGATCATGTCTGTTTGCTTAGGGAATGGGGTGGGTATTAGGGTTGACTACCCAAAGAAAGACCCCACCACTGATTCAACAAGACTCTGGAGACCCAAAACCCTAATATTTGTTTTCATTTTGTTGCTTGGGGGAGGAGAGTTAGAGTTGGAAACCTTAATGCCACATTTCCCTACGTTTGTGGTAAGTTGATCCCTAACTGCTGCATTAACGACCTTTTTTGCAATGACTATATATTACATGTTAAGGTTGAGCAAAGTGTTCAGTGTCAAATCCCAGTCTTTGCAATTTTCTAACTTTGGCTGCATGGAACAACATTGTGCACAGTTTGGCATGTGTGGTCCAGGTGGCAAGTTCCCCGGCAGTTGAGAAGTTTTGTGATGGGAGCTTAACTGGATTCCGAGATCCAGAAACATCAACAATGCATAAACAGCACAATTTTTTGCCATTTGTTTGCTCTCAAAAGCTATTATGGAATATTGTTCCAAAACTTTCAGAAATAAAGAGGCATCTGATAGCCTGTCAAAGGTTTTGTTAAGAAATAGTAATCACTTTCAGAGTGATAAGGTTATGAAATTTGGCTTCTGAGCATGTGCAGAAAGGTTTTTTGAGATAACCCTTTAATTTGAAAGAAGAACTTTGCTTTCATAATCCCTTTTTCTTTCACACAGAGTGGTGTTTTACTTTCATCAGAAATGAAACATTTTTACTGTTGTGAGTTTGAGCCTTAATAACTTTGGCACCTTTTGACAAAACATCATTACATTTTGCATGCACTGTCAGGGTGACAAGTTGTTATGATCTGGTAAGTTTCTTTATGGCCACTTGTGAGAACCAGAGAGTGTAAAAATAAAATAAAAAAAATGCTCCCTTTTGGCATTTTTTGCTCATGGCTAGAACAAACATTGTTTCAAATTTTGTTCCAACTTTTTTGGGAAGAAGTGGTTTGGTGCAAGTAGGTGCCTTTCAAAGATTTCAGAAAAGTTGTTAATCAGTTCTTTGAGTTAAAAGGCTTTAAAAATGTGGCTTCTGAGCATGGGTGAGTAGGCACTTTAATGTTAACCCCTGATTTTTGTAGCTTAATAATTATGGCGCCATTTGACAAAATTGCATGACATTTTGCATGCACAGTTAGGGTGCCATTTTCTTAGGATTTGGCAAGTTTTCTGATTGCTGCTTCTCTGGATTCTGAGATCCAGGAACTGTAAACACATTTAGCAATGAACTTTATGTTAATTTTCTTTTGTTGTTTTGCTTGTGACTAGAGTAACAATGGTTTCAAATTGTGCTCTGAAATTTTTCAGGGTAAAAGTGGCTCAGCCCAAGGAGATGCCTTTCAAAGATTTTGTGAAAAAAATGTATCAACCAGTTCTCAGCTAATAAGGTTTTAAAAATGTGGCTTCTGAATTTGGATTTAGTAGATACTTTAATATAAAACCCCAATTTTTGCACCTTGAGAACTAGGGCAGAGTTCAAAAAAATTGCATGAAATTTTGCATGAGCAGTCCAGGTGCCAAATTCTTATGAATTGGGAAGTTTTTGGATGGCCACTTATCTGGATTCTGAGATCTGTAAATTTCAAAAGCCCATAAGAATGCACTTTTTTCCTTTTTTTTTTTTTTGCTCACCTGTAGAGAAAATCAGTTTTGAATTTTGTTCCCAAATTCTGAGGGTTAAAGGAGTGTAGCAAAAGGGTATGCCTTTCGAATGTTACATGAAAAAAATATCAATCAGTTCTTAAAGTATATAATTTGGTTTCTGAGCATGCTCAGCAAGGTTTTCAAGATAGTTGTCTGGTACAAACAAAGAATTTATGTTTGCAAGCTAATTTGTATTTCAGAAAAAATTTTTATGTTCTTTTAAAAAGAATAATTTGTGTCATGAGCACTGTCATCTTGTTTTTTTCCTTTGTGCAAATATTCTTTCTAGAAACACATAAAAATTGTACCTTTTCCAAAAACAAACAATGGAACCTAGGTAAGTAAGTAAATAAAATTTTATTGATCAGCATAGCTATTACAATATACTACAATAAATACAATAAAGTCTTAAATATTGTGCACAAACATTTGACCATACAATTTCATCTTCCATTGTTCTACAGTAATACAAAATGCTCAGGTTACAGCTAATGAGCTTCTCAATCAAGGTGCATAATACTTATTGAAGCATTTAAGCTTCTTTGGATCACATCCTATTTTATAAATGAGTAGTCATCAGAAAATTAGCTAATAATATCTGAATTCCTTTATCATGGGTTGTGAAGAGAAGCTCAATAATCTCTTCAGAAGGGAGACTGAGACTTCCTAGCAATCCACCAAACCACTTTTTTCTTTGTCTTTCATAAAGAGGACAAAGAAGTACAACATGTTTCAAGTCATCATTTGTCTTAAGCCCACATTTACAATATGGAGATGTAATATTCTGTCTATTTTGCCAAAAATAAATGAATTGAGCATTATACAATTCTCCATTCGAAAACTGGTGAACATTCTTCTCAGTTTAGGGCATGTTAAATTTATTAAATAATAGGTTTCCAAACCTTCCTTAGTTTTAAATCTTGTATGTCAGTCATGTAATTTTAACATTGATAGTTGTGAGAATGTAAAATTATCATCCAAGTCTCTAAATCTAATCTTAATCTCACTCTTAACTTCCTCCCAAGGTCTGATATGTATGGTATGAAGAAGATGTCCCAAGCCTGAAGGCAGCAGGGTATTTTTAATCAGCTGAATAAAGGGATGCACAAATCCAAGAGTAGTCATCCTAATTGCTTCGTCTAAACACATTTTAGGATAGCGGTTTTCTGGAAGTAGGAAAGTTTTCAGCAAAAACATAAGTTATCTTTCTTTTACCAAAGAAGGAAGAAACTGTTGGCCCCGTTCCAATTTTAGTAAACAATTCGGTGTTCCCTGAGGTGACATTAAAATATATTTGTGTAATTTGTTGAGAATAGTTTCCATAGGTTTTATATTTGAAAAGCCCCAGATTTCCGATAAGTAAATTATACTCATTCTAATTTTATCATTAACTTTAAAATTTCCCTTAATTGATGACTCTGCCAATTTAGCATTAAAGATTTTAAGTGCATTAACTACTGAGGACATCTTATTTGGACCATTACCTGATGGCTTGTCCATTTTAGATTATAATTGAATCTTAGTCCCAGATAGTCATAATGATTGAGTATGTTACAAATCAGCAGTACAGTCCGCACCTATGTCTCCCAACAACCATGGGGTGAAACTCAGATCATACCCCTTTGGTTGCAAAAAAATAGGGGCTTAGATAGCTCTATTTATGCAACCTTGAGGGACACTCTACCCAGCCAAACAGAAAAATCTAAACACAAGTGGGAAACCACCCTGAACATTGAGCTTACAGACCAACAGTGGAAGGAATGTTGGAGTACTGCTCACAAGTACTTTACTGATATGAAAAGTAAATTAATCCAGAATAAGATCCTCCACTCTTGGTTCCGCACACCTATGGTACTCCATAAGGCAGGTGTGTTACAATCCAATCTGTGTTGGAGATGTCACTCCCAACCAGGGGATCTCCTTCATATCCTATGGGAGTGCCCCTTAGTGCAGAAAACCTGGGACTATGTTTGTGATATGGGAACTAAAGTCCTTCAAAAACCTATTCCTAGGTCTATTCCCCTCCTTCTTTTGGGTTTGAGATCCAAAGCACCCCACCTTCGTGATATGGACCACCGTTGGCTAGCTCTTTGGGCTATGCAGGCCAAACACCTGCTGCTCTGTAGATGGAAAACAACAGAGATTCCTAGTGCACAGGAACTCCTGGCATCCATGGTCCAGATAGCTACCTTGGACAGACTCTCTCACTTAGTGAGAGACTCTATGGAAGTCTATGTACTATGCTGGACCCTCTTTATTAGATTTACTACCCCCAAAACTGGAGTAGGCTGAAAATGTAAATAAACGACTGATTGCCTGTTGCCTGAACATTTGCTGGGAATCATTTTGACCTACTTATCTGTAACCTAAATCAATGTGTGGTGTTTACTGTTATTGTATATAGTTATATTATTTATTATATATAATAGTGGTTCTTTCTGTTTGATTTCATTTAGGGTATCAGAAGTCTAGACTACATCCAATCCTCACAGAGAACCAAGATACTTACTAGTGGAGCATGGAAGCCATGTCCCTCCATTTCGACAAGGTTAACCTCCATATAGTGTCCGGTAAGTGCATGTTAACACACCATTTTGTATCACTGACCAAGCTGACAGAGTTGTCTATGTAACCAACAACTCCTTACAGTTTTTTTTTTCGCCCTGACTGGATCTTGCTTTTTGTATGTTGAAAAAGCCAATAAACAAATTAACAGTAAAAAAAAACAATGATTGAATATGCCAATCATTTCCCCATCTATCTTAATCCTAGGCAATGTTCTCATTTTATTACCAAAGATAATATTTGTTTTGTATGATTTAGCTTCAATTTTCTTTCCCTACACAGAGCCTCAAAGAGGCCTAATTTTCTCCTGAGACCTGGTTCAGACATTGAAAATAGGATTAAATCATCCACATAAGCTAAACTATGGATCCTACTCTCACAAATCTTGGGAGCATGAAATTCATATTCTGGTTTGGATAGTTTCTGTAATATACTGTTAATATATATATATATTAAAAAGTGTTGGGGCTAATATACAGCCTTGCCTAACTCCAACATTGGTAGTAAGTGCCTCAGTGACATGACCGCACTGGTTATACTGTACTTTAACCAAGGTATTTTCATGCAATCTTATTAAAATATCCAATAAGATATTATCTAAATTAAGCTGCTCTAAAGTTGTCCAAAGAATCTTTTTGCCTATGCTATCAAAAGCAGCTGAAAAATCAATGAAGCAGCAGTATAACCTGCCACTACATCTTTTAGTATATTTCCATATAATATGTTGTAATATGTAACAATGTTGTACTATAGATCTTCCCCATCTGAATCCATTCTGTGCTTCGTCGAGAATTGATTTTTCCTTGAGCCATTCTTGTAGTCTAAGATTATCTTAGAAAATATATTTTGAGAAACATCTATTAAACTAATAGGGCAATACATTTTAGGATCATTTGGATCTTCTTTTTTGTATATTGGAAAGATAATGCTACCTGCCCAGCTCGAGGGAAACTCCAGTCTCTGGACAAAGTCATTAAACAGTAAATATAATAATGGGGTCCACCACTCAGGGAATGATTTATTTAGATCCCCTAATATTTTGTCTGGCCCTGGAGCCTTATTAGATTTTATGGCAGAGATTGCAGCCGAGATCTCTTCTATCATTATTCTAATAGGGTTTGGGTATATGGACCTGTTCCCAAATTGGGTTGGATAGTTAAGTTAAGTAATAGAGCTCCAAAAAGTAAGTTCTCCATTTCTGAGGAGTAATAGAGGATTCCACTTTATTCTGAAATTTATTAAAACCTTGTCCTACCAGTTTCCAAAATGTCTTACCATCTTTCTTTATGACCGCTTGTCTCATTTTTTTCCCCAGAGTAAATCTGCATATTTTATATGTTAATCCTCCAGTATGTTCTTATACTTTTTTCTTTCTTTTCTTAATATTATATGATCTTGTTTTCTTTTGTTCCAATTCTTTTTATGTTTCCTTAGGACTGTCCCAAACTATTTCTTTGCACATCTGCATTTCTCATTAAACCATAATGTTTTATACCTAGGTAAATTATTTATATATTTTGTTATTTCTACAATAATGCCATAAAAGCTTGTGCAAATGATTCCAACTTGTGCATGGAGCAATATTTTCATTTTGATCTCTATCTAGGAGTTGTTTGCATGTCTCATAAATTTCTTCAGAGTTTAGGAGCTCCCTAAATTGAGTGTAATATGATGAGCTCCATGTTATCCGCTTCTCATTAATGATAACCAACTTATCCTCAATATGTATTTCATTCAGTTGGTGTCCATAATAATCTACAAAGTCCAATATTTATTGGTAAATGTGTTGATTCAGGTCATGTGCAGACCTGTAAGTTAATGACCATCCCTGCGGCTTCCAAGTTGGCCCAAATAAGATCTAACATTGAGGAGCCAGTGGACCCTAGAAAAGTCATTTTCCCAGATATGTCACCACTTGTACTTCCATTCAAAATCAAAAAATTTATCTTGGCCAAACATTCCAATAATTTGGAACCTAGGCAAGTGGGGCCTGTTTAGCTAGATTCTGGGGTTTGTTTGACAAAAAAGTGATCCAGAAATATGTTTTCTGGGGCAACCAGAATCTTAGGTGGCCTGTGTAGCAAAGGTTGTGATTACTGTGTTGTGAGCCAAGAATGACCAAGTTCATGATGTGGGGTCAAAATGTCAAAAAAAAAAAAAAAGGTTTTGAAGAAACGTTGTGTACAAGGCTGGCCTTTGGTCCAGTGGGTTGTCTGTTGTGATCTCGTGCCAGTAAGCTGAATTCAAGGGATGAACCAGCTGAATGGGCCAAGACTAGAGGGAAATAGCACTGCCATGCAGCACCACCCTCAGCCTGTGGAGGGACAGTGCTGTGTTGACTGCATGAACAGCAAGTAGCCATATAGTGAGGTGAGGTCTTCTCTTGGCATAGGACCCAGAAGGTCCTGTATCTCTGCACCCATAGTTGTAAGGAAATACAGGGTCCCAAGGGCCATGCACTTCCATAGTCAGAAGAACTCTTGGCCCTGCATGTCTGTACCTGTGGCCACCCAATGACTCTACACTTTCACAGCCCACCAGACAGCCCCAAAAATTGTTGGCATCCATAGCCACATGGAACTGCAGGGCCAGGGGGACCCTGCATTTCCTCTGCTAGATGGACTCTTCCCTTAGCACAGGGCCTGGAAGGATCTGTGCATCTGCATCTGTAGCCATATGAAGCACAGGACCCAAATGCCCTGTACCCCATTGCATTAACCTAAGTATCCCTGCTTTACTTGGTATTACTTGGTTTTAGGGACAAAAGGAGGCCGAGGCCCATCAAGATTGTCCCCCACATTATTGTGGGACATTATAACCTATTATAAGTTCTCCCTTATCCACAGATCCAAGTTATATTTAAAAGCATTGAAATTAGGTTTGGAGATTAATTCTTTGGGCAAGGTGTTCCACAATCTTGCTGCTCGAGTGTTGAAGAAATTTCCACTTGTTAGTACGAAAAGGTTGTAGTTCTAACTGTTTATTATGTAGTCTAGGGACTATTTTTCTTGATGAATAAACAAGTCCACGTCGGGTCATTAAAGTGGGTGATTGACATATTTTATAAATCAATAATAAATCACCTTTTTTTCTCCTAAGTTCTAAAGAGTGTAGACCAGTATGTTTCAGTCTTGTTATATAGTCAAGATGTTTGAGGGTTGGAACTATTTTAGTTGCTCTTCTCTGGATATGTTCCAGGCAAGATATGTCACCCTTAAGATATGGATTCCAGAATTGGGACCCATAATCAATATAAGGTCTTATAAAAGTCCTATACAAAGGAATAATACATTGTTCAGTACGGGTTACAAAGGTACGTTTGATTTGTTTCAAAAGACCATTTGCTATCTTGGCTGTTTTTAAGCAATGTTCCCTGGATGTGAGTTTATTATTTATTAGAATCCCCAAATTTTTTTCACAACTTGATGTTTTGAGTTTAATATTATTAAGATAGTAATTATTCATTGGATTATTTCTTCCAAAGTGAAGAACCACACATTTTTCATGATTGAAAAACATTCCATTCTCATTTGCCCATTTTTCTATTTTCCCTAAATCGGCAAATTAAAGCTTCCAAGTTATTAAGGTCGCTTACTTTTACCTCCCAGTTTGGTATCATCTGCAAACTTTGAGAGATAGTTATGGTCCAGCTTGCATATCACTGATAACAATTAAACAGAGTGGGTCCCAATGTAACCCTGAGGGACCCCACTGTCACCAAGCCCAGGTCAGACAGCATATTATTAAATTTAACCTTTGGGTCCTACATGTCAGCCAGTCAGATATCCAGTCAATGAGGTACATTGATAGACCAAATGTTTTAATTTCTGTAGAAGTTTAGTAGTATACGTCGAATGCCTTACTGAAATTGTTGTATTACATCTGTAGGAATACCTTATCAAGGTATCCACTGATTATATTATAGAAAGCAATTAAATTTGTGGTAATACGAGTGACCTGGCATAAAGCCATGTTGAGTTAAGTCAGCTATACCTAAAGTTGTAATCTCATCCTCTAGCTTCTCTTTGATTATTCTTCCATGAGTTTTCCCACAACAGAGGTTAAACTAATGGATGATAATTTTCAACATTGCCTCGATTTTTTTCTAAATATTGGTGTAACAGTAGCTGTACACCAATCATTTGGTATTCGATTTTCCTGTAGTGATTTATTAAAGATGATTAACAAAGGAGGGAGATGTACTGGAGGTTGCCTTAAGAAATTTTGGGTGGATATTATCAGGGCCAGGGCTTGTGGTTGATTTTAGTTTACCAATCGCTAGCTGAATGTTAGTCATATTGATTTTGTGAGTAGTTGAATAAGGTGAGATTGAGTGGTTCTATGAACCCTATTGTCAGTGGGGAAAAGACTGAACAAAATATTTATTAAAAAGATTTGCAGTAATGATATCTGACTCACATTTAATTCCTATATTGAATATTGGACCAATTTCCTAGCGTTACCTTTTTATTATTTAAGTAGGAATAAAGTGACTTATGACAGTCTTTGGTATGGGCTAATTTAAATTCCAATTTGACTTTGGCTGCTCTTATCATGTTTTTCAATGTTTTGTTTGCTATTCGATATTTGGTTAAAGATATGTCTTTATTGGGATGTGAACTAGTTTTTAATTTTCTAAACAGTTTAGTTTTAAGCTTGATTTGAGATTTGATGGCTTTATTGAACCATACTGGAACCTTCCCTTTGTTATTATAAATTTTTTTATTGGGTATATACCAATTCTCTAAATTATTAACTATATATTTAAATGAATTCCAAGCCTCCCCAGTTGATAATTTAGAGAGTAAGGTTTCCCAATTTATATTTGCAATTTCTTTATTGATAGCTGAGAAGTTAGTTTTGTTGTAATTTTTCATAAGTCGGTGCTCTCTAGGTGGTGCAAATTCAAAGGGAATTTCAAATAGAAGAGAGGAATGAGCATTATTCCCATGGGGGTCACCAATATGAAAATTATCTATTTTTTGTTCAATATTGGTGAGAATAAGGTCTAAAATATTTTGACCCCTTGTGGGTTCCTTGACAATTTGCTCAAGCCCTGCCTCCATAATGATATTTACCAAGTATTTTTCAATATTGGTGTGACCAGCTAGAGTATTCCAATTGATTGACAGCATATTGAAATCACCCACGATGATTACATCTCCTTTATCTGCTAATATGGGAATTTCTTTAAGGAGATTAGTGGTGTATTCCAGGTTTGCTGAGGGGGGTCTATAACAGTTTCCTATAGTGATATGTGATATGCTTGAAGTGTTGTACCTGCTTACCAAAGTAACTTTATCCTGTTCAACTTGTATTTCTAATACTGCACTCGCTGTTGAATGTGTTATTCTGTATACATGTTGTATCCTGTACTAATGTTGTATCAACCTCTACACTGTTCAACTGTATTGCTCTTCCTATGTTTCCCCTGAAAAAAGGACTGCCATGTCTCAGTGGGCTTACCCGGTTACCAAAATTCAATCAATAAATAAATGATCCTGTGCTTCCACAGCTTCCATATACGATTCCATTATCACAAAAAGAAGGGAAATTCATTGCAAAAAACTAAGTTAATGCAGAGATTAGAGTTCCCAAAATGTCAAAGCACACAAAACAGGGAATGAAAACATTATGGTTGGAGTCTCAGAAGACTTGACAAATTGGTGTTGTGGTTTTTCTTGAGATTGTCAACTCTAATGCCCACCCCCTCCCCTGAGAAAACAAAGTTATTCATGAACTCTTGCTTCATAAGA
Source organism: Neoceratodus forsteri (assembly GCA_016271365.2). Taxonomy (NCBI): domain Eukaryota; kingdom Metazoa; phylum Chordata; order Ceratodontiformes; family Ceratodontidae; genus Neoceratodus; species Neoceratodus forsteri. Next base: position 301,511,276 of record CM057455.1, on the reverse strand, counting down.
GCCCACAGAGCCCTGTTTAAAGAAAGGTATGACTGATTCTTTTTGGCCATACTTGTGTCCCTCCAAACAGTATATGACTATGAGGCATGGGTTTGGGCCTATACCTTGTGCTCAGGCAGGAAACTAGGGGCAGTGGGGAACTGGGTGAACATTAAGGTTAATAACCCCAAAGAACACCACACCACCAATTTGTCAAGACTCCTGAGATTTTAAACCCTGATGATTTAATTTACCTAATTTGTGTACTTTGATTTTTGTGGTACCCTAATCTCTGCATTAACCTAGCTTTTTTGCAATGGATAGATAGATAGATAGTAGAGCTGTGTAGAATAGGAAAATTCTGAATCTGGAATTTCAATGAAATTTCACAAAATTCCATGAAATTTTGTGGAATTTTGTCAGACTTTCATGGAATTTTTTAAATTTAGTAATTTGGTTATAACTCAGCTGCTGCTGATGCTAGATCTCTGAAATGTTGAATGTATATTCTTTGGTCAGTGGCCACTAACCTGCCAAATATCATGAAATTTGCATGGATAGTTTCAAAATTATAGGTGCTCAAATATTGTCATTTTATTGTTTGTGCGAAATTTCATGAACATTTTTATCTGCATATACCTTAACCATCTATTCGGTCAGGGATCTTAAATTTGGCATGATTTCTTGATGGTAGGTGTTCTAACAATGTGCCAGATTTCATGACAATATCATGCATCGTCTCAAAATTAAATGTGCTCAAAATCTATCATTTAATTTTTTTCAGGAAATTTCATGAAATAAATTAATCTGCATATAATTCAGGCACCTTTGGAGCTAGGCATGTGTAAATTAGTATGAATAACCTTTTTGTAATGCTTATAAAATGATCTAAATATGGACAGAATTAGATAAGAGATTTAAGTTACAGGGGTTCAAAGCTTTACTATGTAAATATTTGCAAAACTTTGTGAAAACTATCAAAAATGTGGATGTTTGTAACTTCTCTGCTCTTGCATGCATAGAGTAAACATTTGACATGCATATCCATAGTCAGTGTATCCTGGGGTCTAACACAACTGGATAAATTGGTTAAGCAGTTTTAATTTTGCAGAAAAAAAATGATTAGGAACATTTTCTCACATATTTATGATAGCATATACCGTAGATGAAGCATCCAGATTTTTTTGTGTGGAATTTAACATTAACAATGTACATATCATGACTTCATTTGATAAGTTGGGCTGAGCTTTTTGCAGTCCTACTGTTCCTCTCTGGGAGACTATCCCCCCTTCTCTTTTGGCATAGCCAGATTGACTCAGTAGAACTACTGATCCCACTGATATCCACTTTGTTCTTTACAGTGACAAACTCCCTTAAAACATGAGTCACCTATTCCTTTTGCTATTGACCTACCCTGTTGGAATAGCCAGAATTCTTTTTTCCTGCTGCCCAAGACATTGTCTTCCCCATTACATCTTTTTGAGTACCTCTGTGTCCTAGACTTGCATGCACACCAGGCTCCACGGATCATAAGTTTACTGGATGTGATCCTTAGATATCCTGCATTCAGGTTGGAATTGTCGACACTCTGCTTTCTTGCTCCAACCTGAGGGTCTACCACTGTTGTGCTACCCGGGTCAGCAGTCCATTTCTTGGTGAAACTATGCATCTAACCCCAGAACATGGTGACCCCCTGTGCTACCTGACTCTTATACCCCCACCCTTTAATTAGAATCCCCCAGATAAGGCTGAGTGAAATTAGAAAATTCCAGTTTTATGGAATTGTTCATGAAATTCTACAATTTTCACAAAGACTCATGGGATTTGACTTTAAGTACAGATGTTATTTTGCAGTTTCTCACAGCAAGTAATTAATAAAATTGCCACACACAGTCTCCTTGTAAGGTCTAAGAACCTGCCAAATTTAATGGTATTGCATTCTCTAGTTTTAAAGTTTTAATGGTTTATACATTTGTAGTTTACATTCTTGCAAAATTAAATTTATAAATGTTGTGAAAGTTTGACTACTTTTAATTCAATCCAATTTAAGGCTGAAAATATGTACTCTTTCAGAAATGACCATGTGGTATAGTAGTTTAAATGTTTCAACTCTGGTTAAATTTGGATATGTAGTTTTAAAATTAGAGGGAACAAACCAAAATTTAAATTTTGGCAACATGTTTGGCAGGTTATAACTCAGTCCCATTTAAGGCTAGAAATCTGAAACTATGTGCATTGACAAATGTACTGATAACCTGTATACCTGTTAATTTTTGTAACATTTCAATGAATTATTATCACTAAAATTACAGAAATCCAAATTTTGGTGAAACAGTATTTGGCTACCTATAACTCCACTCCCATTGAAGCTTGAGACATAAAACATTGTGCATATATGTATTCTAGGAGCTTCTCTAAATCCTGATATTTTGGAGAAATTTGGAGTAGAAGTTTTAGAATGATCTCAAAATAACTGAAAATTAAATTTTGATTAATTGTTTGGCCACCCATAACTCCCCCTTTTTGATCTACAGATCTGAAATCTGGCACACTCTTGTAAGTCATGGTGTACTGTTTACATTCCAACTTTGGTGTTATTAGGACACATTTTTTTAAATTATAGCAAAAATAACTGAAATTTAACATTTTGCAAAATTCCATGGAATCGGAATGATGATTCCACGGGTGGAATTTTATATTCCGCACAGCTCTAATAGATAGATAGATATGCTAGGTTGGGGTCTGCACTGCTCAGTTGCTTGTTCCTTTATAGGGCCCCTGGCTTATCTTGACCATCCAAGGCCATCTCATGGGTCACATGCCTTGGCTACCTCCTGACCAATTCAGGTCAGCCAACAAGCACTTCCCACTACTGTGTATCCCTTCTGCCTGACACATTTACCAGGCCAACAAACAACTCACTTCTGCTGCCATGCATGATGCTTGCACCCCAACTCACACCAAAATGTAGCATCTACTGTTATTACTATAACCATCCCCTATATATACCAATTTGTCCATTTACTATACAGTTCTGGTTGGACATCACTCCCTGCCTATCCAATTAATATCAGGTAAGTATACAGTAGTTGCATTTTGACCTATTCCTTAGTTATCCACAGTATGTTTGTCTCAAAAAACTGTAGATCATTTGTTTCTTGCCCTTTATTTTACAGGTACCCCAAATACATCTCTTGAAATCTCGAACCAAGGCTTGCAAAAACATAATAAATGTGACCTGTACTTTATTCCTACTGTACAATTGTTGGATCGAAGACAGCAAAACCAGTTCCAGCTCCCAGGAAGCACAAAGTTCTGCCCACAGGTTCACAATGGGATCCACAAGACCCAGGAGAGAACAAAGAAATTTCCACATTGGCACTTCAATGTATAAGACTAGCACATTAGTTTGTGTTGGATCTTACAATTTTAGATGAATATGTGTTTAGATATCGGGGGTTTTCTGAGTTATTTTTGTGCCATTATTAAGTAACTTCTACACAACATGTGTTGTCATATAACAGCTTGCAAATCTCTTAAAGCAGAATCCAGCATGTCTTTGCACAAAAAGTAGCCAAAGCCTACTCCGACACTTTACAGCACTGTTGTGAAAGCACTTTATCAAACTTCAAACCTGCATTGTAACAAGCAGTTTACCTACATCCTCTAACTATTACACTGAAAGCATTTATTTGCCTTATGCACTTGATTTGAAGTTCATACACTGAAACCTACAATTTGCACAGCATTTGAACTGAACTAGTTACTGTATTTGAAATTGATATTTAAATTAGCTGCTTTGGAATTGCTGGTGCCACTGAGCTGTATTTTGAGGTATCACTGAATAGGACGTATTGAGCTTCATCAGCCTAAACATTGCTGGTGTGGACAGTTTTTATTCTGGGAGGTGGCTCATGATGCAAACTCATTGGCAAGATATCTAAACACATATTGACCTAAAATTGTAACATCTAACACTAGCTCAGATGGTAGTCCCACACATTGAAGTGCCAGTGTGGGAGCTCCTTTGTTCTCTCTTGGATCTGTTCTGTAGACTGTTGGCTCAACCACACCCATTACAATCCTGTCCGCCCCACAAGGGTCATCATAGTTTATCTCAAAGTCCCTTGTTAATATGTGCTTGCAGTCGCAGCCATAGTGGACTGCAGCAACATTTTGACTTCACTACTGTGACACAGCAGCCTTGTTCTTGGCATGGATATCCATGCTGAACAATGTTCCACCTTACACTACAATACTGAACTATATATATATATATATATATATATATAATATATATATATATATATACACACACACACACACACACACACACACATACATACATACATATATACATATATACACACACACACACACACACACACATATTGAGAAAAGGTTTAAGCTTCTAGCCACAGTTTGTACTGGTGTTGTGGCATTTTCTGCTAGTCATATCTTTTGCATTTTATCCATTTGCATTGAACACTATTGGAATAACACAGATTTGAATTGTTAATGTCATCTGCCAGTGTCATCTTGGATTCTATGCAACCCTCATTTTTAACCTTTATCAAATGCAAGGTGGGCCATGCTTTAGCAATATGCAAGTGCTTCATCTCTGCAATGCAGAGTTGGTGGAGTACTAAGGACCATCACATAGGCCCCTATGCTTTAAGGGAGGGATTGCCAAAGTGCTGTAGATCTGTGGTGCATAGGCAATCCTAAGTAACAATGCCATGCAACGGGGGTCCCTCAGACCCCCAGTGGCATGCACAGAAGTGATGTATAACACTTCCACACTTGATACTCAGCCATTCATACAGTTACATGTACAGATGCTCTGAGGGTATGTCTGGGGGTGTGCCCACATTCCACGACATTCGCAAAGGGTGGGCTGCCAGGTGATGGGTTACAGGATATGGCAGGAGGGACCCTGCTGTATTCTCTGTGCATCCCCCATGGATGACAACCACCTGCCGTGGTGGGAAGTTACTTTAACCTGTCATACCACCCCGGCCCTCTTGTCAGCAAAGGAGCGCTGGGCCAGCCAATGGTCACTCAACTGTTCCTTTGTTGTCTATGGGATTCTCACCATCCCGCAATCCCCTTCTCCACATGGAGCAGGGGATTCATTCAGAGACCAGATTGGGCATCTGATTGGATGCCAGTCTGTGTCCTCCAATCCACCACCCCCGCATCAGCGAGCAGGTGGGTGGGGCTGTGAACAGGCACAGAATGGTGACCAATGTTCATGCATGCTGGTCACCATGTGCCTGTCTGTGGGTGAGGAGTTGCATGGTCAGGGCATGTACTTCTTGTACATACCCTGCATGGCATGATACCTAGGCACCATAGTGTTTATAAGTATACCACAGTAGTGTACTGATGTTCATTTCCATTTCCTCTATTACTCTACACTCACTTCCCTCCACTCTGTGTCCTCAAAATTGTTATAAAAAGGGGATGTGGTGGCTAGAGCCACCATTTAAAACATTACAGTATTAATTAAAAACTAAAACAAAGCTTTTTTTTTTTTAAGTGTCTTTTAAGAATATTGGACACTGCACCCTACCCACATTTCTTTTTCATATATTGTTTTTATTTTTTTTAGGACTTGCATCAGCTAGCATGAGTAGTGTAGTGCAGCACAGCATAGTGTAGCACTGCCGTGGCAGCTCACCATGATATAATGAGGAGCTCCAGTGGATGAAGGTGACAGGGGGGCTGGAGCATTCCTGGAGGAGATCATGCTCGGTGGACAATAGGATTGCTCTGAGGGCTCATTATAAAGACTATTAGAGGGAAATAACCATGAAAAAGGTTCATTTCCTCAGGTGAGGATCAGCCAGCCCAGCTCTTCCACTCCATAGACATACTGATTCATACAGCCTGTCTGCGATCCGGGGGTGGGGGGGGGAGTTGTCTCAGGAAAGTTTAACAAGGTTGACCTATTCTTCCTGAACAGAGTGTCCTCCATTAGGGTGGGTATTCTTCCAGGTGGCCTGTCAGTGGCCAGCAGTAGGCTAGTGGAGAAGCAGGAAAGCACTCCATGGGTTTGGGATGAATTTCAGCTAGTTTTGATGGAAGATATTGTTAGTGTGATCTTGAGTTTCTGCCCTACATGCTGTGAGTCAGACCCTGGGCCTACATGGTTGGTGGCAGTTGCTACGAGGCCTTGGGTCCGATTATCATTAGCATTGTCTGGAGCTCCCTTTTATAGAGGTCTTTTCCCAATGCCCTTAAAAAGGCAGCAGTGAGACCTCTTTTGAAAAAGCCATCACTGGACCCGGTGTCCCATCAAAGGAGCAATAGAATTAAGGCAAAGGAATAAGGGTGATGCAACCAGTTCATCTGTCACAGTGGTGAACTGGTTGTCTGTGCGCCCTGTAGGTAGGGCACTGCATGGGTGTTGTGCCACCTCCCCAATACACCTCAGCCATGGTGGAACCCTGAACATTGGCGATCGAGTGCTTGGCATGGTGGGGAGTCAGATTGGCTGATGGAGTTCATTCATCTGGGGCCGTTTGTTAAGACTGGGGAATGGCAGACCGATCAGGGGTTTCCTGGGGGGCAGTGGCAGGAGATACTTGCCAGAGGACATGTTGCTCTTGTGGCTATGAGGGATCATCTTGAGAGTAGTCATTGAAGGACGACTTCGTTTCTGGGGCCCTGGTCCTCGGGTGGCCTAGGTGGGTGTGTGTTCATACTGGTTCATGACCAGGGGGCTCTGAGCTGGCTGTGCCCCTTGTAACAGTTCTATGGGAACTATTGGATTACCATGCCAATTTTGCCTTGGGCCACAGTGCTGATCCGGGGTGGCTGTTCGGGCTGGACGATCTCTTGGAGGGGCATCGGGGAACACTGGCTGGTAGGCGGTGGGGCCTCAATAGCCTGGGGGTGTCCCTGAAGTGGGCACCAATGGGCTTACGTCTCTGGGCCCCTAATTCTGGGGGTATTGCCTGTTTCGGGTGGCCACTCTCCGGGAGGTGGTTATTTGAGGTTCTTGAAATACAGAGCTGCTTGTCATCTGTTTCGGCTGTGGTTGAAGACTCTGATATTTTCTCAGATGGCATTGTGGTTTAGATTAATCTGTAAGTCATACAGTTGGACTGGGGAGCCAGTGAGAGTGCCTCCAAAATTGACATTTTACTTGCATTTATAACTTTATATTCAATGCTGTAGTGGGAGTGCAGCAGCCCTGGACATGAAATCCACTGGCTGGGCGGGGGTGAGAGACCCATCTCTCCTAGTCTCTATTTGAAGCTCTTTGACATTGACTGTATACTACCAGTGTATCTGGACTTGATTGTACCCCAAGTGACTGCAGTTTTGTTGGGGGGGGGGGTTGTGTGTAGTTCTTTATTGTGTTAGTACTTGTTTATGGGGATTAATTCATTTTTGGAGGGTAGTGGGTAGTGTTTCATTCCTTTATTTTTTTTGTTTTGTAGTTGTTTATGTGGATTAGTTTATTATTTTTGGTTTCATTTCGTTTATTGTTGTCTGTTTGCTGCAGCAGGTTTCTGTAGGTATGTGCTGGCAGAGAGCTCTCCCGGCCAAGCATTACTCACCTTCTGAGCTCCAGGACATCCACCCCTTTAATTGTCCTCCATTGCCAGCTGAGATCTATGGGCTATGTTGGGCTTTGGGGATACTGGGGAGGAGATGTGGGGGGGGGCCTGGACCTGGAGGGATAGTGGAGCTGGGTATCCAGATTGGGGTCGTGGGGACCAGAAGATGCCCTGGGGCAAACTGGGTGCTGGAGAGGGGTCCTCCCTGTCTAATACCCATACCCAAGGGCTCCACCTTGAGTGGACAGATGACGCAGCCAGCCTCAGTGTCCCATCCTACTCGGGCAGTGTTGTGCAATGCCAGGTCTTTTAAAAACAAGACAGGAGTGATTGCTGATCTTGTTGGGTCATCGGGCCTGGCCTGCATCACCGAGACCTGACTGGATGAAAATTCTGGCCCATTTCTTGAGTCAGCGATTCTGGCCGGGTTCTTGGTGATACACCACCTGAGGTTGGATCGTAGGGGTGGGGGTGTTTTAAAATGGAATTGGACCTTGTAGATGTGCTAGTTTGGGAGACCTGGTCCTTTGTGTGTATCGTAAGTGCAGGTGTGGGGTGCGGGATTCTTTCCAGCTACCATCAACCTGGGGGCAAGAAGCAGTTCCTACAGGAAGTCATGGACTTTGTCATCAACATGATATTGGAGTCCCCCAGATGAATGTTCTGGGGGACTTCAAAGCCTGGGTCGATGAACTCTCGAAATTTGGTCAGGACTTCCTCCAACTTATGAATTTGTTGGGCTTTACACAGGGGATTACCTCTACAACCCATAATCATGGTCACTCTTTGGAACTGGTCTTCCTGCTGGGTATGGAGACCTCTGACTTGGTAGTAGAGCCGGTGAGATGGTCTGACCATCACACTATAAGGTTCAATTTTCAAGCTCCTCCTATATGCCTTACCCCATGGAGATGGTCTGGTACTGCCCTTTAAGGGGTTTGACCTCAGAGGGTCTGACGGCGATGCTGGACCTATCGGATTCTCGAGTGCATGCTTGGATCCAGACAATCTGCTATAGGCTTATATTAAGGCTGTGACTGTGGCTCTGGATACCATAGCTCCTGTTCATGTTAGTCCCCTCAATCTTTGCCCTCAGTCCCATTAGTTTGATGGAACCTTGAGAGAGTTGAGGAGAGTGGGTTGAAGGATGGAATGGCGCTGGCAGAAATCGAGCCTTGATGCCGACAGACTTAGAATGATGGCCCATTATAAGAATTATTAATCTGCTGTCTCCCTTAAGAAGGCAGAGTTCCTGTCCAGGGAGATTGCCACTGCACGGAGCCAACGAGCCCAGCTCTTCCGAACTGTCAGACTGTGCAATCCAAACTGTCTACAGTCTTGGAGAGTGTTGTCACAGGAAAAATGTGATGAATTTGCTAGAATTTTTGCAGATAAGGTTGCCAACATCAGGTCCAAGATCTGTGTAGCTCACTCCAAATGGGTGTGGTGGTGTTCAGTGGGAGGCTACAGTTCCACGGTCTGTCTGGTGCGACTTTGACCGGGTGGCAAATGTGGAGGTCATGAGGATTATCCAGAGTATGCGACCAACCTGTTGTGGTTTGGACCCGGGCCTGACTCACCTCTTTGTGGGGTGTGTTGACATCATCAGCCCGGCCCTAGCTGAGATAGTCTGGTGTTCATTAGAGACAGGTGTGTTTCTGGACTCCCTGAAGGAGGTGGTGGTGACACCTCTCCTTAAGAAATCCTCTCTCGACCCAGATTGTCTCACTAAATACAGACCCATCTCTAACCTTCCCTTTGAGGGTAAGGTTATTGAGAATGTGATTGCACTGCAGCTGGAGGATCATCTTACCATTCATGACATCTACGATCCTCTCCATTTGGGATTTCAGAAGAGGCACAGCACCGAGACAGCCCTAGGTCGGGTACTCAATGACCTCCTGATTGCAAGAGATCAGAAGAGCCATTCCATCTTGGTTCTTCTTGATCTCTCTGCAGCATTTGACACCCTGGATCATGGTGTGTTATTGGAGCACTTGCGGTTAATCTGTGAATTGTCTGGTACAGCCCTCAGATGGTTCCATTCTTTCCTCACTGTCAGGTTTCAGACAGTAGTGTCGGGGATTTATTCTTCTCACACATTCTCCCTGCCATGTGGGGTACCCCAGGGCTCTGTTTTATCACCCATGTTGTTCGTGGAGTATATGCTGCTGTTGGGAGACAGTTTAAGGTGGTATGGGCTGAGTTTTCACTGCTGTGCAGATGATACTCAGCTATACATGTCCTTTGTGCCTGAGCATGATGGAGCTGTCTCGATGTTTAACAACTGCCTCTCTGAGATCCAAGACTGGATGAATGCCAACTGGCTGAGCAAGCAAGCAATTCTTTATTTATAAATGATATTCCAGCAGATCATAGCATTGTACAGATATAAAAATAATTATCAGTCAGATCACATCAATAAAACACATAATAAAACAGCAGGACTTCATATATTTAAAAAAGCTGAATCAAATAAATAAGATTTTAGGGCAGCTTTAAAGGTGTCGATGGTTGAGGTTGAATCCTGACAAGACTGAGCTATTGGTTGTGGACCCGGGTCATTGGGTAGAGGGGCCTTCGGCTGGGTGACCTTCTGGGCTTTGGCTTGGAGGCATCCAGCTGATGACCTCTGAATGGGTGTGGAATCTAGGCATTATTTTTGATGAGGGGCTGATGTTTAGATCTCAGGTGCCGTCCGTCGTCAAGACCTCTTTTTACCATCTGAGGAATATCACCCAGATTAAATACCTGGTTCCGCCTGATGACCTTCCAGAGCTGGTCCATGTCTTTGTGACCTCCTACCTTGACTACTGCAACTCCCCGTACCTAGGGTTACCGGGGGTTGATATCTGCCACTTGCAGCTGGTGCAGAATGTATCAACCAGGCTGTTGACTGGGCTTTCTCGATCTTGCCACATTGTACCTGTGCTGTGTGGACTGCACTGACTGTCTGTTCAGTGGCGGATCGCCTTCAAGGTCGGTTTGCTGACCTATAAAGCCCTACACAGGCAGGGACCATGCTATCTGTAAGAGCTTCTTCACCTCTACTGTCCCCTTTGATCATTCCGCTTCACTGATGAGGGATTGCTAGATGTTCCCAGGGTTCGTTTGAAGATGTGTGGGGCCCAGGCATTTGCAGCCCCTACCCTGTGGAATTCTCTACCTCATTGGATAAGGGGTGTCTGACCATGGAGGGTTTTAAATTTGCACCAAAGACTCACCTTTTTAATCTCGATTTTTCTGAATTTGGATGAACTGTTGATGTGTTAAGTATTTTAATTATTCATGGTAATTTTAATCTTATACTTTTAGCTAATGTACAAGCACGCTGATCTTCTGTGAATAGCACTTATTATGAATAAAATTATTGATTGATTATTGTAATTTCGGGGGTGCAGGGGGAGAAGTCCCCTACAAACAACTGGAATTTGCCATGGGCTATTTGTCGTGATGGGGGTTGAGTGGCATAATTGCTTGGTGCTGCAATCACCATCGGCATTGTGCTGTCACCCTAATAGACATTGGCCAATTGTTTGTCACACCGAAGTGGGTAAACCACTGGTACCGGAGGTGCTGACGCATTACAGACCTGTTTCAAACCTTCCCTTTTTAGTGCAGGTGATTGAAAAGGTGGTGGCAGTGCAGCTTGGGGCCCACCTGGAGAAATTCAATGTCTATGAGCCATTTAAGTTACGTTTCTGACCTCGCCACAGGACTAAGACTGCACTTGTTAAGGTTTTAAATTACCTTTTCCTGGCAAGAGATGGGGAAGCAATCAATACTTGTTGTCCTTGATCTCTCATCTGCATTTGACACCATGGATCATGGGGTGTTGCTAGAACACCTTGTGAAATATGGGGGAATCACCTGAAAAACACTGCGATGATTTGAGTCCTTCCTTACTGGCAGATTACAGAAGGTAGTGATGGGTACTTTCTCATCACAGCCAAGAGTGGTCAGCTGCCAGGTTCCACAGGGGTCAGTTTTATCCTCCATGTTATTAGTGGTGTATATTTTACCTTTGGGACAGGTCATTAGATGGTATGATTTGAGTTCTCACTGTTATGCAGATGATATTGAACTGTATCTGTCTTTTACATTTGACGAGTAGAAAGCTGGAGTAGTGCCTTCAGGAGATCGTAGCTTGGATGGCTTCTAGCTGTCTGAGCTTGAACCCAACCAAACCAGAGTTGATACTAGTGGAACCAGGTCCTTTTGGGATGGGAGCTATGTGGGCAGCTGTCTGGTTTCCTTCCCTGAACAGTATGCCCCTAGAAGCTATGGCTAGGGTGAAGAATCTGGGAATCAATCAATCAAGCAAAACTTTATTTGTAAAAAGCACAATTCACAGTGATCAAAGCGCTTGTACATAAAACAAAACTAAAACTATAAATGGCTAATAAATATTAAAATTCAGAGATTAAATGACTGCCAAAAATGTACCAGAAATCAGAAAATGCCATATTAAATAGATGTGTTTTAAGTGCTGATTTTAAAACTCTCCATGGCCAGGCACTGTCTCACTCAATGAGGTAGAGAGTTCCACAGGGTTGGGGCCACAAATGCAAATGACCGGGCACCAGAGGTCTTCAAATGAACCCTGGGAACCTCTAGCAATTTCTCATCAGAGGAGCAGAGCAGATGGAGTGGGCGATAGGGGCAAAGAAGATCTTGGAAGTACCATGGTCCTTGTCTGTGTAGGACTTGTAGGTCAGTAAACTGACCTTGAAAGGTGATCCGCCACTGAATAGGCAGCCAGGTGGAGCACAGGCATGACATGGCATGATCTAGATAAGCCAGTCAACAGCCTGTCGCTGCATTCTGCACCAGCTGCAAGTGGCAGATATCAACCCCCAGAAGTCCTAGGTAAAGGCCATTGCAGTAATCTAGGTGAGATGTCACAAATGTATGAACCAACGTTGGAAGGTCCTTGGGTTGGACAAGATGTTTATCCAGGCGATATTCCTCAGATGATAAAATGAGGTCCTGACTATGGACAACACCTGAAACTTAAGCTTCAGCCTATCGTCAAGCACAATGCCCAGATTCCGCACTGGGTCAGAGGTCAGCAGCTGGCAGCCCCTGAGCCAAAGCCCTGAGGGCTGACCAGCCAATGACCCCTCTACCCAATGACCAGGGTCCACAACTAGCACCTCAGTTTTGTCAGTTCAACCTCAGCCAGTTAGCACTCATGCAGTCCTGGATCTCGGAGAGGCAGCTGTTAAATACTGAGACAGCGCCACCCTGTTCGGGTACAAAGGACATGTATAGCTGAGTATCATCTGTGTAGCAGTGGAATCTCAGTCCATACCACCTTATAATGTTCCCTAATGGCAGCATATACACCGCAAACAACATGGGTGACAAATCAGAGCCCTGGGGCACCCCAGAGGACAGGGGGAGTGAAGTCGAGGAATAAATCCCAGATACCACTTTCTGAGTCCTGCCTGTGAGGAAAGATTGAAACCACCTGAGGATTGTTCCAGACAGTCTGCAGATCAGCTGCAGGTGCTCCAACAGCACTCCATGGTTCATGGTGTCAAACACTGCAGAGAGATCAAGGAGAACCAAGATGGAATGGCTCTTCTGATCTGTTGCTATTAGGAGATTATTAAGTACCCTAACTAGTGCCATCTCGGTACTGTGCCTCTTCCTAAATCCAAACTGGAGAGGATCATAGACATCGTGGATGGTAAGTTGGTCCTCCAGTTGCAGCGCGATAGCCTTCTCAATAACCTTACCCACAAAAGACAGGTTAGAGACAGGTTTATAGTTGACAAGACAGTCGGCATTGTGTCATTGTGGACACAGATTTGACAATTAAACAATATGTGTCTGCTATGGTCCACAATGGATTTTTCCAGTTATGGAATATCTCCCGGATCAAGCCCTATCTAAAGCTTGGGAACCTGGCAACCCAAGTTCATGCCTTCATGACTTCAAGACTAGGCAACTGTAACGCTCTTTACCTAGGGCTGTCTAGGAGGTTGGTGCATGGACAACAGCTGGTGCAGAATGCAGCAACCAGGATGATCTCCAGATCTTCCTACTCTGACCATATAAGACCTGTGCTGTGGCAGCTGCATGGCCTTCCACTAAGGTGGCTCACCACCTTCCAGATCTTGTTAACTTACAAAGCTCTGCACAGATTGAGGCATGACTGCCTTAAAGATCTCTTAGGCTGGCAGGCTCCTGCTCAACCCCTCCCCACCAGTGAGGGTAGGTTTTTGGCCATCCTGAGGGCTCATTTAAAGATATCAGGAGGGAGAGCCTTTGCGTTAGCAGCCCCATTGTCTATGGAACTCCTTACTGTACCAACTGAGGAGTTTGACCTCAGTGGAAGGTTTTAAAAGGGGACTGAAAATCCATTTATTTAGATTAGTGTTTGATTTAAATGAGGTGAATTAATATGTGTCAGAGGTTTTAAGTTAGTTATTAATGCATTAATTTATATTGCTGTTTTCCGAGAGGGAGCAATCTTAGACCTGGTTCTCTCAAACGGAGATGAAGAGAGGATCACAGATGTAGAAGTGGGTAGCCATCTGGGAACTAGTGACCATCGAACAGTATGGTTCACAATAAACACAGCAATAGAGTCAAGCCATACAAAGACAAAAGTACTGGATTTTAGGAGGGCTGACTTTGCCAAAATGGGTGAGTGCCTAAGGAATGCACTAGCAAATGGGCAGGAAGGAGGGGTGTAAGAACAATGGGGAATAATAAACTGCCATCACAGAGGTAACAAGCCTTTGTGTAAAGCAAATAAACAAAACGAAACGAGGTAAGAAACCACTATGGTTCCCAAAGGAAGTGGCAGTGAAGGTTCAAGAGAAAAAGAAAGCATTCAGGCAGTACAAGGAATCACAGAAGGAACAGGACAGAGAACTGTATCAGTTAAAGCAAAAGGAAGCTGGAAAGGCTGTCAGAACAGCAAAGGCCCAAACCAAGGAAAAGATAGCCAACTCAGTTAAGAAGGGGGATAAAACCTTTTATAGGTACATCAGGGGCGAAAGGAAGAAGACCAAGGAGGGATAGTGAGGCTTAATAAAGGGGAGAGAGGGTGAGCAGAGGGTGACTGTGAAAAGGCAGAGATACTAAACAAATATTTTTGCTCAGTATTTACAAAGGAAGAGGGGGAGGTACCTAAAACAAACAGTAGAAACACTCTGGATACAGAAGTTGATACCAGCCCATTTACAGAAGAAAGGGTGCTGAAAGAGCTGTTAAAACTGAAGGTGGACAAAGCAATGGGGCCTGATGGGATTCATCCCAGAATTCTAAAAGAACTAAGGGTAGAACTAGTGACACCACTGACTACCCTCTTTAACAAATCATGGGAGGATGGGGTGGTACCTGAGGACTGGAGGAGGGCATATGTGATTCCTCTTCACAAAAGTGGGAGCAAGGCAGAAGCAGGAAACTACAGACCTGTTAGTTTAACCTCAGTGGTAGCGAAAATGATGGAATCACTTCTGAAGGAAAGAATTGTTGAGTATCTAGAGGCCAGAGGGGCACAGGACCCAAGGCAGCATGGATTCACAGCAGGAAGGTCATGCCAGACAAATCTGATAGATTTCTTTGACTGGGTGACCAAAGTAGTAGATCAGGGAGGGGCTGTGGACATGGCCTACCTAGACTTTAGCAAGGCATTTGACACAGTCCCACACAAGATTAATATACAAGTTAGCCAGCCTGGGAGTGGGTCCCAAGATGACAGCCTGGTAAGAATTGGCTGGAGAATAGGACACAGAGTAAGTAAAATGGAGTCCACTCTGAAAAAAGGGGTAAGTAGTGGGTACTCACAGGTTCAGTATTAGACGGTCCTCTCAATGTCTTTATGTTTACATTGCAGAGGGACTGAAGGAAAAGTATGTCTCTTTGCAGATGACACAAAGCTCTGCAACAGAGTTGATGCACAAGGTGGGGTGGAAAGGATGAGAAGGGACTTGGCAAGGTTAGAGGAATGGTCACATGTATGGCAGCTTAGATTCAATGCTAAGAAGTGCAAAATAATGCACCTGGGAAACAAAACCCAGGGAAGAGTACACAATGGGGGTGAGATACTAACAACAACAAAAATGGAAAGGACCTGGGGGTAGTCATATCAGATGACCTAAAGGTGGGCAAGCAATGTGAGAGGGCAGCAAGGAGGGCTGGGGGATACTGGGATGCATAGGGAGAGGCATCACCAGTAGAAAACAAGAAGTTATTATCCTCTGTACAGACAGCTGGTGAGACCACATCTGGAGTACTCGGTGCAGTTCTGGAGACCCAATCTCCGCAAAGACATAGACAGGATGGAAGCTGTCCAGAGGAGGGCAACTAAAATGGTGCAGGGTCTGCACCGGAAGACATATGAAGAGAGACTTAAGGAGCTTAATATGTATAGCCTCGAGGAAAGGAGGGAGAGGGGGGACATGATAGAAACTTTCAAGTCAATCAATCAATCAATCAATCAATCAAAATCTCTATTTATTCAGGCGAACATCATTGAGCATAGCTCATTTACAAGATGGACCTGAGTGGTCATAACAAAAAAAGGTTACAGAGTGTATAAAAAAACATGATATTGAATAAGCACAAATACAATCATTTATGAGTGAGATAGATGTACAAATATTTACATATATACAAGGCAAAGGACAGTAAACCAAAAAACCTAATAAAGGAGAGAAACAAACAGTCTAGTAGGGATAAGGCTTGGATAATGGTACATGGGTGGGCATATATGTTTGAGGTTTGATGTGGAAAGGACCAGAGGAATGATAGAAGAATAGGGAGGAGCTTTAAAAGGGAGAGGTGTGGGAGGGTGGGGGTGTGGGAGGACTAGGCCTTGTGGAAGCAATTGCACGAATCTGGGATTAGGCTGGTGTACAGCTTTTTGAAGGACGTAAGGGGAATCAGTGTTTCCATTTTCAATGTCTTTTGGATAGAATTCCAGATAAGTGCCAGGGAATAACTGATTGCAGCTCTTCCATACCGGGTGCAGGTGATAGGAATCTTCAGCAGGATCAGTTTGTTGATCCTCAAGGTGTAGGGCCTGGATGTGATCTGGTTGAAGCAGTCTGAGATGTAGGAAGGGAGTTTGTTTGTCAGAGCTTTGTAGATCCAGGTAGCAGCATTTTTTCTTCTTCTATGTTGCAGGGATGTCCAGCTGACTGCATTGTAGAGAGAGCAATGATGGGTGCTAGAGGGAAGGTCAGTAATGAATCTAATAGCTCTATGATACAGGGTGTCTAGTTTGTTTAGATGGGAGAGGGAGCAATGACCATAGAGGAAGTCAGCATAATCAATGAGGGACATGAATGATGCAAGGATTAATCTTTGTTTGGAATCTTTGGTCAGGTAGTGTTTGATCCTATAGAATAGACCAAGTCTTTGTCTTAGCTTTTTCAGGAGCTCTTCAACGTACCTCAAGTACCTCAAGGGAATCAACAAAGTCCAAGAGGGTAGCATCTTTCAAAAAAAGAGGTGTGTAAGAACAAGGGGGCACAATTTGAAGATAGAAGGGGGGCAGCTCAGAGGTAATTTAAGGAAGTATTTTTTCACAGAGAGGGTTGTGGATGTATGGAACGGCCTTCCAGAGGAGGTTGTGGAGTCAAAAACAGTGGTGGAATTCAAGCATGCATGGGACAGTCATAAGGCAATTCTAGGGGGTGGGGGTAGGAAGAAGTAGGCTGCTGGTTAACTAGGATCTGTAGCTTATCCACCAGGTAGGGAAATGGGCAGACTGGGTGGGCCAAGCGGTCTTTATCTGCCATCAAATTCAATGTTTCTATGTTTCTATGTTTTTATATGTATTTATTGCAAATGTCCTGAATAGAGTGAAGTGCTCTGAGCCACATAGATGGGGTGCTATATAAACATACAAACATACAAAGAAGCCAGAAGAAGAATGCCATTTGTTTTATCAAGTCTGCTGATATTGCTGGGTCCACAGCTTGAGCTAATGTCCCTGCCCTCCCTCCCCACTCCTCCCATCCCCCCTACCCATGATCCTTACTTCCCCCCCCATACCTATCCCAGACTCTCTTAAAACTGCCCACTGTTGTCAACGAGATGGTCTCTTCTGGCAGCGCATTCCAAGTGTCCACCACTCTCTCTGTGAAGAAGTGCTTCCTGACCTCCCTTCTAAACCTCCCACCTTCCAGCTTAAGACTGTGCCCCCTCGTGTTATGGTTGCCATTCAGCTAAAAGACTCTCCTTATCAACCTTATTTATCCCTTTCAAGTACTTGAAGGTCCCAGTCATGTCCCCTCTCTCTCTCCCCTGTCTTCCGGGGAGTACATGTTCCATGCCCTCAACCTTTCCTCATATGTCTTACCTTGCTGACCCGCTATCATCTTTGTAGACCTCCTCTGGACATTCTTCAGCAGGTTAATGTCCTTTTTGAGGTGTGGGCACCAGTACTGAACTCCATACTCTAGATGCGGCCTTACCAGTGACCTGTACAAGGGCAGTATAACATCCTCTCTCCTACTACTGATCCCCCTAGATACTATATGCAACGCAGCATCTTGTTTGCCTTTGCTGCTGCTTTCTTGCACTTAAAAATAAATAGCTGACCATACAGTAAAAGATAAGGGTCTTTAGTCCTCCACATATGCCCCCCCCCCTTACAGCCTTGGAGTGGAATTTTGGGCTTAGGACCTTGGGCTGAGCTGTGCTTATGATTGATCAGGTGTGCTGCCACAGAACAAAAGCATCAAATCCAGCGCACACAAACACCAAAACAAAAGCCAAGTTGCTTGCAAAAATGCATTTTTTCTATATTGGTTTTATCCCCTGCCCTGCCACCACCCAGGAATATACTCTGTTATTCAGAGATACAGTAAAAGCAGTTGATTTAGCTAAATATTCACCCAAATCTCAGAAGATCTCCAAAAAGATTTTCATAAGACTTCCTGCAGCATGGACAGTCCTAGAGTTGTTTTCTTCCAAAGCTATCTCTAGAGAATCTTTGGAGATAACTTGATGATTTGACTGCTAACTTCGTATGTGCTGTTCAGGCAAACTTGCCTTCATTCTGATGGTAGTGGGGTTAACCCTGAGGTTTTGGCCTTATCTTCTTTCTCCCTGTGCCATGAGCTGTGCCCTTCAGCCTCGGACAAACAGAATGCCACTGCGGAAGGAGCAAGCTCCCGGGCCCAACCATAGGGGTCACTGTATGCCAGAACCTGCTGCCAGCCCTCCCTGGTTGAGGACCACTGCCTCCTGCATCTGCCTACGGCCTAGTCTACCTCGAAACCCGGTGACAAAATCTTCTCCCAAACTCTGGTCCCAAGAACAGCAGTCCAACATGCTGCTGCTTGGCCATCAGTGCAGCCTGCAGTAAAAGATTTTGTTCTAGCCAAGGGTGGAAAAATACCCCGAATACAATACAGGGTCATTGCCAGCTGGGGTCCCCCCCAGAAACCTCCTTTTTTATTTAATATTTGTTCCCATTTTTGTGTACTGTCACTTTAGAAATTCGAGGACTGTGACAGCCCAGCCGGAGTCTTGGCTTCCCAGAGTCTGACATACTTGTGCCCTCACCAATCAACTCTGCTTCTTTAGGGCCAAAGATGTTGTGCTGCCCCATAAGATCCAATGATGCATACCCGCCCCTCCCTGATCTGCCGCACAGTCAGCTCCCTAGTACCTCAGCTGTTCCCTGAGTTTTTTGCAACATGTCCCACCCCCCCCCCATCATTGGCTGGCCAGTCAGCTCACTATCAAGATGTGAGCATGCCCATAGTGTATCAGGGCATTGCCTAGAATTCCCACTTTATTGCTGTGTGACTGCAGATGGAGCATGGTGGCTGCGATGTAGTCTTGAGGAAACCCTTACCAGCCAAGAAAATGCAAAGATGTCAACTACAGCTGAGCCTTATAACAGAATATTTCTGTCAGTGAGCAGGTAAATGTTGCTGCTGGTGGCTACAAGATCAGTTGGGCCTGTAATTGATCAGGAGGGGCTGGCAGCTCAGTTAATGAGGAGGGAAGGGGATGGGGGGTGGCGGCTGGTGGTCCAGTGTCAGAATTATTTGAAGTATTGGACTTTGCTGAATATTTACTGTTTGTGCCAGGCAACAAGTTTGTGGTGGATAAAGCGAGTACTGGAGGATAGTAGGAAGTATAAAACAAATGACTGTTCTGTTTTTAAAGTGTTTCTGCCTGATGCCATTAAGTGATCTCATGCCTGTGTATCAACTGCGGAAGTACCAGTACCACCGTGCATAATAAAAACCCACTGAGGTGTGAACCCTGGAACCCCTTCCCCTTTTGTTCTACCTACAATGGAGGTAAATTACTGATGGGCCTGTAGTTTCCTGGTTTCTCAATGTCCCCTCCCTTGTAGTGTGGCACCACATCCACTATCTCCCAATCTCTCAGAACCACCCCTGACTGCAGTGAGCGATGAAAAAGCCCTGTCTGGGGTCAGCTAGTTCCAACTCCCTGAGCACCCTTGTGTGCACCCCGTGCAACCCTGGGGCCACATCTGTTTTCAGGGCTGCAAGTTCTTTTATAACCTTTTCATCTGTAACCACCACCTGCCCCATTTCTGGGGTCCCCCTTGCAGCAGCCTTTAATCCGTTTTCTGGCAGAGGCCCGTAATTAGAACTGCTTCAGGCACACTTGCAGGTCATTTTTAGTTTACCTGAGCCAGGACAACATGCCGAGTCTTTGTAACAACTTCCTAGAAATATGCACGCAATCACCTTGGTTATTGCATGATTACATTTTTATGACACGTGGGTGTACAATATTTGTACCTACAGTGTAAAAGCATATACTTCACTTTATTCAAGTTGTTTAAAAAAGTTCATTACACTTTTGGATAAGTATCATTCTTCTAGCTTAATTCTTGCTCTTCCTGAATAGAATGCTTTGTAAGTGAGTGTTCTACAGACCTGGTTAATTTCATCTTTACAAAACTGACAAAGTCATAGGGAATCTCTGATTGTCTTACCCTTATTGTCTTACAGTTATTGTTCTAAAACTATTTATATCATCAGTATGTTATCATTGATGTATCCTGTATCCTACATCCTACAGGATTTTGTGTACCTAAATCTGGGTCGCTCCTGAAAAAGGGACCATTTGGGCCCAGAGGGCTTACCCAGTCAAAAAAATGACATAAATAAATAAACAAGCATGTTGCTACTGTGCTTAATTTTTATTGTTGCTGTTTCTGTTTTGCTCCTGTTTATAGCTGACTACTCCGGATTTTAAAGCCTGTGATATGTTGTTACACTATTCAGTTTGCTAGCACACCCTGGCCTGGATATTCAAAGGGTTTGTGCATGACGCAACAGTGTTGCACCATGCGCAACCAACTGATGCACCCCGGCGCGATATTCAAAGGGGGATGTTGCGCTGTGTAAAACCTGATGCGCCGGGGCGCACCAGTAATGTATGTGGCGCAAGTGCGGGGGGCGTGCCCATGTATATGTGGCACATCCAGATATTCATCCCGGGATGTGCGGTGCATATGCAGGCACAAACCCGCCTTGCGCCATACAGGGGGGTGCAAAGATGTGCCACAAAACCCCAAAAAAAGGAACAAGTCAGGGGACACCCACAGGCCAGCTGCCATGTTACTGGGTGCAACACAGCAGCCGCCTGCTATGGGTGGCCACCAAACCTCCCCAGACACAGGCCAGGTGTCGCGCCCCCCCAGCCCGATCGCAGGCAGATTCATATATTATCCCTGGTGGTCCAGTGGACCCTACCCCATCTCCCAATCGCGGGCTGAAATAAACAAAACTAATCCCTGGTGGTCCAGTGGACCCTACAGCACTGCCTGATCGTGGGCTTATATAGATTGAAACACTCTCTGGTGGTCCAGTGGACCTGCTCCCCAGCCCGATTGTGGGCTTAATAAGTAAAACATTCCCTGGTGGTCCAGTGGACCTGCTCACCAGCCCGATCGTGGGCTTAATAAGTAAAACACTCCCTGGTGGTCCAGTGGATCTGCTCCCCAGCCCAATCGCGGGCTTAATAAGTAAAATACTCCCTGGTGGACCAGTGGACCTGCACCCAATCCCGATCATGGGCTGTGTAAAAATAAACACTCCCTGGTGGTCCAGTGGACCTGCACCCAAGCCCGATCATGGGCTGTGTAAAAATAAACACTCCCTGGTGGTCCAGTGGACCTGCACCCAAGCCTGATCATGGGCTGTGTAAAAATAAACACTTTCTGGTGGTCCAGCGGTGCCCCCCCTCCCCATCCTTCCACTCAGACCCGCCACCCTGAACCCCCCCAAGTCAGCGGCAGGTGGCAGCTCCCCAACCACAAACCGCCCGCTGACTGACAGCGTACAATGCGACTGTAGCCCATTAGTCCACTCGTGGGCCAATGAGCATACGAACTGTACTGTACTGCCCCACAGTCGAAATGTGAATGGTTTCATTCACATTTCGGGAGCTAATAACACAATATGGTCTGAACACCCATTGGCCCCACGCAGTGCAACCAATAAGCGTATCAACCGTACTATCGCTGTCGGTCGGCGGGTGGCGGGCGGCTTCTGGGTGGGGAGCTGCCGCCACTGACCAAAGGAGTGGTGGCGGGTCTGAGTGGCGAAATGGGAGAAAGGCTCGCTGGACCCTCGAAAATACTATTTTACACAGCGCTCAAGCTTGAGGAGCGAGTCCCACTGAACCTGAAATAATTTACTTATTAAGCCCGCAATCGGTCTTGGGAGCAGGTCCACTGGACCACCAGGGAGGTTTTATATTTACAAAGCCCGCGATTGGGCTTGGGAGCAGGTCCACTGGACCACCAGGGAGGTTTTATAATTACAAAGCCTGCAATCAGGCTGGGGAGCGGGTCCACTGGGCCACCAGGGAAGTTTTACTTTTACAAGGCCCGCGATCGGGTGGCGGGGTGCGTTACCGCTGAGGGGCAAGGGGTGTTGGTCCCCGACGGCTGCAGCCTGGCAGGGCGCCAGGTGCAAGTCACTGGGGATCGGCGCTCCTGCATGCAAATGGGGCCATAATGACATGCAAGTGGCCTCATTTGTGCCTTGCATGCATAATGGCCCCATTTACATACTCAGCACTGAATATCGTGGTTCTTGCTCCTAGCTCACCCGCACTTGCGCTGGCGCATCCCCCTGTTCCTCACTTGCCACTTGCGTTGGCGCAGTGCCGCTGTGCCCTGCGCAATGCGGGCGGCCACAGTGCCATATTCAACGGTGCTGAGCCATGGCGCAGCACCATTGAATATCGCCCAGACCATGCCCTGGCGTATCCCAGTTGTGCTACGCCCTGGCTTGTGCTCCTGCCTGGCGCATTCTGAATATCCCGCCCCCTGTGTTTATAATGTCTGTTAGTAAACTTTTTTTTTATTTTTATTGAAAGCAAGGAGTAGCTGTTCATCTGGTAGACTGCTAGACACTAGAGCACATTTGATAAACTGATCTGAAGACATCTTTTAAAACATGGTACCTGCATTACAATTTTAAAAAAGAAAAAAGAAAAACAAACAAAAAAACCAGCAAGTCCTGTTGGAGCACAAAACAGCAGGCAATGCATGGGGTAACTGGTAGCTGCTTCAAATAGTTTGACGGTATTACAAGTCTTAGAAGTTGCAGTTCAACTATATTGTTTTGCTACTCCGAGTGAGGGGCCGCCAGGCACATTCTGCTGAGACAAAATATGCTGCAGTGGTGTAAACCAATTGCTAATCTGATGTGACCTGCTATGAGATCATTAGAAATAATTAGATGCCATTGTAAGAATTAGCAGACAATACCTGGTGCCAGATATTCAAAACTTTGTACTGGGCGAAAACCCGTTTGAGCTTGGTTTGCGCCGGGTTTGCACAGGTCTGCTATATTCAATAGACCAAATAGCATGGGCAAACTGCATTAGCGCCGGGCAAAAGTATAATGTGTGCAAGGGGCAAAAAGAGGGGGCGTGTACATGAATACAGGTGCAATGCTATATTCAATGCATTAGCGCCGCGCAAAGTGTTGTTGCGCGACTTAGCGCGACACTTTGCGTGGTGCAAATTACTGCTCAGTAAAAGATAGTCTTAACTCTGGGCAAACCAGCTTTGCAAGACTTTGTGGCTTTGTGCAGCTTTGCACGACTTTGCACAACATAGAATCATGGTTTATGGAACTCTGTAATTCACAAGTGTGAATTATGGAGTTTGCGAGGGTCTGCCAGCGGTGGTTTATTGACCCTAACTAGCACATATTAAACTTAGAAAGAAAACAGACATGGAAGAAAGATGCTGCACACAGATGGCACCTCCTATGCTGCTGTCATCTGCCACCAATCCCAGCCATGCCATGCATTAAAGTGGTGACCAGGCACCCAGTGGACACCATGGCAGTGTGTCCATACAGCACACACCTGCAGACCACCCTTCAGTGGACACCAACAGAATCCAGCACACAAAAGCAGCACTGGGAGCATGGAGGGTGCTGAGGAGAGGGTGTACAGGTACAGGTGGCCAGTCTGTGCCACATACTGAGTGCTGCCACAAGGCTGAAACAATCCACGCAGTGCAAATGGTCCAGTGTAGGGAATACCCCAACACCAGTGTGTCCGTCTGATGGTATGTGCCCTCCGAGCCACATACCATACATCTGTATAGACACCCACAACACACACCAGCCATGTATATGTCACTGTGAGTATCCCATGCCAGTGGTGCAGCATCTGTGGGTCGCACAACAGCATAACAGTAATGTCCACTCTCAGTACTTACCTGCAAGATGGGCCTGTCACTGTGTAAAGTGCAGCAGTCATTGATGCCCTACACACCATAGGCATTGCTGTGTCCCTCACACTAGTGGCCCTCTTGTTACTCTAGTGTCTGCTGTGCACTGTAGCAGGAACTACAGTTGGACAATTGCATGCAGCACCACCACCTGTGCCTGTGCTGTATAGAACCCGGGGGCACAATATTCTATGTGGTTCTGTACAAATGTAGCTTGCAGCTACCACCATGCACTTCCAGACTGAACTACATGTGAAGCTGTGGGCAGACCCAGCCAGCCCCTGTACTTCTAGACTGACCTACAGGTAGAGCTGTGGGACCCTGCAACAGTGCTGGACAAACTGCATGCAAATAAGGACATAATGAGATGCTAATCTGGATGTTTGCCCACAGACAGCTTAAGTAGGCTCATTTGCATGTCACTTTTGAATATTGCAAATTTTTGCCCTGGGCAAATGTGATAGCGCCAGGCATATGGCTTAGCACCACGTAAAACCTACGCAAATGTGTCTGCACTGCGCAAACGTTTCAGAAACATGGTACATTTCTGCAGAATTTCACATGCGCTGGTGCTTGCAGCTTTAATGAATCCATTCCTTTGCTAGCACACACATTGGCCACATAGTTCACCTCTACCTTCCTTCACATCACTGTGCACTGGGCTGCTGTTGTGGTTTGCACTTCCTGGTTGCTATATTCAGAGCTGTCTTATTTCCCTGGCTATTTTTGCACTGCTCTCCCAACCCAGTTTGCCCTGCTTCCTTAGCATGCTATATTCAGCAGGATTCACTGGGGCTATCCCTTTTGAATATAGCGGGCTATTGGTTCCAGGCTAATTTAGCATGCCGGGCAGTGCTAATTTAGCCCCGGAGCAAAGTTTTGAATATCTGGCCCCTGATGTATAGTATAAAGTTTACTTTTTATTGTACCTGTACATTTATGAAATATACTTGCATAATTTGTTTTGGAACCTCATGGTACCTGAGGCCAGCCACAGAATAATTTTTTTCTCCTTAGAGTCAAGGTTGGGGGAGACCTAACAGTACTTTATTTTATCTTCAGTTTAAGCCTACAAATGCACCATACAGCACCTAAAACCCCAAAGCTTCTGGGGGCCAAACAGCCCCCAATCCCCCAGCCTTTTACATAAAATGTTTGCATGCTATGAGTGTACTACAGCTCTCCCTCTCATTAAAAGACCCCCTCTGTCCCAACAAAAATCCAAGCTAGCTAGATAATAATAATACTTTCACTTTGGGCAAGGGGTGGAGGAGAGCTCAGATATGAGTGGTTTAGTTTCAAAATAAGCCACAGAATGTACCACAGAGCATCTAGGACCCCAAGGCTTCTGGGGGCCGCAGGCTTTTTATGGCTGTGGGTGGAGCCTACAGCCATCTTGCTGTCTGTAGCTGGAAAAATGGAGGATCATAGAACACATTTTTGAAGTTTTCAATGTATCCTTCCACAACTATAAATCACAGTTGAAATAAAATACTCCCTTCTTTCTGTCTAGAATGTTGGAGACAGCACTCCAAGCTGCTTTTCAGATGGCCATTAGGAAACTGAAACAGCTTATAATGTATGGTAAGTGCTTATTAACCACCATAATCAGCAGTCACACAGCTTTGTTATGCACTGTTTAGAATTTTAAAAGTTGTTAACCACACTTTGGAATTTCCAAACAGTGGCATAACAAAAAAGAATGCTCCAGAGTTCCATAATTCTCACACATAGAATGCAAACAGTGTTTTTTTGACCATACACTATAAAAGATGATGGCTGGGGATCGGGTGAAAACCACGCTGAAATCACCTCTCGTGGTTGCTAGGGCTACAGTAAACCTCTCGAGCTGCGCTCTCGAGGTTTACCATGTTGCCCTAGCAACCACTCGAGGTGATTACAGTGTGGTTATCCCCAGCCATTATCCTGATACCCAGCCATTATCCTCTATATAATGTACGGTAAGTGTCTATTAACCACCATAATCAGCAGTCACGCAGCTTTGTTATGCCACTGTTCAGAATTTTCAATACTGTTAACCACACTTCAGAATGTCCAAGCAGTGGCATAAGAAAACAGAACGCATGAACGCTGCAAGATTCCGACACCATAGATCACGACCACCAGTCTCGGTAAACAGTTCAAATCACATTCCATTAGTGGCAGTTTACATTTACTGAGACTAGCGATTGAAATGGCAGCAGTAAACGTAAGCATGACTGACTTCTCCGACCGTAGTCATAGCAACTGATATTATTAATATGCAAAAATGTGTTGTTACCTGCCCTCTTGGAAACCATGAACTTCACCTCGTACCCTCATTTGTTTGGGCCCCAGAAGAAGATGCAACGTCATACCCCATAATCCTTAGCAGCCTCACAATCCATAATTCATATCATCCCCTACTATGCCCACATGATTGCCAGAGACCAACCAGATCATTTCAGACTATAAAATTAAACACATATTCCAGCAGTCCTGGTTCTTCAGTAAGGTAGGAAATACATGTGAATGGGGCAAACAGTTTGTTTTCGACCATACACTACAAAAGATGATGACTGGGGATTGGGTGATAACCATGCTGAAATCTCCTCTCATGGTTGCTAGGGCAACATGGTAAAAATTGAGAGCACGCTCAAGGTGATTACAGCGTGGTTATCACCCAATCCCCAGCCATTATCCTCTATGTTAAATATTGGTTGCCTATTAAACTGGAGGTTTGTTTACCCCCTTCGAAATGCAACAACTTGTACATTTAAATACTTAGCATTTAAACATTTTCTTGCTACTAGCTTCAGTTGGGCAGGTATTCTCTTTCAAGAAAGATTCATACCTCATGAATGTCACCCTTTCCCAGCAACTTTCCCAGCAAGGAATCTAAAAAGATTTGCACTGTTTTTTTAACCTCTTAAGACACTATCTGATAAGCACCGTCTCAAACATATGCCAGATCTTCTGTGAACTAAAGCTAAATATATAGCAATCAGCAGGCATTATTTTACTATGCTTATTGGGGAAAAAATATATTGAGCTACAGCAAACACACACACACTGTACACACCATCCTCCTGGCCACAACATTCAAAGTAAGTACTGCAATCTAATAAGTTATAAAGAAGGCCAGCCCGGTGGCACTGAGGGTTGAGGTGCTGGATGCTACACCTCGCTCCATGCTGGTGACCTGGGTTTGGGAATGGACTTGGGGCACCAGGGGCTGGCAAGGGTGGAGAGGGATTGAGCATCTGTGGACTGCTCTCCCTCTCTGGGGAAGGGGTCCAACAGTTGTCAGTGCACTAGCAGCCTCTGGCAGAAGCTGGGGTGGTGTGCTGGCACTGCATGGAAGGGGGTGAACTTGGGGCATGGCACTGGGTGGGAGCGTGTGCGGACACATGTGCAGTCCCTCCATGGACGTCACTGCACACCCCAGCCCACACCAAGCCAGAAAAAGCAGAAAACATGGTGCTCAGTCATGGTGGCTTGATGGCCATCCAAGGGGACTGTCTGGCCTCGGGGGCACAATCGCCCAATACTGGATCCTATGTTGGTGGGGAGTGAGGGGGACTCCCTGTTGCCCCACCATGGGGAGCAAGCCGCAGGGGTAGATGGTGATGGGGGCTTCACTGAGGACCGGGGCAGCACCAGACAGCAGCTGGAGGTGGAGTAGACAGATGCCAGGATGTGAACAGCAGACAAGAGGGCCATACAGGTAAAAAGGACTAAGAAAAGAAAAAAAGTTATAAAGAAACTGTTTATGTCAGTGAACACAGTGAAGTTCAGTTTACAGTAGATTTTCTTTAAATATTTCTTATCCTATATTTTGTATCCTGGATAGTGCAGGGGAGATGCTACATCTCATTGTCACAGGGATCTTCATTTTACACATTTTTGCACTGTATTTAATCAGGATGTCCCAGATTAGATGCAATATCTTATTTTCAGTGGGATCATGATGTTACCATTTTTACAATGTGTTTATTCAGGGTAGACTAGTCCAGATGTAAAATATTATTTTCAGTGTGTTCTGATTTTACACAATGCAGCTTAATATTGCGTAGATGTAGCGCCCCACTGAAAATAAGATGCCATGTCTTCTGTGTACTATCCAGGCTAAACATATAGCAATCAGCAGGCATATTCTAGGAAAACACATTGTAAAAATGTGTAAAAGGAAGACCACATTGAAACTGCCTCCCAGCAGATCTGCATTGTGCAAATGCATTAGAAATAATGGGTAAAAGCATCCCAAAAGATCTCCACAGCCATATCAGCTCTGACCAGAATTTGTATGAAAAAGTCACAGACATCAAAAAAGAAACCCCCTTGCAAATATCCTAGCAATGGCCATGCAATATACTGCACCTCAATGTTTCATGCAATACTTGCACTTCAACAAGGAGCACCCCACGTCAAAGTGCAAGCATCACATGAAACCTTGGTAACCAGTTAGAATATTGTATCCTGAATCACGTGGTGTAAACCGCTCGGTCAGAATTGCGTTGTGCAATACAGCAATAGGGATAGAATGCCGCAAGTCAGGCTAGCGTTATCCCTATGGCTGTATTGCACTTGTGGAGGGGGGGATGAGAAAGGGATTAAGCCTCTGCTGGGAGGGATTCCACTGAGCAGCTGCCGTGGTGTAGAGAGTAGTGCCACATGCGGAAGAGGGTAGAAGAATACTGGCAGACTGGGATTTGATTCCTGGTCCCAGGAGGCACGCATCCTTTGTATTTTATATGCTGGCAGCGTGTGTGTTCATTTTTTTGTTTCTCCCCCTCCTAACCACTGGGGGTACTGTGTCTGCCTCTCCTGTGCCATTCCACTTCCCCTGCACCCCCCAGGTTTCACCCCTTCCCCAAGTTGCCTTCCCCCTGGAGGTGATTATAAATACTTGGAAGGGGTTTGGGGGCCAAACAGAAATATGTGTGATGTTTTATGGTAGTGGTCCGGGTCTTTGGGGACCACTACCATAACCGCTGTTCTTGCTGTTCGTGTTTCTGGCAGGCGCTGTTGTGGTGAGTGGCATTTATGTGTTGCTCTTCTGGACTGCACTGTTGTGACCTACGTGGGTCTGACCTAGTGCCAAAACTTTGGGGTGTCCTATGTTGCACCTATGGTATTTTGTGTCCTTGGCTGGAATAAAATATTTTCTTTAACTGTCTGTAATCACTACCTTTGTGCTGCTTTGAGCTTTAGGCATGCATGCAAACCCCAACCTCCCAGTTAGTAGCATGATGTGATGCTATCATGCCTGTGGACTGCCGTCTTTTTTCCAAATGTTTTCCACAGTAGGAGAATCCCTTTTAAAACAGTCATCTGTCACATTGGACTTGGAGGGCATATGTTGTAATTTTGCTAGGACCACTAAAACAGAACTGTCTTGTGAAAACTAAAGTCCGACTATGAAGTTACAGAAAAAGGGAATAGAGCATGGCTGTGTTGCTTGTAAAATACTTTACAGTAGTTAGTCCATAGCAGAGAGGATGTGTTGCTGTTCATTTCACAGCTGTAGCAGGATTAGTTGGGTAAACGTGGGTGGGATGAGCTCTCCCTTTTATCTCATTCAAACATGCTGCTAATTCAGCAGAGCACTGCGGCCAGCAGTGGCTTCATCGTTAATCGCTGTGTCATTCTCCCCCGGTGTGAATAAACGAGGATTTTAATCCCCAATCAGCTGCTGCTGCACTGATCTTGCTGTCCTGATCAGTGCGGTGACCCATGAAGCCAACCCAGTCACCTCACTTGGACATCAGAGCACTTTATCCAGAATCATCGGAAAGAGGAAAAAAAACACACACATCAGCAAGCTGACTGGTGCTGTCTGGCCTCTTTCTAGAGCTGGTCTGTTACCTTTATGTTGTGCACTGATACCTCCAGAATCCAAATGCCAGAATCGCAGAAATTAAAGCCTAATGTAAATATAAACAATTTTAATTTTTATTTTTGGGGGATTGGTATCTTGCAGACATTACTGCCATTAGTTGTTAGTAAAGAATACTGCAAACAGAGGGTGTATGCTTCAGTGCAGATATTTTCAGCTGTCTGCACTGCACTTTTGTTTATTTATGTATTTTGTAGCTCACTGTTATGGTGATCAGCCCTGATTTATTATGTGTTAAATTTGCCTGTACGACACCCCCCACTGCAACTGGAAACAAGCCTCCTGGTCTCTGCTTGTTTACCTGGTAAAATATGTTTTAAATAAGTAAATAAAAATAAACTGTACAGTATGGACAAGCTTGGATAAGCAGTATCTTCCAAAAGTGGATCTTGCCTCCTTTAAACCGCATTCCCACAGGTGAGGAGAAATCTGCAGCTAATTTAACTTAAGCCTTGCATGTCTGGTACACTGGCAACCCAAGGTTTTATAAGTGTGCTGAGGAGAGGAGGAACTAGGGGAGCAGTACTTGCCCCAGTTGGAACTGTTATCCCAGTAGGCATGGGGTTTTTGCAAGAGGAAAATAGAGAAAGCAATGAGAGAGAGAAAGAGACACACACTAACTGCCTTGTAAGGTATTATGCAAGAATCTAAAGTCTGATTCAGGGAATTTTCACACTCAGATGTCAGGGGACATGTTGGGTAGAAGTTATTCATGGCAGGGAGATGCTCTTAAAAATGCTTCCCACAAGGAAATCTGACTGTAAAACGCCAGGGAGACATCAACTTTGCATTGGAATTCTCTCACCCAAAGAACTTAGAGAATGCCTTCATAACCAGAAGAAACACAATAAGCATACATACAATCATAAATAAGTGATACAATAACCATAATTATAAACCTCATGGAATGCTGAGTGTGGAATCCTGCATCCTGATTGATTCACTAGTGGTACATATTTCCCTGTTAATAGAAAACTGAAGTAAACACAATGCCAAGCCCAGTCTGTGCATTTAGTTGGTCAACATTTTTAAGTCAAGATATTCCATTTTTAGCACTATTTTAATTTCAAAATGTTATCAAAATGTTTATAATAGCAATATGGACCTCGCAATTCATCCTTCTTTGTATTTATTCTTTCTGCTGCCTTGCACTGTGGCAGCCTGACAACAACTCCTTCCAGCACACGTACAATCACTGCCCACCTCAAAAACCAAACCCAGCTGCAATGCCACCCCCTTCACAGAAGGTGCTCTGGGAGCCTCATACTGGTCCCTTGGGGCCTCAACAGCTCAGATGTGTTGTTCAGGGAACAATCCAGGATGGAGATGGAGGAATCAGTGGAGTGGCCCATTAAGGCATGGAGACGGAGTTGGCTTTATCTGATTTCTTAGAGCTTGGACTGGCAGTATAGCCTAGATGCTAGAGGAACGAGGTGTGAAAGAGCTTGATACATCCAGCAGACCAGACCTGAGTCTGATTCTCACAACCTCCACTTGCATACTGCGTAACTCTGAGCAAGGCACTTAACTGCCCAGTGCTCTTAGGTCGTCCCTGAAAACAGGCACTTGTGCCTAGTGGGCCTTACCGGTTACCAAAGACTAAAATAAAATAAAAAAAATGTGTTCTTTATTTTCTTTCTGCGCAATCAGAAACATGCTGTCACATTACTTCTGATGGGTGGAATTTGGGGACATGCAATGAAATTGGAGGGGGGGGCTGAGTTTAGAAGGGAATGTGAAGAAATATTTCTTCACTGACAAGATGCCTGGAACAATCTTTCAGAGAGGGTGGTGGGGGTCGAAAACAGTGGTGGGCTTCAAGCATGCATGGATGGGATAGGTATAAATGAAAACTGGTATCAAAGCGAGGGAGAGAGGAGGTGGCCAGAGACCAGGTAGGGTCTACAGTGGCAGAATAGGCAGGGAAAAGAGGGGCAGAATTGGCAGGTCAAGTGGTCCTTATCTGCTGACAAATTCTATGGTTCAATGAGGACATTTCTGAGGGCAGCCTTTCTCCACACCGCTGTGCCCTCTGACTAGTAGGGGTAGGTAGGGGGAAATTGGGCAGACTGAGTGGGCCCAGCAATTCTTTTCTGCTGTCAGATTCTATGTTTCTATGTGCTCTCCCTAGAGAAGAGCATCTGACTGGATTCTCAATCTTCCCATCTAGCCTATGTCCCTAGCACTCAAGGTGGGGGGGGGCATGAATGCTGGCTGCCATCATTCCATATTGGTCCCCCACCACTCAGTGATACAGAGCCAGCTTGGTCCTTTCTTAGTAGTATAAGGACTGTTAGTTCATTAGTGCTTGAAGCAGTGTCACCCAGTCCTTATTCTACTAGTAAAGGACAATCACACCAGTCATTACTGCTGAAAGCGGACATATTGCCAAACTTTACAATAGCAGTAACTTTAAAATTAGGAACAGCACATACCCATTAGGCATCACACCAAAATTCAGATTTCTAAGTTACTTTGTTTTACAGTTGCAAGCCATTTTGTAACCCTGGTGTATCTTCCTGTTAAAAAAAGGCTGGAATCAGTGGAGGTCTGCTAATTGTGTCATGTGATGTCAGGGCACTCAACCTAGTCCTCTCTATGAGCAACAAGGTATAATCCTTGTCTAATACAGGCTTTGTGTCACCAATTACAAAGTCTGCACTTTTCACCCATCCTTAGCACTGGGCCCTGTGCTTCTCCAGAAATGTTCACCCTAACTGATTTTATATATTTTATGCAGAAAGTACCACAGAGTTTGCACTCTTTTGTGATGTCATACTGCAACCCTGCACCACTTAAAAAATGTGTACCCCCACTTCCCGCAAAATGATATGGTCCTGCTACATTGTACACCCCACACCCCTCACAGACTTGCCACCTCATATCCCCTCCTCATGATCCACAGCCCTCCTGAAATTTGCACCACATAAACTTTTTGAAATTTTTGTGCCACATACCTCCTGCATTTCACACCTGCATGGTTCCATGTGATGATAGCGACCACAAAATAGAGCAGATCAAATGAGAGAAAAGCACTACAATGCAACAATCACATCCACTAAGGAAAGAGCAAGCATCAAAACGACTACTCCACAACCAAAAAAAAAACCACTAAAGCAAAATACAGTCAGTAGGTGGATCACTCCGGTACACATTCACATCTGAAACTGGAAGTTGTAAGTAACAAAATGAGTGGTCTCTCCTTCTGGCTCTATAGAAACTCAGCAGCCATGCCCATGCACCAGACTCCACAACATCAAACCCACACAGCCCCTTATAGCATCCACTAATGCCTAACACAACACACCTTCAACACCAAAGTAAAAACACCTGTGACAGCCAGCTTCAAAATAAAAAAACTTCACAATTCTTAACAACACTGCATGCACACACTCACTCACACACAGGCACACACACTGTTACGCGGAACTGAACCCTACATACTCCAGTATACCTGACTCACAACCTGCAAACAAACAACCAGCCTAACTCACAATGCCAAAACAACACCACGGCTGCAGCAGGTCAGGAAGCACCCTGCATACAGTGAGCCATACCCAGCCACCATACAACTGCATTACAAAAAATCTCTTTATTTTATGTGGGGGGTTGCCCCCAAACCCCCCCATCTTCAATTAGCTAACTCCGAGACCACACTATATTTCACATGGTGTGCACTACTAAATGACACACTTCACCATCTCTGCACACAGTCACTGTTATTACTGTCATTATTTAGTGCATGTTGCCCTTTTCAAAGTTGTTCAATCTGAATCGCTCAAATTGAGTCACTCAAATTGATTCACCCATATAATGGGATACCCACCTGCACCCATCCCTAACTTTGCTGTCAACAACTACTCCACCCAGGCTTTTGTCAATCTACAGGAGGCTCATGCCCCCTTTGCAGAAGGTGGGTAAAAGGCACAGCAACAAAATGGTTCCGCAGTGACCTCCTTAAGCTTCTGAAGGAGAGAGACAGAAAGTGGTACTCTTATAAGGTGTCCCAATCCCTATCTCACCTACACAAGTACAGAAGGCTGTGGAACATTTGCACAACATCAAAGGTGATTTTTCTGCAAAACCCTGCTTGCCACTGTTAAAGATTCAAGGTCTTTTTTGTAAAAACATCAGGAGCCTCGTAGGAACTTCATCTAAGTAGCAACTCAATGGCATTCTGGTAGGGGGCGTACAATGCAGCAATGCAAAGATGATTGCTGATGTACAGTATTCAACTGGCAATTTATGGATCTTACAGCTTTCACCTCCCAGTTCCAATCCTCCAGTGTGGAGGACACCACTGCCAGCTCATGCTCCCCTGCTCCTTGCTCACCCCATCCTCCATTTTACATCAAGGTGGTGGTGACAAATACCACCTTCAAGCTCTTAACTAGTCTATCTCCATATATAAGCACTGGGTGTGATGGCCTTGAACCTAAACCACTGAGAATCAGTGCCACCCCTTATCACCCCTGTGGTCAAGCACATCTTTAACCTCTCACTCATGTCCAGCACAGTTCCTGTCAGCTGGAAGCTTGCCAGAGCTGTCCCTGTCCCTAAGTCTGGGGACAAGACATGTCTTGAAAAACATCACCCCATTGCGATGCTCCCTTCCATTAGCAAGCTACCTGAGAGTGCTGCGGCTGACCAACTCACTGAATACCTTTACACCCATGGTACCTTAATGCTTGAGCAACATGGTTTCCATATGGAGCCTAGCACCTCCACTGCTCTCACCACTGTGGTTACCAACATTAAATCTGCCATGAAGCAGGGTCACCTCACTGGGGGCATTTTTGTTGATCTGCTAAGGCCTTTGATTTGGTCGACCACAGTCTTATGTGTTCCAAACTGCATGCCGTGGGCTTGTCCCTGCATGCTGTCACCTGGTTCAGGCACTACCTGTCAAACCAACGATAAGTGGTAACGATAAAGGTAACTTGTCGCTGCTGAAAACGGGCAGTTTATGCTCATCCTGCTTACAAGTATAAAAAATAAAAATGAAATGAAAAGTGATCAGGTTCAAAGGCTCCATCTCTGAGTCAGCTCCTGTTAAACTTGAGGTCCCTCACAGCTCGATTCTCAGGCCTATTCTCTTCTCACTGTTTATAAACAGCCTCCCTACCATTATCACTAAGTGTATTGCCGCTCTGCATACTGATGATCTGTGCTCCTCCAGAGTTCTAAGAATATAAATCTCATCAGCCCCCATCTTACAGAGGACTTCCACAAACTGCAAGCATGATTCATCAAAAACAAGTTAATTACGAATGCTAAAAAAGACTCAAACTGTGCTTCTTGGGTCTTCTGCTAAACTATGAAACTGCCCTGCCTCCTGTCTGCCAAGTGTACTAATGGAATCCTTTAAATACCTTGGGGTCACACTTGATCCACACCTCGACTTCTCCCTCCACATCCACAATGTTTGTGGAACTGTAAATGCCAAGCTTGGTCTGGCATATCAGGTTCAAAACTGCCTTACACCCAGTGCCCACGTAGCCTTTGTCAGGGGTGTTCTACTCCCCTCCCTCAACTGACTGGTATCCTTCTCTAATACCTGCAAGTTGCTACTTGCCAAGTGGGAGACCACCTACAAAAACATTTGCATTTCTGCCCTTTCACTAAGCAGAGCAACACATCACTGTGACCTCAACAGCTGCCTAGACTGGCCATCACCTGTGAACAGTCATCACTTTGTTTAAGGCTGTTTCACAGGCAAGATAATTAGGACTGGCAACCTGCGCAAGTCCTCCCACTTATCCTACCCTATAAGATTCAAAGAAAAATCCCTTCTCGTTGTCCCCAAAACAAACATCCCCCTGCAGGGGGGACCAGGCCTTCTGTGCTACTGCACCCAAACTCTGAAACTCTCTGCTGGTTGGAGTCCATAGCTCCTCTTTTCATCCTCAAATTAAAAAGTCTCTGTGGGTTCACCTAAAGGCCAGCTTGAATTGTACCTGCACGTGATCTTCCAGGGTGTCTCGCCCCCCCCCCCCCAGGCTGTTTAGCCTTGCCATTAGCAGGTCTAAATTAAACCAGTCCATGTATATTTCTCATCATTAGCTATAGTGTGCAAGAAGACTATGCATTTTCACTTGCTTTCTCAATTCCTGTTGCCTGTGCATTCGAGGCAGCATGTAGTTCACTAGCTTTCTGGCCTGCTTATGGCTATTCATGAGCTATTGTGCCTGTGCTTTATATTTGTGTTTTTATCGTTCTGCTCCACAACGTGCTTTGTTGTATTTGTGGATTCGCTGCACTGGTCCTTAGCTGTGTTGTAATTATTGCATGTGTAACCCCTCTACAAATTGTAGTTTATTATAATGTCTTCCTGGGCTTCCTAATGCTCACTGTCAGTCTGGTGTCCCATTTTCAGTAGTTCTGTTTGTGTATGTGTGAGTGTCCTAGCGAACCTCTGCACCCGTCTCTTTAAGAAGATGGCTAATCTGTGTTAGAACTTGGTCAGGGCTGGGTCCAAGTGATTTAAGGCTTGTGGCTAGCCAGACAGTCTGTTATTTTACTCCGTTCTGCAGTCGCTACTTGTGCAGAGGTAGCCCTTTTAGGAACTCTGATTATTTATTGTTTATATGCTGTTATTGTAATGATAGAGAAATTTGTCTTTTATTGCAGCTCGAACATTTGGATGGGAGCCACCATGTTAGGTTCTGGACTTCCAGCATTTGGACAAATCGAACCACTGGGGACCTAAAATGGAGACTGTCCTTGGGGGTCTTGTGGGAAGAAATTCTGTAGTTTTTGTAGTTTTAAGTGTTGGCGCCCAAACAGACCTGGAGGGGGAGCTCTTACTGTGACTGACAGTTCCCTCAGCTAACCGAACTCTTTGGATTACAGAGGAAATAGTCAGAACTGCCTGAAGCAGTGGTTCAGTTAGAGTTGGAGGTTGAAGAGTGAACAGCCTGAGCTTTCGAGCAGCTGCTACCAGAAGGAGCATAGGGGAATCTGCGGGAAGAGGTTTTGCTGGCCTGCCTACCACATGCTCCTACCAGTGAACTGCCTTTTGCAGAAGTCGGATCTGGTTCTGATTTCCATGTTTGGAATCTGCAGCAGAAGAAATAAGAAGTTTGTTATTGCGACTTATGATTTGGACCAAAGACTTGCTCCAGAAGCAACCGGCCTGTCTGATAATAGAATTTGCCTCGGATTGAAATGTTTGCGCTGTGAAGCTGTAATTTGCAACCAGACTGTATCTGAACTATGGCTTAGAGAAATAAGTGATTTAAATGTGCTGAATGTGTTTCATGGGTCGTGATTTGGTTCCCCACGGCAGAATCTTTTATGTCATCTGGAGGCTTCACCAGCAGAAAATCACAAACCTTTGCAGAACTGTTCATCCTGCCTGGGCCCTACAGTGCATGCTGAACCAACCTGAATTAAATCAGAGTGCTAATCATTCTGCTAGATTCACGCCCCTTCCTTGTTCATGGCCTCTAAATAAATCTAATTGTCTTCTTTCATGTTTAACCTGGCTAGTGCGCATATTATTATTTGGGTTACAGTGGTAAGATTGTACTGTTGCATTGCAGATCTTATTTTCCAGGGGGTCTCCAGGGCAGTTGCAGCAATCCAGCCCTGGTGGTAAGTGAAAGGGGGTGTGAGCACATTATTACTGCTACCTACTGAAAGTGAATGTACCACTGTGTTGTGTTTTAGGCCACTAGAAAGGTTGGTAGGTGGTTATAGTGTCCTGGAGGGCTATATCAGGGCAGTTAAGCTACCCCAATACCATTCCTCTGGGTAGAGGCACCCATACAGACCTCAGGCCCCTCAACCTGTGTCTTGCCATACAGGCAGGGGTAGTAGCTCTTAGAGTAGTGCCGCCTAGAGTTTACACATGTATGGTCCTTACTGTATTGTAACTTCTTGTATTGTATCTTTGCATATCACTATTGTATTGACTGTCTTGTAACCTCTCGGATCTACCTGAGAATATGCACAACTGTGCCTAGTGTGCTCACTTGGTCAATAAAAGCTAATAAATAAAACTAACTCACACCCCTCCCAAGCCTTGTACCTCCTGCCTCCGAATTTGGCACACTGCACCTCTCTTGAGCTTTCCATACTTCACACAATACACAGCTCATGAGATTGGCTCCTGATACTTTTCATGAAATTTGTTACCCATATACCAGAGAGATGAATGAGCCACTCAGTCAGAAACAGGCCACCATACCAAAAATACTTGCAAGATTCAGTTTTTATTCACCAGCCCCTATGCTTTATCTCCAAGGCTTCCTCTGGGGATACTGAACTTGCTTTTATTACACTTTCAACTTATTCATAAAGCGTTTGCTTGGCTGCTAATGCCTAATGGCTACATGCAGAGCACAGCATGCAGCCATCGGGCATTGGCAGACAAGCAAAAGCTTTGAGTAAGTTTCAAAAAACAATAAAAAACCAAAGTTCAGTGTCCCCAGAGGAAGCCTTATAGGTGAAACAACGGTACTGGTGGATAAAAGTTGAATCTTGCAAGTATTTTTTGGTGTGGTTGCCTGTTTTTGGCCCTAAGTGACCCCCTCATCTCTTTGGTTTGAAGCAACTCCTCCGGGGTGCGCTTCACAAAGAAACCAAAAGTTTGGTGACCCCCCCCACAAGGAATCCCACTTTCTCCATCTACTCCTCCAGAATGATGTACCCAGGCAACCTTCCGTAAATTTACATCCTGCAGCTCTATTGAATTGTGTACCTTGGCCTGCACCTCTTCTAAATTTTGCACCATGCAAGCCTTCTAAATTGTGAATTCTTCAATCCATGTGATGAGGACTCAGTTCTTCTAGCATCTTGTTTTCCTGCACTATTTGTCCTTAAAATTGGTTTTCCTTTTTATCTTGTCTTGCACGAATAAAAATGTTCCAGCTCTGCTGGCTTAGTCTGTGCCTACCTTTTTCAGTGATGTCTTGTGATGCCAGTTACTGTAGGGCCAGGGGTAGTTCAAATGGATAAAATGTGGGGGGTGGGTGGAGAATCTGTACCAAATAGCAGGGGTCTGGGCGCTGCATGATTTTTCAGTATTTTGGTGCATTTTAATGGCCTTTCAGAGTATATTTTTTTAAAGTACAACTCAGGCCATGAGTTACATTTTATTGATCAAATACTTTGGAAGAACACAGAAATGTATCAGAACAGATCCACAAACATTTTCTAGATCCATAAGAGGCAATTATAAAATGAGTAGGGGAAATCCTGTGTGCTGATTCCGTCATTAGCTGTGCACTAGAAGTGTCTAATGCATAGCTAAAAACAAATGCTGGCAGTACAGACGTAGGACAGGATAGAAATCTTTGAGCCACTATTTAGAATTTTTAAAAAACTGTCATCCACCCTTTTTTCTCTCAACTTAGCAAGTCTTAGAGCCTAATACATATGCTAGGTGCATTATTCAATTTCAATTTCTGCCAAAATGTACACAAAAAGAGAAAAAAAATGAACTGACATTCCAGTTTGAAATAACAGTAGCTTGTTGCTTTTGTATTGTCCAGTGAGATTTTTCCTACCCACCACCCCCCTGTCCCTGCCTACCACTCGCATCTCAAGGTCTGTAATATCTCCCGCTGGCCTGGTCCTGCTTCGGTAAGTGGCCCTCACGCACTGTCTTCAACCAAACTGGGATCTGATGACAAAGTCAGAGTTCTGTTTTCCCTCACTCTTTCTCTTATTACTGTAAGTTTTTTTTTTTTTACAGATGGGATCTTGTAGAGCTCATAGACAACACTCCGATTTCTGCTCCCCTGTGGTGCTCACATGCTGCCCTTCATTCTTAATGAAATGCCACTACTCCTTCGGCACTCACAAACTCACTCGTTCTTTGACAGCTGGTATAGTGTTGGTGTCTGTAGTCTCATTCTTCCATTATAAAACAAAGGCTTTTAAAGGAATTACAAGAAACAAACAAACTAATGTGGGTGTTGGGGGAGGGGGGAAGCAGCATCTCAAGACTGCAGTGCCCAACAGAAAAGAAACGATAACTGTGGTGGTCTCACTAGGACAATGTCCTAAGGCAATAAAAAAAACACAGGAAGGGTATATAGGCGGAAGGACTACTTTAGCAAAAATTATGCAAACCCCTTTAATGTACACATGTTTAAACATTATAATTTAAATTTCTACTGCCGTGTTAAAAAAAATATCCATTTTATAAGCACAATAAGACACTCCAGGAATGTTCATTGGACAGTTCTAAAGCACGTCCAATGCTTAAAGGCACTCAGCCTGCAGGCTTATGCCTTACCACAACCCTGGCCATGGGTTAGAACTGTCTAATGCACACCTTGTTGTGCTTTGTTGCTTTCTTGTGACCACCATGCCCACAGGTGTTTGTTATCTATTTTTTTGTTGTGGTATCAGCAGTCTCCTTGTGCCATAGCACCACAAAACTAATGCAGAATTGCACAGAATAAATATCTCTGGGAGAGGAGGAAAAGGCTGCTACAAAGCCAAAGCACTCACCCCCAAGATCCTCCTTTCTCTTGCTATTGGGCCCTTCTCAACAACTACCACCCCCTCCCCCACTGCTACAACACCAAACTACAATGAAGAATTGCATGGAACAAATATCTCAGGAGGAGTAGGAAAAGGCTCTTGGTCCAGCTGCAAAAGAAAGCAACAGCAAGAAA
Source organism: Neoceratodus forsteri (assembly GCA_016271365.2). Taxonomy (NCBI): domain Eukaryota; kingdom Metazoa; phylum Chordata; order Ceratodontiformes; family Ceratodontidae; genus Neoceratodus; species Neoceratodus forsteri. Next base: position 301,470,494 of record CM057455.1, on the reverse strand, counting down.
GTATAGTGATTTTTATATAAAAGTATATGTAAACTTATCACAGTATATTACTGCTTGCCATGCATTGTATCCTGCCTTATATTTAGTGTCATACCTTATATACATTGTACCTAAACTATATTAATCTCTTGTAACTTTTATATATTAATTGTACTGAAACATTGTTTACTCCTGCATATACCTTATACCCAGGTCGCACCTGGAAACGATCCTCAGCTCAGTGTGCCTTTCCTGGTCAACAATTTTAAACAAATAAATATAAAGAATATAGAGGACCCTAGCCCCAGATGGTACACCCAGAAACTGAGAGGCCATGTCCAGGGTTCTCACCCCACAGGACCAGTGTTAGAGAGGGTTCCTGGACCTCCAATGTGGTGCCCATAACTATCATAACCTCTCCCCAACTGCATCTGAGCTTGAGTTGGACACCATAACAGGGGAGGTACGGGCATTCCAACAGGAGTTCCATGCTGATTTGAATAGCAGGGAAGGTCAGATTGCTAATTTCACTTATAATACTATATATAACAAGCATCTGTCAATGATGAACATGTTTGCTTGCATCCTGTTACAAGTTATAACAGTATCTTGAGGCTATGGGCAGACTTTTCTTATTCCAAGTAGCCACTGTCTTGTGGACTGTGCATTCCACTGGACTAAGGAATATAGGCCCCCCATATTTAGAGCTGGCTGTGTATTTTGTGCTGACAGGAGTGTTGTGCTGTCATTAGTGCACAGCTGGCTCGGGGGCAATATTCAGACAATTAGCATGCTCTGACCGTGGTTTTGTTTAGTTGCATCCTCATGCAACTTGTGGATTACCTTGTGCAGAACAATGTGAAATGCCCACAACATCCCAGGCAATTGAGACACTGTACCACCAGGAAAAATAACAACTGGGGGAGGGGAAAGAAATGACCAACAACCCATCCCCAACTCTATGTACTGGCTAACTGGCATCAGCAAAGGCAGTTCTCTGAAGAAAAAAAAAAGGTCAAATAAGGTGGGGGAGGGGAGATAATGTGGCCCATCCTGATTTCACAATGGGGAGTGATGGCCAGTCTGCCCTCCTCCCCCAATTTAGCCACCACTGGCTAGGGCACTCACAGCCTAGTTCTCACTGCCAGCAACAGTGTATGACCACTGACTCATACAGACTTTCCATCACCAATCACAAAATCTGCACCTTTCATCCATCCTCAATATTGTGCCCTGTGCCTCTTTAGTAATGCTCGTTGTATACCCTTCCAAAATTTGTACCCCCATTCCTCATAAAATGTGTGACTTGTATTTCTGCTATATTATACAGCCCATAGCCCTCACATTCGGCACCTTGTATCCCTGTCGTGTGACCCACGTCCCTCCTATAATTTATACTACATACACTTACTGAACATTGTGTCACATACTGCAGCCCTCCTGAATGTTGCACCAGCACCCATCCCAATCTTTGCTCTCAAAAAATACTCCCAAAACTGTGACCACACCACTCTCAAGCTCTGTTCCCACCTCTCTCTGAAATTCTGCACATTGTGCCTTTCTTGAATTTTTCCTACTACACCCCACATAGCTCATCAAATTTATGCCCAATATCTGTCATGAAATTTGCACCCTACACTCCTCCAGAAGTGTGCACCCATGTAATCCTCCTGAATTTAGTACCTAACAATTCTCCTGAATTTTGCACCATACAGCCCTTCTGAATTTTGTGCCCTTCATCCCACAAGAAATTTTTGACGCATACGCAATCTAAAATTGGCACCCACAAGCATCTTGAAATTCACCCCCATACCTCTTCCAATATTTTATGAAGGGTGAGGAGCCAGAATTCTGAGAGAGGCACAAGTGTTTAGATTGGTGTAGGACACAGAATTTGAGAGGATTATGGGATGCAGCTTTTGATAGGGAGCCATGTGCATATCTTGGTGGGATGCAAGATACAAATTTGGGGAGGGGTGCAGGGTATGAATTTCAGCAGGGCTGTGGAGCACACATTTCTGAAGGTGCAGGTACAAATTTCAGGAAGACTGTGGGGCACAAATATGTGGAGGGATATGGGGTTTGAACTTTGAAACTGGTGCAGGTCACATATTTCAGGAGGGGAGTGGGTCTCAAATTTCAAGAAAGGTGTGGGAATACATTTTGGAAATGGTACAAAATTTGGGTGAGCAATGGGCAGAAATTTCATGAGGGGTGTGGGTAGCAAAATTCATTAAGTGATATGGGGAAATAATTTTGGAGTGATGAGCATTTTATCAGGGAATGGACAAATTCCCAAGGTGTGTGGGGTATAAATGTTGGGAGGGCAAAAGGTCACACATTTCTTGAGTGGTGCAAGGCAAATTATTTTGGAGGGGTGCAAATTTCAGATGGGAACAGGGCACTCATTAGGGGATGGGCATGAATTGCAAATTTCAAGAGGAGTGTTGGGTTCACATTTTGGGGTAATTGTGGTTGTAAATGTCAGGACAAGTTTGGGTGCAAATGTTGGGAATGATATGAAATGCTATAAGAACATAGAAACTGATGGCAGATAAGGGTCACTTGGCTTATCCAGTTCATTATTTTTTGTTGCATTGTTTATGCTGTAGACCCTTCCAGTTCTACAGCACTTTTTCTTCCACCCATAACCTGCCCCTTATGATTCTCATGTGCTTATCCAAGGCTTTTTTGAATTCTACCACTGTTTTGTTATGTTCAGAAGGGAAGATCAGGAACATTTGGGAGGGGTAGGAGATAAAATTCAGCAGTGGTGTGGACACTAATTCTGAAAGGGGTGCAAGCTGAAAATTTCATGGAGATGTGGGGCACCAGTTTTGGGATGGGGCAGGATGCAGTGGGTAAAATTTACCTGTAACCCCCCCTGCAAATGGGGGTTCCCAAAAAGTCTTCCAGGAGCTTGCTTGAATGCTCCAAGCCTGAATGGTGTTTGGCGTTTAAGCCGTTTATCTGTGAGTGCTTTTAGAGCCTCTGGTACTGTCTCTTTAAGAGCTGTCTGCTTGCAGACATAATTAGTTTGTATGGGGGGATTGTGTGTTTTCCTGCTTGCGTCTCGCTCGAGCTACTGCCAAATTGCTCCGTTTCTGCCATCACTAAGTGGGCAGAAGGAGCACTCTTCAAAGATGTAATTGTTTGCTTGTAACCTGTTAGAGTAATAATGAAAATGCAGTTTGATTTAACCTGCTTTCTTGTAGCAAGGACAGTGCAGAGTAGCTTCCTCATGTTGGTTCTGAACTGCTGAATTGGACCAATCACGGTGGGGATCCTTTAAAATGGAGCCTGCTCTGGGCGAATCAGAACTTGGACTCTCCTCTGGAGCCTGCTGTAAGGGGATTGTAAGGGCAGTGACTCTGGGAAATGTAGTTTTGACTTAGGCGCCTTTTTTCCACCAACAGGGGGAGTTTACTGTGAGTGACAGCCAAACCAGCCAACTGAACTAGGAGGAACTCAAAGGAAATGCCCAGCTCTGTCTACTGGAAAGATCAGATCAGTTTGGGCAGTGAAGAGACAAGGAACTGGGTGCTTCTTTGGTGTGTAGTTTTAGCACGGGAATCACGTGTAAGGCCCTAAGTTTCAGTCTGCAGCTTGTGCAAGCGCCTGTTTGGACTGCATCTGACCTGTGAAGAGAATCAAGGAGATATGAAGAGTAGAAACCAGGCTCACCCCGTAGAAGACTGGAAAAATTGCTGAATCGCGCTCAGTCTGTCAGGAATTGAATCTGCTGTGTGTTCTCCCGGGTATTGTGCAGTAATTGGTGATTGGGATAGAGAAGCAGCCAGCCTGGTATAGTACTTTTCTTTTACATATAAATGTGTGTAGTGCTTGTGGGGAATAGCGTTTCAAATCCCCTGTACAGTGAATTGAGTGCATGAAGCTGGAAGTAAACCCCAGTTTAATCCAGACTACATCCATTTGCTCTAAACTGCAGTGGGGTCCAGTTACAAGGACCTTGTCCACATGGTCTGCTCCTCCTGGCAATCCAGGACAATCTGCATTCCATCCAGTTCCCAGCATTGAGTTTGTGGGTACAAAGCAGGGTAGCTCCCTGCCACCTGTTTATCAAATTGCAAGTGTGTCATCTAATTGTTGTTTTTTTTTCATTTCTTCACGAACTGAGTCAACCGGCTCCGGATTACAATTTGGGTATTGTGCCAGTGTTTTTCCATCACAGGGCCCCAACCAGCTGCACCGATCCTAGCTAGCCCCCCTCCTCATCCTCGATACCCAGTGAAAGTGACAATTTGGGACTCTGAATATGTGCACAGTACTGTGATTATTAATGTGTTTAACCTAATTAACCTGATTTCCCCCTTCCTTGTTACAGCTCCTTAAATAAATCAGATCTGTTGGTTTCAGCAAAGTTACACTGGCTGAGGTATTCATTTATGTTAAAGTATTGTACTGTGGTTTTTGCACTGTATCATCTTGTTTTACAGGGGGTACCCAGAGTCCAGTTGACAGAGCCAGTCCTGGGGGTAAGTGAACATTGTGAAGATATTCCTAATGCATTGTGTGGGCCACTAATGGGAAGAAACGGGGGTTACAGTGTCCCAGAGGGCTGTGACCAAGTTAGTTTAACTACTACAAACCCTAACCTGTGGGTGGAGGCACCCGCCATTGGACCTAGGCCCCTCAACCTGTTAGTAATTAAGCCGGCAGGGGTAGTAGCCCTTGGGATAGCGCCACCTAGGGGTTACATACCTCACCAAGGCCTTTGACCTGTTGAATTATTAACTTCCTATCAGGGGCCTTGGTGACCTCGGCTGCTCAATGGAAGTGCTGGTCTAGTGTCAGAGTTAAATGACAGGGCATGCAGAAAACAAAGATCATGAACTGTCTGTCCCCTGTGATACCAGTCTCCATTGGAGTTCCACAGGGGTCCATACCGGGCCTGCTGTTTTTCAGTTTATTCCTGGACTCTCTCCCACTGGTATGCAAAGGGACCAAAATCCTACTTTATGCTGACGATGCAGTGCTTTTCATGGCGGAGCTAACAATAATGACCTACAAAGTGCCATCCAAGTCAATTTTGACTCAGTACAACAATGATTCATCGCTCACAAGCTTGTGCTACTCGCTGCTAAAAGTAAATACATGACTTTCCACAGTTCCAAGAAAATACTGCCTGAAAGTGTCAGCACTACCCTAAATGGGACAAGCATTGAAAAAGTACCTGTCTTCAAATACCTGGGCCTCTACATTGACTCCAACCTAATTTTTAGTAGCCACATTACTCACCTGATAAAAACAATGCACCAGAGACTGGGCGGTCTGTACCAGATCAACCCTTTCATGCTTCCCTCAACACAACACCTCCTGGCCCAATCATTCCTGCTCCCACTTATCGACTATGGCATAACCCTCTGCTCCACAGCAGCTGATTCTGAACTCCACTGGGTCAAAACCCTGCGTAACCAAATTGCTAGATCTGCTACACAACTGCCCACCTGGACTCACCATTGTGACCTGCTCAAAAAGGCTAACTTGCCTCCTCTGTCTACCAGAATCAAGTTCTGTTTGGGTATCATGGTGAGGAAAATTGTCTCAAATAAAGCACCGCCAATCTGTAACTCCTTCTCCCAACTCAAAGCCCCTTTGACTCAAACCAGATCAGCAGCCACTGCCTACTACAAAATCCCCAGGCTTAGAACATTCACTGGCCTAAAGGCCTTACTATATCAGCTGCCCTCTCTCTATAACTCACTACCTCTGCATGTGACTGATCACATCTTGTTTTTCTCTGTTTTCAAATCTAAATTGTGGGGCTGGTTATGTAGCGCGGATACTTGTAAATGCCTGTAATATGCTAGTTGTATACATTGTAAATGCTGATAAAATGCTAGCTGAATACATTGTAAAGGCACGTCAACTGCTTGTAATTTTTCCACTTGAACTGCACACCTCTCCTCATGTCTGGTCGACTACAAAAATGGGCAGATTTTGCTCATCGCCTCACCAGACGTTAATAAATAAAATAAAATAAAATAAATAAATTCAACAGGTGTGCAGAGTGCAAAATTCGAAAACAATGTAAGCACAAATGTTGTGAGGGCTGTGAGGTGCAATTTGTGGGAATAACGTGGGGTACAAAGTTCTGCAGGGATGCAGGGTACAAAATTCAGCAGGGATATGAGACACAAATTTTGGGAGGCTTAGGGAGAACAAATTGTTGGTGGGCAATTGGGCAAACACTTTGAGATAGATGTGAGGTGACATATTCAGTTGAGATGTCGCAAATCAAAAATGTAGCAGGACCACAAGCATAACGTTTGGGAGCAGTGGGGGTAAATACTGTATTTTGGCTTGTAAGCAAGTTGAGCATTTCTGAAGAGGCACAGGGCAAAAAAGTTTTGGAATGAAAATTGCAAAATGCATGACTGAAGATGGAAAGCCTGTATGAGCCAGTTGTCATGAAGTGCTGCTTACAGTAAGGACTAGGCTGTGAGTTGACTAGCTGGCATCACATGACATCAGTAACAGTTCTTCCCTGAATTGAGCTTTTTCTAACAGCCAATGAAAGCAGAGAACAAAATGTCTTGTATCCTTTAAATGAAGTACTATAATGTAGAAATATTAATTTTTGTAGGATACTTATTGGGGATCTGCTGGTCCTATATCCAAGTTGCATGCTTTTGGCAATGTCCACTCTTTAAGCATTAACTAATTGAATTGTCCCATAAATCATTTTGACAGATGACTTTCAATTTTTTTTTTTCAATTTTTTTTATACTTTCTATTTATGCACCCCTTTTCCACCCTGCACTTTAACTCTTTCTGGACTTTGCCAAGACAAGCCAGCTTCATCCCCCCTACCTAGGCTGGCACACTCAGTCCTCCCCACAGAGCCTTGGTTATTTCCCCCCAGGGTGGGGACAAAGTGGACGGGCTTACCCTTGAACTGTCTTATCTGCATTGGAAGGCTGGAGTTGACGGGTCTCAGGCAGGAGGATCCATGCGCTTGCCAGGCAGTCTTTCATTTTCAATTGCAAGGGTCCATTTTCCATGTTTCTCTTGGCTCTGAGGATGTCAGCATGCATAGGGTATCAATGGATGCGTGCACGCCATAGGCATGCCGTCAAAAACAGATCCCAGCTGATGTCTTCTCCTCTCCGGTCATCCCCAGTTACATTACTACCTGTGGTCACCCAGCTTGCAGTATAGCAGCAGGGAGACAACCCTCCCTCCTGTGGGACACGTAATTCTCCTCCCCCGTTGCCAGTCCCCAGTGGCCCAAGCTTGCACCTGAACTTGGGTCCCCAGCATCACAAGCAGCAGCTCTACTACTGTGTCAATGGGCTGACTTTCCATTATTTTTAATTTCACAGCTGGACAAGTACATACAGAAAGTATACATTCAGGATCTGCATGCCCCGTTTCCTGCATATATGCTTACTTACCTCTGTGCTTCTTCCAGGACAGATCCACTCTAGTCCTGCAATTACACCATGGCAACACCCCCCCCCCAGCAGGGCCCTGACAGTCATCCCACATGCTGCAGGCCACCAAGGAACTGCCTCAGTTGAGGATGCCAGAGTAGAGGGGAGTTAGAGGGTGTTCATTGGCATGGAGGTGGGCGGTGCCAGGTTCGAGAGTGGGGACATCCCCACCGGTCACCTAGTGGGTGAGTATGCCGAGACCACAGGCAGCTGGGTACAGCAGGGCATGGGAGGGGGCAGCCAGGGCAGGGGCACTGCCTAGTGCGACTGGGAAGGGCATGGGGCACAGCGACAGAGGACACGAGGCTAACCATATCTCCATCCACACAGGTGACAGTGGCTACCCACTAAGGCCCTGGCTGCTCACCCCGTACCGGCGCCCATTGATCCCAGTGGTGGAGCAGTACAATGAGGCACATGCCAGCATGTGGAACATCATTGAGCATGTGTTCAGACTGCTGAAGGCACGGTTCCATTGCTTGCATAGGTCTGGTGGTGCCCTACAGTACAGCCCCTCGAAGGCCTGCGGCCTGTTCCTGGCCTACTGCATGCTGCACAACATGGCCACTGACTGTGGGATAGCTGTCATGGTCGAAGAGGGGAGCAGCAGTGGGGATGATGTGGGCAATGGGCCGGGTGGTGGTGGGCTGCCCCGCCCAGGTGAAGGGATCCCTGGCTGACGAAGATGGCATGCCAGCACTGCAACACCATAGCAGAGGAGCACTATGGCACAGGCAGGTAGGTGGACAAACACCCATGCACAGAACGGACACAGTGGCACTGCACACAGGCATGTGTGGGTGTGGCCTGCGGCATGCACAGAAGGGCGGGGGTAAGGCCATGCCACACGTCCACATGCAGCACCACACAGCACTGCACAGCAGCCAGTACACACACACACACACACACACACACACACACACCCACTCCCACGCACACACTGGCAGCCACAGGCACGCTCCCAGATACTAGCATCTGGCATGGATCAGACGCAGGGCACCAGTGCACATGTGCAACCAGTGCTGTGATGGCATCATCATGCACATGCCATATGGGCCTGAGGCCTGGCAGGTGCACACACGGGCAGTGTGTGGCACAGCCCGCAGTTGCCATGACTGTGTCATGCACACACACACTACACCCATGTGCACACAGGGTGGTGGCAGCAGACAGCGGATAGGGTGGTGTGCACATCAGGTCTTCCATGTGGTCCCACAGCCACCACAGACATGAGGGCAGCCACACTGCAGCCAGCCAGCAAACCGAGGCTGTGCAATGGCCACGGGGGGGTCTGCGACTGCCCCCCAGGGGTGGGACTGTGGGAATGCGACTATGTCCTCGCAGGGGTCCACAGGTCCCCAAACAGGCCCGGAACAGGCATGCCTGGGATGCCCACAGCAGAGACCGGCATTGACGCTGAGGCGGTCACCCGACGCTGGGGCTGTGGGGTGGACATTGCACTCCGTGGTATCTGAGGCTGCCGGCCATGCCCTGTGGTAGCCATTGGGGCAAGGCCGACCATAACTGCAGTGGCTATGCAGTCCAAGGCTGCTGTCATGTCCTTCCGCAGGTGATGTATGGGCTCCTGGACCTGCGCAATGCCCCTGTCGCGCTGTTCGGTTTCCTGGTGCACCTCTGGGCGGAGTTCACGCACCCCAGCCATGAGCAGCACCTGTTGCTCCATGGAGACCCACAGCAATCGGGTGTGCTCGGGCAAGGGGTCAGTGCCCAGGGGCACATTGCATGATGCTGACCCACAGGTAGCATATCACAGCGCTGCACAGTCCCCCCGCTCAGGTGGGTGCTGCACAGCAGGGTCCCCATGGCGTTGATCAATGACAGGTGCACCGGCAGCAGACGCTGCACCCGGCCGCCCAATGTCCACAACCGTTTCCTGCTGCCGACCCTCCAGCCCCTGTGCGCTGGCCAGCACCTGTGCGGTTCCACCACCACCACCGCCTCCAGCGCTGCAGTGTCAGTGCACACATTGGTACCGGGGGCGATGGCGGGCAGCTGTCCCACCACCAACAGGCTACGGGCCATACTGCCAGTGATGGTGGATAGTATGGGTGTCTCCCCCACGACAAGACCACCACTGTCCAGGACAATGGTCACATCGTCATCAGTGTTGGACCCCACCCTGATCTGTGTCTCTGCACAGAGCACGCCATGGCTGGTGTCCTGCTGGAACACAGCCAGGGCCTCTTCCGCCACCATGCCCAGGTCATCCGGCTGGACTGCGGTGATGTGCTGCAGTCAGTCGGGCTCCCGGATGCCGGTGAAGGTGGAGGACTGGACCTCTGGGGCTGGGCATGCCCCCATGGCAGACGCAGGTGCCCCTGCCACTGTATGCTGGTGTTCCGGTGCTGTAAGGGAACACAGATGCTTTAGTGCCACCGAATCAACATCCCCCCCGGGCCGCTGTACCTACCGTGCAGTGATGGGCTTCCTCCAGTCTGGAAGCCAAGGCCTGGCATACCCTCGACAGTGCTGCACCACATGGTGGCTGCCACCAGTTCCTCCTGCACCGTGAGGTGTGACACATTGACTTGGCCCCCACCTGTGGCCACCCTGGCGGCCCATATGGCCGACACCTTCTCCTTGATCCGATGCTTGTCGGTGCCCACCTTCTTCTTGCACTCCTGTGCATAACGCTGGTGGCTGTCCTGCTTGTTCACAGCCTCCACAACCTCCTCCCAGGCTGCGGCCCTGGCCTGGGGTGTACCAGTAGTGCCACTCAGCAAAGGCTCCCTGTCGAGGTACGCCTCGAACAGGGCATCTGCCTCCGCCTTAGTAAAGTTGGGCCTGCACTTTCTGGCAGGCCCACGCTCCTCAACCTCCTCATGATTGGACATGCTGCTACCTTTGGACATGGGCATGTGGTTAGTGGCTGCAGCGGCCCATCCCTGCCATCCATCCCACTGTATTGTCCGTCCCCTCAGCAGGCACAGCCTACCTGAGATGGTTGCAATACGGTCCATGGCCTGTGCTGTTGTGCAGCGCCTTTATAGCACATCGCATGCAAATGAGCTGATGCGCAACGGTAATGACATGCTAATTTCCCCATTGCGCCACGGATAGGCTGATGAGCTAATCTGCATATGCCGGCTGAATATCGCGTTATTGCACCTTGTGCAATGGACTTGCTCCAGCACAAGTCATGGCGCAATGCTGTGACGTGCGCAGTGTGCCCCATCAACACACATGTGCTACCACCTATTGCGCAGCATGCTCTAGGGGCGCTATTGGTGGCCAATGTACCCTATGTGCCATGGGCCCTATGGTGCTCAGGCGCTATATGGCCTAAGGCGTTTGGGTGCTATAGGGCCTATGGCACTCAGGCACTATATGGCCTATGGCGCTCGGACACTATATGGCCTATGGCACTTGGGCACTATCGGGCCTATGGCGCTCAGGCACTATAGGGCCTATGATGCTCGGGTGTTATAGGGCCTTTGACGCTAGGGCGCTATGGGGCCTTTGGCACTCAGGTGCTATTGGGCCTATGGCACTCGGGTGCTATAGGGCCTTTGGCACTCGGGTGCTATAGGGCCTTTGGCACTCGGGTGCTATAGGGCCTTTGGCACTCGGGTGCTATAGGGCCTTTGGCACTCAGGCGCTATTGGGCCTATGGTGCTCGGGTGCTATTGGGCCTCTGGGGCATGGTGCCCTCATGGCCCTATTGCACACCATGCATCATGAGCCCTATGGCGCTCATGCGCACATTGCATGTGCTGACCCCTTACCCCCAGCCCTGCCCTATGCCCTCCTGGGATCTGTACACCACTGTCGGTGTGGCCATGTCCATGCTGCACATCTCCAGGAATGCACAATTGCCGCAGGCAGCGCATCCCCTTGTGAGGCACGCATCCCATGCACGTTGGGCATGTGCACTACCGGGCACTATTTTGACCTGCTGCTTTGCCGAGGCATTATGGCGTGACATGCTGGACCTAGGGCGCATAACTGGAGCCAGGTGGAGATGGTGAACCTGGTAGCCCAGGTGGAGCCCCATGCTGCCAGTCTATTTGTACAGTAGCCCCTGCAGCGTCCCAGGATGGAGGTGTGACAGGAGATTGCTGACGGGCTGGGCCAGGCCACTGATGTGCACTGCACAAGTTACCAGTGCCACCACTGGTATGGGGACCTGGTCAGGAGGGACCCAGAGAGGCTGAGGGCACTGCAGTCACTCATCCACAGGGGGGCCATGCCACAGCCAGGTAGGTGGTCTACACCTGCATTTGTGCATGAACACTGTTCAATGGGGCTGGCAGGGCTGCATGCCATGCCAGGGTGGGGGGGCCTCTCGTTGTCTGCCCTGTGGCGTGGCATTGCCAATCACCTGGTGCACTGTGCCAGTGCCCTGCAGACTTGCCTGGCCAGGGCACACACTGTGCTGGGGGGACAGGAGTCCCATGCTGTGGCTGTGTTCTGATGTCTGTCTGTCTTTCTGTCTGTGTTCCCATCCTAGGCCTTGAGGACCGGAGGAGAGCCAGGGCGGCAGGGGAGCCTGGCGGGCCGCAGCAGGCCACTGTGGGCCCTTCCACAGGTGGTGTGGTACTGGGTGGTGGAGCAGCAGGACCAGCACATGCTGTGCCATGGCAGGCAGGTAGGCACTGTGCATTCCAACATTGTTGTGCAGGGTGGTCGGTGGGGGTGGGGATGCGGTCTCGGCCTCCTGTGCCCTGTGCCGTGGCAGCTGTGTTCAGTACGCAGCATGCGTGGTGCCATGGGGCAGCCATTGCACATGTGTGGCAGCTGTTGGTGGGCTGTGTGTGCATCCGGTTGCCACCAGTGCTGCTGTGGTTCTGCTGCAGCACCATGCCGCCCGCCTGCCACTGTACTGTTGGGTGTCCCTTGGGTGGCAGTGTCCAGCACTGTGCACAGCCGTGGCATGCCAGATAGGTGGCAGTCATAGGCCCACCCACTGTGGGTGGCCATAGTGCCACCCCAGGAGCGTGTGTCCCCACTGTCCGCTGTGCACAGTGGGAGGACTAGGGTGCCCTGGACATGCACTGATCCCCTGTTCCTTCCTTTGCCATAGGTGTTCAAAGTGGAGGTTGCTTGCCACTCTACTGCCACCTCCTGTGGCAAATCATTTACATAACATCCACCACCATGGTGATAGCGAGGCAGACACGGAGGATCCTGCTGCGGGGGCAGCGCAGGGGATGGCGCCAGGCAGCGGCAGGCCGTGACTGCCCATAGAGGCAGTTGACACCTTTCTTTCCCCTGACTTCTCATCCCTTGCCTTCCCCAGTCCCATTGTATAGCCCTGTCCCCTGTCCCCATCCCTCCCTCACCTACCCTATCTCTGCTTTGTATATAGTACATGTACCTTTTTCCCTGTTTTGTATTGTGTTGTACATAGTTCTTTTATACATTTTGCATTGCTTACCCATCTGTGTCCATATCTGCTTTGCGGCTGGCAAGTGGAGCATTGCTGCAGTGGTGTGGTGGGTGGCTGTGTGGTGCACCTGTGTTGTTTTGTGGGCCATGCATGGTGGTGCTTGCCCCTCGGTCCGTGGCTGTGCCTTGGGGTGACCATGGGCTGGCTGTCCCAGCTGTGTGGCATGTATGTTGGGTTCCGTGTGCCAGGGTGTGGCTTGCTGTGGTCCAGGTGGGTGGGGGCATGCAGTTCAGTGGGGGGTGGCCAGTGGGGGCTCACCCTTGGATGTTGGTGCTGCCTGTTCCATACGTCCATTGCTCTGGTGCTGGGGGGGCTGGCTACATGCCGGTGCTCCATGGGCGGTGTTCTTCTGTGGGCCAGCTGTGCCTTCTGGCCTGGCTCCACCACCTCCCCAGCAGCCACCCCCCCTTCCCTGGTACCTTGCTCTCTGCTGTGCCTGTGGCTGGTCTTTTTGTGCCTTGGCATGTCTTCCTCAGCCCCTTGTGCATCCCTGGTTATGTTGTTTCACATGTTGGGTTGCTCCCTGGTGCACCTCTGGCTGTGCTCTGGTGCATCCTTGCGATATTCAGTCGTGTTGTGCTGGCACATGTCGCCATGCGCAGCCTTTGAATATCGCACCCATTGCACCATGGCGCATTTGATTTGCACTGCGTTGGCATTGTGTTGGCATCTGGCACATTTCTGAATATCCCACCCCATTAATTCTTCTTCTTCACCTTTGTGCAAAAGTTCTCTAATTAAGATCAAGGCATCCTGAATTTTTCTAGATGGGATGCCACTAAACTGTGTAGGATGGATGATGGTGTCTAGTACTGATGACAGTCTATCACATAGAATTTTCATTAAAATTTTACAATCTGTATTTAACAAGGACATGGGTCTCCAGCTCTTTAAATCTCCCGTCACCAGATTTATATAATTGGACAAGGACTCTGGTATACATACAATCAGGAAGAGCACCCTTATGTATTGCTTCATTGTAGATGCTAACAAGCTCATCGCCCAAGGTCTCAAAAAGCATTTTAAACAGCTCATGTGGTAAACCATCAGAACCAGGTGTGGTTCCTGTGTGTAGAGTCCATATTATATCTCTAACTTCATTTTTTGAAATAATAATAATAATATAATAATAAATACAACTTTATTTGTATGGCGCCTTTCAAAAACCAAGGCATCTTACAAATGGATAAAACATATCAAAATTCACAGCAGCATAAATATTATAAAAAGATACAACTAAAATTAAATCCATTTGTCACCAAATGCTTGATGCCAGAGGTATTTTTTTAAGGCTTGTTTGAATCCTTCCACAGTCATGCACTCCCGCAACTGACTGGGTAGAGAGTTCCAAAGGGATGGGGCTGCATGCATAAATGCCCATGCCCCAGAAGATTTTAAACATACCCTTGGATGCTCTAGCAACCCCTCGTTAGCTGAGCGGAGTGATCGCCCAGGGCAATAAGGTACCAGAAGCTCTTTCAGGTAGTTCGGGCCCTGTCCGTGTAGGGCTTTATAGGTCAGAAGACTGATTTCAAAGGTAATCCGCCATTGTACTGGTAACCAGTGCAGACCGTGCAGCAATGGGGAAATATGACAGTGCCGAGAAGTTCCTGTCAAAAGCCGGGCAACATTTTGCACTAGCTGCAAGCGGAGTATTTGTACCTCAGGTATCCCTAGGTACAGGGAGTTGCAATAATCCAAGTGCAAGGACACAAAGGCATGGACCAACTTGGGGAGATTGTCAGACAGAACAAGGTGTTTAACCCTGGAGATATTCCTCAGGTGGTAAAAAGTGGTCTTGATGACGGCCAACACCTGTGAATGCAGCGTCAGCCCCTCGTCAAAGATTACCCCCAGGTTTCATACCTGTTCAGAGGCCGGGAGTGATAGGCCTCCAAGAAAGAGACCCGAGGATGAACCTACCCCCGGCCCCCTTATCCGGTGCTCTGGGTCCACAACCAGCACCTCAGTCTTTTCCAAGTTCATCTTGAACCAACTCGAATGCATCCGGTCCTGGATTTCTGTGAGGCAGTTATTAAAGACTGAGAAAGCTCTATCCTGGTCAGGTGCAAAAGAAAGGTAGAGCTGGGCATCATCAGCATAGCAGTGAAACCTCAGCCCATACCTTCTTACAATGTCTTTGAGAGGCAGCATGTACACTGCCAACAACATGGGGGACAACACAGACCCCTGACAGACCCCACATGACAGAGGGACTAGGTTCGAGGAATAAACCCCAGAAACAACCCTCTGAGTTCTTCCGGTGAGGAAAGATGTAAACCACCTGAGGACTGTACCTGACAGGCTACAGATGAACCTTAGGTAACCGAGAAGAACCCCATGGTCCACAGTGTCAAACACTGAAGAGAGATCAAAAAGAAACAAGATGGAATGGTTATTCCAATCTCTAGCCATCAGGAGATCCTTGAGCACCTGAACCAGTGCCGTCTCAGTAATGTGCCTCTTTTGAAAACTGGACTGGAGAAGTTCATAGATGTCATGGATGGTCAGATGGTTCTCCAGTTGTACGGCCACAACCTTTTCAACCACCTTCCCTAAAAAGGAGAGGTTTGAGATAGGTCTGTAGTTCGCATGGCAGTCTGGGTCCAAAGAAGCTTTCTTCAGGAGAGATGCTACCACCGCCTCCTTCAGGGAGCTAGGAAACTCTCCTGTTTACAAGGAGCACCAGACAATCCATGCTAGGACTGGACTGATGGAATCAGTACAACACAAAACCAGGGAAGTTGGTCCTGGATCCAAACTACAGCACATAGGGCGCTCACCGCATTACATCAATGAACTCCGGGTGGTCGAAGGTACTCTAGGAATGCTGAGGGCTAGTGGCCAAGTGCTGGTCCAAATTGATGCCTGTAGAGTGTGCTGGTTAGAGAGCCACCCTGATGTATGCCACCTTAGTCGCAAAGAATCGAGCAAGTTCATCGTACTCTAATTGTGAACAGGCTTTCTGAACTTGTAGACATGCTGGGTTGCACAGTCTGTCCACAGCTCAGAATAGCTGAGCTGGTCAATTCTGAGTGGCCGCAATCTCCCCAGACAGGAACCTTGCCTTCTTACGGGTGATTGCAGATTGATAGGCTTGATAATGGTCCATCAATCTAAGGTGGTTGGCATCAAGGGCAGATCTCTGCCAGCAACGCTCTAACTTTAAGTCCTAATCACTGCATCTCCCTCAAAGTCCCATCAAACCATGGGGACTGAGGGCGAAGAGAGAGAGGACAAACTGGGACAGGAGCAACAGCATCCAGGGCTGCAGAAATGGCTGTGTTATAGGCCACCATGAGGGCTTCTGGGTCACTGTTTGACACTGGAATGTTCGATAGATCGAGTACTGCCATTAGGCCTTCAGAGCTAACATCTCATAAAGGGCAATACCTGACCATCTCCACAGGGGTAGGCCTATGAAGGGGAGCACTGAAATTGAACCCCACGGTGTAGTGATTGGACCAGCCAACTAGCTCAACCCCAGATCTGAGGCTTCGATCCCCAGGAGGAAGACTAAGTCAAGAGAGTGACCATATTTATGGGTAGCAGTGGTAACTATCTGTGCAAGTCCCAGAGATGTCATCAACTTGAGGAAGTGTTGTCCAAATTGAGAGAGTTCATCATCGACCCGGCATTAAAGTCACCCAGGACCATCAACCTGGGTGACTCAAACACCATGTCGATGACAAAGTCCACTACTTCCTGAAGGAACCGCTTCCCATCCCCGGGTGGACGGTAGATGATGGCGATCCTACAACCTACACCTGCCACCACAGTACACTCAAATGACTCAGTCTCCTCAACTGGTACACTCGTGAGGCCCAATTCGGTCTTAAAACAGACCGCACCCCCCCCCCGTGACCCAATCTCGAGCAGTGGATCACTGAGTACCTGGTTGGAGTTGCAGCGTCTAATGTAGAGCCAGAGTTCTCATCCAGCCAGGTCTCAGTGATGTAAGACAGATCCAAACTTACAAGATCCGCAATAATTGCAGTCTTGTTTTTAATGGATCTGGCATTGCATAACACCGCTTGAGTTTGGTGAACTTCCAGGGTCGCCCGAACCACCTGCCCACCAAAATTGGTGGTGCCCTTGGGTATGAGGACCAGGCATGGAGAACTACGATCTGAGTTCCATTTCACCCCATGGCATCTTCTGGACCTTACGACCCCAATATGGTGGCCCTGCTCATTCACCCTCTGCCATTCACACCCCCTGATCCCCCTCCCCCCAACGAACAACACCCAGTGCTCTACAGCACTGGTAAGTTGAACACTGCAATGGGCGAGACAAAGGGGCGGAGGGCAAATAGCGCACGACCGTGGGGGCAGGCCTCCGGCACATTCTGGTGACCGAGTGACTAAACTAAAACAAATAACAAATACTTAAATAAACTAAGATCTACAAAAAAAATATATTTAACCAATCAACAATTTCAAACCTAGCTCTCAAAACTATATTAAAAAATCATAAACAATAAAATAACATTTCTTCAAGCCAGCTAACAAGAGTTAAATCACTAAAGCAATAAATATGTGTGCAAAACCAGAGTACAACATATTCAGAATTTCCAGTTTACAATAATCCATGCACCACCAAAGTGGCTAATAAATGTAACTTGAAAGTTTGTCCAAGCACTTTGTAGTTTGGTACACTCCCACTGTACCAAAACCAAAAAGTTTGCTACAACTTCTTGAATTTGCAATGGAAGAGGCAGATCTCGCCACCCTCTTCCCACAATAATGTCGAATAGTGCAGCACTCCCACTGCTACACCAGTTACTCAATGTAGAAGTCAGAAGTGGATCAAAAACGAGGCCCTCTCACTGCCTCTCAGAATAAATAAAATTAACAACTGCTTGCAGTGAAATCATTAAAGTACTTGCAGTTTTGTGGAATCCACATTCCTTCCCAGGTTTTATCCACTATAGTCTAAATAAAGGGAGCTTAATAGAATTAATTCCTCCAAATTTCCCAAGACAAAGATAGAGCCACCATAGATATCAAGTCAGGGAAGCAGTCTTGTTCATTAGGTGTAAAAAATCCAGCTCAGCCCAGACCACGAGAGGAAACCCCAGCCCCGCCACACTCCCCACTCCAGACAACCAGGGAACACCCGATCCAGCCAGGCAGACCCCAGGAGCCAAGGGCCAGGCCGAGGGAATGACCGATCCTCCGACCAATCCCCCTCAGTCCCCCCAGAGACAGCAGCCAGAACCGAGACCCCTCACAGTCACGGCCCACAAGATCACACCCCTCACCTCTCTGCAGGTGAAATCCTTTTTATAGAAAAGAAAAATGCTCCACCAGCTTGGGAACTGGGTCAATGGCCCCCAACTCAGGCACAGAATGTTCCACTCCACTGAACCACTCTGTCATCCAGTCCAGCTCGTCGCTACTCCTTCAAACCCAGACAAGCCCTCACAAAGGCATAAATGCCACACAGGTTCATGCAATTGATAGATAAATCACTTAGTTTGTAAAGTTGATGAAACAAGTTGGCATGACTTGAAGAATAATGCGGCATTCTCTCCTCAGTCAAAACTTTGGCAGTTGATGAAAAATTAGAAGGATGCCGCAATAAGCATGACGTATGCGCCAAACTACAACAAAACTAACAAAACTAAGCAACGAACAATAACGGACTTAAAACTTAGTAAATATAAAACATAAAATAACATTTAAATGACTAAAACCTAAACTAATTTGCTTCTGCTGCTGCTACTGCATCCTATGGCAAGTCCAGCGTGGAAGCCATCATGTTGCTACCCTATCTGAATTGGGAGATTCCAATATTGTATGTAGGTCTGGGGGGAGAGTTGGAAGACAGCAACTCATTAACCAATCTGACATTCCAGTGTCAGGGAGATTTTGGCTAGCAAACATACTGTAGATATAATAAATTTTTCAATGCCCAACAATATCTCAGTTTTATTAGTAATTGTGTTCCCTTCGGGTGTTAAATGCAAAATAATTTTCTGCTCCCTTACTGCTTTGCAAGTATTAAAGGGTATTGTGTCACTTTTTTTCCTATAATCCCATATTGTTGTTTTCTTTCTAAACTTTTCTTTTTGTCTTGCTGTAAAGTCAATAATTTCTCTTTAATATCCTTAATCTGAGTGAGAAAACCCCCACCACCTTCATACTGTAAAGCAGAAAAATATTGCAATTTGTTTCTAAGTTTATTATAAGTTTCTGTCTGCATTTTGCCATTTAATTTCCCCATACTCAGGGCTTCAGTTAACTCAATTTTGGAAGTATTTGACTTCCAAAATAAGGTAAAAACTTCCAAAATAAAGAGGGAGGGGAGGAATTCATGGTCTTCCAAATGTAAAAAAATATTAGATGACTTCCAAAATTGCAGGCTTGGAAGTCAGAAATGATGGATTGTTCTGAAAGAAATTGTATTTTATCACTGACATATTATATTAACATCCATAACCTTGTCCTTCCAAGAATATTGACTTCCAAAAGTGGGATCCTGGAAGTATTTTGACTTCCAAAAAATTAGAATGATTTTCAGATTTCAACTCCTGTAAGTTTTAGACTTCCATTGAAAATAAATTTACTGACCCTCTGCCCATAGTTTTAAGGTAGGCAATGACATCAGATTTTATTTCCTCCCACCAGTCATTGCCATTGTCATATAAAGAAAATACTGATTTTCGTGCCTCTAGGACATTTTGCGAACCTTCCACTATGATTGCAATGTCTAGTAGCTTTATATTTAGCTTCCAAAGCCCAGGATCCCTCCTTTGTTCAGGATGATTTCCTATCGATATTTTCAGGAGTCCATGATCAGAAGACGCTACAGGTATAACTATAGCACTCTGTAGCTGTAAATGATCAAATACAAAAAATAATCAATTCTAGTGGACCAATGTCCACAAAAATACGTATGTGGTGCAGGTTGATGTAAGGTTGCAAAAACATCAACCAGTCCCATTTCATCAAGAATTCCCTGAAGGCTATTTGTGTCACAGGAAAATGTTATTGGTTTTTAGCCCCCTGTCAGTGGGTAATAAACTACATTTAAAATCCCCACACATAATTACATTGTTGGACATAAACAAAAAAGGTTTGATTTTCTGAAACAGTGCACCTCTATCATACTTTAGTTGTGGAGCATAAATGTTTATAATGCAAAAGTCCATTCCTTTTACTTGCACATCTAACAAAAAAGCCCATCCAGAAGAGATTTCTAGGAAGTTTACAATTTTAACTGCAGAAAAAAAAAACATATCTCGTCCTATATAAAAGCAGTTGGGAAGATGAATTATGTCATTTACAAGTTGGTGAAGTTGAATTTTTACTTTCCAGCCCCCTATCCAAAATCCTCCATCGTCAAGGGTGGGGGTTGGGTTTCCCTGTATGGTACATCTTTTCTCTAGCCAATACATTACATCGGTAATATTGACCCCCCCCCCGTTCCTAAATAAAATGGTTATAACCCGAAAGGGTTGTTTAGTAAGAAGTACAAACGGCAACCATAATGGACTTGTTTTCAAGTTTGTGTATTTGCATCAGAAACTCTAGAATATTTCAAGGGTTAGAAGCTAATATCATAAGTAGCTTCTCATGTGGTGTGTATGAGAGCATATACTTCAGAGGGTGTGAAACAAAGGTACTGTTTGAGTAAGGTTTTTCCAGTGTAATACCTGTTGAGTAAAGTGTCCCCGTGTCCAGTATATCTAAGCCTCTAATTCAGCTTCCAGGCATTTTTGTTTCTCTTGTTAAGTGAGTTCTCCAATTTGAACTGCATTCATGTTAGACTCACTGGTATTGACTTCATTAGTGATAGCATGCATATTTTTCCCTGAGTTAGGGACGATTTGCTGGCCACCCCTCAGGTGCATCCCATGCCCAGCTGCTCCATCCTCAGGAGGTTGCACACTACCTCCATTCTTTTCCACAACATCCAGCAGACTTTCTTCCAGCTCCCTGAATTCACCTTCTCTCCCCCTAGTCTGGCTTCAAAACAGGCCTCTACAACCTGTTCACAGGAAGTGACAGCACCCCTACAGGCAAGTAGGGGAATTTCCCTGGTGTCCTGGCCAAATTTCCCCCATTCACTAAAAATACCACCAAAAGCTTAATCTGGTTCAAGGTCAGTTGGTGTTCATCTGTATCCCCCTTCCCCAGGTCATGCCTGAAAATAGGCATAATCTGTCTAGTGCACTTACCTGGTCAACAAAAACTAAATAAATAAATAAAACTTAGAAACTTCTAGTTTTTAAATGAAAGCTTGGAGTCTGATCAACATGAATAGATCATAAGTAGGGCCAGTGATTTCTGGACATTGCCAAAATTGCTGCAATGTTTCAGAAGTTGATTAACATTGGATAGTATCTCCGAATTTGTAATTTTAAATCAAGTTTCAACCTAAATACTGCTTTTTACTGTTTTATCTTTTTCTATCTATAAATAAATCCATGTCACCGTATCCCCCCCCCCCGCACTTAGGGCTATAGCTGATCGTGCTGCCTGAGACCAAGTGGGAACTGTCCCATTTGGCTCCGGGGAGTCGGAGATATTTTGGGGGGCATTCCTAAGTGACCCCGGGGCTGGTCCTGGTGGCCTGGCCTTGGGGGTGCCTGTAGCTGCAGGTTTCAAGTAGCGTGTTCGGGGGGTCTGGTTGAGATGGCTGTGGGTGGGGGGGATACCCCTCTTTTGACTAGACATAAGCACATTCCTGGCCTCTGCCTCTGTTTTTTTGCACTGACATTTGGATTCATGGCTTCCCTTTTTGGATTACAATGGAGCAGCTGCAGGTTTCATTTGCGGATTATTGGAGAAATATTGTTTTCTGACTGAAGACTAGTTTCTTCAGAAACAACCTTAGTGGTGCTTGGACTTGTTTTTTGTTTTGAAATGAATGTTTTATTGAGTTGATTTATTATTTTATTTATTATTTTATTCTTTAGATATTTGTGTTGGAAAGCTTGTCTTTTTTTATTCTGGTTTTAGGGTTTATTTTGAGTGACTGGGCTTTTTTCTGGCCTAGCTTCAGTCTATGAGAGACAGTGTGGGACGGGCTACTGTTTGCTGGTCTTCTTCCCCCACTCTGTGAGGCAGAGTGGAGGATCAAAGCATTCTGGACGGCGACAGTGTGTGGGGTTCCTGTTTTCTGGATTATTTTCCCCCCACTCTGTGAGAGAGAGTGAAGGATCGTACTTTTCTGGATCATTTAGTCAGAGTGGTGGGAGGACTCTGTTCCATCAGAATTCATATTGTTTTGTCAATTCAAAATTGTTTTATGTTTATGTACTTATTGTTTAGTTAAGTTCTTCTTATTATGGCCGGCTCATCGGCGCAGCGGTTGGATTTCCGCTTGCGACGCCGGTGACCCGGGTTCAGGAATGGACCTGAGTCGTCGGAGGGCCGGCCGGGGGGAGAAGGATTGAGCATCTGTTGGACTGCTCTCCTTCTCCGGGGGGAGGGATGGGGTAGCATCCGGGGCGATGGGGACTTTAGCGGAGGCTAGGAGCACCCACGCGTCGCCAAAGATTGTAGGAGGCGGGGCGGACGCTGGACGCCATTGCACGCACCCCGCCTCCCTGGAAAAGAGGAAATGGACGGCTGCCGCCACCTCCATGAAGCCCGCCACAGCTTGATTAGCCCCCCAGGCCAGTCCTCCCACCAATTACGGTTCCCGCGGGATGCTCGCTTCCTCCCCATCCCCAGCCCCGCCGTGGGAGGCAAGCCACGGGGTATCAGAGGACCCGAGGCCGATGTGGGGGGGTGGAAGCCATTGGCCCGTGACCGGGCTGAACATTGGGTGGCCAGCAGCTAGGCGGAGGTGGAAAAAATGCAAATAAAAAAAAAAAAAAAAGTTCTTCTTATTATTTTGAGTTAATTATTAGTTATTTGGGTGTGAGTGATTTAATGTATTGGGGGTCTTGATGTGCTGGCAGGTTACTCTCCCAGTCATGCACTACTCACCCTCCGAACTTCGGGACCTCTGCCCCTTTAAGCCCGCCCCCCACTGCAGGTGGCAGTATATCAACATTGCAGAGTGCTAGGAATTGCTCGTAGGTGGGGACGGGGCTGGGTTGGGGGCCCCGAACATTGGAGGGACAGTGAGCGCATTGCTCGTATCAGGGTAGTGAGGTCCAAGAGATGTTCTGGGGTGAAATGAATTCCATAACTTGGTTCTCCATGCCTGGTCTCCATACCCATGGGGTCCAATGGTTTTGGGCCGATGGCTCAGGTGGCACCGGAATCTCATCTGACTCAAGCTGTGTTATGCAGTGCCAGGTCTATTAAGAACAAAAAGGCAGTAATTGCTGATCTTGTTGGGACAGCAGACCTGTCATGCATCATCGAGACCTGGTTGGATGAAAATGCTGGCCCTATATTGGAGGCTGCTGTTCAGGATAGTTTCTTGGTGATACACCGCTCTAGATCGGACCGCAGGGGTGGGGGTGTAGCAATTTGTTTTAAGACAGAACTGAGCCTTGTAGGTGTGCCAATTGAGGAATCCAGCTCTTTTGAGTGTACCGTTGTTGCAGGTGTAGGCTGTAGGATCAATCTCCTCTACCATCCACCTGGGGGTGAGAAACAGTTCCTACAGGAAGTAGTGGACTTCATGGTCGACATGGCATTTGAGTCACCCAGGTTGATGATCCTGGATGACTTTAATGCCTGGGTCAACAATGAATTCTCACAGTTCAGTCAGGACTTCCTCCAGCTGATGACATTGCTGGGCTTCACACAGGTTATTGCCTCTGCAACTCATAAGTTTGGCCACTCACTTGACCTAGTTTTCCTCCTGGGGATCGAAACCTCTGATCTGGATCTGGTGGTGGAACCAGTCAGATGGTCAGATCACCACACTATAAGGTTCATTTTCCAGGACCCCCCCTTATAGGCCTGCCCATGTGGAGATGGTCAGAAACCACCATTTGCAGTATGTGCAACCTGATAGTCCACAGGCAGTATTAGACCTATTGGGATTTCTGGGTGCAAGTGAGAGCCCAGAGAGCCTAGTTCAGGCCTATAATAAGGCAGTTGCTGGGGTTCTGGACTCTATCACTCTGATCCGTGTTCATCCACTCTTTCGCCGCCCTCAGTCTCCATGGTTTGACGGGGCTTTGAGGGAGTAGCGACGAGAAGGACGAAGGTTAGAGCATTGCTGGTGGAAATCTGCCTGGATGCTGACCACCTTAGATTGATAGAACATTATCAAATCTATCAATCAGCAATCACCTGTAAGAAGACAGAGTTCCTGTCCAGGGAGATTGCTGCCTCTCAGAATCGACCAGCTCAGCTCTTTCAAACCATGGACAGGTTGTGCAACCCAATCTGTCTGCAGGTTCGAAGAGCCTTTTCACAAATTGAGTGTGATGAGCTTGCTCATTTCTTTGCGGATAAGGTGGCCAGCATCAGGGCTGAGATCCTGCCGGCTCACTCTATGGGAGCTGATGGTGGTCGGTGATCGGTCACTTCTCCTTGGTTTGCCTGGAGATCTTTTGAATGGCTGGAAATT
Source organism: Neoceratodus forsteri (assembly GCA_016271365.2). Classification (NCBI taxonomy): domain Eukaryota; kingdom Metazoa; phylum Chordata; order Ceratodontiformes; family Ceratodontidae; genus Neoceratodus; species Neoceratodus forsteri. The sequence continues at coordinate 301,446,158 of CM057455.1, read as the reverse complement.
GTGAATATCATGTGGATTGCCTAGGCTATGTGCCCAATGTGCTGTAGTTTGGACCTTGGCCCAATCACCCCTGATTATGGGGTGTTATGACATCATTGGCCCTGTCCTTGCAAAGATAGTCTGGTGTTCCCTAGAGTCCGGTGAGTTTCCTAGCTCCCTGAAGGAGGCGGTGGTGACACCACTCCTGAAGAAAGCTGCTCTGGACTCAAACTGCCCCATCTCAAATATTTCCTTTGTAGAGAAGGTGATTGAGAAAGTTATTGCGCTACAACTGGAGAATCACCTTACCATCCACGATATTTATGAACCTCCTCCAGTCCAGTCCAGTTTTTGTGAGAGGCATAGTACCGAGACCGCTGTGGTTCAGGTGTTCAATGATCTCCTGATGGCGAAGGATCAGAAGCACAGTTCAATCTTGGTACTTCTTGATCTCGCTTCAGCTTTTGACACCATGGACCATGGGGTGCTTCTCAGACACCTGAAGGTCATCTGTGGCCTGTCTGGGACAGTTCTCAGATGGTTTCAATCCTTCCTCACTGGCAGATCTCAGAGGGAGGTGTCAGGTATTTTTTCCTCCAGCCCATTCTCTCTGCCATGTGGGGTCCCTCAGGGGTCGGTGTTGTCCCCCATGTTGTTTGCGGTGTATATGCTGCCCCTCAGAGACACTGTAAGATGGTATGGGTTGAGGTTTCACTGCTATGCTGATGATATCCAGCTCTACCTGTCTTTTGCACCCGACCAGGATAATGAGTGCTCAGTCTTTAATTTTATTTATTTAGTTTTTGTTGACTGGGTAAGTGCACTAGACAAATCCTGCCTTGCAGAAATCCAGGAATGGATGAAATCCAGCTGGTTGAAACTGAACTCTGGAAAGACTGAGGTGTTGGTGGTGGGTCCGGGTCACCGGACAGAGAGGTTGGTGGCTGGATCACCTTTTGGACTTTGTCTCACAGGTGTCCAGCTGCCTTCCTCTGAATGGGTGCGAAACCTGGGGGTGGTTCTTGATGACAAGTTGACACTGCATGCACATGTGTTGGCAGTCATCAAGTCCTCATTTTACCATCTTAGGAACATCACCAGGATTAAGCACCTTGTTCCATCCGGCGACCTTCCAACGTTGATCCATGCCTTTGTGACCTCATGCCTTGACTACTGCAACTCCCTGTACTTAGGGCTACCGGGAGTGGATATCCGCCACTTGCAGCTAGTGCAGAATGCTGTGGCATGGTTGTTGATGGGGACTCCTCATTTGAGTCACATCACACCGGTGCTGCGTGAACTGCACTGGCTGCTGATTCAGTGGCGGTTCACCTTCAAGGTCGGGCTTCTGACCGTTAAGGCCCTGCACAGACTGGGCCCAGGCTATCTGCAAGAGCTCCTGTTGCCTTACTTCCCTGGATGACTGCTCCACTTGGCTGATGGGAGGTTGTTAGAGATCCCCAAGGTATGTCTTAACACATCAGGGGCCCATGCTTTTATGTATGTGGCCCTGACCCTGTGGAATTCTCTACCTTGTCAGATATGTGAGTGCATGACTGTGGAGTTTTAAGAGGGCCTTGAAGACCCATTTATGATATCTTGCCTACCAGGGCTAATTATATTTTGACAGTTACTTATTAATTTAACTTGTTATATGTGAAGTCTATATTTTTTATGGGATTTTATTCTGTTTTTAAAGCTGTACAGTGCCTTGGTTATAGAAAGGCACTTAAAAAATAAAGTTATTATTATTACTATTATAACAAAAACATAACATTTTGTACCAGTTTTCAAAATGTATAAGCTAGTGCATTTCAAATATTCAGAGATTTTATATTGTACTAATAGATACAGAACATTTGCTCTCTAATGCCAGATAAAACTCAATACTGCTGGTATTTCAACGGTCAAAATGCTCTGATATTAGTGCCAGAATCTCCTGCAGCTCGTATCAGAGGAAGCTGCAGGAATGGCAGAGTCAATAGCCTGCAGTGCATGTTAGAGTTTTTACAAGCTCTGATCTTTTGTTTGCTAGCCCCACAGTCCTCAATGGGTTAAATACAGTCCCAGTGGACTGTACTTAGTCGCTGGAGAACAGTGGGACTGGCAAACAACTGACTTGAGCTTATAAAAGCTCTAACATGCATTGCAGGTTATTAAATCTCACACGCTGCAACCCTCCTCTGATGCTAGCTGCAGGGGATTCTAGGATTTCTAGTTATACAAAATGTCAGCTTGGAAGCCAACATAATCAGTCTGATACAATGTACTATACTGCAGTAAACAGTAAGGAAAAAACAATGTTTTTGCACACCACTGCAAACTGGGGCCAGCACCACACTTCGGAGTGGGGCTTTTACTGACTGTTCACCTTTAAGGTGAATGGGAATAATTTCACACATTTTGTACTGTAGTCCCATTGTTTCTGTTCAGACAGTTTTCTGCTAGTCTGTCTTCCTGATTTTGTACAACCATTCATTTATTCAGTAAAAGATATCTTCTCCATGAAATCAGAAATGAAAGCTTAGAATCTGAGGACTATATCTGAGGCAACAGGGATTCACATTTTTCAGCACCTGAAGTTTCAGTGTCTCTCTCCCAGAACTTAACATTTACATACACATTTAAATATGTTTTTAATGACTATTGTAATTTATTTTAACTGGACTGTGGTAATTTAATCACTGGGTTTATGTACTCTCTGGCCCTATGCATAGTTACTTTGCTGTAGTATACAGATCTGAAATTTGATCTTTTTTATCATTTACATCTGCAAAATGCCATGGGCCAGATATAGAAAGAGTTGACACTGTGGACCATGGGATGCTTCTCGGGCACCTGTGCCGGGCACAAGCCGTTTGCACTGGAGATGTGCAGCATTTGCGCCCAGCCACAATATTCAAAAGCCCAATTAGTGCCGGTCCAATGTGATAGAGCGGACGCTAATAAATAATGAACGTAAGTGACAGAGTGAGGGAGGGACCATGAATACTGGTTCATTGGCAGATTCAAAATTTAGCATAGCACTGTAGTGGTTAGCACAACCTGTAGCGCAGCACCAAATACCGCCACAAAAAAGCGGGCAGAAACATGGGGCAAACACAGTCAGGTGAAGCACCCGTCACCTGATACATGCTACACATATAAGGCACACAATCCCTGGTAGTCTAGTGCCCCCCAACATGATCCCAGAACACCAATCGCCAACACAAGTTGTACTGAGTCGAACACAATATACAATATCATCATCTCCTTCCCTGGTCTAGATATCAGAAACTATCAATGTTTCTCTGGTGGTCCAGTGGACCGCTACAGCCCTGATCCCTCATAAAGTGCACCCCCCACACATACCTGGAGGTCTAGTGGACCCCCCGGCCCCACATCCTGCTGTGCCTACCATCCCCCTCCCATCCTGGAACAGAGCTGGCAACTGGCTCAAACCACCATTCACCTCCATGGCTAGCTGCTGACTGAGTCCTGAATGAGCGCTACTCTTACAGTATAGCATATATATATATATATATATATATATATACACACACACAATTATGCAGTCCTCCGCAGTGTCCCTCATTATGGGGGCATCCTCTATGTACCCTCAATATAACCCTGATGTGAATTCATCCCTCATGGGAACAGTGGTGCACACACAGTGAATGTGCTGTACATCCGGACATGACACCAGACGTATCTTTTCTATGGTGCTACATAATGTGAACCTTCGTATATACAAAGGTGATGGTTTCCATAGTTTTCTGTGTTTGTTGTCCCATGTTTGTGGATGTGTCCCTCCTTCTGGGGAGCAGTGTCCCTCACTGACCCTCATTCTGAACATCTCTGTCCCTCATATCAGTGATGAATGGGTGAGGGATATGCACTGAGTGAGTCTGCCAATACCCATTACCTTCAGTTACCTGGCTGTTCTTAGGTCTGACATACAGGTGGAGCTGTGTGCACACTCCAGCCTGCAGCTTCCAGCCTGTATTTCCAGTCTGACATACAGGTGGAGCTATGTGCATCATGGAATAGCACCGGGAAAACTACATGGTAATGTATGCTAAGCAGGAAATGATGAGATGCTAATGTGGCTGTTTGCACATGTATTGCCTAAGTAGGCTCATTTCCATAAGAACTTTGAATATAGCAAACTTTAGCCCTAGGCTAATGTGTTAGCCCGTGGCAAAGTGTTAGCGCAGTGCTACTGTGTTTGCCCCAGACTAACCTGTCAATAGCATAGCACAATTCTACTGTGTGTGTGGCCTACAGTGTTGTTGCTGTTGTTGTGCAACACTCCATTACTGTCCCCCCATTGGCCACATATTGCAGCTCTGCCTTTCTCCACCTCTGTGTGCACTGGGCTGCTGTTGCAGTTTGGCCTTCCCTGTTGCTATATTCAGAGCTGCCTTATTTGCTGGGCTATTTTTGCACTGCAATCCCAGCCCTGTTTGCACGGCTTCATTTACATGCTATATTCAGCTGCTTTAGCCCAGGGGCTATTCCTTTGAATATTGCATTCAAATGGTTGGTGGGTATTTTAGCAAGCTGTGCAGTGCTAATTTTGCCCCAGGGCTAAGTTTTGAATATCTGGCCCCAGATCTGGAAATCACTGGCCTTAATCATAAGGAACAGTTCACCTGTGCTGCTGCATCTATACATGTTGAAATAATACATTGTTGAAAATAAAAACAGAATAATAGATAGGTTAGTGTGTATTACAATGGAGTAATACCATCAAGAGATTCTGGGGACATAAATATTGAAAATAGGTAATGTATAAGAGAGAACTAATTAAATATAGAGGGTGTAAGTTCAAGTGCATGCATGTACAGACAGTGAGACAGGTCACCATGGAGGGCTTTGAACATGAAAAATGAGGGAGCAGAACAGAGAGGTTCTTCCACATGAGGGAGGGGTGGGAGGAGAAGAAAGTTGATTCAAGAAGGCACTACAGTCAGTAGCAGAGAAAGATCAGGAGGCAGAGGAGTGACAGAAGTAGGAAGGGTCACCCACTTTAGGGTGAAAAGAAACCAGCCACGGAAAACATGAGCACAGGCAAAAGACAGAGCAACATGCGGTACTGCCAATTGAGTTGCACCCCCCCAGCAGATCGCACACCACATGTTATTGTTGAGCCATCACATTGTCCACGGGGGGGGGGGTGCCCTGATTCCCACATATCCCCATTTAGAGGGCTTCCCCCCTGCACTCCCCTCAAATATATATAAACACCCCCACCCTGCACACATTTTGGAGGGGAGAGGACCACAGTTAGGGCCCCATTGCCACAACGCTGACATTCGCTGGCGCGAAGAAATCCCAACTGCCTGCAAGACATTCACCCTAATCTCAATGCCCACGTTGTGATGCCCTCTTTCCAGTGCCCTATTAATGGTATACCAAGTAAGAAGAGGGGTGGTATGGTGTAAGGAGGGATGAGAGAGAGCTTTCTGGGTTTTATTTGTTGCCCGCTCACACATTAGTATTAGTTTGTACATACTGACACTACAGTGTCACTACTGGCTCAAGAAGTTGGAAAGTCATGGGTTTTACCCTACAACAGGAATTTGGACTGATACCCAACCCTGATACTGTACTGCAACACTTGGGGGGGGTGCTCTACTACTGAGGTTCTGTCGCCCTGAGATGTAAAACCGTGATCCCTTCTGCCACATCTTGTGGCTGTTCAGGGGAAAGAATATTATGTTTTCCTCGATAATTGTAGATGGCCATTGTACTTGCTACCCCTCTATTTCATGCATGAACTGTACCTCCCTACGTCATCAGGTTATACCGTCTGTACCTTGTTGAATTTTTGTTCTGCAATAATAGTTCTGTGTATATTCTACTTGCTGATTTTTTGCTTGCACTGTTCTTTGTCTTCTTTATACTTCACTCCGCTTGTATACCCCCCTTCAGCCTTGCCCAGTCAACAAGATGTAAATAAAAAAGAAAAAAAATAAGTATGATTCCTTTTCCCTGAAGAGTGGGACTTGAACCCATGACCTTCAGGCCCAAGGAAGAGTTATGACTGAACCATAATGACACTTAAAAAAAACAAACAAAAAAAAAACGATGTGTGAGGGCTTCCATCAAATTGAACGTTGCAGTATCTCATGAGACCTTGTCGATAAAGAGCATTAGTGAAACAAAATGAGTCCTGCCAGTAAGAGGTACTGTGGATTCCTAGACAGAAATGCAAATGTAGAGGAAGATGTATGTCTGAAGTGCTAATAAATGGGATTCTTAATAGAAGTATTGATGGAGCCTATCTGAAAGGTAGAGTGTACCTGCTTAAACCTCATCCTTTACTCTAATTGTTCTCTTGTCAAGAAATGAATCCTCACATGCAAACCAGCAGGAGGGGATGACTGCTCTGGAGGCAAGCAGCTTGTAGTCAAATGCCAACATCATGAAACCAGGCTGCGTCTGCACCATCCAACATTGTGTGTCATTTCTGGAGACCGTGACCTGACATCTCAGGGAACATTTAAAAAAATTTGGTTACATTTCATCTTATATGTCATGTATTCTCCGTATTTAACTTTCTTTTTTTCTTGATAAATATGTTCATTAGCATGAAAACAGGATCACTGTCTCTTATACTTTATCTGCTCTGGTTTCTTGTCTACAACAGACTTTGCAGTCCCGTGGTTGTGGCATCTTCACCTGTTGCTCTGGGAAACATTATGATAGAAATGACAGGGTAAACTAGAATGACTTTGGGCCCGACCCACAGAAGTCATCAGGCTTATCAGCCTATGTAGAAAGCAGGGAAGAGCCACAGAGGGCCCCATTCACACATGAAGTTCACCACTGGTGTACTCCATGGCACCCACAATGGGGAATGCATACCTCCTTTGCACCTGGATCCTGCCTGCACATGTGACTTTGTGGTGGGAGGGGGGACAAGGGTGGGCTAGGAAGCATGGAACGGCATGCGCCTAATTCAGAAATCATTCTCTGTGGTGTGGAGAGCTGGAAGAGGTAGGAATGCTACTCAGCCCTATGGGCTGCATTAGCAGTTATGTGCACCCCTCTGCCTGGTCACATATGCTCTTTCCAGGCCCGATCAGGCCTCCTCCTCCTCCTCCTCCTCCTCCTCCTCCAACCTCCAGCCCTGGGAGCCTCCACGGCAGGCTGGGGGCAGCACTGGAATCAGCACTGGCCAGTGTGGTTTGATAAACAGCTTCTGTTACAATGGGGATACAGCAGGCTTGGAGGACTGCTATATCCTGGCATTCCCTGCACAAGTTGGGATCCCTAGCAGGACTGGCATGGGCATTTAATTAGATGCCCATGGCCTAGATCAACTCTGTCAGTCCCTGCTGTCTTCCTGTTCCAATGTACATTTCCTGCTCCAATATACAGCTCGGCACTAGCAAGACGCGGATGCCAGGGGCTGAGCATGTTGTCTACTGCAGGCAGGCATCAGGAGGGTGCAGTGCCACAGCTGGGATATGTTTGTTCCGAGCACACCCCATCCATATTGTGGATCAGGTCCTTATTCCTTTTCTGTCCTATACCATCTACTGCATATCTTCAATTACAAGCTGCCCTTGAATATGAGCTGCCCTCAAATACAAGCCACAGGCCATAGGGAAATATTTTAATAAAAACTGTCCTTGAATATTAGCCGCAGCCTCTAATAATGTCCGATAAAGCACCTTAGCTGGGGCTCATCCACCTTACTGAGAAAGGTTCTTACCAGCTTCTGATTAGCTGTATCATCCTTCTATGATTTTTGTTTTACCCCTGCTGATAATGACCATTGTATTTAATATGATTGAACATGAGCTGCCCTCAAATACAAACTGCAGGCCAAAATATAAACCTTCAATAAAAACCATGGGAGACAGTATAACACTAAGTGTTAGAGCACCAAGCTATGAACATGGACACTCAGCAAACCAGAGTTTGAATCTCACAGCTGCCACTTACATGCTGTGTAACCTTGAGCAAGTCAGTTAACCTCCCAGTGCTCATGGGATGCCCCTAGAAATGAGTGTCAGCTCAATACTCTTTTCTCTGCCCAAACTTTTAAATAAAAACAATATATAGTATGTATCTACCATATGTCACAAGTGGAGGACTGTGATGTCAGTTTGTAGACATGAAGCCAGAACAGATAATGTTTTGGGGGGGGATCCACTTCTGATGTTAAGGTGCATAGTTATAAAGAAAAAGAGGAAATCAAAAACAGACAATATGAATTATAAGCTGAACTGCATCTAAAAATTATATTTTTTCCAAAGTTTTCCATCTGATGTTAGAAGCTCTTTAAGATTCACATTGCTTATGGAATCTGTTTTCTTTCTGGTGCGATCACCCTCACAGCCCTTCACTGCCACCACCACAAACTAAAGTGACTCACTTAAGTTGCAAACACTCGAAATGAGCATTATTAATGTCTGGGCTGTCTCTGACAGGCAAGGAAGTTCCTATGAGTTATGCATCCATGCTCCCTTTACAATTTAATTACATTTAAAGACAAACATGAACTCTGCAGTTAGCAGGCCCAGCTATTATTTACTAAGGGGAGGAAGTGAAGATGACTGACCAGCCAATCGGAGTGAAAGGCCCATGTCATTGAGGGATGGTGCAGCCTGTGGTTTTAATTAGATGGAGGTAATTATGTTTGTGAAAATAACATTGTTCATGTCAGTGGGATTTGGAGGCACTCCAGGCTCAGCTGGCCAGAGTGAGGATGGTTTTGCAGGGCTCTGTTCTCCAGAGAGCAAGGAAGACTGAGTGATGATGCTAATTCATTACTAGAGGGACAGTGAGGCAGTTTTAACCCATCCAGTCGGACCATTTGCTGAATGCTATTAGCACTTAGCAGTTCTTTAACTTTGTCTTCGATCTAAAGATGAATGGTTTTAGCCAGTGCAGCAGTAGCAGCATGCAGTAGCAGTGCGCATGGCTCTCTGCATCATGAGGTCATGAGTTCACACCCTTGGCAGCACCAGAACAGCCTAACCAGAAAGGCAAAGGTTAAGGTCCTTGTTAGGGGATAAGCAAAATGTCATCCACTGACAAGTGTTCCTGAGGGATATGTTTGAGGGAGTTGCTGCCCTTCATACAAAGTGACACACCGAAGTCCTGCTTGCATAGAGGACATGAAAAGCAGCTGGTGCCTGTGGGAAAACTCTTCAAACCAGAATATTTGGACACAACTCAGTTTATAGTATATGGTCGACTGTTATTACGTAATGAAATCTATACACTTCCAGATGCTGTTGTACCACAGCAGTGATGTCAGAATGCTGTTGCACCACAGTGGTGATGTCAGAATACTGTTGTACCACAGTGGTGATGTCAGAATACTGTTGTACCACAGTAATTATGTTTGAATACCGTTGTGTCACAGTAGTGATGTCAGAATGCTGCTGTACCACAGTGGTGCTGTCAGAATACTGTTGTACAACAGTAATTATGTTTGAATACCATTGTATCACAGTAGTGATGTCAGAATGCTGTTGTACCACAGTAGTGATGTCAGAATACTGTTGTACCACAGTAATCATGTCAGAATGCTGCTGTGCTATAGTAGTGATGTCAGAATGCTGTTATACCACAGTAGTGATATCAGAATACTGTTGTACCACAATAATGATGTCAGAATGCTGCTGTGCTATAGTAGTGATGTCAGAATACTGTCGTGCCAAAGTAGTGATGTCAAAATGCTACTGTACCACAGTAGTGATGTCAGAATGCTGTTGTACCACAGTAGTGATGTCAAAATGCTACTGTACCACAGTAGCGATGTCAGAATGCTGTTGTACCACAGTAATTACTGTATAGCGGGTTGAATTAGTGTCAATTATAGTTATAGCAGGTTGAATTAGTGTCAGTTATAGTTAGTGTGAGTCAACCTTTTGTACATATTCACATCTGATAGAATCAGTGCAGATGGCTTACTATACAATACAGTACTACTAACAATCAGCTGTCCATTATTTTTCACTATCCATTTATTTTAGCCAATTTTCTGCAATGGTGAATATAGCAAAAGTAATCAGATAATGAAAATAACCTTCTATACAGTATGTTTGAATACTGTTGTACTACAGTAATTATGTCTGAATAATGTTATACCACAGTAGTGATGTCAGAATAATGTTGTACCACAGTAATTATGTTAGAATACTGTTGTGCCACAGTAGTGATGTCAGAATGCTGCTGTGCTACAGTAGTGATGTCAGAATGCTGCTGTACCACAGTATTGATGTCAGAATGCTGCTGTACCACAGTATTGATGTCAGACTGCTATTGTACCACAGTAACTACAGTATATTTGAATATTGTTATACCACGGTAGTGATGTCAAAATGCTGTTGTACCACAGTAGTGATGCCAGAATGGTGTTGTGCTGTAGTAGTGATGTCAGAATGCTGTTGTACCACAGTAATGATGTCAGAATGCTACTGTACCACAGTAGTAATGTCCGAATGCTATTGTACCACATTAGTGATGTCAGAATGCTGTTGTACCACAGTAGTGGTGATGTCAAAATGCTACTGTACCACAGTAGTAATGTCTGAATGCTGTTGTACCACAGTAGTAATGTCCGAATGCTGTTGTACCACAGTAGTAATGTCAGAATGCTGGTGTACCATAGTAGTGATGTCAGAATGCTGTTGTACCACAGTAACTACAGTATATTTGAATATTGTTATACCACAGTAGTGATGTCAAAATGCTGTTGTACCACAGTAGTGATGCCAGAATGGTGTTGTACTGTAGTAGTAATGTCAGAATGCTGTTGTACCACAGTAGTGATGTCAGAATGCTACTTTACCACAGTAGTAATGTTTGAATGCTGTTGTACCACAGAAGTAATGTCCGAATGCTGTTGTACCACAGAAGTAATGTCAGAATGCTGTTGTACCACAGTAGTGATGTCAGAATGCTGTTGTACCACAGTAGTGGTGATGTCAAAATGCTACTGTACCACAGTAGTAATGTCCGAATGCTGTTGTACCACAGTAGTAATGTCAGAATGCTGGTGTACCATAGCAGTAATGTCAGAATGCTGTTGTACCACAGTAGTAATGTCAGAATGCTGGTGTACCATAGTAGTGATGTCAGAATGCTGTTGTACCACAGTAGTAATGTCAGAATGCTGTCGTACCACAGTAGTAATGTCAGAATGCTGTTGTACCACAGTAGTGATGTCAGAATGGTGTTGCACTGTAGTAGTAATGTCAGAATGCTGTTAAACAGAAACTTAGAATTTGCTGGCAGATAAGAAAAAAATACTCACCATAGCAATCTTGTTTCTTCAAAGGGATCACTTATTATGATTAAACTTAATGCAGTCAGCCTCCTGTGTTGAACTGCCTGGAGAGATGGAATTTTATGCAAATTATGGAACTCTCAATTGTCTCATGCCACTTTCAAACTGCTGACCTAGCAACTGTTGCACTCTGAGTGCTTCAGATTCTTACGGAGCTTAACTAGGTAAAAGACCCACTAGTTAAAATTAACAACATTAAAATAATATTTTTGCCCTTTCAGGTCAAAACATCCTTAACCAACAAACCTAAGAAACTTGAGACCACCTGGACACCAACTGGTTAAACAAAGTGAGTATCTTAACCTATATAGGAGAAAAAGGAAAAACTCTAATGCAGGGATGCAGAGCAACTTCTATAGGTTCTGGTAGGGGAGGTAGGGAGGGTCTTTAATCATAAAGAGTGATCCCTTTGAAAAAACAAGATTACTATGGTGAGTAATTCTTTCTTCTAACCCCAGGAATCACTCATTATGATTAAACGTAATGCAGACTACCAAGCAATACCTTTGGAGGTTGGGCAGAGAACCTATTTAGGAAACAGGCTCTGCAGTACTGCTGTACCAAATCTAGCATCACCTCTGGATTGCAAGTCCAGGCTATAATGCTTTGTGAAGGTGTGTACTGTTTTCCATGTAGCTGCTTTACAGATCTCCAGTAGTGGAATTTCTCTTGAAGCTGCCACTGAAGCAGCTGTGCCCCTGGTGGAGTGTGGTCTCAGGCCCAGAGGTACCGGTTTACCCACCTTACTATAACAAAACTGTATACATGCCACTATCCAGCGAGCAATTGTATGTTTTGTTACACTCTGCCCTTACCAACTTCACCATATGTGAGAAAGAGCTGTGACTGACTTGTTCTGTAAGACTTGGTTCTGTCAATGTAGTGGCTAAGTGCCCTTTTGACATCAAGAGAATAAAGTCTCCTTTCTGAAGAACTGGAGTTTTCTGTAAAAAAGACAGGTAGAGTGATAGACTGATTCAAGTGAAAATCAGATACCACCTTAGGAAGGAATTTTCTATTAGTCCTAAGGACCACCTTGCCTCTGTGGAATGAGATGTAGTCCACATCTGTGCACAGGGCTTGTAATTCACTGATCCTTCTGAATGAAGTAATGGCAACCAGGGAAACAATTTTCCAAGTGACATACTTCAAATCTGTGATTGCCATAGGTTCGAGTGGTGCATCCATAAGTTTAGCAATGAAAATATTTAGATTCCAGGCTGGCACCAGTTGCCTTAGGGGAGAATGCAGAAGATTGAGGCCTTTAAAATATTTTCTAAATACTGGATGAGAGGCCACAGACCTCTCCTTACCAACTGACAGGTAAGCAGAGACTGAAGATAAGTGGACCTTGAGGGTGGAAGGCTTCAGACCTAAGGAATGTAAATGTGTAAGGTAATCTAGGATAATAGCCAAATCAGCCCTGAAAGGGCTCACACCCTTACCTGTACACCATATTGTAAATATTTTCCACTTAGAGGAATATTTCTTCTTAGTAGAAGGCTTCCTGGAACCCCTAAGCACTGTCAGCACCTGTTCTGATAGGTTAAGGTTAGCAAATTCTAAGTCCTCAAGAGCCACGCCTTGACTCTCAGTGATTTGAGATTGGTGTACAGGATCCTGCCCTGAGAGGAGGTTAACAGGTTGTGCCTCCTGAGCAGATGGATTGGGGGAACCATGGACAGAGACAGCAGAAGAGAGTACCAGTGCTGTCTCACCCAATCCGGAGCCACCAGTATCATTTTTGCTGGTTGAACCTCAATTTCAGTAGGGTCCTGAATATCATAGGAAAGGGCGGGAATCCATACAGAAACGTCCCTGTCCAATCCAGGGTCATGGCATCCAGGGGAATTGTGCCCCTTACAGAAGGCCTGCAAAGGTACATTGGAAGCTGGTAGTTTTCTGTGGAGGCAAAGAGATCCATCTCTGGAATGCCCCATTTCCTGAAAATTGTATTGCTTACCTGAGTATTCAGGCACCACTCATGGTGGTCCTGACTTATCCTGCTTAGAGAGTCTGCCAGCACATTGTCCTTCCCTGGAAGGTGTATGGCTGACAGGGATACTCCCATGGAGTATACCGGGGAGCACAGTCTCATTGCTTCTGTGCACAGCAGATGCGACCTGGTACCTCCCTGCTTGTTGATGTAATACATGGTTGTGGTGTTATCTGTTCTGACCACCTTGTTTTGCAGGTAAGGAGCAAATGTTTTTAGGGCCAAGTAATCAGCCCTGAGCTCCAAGAGATTTATGTGCAGCAGAGACTCTTGGGGGGGACCATGTGCCACTTGCTGTGTGCTCTAACATGTGTGCCCCCCAACCTAGAAGAGGAGGCATCTGTTGTGAGGATTACTGAGGGTTGTTCCCTTATAAAAAGTACACCCACCCTGAGGTTGTGCTCATCCAGCCACCATTGTAAAGCCTGAACTAAACTTTCTGTGACTGGAACCAGTTTGGACATAGGATCCGTCCTTTGAGACCAATACTGTCTGAGATAGAACTGAATATCTCTCATTTGAAACCTGGAGCCCATTACCACTGCAGTGGCAGCTGCCATGTGGCCCAGTAGCCTGAGAAATTCTCTGGCTGTTTTGGGTCTCCCGGACACAAAGGATTTTGCAATCTGCAGAATGCTTGTCACCCTGTCTTATGGCAGGAGGGCTCTGCCCTGCTTGGTGTTTAGTTCTGCTCCAATAAACTCCATCACCTGTAGTGCTACCTGTTGGGATTTCTCTTCATTTATCAGAAATCCCAGGGACTCTAGTGTCGATTTTGTTAGTGCCAGTGACTGTACTGCATGCTGCAGAGACTGTCCTACTACTAACAAGTCGTCCAGGTAGGAGAAAACTGCTACATTTTGTTTTCTCAAAAACTCTACCACCATTGACAGGCACTTTGTAAAAACCCTTGGTGCCGAAGTTAGTCCAAAAGGGAAAGCTGCAAACTGATAATGGCCTGACACCAGCCTGAATCTCAAGACTTTTCTGTGAGATGGTCTGATGGGAATGTGAAAATAAGCATCCCTTAGATCTAGGGAGGCTAGCCAGTCTCCCTTTTGCAATGAGGGAATGATTATTGCAAGAGTGACCATTTTGAACCTTGGTTTCAAAATGTGCTTGTTCAGAAGTCTTAGATCCAAAATAGGTCACCAATCCCCATTTTTCTTCCTTATGAGGAAGTACCTAAAATAAAAACCTTTGCCCCTGCTTATTAGATGCACTGCCTCTACTGCTTTGATTGCTAGCAGATCCTTTACCTCTGCCTCCAACAGAATCCTGTCTGCAGCTGTTGTTGGAGCAAAAGTTCTTATTCTCAGCTTTGGAAATGATTTGAAACTGAGTGCCAGACCCTAGCTCACTACCTCCAACATCCACTTGTCTTTGGTGATGGAATGCCAAGTGTGACGGTAATGAGCCAGTCTGCCACCTACTGGTAGTCCTGCAATAGGGGATGCGACCTACACTAGCCAGTCAGCGGTTCTGTGCAGGCTGTGCATGAACCTGTGGTGCAGGAGCCACTCTTCTCATGGCTCTCCTGCCCCTTCCTCTAAAATAACCTCTGGCCTGCTGTTGAGGCTGAGAGGCCTGAGCCTGAAAGAAAGGTTTGGGGTAAAAACCCTGCCTCTACCTCTCCTACTCTGGGGTCTATAAGAGGTGGAGGGCCTATCCTTGGAATTTCTCCGATAAGTGGATTTATATTCTTCCACTTTCTTTATGTATGCCTCTGTTTTATCCCCAAACAATGAATTGTTCTCCGGGGGGAAATCCACTGCTTTGGCCTGGGTGTCTAAAGTCAGGTTGGTGGCTCTTAGCCATGCAAACCTCCTGAGTGAAACAGAAGCCATTAGCCTGGATGCAGTATCACTGGCATCCACTGCCATATGAAATTGGTACTTAGTAGCATCAAGTGCAGCCCTTGCTGTATCCTGCAAGTCTACAGCCACTTCACCTGGGACCTTATCAGCCAAAGCTAGAACAGTATTCCATAGAGCTTTTTGGTACGGCACTAAATATGCATGTAATTGGCCTACCTAACTAATAAAGAGACAGCCATGTACCCTTTCTTTCCCATAACATCCATTTTTCTTGAATCTTTGTCTGGTGAATGGGTAGCCAAGGGGATCCTGGCCTTGTCACAGGCAGCAGCTTGTACTACTCCCTCAGGATCAGGATGAGGGAACAGAAAATCAGCTGTAGTTCTGTCCAGCTGATATTTCTTGTCAGCTTTCTTATCCACACCAGGGATAGATGTTGGAGTTTTAAAAATCTGCACTGCAGCCTTTTTCAAAGGCTTATGCATGGGCAGAAGCGGACGTTTCATGGGGGTTAATCCCATCATCTCCAGAAAGCCTGCCTCCTCCATATCCTCTTATTTTTCTTGAAGACGGAAGATCAGGGTTTCCACTGTGCTCTTAACAAAAGCATAGTGGGATGAGTATTCCTCAGAGCCCCTAGGAGGGGACCCAAATTCTTGCTCAGGGGAGAACTCTGGATCTATAGTTTCCCCTTCAAAGTCATCATCCTCCTCCTCCTTCCCATACACTTCCAGCACTTCTTCTCTTGCTGGGGCTGTAGAAGGGACTGGATCAGTTGGTGTAGGAACTGGGATTGCACCCTGTAGGGCTTGCATACACTTGTAGTGCCTTAGCAATGTCCTCAGCCGAGGGCATAATATGCTTGTCTGTTGGAAGCTCCTTAGCCTTCTTGGCAGGAGGCGCAGCGACATGTTTTTCTTTACATTTTTTCTTTACTAGAACAGGTTCAGAGCCTGTCTCCATAGCCCTTTTTGTTTTACCTTGTTCAGATTTATTTGAACTCCTGTCAGGATCCTTGGCTTTACCTCCATCCTTTTTGTGAGAAGAGGAAGAAGCAGAATTATCCACACTAGAAGCAGAAGCAGAAGCCATCTCTTCTAAAATTTTAGACCTTTTCTTTAATGTTTTAGGGCAAAAGGTCTTACAAATATCACAATTTGCAAATATATGACTTGTACCCAAACAAGAAATACACAGACAGTGTCTATCTGCTTTTGCTATACGTTGCCCACAAGACTCGTAACATTTAAAACCTGTGGGTCCTGTGCATTTTTTAGGTTGATCTAAATGGACCTCTGACATTGATAGACAAAAAGATTACTTCACAAAGACTGTTATTTAAAGTACCTTGGAACCGGAGGTACTTTAAAATAGCTACCCGCTAACCGTTCCTGGAACCAAGTGCTATTTGGTTCCTGAAGAAAAAGGAACCGATAAAATACAGAAATTTAAACAAGACTAAAGCGGTTCAAGGAACCGATCACTAAATATATATAAATATATAGAAAACTGAGGTAAAAAACTCCCAAATAGACGCAGAACCCTCGGTTCCAAGGAACCGTGAGGGAACCGCGAATAGAGATCAAAAACTACTAAAATACTAATAAACTACATTAAACAATGTTTCTAAGGCAGCAATTTAAATTTAAACTAAAAATGAGTACTTATCCACAGATAAACTTTATTCTGGGACGTCCTTACTAGGCAGGCGGAGTAAAGAATCTGAAGCACTCAGAGTGCAACAGTTGCTGGGGCAGCAGTTTGAAAGTGGCATGAGCCAACTGAGAGTTCCATGATTTGCATAAAATTCCATCTCTCCAGGCAGTTCAACACAGGAGGCTGACTGTATCAAGTTTAATCATAATGAGTGATTCCTGGGGTTAGAAGGGCTGCTTACCCACCTCGTCTGCTCATTTTTCCCTGCCTATAGTATCACCACAGATCCTACATAATCTTCAGCCCAGTCACCCACCCCTCTTACTGTACCTTCCCTATGATTCCTGTATACCTATCCCATGCATTCTTGAACCTCACCACTGTTTTCCACACTGCTGTACCACAGCAATGATGTTCAAATGCTGTTCTACCACAGTAATGGTTTCAGAATGCTGTTGTGCCACAATAGTGATGTCAGAATGTGGTTGCACCACAGTAGTGATGTCCAAATGGTGCTGTACTGTAGTAGTGATGTCTGAATGCTGTTATACCACAGTATTGATGTCAGAATGTGCCTTTGGATCATCGGCCATAACGCTACACACCATTCCACCTCACCCCACCCTGCAGACATTGACAGGTGTCATGGTGTGCCTTGGGGTCTTTGGCCCCTACGCTCACCCCATTCCATGAGGAAATAAGCTGAGATGGGTGCAGTATAGGAGAATGGGGTGAGCGTTAGGGCCGATGACCCCAAGGCACACCTTGATTCCTGTCAGTGGCTGCATGGTGGGGGTCAGGTGGAATGGTGTGAGAATTATGGCCCCAAGCCACACCCCCAATGTCTGTCAGTCTGTACAGGGTGGGGCGCTATAGTTGGCAACTCTAACGCCCCAGGCGTTTGTTTGTATTTTCACTCCAGATTTTCAACATGGGCTTTTTGGGACCAAACCTCATGAACAGTGGCACTATCATTTCATTATTCAATCCTAAAAGGAGATTTTGTACAGCGAATGCGCCATTCAGCACAACAAGTGGAAAAAGACATTTGGGGCAGGATGTGAAAAAATGGCAAAGTTGAAAATCTGGAGTGAAAATAAGAAAAAGTGGTGAAGATATGAGCGTGCATAGAAATTGCGTAATGCACGCTCATAACACAGTCATTTATTGGAATTTTTTGACCAAATTTTCAACATGGCCTTTTTGGGACCTCCCCTCATGAACAGTGGCACTGTGATTTCATTAATCTGTCCCAAAAGTTGATTTTGCACAGCAACTGAACAATTTTGCACCACAGGTGCAAAAAACATGTTTTGGGCAGGATGCAAAAAAATGACAGCTGTACTGTTTATAAGGAGATGTGAAAAAATGGCAATGTTGGAAATTTGGAGTGAAAATATAAAAAATTGGCAAAGTTACAAGCATGCGTACAAACTGTGCAATGCACGCTCGTAATGCAGTCATTTTTTGGAGTTTTATTTTCACCAAACTTGCAACATGGGCTTTTTGGGACCCCACCTCATGAACAGTGGCACTGTCATTTTGTTAATCAGTCCTGAAAGGTGATTCTGTGCAGCGACCGCAAAATCACCTTTCGGGACTGAGAAATAAAATGACAGTGCCAATATTCATGAGGTGGGGTCCCAGGAACCTCATGTTGAAAATTTGGGACCAAAACTCCAAAAATTTACTGAGATAGCAACCTAAATTGAACTCCCCCCATTCACTGCCATTATAGGGCTTACCATCATTTCTTCCATTCTCGGTTGGTTTTGAAGAGTGCAGACACGTTCTCGGTCCACAGAAGATCGCTGCTCCCGACCTCCATAGGTAAGTATTGGGTGAGGGGGGTGTAGGGAGGTGGGGTGTGCAGAGGGAGGGTGCGGGTTGGGGGACTGGGGAGACAACGAGGACCATTTACTTTTTACAGGTAAAAAAATAACAGACCTCAGGGGATGGTTTTCTTTATTTTCAGAGAAAATATTAATTTGAGCACACTGGGGTGGGCTCCCAGTGTACCACATTTTGGGGGAGGGACATGCTGACATGGGGATTGGGCACCCCAATGTCGGCAACAAGAAAAACTTAATTTAGGTACATTGCGTGGGCTCCCAGTGTGCCAAATAGTGGGGTATGGGGCTTGGACATGGGGATTGGGCACCTGATATCAGCAAACAAAATAGATGAGTTTGGGGGGGAGGGCATGTCCGACACTGGGAGTGGGCATCCCAGTGTCGGATAAATAAACAATGATTTTGACACACTGGAGTGGGCTCCCAGTGTGCCACATTAATGGGGAGGAGGAGGGGGGATACATGCTGGCATGGGGATTGGGCACCCCGATGTCGGCTTTCTGGAGAGTGTAGGGGGTACAACAGCTCAATTATTTATTGCAATATTTCACCAGGAATGGCAGATTTGAGCAAACAAGTTGCTTGTATCTCCAGCCATGTGCATTACTGTGCATTGCAATGCGCATGGTTGGAGTCTTCTCCACCGCTGTGTGCCTGGTTGAGGGGGGGGGGGGCTGCTGCTGCAATCAGGGATGATGAAACTGTCCCTGGTTGGAGCGACAAATTTCTTTCAAGTCTGGCACTTGCTCCGAAACTACCATCATTGGCAGCTTCCCTGTTGATTGGTGGATGAGGGACGAGCCCCTGAAAGCACTGGCTGGATTGGTCAAACACTGCCACACCACTGCAATACTCTACTCTTCTCAAAATGTTTCTTGTGCACTGTGCACACAAGCAAATGTAAAAAGGGTCCATAGGCAATTTACTTTTAAAATGAACACTAAAGGTTTTAAAAGTCACAAACAATATAATAAAGTATTGCTAAAAAATGTAAAATTGTTCATCCACAGATACTTTACACCTGTCATTCATCTGTCTTTCTACACATTACCACTTTCTTGTTTGCTCTGCATTCTACTATTGCACTTTATTTTCACTGTCAATGTAACTGCATCCTCTGACTTGCCATAATCTTTATAATTGTGTTCTCCCCTTCCCTTTCCTCTGGGTCATACCTGGATGCAGGCCTTGTCTACTGGTAACCAATTTTATTTTTTTATATGCACTTTTTCTGCTCCTCCTCAGGGTGGGCAGGTGGCTCCAACCCCTCCCTCAGAGGGGACTTATCTCCAAAGAATCACCAGAACTGTGAACTCAGAATAGTTTTTTATTTTTAAATTTGTTTATGTGTGTAAGGAGGGGATTATGAGTTTAGAGAACACACATTTATGTACTTATTTTGTCTGAGACTTTTATTTTTAGGTCCTAGTTAAAGGTTTTTATATATGAGTAAAGGTGGCAGCCATGTTTGTGATGGAATCGGGAATGAATGAAGTGGCTCTCATGAATTCTGTATGTGAGTTGCCCAAATTCCAAATTCAACTGTCTGTACTTGTTCAGACCCATGCAGTTGTGCAGGATTGAAATTTGGGTCTCAGAACTTGTTTAGCCTATCAGTAAGCAGAAAATTGCCAACCCATTTTTATGTTTCCTTGTGCTTGGGCAAGAAACATCTTGTGGTAGAACGACATTTGAGAGGTGTGTCAGGGATGAGTCCAATGCAGAGCACTCTATAGTGGGCTCAACCCTGACAGACCAATGACCACACAAGCAGAGATTGACGGTGGTTGGAATTTCACAGTGGGGAAGCAGCCACACTTGAAAGGAATGAAGCACTCCAAAGCGCTTCATTCCTTTCATTTACATAATGCTGTCCACCCCACTCCCTCCATTCCCTGTCCCTGCACCCAGCATCATGCAATGAAACTGTCCCACTCCCTTCCACTGCATGCTGCCTGCCCTGCATTCTCTGTTCCCCCACCGGACTGGCAGTGATCTAATAAAACCCTCCTGCTCCCTCCCACTGTGTGCTGCCCACCATGTACCCTCTGTTCCCCCAGACAGCATTAATTGAGCCCTCCTGCTCCTTCATACTGTGTGCTGCCTGCCCTATACCCTCTGTTCGCGCAGCATCCACATCATCCCTCCCACTCCCTCCCGCTGTGTGCTGTCTGCCCCGCTCCCTCCATTCTCTGTGCTGACATCAGGGTGCCCAATCCCTGTGTCAGCATTATCTAAACTCCCCACAGACACTGGGGAGCCCACTCCCAGTGTCCAGAAATAAGCATTTCTTTTCCCTGTTAAAAAAAAAAAAATGATCCCGGCCTGATGATTTTTTAAAAGCTTGTAGAAAAGAAAACAGTCCCTCATCATCTCCCTCATACCCATACCCATCCCGACCCTCCCTCTGTGTACCAACTTTAACCCCTCTTACCCCATACTTACCCTCTGATGTTGGCAGCTGTGATCTTCTAAAGACCGGGACATGTCTGCACTTGTCAAAGCTGAACTGTGAACTGAGAAATCAAGGTGAGCACTGTATAATGGCTGTCGATGGGGGTTTCAACTTATGTTGATATCACAGCCATTTTTAGGAATTTTGACCTCAAATTTTCAACATGGGGTTCTTGGGACCCCACCTCATGAACACTGCCACTGTCATTTCATTACTCAGTCCAGAAAGGTGATTTCATGGTCACTGCATGAATTCACTTTTCAGGACAGATTAATGAAATGACGCTGCTGGTGTTCAGGAGGAGAGGCCCCAAAAAGCCTATGTTGAAAATTTGGTGCCAAAAATTCCCAGAATGACTGTGTTATGAGAGTGCATTGCACAGTTTCTATGCACGCTCATAACTTTGCCAATTTTTTATATTTTCATTCCAGATTTTCAACATTGCCATTTGTTCACACCTCCTCATGAACAATATAACTATCATTTTTCATATCCTGCCCAAAATGTGTTTTTGTACGTGTGGTGCAGAATTTTATTTATTTATTAAATTCTTGGATTAATACCTTTGAGTTAAAAGCTTTTTACATATGTTC
Organism: Neoceratodus forsteri; assembly: GCA_016271365.2. Lineage (NCBI taxonomy): Eukaryota > Metazoa > Chordata > Ceratodontiformes > Ceratodontidae > Neoceratodus > Neoceratodus forsteri. The sequence goes on along the minus strand of CM057455.1, from coordinate 301,424,513 downwards.
CACATCGGGGAAAAAGTACAAGACAATACGTACAAATAAAGAAGAACAAATATTGCAAGGAATCATAAGTACATGATACATTTGGTGGATAGGCAAGAAAGTCAGATATGAATGGAATAAAGTCAACTGGGGGGGCAGAATAAGTGAGGTACCTGCTAGATCACTACAGCAGGCAATACAATGGGCGGTGCCACTAGAGCAGAACAGGCAGTAGGAGCAGCCAGAGAGGCCTCGTCAGGGGTGTGGGGGAAGGGAGTACCATGGGTTGGGGAAAACGAGGGAGGGTAGGAAGAAGGTGGTTGGAGCTAGTGGCAGTCACAGTGATCCCCAAGTGAGAGCTGCTGCTTAAGGTTTATTTTGAAGGCTCCAAGTGTGGGAAGATTGGCAATGTTATCCTGAAAGGAGTTGATCCACTGCGGGACCCTGAATGTGAAGGACCATTGACCTTGGGAAGTGCGGCATTTGGGGGTTAGGAAGAACCGGTGTTCAGAATTTCTTGTGGGATGGGGGTTGGTGCTGGGAAGAAGCAATTGTTGAACCCCTGTCGGTAGTTGTCCAAGGTAAATTTTTTGGCCAGGAGGCAGGTTTTGTACTTCAGTCGATCTTGGAGTGGGAGCCAATTAGACCTGGAGTACAGGTCGCAGGTATGAGTCAATCTTGGTGCTCCTGTAATGAGCCTACATGCTTTATTAAGTGCAACTTTTATTTGCCGAAGTGCAGTGTCAGTGGAAGAGCCATAGACTGCAAGACCATAGTCGACAAGAGAGACCACAGAGCTGTGAACTGCAATGCTTAAGGCTTCAGATGTCAGACTATGCTTGTGTCTATAGAGAAGACCAATGCATGAATTGATTGCTTTGGCAGTGTTGTCTATGTGGATGGCATAGCTGAGTAAACTGTCAATGGAGATGCCAAGGTATTTGAATGTGTTGAACGAGCTCAAGTGAGGAATCAGTGCTGTTACATATTGAGAAGGGGTACTCTCTGTCCTTATTGAGGGAGCTTGAGAACAGCATGGCCTTAGCCTTTTTGTAGTTCATAATTAACCTGTGGTCCTGGGACCATTACTAGACACTTGAGAAGTCACACTGGAGTTGCTTTTCAAGGGCATCCGGGACCACACTACTGGAGAAGACAACTGCATCATCGTGGTAAAGGAGGAGCCAGCTCTGGCAGGCTCGGGGGAGATTATTAAGAAACAAGCTGAAAAGGAGGGGGCCCAAGATGGAGCCTTGTGGGACACTGGAGCAAACCGGCTGACTGTCAGAGAGGACAGGGCCTATCTTCACTTGCTGGGAGCGACTGCCTAAGTAACTACAGAACCAATTGACAGAGTCGGTGGAGAGACCAAATATGACAAATTGGTCAGCAAGGAGGTCATTGCTAACTGTATCAAAGGCCTTTGTTAAGTCAATGTAGATGGCCCCGGCAAGATGTCTATGGTCAAGAGATTTATGGATCGAGCCCATGAATTCAAGAAGAGCCGTGGTGGTACTGTGCCCAGACCTGAAACCATGTTGCTCGGGGCATTGGAGCTGGTAGTTTTACAAGTATTCACTGAGCTGGTCAGCAATGATCCTTTCAAGTGTCTTAGAGAGTGGTGGCAGGATGGAGATGGGTCTCTAGTTCTCTGGGAGAGCATGGTCACCGTTCTTGTGCACAGGGGTTACAACAGTGGCTTTCCATCTCTGTGGGAAATTAGAGTATAGGAGCAATAGGTTAAGGATATATGTGAGAGGGGATAGGATTTCCTCCAGGGCGAGAGTCGGTAGTTTGAGATCAAGGGTATCACTACTGTACCTCCCTTTGCCCAGGACTTTGTTCAGATATTTCCTGGCTTCACCACTGGAGACTGTTTTGAAATAGAAAGTTGGGTATTTGAGGGTGGTCTGCATGGCAGTGGTTTGGTTGGTAGTGGAGAAAAAGCCAGTGGGGAGGATGCCAAGAAGGTCCATGAAGGTTTGGTTGATGATGTTGGCTATGGATTTGGGGTCCAAAATAAGGGATCCATTTATATTGAGCATGGAGGGTGAGGATCTGGGGTCATGGCCAGTGACCTCTTTTAGGTTCGTCCAGAAATGTCTACCATCTTTCCACCGTTGAGCAAGGGCATCTTTGTAATAGGTGTTTTTGGCCGCATGGATGGTCCTGGTACAGGTATTCCTGGCCTTTTTATTGTTCTGGATGTCTGATGGTTTCCCTGTGGCTCTGGCAACATGCCAGAGATGGTCCCTGTTTTTCATGAGTTCAGGGATGCTATGGTCAAGCCAGGGGTTGAAAAGGCCTTTGACTTTGCACTTTTTTAGAGGTACATGTTTGTCGCACACTGCGTTGAAGAGGGCAATGAAGTGTTCAAGTGCACAGTCAAAGTCAGAGGACCCATATACTGCTGACCAGTCTGTGTTTAGTAGATCAGTTTTCAGAAGGCTGGAGTGACCTCTCTTAGGGATCCTGTTGATTACTGTTCTTGGAGGAGGTTTAGTGTACTTGTTTGACCAGCATAACCAAATAGGCAAGTGATCACTGATAGCATCTGGGAGAATGGTAGCATTGTTTATGTACTCCGGGCAGTTAGTGAGTGCCCAGTCAAGCAGGGTACTGGTCCTCATCCTGTACTTGGTCCTTGTGGTGGCATCAATAAGCTGCATAAAGTGTGCAGCGTTAACAGCGTCTTTGAATTGACTAGTTTCTGTGGCCAGCCAGTTGATATTGAAGTCCCCAAGGAGCAGAACTTCAGTACTAAGGTTAAGGATACCAAGACAGTCTAAGATTGCTTGCAGACTGAGGGCCATGTGTCTAGGAGGGATGTACAGAGAGGAGGGTGATAGAATTGCTGTGGGCACCAAGGAGGACCTTGATGGCCAGGACCTATATATTGGATCCAAGGCTGGGTAGGTTCAGGATGTAACCCTGAATGTTGTCGCTAAGATAGATCGCACACCCCCCACCCCATTTGAATAGTCTGTCCTGCCTGAAAACCCTGTAGCCTGGAAGGTTGATGGCTCCATCTGGGATTTTAGGGGTAAGCCATGTTTCTACTACAGACAGAACATCAGGGTTATGGAGGGCTACCCAGGCCTGCAGGTTAGTGTGCTTAGCAACCAGGCTGCAAATGTTCATTGAAGCAAGGGTTAGCATGCCTGCTTTCTGGAGAGTTGCCCCCATTTTTGAGGTGGGCCAGGGTTAGGATGGATGTTGGCTGAAGGTGTGTAGCTATAATGCTTCACTCCATGGGTAATGGGATACTGTTAAGACAGTCTGTTGAATGGTTCCCTTATAGGACTAAGTCAGTGTTGATGTTCAAAAATGGGGGGACCAAAAATACTCCACTCAGGCTGTTGTAAAATTTCTCAGCGTTCTTTATTTTTGTTAATTGCCCTGACGTTTCGCATTCTTATGCTTTTTCAAAAGGCTTTTCATATATTCTGTAGGAATAATAGATAAATATTGTTTATAAATCTTACATTTTTGAATTCCATTTCTTTTCATTATTCTTTTATTAAGGTTTTCTATTATACTTCATTGCCACCGTCCTTCTTTCCCATGCTACTTATAGTACACTCTGTACTCTATTCACTCTTATAACTAAAACTTAACAAAAATAATATACTGTAATAAAGAATATGTACCCTGTATTCGTGCTTTGTTTCCACACTGGCCAGACAATTTTTACTTCTGCCTTTGCCTGTTCTACAGATTCTTCATTGCAAGGAATTGCACTAAACCTGTGTCTTAACTATAATAATATAAACAATATGTGAATATGCCTTCAGCAACCTTATTTAACAGGTTATTTTCAATACAATAATCAAACAACTTTTCCTTATTACTACCTTTTCTGTTATAACAGAGTACCATTTTAAAATATCTTAATTGGCTACATTTTACCTTTTGCAGCTTTATCTTTCAGCTCAGCATGTTCAGTTTCCTTTGTTCTTTGTCTTCCTTGAATTACATAGATACATAGACAGCGTCGGCAGATAAGGGCCTATGGCCCACCCAGTCTGCCCATTTGAACTTGTAAGTTCAGTTTATGTTTTCCTAGAAGTCTGTTGCCCCTTACCCCTGACCTCCAGAATTCCTTTATGTCTATCCCATGCATTCTTAAATCCCGTGATTGTTTCAGCCCCCACCACTTCCTCTGGCAGGGTGTTCCACTTGTCCACCACCCGTTCTGTGAAGAAATTCTTCCACACTTTTCCTCTGAATCGTCCTCCCTCCAACTTCATCCCATGCCCTCTAGTCCTGGAACATCTTTTTCGCTTAAAAATAGTGTATTCCTGCACCCTGTTCCTCCCTGTAAGATACTTGTATGTCTCTATCATATCCCCTTTCTCCCTCCTCTCCTCCAGGGAGTACATGTTCAGTTCCTTCAACCTGTCTTCCTAGGACTTGTGATGCAATCCATGCACCATCTTTGTTGCCCTCCTCGGAACCTTCTCTACCCTGTCTATGTCCTTACGTAGGTATGGTCTCCAGAACGGTACACTGCACTCCAGGTGGGGCCTCACTAGTGTCTTGTATAGTGGCATTATGACCTCCCTTTTCCTGCTGGTGATGCCCCTGCCTATGCATCCCAGCATCCTATTTGCTTTACCTGCTGCCTTGTCACACTGTTTCCCTACCTTGAGGTCATCAGAGATGATAACCCCAAGATCTCTTTCCTGCTTGGTGCATGCTATATCCTCACCCCCAACTGATATATTGTGCCAGGGTTTTTGTGCCCCATATGCATTATCTTGCACTTCTTTGCATTGAATTTCAACTGCCAAACCCCTGACCATTCTTCAAGTTTCTGCAGGTCCCTTCTCATTCTGTCTACACCCTCTGGTGTGTCTACTCTGTTACAGAGCTTTGTGTCATCAGCGAACAGTGAAATTCTGCCTTCTAGGTCCTGCGCAATGTCACTGATGAAGATGTTGAATAGGACCGGTCCCAGCACTGATCCCTGTGGTACCCCACTGGTCACTCTTCCTCTGTGGAGTAACAGCCATTTACCACCACCCTCTGTGTCCTGCCACCCAGCCAGTTACCCCTCACCACACTACTGTCCTGCCCACACCCATATTCCCCAGTTTGTTTAATAGTCTTCTATGTGGCACAGTGTCAAAGGCCTTGCTGAAGTCCAGATAGGCCATGTCCACTGCCTCCCTGATCCACCTCCCTAGTCACCCAGTCAAAAATTCAATGAATGAGGTTGGTCTGACTGACCTTCCCTGGTGAAACCATGCTGCCTGGGGTTCTGTAGTCCATTGACAACCAGATGTTCCACCAATCTCTCCTTCAGTAGTGCTTCCATGATCTTCCCTACTACCGAGGTGAGGCTGACTGGTCTGTAGTTCCCTGCTTCCTCTTTGTTCCCCTTTTGTATAAGGGACTACATCTGCTGTCCTCCAGTCTTTGGGTACCTCCCTGTTTCCAGTGATCGGCTAAACAGGATAGCCAGAGTTCAGCCACCACCTCTCTTAGTTCTTTAGGACCCTGGGTGCACCCCACCCATTGCTTTATCAACTCTTATTACTTCCAGTTCCTTCAGGACCCTTTCTCGTGTAAAGGGACTTGTGTCCATTTTGCACCATTCTCACCCTTGTACTCCCTTCAGACCCATTACCCTCCTCTTCCTCAGTAAAGACTGAGCAGAAATACCTGTTCAATATGTCAGCTTTACTGTTGTCATCCTCCACGCAGCCCCCATCCTCCCCTTCAGTCTCACTATCCTCCTATTGCCTTTCTTTTTCACTTATGTGCCTGTAAAGGTTTTGTCCTCTACCCACTGATTTTGCAATGTGTTCTTCTGTCTGAGCTTTGGCTTCCCTTACTGACCTCCCTGCCTCCCTTTGCTTCTCCTGGTACTTCTCCCTATCCCCTTCTGCCTGTGTCTTTTTGTATTGCCTGAATGCAATCTTTTTGGCTTTCACTTTCTTTGCTACCTCTTTGGAAAACCATAATGGTCTCCTCATCCTCTTCCTCTTGCTAACCTGCTTAATGCATACATAGATACATAGATACATAGACAGTGTCGGCAGATAAGGGCCTATGGCCCACCCAGTCTGCCCATTTAAGTTTGTAAGTTCAGTTTATATTTATGTTTATGCATAATTCTGTTGTTCTTGTAATCCCCATTTTAAATATTGCCCACTGTTCCTCAACCCCTGATTCCTGTCCCATTCCCCTTAATGCCTCTATCAAGTATCTCCCCATTTTCCCAAAGTCTGCCCCCCTAAAATCCAGGATACATGTTTTTGTGTGGTTTGGTTCTGCTCTTTCTGTGATTTCAAACCACAATGACTGGTGGTCACTGTTCCCCAGGTGCTCCCCACTGTTACCCCATCACACTGTCCCTGTTTGTGAGCACAAGGTCCAGCATTGCCTTCTGCCGAGTTGGTTCCATGACCAGTTGCTTGAGGAAGGCACCCTGAAGGAGTCCAGGATAAATCTGCTCCTAGTTGATGCTACTGCTGGGATGCTCCAGTCCATGTCTGGAATATTGAAGTCTCCAACCAGTACTACCTCACCCTTATCTGCCATCCTTTGGATGGCTAGCATCAGCTCCCTATCTGTTTCTTCCTCCTGGGCTGGTGGTCTATAGACCACACCTGTGCGGATGACTGTCCCCATTTTCCTTTCCAGCTTAACCCACAGTATCTCTCCCCCATTTTGTTCCTCCTGGATCTCTGTGGCCCTTATGTAATTTTTCACATACAGTGTCACTCATCCTCCCTTCCTGCCTGCTCTGTCTCTTCTGAATATGTTGTAGCCAGGTATGGCCATCTCCCAGTTGTGGTTATCATTATACCAGGTTTCAGTGATGGCCACAATGTCCAGGTCTGACTGCACCATAACAGCCTCCAGATCTTCCATCTTGTTGCTAAGGCTCCTGACATTTGCACACATGGCTTTCCATGATTTGACCTCCCTAGACTGTTTCGCTGTTCTACTCCAGCCCCTTCCTTGGTTGTCCTTTATCCCTGGTTCTCCTTGCTGTCTGCCCTTCTGCTGAATTTTGCCCTTTTTTGCCTATTCACCTCTTGGGCGCTAATCTCCATCTTTTGCACACTGCTTTGTAGAGATAGCCACTCCTCTGGTTCACTGGTTCCACTGCTAGCTGTGGGGGGTGAGCAAGTAGGTACCCTCCTTGCTGGCCTGCCACCCCCTTTTGCTAGTTTAAATGCTTGTCAATGTAGCATTTAAACTTATCATTGAGTGCTTGGATTCCCCTCCAGGATGGATGCAGGCCATCAGGTTCTGTTTTTAAAACATTTAAAGTTTTAATACAATCTAAATTTCTTGGTAACTGTTTAAACGCTTCTACAATGTGTCTTTATCTGTATAATTGGTTTTAACACTTTTTACTCTCTTTTGTTCTGAACGTTGTTTCCAACTCCTTATTTCTTTATTTTTTATTTTATTGTCAGTCCCTAAAAAGAGAATCGATCCTTTCAGTACCCTTCAATATTTTATTTTTTCAGTCCTCTTAATCTTCAATTGTATGTTACTATCTCACTTTACCTGGCTGGTATGTGTAGATACTTTGAGTATAGTGTTAAAAAGTCACCTTCAGTTCTTTCTTTCTTTAGCTTTATTATGTGTGCCCTGTATCTGTATGTAAAAAAAATAAGCTCTTTTAGTCACATTTTAAATTTATTTGACTTAGCCACAGCTCCTAGTTATCTAATTATTTGTCTTTTCTTACCTTGTGCTGATTCTGTTGTTCCTTGCGTTGTCTGGTGCAGCTACTGTGTGTATATGTGTGTGTGTGTGTGTGTGGTGCAAACTCTCTTGCTAAATACCTCTCGGCCTGATCACCACATGCAGATTCACCTGCAATGGATGAGCTCCAATTAAGCTCAACTCATGGTCGTTTAGCAACCTTTGTTGTGATCAGGCCATTGCCTGGCCACTGTGTGTCTTTTTTTATTTATTTAATTACTCATTTCTATGTTTAGTTTATTGAGAAACTAATGATCCCTTAAGGTGTTGGGTTTTCTTAATAAGTTGTGATTCCCCAATGTGTTTGAGTTTGTGTTTAGTTAATGTGTTCTTTATATGGGGGGATAGTACTATGGGGGTGGGGGGAAGGATCTCAGAATGTGAGGTGTTCTTAACTTTATAATTTCTGACTTGACCATGTTTTTGTTAATATTTGCATGCATATCCCTTCTTTTTTCATGAACATTCAACTAATTGTGATGTTACTTTCATGTTTCTGACATATACTTTGTTGATGGAATGTTACTATCTTCTTCTATTAGATTCCCATATACCATTTGTATATTAAAGTGGAGGACAATTTTCATTACGGCTTACTAGTCACATTTTATCATGTTGCCATTCTGTTTTTAGGAAAAAGAACCCCTTTTATAAAGCATTCATTTTTTAATGCGTCTAACCTTACTATTTTCTGTTTGTTTTTTTATTTTTAGTTTTTTGTCTATGGAGGCATACTCCATCTCTCTTACTAATTTTAACATTACCAACAAGCATTCCAGTTTGTGTCCTTGTTCATCCCTATATTTCTTTCCAGGTTTTATAACTGAAAAATCCATTTAATTTCTGCTCTGTCCAACTGTTTTTGATAGTCCCCTTCCCTTACTGGATTTTGGATTTGTTCAAGTCCCCAAAATCTGAGTGAGGCTCCCATATGTCCTTGTTCAGCAAAATGATTTGCTACCTGTGATTTTTCTTCCTGTCTTCTAATATCCCCTTTATGTTCTTGTATGCGTGTTTTTAGAGCTCTGGTCATTTGCCCCACATATAAGTGGTCACATGGACACTGTAATACATATATTACCCTTCTGTTGTACAGTCTATATGTTGTCTTATAGGTACTCTTTACCCGTGATGGGTGTTAAACACTTCTTTTGCTGGTATGGTTACATACCGAGCATTTTCCACATGGCACCATTCCATATTTGAGGGGTCCTAGTAAAAGTTGCATCTCTTGCTGTACTGGGATTTTAAATTGGGATCTTACTAGTTTGTCTTTAATAGTTTTAACCTTTTTTGCTGCAATAATGGGTCTTTCTTTAAATTCCATAGGGACCTGTTCCCCTACTGACATTATGTACCAGTGTTTGTTTATAATTCTTTTGATTTCTGTAAATCGATCATTAAACTTAGTTGTAAAAACCACCCTTGGTTTATGTTGTTTTTGTTTGGTTTGTAGAGTATCTTGTCTAGTTACTGTCTCTATTCTTTGATTAGCTTTTTTAAGTACAGACTTCTTGTACTCTCTTTGTTGAAATCGATTTAGCATTACTTGTTTTTCTTTCTGAACATCTTGTTCTTTGGTACAGTTTCTTTTCACTCTAACTAACTGTGAATAGGGGATGCTTTGTTTTAATCTTGTTTCATGAAAACTTTTGTCATGTAGGAGTGTGTTCCTGTCTGTCGGTTTTTTGTATAAGCTTGTGAATAGTTGGTTGTTTTCCTTATATATTTTGAGATCAAGATATGATATTTCCATTTTGTTATGTGTCATAACAAATTTTATGTTAGGATTAATGTTGTTTAAATAATTTAAAAATTGTTCTAACCTCGGTATAGTACCTTTCCAAACAAAAAATCCATCATCTATGTATCTATTCCATGTGTTAATATCAGTAAGAAATGGATTCTCTCTCTCATTTAGTATATGTTCTTTTTCTAAATCGTACATAAAAGCGTTTGCATAGGCAGGTGCCATTGTGCTTCCCATAGCAGTACCCCTTACCTGTCTATGATACTGTGAGTCGAACTCAAAATAATTATTTGTCAATATGATGTGTGCTAACTCTTGTAATATTTCTGTCTTTGGATGTGCTTGTGGGCTTCTTGTGTTCAATAATTTTCCCATTGTCCGTATGCCTTCTTCGTGCGGTATGGACGTGTATAAGTCCACCACGTCCACTGTTACCAATATATCCATTTCTTGTATGCCATTAAGTGTCATTTGTTCCAGTTTATATATCATATCTGTGGTATCTTTAACATAAGTTGTTGTTTGTTCAACTAAAGGTTGTAAGTGAAAATTTATATATTGTGATATTGTTTCAAATAATGATTCATTAGCTGAAACTATCAGTCTCCCTGGTGGATTTTTTTGATCTTTATGTATTTTAGGGATGGCATAGAATGTTAGTATTCTTGGATATCTGTTTAGTATTATATTGGTTTCCCAACTATGTAACCATCCATTATTTTCAAATTCCCGTTAGTGTTTGTATTATTAATTGTTGAAGTCTGTCAGTGGGATTTTGTTGTAATTTCTCATAATTCTGTTGATTTTCTAATAAACGTAAACACGTATTTTTATAATGTTTTCTGTCCATTATAACAATACCGTCCCCCTTATCTGCAGGTTTGATAATAATTTGATCATCTTTTTGTAAGTTGTTGAGTGCTGTCCTTTGTGCTATACTAAGATTATCTGTGTTTGTTTTGGTTTGTTGTGTTCTATATAGATCATGTATTTCTTTCTGTACTAGTGTACAGTATGTTTCTACTTGATGATTTTTCCCTACTGGTGGATTATATTTAGATTTAATATGTAATGCTGTTTTTTACCTGTTTCTAATATGAATCAATTTGTTCACTTTGTTGAAATTGTGTCTTAAGTCTTAAAGCCCTGAAAAATCTCTGTAAGTCTGCTTCCAACTGGAATAGGTCTGTGGACTGTTTTGGAGCAAATGACAACCCTAGGCTTAACACTTCTATCTCTGTATTGATTAATATTTTGTTACTTAGATTGAATATTGGTATCAAGTGTGTCTCTGATTCCGATTGCCTCTGTACCCTGTTCTTGTTTTTCCAGTTGTTACATCTCTCATTCCTTGACTGCCCCCCCACCCACCTTTGTGCCCCCCTGGTTCCCCTGACTGGTTTGTCTATCTCTTAGTTGGTATCTTGCTGTTGCGTCTTGTTGATATGATGTACCTGGCTCCTGTCTATCTTGTAATGATGGCTCTTCTGTTTCTCTTGTCTCCTTATGTATATTAGGGTCCCTTGTGTAGCTACTGTCACTATCTGTACTGTTCTCATAGTATCTGTTCTGTTGTCCCCATGTTTGTTTCTGAGAATATTTTTTATATGTATATATTTTCTTATCTCGATAGTCATTTGCATCTCTTTGAATTTTTTTTAATTTTTGCTGCTTAAGCCTTTCTTCATATTCTTTGATTTTTGTTTTTAAACTTTCTAGATTAGCTTTAAATGCTTCTTCTGCTAATTTAGTTTTAATACATCCTCCATTAATGTTGTTTCTTTTTCTATCAATTCTCTTTCATCCAAAATAGCCTCTATAAGGCAGTACATAAAGTCACAAGATGCTCTATTTCTTATTCCATCCCAGTTTTTGGCTAATTTCTCTGTCTCTATGCCCAGATTAGGCTCAATGAAAATCCTTAACCCTCTAGGTATCATATTGTATTCTAAGTATTTTGTTAATGTCAGACCATGCCACTCTAGTCTGGTATTTTTATATCGATAATTTTCCATTTTTTGTACCAAACAATATTTATCTATTATTCCTACAGAATATATGAAAAGCCCTTTGAAAAAGCACAAGAATGCGAAACGTCAGGGCAATGAACAAAAATAAAGAACGCTGAGAAATTTTACAACAGCCTGAGTGGAGTATTTTTTGGGCCCCCCTCCATTTTTGAACATCAACACTGACTTAGGATGGATGTTGCCAGAGAGAATTAGTAAAAGGAGGGCTAGTCTGAGGAGGTAGCTTTTAAAATATTTGCAGCATAGTTTGCGCTGCTGCTTGGCAGCTCCCGTAATTGGGTGCTTGTCCTTACAGGATATGAATCTGAGCAGGAGGATAATAGGTGGTGCATTCAGCTGGGGATGTTGTGGTAGAGCCCCGGAGGACCTGTAATAGTTGTTAAACTTGTGGTGGTCATGCCTTTTAAAGCCAGACTCCGAGGTTGTGGTACAGTAAGGATTTAGGGGTGTACTGCCAAGGAGGACTAGGGCAGATGGAGGGGGAACACAATGAGGCTGCCAAGCAAGCAGGGGTATTGAAGATATTAGAAAGCATAATGGCAGTAGACTTAGGGGGCCTGACATTGCAGGAGGTAGGGGAGGCATTTAGTGCTAGAACCCATGATTGGAGAGGTAGAGCCCTTGTGATGGGGGAGTCCTAGGTAGTTAGTGGACTGAAGAAATAAAGCTACTACCCAACAAAACTACTCCCTGCAGAAAGAGAAGAATAGAACAAGAAACATTGAGCACAATAGGTAGAGGGCTAAGTCTGAGATACTCAGGAGGGACTGAGTGCAGGGAAACAAAATCAGGCAAAAGGAGGTGGGAGTAGCCAAGGATTGAGTGGGGGAGGAGGTGTATTTAATAGCAGCCAGGATTGGGGCGGCTGGGCAGGAAAAAAAATACACTTTCAAAAATGAGTCCACAGAGCTAGAAGTGATGGCCCAGCTCCAACAGGGAAAGTTAAGTTTAGCAGGCTGTGGTCGCTGTCCAATGGCATTCAGCCAGGAACGCAGGAGCAGCCACTAGTAGAAGGAATCTTAAGAGCTGGGATGAGTCAGAAGGCGGTGCTCAGCCACAGCTTGAGGAAGGAGAGAGCATACCTGGAGGGAAGTCCTGCGGGTAAAGAGATGTGGGCAGTCGGCTGTGTAGCAGCCCCGGTACTGCTCACCCGAGGCAAGCTTCTGTGTGTCTGCTGGTTCGTCTGGAAAAAAAAAGAGAGGTGAGAAGTTACACTTACTCAAGAGAGCTGTGGGTGGGCCTAATCAGGTCCAGGTTTAAACAAAAAGAATAATGGGCAAAGGGAGTAGCTGTGAGGTGAGGGAGGAGGTGAGAGAAAGCAGTAGCCGAGGAGGGGGATGTCGCCAGAGCCGGCTGGTCTGAATGAGAAACAAAGGAGGGCGTAGGTGAAAGAAGTTATAGATGTTTAGTATGGGGAAGGCATGATATAAGAAGTAGGCAGAGTGGGAAAGAGTGAAACTTGAGGCAGCTTTGGTGGGGGATAAGAGAGTGCAGGTGCAAGGTATAGAGAGGTGAAGAGGTTGCCCTGAGTTGCATAAGTAGGGAAAAAAAAACACAAACAGTCCCAGCAGTACAAAAAAAACAGTCCCACCCAGAATAGCTCACACTGAACCCCTTAAACTACAAAAATTCCACAGAGAATTGAGTGGGAGAGCAAAGTTAAGCAATCAAAGACATCACATTCCCAATGTGGCATGGTCGCTGAGCAAAATCACCATTCAGGATGAGTGAACTAAATGACAATGGTACTCTACATGAGATGATATCCCAAAAACACCTTGTTGATAATTTGGTGAAACAACTCCAAAAAATGGCACAGTTACAGCTGGTTGTTCAAAGTTTTCTACACATGCATGTAACTTTGGTCATTTTCATTACTTTCAATCAATCAATCAAAATTTTTATTTAACCAGGAGAACACCATTGAGCAATGTTCATTTTCGAGGTGAACCTGGGTTTTTCAATGAGAAAACAATACAACAATTTCAGTATACATGATAAGTAAACAGTTGCAGACGTTGAGAGTAAAGCTATGCAAATATATACAGTATATATATGTATATATATATGTAAATGCAGGTCCAGGGATACAACAGCAATTATATACAGAACAAACTATGTACCCAAGATCTAAGGGAAGAAGTGGTAGTGGAGAAAAGAATAAAGAATAGAGAAAGGGTTGGTAGGGGGGGAGAAAAGGAAAGAATAGCGGATAGGGCGAAGCAGGTGAGTTCAGTAACAGGAGAGCACTTGTGGTTTTCTAGGAGGTTTAGAGGCTTGTGGGTCAGGAGTAACAGGTACAAGATTCCCTGCTATGACACTGGTATAATGTTTTGAATGCTGCTAAGCTAATGGGATGAATTAATTTCAAGGTGTTTTGCAGATTGTTCCACAATAAAGGCAGCACATAGCTTAAGGATGCCCTACCAAAACATGACCTGGCCTTATAAACATACAAGGAGATATAGGAGGTGCTTCTCATCTCAGGGCATACTTGCCAAGTGTGCATAATGGTAAACAGACAAAGATGTAGTGTGGCAGTCTTTATAAAATGGCTTTGTATGTCCACATCACGGCATTCCTTTGGCATCTATAACTGAGGGATGACCATCCCACAGCTGCGTACAAGGAACAGTGATGGGTGGAGTATAGCAGACTGTGATGAACCTTAAGGTTGATGATAAATCATGTTGAGTTTGGCAAGCACAACAGCAGGCCCCTGGCTATAGAGGAAGCCTGCATAGTCTAATAGGGAGAGAAATTAACCAGTTCTGGAGACCCAGTCTTCGCAAAGACATAGACAGGATGGAAGCTGTCCAGAGGAGGGCAACTAAAATGGTGCAGGGTCTGCACCGGAAGACATATGAAGAGAGACTTAAGGAGTTTAATAAGTATAGCCTCGAGGAAAGGAGGGAGAGGGGGGACATGATAGAAACTTTCAAGTACCTCAAGGGAATCAACAAAGTCCAAGAGGGTAGCATCTTTCAAAAATAGAAGTGTGCAAGAACAAGGGGCACAATTTGAAGATGGGGCGGCTCAGAGGTAATTTAAGGAAGTATTTTTTCACAGAGAGGGTTGTGGATGCATGGAACGGCCTTCCGGAGGAGGTTGTGGAGTCAAAAACAGTGGTGGAATTCAAGCATGCATGGGACAGTCATAAGGCAATTCTAGGGGGTTGGGGGTAGGAAGAAGTAGGCTGCTGGTTAACTAGGATCTGCAGCTTATCCAGTAGGCAGGGAAATGGGCAGACTGGGTGGGCCAAGCGGTCCTTACCTGCCATCAAATTCTATGTTTCTATGTTTCTATGTTAGTCTCAACTTGAAGAAAAGGGCACGTCTCTAAGTTTTTTTGCCAGCTCTTCTATGTGATCGGTGAATGAGAGTCTATGGTCAATCCATACCCCAGATATTTGAATTTAGTAACATATTCTAGCTGTTCACCTAGGATAGTGTTTATCTGAGGGAGCGTCCCAGTGGTAGCAGGGTTAGGTACATGAGGGAAAGGTGAGAAGAGCATTGCCTTAGTTTTCTTAGCATTTAGCCACAGCTTCTGGTTAAGGAGCTGAAGCTGCAGCAGATTAAACCCACACTGAAGAGCCTTGCAAGCAGCATCAGGAGTAGGACTACTAGTGTAAGGTGCTGTGTCATCTGCAAAAAGATGTATTTGTGCTTTTTTGTTGGTAGCACCAATATAAGGAGGGAAGGGGGACATGATAGAAACTTTCAAGTACCTCAAGGGAATCAACAAAGTCCAAGGGGTAGCATCTTTCAAAAAAAGAGGTGTGCAAGAACAAGGGGGCACAATTTGAAGATCGGGGGGGCGGCTCAGAGGTAATAGGTTTCATAGGTTTCATAGTTTTTTTCAAGCTAGAGAACAATAAGTCCATAATGCTTGCCTATTAGTTTTTGGCTATAATTACATATATTTATCTTTATCTGACATCACTTGATCCAAGTTTTTTTTGAATATATCCATATTTGCACTTTCTACTACAACAGTAGGAAGATTATTCCATATTGGGATTGATCTTACACTGAATCAGTTTTTCCTCCTTAATGAGTTCCATTTTCCAGTCAGTAACTGTTTGTTATGTCTACCACTACTAAGTCTGAATTTGGATTTGAATAAACCTATCCCCTCAGTAAGTGCAGAATCTTGTAGTAGGCCGTAAATGAGGCACAGATCTCCCCTAAGCCTTCTGTATTTTAAGGTATACAATTTCAAATCCTTCAGCCTGTTTTTGTAGTTTTTCCCTTTCATTCCTATTATAGCCCTACTGAATCATCTCTGTACTCTTTCCATTTTGTTAATGTCTTCCTTTATGTATGGGGACCACACTTGCACTCAATACTCAAGATGAGGTCTCACCAGAACATTATACAATGGCAAAAAAACTTCTTCTGTTCTGCTTGCCACATGTCTAAATATACAATTTAGATTCTGGTTTGCCTTTTTAACTTGTTTGTTACAATGCAATTTAAATTTAAAATCGGGGGTAATGATAAGCCCAAGGTCCCTTTCTTCTATAGTCTGGTGCAGTGTTTGATTCGCCAATTTGTATGGAAAATGTGGGTTATGTTTTCCCAAATGCATCACCTTACATTTGTCACTATTTAATATTAGTTTCCTCTCATGGGCCCAGTGTGTAACTTCATCAGGAAAGTTTTGCAGGAGAATGTTTTCATCGTTGTTGTTGATAATAGAGCCTATACAGCAATCATCTGCAAACTTAAGCAGCCAGATGTTATTTTTGTTTGATTTTAAGGAATAAATATAAATATTAAATAAACAAGGACCCAGCACTGACCCCTGGGGAACACCGCTAGTCACATTTGCCCATCCTGATAGTTCTTCATTTATGGCTACTCTCTATTTCCTATTCCTAAGCCATTTTATTATCCAATTTACAATGTTTGAATTCAATTTAGCTTCTCTTAGGGCATTGATAAGTTCCAAATGTGGGATTTTATCAAATGCTTTAGCAAAATCAATGAACACCAAGTCTACAGAGTTGCCTTTATCAATTTCTTCAGTAACTTTATTATAAAAGGTCAATAGGTTAGTTAGACATGATCTTGATTTGGTGAAACCATGTTGGTAGCTATCAGTAAGTTTACTGTGGTTTAAATGTTCCAAAATAATTTCCTTAAGAAACTGTTCAAGGAGTTTCCCGATTAATGATGTAAGACTTATGGGTCTAAAATTTTCTGGCTTGTTCATAGACCCTTTTTTATGTATAGGGACAACTGTTGCGACCCTCCTATCATTTGGGACTTCCCCACTATCTAATGAATGTTGGAATATATTAGTCAGGGGTAGATAGATCTCATTAGCAAGTTCCTGTAATACCCTTGGATGAATATCGACTGGACCAGGGGATTTGTTGACATTTATTTTATTAAGTTTATCTAAAACATCTTTAGACTGAATTACAAATCTGCCAGGTATGGAGCCATCCAATTCTTTTATTTCACCATGGGAAGTAATATTGAAAACTGAAGAGAAATATTGATTCTGAGTATCTGCTGTTTCATGTTTATTTGCTACACAACCAGATTGAGTGGTAAATGGGCCTATAGTCTTTGAATTACCTTTGGTTTTGTTTATATAAGAAAGAAAGAATTTCTTATTGTCCTTCACCCTTGATGCTAATTTTGGTTCAAATTGTTTTTTTTTTCTAGTCTTATTTTAGTTTTTATTGTTTTTAATAAACAATTATAGGAGGCAGTATGGTGCAGTGGGTTAAGGCTCTGAGCTGCAAATCTGGAGACCTGGGTTTGAATCCCACAGTCCCCTAGGTGCATATTGTGTGACCCTGAACCAGTCACTTAACTTCCTTGTGCTCCCAGGTTGTACCTGCAAACAAGCTTTCAGCTTAGTGTGTCTCACCTGGTAAAATAATTGGTAAAAAAAAATCTCTATAGTTCAAATTAAGATGCATGAATCCTTTTTGTATTTGTTTGCATAGTTTTTTTTTTTATTAATTAAAGTTTTTATTTTAGAAGACATCCATCCAGGTGTAGGTTTATGATTGGATTCATATTTGCTTTTAGTAGGAATGTTTGTTTTAATAAGGTCCTTCAATTTGTTAGCCAATAACTACCATTTAGCCTCTACTGATAAGTTTGTAAATAAAACCTGCCAATCCCAGCATCTTATAATATTTTTCATGTTTAAAAAATTAGCTTTGGTGAAATATAAGACTCTAGTTATACCAGTAGCTAGCATAGGTTTACTATTTGTAATTTGAAATTTAACAGTATTATGGTTGCTGTTACCTAATGGTGCTTTAACATCAATTTGGGTTACACAATGGGCAATATTTGTTAGTATAAGATCTAATATTCTATTGTCCCTAGTATTATTTTGGACCAGTTGTTCCAATCCTATTTCGTTAAATAACTCCACATAACATCTATCAACTTTGTCTATTGCAGATACATGATCCCAATTTACACTGTTTAAGTTGAAATCTCCCATAATTACATAGTTTTTTGATGGGTCAAGGTTTTTAAGATAATGTAATAATTTTCCATCATTATCAGGATTCATGGAAGGAGGTCTGTATACTAGACCCAGGATAAATGGTAGGCCTATCTGGGGTTTTATTCTAATCCATAGAGTTTCAAGATCAGTACCATCAATGATTTCTTCACTATCAATTGATTGATGGACATATATAGCTACCCCCCACCTTTTCGATACTCTCTATTTTTTAAAATATAGATTATATCCCTGGATACTTTTATCCCAGGAATCACTAGCATCCCACCAGGTCTCAGTAATAAGGGCAATAAGAATGTCATTCATCCCAAGGTACAATTTGAACTCATCAAATTTGTTTGTTAGACTACATGCATTTAAAAGAACCCCATTCCAACCATAATCTTTTATTTTATCACAGTTTTGTAGATAATTTCCTATTTCAGGCGTAAAGCATTGAGCTTCACCCCCCTCACCCAGTTTAAATGAAATGTTATTGCCCTATTAATTTTGTTAGCCAGCATCCTAGTACCAATCTGGCTAAGGTGAAGACCATCACTTTTATAACATTTTATATTTTTAAAAGTCTGAGTATTGTCCATAAATCCTATGTTTTCCATCATACAAAATTGTCTTAGCCAAGAATTTAATTGTTTAGCTTGTTCATTTCTGTATGTCTGATTTCCTAGTAATGGTAAAATGCCAAACAAAATGATGTCTCCCCCTCTTTCTTTGATCCTTAAAACAATTTTTGTATAGTTTTCCTGGATATCTGTCAGGGCCCATTTAGATAAATCATTCACTCCAACATGTAGGGTAACTAATGGTTTGTGTGTGTTTTCAAGTAACCCATCTAGTAGTCTGACAATATCTTGAGTTTTTACCCCTGGTAATGCACTTACAGTTGTGTGTGTCTTTCACCCTTCACATACAATAGTATCAATTCCTCTCAGTATTGAATCTCCTATTACTACAACATCTCTTTCTGTAGTTGTTTTTTTTTTGCATGTTTCAGTTGGAAGTGATATACTATTGTCTATAACACAGTCCCTAGAGGTCTGATTTTTTAGAAGTTTGATGTTTTCATCTGCCAATACTTCAAATTTATTATATAAACTAATAGGTTGTATATAAGTTTTAAACACTTCACATGGAGTGGATGTATTAGGTTTTTGAACTTTATGGGCATGGGGGAGATTTTTAATTGAGGTCTTCTTATAAGTATCATTTTCTTTTAAATTTACTTCTATATCATTCCCATCAATAATTTGCTGGTGAGTTATTTGGGCTTGGGGGATGTGTTTCTAGGGGTTTCTTTATTATGTGTTTCAAAGTGCTTAATATTTGCTTCCTTGACTGCATCATCAATTAATTGTTCCAGGAGCGTTATTTCTTTTTGTGTTTCCAACTTTTCTTTTAGATTACAAATTTCCTCTTGTAATCTTATAATCATTTTACATTTTTCACAGATAAATTTGAGATCCGGAGTATCCTCCACATACATTAGACACTGTACACATACCCTTCTTTTTATGCTTCTGTCTTTTTTTTATTTCACCTGTGCCATGTTTGTAATTAGTTCTTTATACTCAATAGTCAGCAATAATTTGAATTTTTTAGGCTGCCTAGCAAACTTACCCCATCAAGGTCACAGCATCTCAGCAGACACAGCAGACAAGCGCAGACACACGTGTATCTGCATGCGTCTCTGTGTGCTGCGATGCGCGCCCCGTTCTGCTCACCCCGCTCGCAGCAGGGTTCACTTAAGTAGCCAAAAATGCCCCGGAAGTTAATTGAGAGGGTTCACAGTTAGTAAATTCAAAATATTGACAAAACTAATGTATTTTCAGTCTGGGCAACGTTCAGATATATGTGCACAAGCTAGGAGAGCTGTAAGTGAATCGGGAGCGAGCGTTTTAAAAACGTGATCACTTAACAAGGTAGACCGAATACAGGTCTCTCAACCTGGATACCTCGAGGGGTAGCAACCAGGGCTCCAATGGTTTAAAAGTTCAGTTATTAAAACAGTATCAGTTTTATTCATACATAAGCACAAAAACACTTTAAAAGGTATATTTCCTCTTTCTATGTTTTCTATTGCAGCTCCCACAGCCATTTGGTAGCACAGCTATTTGTTAGTCTATCCAGTCACCCCACTCACAGCAGGGTTCACTTAAGTAGCCAAAAATGCCCCGGAAGTTAATTAAGAGGGTTCACAGTTAGTAAATTCAATATATTGCCAAAACGAATGTATTTTCAGTCTGGACAATGTTCAGTTATATGTGCACAAGCTAGGAGAGCTTTAAGTGAATCGGGAGCGAGCGTTTTAAAAACACGATCACTTAACAAGGTAGACCGAATACAGGTCTCTCAACCTGGATACCTCGTGGGGTAGCAACCAGGGCTCCAATGGTTTAAAAGTTCAATTATTAAAATAGTATCAGTTTCATTCATACATAAGCACAAAAAAACACTTTAAAAGGTATATTTCCCCTTTCTGTGTTTTCTATTGCAGCTCCCACAGCCGTTTGGTAGCACAGCTATTTGTTAGTAGTACAGCTATTTGTTAGTCTATCCAGTCGAAGTATGTAAGGAAGTATTTTTTCACAGAGAGGGTTGTGGATGCATGGAATGGCCTTCTGGAGGAGGTTGTGGAGTCAAAAACAGTGGTGGAATTCAAGAATGCATGGGACAGTCATAAGGCAATTCTAGGGGGTGGGGGTAGGAAGAAGTAGGCTGTTGGTTAACTAGGATCTGCAGCTTATCCATTAGGTAGGGAAATGTGCAAACTGGGTGGGCCAAGTGGTCCTTATCTACTGTCAAATTCTATGTTTCTATGTCTCTATTGTTAATTTAGATAGCGAAGAGTAAGGAATCCAAAAACGGAGCCTTGTAGAACACCCCTCAAAAGGGGTTTTAGGGGTGAAACTTCCCTTTCTGCTTTTACTTGTTGAAGTCGGCCTGGGAGGTAGTTAGTAAACCATCTCAAGGATAATGAGTCCAGCCCAAAGTTCCAAAGGGATAAGAGGAGCAGGCTATGCTCTACAGTATCAAATGCCTTACTTAGATCCAGAAATACTGCACAAAGTTTTTATTTTCCAGTTCACATTGCCAATCATTGTTTACTTTGGCTAAGGCTGATATTGCGCTATGCTGTGCTCTAAAGCCTGATTGTAGTGGGTTGAGCAGCTTCACAGATTCCAGGTATTTCCGGAGCTGAGTACTCGCAATTTTCTCCAGCAGCTTAGACAGTATTGGGAGTAATGAGACTGGCCTATAATTGTTAAGATCTCCAGTCTTCCAGATGTGTGGGAGGTCACCCTGGGAAAGGGATAAATTAAACAAGTGTGTAATCGGGACTGCCTAGACTCGATAGCCAACCTTTAAGACATACGGGTCTATGAGGTCGGCTCCGGCACTTTTCCTGGAATCTAACTGTAACAGAAGATCTTCAGCTTCTTTCAGGGATGTAGGCTGGAAGGAGAAAACCAAGTTATCGATAGGTATTTCTTGAATATCTTCACCAAGTTGAGAGCGGAGAGTACTGGCAAGAGAGGTGTCAAAGGCTAGTCTTGCAGTGGCAAAGTGGTTATTAAGTGCATCAAGGATTGTTGGTTTATTGGTCTCTATAGTGTCACCCATCAAAATTTTTGATGGTAAGGAATTACCAGAGGTATGGCCTTCTATCTCTTTGATTATACTCCAAAATTTGGAGGAACACGTAGATGAGAGGTCAAGTTGTGAATGGTCAGCCGGCCCGGTGGTGCTGAGGGTTGAGGTGCTGGATGCCACGCCTCATGCCACACCGACGATCCAAGTTCAGGAGCGAGCTCAGAAGTTGGGGGTCTGCAGGGGAGGGAGACAGATCGAGAGCCTGCCTGGGCTGCTCTCCTCTCCTCTCCTCTCCGGGTGGCAGGGCATGGGTTGTCCGGCACTCTGGTGACCCCCAGTGGAGACTGGAGGTCACCACGAGCTGCCAGGATGCACGTAAGGAGAGTGGCTGATGCAGGCAGGGTTGCCATGCGCTGTAGCATCGGACGTACACCACACGGGGGGGCTTCGGGCTTACAAGAAAAACACCCCCAACCCTGGATAGGTGATGGCCCTGCCAGTGCCACTGCCACACGCCCAACGCTGGTTCCCCACCACTTCCCTCTGTGGTCTCCCCGGGTTGTAGGTCCCCTGACCTGGGGAACTGTAATGAACTTGAAGATGGATGGGGAACACAGTGGGCAGTAGAGCAAGTGGTGAGTGCAGTGGCCTGAGAGAGTTCCAGGCTGGAGGGCGATAAATAGAGTTGGAAAAAAAAAGTTGTGAATGGTAAAACCTAGCCTTAACTTCTCTAACCATCTTAGTGCAAAGGTTCCTTGCCCTCCTAAATAAATTAAAGTCATTTGTAAGTTTGGTTTTACGGGCAGTTTTCCAAAGTACATCCCTACTCCGCAACACATCTTTCCAATCCTTCGAAAATCACTGGCAGGGTTTGTCTCTGACATGGACTTTCACTAATAGTGCATGCTTATTTAAGGCCCCTAACACAATCTCGTGGAAGATGTCATATGCCATAGTCAGAGATTTTGCTAAGTAAAAGTCCTGCCAATGCAAGGAGTCTCTTAGGTCTGCAATGCACTCACAGGGATTGAAGTTACATCTACTCCTTTTGATGGTAAATTTAGGTGTTGATGAAAGTTTATAGGTTGACCTTACATAATTAATAAAACAGTGGTCACTAATATCAGAAAAAAAAAAGACACCAGCGTGAGAAAATAAATGAGGTTTGCTAACTAAAATGATGTCCAAAAGGGTACTATTAGAAGGGTTAGCCTTGTTTGGACATGTAGTTTCATTTATAAGCTGGGACAAGCCAAAGGAATCACAGAATATTTTAAGTAGATTGAAAGTGCTGGAGAGCCAGTCTAGGTTGAGATCCCCTAAAATGATGGACTCCGAAGACTTTCACTCCAAATTTTCAGTATAGCCATTTTATCACACCACCTCATGAACAGTACAGCTGTCATGTTTCACATCCTGCCCATAATGTGTTTTTGCATCTGTGGTGTGGAATGCTGTTTTCCCACAAATTTAAAAATTTTCACCTACAGGGTACATGAGGTGGAGTGATAAGACTATGTTCAACATTTGGGGTCAAAATATGAAAAAGTGACAAAGTTATGGCCATTCATTGCAATTTCAGTACACATGCTCGTATCTGTGGAAATCTTAAATATTTGCAACACACTTTTTTTATTTATACCCCTGCTTCAAGGCCCTCTCTGTCTGGAGGGAGCCCCAGCCCACCCCCAATGTCCACCAGCTGAAGCCAGCCAGCTACCTCCAGGGCTTACACCCCTGGCAGGGTCAGTGGGGGGCCCACCCCCACCAAGACTGGAGGGGCCCACCAACACAAAGACCAGATCCAGTACATGGGTTGGCACCATGGCTATTCAGGGGTGGGACCAGCAAGTTCCCTCCATCATCTATGGCTATTCAGGGGCAGGACCTGCAAGATCCATCCATCATCCACTGTGAGCTTTTTTCCTACTGGTTTCTCTGCTTCAGGGGTGGAGCATGCAAGGACTCCAGCAATGGTGCTGCCCATTCTCCTGTGAGTGCACCCCATCAGGCATCTGCTGTGCCTCTGACCTGATATCTGCAGCATCAGTGTGCCAGCCCCTAACCACCACTTCAGGCCAGGCATGCACCAACAACTACTTGCCCCCCCTCCCCAGAGAAGGAGAGCTTTCCCTGGAACCCTTGATCCTTCTCCTCCCCTGCTAACCCCTGGTGGCCTGCACTGTCTCCTGAACATGGGTTGCCAGTGTGACATGAGATGTTGTGTCCTGTGCCTCAACCCTCAGTGCTGGGCCAGCAATGCACCCCACATTTCCAACATAGCCTTGTTATTAAGCGAGCTTCTGTATTCAAATGCTGTCCAGAATATGACAGCTTGTCAAAATATACTTCAGGCAGGCTTTCCCTTCCACCAGAAGTTCAACTAACACAATACATCCCTGCCACATAAATCATGCAAGGAAACATTTGGCATTGACAAATGCTTGTAATAAATTGACATTGTACCACAGTAGCAATCTCAGAATGCTGCTGTACCACAATAGTGATGTTAGAATGTGGTCTTACCACAATAGTGAAACCAGAATGCAGTTGTACCACAGTAGCTATGTCACACTGTGGTACAATAACATAGAATCTAGAGTCTATTAAGATTCCTCAGGCTTACCTACACTGCAGAGTCCTCATAATGAAGACATCAGCAAGACTGAAAGCACCCCAAGTGAATTGCTTATTAAAAGATTAACTACTAAAAAAGTTGCCAGCTCATGCAGATGTTACTTAGAGCACATTACATGTTTTTAATCTCATTGTGTTGTTTACTGATTTCAGTTTATTTGAACACAGTTCAGGAAAGAGTAAGAAAGAAGGTAAATTAATTAAAATCAACATGTAATTTACATAATAATGCATGGGAAACCATACACAACAAGGCTGATATTTCCCTTCTCAGTGTGAGATGACACACAGATACCTCCCAAGCTTCACTCTAGAAGTCTATGATGTCATTTCACCCCTCAATGGAAATACTGCCTTGTTGTATGTAGTTACCAGTTGCTCGTAAATTATTCTATACAGCCTTGTGTTTATGATTGCCCATACATTATTCTATATAGGGAATAAAACACCTCCTGGCATGAAGAACAACTGGTTCTCACACTGTGAAAGGGAAGTGATGTATAATGGCACTCTCCCTCTGAGGTGTGAGAACCAATGTGTTCTTCATGCTCTGGGGTGATTTGTTGTATATAATATGCTGTGGGCATCTTTTTTCAAATAAATACCATGACACATACTGGTTTGGGCAAACCAGTCAGTCAATATTTCATCTAGATGACATGTTAGTATTTCCTCCAGGAGGGATACTGTTTGTCTGTTTTCAGTTTCATTTGAAGCAACTCCCACTTGCCATACTACTGATTAGCATTAGAACTTCAAAGCTAATCAGCAGCATCTGCAAAAAGTTGTTCTCAGCATTCTGATGTTGAGAAGAACTTTTCAGAACCATCGATAGAAGAAGCTCAAGATAGATAGACAGATAGACAGATAGATAGGTAGATAGGTAGGCTGGGAGAGAGAGAGAGAGAGATAGACAGACAGACAGACAAGTAGATAGATAGATAGATAGATAGATAGATAGATAGATAGATAGATAGGTCAAACATAGACAGACACACAGATAGGTTGGGAGATAGATAGAAAGATAGATAGACAGACAGATTGACAGAGAGGTTAGAAGATAGATAGATAGATAGATAGATAGATAGATAGATAGATAGACCAGGAGATAGATAGATAGATAGATAGATAGATAGATAGATAGATAGACAGACAGACAGACAGACAGACAGACAGACAGACAGACAGACTGACAGATACATAGGTCAGGAGACAGATAGAGAGGCAGATAGATACACAGACAGACACATAGGTCAGAAGATAGATAGATAGATAGATAGATAGATAGATAGATAGATAGATAGATAGATAGATCAGGAGACAGACAGACAAACAGACAGATCAGACAGATAGATTATATAGATAGACAGACAGACAGCTAGGTAGGCAGGTAGATAGATAGAGAGAGAGATAGATTTATAGATAGATCAGACAGATAGATCAGATAGACAGACCGACAGGTCGGGAGATAGATAGACAGACAGACAGACAGATAGGTAGATAGGTCAGGAGATTAGATAGATAGAGTGGTAGATAGAGAGATAGACAGATATATAGACAGATAGAGAGAGAGAAAGAGAGACAGACAGACCAGGAGATAGATAGATAGATAGATAGATAGATAGATAGATAGATAGACTAGACAGACAGACAGATACATAGGTCGGGAGACATATAGACAGACAGACACATAGATCGGGAGATAGATAGATAGATAGATAGATAGATAGATAGATAGATAGATAGACAGACAGACAGACAGACAGACAGACAGACCAGGAGACAGACAGATCAGACAGATAGATTATATAGATAGACAGACAGACAGCTAGGTAGGCAGGTAGATCAGGAGATAGATAGATCAGACAGATAGATCAGATAGATAGATAGACAGACAGAAAGATAGATAGACAGACAGACAGGTCAGGAGATAGATAGGTAGACAGATAGATAGATAGATAGATAGATAGATAGATAGATAGATAGATAGATAGATAGATAGATAGATAGATGGATAAGTCAGACATAGACAGACACACTAATAGGTCAGGAGATAGATAGATAGACAGGTCAGGGATAGATAGACAGACAGACAGATAGGTAGGTCAGGAGATAGATAGATAGATAGACAGACAGACAGGTCGGGGATAGACAGACAGATAGTTAGATAGGTCAGGAGATAGATAGATAGATAGATAGATAGATAGATAGATAGATAGATAGATAGACAGACAGACAGGTCAGGTGAGAGATAGATAAATATATAGATAGATAGATCAGGAGGCAGACAGACAGAGACAGATAGATAGATAGATAGATAGATAGATAGATAGATAGATAGATCAGAAGACAGACAGACAGATCACACAGATAGATTACATAGATAGATAGATAGATAGACAGACAGACAGACAGACAGATACATAGGTTGGGAGACAGATAGAGAGACAGATAGATAGACAGACAGACACATTGGTTGGGAGATAGATAGATAGATAGATAGATAGATAGACAGATAGATAGATTAGGAGACAGACAGACAGACAGATAAGACATACAGATTATATAGATAGACAGACAAACAGACAGACAGCTAGGTAGGGAGGTAGATAGAGAGAGAGAGAGATAGATTTAAAGATAGATAGATCGGGAGATAGAGTAGATAGATCAGATAGATAGACAGACAGACAGGTAGACATACAAATAGATAGATAGATAGATAGACAGACAGACAGACCAGGAGATAGATAGATAGATAGATAGATAGATAGATAGATAGATAGATAGACAGACAGACAGACAGACAGACAGATACATAGGTCGGGAGACATATAGACAGACAGACACATAGGTCGGGAGATAGATAGATAGATAGATAGATAGATAGATAGATAGATAGATACATAGACAGACCAGGAGACAGACAGACAGATCAGACAGATAGATTACATAGATAGACAGACAGACAGCTAGGTAGGCAGGTAGATCGGGAGATAGATAGATCAGTTAGATAGATAGACAGACAGAAAGATAGACAGACAGACAGGTCAGAAGATAGATAGGTAGACAGATAGATAGATAGATAGATAGATAGATAGATAGATAGATAGATAGATAATAGACAGGTCAGGGATAGATAGACAGACAGACAGATAGTTAGGTAGGTCAGGAGCGAGATAGATAGATAGATATATAGATAGATAGACAGACAGACAGATAGACAGGTCAGGGATAGACAGACAGATAGTTAGATAGGTCAGGAGATAGATAGATAGATAGACAGACAGACAGACAGGTCAGGTGAGAGATAGATAGATAGATAGATAGATAGATAGATAGATAGATAGATAGAGATCAGAAGACAGACAGACAGATCACACAGATAGATTACATAGATAGATAGATCGGGACATAGATAGATAGCTAGACAGACAGACAGACAGACAGA
Source organism: Neoceratodus forsteri (assembly GCA_016271365.2). Classification (NCBI taxonomy): domain Eukaryota; kingdom Metazoa; phylum Chordata; order Ceratodontiformes; family Ceratodontidae; genus Neoceratodus; species Neoceratodus forsteri. Next base: position 301,396,843 of record CM057455.1, on the reverse strand, counting down.
TACATAGGTTGGGAGACAGATAGACAGACAGACAGATAGATAGGTCAGGAGATTAGATAAATAGATTGGTAGACATACAAATAGATAGATAGATAGATAGACAGACAGACAGACCAGGAGATAGACAGATAGATAGATAGATAGATAGATAGATAGATAGATAGATAGACAGACAGACAGACAGACAGACAGATACATAGGTCGGGAGACATATAGACAGACAGACACATAGGTCGGGAGATAGATAGATAGATAGATAGATAGATGAATATAGATAGATAGACAGACAACGAACAGACACCAGAGACAGACAGACAGATCGAACTGAATAGATATCATAGATAGACAGACAGACAGCTAGGTAGGCAGGTAGATCGGGAGATAGATAGATCAGTTAGATAGATAGACAGACAGAAAGATAGACAGACAGACAGGTCAGAAGATAGATAGGTAGACAGATAGATAGATAGATAGATAGATAGATAGATAGATAGATAGATAGACAGACAGACAGGTCAGGGATAGATAGACAGACAGACAGATAGTTAGGTAGGTCAGGAGTGAGATAGATAGATAGATATATAGATAGATAGACAGACAGACAGGTAGACAGGTCGGGGATAGACAGACAGATAGTTAGATAGGTCAGGAGATAGATAAATAGATAGACAGACAGACAGGTCAGGTGAGAGATAGATAGATAGATAGATAGATAGATAGATAGATAGATAGATAGATAGATAGATAGATAGATCAATCGATCAGAAGACAGACAGACAGATCACACAGATAGATTACATAGATAGATAGATCGGGACATAGATAGATAGCTAGACAGACAGACAGACAGACAGATACATAGGTTGGGAGACAGATAGACAGACAGACAGATAGATAGGTCAAGAGATTAGATAAATAGATTGGTAGACATACAAATAGATAGATAGATAGATAGATAGACAGACAGACAGACCAGGAGATAGATAGATAGATAGATAGATAGATAGATAGATAGATAGATAGATAGACAGACAGACAGACAGACAGACAGATACATAGGTCGGGAGACATATAGACAGACAGACACATAGGTCGGGAGATAGATAGATAGATATATAGATAGATAGACAGACAGACAGATAGACAGGTCGGGGATAGACAGACAGATAGTTAGATAGGTCAGGAGATAGATAGATAGATAGACAGACAGACAGACAGGTCAGGTGAGAGATAGATAGATAGATAGATAGATAGATAGATAGATAGATAGATAGATCAGAAGACAGACAGACAGATCACACAGATAGATTACATAGATAGATAGATCGGGACATAGATGAATAGCTAGACAGACAGACAGACAGACAGATACATAGGTTGGGAGACAGATGAACAGACAGATAGATAGATAGACACATGGTCGGAGATAGATAGATAGACAAACAGACAGACAGCTAGGTAAGGCAGGTAGATAGATGGAGAGGATAGGAGTTATGGATAGATGGGTAGATAGATCGATCAGAGTCAGACAGACAGACAGATCAGACAGATGGATTATAGATAGATGAACAAACAGACAGACAGCTAGGTAGGCAGGTAGATAGATAGAGAGAGAAAGATTTAAAGACAGATAGATCGGGAGATAGAGCAGATAGATAGATCAGATAGCTAGACAGACAGACAGGGAGAGAGAGATAGACAGCCAGATAGATAGGTCAGGAGATTAGATAGATAGATTGGTAGATATATAAATAGATAGATAGACAGACAGACATACCAGGAGATAGTTAGATAGAGATAGATAGATAGATAGATAGATAGATAGATAGATAGATAGATAGAA